>OZ022521.1:5200000-7800000 GCA_963989415.1 Cerceris ruficornis
TTCGGCGGCTCCGAGACGCGAGGCTCCGGATCAACCCGGACAAGTGCCGCTTTTGCGTGCCGGAACTCCGATACCTCGGGCACCTAATCAACGCCCGAGGCATCCAGACGGACCCGGAGAAGGTGCGCGCAATCCTGGGAATGGCACCACCGACCAACCTGAAGCAGCTGCGGCGGTTCCTGGGGGTACTCTCTTGGTACCGCCGGTTCATCACGGGGTTCGCGGAACTGGCCGCCCCCTTACACCAGCTGCTCAAGAAGAGCTAGAAATGGCGGTGGACGAACGCCGAGGAAGAAGCCTACCAGACCCTCCGCCAACGACTCGCCTCCGCGCCGGTACTGGCGTGCCCGGACTTCAGCCGCCCGTTCGTCCTCCAAACCGACGCCAGCCAACACGGTCTCGGAGCCATCCTGACGCAGGACCATGAAGAAGGCGAGCGGGTGATCGCCTACGCCAGCCGAACGCTCAGCCCGGCGGAGCGGAACTACTCCGTCACGGAGAAAGAGTGCCTGGCCGTAGTATGGGGGATCCGCAAGATGAGACCATACCTCGAAGGCTACCCCTTCACGGTCCTCACCGACCACCAGGCACTCAAATGGCTGAACAAGCTCGAGGGGCCAACCGGCCGGCTGGCACGGTGGAATCTTGAGCTCCAGCAGTACGAGGTGGAGATAAAGTACCGGAAGGGTACCGCCAACCTCGTCGCCGACGCCCTGTCCCGACAACCCGTTGACATCGCGGGACTGGACACCGACCACTGTCCGTGGTACCACCGACTCCTAACCGCCGTGCAGGAGCACCCGACACGGTACCCGGACTACCGCATCCGAGAGGACCGCCTATACCGTAATTGCCTGGATCGCCTCCAGGTCACCGATGACCCCCGACGGTCCCCATGGAAGGCCTGCATCCCGCGAAGCGAACGTGCGCGAATACTTCGGGAGGTACACGACGCACCGACAGCCGGCCACTTCGGAGTCGCGAAGACGGCAGCGCGACTGGCCAACCGCTACTTTTGGCCGGGCATGTTCCGCGACGTGGCCAAATACGTCCGGAACTGCGACACGTGCCTACGCTACAAGGCACCAGCGGAGGCACCGGCCGGAACGATGAGCACCACGATGCCGCGCGGACCATGGGAGGTCGTGGCCATCGACCTCGTCGGACCAATGCCCCGCACGGGAAAGGGGAATACGACCCTCCTGGTGATCCAGGACAAGTTTACGAAGTGGGTCGAACTGCAGGCCTTACACCAGGCCACCACCGCCGCCCTCATCAAGGCCGTAAAGGAGCGGGTGGTGTACCGGTACGGAAGACCACGGACGATCATCACCGACAACGGGCGCCAGTTCGAGAGTCGGGAGTTCAGCCGGGCACTGAAGGAATGGGGGATCAACCACCAGAAGACGCCGCCGTACTCCCCGCAGTGCAATCCCGTGGAACGAGCCAATCGCAGTATTAAAACAATGATTGCTCAGTACACGGAGGAGGATCACCGCCGATGGGATCACTGGCTCCCGGAACTGGCGTTCGCCTTCAACAGCGCGAGGCACGACTCGACCGGATACACCCCCGCCTTCCTTAACTTCGGGAGGGAGCCGACGCCGGCCAGCACGGCCATCTCCGCCGACCAGGACGAACCGGAGAGTAGTGAGCCTGCGGAGAATGCCCGCCGATTGCAGGAGGCGTACGAGCTGGTCCGGACCTTTTTTTTTTTTTTTTTTTTTTTTTTTTTAATTTTATAGAGGAGGGGAAATGCCTTTACGCACACCCCGGGACAAATTTGCCCCGGGGTAGTGTGGGACTCACCAGGAGTTTGACCTCCCGGAATACCCACTAAAACCCCTCCTCTTTTCCCTTTCTTTTGCTGACAATATTCGAGCGGTACACTGAGTTTTACTTCGCTGAATAATGCCCTTTATTCTATTATATTTCCAATCGGCTCACCTTTTTCTATTTTTCTTTCATCACTCTCTTTTTTTACCATAATGCCTGTGATAAACTGTGTTATCAACATCCAATTCCTTACACTTGTCGTCATCATTCCTGCCAGCTTCTCTGGCGTAAACTCGAATTCCTCATCCATGTCATCCTTCATCCTTTCCCTGCAGATCGTCCATCTTTCACAATACCTCATTGTGTGTTCAGGGGTATCCTCCACACCGCATCCATACCAACACATTGCGTCCTCCGATTTGCCAATCCTATATCTATAGCTATTAAAGCTTCCATTACCAGTCATTACCTGTGTCAAGTGGTACTCCATGTCTCTTTTTTTCTTTGCTCTCCATATTCTTACGTCATCAATCCACCTATGAGTCCATGTACTATCTCCAGTTTTCCACCTCTCTTGCCATATATTCCATATCCTTTCTTCTGTCTGTTTTTCTTCTGTTTTCATTCTTTCAGCCTTTTCTTCTTCGCTTAAAACCTATTTTCCTTAATACTAGTTCTAATTACATATATTTCCTTTCTTAATTTAATTTTCAGGTCAATCGGTACATTCCCTGTTATCGCGCATAACCTTTTACTTGACACATTCCGGTATGCTCTCGCAAGGCGGCACAATCCTATTCTCTGTGCCCTTCTAAGCTTCTTCACATTCTTATCGTATTGCATTCCTTCCTCCCAAATCGGTGCCCCATACAACACAATGGACTCCCATATTTTATAATATAGCAAACGACCTGTGCCATTTACTCCTCCAACATTACTCATTAACTTACTTAACATAGTTATCACATTCACGCTCTTTTTTGTTACATACTCCACATGTTCATACGCTTTCATACCTTTTTCAAAAATTACACCTAGATATTTTGTACTATTTTTAAATGTAAACCTATCCTCACCTATCATACAGTAATTAACATCTATTCTCTTATAATTTAACGTTACCAATCTAGTCTTTTTTGTAGCTAATGTCAAACCTTTCCTAAACAAAATTTCCTTTATTTCGCTAATTTCACTACTAATTTTTTCTTTCATTATTTCCAGGTTCTTTCCAGTAAAAATCATCCCTACGTCATCTGCGTATCCAATTATCGAGCATTCGTCGGCTGTACTTTTTCCAATAACGTCATCATAAATACAGTTCCACAAAAATGGTCCAAGGATTGATACTTGTGGGACCCCCCTCTCAATGGTATATACAATTTCTGATTCTATTCTTTCATAAATAATTTTCCTATCACTAAAGTATTCCTTAATTAATTCAATTATATACAAATCATTATTCCTTAATCTTAGATTATCTATTATTTCCGTCCATTTTATAGAATTGAACGCGTTTTTTATGTCTAAAGTTACCAGAATACAGTATTTTTTTTTTAACCTTGCTATCTCTGTCTTTTTTCTAATTATCTCCATCGCACCTAAAGTGTCTCTACCTTTGCAAAAACCGAATTGACTAGCGGTAAACTTATTTCCCTCATTTCTCGTTAATCTTCCCTTAAGTACGTGCTCGAACAGCTTGCCCCATCCATTAATCAGGCACAACGGCCTGTATTCCTGTGTATCCTCTACTCTCTTCTTTGGCTTGGGTAACAAGATGAGTCTCTGCCTTTTCCATTGTGTTGGGAAGAGCCCATTCTCCAAACACATGGTCATTAAATTAGCTATTTTCCCTGTACATTTATGCACTATTTTCTTTATTATCACATTCGGGACCTCATCCATCCCTGGGGCTTTATTGTTTTTTAGTTTATCCGCCGCCTTCTTCAGTTCTTCCTCAGTCACCTCATCTATCGATTCGTAAAACCTATTTCTTTTTTCTTTCTTCATTTTCTCAGGCTCCGGGTTCTCTTCTTTTGGGAATAGTTTCTCAATATTCTCCCTAGCTCTCTTTTCGGTCAGATATATCTTTTCTTCCTTTCCTTTGCATCTTCTCATCATGTCTTTATAAGGTTTACCCCATATATCTCTGTCTAGTTCTTTAATATATTTACCGTACGACTCCTCCTTGGCTCTTACTATTTTAATATTTAATTCTTTTCTTTTACTAACATATCTTTCTTTTTCCATACTAGCGTCTTTTCCTTTCTTTTGTTTTCTCTGGTAAACTCTTCTCAAATGGTTCATTTCTTTTCTTATCTGACCTATATCGCTATTCCACCACAACACAGGCATTTTATTGCCGTAGTAACCTTTTCTTTTTTCCATTACTGTATCGCATATATTTCTAGTAATTAAATCTAATTTATCGATATACTTAACCGTAGGTGCTAGTTTTATAATATTATTTCTAGGTATCTCATTTAACTTCTCAGCGCATATTTCGTTAAACCTTATTTCATTAAAAGAGCTTAGGTGCCATCCCGTTTTAGGTGTTCTCTTATATTTAAAGTCCTTAAATGTATGTAATAAATATTTGTGGTCTGACGCCGTGTCAATGTTTAAAACCTTACTATCCTGCAATTTATTAATTAAATTTCTGGTGCAAGCCATGAAATCTATCTTTGATTTTTTATTATTTCTTTTAAAAGTTTCTCCTCCTCTAGACACAACAGGATTTAGGTTGTATTTGTCAAGCATTTCTAGTAATAACTCTCCTCTTTTATCTATCTTTTTGCTTCCCCACGCCTTATTTTTTGCATTGAAGTCACCAGCTAAAATCACCTCTTCCCTACAGTCTTTTAAATAAAATTCCAACTTATCCAGATACTTATTATACGCCTTTATACTTATATTCGGAGAAACATAACATGAAAATATATGTACATTTTTGATTTTATTTACCGTTATACCCGCATCCTGTTTTCTATCTTCTCTAAACTCTACTTTATTATTTATTCTAGTGCACCAAATTGCCGCGTCATTTCTGGTATCGTTCGTTCATTTATTCACTCCTTTATATGGTTCCGAAATCAGAACTAAGTCAACCTTCAATTTTTTCGCCATTAACTCCATTAAATCGACCGCCAGCTTGCACCTATTTACATTTATTTGCAGAATTTTTAACTTATCCATAATTATTATTTATACTAATCCTATTACTAAGACATCTAAAAGTGCCCGGTAAATGCTTTGTCATATATTCATCCATTCCCATTCTCACACATAAATAACATTTAATCGGTTTCAGACATACATTCATTTCGTGGCCATGGCCACCGCATTTCCTACAGATCGTAACGTCTTTAAATTTGCAATTATAGCTCATGTGCCCATTTTCGTGGCACACGAAGCACCTCGTTATTCTCGGACATTCGCGGATCCTACAAATTGCCCATCCTATTTTAATCTTATTTAGGTTCTTAAGCCTCCTCCTCCACAACATAGGCACAGTCAAAATTGCTCTCTTGGTCCCTATTCTAGTTTCTCTTAACAGCTTTATTCTAACGTCCCTAACAAATTCCTCTCCTATTTCTTTTTTCAGCGCGTCGCTAAACTCGTCCTGATTAATATAAGGTTCAATCCCGTCTATTTCTATGTCGATGGTGGGAACCTTCGTTACCACCTCGGCTCTTCCTACCGTAATTTTAGCTATCTGTTCTTTCACCTTGTATGTGTCCGTGTTAGGCTTCATCTCCATAATATAATGACCGTTCCTACCTCGCCTGATCATTTTCACGTCATCTTTAATTTTAGAGCACTTTTCTCTCACATCTTTCATCACTTTGTCTTCCGTCTCTTTGTTGCCTGCCTTTATTATAATCGCGTCGTTTTTCACAAAACCCCCGATTCTTCTCCTTTCTAGGCTGACATTCCTGCTACTACCTCCGAACTCTCCTACACCTGTCCTTGTGTCCTGTCTTTGTGTGTGTTCATCTCCCCTTGCTTGGTACTCCTGTTCTACTCTCCCCCTGTACCCTGTCCTTGTCCTGCTCCTACCTCTACCTCTGGTGACCGTGGACCATCCCTCTTCTCTACCAGTGACCGCCTCACTATATAATACTCCCTGGCTACCTGTCCACCTCCTTCTCGAGTCCTCCTCTCTGCGTTCTCCTATTCTTTCTACTTCCCTTCTAGTCCTATCTTCCTGTCTAATTCTCCGATCACCTTCACTTCTGCCTTCACGTTTCCTAATCTCAACCTCAACTTCCCTATAGTATTGTTCCATTAACTTAGTCTTTTCACCCACCGTTTTCGTGTCCCTGTAAATCCCTCTCATATCCTGCATCACCTTTCCTATTTTTTGTTTCATTTCCGTCTTAACGTTATTATTCTGTTCCATATATGTTTTCACAATTTCCAATTCCTTCATGCACCTTATTAACATATCATTATAACTGTTCAACTCACCGGTCGCCTCTCTTGTCTGCTCACTTTTCTTCTTGTATAGGCCCTTTCTTTGTGCTTGGTCCTCCCCACTCACCACTACACTTGTCACTTCTTCTTCAAGCTCGAATTCCATCTCTTCCCTGTCGTCCGTCCTCGGTCTTTTCTCCGCGCTTTTACCCCTGCTTCCCACTCTCACTGCACTGTCTCCCGTGTCCTTCACTCCCACTTCACCACTCGTTTCCACACCAGCTCTCCCTACTCTCAGCATGGCCAGTGTTACTGGAGTCTCCGTCTGCCTGTCCAGGACTGAGGCTATCACAGTCGGTGAAGGATCCGAGCTGTACCGCTCGATTCTCCTGGCCGACCTCCTTAAAGTGCCTGTTGTTTCTGTCCTTCCGGATGCATTGGTAGACGTAGATGCCCGGTTGCCCACATCTGACGTCTCACAGTCGTAGGATAACGATGAGTCGCGGCCTGCTCGACCACCGCGGGTCCCACCGGAACTGAGGTCTCCCTCCTCTGTTCTGTAAACGTTTTTATCTGTATTGTCGTCTGCCATGTTTGATTATTTGTTTTTTTGCCAAGTCGTCATATATGTTCCGTCCTTTTTATGTCGTAGTGTATGTCCCTGTCCCGTGTAATAGTTTATGATTGTCAGTCAGTATGTCCGTTGTCTTTGTCTAGTATGAATGAAGTGTGTGTGTGTTGTATGTCTGTAGTGTGTGTGTGTGAATGAATGTGTTTGGTGACTCTTAGCAGGACCACGAGGAGGTGGTCACCGTCGCGGCCAGAGCTGGTCCGGACCAACCTGGCCCGAGCGTTTGACCGGCAACGAGGACCGTATGACCGGCGACACCGCAGGTGGACACCCAAGATTGGCGATTGGGTGATGCGCCGAGAACACCCGCTGTCCTCCGCCACCAAGGCATTCGCCGCGAAACTGGCTCCACGATACTCGGGGCCATACCGAGTTTTAGGCAGGACGGCTGCTGCCATCTTCCGGCTCGGCGAAGTTCATGGGCGCAAATTAGTGGGGAGAGCCCACGTGAAGGATTTGCGCCCCCACCCCGGGCATCTGGGTGGGGAGACGGCACCCGCAAACCGGGTATATAAGGGCCGTGAAGCCGAACCAGAGGATCAGTCGAGCAAAGATGCCAAACGAAGAAGGACGAACGACCGCCAGAACAGCAAAGGGGAAAAGGACCCAACACCGGCCCGCCGGGCCGCTGTACGCGGCCAGCCGGATAGTAACCCCGGCAGCCAGGCTGCGCCTCCAGGAGGCACTGCGCCGCCGGAGGTCCCCGAGCGTCCGGCCGCTGGCGAAATCCCGGACCCGGACACCGGCCCGCACCCCGACACCAGCACCGGAACGCCGCCGGAGGACGCAGCCCGCCCGACCAGCCACGGACAGCCGCCAACCGGGCCGGCCACCGGCAGCTCCGCCGACACCGCCGGCCACACCAGCCGCCGCACCGCCGGCCACACCAGCCGCCGCACCGCCGGCCACATCGGCCACCGCCGCTCCGCCGGCCTCACCGGCTGCACCGCCGCCAGCACCGGCCGCCACAAAGCCGCCGGCCGCCACAAAGCCGCCGGCCGCACCGCCGCCAGCACCGGCCACCGCACCGACATCGGCCGCCGCACCGACGAGAACCCCAGCCGCCGCTACCAAACGCGGGCCGTCACCGGCCGCGACGCCGCCGACGCCTCCACCGGCGACCACCGCCGTGACTCGGCCACCACGAGCGCCGACCGCACCAGCCAGCGTCACCGGGCCATGGGCCGCCCCGTCGACCACCGCTACGACGCGGCCGGCCCGGCCGCCGACCGCCCCCGTGGCCAACCTGGCCGGACCCTGGACGGCAACAGGGAGGCTGCCGACCCCGATGCCGCCCGCGCCACCACCGCCAACGACCGGGTATGGGACGGCCCCCCCGGCAACCTGGCTCAGGAGGCCGGTGGCACCCCACGACGGGCGCCTGTTCAGCCCGTGGGTCGTCGCCGACGTGGACGGCCCAAGAAGCGCGTACTGCGTCTTCCCCGAACTCCTGCAGCCGGGGAGCCGGTTCCACCTGGATGACCAGCATCGGCTGACCATCCAGGTGGACTCACGTGGGGTCCTCTTTATAAACGTCGACCCCCTGCGGACATACGGCTGGCAGCCCCAGCCACCGTACTAGAATAAGAATAGGTTAAGCATAGGCTAAGCGTAGGTTAAGTATGTAAATAGTAGATATAAGTGTATATATTAGGTTAAGATAGGTTAAGTTAGGTTAAGACCGCGCCGGGCCACAGGCCAACCGACCGGGCCACGGGCCAACCGACCGGGCCGAAGGCCAACCGACCGTTCCCGGGCCAAGAGCCACCGATAGGATAAGTCTGTACAAAAATCAAAATTTATAAAATAAAAGACCGATGCCGGAAGGCTCGGTACGGATGGCAAGTATAAGGCGCAGGAAGAGAGGGGGGGATGTAACGAAGCACCGAGCTTCGTTACTCCACCGCCAGGTGGCGCTCCACTTCTCGCGAGTGAAAGTGGGCGCCGAGCTCAATAAACCGATACCGCGCCGATCGATCGGGGAGAAGTATCTCGCATCGTGCGGCTATCGAGCGTTTTACGAGCGAACCCCGACGAGTACTTTCTCTTATATCTTTTGTATCTCTTCCGCCTCACTGCCATCCGACAACCGAGCCTTCTTGGAAGGGCACATTTTTAACGGACGCAGTTTGGTTTTATTCCAGACCCTCCTCACTCCACATCCACTTCCGCCGTCGGGAACCCCCCTACGCTGATCGGCCCTCGCCGCCGAAGGTCTCTGACCGCGATCAGACACCGCACAGCGCCCGACCGCGACGATCCCTACATCTGGGCGGCGAGCGCGCCGGAGTAGTCTTGAGACCGCGCTCGACTACGCCCAGTTCCGCCGTCTGGAAAATCCCCGTACGCTGACCAGGCCTTCGTAGCCGAGGTGTCCGACCGCGAGCGGACACCGACCAGCGCCCGACCGCGACGATCCCTACACCTGGCCGGCAACCGAAGCCGGAGTAGTCTTGAGACCGCGCTCGACTACGCCCAGGCCAGCCTCTCCTACTCCTCTGGCCCTGCCAACCGGTAAGCCACACGGGACCGGCTTACAAATTGTTGGAAAATGGGGATGATTCGGATATTGATGACATAGAAGAAAGTGAAGATGAAGTCGGTGAAGATGAAAGAATAAGAAAAGAACGGGAAGTTGAGGAAATCGGAGACAGTAGAGAAGATGAAATTTTAAATCCAGAGCCCACTACACAAGGTTTTCGAAATGAGAAAAGAGTACGATGGAGGAAACAAACACCCGATGTACCAAAATTCGAATGGATAGAGAATGACAAAATTGGCGATTCTATTGTATTGGATCCTATGCAATATTTTTCTAAATATATAACAGATGAAATTTTTGAACAGATGGCCGAATGTACAAACATATACGCACTTCAACAAGGACAAACTCGATTCAAACCAATAAATGTTATTGAATTTGAAACTTTATTTGGATTACATATTATGATTGGATGTCTAAATAAGTTCCCACGCATACGAATGTACTGGAGTTCCGTCCTTGGCATAAATGTTTTCTTGGAAAACATGTCAAAAAATAGGTTCCTTCAGCTACGGACGATGCTACATTTGGTGAATAATTTAGAAAGACCTAACGCTTGCACAGATAAATTTTACAAGGTCAGGCCTATTATGGATGCAGTGCTAAAGCGCTGTCAGGAATTAGTAATTGGACAAAATATTTCCATAGACGAACAAATGATCCCATTTACAGGAAAAATAAACATGTTGCAATATAGTCAAAATAAACCATGTAAGTGGGGATTAAAATTTTTTGTATTATGCAGTCCGAATGGACTTGCCCACAATTTTATACTGTATCAAGGTAGTACCACTGAAATAAACAGAGACAACGTGAAAAAATATGGCCAAAGTAGTGCAATTGTTTTAGAATTACTAGAAATCGCAAAGAAAGAATGTCATACGGTGTATTTTGACAATTATTTCAACTCTTATGCTCTTCTTTTGCGATTATTGGAATTGAAAATGTGTGCTGCTGGTACAGTTCGTATGAATAGGTTTTATAAACCACATTTTATATCTGATAAAGATATAAAAAAGAAGAAAAGAGGCTATTCCGAAGATCTAGTTAGTCAGGATGGCATTATCATGGTAAAGTGGCTGGACAACAAACCAGTTCATATGGCTTCCAACTTTATTGGCACTGGAACAATTGATAAAGCAAAACGGTGGGACAAGCAAAAATCAGCATATATCGAAATTGATAGACCTGAAGTTGTTAGGCAATATAACAACAACATGGGAGGAGTTGATCTGCTCGATATGTATATAAGTTTATATCGCATATAATATTAGATCTCCAAAATGGACCCTTCGAGTAATTATGCATTTTGTGGATTTTGCTCTATGTAATAGTTGGATAGAGTATAAACAAGATTGCATCGAAGCTAAAATTCATAAAAAAGATATTATAGATTTGTTGGAATTTCGTATGCACGTTTTCAAAGTTTAATTTATAAGAACAAGCTTGTAAATGTAAAGAAACGTGGTCGTCCTTCAAAAAGTGAAGGAGAAATTACACCGGACAGAAAAAGAAAATTTCGTTGCTGTGAGAAAAGACCAATAAGAGAAATTCAACACGATAATGTGGACCATATGCCCCAAATCGATGATAAAAAAGAAGCAACACGATGCAAGATGTCATTATGCAAAGGAAGGACACATTTTTATTGTGACAAATGTCGTGTCCATTTGTGTTTAGTAAAAGAGAGGAATTGTTTTGAAAGATTTCACAGAAAATAATAATTATATATATATATAACTGCTTATACAAAAGCAATTATTTATAATATAATAATAAATTATTTATAATATAGTAAGAGAGTTTCTTTTATACAAATATCACTCAAGATCTTCTATGCTACAAATTTTGAATAAGAACCATATGTCCATTAAAATGTACATTTAAAAATTATATATAATTGAGTAAATATTTTTGTAAAAAGTATATTGTTGCTTTCATTCACATGAATTAAGTTAATTTTAGTATAAAAATAATTTTTTCCTAAACGACAAAAAATTCGGGTCTGAAGGGGTTAAGGCGTGAATAGAAGAGAGGAGGGAAAGCTTCGAAGTAGGAGTGAATTGTATCAAGAACATGCATGGGTAGCGCGATACCCGATTGTTTCGACCGCACCGTTTCAAAATTGGAAATTTTGGTTGCCTTGATTCTCGCCGGTGCCAATGCATTGATCTCAGCTAGCAATTCATCGTTGTTAGTATTGGCATCTATCCCTTTGAGGATCATCGTTAAAGGCCGTTCTACTTTAGGAGTGTACGTATAGAAACGGATTTGCGCGTTAGACAGCAAAGATTTTAATTTGTTGAATGTCTCCATATCATTGGGATAAATAACGTGGCTTCTCGGGCCACTACTTTTAAGCGTGAACGAGACTTTGGATAAGACACTCTTACTAAGATTGATTATCATCTGAGGCGACGACGCATGTACAATAATAGGTGGGACTTACCCGAACCCCGTGGTTTCGTCTCCCTCGGTACGCTTGCGGGGGGGGATGCGAGCGGTCACTTCATTTCCGGCAACGGAGTCGGCTAACAAGGGAACATATCGAACTCGAACACACCGATTTTGATGAAATTTATGTCAGTGGTACTCCTCGTCAGAATATTGGACACATATTTTTTTTATCGGCAACCATCCACTCTGAAGGGGTGAAAATACCCCTCAAAGTTGAGGGTAGAAAACACATTTTTGGATATATCTCGGTAACCAGGGGTCAAAAAAATTTTTTTTTTTAAATTGTGTGTTTTTCAACCAAGAATTGAACTGTGTAACAAAAGTTGCAAAAAAATTATTTGTTTAAAAAATATATTAAAAAATTATTGTTTTTTGTTAATATCTTCCAAAAAACATTCGCAACTGATTAAATAAATTTATGTACACAAGCTATGGTCCAAATTAGCGGATACGTGTTTTTGGATTTTTTCGATTTCTGACGATAACGGTCATTATTTCGTGTTTAACATTTTCTCGTTCCGCGCTGAACTGGCCGGCCGAAATGGAATTTTTTCATAACAAAACTGACTTTATTGCCATGACTAGTATTCTAATAATCTGTGCGAAAGAAATTTAAACATCAAATAATAACCGTTAGTGTCAAAAACCAAAAATTCCAAAGTCACGAATACACTGCTTTCGATAATACTTTACATACATAATATTCAATAGCGGAATAACGCTTATCAGAAAAAATTAACGAGAAAAGGCAAATTTAAATATATTATTTAAACAAATCGTACATTAACCCTTTCACTACTACGGCGACTATAGTCGCTCTCCATAAGATGCCACTGACATACTACGGGCGACTATAGTCGCCCTCCATAAGATGTCACTGACATCTTATTGAACATTCGAAATGGAAAGCTCGTATCTGCGTGTAAATCGACGCTGGAATAAAGGGTGGATGATCTGCGTACGATTACATGGAGTCGCTTAGAATAGGAAGGGTTTGTATAGTCAAATGATCGGTCTAACCTTTCTTCGATTTCAGAATGAAATTCATGGGAACCTTCCGTGACACGTTAGACTTCTACAATTTTTCTTCTTCCTTTATTTTTTCGCCTTTGACTGTTACGGTCAAACTGCTTAGTACTTAAAGTTATAGGTTATTTCGAATCACCAAGGTTGATGTTCACCAATCACGTAAAAAATCTCTCAGAGCTGATGAGGATTTCAACTCAGAGCAACAGGAATTACAACTCCATATTTACCATAACCCCGGGAATTTCACTTCTCTCATTTTCCAGCAATTCACAATGTATGCTGGCAAAACGAATCTCCTATATAAGAATTAAATCAAAAGTATTTTAAATTTTCGCTAAAAAACTGCACTCCTACGTATGAATACTTCAAAACTCTAAATCCGAAAAAGCAAGAGCGAACACGTCGACATTAACTCCCCAATCATCCGCAGCGTAAAATCGTTCAAAGAGCAAAGTAATTTCAACAAAATTCCGACAATCCGGATACACCTCCCCCGTTCCAGCAACAAGAAATCAACACATTGGCGGGGCCCTCTGAATATCTCGTTTGAGATCGTAAACGCTTTTGTAGCGATAAAACGTCAAAGATTCGTAGCTCGCGGTGTAAAAAATTTCGCATAAAAAACACCTAACTCAGTGAACAGCAGCGAGTATCGCCCCGGTATCTCCCCAAGGACGACAAAAATCCGGCTCTCATCGTGCATGCTCCATTAATCATTCATTCCGCTAATGGTCCGCGAATAAGTCGAAACGTAGAGAGGGTGATGATCCCATCTCGCCATCCATCCATCCGTCTATACATCTATGGATCTATAGGATCGTAGGCGGGGGTGTATAGAGGGAGTATCGTAAAGGGTGTATCGTGAGAGGCTCCTTTCAGATCGTGGCGGATTCTTTGGCAGGCAAGCTCGCACCAGGCGTAGTGAGAAACGGCAGGCAATCCCCGCATCGAAGAGTTAGAGCGGGTGCGAGCGAAGGAGTGAGTGAACGAACGAATGAACGAGCGAGCGAACGAGCGAGTGAGCGAACGAATGAACGAGCGAATATACGAACGAGCGAAAACATTTGCGCGCGAGCACACGTCTTCCCTCTGATCGAATTTCACACAGAGAAACCAACTCTGATAGGGCGTCATCGTGCGCGCGGCGCCGAATAGGACGATAAAGACGGCGTACCTAATCGCGACGAGGGGCGGGGGGGGGGGGGGGGGGGGGGCTGAGATATTGTGTCTCAGGATGTCTGCGAAGAAGCCAATGAGAAAGCGAGGGGGAGAGGGTGGTTACCGCACGACGACGACGACGAGAGGAGATCGAAACGGAAGACGCAACGAGTGTTGTTCGCGCGTCAACGTTGGCAGGAGATAGGGTAATGCGTCCGGTCGTTAGGGGAACTTAAATAGTGGGTGGAGGACGGGGGGGGGGGGGGGGTGAAAGTAAGGAAGTTAAAGGAAAGAAGAAAGAAAGACGGGGCAAAACGCGTTCGGTGTGTATCGCCCGACAAAGTTATAGAAAGGAACGCAGAGGTGTCGAAGAGACGAGTGGGAGTGACGAAAACAGTTTTTGTGCCGCTGATACGGGATGAAAAATGGAGAATGACGAACCTGGATTAGAAACAAGACTATGAATCGGCTGTCTCGATCGTCAGTATTCATGAGACGGTGCATGCCGTCGTTGGGAGCGAGACGGCGGTAGGAGAAAAAAAGACTGCAGAGAAGGGAATGTGCCCTCCGACGAGCTGTTTTTTTCCAGCTTTTTCTTCGACGGAGAGCTTAACGACGTAGAAATCGAAACCTCGAGATCTTTGAATTGACAATTACAGACCTGCATTGTGACCGGTAAAAAGGCATTGTTACGTCCCGAGGACTCAAATTCATTTTTCTTTTTCTTTCTTTCATTCGGTACCACATTTGCCAATGCCAACAGTATCTTCCGTCGGACTCTGATTCCGATTATGCAGAAATGCTTATGCATTGTGTAGTGCCTAAAAAACTGTTTAGGTTAAGACACAGCATAAGACTGTTTAGTTTTAAGGATCTGTATGTGTGTGTGTGAATGTGTGTGGTGCGAAGGGTTCGAGCTCGACGCCTTTTCCTAGAGACGACAGTCGTCGAAAGAGAATAGAGAGCAAGAAAACTTTGACCTGCGAGGTGCGGTTTAAGCGAACATTTAGAGTATTGCGTGCGATTGTTCCTGCGAGGTGCGGTCAATCGTGTGTGTGTTTTCATATATTTTTTATACTTTGTTTTATTTGTAATATATATATACTGTTTTATTCTTTCCCGTGAATAGTCATTTACAATTCTCTCTAACTACATTAAGGAATTGTTTGAGATATTCCGTTACAAAAGTCCGTGCTTCATCCGGCTGGAAGTCTGCTGGCAAAGGAGTTTTATCTAATAAGCTAGCGGATAGGGTATCGTTTCAAAGTCGCGTACTTCGTCCAGTCCCAGGAATTGATAGGCGCGTCAGCAGCGGCTGATGTGTGGGACCCGGACGGAAGGGAGGATGGAGATTAACATTCGAAAATGGAAACCTTAGCAAAACGCGACCACGGAACGTGGTTACGACCTACACCTAGGGCCCACCCTTGTGAGGGCAAAGGCGAGCTCAACTCGTCACTATCGCCTGGAAACTCGCGAGGTGCGTAGCCATAGTCCGAGGGTCTAGTTAAGCATAGGTTATACGTAAATAACTTTTATAGTTTGATACGCGGTAACAGACTTTATCATCCTCATAAAACAAATCATCTCTTGTGTTGCCAACGCGAGCCGTCGACCGTAGACGGCGAATAGCAAGGTGGACCATTGTCAACATTAGCGCGGCGGCTCCGAACGAGAGTCACTTGACCACGGGCGCTCGTAGAGAACGGACGTGCGGCAATCGCTCGGCTAGTACGTTGATTATTAATATATTTTGATTATTAGGCTACACGTAAGCGGCTTCGGGACTATCGAGGCTAAGCATCGATTCTGATCCTTTCACTTAGCGGGAGTGATCCTGTCGATGGATTTGAGTACTGGAAAATCCAGTTACTCGGACTCGATTAGTTAGTGGCGTGTTTATTGTCGATCGTGGATCGAACAATATTCATGTGACCACGTCCGAGCACCTTACAGTCATATGATTTTCTCATTGTTTTATATTTGATTATTATATTCGCGTCGCCGAGCGATTGTATTTCTACGTTGCGGCCATTTGTATTGACCATATCATTGTAATATTTTTGGAACATATAAGATCTGAGTTTTGAATCAAATGTGTGTTCCATTGTATTCCCGAGCGGCTGCGTCCACCTTTTCGGAACCTACCCCTACACGCCGAGGCCGTGAAAATAATATGCGAAAATTCGATTTAATCGAATGAATTTCGTTTTGAACGCACGATTGGTTGGTGTCTTTGAGCGCCTGGCGTGTATTGTCGTTTACATCTTGGTTACAATCGTAAAGTCGCGAGGTGCGTGATTGTTAACCCGCGAAACCATAATCCTAGATTCTCTGTGAGCATAGTTCGGTAACGCCACAGTTCCGAAGGACTCAGTGTTTCGTGCGAGAAATCTATCATATTGTTACGCCGATATGAAGTTGGCGTACCGAGCGAAGCTGCTCCCTCGAACCCGTGGATTCGAGGATCGATGCAATCGAGGGATCGATTCGGCCGGTCGTTGCTCCAGCGACCGGAAGCGTTTGGTGACCGGAAGTTGTAACCGAGTTGTCAGACGACAGAGTTCGAAATATTGTTATTAGTTACTGTTATAAAGTTAAAGTTTAATAAAGTTATTAGAATTATAATGCCAAGAAGACCCGGTCCCTCCACGGGACATAACAATGGTGTCAGAAGTGGGATACTTCTGGATCGAGGGGAAGAGAATCCTCAGCCCACTAGGCCTGCGGAGGAGGAGACGGATCGTCTAGGGCGTTTCCTTTCCGAGATGCAGGAGAGCCTCACTATGCATCTGCAGAGACAGCAGGAGCTGGCGGAAGAGCGATGGGAACAGGAGCGCTCCCGGATCGCGGAAAAGGAGGCCAGGGAAAAGGCGGCCCAGGAAGAGAAGGAGGCCAGGGAAAAGGCGGCCCAGGAAGAGAGGTTTGGAGCGCTCGAGGCCCAGTTACGAGCGCTCACCACAGAGTTCGGCCGGCGCACGGCCGCTCCCGTCCCTGTGAACTCTTCGGAGAGTCGTGATCCTATTTCTGCGAGTGATTTTAGGATCACGGCTCCCCCGCTATCACAACCGACCCCTTCGCGGTCGGAATCTGGATGCCCACCACTATCTCAGTCGGCCCCTCCACGAGCAGAGTTAGGATATGCATTGAGGCCACCCAAGTATGATGGGACTTCCTCCTCTTGGGAGGAATATAAAATTCAATTTGACGCAGTCGCGTGTGCAAATAACTGGGATGCCCCGAGAAAGGCTTTAGCCTTAGTGGCATCGTTGGAGGGACCGGCACGAAGTGTTCTGGTTCCCCTTTCCGTTGCTGGACGACCCGAATACGACGTTTTAGTTTCGGCCCTTCAGGCCCGATTTGGGGCTAAAAATTTTACAAACTTAAATTATTTCCTTTTCCAATCCTGTCATCAGCGGAAAGGGCAATCCATCTCGGAGTTGGCCACGGAAGTAGAACGACTGGCACATGTTGCTTTCAGCGATTGTCCCGTAGAAACACGGGACCGACTCGCAGCGTCTCAGTTCATCTCTTCCTTGAACAACGAAGAGATGAAAAGGACTCTAAGACTCGGCGGTTTCGCCAATCTGAGAGCCGCTGTTGTGAGGGCTCTCGAAATCGAAGCCGTGGAGTCGATTTCTCAAGTCCCACATCCAACTGGGACCCGTACTCGTCCTCCCCCATTTTCTAGCAGATTCCCCCTGAGGAGGACCGATAACGCGGTGAGGGAAAAATCGCGTTCCGGTACAGAAGGAACTTCCGGCCGCAGCTTGAGGGAACGACCCCAAGAGTGCTGGGCTTGCGGCAAGTCTGGGCACATCCAGAGGAACTGTCCGACAAAAAGAAAGAGAGAGGAAAACTACAAGGAGTCGACATAGAGGGGGAATCGCCGACTCCATGCGTTCCGACCCCCGTCGTACGGAACACCTGCTCCTCGGAGGTTTCGACAACCATCGTGGGACGACTGGATAATCGGGAATGCCGGATAGTCTTGGATACCGGCTCACGATTGAATCTTCTCAACGCGGACAAATTCGCCTGTAGAAGAGAATCTAGCACGGCGGGACGAGGAATGAAGGTGTTTGCCGTCTCTGGAGAAGAGCTACCCGTTTTTGGAAAGGGGTGCTTGTTGGTCTCCATTGGAGATTTCCAATCCAGGGAAGAGTTCATTTTCTTCCGAATGGTTGAGGACTGCATACTGGGCTCCGATTTCTTCTATAAACATGCGGCCCAGTTAGACTTTCGGTCTAATGAACTACGGATTCCCGGACAGAAAGCAGTCCCCTTTGGAAGAGGAGGCTCTTCTAAAGAAGTAACGGGATTAATAATCAGAAACGAAGACCAAGTTCCTCCCCATTTAAAGGAACTCTTTTCGCGCTGCTCAGAGACCCTGAACGAAGGGCAACGCACAAAGTTCCTTAGTCTCCTCCAGGAATATCAGGATGTCTTTGCTTCCGCTTCGGATCAAGTTGGGAAATGTGACTTGATTCGACATAAAATTAATACGGAAGATCGTCTACCTATCAAGCAGGCTCCACGACGAGTACCATTTCATCGCCGAGCGGAGGTTGCTGAATTAATAGCCCAGATGGAAAAGCAAGGGGTAATTGAAGAATCCCATAGCCCTTGGTCGTCTCCTATTGTTTTGGTGAAGAAGAAAGACGGCAGTACACGTTTTTGCGTTGACTATCGCCGTCTTAACGAGATCACGAAGAAAGATTCTTACCCATTACCGAGGATAGAAGACACGCTGGATGCGTTGGTCGGTTCTTCGTGGTTCTCTACGGTGGATCTGCAAAGTGGTTATTGGCAGATTGCTGTGGATGAAAACGACAAGGAGAAAACTGCTTTTTCAGTCGGGAATGGGCTTTGGCAGTTCAAGGTTTTGCCTTTTGGACTATGTAACGCTCCTGCTACTTTTGAAAGGATAATGGAGCACGTTTTATCCAGCTTGATTTGGAAGATATGCCTGGTTTACCTGGACGATATAATTATATATGGAAAAACTTTTGAAGAAGAATTGGAAAATTTGAAAACGATATTCTCTTGCCTGCGCCGTGCTGGTTTATTGATGAGCCCGAAGAAGTGCCATTTCTTCCGTCGGGAGGTCAAGTATTTGGGACACGTGGTTTCCGAAGAAGGGGTAAACACGGACCCTGAGAAGATCTCTGCGGTTCAAAATTGGCCCGTTCCAGAGAATAAGACGCAACTGCGAAGCTTTTTGGGTCTTTGTACCTACTACAGAAAGTTCGTGAAAAATTTCTCCGCTATCGCGAAACCACTGCATCGCTTGACTGAAGAGAAAGAGAATTTCTGTTGGACGCAGGACTGTCAGGAAGCTTTCCAACGTTTAAAGAGTCGATTGGCAGAAACACCAGTTCTAGCGTATCCTTCGCCCGATACAGACTTTATATTGGACACCGACGCCTCCAACTTTGCGTTAGGAGCTGTACTTTCGCAAGTTCAGGATGGTACTGAAAGGGTCATCGCATATTTTTCCAAAACTCTGGGGAAAAGTGAGAAAAATTATTGCGTGACCAGGAAAGAATTATTAGCTATAGTAAAGTCGGTGGAACACTTTCATCATTATTTATATGGGCGAAGATTTTTGATAAGAACGGATCATGCCGCTCTGAGGTGGCTTCTCTCCTTTAAAAATCCAGAAGGACAGACAGCCCGCTGGATCGAACGCCTCCAACAGTATGACTTCGAGATAAAACATCGAGAAGGGAAGATGCACGGAAATGCTGATGGCCTTTCAAGAAGACCGTGCGAAACTGAATGCAAGCGATGTTCCCGTCTGGAAGAGAAAGAGGAAAAACCAGGCTACGCACTAAGGACTATCTGCGAAATCACAGATATGAAAGATTGGAGGAAAGCCCAAGAAGAGGACGAAGAAATTGGCTTCCTCCTACGAAAGAAGATGGATAAACTGAAGCCTACCTGGGAAGAGCTCTCCGCGTACCCACCGGGTACGAAGTACTTGTGGAAGGTATGGGATTCCCTGGAAGTAAAGGACGGAATGCTCTTCCGAAGATGGGAATCCGCGAGCGGAGAGGAGGCATGTCATCTCCTACTGGTCCCCAAAAGCAAGGTGGAAGAAGCGATACGTGGATGTCACGAGGCTCCTACGGGAGGACATTTCGGTATGCGCAAGACCCTTGCGAAAGTGCGGCAGAGATTCTTCTGGCCCGAACACCGCATGGACGTCGAAGAGTGGTGTCGCCGCTGTTACGCTTGTACGGCGAGGAAAGGTCCGAAGGAGAGGGGAAGAGGATCCCTCAGGATTTATAATGTCGGGGCACCTTTTGAGAGGGTGGCGCTCGACATTGTTGGACCTTTGCCGAAAACGACAAGCGGTAACAAATATGCGCTGGTCGTGGTGGATTACTTTTCCAAATGGCCGGAGGTGATCCCGTTGCCAGATCAGCGAGCGACGACCATTGCAGAAGCTCTTCTACGTGAGGTGGTTAGCCGACATGGAGTACCTCTGGAGCTCCATTCCGATCAGGGTCGTAGTTTTGAGTCGACTGTCTTCAAGAAGCTCATGGAGATGCTTGGAATTCGGAAGACAAGGACGACGCCACTCCACCCTCAGTCGGACGGACTCGTGGAGAGGTTAATAAGGACTCTGCTACAATATTTGTCGTTATACGTTGCGGATAACCAGAAGGATTGGGACCAGTGGATCCCGCTGTTTCTCTTGGCGTACCGATCTTCTCGGCACGAGACGACACAGCATACACCGGCTGCTTTACTGATGGGGCACGAGCTTCGTCTTCCTCTGGACCTTTTAAGAGGATCGACTCCGGGTGCTTCCGATGAGAAGACCATTGTCGGGGAGACGAAAAGAAGGTTAGAAGAGGTTCATCAGTTTGTACGCCGACGGATGCGTCTCTGCAGCGAGAAGATGAAGAGCTGGTACGACTCCCACGCACGGCCAATTTCCTTCGTACCCGGGGAAAAAGTATGGTTGTATTACCCCAAACGGACGAAAGGAAAATGCCCGAAGCTGCAATCCAATTGGGAGGGCCCATATGTAGTCACTAAACGGCTGAACGAGGTGATATACCGAATTGCTCGTTCGCCGAAGGCAAAGCCGAAAGTGATTCATGTGAATCGCCTTGCCCGTTTCGGTAACACCCACATGCCTTTGGAGAAGGCAGGATTGCAAAGTGGAGAGAAGAAGAGCAACAGGCGGGATGCAGAAAGAAGATATGCGGAAAGAAAAAAACGAGCCAGTAAAGAAGAGATGCGGAAAGAAGAATGAGCCAGTGAAGAACGGAAGGGCAAGAATGAACATAACCAACGAATTACGAATGCGATGGTATCGACTTGCCGACGCCTCACTCAAGGTTTTTTGGATGGTTTTCCCTTGAGTCGGAGGACAAATGTCGAGGCGTTTTCGTCTGATTGGAGCCATACCAGTAGACGTTTTGTTTGCTGCTGTCTACTTCCTCTGCAGACGAAGGCATTGAATCCCGGGACGATTTCAAGAAGGTTATGGAAGTCTAGTTGCCCGATTTGAAGTCGCCGCGGTCGGGACGACCGCTCTTCGAGAGGAGGGGGCAGTGTTACGCCGATATGAAGTTGGCGTACCGAGCGAAGCTGCTCCCTCGAACCCGTGGATTCGAGGATCGATGCAATCGAGGGATCGATTCGGCCGGTCGTTGCTCCAGCGACCGGAAGCGTTTGGTGACCGGAAGTTGTAACCGAGTTGTCAGACGACAGAGTTCGAAATATTGTTATTAGTTACTGTTATAAAGTTAAAGTTTAATAAAGTTATTAGAATTATAATGCCAAGAAGACCCGGTCCCTCCGCGGGACATAACAATATATCTAATCTTGTAAACTTCGTATACCCGTATTTCATTATATTGTGTTATCGGCATAATTATAGTATATATAAACAACAACGAGTGTACATTCTAATCCATCCGCTCTTCTGTTCAGCCACCTGTAAGCTGAGCTTCAATTCGACAAGTTATACACTATATTACTACCGTCAATATAAGGCTCCGAACCGAATTACCATTTATGCCTATACCACCAGAAAATCCAGGTTGAGTTCTGATTTTTCCCATAATCATACGAATCTTGATATGTTCTATTGTAAAACTACTGTTCTAATAGAGAGCTCTGTAACCGTCGGTTAATTATAAATATTAATTTTCCTGTAAATGGGAAGTTGCTTCAGACTTGAAGGATAGATTTAACTGGATCAAAATAACTCGATTTTCGAGTCAACTTCACCACTCACAAATTGTTATAATATATATATATATACATAACCAGTTATTCAACATCCGATTTACTCGATATTCTAATCTGTTTTCTACCGTTTATAACGTTACTTTCAATTCAACCAGAATATACTTAATTTTACATATTATAATATTATGATATTCAATTACAGTAAACCCTCGATAAATGCACTCATTTCGGGGGCAAAGCAGTGCTCTTATTATATTGCCCCTTTCAACCAAAAAAGAAAAAGATTGTATTATTTTCGTTTTCGTGGGTACGGGCCTGAATAGCCCGTACCCGCGTGTCGTCTGCCTAGCGACAAACACCGATGCGTAGCTTTTTACGCAGTCTCATTCGACCATCTTAGTGAGACGGATGTCGTGCCCTTATTACTCTTATTACCGTTATTATTATTATTGTTATTAACCTTATTACTATTACCCTTATTACTACATATAATTATCACCAAATATATATACTCTGGTTTTTGTTTAATTTGTGCTGTGTGTGTGTTTCCATTCATTTATTTAATACCGTACCACATATTTTAATACCTTACTACATTATCGTGTACCGGTACCGAATCTGTGTTTACATTAGGGCTCGAGCCGAGCGCGAGCTTAAAAAAAGACAGACTGTAGAAGACACAGAGAGGTCCAATCCACAGGGGGACCGGCCCGAACGTATCGGTGAGGCAATACTAATTGGAGGGTCGGCCGTTTTCATTTTTGATTCTTTTTTTTTGAAACTTTTGCTCACGTATTTGTGAGATTTTTCTGATTAAAATGATACGAAACACGATATAGTTTGAATTATATTTTCTCAATATTTAATGTATTTACTTAGTACTTACATGTGTTACGTCCCGGGGACTAAAATTCTTTTTCTTTTGAGTTCATTGCCTGCGCATTTGCCAATGTTTGAAATTCCTTCGGCAAATACGCAGAACGTTAATAATTGTTCTCCGATTCCGATGATGCAGGAATGCTTATGCATTCAGAGTTCTCTCTAACTGCATTACGATATCGTTTAAGATTCTCTATAACAAAAGAAATGCACATCCGGCTGCTCTGCTGACAAAGGTCGCTTCGAGTCACGTATGTCCTCCGGTCCCAGGAATTGCGAGGCGCATCAGCAGCGGCTGATGTGTGGGGCTCGGACGGAAGGGAGGATGGAGACTAGCATTCAAAATTGTTAACCTCAGCAAAACGTGACCACGGAACGTGGCTACCACCTCCACCTAGGGCCCACCCTTCTGAGGCCAAAGACGAGCTCAACTCGTCACTGTCGTCTGGAAAGTCGCGAGGTGCGTAGGCATAGTCCGAGGATTTAGTTAAGCATAGGTTATACGCGAATAACTTCAATAGTTTGATACGCGGTAACGGACTTTATAATCCCCGTTAAACAAATCATTCTCTTGGTTTTCAATCGTAAAGTCGCGAGGTGCGTGATTGTGAACCCGCGAAACCGTGAGAGAATCCTAGATTCTCCGTGAGCGTAGTTCGGTAACGCTGTAGTTCCGAAAGACTCAGAGTTTCGCGCGAGAAATCTGTCTAATTCTAATTTTGTAAACTTCGTTAACCTGCGTTTCTTTATATTGTAGCTTAGCAGAATCATAGATTTAGCTATATAATTATATCGAGTGCAAATCTAAACTATCCGCTCTTCTGTACAGCCACTTGAACACCGAGTTCAACCACGACGAGAGTACATTACAATACAACCGAAATTATCATTTATACGTATACCATCAGATAGTCCAGGGTGAGTTCTGATTTTTTCCATAACTATGCGAGTCTTATGTTCTATTGTAAAACTACCGTTTTTATTGAGAGCTCTGTAACCGTCGATTAATTTTAACTATTCATTTTTGTAAATGGGAGGTTGCTTCGGAGTCGAAGGATAGATTCGATTGAATCATAGTCACTCGATTACCGAGCCAACTTCACCACCCTCAAATTGTTAATTCGTAAACAGTTATTTCACATCTGATTTACTCAATAGTAAAATCTGTTTCTACTGCCTATAACGATAATTCCTAATTCAATCAGGATATATTTCATTTTACCTATTTCGATATTGTAATATTCAATCATACCAATCAATACCCTCATCCTTCGATTTCGATTCCAACAGACCTGTATAGGTCTTAACAGATCAACCCATCCATCCTGTCCTCTCCTCGCCTTAGGCTGGGGAGAGCTACAAAATTTCAAATAGAGTCAACTGCGGAAACCCGCGCGCGATTCGTTTTTGTCTTAGCCGTTACGCATGGAATCTACCATCCGTCGGCACCCGCTCGACGACGGACGGGACGTTCGCATAATACGCCGTTCGTAACACATGATTAAAACATATCATGTTTGGTATCATTGTAATCAGAAAAATCTGAAAAATACATTGGGAAAAGTTACATTCAGCAAAATTAATAAACGACCAAGTTTTTTGTTGCATTAGCAATGCCTCGCCGATAGTTTCGTGCCGCTCACTTTGTTTGCTTGCTCTCTCTGTCTCTGCTACTGTCTGTCCTTTTTTAAGCTCCAACTCGGCTGGAGCCCGAATGTATACGCAGATTCGATGCCTTTGCTACCTAAAAACGATATTCGGTCGCGACCTGTGCAGTTATCCAGGGAGGTGTCTATTCAGTGTTTTTATGCGGCTCGAGGTGACCGCGAATTTCGAAAGTGACAGACAATGGAAAACCACCCCTCGAAGATGCAGGAGTTAAATGTAGCGGGATTCGTTTGTGATGGACACGAGATTAACCGCGACCAATCCGTTCATACGAATCTTTTGAGGAACGTTCGTTGTTCCATTTTCTCTTTGTTCCAATTTTTCTAACTGTATTTCAAGGCTCGTTGTTCAGCAAGCAGTTGGTCTTCAATATAATAAGAACATTTTCAAAAGTTTATTGCACGTGGAATCCCATGGGTATTTTTGAGAAAAATACCTTTAATTTAATGACTTTTATTCCAAAAATTCATCAGAGCATACTTTTTCACTAATAATACTTTTGTTTTACCCTGCACGCGACGTGGTGCGATCTGAAACTGTCTTTCGACAAATAACCTTGGTCGACGTCCCACGCGCGTCGTTTTGTTTTCCGCGATCGGCGCGCGTGGCATGTCTTTCCAGCGCGAGCGGTTAGATACGAATGTCGCCCCAATACGTCACCACGCGCGTGGCAATAGCTCCGAACCTGGCAAGTGAAAGGCGAAGCAATCAGCGAGCTCTCGAGCGCATGGGAAGGGGACGCAGGCGGAGCTCTTCGAAGGACAGCTCAGTCAATCAACTATCCTGGCTGCCTGCTATAGGGTGTCTAAAAATCCCCGATATTACAGTATTATCGAGGGAGGGGGGGGGGGGGGGGGGGGGCGGAGAATTCAAAGGTTTTCGTTTGTTTTTTCATGCAAATAATTCATTTCGATTTGTTTGCACCTACAGGGAGTTAAAATCGGCGATTCTAATTTTACACGTTGGCAAATTTATTTTATCATTACCGATGCGGCCAAACGACGAACCGTCCGACGAATCCCGCTCATCGTTTCCCGTCCGTCCTCCTCCGTCCGCGTTTCCATTAATTCGCGGGCATACAAATCTCGAGAGCACTTACCGATACTTTGTCGCGATGCTCGATAAAACGATCGAAATTCACTCATTGTCCAATTCCCGACAGAGTCACTTATTTCCTTTAACGATTCGCACATCTTTGGTAAACTTACACGCGGTGCCACGTTACCTATAGCATACTTTTCACTGTGTATAATGTACGAACGGAATTTTTTAGAATTAATAAATACAATAAACCTGGATAATTACGACAAAAGTTTGTCTGGATAAATACAACACGACTATCCCCTCCAGATAGGGGGATCCCTCTTCGCGAACGTCGACGCTCGACGAGGGAGAAGTGTAATATCATGCAACTCAGAACAAGAGACTGACTCATCCAATTCAAAAATAAAACTTCCTCATTTTTTATCTTTCTTTTTTTGAAACATTTGCTAATGTATTTCTGAGATTTTTCTGATTAAAATGATACCAAATACGACAGAGTAGAATTATATTTACTTAATATTTAATATAGTTGCTAAATATTTAATATATATTTACTTACTATTTAACATGATTAAAGTATATCGTGTTTGGTATCATTTTAATCAGTAAAATCTTACAATTACGTTAGCAAAGGTTTAAAAAAAATCGAAATGAAAACGGCCGATCCTCCAATTAGTATTGCCTCACCGATACGTTCGGGCCGCTCCCCCTATAACTTGGACCTCTCTGTCTCTTCTACTGTCTGTCCTTTTCTTTGTTCGCGCTTGGCTGGAGCCGTGATGTAATCAAGGATTCGATACCGCCACTTCATAAGAGAAGCGCTTGAGCCCCGAACTGTGTCGCATTTATTCAGCTTTTACTGTACCATGTTTTTCTTGCACTGTAAAACTTCCTTACTGATAAGAAATTGGCATCAAGAGAAGATTGTGAAAATCGATTACTAGAGTTTTTCGCCAATAGGGCCGAAGACTTCTATGAAAGGCGCATTATGAAGCTATCTTTAAAATGGAAACAAAATATAGTGCAAACCGGTGCATATCTGACCTAAATCGGACAATCCGAAACATGTTAAATAAAGTCTTGAAGTTCACGTATAAATAATGGATTTCTTTTGAGGAGAGCTAGCGGGCGCTGTGGACGATACACACGCATTGCGAGGTACGAAATAAAAGAAGCGATTTTACGAAAATAAACAACCAAAAACAAATAAAAAAGTGGTACGGAAGTAACTTAGGTGAGCAGTGACTCTTGCAAAAAACAAAAGTGCTTCTGAAACGAGGAAAAAACGATACAGTGCGAAAACAACGATAGGTAACCTCAAAACGGCAATCACAAGTAGCGAAACACGCCAACTCCAGAAGAGAAGGAAACAGGCAAGCCAAGAGAAAGCAGAAAATGGCAAATGAAGGAAAGGTAACCAGGGGAAGGCCGACGAAAAACACATCGCTATGCAAAATAGCAACAGAAGACTCAAAACAAACGACTCTAGCCCCGAAAAAAGACCATACTGGAAAGAGGAAAGAGGAACACATGGAAGCAAAATCTCGCATCCGCAATGAGCAAAATGATAGAGAAGATGGATACACTGGCGGGAGAAATCCATAGAATGAAAGAAGAGCTCCAAGAAACAAGAAGAGAGAACACAGAACTAATCAATGCACTAAAGGAAATATCTAAAATAAAAGAGGACCTAGAGCAAAAAGAAGTAAAATGGACAGAAGAAAGGAAAAGTCTGGAAAAAAGAATTGGACAACTAGAAGAGATAGAAGTGGGGAAGAAAAGAAAAGAAAATAAATGCAATATAATAATTAAGGGAGCAAAAATAGAAGGGAGCGTAGAAGATGTAAAGCTCTTTCTGCAAGAAAAACTAAAAGTAGAAGTAAATGGGAAAATAGATTACGTACAGGAAATCAAACCATATAACAACGTCAAAATGCTTAAAGTCAAATTAACAGATTGGGAAACAAAACAAAGAATAAAAGAGAACAAAAAACTACTAAGAGGAGGAAGAATATATATATAGATGATGACCGGACGAACAAAGGAAAATACAAATGGAGATAAGGAAATATGCAACAGAACAAAGGGAACTTGGAAGAAGAGTCAGAATAGGGTACCAAAAGGTGTACGTGAACAACGAAATGATGATATGGAAAAAGGGGACAGGACTGATAAGGAATGAGTTATTTCACCAACACCAAAGATAAAGAGAAGGTATCAGGCGAGGAAAAGCAAATGAATATAGTCTTTTGGAACATACATGGTTTGAAAAAGTTATACACCATCAAAGACGAAGACCATAACGAATTAACCACAAAAGGCACAATAATCTGCCTAAGTGAGACATTCAAAACAGAGGAAAGCTTCAGACCATCTTCCATACTAGAAGGCTGTAAATGTATTACAAGTAAAGCAATAAAGGAGAAAGCACAGGGAAGAGCCAGCGGAGTCTTATGCACACTATACAAAGAAGACGATATAGACGAAATAGAAACAACCTCAGTAACCGAATCATGGATAATAACAAGAATCAAAATAAGAAATAGAGAATATATAATCTGCAACACATACATAAATATGGGTAACAAACAAACAATCAGAACGCTAGGAGAAATAATAATGGAGATTGGAGAACGGACATCTTCCCCAATAATAGTCGGGGGCGATTTCAATGCCAGAATCGGTGAAGGCAACCAAGTTGAGGAACCTCTTACAGAGCTAACGGACTTTACAAATCACAGATACACAAAGGACAAAACATTAAATAAACCAGGGAAAGTACTAAGAGAGACAATGGAAGAGCTGGGGATGATAGTGCTAAATGGCCGGAGCACCTCAGACAGGGACGGCCATTACACATACATAGACACAAAAGGGTGTAGTGTATTAGACATGGTTTGGATAGAACTGGGCTACCTTCAACAAGTCAAAGACTTTGAAATCGTAGATATAGGAACATCCGACCATCTACCAATAAGAGTAACACTAAAAGGAAAAACTACAGAAATGGCAAAGAAAGAAGAAAAAATAAAATATGAAAACAATTTAATCTGGTATAATAGCAAATACAACAATTACAAACAAATCTTGGAGTACAGAGAGATAGAAGTGGAAGCAACAGAGGAGAACCCTCGCACATCAATAATAACAATGATAAAAGATGCGGCAGTCTCACTAGGACTAAGCAAGACGAAAAAAGGACACAATAAACAACGATTTACCAGTAAACCTTGGTTCAATAAGGAATGCCATACGAAGAGAATGAAACTGAAAGAAAAAATAAAAATATTTAGGAAAAAAGGAGATACCCAAACAAGGGAAGAATACTTGGACGCAAGGAAAACGTACCGAGCAGCAACAAAAACGGAAAAGAAACAGTACCACCAAGAATTGCAGGTAGAAATATCCAAGGTGAAGGATTGTAAAAACTTCTGGAAACTAATAAGAAAACTGAATACAAAAAGAATTCACGAATGCACAATAACAATAAACGAATGGGAATGCTTCTAGAGACAAATATACAAGGAAGATACAAATAAACAACTATACCTAATTGATGCAAGACACCCGTACCTGGACCAAGAGATGAGACACGAGGAGCTAAACGCAGCACTAAGAAAGTTAAAAACAAACAGGACCCCAGGACCAGACGGTGTTACCAACGAATTCTTCAAGTACCTCCCGCACAACATAAAAGATCATCTCAGAAACCTTATGAACCGCATACTATATAAAGGCAAAGTCCCTGAAAGCTGGGGATATACAAATACTATAATGCTGTATAAAAAAGGAGATAAGACGGATCCAAACAACTACAGAGGCATTACATTAGCAAACACCATAACAAAGATATTTACCTCAATACTAACTAAAAGAATAAACCTGTGGTGCGAAAGTAATAATATACTCCCCGAAAGTCAAGCCGGATTTAGGAAAAACAGGTCGTGCGAAGACAATATATTCGTCCTACAATCCAAAATAACAGAAGCACTAGCAAGACCAAAAGGCAAAATATACGTGACATTTATAGATTTCAGGAAAGCTTTGGACTCAATCTGGCACTCCATCTTGTGGAGCAAATTACATACCGCTGGACTAAGCTCCCAAATAATAAGGACAATAACCAGTTTATACCAGAGCGCAAACACCAGAATAAAAACAAACAATGCAGATGCGACAGAAAATATAAAATTAAACAAAGGCGTGTTACAAGGAGACACCCTCAGCCCAACACTGTTCTCACTAATGATCCACGACATAGACGAATACTTTAAAACAAACGGACACAAGAAAATTGTAGAAGAAATGGATCTCCTTTTGTTCGCCGACGACATAGTCATTACATCAAGCAACCCCACCGACTTGCAGGAAAAAATGAAAACACTACAGAAATACAGCATAGAAAACAAACTGGAGGTAAATACAAACAAAACAAAAATACTAGTATGCAGAAGGCATAACAGGAAAAGACAGATGAGGAAGATAACATTCAACGGAACGATAATAGAAGAGGTAAAGGAATACACCTACTTGGGGGTACTGTTAAGAACTTTATGAGGGGGCATCTGCATTTCTCGGTGGATGCAGATGCTCCTATTGTTTCTCATGAAGCTTAACCAAGGGTTCAAGTCGCGTCTGCTTCAAAAGGCACTAGTGAGTAGAGTTAATTTATAGAAAACACATTTCTTTTCATTCTAGGCTGAAGAGGCACAAAACTCTAACTTCTTTAGGATATTTATTGCCTCTTCAGCCCTCACTAGTGCATGGCGCGTCTTGGACCTCAACGGGAATTTCTAGACCACCCTGGTGTGATTTATGGCACAATGAGTGCCCATAGCATTGGGACTCTCGAAAGGGTTGGTTCTGGAAATTCTCACTGTCAAGGTCCTTCTTCCCACGAATCGCCGGGGCCCTCTCCTCATGCGTGTAGGAGAGGGAATTTCATCAGAATTTCACCCCCGTTAGAGATAGGGAAGAAGGACGGTTCACCACCTTGGAAGGGCCGCCTCTTGCCGATTTCACGGCCCAATCAGGGCATTTTGTATCTCCTTCCACGACGGCTTTTTGGGACTTTGGCTCGTGTGGAGGAGATGCAAAGTCAGTCATACACAGTCAGTCATACACAGTCATTCACAGAAAATCATTCATAGAGATTCAGAGACGTAGAGTTCGACACAAGAACTCTACAACCATATTCAACGACTCAGACAGGTCGCAAATTCAAAGTCCGACACAAGGACTCAGTTTTTATTCACCGGAACCGATCGCCGCGATATTATTATTATTCACGTTTATAAGTCACTGTTATCATCTATTTAAGTTATTCGAAATAAATAGCATATATATCAGAGGAGTGATAACCAGTTCCTATAAACATCAAGAAAATACAGTCCACTAAATAATTGAAACTCCTCAACAGGTACCGTTCAACGAAACTGGTACATTTACCGAAGCAGCGAAACACTTTCAATCGAAAGCAAGGATAGCACTAGGCACAATATGGAAACCCCTGATGAAATCAAAGAACAATAAGTGGGAACCAATAGAAAAAATGTTTGAATCAGTCGTAAAGGCAACATTACTATACGGCGCGGGAATCTGGGGCTTGAACCAAACTAAAAAAATAGAAAAAATCCAAACAGATTTCATGAAAAGAACCCTAAGAATACCTCGATACACACCGGGATATTTACTAAGAATAGAAACAGGAAGGGTGCACATGGAGCTAGCAGTGTTAAAAAAAGCGGTAAGTTACTGGAGAAGGCTAGAAGAGATGAGAAACCAACGATTCCCAAAGAGATGCTCGGAGAAGCTAAAAGCCTTGGACAGGAAAGCCCCAGATAAAAAGAGAAACTGGGTCACGCAATTAAAAAGCAAACTACAACACTACGACCCCGAAAGCAATAGCCCGCTAAATAACTTAAAACAAAAGGATACAACACAAAGAGCTCTAACAGGAATACGCGAAAAACTAATCGAAGAGGATAGAAACTAGGGATTGCAATACCGGTATAGCGGGATACCGAATACCGGTATTTTGAACCATTTGTACAATTTTGTAATACCGGTATTCACAAGTATAAATACCGTTTTTTCGGTATTTACTAGAAATTTGTTAAATTGCCTCCACTATATGTTCAAGTACAAATCAGCAATTGTGCTATGCTCATGGAATTCAATTAGGAGTGATAGATGTATTATACTGTAGCGACACGCGGTTTACTATTTCTCAGAAGTCCTTATGCCGACGGTCAAACTACGGACCCTCAAAAAGCAATTACAAGTCGTAGTTTTTCTATACGACAATGGATAATAAAGAAATAAACTCTTGCCCGCGTACTGGTCGCGCCGACCTGACATGTACCGCCATAAACCGCGGGTCGCGAGGAAGCCAAAATCCACGGCTACGGCAAGAGTCACCGCCGCCTGGGTTTTTCCCTAAAACATCCTCTCTTTCCAGACACACCTTTAAGTGGAGGGAGTTTTTCTCTACCGATCATTTAAAAAACCAATCAAACTGTAATAGAAAAAAACTCCCAACACTTCGCACCGCCTCCCAAGAGGCTACGTCGGAGGAAACGATCCTCCGACTAGTCACTTGGTCAGAGAGCCGTCGAGCGCGATTAAACCAAAAATAAAGACGACGTAGAAGTATCTAGCCTACCCTTCCGAAACCAAATTTATTTTTTTTCCACTCTACTCTTTGCTTTCCACAATACCAAAAAAATAAAGAACAGAAGAACCCAAATACTGTGGATATAGCAACTTCTGGATTCCGAGTTTGAAGAGAGTGAGAGTGAGAGTGATACTGACAATGAAGATAATGACAATGTAATTGTTGAAGAAGATATTGCTAATGAGGATGAAATATTAACTCATCAAGAATTGCTTCCTATAATTAATAAATTTCGAAAAATTGTTAAGATATTTAAACGTTCCCCTACAAAAAGTGCCTTATTACAAAAATATGTACTAACTGAAAATCAAACAGAACATATGTTAATATTAGATTCTAAAACACGTCGGAACAGTTTACTCCTAATGATGGAACGATTTTTGAAACTGAAAAATCCAATCCAAAAAGCAATAATCGACTTAAACCTGCAAGTTAATTTTTCCGATAGTTAATTCGACTTCATATCTAGAACTTTATCAGCTCTACTTCAAATAAAACTGGCTGTGGAGGCATTGTGTCGAAGAGATTCTAATTTATTAACAGCTAATGCAACAATCAATTTTATGTTACAGTCACTGAAAGAACAGCACACATCACTATCTGAAGAATTATATATTACATTGAAAAATCGCACAGAAGAAAGGAATACCGAAATAGAAAATGTCTTACGGTATTTACATAATTATAATGGGTTTAAAAATGAAAATGAAAAAGAAGAAAAGAAACTAACCAATTGAAATTTGATCAAGTTTATAGTAAATTTTCTTAAAATTTTTACCCACCAACCTATCCACATTCAGAAGAATTCGGTACAGTTATCGAAGATGATGATGACACAAATGTCGATAGTGAAAAGGAATTGTCTCTTGAACAAAAATTAGAAGTGGCGATAACTAAAAAAAATTCAACAAACCAAAATACAATACAGAAATCAGTTATATTCAGGACCATCCGACGAGAAATCGATTTATATGAAGATGAGGGATTTAGGGGTAAATACTTGGAAAAAGTATATCACGCGTTGCTAACAGTACCATCAGCTAGCGTAGATGCTGAAAGAGCGTTTCCGACAGCTGGTAATTTTTGCACAAAATTACGTTCCGGGCTTAATGGCAGTACAATAGATGCATTATGTTTTTTGAGATCACATTTCAAAAATTTGTAATAGTGCCATAGACTGAATAGTGATATTTACACTTTTTTGTGATTTAAATACATAAGATGTTCCTTGTTCCTTTACTTTTTTGTGATTCTTTATATACTGTTATAATTTATAAGTTACAAATAATTTTTTGTGATATTTACTCTCTCTAATAAAACTAGCAAATAAAACAAAGAAACACCTGTGTTTTCTTTCTTTTTCTAAAATTTCTACTACCGGTATTAAAACCGGTATTCCGGCATTAAGATCTAAAAAATACCGAATACCGGTATTGAACTTTTGGTACGATATTGCAATCCCTAATAGAAAGAGAGTAATGCAATCCACATATAGTGAAATGTACAAGCAAATCAAAGACATAACAGTGCTGGAAAGAACGTACTACCTGGACTTCAACATGCCACTAGCACACAAAAGAATCATTGCTCAAGCAAGAATATCGGGAAAACTGGGCTGGATAACGTCACTCAGAAATGGAATCATATACAAAATTGACGAAACCACACCATGTCGAGTTTGTAACACGGGTAATACAGAAACCAGAGTGCACATAATAAGTACTTGCCCTATCTACGCGGAAATAAGGCCAAGCTCACTAAGAAACGAAGAAGGGACCGAGCTGCTGAAAGTAAGCACAGAGAAGATAGCCTGGGAGCTGACCAACTTCGTAAAAGGATGCATGAAACTAAGAGCATTCTGTATAGAACTGTGATAACGCAACATAGGATAAGAAATTTCAGGATTTATATTTTCGTATATATTGTTACGCTGACACGAAGTTGCCGTATCGGGCGAAGCTGGCCCCTTCGAACCGGTCGAAGATAGGATCGAGCTATCGATTGTCCGGTGACCTTAGCGACCGGAAGTGTTGTGACCGGAAGTGGGAACCGAAGAGTGAAACAAGACAGACTGTTGTGGCGTCAACGAAGTGCGTAGATCCGGAATGACCACCACTTCACCACTCGCGGAATGCTTCACGTTTTCCGGGAGTAGCAATTTATTTTAGCGATAGTTCTCGACCGGAGAAGAACTTTGTCTTTTCGTGCGAGATTTCGAGATCGAGATTTAATGACAAACTATGACGACGGTTGTCGTCAGCGAGCGCGATGTTGTGTTGTCGTCACGGAAATCGGTAAGTAAGTGTCTTCCAAGAATTTTGGAACACTTTTGGCGACGCTATCGGGCCGGACATCCCCGCTTGCTGAATTTTCGCGACGTTTCAGCAGGCGGGGTTTTCGGATTTTCTGGGCGGTGCGAGACGTTAATTGGTCGCACTTTCCTCCGAGGGGAGTGACCACCCCCATGGGACTCTCGACGAGAAGGGCCCCACGGAGGCGGAAACTCATCCCCTGCGAATACGTGGTGGAGGAAAGTGCAACCAGATGTGCCCAAAAAATCCTAGTCCGGCCGATCGGCAGAATTTCTCTTCGAAGGCGCGATTTATGACCGATTTGTCATCGCGAGTCAGCGGCGGTCGATGGGACCGTCGGGCCGAAGTCCCTGGTTACCACCCGCTGACAGAGCATGACGGATTAACGAAAACGTTCATTCAAAACGAAGGCTGCCTAATTCTTTGAGGACCGGAGTTTTGGCCGCCTTGGCACGTAATGGTCGCCAAATGTTAGTAATAATAAAAAATCTGGCGGCCAGACTCGGGCCTCAAAGAACGGCAAACTTTCGCTTCGTCTCGAATGCGCTTTTGTTTCCGTACGATGGAACACAGACGTTCGACGACGTTCGATAAATTGCTATCGTTATAGTTCTAGTTGTATTTAGTAGTTATTAATAAAGTTAATAGATAATAATGCCAAGAAGACTCGGGACCTCCGCGGAACGTAACAATATACATATATATATTTATATATATATATACATATGTAGGAATCGGTTACGGCGATATTGTCAAATGCGCTTTACCGCGTAGTCAGACGGATGAATGGTATGCGTGCATGTGTGTATTTTGCGAATGAGTGAAAATAACGTAGGGCCAAAAGACGCAACGTTAAAGCAGAAGACGTTCAGACGCGACGAATATAAGACGAGTTTTTAAGACGAGAATATTAAGACGTATATTTTAAGACGTAGTTATAGTTATTTTTCAGTATATCTTCTACCTTAATTTTATGTGTTCTTTTCATTAAATATAGTTTTAGTTTAGTATATCTGATTTCTTTTATTCTTCCCCCTCAATCGCGTACCGGAATCCTATAAAATTTGGGGGCTGTCGTCCGCGATTTAGTGAGCCATTGTATTTATATTTCGGTTAATAAACGCGTTGTGTCGGTGGTGTAAAGGGAATTGAACTGTTTGAAAAACGACGAGTAAGAACGTAAGACTCAACAATAGTGAAGACGTGGTGTGCAAAGGATAGTTATTGAGATAAAGACGATCAAGATGGAAAATTTGAGTCAAATCGAAGACGTGAAAAGCAAAATTAAAACTGCACCTACCACAGCAATAAAAGCTCTCCATAAATTTATATTTCAAGCAGAAGGTGTCAGAGCTAACCGTAAACGATTACGTGCGTTTACTGGATTTCCATTCAGTGACGGTTCGGCGGATCATGTTGCGAAATTATCGTTCGCAAACGCACTAACATTTGGGGACTTGGTATCCTGTTGCAACATTCTTGGCCTGGATTACCATGGAACCAGAGAAGAATTAATTACCGTAATCTGTAAAGCATTGATGGATATAAACACGCTAGTTTCAACTGAAGAAAATGAGAACGAAGATGCGACCGAAGACGAAGAAGATTACGAAGGCGGAAAAGATTACGAAGGTGAAAAAGACAACGAAGGCGAAAAGAGTGACGAAGATCGAGCGGAATCCGTTGTATCCAGAAGTGAAACCAATGCAAAGGAAAAGAAGCATTTAAACTTTGCTGTGAATTATCGCGACGTGGAAGAATCTATTCGATCCTTTGATGGTGGTGATTCATATCCTGTAGAACGTTGGATTGTTGACTTTGAAGATTCTGCATTGTTGTTCGGATGGTCCGAATTAGAAAAGCTTGTTTTCGCGAAAAAATCGTTGAAAGGACTTGCAAAATTATATTTTCAGAGTGAAGGTGTTGTGAAAACGTGGACAAAATTAAAGTCGCTTTTACGTGAGGAATTTTCCACAAAAATTAATAGTGCGGAATTACATGCGATGCTCTCCAGTCGAAGAATGCGAAGAGACGAAAGTGTACAGGAATATTATCTGGTCATGAAAGAGTTGGCTTCGAGGGGTTCAATAGAACACGATGCATTGATAAAATATATAATAGACGGCATACCAGACGAGGTAAACAACAAAGTGATTCTATACGGGGCGAAGAGACTAAGTGAATTTAAAGAACGTCTAAAAATTTATGAGACAATTCGAAAGAAGAACCAGGAGAGATATGTACGACGAAGAGAAGATACGGGAAGGACGGAGTACGCGAGAAGAACGGACTACGCAAGACGAACGGACTACGCAGGAAAGACGAATTACGCAAGAAGGACGGACTACGCGAGAAGAGGAAAACACACGGATAGAGCGGCGACGACTGAAAAATTTGGGACAAATCAACAGAGACCGGATATAAGATGTTTTAACTGCGGCGGCAAAGGTCATGTATCAAGGGAATGCCATTACAGAGATTCCGGCAGAAAATGTTTTAAATGTAACTCTTTCGGGCATGCAGGGTTTAATTGCAATAACGACAACAAAGATGGTAAGTCAGTTCCATCACCTCAGTCTTCTACGATAAATACAGTTTCGACCGCACCGGGGCATGATATGCAGAAAAATATTTTTGTTAACGGCATATGCATACGAGCATTGATAGATACCGGTAGTTGCGTTAGTCTGATACGCGAAGATGTACAACGAAAGATCGGCTTAAATAAAATCCATACTTGCGAGACAAAATTATTTGGTTTCGGTAAAAATAATAAAACACAACCTTTGGGTTATATACAGACGGTCGCTGAGATAGATTCCGAACAATTTCCAATCACGATTTATATTGTACCACACGATTCAATGGATATGGAAGCTGTAATTGGCACGGATATTATAAACTTAAGCGAATTAAAGATTAATCCAAGCGGTATAACGATGCGTAAAATACCACTGGTTACGTTTTTGGCACAAAATAGTTCGGAGAATGAAAAATTAGAAACAGATGTTCGCGATGACGAAATAAATAATCATTTAGAAGAGGTAATTGGTTCGTATAAGCCTAATAAATGCAAAACAACCGATATAAACATGCGTATTATTCTGAAGGACGAGAAACCAATTTGTTACCGGCCGCGTAGGTTACCGACGCCTGAGAAGCTGATTTTAGAAAAGCAAATCGATGAGTGGATCACAGACGGCGTTATCGAACCTTGTGCATCCGAATACGCAAGTGCTGTAGTCGTAGTGAAAAAAAAAGATGAATCCCCGCGCATTTGTATCGATTATAGACGTTTAAATAGAATTACCGAAAAAGATAAGTACCCGCTTCCAGTTATCGAAGAATTGTTAGATCAATTGCAAGACGCACGAATTTTTAGTACGATTGATTTAAAGAATGGTTTTTTTCATGTGTCGATTGACGACGATAGTAAGAAATATACCGCGTTTGTGACTCATCATGGACAGTATCAATTTCTTAAAATGCCTTTCGGACTTTGTAATGCTTCATCAGTATTTCAGCGTTTTATAAATCACGTGTTTCGTAATTTAGTTACTAAAGGTATTGCGTTAATATATATAGACGATGTAATTATTCCGGCGAAAGATGAAATAGAAGGATTGGCGCGTTTAAAGTTAGTATTACAAACTGCTAGTGATTATGGTCTACAATTAAATTTAAAGAAGTGTAAATTCATGCAGAAACGTATCGAGTTTTTAGGCCATATAATAGAAAATGGTAGAATTTTCCCGTCAATAGATAAAACGAAGGCAGTAATTAATTTTCCTGAACCTAAAAATATAAAAGATGTGCAAAGTTTTCTTGGATTGTCAGGATATTTTCGTAAATTTATTTCCCATTATTCAGTTACAGCTAAACCCTTGAGTGATTTACTTAGAAAAGATAAACCATTTGAATTTAACGATGTAACAAGGAAGTCGTTCAATGAATTAAAAGCAGTTTTGACACGAAATCCCGTTCTAAATATTTATAATCCTAATTTAACAACTGAATTACATACTGACGCATGTAAAGATGGCATCGGGGCCGTATTGCTGCAACGTTCTCCTGACGACGAACAATGACATCCAGTTTATTTTATGAGTCGGAAAACTAAACCCGAGGAAAGAAATTATAGCAGTTATGAGCTCGAGGCTCTTGCTGTTGTAAAAGCTCTAGAAAAATTTCGTATTTATCTGTTAGGTATAGAATTTAAAATAGTTACAGATTGTGCTGCATTTAAGAGGACGATGGATAAAAAAGATTTGATTGCGCGAATTGCTAGGTGGGCTCTTGTACTAGAAGATTTTAAATATAAAATTGAGCACCGTGTCGGTACTAGAATGAAACATGTAGATGCATTAAGAAGAAATGCGATAATGATTATAAATAAAAAGTCGATAGTTTCGAAAATACAAAAATTGCAAGGGGAAGACGCAGAAGTAAAAGCCGTAATGGAGTTATTAAAGAATGGGTCGTATAAAGAATATTTTTTGCGCGATGATGTACTTTATACATTTTTGGATGGCCGAGAGTTGTTAGTAGTACCGCGAGCTTTGCAAAATGAAATTATACAGACGGCACATCAAAAGGGACATTTCGCAGTTGCAAGAACGGAAAACATTATAAAACAAGACTATTTTATACCAGAGCTTCGAAAAAAAATTGAAAGATGTATTAGCAATTGCTAATTGAGTTGTGTACCGTGCATTGTTTCAAATAAGAAGTCAGGCAAGCAGGAAGGGTTCTTACATCCGCTTATTAAAATTGATATCCCGTTACATACTTACCATATAGACCATCTAGGGCCATTAGATTCTACAGCGAAAAATTATAATTATATTTTTGCGATAATCGATAGTTTTACTAAATTTGTATGGTTGTATCCTACGAAGACGACGACGACGAGAGAAGTCTTGGACAAATTAGAATTGCACAAAAATGTTTTTGGAAACCCTATACAAATTGTGTCAGATAGAGGAACAGCGTTCACTTCTCACGAATTTGTTAATTATTGTAAAGAGGAAAATGTAAAACATTTATTGATCACGACTGGCCTTCCGAGAGCAAATGGACAAGTCGAGAGACTAAATAGAACAATCATTTCGGCGCTTTCGAAATTATGTTTATCAGATCCAACCAAGTGGTACAGACATGTTAATAAGTTACAAAGAATATTAAATTCTACATTTCACCGTACTATAGGAATGACGCCATTTGAATTGTTATTCGGAGTAAAGATGCGGAATAAAGAGGATATTGTGTTAACAGAGATCGTGGAAAAAGAATTTTTATGTCAATTCGAGGAAAACCGTAACGAACTGCGAGAAAGAGCAAAAACGCAATTGTTTAAGACACAAGAAGAAAATCGCAAGTTGTATGACCGTAAGCGAAAAGAAGCGTATGAATATAAAATAAACGATCTTGTAGCTATACGACGTACGCAGCTAGGATCGGGACGTAAGTTAAGAGCTAAATATTTAGGGCCTTATCGCATTGTGAAGGTGAAGTCTAATGATACGTATGACGTAGAGCGAGTAGGTTCGAACGAAGGACCGAAATCAACATCGACGTGTGCTGAGTATATGAAGCGATGGATCGTCCTTGATTCATTCGAGGCGGATGAAATCCAGGATGGCCGTTTGTAGGAATCGGTTACGGCGATATTGTCAAATGCGCTTTACCGCGTAGTCAGACGGATGAACGGTATGCGTGCATGTGTGTATTTTGCGAATGAGTGAAAACGACGTAGGGCTAAAAGACGCGACGTTAAAGCAGAAGACGTTCAGACGCGACGAATATAAGACGAGTTTTTAAGACGAGAATATTAAGACGTATATTTTAAGACGATTATTTTAAGACGTAGTTATAGTTATTTTTCAGTATATCTTCTACCTTAATTTTATGTGTTCTTTTCATTAAATATAGTTTTAGTTTAGTATATCTGATTTCTTTTATTCTTCCCCCACAATCGCGTACCGGAATCCTATACATATATACATGGCTATACCAATGTATACACTATATTGAGACCTTCATATATTTAATATGTTTTAGATTATCATACTATAGTTTAAATTTTAGAGTCATAAGTATTAGTATTACAGACAAAATGTGCAAGACTGTAAACCAAAGATTGTACTGGGCAAATAGCCTTACTACAATAAATAAAATCTAATCTAATATAATCTAATGGATTTCTTTTTCCCCAACCTATATGTTTAAACAAATTGTTATGCATGCCCAATGATGTTGGTCTCGAAATAGTAGCTTCCTTATGCGACCAAGGTTGTAATAATACCAAAGGAATTAAAAATTTAATTTCGGATTCAAAGCGCAATGCATTTCAAAATAATGAACCTTTAGAATATGATGTTATAGTAGTTAATGGACATCATATAGCCTCACTATATGATGATCCTCATCTTTTCAGACGCATTCGCAATAATTTATTAACGAAAGATTTTGCATTTCAATTAAAGGATAATGTAAGCCGAATAGCCAAATGGTCGCATATGGAAGATGCATATTTCATTGATTAGAGTAGTGGAGCATTGCTCAAAACCATGCGAAAACTAACTGATCAACACGTTATAAAAAATAATATTAAGAAAATGAATTTTTCCTGTTCCACACAGGTTTTTAGTCAAACTGTGACTACTGTAATGTCACTAATGAGTCGCAGTGAGACAAAAAGCGTGTGTCAACAAAGAAGTATGACTCGTGATGGAGAAAATACGGCGTAATTGTTGTTGTTATTGTTCTTTAATCATTTATTTGATAGTGTAAATGGGAAGAGCATCATTCATTCTGTAAATAATGATGAACAAGTTCAAATATGGAATGATGCTATTTCTATAATACAAACAATGTCCTTTATTAAAAAAAAGGCAACAGATCGAGATGCTCCACAGGTTCTTTCGCATTGGATTCATACCTTAAAAGAGTTCAAATTAATTACAAATAATTTAAAAAAAATGGATTTTCAAAATTTAGTGTAATTAATCAAGATTGCTTGGAAAATTTCTTCGGCCAAATTCAGCAATAAGGACAAAGAAATACTAACTGACATGTTCGGCTTCTGTCGGATTTTATAAAAGTTTACTTTTAAATGCTTATACAGAATCCAATTCCACTGGAAGTTGCGAATTAGATTGTACAGTCGATTATGTAATTAATTTTAAAAATATTTTTAACGTTACAATTTCACAAGGAGGACACGGTTCCACAGATATAGCTAATTTAACAACCATTTCAGTACAATACAATGAAGATCGTGAAGTAGATGAAAACATAATAGTTGGTATGAAAAATGTTATGTTAAAGAAAATTATAAAATCTGTCACTTGTGAATTATGTCAAGCTAATTTCACAAGCATGCTTATCGGAAATGATACTTTCATTAAATTCCAGAGACTAATTGTATTCACGTGTGGGCAGTATTTACCCAAAATTTCATATACACTCAAACCTGTTTTTGTGCGGTGGATAGGGACCGCATTAAACAAAACGCATAAAAAAAATCGCACAAAACTTCACGAGTAGCTATAAGAGATAGTTTTCGCAACACAATTAAAAAGTATTTTTTTTGTGCGGTGAATAGGGACTGCATAAAAAAATAACTCAAAGCTTAAGAAATAACTAGGCATTGTTTTTTTAAACAAAATCAAGACACGAGGCTTGGTGGCTACTTGGAATTTGATTTAGAAAATACACATGTGAACATTTTTAAATATTTTATTTAAATATTTACTTATTTTACACATACAAAACTTTTCAAAACGTATAACCATTATCCTTCATAGTCTGACAATACGCGAACTTTCTTGTGGTAAACTGGTACAAAATCGCTTTCGTCACTTGAAGATATGTATAGAGTTCAATAACATACAATGTAATCGGCTAACGCAATACCTATGTAATGTGATGAACTACATGTCGGGACGGTCAAGGCGATGGTAATTATTTAATAAAATAAAGTTACCGTGAACACTTAATCCTTTTAATCTTAAGGCGAATGACTAGCAGTGGTCTGAAGCTCAGTTCAAAATACAATCACTTGACTACGCACTGACTTAGCTCGAAGGAGCCGCGCCCCCGCAGACCGGTGAATTTCCGCGGCCGCTTAAGCCAATCGGAAGACGAGAAATTCACCGACTGCGCCCTCTTTTCCTTGCACCCTTGGCGCGCTTTTTAGGGAAAAAAGGGAAAGGTTTTGGCGGCAAGTTTTCACTGGCAAGCGTTCGGTCACGTACGCAATTCCGCCGCGCCCCCGCTTCGTCTTGTGCGGCCCAAGGTTGGCGTTGGGCCTGCACTTGAGGGGCCAACGGAAACGCGTAATTTATGGCACTCGCAAGAGCTATTGAGACTGCGAAGAAACTGTACGAAGCGATTCTAACAAATATATACAAAAGGCAGTTCTCTCAAAAATAGCTGTGTCGCTGCAAATGATATAAACCAGACAAACCGTTTGCATGAGAGCGGAAAGGCCCTCCATGTAGGTGGTCGCTACATACATATTAAAAATCGAAAAATATGGCCAATCAAACCTACTATGTACTTATTTATTGATAACTTCGTCAATTATGTTTCAATTTGATTGAAATTTTCATATACCGCACAAAAAAAGACCGCACAAAAACAGGTTTGAGTGTATTCCCACAGTCGGAAATTATATTAAAACAGTTCTGCACAATGAAATTACATTTCAATTTCAGAATTGTGATCACAGCATGAAATTAAAATCAGATACAATCATTGAATCAGTTAATTATTTTATTCAAAATTATTATGTAGTGATTAGAATATTAAATGGTTCACAACACCACCAGCACATGGAGATGATCTCATGTAAATGGAATATGTATAAGTGCAAACAAATTCAACGAAAGTACGCTGTGCTGCTGACAGTTGCCAGGAAAATGGAAAAGTGTTTTACATCCCTGTCAAAAATAAAATAAAACTGTTAGAATAGCTAACGGCATGCGGAGATCCAAACTTGTTAAAATTACAGGTAAACACTCTCCGAGGGAAAGGGATTCGTGGACTTCATTTCGAAAGAAGATTTCTTCTGTCCAACAGATTATCACCGACGGCAGTTCCGACTTTACATTTACCAGGTGTTCAGGCACAGGCCATCGACAGCTGGAAGGTTTATTATACGGACCGATAGGATATTCCTCGGTCACGAGTTTGAAATTATTTTTATCTTTTGCATCTTTAAAAATATGGCCGTATAGTAAACCAGGGACATTGGCAAAGGGTCTAGGCGCTCGTTGCCTGCCCGCGCTATTTGCACGTGCGTCGCAGATGTATTTCCGGGAAATTGTCCGGTCTTCCTGGAATACCTGATGGTCACGGGTAAGACCGGGCCCGGAAATCTGCGACGCTGCCAATGTCCCTTCCACCCCTTCAGTAGGGGAGTATGTGTCCCTTCCACCCTTGAATAGGGGCGTGAAAGTTGTTTCCATCCCTTGGATGCAGGCGTTGACGTCTCCCACCCACAAGTCCCAGTACTCCGGGCCTTGGAGAAGGGAGTTGGGGGAAGACGGTAACGCCCATTACAAATTGTATAAATTAAGCGTCACAGAGCGCGACAAGTTAGATACCGATATAAGTCAGATACAAGTAAGATACCAATATAGATACAGATACTGATAGAGATATTGAATCTCAACGAGATATTGAATCTCACATAGATACTGAATCTATAAGGAGATACTGCATCTCCGGGAATAATACATTCCCATTGTTTAACGTAACAATTAGAGTCCACAAGATAAAACGCGACGTTAGTGAATACGTTCGCGATGAATAAAGTGTGATTAGTGTTACAAATTTTATATACAATTTTTCCCTCATTACGAGGGTGGTCCTTCGAACCATTATTAAAATACATAGACCAAGTTTCGATAACTCGACCGACGACCGCCGACCACGAGTAGAAACACCAGGTAATATGTAGTATATCTTGTAGGATAACGGGGTGGCGTACGTGTGAGGTGCGAAATATGTTTCGCGTTATCCAAATCTCCCGTACTGCATAGGGTTGGGTAAATATCGGTTAACAATTTCAGATTCGTATAAAAATTTAAAGTTGATTGTAGTTTGTCACAGAAATGTATTCCCTCCGCGGTATCACAGCAACACAGGTTGTGCTATAATGTTTATTTTGTATCTATTACAAATTGCTCTTTTTAATTAAAAATCCATCATGAAACTATTTGGTGCGACCAGACAACAAAAACTAAGCGGAATGGACAAGAAGATGTACACAGAATGTCGGAGAATTAACGGAACTTTTTAAATTTACAAGACGCTACCAACGCCATCTATTGAAACAATATATCATTTGAAAGCTGTATATCTCCTTTGCAAAACGAGACCGCCCTCATTTATTTTAATTATCGTATTGTCAAGTTATAGCACTTAAAGTGACATAATCTTTTGTAACCTCGTCACAAAAACACGACGGAGCAAAGAGCTAATAATGGGTGAAGTAAAAAGTTCTGAGCGTTTTTTCTCTTTATTTTGATGATAAAATTAACAAACTTAGAATTTTCGGAATTAAATCAAATAAGCGCCGTTTTGTTCAATAACTTTTTCCCATTTTGAAGGCAATTTCATAATTCCGCGATTGAAGAAGTCTTCGTCCCTATTGTTAAAAAACTCGACCAGCTCACTTTCACAAGCCTCTCTTGAGGCCAGTTTTTTGCCATCAAGAAAATGTTGTAAATGTGTAAAAAGGTGATAATCGCTTGGTGCCAGGTCTGGGCTATACGGCGGGTGCGATATAACCTCCCATCCAAACTCTCGGAGCTTCTGGCGTGTCGTTAAAGATGTGTGCGGCCTGGCGTTGTCTTGATGGAAGACAACACCCTTCCGATTGGACAATTCTGGTCGCTTCTCGTTGATCGCCTGCTTCAATCTGGTCAGTTGTTCACAATATAGGCCCGAATTGAGTGACTGGCCCGATCGGAGCAGCTCATAGTGCAGGATTCCCTTCCAATCCCACCAAACACATAGCAAAACCTTCTTGGTCGTTAATCCGGGCTTGGCGATCGTTTAGGCCGTCTCACCGCGCTTGGACCACGATCTTTTTCGCCTGTCATTCTCGTATGTGACCCATTTTTCATCGCCAGTCACCATCCGCTTCAAAAATGGGTCCATTTCGTGATGCTTCAGCAAAGAATCGCAGGCATCAACTCGCTCCAAAAGGTTCTTTTGCGTCAGTTCGTGTGGCACCCATATATCGAGCTTCTTTTTGAGACCAGCCTTATGCAAATGGTTCCAAACGGTTTTCTGGCTAATCTTCAGTTCCTGGGCAATGGAATAAGTGCTCGCATGCCGGTCTGACTCGACGATTTCCATGATTTTATCGACATTTTCAACGATAGGCCTACCAGAGCGTGTCTCATCTTCGACGTCCATATTACCAGAACGGAAGCGTTGGAACCACCGCTTTGCTGTTGCATTCGATACTGTTTTGGGTCCATAAACAGCACAAATTTTTTTGGCTGCCTGCTCGGCTTTTTCCCCTTGATCGTAGTGGTATTGTAGAATGTATCGAATCTTCTCTTTCGTTACCTTCATTTTGATACGCTCTAACAAACAACTGGCTTCACAAAACAAAAGACTGTCAGAGAACTTTTTTTAAAGCGTTATGTTGCCTTTAAGTCACAGTATAGAATGACATGATGCAACGTATACATTGTGAGATATGGCTCACTAAAGCCATCTAACAAAAAACGCTCAAAACTTTTTACTTCACCCATTATTAAATTTTGTGTCAAGCCTTCAACATCCTCCGTATTCACCTGATTTATCTCCGTGTGACTATATCCTGTTCCGGAAACTCAAACTGGCCATGAAAGAAACGTTTTATGACAATGTTACACATGTCCAAGAACCCGTGACGAGGGTCATTAAGGCAATTCCGAAAAACGACATAAGAAAAGTCGATGGTCAAACGTGCCCAGCGGTGTATTGATGCGGAAGGGATGTTCTCTATGAAAAGCCAAGGTAGTTTTAGCAAAACAGGGTGTAGAAGTAAGCCTGAACACTATTCGACGTCGATTACACGATGCTAATTATGGGTGGCGATGCACTAACAATAAGTTAAAACCGTTTTTGAGCGACAAACATGTCGAAAAGCGTCTGCTGTGGGCAAGGGCTAATATCGACCATGATTTTTGCAACGTTATCTAGCGGATGAATCCTCTTTTTGGGCTTGGGGCACAAGAAGGCATTCGTGGTCACTTCGTGCAGTTCCCGTTATCCAGCGCACAGTGAAGCACCCGATAAAGGTGCATGTCTGGGGTTGCTTCTGTAAACAAGGATTTGGAGCTTTGAACCTGTTTACAGACAATCTTAATGCCCAAAAGATGATCAAGATGTATCAAAAATGTTTATTAAATTCTACTCGAAGATGGTTTGGCTCTGATAACAGCTTATGGGTGCTTCAAGAAGATAATGACCCGAAACATCCAAGCCGTGCGTGCACGGAGTGGAAACGCGGAAATGGGATCAGGACACTGGATTGGCCTTTACACAAGGGTAGAAGCAGACCTGGGGGATACAGATTTTTTTCAAATTTGGTACACGTGTTCTACTCGGCAAATAATTAAACACGTGTGTTGTTAAAAGTATAAATAAGTCCAAATTTTTGAAAAAATTGAGCAAAAAAAAAAGTTCACAGATCTACTCGAAACTTTGTGGGCATGCTCTACGAGCAAAATTAAGGTACACTTATTTTTTTATTTCGTTGTAAAAACTTTTTTGAAAATAGACATGTAGGTTTAGTACTCTAGAGTTAGGAGTGCTTTCAACGGAGCAGCGTGGCTGAGCGGACAAGGAAGCGGACTGCGGATACTATGGACCCTGCACGATCCTCGCATGGTGTATTTTGGATTTTCTTTCCCAGCCTTCTAGTTTTATTTATTTCCTTACGGGATATGTTTACTTATTTTCATTTGTGTGTTGTATATATTTTATCACTTTAACTTTTACTTTACTTTATATTTTATTTGCCGTTTTCAGTGTTAGGATTACAATAAAGTCCAAAATTACGTATTTTAACAGTAAACATTTATTTCTCTTTGTACACTGCACATTTGTGCGCGTGATAAACGTCATAGAAACATAGGCGCTGTTTTTATTTTGAAATATCTGTAAAAAATCGTTGTCGGGACGGCGGTATACGATCCGGTCCCCACCATTGACTCGACTTCGGGCGGGCGACTCCGCCTTGGGCCCGTTAGCTATTTTTAATTTAGCACTTTCCTGGTGCTTTGGGTCCCGCGGGTTTACGACCGTCCGCGGTATACGGGGGTAGAGTCATAAGCCGTTGAGAAAGAGAAAGTCATTGTCTAGGTGCGTACTTCGTCTCAAGGAGACTGAACCTTGTGCGGTTTTTGCCAGACGTGGAAATTTTCGGTGCCAAAACACCCCCACTGTTTACAGACGACTCGTGGCAACTTTAACAATATTTTGGGAACCATCTAGACAAGGAGAAAACTCGACTCTTCCTTTTTCTCGAAAAAAGAAAATAAGGGATGAGAAAATTGTCCTAAAGAGTAGGGAGGACCGAGGTGTCAAAAAGGGCGACACGCGGGTTGCGACATGACATACGAATGTTATGGGCCCACGAAACAAGATTTGACCGATGCCATCCACTGTTTCGTGCAAGAATTACGATGCCACGAAATTATTGGTAAAACCACCAGCGCTACTATTCCTCAGGGTGCAAAACTTATAGCGGAGGAATTACTCGAAAGGTTTTCTTGAGATGGTGGCAACCTATTTGTTCCTCGAAACGGGTGAACTCCTTCGTGCCGATGAAACTCACAACGACAGCGAGCATCCAGTACAATTCGAAGAGTATCAATCGCCGAGGTCGTCCCTCTCCATGAACGAAAGACGATACATATTCCGATATTTCCTTGTCGCCGCCATCGAAACGCGGTTAATACGGGCCTGCGACAATAGAAGAAAAAGAGCGCGTGGTGGCCCTCGCAGAAATGCAGTCTACGTGAAGCTTAAAATCGCTGCAGTCTAAAGGAGGCTACCACTTAAAAAGGAAAGACAAGATAGCTTTATGGAGAAAAGAAATTGCGGAAGGTGGCACAATCCACGATAAATTTCAACACATAGAAGTGGACTCACAACAGATTTGTAGAGTACTAGTGAGATTTCTAGAGTACGACTAGCGTACACTCCTGTCCCTACGCGTACTTTGCAGGAGTGGGCAACTGCAGCTGCGATGCAGTTTAACACTGATTTCTTTCGATTTACTGCATCGCATTCTTGGGTTGTTCGCTTTAAAGGAAAGTACAGTATCCGGCAGAGTCAGGTAACAAGGTAGGTGTCCAGCGAAAATTGGCCGCGTTAAAAGAAATTAAAGAAAGGGCTGCTCTCTTTCAGCAGAAGGCCCATAAGAGCAACTGGTTCAATACTTCCCCACTTTGTCATCAACACCGACCTGACAGGGTACGAGTACAGAACTAACATTCGACGTTGTTTATCCCATAAAGGAGAAAAAAGTACTGAGGTTGTTATGGAGAATATTTTCAAAACTAGTCATTCATACACGGCGCAGTATTCCATAACACTTTCGGGAACATTATTACCTAAAGTATTTTTATGTTTACGAGAGCCACAAGGGTCATTCGGGCCACAAGTACAGCAGAAGGTCCAGCAATTAGCAGCAGAATTTCGTACTGTTTACATAACCTGCTCCAAATCTGGAAAATTAACAACATAAAAGTATAAATTATTTCTTGATAATATTATAAAACCATATGTCAACGACAACAAATTTTGCTTGCTAATTAACTCCTAGACCGGCCAAGTATATGAGAGTATATATGATGATAAGTTTTACAATGGCCTTGACGAATGCACCTGCATCTTAAAAATTATTCCGCCTCAGTGCACACCTGTTTGCTAACCTTCCGATGTTGATTTTTATCGTCAGGTAAAGATATTACTGACACAAATTTAGAATGTCCCGATCATTATTCAAGAAAAACGATCGTTACATTCCAGATGTGACGCGATTAAAATACACTCCATAATACACCAGCAACTTTCTGCACCGATATTTAAAAATATGATCGACTATGCGTGGTATGCCTCTAAATTAACTCATAACCGAAGAATATTTTTAAATGTACATCAAGTTTGCTTTCCGAGTTGGGAAATTAACAAAAAATGTTATTGCGGCCATATATCATTTATATCATGTTCGTGGTGCAAGCATCGCATATGTTTTAAATTTTTTTACGATATTTACCATCCGGATAAATGTGCAGTGTACAAACAGAAGTAAATGTTTACTGTTTAAATACATAATTGTGGACTGTATTGTAATCCTAACACTGAAATCCGCAAATAAAATATAAAGTAAAGTAGAAGTTAAAATTATAAAACATAATGAAACCAGAAGGGTGGGAGAGAAAATCCAAAATACACTGTAGCGACCACCTACATTGAGAGTCTTTCCGCTCTCGTCTAAACGGTTTGGATGGTTTATGTCATTTGCAGCAACACAGCTATTTTTGAGAGAACTGCCTTTTGTACAGGTTTTCTAGAATCGCTTCGTAGAGTTCCTTGGACAGTCTCAATAGCTCTTGCGAGTGCCATAAATTACCCGTTTCCGTTAGCCCCTCGAGTGCAGGCCCACTGTCAACCTTGGGCCGGACTAGACGAAGCGGGAGCGCGGCGGAAATGCGTACGTGACCGAACCCTTGCCAGCGAAAACTTGCCGCCAAAACCGTTCCCTCTTTTCCCTAAAAAGCGCGGCAAGGGCGCAAGGAAAAGAGAGCGCAGTCGGTGAATTTCTCGTCTTCCGATTGGCTTGAGCAGCCGCGGAAATTCGTTGGTCTGCGGGGGCGCGGGTCCTTCGAGCTAAGACAGCAAAAAGTCTAACATTATATTTTGAGCTGCACGTTCGCGACAAACTAGTCACTCGTTTTTAAATAAAATTAGTGTTCACGGAAATGTTTCTGTTGAAAAATAATTACTACAACCTCGCCCCGACAACACCATGCGAGGATCGATGCAGGGTCCATAGTAACCGCAGTCCGCTTCCTTGTCCGCTCAGCCACGCTGCTCCGTTGAAAGCACTCCTAACTCTAGAGTACTAAACCTACATGTCTATTTTCAAAAAAGTTTTTACAACGAAAAAAAAAATAAGTGTACCTTAATTTTGCTCGTAGAACATGCCTACAAAGTTTCGAGTTGATCGGTGAACTTTTTTTTTAACTCAATTTTTTCAAAAATTTGGACTTATCTACACTTTTGGCAAAACACGTGTCTAATTATTTGCCGAGTAGAACACGGGTACCTTTGACAAAAATCGGTGGCTCCCAGGTCTGGTCCTCCCCTTGTCAGTCACCTGACGCTAATCGCATTAAACACGTGTGGGAAGCAATGAAGGTCAAGCTCAGGGAAAGACGAGTATACAATGTCAAGCAGCTGACACGTCGCATTCGCCAAATATGCAGGTCTCTAACCGAAACAATGGCGGAAAATCTTGCAGAAAGTATGCCTAAATGGAGCCAGGCTAAAATCGACAATGATGGCGCCTGGACAACATATTAAGTAAATGCATTGTAGTACAATGTTTATATTTCGATGTTATGCGTTTAATTATAAATAATTCCTTTTTGTTCGGAAAATATGACCGACACGCTCTTGTGGAACGGAGTGTATGATGTACCGCACCTACCGAAATACATGTCGAATAATTTCATAAACAAAAATTTACAATTTGTTTATAATAATGCTGAAGATATCGCAATGTGGACACATATTGAAAATGCCTTCTATATAGATCAAAACAGGGGGCCATGTCGGTTAGTCAAAAATATTTCTTTTGCACACATTAATCCCTCGCCAACGGAAAAATGTAAGTTTCTCTTTGCGCACAAGTTTTTAGTTTAACCATTTCGCTTCGAGCGCCGGATATATCCGGCGTCCGCGCGACGACCTGTGCGTACGAGTGCCGGATATATCCGGCATCCACACGACGACCTGTGCGTACGAGCGCCGGATATATCCGGCATCTATATGATGTGTGTATAAGTACGATCTGTAGTCGATGATAACAGTTTTCGTTATCGGCTGAACATTTTCTGTTGATTTGATTGACATATCATACAGAATTATATTACTAGTCTCTACATATTAATATACTAACTAATTTGCGTTACATTATTAATTATATTAAACGTTTAATTGTAAAGTCCAGTAAATATGTAAATACCTAAAAACATGTCATCTGTAATTGATCTAATGTTTTTAGACTAATATAATTTTGTATAAATCTTCTCACTCATATTAAAAATGTGAAGAATACGTGCTATATTAGAGCAACAATTGTTTTATTAAGTACAGTAATTATGTAAGACTTACAATAAGAGCAGTGCAAGTGTTTATGTTCTTTTCCCCGGGAGGACCCATGAGCGAACCTGACACCGAGCGCAGGTCATTGACGTCTTCCTAGCCGACAAGGCTATCTTGTGTGTCTCTTTCCGAAGGAACAGCTGACTCTCTCACTTACTAAGCGAAAATTAGATCGCGGAGGCCCAATTAAAAGTCGATTTGCGGGAGAACGGTTCACTTCTGACCCATGGTTCCTCTCAGACATTTTACCTACGTAACAATACGAAGAAGATAGCCGAGCCAGTTTGAATCGGGGATTCCTCAAATAATTTTGCGGCAAGTAATTTTCACAAATCTTCATCCAATCCGAGCTCTAGAACAACCCCCCGAAGACATGACAAAACCTTTTGAAACACCCTGTACAAGCGAGTTAGGATCTTCGTAACGCTTTTTTAAACTATCCCACACATTTTGATAGTTTACGTCTGGAGCACCCATAGATATTATCACGCGAGCTGCATCACACTTTATCGCGGAGTCTAGAAAATCGAATCGTTCAATATCGGATAACGCTTCGTTAGAATGGACTAGTCTTTCGAAGGTGTCCCGGAATCGAACCCAATCATCGTACCTGCCGGTAAAAGTCGGCAAACTGACCGTTGGCAACCGAGTGGTCCCTTTCGATTGGACCAATCCCTGTGACTTCAATGATGAAGTAACCGCGGATACTTGCGATCCCCGAACGCGCATAAGGTATTGTCGGGCTTCCGCGCGAACGCTGTAATAGGTGCTCTCGAATGCATCCCTTTCGTGAAAGTGTATTTCTTCTAATGCAGTGATTCTCAAACTTTTTTTTGTCGCGGCACACTTTTAACGATTTCAAAATTTGACGGCAAACAAAGAAAAAGATAAGTTTAAAAGTTGTTTACTTACCTATTATACACTGTGTAAAATAGTTTATGATATTAATTTTGAATGTAAAATAATATGTACTACAAAAACAACAGTACGTTTATTAAGGGATTAATTATAAGATAATTAATAAGAATACTTTTAATGAGTTTATCAGATAGTCTTCCCTTTATTTTCTTCCAACTATTTTCCTCTATCCAAGTTTCCATTAATCCTATTGCACCAAATTTTTCGATAAAGTTCCAAAAGTCTCTGTCTTTGTTGTATATCCCTGCCACGTTCCAAAAAATTGCACTTCCCTCTTTTATCCCCCCACCTGCTTTCCCTTCTGCGCTGTCCAGATGGATCCTATCTAAAAAATTGCTTTCGATTCTTTACTTGCCTTTCTTATGTCCCAGTGTACCCATTTGTTGTCTATCCTAAGCTTTTATACATTAAATAAAAGGTTTTTCACAATAAGGAAAGATTATGAAGTGAATCGGAACGGTATGGAAATAGGAAGCTCAGCGGAAATGTATGCAAGCTTACTTACTGAATTGTAGTAGACACCGTAATTCTATAATTCTGCCGCTGAGACGATGATCGGGTTGGTTGCTCCTCTAGTCGGTGATATTCGCAGCTTCTTTCACGAAGCGGCGATGGCTCGGATGGCTCCTCTCTCGAAATGTTGTTGGATTGATGCAGCTGCTCACGCGTTGCAAGCAGTGATTGGTTTAAAGATGTTCCATCCCGTGAAGTGATGGTGGTATGAATGACATCTCTCACGAAGCGGTTGCAAAAGGAGTAACGTCTCTGAAACGGTTGACTCCTTGGACCGAGTGTGGTTGAAGGACCGGAACAGACGCAGCTCCACAGCGACTGGTATCCGGCTCGAAGGACCAGAAATGTTCGTTGGTTTCTTGCCGATGCCGGCTCGTCCGAGATGGCTCCGAAATCGGAGGACTATGATGCTGTCGCAAGGACGCGTCGCACAGTGGTCCAGAACGAGCGATTAGCCGCGCTTTTGCCGAAAAGTCGATTTTCTCGAATCGTTTTTTTTTTTCTTTATATGGATTCCTAAATGTCCATGGATTTCAGAAATAGCAAAATTAATGAAATTCGACAAAAATTGTAGTTGCAATAAACGCTTAAAGTTGGAACTTCTTCTCGAGACCAATTTCTATCGAAAAAACACATTGTCTTCTTCGTGACATTCTGACGAATCTATCTTACATTTTCTAATGATTTTTTTTTAAGTTACGGAGCATTCTTCTACGATCAAAATGCATATACTGAATATGAAATTAGCGTTTGTAGTTTATTAAAAAATTAACGTTCAATGAATGAGAGAAAATCATCAAAGTTTTCTATCATTGACAGTCAGCATCTTTTAGGTTTTGTATATTCTCGTAGTTCAAATTTGATTTTTTATTGTTTAAAGAGTCGCGATAATAAATCTCGATCTCGTCGCAGTCACGGTTAGTCACTACGACTAGTTTTTAGTAGAGTAAACATATGTTTATTCAAAAATAATAACAAATTGGAGGTAATAGAAATACTGGGTATAGGAATTGGTGAAGCAGTCGTGACGACATGAATAAGAACTGTTCGCCGGGGTGCGGTTACTCGTATTTATCTGTTCCGTTGTTGAGTGTGTGCGTTGTGTATGTATAAATGTTTTATTATGTAATTGCATAGAACTGTTTGGAATATTCTATGGAGAGGTGGAAAATACGTGTAATGTTTGTTTAATTGGTATGTGTATCGAAATGTTTGGAAAGTTCTGTGCATGGTTGTATGAATATGTGCATTGTTGTGTGCTATTGTACGTGTAACGCGGTTGTCAAATGTTTCAGCTGAGTTCGATGACCCTGGCTCTGCCAAGAAATATCGATCGTAAACAGCTGATGATGTATGTACAGTGGCTCTTATTAATATTCGGACACCAGAGTGTTCTATCCATTATTACTCTCTATATTTAACCAGAATTAAATTAACAGATTTTTTGTTTTTTATTATGATAAACTATAGTCTCTTTTCATTGAAAACATAAATTTTATTTATTTAAATTAATTTGTTTATCGTATAACTAATAATATGTATAGAAATGTGTTATTCGTACGTCGCAAAAATATTCGGACACTTAATTGGATACAATGATTTTACATAAAAAATATATTTATATTATGTAATTTTCAAAATCTTAGTATTTCATGGGATAACCGTTTTGTTTAATTACATGTTGTAATCGATTGGGCATGTTAGTTATAATTTTTTGTAAATAATTTTGTGTGACATGTTTCCATTCTTCTAATAATCTTTCTTTTAGTTCTTCTTTTGACCTGATTGGTGTTTGTCGAATTTTTTTGTCCAAGTGATCCCATAAGTTTTTAATCGGGTTTAAATCCGGTGACTGCGGTGGTGGATGTAACACGTGGGGGCAATTATATAGTAAGTATTCCTGAACTATTCCGGCTTTATGTTTTGGATCATTGTCTTGGTACAATTTAAATGTTGTTTCAATATCCATTGCAGTTACACTTTTTTTAGATTTTGTTTCAAAATAATCAAATACTTATTTTTATCCATGATTCCATCAATAAAGACCAATTCTCCAACTCCTTTTGACGATATACAACCCCAAACCATGATACCTGCACCTCCGTGTTTAACTGTTAGATTTAGATTTTTAAAATTAAGCTCTTGATTCCGCTTACGCTACACTATTTTTCGTCCATCGGATCCTGTTCGCGATACCGTTAAATTTCCCTCCTATCCTCTTCTACTCGCTCTCCTATCGTCTAACACTGTTTTCTTTCCATCCCTCTCTACGCCTACCTCCTTGTCACTCCCTACCGGTTCCTAACCGACTCTCTTCTTCCCGAACCTTCCAAACCGTTGCCTTAATCCCCACTCCGATCCCCTTTCCCGATTTTATAAAAGTCCCCTCTTTTCCCTATCCCTCTCTCACTTACTTCTATCGCTTGCTCGCATTACACGTACTCGTTTTCTCTCTTAATCATCGTTACGAAATCTCTCTAAAACCTCAACGCTTTCGTCGGCACGAAGTTACGTTCTGTACTATTTCTCGAATTGTGCAAAGTTTAAATAAATTTTTGTTACGTGCTAAACAGATCCATATAAGTTAAATTTGCTTTCATCGGCGAAAACAACATCGTTCCACCACGATTGTTCTTTGCTAATAAATTATTTTGCAAAGTTTAATCTTTTCTTACGATTCGCCTCATTTATATAAGGCTTTTTGCGTGTCACTCTACCGTTGTACCCATATTCTTTTAACACCCGACGTATCGTATCTGGATTAAATTTGTTTCCTGATTCTTCCAATAATTCCGCACTTATCTTAGGAGCACTTAAACCAGGATCCTTTTTTATTTTCCTCACAATTTTACGTTTGTTTCGATCACTAACAAGGGAGGTTTCCCAAGTGTCAATTCCGGATTTTAATGAAATTTACAGGGTATGTACAATTCGATGAAATATTTGACACGTATTTTTTTTTATCGGCTGACGTTCATATCTAGGGGGTGAAAACAGCCCTCAAAGTTGGGGACTAAAAGTTATTTTTTTAAATATTTCGGAAACTATTTGGTGTAGATCAAAAAAAAAAATGCAAATTGTTCGTTTTTCAAAGACGGATTTAGTGGTAAAAGTAAAATTGCTTCAAATTTATTTATTTAAAAAATATATTAAGAAATCACATATTTTTTAATTTTTTTTAAGTAAAACGTAGAGTTACTTTTGTCATGCATTGCAAGAAGAAACTATGGACCAAACCCAAGAATGCGGATAAATCAGAATTTTTAGTTTTACCGGCATAATGGATATTTTCGTTCCACAAATTATAAGTCGCGAACTCGCCTTCTGGCATATGATTGCTTCTACGTGCAATCGTTTGATGCTTCAGTAATTATATTACATTACGTATAATAATTGTCCCTTGATAACTGTATGAAAAATAAAAATGTTTTTGCGATAATCCCTGTCATTCCATGAGTATTACAGGTATATCGCTCCGTCCGCTACGGGCATGCAAGGCGCGACCGGTGCGTGACTCGTAACAAAAGGCTGGTCGAATAAGAAACGGTTATTTCAATAAATTATAACTATAATTATAACTAAAATATACTAAAATATACTAAAATATACTAAAATATACTAAAATATACTAAAATATACTAAAATATACTAAAATATACTAAAATATACTAAAATATACTAAAATATACTAAAATATACTAAAATATACTAAAATATACTAAAATATACTAAAATATACTAAAATATACTAAAATATACTAAAATATACTAAAATATACTAAAATATACTAAAATATACTAAAATATACTAAAATATACTAAAATATACTAAAATATACTAAAATATACTAAAATATACTAAAATATACTAAAATATACTAAAATATACTAAAATATACTAAAATATACTAAAATATACTAAAATATACTAAAATATACTAAAATATACTAAAATATACTAAAATATACTAAAATATACTAAAATATACTAAAATATACTAAAATATACTAAAATATACTAAAATATACTAAAATATACTAAAATATACTAAAATATACTAAAATATACTAAAATATACTAAAATATACTAAAATATACTAAAATATACTAAAATATACTAAAATATACTAAAATATACTAAAATATACTAAAATATACTAAAATATACTAAAATATACTAAAATATACTAAAATATACTAAAATATACTAAAATATACTAAAATATACTAAAATATACTAAAATATACTAAAATATACTAAAATATACTAAAATATACTAAAATATACTAAAATATACTAAAATATACTAAAATATACTAAAATATACTAAAATATACTAAAATATACTAAAATATACTAAAATATACTAAAATATACTAAAATATACTAAAATATAATATAATATAATATAATATAATATAATATAATATAATATAATATAATATAATATAATATAATATAATATAATATAATATAATATAATATAATATAATATAATATAATATAATATAATATAATATAATATAATATAATATAATATAATATAATATAATATAATATAATATAATATAATATAATATAATATAATATAATATAATATAATATAATATAATATAATATAATATAATATAATATAATATAATATAATATAATATAATATAATATAATATAATATAATATAATATAATATAATATAATATAATATAATATAATATAATATAATATAATATAATATAATATAATATAATATAATATAATATAATATAATATAATATAATATAATATAATATAATATAATATAATATAATATAATATAATATAATATAATATAATATAATATAATATAATATAATATAATATAATATAATATAATATAATATAATATAATATAATATAATATAATATAATATAATATAATATAATATAATATAATATAATATAATATAATATAATATAATATAATATAATATAATATAATATAATATAATATAATATAATATAATATAATATAATATAATATAATATAATATAATATAATATAATATAATATAATATAATATAATATAATATAATATAATATAATATAATATAATATAATATAATATAATATAATATAATATAATATAATATAATATAATATAATATAATATAATATAATATAATATAATATAATATAATATAATATAATATAATATAATATAATATAATATAATATAATATAATATAATATAATATAATATAATATAATATAATATAATATAATATAATATAATATAATATAATATAATATAATATAATATAATATAATATAATATAATATAATATAATATAATATAATATAATATAATATAATATAATATAATATAATATAATATAATATAATATAATATAATATAATATAATATAATATAATATAATATAATATAATATAATATAATATAATATAATATAATATAATATAATATAATATAATATAATATAATATAATATAATATAATATAATATAATATAATATAATATAATATAATATAATATAATATAATATAATATAATATAATATAATATAATATAATATAATATAATATAATATAATATAATATAATATAATATAATATAATATAATATAATATAATATAATATAATATAATATAATATAATATAATATAATATAATATAATATAATATAATATAATATAATATAATATAATATAATATAATATAATATAATATAATATAATATAATATAATATAATATAATATAATATAATATAATATAATATAATATAATATAATATAATATAATATAATATAATATAATATAATATAATATAATATAATATAATATAATATAATAAGTAATGTAAAGTACCACTAATCGATAATTTATAAATTCTAATCCGGAATGCTATTCTGGCAGTAATGATTCTCATTAAAAAAATGATGGAAACATAAATGTTCTTTACGCCAAGAACACTTGATTGCTACAACATTTGCGCATTTATCACATATTATTTTATCTACTTCAGTAAAACAAAAGCTTACTGGATTTTGAAATTCACCAGGTCTTTCCTCAACATATCCACAACGGAACCATGCATACTTGAATAAATTTTTATATCGCGGTGCCGATAACTGATTATGGATTAGAGACTGCATCTTTATGATATTATTTCTGGAGTATAAATTGATATCTACATCCATTAGCATGGCTAGATCGGAAATTTTTCTTGCGAAATTCTTCCATACCCTGAAGCCGTAGACATCTAAAGGCTGTATCAATCCTGTGGTACTTTTCGGTATTTTCAGTATCTCGACATTTTTATTTTCTGGGACAGTCCCGTGTGTTGCTGCTTCTGTGTATCCCGTCCACGAATCTAGTAATAAAACTGTCGTCTCAGGAACATTTGGCAAATAGACTTGCTCAAACCACATTTTCACATGATTTGTAGTTAATTTGCCTGACGTCGATGCTGCGATAATAACATTTGGGGCCTTAAATATTGTTTTTTGAACACGAGGCCCTATTTTTCCTTGTGGTTCTTTTAATACTAGGAACAGTGGTGACAATAATTGTCCACTGGCTGATACAGTCGGCTGTATTGTATAGCTATGTGTTATAGCTGCACTTGATTGAACGATGGCCTCGGTTTTTTTCTCACCCATCCATGATAAGGTTCTCCCCGCGTGCATTTCGAGTTGAAACCCACTCTGGTCTGAATTAAAAATGTTATCTGTTCCATGGTGTTCAATGCGCTCCTTAACATCCAAAACGAAATTATCCGCAGCCTCTGTGATCATTGATATATTTTCACTCTGGAAACGTGTAATAAATTTGGTTGTTTTTCTGGAAACGATGTTATGTTCCTGCTTAAATTTCCACAACCATTTCTTCGAAGCAGTAAATCCGACCAAATTTATTTGTGAATTCTCTGTTAGAGCCCATCGTCTCAAATCAATGTCATGAATTGTGAATTTCTTGTCTCTGGCTTCAATAAACTTGTTGAGTACCATATTTGCAATGTGTCCTATTTTGTCTTGCTTCGATCCACCTTTCATGACTTGTGTTTCCCATCTATATAATTGTCGTGCCGTCTTCAAACTTTTAAATCTATTCTGCACCGAGTCAAATGACAAACGTTTCCGTTTTCCACTTCGCCAGTAGTCGACTGCACTTTTTTTATATTCATAATTGATGTGCTCATCACAGGTTTCTTGAATTGTTTCTTCATTGGAGGAACACGATGAACTAGTAGACGGGGATTGGGTAGACATTAATTGTTCATCAGTTGTCACATTTTGTGGTAGATTACCGAAGTCATCGAATATTAATTCCTGCTGAGCTTCTATAACGGCATATCCAGTTATCTGGCATCTATTAATAATATCAATAATATTTTCTGCCAATTCCATTTCCTTGTTATTGATAGAATCTTCATTTGTAGAATTTTCATAATTGTACGTAGTTTTTAATATATTTATGATATTAATCGGATTTATTTTCATTTTTCACTTCTACGAAACTATAACCCGTGTACGTTAAAATTCTACCACTGTATTCTACACTGTACACTTAAAACACCGTTAGAAACAGTTCACTTTTTTAACAGGCTAGAATCAAACCTCGATTGAAGCCGTGAATCGTGCCGATAATCTTTGCGGTGTAAAAAAAAATCTGTGTGTGCGCTAAGTGAAGACTCTTGTTCAAGATTCCAAAATGGATTGACTTCTTCGATCTGGACATCAATTGAAAATAATTGTTTTTCCCCTCCTTTTCGGAAACACGATATGGGCGGTTCCAAAATTCAGGAAGGTGCAAATCAACCAATTGGCTACATTTTTACTATGAGGGATGAAACTTTTCCTTTGGTACCTCGGTGGTGGAAAGCAATTTTTCGACCCCCTTGCGTAGGAGAGAAAGCAAATGAAACCAGCAGGGCCCTAAATTTTAACCTTTTAGATACGACGCGCCACTATAGTGGCTTTTGCGGATTCATCTTTCAGGACGACGCGCCACTATAGTGGCTTTCGTGTATGTCATCTTTCAGGACGACGCGCCACTATAGTGGCTTTCGCGGATATCATGCTTTTGGACAGAATTACACGTTTTTTGTTTTATTTCTCAATTGTTTCGCCTAAACCTCATTTCCCATCATACTACAAAACCGCTAAGACCAAAAAAACTTTGCGAAATTGTGTAGTGTGCACAAAAAACGATATAAGGAGAAGATCGCGGTACCAATGCGAAGACTGTGATGTGGGACTCTGCGTCGTTCAGTGCTTTAAAATATACCACACACACAGAGAAACTTATTATTAAAATGTAGCATATAATAATAATTAATTAATTAATAAAGTTTTTCGATGTCGTTACATGAAAATATATAAAGAAATTATAATTTATTCATTTCTCTATTCCCACGTAATGTCGTTGTGGAAATCGTCATGAACGGTTTTTCTGCCATCCGCGGCCAGGCGCGCGGTTCCCGGGTGTCCACTCGCGGACGAGCGCGCCGTATCTAAAAGGTTAATTGCCATGAGTTCATCGAATATAGGTACCAGGGTTATGCTTTATGATGGTGTTTTTACGAGTCAGCGATGGTCAGGGATGCTTACCCGCCCGAAGACTAATTACCACCAGCTAACGGAACTAGGGATTAGTAATAAGTTTAAGGAATCCTTTCAAAGCAAAGATTTTTAAATTTTTATTGCCCATTACTTGGTATCCAGTTGCGCTCTTTGTGATCAAATGTCAGCAGATGGTCGACAAAATTATTACTGCTAATCATAAATCAATTATAAGAAATATGTTTTGTCCTTAATTTGACCCCGCTTGTATTCCACAAGATCCAAGTTTTCTATGGGTACCATTCTTCTGTAAATGTAGGAAAAGCTTCTGGAAACAACTGTTTTTTATTCAACCAGCCTTTTGTTACGAGTCACGCACCGGTCGCGCCTTGCATGCCCGTAGCGGACGGAGCGATATACCTGTAATACTCATGGAATGACAGGGATTATCGCAAAATCATTTTTATTTTTTATACAGTTATCAAGGGACAATTATTATACGTAATGTAATATAATTACTGAAGCATCAAACGATTGCACGTAGAAGCAATCATATGCCAGAAGGCGAGTTCGCGACTTATAATTTGTGGAACGAAAATATCCATTATGCCGGTAAAACTAAAAATTCTGATTTATCCGCATTCTTGGGTTTGGTCCATAGTTTCTTCTTGCAATGCATGACAAAAGTAACTCTACGTTTTACTTAAAAAAAATTAAAAAATATGTGATTTCTTAATATATTTTTTAAATAAATAAATTTGAAGCAATTTTACTTTTACCACTAAATCCGTCTTTGAAAAACGAACAATTTGCATTTTTTTTTTTGATCTACACCAAATAGTTTCCGAAATATTTAAAAAAATAACTTTTAGTCCCCAACTTTGAGGGCTGTTTTCACCCCCTAGATATGAACGTCAGCCGATAAAAAAAAATACGTGTCAAATATTTCATCGAATTGTACATACCCTGTAAATTTCATTAAAATCCGGAATTGACACTTGGGAAACCTCCCTTGTTAGTGATCGAAACAAACGTAAAATTGTGAGGAAAATAAAAAAGGATCCTGGTTTAAGTGCTCCTAAGATAAGTGCGGAATTATTGGAAGAATCAGGAAACAAATTTAATCCAGATACGATACGTCGGGTGTTAAAAGAATATGGGTACAACGGTAGAGTGACACGCAAAAAGCCTTATATAAATGAGGCGAATCGTAAGAAAAGATTAAACTTTGCAAAATAATTTATTAGCAAAGAACAATCGTGGTGGAACGATGTTGTTTTCGCCGATGAAAGCAAATTTAACTTATATGGATCTGTTTAGCACGTAACAAAAATTTATTTAAACTTTGCACAATTCGAGAAATAGTACAGAACGTAACTTCGTGCCGACGAAAGCGTTGAGGTTTTAGAGAGATTTCGTAACGATGATTAAGAGAGAAAACGAGTACGTGTAATGCGAGCAAGCGATAGAAGTAAGTGAGAGAGGGATAGGGAAAAGAGGGGACTTTTATAAAATCGGGAAAGGGGATCGGAGTGGGGATTAAGGCAACGGTTTGGAAGGTTCGGGAAGAAGAGAGTCGGTTAGGAACCGGTAGGGAGTGACAAGGAGGTAGGCGTAGAGAGGGATGGAAAGAAAACAGTGTTAGACGATAGGAGAGCGAGTAGAAGAGGATAGGAGGGAAATTTAACGGTATCGCGAACAGGATCCGATGGACGAAAAATAGTGTAGCGTAAGCGGAATCAAGAGCTTAATTTTAAAAATCTAAATCTAACAGTTAAACACGGAGGTGCAGGTATCATGGTTTGGGGTTGTATATCGTCAAAAGGAGTTGGAGAATTGGTCTTTATTGATGGAATCATGGATAAAAATAAGTATTTGATTATTTTGAAACAAAATCTAAAAAAAGTGTAACTGCAATGGATATTGAAACAACATTTAAATTGTACCAAGACAATGATCCAAAACATAAAGCCGGAATAGTTCAGGAATACTTACTATATAATTGCCCCCACGTGTTACATCCACCACCGCAGTCACCGGATTTAAACCCGATTAAAAACTTATGGGATCACTTGGACAAAAAAATTCGACAAACACCAATCAGGTCAAAAGAAGAACTAAAAGAAAGATTATTAGAAGAATGGAAACATGTCACACAAAATTATTTACAAAAAATTATAACTAACATGCCCAATCGATTACAACATGTAATTAAACAAAACGGTTATCCCATGAAATACTAAGATTTTGAAAATTACATAATATAAATATATTTTTTATGTAAAATCATTGTATCCAATTAAGTGTCCGAATATTTTTGCGACGTACGAATAACACATTTCTATACATATTATTAGTTATACGATAAACAAATTAATTTAAATAAATAAAATTTATGTTTTCAATGAAAAGAGACTATAGTTTATCATAATAAAAAACAAAAAATCTGTTAATTTAATTCTGGTTAAATATAGAGAGTAATAATGGATAGAACACTCTGGTGTCCGAATATTAATAAGAGCCACTGTATGTGTTTGGTGTGATGCATAAATGAAAATAAAAATGAAAAGAATTTTGTCGGAATCAGATAAATACGGCTAAATTTCAGATTATTACCCTTTCCAGGGTAGTAAGAAATTACTACCCTTTCGAGGGTAGTAACACTCCCCTTCTGCTCTTTTACCTATTTTCCCTCCCATTTTCTGTTCCAGTCTCGCCATTTTTTCCTCTAGCTTCTTGTCTTCTTCTGTCTTTCCTTTGGCTTCTACCGGCTTCACCCTCTTTTCCAGCTCCGTTACTTTATCTTTCCACATCTTTTTTCCTGCTCCCAACTGCTTTCTCTTTCCTTAATTAATCTCTTTAGTTCCTCCTCGCTCTGTCTTAATTCCGTCTTCACCTCTTTCAGCTCTGTTACCAATCCAGCTATGAGCGGCATCTTTTTTGTTGTTTCGGCTTTTTCCTGTTCCTTCTCTTCTCTGTCACTCCCTACACTTGTTGCTTTCTTCTTGCTAGCTCCACTCTTTTCCTCTTTTCACGCCTCTCTCACCGTTTTTTTTAAGTACTCTACCAGTTGACGTCCTTCTCTTCGTCCTTTCGCTAGTTTTTTTGCATTCGTTGGTCTGCCACTTCTCGTCCTTCTCAACCCTGTGGTGCATTCCTCCTTGCCTACGGCCGTCATTTTCGATAGACAAGTAATCCATATTATTCTTTCTTGACCTCTTTGGTTGAGGCTTTATCTAATTCTTTTATAATTCTCTGTTTTTGTCAACTCATTGTGATTACTTACAAACCTTTCAGCTTCTGGTAATACATACGTCTTATTGTCCTCTGTTGTAATAGAAATTATATAAATTGCACTTGTCTTTTTGTCGCTTGATGATGCCACATATTTAAATGCAAATTGCAGTTCTTTTGCCATTATAAACAAGAATTGTTGTTTTATAAGACAAATACCGTGCAGGGTGATGAAGTAAACGAATTAAGTTTCTCTGTAAAAACAGGAAACGACAATTAAAGTTTACTACTCTCTGTATTTCGGTCGTGCGCTCTATTCCGTGACGATTCTTCAATTCTGCTACTCATCATCGCCTGTCATCACTCCCCCTATCGGTAATTAGGATAATGTAGGCGCGCGGAGCATGAGAAGCGCGGCAGATTCAGAACTAATGAAAGTATACTTTCATTACATCTCCCCTCCCAGGGTGAAAATTCGCACAATTTTCAGTCTTCGTCTCCGTCCTCTGATGTTGGAAGTAATTTTGTTACATGGAAGAATCCAGTTTCTTGTTTTCGTCTTCCTTGAATACTAGAGTTACTAATGCTGCGAACGGGCTGTAAGATTCCTCAATTAGCTTATTTTGAAGTAGTTTTCCACTTGCTTTTCTATTTCTTTCTTATCCTCTATAGTACATCTATACGGCCTCTTACTACAATACTTATCAACTAGTAAGTCTATACGAGCTTCGTAATCTGTAACAGTGCCTATATCATATTTATTTTTTGCAAATGCTGTGTTATACTTTTCTATAAGTTTTTCAAGCTTTAATTTCTTTATACCGTCCAAATGATCTAAATTCGTTCTGAACTCGTTTTCATTTACATATTCGTTAAAATTTACTTTAACCTCTTCTATTTCTTTATTCTTATTCAATGTATTTATTTTTTTCTCTATCTGTGTTTCTGTTTTTTGAAATATTTGTAAATTTTCATCTTGGATTAGTTTGAATTTCTTTATTATGTCCAAACCAATGAGAAAATCTTCGAAATCATTTCTTTCTACGATGAATACATCTCTTTCGATGCCACCGTGACTCCAAATTTTGAGTCTCGATGGTATAGCTCATCAATAATGGGCAGGAGTGGAGGGTAGTTGTAGCCGTTTCTGCTCGGTGACTTAATTAAACTGAATTTATTCAATTAGTGTGTGGTACAATGTTGGAGCTTCTGCTCGCGTGGTTTCTATTTAACGGCTAGTGGTTCTCTGGTCTATTTCGTTCTGATCTTCTAAAACTCTGTTCCCCTCCAAGAGCTAAGGGGCACGCGGTGGAACCCGGAGTCATTGGCCCAAGCGGCCAAGAGGAGGTGGGAAACGGGGGGAGAGCGAACCTCAGGAGACGGGAGCATTTCGTGGAAAAGAGCACTAAGCTGTCTAGGGTCAATCCTGGGTCTGACCCCGATGTTTTGACGGGACGAGACCGCCCCCCCAACTCTCCTTCAATGCCCATCTCCCGAAGTCCGCTGAATTCCGACGAAAAGACAAAAAAATATAACAAGCTGAAATTGCTCCGTTAACGACGAAACAACATCAATGTATTCTTCTTTCTCAAAAATTTTTACTCTTTTCAGGACTCACCAGTAATCGTCATATATAACATATTTATTCAATTACAACGAATACATGATGAAGTAAATTATAATAAGTATGAAGATAAGTGTATATCGAGAAAATGCGTGGACATTCTCGCACCGGAGGAACTGAACTACTTAATCACTAATGATGGCGCGACCGATTATTTCCCTTGTCGATCAATGGGCACATCGCCATCTGTCGTATCGACATATCTGACAACTCTTATGGTTACTAAACCTTTTGTTTGTGTCACACCATTGACTGTTTTTAAATATATTTTATTTACATCTTCTGTCTTTTCCTTTATCTTAACTAATTTTGAATTTATGAGAGAGACTTGGGAACCTGAATCATATGTTCCGTTTACCTCTAATTTTCCTTCTAATAGTATTTTAACCTTAAGCAATGGTGTGATTATTCGTTTTTTTGTTCTGTATTCAGATCCACTTCTATCACTGAATTACTTCCAATTACTCTAGCTTCATTTTCATTTTTCTTTTTAAACCAGCATGAATCCTCTGGATGGTATCTAATACCTTTGTTCAATTTTTCACAATTTTTACATGGCTTCTTCCCTTCAAATTTCTTCTTATTGTCTTGTCTTTCCTCTTTCTTTTTTGTAAAATTACTTTTATTCACTAGATTTTCACATTTTCTAATTTCATGTAGTAGTCTAGTTGGATTTTCACAATTTTCCTTATCTATTTTATTTCTAACAAACTCAGGTAATCCTGCTGCTATAAGCATCACTAGAGTCCTTGTACCAATATCATTGTCCATATCTAGCAATAGTTTTTCTTTTTTTATAGCATATTCCATCAGTGCACCTTCTTTATACCTGTAGGATATAGCATACATTTCTGTACTCCATCCCTTATCTGCAAATGACTCCAAGAATTCCTTTTTTCATTCAGACCATCCGGCTTCTATTGTCAACGTGTTAGTGTTGCTGATTGCCAGTCTAAACATGACTTGTCCAAGAATAGTCTTAGTATCTAGATCTTCGTATCATCTTCCTTGATTTTAAATCTTCTACACTCTTTTTCCAATGTCTCCAACCACTGCTTTGTATTTGAGTGTTTGCATATAAATTTTTCGATCATAAACCTCTCTACTATGTTTTTCAAATTTATTTGATTTTCTTTCTTCTGTGTGAATTCCATTACACTTGTTCCCACTATTTGTTCTAGGTATAAATCATTAAATTTTATGTTATCATCTTCATCAAAATAAATCTTCTCCATTTCCTCTGTACAAGTAATCCAAATTATTCTTTCTTGACCTCTTTGGTTGAGGCTTTTTCTAATTCTTTTATAATTCTCTGTTTTTGTCAACTCATTGTGATTACTTACAAACCTTCCAGCTTCTGGTAATACATACGTCTTATTGTCCTCTGTTGTAATAGAAATTATATAAATTGCACTTGTCTTTTTGTCGCTTGATGATGCCACATATTTAAATGCAAATTGCAGTTTTTTTGCCATTATAAACAAGAATTGTCGTTTTATAAGACAAATACCGTGCAGGGTGATGAAGTAAACGAATTAAGTTTCTCTGTAAAAACAGGAAACGACAATTAAAGTTTACTATTCTCTGTATTTCGCTCGTGCGCTCTATTCCGTGACGATTCTTCAATTCTGCTGCTCATTATTGTAGGCACGTGGTACAATAACGCGGTGTGGCGTAAGCTCACGATTGTTATATCTTCGGAGAAATAACGCCTACTCAACACGAGCCTCGTTTGGTTTTAATTATCTTTATTAGCGAGAGCTACAACAACCGCTCTAGCGCGTGTGACGGTTAAGACAGGGTAGGCAAGCTGCCGTGTTATGAAAAAGGACTGAAAACAGCGCCGCTAGTATTCGCGGGTACGAACTAAAGGCATAAATTTTTGTATAGCATGCCTATCTATAATTAATACTCACATATGATATGACTCACATGTATACTCAATGGTTGTATTCTAATGCTTGCCTTCATATTTTCTTTTCAATTTTATTTTAAAATGGAAATAACAACATTATATTTCAGTTACTTTCGTTTTATTAATATTCATATTACAAAAGAATCATAATATACATAGGTATACATAGGAATAGATATACAATTACAGTACAAATATTTTCTAACCTCTATTTTCCTTGCAGGAAATGATCGAACATTTCTTGCTTTGCTTCATATCTAGAAAAAGAAAACACCGTCAATTATAACAATATCTTAAAAACTATAGCAATTATAATAACTATGAAATAAATAATAATTATGTCTCAAGTTCGTTTGGCTGCTCGTTTTCGTCGTGAACGGTCTCCAATCACCCATAATGGCGGTTCAGAACAGAATTGACATTTCAGTCTTGGCGGGAAAGATCACACCGATTTCCTCTTGCAAATGTAGTTGAAATTCGTCAATTCGGTGTGTATGTAAGACTAGCGTCAGTATCGCCACCTGGTAGACGCGGGTCGCGTAACTTGGAACCGCTGAGCCCATTACAGCTTGTCGACCCTGGGTTAAGACTTGAAGAAGCAGGATGAACTCTTCCCAACTTACAATCCACAATTTCCCTAGGTGCGACCTAGGGAAATGTCGCGCTAAATGTGAACTCCCTACATCATCGCCTGTCATCACTCCCCCTATCGGTAATTAGGATAATGTAGGCGCGCGGAGCATGAGAAGCGCGGCAGATTCAAAACTAATGAAAGTGTTACGCTACCGCGTGAACTGTATGAACTTGTATGCAGCAGGAAACGACATTATCGACATTGTAAATGGTAGATGTGCGTAAGTAACCGAAGGCCGCAAAGACAAATAAGAAGAAAAATCGATATTATATCATGGGCATTTGATTCCGCTTGATTTTCCTTATTTACTTCACATGGCTATGGGAATTGCACCGCCTCGGTATGAAACGCTTGTCTATCATACTGCGTAACACTAATAAGATTGCGAGATCGAATGGAAAGGAGCCTCCGATTCGTAGGAAGGAGCGATTGTAAAAATCGTATGAGTTTTGAATTGTTTAACAAGCTTAGCAACGAAACTCACTCTTGCGCAAGATTCAAAAGCGACTAGACGTATAACGTTATACGAAGTTATAATAATTATTTCCTGTTCATAATCATTAAATATTGTTCCAAGTTGTTGTTTCGTTCAGTTATTATATTTAGAGTAATTAAAGTTATCGTTTTATTTGGTTTAATATATTTCAAGTTCTTAAACGTACATAGTAAACTGTTCATCTTAAACTCCTCCATCTCTTGTGGAGAGTCACACCTCTTCCACTGGATGCAACCCACACCGTCAATCGAAAATCCCTGGACGGCCACGCAACAAAAGTATACTTTCATTACATTATATATAAATCGCTTTTGCGCCCGATCGCAAAGGGTTAATTGGGGAGTCCCTCTCTTCGCTTAGAGAATCCTAGTTACAAGAGATCCCGGTGTTTTAATTGTCTCGATGGCAGCAGATAGAACAGCTGAAGAAACATTTTTGGTCTAGATGGTCGACCGAATACAGTAATCCCCTCTATAACACGGTATATTAGTTCCGCGTTATAGGAAAACGCGTTATGTACAAATGATTCACGTTTAACTTTTCTCGTTAAAGGGGGTTTAAATCGAATATTAAGGAAAAACTATGTGCAGTAACAATAACAATATCTTACAATTCAAGAACTAGGAACACAAATTTAATAAAATAATTTAATATAATTTTATAAGAACACAATTGACACAATGTGCAAACGTACGCGAAATTGATTGTGAACTGTACAAATAAATTTCGCAGTACAGAAATATAACGTGGGGAATCCCCGCGTTATATGGGGGAAAGCACGTGTTATACGAGGGACATGAAATCGCGTAATATGAAAACGCGTTATAAGAGTACCGTGTTATAGGGGGGATTACTGTATCTAACTTCACGTCAACAACGGTTAAAATGGAATAGATACACTAACGTTAGATTAGCTAAAGGTCAACTTTTCATGTTAACCCCTTGCAGTACGCCGAACCTCGGAAAAAATCAGGCCAAACACGTCTGCCTGAATGGTCGCGAAGAGAGCCGAGTGGCGGAGCCCGAGTGTCGAAATTTGAAATACGATATCTTACAACTATTATAGGGGCTAACACTCAATGGTTTTGAAGAAGTTTACAATTAAAGTTTCATTGCAATACTTAAGTAGATCTCTAGAACATGATATCAAGAGCTGCCGTGGCGTAGCGGCAACGTTCTGGGTTCGCACAAGAAAAGACTAGGGTTTCGAATCCCATCGTGGGTAATTTAAATTTTTGTTTACCAATTTATACCTTTTGAATACTTACATTTCACACGTAGAGATACGTATTGAATTATGAAGGTTGCGGATTCATCTTGACTTTTCATTATGACTGTGGAAAGAAATCTGACTAACAGAAGAAAGAGAAATTACGTTTCGACGCGCGGCATCGTTCAGATGTTCAACGAAACTGTTATAAAACATATGTCCAACAGCCTAGGTTTGGTTAAATGCCGTCCTTGTAAGAACAATACATTGTATCATTTTTAACTTCTGTCGTTTGTGCCTTTTTTGTGACAATTACTGTGCTTACGTGTAATGCATCTCTACATGTGAAATACAAGTATTAGGTTGTAAACTATGAAACGGGCGTTGAATAAGAATAAAAAACAAAAAGCGCAATTTTTCACATTATTTATTATATTCAATCGAAATAACTTTCATTGGCATCTACGACTTTCTGCCAACGATTGGGCAAGTCATATTATGCCTTTTTGAAAGAAATCTTTCTTTTTAGAGTTAATAAAGAATTCAAAGTCTTTTATAATATCATTTCGGTTATTGTATTTCTTTTCTCTTAAAAATAATTCATAATTACGAAAAAGATAATAATCGGTCGGTGAAATATCGGATGAATATGGAGCATGTGGCAAAATTTTATATTGTAGATAAGTTAATTTGTCAACAGAAATTGAAGCTTTATGTGGTCGTGCGTTATCATGCAGTAATATTGCGCCGTGCCGATTGAGCAATGCTGGTTGTTTTTTCATAAGTTTCTCATGCATCACATCAATTTCACGACAATAGGAGACCGCTGTTATGGTTTCACCTGGTTGTAAGAAGGAATAATGGATCACTCCTTGGGCATTCCACCATATGGTAACCATAATTTTTTTTTATGAAATTTCGGCTTCAGGGTGTGTCCTGGGGGTGTATTCTTATCTACCCATTTGCTTGATCGCTTTCGATTATCATGCAAAATCCACTTTTCATCACAAGTGATGATTTGGTGTAAAAACGGTAATCGTGTATTGCAAAGCAATAAAAGATGCGCACTTGCTCTTGCGGACGATCATCTGCAGTTGCGTCAGTTCGTACGGCACATATGAGTCCAATTTCTTTACTTTATTTATTGTACGTAGATGTTTTAACACAGCCGTATGGCTAGTTCCTAGTTTAGACCCAAGTTCGCGAATAATTGTGTGTGAATCGGATTCCACAGTCATCCTTAATTCCTCGTTATCAATATGGGCCGGTGGTCTTCCTTGAGGGTCGTTGACGATACTCAAATTGCTAGAACGAAATTTTTGGAACCAATATCGATCATTTTTTTCAGTAGTGGATCCATCTCCGGATGCGCGATTAATGTTTTTCGAAGCTTCAGCTGCGATATGATTCAATTTGAACTCGTACAAGAAAAGTAGATGTAAATCGCGTTTTGTTTTCATTTGGTTTCGGAGAAAAATAACACAAAAATGGGATACAAACACGAAAAAATTTTACGAAATGAGTAAGAAGAATACCTTTAAACTTTATAAATAAAAATATCGAGCGCACGTTACAATGAACCTCTCTCAGTCGCAGCTGAACACAGACTAAACAAAAACGCCCGTTTCATAGTTTCCAACCTAATACAGTAAAAGCTGGTTAAATGCGACACAGTTCGGGGCTCAAGCGCATCTCTTATGAAGTAGCGGTGCCGAATTCTTGTTTACATCACGGCTCCAGCCAAGCGCGAACAAAGAAAAGGACAGACAGTAGAAGAGACAGAGAGGCCCAAGCATAGGGGGAGCGGCCCGAATGTATCGGTGAGGCAATACTAATTGGAGGGTCCGCCGTTTTCATTTTCGGTCTTTTTTTTTGAAACCTTTGCTAACGTATTTGTGAGATTTTTCTGATTAAAATGATACCAAACACAATATAGTTTGAATTACATTTACTCAATATTTAACACTTTGCCGACCGCACTGTTTTTAAACAATTCTTCGCTTGGCGCCGGCACCACTAACTCTGTTATTTCGCTTGTCGCCGGCTGTTTTTGAGGTTATTGGGAGATGATAAATTCAAGTTTTTCTAATCTTATCGGTAGTTCTCACGATTTTTCAATCCGCCTCACCTATTCTTATGAAAATGTACATATGTAAATAAATGTAAAATTTTTTTGAAATATATATTTTTTTAATTACATTTTCTTCGGTACATACTTAGTATTTCTCTTTTAACACTAGATTTACGGAAGCCGTCAAATTGACGGATTCCTACTTTTTTAAAAACGGTTTCCAAATTCATAGAGACGTGGTACAGTCAATATTTCACTTGTATCTTATAATATACAAATTACTTAACCGATCTTCGTCTTTCCCCGCTGATCCCTCTTTTTTCAAAGCTCTTATTTAATATATTTAAGTGTGACTGATTTAACGCCCGTAAATCTAGTGTTAAATGATACGAAGCAAAGGTCACCACTGTGGTGTCGCCGGCCGTCGAGCGATACTTTGCGAAGATCACCACTGTGGTGTCGCCGGCCGCCGAGCGATACTGTGTGAAGGTCACCACTGTGGTGTCGCCGGACGTCATAGTGTTAATATATTTACTTTGTATTTACATAATTAAAACATATCGTGTTTGGTATCATTTTAATCAGAAAAATCTCAAAAACACATTGGGAAAGGTTAAATTCAGAAAAGTTACTAAATAATAAAGTTTATTGTTGCATTAGCAATGCGTCGCTTTGTTTGCTTGCTCTCTCTGTCTTTCCTACTGTCTGTCCTTTTCTACGTTCGCGCTCGACTGGAGCCGCCGAATGTAAACACTGAATCGCCACCCATTTGGATAAATGAAGCATAATTTCGACACCGTCGTAAGGCTTAAATGCAAAGGTCGCGACCGATGTCGCTCTTATGAAGTAGAGGTGTCGAATCGGTGTTTACATTCGGCGGCTCCAGTCGAGCGCGAACGTAGAAAAGGACAGACAGTAGAAGAGACAGAGAGAGCAAGCAAACAAAGCGACGCATTGCTAATGCAACCATAAACTTTATTATTTAGTAACTTTTCTGAATTTAACTTTTCCCAATGTGTTTTTGAGATTTTTCTGATTACAATGATACCAAACACGATATGTTTTAATTATGTAAATACTAAGTAAATATATTAAATATGAAGTAAATACAATTCAAACTATGTCGTGTTTGGTATCATTTTAATCAGAAAAAGCTCACAAATACGTTAGCAAAGGATTCAAAAAAAAAAGACCGAAAAAGACCGAAAATGAAAACGGCGGACCCTCCAATTAGTATTGCCTCACCGATACGTTCGGGTGGTATCATGTTACACTGCTCCCTCGTCGAGCGTCGAGGTTCGCCAAGGGGGATCCCCCTATGTGGAGGGGATAGTCATGATGCATTTATCGAGGGAAGCTCATGATGCATTTATCGAGGGTTTACTGTATTCCACATTTCCGATAGCTGCTTCACCACACGTTGTCCTTGTTGTCTCTCTGGTCTTCCATCTAATTTTCCCAGGTACACGTCCATATTGCAGCAGTAGAACGTTGTGGAATCGCAGAGCGTCCATATTTTTATGCCATATTTAGCCGGTTTACTGGGCATATAAACTTTGAAACGACAACGCCCTCGTAATGTAACAAGCTGCTCATCAATACATCCGACATTTGCAGCATGATAACTAGCTTTACAATTGTTGTTGAAGAGATCAGCTATTTCCCTCAGTGGGGCAAACTTATCACCCTGTCTTCTTTCTTCGCGTGTCGCATAATCATCGAAGCGAATATACTTCAGTATATCGGTGAATCGATCACGCGACATTGTTAAACAATAGTAGGGTCTCGAGAATGCATTATCCTGCTTCCATAGATCCGATTTTCTTTCCCGAGATTCTCTGGAGCGTCCTATCAAAAGTAGCAAACCAAAGAACGCGTTTATTTCTATGCGATCTATTGGCTTCCACGTTTTATTTGGTGGCATACTTTCTTCGGCCTTCCGATTAGTATATAAAATTATTTTATCCACAATTTCGTCACTTATAAATAAATGGAAGCAATCGGCAATATTCTCAACTCCTTCACTCTTCGCCGTTAGAGTCGGTTCCCAGGAAACATTTTGCGAAACAGTATCACTGGATGGTGCAATATATTTCCATGTGCGACCCGCAAAAGTAAAATCTCGCGGATCCACTTCTTCATTGGATGCGTCCATATAGAATTCATCCAATTCACGTTCTTGTAATTCTGGCTCACTATCACGATCCGATATGTTCGATGCACCGTCGGATGAAACGTTACAATTATGTGTGTCTTCCTCCGCAACCAATTGCTCGAAAACAGATTCTTGAAACGTTGCCATCTCAGGATTTTCAATATTGTACAAAAACGTAATGAAATATGCTCTAAACGTGCTTCCTTGTACGACGATTCGACTAAAAATGACCATCGTCGCCGCCGAAATATACTTTTCTAGACCCAGGCCGTTGCAATTGGGAAAGGGAATAATTTTATGACCTTTTATGACTGTTGACGAAATCGAAATGAAAGAAACACGCAGGTAATCGAACCTACGGCAGGTCATCGTGTTCAAACAAGACTTCGTCATGCTTACTGACTCTTTTATATATTCTTAGTCAAGACAGACTTGCAACGCAGGTAATGAAATAACAACTAGCACGGAAAAATTTATTCGTTACGAACGTTGTGCTTGTACGAATTTCCACAACCAACTGATGCGACTCGAAAAGAACTGCTGGCTGCTGAGTCACTTACACACTATTGGGTAGTATCGAACACAAAATTGTAAATGTGTTTGTTATCGCTGCGAAGTCGTCGAGTGGTTTCTCAAATTACACATTTGCTAGTATGCGTGTCACTGTGCGCTAAACGCTGAGTCTCCAGAGACCCCACCATCGTAAAGCGAGGGTTAAAAACTTCCAAAGTATGCGTTGCACAAAAAAGTTTTTATATAGAAGTTGCATGGTCTGAATGGGCACATTATATAGTGTAGTTATTTTTTTTATAGGTGGAGGCTTTTCTGCGATTTGAAGGTCAACTTTGTTTTTTTAAATGGAATGCTATATTTTTTATATGAAAATATGGAAGAATGTCGAATTCTGAGTAAAAAAGGATTGACCTCCATTTGCCCTAAACCTAATAACTAACGAGTAATTTCACTTTATTTCCTGAAAATTTTCTTCGCGTAATATCAAGTTAGAAATTCGACCTTATCACAGATTTCCGCAGGACAGCGATGTTTACGTGACAGTGTTTACTAATATGAGTGACCTAGTGGCTTAACGCAAACAATGTAAATGTTCAAAGTGATATCCATTAGCATTAATAAAGTGATGCAATCTATTAACTAATGAAGAAACTGCATTCTGAATCATATCCACACTGTGTGTAATGCATGCTTCACGAATACGATGTTTCATATTCTCAGATGTTGTTGGCGGTTCACGATACACTGTGTCTTTTAATGTGCCCCACAGAAAATAGTCTAAAGGAGTAAGGTCCGGTGAGCGTGGAGGCCGCATAAATTGTCCGCCACGAACAATCCATCGATTAGGAAGTTTTCTATCCAGTACTTGCTTTACTTTACGCGCGAAATGTGCAGGACAACCATCATGTTGATACCAGATTTGTGTAAGGATACTTAAAGGTACATTTTCCAATAAAGATGGTAAAGTGTCGCTCAAAAAGTTAGCATATTTTTGTCCTGTTAGTCGATCATTAATAAAATATGGCCCAATCAATTGGTTGCCCAGTATACCACACCACACATTAACGCTCCATTGACGTTGGTGGTCGACTTCCCTCATCCAGTGAGGATTTTCTGGTGCCCAATAATGCATATTTTTCAAATTAATCTGCCTGCGATTAGTAAACGTCGCTTCATCAGTGAACAAAACTTTTTGTAAAAAATAATTATCACTGTTCATTTGATGCAGGAACCACTGGCAGAACCGAACGCGGTTTTCATAATCCGTTCCATGGAGCTCCTGATGAAGTGCTAGGTGATAGGGACGATGTTTTTCATTATGAAGAATGCGTAGTACACTTGTTTTGCTAATTCCAGATTCTCGTGAAATCTGCCGTGTGCTAATATGGGGGTTTTCTGTTACCGCTGCTAGGACCGCAATAGCATTTGCATCAGAAGTAGCAGTTTTCGTTAAGTTATGTTTAGTAACATTAAGACTTCCGGTTCGTCGAAACGATTGACACATTCTCTCAAATATGGCTCGAGATGGCTGATTTCGTTCAGAATACCTTTCGGCATACATGGCTTTGGCTCTTATTGCATTTTTATGGCACTCACCATAAACTAAAAGCATATCAACTTTTTCGCTATTACAAAATTTCATTTTTACTTTTATCTGTCTGGTAATTACACACAACACCGAAGGTAACTTCAATACTGGATTACGAATATGTAGACGATTGCGAATCATGATAGATGTTGTGTTGATAAACACTGTCACGTAAACATCGCTGTCCTGCGGAAATCTGTGATAAGGTCGAATTTCTAACTTGATATTACGCGAAGAAAATTTTCAGGAAATAAAGTGAAATTACTCGTTAGTTATTAGGTTTAGGGCAAATGAAGGTCAATACTTTTTTACTCAGAATTCGACATTCTTCCATATTTTGATATAAAAAATATAGCATTCCATTTAAAAAAACAAAGTTGACCTTCAAATCTCCGAAACGCCTCCACCTATAAAAAAAAATAACTACACTATATAATGTGCCCCTTCAGACCTTGCAACTTCTATATAAAAACTTTTTTGTGCAACGCATATTTTGGAAGTTTCTAACGGCGCACGCGTTGTGTGGACCACCCTGTATATGGAGAATAAGAAGACACATAGAGTAGCCAGTAAAAATCTGTGTAAATCAGAAAGTAAAATCCGAGAATTAGACCGCTATAGGTTAACCGTTTGAGTGCCACGCGTCTTTGCTGTTTCCCCGTCCAACAGTGCCAAGCGGCGCGATAGCGCTTGTCTTATTCTCCGATTAAAAATGCCAAGAAGCGCTATTGCGTTGTTTTCTGCTCTTGTTTCTGTACATTTTAATAACATTTGCATCCAAATGTTACATTGAAATTAAAATTCGTCCTTTTATCAGCTGTCTCGTTACTTTATTTTTATCTAAAACGGAATGATAGTCGTACAGTCGCGCATCGGCTTCTGCCGAGCGTGTGCCGGTTGTCGGCATCGCAGCCTAGAGCGCTGGCACTTTTCGAGCGAAACACAAGAAGCGCAAAATCGCTCCTTGGCACTCAAACGGTTAAGAGTAAGTCTATGCTCTCAGTACAAAGTGCTCGAATTAATATTGCTCACTACGAATGCAGTCGTCAACGAATATGTCCCATGCCGATCATTTATCGCGTCTTGTAACTGCAATGTCACAACAAATCTAATAAGAATTAATTAACAATCGTCCGAAACAATTGCCAATACTGCAGATCGTATATTCCAAAGAACGATTTGAATGAGTCGGTAAAACAGGAAAGGTATCAAAGTATAAAAATACAGATGGCGTATATTTACTTCTCTCTGAAGGAACCGCAGGTGTCTGGGATCGGCGGTTGTTCTTCTGTTCCTAAGAAAGGGGTAAATGTGTTGATTAGCGCGCGCTGCGGCGTGTCGTCCTGGGCCTGTTCGTGGACTCGTCAGTAGGGCTGACCGAACAGGCCCTGCCCTAGACGTTGTGCCACAGATGGGACGATGGTATCTGTTGTTCGATCGTATATATAGATACCGATCGTCGTTTGCCAACTCGCGAGAGCGATCCATCGGTGGACACGAGGGTCTAGCGGACGATCCTTGAACTAGGGGCGTAATGGCGTAATGGCGACCGGTGATCGGTTGTGGTGCTCGATCGGTCGTGCCGCTACATCTCGCATATATCGATGGACTTCGAAGGACGTATATATAAGCCTTTCGTGCATAGCGATAAACTTCTCAGGACGTATATTTACGTCTATCGTAGTGAAAGGGTTAACTGCCTATCTAACCTCTCGACTAAACCGATTGCCGCGGGGTGGTACGCTGTGGTTCTGAGATGTTTACTTCCCAATAGGGCGTTTAATTGCTTGAACAGACCACTTTCGAACTGGCGGCCTTGGTCGGTCGTGATTCGGACGGGTGTACCGAACCTTGCTACCCAACCAGTCATAAATGCCCTCGCGACTGACTCGGCTTCTATATTCTCCAAAGGAAAAACTTCCGGCCAACGAGAAAAACGGTCGACGCAGGTCAACCAATACCTGAAATTCTGCGATACCGGTAAGGGTCCTACCAAGTCAATATGGACGTATTCAAACCTCTCCGTAGGTAACGCAAAATTTCCGACGGGACTAATAACATGTCTTGATATTTTTGCACGCTGGCATCTGCCACAGCCGCGAGCCCATTTACGATAGTCTTTTTCTATGCCTGGCCACACGAACCTATCCTTTACTACCCTGACCGTAGCCTTAACCCTGGGATGAGCTAGTTCGTGCATAGAATTACACGCTCGGCGACGGAATTCTTTTGTGACGAAAGGCCTAATCCTTCCTGTCGCGATATCGCAGTAAACCAAAGTCTCAGGTGTCAGACTGAGGTGTTTCAACTGCAAAGCGCAATCTTTAGACCATGCTCAAGCTTTATTTGATCGCCAGAGCCGTCTCGGGAAGATCTCCGCCTACTTCACCCATACATACAGCTGAGATGTCACTGATTCACAGACACTCTGTCGGTGTCATGGCCGTACCTGTTGGCACGACCGTGGTGGCGTAGTGGGGCGACATGCGTATCTAACCGCTCGCGGTGGAAAGACATGCCACGCGCGTCGATCGCGGAAAACAAAACGACGTGCGTAGCACGTCGACCAAGGTTATTTGTTGAAGAACAGTTTCAGATCGCACCACGTCGTGTGCAGGGTAAAATAAAAGTATTATTAGTGAAAAAGTATGCTCTGATATGTTTTAAATCAAATACGATTAATAGATTTTAATGTTTTTGGACTTCTGGCGAGCGGTTAGATACGAATGTTGCCCCAATACGCCACCACGCTCGTGCCAATAGGTCCGAACATGGCAAGTGAAAGGCAAATCAATCAGCGAGCTTTCGAGCGCACGGGAAGGGGAAGCAGGCGGAGCTCTTCCAAGGACGGTTGTGGCGATCAAATAAACGGCTTCCCTGATCTAGGTGGAAAAAATAATAACTCGAGAATCATTAATTTTCGAGAAAAATGTTATATACAAAAGTTTCATAGTAACGTGGAGAGAATATCGAGGCAATATTAATTTTTTATTTGTCATATTTCTTCAATGTTAATTAAAGATCATCTTCATGTTTTATACGAAAATCTATATTTCTTTGCAGATTGTCATTCTACTGTTACGTGCAAAGGGCCAGGAGCTTTGCGAGTGGCCGAGGTAAAAGAATAAGGTGCAGTGTTCGTTGTGGTGTTCGTTAGGTTTTAAAAGTAGTTGTTAGTCGTGGGCGAACCCGTGTATGGCTAACACGGGTTGCCACAGGAGGTTGAAACACGCGTGGACGATCCCGTGTATGGATAACACGGGTTGCCACAGGAGGTTGGATCACGCGTGGACGATCCCGTGTATGTGTAACACGGGTTACCACAGGAATGTTAGTTAGGCTGACGTAACTTTATAATTATGCAATACACTTCGAGCGGAAAAGTGTATTGCTGTGGGATCGCAGGCTGACGATATCTAGAAGGTAATTGTAGAAAAGAATTTAAACGCGATAAGACTAAGAACACGATCAAGCTATATTTCGTTATGCTGGCAATTATTACAGATTAATGTGTAAGTGTTTGGTTACAAAGGTGTTACGTGGACTTGTATTTCTGGGCGCACGCACCTGTTTGTAATGCTCTAGATTTTCACGCACTGAGGAATGCGGGGGTATTAGATAGTACAAAAATGCCTAATAGATATCGCGGACTTGATGCGTATTCTATACGGTTCACGATGTATCGACAAAAACCAAGTTCGATCAAACGTAGAAGACCTATCCGCGTGGTTATAACGACCCTGCAGCGTGACAGTCTATTACTGAACTAATCCCCCGAGGTAGTTCGTAGCCCGTCTGTTATGGTAAGAAAAGTGGTGGGGCACCTTCTGGAATTTTCCTGCAGGATCCAATAGGAATGTGTCTATAAGATATGCGTTTCGTCGTTCGCTCTAGTTCTAGTTTTCGTAGTCATAATTATTCTGGGCAAACAGAGCGGTTTTCGGTCCCAGCGAGGGGTCCGGCTATACATATGGTGAGTTTCCGGCCCCGATCTCGAAGTAGAGAGTCTAATTCTTATTAGACTCAGGGTCGCATGTAACACCTCCCCTCTAAGACGAAACGTCGCTGATTGCGATGCTTTCGAAGTTAGTTACGAAAGGCGCTCTGATTGCTTGTAATAATTATAAGACTTAATTTAATACAATTCGCTACTAAAAGAAAAGTACTACCTCCTCAAACAACCACGTGTACCATCAGGATGATTATTCAGGTATTGGTCAGAGCATTGACTGCCTCCGTAATTGCTTAGGGAAACCTCAAAATATTAGTGATATTGGCAATTACGGAGTGCCTTTAAGACAGTAACTTTTACAAATCAAAGAAAAAAGAAAGAGAAAAAAAAGTTAAAAAAATATTAGGCTTACATACTACTCTATGGTTGAATTTTTTGGACATCCTCGCAATTGCTTAGGGGAAACCTTAAAATATCGATTGCATTGGCAATTGTGAAGTGTCTTTGAGGCAGTAATATTTTTAAGATGGGGTGTTACTGGTGTTTTTACCAACGTGTAATGACAGCTATTGGCCTTCCTGAGTTCAGCCGATTAGGGGTTTGTTCGAAGCACTCCTCGCTGCACTCCGTGCAATCGTCGGCTCGTCTAGACATTGTCAGGGTTTCGTGGCACTGCATGCATCCTGTGTAAAGATGTGCGGTTTCCCTGGTGATGACCACGTGCCAGCCTCCCTGCTGAAATAATGCCTGGTGTTGCGGTGGTACCTTGGTGTAGCACTCGCCACACAGAAGCGATCCGTTCTGTCTTTCATAGGTTGAGTGCCTGAGTGCTGTGATGCACGTCATCCAGAGGAGTTGATCGTGCGCCTGAGGGTGGTCAGCTGGGCAGACCCCATCTTTCTGTCCATAGAGTTCTTCACCCTCTTCCTCTGGTGTCCTAAACAGACCGTGAGGAACTGGCTTGCTTGCACCTTTTAAGTTTGATCTAGTTGATACTGAGGTAGACTGTGAAAATTTTGTACGATCTTGTCTATTAGTGGGACTTTTGAAAGTAAGAAGAGTAGTGGGGAACGGCAAAAGGGTAGGGGGTGTCAAGGTAAAATTTCTAGAGAATTATTATAATTAGGTCTCTTCCTTGCGGTCGATTCTCCTATTGTTTGTCCCGGCGTCCAATTCTTGATTTTGTCGTCGGTAAGAATTGTCAAACGGGTGTCATTGATACTGCCTTTTCTTTTCTGGATGCACGTTCTTTGAATCTGTTGTGCGGCATCTATTTGGGTGGTCGTTTCGTATTGTTTTGGTTTTCTCGTCTGACTTGATCGTGCCGTTCGGAATTCTCCCACACCTTTATGGAAGGGTCTTTTTGGGGTAATTACGGTACCTGAACGAGTTTATATTTGCCACTGTCCACGGTGTCCTGTTTGTATACCGATGGTTCTTTGCCCTTCGGTTGGGTCCGTTTGGGTCCCCTTTGAGGTGATTGGTGCCATAGTTGCTACTCCCGCTGGGTCGTGAAGTTCCCTGTGTTATATACCTCCTGCATGGGTCCTCAGAGTGACATTTTTTGTGGTGGGGGTTGGATCTGATATTACTTCCAGAGGTACTGTTGCTTCGTCTATGGCGATTTGTTGTCTCTTTCGGCAATTGAAGTTTAAAGTGGCTTTGGAGAGGAAAAAACCTATGATTATTATTAATGCGAGTCCTGATATTCCGATATCTGAGTATAATGACGCATGGGTGTTTCTTTCGAGTCGTCTATGTCCTTCCATTGATTTTGCTTGGCTCTCCAATTTCTTCAGAGATATCGAGGTCTCGCTGTTTTTCCAATCGATATCGTAACTTGAGGTATAATTCACATGACTAAGATCTTTAAGGACATCTAAGTTGTGGTCATTTATACTTGGTACAATTTCTGTCAAGTACAGAGAGATCTTCGGAGCATACAAATATTCGCTTTTGGTATCTAATGTTTCTAGTGACATCAGTTTAGTTGAGTCTATAGTGGCTGTACAACCTGGTTTAATGTATATGATGCCGGTACCAGTTATATAATCGGCTCTTGCGGTTTGTCTCTTACAGTATATTTGTATTCTTTTTTCGTCCTTTGTATAATATAGCCAGGCCTTTTGGGATTCCAATCGTTGAAAGAAGGTATGCTGAGTGGTTGCCACTCGTATGCCACAAGTTTTCTATTCAGTCGTCGCGGAATTTAATAGCAGGGTGGTCTCGCAGGTCGGTCGTGTATCAATTCGATGTACCGGTAGGGTTGCTTGGCCGATATATTGTTTATGATGCTTGAAGGCGTGCTGGATGTATTCTTCGGTTGGCGTAAAATAATTCTGTTCGTCTGACGAGATAGCGATGTATGGTGTTTCCACATAGTTGTGTGGATGGATAGGGGTAAATTTTATGTAAGTGAAACACAGTTTGGTCTATCAATGGTACGGTTAGTTTCAGTAACACCCTACCTTTAGTGTACGTGAGTTTTAATTTGGTTATTCCCTCAATTTGTTCCGACATTAATTCGTTTGGAGTTAAAGGTGATGGGAATTTTGTTTGATATGGTTTTATTAATTTAGATACAATTATATTAAGCTGTTTTGAAATATAAAGAAAGAATAAGAGAATAGTGAAAATAACGTTTAGTGTGTCCTCTGCGGCTTTGACTTTGGAACTGAACCCAAAACGGTTTTACAGCACGAACACGGTTCTGCTTTGGTGTCAAACAATGTTTTGAAAGTCGCCGTTATCGCTTGCTCAACGGCCGTTGAGCAATTCATCGTTGTACTCCAACAAAAGGAAATTCGTATGAAGTTGAAGGTAAGATGCAGGTGAGCGTGATTCCCAGAACCGAGAGTTTTATTATGTCGAGAGAGTTATTCTTCTACGTGTTCTGGTTACACTGGTGTAATACAATTTTCGGCTTAATTTATATGGTTCTGTAATGTGCGCGTCGGAGTGGGGGGCGTCTACCTATGTCTCGCTAGACGTGTCCCTTCGACGCTTGTGATTGGTCAAGGAGGTAATGCGGGGGTAAGGCCCTAGGCAGGTATATCTATATTAGGACCCCCGTGTCATGAAGTTTCTCATTTGCATATTGTCCGCGGCTAGTGATTTCACTTTACTAAATACATCCAGATAGTTATGATTTCAGAATTATTACGAGCTCCTGTACTTCATGACACGGTCGCCACAAAGTAGTTTCCTTTAATTTGTGGGCTGATTCGATCAATTGTTTAGGAGATAAAATAGCGGGATGTAAAATTCCCTGTTTCGCACACAAGAGAGCATCTATTATTATTATTAAGCTGGCGCGGTAATTACCTATACTCCTTTCATGTTCGGACATCCATTCTCGCATGGAACTGTAGAATTTTACTCTTCCAATTTCGCTCTGCATTTCATGTAGTGATTTCGCAATAGCTGCGGTCTGTAATAACAATTTGCGTGTTGTTGCCGTTAAATTGACTAACTGAGAATGCATGTTATCGCACTCTGCTCGGATTACATAAGTCTGTTTGGCTACCATCTCTGTTATACTGTTTTGTTGAGCATAAAGCTTATCTAATTCCTGGTCGTAACATTGTGCGTCTTTTTCCGCGAGAGTCCCGAAAAGGATATTGCTAATAGTTCCAATAAAGGCAGAAGGTGCGTCCCGTTTAACAAAACTTCTGTGCGCTACATATTTTTTAAGAGGCGTGTCGGCTATTGAAGCTTTTAGTAAATCGCTGTATCTATTTGTTTCGTCTAGGCTTTGAATAAGTTGAGGACCGATTTCCTCACTGGAACACGATGTAAAATTGTATACCTTGCGGAAGTTGTTTGCATTTACTAGGTGTTTTTCAACATGAGGCCTGTACTGTAAAAAACTCTCTATTTCTATAGATGTCACGAGGCGCCATTGCATATGATAAGTTCGGATATCCTGTACTTTTTCAAAGAAAAGGCCAGTATTATGTCTTAGTGGTGTGATCTGGTAGTCCTCGGGAGTTTTCGCCCCCGTATGGAAATTGGTCCAGTTGCCATTAAAAATGTCAGAAGTAGCAATAACATTTTTCCTGTAACGGTACAAATTTTCCTGAAATTGTACAAGATTCGGATTCGCTATCTGTTATGTGTGCGTGTTTTAATTTATCTTGGTGCTTTACGATTAGTTTATTAGTGTCTGTACGGAGTACTACATTATCTAAATCGGTTACGTCTATAATTTCGAACGGTCCTATATAGTGGGGGTCGAATTTGCTAATCCGCGGTTCTTTTAAAACATATGCATACTCCCCAACCTCGAAGGTTATCGGGTTTATGTATTTGTCGTATTGGCTCTGTTGGAATTCGTGCATGAGCTTCTCCTACACTCTGCGGCGATACGTGACGATTCGTAGAATTGAATGTATATCGTTCCCATAAACAAACCGTCGATAGGGAACGCGTCGTCAAGCCGTCTTTTAGAGTCAGTCGTATTCAAGAGTCAGTCGTAGCTAGATATCCATATAGAAAGTATCATATAGAGTTTTGTATTAAGTTTCAATAAAGATTTCCTTTATTATAACCGAATTGCATTCCCGGCAATCCCACCTCTGAAACTTCGTTGAGTCGTTAACAACAGGCTCCTTGAACGTAGTTTCGTGTTTTGAATATTATCTCCGGCTATATTGCGAATTTCAGTCATTCTTGTTATTAATTCTGTGAGGTAAGTGCCGTAAGTTTCTGAAGGGTCTAGCAGGATAAGGGGGTCAAAAGTGCCCTTGAAGCCATTTTATTCCACGATGCGGCATTCGATAGGTAACCATAAGAAACCATTGTACACAAATTTTTAATCCGATAGCTTGACCGGGAGGGTAGTTATGGGGTAAATCCGAAAAACCAGTTTTTGCCTCATTATTACCACTTATTGATGTGTAAAACTGTCGTAACAAATTTGACACATTCTAAACATGATTGCACGCGTTAGGAATGATTTTCCGATTCTTCCGTTGCAAGTGCCGCCCGCAAAAAATCAAAAACGAAAAAAAACATGGAAAAATGTAGATTTTGCACTGAAATCTTCAGGGTACAATTTTTAAATAATTACAGTAAGTGCCCGATATAACCATTATTATGCTCAATTTTTATCATATTTATTTGATATGGTGCAACTCTGTCGGAAAAATCAAAAACCGATTTCTGGGACGCATTTCTGGCTGAAACGCGATCAGTATGTGCTATCTTTGCATTATTTTAATTCAGTATGTTCATTTTATTACCTTACCTTTGTTACATCCCCACATTTTAACCGCTATATTTTTATTTTTTCTTTTGTTTTCTTTTTCTTTAGAATAAGTAATTATCTAACCAAAGCGTCAGGAAATGTCATCATAAGACTTCGATTCATTTCCACAAGGCGACACACGCCAATTCCTTATCGCAGCGATTCCTTGGCTCTTTGGTTAGACTAAACAAACGTCATTTCCGAGTATCCCTAATACGTCACTCTTACTCCCACTCAGCCTACCCTTATTCCTTTGTTCCAACCTCCTATTTAAGGCCCAACTGGACAGTGGGCAAGCGCTTAGTATTCCAAAGTCAGTCAGTTAAGAATGGCTGAGTTCCGATTTCTACTTCCGACAGCTCTAAGCCAAATCTCTGTCCGACTCCGTCACGAGCGGTCAAATTCCTAAATCCCTCCGAGCGAGGAAGTCCTATTTCCAAATTCATTACTAGTTCTCGTTTTAAGTGCTATTTTAGTTATTCAATATTCTTTAGAGTTTAGTACATTTTATTTCTAGTTCTTTAATTGATTTTGTAGTGATTTAAGTGTTAAATATATTATTTTTACTTTGTTAACTTAGCGTCAAAATCTTCGTCTTTAGTGACTCCTTCCCATTTCCAACGGCAATCTCGGCCCTAACATACAAGGCGTGGATTTTTAAGTAAACCTCCTTTCACCTCAAATCTCTGGCGGTGCGGGCTAGGCCTGCATACGGAGATTCCTACCATTTTAAATTCATTCTAAACCCCCTTAGAACGATCTTTCTCTGGCAGTGCGGGTTCTACCTGCATACGGATACGCAGATCAATCCAAGGTATGTCAACCCTTTACAAATAATCCATCTCACATCGTTTTCTTCCATGCCACGCCGAGTACGTAGAGCTGGCAGACTAATTGTAAGAGCTCTTTATAAATCGAACAGCGCTAACGCTTATAATAACGACCTCTTAGGATCCGACGCTAAAACCGACTCTCCCGTCATAGATCCCTCTTTGACCCCACACCCTTTACCTAAAAACGTCTCTGACGTTCCTACAAATTTCAATATCCAATTTATAAAATCTATTCCTTTTATTCCCGAACTTACGGACGTTGATCTTGATCTACCGTGGATAATTTCACCGATCACTTCCGAGTTCTCCGATCTTCCTCCTCGTAATATTCAAGGAAGTGACCCTCGCGCCTCGAGATATAGAAAACGCCGTCGCGAAGTGTTAATACAAGAGCACGGCGCTCAACCAGTCGAGAGCAACATAGTGTCGAAGTGCATAATTCCGTGGATTCCAGAAATCCAAACCAAACGCCAGCGGATGGGAATACCCACGGAGTTCTCCTCTGTCCTTATCACACCTCCACTCGACGCCGGAGTTCCAGAGCGGCGCTATCATTTCAATCAGGCGATTGAAATAATCACGCTTGAGTAAGGCGACACCTTCAGCACTGACCTGCACCACTGTCGTACGGTGAGCCAGACCGCGTACGTGCTGCCGACTCCCCAGCTGATCAGAGGCCGAACGCCAACAGCAGCCGACGCAAACAGCTGATGCCCAGCTGACATCAACATATTGTATAGAGCCGAATCAGTGAGTCAAGTGCGCCTCTCATAGTACTTCTAGTGCCGGAGTCTCTCTCTCTTGTCAAGGGTAACCTTTTTAAAGTATCGGGTCCCAGCCAAAAACCATCCAGGTGGGACGGCAAATTACCGATTTTATCCCGTCAAGGCAAATCTTGGGCATTCGGTTACAATAAAGCCACCTTTCGTTCATTTCTGCCGCCGCACAGTGGTCCAGAACGTCGATCTAGCTGTTCAGGCACCTCGCACAGTTTTCGATCTCTTTGAAATCCTCGCTAAAAGCGCAAAACACATCCGATTTAGTTAAAAATTAGTATTCTTATGTTTTTTGATTCACTGATTACGAATCCGAACTCAAAATGTCCGAAAACAAAATGGCGGATTCAATATGGCGGACAGGTGCATCGAAAAATTAATGATTTCGCGCAAAAATTAGTATTCCTATGTTTTTTGAGTCGTTGATTACGAATCTGTACACAAAATTTCCAAAAACAATATGGCGGATTCAAAAATCAGGCAGAGTGTCATAAGGCGGAGCAAATTTACAAGAGCTTTCCCCTTTTACAAAATTATTGGTTTATGCAAATGATTGATTAGGAAAACCACATTCCACATTTTGTTATTTTCGCCAAGAAGAAGAATAATTAGAAAAAACCGTTTTTACCTGACTCATTCGGTGGTCAACATTTTCGGCTTCCTCGCCGCCCGCAGTTTATGGCATGTGCGACCTGCTGGTTGACTTAGAGCCGTTAAATTGTAAAACCCACATTTAAGAAACTATCGACTTGTAATTGCCGATGAGGGTTTCTATTTAACTCTCGGTTTTTACAAGTTGGCTTAGCGAAATCCGAGAAGTTGTGAATCGCATGTCGTTACACTAAGACCGCTCTGATTGTTTTCCGAATCCATTTAAAACGATATTGTTTGAACTACATGTAGATAGAAATTTCGAATACTCATTTACAACACAGGATTAACTGTTTACCCTCTTCTAATTCAACCAATTCATAGAAAGATTTCCTTAAAACCGCTGACAGGCTCTAGCGGCGGGCAGCCGCTGGAGTGAGCGCGACTCTTTAAGCAATAAAAAATCAAATTTGTGGGACGAGTTGGGATGGTTTTTTTGCAGGATCATATAGCAGAGACCTTACAGAAAAGGGCCTTATAGGTCAAACTACGAGAATGTATAAAACCTAAAAGATGCTGACTGTCAATGATAAAAAACTTTGCTGATTTTCTCTCATTCACTGAACGTTAATTTTTGAATAAACTACAAACGCTAATTTCATATTCAGTATATGCATTTTGATCGTAGAAGAATGCTCTTTAATTTAAAAAAAAAGCATTACAAAATGTAAGATAGATTTGTCAGAATGTCACGAAGAGGACAACGTGTTTTTTCGATAGAAATTGGTCTCGAGAAAAAGTTCCAACTTTAAGCGTTTGTTGCAACTACAATTTTTGTCGGATTTCGTTAATTTTGCCATTTCTGAAATCCATGGACATTTAGGAATCGATATAAAGAAAAAAAGGCAATTCGAGAAAATCGACTTTTCGGCAAAATCGCGGCCAATCGCTCGTTCTGGACCACTGTGCGCCGGGACGTAACACCTTCAATGTCTCTGAATACGAAAAGATACGAGTTAAGGAAGAGAATCAAGAAAACTAAGTAAATTGTTAATTGTATGTTCCTTATATGCTAGAATTTTGAACTTTCTTTCAAGAGATGAAATGATGCAGTGGCTAGAGTGCCTGTGGAACCGCTGGACACTTTTGTCGCGAGTTCGAATCCCCATGGTGGACTTAATTTTTTTTCTGTTTTTTTTTTAAATTATTAAACACATAGCAATAATCAATAGTCGCTTTAAGGTGTTTCACAAATATTTTTATGTCCTCAAAAAATATAAAACCTGCATGAAAATAATCATAGGGCATGCTTTTCCTAGTTATGCCATTGTTACGTCCCGTACACAATTTTTAAACTTTCTGTACTTTCTTTTTGACGAACCACCCGGTATACCATTTTCACCATTGGCTATGACTTTTTAACAAAAGCCGACCCTTGAGTTAAGCCGTAGAAACTCTTAACGGGACACGAAACAGACCTACGTAGCGCATACCTCCTTGGAAGCATCGCCACCATTTGAACAAGGAATCATCGACAACAAGCTAAATTTATTTATTCAACTAGTAGAAGTTATAACGCTAACAATTTTAGTTACATGTTAGTCTGGAAGCAGTAGATAATTCCTTGGAATAGTCCTTGGAACTATTGATTTTAAACATAATCTCTTTCTCGAAGCATTCCCAGACGATGAGTCTAAATTGTAACGTCGTTTCGAGGACGAACTTCGTCGTCGCGACGACAGCCGGCGGAGAATTCTAGGAAATAAACCCCCTACAAAATCCGAATAGGGAGGGTACGAGCGTCGTGCCCCTCCAACGAAGCGGAGGACATCATTCTCGTTGACGAATCCTGCGACAACCTTTTAAACTTCAATAGTCCTAATTGGTCAATTTTTCGCGGGCTTTAAGCGTCATGCATCGGTCGAGCGTCTTCGCATTCCCGAAGGGTTCAAACTTGAAATCATTAACGTCTTGGAAGACACTGTGATCACATCGTGTTCGATTACCACAGCGAGCGCATAGTATTCGAAAGTTCATAAAACAGTACTCTTCTTATTAATCGTGAGGTACAGAAGACGTTGGTCCGAGGATCTTGACGTTGAGCACAATTATCCGCGAATATCAACAGTGACGCGATAATAGACTCGATCCCTCGTTAAACAACGGTAGTTAAAGAGTGAGATTGTTCGCGAATGTCAATAGTGACGCGACAATATAATACCTAAAGCCATCGAGAAATATCAAACATCGAAATTCAAACCGAACTGTTCAATCTACTATGTATCATCATTATTATTATAATTTCTTCGTTGTATTACGTTTCGACTTTATAATTATTATTTTCATTTAATAATCACATCGAACAAACACTGACATTGTTTATTTTAAGTAATAGATCACAAAAAAGGTTGTCATCGCAGCGATTCTGATAACGGGATTGGTGTTTTCTGCCCGTCCGCCAAATACATCAGACCCAGAACTATTATTTCTTAACCGGAATCGAAAGCGTAACTATAATTTTTCTTTATTTTATTAAAAATAGTATTACACAGTGAGAAATCACTCTGAGGATACCGAATTTGTAATGCTATCACTATATCATTGTATATATATTTATCTTTTGTATTCTCAATTACTTTTATTATCATTGTTATTTTCAAACATAAGCTTTCTCAATTATATGTCTAATTAAACAGAAACCTATGTAAAAGAAAAAGTCAATAGATGAAACCAGACTGTCATCTAGAAGTTCATTCAGTAATTATTGCTTCAGAAAAATTGTAAAATCTAATTATTCAAATTTAATATAAAATTTAATCTTTGTTCAATTCAAAGCATTGAATTCTTTGATTAGACCTTCAAAAAACTTTCCATTTCCATAAATATACGCAATTGGAAATCCTGTAACGGATTTACGGCATAGCAGTTCCCACATAAATAATTAATCGTTCGATAATCAAACGTCGAACCCCGCGCCTAACAATAGTAATTATAACAGTAACTAAAGGCAGCGGTCATATTCTCTTTCTACCTCTATTTTTCTCATTCCTCAATATTTCAACCTCCGAACCTCGCCGTTGCGTAACAGGGAAACCTGGGTGCAGCGGTGGGATTTGCGTCGCGCAACACCATATTTTGCAATTATGGGTATTCTCAAACATTTTGTATGCCTAATAGATATTGGTTCATTATAATGCATGAAAATATATGTTAAATATTAAAGGGACATAATGAAAGGGTGAGTGGTAGCAGAGCGTGGTTTAGAGTTGTGCAGCACTTCTGATTAAAGTCTTTATTTTCTAATAAACTTATAACTAAATTACATACTAAATGATTAACTGCTAGTAGCACATGGTCACGTCTGGCGTCTAACCTCAAACAGGAAGAAGACAGGTGGCGCCTATACCGGAAAGAGCAAACCTCTTCAGTCCCCCACTTTTGCTATTTCCATTATTTTATTTACGCATGTTAAATGGCCTATACGCTTTAGGGGTTTTGTCATTATATCCGCTATATTTGCGTTTGATGCTACATAAGATAGGTTTACTGAATCCTTTTCTATTTCTTCCCTAACTATGTGATATGCAATATCTATGTGTTTCGTGCGCGAATTTTCTATCCTACTTTTTGAAAATTCTATCGCCGCTCTGTTGTAACAGTACATATTGAAGTTATTTAAGATGTATCCCGATAGTTCTAATTCACTTAACAACGTTTTAAGCCACATGACTTCTTTTACACCATATGATAGGGCGATATACTCGGCTTCCATCGTCGACGTGGAAATACTCTTTTGTTTGCAAGATGCACACTGTACTATATTAGAACCTAGCATTACAATCATTCCGCTGAACGAATGTCTGTCGTCGACATCGCCTGCCCAATCCGCATCGCAAAAAATGTCTATCTTAGGTTTCTTCTGCGGTCTATAAACTATACTATTGTAGAGCCGGGAAAATTCAGTAGTTCGGTTTTAAGAGTGACGAAGGGCTGCGAAGGCGAAAGCGGGGGTTGGGTCCTGCTCAGGTCAGCAGGCCGGCCGTTTTTCCCCCAAGGCCCGAATATTGTAGGCTTAGTGAGTGCGAATGCGAGTGCGAGTGCGAGAGAGTGAATAGTTGTGTGAGAAGGATGAACGAGTAGAATATAAGAAAGCGTAGGTTAAGGGACAAGCAGAGTAGTGTTGTGAGAAGTGTGGTGTTGTCCAGGGCGTAGCGTAGTGTTTTAGTTGAAAGTTGTCACGAGTTGCTTTGAGTTGTAGTAGTCGAGTTGTATTAGTTGCGTTGTAGTTAAGAGGAGTTTAAGTTGTTGTCTTATTTGTTGTTAATTAGTTATAACCTTTTAATATATCGTTATTTGTTATTTGGTTATATTGAGTTGTGTCTAAAGTTTTAATCAATCCCTTCTCTTGAGAAAATCTTCCGCCTCTACACTATAATTTCTAGTCTTGCTCAAATATCGAATGACATGTTTCGCCTGTGTCCAATGTATCTTTCTCGGAAACGAATTAAATTGTGATAATTTTGTTACTGCGAATAATATATCCGGACTTATTCGCAATGCTATAAACATTAATGACCCAATGAGTTCACGATATTTTGTTTTCATTTCCTCGCTTAATAATTCCGATTCTGAATCTTTAGATAATTATAAACCTGGTTCAAGTGGCGTTGCTGCACGTTTACATTCGCACATGTTACATTTTCGTATTATTACATACTCTATGTATGTTTTCTGATTTAATTTAATCTTGCCGTTATGTCTTTCTAGTTTGACCCCTAATACATTGCTTATTTCGCCTAAATAAGCTTCGTTTCATACCTTTTACTTATAGATTTAACAAACTTATTGATGGACTCTAAACTATTCGCGAACAGAAATATGTCATCTACATAAATTATTGCAATTGTCCAACCTTTTCTGTAAATACAACTGGATGATTGCAATCTTTCAAATCCCTGTTTCAGTAGGAAGTTGTTTAATTCAGCATTCCAGTTTCTCCCGGATTGCTTCAGTCCATAAATCGGTCGTTTTAGTTTTACTATAGTATCCTTTTCGCCTTTCTGTATTGCCCTTAATCTCATATAAATTTCTTCCTCTAGTTGGCCATAGAGATACGCACACTTTATATCTAAGTGCCTTGTTAACCATCTGAAAATTACTGCAATGGCAATTAGTAATCTAATTATTGAATAACTTGCAACAGGTGAATACGTTTCGCTATAATCGATCCCTTTTTGCTGAGAAAAACCCTGTGCAACTAGTCGCGCTTTATATCTTAATACGTTACCTTCGTTGTCTCGTTTCAATTTAAAAACCCACTTACTACCTATACTTTTGCGATTTAGTGGTATATAGTTCACAGTTTCCCATGTTCCGCGTTGTTGGAGGCTGGTCATTTTCTCTTTGATTGCTTCTTCCCATTTTTGTGCTTGAGGCGAACACATGGCTTCGTCCAGTGTATTTGGCTCGATAATTTCCATGAGATTTAACTCAACACTGGGCGCTTCTTCTTCGGATTTTTCGTCCATGTCCGTCGCGATGTTGTCTTCTTGTTCTCGTGGTTCTCCTTTCCTCCCGTATGGATTTCTAATTACCTTTTTAGGTCTACCTCTTCTCCTTGATTTGACCTCTTCTGCCCCCACTATCTCAATAGTAGGTGCTTCTACTATTTTTCATGGGACTGCTCTAAATCGATTTTTTCTTCTGATTCGATACTAGTGTACGAGTGGTTATTATTATCATTTCGCTCGTTATGTAACCTTTCGTAGCCTATTTTGTCCTCTATAAATCGCACGTGTTTCGTTACGATCACATCTTGTTTTTTCGGACACCATAGTCTGTAGCCTTTGGTTTGATTTGCATATCCTATCATTACACATGGAACAGCCGGATCGTTCAATTTCTTTTGTCCTTCACACTATCGGCGGGTAATACCATGAGCTTGACTCACACGTCTAGCGGGCGAAAATTAGTGAAGCATTATGAAGAATTAGTGAAGGTTGGCTACAAAGAATTGTGCAAAACAAAATATTCATTAAATGAAAAAAAAGCATTGGTAAGTGCTTTACTAATACTTAGCGTACGTTCTGCATAAAACTTATTATTACCCGACCCGCCGATCAGCGCTAGTCTGTGGAAAAGGTATTAATACCCTTCCCGCCGATAGTGTGTTAATTATATGTACATAGGCAAGCGAACCGAATGCCTTCAGATGACGGATGCTTGGTGTTTTGTTTGCCCAAATAACGAGTGGAACTTGGTCCTTTAGTGAAGAGTGGCATACGCGATTTCTCACGTAGGTGGCCGTTGCTACTGCTTCTGCCCAGAATTCTTGCGGTAATCGCGCTGATTTTAACATTGACCTTATCAGATCAAGAAGCGTTCTGTTTGTTCGTTGCGCTATGCCATTCATCTGGGGGTTTCCACGTTTGATTTTTCGTGTTTATCCCTTTCTCTTCGAAGTAAGCTTTCAGGTCTTGATTGCAATATTCGGTTCCGTTGTCTGAGCGAAACCTTCTGACTTTTCTTTGTGTTTCTAGTTCTGCTTTAGCTATGTATTTTTTAATTTCATGCTTTACTTCGCCTTTGGTTTTGACGAATGCTACAGTTGTATACCTCGAATAGTCGTCCACAAACGGAATAAAATATCGCTTCCCACTTAATGATCCTATTTGTATGGGTCCACAAACGTCTGAGTGGATAAGTTCGCAAACTTCTCGTGATTGTCGATCCTTGAGTTTTCGACAGGGAGCTTTAGTGGATTTTCCCATACAACAATCTTCACACACGTCTTCGTCTATTTTTATATTTTCGAAACCATGTACCTGATTCGAATTAGCTGTTTTCTGGATGGTTTTGTTGTTGATGTGACAAAACCTATGGTGCCACAGAACCGTGTCTTTTATGATAACGTTATTTGATTCCAGTTGATCTAGTTTGTTTATGATTGTTTTGGATCGCACAATATACAAATCGTTTCTTCTGTCTGCTAAACACATGATTTGTCCAGTTTCCATATTTCGGATTACAGCTTTCCCATTTTTAATAATTACTTCTTTGCCTCTCCTCTCTATTTGAGCTATGGACATTAAATTTTTTCTTATTTGTGGAACAAAATAAACGTTGTGTAATGTTATTAAACGTGTTCGATTGCCGACAAAGGTCTTTATTGTGATATTTCCAATTCCTTTGGCTTTGAGCACAACTTTTTCTTCAGTAGTCTCTGCGGCAGTGTTTATTGGTTCCTCATTAATCTCTTTGAATGTTTGAAACCAATTTCTGTACTTACATACATGATGTGTGCACCCACTGTCTAACAGCTATGTATCTTCCATGTCGACATTGTTTAGCGAGACCAGAAGTCCTTCAGAATTATTATCACCTCTTCTGAAATTTGTATTACTTTGGAAACTGTTATTCTTACCTTTATTCTTGAACCAGCAGTTCTATGTTTCATGCCCTTGCTTTTTGCAGTGTGAACAGAAGTTTGCTTTAGGTCTGTTGAACTGAGGCGTTACGTGTCTAGTTGGTGCTTGTCTTGAACTCCTTGAATATAGTGCTTCTTTATGGTCCGTATGTTCTTCAGTGGATCAATTTTTGCGTCTATCAAATTCAGTTAAAATTCTTGTTTATTTCCAACAAATGTTCCCCACAGGGGAACAAATACATTTTAAAATCTGCATATAATTGCAAACAAAGTTTAAAATGGTTGTCGCCCGGGTAGCTGCCCTGGGTGACCGCAGCGGTATACATCTGTTAATTATAGATTGTTTTCGCATGGCGCCAGCTAAAATTATATAATAAATAAATAAATGGATGCACGGACGGGAATAAATATTTAGATTAACATAAAATTGCGCAATAGCGCGGTTAAAATAAAGAAATAAATATAAAAGTAAAAAATAACGATAAAATAAAAACAAAATAAAATATGGGTAAAATATAAATAAAATAAATAGGATAAGATCGACTAGAATAAAACAACATATGATAAAGTCGACTAGAATAATGGTTAAAATTTCTTTCCGTGAGCACGGACGCCATGACATAGATATTTTTCGAGTAAAAGGTATTTCTACGGCGGGGACACGCCACCAGCTAGCCGGTTAAAATAACAGTAACATAAATAAATAACTACATAAATAATAAAATGATCGGTAAAGTCGTAAGTATGGGCTAGCGGTGAATATGCGTGCCTCGCCGTAGAAAGATAAAATATAAATATAACAATAAATAAATAAATAAGTTGGGCAATAGCCCCGCGGCATTCATACTACCCTCCAGAGCGTTTTTACGCAAGGGTGGCCTCGCAGGGCCGTATTACGCTCTGGAGGGCCCCATTCATTCATATAATGCACTCACACTCGGGGCGAGCTCCCAAAATCTCTCCAGCGCCGTCCGAGGCTTCGGAGTGGTCATTACTGGTCCCAGGGCTTGCGGTCGGGTCGCCGGCAGCACCCCCCGAGGGGGGAAGCCGATACTGGCGTACACCCGACACATGCTCCACATAAATATCCCTAGACCAGCGGATGGTGTCAGAGACCATGAGTCGGCGCATCATTGCTGCATACCGTTCGCCAATACGGAGCAGCTTCAGCACCGGCTCATTTCTCGGGCACCAAGAGCCAAGGGCGCCGACGAGGAACGCGTCCTCCATTACCGTGTAGCCATCCCATTTTCGGTCATTTAAATCACCAGCCCAATCTGCATCTACGTACGCTCGCAAATCTACACCTGATTTTTCGTACGTTATTCTATACTCACGAGTACCTTTCAAGTATCTAAGCACCCTTTTAGCTGTCTTCCAATGCTGTACGCCTGGATTCGCGCAATACCTGCTTAATACATTACTTGCAAATGCTATATCAGGTCGTGTACTATTAGCTAAATAAATTAAGCTACCAATTAGCTCCCGATACGGTTTGTTTTCCATTTCCTCTTTTTCCTTGCCTGATTTGGGCTCCATCTCTTTTGTTATTTTTACGTTCGGTTCCAAAGGCGTACTTACAGGATTTGCATCCACCATTCCATATTTTTCTAGCGTATCATCGATATATCGCTTTTGTGACAAACTTATTTTCCCGGTGCTACCTTCCCGTTCTATGGAAATGCCTAAAATCTGTTTAACGGGTCCTAAATCTTTCATCTTAAACTCGGTCGATAATTGACTCTTTACTTCGATTATTTTGTCCACACTAGCACACGCTATTAAAAGATCGTTTACATATATAACTATAATAGACACTACATTCTTATCTCTATTTACATACACACATGGGTTTAGTTCACTGTTTTTAAAACCTATTGTTGACAAAAACTCACTCAGTCTTTTATACCAGGCTCTCCCTGATTGGTTTAAACCATAAAATGGTCTTTTGAGCCTACACACTTTGTTCTTATTTTGTTGCACTTGACAGAATTCAGGTTGTTCCATGTACACTTCTTCCTCCAGGTTCCCTTGTATATATGCGATTACGACGTCCATTTGATGTAAATGCATTTCCTGTTCCGCCGCCAATGCAAACATAGTGCGACTTACTTCGTACCTCGCTACCGGAGCGAACACCTCATCGTAGTCAAGGCCATATCTTTGCTCGTGACCTCTCGCAACGAGCCTAGCCTTATAGCTGTCAATCGAACCTGATTCGTTTCTTTTAATTTTAAATACCCACTTACTAGTGAGCACCTTCTTTGCTTTCGGTCTGTCTACTAAGACCCACGTGCCGTTCTCACGTAGTGCTTCCATTTCCTTTTCCATGGCTGCTAGTCATTGCGGTTTGTCTTGCCTCTCCAATACCTCTTGCAATGTCACAGGTTCAGATATCTCCGTAAAATTTGCTTCCTGAAACAACTTTCGAGGCCTACCTGGTTTACCGGTTCTTTCTAATCGAGGCCTTCCCCGTCCTCTTTTTGGAGTTGACGCATTCCCGTTTTCTTCTAATTTTTCTTGATGATTTTCGTGGAATTCTTCTTCTTCGTTTGTCACACGGTCTTCTGGTGCGCATTCCAATGGGAGTTGTACGAGATCTTGCTCTTCTTTTTCCTTCTTATCTTCGGGCGTTACTTTAGGACTATCTGGCGGACTTATGTCGTTATTTACTAGTTCTTCGTAAAAACGTACGTCACGGCTTTTAATCACCGTCTTCGTACCAGGTAACCATAATCTATACGCCTTAGATGTGGAAGAATAGCCTACTACGACATAAGGCTTACCTTTTGCATCGGACTTGCACCTTCTGTATCTTTTATCAAGTGCAATTACCTTGCTGCCAAAGATCCGCATAAATCCTACGTAGGGTTTTACGCCATTCCACATTTCGAAAGGTGTACTATTGTTTAACGCTCTTGTGGGGCACCGGTTCCTGATGTAGTTCGATGTATTTACCACCTCTGCCCACAAGCTTTTCGGAAGTCCAGACTGTTCCAGCATGCATCGTGCCATCTCGACGAGCGTCCTGTTCGCCCTCTCCGCTACGCCATTTTGTTGGGGTGTATACTCTACACTCAACTGTCTTTTGATTCCTTCTTTTTCTAAAAATTCTGTAAATTTTCTTGAAACATATTCTTTTCCATTATCGGTTCTAATAATTTTTATGGCGCGCCCGGTTTCTTTCTCGACGCGTGCTTTGTAACTTTTAACCTTTTAGATACGACGAGCCACTATAGTGGCTTTTGCGGATTCATCTTTCAGGACGACGCGCCACTATAGTGGCTTTCGCGGATATCATGCTTTTGGACAGAATTACACGTTTTTTGCTTTATTTCTCAATTGTTTCGCCTAAACCTCATTTCCCATCATACTATAAAACCGCTAAGACCAAAAAAACTTTGCGAAATTGTGTAGTGTGCACAAAAAACGATATAAGGCAAAGATCGCGGTACCAATGCGAAGACTGTGATGTGGGACTCTGCGTCGTTCAGTGCTTTAAAATATACCACACACAGAGAGAAACTTATTATTAAAGTGTAGCATATAATAATAATTAATTAATTAATAAAGTTTTTCGATGTCGTTACATGAAAATATATAACGAAATTATAATTTATTCATTTCTCTATTCCCACGTAATGTCGTTGTGGAAATCGTCATGAACGGTTTTTGTGCCATCCGCGGCCAGGTGCGCGGTTCCCGGGTATCCACTCGCGGACGAGCGCGCCGTATCTAAAAGGTTAAATGCTTCAAAGATCTCGCTACGGTTTTTCAACATTACTACTTCTGCATACCTGGTTTTATCATCGATGAAAGTCGCAAAGTAGTTCGCACCACCTAGTGATGAAGTACTCATCGGACCGCAAATATCCGAGTGCACTAGACCCAATACTTCCTTTGTTTTTGCAGTTGACTTTTTATATGGTAATTGCTGAATTTTGGATTTATCGCATATTTCACAGTTAAAATTCGAATCATTTAATTCTACTTTAACACCGTCGACCATATTATATTTTCGTAGATTTTTCAAATCTCGCAAATTTAGGTGTCCATACTGTTAGGGTGGTATGGAGGGAGAGAGATAGAGAGAGTAAGAGAGAATAAATGATTACCACTAAAATAGATATGTGGGAGAGGGGAAAAGACAAAAAGAGAACACGGGAGTAACACTCTTATTTAACGAAAAAAACAAAAGGTAATTAAATCTTTATTTGCGTTCTATATCTATCGCTGAGCAAAAACGACCTCCCGGTGCGTCTTTCTACCAGCTACTGCCGATCTTTTTCCTATGCCCTCGTCGCATCGGCAGCACACAATCATACTATTACTTGCACACACGCACACACACACACACTTCCGAGGATTTCGCCTCGGCAACGCAACAGCGGCACACGCAGTTGTTTCGGCGGCGGATTCTCAAACGTTATTCTTTCGTTCCGCCGCACGATAAGCTCGCGTGCGTATTGGGCTGCGAGATAAACTTCTCGGCCCTACAGATATATATATTTGAATAAGAATAATAAGAATAAGGATCGCTCTCTACGTTCTATCCCGTTCGCGTCTTGCGTTACACTCTCTTTTCGTTCGTTCTGTTCTTCCTTTCGTTCGTCTGCCAAAACGCTTTTGTTTCTCGCGCTATCTCACTCATACATCTCTTTCACTCGCTCACTCAGTCATCCTTCGTTTCTCGTCTCACAATACCTGTAGTGCCATCGCCTCAAATTACCTTGCTTTTCTTCTTGTGCAGCTTGTGCGTATTCCGAGCCCTTTTCATTTACTATATACAAGTTTCCCTGCCGCTTTGCAGTCATTGCCACCGTTCCGTTTGGACGCCTCACCGTCGCTGAATTCTTCTTAACCACTTGCGCTACGATTTAACTTTCGGTTGCCGTGCCGCGCTCTACAATATAACATGCTGTAAGGCGTTACATTAACTCTGGAACTGTAGCTCGAATAATGAACGATGTAACTGTTAACCGACGTGACGGACACGGCGTTTTTGCTGCTACAAAAGCGTATCGACGTGGTATACACGTCGCTGGCGGCTTCGGGACAAAAGCATCTCGACGTGCGTAGCACGTCTTTATAGCGCAAGTGGTTAAAAACTACGGTGTACTGTTTATCGGTTATTCGCGAAACGGACAATAAATTGTTCCTAAATTTCGGCACCAACATAGTATCTTCGAGTGATACTACATTTTTTCGTCCACTAAAAGCGTTCACTTCGATTTTTACTTTACCCGCGCCTTCGGACGTAACTGATTGTTCCGCGGCCATGTAAACTTTCGCGCGCTTTTCTCCGTCAATATCGGAAAATTTACTTCTGTCGTTGCACATATGCATCGTCGCGCCGCTGTCTAGGCACCAGTTCATGTTCTTTTCAGGTTCAACATTTAAAACAACTGCAGGCATCGCATCTTCCGTGGCAATTCCGGCAAAATTTTCGTTCTTCGTCCTACATTCGCTCGAGCGATGTCCATTTCGGCCACATTTAAAACAATTGCCGTTAAATCTTGTAGCTCGGAATTTTGAATTTAATCCGCGACCGTTCCCTCGATTAAATTTCGGTGGATATCTTTTGCTTTTTGCAACCAATGCATCCTCCTCGCATGTCGGCTCCTTATGTGTTTCTTCTTCGTGTCGCACTTCTTGTTCCAATATCTTTAATTTTAAAACTTCCACGCTTGGAACATCGTCACGTGACTCTATCGCTATGCAGAAACCTTTATACTCCGATGGTAATGAATTTAGCAGCATTATCGACAGTAGTTCGCCGGTGATTTTTATACCGACTTCCTGTAGCTGCTCTGCCGTCGAGAGAAAACAATTGATATACTGCGTCATGGTTTGCTTGCTATCCTTCTTCGTATGACCATACGTCGTTACAAATGAGAATGCTCTTCATTTGCAACTTCCACGACTCGTAATTTCGGTCGTTCAATTTTTCAATGTGGTGTATCGAAGGGACCGCAGCCATTTTTTCAGCAAGCACGTTTTCGACGACCGGTTTAATTTCCGATTCGCGCGCTTCTTCAACTCGCACACGCTTCACTTACACTTGCACAGTTGTAACGTAGCTGGGCCCATAATCTGTTGGGTTTAGATTATTTAGAAGCCGGCAAATTGTACATTATATTCTTTATTTGTAAAAGCACACGTTCTTAACAAAACTCTCCGTCACGCGGTCGCACCAGCAAGCTAAAGCAGCCGCGATCTTCAAATGTTTTTCCTCGTACACGGGGCCAGGCGATTTCACCCGATTTATCCCGACGCGATCTCACATGCTTTCACACACACATTCACACAACGCCGAACATATCTCCAACAATGTCAATACTCCTAATTGCGCTTCATCGTCCCATTTACTTTTTCTCAAGGCTTCCGGAACTCTAACAAAAACTCGGCTTCCATAAATTTTTAAATTGTTTACATTTGGTTTTTTTCCAAAAAATATTTCGTAGGGAGTTTTATTCTCCGCTGTATTCGCAATTGTACGGTTTTTCAAGTATGCTACGGTTTTCATGATTTCTGGCCAGTAACGCCTATGAATTTTTGCTTCTCTCATTAAACATCTGCCTATATTCATAGCTGATCTATAATATTATATCGTTCTGCTACTCTATTTAATTCATGAACATAGGGTGGACATGGTAATAGCTCAATTCCTTTGGATTTTACAATATCATAAATTTCTCGATTCAGATATTCTTTGCCATTATCGCAGCGTAATTTTTTAATTTTTTTGTTGAATTTATTTTCTACTAAATTAACGAATTCTGTCAAACAACTTGCTGTCTCTGATTTGTTTTTAATGCAAAAAATTTTAGTGCACTTACTGTAATCGTCAATGAATGTTAAAAAATATTTTTCACCGCCATAGCCGGTGGTGCTATGTCGACCATTTAAATCAGTATTGTAACGCGACAGTGTTAAAATGACCCTCAAGTACGGGAAAGTGCCAGGTACCTGACACTGAGGCCCTCGCCCCTCTACCCGGCCTTACCCTCTTTCCTCCGAGGACGACCCTGATTGGTCAGGCCCGGAAGCGGAAAGAGGAATATAAGGAGGCACTTTCCCGGAAATCAGCAGAGTCTTCCTGCACTCTCAACAAGGAAGAACAGTAGCCCTCGTACGGAGCAGACGCAGACTTCGCGGCACCGGCACTCCTACGAGACGCTACTGTCAACACCAGAAGAAGACGGACCTTGGGGAAGACGTAGCCCTCGCGGTAACGGCACCCCTCATCCACCAGAGAGTCTTCCTGCACTCTCAACAAGGAAGAGCAGTAGCCCTCGTACGGAGCAGACGCAGCCTTCGCGACACCGGCACTCCTACGAGACGCTACTGTCAACAACAGAAGAAGACGGACCTTGGGGAAGACGTAGCCCTCGCGGTAACGGCACCCCTCATCCACCAGAGAGTCTTCCTGCACTCTCAACAAGGAAGAGCAGTAGCCCTCGTACGGAGCAGACGCAGCCTTCGCGACACCGGCACTCCTACGAGACGCTACTGTCTACAACAGAAGAAGACGGACCTTGGGGAAGACGTAGCCCTCGCGGTAACGGCACCCCTTGTCCACCAGAGATCCGACCCATCGGGCCCAGTCAACGAAAGGGGAAGACGTACCCTTCGCGGCAACGGCACCCCGTCCTCCGTGATTCCAATTGCCTTCCACGGACCTGTCTTATTTCGACGTTTTCGGGACCTAACCCACGAAAACCACCGGCCTTACAAAAATGACCGTTACAGTATGAATTAAATCTAGAATTTCAGTTGTTTTGGATCTATTATTTTCAAAAGGTACATTTGCCATTTTACTTTCGATACAATTTGCACATTTCATTTCAACATTTTCTATTTCATCTGGTAAACCTTCGACTAATTTATTTTTTACTAATTTGTTTAAATATTGAAAATTCATGTGGCCAAGTGCCCTATGTCATTTTTCTTTGTCAGTTAATTTTACTGAATTTACATACATGGTTCTACTACCTTTTTCTGATACAAAACTTTTCATGTAGTACAAATTATCCTTTTTGTTCGCTACAGCTATTAACTCTCTAGATTTACTATAAATTTTCGCATTATCATTTTTTGCTACTACTGTACAATTTTCAGTTATTTTTGAAAAACTCAACAAATTTTGTTTAATGCCTTTAACGTAATAAACATTTCTTAAATCAACATATTTTTTATTAAAATCGTTTTTGAAATAAATTTTAACGGAGCCTATTTTGGTTGCATTTCATGTTTTACCATCTGGTAATTTTACGTCGACTGGATTTTTAAAATCTATATATTTATCAAAAAATTCATCGTTTTTTATAATGTGATCAGTGCTCCCGCTATCTAATAGCCAGTCAATTTCAGTACAATTTTCGTTATATCCCGTTACACAATTTACCTGCTTTGTCTTCGAGTTGCACACCTGTATTATCCACAATTCAGATGAATAGTTGTTTTGTTGATTGTTTAGGTATTCCCTTCTGGGTGGGCCTGAACCTCGTCCTCGACCTCGTCCTCTTGGCAATCCACCTCTGAAGTTGCCTCTCGGTTGACCTCGTTGATTCTGGTTGAAATGAGCACCTCTGCCCCTGTTGCTCGGTTGTCCGTGGCTGCTTTGCTATCCATGCCAGCAGTCCTTCTTCAAATGACTAATCTTTCCGCAGATGAGGCATTTAGGTTTTGTTTTTGTGGCAAACGTGCTTACATTGCCTTTTTATCCGTGTCATTTTTAGACATGTTTTTTTCTTCAATTTTGGACTTCACGTAGTCGACAGTTCTTTGGTCTTCAGGGATGACATCAATAAAGTCCCCAATGTAGCTGTAGCTGGGTGGCAAAGCTCTTAGCAAGTATCTCAGTTTTTCTGGTTCGTCTATCTTGCCTCCAGCTGTTTTAAATTCATTTATTGTTTTTTCAAACTCTACAAAAAATTCTTCTACGCTTTGATAGTTGTCTAATTTAGTCTCTTCGATTTTTCCTCTACAGATAATTTGTAAGGCTGTAGATTGAGTCGTATACATCTTATCGAATCTTGACATCATAGCGAACGCTGTTGTACATTCACCGATATATTCTAGTTGTTTATCGGATACGGTACTTATTATGATTGTTCTTGCCTTTAGATCCATTTTCTTCCACTCTGTTTCTTTCCTTTTGTCTTCTTCAGACATTAACCTGACTGCTGGATCTTTGCATTCTTTATATTCTAGCAAGATCATTAACCTAATTTTCCAGCTAGAATAGTTTTCCCCATCAAAGATGGGTATCATGATGTCTTCTACTTTAGCTTGCTTGGCCATTCTTGTTTCTTTTCCGGTTATGTTTTCTTATATTTGGTTTTTCAGTACAATAATTTTCTTCAATTCTTTTAAGAATGTTTTTCGAATTCGATTTCTTGTCTTCTTATTTGATTTAATATCTTTAACTTCTGTGTCGTGTTCTAGAATTACCTCTTTCTGTATTTTTTTTTCTTCAAGTTTTCTTAACAGATTAATTTTCACTTAGAACTTTGACTACTTTCCACGTGGCGTTTTTATTAACCTCACTTTTTAGAGCACATAATTTTTATATTTCCCCGTGGGTAGATACAAAGATAATAAAAAGGTTCCAACCACGCTCTGCTACCATGTTGGAATGGTGGATAAATGAATTAACTTTTATATCAAATAATAATATATATTTCTATAACAAGAAGTAGTCGGCACTAGCCTGTTTCAAAAAACACGTACGCTTACATCAGAGATACTTGTAGCACTAACCAGGGTAGGCAAGCTGCCGTGTTATGAAAAAGGACTGAAAACAGCGCCGCTAGTATTCACGGGTACGAACTAAAGGCATAAATTTTTGTATAGCATGCCTATCTATATTAATGTATACTCAATGGTTGTATTCTAATGCTTGCCTTCATATTTTCTTTTCAATTTTATTTTAAAATGGAAATAAACCGTACTCTCCCCGTACGGTGAAGGCGGTGACCGGCCGGCTTTCGGGCGTGAGCGGCACCTGCCAATAGCCGTTGCGCAGGTCCAGCGTCGTGAGGTACCGGGCCTCTCGTAGTTTGTCCAGGGTGGCGTGGACCTGGGGTAACGGGTAGGCATCCCTCTCGGACACCTCGTTCACTCGCCGGAAGTCGACGCAGAAGCGGTACCGCCCGTCCTTCTTCTTCACCAGCACCACGGGCGAGCTCCATGGGCTACAGGAGGGCTCGATCACCCCATCCTGCAGCATGGCTTCGACCTCCTGGTCGATTACTTTCTGCATCGCCGGGTTCCGTGGTGAGTAGCGGTGTTTGGTCGGCTCCGTCGCCCGTACCCGGATCCGGTGTTCGATCAACGGGGTTGGCCCCCGGATCTGTTCGAAGCGTGGGAGCTCCGCCTGCAGGAATCGCTGCAGGGTCGCCTGTTGGCGAGCTGTACAGGTGACCAGGCCCTGGGCTGGTTCGGTGGTCATTGCCGCTACGGCCGGTCGCTGGTGTGGTCGTCGGTGGTTCCCGCGGCTTCCGAGGGTGATTGCGCCACCCAGTCGTCGGAGGGCGTCCACGCCGAGCACCACGGCATGGGTCAGGCCGGGGAAGACCAGTAGTTGGTGCCGTAGCACCCGGTCCTCCACCCGCAGCGGGAGCCTTAGCTTGCCGGTCAGGCGGACCTTGTGTCCGTCCGCCGTGCGGGCGTAGCTGGTCTCCGGGGTCGGAGCGACGCCTTGCTGTTGGCACCATTCTGCTACCTCGGCGTTCACGAACGATCGGGCCGCTCCGCTGTCCACCAAGGCCTGGAAGGTCCGTCCGTATATCTGGCACGGGTGGAATGTGCGCGGATCTCCCTGTTGTTCCAGCGTGGGGTCGCTTACCCTGCGGTGGACCGGGCCGCGCCCCTCGGCCCGCCGCGACGCCCGTTTCCCGCCAGACATGGGCACGTGCGGGACAGCTACCCGTGTGTCCGCAGCGGGAGCAGAATTTCCTCGCTGGGCGGCGGCACTCGCTCCGGTGGTGTCCGCGCTGCCCGCAGCGCCAGCAGTTTTGCTCCGGGTCGTAGTCCACCGTGATGCGTGCGTCCTCCTGGCCGGCGTCCTGGCGATGTGGTACTGGCCGGGGTTGTCGCGTCGGGACTGCGGCGGAGGCTGCGTTGAGTCGAGCCTGTGCCAGCTCGTACTCCCTGGCGATGTCGAGCAGCTCGGCTAGGGTCTGGAACTGGCACCGGCGGATGTGGACCTGGTACTCGGGCCGGAGGTTGTAAAAGATCCTGTCCAGTTGCGCTCGGTCGCTCATCCCTCCCAGCCGCCGCATGAGCGTCTCCAGCTCGTTCGCGAAGTCCCGTGCTGTCTCGTTGTGTCGCTGCTTCCGCTGTCCAATTTCCTCCTCTAAGGCGAACCGGTCGGTTGGCGGGCAGAAGTATCGGTGGAAGGAGTCCTCAAAGTCCTCCCACGAGTTCCAGCGGTCCTTTTGGTTCTGGTACCACCGCAGCGCCGGCCCGCGTAGCAGCTCCGGGAGGCAGAGGACGAGCTGTCTGGTGGATAGTCCATAGCCCATCCGCAGTTGCTCCACTCGCTCGAGGAAGTCTCTGGGGTCCCGGCTGCCGTCGAACCAGCATCCCCATTTCCGCACCTGGTCCATCGCTGCGCCAGTGCTCGTTAGTGGCAGCGCGCGTATGCGTTCCACCCGGCTCCCGGTGGGGCGTATTGTCTGGTGGACGCCTGCGGTATGTCCATGACCGGTGTGTCCAGGGCTGGTGGGTCCGTGCGTGGTTGGACCGTGGCCGGCTTTGGTTCCTCGGGCGTCGGCTGCCGGATGCTCTCTACCAGTCGGCGGCGTATCTCGTCCACTGTCCCCTCGGTCGTCATGCCTCTCCACTGCAACTCCTCCTCCAGCTCGGTCTTCCTCAGGTTGTAGATCCAACTCGTCGGTGGCTCTGCCATGGGTCCGTTTCTCCTGAGGCGGAGTGGAACCGGTTCGGGCGCCAATTGTAAGCCGGGTCCGGGTGGCTTAACCAGGTGGCAGGGCCAGTGGAGTAGAAAAGGTTACCCTGGGCGTAGTCGAGCGCGGCCTCAAGACTACTCCGGCGCGATTGCCGACCAGACGTAGGGATCGTCGCGGTCGGGCGCTGGTCGGTGTCCGCTCGCGGTCGGACACCTCGGCTACGAAGGCCTGGTCAGCGTACGGGGATTTTCCCGACGGCGGAACTGGGCGTAGTCGAGCGCGGTCTCAAAACTACTCCGGCACGCTTGCCGGCCAGATGTAGGGATCGTCGCGGTCGGGCGCTGGGCGGTGTCTGATCGCGGTCAGATACCTTCGGCGGCGAGGGCCGATCAGCGTAGGGGGGTTCCCGACGGCGGAAGTGGATGCGGACTGAGGAAGGTTTGGAAGAATACCAAACTGCGTCCGTTAAAATGTGTCCTTCCGAAGAAGGCTCGGTTGTCGGATGGCAGTGAGGCGGAAGAGATCAGGGTAGGCAAGCTGCCGTGTTATGAAAAAGGACTGAAAACAGCGCCGCTTGTATTCGCGGGTACGAACTAAAGGCATAAATTTTTGTATAGCATGCCTATCTATATTAATGTATACTCAATGGTTGTATTCTAATGCTTGCCTTCATATTTTCTTTTCAATTTTATTTTAAAATGGAAATAACAACATTATATTTCAGTTACTTTCGTTTTATTAATATTCATATTACAAAAGAATCATAATATACATAGGTATACATAGGAATAGATATACAATTACAGTACAAATATTTTCTAACCTCTATTTTCCTTGCAGGAAATGATCGAACATTTCTTCCTTTGCTTCATATCTAGAAAAAGAAAACACCGTCAATTATAACAATATTTTAAAAACTATAGCAATTATAATAACTATGAAATAAATAATAATTATGTCTCAAGTTCGTTTGGCTGCTCGTTTTCGTCGTGAACGGTCTCCAATCACCCATAATGGCGGTTCAGAACAGAATTGACATTTCAGTCTTGGCTGGGCTTGGCGGGAAAGATCACACCGATTTCCTCTTGCAAATGTAGTTGGAATTCGTCAATTCGGTGTGTATGTAAGACTAGCGTCAGTATCGCCACCTGGTAGACGCGGGTCGCGTAACTTGGAACCGCTGAGCCCATTACAGCTTGTCGACCCTGGAAGAGATGCAAAAGATAAGAGAAAGCACTCGTCGGGGTTCGCTCGTATAAACGCTCGATAGCCGCACGATGCGAGATGCTTCTCGCTGATCGATCGGCGCGGTATCGATTTATTGGAGCCGGCGCCCACTTTCACTAGCGAGAAGTAGCGCGCCACCTGGCGGCTGAGTAACGAAGCTCGGCGCTTCGTTACAAGTGAGAGAGTCAGCTGTTCCTTCGGAAAGAGTCACACAAGATATCCTTGTCGGCTCGAACAGTCCGAGGAGAAGCGTGCTACTAGACATTGCAAATTGGGGGACTGGGTCACCGAACCACTAAGAGCGGTGCAAGTGTTTATGTTCTTCTCCCCGGGAGGGCCCATGAGCGAACCTGACACCGAGCGCAGGTCATTGACGTCTTCCTAGTCTCCGAAAAGTCGCATTGGAAGATTTCGTTAAATACCCGAGAGGGGAGAAAGGTTTTCCAAGTCAGAATATGCCGGAAGAACTGCGATGCATGTGACCATCTAACTGTTTTATTACTTGACCCAACCCGGCGCACAGTGGGGAAAAAACCGACGTTTCGGCGGCCATACATTCTTAATACTTTTAAATATACTTTACAAATATACTAATTTAAAAATATACTAATTTACATAAACTTATATTTTTTGCTACATTTAATATTTAATATTTAACATTTCGCATCTGCAGACATTATCCTTTGTGTTATATATTCTTACTAGATATCCGAAGACCGGATATCTAGTACTAAAAAGGCATTTGCAAATAAGCGAAAGTTTGTCCTTCTTATGCTGACGGCCGCTGCAATTTTTTAAACTGTTAAACCAACATTTGGTAACCATATGCGAACGAGTGACTAAAGCACGCAAATATCGAAGAATTAGGTAGCTCGCATTACCTTTCTTTATTTCATATTACTTTGTCGACTGGTGGTCTCCGCGGCTACCGTTGTTACTGTTACAGAGAATAATGAGCAAGGTCTATCCAATTTCAATATATTCGAAAATGAACTGACATTAGCTTAACAAATGTCTTTATCAGCTCTCATTTTCAAATATATTGAAATTAGATAGACATTGCTTATTATTAAGTTTAATGAAAATCGGCGTTCAAATGGTTAACGAAGACGCAGGCGATATCTAGGAAGAAAGAGGTGTAGGGACGATGTTTACGATCCGGTCTCCGCCATTGTTCGACTTCGGACAAATTAGCAAGTTTCCGGTGGACAGGGGCCTGGTCATGGGTCGCCGAAAAAGAGAAGCCCTATTGTCTGGGAGGGAACTCCGTCACGAGGCGGGTGGCCTTGAGGGGTGTTCACCAGATGTGGAATTTTCCTTACCAAGACACCCCCAAGGTTTACAGACGTCTCGAATCAAGCTCAACAATTTTTCGGGAACCGCGTAGATAAGGATAAACGTTAAGTCTCTGTTACTCTCGAACAATGAAAGTAGAGAGAGAAGAATTACTTGAAAGAGTAGGGACGATTGACATCTTAAATGTCCTAACTCGGTCGACTGACGGAACTTTCGCCTGGGTCAAGGTTTATGACCCTTTTGTTACGCTAGTCGGCGATGGTCGAAGAAACACTCTTGCCCAAATTTTCCAATCAAAGACTCTTAGTAAGAAAGGTAAAGCGAGCTACCTAATTCTTTAATACCCGCGCACTGTAGTCACTCGTTCGCATATGGCTGTCAAATGTTGGTTTAACAGTTTAAAAAATTGCAGCGGCCGTCAGCAGAATAAGGACAAACTTTCGCTTATTTGCAGATGCCTTTTTACTACTAGATATCCGGTCTTCGGATATTAAGTAAGAATATATAACACACAGGATAATATCTGCAGATACGAAATATTAAATATTAAATGTAGCAGAAAATATAAGTTTATGTAAATTAGTATATTTTTAAATTAGTATATTTGTAAAGTATATTTAAAAATATTAAGATTTTGTAGGCACCGAAACGTCGGTTTTTTCCCCACTGTGCGCCGGGTTGGGTCAAGTAATAAAACAGTTAGATGGTCACATGCATCGCAGTTCTTCCGGCATATTCTGACTTGGAAAACCTTTCTCCCCTCTCGGGTATTTAACGAAATCTTCCGATGCGACTTTTCGGGAACTAGGAAGACGTCAATGACCTGCGCTCGATGTCAGGTTCGCTCATGGGCCCTCCCGGGGAGAAGAATATAAACACTTGCACTCCTCTTAATGGTTCGGTGACCCAGTCCCCCAATTCCCAATGTCTAGTAGCACGCTTCTCCTTAGACTGTTCGAGCCGACAAGGATATCTTGTGTGTCTCTTTCCGAAGGAACAGCTGACTCTCTCACTTACTAAGCGTGAATTAGACCACGGAGGCCCAATTAAAAGTCGATTTGCGGGAGAACGGTTCACTTCTGACCCATGGTTCCTCTCAGACATTTTACCTACGTAACAATACGAAGAAAATAGCCGAGCCAGTTTCAATCGGAAATTTTTCAAACAATTTTGCGGCAAGTAATTTTTACAAATCTTCATCCAATCCGAGCTCTAGAACAACCCCCCGAAGCCATGACAAAACCTTTGGAAACACCCTGTACCATCCGGCACTGAGTCGAGATTATGGAGCTTATTAATTACAACAGTTTTATCACATGCTTAGGTGGGCAATAGATTGCAGATATGGTTAGAACACCTAGCCAGTCTTCTATTACGATGTTAGTTGCCTGAATGTAGTCCAATTTCATTTTTTGTATTTCATGGTGCTTTATTTTTGTTTTAATGGCTATTGCTGTTCCACCATGGGCACCTCCACTTGGGTGCTGAGTATTGTATAGTGTGTAGTTGTGTAGTTTCAAATGGCTTTTATCAATGGGTCTCAGATATTAGCATGATATCTATATCATTATGTATTAGAAAAGCGTGTAGTTCCTGGCTTTTGCTTACCAGTCCGTTAGCGTTCCATATTCCAGTTTTGTATGAAATGTTGGCCATTATTTAAGTTTGGAAATCACTGTATTCAAGAGGTTTATCATTGTGTTCATACTCGTCATTAGCTGCATCATCATGTTTTCTAGTTTGGTGGTCTGTTCTCCTTGTTGATTCATTGGTGCTCTTGATGTTGTTTGGGCATAGGTTCTACCTGATTCAGTGTAATTCGTTGTACTGGCTTTTTTGGTGGTAGCTGTTCGTTCTTTTACTCTTGGAAACATTTTCTGTAATAATTCTTTCCTTATAATACAGCCCTTGCAACTGGCTGGGTGATTTCCACCACAATTGCAGCATTTTACTTGATGGTTTTTATCTTTCCAATTGCACTGTTCAGTTAAGTGCTTGCCTGTGCACTTAACACATTGAGGTATGCGTGTACAATAGTTTTTGGTATGTCCATGTGCCTGACATCTTGTGCACTCAGGGATATCCTTCTTCTTGTAGGGTTGTTCAACCTTAATAATTATATGTAGGATATGTTTTAAGTCGTAGATCTGCTTGTTATTTTCCTGTGGTTTTAGTTCAACAATGAATAGCGAAGTGGGTGTTTTATTTATATTATTTAGTAGGTTTGTGATCCGTACTACTTGGTGACCATAGGTTTCTATTTCGGATTTGATTTCCTCTAGGTTAGTTGAAGGGTGGAGACCTCTTATTACTACCTTAAAATTTCTTTGTGTTTTACATTGAAAGGTATAAAAATGTGTACCTTTAGCTTCCAGTTCCTTCGCTATTCTAGTATAAGATTCGAGATTGTAGGGTTGAATCTTGATTTTCTTATTGGTCAGGGTTTTTAATGTATATTCATCTTTGGCGATGTGGATCAGAAGTTCTGTGAGCGGAGCTATGTATTCTACGCCAGTTATAAAAATTGGTGGAGGTTTTGGTTGACGGACTTCGGTTGACGAAGGTATCTCAGGTCCTCTTGGGTTTGCGTTAGCAGTTTGATTTTCATTATCATTGGCTAGTGGTTGAAATCTGTTTTGAATTTGAACAGAGCTACTAAGCCAATAGCTTCTTTTTTCTTCTTGGTGAGGTTGGGATATGTCAGCATTGCTACTATGCCATGGATGTTTTTTAGATTTCACAATGTTCCACTCACCTGGATGATTGTTATTGGCTTTACTTACATTTCTTTGTGTTTCTATTTGACTAATATGACCTTGTGCGGCGTTAGGCAGGTAATAAGGGTTTGACTGGTTATTAACTCTCGATGAATAAGAATTGTTTTGCATATTGTGCATAACTATATTTTCTTGGAGTCCTGGTGCTGCTTGTATTGTTTGCTGGACTGGTGGTTGGGATTGTTGGGGTGCATGATGATCCACGTGGTGGGTTTCGTATCCATGAGTATCCATTGTCTCGATCAGGTCAGGTTTGTTTGTGTTTGGGTAGCATTTTGCTGATAAAGTTCTACATGTTGCAGATTGCTTTGATAGCGAGGATCTGATGTCGCCATGCTTTTTTTAATATATATATATCACGTGTGAGATGAGATTGCTCATTTCATACAGCACAAATCAATGAAAGTAAAATTCCACCAGAGCTGCGAGAAACTGATGCGCTCCTCACGACCTCTCGAGCCGATCTTTACAACGTTATATGACCACGGTTTCACGTAGTCAGCTGATGTCGACGTTTTTATCGGACCTTCGTGGTCGTCTGCTTTACATACAATATGTCTGTTATTTCTTAATGCGCGGATAACACGATACGGTTCTAAATATTTACTAGCAACTTTCAATCCCGGGCCTTGCAATCAGATCATTCTCACAATAACGAGTACAATCTTTCCGCTTTTTATTAAATGCTTTTTCAAATGCTTCGATAAACAGTTACATTAATGCATTGTTGCGCTCGGTCAAGGTTTTTGTACCATTATTCCTCATTGGGGCTAGCAAGATTAGTTAGTAAGGGTATCAAGATACGATTTACCCTTTCTATTTGTCCATTGTAATGCCTCTCGGAATTCCGGTAGTAATCAAAACGTGTTCAATTTTCTCATCTGCACAATATTCACGAAAATCGTTCGAGGTAACCGCAGCACCTCTATCTGAAATTATTCTAAGAGGATCTCCGAAAAATATGGACTGCTTTTTCAATATTTTAATTACTTCTGATGCTGCGGTCGTTTTAGTTGTGTAAAGCCATACATATTTTGAGAACCCATCTATGATAGCAAATATGTAGTTATAATTCTTTCGGGTAGAAGGTAATGATCCTAAATGATCTATGTAAAAAGTATTGAAAGGTACTTTGCCTTTGTCTATTGACGATAAATATCCATCTTCTTTTCTCGCTTTTCGCTCAGCTAAAATACAATGTACACAATAGCGTATAACCTTTTCCGTCTTTACCTTCAAATTCGGAATGTAAAAGTCTTTTTCGACTAACACACTTGTTTTTAGAACGGAGAAGTGTCCTATTTCATGACACATACGGATAATTTGCGTTCAGATTTTTCTGGAAACTACTAGACGTACTTCATCATTTATTTCCTTAAAAAGAATACCGCCTTTTAACACGTAACCGTCAATATGACTTTTTTCCAGCGCTTTAATTATCGCTAAAACTTCAAGCTCGTATTTTTCCTTGTGTGTTTTTCCTCAGCAGATGCTGTACTACCACTTGAATAGTAAACTGGATGCACGGCTCGCGTCTCACTATCTCTCTGAAGAAGAACTGCACCAAAATCAAATACGGATACGTCTGTGTGTAATTCTGTTTCGGCTTTTACTCTATACAAACGCAATACTGGCTGACTACAAAGAATAGTTTTTAAAGTTGCAAATGCATCTCGCTCAGCCTGATCAAATTGAAAAATTACTTCCTTGCGTAATAAATTAGTTAATGGCTCACGTATTTTCTAAAATACCCGCTTAGGCCTAAAAAACTCTGAATTTGTTTAACATTCGTAGATTCAGGAAATTTACGCACAGCTTCGGTTTTATGCTCCGATGGATAGACGCAACCGTTTTCTATTTCAACAGTGTTACATCCCCATATTTTAACCCCTATATTTTTATTTTTTTCTTTTCTTTTCTTTTTCTTTAGAATAAGTAATTATCTAACCAAAGCGTCAGGTGTTACGTCCCAGCGACGGTGGTAAGGAAAAAATATAAAGAGCGGAATATATCTCCCTAAAACCGTCTAGGAGGGATTGGTTGCCGACTTTTGCCTTCCACCTGGGTGGTCAAATGGCTGGGACTCGGCACGAAACGCTTTGCTTAAGGCTTAGTATGGAGTCTCGAGGCTAACTGTCAGTAGGATCGTGAATTGTGACTCACCGGATTCATACAATTTGAGTAGAGTCGCGGAAGGGTCTTGACGTCGTGAAGCTCTCGTGACGGCAGTCAGCTGATCGGAGAACGGGCGTCAGCTGCTCGATGCAGTGGTTGATGACGTAATGCTCACGGGTGGACGCTTGGCCCGGCTGGGGCAGGAGAGTATGGCTGCCGAGGAGGCTGGTTCCCTTATTCTACTGCGGCCGTAGATTATCTGCCTCTGCTACTTAGTGGTCGGTGGGCGGCTTTACCAGTACGGATTCGTACTCGATGGTCCTCCCTAGGTTACGACGCTTAGTTTGCACTTCCTTGATCCAAGGGATGAATTCCGAGGTTACCAGGTCACTTCCCGGACTCTGAGCGCCGTGCTCTTCAGAGAGAATTTCGCGGCGTCTCCTCTTATAGCCGGATTCTCGCGGATCGTCATTCGGAATGTTCCGCGTAGGAAGGGCAGTGAATGACTTTGAAATAACCACTAATTTCCAAGGTAGACTGAAATCGATATTTGTTTCAGTCGCGGGACGGGAATCGGTGGTTTGCATGGGAACTTTGGCTAAGGGTAACGGAAGAGGGGCAGGGATATTGGAATTATCAATGACAGGACAGGAGTCGTTATCGGTAGGATAATCTACTCCTAGGAGGTCGTCGTAAGAGGAAGGGTTCGAAGGGGTTGGAACGTGAAGGGATTTTACCATTCGACGGTATTGGATCTTCCGTCCGGCACGATGTCCGTAACGAGGCATCAAAGGAACGATAGGTAGGAAATTGACGCTGGCTCAACAGATGCTAGATCGGATCTGCACCACGAATTGCGCAACGCCAACACCGGACTACCGCTTAAAGAAAGGTTTCCAAGTAAATTCTGTGATGCTGAGGCGGAACTCGCACCAACAGAAAGGATTGGCCGTAAAATAGGAAAGTGAACGGTGAGGAATAATCTGGAGGTGTTAGATCAAGAGGGTATCCCGATCACTTGTCACCGGTACTCAATAAAACTCGCTAACTCGAAATAAAATGTATAAAAATAAAATATATATATTGTTACAAGAAAAATAACTAAAGACTATCCTTAAATCGAAATGAAACAAAATTGGATTAAGAAATAGTAGAATAGAATACGTTACACTAAAATACACTTATGAAATGGTAGACAATAGTAACTTCCTAACGCGGACCGAGTCAGAATTAGTAAGACGCTTGAATAGGACTCCTCGAGCGGAGATGCAAAAAGGGCTCGTACTCTCGAGTCGGGGATGAATTCATTAACTGGTGATCGGTGGTGCCTATCCTTTCCTCGTTACCTCGGTTTGAGGTGGGGGAGGCCCAATTCCTCGTAATTCGGTCTTAGGTGGGGGAGGGCCAAAGTGGGGGCCTTTAGCTGTGACGTAGTTTGTTATGAAAAATGTTCGTTGCGGAGTCGAGGTACCAGCGGTCGAGAGTACGATATTACTAATACTTATTACTATGATTATATAATACTTATTACTATGATTATGTAATACTTATTACTAAGGGTATAGGGGTCGAAAAAAATAAGGGCAGGAAACCCTGGACGTAACACAGGAAATGTCATCATAAGACTTCGATTCATTTTCACAAGGCGACACACGCCAATTCCTTATCACAGTAATCCCCCAACTCTTTGGTTAGACTAAACAAACGTCATTTCCGAGTATCCCTAATACGTCACTCTTCCTCCCACTCAGCCTACCCTTATTCCTTTGTTCCAACGTCCTATATAAGGCCCAACTGGACAACAGTGGGCAAGCGCTTAGTATTCCAAAGTCAGTCAGTTAAGAATGGCTGAGTTCCGATTTCTACTTCCGACAGCTCTAAGCCAAATCTCTGTCCGACTCCGTCACGAGCGGTCAAATTCCTAAATCCCTCCGAGCGAGGAAGTCCTATTTCCAAATTCATTACTTTGTAAGCCGGTTTCCGGGCGGCTTACCGGGTGGCAGAGCGTAGGTGGAGTAGGATGGTTGCACTGGGCGTATTCGAGCGCGGCCTCGAGACTACTCCGGCACGATTGCCAGCCAGGCGTAAGGATCGTCGCGGTCGGGCGCTGGGCGGTGTCTGCTCGCGGTCAGATACATTCGACGGCGAGGGCCGATCAAGCGTAGAGGGGCCCCGACGGCGGAAGTGGATGCGGAAGTGAGGAAGGTAGAATGAATACCAAACTGCGTCCGGTCAAAGTATGTCCTCCGAAGATGGCTCGGTTTGTCGGATGGCAGTGAGGCGGAGAGAGATGCAAAATATATAGAGGTAGCACTCGTCGGGGTTCGCTCGTATACACGCTCGATAGCCGCACGGTGCGAGATGCTTCTCGCTGATCGATTTATTGGTGCCGGCGCCTACTTTCACCAGCGCGAAAGTGGCGCGCCACGTGGCGGCGGAGTAACGAAGCTCGGCGCTTCGTTACAACTTGTTCTCGTTTTAAGTGTGTTCGAAATCCTTTCCTAAATTCCATTTTAAAATCCATTTAATTCCTTTGTCTTTCCTAAACCTCGATTTTCCCGTCGATCAGCTGTTCCTCTCCCGACGTTGTTGTCATATCACCATCCTTGTCTTTCCTTCTACATCTATCGCGCCTATGTTTACCTCTCGTACATTGCTCTTTGCCTGCTATGCTTATTCCCTAAGTTCCTTTCTCTGTCTCTCCTACTCCTTACCTTGTCAGCGTTCATCAACCCATCTTTAAAACTAAACGTTCCTTTCCGAATTATCCAATCCGTTGCCCTAATCCCCACCTACTTCCTTTATCCTCACACAATAAAAGTCCTTGCCTCCCATTCCTCGCCCTTAGTAACTCCTGAGTCGCTCTTTACATACATATCTTATAAACACCATTAAATCGCACTTCGATTTAATCGCACTTCGATTACGTTACTTGATATAACCACGGCACTTCCGTGAGAATATTATTGTTAAATTATTATTGTTAAGTTTACGTTATTTGTTTTACGCGATATTTTAATAAACGTTTGTGAAATATCTTATCCTAGTTTTTCGTGTGACTATAAAGTACTGTGCATAACAAAGTGCTATTTTAGTTATTCAATATTCTTTAGAGTTTAGTACATTTTATTTCTAGTTCTTTAATTGATTTTGTAGTGATTAAATGTTGAATATAGTATTTTTTATTTTATCAATATCTTCGTCTTTAGTGACTCCTTCCCATTTCCAACGGCAATCTCGGCCCTAACATACAAGGCGTGGATTTTTAGTTAAACCTCCTTGCATCTCAAATCTCTGGCGGTGCGGGCTAGGCCTGCATACGGAGATTCCTACCACTTTAAATTCATTCTAAACCCCCTTAGAACGATCTTTCTCTGGCGGTGCGGGTTCTACCTGCATACGGATATGCAGATCAATATAAGGTATTCCAACCCTTTACAAATAATCCATCTGACATCGTTTTCTTCCATGCCACGTCGAGTACGTAGAGCTGGCAGACACCAACAACTTCGCCGACTCCTAAGAGCTCTTTATAAATCGAACAGCGCTAACGCTTATAATAACGACCTCTTAGGATCTGACAGTAAAACCGACTCTCCCATCATAGATCACTCTTTGACTCCACACCCTTTACCTAAAAACGTCTCTGACGTTCCTGCAAATTCTAATATCCAATTTATAAAATCTATTCCTTTTATTCCTGAACTTACGGACGTTGATCTTGATCTACCGTGAATAATTTCACCGATCACTTACGAGTTTTCCGATCTTCCTCCTCGTAATATTCAAGGAAGTGACCCTCGCGCCGCGCGATATAGAAAACGGCGTCGTGAAGTGTTAATACAAGAGCACGACGCTCAACCAGTCGAGAGTAACATAGTGTGGAAGTGCGTAATTCCGTGGATTCAAGAAATCCAAACCTAACGCCAGCGGATGGGAATACCTACGGAGTTCTCCTCTGTCCTTGTCACACCTCCACTCGACACCGGAGTTCCAGAGCGCCGCTATCATTTCAGTCAGGAGATTGAAATAATCACGCTCAAGTAAGGCGACACCTTCAACACTGACCTGCACCACTGTCGTACGCTGCGCCAGGCCGCGTACGTGCTGCCGACTCCCCAGCTGATCAGAGGCCGAACGCCGCAACCTGACTCATCGCCGACCGCCAACAGCAGCCGACGCACAGTGGTTCAGAACGACGATCTAGCTGTTCAGGCACCTCGCACAGTTTTCGATCTCTTTGAAATCCTCGCCAAAAGCGCAAAACACATCCAATTTAGCTAAAAATTAGTATTTCTATGTTTTTTGATTCGCTGATTATGAATCTGAACTCAAAATTTCAAAAAATAAAATGGCGGATCCAATATGGCGACCAGGTATATTGAAAAATTAATGGTTCCGCGTAAAAATTAGTATTCTTATGTTTTTTGAGTCGCTGATTACGAATATGAACTCAAAATTTCGAAAAACAATATGGCGGATTCAAAAATCAGGCAGAGTGTCATAAGGCGGAGCAAATTTACAAGAGCTTTCCCCTTTTACAAAATTATTGGTTTATGCAAATGATTGATTAGGAAAACCACATTCCACATTTTGTTATTTTCGCCAAGAAGAAGAATAATTAGAAAAAACCGTTTTTACCTGACTCATTCGGTGGTCAACATTTTCGGCTTCCTCGCCGCCCGCGGTTTATGGCATGTGCGACCTGCTGGTTGACTTAGAGCCGTTAAATTGTAAAACCCACATATAAGAAACTATCGACTTGTAATTGCCGATGAGGGTTTCTATTTAACTCTCGGTTTTTACAAGTTGGCTTAGCGAAATCCGAGAAGTTGTGAATCGCATGTCGTTACACTAAGACTGCTCTGATTGTTTTCCGAATCCATTTAAAACGATATTGTTTGAACTACATGTAGATAGAAATTTCGAATACTCATTTACAACACAGGATTAACTGTTTACCCTCTTCTAATTCAACCAATTCATAGAAAGATTTCCTTAAAACCGCTGACAGGCTCTAGTGGCGGGCAGCCGCTGGAGTGAGCGCGACTCTTTAAGCAATAAAAAATCAAATTTGTGGGACGAGTTGGGATGGTTTTTTTGCAGGATCATATAGCAGAGACCTTACAGAAAAGGGCCTTATAGGTCAAACTACGAGAATGTATAAAACCTAAAAGATGCTGACTGTCAATGATAGAAAACTTTGATGATTTTCTCTCATTTATTGAACGTTAGTTTATGAATAAACTACAAACCCTAATTTCATATTCAGCATATACATTTTGATCGTAGAAGAATGCTCTTTAATTTAAAAAAAAATCATTAGAAAATGTAAGATAGATTCGTCAGAATGTCACGAAGAAGACAACGTGTTTTTTCGATAGAAATTGGTCTCGAGAAAAAGTTTCAACTTTAAGCGTTTGTTGTAACTACAATTTTTGTCGGATTTCATTAATTTTGCGATTTCTGAAATCCATGGACATTTAGGAATCGATATAAATAAAAAAAAAAGCGATTCGAAAAAATCGACTTTTCGGCGAAAGCGCGGCTAATCGCTCGTTCTGGACCACTGTGCGACGCAAGCAGCTGATGCCCAGCCGACATCAACATATTGTATAGAGCCGAATCAGTGAGTCAAGTGCGCCTCTCATAGTACTCTTAGTTCCAGAGTCTCTGTCTCTTGTCAAGGGGAACCTTTTTAAAGTATCGGGTCCCAGCCAAAAACCACCCAGGTGGGACGGCAAATTACCGATTTTATCCCGTCAAGGCAAATCTTGGGCATTCGGTTACAATAAAGCCACCTTTCGTTCATTTCTGCCGCCGGGACGTAACAAGAGTGCTAAACAGTTTCGAATTCTCTACTGCATCGAGCTGATCTTCTATAATCGGTAATGGAAATTTATCTCGCATGATTTTTTTATTCAGTTTCCGATAATCACCGCATAATCGTATAGTCCCGTCCTACTTTTTTGCAAGAACAATTGGGCTTGCATAGTCCGATAATGACGGCTGGATTATTCCATCATCTATCCACGTATCTATTTGAGATACGCAGAATATAGGGTTGAAATAGCCAAATTATTATTGAAAAATACACCATTACCGGAATACAATCGTAAAGGACGGTTGTCAAATGGAGATTTACCAGAAAGATTACACGCTCAGTATTGGAGTCATTTTCCCAAGCATATAGATCCAATGCCGTCGAAATTAAACGCATCAAGAAGCTGTACAGTTTGTAAAAAGCATAAACAACGCAGCGAGACAACGTGGGAATGTAAAAAGTGCAAAGTTGCATTACATGCACCAACGTGTTTTGAGAGACACCACACCATCGAAGATTACTAAATTTTTGTATTAAAATAAAAATGTTATTATTAATGTATTATTCAATTTGCGACAATAAATCTTTTTTTTGTTTAATAATCAACTAATCGTAATTATTTTTCAAACTTATTGCAAAGTTAATTGTACCTTGCACGTGTATATACAAATTATAAGACGTTTGCGATTTGTACAATTTCGAACGCTCAGCCAAGTTGTGTATGTCCCTACGCGTGACCGACCTTGGTGTCGCTTTCGGCACGCACAGTTGGAAATTAAATCGTAAGGCAAGGGGTTAATGATCTGATTAAAATATCACCACTTCTAACTATTAATTCTATTGTACCAAGAAAATCATTACCGAGTATCAAGTCGTACGCACAAATTTTATCCGAAACAACTCGTAATGTTATCGCGTGTACTTCGTTATCGATTATTATTCTTGCTTGGAATTCGCCTAAAGTGGTATTTTCTCCCGGACCGATACCTCTAAAATGAATAATTTTCTGATTTAACACTGGCGACCCGATCTTAACATATTGCTGCGTACTTATTAAAGAAATATCGCTACCTGTGTCTACCAACGCAGTCATCGGGTGGTCCTCGATCCTTACGCTTTTACAGCACTTCCTCGGCGTTACGACATCGGTGACGTGTGTGTTTCTCCTGTTATCGGCCTGCTTAGGACATTGCCAGGCCCGATGCCCTCTTTGTTGACAATTGAAACGCTTTGGGCCTTCTTCCCTCGTTGGGCAGTCCGGCGCCAGATGGTCTCGCCGTCCGCAGAAAGTACAATATCTCTTCCTGTCCCCTTCACTCTTCCAGTTCTGCTCGTCTCTCTCATTTCGGCGCCATCTCTCATCTCCGCTGTTCACACTGCCACTTAAAGTTACCTTCTCGAACGTTTCCAGAAGCTCGGTCCTTGATGTGAAACGACCGATACGCGCTTGATTCCTGAGCACGACATCTGGAATCCCGTCTATTATGTATTCCAACATTTCTCTTTTACTGATCACCACACGACTTCCCAAAATCACCTTGTCCTGTACATACTCGCAAAAACTTTCGTCTCTTTTCCAATTTCTCTCCTCAAAACGCCGTCTTAAATCAACTCTGCTGGTCTGAAAACAAAACATGCTTCGCATCTCTCTAAGTAACACCTCCACAGACATGTTCACGTACTCCGAATTTGAATTTAACCACCACGCGGCTCTTCCTCTTAACCTCTTGGCGATAAGCAATTTTGACTGTTCTTCGTCCAGGCGATACGTTTTCCTCATTGTTTGGAATTGCCTTTCCCAATCTTCAAATTCTTCCGTAGCGCCCTGGAAATAGTTTAACAGGTCCGCTACATGCACAACATTATCCCACGATTTCGCGCTGTTATTTTCTCCTGGCGATGAACCCGCTCCTGATGCACGCAAAGCGTTTAATTCGCGCAACAATTCTATTTCTTTGTTCTTCCATAGTAATTCTTTCTCTATCATTTCCTTCTCGCGTTTCAGAAGTGTCATTTCACTCTCGGTATATTTCGGTTCTTCAGTTGAACTGTCCGTTTTGACTGTTGGAAGAGCAGCCACTGTTGACGTCGACTGCTTCGCACACGTCCCTATTTTACACTTTTTCACTTCTTCGGTGCTCATTTTATCTGTATTTTCTCACAATTCGCACGATTCGCAATACTCACGATACCTGTACTATTATCCCACTTCTGACACCAAGTTGTAGGAAATGTCAGCTGGGTTTTCGTAAATAATGGTTTATTAATTATTAATTATAAATAGTACAGGTAATACTTTACTTAATCTAACACAGTATACGCATCTCTCTAGGCTCTTACTCAAAAACTAAACTAACTCTCCAATCTCACTCACTTATATTGACTCTCATTCATACAGTGTTGCCCTTTTCCTCGAATACACCCGCACCACGGTTTCGGGCAGCACTCGCATTCTTCCACGATTCACTCTTGTTTATACATCATGCGTTCTTCACTCACACTGGGGTTTCACGCCTATCATTCACACGTCGCCCAAACAGTCACTAGGCAGATCCTTATAAACAGTTACACACAGTCCATGCAATCCAAAACGTTCACCCTACAATATTTCAACAAGAAAGTTAAAACCAGGAGAACATTTACACAGAACGTGTAATGGGTTATTAGCTTTAAGATGGAAAGACAAACGTGATGTCTATATGTTGACCACGAATCACGCATCTGTGAAATTGACCGACGTGACGGACAAACGAGATAGGACGAAATTGAATCCCAATTGCGTGATTGAGTATAACAAAGGAATGGGTGGAATTGACCTCAGTGACCAAATGTTGGCATGTTTCCCCATTATGAGGAAATATCTCAAGGGTTACAAAAAACTCTTTTTTTATATTATGATATGGCCCTATTGAATACATACGTTATAAAAAACAATTACAAGATCCAGGAAGACAATCATACGTAAATTACAGAATAGATATAGTCGAAGCAATTTTAAAATACGTACAGCTGCCTGACTACACAAGACTCCAGAAATATGCAGTGGATCAAACATCAATGCGCTTACAGGCACAATAATGGGCTCATTTCCTAAAACATATTGATGGAACTCCTAAAAAGCAACAGCCAACTAGAATGTGTAAAATGTGTTACAAACACAAAAAACGAAGCGAAACGACCTGTGTTATGCACAATACTTTATAGTTAGAGGAACACGTAGAATATTGCACAAACGTTTATTAAAAATATCACGTAAACAACAAGTAACGTAAACTTAACAATAATATAATTCAACAAGAATATTCACACGGAAGTGCCGTGGTTACATAGAAATATTTAAGCAAAGAGTTGTAATCGAAGTGCGATATAAACTCTGTGGAAGCAAGTAGTTACTAAGGGCGAGGAATAGGAAGCAAGGACTTTTATTATGCGAGGATAAAAGGAAGTAGGTGGGGATTGGGGCAACGGATTGGATTATTCGGGAAGGAACGTTTAGTTTAAAATGGGTTGACGACCGATGACAAGGTAAGGAGTGGGAGATACAGAGAAAGGAACATAGGGAAGAAGGATAGAAGGCAAAGAGCAAGGTACTAGATGTAAACAGAGAAGCGCGATAGATATAGAGAGAGACCAGGATAGTGAGATAACAACAACGTCGGGAGAGGAACAGCTGTTTGACAGGAAAATCGAGGTTTAGGAAATACAAAGGAATTAAATGGATTTTAAAACAGAATTTAGGAAACGGATCCGAACAACCTGGGAATGCGAAAAATGTAAGGTGGCTTTGCATATACCGGAATATTTTAGAAAATATCATACCTATTGGAAATGGGTGTTTAAATAAATTAATATACTTTAAATTAATATTACTTTTATTATAAGGCTCTGAACGAATCGTCTTTATATATCTGGAGTTTAGAAGGAACTGACTGTGGATGCCCAAAAGCCGAGCTCGGGCCCACTCAGTAATATAAACTGTTTATGTTACTCTCCCCTACACTGCAGAGAGAGTCTCCTGTTTGGAATAGGAATTCCTAGAACGTAGAGTCATTTTTGAACTCATTGGTAATATGTAATATTACTTTGTTAAGAATATTCAACAATACCATGCAGGATTATTAACCCCTTAGCTTACAATGACGTCTCAGAGACGTGATAAGTCTACCGGGCCAAACATCTCTCTTACATTTTGTATAACAAAATAAATATTGGAAAAAGACAGAGATACGCAGAATATAGGGTTGTGTTGGAGTACAACGATGTAATGCTCAACGGCCGTTGAGGAAACGATAACGGCGACTTTCAAAACATTGTTTGGCACCAAAGCAGAGCCGTCTTCGTACTGTAAAACTGTTTCAGTTCAGTTCCAAAGTCAAAGCCGCAGAGAGCACATTAAACGTTATTTTCACTATTTCTTATTCTTTCTTTATATTTCTAAACAGCTTAATATAATTGTATCTAAATTAATAAAACCATATTAAAAAAAAATTCCATCAGGTTGAAATAGCCGAATTATTATTGAAAAATACACCACTTATCATACAATCGTAAAGGACGGTTGTCAAATGGAGATTTACCACAAAGATTACACGCTCAGTATTGGAGTCATTTTCCCAGGCATATAGATCCACGCCGTCGAAATTAAACCCAGCAAGAAGCTGTATAGTTTGCAGAAAGCATAAACAACGCAGCGAGACAACGTGGGAATGGAAAAAGTGCAAAGTTGCATTACATGTACCAACGTGTTTTGAGAGATACCATACTATCGAAGATTACTAAATTTTTGTATTAAAATGAAAACGTTATTATTAATGTATTATTCAATTTGCAACAATATATTTTCTTTTGTTCAATAATCAACTAATCGTAATTATTTATCAAACATCTTGCAAAGTTAATTGTACCGTGCACGTGTATATACAAATCATACAAAGTTTGCGATTTGTACAATTTCAAACGCTCAGCCAATCTGTGTATGTCCCTACACGTGACCGACCATGGGTGTCGCTTTTGACACGCATTGTTGGAAATTAAATCGTAAGGCAAGGGGTTAAATTTAGACTTGTAAGTTTTTTTCAATTTAACCCTTTTAGTGTTGGACGACGATGTTACGTCCCGGGGACTAAATTTCTTTTTCTTTTGAGTTTATTGTCTGCGTATTTGTCAATGTTTTATGCATTGTGAGAAATTCCTTTGGCAAATACGCAGAACGTTAATAATTGTTCTCCGATTCCGATGATGCAGAAATGCTTATGCATTGAGAGTTCTCTCTAACTGCATTGCGATATCGTTTGAGATACTCCGTTACAAAAGAAATGCTCATCCGGCTGCTCTGCTGACAAATGGACTTTATTTAATAAGCTAACGGATAAGATGTCGTTTCGAGTCACGTATGTATTTCGCCCGGTCCCAGGAATTGAGAGGCGCATCAGCAGCGGCTGATGTGTGGGGCTCGGACGGAAGGGAGGATGGAGACTATCATTAAAAATAGTTAACCTTAGCAAAACGCGACCTCGGAACGTGGCTACCACCTCCACCTAGGGCCCACCTTTGTGAGGCCAAAGACGAGCTTATCTCGTCACTATCATCTGGAAAGTCGTGAGGTGCGTAGGCATAGTCCGAGGGTTTAGTTAAGCATAGGTTATACGTGAATAACTTCAATAGTTTGATAACGGACTTTATAATCCTCGTTAAATAAATCGTTCTCCTGGTTTTCAATCGTAAAGTCGCGAGGTGCGTGATTGTCAACCCGGGAAACCATGAGAGAATCCTAAATTCTCCGTGAGCGTAGTTCGGTAACGCTATAGTTCCGAAGGACTCAGAGTTTCGTGCGAGAATTGTATTGTAAAACTAACTTATAAATTTCGTTGACCGTATCTCTTAATATTGCATGATCGATAGAATCATTAGGATAGGTAATCTATAACAAGTGCAGTTCTAATCCATCCACTCTTCTGTTCAGCCACCTGAACCTAAATTAAAGCCACCTAAGCCACCTAAATTAATTTCTAGCGCAAACAATTAAAAATCTCCGCGACAGCAGAACGCAAGGCCTTCTCGCGTTAAAGAATACATTGTTGCGCCCGAGCATTATATTTCGCCGTAAGGCGACACGTAGTGGTTGAATTCCACCAAATCATCGCCAGAAGTCCAAAAACATTAAAATCTATTAATTGTATTTGATTTAAATCATATCAGAGCATACTTTTTCACTAATAATACTTTTGTTTTACCCTGCACGCGACGTGGTGCGATCTGAAACTGTCTTTCGACAAATAACCTTGGTCGACGTTCTCACGCCTAGCTTTCGTCAAGAGGACACTTTCTCTAGTGAGGGAGGAAGACGACCCTCGCCCCTACGGGGCCTTTCGGGGAAAAAAGGTTCTTGAAGAACCCCACCACCGAGGGAGGGAAAACGTCGAAAAGAGAGTTGGCGCCTAGGACCCATCGAGGTCACATCTCGGTCACATCGTCGCGATATCGTGGCAATATACTCTTCCTCAGAGAGAGTTGATATAAGCTAATTCTGACGATTGTATCATTATATTGTATCTGCCCGCGTATCGGAAACTTATATTGTATTATTGTTATTATAATATATATCGTAAAAAGGAGTGAAAAATATATATGTGTATATATATATATATGTGGGATTGGATATATTAGGTGTTAAAATATAGAATAAAACTAAGTTTATTAACTAGAACTATATACTAAATGCTAATACAAAATGAATATAACTCTGAACTGCCTCGTATAATCGCTTATGAAGAACTAACTACCATTCGCTCCGCTCAGTCACTCGTTCGTACTCATACATCAGTGCACTCATTCATACATACGCGCATGCATTCTTTAAAATAGGGACCGTAGGGCCTCCGCGGCACGTATCTTACAAACATCCGCTTAAACTAAACAGTCTAGGCGGTCGCGATGAGGCCATACCACGATTATCGATACCACATATATATATATATATATATATATATATAACAACACACCAAATCTTTAATTTACTCTTACAACACTTAGATCATAGCCTTGTTATCACAGTGTACGGATGTGGTTTTTCTTATAATAATTATCTTAGGGAATTAAGAATCCAATCCTTCACACTTTACATAATATTGATTGTTTTATTGGTACTTGGAAGCTTATTATTCTTGTTTTACAATTTATGATATATTTAATTCAGTCCTCAGATTATTAGTGAAGTTATGGTCCGCTAAGTTGACTGATTCAAAGCTTTGATCATTATTAGGTACAGTATGAAGGATCAGCGCGCGCGCGTGTGTGTGTTGTTACGTCCCGGGTTTCCTATCCTTATTTTTTCGACTCTTATAATCATAGTAATAAGTATTATATAATCATAGTAATAAGTATTAGTAATATCGTACTCTCGACCGCTGGTACCTCGACTCCGCAACGAACATTTTTCATAACAAACTACGTCACAGCTAGAGGCTCCCACTTTGGGGCCTCCCCCACCTCGAACCGAGATTTCGAGGAATTGGGCCTCCCCCACCTCAAACCGAGGTAACGAGGTGAGGACAAGCACCACCGATGACCAGTTAATGAGTCCATCCCCGACTCGAAAGTACAAGCCCCTTGTCACCTCCGCTCACGGAGACTAATTAATTGCAAATTCTATCCGACTCGGGTGGGTCACTCATTCTACTTCGATTCGGTCCGTGCTAGGGAGTTGCCATTTCTACTAAGCCTTACTATTTCTTGCTAAGCTTAATTATAATTACTAGTTCCTGTTTCATTTTTATTCTATTTCGTTTTAATTCCATTTTATTCTAAGTGTAGTAAATTTTTGTAACAATATATATTTCATTTTATACTTTTATTTGGAATCAGAGAGATCTTTATTTAAGTCAGTAATTAGAAATCCTTCCACGTTATTTTCCTGCTACGTTCCGTGTTACCATCTCTTCACCCATCCTCACCGTTCCTCACTGCTGGTGCAAGTTACGCCTTAGCATCGCAGGCTTTCCTTTCTGTTCTTACCGGAATTATCTTTCGCTGCTGGAGCAAGTTTCGCCTTTGCTTCGCAGGTCTGATTGAGAGTTCCATAGTCCCATTGACCCATTACCAGCTTCCTTTCATGCCTCGCTACAGGCACCACGCCGGACGGCAAATACAATACCGTCGTATGGTAAAGGCCCTCCATGCTCCCCAATCAGGCGATCACGAAAACCTCCTAGGAATCGACACTCCTTCCACCTCCGATTCTCATCCATCCATCGACACCCCAGCCACTCCTAATCCTCTCCCCGAGACTCAAGCCGCTATTTTCAAACCATCTTCCGAACCGCAATCTAAAACTGCGACGAATATAGACACCACTCTACCGTGGAGATTCCATAAACTCACGCATTCTTTCACGGCTCTTCCTGCTAGGAATATTCCCGAGTACGATCCGCGACGATTAGTCTACAACCAACGTCGTCGCGAAGTTCTGAGTCGAGAGCATGGCGCTCAACGCTCCGACAGCCGCGTAGTGACCACGGAAATTATTCCGTGGATCCAAGAGGTTCAGACTCTCCGCCGCAGCCGTGGCGAGACGATAAAATACGAGTCAGTGCTCGTAAGGAGGACATCCCGCCAGTAAAGGACTCTCCACCGTCGACTACTACCACTAGCTCCTGCACGGCCGCAGTAGAATAAGGGAACCATCCTACTTCGACGCCCCTGCTTTCCTGCTCCGACCGAGAGCAGAATCCGCACGTGGACGGTTACGTCATCGCCAACAGCTGACGCCCGCTCACCGAACAGCTGATCACCGTCGTCAGAGCACGGGAGCCTCGAAATCCAGTCAGTCAGCATCCCCACGCAAATTGTACAAGATCGGTGAGCCACGTTCAAATCTTACCGACTATTAGCCTCGAGACTCCATACTAAGCCTTAAGCAAAGCGTTTCGTGCCGAGTCCCAGCCATTTGACCACCCAGGTGGAAGGCAAAAGTCGGCAACCAATCCCTCCTAGACGGTTTTAGGGAGATATATTCCGCCCTTTTTATTTTTTCCTTACCACCGTCGCTGGGACGTAACAGTGTTTAAGTTATTACTTACTTAGGGGGAACTTACAATGTATTAGAATGAAATTACAGTGTGATTGAAATTATAGAATAGTATTTATGTATCGTTATATAATAAAGAAATGTATAACCTTTATGGTTAAGAAAGATCTTATTAGTGCAATGGTATTAATGTAAAATGGAACCTTAGAGTGCTCAGACTGAATAAAAAAAATAGATAGGGCCCAGCCTCAGATACAATATGATACCATACTACTTATATTATTAAAATAAATTTAAATAATTAATTATTAATAGTAATTGAAATAATGACCAATCAGTGCTTCTTAAAGTCAGTGCTTCTGTCAAGAGACAATCTCAAAAGTGAAAGTACACTTATGATTAGAAATAATGACTATCCTAGTCATAATTCTTATACAATTAATAAAAGAGGAGGAGGATTAAAGGTAACAGACGATATATCTCTCAACGCAAGTCATGTGTCTTTTAACAATTATAAAATAAAATGTTATCGATGAATTAAAAGGAATAGGAGGATGTATACTTTATAATAAAAAGATGGAATAAAACTGGATAACGGTAGAGAACGGAGAAAATGATAAAAATAGAGAAATAGTCAATCCGTACTAAGGGTAAATATCCAAAGGCTACCAAGGCCAGGGCACGAATCAATATCATCTCCTCCCCCCTCCCCAGTCCAATCATCCCTAGGAGGTTAGCACATATTTAACATCATCTATTAAATTTCATTCTCCTCCTCCTTACCATTGTTACATGCGGCCCTGAATTTTTATTTTTCATCTAATACCAGTCGGACACTTAGAAAATATACCAGTCGGCCACTTTAAAAAATTATCGAAAGATGTACCCCCAAAGGGGTATCACTGTACAAGATCACTATCCGTGCGGCTGGTATAAGCAAGCTGCGTTTCCCTATAATCTCCAGATTGTTTCCCATGCCGTCTTGGTGCTGTAATACCTCTTTCAGAATTCTACCACCGCCACTCATTTTTCCGCAGTTTTTCCCAGAACCAAGCCCTATATAAGCGAGACATTTCTTGACTCCTCGGATCCAGTATTCTTTTGAACGTCATACTGTTACTTAGCGAACAGGAAATTTCAAAGTCACGACTTCCACATACATACGTTTGACTATTGTAAGTATTAAGACGTGGAAACCCCCGCGAACCGACGCGTGAATTTCGGCTAAAAGTTACATATAAGAATCATTCATTTTAATTGCATTCTGAACAACTATTGATTATAATTCTTAATATATGTTTATATTCACATTTGTGACATTCAAACGTTTTGGTTATTTCAATTTACTTCCTTAATCTTCGTGTAACAGAGCAACGATCTCCCTTATTCACTCTTACCGCTGGGGGTAAATAAGATTTTTAAAATTAAAGTTGCGGGTGTTCGTTAGAAGAGAAAGAGTCTACGGGTTGCAACAAATTACCATTTCCCTTACACTAGCTACTGGCGGTACCCCCGTATCCTTTGGTACGGGACTGATCTGCTATACTAGCGCGAAAATACCGTAAGGTTTTTCGTTATTAACGAGCATACGACGACCCTATAGTTAGCCTATAGGTTCCAAACCAGATAGCTCTCACTAGGTTAGACCGAGTAAGGGTGGACCGTCTTAACCGCGGGAGGGACCCAGCCGGCTGGTTCAACCCGCTATGGAATCGATGTCACACCTCTAAGGAGATTTCGACGAAGTAGAAGGGGGCCCTCCATCAGGGACTTGAGTAGGCAAGGGTGGGAGGTACTAGCTTCTAGAGACCAGCTCGGCTCACAAAAGTCACTTGATCCAATCGGATCAAGGAGCCAAACTCGAAACGCTTGCTCTTGGGATAGAATCACGCGGCAGGTTTTGTTCGAATATTAGAAATCAGCAGCAGACAACTCAGATCGCAGGAAGAGGGTATGCAGCGTGTATGCACTCGAATTCACGCAGGGGCGGACGAACTCCGAGCAAGGCCGGGTACGGCCTGAAACCATCGGACTCTCGGACGGGGGATGTAAAAAGCCCTCATCTCCGTATGCTGTCTCGGTGCCTAAGGGGGCCCACTGCCACCGATCGATTCCTTCTTGCAGTACTGATGCCACCCGCAAGGGACAAGCTAGGCGCTCGTTTAAGAAAAACGGAATGATCGGGCGAGGCAACTGTCCGCACCCTCTCCCCACGATGCCCTCTAGCACCGAGAGTAGGAAATCCCTCTCTCTCTAGTTCAATTCAACCTAATCGAATTTGACTCAACTCAAATCAAATCAAATCTGTAAACTTAATTCGACCTAACTTATTTCTCTCTTAAATATTGCAATAATAATAATAATTATGTAAATGCACGCATACACACATATGCGTGTATATATACATACACAAACGCGCATACATAAATGAATAAGGGGAGGGGTGCATACGTGCCGCATACATAGATAATTAGAATGGAGCGGGGGGAAATGGCGCTGCGGGGGGGGGGGGGGGGGGGGAGAGAAGGGGAAGGACGGGAAAAAGGGGTTAGAACTAGCTCTCTCTCTCCTTAAAATGCTACCACTGCTGCTGCTACCCTTTGATTCGATAATTAGCTGATTGATTGATTAATTAATTAACTATGTATATGTATGTATGAACATGCATATATATATATACTCACTGATACATGACAATTAAAGTAGGCATGGCAGCTCATGCTAGAATACGAATCGTTACCCCATAGAAGCATCGGATACCCCAATCTTGTCCTGATCTCGTCACGACCGTACTAGTCGGTGGGAATTCGCGTTACCACTGCTGACTGCCAGCTCTTGTTGCGGCGCTCGAACGTCTCTCTTCAGCGGTGGTGCGTGGATGCCTCGCCGACGCTGGAACGATTGCGGAAGTGAGTCACAAGAGGCTGGACAAGAGGAACAGAGATCGAGTCGGGTAGCCCAACGTCTGATAACGCTTCTCCTGAGGCAACAGCTAAGGTTAGGGAGGGATGGCTACACCGACAATGACGTCTCACCCTGTACTGCGGGAGCACCCTTGGCAAGTGGCCTGGGCCGATCCGGATAAAGCCAGGGGCCCCAGCAGCAGGTTTAAACTCGGACGGGTAATGCAGTCCTTGCTCCGCCGGTGAGGTCCATACAGAGGCTGATCCGTGGAGTACTGTGTAGGCAAAGGAGTCAACGCTGCTCATGCCCACTGCCTTGGGGTGGCACCGGTCACCCTCCCGTTCTGGACTTTCCTAATCATCCTAATCATCCTAGCCTATAGGTTAGTCCGGTCCCCGGATATAATTCCTAGACTCATTACAATCCTTAGCTCTCGCAAGTAAAATTGTATTAACGCATTCGGTCTTGTTCTGCCACTCGCCTGGCTCGTAACAAACTAGTGATAGCGGTAGGATCGCTCTTAGTTACAAATTTGAAGAAAGGAAGCAATTTTAAAAATATTCGTGCAATATGGCAAATAGAGACGAGTCTACGTCTAGACTGGGCATGGAGATCTATCTGCATCCATAGCCCTTATGACAAGACAAAATTGCGTTCAAAATGCAACAGCTCAAATGCCTATTTTTGAAGGTGAATATCCATCACTAACTATTTTTGCGCAGGAATTTCAAAACGGACTTGCTTTCATTCCCAGCGGTACTGAAACACAGTTTTCATCAATTGTTTTAACAAAATTTGCTGGACCGGCTACGCGATGTGCTTGAGAGCTAAAAGGGTCTAGCAGGATAAGGGGGTCAAAAGTGTCCTTGAAGCTATTTTATTTCACGATGCGTCATTCGATAGGTAACCAAAAGAAACCATTGTACACAAATTTTTAATCCGATAGCTTGACCGGGAGGGTAGTTATGGGGTAAATTCGAAAAACCAGTTTTTGCCTCAATTTCGCCACTTATTGATGTGTAAAATGTGGAAAAAATTCTGACACATTCTAAACATGATTGCACACGTTAGGAATGATTTTCAGATTCTTCCGTTGCAAGTGCCACGCACAAAAAATCAAAAACGGAAAAAAATGGGAAAAATGTAGTTTTTGCACTGAAATCTTCAAGACACAATTTTTAAATAATTACAGTAAGTACCTGATGTAATCATTAATATGCTCAATTTTTTTCATATTTTTCTGATATGGTGCAACACTGTCGGAAAAATCAAAAACCGATTTCTGGGACGCATTTCGGGCTGAAACGCAATCAGTATTTGCTATATTTGCATTATTTTAATACAGTATGTTCATTTTATTGCCTTCAATGTTTCTACACGCGAAAAGATACGTGTTAAGGAAGAGAATCAAGATAATTAAGTAACATGTTAATTGTATGCAGCTTATATGCTAGAATTTTGAATGTTCTCCCAAGAGATGAAATGGTGCAGTGGCTAGAGTGTCTGCCTGTGGAACCGCTTTACACTTTTTGTCGCGAGTTCGAGTTCCCACGGGGGACTTCATTTTTTTTTAAACTATTAAACACCTTAAAGCAACTATTGATTATTGCTATGTGTTTAATAATAAAAAAAAACTACAGAAAAAAGATTAAGTCCCCCAAGAGGATTCGAAATCGCGACAAAAAGTTTCCAGCGGTTCCATAGGCAGACACTCTAGCCACTGCACCATTTCATCTTTTGAAAGAAAGTTCAAAATTCTAGCATATAAGGAGCACACAATTAACATTTTACTTAATTATCTTGATTCTCTTCCTTAACACGTATCTTTTCGCGTGTAGAAACATTGAAGGCAATAAAATGAACATACTGTGTTAAAATAATGCAAATATAGCAAAGGAACAGCTGATTCTCTCACTTACTAAGCGAAAATTTGATCGCGGAGGCCCAATTAAAAGTCGATTTGCGGGAGAACGGTTCACTTCTGACCCATGGTTCCTCTCATTGTCAGACATTTTACCTACGTAACAATACGAAGAACATGGCCCAGCCAGTTTGAATCGGGGATTCCTCAAATAATTTTGCGGCAGGTAATTTTCACAAATCTCCATCTAATCCGAGCTGTAGAACAACCCCCCGAAGCCATGACAAAACCTTTTGAAACACCCTGTACACGATCCCGGAACAGGAACGCTGTTATAATTGTAGTGAGACAGAACATTTACAGCATGAGTGTCCGCGAAAACGAAAGTCAGATGGTTTCTCTAAGGACAACGCTAAAAAGTCCAACATATTGTAAGAAATTATAGGTGTGAGAATGCATGTGGTGTGTATGAGAGTATGCATGTGGTGATAGATGAAACAGAAGAATCGAATGACTGCGACTTGGGTGGTAGAGATTATGTGCGTGACATTGAGAGTGTGTGAATGATGTGTGCGAGATTTGCGACTGAGGCGAACGAGCGGATGAAGAGCGATCAGCAGTATGAAAGAAAGCGTAGAAAGAGAAAGACCATCGAGAAAGTATACTAAGCAATCTTAATAAACTCTTATCTTATATTATAATTTTATTTGAAAGTTAAACCCCTCATCTTCCTCACAAAAATCAAAAGTGGGATAGAGAATCGCGAAAGTAAAAATACAAGGATAAGAATAGTGAAAGTGTAAGAAACGCAAACATAATTCTTAAAATCTTGAAAGTGTGAGTGTAAAAGAAATAATTGTAAGTGCTAGTTCTTCTTTTTCGTGAATTAAAATGGAACAGGCAACCGGATTCACTAAAGAGCCGAGCGTTTTTACTGTGGCAACACTTAGGGAAGTGCTGCGACAAATGAATTTGCCCATGAGTGGAAAGAAGGTGGAATTAATAAATAGGTTGGTAGATGCTGATCCATCGGGAAAGTGGATGGAAAATTCGGCATTGCAAACCGATGATGTTCAGGGACCGAGTGACGAAAGAGAAATAGAAATGCTTAGACGCGAAGCGGATATGGCTGCACGGGAAGCTGCATTACTACGGCGTGAATTGCAATTTGCGAAAGAAGAGATGGAAAGATTACGTTTGACAAACACGAGCGTAGTGGACGATGGTGCAGGTGCAAATCCGACAGGAAGAAATTCAGGACGGCAGTTAACTCTTAGTAACCTATTTAATTTACTAACAGACTTCGATGGAAACCATGAAGAATTCAGGGCTTGGGAAAATCACGTATGGATGCTGAAGAGAACTTATAATTTAAGTGATGATGAAACCAGAGTGATGATCACGGGAAAGCTAAAGGGTAAGGCGCATCGATGGTTCCATACAAATCCAAACAATTTTATTTGCCCAATTGAAGAGCTACTACGGAGCATGAAGAGATTGTATGGAAGAGAAGTTGACTGTCTCGTTAGAAGGGAGAAGTTTGAAAATCGATTATGGCAACCAAATGAATCGTTTGATGACTATTACCACGAGAAAGTAATATTAGCGAACCAAGTGCCGATAAACCCGAACGAAATGGTGAGCTATTTGATACGTGGGATTCCTGACGATAACTTGAGAAATCAAGTTCGGCTACAAAGATTTAAAACTGAAGAGGATCTTTTACAAGGCATGGAGGAGATAACGCTACGTCCACAAGTTAAGCCGGAAGTAAGGAAGGATGGACGATTACGTCAATATGGGAATGAGAGAGGAAAACTGACAATGTACGAGCAACAACGTAAGCCAGCACCAGGACAGTGGAAAGCATCGTACTGTTATAATTGTGGCGAGACGGGCCACATTGCAACACGTTGTGCGAAACCGAAGAGAGAGAAGGGTGCATGCTTTGTGTGTGGTGAATTAGGGCATCAGGTAAGGGAGTGTCCTATAAAAAGGGAACAACAAAGAAGGCCGAATGGACAAATATCTATTGTATCGAATGAGCTTACGAATGATGATGAGTATCTACGAAAAATTATGTATGAGGTATGTAGCGATAATATTAGTTTAGTATTAGAGTTAGAAACACAGTTAGATTCAGCTAGCCCTATAAGTTTTATTAAAAAATCGCTTATTCCTGAGCATTTGGTAAAGATGATAAAGAATAACGAGCAGACGTTCACAGGAATAAACGAATCCGCTTTAGAAATACAGTTACTCACTTTAATATTCGGACACCACAGAACATTTAACTTTATTGATATATATCTTCACAAATTATGAAAATAATCGCGCGGTTACTTTTTATTATGGTAAGTTGGTTATTACAGACAACAAAAACATGAGCAGTTGTTTTGTAATTGTAATATTGTATTGTACAATAAATTTCAAACGAAATAATGTCTAATTTCCGCGTTACAAAAATATTCGGACACTGTCAAAATTTAATTGTTTATGTACTTTTTCTTCAGCTAAACGTAACTTTAGTATTTCGTTGGATAGCCTTTGTGGTGTATTACCTGTCTCAAACGTTTAGGCATATTTGAAATAATTTTTTTTAAATATTCCGAACTAATATTCTTCCATTCTTCTTCTAATCGAATTTTTAACTCCGTTTTTGAATGTATTGGTGTTGTTCGTATTTTTCGCTTTAAATACTCCCACAAATTCTCAATGGGATTTAGATCAGGCGATTGGGGAGGGGGGTGCAATACTTTGGGACAATTATATAACAAATATTCTTGCACTATGCGTGATTTATGTTTGGGGTCATTGTCTTGATAAAACTTGAAACGCTCACGAATCCCCATATTGTCAGCACTTTTTAACAAATTATTTTTTAAAATCTCTAAATATTTATTTTTGTCTACAATTTCTTCTATAAACACTAATTCACCAACTCCAATAGAAGATATGCAGCCCCACACCATTACGCTTCCTGCACCGTGCTTTATAGTAGGCCTTAGATTTTGTGGTTTCCATTCTTGATTGACTCTTCTCCATACTCTTCCTCTTCCATCTGAACCGAAAACATTGCATTTGCTCTCATCAGCAGAGATCACATCCATCCACCATTCTTCTTCTTTTGAAAGATATTCTTTTGCGAAGTTCAGTCTTTCTCCTGTTCATTGCATTCGCGTACGGTTTCTTTCGGGCAATTCGACCATTGTAACCACCTTCTTTAATAGCCCTTCGAGCAGTTTGCGGATTTAGTTTTTTTCCACTCTCCTGGTATATTTCCGCCGTTAATTTCGGTGCACTTAATTGTGAATTTTCTTTAATTTTTCGTAGTATTTTCCTCTTGTCTCTGGAATCAAGAATTGGTGGACGACCTTTTTGGACCTTAAATTCGATACGATCCTCTTTTTTGTACCTCATGACAATGTCTCCTACAGTACTCTTTTTTAAATTTAATAATTCTGCTATTTCACGATAAGTCTTTCCTTTTTCGTAATTATAAATCACTAGTTGGCGTTTATCAAAACTTGTGTTTCTTCCCTTCCGTGGCATTTTCAAATATCGATGTTTAATGTTCAATTTCTTGTCTTAAACTGACTTAGAATTGCAACATTATTGCAATATAAACACGAGAGACGTAAACATTGGACTACGATATTTCTCAGAATTAGTTAAGCGAGAAATACATACAATGTAGCTTCTGTGTCCGAATATTTTTGTAACGCGTAAATTAGACATTATTACGTTTAAAATTTATTGTACAATACAATATTACAATTGTAAAACAACTGCTCATGTTTTTGTTGCCTGTAATAATCAACTTAACATAACAAAAAGTAACCGAGCGATTAGTTTCATAATTTGTGAAGATATATATCAATAAAGTTAAATGTTCTGTGGTGTCCGAATATTAAAGTGAGTAACTGTACTTGGAACCGTGACTGTAAACATTGTAGCGAGAAAGATGAAAAGAACCGATGTAACATTGTATGTGGTCCCAGACAAAACAATGCGGTGTCACGTCATCTTGGGTCGTGATAGAATGAAAGACCTTGATTTTAAACTAACAGAACCGGAAGGAATAACAGTTTTAAAAAGTGCTATACGTGAAATTATGAACATTGAAACAAATAATCAAAAGATAGAGACAGACGTAGATTCACTGAGGATTAATTCAGAAGTAGATAATACTAATAAACTAGAGTTGCGAAATATCTTTCAAACAGAATACATAAATGCGGTTTATCCGGAAGAAACTGTAGTTAAAATGAAATTAACACTTAATTTACGAGAGCACGTACCTTTTCATTTCACACCCAGAAGACTTTCATTTAATGAAAAAGAAAAATTGCAGAAGATAATCGATAAATTATTAGACAAGAATATTATAAGAGCCAGCGAATCTGAATATGCGTCTCCAATAGTTTTAATACACAAAAAGAATGGCGAAATGCGCTTATGTGTTGATTTCAGAGTATTAAACAAATACATTGTACGAGACAATTACCCCCTGCCTGTAATTGAGGATCATATTACGGCTTTGCACGGGAAAAAATATTATTCTAAATTAGATTTGAAAGATGGATTTCATCAAATTCGAGTAGATGATTCTGCAGTTAAATACACAGCTTTCATTACACCAATAGGGCAATACGAATATTTAGGTATGCCATTCGGGCTGAAGACTGCTACCGCGAAATTTTCTCGCTTTGTAAACAAAGTATTGGAAGGACCGATAAGAGCGGGACATGTATTGGCATATGTAGATGACTTTTTGATAGCAACAGAGTCCGTGGAAGAGCATTTCGTTGTATTGCGTCAAGTATTTAGATTATTAGTTCAGAATAAACTAGAATTAAGGATAGATAAATGTAGTTTTCTTGCTAAGGAAATAGAGTATTTAGGCTATTTAATTAAAGAAAATACCGTCAGACCTATTGACAGTGGAATAGCCACAGTGAAAGATTATCCTGTACCACGAAATTATAAAGAAGTGCAGAGTTTTATCGGATTGGCGTCCTATTTTCGGAAATTTGTAGAAGGTTTTGCAACAATATCAGCCCCACTTTACAGGCTTTTAAGGAAAGATGTTGAATTCAGTTTCGGAGAAGTAGAATTTAAAGCATTTACAGATCTTAAATCAAAATTAATTGAAGCACCTGTTTTGGCTATTTATAGTCCTAATGATGAGACTGAATTACATACGGATGCCAGCGCGATAGGCTTTGGTGCAGTCTTGTTACAAGGAAAGAATGACAATAAATTACACCCAGTGTTTTATTTTTCTAAACGCACTTCAGAATCGGAAAGTAAATATCATAGCTTTGAATTAGAAATGCTAGCCATTATATATGCACTCAAAAGATTTAGAATCTATCTATATGGAATTAAATTTAAGATTATCACTGATTGTAACGCATTAAAGTTAACATTAGATAAGAGACATGTGAATCCCAGAATTGAAAGATGGGCGATAGAGTTAATGGCGTATGATTATACTACCGAACACCGTCCGGGTGTCCGAATGAAGCACGTGGATGCATTTGGTAGAATGCAAAATATTCTCGTTATTGAAGCGAATACACTAGAAACAAACTTGGCACTGACGCAAGGAAAAGATAGTAAGATTAAAGAGATACAATGTAAGCTAGAGAGAACGGAGGACAGTTTGTATGAAATGCGTAGCGGCATAGTGTATAGAAAGTCAGGAGATAAATTGTTATTTTATGTTCCAGAATGTATGATCAGTCAAATCATACATAAATATCATGATGAGTTCGGACATGTAGGTGCGGAAAAGACGTGTAATTTAATATCTCAAAATTATTTTATACCCCAATTACATAATAAGGTAAAAAGTTATATTACAAATTGTTTAACATGCATTGCTTATTCACCAAAAACTGGGAAAGGTGAGGGAAATCTTCATAGTATACCGAAAGGAGATAAACCTTTTACACACCTACGTATCGATCATTACGGACCCGTAGATAAAAAATGTTTATCGAAACAATATATTTTATTGGCAGTTGATGGTTTTACAAAATTTATTAAATTATATGCAGTTAAGAGTACAACTAGTAAGGAAGCGATAGATTGTCTAAAACAATATTTTCATAATTATAGTAGGCCAAAGATAATTATATCGGATAGAGGAACGTGCTTCACGTCAACAGAGTTTAAAGAGTTTCTAAAACAATGTAACATAGAACATGTACTAGTAGCGACAGCAACACCAAGAGCGAATGGACAGGTTGAAAGAGTCAATCGTATATTAGGACCGATGTTAGGGAAGTTAGTAGACAGCAATAAAAATAAACAGTGGTATAGAGTTTTGAATGATGTAGAATATGCGTTAAATAATACTATTAACAAAAGCACGAATGAAACACCTAGTAATTTGCTATTTGGCATAAAGCAGCGTGGACAAATAGTTGATGGAATTGCTGAATTTTTAGAAGACAATATAAATAATGAAGAGCGCAACATGGTATCAATCAGAACCGAAGCAGCAAAAAATATAGAACGTGCCCAAATTTACAATAAAAATTACTTTGATGCACATCATAAAGCACCGCTTAAATACGAAGAAGGAGAGTATGTAATGGTCAGAAATTTCGAAAATAAAGCAGGAACATCTCGGAAACTAATTCCTTACATGAAAGGACCGTATAAGATTATTAAAGTTCTACGTAATGATAGATATATACTTAGATCTCTAGATGAATATAATGCGGAACATAGACCATATCAAGGAACGTGGACCGCTGATAATATGCGGCCCTGGCGTGAAACGTAAGCTATATCGAAAGCGTATGAAATGTAAGTTCGGGATCCGAACTAGGTCAGGATGGCCGAATTGTAAGAAATTATAGGTGTGAGAATGCATGTGGTGTGTATGAGAGTATGCATGTGGTGATAGATGAAACAGAAGAATCGAATGACTGCGACTTGGGTGGTAGAGATTATGTGCGTGACATTGAGAGTGTGTGAATGATGTGTGCGAGATTTGCGACTGAGGCGAACGAGCGGATGAAGAGCGATCAGCAGTATGAAAGAAAGCGTAGAAAGAGAAAGACCATCGAGAAAGTATACTAAGCAATCTTAATAAACTCTTATCTTATATTATAATTTTATTTGAAAGTTGAACCCTTCATCCTCCTCACAATATCAACATGTACTTTTTGCTGAAAGAGAGGGCATGAAGAGTCCGAGTGTTGGTTGAAGCGTCGGGAGCCTCGTGAAGACAAGGGTGGCAAGAAGACGAATAGCCGTCGTGCGAAACATGAAGCCAATGCCTGTTTTGCAATCGATCATAAATTGATTTCTATTATCTTTGGAGATATGGTGGTACGAGATTGTCTTATAGACAATGGCGCGACCTGCTCGCTTGTCAAAGAACAGGTGGCTAAACGTGCACATTGTAAGACCGACCCCTACGTGACGACCGTAACAGGGTTGTGTAACTCGACAATGACCACTGTTGGCAAAACAACTGCTGTGATCCAGACTGAGGAACTGACTGTCGAACTCGATTTTCTCGTTGTTCCCGAAGATAAGATGGCCTATGATGTTGTACCGTGAATCTGATGATATCCCCGGCACGTCGCGGTTTAACTTAATAAGCCGAGACTGATTTTTTAACTGTTTATTTGAATAAATACGTAAGAACAAGTAGGATGCGTAAAACAAAAAATACAAACAACGATAACAAAATAACACTTAGAACTAATCAAAAATGTGATTGATTAATCGGATTTGAAGATTGAAGTTAAGTTGTATTGCTTCGAAGTTTGGTTTTAGACTGGTTCTTCTGAAAAATGAAAGAGTCCCTTGCGAGTAACCATCCCCTCCACCGACCGGTAACGCCCTCAAAAATACGATTTATGCGCCATCGGAAGTGGTGTGGAGTCTATGTAAAATTAATAATTTGCTAGTGAATTCCGAAGGCGCACGAAGATTTGGCGGGATCGCTCGGCGTTTCCTTGGATCGGTGGAGGGGGTGGCGGTCCGGGCCCCGGGTGGCACGGGTCGGGTCAACCCTTGTTGGAGGGTTTACGCGCGCGGGGAAGACGGCAGTATGATTCGTCAGCGCAGGCGAAGGTTTATGATACGGCTATTTCTATTGAGGAAGAGAGAAGTGAGTCTCAGAAGTTTCGAAGTCCTGCACAACATCTGCGGACAAGTTGGTTGAGGAGTTGTTCAATAGGGCCAATTGGGTGTCACGCGCGACACCAGGACGAGGCCGCCCCGAGGTTCCCCGTGGATGCGATCTCAGCGGGAGGTGGAAACACCTCGCGATGGGATCGTAACTAAACTCGTCCTCCTGTATCAGCGTACAGGCAGCTGGGATTTTTGCAGGCCCGGGCCCCTGGCAGCGGTGGTTGCTGGAAGTGGATGGTAGATTCTGTTGCGTATGCCTATCAAGGCGAGGAAGCATGATCTAGGTCCTCTCGTGCGACCAGGTCTTACAATAGCTGTGAACGCACTGAAGTACTTCCGTGTATATTTGCTAGGGATTAAATTCAAAATCGTAACCGACTGTAACGCCATAAAAGCTACCAGTACAAAAAAAGATTTGTTGCCGCGTATTGCAAGGTGGTGGATCTTTTTGCAAGATTACAATTTCGAAATAGAATATCGTAAAGGAAAATATGTTGAACATGTAGACTATTTAAGCCGAAATCTACCTAAAGACTACCGTGTTAATATTATTTGCGAAGGTTCATGGTTAGAAGTTGCTCAGCGAAAAGATGAGGAAACGAAGTCTATCATAGAACGAATAGAAGCAAATGATACCGTCGGTAGTGATTTTGAAGTTCGTCAAGGTATTTTATGTAGGAAAATACAAAGGGAATCTGGACGAACAGTTTATCGTAGTTTCGTCCCTAAAGGCAGTAGAATTGGATTGTTACGTTTGTATCATGACGAAAATTGTCATGTAGGTTTTGAAAAAACGTATGATCGCCTACTGAAAAAATATTGGTTTCCAAAAATGCGCACGTTTGTAATTAAGTACATTGAGCATTGTATTACTTGTGTCGTATCGAAGCGACACACGGGTCAAAAATAGGGGCTGTTGCATTCCATTAATAAGAAAGCAATACCTTTTTACACGATACATTGTGATTGTGTAGGACCGTTTGAACGATCTAAAGACGGTTATCAACACATTTTGATCATTGTAGATGCTTTTACAAAATATGTCCAACTCGTTCCATTAAAATCATTGTCTGGTTCGGAAATGCTTCAAGTATTTAAAGAACGGCTAACATTATTTGGTACACCAAGAATTGTTGTAATGGACCGAGCAACAAATTTTACTTTTAAACCGTTGGTCCAGTTTATTAAAAAACATGGAGTTGACCTGCATTTTATTGCAACAGAAGCACCTCGTGCTAACGGGCAGGCCGAACGGTATGTTTCGACCGTAATAAATTTGCTCACCTCGGAAATAAAGAAAATTGCAGAATGGCCGAGCAAGTTAGCCAAATTAACGCTTTCTTTAAATACAACTGTTCAGAAAACGACTGGGTTTTCTCCCCATTATTTATTGTTTGGCATAGAACGAAGTACTGGCACCGCCAATCTTGCTGAATCGGAATTGCCGGATACAAATGAGCAAATTAATATTGTTACGCCGATATGAAGTTGGCGTACCGTGCGAAGCTGCTCCCTCGAACCCGTGGATTCGAGGATCGATGCGATCGATGTATCGATTCGGCCGGTCGTTGCTCCAGCGACCGGAAGTGTTTGGACCGGAAGTTGCAACCGAGGTGTCACAGACGACAGACGTTCGAAAGATTGTTATATTAGTTAATAAAGTTATTAGATTTAAAATGCCGAGAAGACCCGGTCCCTCCGCGGGACATAACAATATCATTAAAGATAAAGAATTAGCTACAGAAAGACTGTCTGTAAACGCTCAAAAGCAAAATATTAGATTTGATAGAAAACGTAGAGTAAATATAGTTTACAAAGAAGGTGATAAAGTTTTTGTAAAACCAGCTGATTTAAGACGTGCCAAATTAGAGCGTAAATATGTAGGACCATTTGTGATCTCCAAAATTTTAACGAATGATCGTTATGAGATAATCGGACAATCCGGGAAACCACAAATAGTTCCTAAAGACCGTTTAAGATTATGGAAAGGTGAATGGTCTGGAGATACAAATTTCAATGAAAATTTAAATGACGAGAAAGACGGTTGTGATGAGCCGTGTTAGCGAGGTAATAATGTAAATTTATTATTCGCATTGTTTTTTGTAGTATTGCTTTGTAAACAATTAAAAGTAAGAGTTGCATATAACTTGTTTTCAAGTTGTTGCTTTTGTGCAATTTTCAGTTATCAGCATGCTCGTCATGCTGAAGTATGAATGAGTTGGTGAATGTTGTATGAAATGTAGCAATGTTGTGTACGGAATAGAGTAACGTTATGGATTCGAAGGAAATCTTCTTCTTGGGTGATACTGGCTCACGGACTTGGTGAAGTATTCGAAAGACGACGTTTGAAAGGTACACGACTTGCGTCAAACAAAGATTGATTTGAAAAAGTAATGGATTGTGTACGGAATAGAGTAACGCTAGGTGTTCGAAGGAAATCTTCTCCTTGCGTGACACTGGCTCACGGACTTGGTGAAGTATTCGAAGAACGGCGTTTGAAAGGTACACAATTCGTGCAGAGAAGAGACGTCACGGTCTCAAGTGATTTGTGCAAGATGTTTGAAAACATCGTTGCCTTGGAACGTTGCGACGTTCGGTGCTGTAAGCACGTTTGAAAGGGCTGTATGTCCTGAGATATGCGGAAACACTAGAAAGTGTTGGCCATTGTTGTGACGTACTTGCGAGTACTGTTGCGATTTGCGATACTTGATGGTATCGTGGTTGTAGAACGTTGCAACGTTCTGTGCTGTATGCACGTTTGAGAGGACTGTATGTCCTGAAATATATGGTAGCACTAGAAAGTGTTGACCGTTGGTGTAACGTACTTGCGAGTACTGTTACGATATGAGATATTGGTGAGTACCATTTGAATTGGAAAGTTTTCGTAAGTATTTCTTCTTGTGCAACAAGGACGAAGAGCCTTGATGCTGGAATTGGAAGACTGCTGTAATAAATGTGATCTCAGTTGTATTCTGAGTCATGGTAAGTGTGAGGATGCTTCTCGAGAGCGCGAAGCATGTCAGGTTGGCCGTGTTAGCGTCAACGAGTTTTATGAGGGTAAGATACCCTGTATAGCAGATGGGGTCGGTCCGCATTGGGACCGTCGCCACTGTGTTTACAGTTTGTCTCGGTTTCGTGTGGAGTTCTTGGAGAGCGACGGGTGTTAGACAAAAGTCTAGACATCCTGTCGCATTTCAAGGAACAGATTATTTAAAGTATCGATGGGCTCGGGTCCGTAAACTATACCCGAGACTAAGTTATGGCTTAGCAGCCGATGACCTGACGTCATGGTGCTGCATGGCGTTTTGAAAAGCATAAAGAGTATGCTTGGTGGATCTGGCCACGGAGTGGGGAGATGTTTCATCCCCGGTAAGAGGACTGTGAGGAACTGCACGGCACTTACCCCAGAACTACGAAGGCTTACTAATCGCTCACTAAAAATTACTGACGTAAAATGCAAAAATCTAACAGATATATAGTAATTTTTGTATTTATATATATTTAGGTTTTTATGTATATTTATTAGTGTAAATTAACTAGTCTTTCAAATAGTGGCAACTCAATTGCCGTAACATTGCTGCAATATTCCTATGTCCGCCTCTTTGTAGCTTGCAGGAATATTGCGGCAATATTGCCGGGAATATTTCAGCAATATTGCGGGAATATTGCAGGAATATTGCGAACGTTGCGGGAATATTGCAAACGTTGCAGCAATATTGCGGGAATATTGCGAATGTTACAGCAATATTGCGGAGCAATATTGAGAATTTTGGAGTGTTATGTTTTATTTAAGTTGCATCATAATTCAATATGCATCTCTACATGTGAAATATAAGTAGTTGAAAGTTTTAAATTCGAAAAAAAAAAAATTAAATTACCCACGATGGGATTCGAACCCTAGTCTTTTCTGTGCGAAACCGGACCGTTGCCACTACGCCACGGCTTCTCTTCATGTTAAGTTCTACAGTTCCACTTAAATAGGGCAATAATATTGGGTATGATATTGCGTGAAAAATTTTTCTCTATGAAGAGGAACCATACAAAAGTAGATACAATATATCAAAGTAATTGACATCTAAAGACAGCGTGTAGAAAGCACGGGTTATTTCGTGATCCATCCGTAACAGATGGAACGCGCAACCCGAGAAATCTCGTGAGCGGTCCTTCATTTGTTAATATGAATATTATAAAGTTAATATAAATATTAATGCAATATTTACACTTCAATGTTGCCACTGCAATATTCATACTGCAATATTGCCACTGCAATGTTGCAGCATTATTGCGGAAATGTTCCCGCTGCAATATTGCCACTGCAATGTTGTGGCAATATTGCGGCAATGTTCCCGCTGCAATATTGCCCTGCAATGTTGCAGCAATGTTGCTGCAATATTGGCAATATTGTGCAAGATTCGCAATATTGCTGCAATATTCCAGTCTGTCTGGGCTGTGATTGACGAGTACACTCGTCATGGCGAAATGACCGTATTTTGTGTCATGACGAGTATACTCGCCATGCGTGAAATTTAATTACCATTGGTTATTCGAAATATAATTTTCGTGAAAACTAGAATATATTCGTTTTCAAGATGTTTACAATATTTGGAGGTCAAGGCGAAATAAAACGAACAAATAAAAAGTATAAATAATTTGAGGTAGATTCATACATCCCCGTATGCACTGGCTGGAACTGGAGCTACACATTAGGTGCGCGCTCCCAAAGCAGGACGCCACAGTTAACTGGTTAAACAAATTAATTATTATAAGATAATTGTCAACATTTTCCGGGACGTTTATTAATTTGTTATAAGATGATTATATTCCAGTATTATTAATAAATTCACTGTAATAGCTAAGTAAAATGTTAATTATTGTAGGAATTGAATAAACAAACAAGAAAATTTATTTTAATAAATTACGAACATATTGAATATTGAATCCGCCATTTTGTTTTTGGAAATTTTTAGTTCAGCTTCATAAGCAGCGACCCAAAAAACATAAGAATACTAATTTTTAGTTAGATCGGATGCGTTTTGCGCTTTTGGCGACCATTTCAAGAAGATCGAGAACTGTGCGAGGAGCCTGAACAGCTAAATCGAAATTCTGGACAACTGTGCACCGGGCGTCCTCACGCCTAGCTAGCGTCAAGTCAATGGCACTTTCTCTACCGAGGGAAGAATAACATCCCTCATCTATCTCTCCGAGAGAGAAGGCCCAGAAAGGATCCCCTGGACGAAGACGTCGAATATATGTACGACGTCAAGGACCCGCCGGTGTCATTATATAATATAACGAACTTCCGAAACAAACACTGCGCTCCGTTACCGTTACACCGCCTCAATAAAAGAAAATCTTTTAGCATTAATATACCGCTTTCAATACTTCGAATTCTTACATTTAAAAACATGTATTTACTTTCGGTATTACTTGATTTCTTTTTATATATGAATAAAGTTATTGTTATTAATATGATAATTAATGGGCCATCGATATGGGAAAATCAGAAAAAGTTAAGAGCGTCGCGAAGAATGTGTTCGAGTGGGGTGATAAGATCATAAAGAACGGTACCATTATACAGTCTCTGTGTAATAGCTGGAAAAACTCCTGTGGAAGTAAAAATTAACAAGAGGAAATTTATTTACACGAAAACGGAGCGAATTAAGAAAAACAGGTATTTAACACGTTGCCGCACACTTTTAATTTGACGATCGTGCTCAGAAACACATTTTTTTTGTCCGTAGCGGTAAAGCATGAGAAAACGCAAAAAAAGAACAATTAATATGCTGCCTGACATGCTATACCTTTTTTTTCGATGTATTACTCAATAATTAACAAGTGTTTGCGTTAGTACACTTCGTACTAACGCTATTCTTTTTTTATTGATTAAAATGTGCACGACGGCTATAGCCGTCGTTTGCCTACATATCGTCAAAGATCGGACGGCTATAGCCGTCATTTGCGGCAACGTGTTAACAGAAGAAGAGAAAAATGAGAAAGTTAGGAAAGAAAAGGGGAAGATTGAAAATGATATGGAGGAAGAACGGCAACGTGAATGGGAAGAATATTCAATAATTGGACAAGCAGTTGATTAAAAATTTAGCTGATTGGAAAAATAGGCGGTATGGAGGAATAAGCTACCGTTTGACTCAAATGTCATCCGGTCATGCTTGTTTTAACATCTCCAGAAAAAAGATAAGCAAAGACGAGCAAGGACTTCGTTGGTTTGAATGCAATGAAATAGACCAGGCAAGCCGCTTACTTGATCGCAGCCTGTGTCCTTGGAAGAGCTCCGCCTGCCACTCCTTCCCGTGCGCTCGAGAACTCGCTGATTTCTTTGCCTTTCACTTGCCAGTCGCGAACCTATTGTCACGAGCGTGGTGGCGCATTGGGGCGACATTCGTATCTAACCGCTCGCGCTGGAAAGACATGCCACGCGCGTCGATCGCGGAAAACAAAACGACGCGCGTGGCACGTCGACCAAGGATATTTGTCGAAAGACAGTTTCAGATCGCACCACGTCGCGTGCAGGGAAAACAAAAGTATTATTAGTGAAAAAGTATGCTCTGATATGATTTAAATCAAATACAATTAACAGATTTTAACGTTTTTGGGCTTCTGGCGACGGTTTTGGACGAATTCGACTACTACGTGACGGCTTACGGAAAAATATAGTGTTACATTCTAGCACGAAAAATCGCGTTAAAAGTAAAGACTAGGCAGGATTGTAAATGTATCGCCAAGACGGCCGCGGCGGCAACAATGTATCCTTTCACGCGAGAAGACCTTGCGTTCTGCTGTCACGGAGTTTTTTAACTATTTATGCTGGAAGTTAATTTACAAATGCGCATGCTAGAACGTAACACTGTATTTTGGCGTAAGCCGTCAGGTAATAGTCGAATTCGACCAAAAACATTAAAATCTGTTAATCGTATCTGATTTAAGACATATCTGAGCATACTTTTTCACTAATAATACTTTTTTTTTTTGCCCTACACGCGCCGTGGTGCGATCTGAAACTGTTATTCAGCAAATAACCTTAGTCGACGTGTGTTTAGCACGTAACAAAAATTTATCTAAACTTTGCACAATCCGGGAAATAGTACAGAATGGTTTCGTGCCGATGATTTGCGAGCAGGCGATAGAAGTAAGATAGAAGTGAGATAGGGAAAAGAGGGGACTTTTATAAATCAGGAAAGGAGATGGGAGTGGGGATTGAGGAAACGGTTTGGAAGGTTCGGGAAGGAAAGAGTCGGTTAGGAACAGGTAGGGAGCGACAAGGAGGTAGGCAGAGAGAGGGATGGAAAGAAAACAGTGATAGACGGTAGGACAGCGAGTAGAAGAGAATAGGAGGGAAATTTAACGGTATCGCGAACAACGTGCCACGCACATCGTTTTGATTTTCGTGATCGACGCGCGTGGCATGTATTTTTTGCATTAATAACTTCTTTATTGATCCCAAAAAAACAATTACAGAGATAAAGAGTACAGCAATAAAGAACTGTGATAATGAACTTAATTTGAACGAGGTTACTCCACATGGCAGGCGAACTGCATCTCGCGGAGATCGAAGAACGAATAATAATAATAATATACAGAACGAGAAACATTATATATCGCTATAATGAGTATTGCCGTGAAAGGCTAGATGTCGTAATTATAAATCCGAAAAAAGCAAGATTAGTACCGGGACGCGATTTCGCTACACACAAGCACACAAATCACACACACACAGGCATACATGAATGGGGATGCAGGGAAGAGCGGATCGAGAAGCGATCCGATAGCTAAGGAAGACAGCTAACAGAATCGACTATTGAGCCGTGGATTATCGGCTTTAAATTGATTTGAAAAGTCAATACCCGGTATGGAAAAGGCCACAGTGCGAGAGGCGAGAGGTTACCAAGCGCACGAACATAAACAGCTAATACATCGGGAGTGACTAACGAGACAAAACCAAAGATGAAATAAATAAGATGAATGATGAAAAGAGAGATGATGGAGGGTGAGGGGGTGCAATGACGAGACCACGAGTAAACCCCGAAGAGGTAAACGAAAGGTAAGACCGCCCCATTGAAAGAAAGATCAACCTGCAAACAGTCGCAAGCAGCTCGTACGAGCACAAATAAGAATAAAGACTATATACATTAGATTAAAACTATATATATATGTATATACATATATGCCATAAGCTTAAGCTAAACGCGAGAAATCGCTGCGAGGCGAATCAAGCGGATCAAGCGGAATTCGAAGGACCGGCGATAGGCGCCTGAGCAAGCCAAGGAAGTCTCTTGAGATATTTGTAGGTTTTCGGCAGTTTATCCGTGGGTGGAAGAGCAGTGGAAAAAATGAGCTTACTCGGATCGGAGAGCACGGTACTCGGCGAGAACTCGATCGCCAGCGAGGATCTCCTTCTCCGAGTATGATAAAGGATCGGTATTTTTGTAACAGGATCCTGAATGAAGCCCCTGGAGTCGAGATAAGGGAAAATATCGATCGCCATGTAGCCCGACGTACGCGCTCTCTCAGCGTAGTCAGAGGACGCGTTCGCCAGTGCCGCCACGTGAGGATTGTTCGCACGATTGATATAAGCCTCGAGGACGAACCTCCGAGTCAGCTTGATTATGAATAGATCGATGCGTGAGCAATTGACCTTATTGTAGAGGTCACGATTCTTAATGATAAGCACGCGGGTGTCCGTTACTCTACGTCTCGCCCAATTCGCGATCGCGCGGAAGATTCTCCTCTCGAACCGCCTCATGATCTCAACTACGTAAGGGGCAGCAAAAAACCATGCTGGACATGCGTACGTCAATACGGAGCGAACATAACACTTGTAGATTAACGATTTGATATTCAACGAAAGATACGGGGTGTACAGGTAACGCGCGAGTTTCGCTGCCATTCCCTTGGCCTTTGCAATTAGTGCCTTGACATTCTGATTGCAACTGAATTTATCGTTGAGCGTGATACCAAGGTATTTGACGGACTGAACTCGCGGAAGTTTTCGCGAGCTATCGCCCGGCACATGAAGAGAAAACTCCTTGCACAAGCGTCGAGTCTTTTTCGAGATCATGCTGGCCGTTGCTCTGAATAAGATTGTTTCGCATTTATCCAGATTAATCTTGATCCTCTTGCGCGAGCAATCAGCCACCAAAATCTCCCAGGCCTCCTGTAGCGCGGATTTGACCAGTGCCGGATCACGATTTGATATGTATAGTATTAGATCGTCGGCAAACGCAATGGCCCTGACACCGCTTCTCGAGCCCTCGTTAAAACGCCTTAAAACATCCGAGAAATAGATGCTAAAAAGTATCGGCGAGTTGACGGCGCCCTGTTGCAGGCCGTTCGCGATTTCAAAGCTCATGGAGCAAGCCTCTCCGTTGGCAAAGACTCGAAAGGATCTGCCCGTTATGGTAGCTTCGAGCATTCTCAACAGTTCTCTGCCCATACCGAGCTCGTGCAATTCGACCAACAGGCCCTCCGTCCATACGGTATCGAAGGCTTTTTCCAGGTCGATGAGGCAGGCGCCCGTAACCTCCCTGCGTGTCATAGCTCTCGCGATATCGGCGTTGAGGGTAGAGATCGCGTGCACCGTTGAGAGCGATCTCTTAAAACCAAACTGAAGGTCCGGAATGATCGAGTTCTCGTTCACGAATCGGTTTAATCGGTTGTTTAAGATAATTTCAAAGAGTTTGCCTAAACAAGGAAGAAGACTGATGGGCCTATAACTGTTTGGTGATCTAGGGTTTTTACCCTTTTTCAAAAGCGGTATAAGCTTGGCGCCCTTCCACTTGACCGGAAAATAAAAAATGCGTAAACATGCATTAAATACGATTGCTATATGCTTGTGAAGAAAGAACGGTAGCTTTTTAATCGCGAGATTCGAAACACCGTCGAACGACGAGGACCTTTTTGGTTTTAGTGATGCTATCGCGCCCCCCACTTCGGATTCGCACGTGTAGTGGCCGAGCCCGACCGGAGGAAGCGCCTGCTGAGCCAGCGAATCAAAAAGCTCGGGAGCGAACGAGAGGGTCCGGCGCAACGAACGGCCGGCTTCGAACACCGACCACCCGCAACACGACCTCATCCACCCGCCCCCGATCAAATTCCTCGTGTGCACTAGGGAGAAGTGCGCTCCTAAAATCTTGAGTCTCTCGTCGGGCCCTGCCACCACACGGCAGCCCTCTTCGCCCTGATAGCTGTCACGCGTTAGACCGGATCTCGCCCATAATTCGTCGTCGCCCCCCGGCACGCACAGTGGCGGAAGCGCCTCATCATCCCTGGGATTGGTCGCTCATCTCAGTAGTTGATGTAGTTTGTGCGAGTCTTTGAGATTAATTTTCGATAGTCTGTCTTTACAAAATTTACTGTTAACTGATTTGAAGAGAATTTTGAGCCTGTAATTAACGCGATTGATTGTTTTACGAATGAATTTAGAATGGTCGTCTGCGTTTGAGTGCGTCCGTCTCGCGATGGTAAAAAGTCGAGAGATGAGGTTAGATTTGATTCGCTTGAGCCGCTTGATCCGGGAATCGTCATATTCGTGCGGTGAGCTTATTGTATTCGCGATCGGAGTGCACTCGCGCAAAGCTTCGATGATCTCCGTCTCGAGATTGTCGACCGCTTTATCAATCATCTCGACCCCGGCGTTCAAGAGCTTAGCGCCATTGTCGTTCGCGAAATTAGCAAGTTTCAATCTGTATTTTTTCCAGTCTGTCTGTTGATAGTCCAGTCTCGTCTTTGTCCGTTCATGGGATGCCGCGACGCTCCAGCCGGCGGTGCATAGTCGCAGCGCCACTGCAAGATGGTCGCTATCGAATGGAAGCACCCCCAGCCTACCCGACGCGCCGTTGCTCGAATCGGCCAGCCTGGCATCAATTATCATCAGGTCTAAATTAGAGCCCCATCTCGGGAGTGTGGGGGTCTCGGAATATAGTAGAGTGGCACGGCAGCTTGCCCCCTCCAGTTGCAACCATTCGCGCAGAATCCAACCCTTCGGAGAGTTAACCGGATTGGCCCAGTCCGAATGCTTGGCATTAAAATCTCCGGTCAAGACGTAATATTTACCGATATTACGGAGGCTGAGCTGTGCGGCCAGCTCGTCGAGATCGGGTTTAAATAAGAGTCGATCCCTGTGAAAGCTATAAGACGCTGCCACCACCAGGGCGAGTTCGTCACCCACATCGACCTCGAGCGCCACCGACTCCATCGACCTGTCGTCCGGAAAGTCAAGGTCGATCCTTCGAGCCTTAAAAGTCTTTTTATAAATTATCGCAACGCCACCGCCGACTCTTTTACTAGTTCTATCGCGACGGATCGACTTGTAACCCGATGGGAGAGAGAGGTTAATTCTCTCGTACAGTTTCGTCTCAGAAAGGCATAAGAAATCCGGATGATAACGCAAGATAAAATCGTTTAGCTCAGCCCGTTTGTGCAGCGAGACAATGGAATTAACGTTTGCATGGATAATAAGCAGTTTATCGATACCGGCAGCACCGTGATCGACCAAGGAAGCCATTATCGTGCATTAAGGCCTCGCTTACCGCCGGTTGTACCCTTGCGCCCCGAGGAGCGCGCAGTGAGGTTCCCCTCGACGAGGACGTCGAAAAGAATATCGATTCTGCGCGAGTTTTCCTCGTTTCTACGCAGCAGATCGCTGACATTGGTGGCAATCGCGTCTATCGCCATGAAAATTTTATCGATTTTCGCATTGGTCGACATAGCCTCGTCGCTCGTACCCTCCGGAACAAAGGACGAGTTGACCCGAACGGGTTGCGCCTGCTCAAGAATATTCGCAGTCGCGCTCGGTGCGGCTGTGGGCACGGCCCCGCGAGCTCCCACCACCCGGCTGTACGATAGGCCCGGCCTAACGCCAGACCGGAGCGGGAGCAGGGCACGAGGAGCTACTCCCCCCACCGACCCATCAACGAGTGCGTTTGGCCTCATGGTGGCACGATTTGCTACTTTGTGGTTTTTGATAAAGGGGCATCCACGATAAGATGCCGGATGGCCGAACTGCTTGCAATTGACGCAATAGATCGCGGTATGCTCCGTCGCCTCATTGACAGTGAATTTGCCTCTTTCGTGGGAGAGGTTGCACTTAACGCAACGAAAATCTAGATTGCAGCTAACAGCTGCATGCCCCAATCTTTGACAATTGTGACATTGTAGAGTTTCTTGCCTATGGAATTTTTCCCAGCGTATACGCTGGTAGTTTAAGGCGTGAATAGAAGAGAGGAGAGAAAGCTCCGAAGTAGGAGTGAATTGTATCAAGAACATGGGTAGCGCGATACCCGATTGTTTCGACCGCACCGTTTCAAAATTGGCATCTATCCCTTTGAGGATCATCGTTAAAGGCCTTTCTACTTTAGGAGTGTACGTATAGAAACGGATTTGCGCGTTAGACAGCAACGATTTTAATTTGTTGAATGTCTCCATATCATTGGGATAAATAAGGTGGCTTCTCGGGCCACTACGTTTAAGCGTGAACGAGACTTTGGATAAGACACTTTTACTAACAATAAGATTGATTATCATCTGAGGCGACGACGCATGTACAATAATAGGTGGGGGCTTACCCGAACCCCGTGGTCTCGTCTCCCTCGGTACGCTTGCAGGGGGGATGCGAGCGGTCGCTTCGTTCCCGGTAACGGAGTCGGCCAAGTTCTCCTCCAGTGGCTGAAACCGGTTGGAGGTGGTGATACCTTCCGCGGTGACGGGGATGATTCTCCGAGATACACGGGAAGGCAGCGATGGTGGTGGTGGTGGCATCGCAGTCATCTGAGCCGCCTGGAGAGCCGCGACGATCGCAGCAAGCTCGTCGATTTTGGCTTTGAGAGCCAAGTTCTCCTCCATCAGCGTTTCCACAGTGGGAGGGTTCGAATGCGTAGACGCCATGGCCGGTCGACCAGGCACGTTGAAGATGCCGAGGCCATGTCGCTCTGCGCTTCCATGGTGGAAATGGAACTGGGGTTGGTCAAGTCCTCCCCGGCAGGGGGAACGATATCGGTCGCTGCCTCCGATCCCGTCTTCCCCGCACCAGAGGTCGATGGCTTCAGGAGATCCTGAACGGCGGTTTCCAGCCGTGCAGGAATTAGCTGGGACTTCTTGCGCTTCTGCACGATGGTCTCCGTGGAGACCGCTAGATTGGTCCTGGACTTCCCCCGCTTGAGGGGCAGTAACGAATGCGACCGCCCCTTCGCTGGTTTGGCCTTTGGACGTTTATCGACGGATGACACGCTGGACGCCGTCGTTGACGGGTTGATTTTCGTCAAGAAGTCGTCCATGACGATGACTTTTTTGTCGCCTTGATAGGCGACTTCACTACACAGTCCGGCGACGTCACTTGCAAGCAAGTGCCTGCCTTGAAGCACACAAGGAAGCACTCACTACACTCGAGATTTTGTACAGAGTATTTCGCGGAGAATATACGGCGATAGGAAAGCCGAGTTTACCGGCAGCTCAACTGTGTACTAGGCGGCAAAAACTGTTTGTTGTCGCTAGACGTCAATAGACACAGGGTCCTTGAAGCTAATTCCAGGAATGCTGAATTTCTTGCACTGTGTTGACTCGGAGAGCTCTCGAAACACGTCCGATCTCGACGAGCTCTGAACGAAGAGTGCGCGTGGCATGTATTTCCAGCACGAGTGGTTAGATACGAATGTCGCCCCAATGCGCCACCACGCTCGTGACAATAGGTTCGCGACTGGCAAGTAAACGGGGCAAGTCAATCAGCGAGATTTCGAGCGCACGGGAAGGAGTAGCAGGCGGAGCTCTTCCAAGGACATATGCGGCGATCAAATTAGCACCATGCCTGCTCTAGCCACTGCGCCATTCCTTCTCTTGAGAGAGCGTTTAAAATTCTAGCATATAAACAGCATACGATTAACAATTTACTTAATTATCTTGATTGTTTTCCTTAACACGTATCTTTTCGCGTGCAGAAACATTGATTGTAATAAAATGAACATACTGTATTAAAATAATGTAAAGGTAGCAAATACTGATAGTGTTTCAGCCCGAAATGCGTTCCAGAAATCGGTTGTTAATTTTTCCGACAACCTCGCGCCATATCAAAAAAATATGAAAAATCTTGAGCATTGTAATGGCAACATCAAGTAGTTACTGTAAAAATCTAATGATTGTACCCTGAACATTTGCAACGTAAAAATCTGAAAAAAATCCCTAACGTGTGCAATCACATTTAGAATGAGTCAGAATTTTTTCGAAAATTTTACACATCACTAATTGTAAGTGGGGAAAATGAGGCGAACGAATGACCCATCGTGGAATAAAATAGCTTCAAGGTCACTTTTGACTCCCTTATCCTGCTAGACCCTTTAATGTCAAAACACTTAGTTCAGTCATAGCTTTTTATATTTATAATAAATTTCTTAAATAATAAAGATGAACACCATTGAAAGACAAAAAAAATTTGTTGGCAATTGAATAATAAATAATTTATTTCAGAAGCCATTTTGATTAATTCAGTACTCTAATGTAAATCGTTGCAATAATTTGGTTAGAAATTGAAGGATCTCGTGGGTCTCAAGAAATTTCATCATGCCTCATAAAGTACATAAAGACTTATGATAAAAATTTTGAAAAAATAATAACATATTCAAATTCGTGTACCGGACAATATAGAAATATCAAAACTGTCGTAAGTTTATTAAAACTTGTTCAAAGTATGTAAATAAGAGCTGATACAATTGAAATGAAATTTTTGGTCAGTGGTCACAGCTATTTGCCTAATGATTCAGATTTTGCCATTATTGAGTCACATGCGAAAAAGATTCAAAATATTTTTTCAGCAGACGAATTGGTACAACATAATCAAAACATGTAAAAAGAAAGCGCCCTTCAATGTAATCAAAATGACTCACTAAGATTTCTTCTCAACAAAACCTTTAGAAATTGCAGTAGTTAACAGAGAATTAACCGTTATAAAGTTTCCAGTAAATTGGCTTAAAATGCACTGGATAAAGTTAGAAAGGTCCAACCCGCATCTCATACAATTCAAATGTAACTACAACGAAAATTTAGAATTCAATGCCATTAATATACGTAAGTCTATAGTAGGTAGACCACAAAGTTTGAAAAATCTAGATCAGCCTTTATTATATCCTAAAGGTAGAAATGTGACAAGGGAAAAAAGGAGGGATATGATGGATCTGCTAAAATTCATTCCTCCTGTTAAACATGAGTACTACAAAAACTTGAGAACAAATAAAAATGACGAGATCTCACATACAGCTGATGAAGAAGACATCATTTATATTGGTGATGAATTAATCAGAAATAATATATTAGGGTGTCCCCTAAGTTTCTTCCGCGCCACGCTATGAATGACTCTAGCTGGCTATATTTATATAAACATGCGGGCTTATCTCTTAGCCGTTTATGGCATCGGTTTCAGTCGTCCCAGAGCTCTTTCAAAGTACGTTTCGTTGGTGACATAGTCTCTTTTAAAATTTTTTCTGCACCGTTTAATATGGAGAGCCAAAAGAAGCATTTGCGGCATGTTATGCTCCATTGCTTTAAAAAAGGCAATAGTGCAAAGGACACTGCAGGCGAGATTTGCACCGTTTGCGGGAGTGGTTCTACGACTATTAGGACCGTCCGCACTTGGTTTAAGAAATTTAGAGCTGGCAATTTCGAGTGAAAAGATGAAGACCGCAGCGGCCGCCCAGCAACGACGAATACGGACCTTATCAAGACTATGCTCGCTGAAAATCCGCGATATAGTGTGCGCCAGATAGTGGATGCCACTAACATTCCCAAGACAACGGTACATAAGCATTTAATCAAGATGGGATAGGCGTGACGATATGAAGTTTGGGTTCCACACCTATTGACGGAGACCGGCCTTATGAACCGCGTCTCTACGTGCGATTTGCTTCTTCAGCGACATGAAAGAAATCCTTTCTTAAAGAGTCTTGTCACTGGAGACGAGACTTGAATTTTGTATCAAAATGTGCATCAAAAACGCACTTGGTCTATGGAAAATAGACCTTTAACTGTTGCGAAGCCTGGACTTCATCCGAAGAAGGTTCTTTTGTGCATTTGATGGGACTGGAAAGGTGTAGTGTACTACGAGCACCTTCCTCAAGGAGAAACGATCAATGCTAACAAATATTGCAATCAACTTGATTAATTGAAAGTCGCCATACCAGAAAAACGGCCAGAATTGGCGAACCGACGAGGCGTCGTTTTCCATCATGACAACGCAAGACCGCATTTTGCGTTGGCCGTAAGGCAAAAATTATTACAGTTTGATTCGGACGCTCTACCTCATCCTCCATACTCCCCAGACCTTGCACCATCCGATTATTACTTGTTTCTCTCCTTAAAAAATTCTCTCTGTGGTAAATCTTTCAAATCTATAAGCGAAATAAAAACGCACCTAGATGAATATTTTGTAAGTAAACCTCAACAATTTTAGAAAGAGGGCATAATGAGGCTTCCTGAGAGATGGAAGAAGGTTATAGAACAGCACGGTTTATATATAACATAATAAATCAACCTTAAACAACAAATATCGTATATTCATTTCGCATCAAAAAAAGGGAAAAAACTTATGGGACACCCTAATATTATAAGAGAACTGATAATATTCATTTTTATGAAAAATCTGTAATTAAAATATATAATGATTAACTTTTTCTGTAATGAAAAACTTAAAAATGTGAACATTGAATTTTGTTAGGATGGGCGTGGATAATGGGTACTGAGTAAATTGCACAATCGGTAATATTTAAGGATTACACTTTATTTTCCGTCTTTCCACCACCATTCCCGGTATCCCATTACACCCCCTCTCTAACCGCGCGTCACTCTCGCCTCCACGCACGCGCACCTACTTTCCCGTCAATGTAACCATACAGGCTTCAAATTTAAATATTACTTTTTCCGCTTGCCAAATCGATTAACTCCCCAGTGACATAAGCATTGTAACATTACTGAAATTACTTTTTCGGTATTCTTTATTATTAATTTTATATACCGTTATATGACAGCTACATCTGTATTTATGCATTCTACAATATTTATTTGAATTTGTATTATAAAGGGAATTTTAAAAAACAGTGTCCAGGGTGTAAAAAAATTAATGGTCATGGCTTGGAGGGGTTGTTCTACACCTCGGATTGGATGGAGATTTGTGAAAAGAACCTGCCGCAAAATTCGCGGAAGGGTAGTTGATTTTTTCGGACTGGCTTATCGCATTCGTCTTGTTACGTAGGTAAAATGTCTGAGAGGAACCATGGGTCAGAATGGCGACTGGAGGTTCTCTAATGTTTCTATTATTTTGTTTTCGTGTTGGAATTTGAGATTGTCTACCTGCTGTTTGAGAGTCAGGTATTCGTCCTGCTCGTCGAAAATACTATTGGGTTCGTAACCTAATTGCAATTCGAATGGTGTGTAACCCGTAGCGCGGTTAGTGGTGCAATTATAATTGAGCATAGCTTTTGGAAGGAGTAGGTCCCATGGATTTTCCGCGGTTTGGTAACAACGAATATATTCTTTTAGAATGGCATGAGACCTTTCATTTTTTCCGTTGGACTGAGGGTGATAAACTGCGGTTAGCACATGCTTTGTCTTCATGAGATTGCAAAATTCGGTGAACTCTACAGATGTAAATTCTCCTCCGTTATCGGTTAAAATCTCTTTAGGTTTACCAAAAATTCGTAGCCACGAAGCCCAGACGGCTTGTATTACGGCTGCGGTTGATTTATCTATGAAGGGTTCGCACATTATATACCTGGTTAAATAGTCCTGTATTACTAAAATATACTTGCTTTTACGTGGGGTTTCATCTAATGGGCCTACTATGTCCAGGGATATTTTGTCCGTAGGTTTGGCCGGAATGTCGGTCATTTGCGGAATGTACGTTTGGCGTTTTGTATCTTTTTGTTTTTGACACGTGATACAATTTTCTACGTAAGTTTTCACATCTCGCGTAATATTAGGCCATTCGTATTGTTTGCGAATTTTCTGCAATGTCTTATCGTACGCGCAATGTCCTCCAATAATTGAGTCGTGAGCCGACTTAATGATTTCCCTTTTATCCGTAGGGATTGACTTTGAAATATAAATTTCTATGTCACGATCAAATTTTGAAAACACGGAAGCAATTTCGGAATTTCGGTTTCTATCTTGTATTATGTTGAGCTTAGAACCGCCGTTAAGAGCATTATTAAAAGTCTCGAATTTTGCCCTATCGGTGTCGTGCGGTGACACGTACATTCTTCCTTTCTCACTAATCTCCGGGGGTATCTCGGTGTAAACGATGGTTGGCAATTCTTTTAGGAAGCCTTGAGAAATTTTTACCTGAGATAGGATCAAAGGGCCGCGGTTGCTGGTGCCTGTATTTGTGGCCTCGTTAGGGCCTTTTATTAACCCCTTAATGAAATCGTCATCTGCCGATTCTATCTGAGGGTTGGTTGAGTAGAACGACAGGTATTTTTCCAACTCATTTCCTACCGGGTCGTGATCTATTACCCTGATCCTACCTCGCGAAAGCGCATCGGCGTTGGTATTATTTTTTCCCTGTTTGTACACTATTTCGTATTCATATTCTAATAATTTCAATCTCCAACGTACCAAACGCGAATTAGGATCTTTTACGTTCATTAACCAAACGAGTGGCTTATGGTCAGTTACAATTGTGAATTTTCGCCCGTACAAATATTGATGGAAATGTTTCGTTGCCCAAACTATAGCTAATAACTCCTTTTCCGTTGTAGAGTATCGAGTCTCCGAGTTATTTAGTGTTCGCGAAGCGTAAGCTATCGGCTTGTCCTTCCCTATCGTGCCTTGCGATAAGACGGCACCTAACGCGTAATTACTTGCGTCTGTGGTGAGAACAAAAGGTTCCGCCCAGTTAGGATACTGAAGGACCGGTTGCGTAGTTAACGCGTTGCATAAGGCCTCGAAGGCTATCTGCTGTTCGTTAGTCCATTGAAATTCCTGATCCTTTCATAAAAGCTGGTTGAGAGGTTTTGCGATCTTAGCGAAATCCTTAACGAATTTTCTATAGTAACCGCATAGTCCTAAGAACTGTTTAATTTCCTTCGCGTTTTTGGGGACTGGGTAGTGTTTTACCTTTTCAATTCGTTTCGGATTGGGTTGTACCCCATTGGCCAAAATAACGTGCCCCAAATACTCCAATTCTGGCTTTAGATACTCGCACTTATCGGGTTGGAGTTTTAGGCCGCATTGGCTTAAGCGCTCGAATAAAGTTTTTAAATTTTTATTGTGTTCTTCTAAGGTTCTACCGAAAACAACAATGTCGTCGATGTAAACGAAGCAGCTATTTCCGATTAAACCCTGTAGTCCGCGATTCATAAGTCTCTGGAATGTAGGTGGTGCATTTTTTAGTCCGAACGGCATTCGAACAAATTCAAAGTGCCCGTTGCTGGTTGAAAAAGCGGTTTTATGGACGTCATTTTCTTTAATACCGATCTGATGGAATCCCGAAGCGAGATCGAAAGCGGAAAAGTATTTCGCGTTGCCTAGTTTGTCTAGTATTTCATCGATATTAAGGATCGGGTACGAATCTTTTATAGTTTTCTCGTTTAGTTTTCTGTAGTCTATTACTAAACGCCACTTCTGTTTTCCCGACGGGTCTAATTTCTTAGGTACAATCCATAGTGGACTGTTATATGGACTATCGCTATCTCTGATAATACCTTTCTGCAACATGTCTGTTATTTGACGTTTAATTTCGTCCTGATGTATCGGAGGATATCTGTACTGTTTCGTATAGATTGGGGTTTCGTCGGTAGTTTTAATTTCGTGTTCCAATACTAATGATTTTCGAAGAGGATCGCCCGGTAATACGAAAATATCTTGGTAATTTGAGATAATTTCCCACATTTCTTTTCTACCTTCGGTTAGGTGGTCTAGTCGCGTGTTTTCTTTTAACAAATTAATTCTTTCGTTTGTTTTGCTACTGCTGTTTATGTGGAAAATCAGTTTTTCATCAAAATCTTCTACGGATTCGACTTGATTTTTAAGGAAGTCAGAAAGTATAGGTTGACCATTTGCATCGATTTTCGTGATTGCTCCAGTTCCTGTTATGAAATTGACGATTACTGTCTTGTTTTTACAATTGCTATTTGAATTATCGCATCGTTTGACAATATTCCCGATCTTGAAAGCTTTGCTCGAAAGAGAGAAATCGTGTGAAAATAGGAAATCTGCGCCCAATATGCCGTCTTGAAGAATGGGAGATCTATCGTCCACTGCTTGAAATTGATTGCATTTTACGTTGAATGGTATAAAAACTGAATATAAAGTGTTCGTGGTATTGTTTGTAATACCCCTAAGTGTCATCGGTACGCCTTGCGGAAGATCTTTATCTAATATTTGTTTCTCTTTAATTATTGAGATTTCACTACCTGTGTCGATTAGGAATATGGTCGGCCGAAGTCCCGGTAATTCTAATCGAACAAACGGGGAATGGTCCACACGATGTTCCTCCGTTGCTGTCGATCTGGCACTTCCAATGGTGACTGTGGTGTTCGGCGGGACCCATTGAAAAGGGTATAGCAGGATAAGGGGGTCAAAAGTGCCCTTCAACCGATTTCAATGGGGACGGTCTCATTCGATAGATAATGCTCGGCGATTGATGTCTACAAATTTTTAACCCTGAATTTTGACCGGAAGGGTAGTTATGGGGAAAATTAAAAAAACAGGTTTTTGGCCCTTTTTCCCCATTTATTGAGGCGTAAAAAATCCAAATAAATTCTGACATATTCTACACGGTACCGGACATATTGGAGAATTTTTTCAGATTTTTCCGTCGAAGTAGCTAAGCGTGACAAATCGGCAAAGTAAAAAAAAACGGAAAAAAGAAGATTTCGTATCGAAATCTTCGAGGTACAACTTTTTGGTTTATATAGTAACAATCTAACACCTACGATTGTTATCCCCAATTTTTTTCAGATTTTTAAACCACCTGCGTCATTGTGAAAAAAATCGAAAACCGATATTCGGGACGTATTTTGATCTAAAACGCAAGAAGTAATTGTTATTTTTCCATTATTTTGATAGAGTATGTTCATTTTGTGCTTTTCAATGTTTCTGCATACAAAGCAATTGCGAGTGAATGCAAAGGATTGAATTGATTCAATTATTCGTAAGCTAAACACTTCCTTATCAGCTAAAAATACGAACGTCCTTTCAATAGCAGCGATGGCGCAGTCGGTAGAGTTCTTGGCTGCGGAACCTCTCGAAACTTTTTGTCGCCGGTTCGAGTCCCAATGAGGTAAAATAATTTTTTTTTTTTTTTTTTAGTCATTCACTGCATAACAACAAATAATAATCATTTTTCAATTTTTCAATGTTTTTTAAACATTTTTAAATACTTATTCAATATGAAATATATGTAAAAATAATTATGGAGCATATTGTTTTTTTCATTGATTCGTCCTAGCCACATCTCGTTATTCTTTTGTACATTGAACGAATATTAGTTTACTGTAACGAATGCAAATATGTATTCAATATTAAAAGGATCCAATTGTATATTCTGATGAATTGTAATGAAGGTGATGTCTAACGGAAAGAAGGGTCTATTTCTTTTTAAACATTCTTATTTTTGTATTTACCGCTTCTCCATTTATGCAGAGATCACCCAAAATGGACAATGAATTGAAAGAAAGAAGGTATATTGGGATTTCGTCCGTTATAATTCCTTTACTGTTTTATGCAAATCAACTCCTCAATATTCTTAAATGCCTCGTCCGATCACGCCACATTAATCAAAGAAGTTATCGTTGCTTCATTGACTATACCCCTAATATAATTGGAATTTCGGGCATCAAATGTTATTGCTGTGAATGTGCGAGTGGTAACCGTACCATAGGTTGTTGTTCGCACATTGCTACAATAATATACTACCTGTCGCACGCACGGTATCTATCGACAATTGTTAGGCCTTCAGAGATATTGACAAAAATATTTAATAAAAATGAAGTGGTGCCCATCATTAATGAACATAGTGACGGGGATTAAAGCCACACGAAACGTGTTTCAACTTTTAATTATCAAAAGGTAATCTATCGCATGCCATTTATATTTTCACACTAATATTAATTTCCGTATTAACAATTGTTATCCAGTTAATACTTAAAAACATTTGTTTTCTAATTATATTTCATGGGAGGTGAATTGGCGAGAGAAAAGTTTGAAGTATTCCGCAGCTAGATACTGTAGCCTAATCATCAAATGGTAATCTATCATTCGTATTTTTACATTAATATTCATTTACGTATTAATAACATTCCAGTCAATAATTTAAAAAAAATGATCATCAGTTCTAAAGGTACAACTCGGTACCTGCCCGCTACCTACACGCTGCGCAGGTAATTGCGGACTAGATAACTGAAGGGAGTACATAATACCGGAGTAAGTGTAATGAAACAATAAAGCCTTCTGAACTGAATTTAATGTTTTCGTGTACTTAAAGTGGTTGGAAAACACGATTGCAATAGGGCACAAAACCTAAAGCTGAAGAAGTTGATTTGCATAAAACAGTAAAGGAATTATAACGGATGAAATCCCAATATACCTTCATTCTTTCAATTCATTGCCCATTTTGGATGATCTCTGCATAAATGGAGAAGCGGTAAATACAAAAATAAGAATGTTTAAAAAGAAATAGACCCTTCTTTCCGTTAGACATCACCTTCATTACAATTCATCAGAATATACAATTGGATCCTTTTAATATTGAATACATATTTGCATTCGTTACAGTAAACTAATATTCGTTCAATGTACAAAAGAATAACGAGATGTGGCTAGGACGAATCAATGAAAAAAACAATATGCTCCATAATTATTTTTACATATATTTCATATTGAATAAGTATTTAAAAATGTTTAAAAAACATTGAAAAATTGAAAAATGATTATTATTTGTTGTTATGCAGTGAATGACTAAAAAAAAAAAAAAAAAATTATTTTACCTCATTGGGACTCGAACCGGCGACAAAAAGTTTCGAGAGGTTCCGCAGCCAAGAACTCTACCGACTGCGCCATCGCTGCTATTGAAAGGACGTTCGTATTTTTAGCTGATAAGGAAGTGTTTAGCTTACGAATAATTGAATCAATTCAATCCTTTGCATTCACTCGCAATTGCTTTGTATGCAGAAACATTGAAAAGCACAAAATGAACATACTCTATCAAAATAATGGAAAAATAACAATTACTTCTTGCGTTTTAGATCAAAATACGTCCCGAATATCGGTTTTCGATTTTTTTCACAATGACGCAGGTGGTTTAAAAATCTGAAAAAAATTGGGGATAACAATCGTAGGTGTTAGATTGTTACTATATAAACCAAAAAGTTGTACCTCGAAGATTTCGATACGAAATCTTCTTTTTTCCGTTTTTTTTGACTTTGCCGATTTGTCACGCTTAGCTACTTCGACGGAAAAATCTGAAAAAATTCTCCAATATGTCCGGTACCGTGTAGAATATGTCAGAATTTATTTGGATTTTTTACGCCTCAATAAATGGGGAAAAAGGGCCAAAAACCTGTTTTTTTAATTTTCCCCATAACTACCCTTCCGGTCAAAATTCAGGGTTAAAAATTTGTAGACATCAATCGCCGAGCATTATCTATCGAATGAGACCGTCCCCATTGAAATCGGTTGAAGGGCACTTTTGACCCCCTTATCCTGCTATACCCTTTCGCTGTTGTCCGACCTGCTCTCCTCGCTGTTCTCTCCACTGTTTCGTTCTGCATTCGGCTTCGAGATGACCACGTCGCTTACAGTAATTGCACTCTTTTACACGCCATCCCGAGTTAGTATCTTTATGAGTTGGTCGGTGTTGCTCCCTTGAGTTACGTTGGTCCCTCGGTTGAGTCCATATTCTTGACTGTTGATGCATGTACTGCAGTTCCGTATCGTACATGCGTGCGGCCTCGAACGTTTGGTTTAGCGTCTCCAGCTGTTGGCTGAACAGATATTGGGAAATTTCGGGTCTAACGTTGCGTCGGAAGCACTGGATCCCTTCTTCGTTGCAGATAATTTCCTTAACCCCTTGACTGACTTTGACGAGTCTGACTCGTCATTGATTTCCTGGGCCATCACAGACTTTGACGAGTCAGACTCGTCAAGCGCTTCTTTCGGCGGACGCCGTGCAAGTTACAATTAGATTACATAGTTGCTTCACTCGTTCGACGATTCTCATTTAAAAAAGCACACTGAAAGTAAGAGTTCAGTTTAGCAGAAGTCTCGCACGGTGAATGTTATACTAGCCAATATTTGAGTTTAGTAAAGATTATAAATAATCCCCGTAACATGTATAAGCCGGATGCATTATATGAAAGTGGGGATGATGGTGCAATTGGTTACTCTAGTACTCGTGTAAGACCCATATCAAGCAGTGATGATTCTGATGTAGCAGACGATGAATGGAATTGGACAGAAGACGAAAATATTGTAAACATAAAAGAATTTACCGAAACTCCCGGTATCAATCCATTAGTATTACGAACATTGGGAGCAGATTCAACACCTCTGTGTGTTTTAAAACAAATTTTATCTGACGACTTTTTTGAAATGATAGTCCGGGAAACAAATAGATATGCAGATCAGATGAACATGGAACACACTACGAAAATGAGCAAAGACTGGTTTCCAGTAACGAATGATGAAATCAGGGCATATTTTGCGTTATGTATTATAATGTCGCAAGTAAAAAAATCCAAATTAGAAATGTATTGGTCTAAACGCAGAATAATAGAAACACCTGTCTTTTCGGAAATTATGCCTTATAAACGTTTCCTATCTATAACGCACTATCTCCATTTCGTAAATAATGAGACGATGTCTAAAAAAGATAGAATACGAAAAATTCGACCCGTGGTCGAATATCTAAATACCAAATTCCAACAATTATACGTCCCAGAAGAAGATGTTGTCATAGACGAATCTCTTATGAAATTTAGAGGGCGACTGAATTACGTTCAGTTTATTGCATCAAAACGGGCGAGATTTGGAATCAAATTCTACAAGTTATGTGAATCTACTTCTGGATATTGTTCTCGGTTTAAAATTTACACGGGACAGGATAAAATTGAAGGAACTGATATACCTGTATCACAAAGTATAGTAATGGAACTGGCTGAACCTATTTTAGGGGAAGGGTATACCTTGTTTTTAGACAATTGGTATTCCTCACCAGAATTATTCAAGATTTTGAATAGAAATAATACAAATGTTATTGGAACGGTTAGGAAAAATCGAAAGAATATGCCAAAGAAGCTTACATCATACAAACTAAAAAGGGGAGATGTAACAACGTTATCATGTAAAGGCATTCTGTGCTTACGCTGGCGTGATAAGAAAGATGTATATATAATGAGCAGCAAACATTCAAGAGCAGAAATGGTTACCACAGGAAAAATCAGAAGAAAGAAAGGAGGCGAGCAAGAAAATGTTATAAAACCCAGCTGTGTAATAGAGTACAACCGTGGAATGGGAGGTGTTGATAGGCAAGACCAATTTCTTGCAAGTTTCCCACTAATGCGGAAGAGTATCAAAGGATACAAAAAAATGTTCTTTTATATGTTTGATATAGCTGTCTATAACGCTTATGTGCTATATTCCAAGTTGCCGAATCGAACAAAGCAATCGATGGTAAATTTTAGGTTGAATATTGCAGAAGACATGCTATATAATTTGTCTCTTCCTGACTATCCAGCACGTGGCAGACCGTCGCAAAGTGAATGCCCGACTCGGTTACAGGCCAAACATTGGGCACATTTCCCTGAACATATTTCCTCGACTGAGAAAAAGAAACTACCAACAAAGAGATGCCGCGTGTGCGCAAAAAACAACATAAGAAGTGAAACAACATGGCAGTGCAAAAAATGTTTAGTCCCGTTACATGTTCCAAAATGCTTCGAAATATTCCATACTGTGCAGAACTATTAAATTATTATTTTTTAATGTAATTTAGATGCTCTTTGGTGACGTCAATCTGATTAATAAAAATCCAAATTTGAAAATAAAATGTACTCTTTCTCAGTCTTCACGTAACTGTTCAATTAAGCGAAATTAAATAGTTTTTTTTTGTCGCATCAAATTCCATTTAATTCGTCAGTCAAGGGGTTAATATCGATATATGTTTGTAGCCTCCTTTCGGAGTTTACGGCAGATAGTAGTTCATCTTGTATTTGGGAGAAGCGGTGTATAAATTCGTTTATGGGTTCGTGTGGCCTCTGTTTACACGAATCCCGTTTGGTTTTCATCGACGAAGTGTCGATCGTTCTCCCATAGATAAAGCGAATTTTTTCTATTAACTTTGGAATCGTTGTTATGGCATCTGGTCGAATCGTTGTAGCTGCGCGTCCTTTTAATTTTTGCGATATGAGAGCCAACAGGAGAAGCGAGTGCTGATTTTGATTCAGCATGGATGAAACTTTCATAACGATACTAATAAAATTTTCCGTGTTTGTACCGTCAAAGTCCGGAATTAGCGGCAAACATTGTTCATATTTCTCCAGTCTAACCATGGGTTGTAGCCCTTCGTTTAGGGAGGACGGACAAGCGTTAACCGGTGTTTGATCGGCTGGTTTGGATTCTTCTAATGCTCTTAGTCGATTGCATACTTGTAACATTTTCTCAGCTATCAGATTCATGTCGATTTGAGCTCGAGTAGGGCTTTGTGTTCTTGACATTTTACCAGGAGGAGCAGTCACGTAGTCGTTCGCAAGGTCAGATAATGTATCGGTAGAGAGACTTACGTTGGTCCTGCCTTGGCGCCACTGAGTCCAGTTATGATCCAGTTCGTCTTCTTGGTGCGGTTCTCCGGGTTCTTATGAGGATATCCCAACGATTCCTTCTTGAAGGATATCTAGTCAGCTAGAAGATTTTCCGTTGGTTCACGTCCGCGGACAGTATCCCACCGCTGCCACCAATTTATGTCGTCGAACCGCACAAGACGATTTAGATTTTTATTATTTTATTAGAAATAAAATGTGTTTACAGAATTTCGAGGTTTTTACTATGTTAACTGTACGAATTATAAAGAAAAAATGCTGCTCGGCCTCTCGAAGGTTCCCTTTTTATATTTGAGTTTCCCAAGGGCGGGGGTAGGGATACTCCTAGGAAAAGGAAAGGTGGGGAGAAGAACTTGCTGGAACCGATTGGGAATTTGGGATGCAACGTAGGTTTGAATGGGTGACTCATGTTTATTGATATCGCTAGCATCTAGGAGCGGAAGTGGTGGATCATTCTACAATAACCAGCCAGCCAGTCTTCGTTAGTCCAGGGGAATACAAAAGGGTCTGTTTGACTTGGGATAGGGAAAGAATATGGGAAAGTGTGCGATGCAGCGAGATAAGAATTGGGTACGACGTGAAAGGTTTTTGTAGATAAAGGAATGCCTCGTAACATTGGGCTAGGACCGGAAAAGGGCCAGCCTGCATAGGAGGACGGCGGCTAGAAGGGTTTTCGGGAGCCGAACTTGGGTTTTGACCAAGGGAGGGCTAACTTCCGAAAAACTCTGATGGAGCTGATGTCCCTCTCCGGTAGTCGAGAGAGCGTCTGCTGGTGCTTACATGGATGGAGCGGTAAGGACCGCGTAGTATTGTACGTGCACGTGGTGCAATAGTTGAAGGGCCGCCGACACAGGGAGGGGTAAAATTAAGGCCTGGTCCGGCACACCAGACACCATGAAAGAGGGGTGGATGGGAGATGTGCCGGAGCCCCTCTCGTAAGTCCGTAGGTGGTACAAAACTTCCGGGTGCCGACACCTGTCGATAACGGATCCGCCGTTTTTTGTTCACCACCGTCGGCAGAGTGGGGCGCCACGTCCCCGGAGTAATAAGCCGGACTCGCCGCACTTCGTTTGTCCTTGTACGTTGAGCCCTAGCAATAGGAGCCAGGGCACGGGACTCGGGGAGGTGCGATAGAGACCCCGTCCCGAGCGGCTAATCCTAGGGTTAGTAGCCCGAAGGGGCACTTGGAACGGGTGGGACTTTTTAACATCTTCTAATTTTCCGCCCTCCGGGCGAGGTGTCGAGCGGCAAATGGAATGGTGCCCTTTTTGTGAGCGATGAGAATGGTTTGAACGTGCAGCCAGCAGTACGTCTCTTGAGACTCGATGGAGGGGATTTCGGCGAAGTTGGGGGCCTTTGCTAGCGAAAAAGGTTCCCATCGCTCCACCTCCACGTGGTGTCCTCTGGGGCTGGCACTCCTGCTTGCGGGGGTGTCAGCGCGAACGGAGCGAGTGGGTCGACGGACGGATTTTCTTTACAACGACTTGGCAACCCCTTTTTAATAACAACTATGGACGGACGAACGAATAGTAAGGAAGTTTACGGTGCAGGGGAGGGATACCCCAGTATCGGCGAAGTCGCGGGTGGTAAAGCAGGCCCCGCTACGTCGTCATCCTACGACTGCGGCTCCTCCGGGGTTGGGCACAATGCCCCGGTTGTAGTGCTCACTAATTGTGACCAACAGACCGGCAAGTCAATAGACGTGAAGGCGAGAAGCAAGGCGGGACCGTCTTGCTCGGCTGCTTCGGCAACGAGCAAGACGAAGACGACCGGCTCCTCGTCTTCCAAAGGCAAGGATACGGACAGAATCAAGGAGAAGCCACGTAAAGTGCGCATCTCTGAGATTGAGAAAAGGGAGATGTGGGACGAGGAGGTCATGGCTCTCTTCGCTGAGATCGACCAGCTGGACGAGGATAGCAGCGGGGGAGTCAGTAAGGGCAAAACGACCAAGGGGGGCGCGAAACCGGGAGGGGTTTTCTGGATCCAGAGAAACTGGGTCCCGGAATGAAATATCTCCCGAGGGGATCGTTCCTCAGGGAAGGTTTGCCTGCGGTGGAACTGGGCCTCTGTTGGAAGAGGCTAAGGGGCTGCCTGGAATTGACAGCCCAAACGTTGGACAAAATGTCCAACGTTAAAACCACGGACGTGAGGGCAGTTTGGCGGAGTATGAGGGTCTCTCATGTTCTTGGGGAGGAGATAACTCGGCGAGTCAAGAACAACGACGCCCCGGACGCATCGGCGAGAGAGGTGTTGGCTGCCCGGACTGACCGGGAACGTCGAGCCAACGAGAAGGTAAGGAAGCTGGAGAAGGAGAAGGACCTCCTTCTCCAGAAAATAAAGACGTTGGTGGAGCGTCTCGAGAAGGCCCACGCCCGCCCCCCGGCCACCGTTGTCGAAACTGACAGCGGCGGCATGGAGGTGGACGTCGCTTCTCCGGACCTCGCCACTGGTCAACAGGTGACCACGGTGGGGTCTGGAGTATAGGTGGAGAGCTGGTCGGCGGAAAAGGCCAGAAACCTGGCCAAAGAAGTGGCCGGCGAAATGGCCCGCGAGCATGCCCGCGAAAATGCCGCCAAAAAGCTCGCTTTTGGGCGAGTGATCGCGGGCTTCGAGAAGAGGTTGGCGGAGGTGGAGAAGCCGACGGCTGCCCCCACACGCAGTGGAGGCAGCAAACCCTCTCCTCAACCCGCTCCTTCTCCCCCCCCCCCCCCCCTCACCCACACCCTTCCACAGCCCCTGTTGAGGGAGGTAAGGGGAAAAAGAAGAAGAAGAAGAAAAAGACGAAGAAGAAGAAGCCTGCCCAAGCGGCAGCGAGCGGTGGCCCCGCAGGGCCCCCAGCTCCCGCCAGGACCGAGCCGACTCCAAGGCAGGAGGAGACCTGGGTGCAGGTGGTGAAGAGGGGCAAAAAGGCCCCCACCACCCCCGCTACACCTGCACCCAAAGCGGCGTCGGGGAAGGCACCGCCGAAGACTCCAGCCGGAGGGACAAGGACGGCGCAACCGCCCAAGGGTCCCCCGAGAGGGAAAGGTAAAGGCCAGCAGGAGAGGCCGAAGCTGCCGCGTCCCCCCGGGACGTCAGCAGTGACGGTCACCGCTCCGGCTGGCCAAGAAAAAGACCTGGGTCAGAAGCTGGCCCAGGCCATGTCCAGGGTCGATTTAGAGGCCCTGGGCATTAATAATGACTTTAACCCCAGAAGGGCGGTAACGGGGGCCCTCGTCTTTGAGGTCCTCGGACCCGACAGTCTCCTCAACGCTGGTGGGCTTGTGGCCGCCCTTAGTAAAGCCCTCGAGGGCACGGGGATAAGGGCCGCGTGCCCGCAAAAGACCGCGGAGTTGGTCATCTCCAATTTAACGGAGATGGCTACTCCGGAGGCGGTCAGGCGGGCAGTCGCCGAACAGGGGGGATGCGCGGTCAGCGAGGTCCGGGTTGGGGACTTCCGGAAGACAACTTCCGGGATATTCTCGGCTTGGGCCCGCTGCCCGCTTAATGCAGCAAGGGCCCTGGAGAGAGCTGGACGAATTTCGGTCCAGTTCTGCAGGGCCCGCGTAGCGGCCATTGCACAGCGGCCGCTAATGTGTTTTAGGTGTTTGGAGGTCGGGCACGTCCGCCAGAACTGTAAAAGTTCGGTGGACCGGTCCGGCCTCTGCTACCGCTGCAGCGGGACCGGCCATAGGGCATCGACGTGCCGGGCCGACCCAATCTGCGCGGTGTGCACTAACACCGGTAAACTGGCCCGGCACCGGATGGGAGGTCCGGCGTGCCACCCGCCAACAAGGAAGGCAAGACCTCCAAACCCGGGGAACAAGCCCCCCCCCCCCCCCCCCCCCCCCCCCCCCGGCAACCAAGGAGGCGAAGAAGCTGCCGGCCGGTCGCGCCAACGTGGGAGCACCAGCACCGGCTATGAGGAAAGATGAGGCAATGGAGGTGGAGGAGACGGCTGTAGCGGTGAGTCCCCTCCCCATTCCTTCCCCGTCCTCCTCTATGGAGAAGGTGGGGGAAAAGGGGGTACCAACCCCCTCCCCCGACACCCACCCTAACTTCATCGACGACGGCAGGGAGTTTAGAACTCCCTGCCGATAACTGCGGCCAGGCCGAAGTAGGAGTTGCCCTGGAGGGAGGCTTGTAAGCGGACTAATTATGTCTGCACGCCTCCTCCAGAGCAATATAAACCACTGCCGGGGTGCTCACGATTTGTTGCAGCAGACCCTCCGGCAGTGGAATATCGGCCTGGCGGTGATCGCCGAACCGTACCAAATTCCAGACCGCCCGGATTGGGCAGGGGATCTGGATGGTACGGCGGTGATCACCTGGAGCATGGCCCACGGAGCTCCGACCTGCCGCGTACTTTTTCGCGGCAGGGGCTTCGTGGCCGTAGCCTGGGGGGAACACGCGGTGATTGGGTGTTATGCGTCGCCCTCGAAGAGTCTTCAACTCTTCGAGGGTTATTTGGAAGAGGTTGGCCAGTGCCTTTTAGCATGCCAACCTCGACAGACGCTGGTCCTGGGAGACTTCAATGCTCACGCATTGGAGTGGGGAAGTCCCGGGACCACTCCCAAGGGAACGGCCTTGGTTGAGTGGGCGGCGACTCACGGTCTCATTCTCCTGAATGAGGGAACCGTGAGCACGTGCGTCCATGCCAGAGGAGAATCTATTGTAGATCTCTCTTTCGCATCGCCTGGCATGGCGCGTCGTGTGACCGGCTGGAGGGTTGAGGAAGAGGTGGCCACCTTAAGTGACCACCTCTACATTACTTTTAGTATAAATGCCCCTCCAGCCATAAATGGTCTTCGTCGTCCAGACCCGTCACCGCGGTGGGCCATGAAAGGCCTACGCAAGGACACCGTAGAGTTGGCAGCCTCCGTCTTCGCCTGGCATGAAAGGTCAGGCGAGATCCTCGACGATCCGGAGGCCGGTGCGCTGTGGCTCCGGAAGGCGCTGACATCCATATGCGATGCCACAATGCCCCGGAGCCGCCCTGGTCGTCGGGGATTGGTTTACTGGTGGTCGCCCGAAATCGCAGAGCTTCGAGCTACGTGCGTTCGGGCAAGACGCCAGTACACCAGAGCCCGTAAGCGACGGAGCACGACGGAGGAGGAGGAGTTGAGGCTGCGCCGGATCTTTTCCGCAGCCCGTAGAACTCTCCGCCTGGCCATATTCGATGCGAAAAACCAGGCTTGGAAGGAGCTCCTGGAGGGACTAAATGCCAATCCGTGGGGGCGGCCCTATAAACTGGTCCTAGGCAAACTAAGACCATGGGCGCCCCCGCTAACGGAAAGGTTAGAACCCCAGTTCCTCCGGCAGGTGGTGTCGACACTTTTCCCCAGGGAGGGGACTGTCGAGCCTGCCGGAGAAAGATCGGATGCCAGCGAGGACTGGTCCGATGAACTGGGGATCACGGTCCAGGAGCTCACCGGGGCTGTCAAGCGCCTGGCTAGCCTGAACACGGCGCACAGTGGTTCATTTGGCCGAAAACCTGGCCAAAAAGCCAACAATTTTTTTCGCGATTTTCAAAATTTAGCAATTGCGTTTGATTTGTAACATATCAGAGCATCGGTTTCCATTAATAAAAGTTTTTATTGAACAATGCTCTTAGAGATATGCAATGTCAAAGTTGGCACTTGAATAATGTAACGTATTCACGTCGAAATTCAGAATACGTTTTCAATGTGAAATAATAGTACAATCAACTTTGTAAGTATTTGTAGCTATTCGTCATACTTTTAAATTATAAGTACCTTGGTTTCATTTTTTTATTTAATATTTTACAACTGCTATGGCACAGATTGCAAAACCCATACATTTTATTCCTTTTGCAGAGGAAATAGTTGTGAAGTACGCAAAAGTACAACGCGAATTTTTTTTTAAATTAAACTTTGAAGCTTCCCGAAGAAGTCCCCGTTGTAAAATTTTGCAACTTTTTGCGATTCTATGAGATATTCTTATTTGTTTGTCGCACGCGCCATGCTCGGGGAAATACGTTTACGACATACGGCCAGGCTATCGTGCCTTGGACAAACGAATAATGCTAATCCCTCACTAAGGTTACCCTTGTAATTAACGAAACGCTATATTTATTTCGTTCGGGTTAAAAATCAAAATAATTTTAAGCAAGCTGGTGGCCTTTTGTTCCAAAGCAACAATAGGTAGCCGCGATCACCTCGACCGCTTACCGTCATAAACCGAAAGATGTTTGACGTTTCGGCTGAAAATCTGGCTAGTTGCAGGTATGAGGGCTATATTTGTTTCTCGCAAAGTTGATTTTTTCTCCTTCCACCGTAATTTTAAATACTGGAATGAAAAATAGGAGGTGGAAGCACCGTAAAGTATTTATACCGTGCTACGTTTTCTGACACGGTAGATATCACTTGTACTTTGTGAAAGAAAAATATATTTAATTTAAAAATAATAAGTCAGTTAACTATAATAACGTTCGTTATAAGGTAATTGTTATGATTCTCTGTAATATTAAAAGCTTACAAGATGAATATAATTCACTGTGATCAATAAATGTATCATAATATCTAAATAAATTCTTAATTTTTTAATTATGTTTGTTCGCCAATTTGTTTTTGGAAATTCTGAGTTCAGATTCTTAATTAGCGACCGGAGAAACATAAGAATACTAATTTTCGTGCCGATCCGACAATTTTTCAATACTCGCATCCGCCATATTGAAGCCGCCATTTTGTTTTTGGAAATTCTGAGTTCAGATTCTTAATCAGCGACCCAAATAATACTAATACACCAATTTTCAGCTAAATTGAAAAACTCCTTGGGGTTTTGGCCAGGTTTTCGGCCAAATGAACCACTGTGCGGCGCCAGGACCGGACGGCATCCCCGGCAAAGTACTGGTGCATTCGATGAGTGTCCTTGGACCCGATCTAAAGCGTATTTTCGACGCTTGCCTAAGATCGGGTCGGTTCCCTTCAGGCTGGAAACGCGCTAAACTAGTGCTCCTCCAGAAAGAGGGGAAGTCCGGAGACTCACCAGCCGCATACCGACCAATCTGTTTGCTTGATGAGCAAATAGTGCTTAGAGCTTGATGAGCCGTATAGTCAAGCATCTGTCCTTGGTTGGTCCAGACGTCTCTGAGGCCCAGTTTGGCTTCAGACGGGGTCGTTCCACTGTTGATGCTATCAACAGGGTGAACGACCTCGCGAAGCGGGCGGTAGGAAGGGGCAGTGTTGCGGTGGCGGTGTCGTTAGACATATCCAACGCCTTCAACACTGTTTCCTGGACTGCCATAGGGAGGGCTCTCAAGTATCATCGAGTCCCTCTCTATCTCAGGAAAGTCGTCCTGGATTATCTAAAGGACAGGTGTATAGGTTGGTTCGGTGTGAATGGGCCTTGCACAGACACCGTTGAACGGGGGGTTCCACAGGGATCGGTCCTCGGACCGCTCCTGTGGAACCTTGCTTTCGATAAAGTGCTACGGACTCCCCTCCCCGACGACGCGTCGCTCGTAGCGTACGCAGACGACACCATGGTCGTCGTCGTCGGGAACGACTGGAGGAGCATCCTTGCGATCGCGGAAGACGCGATTAGGAGGCTCTTCTTGTAGATTGAGGGTTTGGGGCTAAAGGTGGCAACCGAAAAAACACAGGCCATTTGACTCTGTGGAGCGACAGGGCTCGGGTTGCCACCAAACGCCTCACTCACGGTGGGAGAGACTGTCGCAGTGAGGCGCAAGTTTAAATACTTGGGCCTCGTGGTAGACAGTTATTGGCGCTTCTCGCACCATTTCGAGAGCTTGGCTCCCAAGTTGGAGAGAGCGGCGGCTGCCTTATGCCGCCTGGCTCCCAACTTGGGCGGTCCAAGTGTGAAGGCAAGGCGACTGTATATGGGAGTCGTCCGGTCCATGGCGCTCTACGGAGCCCCAGTATGGGCCGGCGGCTTGGATGTCAACGGGCGGGCGAACCGCGCTATGCGCAAGGTTCACCGCCTGATGGCTATCCGGGTCGTGCGGGGTTACCGCACGATCTCCTATCCAGCCGCCTCGGTACTGGCGGCCTCCCCGCCGTTTGTCTTTCACCCGGAAATGGCCGCGGAGGTTTACACGAACCTCCGTGCACCGCCGCAACAAGCGGACGAGGGAGAGTCGTCAAGTGCCGAAGATGTGGATGTGAGAAGCCTAGCCGAACAGCGCATGATCGCCAAATGGGTCTCGTGGCTCGAAGAGCCCGAGAACCAGGCATCACGCGCTGTTAATGCTGTCACCCCATTCCTTAGGGAGTGGGAGACGCGAAAGCACGGCCTTCTCTCCTACCGCCTAACACAGATGCTCACCGGGCACGGGTGCTTCGGTGAGTATCTGTGCAAGATCGGCAAGGAGGTAACACCTCGATGTCACCATTGTGACAGGGGGACGAGGACACTGCCCAGCATACGCTGGCGGTCTGCCCAGCGTGGCGAACTGAGCGCAGTGTCTTCAACGCGATTATTGGGGCGGACCTCTCACCACAAAGTGTGGTGAGAGAAATGCTCGCCAGTGACGTAAAGTGGCGAGCGGTTGCCTCCTTCTGTGAGGATGTACTCCTCCAGAAGGAGGTAGCAGAGAGAGACCGGGAGGGGCTGAGGGAGAACACCGCACGCCGGCGAGGCCGCGTGAGGCGAAGGTAACCCGGGGGGGAGGGCTCCTGGGACATGACAGGATCCCTCTACACCCCCTCGGGTCGCCAGGGTTGTTCTCTCTCGGCCAATGTACATATACATTTTATGTACATACTATTTATTGTGTGTGAATGTATTTATTGTATGAGTGTATTTATGTGCGCGTGTGTTATATATTAGGATAAATAGGTTATATTTATTTATAATCTATTTATGGACGGGTCAGCTGAGGCATAGCGCGAGGTAGAGTAGAGTAGAAAAGTAAATTCTGAAGTAAAATTAGGTGACAAATCTAATAAATCTGTGACTGAAACAGATATGCACGATAGGTCTTTATCTCAAAATGATAATGATAGTATACCAAAGAAACTCGAGCCTAGAAGGAGTGAAAGGATTAAACAACACCCCCTATATCATATAATGAGAGTGACACACAGTATGATCTTCTAATGTGTGCACAATCATTTACTAACAAAATTCCAAGTACGTTTGAAGAAGTTAAAAATAGGGAAGATAGAGTTCAATGGGAACAAGCCATTAACGATGAAATAAATTCTCTAATAATAAATAAAACTTGGATTTTGGTAGAAAGACCTAAAGATATAAATATTGTTGACTGTAAATGGGTATTTGCTATTAAAAATAATGAACACGGAAATCCATCGAAATACAAGGCACGTCTTGTTGCTCGTGGTTTTAGTCAGGAATATTTAACTGACTACAATGAAACTTTTGCACCAGTTGCAAGAATGGCTAATTTTAGATTTATAATTGCTTTTGCAAATCAGTTTAATCTATTGATACATCATATGGATGTGAAAACTGCATTTTTAAATGGCGAGTTAAAAGAGGAAAGGGTCTAGCAGGATAAGGGGGTCAAAAGTGCCCTTGAAGCTATTTTATTCCACGATGCGTCATTCGATAGGTAGCCATAAGAAACCATTGTACACAAATTTTTAATCCGATAGCTTGACCGGGAGGGTAGTTATGGGGTAAATTCGAAAAACCAGTTTTTGCCTAATTTTCGCCACTTAATGATGTGTAAAAATGTCGAAAAAATTCTGACACATTCTAAACATGATTGCACACGGTAGGAATGATTTTCAGATTCTTCCGTTGCAAGTGCCGCGCGCAAAAAATCAAAAACGACAAAAAAATGGGAAAAGTGTAGATTTTGCACTGAAATCTTCGAGACACAATTTTTAAATAATTTCTGTAAGTACCTGATGTATCCATTAATGTGCTCAATTTTTTTCATATTTTTTTGATATGGTGCAACACTGCCGGAAAAATCAAAAGCCGATTTCTGGGACGCATTTCGGGCTGAAACGCGATCAGTATTTGCTATCATTGCATTATTTTAATTCAGTATGTTCATTTTATTACCTTCAATGTCTCTGAATACGAAAAGATACGTGTTAAGGAAGAGAATCCAGAAAATAAAGTAAATTGTTAATTGTGTGCTCCGTATATGCTAGAACTTTGAACCTTCCTTCAAGAGTTGAGATGGCGCAGTGGGTAGAGTGTCTGCCTGTGGAACCGCTGGAAACTTTTTGTCGCGGGTTCGAATCCCCATGGGGGACTTAATTTTTTTTTGTGTAATTTTTTTTTTAAATTATTAAACACATAGCAATAATCAATAGTCGCTTTAAGGTGTTTCACAAATATTTTTAAAAATAATTATATCTACTGTTTTTAATAATGCCACGATTTGCGATTACAAGTATTTTTAAACATTTCGTATATTGAATAAACATCGATTTATTAAGACATTTGAAAATGTATGTTAAATGTAAAAGGATCATGAAAAGTTATAATCTATAGAAAGGAAGAAACTCTGCCTTCCTCCTCTTTGTTATAACTTTCCAAGATATAATATTATGTCCCTTCATTATTTAACATATATTTTCATGCATTATAATAAACCAATATCTATTAAGCATACAAAATATTTGAAAATACTCATAATTGCAAAATATGGCATAATTAGGAAAATCATACCGTATGATTATTTTCATGCTGGTTTTATATTTTTTGAAGACATAAAAATATCTGTGAAACACCTTAAAGCGACTATTGATTATTGCTATGTGTTTAATAATTTAAAAAAAAAATTACAGAAAAAAAAATTAAGTCCCCCATGGGGATTCGAACCCGCGACAAAAAGTTTCCAGTGGTTCCACAGGCAGACACTCTACCCACTGCGCCATCTCAACTCTTGAAGGAAGGTTCAAAGTTCTAGCATATACGGAGCATACAATTAACAATTTACTTTATTTTCTGGATTCTCTTCCTTAACACGTATCTTTTCGTATTCAGAGACATTGAAGGTAATAAAATGAACATACTGAATTAAAATAATGCAATGATAGCAAATACTGATCGCGTTTCAGCCCGAAATGCGTCCCAGAAATCGGTTTTTGATTTTTCCGACAGTGTTGCACCATATCAAAAAAATATGAAAAAAATTGAGCATATTAATGGATACATCAGGTACTTACAGAAATTATTTAAAAATTGTGTCTCGAAGATTTCAGTGCAAAATCTACATTTTTCCCATTTTTTTGTCGTTTTTGATTTTTTGCGCGCGGCACTTGCAACGGAAGAATCTGAAAATCATTCCTAACGTGTGCAATCATGTTTAGAATGTGTCAGAATTTTTTCGACATTTTTACACATCATTAAGTGGCGAAAATGAGGCAAAAACTGGTTTTTTTAATTTACCCCATAACTACCCTCCCGGTCAAGCTATCGGATTAAAAATTTGTGTACAATGGTTTCTTATGGCTACCTATCGAATGACGCATCGTGGAATAAAATAGCTTCAAGGGCACTTTTGAGCCCCTTATCCTGCTAGACCCTTTATATTGTAGGAATTAAACGGAAAAAAGTGAAGAAAGTTTATTTAAATTAACAGTAATTCGAATATTATTATAACACAAAACAAAACGACACAAATTATATAACGGATAACGACACGAAACAACTCGGACTACACAACCAACGCAATTAACAATCTCTCTCGCACAATTCTCTCTCGGAAGTCTCTCAGAAGTCTCGAAAATCTCAATCGCACATATATTTATAACATTCACACGGCATACTCGTTCAACACTCGCACTCTCGTCATCAGCTGTTTGCCATAGTGATAACCGATCGATAGCTCCGGGGTCGTTGGCCTTTAAGGACAAATGAAGGTCCTGTTCCCGGAAGCTTCTTGATGGTTTTACACATTCAGGGCAAACAACTGATGCGCTACATTCATAACTAGAAATCCATTCATACCACAATATGGAAGTTCCTCAAGGAGTTAAAAGCAAAAGCAATCAAGTCTGTAAATTGAATAAAGCCATATATGGTTTATAGCAGGCAGCAAGATGTTGGTTCGAAGTATTTGAGAGATGCCTTGTAGAAACAAATTTCCGAAGTTCATCAGTCCACCGTTGTATTTATATCTTGGATAAAGGAAATATATATGAAAATATATATGTTATTCTATATGTGGATGATCTTGTGATTGTTACTGCAAATATGGAAACAATGATTAAGTTTAAAAGATATTTAATGACCAGATTTAAAATAACTGATTTGAAAGATATTAGTTTCTTCTTAGGAATAAAAATTGAACGCACGAATAATAAAATAACCTTAGATCAGACTGCTTATATCAATATAGTTTTAGAAAAATTTAATATGCATGAAAGTAAGCCCGTTAGTACACCTTTGCCAAGTAAATTAGATTATTCAGCTTTGAATGTCATTGAAAAGTATGACGCTCCGTGCAGAAACTTGATTGGCTGTTTAATGTACATAATGATATGTACAAGGCCTGATTTAAGTACTGCAGTAAATATTTTGAGTAGATATACAAATAACAATAATAAAGAACTTTGGCAAAATTTAAAGCGAGTTTTGAGATATTTGAAAGGTTCAAGTCATATTAAATTAAGTTATGAAAAAGGTGACTATAATGATATAATAAGCGGTTATGTTGATTCTGATTGGGGAGGTCATGATGAAAACAATAGAAGAAGTACAACGGGGTACTTGTTTAAGGACGTTGTCGTGGTACAATATCGTCAATAGTTTTTGGATCATGTGCGTGGTAAGAGTATAGGAGCGAGTAGCGATATGAACGATCACCTTTGTTTCAATACTGTACCCGTGACAACATACACATACAAATCTCATATATATGTATACACAAACACTATGAAACATATTCACGTCTCGCAATTTGGCAACGTCGCTTATGCCGCACAGTTGGACATACTGAGCTTGTATACTGGATACAGCGCTTCAGTGTATACAGACTCAATGTATGTACAGTATAGCGTTGCCAAGTTGTTTCTGTTCGATTTTCCCGCGTGTGCTTTTTTCCACAATTTTTAATTTTTGCATTATTATAACTCAATAACGGGACGGTCAATATATTTGTTTTTTTTTTTGTCTAATTCAGAACAAAAACATTTGTGAATTGTTAGTTTTTTGAAAGTTTCTGACTGTTAGTTTTTTTATTAGAATTAATAAAGTGGTAGAACTACTACATAGCGCATATACTCTCCATGCTAATGACCCGAACTTTAATTAAGTTTATCTCGAATTAGAGGCGGTCAATCGATTTAAAATTTTAAGGATAATTGTATTATAATGTCCTCAATGAGTATTCTAAAATTTAGAATTTTCTGACACTATGCCCATCGCACGACAACTACCTTAAATTGTTCGAGCGATGCACAATTTGTTGGTCGACAAGAAGACAAGCATCGGTAGCTGCTTCGTCTACGGAAGCAGAATATATGGCACTTTTCGAAGCCGTAAGAGAAGCTTTATGGTTAAAGTCTTTTGCAATTAGTATTAATATAGATATTGTAAAGCCAATAATAATATATGAAGATAATAATGGCTGTACAAATATTGCAAACAATCCGAGCAATCACAAGAAATCGAAACACATAGATATCAAGTATCATTTTTCAAGAGAGCAAATAGAGAAAAATGTAAACCTAAATTTATGGAATTCAGGACAAGGATGGGCCTGAATTAAGGAACATATATATACATAAATAAATATATTATATTTTTCATATAAGATTTTGATATGGTCTGATTAGGTTTTCTGGGTTTTCCTAAACCTTTGCAACAAATGTTGGACCATTTGTATTCCCCAGAGTAAAGGCAATGATGGGAACGTCTTTTATATATATTATATTTGTGTTTTGTATTATCGTTAAATTCGATATTAATTCTTATAATATTAAATAAGGATATATACTGTTTATTAATTTGTTTTAGAACGATTGATTCATTTTTGAGAGGGCGTGTTGAATTATTCTTAACAAAGTAATATTACATATTACCAATGAGTTCAAAAACGACTCTACGTTCTAGGAATTCCTATTCCAAACAGGAGACTCTCTCTGCAGTGTAGGGGAGAGTAACATAAACAGTTTATATTACTGAGTGGGCGGCCCACTGTGGGCCCGAGCTCGTCTTTTGGGCATCCACAGTCAGTTCCTTCTAAACTTCAGAAATATAAAGACGATTCTTTCATAACCTCATAATAAAAGTAATATTAATATAATGTATATTAATTTATTTAAACACCCATTTCCAGTAATATTCGTAAATTTTAATATGTTTAAAAGGTTTAGAGGTCAAGACGAAATGAAACAAACAAATACAAATTATAAATAATTTTAGTTAGATTCATAACTTCCTGAGAGCTAACTCGTAAGCAGTGCAGTAACACTGGATCTTTGATTATCCCGATTTTCATCTTGATGTATCAAAACCAAAAAAAATATATATTACGTATAAGTATATCATGCTGGTCTTACTTTCGTGTAAACAAAGTTGCCAAGGGCATCTTGGCTTTGGAGCAGGCAATTTTTGTTGCTATGCAGCGCAGTTCTAGGACTCATCGGGGATGGAGAGGAAAGGGTTGGCGATTTATTAGTTTTCGGAGAATTGGATTTTCGCGTTGCGTGGTGAAATGTCTGAGGTGCGGGCCGCGATTAGAAGCCCCCAGTTAGGTTCACGGGCAGCCGCAATATCCGTTCATTACCTCTTACGCTTGCCACTGGACTCCCCCCCCCCCCCCCCCCCGGCCATACTAATATAGATCACAGGAATGTGAATATGCTCCGATTTGCCTTTTTGCCTTTTGTCATTTGATTTTTGAAATCTCGAAGCGACGTAAAACTTGAACGATGCAGTGGTGTAACTTCTATAAATATTTGATTTTTTTCTAAGTTTTCCGTTCATTATGTATAAATATATGTTCATGTTAAGCGACTGTGTAAATATTACTAATAAAATTACTCATTTTCTAATATAAAGTCGTCTTTTTGACCCAATATTTCAACAGCGCCACTTACTCTGTGTTTGACGGCTATACCCAAAAAGACTCGACGCTTGTGCAAGGAGTTCTCTCTTCATGTGCCGGGCGATAGCTCGCGAAAACTTCCGCGAGTTCAGTCCGTCAAATACCTTGGTATCACGCTCAACGATAAATTCAGTTGCAATCAGAATGTCAAGGCACTAATTGCAAAGGCCAAGGGAATGGCAGCGAAACTCGCGCGTTACCTGTACACCCCGTATCTTTCGTTGAATATCAAATCGTTAATCTACAAGTGTTATGTTCGCTCCGTATTGACATACGCATGTCCAGCATGGTTTTTTGCTGCCCCTTACGTAGTTGAGATCATGAGGCGGTTCGAGAGGAGAATCTTCCGCGCGATCGCGAATTGGGCGTGACCTAGGGTAACGGACACCCGCGTGCTTATCATTAAGAATCGTGACCTCTACAATAAGGTCAATTGCTCACGCATCGATCTATTCATAATCAAGCTGACTCGGAGGTTCGTCCTCGACGCTTATATCAATCGTGCGAACAATCCTCACGTGGCGGCACTGGCGAACGCGTCCTCTGACTGCGCTGAGAGAGCGCGTACGTCGGGCTACATGGCGGTCGATATTTTCCCTTATCTCGACTCCAAGGGCTTCATTCAGGGTCCTGTTACAAAAATACCGATCCTTTATCATACTCGGAGAAAGAGATCCTCGCTGGCGATCGAGTTTTCGCCGAGTACCGTGCTGTCCGATCCGAGTAAGCTCATTTTTTCCACTGCTCTTCCACCCGCGGATAAACTGCCGAAAACCTACAAATATCTCAAGAGACTTCCTTGGCTTGCTCAGGCGCCTATCGCCGGTCCTTCGAATTCCGCTTGATCCGCTTGACTCGCGTCGCAGCGATTTCTCGCGTTTAGCTTAAGCTTATGGCATATATGTGTGGTATCGATAATCGAGGTATGGCCTCATCGCGACCGCCTAGACTGTTTAGTTTAGGCGGATGTTTGTAAGTTACGTGCCGCGGAGGCCCTACGATCCCTATGTTAAGGAATGCATGTCCGTATGTATGAATGAGTGCACGGATGTATAAGTACGAACGAGTGACTGAGCGGAGCGAATGGTTTTTAGTTCTTTATAAGCCACGATACGAGACAGTTCGAAGATATACTCATTTTGTATTTCCTTTTAGTATATAGTTTTAGTTAATAAACTTAGTTTTATTCTATATTTTTAACACCTAATATATCCAATCCCACATTTTTGGGGGCTCAGCCGGGATTGTGTGAGCCAAGTAAAAACAAAGTTTATTGGTACTGTGTACTGAAGTGTAGTGCAAAATGAACAACGAGGAATTATCGACACACGGGGTAGCTGTAACAAGCTTAAATGTCGACACGATGAACGGGGACGAACTGAAGAAAGAACTCAAACGACGCAAAATTAAGACCAGTGGAAGCAAGTCGGACTTGATTCAACGATTGAAGGCTGCTTTAATTTTGGAGAACGAAGGTGAAGACGATGACGATGACGATGACGAGGACGAAGAAGAAGAATACGGTAACAGAAGAGGAACCAGATGTACGCGACCCGTAAAGACGTTTGCAGAAGTTGCGGCTTCGCTCAACACCTTCAGCGGAGACAGAAAAAATGAAAATATCCATCACTGGATTGAAAAATTCGAGACAGCGACGAAAGATAGCCAGTGGTCGGATGCAATAAAAGGGGTATTTGCGCAAACCCGTATGCGTGGCGTTGCATTGGCGTTCGTACGGTATGCCAAATGTTGGAAGAGCTGGACGCAAATGAAAGAAGAATTGTTATTAGAATTCGGTGTGCCTGTAAGATCGCAGACCATCGAGAGAGAGGACGAGGAAAGATTTAAGACGAAGAAGGAAGAGAAGATCAAAAAGCAGAAGGAGAGAATAAAGAAAGAAGTAGAGAAGACATTAAAGAAAGAAGAAGAGGAGAGAGTAAAGAAGGAAGAAGAAGAGAAATTGAAAAAAGCAGAAGACGAGAGAGTAAAGAAAGAAGAAGAGGAGAGATTGAGAAGAGCAGAGGAGGAGAGAATAAAGAAGGAAGAAGAGGCGAAATTGAAAAAAGCAGAAGATGAGAGAGTAAAGAAAGAAGAAGAGGAGAGATTGAAAAGAGCAGAGAAGGAGAGAATAAAGAAAGAAGAAGAGGAGAGAGTAAAGAAGGAAGAAGAAGAGAAATTGAAAAAAGCAGAAGATGAGAGAGTAAAGAAGGAAGAAGAGGAGAAATTGAGAATCGCAGAAGAGGAGAGAGTAAAGAAGGAAGAAGAGGGGAGATTGAGAAAAGCAGAGGAGGAGAGAGTAAAGAAGGAAGACGAGGAGAGACTGAGGAAAGTAGAGGAGGAAAGGGTAAAGAAGGAAGATGCCGCGAGGATCGAGAAAGAAGAGGAAAGCAACACGAGACGTGCCGAAGACGAAAAGGACACCGAGTATTGGACTGAGATCGAGAAGGAAGCAGAGCTTGGAAGGAACAGAGAAGTCGACACTGAGAGAAGATTAGAAGAAGAGAGATATCCTTCACCCATGGAGATGAATTTAGTGGGAAGTGCGGGTGTTGTGTATGTGTCGGTTGACATGGAGGACGAATCCTCCTACGTGCGCAACGGAAAAATCAAAGTTAAAGCCGTCGGAAAATTTTCGAAATCGCGATGCGCGGAAAATTTGTGGAATTTTGAATGTTATACGGAAACGGAAAACGAATTTAAAAGTTGTTACGAGTTCAAGGTCCTAACCGTCGTAGGTTTAAAGAAAATTATTTTTGTAATCGGGAGAGAATTTAAAATTATATGCGGTCTTACATATTTTTCATTTACGATGAACGAGAAAGATTTTTGTATGCGCGTAGGTAGATGGGAGTCTGTAAGATTTCGGCGTAAAGCAGGTAAGAACGGGACGTATGTCGAAGCGTTAAGTTGGAAACGTGGACGATGTAAGACAATTATTTTGACGAAAACGATGCATTCGGGGACGAATGCGATTATCAGGATGGCCGAGTGTGGTATCGATAATCGAGGTATGGCCTCATCGCGACCGCCTAGACTGTTTAGTTTAGGCGGATGTTTGTAAGTTACGTGCCGCGGAGGCCCTACGATCCCTATGTTAAGGAATGCATGTCCGTATGTATGAATGAGTGCACGGATGTATAAGTACGAACGAGTGACTGAGCGGAGCGAATGGTTTTTAGTTCTTTATAAGCCACGATACGAGACAGTTCGAAGATATACTCATTTTGTATTTCCTTTTAGTATATAGTTTTAGTTAATAAACTTAGTTTTATTCTATATTTTTAACACCTAATATATCCAATCCCACATATGTATATACGTATATATATATAGTTTTAACTCTGATGTATATAGTCTTTATTCTTATTTGTACTCATACGAGCTGCTTGCGATTGTTTGCTGGTTGATCTTTCTTTCAATGGGGCGATCTTACCTTTCGTTTACCCCTCCGGGGTTTACTCGTGGTCTCGTCATTGCACCCCCTCCTCCTCCATAATCTCTCTTTTCATCATTCATCTTCGGTTTGGTCTCGTTAGTCACACCCGATGTATTAACTGTTTATGTTCGTGCGCTTGGTAACTTCTCGCCTCTCGCACTGTGGCCTTTTCCATACCGGGTATTGACTTTTCAAATCAATTTAAAGCCGATAATCCACGGCTCAATAGTCGATTCTGTTAGCTGTCTTCCTTAGCTATCGGATCGCTTCTCGATCCGCTCTTCCCTGCATCCCCATTCATGTATGCCTGTGTGTGTGTGATTTGTGTGCTTGTGTGTAGCGAAGTATCCGTTTTTTTACCGTCCCGGTACTAATCTTGCTTTTTTCGGATCTATAATTACGACATCTAGCCTTTCACGGCAATACGCATTATAGCGATATATAACGTTTCTCGTTCTGTATATTATTATTATTATTCGTTCTTCGATTTCCGCGAGATACAGTTCACCTACCATGTGGAGTAACCTCGTTCAAATTAAGTTCATTATCACAGTTCTTTATTGCTGTACCCTTTATCTCTGTAATTGTTTTTTGGGATCAATAAAGAAGTTATTAATGCAAAAAAAATGACGGCTATACCCGTCATCGCTTGATTATCGCGACACACACTGGTGCGCGCTCTGCGAAGAGAGAGCCACAGTGTAAGAAGTGGTTCAGGTTAACGCTATACTTATAGTACTTATATCTAATAGCATTGTATAATATCTTTCGTCCAGTGGAACTGGGGAGTTTGTTACGTGCCTTTGTTCCTTTAGGTTAGCGAACAGTGCTTCGGGAGAATATATATGTAGTTTTATAGTACCGTGTCTTCCATCAGTGATTAATTCTTCCAGACGAAAGATATCATTTTCTAATACTATGAGTTCTTCACCTAACAATAAGTCTAACAATATTTCATTTAATTTTACATTAAGTTCGTTTGACTGTGCGACGGTTCTAAGTAGGTAAAATTGGTTATTTATATTCTGTATATTTGTTATTACCGTGTTAGTGGTATTGACGTTAGATGTAACGGTATTTAATATTATACTAGTTTGATTCCTTATATACTGAATAATAGTTTGTTTTTTGTTTTTTTTTTTTGATTGTGGTATAGTTTGTCTAGTTCGTTATTATAATAAGTTGCGTCGGAGTCGCTTAGTGTTCTGAAAAGAGTCTTACTTATTTCTTCAACGAAATCAAATAATCCTCTCCTTAATCTTGATGGGACTCCTCCTAAATGATAAGCGTTCTTAATGCTAAATCTCAGCCTAGACATTTGCAGCAATTTTTTTTTTTGTTATGTGACGTTCTCAATTACAGATCCATTTCGTTCCATTGACAGTACGTGTACAACTATTTAATAATTCAAAATAGCTTTGCCTTAATGAAATGTAATTAGTTTCTATGTTAGAAAAGTCGAATACTACAACTATTATCCATTGTTCGTGAAACATTTTCACGTTGCCTAAGTTTTCTAAGTAGATAGCGTCTTGATTACGAAGAGTTGAGACTGAATACTTCGGATCACTATGGTAATGTGTTCTAATTACTGGAAGTATCATCAAGAAGATCGCTGTCGACATGAGATTCCACATCTGTAATAAATTGTTTGATTGCACTTCTGTGATATTGTTTTATGCGAGCACCTTCCTGAATATGATACGTTACGAAATCATTATGACCTACAACTCTATACGGTCCTATCCATTGTTTATCCAATGGGGAATTTTTCCTGAAGTTACGGACAAGCACAAACTCGCCATTTTCTATCGGTGCATAATTAGTGGTGTCTTTTACGTTTCTGTCCTGTGTATGTGTTATGTTTGACTTGGCTTCGTGTAGTTTGTTCTCGTGATTCAGTCTTCGTGATTCAGTCAGCTGTCGTAATGTAAAGGTTTCTTCGTTATTTAAAAATATAGAGTTTGGTTCCCTACCAAATTGTAATTCGAAGGGTGTATAGCCCGTTGATTTATTGATTGTACAGTTATAAGTTAAAAATGATTTGGGTAGTACCTCATCCCAGCTGTTTTTATCTGTAGAATATTGTTTAAGATATTCCATAAGAATTATATGGGATCGTTCATTCTTTCCGTTACTTTGAGGATGATATAAGGAAGTCAACACTTGTTTAATGCCTAGTTCGGAGCATAGTGTTGACATTTCTTCAGATAAAAATTCTTTGGCATTATCTGTTAAAATTGTTTTGGGTTTCCCCTGGATGCTTATCCAATTTTTCCAGAATGCGTCTAGTACGGATGCAGTGGATTTATCGATTAGGGGTACCGAAATCAGGAATCGTGTAAGATAATCTTGTATTACTAAGATATACTTATTGTCTCTAGCAGTTACTGGAAGTGGGCCGATTATGTCAAGGGATATCTTATCATTGGGGTTTTCAGGAATATCTGGTATGGAATACTCGTAAGGTTTTCCGGTGGTTCGTTTGTGAAACTGACAAGATTCGCATTTTTTTACATAATCTTCAACATCTTTCGCTATGCCCGGCCAATCGTATTTAGTTCGGATTTTCTGAATAGTTTTTTCCACTGAATAATGACCTCCTAATGTTCCATTATGTGCTTGCTGTATTATTTCATTTTTTTCTAACAATTCTTGCTGTAGTCTCGATATGTATACGATTAATTTATCACCTGTGTATTGTTCGTCCAATAAAGTTTTAACTTTTAGAAGGTCAGGCAAGTTGTATTGCAGGTTTAAATATTTATCTGTGGATTCTAGAAAATTTTCCAATTTGAATGCTATTGTCGCGTCTGTATCTGAGGATGTTATAATTAATTCGTTCGGTTTCGGGTTGTTTATGATGTTATCCGTATAGAAGATGGTTTTATTCTTATGGTTTCCAATTCGCTCTAAGAAAATAATTTCTTTAGTTACTGCGGGGTTTTTTAATTGTGGAGGTAAAGTTAAAACTTGTGTCTCTAGGAGATTATCGAAATCAAAATCTTTGTTATGGGCTAGAATTATATATTTCATCGTATTTTTAAACTGGGAGGGTAGTTGAAATGTTTCTATAGTCCAGTCTATATTCTTGTTCCTAATTGGTTTTAAAATTTTGTAAACTTCTGTTCGTTCTGGTTTGACGCTTACATATCCCTCGCGTTCGACGATTCCGAAATTTAATTTTATAGTTTGATTTTCTATAGTGTTACTACTTTCGGTCACTGCGCTTAAAACCGATTTAGGTATTCGTGACAATGCGTCTGCATTTGAATTTATTTTTCCGGGTTTATAAATTATCTCGTATTCGTATTCGAGAAGTTTTAATCTCCATCGCATTAATCGAGAGTTAGGATCCTTAACGTTCATTAACCATGTTAGCGGCTTATGATCGGTAACTATCGTGAATTTGCGACCGTATAAATATTGACGGAAATGCTTAGTTGCCCATACGATGGCAAGTAATTCTTTCTCGGTTGTAGAATAATTTGTTTCCGCTTTGTTTAAGGTTCTAGAGGCGAAAGCTAATGGTTTATCTTTTCCGATTGTGCCCTGAGATAGTACGGCACCTATCGCGTCGTTTGATGCGTCAGTAGTTAAAACCAAAGGCTTTTGCCAGTCGGGATAGCTAAGTATCGGGTGTGTAATTAATTTATTTTTTAATTCGTTAAAAGCCGCGCGTGTTTCGTTTGTCCAGTTGAAAGATATTCCTTTTTGCAAAAGTCTAGTTAGTGGCTTAGCGATTCTGGAAAAATGCGGAATGAATTTGCGATAATAACCTAGCAGACCGAGGAATTGTTTTATTTCTTTAGGATTTTTAGGTTCTGGATAATTTTCTACTTTATCTATACGTTTTGGGTTTGGTTTTATACCGTCTGCGGATATGATATGCCCTAAATATTCTAATTCTGGCCTTGTAGCGACCACCTACATTGGGAGTTTTTTCCGTTCCCATGCAAACGGTTCGTCTGGTTTATGTCATTTGCAGCGACACAGCTATTTTTGAGAAAACTGCCTTTTGTATATATTTCTTAGAATCGCTTCGTACAGTTTCTTCGCAGTCTCAATAGCTCTTGCGAGTGCCATAAATTACGCGTGCAAACCTCTATTCATCATCCGTTGAAAAGTCGGGGGTGCGTTTTTTAGACCGAAGGGCATTCGCGTATATTCAAAATGTCCGTCAGGTGTAGAAAATGCTGTTTTTTCCATATCCTTTGGATCTACACCTATTTGATGAAATCCTGATGCAAGATCGAAAGCTGAGAAATATTGCGCGTTTCCAAGTTGATCTAGTATTTCATCTATATTGGGTAACGGATATGCGTCAGTTATAGTTTTCTCGTTTAATTTACGGTAATCTATAACGAGTCTCCATTTAACTTTCCCGCTAGCGTCTGATTTTTTTGGTACTATCCAAAGTGGTGAATTAAACGGAGAATCTGATTCCCTGATTATCCCCTTTTCTAGCATGTCTTTAATTTGTCGTTTTATTTCCTCTTGGTGAATAGGAGGATATCTATATTGTTTTGTATGTATTGGTTCGTCATCTGTCGTTCGTATTGTGTGTTGTGTCAAGTCTGTTAGTGGTAGAGGGTCGCCTGGAAGTGTAAATATGTCTTCGTATCGCGAGATAATTTCCCACAGCGAATTTTTGTGCTCTTTGATATGTTCTAGTCGCGTATTATCTGCTAATTTGTTAATTCTGTCAAAGTCTATTTTAATGGGTTCAAATTTTAAAGCTACATCTGTTCGGTACATAAAGACTTCTTTAACGTATTTTTCAGGTGAGGTGGTAAAATTGGGTTACCGGAAGTGTCGGCTTTTGTTATAGCTCCAGTATCATTGAAAAACACTACTATCATATCGGTGTTTGTACACGTACTTTCATTGTTTCTTTTAAATACTTTGTCATCTAGTTGAACTGCGTGATTAGATAAATTAAAATTATGACGCGTTAAAAAGTTAATACCTAAAACTCCATCGTATTCGTGATTGTTATCGATTACTTGAAATTCTGTCTCTATATTATTATATCTGGCTGTGATTCCGTATTTTTTACGCATTGAGTTACCTGTAATGCCTCTGATATGTATGGGTTCGTTGATTTTTAATCGTTTTGGATCGTCTATTTGCTGCTCCTTGATCAGCGATATACTGGCCCCGGTGTCGATTAGGAATGATGTTGGTTTGAAGCCAGGTATCTTCAAATAATGTAATCAGGTATGTACCAGGTATCTTCAAATGTAATCGGGGACATTTCTGGAGCTCTTCAGTTCTGGATGGTCCATCGTTGGTTCCTGTTTGTAGTAGATCCTGGCTTGCGGAGACGAATCCGGAATGGGGGGTCTGGTTACGTTGATGATATTGTTTCGTTCGGCATTCTTCTTCTAGATGTCCGAGACGACTACAATAGTTGCATTGTAGCTTCATTCTACAATGTTCTTCAAGGTGTCCCATTCTCTTGCACAGGTTACACTGCCTTGGTTGGTTTGTTTCTGGGCGGTATGCACTCCGACCTTGTAGTTGCTCACGTCTCCTAATAAAATCCGCTTCTATTTTTAATGCTTCTGTGAATATGTCGTTCAATACGTAGAATGACTTGTAGCGTATTACGTTGGCAATTTCTATATCCAAACCGTCTAAGAAATCTTGTATTGAGCTTGTTAATTCCCATTTTTCCTGCATGATTCTGAACGTTGGATTGTTGTTGGAATTTGAAATGGCGGAAATGATTTCAAAATGGATTTTCGAGAATCGTTCGATATAGGAATTAACTGGTTCTCTCCTTTCCTGTCTGCAATTTCGTCTACTTGCTACAAGCGAATTTATGGATTCTTGTGAGGCACCATATAACATGCGAAGTCGTTGAAAGAATTCCATAAATGTGGATGCTTTGCCTTTTAATTTCTGAGAAATTATGTTTTCCACGAAGAATGTTTGGTCATATGTAGGTAACCTTTGTCTGTTGCGGTCAATTTGTTGGATAAATGGTTCTGGATTACCGCCTTCGAATTCTGTCACAACGGCTAATGCTGCTTTAATCGTGATTGTGTTGGGGATGTGTGTTTCTTGGTTTTGACTCGTTTCTGCTGTTGCTGCCATTTCTTGATTCGGATTTCTAATGTGTGCTTCTAATGATTCTAGTCTTGTCGTTACTAAGTGAAGCGCCAGTTTAATACTATCGAGTGAGAACGCGTCTCTTGAAGGAGGTTGAGCACGAGACATTGCAGCGGTAACAAAAATTTTTCCTTCCAGTATGTTTGAGATCGAATTATCGTCGGTGTCTTCCGATGATGTTAATGATATTGTTGTTACCTTTCTACGGTCTCGCCAAGGATCCAGTTTTGAACACTTCTTGTATAAAGACGGGGTGGTGAGTGTTCCTCATAGGATGACTAGCCACAACTAGTATATTTCACTCACGAATATTATCCCGCACCGCTGCCACCAAATGTAAGAAGTGGTTCAGGTGGATCCTTTTTAGTTTTATTTGACGACGGACAGAGTAACGACTTACAGCAGGTTTTTAAATACAATGACAGATTTTTCGGTTTTTCGGTGGTCTTAAATACATAGCGTTCCTTTGTCTCGAGATAGGCGTACGTGCCTATCGACGGGGCAAAAGTTCTATTATATTCCGGAAATGCACCGGCGACTAAGAGTAAATAAGAGGCGGAGACCTAAGTTTGCCTAGCGGTCGACGGTCAAGACTGAGGCTTATCTTACACAGTTAACTGGTTAAGCAGAAGTGTGCTACTCGACATTAGAAATTAGGGGACTGGGTGACCGAACGACTAACAAGTGTGTAAGTGAAGTGCAAGTGTTTATGTTCTTCTCCCCGGGAGGGTCCTTGAGCGAACCTGACACCGAACGCAGGTCATTGACTTTTTCCTAGCCGCCGAAAAGTCACATCGGAAGATTTCGTTAAATACCCAAGAGGGGAGAAAGGTTTTCCAAGTCAGAATATGCCGGAAGAACTCCGATGCATGTGACCATCTAACTGTTTTATTGTTTGACCCAACCCGGCGCTCATTGGAAAAAAACCAACGTTTCGGTGGCCACAAAATCTTAATATTTTTAAATATACTTTAAGAGTATACTAATTTACATAAGCTTATATTTTTTTTCTTTCGCCAGAGTAAAATGTTCGATAGTAATTGCTACATTTAATATTTCGTATCTGCAGACATTATCCTGCATGTTATATGTTTTTTTTCAGGACCTACCTCTCAGGTAAGTCTTGTAGCGGCACGGCAGTCTTTATAACCGATACATTTTCGCCGCGTGCCGCTGCAACATCCCGATAGAGGATCTGACAGATAGCAAAAAATGGTAGCCGTCATCGAGAATCGTAGCAGAGCGGTTCGAATAAAGCCTTCGCATTAATATTTGTCTTTATTAACTCTTCCAACGAACACGCTAAAGTCTTATAAAAATCAGCGTCTGCAGCTTCGATATGATCCATTGCCAGATGGTCAGCGAAGACGAAGACCGGATATCTAGTACTAAAAAGGTATTTGGAAATAAGCGAAAGTTTGTCCTTCTTCTGCTGACGGGCGCTGTGATTTTTCAAACTGTTAAATCAACATTTCGCAGCCATATGCAAACGAGTCACTACAGTGCGCGGATATTGAAGAATTATGCATCTGACTTTACCTTTCTTTATTTCATATTACTTTGTCGACGGGTGGTCACCACGGTTACCGTTGTTACTGTTACAGAGAATAATAAGCAAGGTCTATCTAATTTCAATATATTTGAAAATTAACTGACGTTAGCTTAACAAATATCTTTATCAGCTCTCATTTTCAAATATATTTAAATTAGATAGACATTGCTTATTATTAAGTTTAATGAAAATCGGCGTTCAGATGGTCAACGAAAATGAAGCCGATATCTAGGTAGAAAGAGGTGTAGGATTTTAAAATACGTAGCTTTACATAAACAAGTAGAAATCAGTATGTATGTACGTGTTTTAAATGAATTTCTAAAGACAGATTGAATGTTTATATTTTCCTTTAAAATAACCAGTATACTGAACTTACAAGGGAACATCCCGAACCCGTACACGCCGATTTTGATGAAAATTATATGGTAGATAGTTCTCGACAAAATATTTGACACCTATTTTTTTATATCTGCAATCGTCCACATTGAAGGGGTGATAATAGCCCGCAAACTTTGGGGTTGAAAATGGATTTTTCGAAATATCTCCGAGATTAAAGGGCGCACGGAAATTTTTTTTTAAATTGTGCGCCTTGAGATTACGAATCCAGTGATATAAATAATAATTGCAAAAAATTATTTGTTTAAACAATATATTAATATTTCTTAATTTTTTGTTAATTTTTCGTACTAAATATTGTTCCATTTTCGTGGAAATTTACGTGTATAAAGTATAGACAAAATTAGTGAATACGTGTTTTTGGAATTTTTTGTTTGCTAACATTTAACGATACTTATGTAACGTTTAATTTTTCGCCCGCTTCGTACAGGGCGTATGAAAATTATTTGCCATGATCTGCCAGGCGTTGTTCTATACCTTTGGAGTGATGGACATTTGCAAAAAAATCTACCGCAAAATTCGCAAAAGGAGATAATATAAACAATTTGCTGATTTTTAATTTTTTGAACTGCGGTCCACCACTCCTAAAAATCTGAAAAAATTCAAAAGTACGCACACCATTGGCTATAATATCTGTGATTTTTTCAGAATTTTCTATTAAGAGGAGATATTTGAATAAAAATTTTCGCAGGCTAGGAAAATATTAATGACCTGCGATCAGCTTCGAGTCCTCCCAAGGGTCTTCCCAGAGAGAAGAACATAAACACATGCGTTTTTCTTACTGGCTATATTTTCTTCGTCCATATTCGAAGCTCGTATAGCGTGCTACGGTAATTAGGTTTCTGAAATATAATAGCAAATGACACATTTCGGACAATAAAGATAACTCGTGTGCTTCTGTTCTCTATATGTCCGTTAGCAAAGGTTGTCCTACCGATGGGATAGCCACTCACGGAACTGCAATTTTAACATTAATTTGCACAAGAAAAGTTCATTTCTGATCCATAGTTCCTTTCATACATTTTGCCTACGCGACGAGACGAATTCGATGAGTTAATAAAAAAAGTGATCTTAATTTGCAAGGCTTTTGCGAATTTTGCGGTAGATTTTTTTGCAAATGTCCATCACTCCAAAGGTATAGAACAGGCAGCCACGATAGTTGATCGACTGAGGTGTCCTTCGAAGAGCTCCGCCTGCGTCCCCTTCCCATGCGCTCGAGAGCTCGCTGATTGCTTCGCCTTTCACTTGCCAGGTTCGGACCTATTGCCACGCGCGTGGTGACGTATCGGGGCGACATTCGTATCTAACCGCTCGCGCTGGAAAGACATGCCACGCGCGTCGATCGCGGAAAACAAAACGGCGCGCGTGGCACGACGACCAAGGTTATTTGTCGAAAGACAGTTTCAGACCGCACCACGTCGCTTGCAGGGTAAAACAAAAGTATTATTAGTGAAAAAGTATGCTCTGATATGATTTAAATCAAATACAATTAATAGATTTTAATGTTTTTGGACTTCTGGCGATGATTTGGTGGAATTCAACCACTACGTGATGCCTTACGGCGAAATATAATGCTCCGTTCTAGGACAGGGGAAGCCACTGAAAAAAAACGCATTGGCAATAGTACCCCATGGGTGATGTGGAAACCTGTTAAAACTTTGCTAGCGGGAGTCTAGGCAGGATTGTAAAATGTATCGCAAAGACAGCCGCGGCCGCAACAATGTATTCTTTAACGCGAGAAGGGCTTGCGTTCTGCTGTCGCGGGAGTTTCTTACCTGTTTGCGCTAGAAATTAATTTACAAATGCGCGTGCTAGAACGGAGCATTATATTTCGCCGTAAGGCATCACGTAGTGGTTGAATTCCACCAAATCATCGCCAGAAGTCCAAAAACATTAAAATCTATTAGTTGTATTTGATTTAAATCATATCAGAGCATACTTTTTCACTAATAATACTTTTGTTTTACCCTGCACGCGACGTGGTGCGATCTGAAACTGTCTTTCGACAATAACCTTGGTCGACGTGCCACGCGCGTCGTTTTTTTCTCCGCGATCGACGCGCGTGGCATGTCTTTCCAGCGCGAGCGGTTAGATACGAATGTCGCCCCAATATGCCACCACGCTCGTGCCAATAGGTCCGGCCATGACACCGAGAGAGTGTCTGTGAATCAGTGACATCTCAGCTGTATGAATGGGTGAAGCAGGCGGAGCTCTTCGAAGGACAGCTCAGTCGATCAACTATCGTGGCTGCCTGGTATAGAACAACGCCTGGCAGATCATGGAAAATAATTTTCATACGCCCTGTACGAAGCGGGCGAAAAATTAAACGTTACATAAGTATCGTTAAATGTTAACAAACAAAAAATTCCAAAAACACGTATTCACTAATTTTGTCTATACTTTATACACATAAATTTCCACGAAAATGGAACAACATTTAGTACGAAAAATTAACAAAAAATTAAGATATATTAATATATTGTTTAAACAAATAATTTTTTGCAATTATTATTTATATCACTGGATTCGTAATCTCAAGGCGCAGAATTTAAAAAAAAAATTCCGTGCGCCCTTTAATCTCGGAGATATTTCGAAAAAACCATTTTCAACCCCAAAGTTTGCGGGCTATTATCACCCCTTCAATGTGGACGATTGCAGATATAAAAAAATAGGTGTCAAATATTTTGTCGAGAACTATCTACCATATAATTTTCATCAAAATCGGCGTGTACGGGTTCGGGATGTTCCCTTGTTAGCATCATTATTGTGAAAGCATGAAATTAAAAATTTTTTGAACTGTAAAATTAAAAATTCAGCGAACTTCACAATTTCACAATAATGAAGCAAAGTTCAGTATACCTCTGTAAATACTAGTATCTCCAAATCAGTAAGCGATAGTACTGTATATACGATATATATAGCATACTGTGCTATATATATAAAATCTAGTTCTAGTGTGCCTTCCGCCCTAGGCGGTAGCACATCTGCGAACGAAACTTAATGTATGGTAGTTGGCACCTCCTGGTCACGATCGTCAATTCGCAGCGCGCTCAGTTTCGAACAGTGATGCCAGGCCGAGGGATTTTTTCCCTCGTGGGAGCCTTAGTGCGCATGCGAATGCGACGTCACAGCCCGATGTCATCTGTTTTCACGGACGTATCTATGTGCAACAGTAGGTACGCGTAAGGGGCCCTTCCTACTGGGAAGTACCCAGTCGTTTGAAACGATTCGTTTTCCGCGTTTTTCGTTACCACGTTCCGTGCCACGCCAATTTTGGCAAATACATGTTCATTTATTTCCATGTAAATATGTTATTTATTTTAAAAATGTCCTCTTCCTGTAATTTCTACCATACTTCAATTGCCGCGGGGGTCTAACGATACCCCATATTTGAGCGAAGTATATACGTTGCTGAGGCTTAGGAGTGCGCATGCGTCAAAAAATCCCTCGGCCTGGCACCACTGGCTCAGAATGTAGCTCGTCGCAGCGCGATTGCGTCGATCGCATTGCACAATTCGACACGGATTCTCAAAAACCCCTGACATTAAAACGGTTAAAGTAACAATACAATATGTTGATATGCGTCGACCATTAAACGCCAATCGACCGTCTGCATTACATACTATCAGGATAGGGTACAGTGTAATGTTTATATAAATTATTTTTTAATTCAATAATTTTTTTGTAATAATAAATTATTCAATTATTTAAATTATATTAAACATCTGTAATGAATAAAAGTGTGACATACCAATAATTTAATGAAACGAATTAAAAGAATGGTACGCAGATATATTTATTTTATTTTAGAACATTATAAATGATGCTCAGAAACATGCAATTTTTTGATTATTTATCATTAATTATTATTAATCAACTGTAAAAGAAACATTGAATGGCGAGTGCAAAAAGCGTTAATAGTTATGGTCTCTTATTCGACGAAGAAATTAGAAATATAGTTCAACCATTAACGAATGGTATCGATAATTATTGATTTGTATTAACAATATCATCAATTTTGAGTATGCTGCATACTGTTTCAGATGCAAGTGTAATAGCGCTCGTGGAAACCAAAAGCGGTTGAATTACGTTTTCTTCGAGAATGTTGGTTATTAAACCTTTCCGTACATTAATTCCTGCAGTAATTTCACCCTCAGCATGACGATTTCGAAGTTCGGTTACAGTGGCGATAGGATTTAGTCCAGCATTTTCTGCTAATGTCGATGGAATTATCTAAAACATTACGAACATAAAATTTTAAATACCTTTTAACAATATGTACAGGGTGGAGCGCTATCTCTCGTCCGCCTTGAATATTTCCGTTATTTGTCATAATGTGAAAAAACATTATATACAGAACTTGCACGGCATAGAGAGGGACGTGTTGTGATACAAACATTTTAGTGCATGGGTGGAGGCCTAGAGGAGATTTCAAGGTCAGCTCTGTTTTTCTAACTAGCATGCTATGTAATAGCCGATGTTGATACGATATCAACGAGCTACATATCGTGGAAAGTCATACGAGGTCAAATGTGATAGTAAAATGAAATTTGTCATATTCCTACCAATTCATGTTAATATTATAAACTGCTGGGATGTTTACATTTCTAACTACATCCGATGTACTGTTACAATACAAACAATGATACAAGGCCGTTCGTTTACATAAAATTATAGAAGCAGACAGATTTTTCCGGAAACAATGTGTGCACGTGCCGGTCCAACATGGTGTCGTCGTACCGCACAAGACGATTTAAGTTTTTATTATTTTGTTGCAAATTATAACGACTTTACTGAGTAAAGTTTAATGGTACTTATTAATAATACGTCTTTCACGTTGGTAACGGGCAGAATTACAGTAAGAAAATGCGTGAGGGCCTCTCAAAGTCTCCTTTTTATATTCAGTTTCGCACAAGTGGGAGTAGGGATAGTACTGGGAAAGAGAAAGGTAGAGAAAGAAATTCGTTAGGACCGCCTGAAAATTTGGGATGAGACGTTGGTTTGAAAACCAGCTTGGGAAATAATGTTTGAGAATAATGTTAAGGTCTAGGGACGGAAGCGGTGGATCATTCTATAATGATCCGCCATACGGCATTTGTTGCGCGAGGAAGGTGGACTTATCTGTTTTGGGATAGCGAAAAAATGTTCAAAAGTGCGCGATGCAGCGAGATAATAGTTAGGGAAGACGTGAGTGGATTAGTCGAAAAGAACAGAGGTGCAGAAAGTTTGCAAGCCAGAGCCGTCCTTGGAGGAACGCCGCCTACTTCACCTAACACACAGCCAGATGTTACTGATTCACAGTCACCTCAGTTTTGATTATTTGTTAAGGAACAGTTTCAGATCGCACCACGTTGCGTGTAGGGTAAAACAAAAGTATTGTTAGTGAAAAAGTCACCACGCTCGTACCAATAGGTTCGCGCCTGGCAAGCGAAAGCCAAGTCAATCAGCTAGCTCTCGAGTGCGTGGGATAAAATAATAGCAGGCGGAGCTCCTCGAAGAACGGTTCCGGCGTGTAAAATTTCTGCACCTCTGGATAAGATACCTCGTGCCATTTGGTTAGGACCGTATCTGTATTGTTATCTTCACTTCTTTGGGATATGTTTACAATTTTTTATTCTTCCAAACGATCTTTTATTACCGTTTCAATCCCCTCTAACAATTAACATGTCATTTAAGTTCTGTTCCGAAAGGTATGTAGACTTTTAACTTAGAGTACTATTTATTACACTTTTGCAATTTTGTGTATTCAAAGCTGAAGGTATAAACAATTGAAAATGCAAAGAGCCATTGCAGACAAATGACGACATCAATCTTTTTTTATTGTTTTATTCCCCGCGACTCGGCAGTACGGTTCCGTTTTGGGAACGTTATTTAAGTTTTGACACAGTGCACTGTTTATTACACTTTTGCAATTTTGTGTATTCAAAGCTGAAGGTATAAACAATTGAAAATCCGAAGAGCCATTGCAGACAAATAACGACATCTACTCTTTTTTTTGTCCGTCCCTAATGGAAGGACGCGTCTTCTAGTTGCCGGGAAAGACTATTGTCTTGGGTAATAGTTTTGAGGCTTTCGCGGCCAAATTGGCAATCAAATAACTTGACTTCCGGGTTGGAGCCGCGTTGGAGATTGGAGTGAATCCGATGTTTCCCAAGCATTGCATTTGGCTTCATCAGGGTTTCGTAGGAACTTTGATGAAGCCAACTGCAATGCTGGTGGAACGTCGGATTCAATCCAATCTCCAACGCGGCTCCAACCCCGAAGCCAAGTTATTTGATTATTGTTTTTGGTCTTGGATCTTGTGAGCGGACGAAACTAAATGTCTTGCGGAACCATTTTCATTTCTTAACCGAAAACAAAAATTTCTGTTGCAACTTTCCTTTATGCTTCTCCCAAGAAAAATGTCTGCCTTATCGCCTCCTGCTATTAAATTTTTTCCTGGACGTTTAATTTTTAGGGTAAATTGGGAAATTTTCATAACAATGGGGGCATTTTGGATGTTGTTCCGCTTTGAACATTGTTAAAACATATTTAAATCTCTATAACATTAAAATAATATACAACGTTGTATTCGCAGTAGTTTACACAATCATTTTGAGCAGAAAAAATTTAAGTAACTATTACCGTTAAAGTACAAAAAATGTTTAAAATTGAGTTTCTTACTTTACGTATAAATGTTAAATAATTATTAAAATATATATTATTATTAAAACTAAGAATACGATTACGTTGTGTATTAGTAGAAGCGTCAGTAAAATTAATGAAAACCGTAATTTCTTACAAAAAATACGTTGACATGTGAAGATTTCATAAACATATTTTAAAAGGGCTTACCTCAAGAGCATTTGCGAAAGCTTTAATACAGTAAGCATCAACACCTCCCAACGTCTGAGCATAGGCCCCTAATTTCAATGCAAGTTCAATTTCAGGGGCTCCTCCACCAGCAATTAAGGCTCTTTGTTTAACTAAACAACGAATAACACATAGCGCATCGTGCAAAGATCGCTCTGCCTCTTCTAAAACTAGTTTATTACTTCCACGTACAAGCACTGTTACTGTCGGCCCTGGATTTTGGATTTTTGTAATCTGCAACATGCATGACAAATAATACATATTAATTGATATAAAAAGAACCACGAGAATTGTATATTTTTTAAATTGTATATTTGTATATTTCAATTTAATATATAAAATTTAAAATAGTTAAAACTAGATCTTTATAATAAATGACGAATACCAATTTTTTCTAAATTCACTTCTGATCTATTATTCAATTATAATTGCATAGTTCAGTATTCTGTGCAATCTTCTTTTACTGTAAAAATGTTTTCCATTATTTTTTACAACATTTTATGAAGCATTCTGAAAATGAATGTAGTCGAGCGATACAAATACATTGAAATGCAAAATGTGTACGACTTACATTAAACGAAGAAGAAATATAAAATATAATGTACATTTATATGTAAGGTGGCATATTCAGTAATGTAAGGAATCATTTACTTACTTAAAATAAAGGCTGACTGAATTTTTGAAAACGTTTTGATAAAACTTTTCTACAGAAAAAGATGTAATATTACGCTTACGTTAGATACATGCCTGTATAATCACTAACACAAACAAAAATAAAATAAATTGCATTGATGTCTGTAATTACTCCGATTAATATTCTTTACGTTATTTTCGTTGGCAGTGGCATTATATTTATTTTGTATGTTCAGAGATTTTTCATATAGTTATACAAATTATAATTAAACTTTTTTGTTTGCTTTGTAATTTCCGGGGTAAATATCATCCCACTATTGCTCCATACAAAACCAATAACATTGGTCAACGTGATTTTAATCAGAAAGAACATCATTTACACTGATTCTTATGTATTTTGTGATATGTGTGTATGGTGAACACGATTATGAAAATCATTTTCTCTATCAGCCGTTAATTTCGAAAAAAGAAAAAAAAATGTGAAATTTTACACCTTCAACATTTTTTCTATTTTAGAGGTAAAAGTTATTTAAATATTTTTTGCAGAAAATGATTCTATAGACTCTCCCGAATGTAGTATAAGATTTAGCCATTTTTGCAAATATTTTTCAATCTATCTTAGCCCTTTCGCTTTTTCGTGTAGTGATTTTCCGCGAGTATGCTAACACGGTACGGAGCAATCCCGGCGCGGACGAATGGCTTTTAATGACTAGCGGCGTAATATAAATAATGAATTCTTTATTGAAGTTACAATGCATATAATGCATGAAAAATAAAAACTTATGGTATTTAAAAATATCCAGTTACACAATATGATCTAATAATTAATTCTTCGTGTGGAATTTTGACGGGTGACTATAACGGTAGTATCGAAATGGTTAAAAACTAAACAACCAGGAAAAAGCTAATACCAGGAGGCGATAGAGCAGACATTTTTCTTGGAAAACCATAGAAAGGGTATAGCAGGATAAGGAGGTCAACAGTGCCCTTGAAGATATTTTATTCGACGATGCGTCATTCAATAGGTAACCATAAAGAATCGTTGTACACTAATTTTTAATCAGATACCTTGACCGGGAGGGTAGATATGGGGTAAATTCGAAAAACCCGTTTCTGCCTCATTTTCCCCACTTAATGATATGTAAAATTTTCGAAAAAATTCTGACACATTCTAAACATGACTGCACACATTACGGATTTCTTTCAGATTTTTCCGTTGCAAGTGCTACGCATAAAAAATCAAAAACGAAAAAAAAAATTGGAAAAATGTAGATTTCGCAGTGAAATCTTCCGGATACAACTTTTAGATTTTTACAGTAAGCACCTGATGTTACCGTTATTATGCTCTAATTTTTAATATTTTTTTGATATAGCGCAACATTGTTAGAAAAATCAAAAACCGATTTCTGGCATGCAGTTCAGTCTGAAACACGATCAGTATTTGTTATCTTTACATTATTTTAATACAGTATGTTCCTTTTATTACCCTCAATATTTCTGCATGCGAAAAGATACGTGTTAAGGAAGAGAATCAAGATAATTAAGTAAATTTAAAAAAAACAATTTAAAAAAAAATTACAGGAAAAACTTAAGTCCCCCATGGGGACTCTAACTCGCGACAAAAAAGTGTCCAGCGATTCCACAGGTAGACACTCCAGCCACTGCATCATTTCATTTCTTGAGAGAACGTTCAAAATTCTAGCACGTAAGGAGCATACAATTAACAATTTACTTAATTATCTCGATTCTCTTCCTTAACACGTAGCTTTTCGCGTGCAGAAACATTGAAGGTAATAACATGAACATACTGTATCAAAATAATGTAAAGATAGCAAATTCTGATTGTGTTTCAGCCCGATATGCGTCCCAGAAATCGGTTTTTGATTTTTCCGACAACGTTGCATCATATAAAAAAAAAAGTGAAAAAATTGAGCATAGTAATGGTAACATCAGGTAGTTACTGTAAAAATTTAAAAATTGCACCCTGAAGACTTCACTGCGAAATCTACATTTTTCCAATTTATTTTTCGTTTTTCATTTTTTGCGCGTAGCACTAGCAACGTAAAAATCTGTAAACATCCCTAATGTGTGGAATCATTAAGTGGAGAAAATGGTTTTCCGAATTTACCCCATAACTACCCTCTAGGTCAAGCTATCGGATTAAAAATTTGTGTACAATGGTTTCTTATAGTCACCTACCGAATGGCCCGTCGTGGAATAAAATAGCTTCAAGGGCACTTATGACCCCCTTATCCTGCTAGACCCTTTCAACCCCGTATCGTGACCGGAAGGGTAGTTATGGAGTAAATTAAAAAAACAGGTTTTTGCCCTATCCTTCCTATTTATTGAGATGCGAAAAATTCGTAACAAATTTTAACACATCCTACATACGACAATATATGTTTGAGATTTTCTCAGATTTTTCATTGAAAAACTTAAGTGCAGAAAATGAAAAGCCGGATAAAACGGAAAAAATTAGATTTCGTATCAAAATCCTCGAGGTACAACTTTTTCCTTTTTACGGTAACAATCTGATACCGAAGATTTTTATGCTCAACTTTTTTTAGATTTCTCAGCTGCCTGCGCCATTTAAAAAAAATCAAAAGCATCGGTATCAGATTGTTCCTGTAAAAAGCAAAAGTTGTACCTCGAAGATTTCAATACGAAATCTCCTTTTTTTCGTTTTTTCCGGCTTTTCATTTTCTGCACTTTGGTTTTTCAATGGAGAAATCTGAAAAAAATCTCAAACATGTATTGTCGTATGTAGAGTGCGTCAGAATCTTTTTCGAATTTTTTGCGCCTCAATAAGTAGGGAAAAAAGGGCAAAAATCAGTTTTTGGAATTTGCCCCAGAACTACCCTTCCGGTCAAGATACAAGGTTGAAATTCAGTCCACAATGGACGCCGTTCATTATCTATCGAATGACACCTCCCCCATTGAAATCGGTTCAAGGGCACTGCTGACCCCCTTATCTTGAAATACCCTTTTTTAACACAGCAGTTGTAAACCTCATGTAAAAATACGTGATAAATGACATTGTATATAGTTACATGTAATATACATCCAATATAACTCCAGCTTCATTACAGAAAGTTGTATAAAACCGTAGAAAGATTCATAAGTTAACAAACTTTTGGGATTAATATATTAACATACATAATAATTATGTAGTTGACAAAAATAATTTTGAAAATTAATGAATAGTGATAGAATTTTTCTATAATTAAAATTATCTAACAAGCAAATAGTGCCAAGCGTTAATGACGAACTTGAATGAAAGGGTCTAGCCGTATAAGGATGGAAAAGGTGCCCCCAAAGCAAATTAATCTTGGGGCATATCATTTGATAGGTCTCTAAAAAAAACCTCCCTGCAAAATGTCAATCCGCTACCCCTACTGTAGGGGTAGTTACAGGGTGAAACGTATTTTACAGTTTTTGCCCGATTTCTTCTGTTTGGCTTCGTTGAAAATTCTGAAAAAATCACAGATATTGTACCTAGTGGTGTACAGGGTGTAAACAAATTAATGGTCACAGCTTTCAGGAGTTGTTCAACACCTTCGATTGGATCGAGATTTGTGAAACAAACCTGCCTAAAATTCGCGATAAGCGAATATTTTAGCTCATTTATTTGACTACCTTTTCGCATTCGTCTTGTTACGTAGGTAAAATGTCTGAGAGGAACCATGGGTCAGAAACAAACCATTCTCTCGCAAATTGACTTTTAATTGGGCCTCCGCGATTTTAGTTTCGCTTAGTAAGTGAGACTACCAGCTGGTCCTTCCTGACTCCGTTCCGAACGAAACCTTTCGATGTAACTTTTCGAAGGCTAGGAAAACGTCAATGAGCTGCGTTCGGTTTCAGGTTCGCTCAAGGGCCCTCCCGGGGAGAAGAACATAAACACTTGCACTTTTCTTAGTGGTTCAGTGACCCAGTCCCCCAATATCTAATGTCGTGTAGCACGCTTCTGCTAAACTATTCGAGCCGACAAGGATATCTTGTGTGTTTCTTTCCGAAGGACCAGCTGGTAGTCTCACTTACTAAGCCAAAATTCAATCGCGGAGGCCCAATTAAAAGTCAATTTGCGAGAGAACGGTCCATTTCTGACCCATGGTTCCTCTCAGACATTTTACTTACGTAACAAAACGAATGCGGAAAGCTAGTCAAACAAATAAGCTAAAATATTTGCTTACCGCGATTTTTACGGCAGGTTTTTTTCACAAATCTCCATCCAATCGAAAGTGTTGAACAACCCCTGAAAGCCGTGACCATTAATTTTTTTACACCCTGTACATACTTCTGAATTTTTGGTTAGCAAAACAACTTTTAAAAAATGAAAAAAGCTTAAAAACATTAATTCTATATTGAAAATATGAAATGACCACTTTTATATTTTTACAGTATTTGCATCATACCGTAGATATTGATGTGTAATTTTTTCCGATTTTTAGGAGTGGTGGAACATAGTTAAATAAATTAAAATCTGATATTTTCTTACTTTCCGTACGCAAAGCAACGGTACTCTTCAGATCGAGGCTTTGAATAAGTACTTCGTGTTATTTTGTTACCAAAAACTCAGAAAAAATTCAGAAGTATGTATACCACTGGGTACAATATCTGTGATTTTTTTCAGAATTTTTGATGAAGCCAAACAGGAGAAATCGGGTAAAAACTGTAAAATACGTTTCACCCTGTAACTACCCCTACGGTAGGGGTAGCGGATTCATATTTTGCAGCAAGGGGTATTTTTGAGAGACCTCTCGAATGGTATCCCCTAAGATTAATTTGCTTTGGGGGTACTTCTTCCATCCTTATCCGGCTAGACCCTTTGTGGGTTTGTAGAGTGATCCAAGACAAAAATAATGGTATGCTTACTGCATAATTAATGATTTTAATTTAATTAAGTTATCGCCGTATATAAATTAATATTTATATTGAAATTATTTGTTAAATCTGAAAATTTTCTTGTGTGATTGTTGATGTCGATTAAATTGCAATATGTGTTTCTTCATCGCCTTTCCATCATAGGCTTCTTATCGAATGTATTCCTATTTGAAATCTACATTGATCGGTTTTGTTAGAAAATTTTAGATTTAATAATTACTTTAAAGATCAATATTAATTTATATAAGCGCGATAACGTAATTAAATTAAAACAATTCATTTATAGTCAACTATCCTCTCCAAGACATGCAGAAATATTTAAATGCTCACAGTTTCGATGCCGCTATAGAGACAACACATCTTAGAAATTTAACAATCCCGTGGAGTTCTGCTTTACATATTTGCAATTCGAAGATATAAACTGTTTCAGCTGCGATCATATAGTTGCTTTGAAATGTTCATGGTGTACGAAGACCTTGTCTTTCGGACATTTCTTTCAGGAATACCATTATTGTGAAAATTATTTCGAATAATTAATTAACTACATTTTTTTAATTTATATAAAAACAATAGTAAGTGACTGACAGTAAAATCAACTCTTGTGAGAGCAGTCATATATGTGTATACGAAGGAACAACTTGACAAGTATCCTACTTCGAGTGTCAAACGAGGGATTTCAAAAAACAGTAACTTTTTTATAACACGAATATCAAATTTCTGATTGATCCGTACTTTGTGTTTGACTATATAGTTTTTATAAACCAATATTCACGAAAATGGATGGAAAATTGACTGAAAAAATTGTTGAAAATATTTGTTATTTTTTAACATATAACTTAAGCAAACGGATGTTTTAAAGACATGTTTACACCATCGGATTTGCCGTTAAAAGACGCTAATTCTCACTCTATAAATAATTGTCATATCTCGAATGGTTTCCGAGATATTCGATGCAATAAAATTCGCAACCCCAAATTCGAGGGCGGTTTTTACCCCTTTAACGTGGACCATTACCGATAAAAGGAAAAATAGGTGGATTCCCTTCGAGGTTAGTGTTCATGTCCTTAAAAGGGCGATTGGGCACGAGTTATACATACCGTTATTCTTGCCCTGAATCACTCTACAAACCCCAAAAGTTTCATTCAAATCCGTCCTTAACACTTGGGAGTTTTTCTTTGTAAGTAATAACAGTGATCAACATTTTCGCCACAAAGAACATTTACACTGATTTTTATGTATTTTATGTTATTAAAACAAGAACACGAAATTCGCCTTTCTTAATCACACTACAGTCCTTAAAAAAGGAGTTGCGAAAGACAATGCAGATTTTCAGCTTTTAATAGAATTTTGATACATTTTGACCGTAATAGCTATTTAAACTTTCCTTGTAGAAAATGATTCCGTAAATCATATCAGATATAATCTCGCAATTACCACAATATCATAATGCATTCAAATATGTTTAAACGATGCTTGAAGCTAAAACAACGCTCGAAATTTGCCAATTTCCGTAGATACTTGCCAATGTATCTTAAGATTTAATCATCCAGAGTAAAATATAATTTAGACAGTAGGCGACGGAGCAGACATTACTCTTAGGGAAACCGTAAAAGGAAACTGCAACACGAATTTTGTATACGATGGAATCAGTTTATATTTATAGTATACCGTTTATTGTTTATAAATTATTTTATCACAAAACAAATAGATTAAAAGTAGATACTCCCCTGCCTATTAATTGCTTAGCTAAAAGTTAAATTTGCATTGCAACTTTCTCTCATGGTTTGCTGATTTAATGAAATAAAATAAAATAAAAAATAAAAAAAGGTCTGCCAGGTCGCCGCTTACTATTCAATTTTTTTCTGGACGTTTAACTTTAAAGATATATTGGAAAATATCCATAAGACTTGAAGCATTTTGAGTGCTGTTTTTGCTTTGATCATTTTTTGCAAAAAAGATTTGAGTATATTTTATGGTTAAAATATACACATAAAAGCGATAAAATTTGAAAATCTACATGTTTATTAAAAAGGATTTTCTCAAAATTGTAGTACGATAGTAAGTAACGTGTCTCAAACTTGCAATAGTATCACAAAATACAAAAGAAAGCGTATAAATGCTCTCTGTGACAAACATAAAGTTTGTTTTATACAACAGTGTAGTTATTAACACTTTACCCACCGGTTCTGTTTGAACATACACTACCCACTTCACAGGGTCTGTTTCGACTTAGATTTCACTTTAGATTGCTTAAAGAAAACTGCAATCTCTTTGATAACTAGATTGTTTCTCTGAAACTAGTTTGCCCGTGACAACCGATTAATAAACGGGAAGTCGAAAAACGTTGGCGATAAAAGCCTATTATTAGGCTACCTGTCGGCAAAGCGTTAAATCTGGAATGGGAACATTACCAAAAGATATAAGAAATAAAGTATTAACCTTGACGAATTTCGAGCTACCAGTTTGCACCTCTTCGCACAAATCTGCATTGACAAGATTTTCAGGAACAAAATGATCCAAAGATGCAATTGGTCTGCAACCCAATGTTTTACAAACAAATGAAATATCCTCGCGTTCTATGTCTTTTATCACCATAACTTTAATTTTATCTAAAAAGTGTATAGCAAGATCGCTAACAGCATCTCGAAGAATCGAGTTTTGTACCAAAAGCACATTGCAACCGGTTTTTTTAATCTGCTTCACAATATTTAATATATAAGCTCTTTCTTCTTTAAGGACCCTGTCCATTGCGGCATAATCTGACACAATTACGTTATGGTCCATCTGTAAAAAAGGAAAAATAGCATTTTTCTTTGTAACAAAAATGGCGTGTTATTTTTCATACATATTTTTTCACTACTTACATCTGTTTTTGGTGGAGAAATGCAGAACTGAATTAAACCAATTTTTGCTTTTTCAATACGTTTTGGCCCATTTACATTGCAAGATTTTTGCGTAAATATTAATCCTTCAATGAGTTCAGTGTCTTCAACGGTACCACCTAACTTTTTTATCACTTTAATGTTCTGTATATAATAGTAAATACGGATGATTAGCAGGAAAAATTGTGTTAACGTTTAAGAGAAATGTACAGGGTGTATGAAAATTATTTGTCGCGACCTAACAGGCGTTGTTCTGCACCTTTTGTTCGGTGGCCATTTGCGAAATAATGAGCCGGAAAATCCGTCAAAGATGTATTAGAGGAACCATGGGTCAGAAATGAACAGTTTTCTTACAAATTAATGTAAAAGTTGTAATTCCATGATTGGCCTTCCAATAAGTAAGCCACTCCCCACCACACAGAGAAAAGAAACCCACGAATCACTCTAAATGGCTAAAGTATCTCCCTTCTGGGGAGAGAAATGTCTGTCTGCGAATGCTGTTCGACCATTCGGAAAGCCAATCATGCAACTGCAACTTTACAATCAATTTGCAAGAAAACAGTTCATTTCTGACTCATGGCATCTCCCAAACATTTTACCTATGCCACAGGACGAAGGCGATGAGCGAATAAAAATATTTGACCTCGATGTTTAACGCTTTCGCGGATTTTGCGGCGCGTTTTTTCGCAAATGTTCACCGATCAGAAGGTGTACAACAACGCCTGCTAGGTCGTGACAAATAATTTTCATACACCCCTGTATAATCGTATATTTATATATTAATCCAATATTACGTTCAGATCAACAGTATTTTCTTTTCCTTCTTCCGCAACTTTTAATACTGCATTTACAGCTAAAGGTGCAAGTAGACTAGATTGTTGAAAAACGACCTGAAATTGGAGAGTGATGTAAGGTAAAATATATGAAAGCACTGCACACTTGCATATTAGCAATAATGTACCTTTGAATTTAATGATGTAGCTGCTGCTCTTATTAGAGACATTTTATCTCTGAGGTCCACTGGAGTAGAAATATTTGTCAATATATTTACAGCTTTAGATGCTGCTTTTTGAAAAGCGTCACTGATCAATGTCGGATGAATCCCTTTCTGCAACAAACGTTCTGCAGCTTCCAGGAGTGAACCTGCTACTACAACAACACTAGTAGTACCATCACCAGCCTCAACATCTTGGGCTTTTGACAATTCAACCAACTGAAAATATCCATTAATAATTACATATTTATTATACTTCAGATTGTAAGACGCAATGTGTTCTTGTAAATAATATGTCATTCCTTAAAATTAATTAAAATTGAAATGCAAATTGCTAACACTTAAATTGTCTGATTTAAGTGTATACATGCGATTAAATGTACAAAAATTGGGTCATTTTGGACGTCGCTTTGCCTCTGAGCATTGTTTAAATATGTTTCAATTTTTCAAACATTGAAGTAATATGCATTATTATGTTCGGGAGGGTTTGGAGAAACATTTTGTCAAAAAATCGGTAATTATACAGATGATGGTCCGTCCCACCGATTTCGATAAACCTGCGGACTTTATAGTTCTATCTGCCGGTACCATTTAACACTAATAACTCGTGTGCCACAACCGAGAGTGGTCGCATAATATATAATATTCTTTATGTTTAAACTGGGAGAATACGTAAATTACATTTCCGTCATTTCCTTTTGAATCCAGTCGAAATAAGTCTTTCTCCAAGATCGTACAACCTATTAAAAATGATGATCATCATTCATAAATGCACCTGAATAGAAATTCACACATTTTAGAGGTAAGGAGAATCGAAAATAAGTACATTAACTCATTTCATATATGTGAAATATTGGATATTGCATATAATGATCGTGTAATAAATGAAATACTTTGATCATCCAAGTGTACACTCCTTTGCGTACGGTTTAAAGAGGGGAATAGATATAGGCTAGCATCAACTAGTCGCTAGGGGCCTGGAAATATCCCACGTACGGGTTTGACGAAGCTGGGGTACCCGAGCTCATGTGCCGATCAATGCGGTTGGTAGTAGCATTGGATGGCTAACGTCCTAAGCTAAGATGTAAACGCATCGTGCCAAGGGCAGCAAGGCTACGGGAACGTAAAAAACCCGAAGCCACAAACGATCTCTCTGGGGCACACAAAAGGTGAGAAAGGTAAGTGACAAGGAAGTTATTGAGAGTGAAGAGGAGACAAAGACCATGAAAAATGATCTAAATAGGGAGGAATGAATGGCTGGCGTTTATTGACAAACAGGAAAGGAAGGAGGAGAGAAGGAAAACGAGGAGCGGGAAGTAAAGGAAACCATACGAGTGGTGGAAGAACTGATTTTAAAGGTGACAGAAGTCCTTTAAAAAATGCAAAAGTAGTTAAAAGGGCAAATGCTAGTAAGACAAGTAAAGGCGTGTACACTAATTGTAAGGAATGTGGATTTACATATTAAAGGATTGAAGGTTGCTGCTGAGTTACTGACTGGAGTTAAGGAAGGGATGGAAAGGGAAAAGGAAACGGAAAGAGAGAGAGGTAAAGAGGGAGTAAAGGTAGAAAGGAGGAAGGAGAAAGAAAAATCGGGACTCAAACGTCTCCGGAGAGAGCAGAGGAAAAAAGAGGGGGGAACAGCAGAGAAAAGGAAAAGACCAGGAAAGAGGAAGGATATCCTACCCCCTGAGGACAGGAGCCAAAAAAAGAAAAAAAGTGCTGGAATGAATATGGAGAACTGGGATGGGAGCTGTATGGAGATATGAGAAGAGGAGGGGAATGAAGGAAGAAAAAGGCCCAATAGAAGGACTACCGACACAGCGAAGAAAGCGCAACAGCGTAATTAAGGGGATGATGAAGGCCACAAATAGTAGATATGGAAAGCAGACCCGAAAACTGCTACGGGACTGCATGAAAAATAGGTATTTCACGACCAGATGGAAGCTAGAGTTGTCCTGATACCTAAGGCGAAACTGGCGCTTGATATATGGGATGGTACTAAAAGAGCAAAAAAGAACTGCATGCTGATAACTATAAACATCAGGAACGCCTTTAACTCCCTAGAGTGGACCATCATTAACGGTGAAATGAAAAGAATGAAATACCCAACCTCCATCACGAGAATAATAAAGAGTTATCGGTCAGAATCCAAATAGGGGAAAAGACCATTGCGACCCAGAAGGCGGTAAAGTATTTAGAAATTGTTATGCAGAGTAACAGGATGTTATCTGCCTATGTGGAAGAGGCACGTAGCAAGACAAGGACGGTGGCAGGAGCACTACGTAGGATCCTACTAAACACTAGAGGCTGCGGACGCAAATCCAGACTGCTATATTATAGGGTCGTAGTCATCTAGTCAAGGACTATGTGCACAGCATAATGAAGGAGAAAGAAGAAGAAGAAGAAGAAAGAAGATGGGAGTTGGCAGGAGCTAGACAGCAGAAGGTACAAAATAAAGGAAAATAAAGAGAAATGTTAAAAAGCTAAAAAACAGGGTGAAGTGCTGAACATCAGCAAGGAAGAACCTTGTTAAAATTAAGAAGAAGAGGGAAATTTCCACCTCTCCGGAAGTATTCCTGCATGCCAGCAGTTCACAGGAGGTAAATAAGTCCCTATAAAATCTGGTGGGACGAGGAGGAGGGCTTTTAGTGGGTATTAGAGGAAATTTCTTCCCACGGAGTCCCACACTACCCCGGTGCAGATGTGCTGAGGTTTGCGGAAATGCATATCCCCTCATCAGGGGGGGGGGACAGGTATAGGCTAGACTCAACTGGAAGCTTTGTCCGCAGGTTCATGATACGTTAATCACTCTTGTAATTATAGTGTTTCATTAATAGTATTCAGATTCAGAAGTAATTCCAATAATTATTAATAATTAGGAATTCATGCGGCATTAAATTACGGTAAGAAAAGTAATTTAAAATGCGCATTAAAAGTCTCAATCTGAAGTGTACCATTGCTTTGTGTACGGAAAGAAAGAAAATATCAAATTTTAATTTTGTTAAGTATATTCCAATACTCCTAAAAATCTGGAAAAATGATACATTAATGGTCATAATAAGCTTAACACGTTGCCGCAAATGACGGCTATAGCCGTCAGATCTTCGGCGATATGTAGGCAAACGACGGCTATAGCCGTCGTGCACATTTTAGTCAATAAAAAAAAGAACAGCGTCAGTACGAAGTGTACTAACGCATACACTTGTTAATTATTGAGTAATACATCGAAAAAAAGGTAAGCATGCCAGACAGTATATTAATTGTTCTTTTATGCGTTTTCTCATGCTTTACCGCTTCGGACCAGAAAAAAATGTGTTTCTGAGCATGATCGTCAAATTAAAAATGTGCGGCAACGTGTTAAAAAGTCGTAACAATATAAATGTGGTCACACAGCTAATTATGCTAGTGTTATAAATAAGTACCTGCTTTTCATTTTTATTTTTTTGATGATACACTTTTGCAAAATACATGAAGAAATTGCAGATTAATAATCATAGTAATGTTCAAAAGCTATAAAAATATAAATGCGGTCACATTAACAATTAAACCAATAATATAAACAATTGTTGATTTTTAATTTTCCGCAGTGAATGAATCTGTTTCTTCGTACTCACTGCTAAATATATCATGAGGTTGGGTTTCAAATACGATACTTATTAATTCAGTATCAGTTGATTCACGATCAGCTATTAAATGGTTAATTTCACACTCGTTTAAATTAGCAAAGCATCCTGTTTCAACCTCTTGTGATAAAGCAATAACACTGGATACTCCTTCTTCAGTTGCCGGAACAGTATTTTCGGGTACAACTATTTGTGGCCATACTGTTTTTCAGTAAACATTTAGAGTTGAATGTTTTACATCATTTAAAGCCAAAGCAATATTCATAACACAATTTAAAATATTATATTGCTTCGAAGCTTCTGAAATTGTTAAGTATTCATAATTTTCTCGTTTATTATAAATATTCTTGCATGTACGTTTAATGTAATTAATTTTGAAGGTAGCAATTATGCCTCGATCTATAGGGTGGATTAATACACTTGTATTTGGTGGCAAAAAGATTATTTTCACGTTTGGATGCTGTAAGTTGGGTGGATGACATGGTGCATTATCTAGTATGAGTAATATTTTAAAAGGAAAACCCCTTTACCTTTATGTAATTTTCTGCCTCTACAACAAAACATTTGTAAAACCAATTACGAAAAACCGCACCAGTCATTCATGCCTTTTTATTTGCCACCTAATGTACGAAAAGATTATTTAAGTCTGTTCGTTTCATTACTCGTGGCCGAAGAGCTCTGACCGGGTAAAATAAGATCGCGGTTAATCAATTCCGCGTCTAAAAAGTGCCACGTAAATTAAGGAGAATTTGCCACGTAAAAGTAATACTCGCGTAAAAAAGGTGTCGCGTAAATTGAGGGACGGGTGTATATTTCTAGTCCATCCTCCTGAGATCGAGTTTTTCTCAATCTTCTCGACAGTTCCCACGAGTTCACCTGTTATAAAGATTCTATCGGCCGCCGGAGTGTATTTGTAGAAACAATAAAGGGCTCTAGATACGGTGAGGTGGACCTTTTCTGTATAATTACCATACCCTCTTCACTATCAAATTGGCTATTATCCTCATAATATATGAGTATAGTTGAGTATATTGAGTTATGGTAAGAGTATAGAAGTATAAGTTACTTTAACCCTTTGGCTACTGTTGGCGTCTGAAACATGTTAGCTTCATAGTACTGTAGGCGCCAATGGGCGCTTGACTTACTTTGATTTGCTGGTACGATAGGCGTCCAAGTCAAATTTTGCCTATTTCGCGACTGATTGCCGTTTTATAATTTTATAATTGCTCTTATGATAATGTAGGCCTATTTCGTTTAACCTATTTTAATTCATTGCCACGAGAGGCGCCTACAGGAGCTCGGTATATTTTATCGACCATAATTGAAATAAATCTCATTTGAAGCAGATGTAAGTGAATGTTAATTCAACAATTACATATTCCGTTTTTTTTCTTATATCCCTTCCGTCCCAAGTGCCTTGTTTCTGGTCCCTCACTATATTCATCCATGTTTTGAAATGTATCACACGTTATTACATTATTAAATGAGATTATTAAATATTGTGAAAAAAGCTTAAAATTAATGTTCACTTTTTAGTATGTGCCCTAACAATTCAAAGCAGAATATTAATAAATAAATGACATTGGTTTAATGTAATGGAATTCAGTATTTTGATTATTTCAGTATACTTTGTCAAAAACGCATGCCTAACAGAAAACTTCGTTGTTCTCGATGTACGTCGCGACTGAATTCCTACCGTACGGTACGGCCGGTGCGTTTCAAAGTCTACCGTAGTCAAAGGGTTAAAGGCCGGTCATTTGCCCGGCCACGGTAGAAATAGGTATACAGGATGATTCTCGTAACGTGATCAGCTAAATAACTCATAAAATATGTGCTTTAAGAAAAAAAGTTTCGGATAAAAGTTGCACGGTTACGAAGGGAGCATTCAATGGTACTATTGGTTTTTCGCTGTTTTACTGTTTTATCGAGACATACAGATTACCTTCATTTTTTAAAATATAATGCCTATATCTTCTTTTTAAATTCTGACAAAGCATCGAGTTCTGCATCAAAAATCTTTATACTGTGTAAGATCTAAAACGAATAATTACTGAGGCATTCACAAAATAATTAGGCTTTGAGCACGCCCACGGCAAAGTGTGCATCAGCACAATGCGGCCGCTTATCCTCTGTTTCTGCAGCGGCCGGCAAACATCCTTTCTAACGCCGGCTGATGCACACGTTGCTACGGGCGTGCATGTACATATAGGCGAAATACAATGGAGAAGTAGGAAAAGTTTATTGCCGGTATCTCGAAAAATAAAGCTGAGTGCGGGTTATACGTATAGGAAAAAAATTGCTCAGAATCATAATCCTGACAACATAACAAAAATCATTGAAATCGGTAAGACGGACTATCTGTATAATTTCCAACAGGAATGTTGGTGAAGGAGTGGAAGACTTCAAACGAAATATTGCGAACGAAACAGAGAAAACGAATGAAAGAATGATTGTAAGCAAGAGAATATAACAAATGTTTCAACGCAGGAAAACTTTTTTTTGGGAGGCGCACCACTTTGTCGACAATAGAAAAAAATACAACCAGATGAGACCCAAAAATTCCGATCCGGCCAATTAGTCGAATGTCACACAGAGGTGATGGCTTATGACCATTCGGTACCGCAAGTCAATGATGATCAATAGGACCTTTCAACCTGATTATCATCGTATTCACACGCTGATGATAGAATACAATGGATCAACGTTGCGTTTAGGTAGTTCATTCAAAATGTAGACTGTCTAATCAGTTAGAAAGCTAGTAGTGTCGTTATTATCATGTGCGCAAGGCACCGCTAAATGTCAATGAATATTCTAGCTAAAAATAATCATGCCCGGCCGTAAAAATGGGCAAATTGGTTCTTAGCATCGAACTAGTCTTTTTTTCTTCCTTTCAACAGAACAAGAATGGTTTTGCAAGAACTTTCTTTAATGACTCTCTACCAACTCAAGGGTAAAATCATACGATGGTCGCGTTGTCACGCGAAAATTGTATGGGTAAGGCTACGCATATAACTTTTACATACTCCAGTCATAATATGCATACGGTATAAAAATGGTATACATTACCATTTTAGCAGCAGGATGTACTACATTCATTTCTTTTAATATTGTAGCGCCATCGTTCGTAATTGTAACCTCACCATTGCCAGCCTGGATCTGTAGGAAAAAAAAATTGAAGATGTACAAATTCAGGATATCAGTGGTTTATTATACATAGAAATCATATACTATTAATTGATAAAACACATAAGCTAACTGAATGGTCAGGTACCTTAAACACAGAAAAGAATAAAATAATAAATTAAAGTCTATATTGTATTTGTCATATTGAAATGTACTATATTTATATGACATAGACATATTTTATACAGAGTAGTATAAAATACTGACAATGAGTGTAAAAATTTATACGCTCATTACGTGTTTTCTACTCACATATATTTTTTTCATGACACTGTAGAAACTGCGGTTATGTAATGTATTAATATGATTAATGTACCTTAACTAAAAAGATTAGTAAAGCGTGAAATTTTATTTCTTATAAAACAAAAAGTAGAGAATTACGCTGCAAAGGTTATAGCAGGTCAAGCCGCTCAAGAGTGCCCCAAAACCAATTACAATGGGCAACGTGTCGGTAGGTAATAAAAAAAACCATTGTGTACCAAATTTCAACACTGTATCTTGGCCGAGAGGGTTATTATGGGGTAAATTCAAAAGACTGGTTATTGCCCTATTTTCTCGGTTTATATGAAGAATGTAGCATTGGTGGTTGATAGTAAAAAGTACATAGAAATGATAAAAAAAATTTGATCAAATACAAATACAAAAGAGCTACAGAGGTAAACAGAGAACGGAAACAAAATCTAAGAGAAGAGAAAAGAGGCTAAAGTGAACACAGTGGGACTAAATAAAGAGCAAAATAAAGGATAAGAAAAATTTCATGTTTTGAGCATATAATAAGGTGGAAAGGAAGGGAGTGATAAGAGGCACATAGGATGAATAAAGCATAAAGCATTGAACATTTGAGATGACAGTTTATTTAAGAAAGACAGGAAAGGAAAAACATAAGAAAAAGCTCGAACAGGATAAAAATTGCTTACATACTTGTATGATGTATGACATTAGATAGACATTAGATTGGATTGGAGGATGGTAATAAAGGAAATAAAAAAAAAAATAAGACATCAATCAGGTTAGGCGCAATGGTAGTGAGGTTCGAGGAGCAGCTAAGGAACAGTTGAGAGGACTAATAAAGGAAATAAAGTGTATAATAAAAACAGTGCTAACAAGAAGTAAAAGGATAAAGAGAAAGGGAGAAAAGATTGAAATGGGAAAGACAAAGAAAACATTATGATAAAGAGAGAGGGGATATGAAGTGAGGAAGGTAATAAAAGCGAGAAGAGAGGTATGAACATGGAGGACAGAGGTAGGCGTATGTAAATTCAGACATAGTCTCAAAGTGCTATTACATATTCCAACTGACCAACACTTTGGCTATAAGGATGTAAGTAGACTCATATGTAAATACATGTAAAACCAATTATCAAAACTAAGTCAATGTAATTCTGCCCATGATATCAATGATGATGTCTAAGATTAAATGTTAACTTTATTAATGGAAACATTTCAATATATTATTAAAGAGATTTTGGAACCATAAAAGTTAGAAATAATGGTAATGATATAAAAATTTGAATATAAATTTTATATATTATATACATCTGTTTCCAATGTAATTCTATTATTTTATAAAACAGATTCTTATTTAATATGCATTATAAACTCATTAGAAACATAGATTTATATGATGCACTACATCAACAGATAAAATTACTGTATATACCACACAGTAACAAGAAAATCTAATGTCCTAATATGATCAATAATTCCACTGCAATTTGTAAATGCATAAAAATGAAATTTTGCATACGATATAAATTATATGTCCAAAATTACCATTTTATCCATTCCTCTGGGTCCCAAACTGGTGCGAATTGCATCACTGACAGCTGAAATATTAATAAACATTTATCATAATTAATAATAAAGTTATATATATATATATATATATATATATATATAAACATATATGAATAAAAGCTTTATTATAAAAATCAAATATTGTAGTATGTTAATTTATAATATACACAGGGTGTTTGCAATAAATCTTACCATTGTTTTTTTTCTTAAACAGTAAATATTAGAAAAAGATCAAAGAGCAGAAAGTTGTAGAATATTTTTCTAGCAAGATGATAGCTTGTCTAAATTTGTTGTATCTTCAATATTTTTTTGAAAATAAAGGTAGCCTTCATCTTCTTAAATGGAATGCTACTATCTTTTTACATCATATGAAAGCAGGCATTAAGACAAATCAAACCATATAATATACTATGGTCTTCACGGTCATACAAGGGCAAAACTAAATTTAACATTTTGTAATATTGTATTGTTACGAATTATTTTGAGTTACAAAATTTTCTTCCCGCTATATGATACAGAGTGCTAGAGGGATAGCAATGAGATGCGAATGTTTATAATAATATACCAGAGAGTGAAGTTGTCCCTAATCTATGATCTTGGTCAGACATGTTCGTAGACGAGAGTTGTCTGTGAGCTGTAAGATTGGCCGCACGTCCTCAATTACAATCCATATTTTTATAAGCCATAAGTTTATTTATTATGCCACGCCGCAACAATATTTAGTCGTATGTTATAATGATAAGATTACAGCTCATTACAAAGTATACTACAACTTTTTCCTTTTAGATTCTTTCTAATATTTTCCGCTTACGAAAAAAACAATGGTAAAATTGGCCCGTATATACAAGACCCTGTGTTACATACAAAAATACATACATACACGCTCATGCATACACATACATACGTACATCATACATTCATGCACGTGCGCGCGTAAATAAATAAAATAAAGAGAATGATATTGAGATGCTAGTCATTCCATTACTGTTTATTACAGTTATTGATACCAGGAATGCATAAAATTGAAAATACTTTTTGGATTATAACGCCGGCGATTGGTCATTACTAAATAAGGCAATGACATTTTGAATGGGTTTTATAATGATTTCCAAAACTGAATACCTTGTCTTACTGCATTATTAAAACTGAATTATAATTAATATATAATGAAATTATAAATTTTACTAACCTTTAGCTGCATTTATGTTACTACTGCGAATATCAGTAGGTTTGCTTTTATCTTTATATGCTTGTCCATGAGCAGTTCTACCATCGCCGCTTGCCGAAATTGGAGTCATTTTACTCATTATGTTCATGGTGTAATAGTATTTTTTATAAAGATAAACCTGACAAAATCTGCGATTTCTTGGAACTTTTATGATCGTGATTTGTATCCCTTCAAATGAATTATTTAAAGTTAAAAGCAGACTTAGCCTCACTTAAAAACGTACTTGATCTCACTCACGTCGCTGTATCGTGGTCTGACTCACTTGAATTCACAGAATGTGGCGAGTGTGGCGAGTAACCAGGTGAAAATTAGGATATGAATTAGTTAAATATGTTACTGTCGAGATGGCAGTAGTATAGATTTTTATGTGGCGACTGATATAAACAACCGCCGCAGTGCGGCAGCACCCTATACGCATAGGGAATTTAAAGTCTGTAAGATTCCAAACATATGTATTGTCACGTCCCGGCGACGGAGGTGAAGTGAGGAGAGAAAGAAAATTACTATTCTAGTAAGATCGAATTGGGTAATTTCTTCAAAACCGTATTGCCGAGATAATTGCTGGTTTTTGCATTCCCGTCTAGGCGGTCAAATGGCTGAAACCCAGCTATTACGTCGATTCGTTATATGTCTTGGAGATGTAGGCGAAAGAGAATAATATGTTGTTAGACTTATCGTTGTTGTCTCTCTCTGGCATGGTCGCGGAGCTGTGCTGTATCTGTCCTTTGCTTCCCTGAAGGATGGAAGGAGACAGTAAAGGTGTAGAGGTTCTACTTAACCGGCGTAGGCTGAGCGGGTTGCCAAGTCTTTGTCGCTGCACTGGTGGTTGCTGTAGAACTCTGCGTTCCTCTCGATGTAGGTGGAAGAAACTCCATATCACTCCATATGCGAAGTGATTTGGGCAGTCCAGGATAAAATTGAAGAAAGGGCGTTGTAAGAGACGAAGAAATTGGAATTTGTAGGAAAGGATTTATGAGGAATTAGGAATTTACAGGAATAGGTTTCTCAATTAAAATGTTCTGTGTTAAAAGATAATAAATGAGTATATTGTTGCAAATGAAACTTAAAGGTGATGAAATTAATTCTAGAGATAATATAATTAAAATATTGGTTACAATTATATTATCTCTAGAATTAATTTCTAATTTAATTAATTTAATTTAATTAATTTATATAAATAAATATTTATATATATATATATAAGTATAATTCTAATTCCAAGCTCTTACAATTAGCCAATTCTAATTCAATTCAATTCCAATTCTAAATCAAGACTCTATTCCGACTCTTAGGAAGTCTATTCCAAGTCAACGTATTTAAAATCTCACATACATACATATATATATATCGATAATTGTAACCAATATTTTAATTATATTATCTCTATAGAGATAATGTTCGCAATATTCCCGCAATATTCCCGCAACGTTCGCAATATCCCGCAATATTCCCGCAACGTTCGCAATATTCCCGCAACGTTTGCAATATTCCTGCAATATTGCTGCAACGTTCGTAATATTCCCGCAACGTTCGCAATATTCCCGCAATATTGCTGCGATATTCCCGCAATGTTGCTGCAATATTCCCGGCAATATTGTCGCAATATTCCTGTAAGCTACAAAGAGGCGGACATAGGAATATTGCAGCAATGTTGCGGCAATATTCCCTGCAAGGTTTGAGGTTGCAAAGTAATATTGCTGCAATATTGCTGCAATATTCCAGTCTGTCTGGGTAGAATTAATTTCAGTATCTTTAAGTTTCATTTGTAACAATATACTCATTTATTATCTTTTAACACAGAACATTTTAATAGAGAAACCTATTCCTGTAAATTCCTAATTCCTCTTAAATCCTTTCCTACAAATTCCAATTTCTTCGTCTCTTACAACCTCCTTTCTTCAATCTTATCCTGGACTGCGCAAATCACTTCGCATACGGAGCTTCTTCCACCTACATTGAGAGGAACGCAGAGTTCTAAAGCAACCGCCAGTGCAGCGACAAAGACTTGGCAACCCGCTCAGCCTACGTCGGCTAAGTAGAACCTCTACACCTTCACTGTCTCGTTCCATACTTCAAGGAAGTAAAGGGCAGATACAGCGCAGCTCCATGACCAAGCCAGGGTCGACAAGCTGTAATGCTGTAATGGGCCAAGTTGTTTCTAGTTACGCGGCACGTCAGCACCAGGTGGCGATAGTGATGTTACTACTCATGCATCGACACCGAATCGGTGAATTTCAACTCTCTAGCAAAAGAGAATCGGTGTGATTCTATTACCGCCAAGATTCAACTGTCAATTCTGTTCTGGACCGCCATTATGGGTGATTGGAGACCGTTCACGACGAAAACGAGCAGCCAAACGAACTTGAGACATTATTAATAAGACATTATTAATAAATTATTATTTATTTCATAGTTATTATAAGTGCTATAATTTTTAAAATATTGTTATAATTGAAGCTGTTTTCTTTTTCTAGGTATGAAGCAAAGGAAGGTCTTTTCCTGCAAGGAAAATAGAGATTAGAAAATATTTGTACTGTAATTGTATATCTATTCCTATGTATACCTATGTATATTATGATTCTTTTGTAATATGAATATTAATAAAACGAAAGTAACTGAAATATAATGTTCTTTCCATTTCAAAATAAAATTGTAAAGAAAATATAAGAGCAAGCATTTGAATACAAACATTGAGTATACATTAAGATAGATGGGCATGCTCTATATAAATTTATGCCTTTAGTTCGTGCCCGTTGTCAATCGCGGCGCTGTTTCGCGTCGTTTTTTTAACACGGCAGCTTGTCTACCCTGGTCTACCCTGGACCACCCTGGACCAAGCCAGAGAGAGACAACAATAATAAGACTAACAATCATATTATTCTCTTTCGCCTACATCTCCAAGACTTATAACGAATCGACGTAATAGCTGGGTCCCAGCCATTTGACCGCCCAGGCGGGAATGCAAAAACCAGCAATTATCTCGGCAATACGGTTTTGAAGGAATTTCCCAATTCTTACTAGACTAGTAATTTTCTTTCTCTCCTCACTTCACCGCCGCCGCCGGGACGTGACACAAGCATTATTTGGGTCAGTAAATGGACGAATGGGAATGAAAAGCGCCGAACAGCGCCTCTACCTACAATCATTTACAACGATTTATTATTTACTTTTGTATGTTGCGTTAAGGTGGAAGTAATTGATATCAGTCAAAATATATAACTTTTAGCATTAAATATTAATCCAAGAGTCCATTGTGTCTTTAAATTATAATTTTTGTAATTTCTAATCTGTAAGCAAGAATTCAATTTGAGAATGTTTAACAGTGAATCTTACACACCGTCAGTACGGTGTTATTTCTGATAATCAGGATGGAACGTGCCAACTCATCGACTACAAAGTAGTCGTAATCTTTTTTGGGGAAAAGAGTGTCCTTCAAAATATTGATGGTAGCCAATGATGAGAACGATTTTTATGAAAATAGTGTGAAAAAGGATTATAACATGATGGCGAGTTCTGCCGTCGGGACTAATGCTGAAAGTACATCGAAATTTTTGGAATCACTGCAAGTAGACTTGAAAGTTCTTGCTTCTGAAACAAAAAAGAAATATCCTCAAATTAAGGAGGTTTGTTTTTCTCTATTTATCAAATTAACTTTTATACTTACGTTAACTGTCTATTAAAAGTTATAGGTTAGGAAACTCAATTCAATATTTAAACTAAGACGATCGTGAAATCTTCATTCTTTTATTATTTTCTTCATAACCTTGCTTAGCAAATAATAATTTTATTATTTTACATTAAATGCAAATGTGTTTGAGTTTTTGAGAAATATTTTTAATAATGTTGCTCTTCTGTTTCTGAAAATTTTAATTCTCTCACAAGTTGATTATTGTCAATCTAATTGACAATTTCATAGAAGCAGTTACAGGTAAATTTGATGAAAATAAGGGAATAAGGAATTTAATACTTAAGTTAAGTTATCTCAAATAGTAAACTTTCTATATGAGATTTGCAGAGGATGATCGATACGATGAATGAATGTTACATCATATATTAACCGCTTGCGTTATAAAGACGTGCCACGCATGTCCAGATGCTTTTGTCCCAAAGCTGCCAGCGACGTGTATACCACATCAATGTAACGCCTTACTGCATGTTACATATTAGAGCGCGGCACGGCAACCGAAAGTTAAATCGTAGCGCAAGTAGTTAATGCAGACTATAAATAATCTAGTACAAGTAACGTTTATCACTGAGACTTTTGTCATTCTTCATATTTCTAACTATTGTCTCCAACAACATGGAATGTTATCGAATTATAATAGATGTATCAACGATTGAACACATCGCATGAGCTAAAACGCACTTTTACCTTGTTCGCAGTCTGTCTTTTGAGCACAGATCATAAGAAATTTGTATCTAGTAGACTTGCAATGGAGATTACATATGTAAATACGACACAAGTCTGCAAATATACAAATTTCAATATAAGTGTTAGTTTACTTCAGTAGTGTTGGCATTCCAATGTGACTTTGTACATGTCTCTGGTGTGTTTATTACCTTTCATTTTAGTGTTAAAATAATTACTTATACTCTTATTTTTTTCAACAAACATTTTGGATGTTATTCTATGTAGTTTGTGCTTTGTCTCTTTCTTACTGTATTTTGTTTTCCTAGTCACCCATTTGTTTGTTTTATTAATAACAATAATCATAGAGCATATATTCGAGTGTAAAATAAAAAAAGTTTCGTTATAAAAACGTAGTAGTTTTCGATTTATTGCGATTTTACTGAATCACTGAATTTTCATGAAAAAACGCCTGCCACACGCATTAGTTCGCGGCAAGATATGCCCGCATGCAATGTGTTAATGTTATGTATCATAAATTAATTATAAAATATCTACTGTTAAAATAATTGCAACTTTGTTCCTTTCTGTTCAATTAATTACTACTGCTTTTCTAATTTATAAAGTGTAAAATATTAATGAAATATCAAATGTAATTATCATATAATATAATAGTGTAATAGTTCTTATGTATACAGGGTGTCCCACGCAACTGGAACAGGCTGTACCTTCTATACAGTTGGGAATAGAAGAAAATGTTATAAGAAAAAGTTGAATGGCATCAGACCGTGCATACTATGCAACTAATTTTATGCACTTTTGTGCATCTGTGCATCAGAAAAATGCAACTGCACTTTTTTTAAAAATTGAAACCTACATGTTTGACTGCACCAATCGATGCAGTTTGTTGTGCTCTACATAAAAGTACTAACATACTTATGCCCTAAACTTATTTGTTAAGAAGTTATCAAAGCTAAAAGTTCTCTTAATTATTGCGGTCGGTCGGCCAGTGTTCCGAAGTACTTACGTTACAACAAATGTTCGAATGGTCCTCCATAGCAGTCCAAGCACTTTTCCATCCATTTCTTGATGTTGCGCATCACATTCCTTATGTCCCTTTCTGTAATCTTGGATATTTCGTGGTGTATGTGTTGTCGTAGTTCCTTGACATTAGTGATGGGGCGCGAATACACCCTATCTTTCAGATATCTCCATAAAAAGAAATCGAGGGGTGTGAGGTCCGGTGATCACGGTGGCCATAAAATCGGCCCTCGCGTGCCAATCCATTTCCCTCCATAAGTTTTGTTCAAATGACTGGCAGCTATCTGCGAGTTGTGTGCTGTAGCACTGTCCTGTTGGAAGTACCTCATGTTTTGCCGTTCACTTAGAGGAATATCTGTTGTGTAACAGAACTGGTAGGTCAGATTGCAGAAAGTTCAGGTACTTTTGACCGGTCAATGTTCCATTAAAAAAATGTGGGCCGATGATCTATTTATCAAAAAATTCGCACCAAACGTTCACGCTATATCGTATCTGTTTATTTGTATTCCTCTCGTGACGCGGATTTCCAACGGACCATGTATGTTCATTATGTCGATTGAACATTCCATTGTTTGTGATTGTTGCCTCGCCTGTCCACAGAATTTGAAACACAAAGCCTTCATTTCCCTGAATACGCCGTAAAAAATATCGGCCACAATTCATTCTCCGGACTTCGTCCCCAGGCCGCAATGTTTGCCCAATGGAAGACCGATAAGGATAAAAGTTCTGCGTTTTCAGAATGCGTTGAACAGATGATTTGGAGATTCCACATTCTCTAGCCAGATCTCTTACAGACGCATGTGGATTAAATTCGATGTTCGCCAGAACTGCTATCACACTATCTTCGTCTTCAACTATCGGTTTTAGTACATCTCGTTTTGGTTAGCGGAACGAGCCGTATTGGCGTAAATTGGACTCCAGTTTGTAAAAGTACGAACGCGTGGGTTGTTGCCGATTGGGATATGTTTCTGATATGATACAGCATTGCAGTCTCAGTACCATTTTGGTTGCATTTGCAAAACAAATTGAACATATCAACTAATCCGCTTTTCGTAAATGACACCATTTGGAAACTCTGATTCGACAAACGATCGCACACGGGAACTAAATGATTACTGATGGAAATCTTAATCTTGCAGCGACTAGTATTAGCAGACGCTTCATGTTTACAAACATTGTAATACATTCTAATGGATAACGTTAGGATAAGGTAACAATAATGGTACTCCGAAACACTTGCCGAGACCGAAATAATTCAGTGAACTTTTAGCTTCGATAACTTCTTAACGAATAAGTTTAGGGCATAAGTATGTTAGTACTTTTATGTAGAGTACAACAAACTGCATCGAGTGGTGCAGTCAAAAATGTAGGTTTCCACTTTTAAAAAAAGTGCAGTTGCATTTTTCTGATGCACCGATGCACAAAAGTGCATAAAATTAGTTGCATAGTATGCACGGTCTGATGCCATTCAACATTTTGTTATAACATTTTCCTCTATTCCCAACCGTTTAGGAGGTACAGCCTGTTCCAGTTGCGTGGGACATCGTGTATAATAATCCAATCACTTACATAAAAACACCTCTAATGAAAAAATTAATTTTGCACTTAGCGCTGTATCACTGTGTGAGCATATAACGTGAAACAGACATGAAATTTAATATAAAAATTTCCGAATAAATATTATTATTTTTAGGAGACGTTATTTTATGTAGACAATTCATTCTATCTTACAAAACAAATACGCACACTGCTGAAAATGTAAAAAAATAACTTGTATGTATAGTAGAAACAATTTGATTATTTCTTAGCTTTAAATTGCGATTTCATCATAAAACTTGAAGAATTCAGAGCCTATGCTGATAATGGTAAATGACAAAGATATGAGTGAACATTTTTTTTATTAAAAACATAACTATTTTATGTTAGCATAACGTTAGTGACTTGAGCTGAAGCATGAATAAGCGCTATTACATTGTTAAACAATAGAAAAGAACAAGTTACCAATATTCTTCCAAATATTGTGGTTGATTTCAAATATGAGGGTAAAGAGTAAATATTTATTATCAATGACAATCTAGATTTTGCCTTATGGCAGAATGAGCAAAAAACATTTAATAAGTAAGTAATGTACAATTATTTGAAAAGAATATAAAATATAGACCACTGATACAGTTTTGTTCAGCTTTTTAGAGCAACACTTTTCATATCTACAGTAGCAAATAGCTTTATAATTGTATATGAAATTATATGCAGTTTGTAATTGAACACTATTGACATTTGTGATAGATCAAATGAAAATATAGAACTAAAATTGAAATTATATATAAAATGACAAAACTCTGCAATAAAAAATGAAAAGAATATACTTTTAATAATCATTACTATTGATATGCATTTCTTTATCCTCAAAAAAAGTGACCAAGTTGTATATTCTTTTAAAATCAAGAGAATATAAAATAATGTTTTCGATTGCTGCTCATTGTATTAGTAGTTATATAATAAAGATTTCATTGTATTTTAAAAAGTAAAGCTCAATGTGCGAACGCAGGAAATACAGTAATATAAAAAGACGTGAAACGTTTATCAGAAAGTGACAGTGTTATTCTTGGCAACATTTACTCTGTCAACAGCATTTAAAATATGCATATCGAATTGTTGGTTCAATAGTAAATGTCTCAAATTTTATGGGACAGAAGAGGGATAAACAGTTCTACATCATAGTTCTCCAATGATTTCATTTGTTTCATATGTAATAGTGTTTGACTAAATAATATGAAGGTATTCGGCAACTAAAATATTCGTGCTGGATTGAATTAAACATTGGCAATATCAACATAATACATTAGGAAGAAATTATTATCGCATTATATGAAGATTGGGTATATTGAGAAAGTCATTGCTGTATAATCAACTGTTAATGTATTAACTGTTCATTGATAAAGGATCTGCATTAACCATGATTTAGCACTTGGAACAGAAGCATTAATAATGTTATTAGTCCAGCAGAGGTAATAAAAAACTGTTTAACAAACATAGCCAGTGTGATCAGTGTATCGTCTCATACATTTTATGTTTCAATTGGTCGTAATCATTGTTTTCAATATTTTTAACAAATCATTATTATAAAGTATTTTGAAATTACCGTGACAGTAATTAATGGAATAAAAATAATTATTAATGCAATTGAAAAGTGGGATTTATTTGGTGTATATATAGTTTTATTATCTGATTTATTTGAATTTTCAATTGCTCAAGGTGGTTAAAAAAAAGTGTAACTCAGTTTTCAATGGAAGTGATAGTGATATTGATAATGAGATGTCAATAAATAAAAAATTAAGAAATTTTCGATTCTCCTCGCTGGGAAATCATTAATGGTAAACTTTGATAGAAAAATTGTCTAAATGAAGCTATATATATATTTATTTATATTTCATATGAGTAATAAGATTAGATATTGTGAAACGTAAATAAAAAATTATGAATTCTAAGATTTACTTCATTGTATGTTATAAATTGAAGTAATACTTGTTACAGTCATGTGAAGAAGGAATCACAAAAATAAGAACAGTCTCAAACACCCCAGGAACTCCTGTATATTATATTGTCAATCAGATCTTATATCCTTTGGTACAAGGCTGTGAGAGTAGAGATATAAAAATTATCAAGGTACGTGGAACATCATACATTATTAAATTCATAATACAAAAATCTTTATAATTGTAGTACATTGGTTTTATATGCTCTGTTGTGTTCAGTTTTGTTTAGGTATGATGCAGAGATTAATTACTCAACAGGCGATTGATCAAAAAGGGGCTCGTTATATTACAGACACTTTATGGATGTTGATGGAATCAGGGACAGAGGAAGTTAAAGTTCTGCAAACTGTAACTTTATTACTCACTAGTAATACTGTAGTTCATGGCGACACACTTGCTAGGGTAATAGTTAATTATTTAAAATATATTTAAATATTTTATCGCTTAATCCGCCATGTCTACAATATGTTACAATACATGCTATAATTAGATTATGCTGTATGTTAAACTCCTTGCCAAGATCATGCAAAATTTTTTTAAAGAAATGTTATGTCGTATGTGCAAAGATTACTCAATTTTATTTGAAAAAATATGTATTTGGATGGAATTCACAAATATTCTGATACTGTAGATGTATTTCCCAACAAAATACTTGGTACCCTAAATGTTACGTTTGAATATTACAATTATTCAGTGTTAAACTCCGCATAAAATATTTCTAGTACTGTATGTACAGGGTGTTTCAAAATTATTTGTCATGGCTTGGAGGAGTTGTTCAACACCTTCGATTGGATGGAGATTTGTGAAAATAACCTGCCGAAAAATTTGCGGTCGGTGAATATTTTAGCTTATTTGTTTCACCAGCTTTTCGCATTCGTCTTGCTACGTAGGTAAAATGTCTGAGAGGAACCATGGATCAGAAACGAACCGTTCTCTCGCAAATTGACTTTTGATTGGGCCTCCACGATTTAAGTTTCGCTTAGTAAGTGAAACTACTGGCTGGCCCTTCCTTACTCCGTTTCGAACAAAATCTTTCGATGTAATTTTTCGGAGGCTAGGAAGACGTCAATGACCTGCGTTCGGTGCAGGTTCGCTCATAGGTTCGCTCAAGGGCCTTCCCGAGCAGAAGAACATAAACACTTGCACTTTTCTTAGTGGTTCAGTGGCCTAGTCCCCCAATATCTAATGTCGTGTAGCACGCTTCTGCTAAACTATTCGAGCCGACAAGGATATCTTGTGTGTTTCTTTCCGAAGGACCAGCTGGTAGTCTCACTTACTAAGCGAAAATTCAATCGCGGAGGCCCAATTAAAAGTCAATTTGCGAGAGAACGGTTCGTTTCCGATCCATGGTTCGTCTCAGACATTTTATCTACGTAACAAGACGAATGCGATGAGCTAACCGCCCAAATTTTGGAATTTTGCGGTAGGTTGTTTTCACAAATCTCAATCCAATCGAAAGTGTAGAACAACCCCTCCAAGCCATGACAAATAATTTTGAAACACCCTGTACACATGAAATAGTTCATTTTAATTTATTATTTTGACGAATGACTTTCAATAACAAATACATTTTTAAATTGGCAAATTAATACATAATTTACAAGTTATGTAATTAATAATCTGGTAGAAAAAGTTTATACATGGTGTCTAATACGGCAGAAGAAATCAATACGTCTATATGTGTAAACCTATCAAGTTAAAGATGAAAAGAATATTGCTGTACAAAAGTAAATGGCATTGTATGCCCTGTATTTTTATACCACTCTTTCGCATTATTTTATGCTTTTGCATTTGCTAACTGCAGCTGTACTTTTTTTCTTTTTTATTTTAATCGTAATTTTTTTCCCGTAATTTAATTATCTAAATTAAATTATTCAGCATATAAAATTGTCGTGGTGATATAATCGTAAACTAAACAGTTTACACAAGGTGTTATTTTTTACCCTCTTAGTACTATGTGCCTTGAAGTATTTCGTTATGTCTATGTTTTGCTCATGCTTCAATGCAGCTTATGTATCATAAAATATCTTTGAAGTGTATCATCTATCACATTCTACAGACTGTTTTCTTCATGTTTTAATCTTATTTATGAGGACCACAGTACATGTTATTTTCCAGTTGCGCTCAGCAATGATACATATCATCGATTTTTTCTGAGTTTGAGAACAAGATGGTTCTTTACTGAATGTAAGCCTCAATAACATTGATTTAGAAGTTTGAATCCAGATATCTGTGAATGAGAAAGTTACTAATTATTTACAAATATTATACAGCTACGTAATATCATAGAGTGTGAACATAGTCGTAGACATAACAGAATGCTGAAAGGTATGTATTACGAAGCGGCTGAAATACATCTGCTGTAGTGCAGAGCTGCATGAGATCTTCACGCCAGAGCCGTTTTTCGAGATGCGCCGCCTACATCTCCCAACCACACATCTGACAAGGGGAGGACCAGCACCGGGGGTCACTGATTTTTTTCAAATTTGGTACACGTGTTCTACTCGGCAAATAATTAGACACGTATTTTGCCAAAAGTGTAGATAAGTACAAATTTTTGAAAAAATTGAGTTAAAAAAAAAATTCACTGATCGACTCGAAACTTTGTAGGTATGTTCTACGAGCAAAATTAAGGTATACCTATTTTTTTATTTCGCTATAAAAAAATTTTTGAAAACCGACATGTAGTTTTAGTACTCTAGAGTTAGAAGTATTTTCAACATAACGGCGTGGCTGAGCGGACAAGGAAGCGGACTGCGAATACTATGGACCCTGGATCGATCCCCGCATGGGGTTTACTTTTTTTTTTTACCCTGCCAGTTTCATTTTATTTCCTTGTGGGATATGTTTTACTTATTGTCATATTGTGTTATACATATTTTATACATTTTAACTTCTACTTTACTGTATATTTTATTTACGGATTTCAGTGTCAGGATTACAATAAAGTCCACAATTATGCATTTTAACAGTAACCATTCATTTCTCTTTGTACACTGCACATTTATCCGGGTGGTAAACATCATAGAAACATAGGCGTTGTTTTTATTTTGAAATATCTGTAAAATATCGTTTTCGGTACGACGGTTTACGATCCTGTCTCCACCATTGTCTCAACTTCGGGCGACCGACTCTACCGTGGGTCCGTTAGCTATTTTTAATTTAGCACTTTTCTGGTGCTTTGGGTCCCGCGGGTTTATGACTGCCCGCGGTATACGGGGGTCGAGTCATAATCCATTGAGAAAGAGAGTCATTGTCTAGGTGCGTACTTCGCCTCGTACATCAGCAACTTTCTGCACCGATATTTAAAAACATGATCGAATATGCGTGGTATGCGTCGAAATTAAGTCATAACCGAAGAATATTTATCAATGTGAATCAAGTTTGCTTTCCGAGTTCGGAAATAAATAAAAAATGTAACTGCGGCGATATATCATTTATATCGTGTTCGTGGTGCAAACATCGCCTATGTTTTAAATGTTTTTACGATATTTACCACCAGGATAAATGTGCAGTGTACAAAGAGAAATGAATGGTTACTGTTAAAATGCATAATTGTGGACTTTATTGTAATCCTGACACTGAAATCCGTAAATAAAATATACAGTAAAGTAGAAGTTAAAATGTATAAAGTATGTATAACACAATATGACAATAAGTAAAACATATCCCACAAGGAAATAAAATGAAACTGGCAGGGTAAAAAAAAAAAGTAAACCCCATGCGGGGATCGATCCAGGGTCCATAGCATTCGCAGTCCGCGTCCTTGTCCGCTCAGCCACGCCGTTCTGTTGAAAATACTTCTAACTCTAGAGTACTAAACCTACATGTCGGTTTTCAAAAAAAATTTTATAGCGAAATAAAAAAATAGGTATACCTTAATTTTGCTCGTAGAACATACCTACAAAGTTTCGAGTCGATCGGTGAACTTTTTTTTTTAACTCAATTTTTTCAAAAATTTGGACTTATCTACACTTTTGGCAAAATACGTGTCTAATTATTTGCCGAGTAGAACACGTGTACCAAATTTGAAAAAAATCAGTGACCCCCGGTGCTGGTCCTCCCTTGTGAGATGCCACAAGGCCGCGTCAGCAACAATGCATTCTTTCCTGCGAGAAATCCTGGCGTTCTTCTGTTGCGGAGTTTTTTTATTGCGCTGATAGCTTCGCGGCTGACGGAAGTGTGAGAGTATTTGTGAATCAGTGACGTTTCGGCTGTGTGGTTGGTTGAAGAAGACGGCGCTTCTCAAAAAACGGTTCTAGCGTGCAAATCTCGTGCACCTCTGCTGGAGAGGGTCTAGCAGGATAAGGGGGTGAACAAGTGCCCTTTAACCAATTGTATTCGATGACGGGTCATTTGATAGGTGAACAGAAAAAAACATTGTAAATTCAAAAAATTAGGTTTTTCCTCACCTCCCTACTTAATGAGGTGCACAAATTTTGAAAAAGCTTCGACAGATTCTAAATATGATTGCACACGATAGGGATTTTTTCTTTTTTTCCGTTGCAAGTGCTACAGACAAGAAATTGAAAACTAAAAAAAATTGAAAAAATGTAGATTCGTATTGAAATCTTCAGAGTACAACTTTTTCATTTTTACAGTAGCTACCTGATGTTATCAATGATATTCTCTATTTTTTCTAGATTTTTTTGATATAATACATCACTGTCCGAAAAAACAAGAACTAATTTGTACGACTCATTTCAGGCTGAAACACGTTCAGTATTTGCTATTTTCGCATTATTTTAATATGCGAAAAGGTTACGTGTTAAGGAAGAGAATCAAGATAATTAAATCAATTGTTAATTGTATGCTCCTTATATTTTAGAATTTTAAGCGTTCTTTTAGCGGAAGCAATGATGCAGTGGCTAGAGCGTTTGCCTGTGGAACCCCTGGACACTCTTTTTATAACAAGTCCGAGCCCCCGAGGAGGACTTAGGTTTCTTTTTGTATTTTTTCTTTTTTTAAATTATTAATGAAATAGTTCGTAGTCATTTTAAAATGTTTTACAGATATTTTTATGTACTCAAAAAAATATAAATCCTACATAAAAATAATTATAGAGCATGCTTCTCTAGTCATGCCACGTTTTGCAATTAGGGGTATTCTCAAACATTTTGTGCACATAATAGATATTGATATCCTACAATATATGCAAACATATGTTAAATATTAAAGATTATAATATTATTACATCTTTTTGTTTTCTTTACATTATTATGACATCACACATAATCTTCGTTACAACGTATCAAGATATAAAACCATGATCCTTTCATATGTGACATATATTTTTAGGTATCTTAATAAAGCAATATTTATTCAATATAAAAAGAGCTTGAAAATACTCGTAATCGCAAATCGTGGCATGGCTAGAAAAAGTCGATGAAGCAAAAATTGTGCTGTATAATTATTTATAAAAGTATTTGTGAAACATTCCAAAACGACCACGGATTATTGTTATGTGGCTAATTTAAAAAAAATTACATATAAAAACTAAAGTCCCCCTTGGGGGCCCGAACTCGTTACAAAAAGTGTGTCTAGCATTTCCACACGCAGACGATATAGCCACTACACCATTGCTTCCACTAAAAGAGCGTTTAAAATTCTAAAATATAAGCCGCATACAATTAACAATACGATTTCATTATCTCGATTTCCTTCCTTAATTAACACGTATCTTATCGTGTGCAGAAACATTGAAGGTCACAAAATGAACATACTGTACTAAAATAATGAAAAAAGTGCAAATACTGATGATGTTTCAGCCCAAAATGCATCGGAGGAATCAGTTTTTGATTTTTCTGACAGTATTGCACCATATCAAAAAAATCTGTAAAAGTTGGAGAATAACAATGATAACATTAAGTAGCTACTGTAAAAGTGAATAAGTTGTAGACTAAAGACTTCTATAGGAAATCTGTGTTTTCTCATTTTTGTCTTTGGATTTTAATTTCTTGCCTGTAGCACTTTTAATGTAAAAATCTGAAGAATGCCTATCGTGTGCAATCATGTTTAGAATGTGTCAGAATGTTTTCGAAATTTTTACACCTCATTAAGTGGGGAAAATGACGCGAAAACTGATTTTTTGAATTTACCCCACAAGTACCCTCCCGGTCAAGGTATCGGATTAAAAATTTGACTTTTGACCTCATATCTTGTTAAAACCTTTGTTTAGTTTTCAATCATATCAACGCAACACTCTCATACATAGAATGATACATAAAATGGATTACACAAAAGATTTTGCACTTTATTGATTATTGCATTTGAGAAAGAGATGCAATTGAAGTTTCGAAGTCTACCAACGCACAAGAATGCATAACAGTAATGCAAAAATATAAAACAGAAAGTACCATTTTTTCCAGTACTTTTGTCTACCAACAGTTTTGAAAACAGCTGCATGTAGTTGCGTGAGATACCCTGCCTGTGTATTTTTATTGTTGCGGATAAATAATTTAGGCACGAGTTATTTTATATTATAAAGACATATGGAGAGTCTTTCATACTATAGTTAGTACCGTGTATATCTTCTGATAAGGTGTGTAATCTCTTGTTTTCAGAATCTTGTTCTTTGTTTTCGCTTACATTTTACAAAGGATTGTACAACCATTAATACAGCAGGGGCTACTGTGCGGCAATTAGTATCGTTAGTATTTGAGCGTGTTGTTGCAGAAGATGAAGAGAGTCCCAGTCATGAAGAATCAGATGAGATCAATTTAGAGGAATTGAAAATTCCAACAAATCAAGCGCCCAAAGGTTTAGGATTATGTGCTGCAGATGCATATTTAATGTTTCAAGTATTTCCATTAGTTTTGATTATTTGTTAAATTATTTCGTAAACACCAAAAAAATTACATTTACATACTTTCTAGGATTTAGTACAACTCGTGAATGCGGATCAACCTTATTGGTTAATAGGCATTACTGAAATGACACGTACATTTGGATTGGAATTATTAGAATCTGTTCTAACAAATTTTTCATCAGTATTTTTTAAGGTATTCCATCATATACAAACATATTTATATGATATAAAAAAACATTAAAATGTTCAAGTATAATGTAATATTTTTTATTTTCCAGCATCCAGAATTCAGTTTTTTATTGAAAGAAAGAGTTTGCGCTCTTGTAATTAAGCTCTTTTCGCCTAATATCAAATATCGTAATTCAATTCCGGCATCTTTGCAGCAAGCTACACCTCTTGACAAACCTTATTTTCCTATTAGTATGAGACTTTTGCGAGTTGTTTCTATTTTAATACAAAAATATCATTCTCTATTGGTAAGCATACAATTTTGGTTGTAATATTATCATATATATGTTAAGTGCAGAGAGAGTGTGTGTGTGTGTGTGTGCGTGCACTGCAGTTAATTTTTTAGAAAATTAAAAAATCCTCTGTTCTGAACTTATTTGGTGTTATTAGATATTACAGTATTATTTAATGCCATTTATTTCGTGACTTAAGATCTAGATATTTTACCATTTACGATGTAATTATTGGTAAAATGTGTTACCAATATACGGGATGTTTTATTTAACATAAGCATCTTAAATATATTTGAATGGTTTATAATGGCAGAAGAAAATAAGAGGAAAATATTCGGTTTGAAGGGACAAATGTTATGGTCACATTTTTTGAAGTGTTAAGACCCATACTTTAACGATCGAGGTTCTAAATTTTTATCATCATAGTGTAATATTTAAGGTCAACATCAAATCAACTATTAAATACAAAATAAGGGCAATTTATCTGCAAAGGGACACGATAGAATGTTATACCGATTCTGTTTAATTGTTACAATATTACTTTTATAATAATTACATTTCGGCTCGTGGTATCTCTTTTTCCGTGGTACCTCTTTGTTTTCACTAATTGCTTTCAAATGTTTCCTAACATAGGGTGACACGAAATCTTGAACATAGCAACATTTTTGACTGACCATAATATTTACTCTTCTGAAACAGAACATTTTTTCCGTCTGTTTTCATTCTTGCTTTAAAAGAAACAAATATTTAAAATATTTTGGTCACGATAATATTTTAAATATTGATAATATACCGGTCTCAAAAATTATGAGAATACAAGTTTCATACTCTTTACAACAGTGCCACTTTAATATATTAGTTATCAGCTGTGTGGTCGAAACATTATATAGACCAGAGGTGCACGAGATCTGCTTGCTAAAGACGTATTTTGAGACGCGTCGTCTACTTCTCTCAACCACACACCCCAGATGTCACAGGACCGCGGCGGCAACTATGTATTCTTTGACGCGAGAAAGCCTGGTGCCCTGCTGTCGCGGAATTTTGTTATTGTGCCGATAGGTTCGCGGCTTACGGGAGTGGTTGAAGTAGGTACGGTGTGATTAGTTGAAGTAGGCGGCGCTTCTCGAAAAACGGCTCAGACGTGCAAATCTCGTGCACCTCTGATATAGACCAAGATTTGGAATTAACTGCTTGCAAGAGCCGATTTTCAGTGCGTTTATCTAAATTCTTTACTGTAAGAAAAAAGGTCATTCTTTTCTTCTAAGAGCAACCGACTTGTAATTCAGAAGAATATTTTTCAACAGATGTCAGGCTCCTTTGTGAGCTCATAGTTATTGTAGGCCTCGGCAATCATTTGATAATATTAAACTTAACATTGCAAAAACTCAAAGTATTTCACAATTATGTAGTCACGTTATTTGTTTTCATGGAAAGCTAGCAGTTTATCAAAATCGTCTGAATAAGAAAAGTTTTTTCTTCCTTCCGACATGTAGCATGATGTTCGACGAATTCGACAATAAGTATAATATTGATAGTCATTTTCACATTCATCCGAAGTGCTCTAGTTCTCTATGAGAGAACGAGTGGGTGTTGCTAAATATCACCTCACCATGAGAATCGACGAACAAGCTCTCCAGTATCAAAAAGAACAGTGCGATCTTCAGCACGACACTTTTTTGAAAACGAGGGAAGAAAAAGGTGACGAATCCTTCAAAATATTGCAGGAATTTACATGCCCCGATCTTAGGGATTTCGTGATCTGAATTCTTTCAATGTTCGGATTGACATATTTGTGCGAATGTTAGTCCTCGAAAATGCGAGCATTAAGATAGAGCAGCGCAAAATGCTGAATGCTTCCTCGCTCTAGTCAATGGTACGAGCAGGGATGTCCAAACGTGCTCAAGAATGTAATTTTTCTATTTTTCCAGGGCAGAGATGCCGTTTAGTTGCTCCCCGGAAGCAGCATGCGTCCTTGGAGGAGTTCCGCCTGCTACTCCTTCCCTTGTACTCGAGAACTTGCTGATTGACTTGCCTGTCACTTGTCAGGCGGGAACCTATTAGCAAGAGCGTTGTGGCGCATTGGGCTGACATTCGTATTCAACCACTCGCCCTAGAAAGACTGTGCAATGCACGTCGATCACGGAAATCAAAACGACTCGTGGGTCACGGCGACTAAGGTTATTTGTCGAAGAACAGTTTTAGATCGCACCACGTCGCGTCTGGGGTAAAACAAAAGTATTATTAGTGAAAAAGTATGCTCAGATATATCTTAAATCAAATACGATTAATAGATTTTAATGTTTTTGGGCTTCCGCGGACGTCTTGGCGATACATTTTACAATCCTGTCTACTCTCTTTGACACGAGAAAGCCTGGCACTCTGCTGTCGCGAAGATTTTTGAGATCAAATCAGGACGGTAATAGAATGATACACCGGGAATTGTATTAAAAGAAAGAATATGTATATTTAATGCTTCTAATACTTTGCTACCGCTGCTGCATCTACGCTGTTCACGTGCCGCGATCACTACGGCATAGCAGTCAAAGCACAAACGAACAGCGTCGGCAATCGACGACTTGACGACACGATCAGATGTAATACATTGTACAGGGTGTTCTAAAAGGCTTTGTCATGGCTTGGACGGGTTGTTCTACACCTCGGATTGGATGTAGATTTGTGAAAAAAACCTGCCGCAAAATTCGCGGAAGGGTAGCCAATTTTTTTGGGCTGGCTCATGGTATTCGTCTTGTTACGTAGGTAAAATGTCTGAGAGGAACCATGGGTCAAAAACGAACCGCTCTCTCTTTTTAATTGGGCCTCCGCGATTGAATTTTCGCTTACAAGGGAACTACCCGAGGTGTCCGCCTCCAATTTTAATGAAACTTTACAGATTTGTTAAGCACGTGAAAATAATCGATACTTATTTTTTATATCGGCTAAGTCGCACATTTAGGGGGTGAAACCACCCTTCAAAGTTTCGACATTTTTTCTTCTTTCGCTTATAACTTTAAAAGGGTTAATGATAGAGATTTACGATAAATGTACGAAATATTCGCTTTTTTGTGTACTAAACCCCTATGGAATTAAAAATTTTTTTTGGCCATTTTTTCCTAATTTTTTATTAAAAAATGACAAGTTTTTCGTTATATCTTTAAAGTTTGCGAACCGATTTTAACCAAACTTCTTTTAAATGATAGAGCAATAAAAAATAAAAGTTACGTGTTTTTGTGTTTTCCGTAATTTACTCTGGAGTCGTGAAATTAACCCTTTTCTTTTGCCGGTTTTGGCACTTTACGTTACTGTATCTGATAAACGAGTGGCAATGGAAGAAATGTATTATGCATCAAATGCTTCCCTTGTACTGTGAAATATTATTGTTTTTGTAAAAAATCAAAAGTAACATTTTTTTGTTTTATTATACAATCCGTAGGGCGTGCAGATCCGCCACGACGCAGTAATCGTAAACTATCGTAGATACCAAAAAATGCCATAAGAGAAAGTTTTATGGTTTTTACATGCAATAGGCATATGTTTACAAATTATTTAAAGCATAGTTTATTTATAACGAAAAAATTACTTTAATCGATTAATTTAAAATATGTTTACTATTACAGTTTCTATGAAACATATAGTTCACAAAAATGATACTTCTCGAAGAAGTGTTGAAAACAAAGGGATTTTTTGCACCATGCACATGTAATAATTAATCGTTTGAGCTGTTTTGTATGCGACGTAATTGATTAACGATAAGATGTATCTTTGTAAAACTGTATGATAATTATGATAACTCTGTTGCTCGCCACGCATCGTGCAATTAATTTTTTCATTTTCAAATTTCCTTATGGCATTTTTTGGTATCTACGATAGTTTACGATTACTGCGTCGTGGCGGATCTGCACGGCCTACGGATTGTATAATAAAACAAAAAAATTTTACTTTTGATTTTTTACAAAAACAATAATATTCTACAGTACGAGGGAAGCATTTGTTGCATAATACATTTTTTCCATTGTCACTCGTTTATCAGATATAGTAACGTAAAGTGCCAAACCGGCAAAAGAAAAGGGTTAATTTCACGACTCCAGAGTAAATTACGAAAAAACACAAAAACATGTAACTTTTATTTTCATTGCTCTATCATTTAAAAAAAGTTTGGTTAAAATCGTAACCCAAACTTTAAATATATAACAAAAAACTTGGCAGTTTTTAATAAAAAATTAAGAAAAAATCGTCAAATAAAATTTTAAATTCCATAGGCGTTTAGTACACAAAAAAGCAAATATTTCGTACATCTATCGTAAATCTCTATCATTAACCGTTTTGAAGTTATAAGCGAAAGAAGAAAAAATGTCGAAACTTTGCAGGGCGGTTTCACCCCCTAAACGTGCGACTTAACCGATATAAAAAAATAGGTATCAATTATTTTCACGTACTTAACAAATCTGCAAAGTTTCATTAAAATCGGAGGCGGACACCTCGGGTAGTTCCCTTGTTAGTAAGTGAGACAATCAGCTGTTCCTTCGGGAAGAAACACACAAGATATCCTTGTCGGTTAGGAAGACGTCAATGACCTGCGTTCGGTGTCAGGTTCGCTCAAGGGTCCTCCCGAGCAGAAGAACATAAACACTTGCACTTTTCTTAGTGGTTCAGTGACCCAGTCCCCCAATATCTAATGTCGTGTAGCACGCTTCTGCTAAACTATTCGAGCCGACAAGGATATCTTGTGTGTTTCTTTCCGAAGGACTAGCTGGTAGTCTCGCTTACTAAGCGAAAATTCAATCGCGGAGGCCCAATTAAATGTAAATTTGCGAGAGAACGGTTCGTTTCTGACCCATGGTTCCTCTCAGACATTTTACCTACGTAACAAGCCGAATGCGATAAGCTAGCCTAAAAAAATCAGCTACCTTTCCGCGAATTTTGCGGCAGGTTTTTTTCACAAATCTACATCCAATCTGAGGTTTAGACAACCCCCCCCGGTCATAACAAAACCTTTTGAAACATCCTGTGCGTATCTGCCTGCTGTTAAACGCTCTTGCAACTACTTACGAAGTTTTACCATACGCGCGACGTGGTGCGATCTGAAACTGTTCTTCGACAAATAACTTTGGCCGATGTGCCATGCACGTCGTTCTGATTTCCGAACACGCTCGTGCCAATAGGTTCGCGCCTGGCAAGTGAAAGGTTAATCAACTTGGCTAAGTGAAGCAGGTGGTAGGGAGAAGCAGGCGGAGCTTTTCTAAGGACGCATGTTGAAAGCAACTAAACGGCATCCCTGTTCTAGGGGATCCGCGGGATCCAGGACGTGTGATGGGAAAAAGTGGGGCGGTGTATTTCAAGGTTACCTCTTGCGAGCAGTTAAGAAAAACAATTGAATTCAATCCATTATAACAAAGTACCTATTTCTCGCTCCTACCCGAGTGAAGTTAAGAAGTAATACTAGCTTGTTAATTTTTTATTCTGCTGTTTCCACCCTCCTGCATCGATTATCGTTTGTAAAAATTCTTTACATAAAATTCTGCGCTACATAGAGAGTCGTGGGCAGTAATAAGTAATTCTACAGAACGAATGAGATTAATTGCATCATAAATGTCATCTTATACGAAACGGATTGAGTACAGACCTGTTTGCATTTCCTTGTTAAAGTGTGAGAACAATAATAACAATTTTATAAAAATTGTTCTAAAACAACAATGTTATTTTATAACAATGTTATAAAAACTACATATTAATACTTTGTTACGTTATAAAGACAATGATTGCATCATAGTATTTTGATTTACACATAGAAATTTTGATTTATGTTTAACACAGAATTTCTGACGAAATTAATTGAAATATTAGAAAGTGTTATGTCAGATTATTAAAATGTTCATGTTAATAAATTTTATATTATACCCAAAAGTGATAAATTGAATATACTCAAATAATATAACCTTATATGACTATATTAAAGTTGAAAACAATGATAATTGTCTTTACGAAATACTATCAAACGATTCTCAAGGTATCTATACTGCTCGGTATATAGTTCATATTATGCATTGCGAACTTTTTAATTATTCAAGATGAAAAGTTACATAATGTGTAAGTCAATATTGCCATAATGTTGTTAATTACAATAAGGTAGCCAGCAATTTAACACTACGGAAAAAAAATCCAGTATCTTAATATTTAGTCCACAATCCAGAATTAGCATCGCACAATACAAAGGGCCTAGCCGGATAAGGATGGAAAAAGTGCCCCCAAAGATAATTCATTGTGAGGCATACCATTCGATAGGGCTCTTTGGAAAAACCCTTCCTACAAAGTATGAACCCGCTACCCCTACCGTAGGGGTAGTTACAGGGTGAAACGTATTTTACAGTTTATGCTCGATATCTCCCGTTTGGCTTGACCGAAAATTCTGAAAAAATCACACACATTATACCCAATGGTGTACATACTTTAGAATTTTTTCAGATTTTTTGTTTCGAAAATCGATTTTTGAAAAATTAAAAAAGATTATAAACATTAATTTTTTATTGAAAATATAAAGTGACCACATTTCTATTTTTACAGTAACATGCATAGTACCCTGATTATTAATGTGTAATTTTTTCAGATTTTTACAAGATCTAAGAAACAAAACAAAAATCAAAAACCAACACTTGTTTATATTTTTAGCAATATTATTGATGTGACCACGTTTATATTTTCACAGTATCTCAAGTTTGCTATAAATAATTAACTGTAATTTTTTCAGATTTTTTTCAAAAGTGCTTCATACAGAAAAAAAATTAAATACTTAGTTCCAATACCCAAAGGGGTATAGACTTGGACGATCGAAGTACTTAATTTCTTGGGCACACATTATTCGTAACATCCACTACTTCACAAGAAATAAGTTAATGTACTTAATTTTGATTCTCCTTATATGTCATATGTGAAAATTGTTATTTAATTGCATTTATTAACAATGATGATCTTCGGTTTTATGGAAGCGGAGCTGCTGGTATTTCAACTGTGTTCAGAAGGTCAATGAATTCTCTCCGTTTAAACATAACAAAAATTGTGCATTAGTATTAATTATTAAATATTTTTATATTTGTAAAGTGAATTAATGAATTTTAGAGAATGAGGTTTACCTTAATTGTGAAATAGTGTTTGTATTCAAGAATTCTCTCCGTTTAAACATGAAAAAAAGTATACGTTAGTATTAATTATTAAATAGTTTTACATTTGTAAAGTGAGTTAATGAATTTTAGAGAATGAAGTTTACCTTAATTGTGAAATGGTGTTTGTACTCAGGACTTAAAGCGCGTAATTTAATCTTCGTCGCTGTCATTGTTAATGACCGGATTTAAGCGTTCAACATTGAAGGCTTTACTTAATATTTCCGCAGGCTTAACAACTTTTGCAATGTATCGAGCATTCTATAAGTAATAAATTATCGCTGCTACGTGCGAACAACAACCAAGATTTCGGTTGCCATTTGCACACTCGCAGAAATAACGTTTTATTCCAGAGTAACCTATTGAATTAGGTGAATAATCTATATAGCACTTATAAGATTTACTTTTAATGTGCCTCGATGGCACCAGAAATTGTATGATATTGCTAATTTCTCTCAAATAAGAAAGATTAATAAGGTTATTTTCGTCCATCATTTCTGCGAGGTATGATACCGCTTGCGAAAGTTGATAAGATCCCGTAAAGAAAATTTTTAAATCTCGTTGGGTCATTTCAGGAAAATCAAGCAAATCCGAAGCTGATATTTTTTTAAACAATGTTCTTCGCCTATTCCAATGGCAAATATCAGCTTCTGTGCCTAAACTATTATGTTTGTCTTTCTCGCTCATAAATCTAGATATTATTTCTTCGCGGAACTCTACATCGGAATTTAAATGTTTACCAAAGGTGTTTTGTAAAAAACATGCAATTCGGCAATATAATCCGACTGTTGGCAGCAATTTGTTATCCAATTGATTATGTAACAGTCGGTATTTCCGCCCTATTATACCATGCACGGCTTCAACGGCCCAACGAATTTTAGTCACCAATCGAGAACTATTGGTTGGTTTTTGATTTTTGTTTTGTTTCTTAGATCTTGTAAAAATCTGAAAAAATTACACATTAATAATCAGGGTACTATGCATGTTACTGTAAAAATAGAAATGTGGTCACTTTATATTTTCAATAAAAAATTAATGTTTATAATCTTTTTTAATTTTTCAAAAATCGATTTTCGAACCAAAAAATCTGAAAAAATTCTAAAGTATGTACACCATTGGGTATAATGTGTGTGATTTTTTTCAGAATTTTCGGTCAAGCCAAACGGGAGATATCGAGCATAAACTGTAAAATGCGTTTCACCCTGTAACTACCCCTACGGTAGGGGTAGCGGGTTCATACTTTGTAGGAAGGGTTTTTCCAAAGAGCCCTATCGAATGGTATGCCTCACGATTAATTATCTTTGGGGGCACTTTTTCCATCCTTATCCGGCTAGGCCCTTTAAAGGATATAACAAGAAGATTTTTCTAAACACATGTAAAAACGTTCAGACTTATTGTGGTCTTTATACCAGGAGCCAACGAATACTGTTTGAAAAGTATTAATCTTTAGTGCTATTGTAGCGATCGTGGTTTTTAAGAAATTTTTCGAGCGTTCCGGTGGAGGGACAGGTACCACCGACGGAAGTCGAGCACCTCTTCCCCACCACCGGACGACAACCAATGATTGACGGGACCACCCGTATAACAAGGCCCCTGACTAACACGAAAATCCGTCGAGAACGGTCGGTCAAGGACTTCGGGCTCGGCAGTTGGAAGATCTACTGAATTCCAGTAGAAGTCTTGGCCCCCGTACGTTGGAGTTATTCCGAAATATCGGCGAACGGCTCTAACTCTCAATTTCAGTCAGGCGACGGAAGTTGGTACTTTGGATTTGCCAGGCCATCTTACCCTAGCTTACTTGCGGAAGGCTAGTGTCTTCAACGAGACTTTCGGAATACTCCTGCGACTCCGTACCGTCGCACAGTGGTCGATTTCGTCGAAATCCTGGCCAAAACCTTAACCCTTTCGCTTCGAGCGCCGGATATATCCGGCATCCGCGCGACGACCTGTGCGTACGAAGGCAGATATATCCGGCATACACACGACGACCTGTGCGTACGAGCGCCGGATATATCCGGCATCTATATGATGTGTATATAAGTACGATCTGTTGTCGATGACAACAGTTTTCGTTATCGGTTGAACATTTTCTGTTGATTTGATTGACATATACAGAATTATATTACTAGTCTCTACATATTAATATAATAACTAATTTGCGTTACATTATTAATTATATTAAACGTTTAATTATAAAGTTCTGTAAATATGAAAATACCTAAAAACATGTCAACTGTAATTGGTCTAATGTTTTTAGCATAACTAATATAATTTTGTATAAGTCTTTTCATATTTAAAATGTGAAGAATACGTGCTATATTAGAGGAACAAATGTTTTATTAAGCACAGTAATTATTTAAGACTTAGAGGAACGTATACACAAAAACCACACGCACTGTGCACATTTCTGGCGCGCGCGGAAGCTCGCCCGAACGGAAGTTCGGTGACGGCACTTCGGCGGACTGGACTGCCGAAGCGAAAGGGTTAAAGCGATTTCCATTTAGACAAAAATTTACACATTAAGATTATTTGGGTTGCTGATTATGAATCTGAAATCAAAATTTCCAAAAACAAAATGGCGGACTCAATATGGCGGACACATGCATCCAAAAATTGTTGGTTCTGCGCGAAAGTTAGTATTCTAATTTTTTTGTTAGGTTGCTGTTCACAAATATGAATTTAAAAATGTCCAAAAACAAACTGATGAATGCAAAATAACGATAAGTCAAACCCGATATCTCGGTCCGAAGCTATACATGCACTGCCTTAGGAACGGCGCGCATAACAAATAAATAACAATAACTCCTTGAGTAGCAAGAAGTAGCAAAAAACCCAACGTGACTTAGTACAGAAAGCTTCAAAGTTTATTTCAAAAAAAAAATTATTGTGTAATTCCGCTTTATTGCGACGTATTAACGATTTTTATTGCTTCTGTGATTCTATTATAATATTAATATATTACGGGGGTTTCCATCTTCAATTTTTCTTTCCATTACTAAAAATTTCGGTGGAAGGAGAGAAATGTAACATTCAAAAGAAACAAATAACACCTTCATACCTGCGACTAGCTAGAATACATTCGAATCCTCAAAGATCTTTCGGTTTATGACGAGCCATCTGAGGCTACCTATTGTTGTCTCGAAATAAAAACCACCAGTCTGCCCAACCCCTTTTAAATTTTTAACCCGATGAAGCAAATACATTATTTCGTAAATTACCAGAGTGACCGTAGAACAGGATTAACAATATCCATTGAGTAAAGCACGATAGCCCGACCCTATGCCATAAATGCGCTTCCCCGCGGAAGTCGGACGCGGCAAGCAAATAGCAATAACTCGTGGAGTAGCAAAAAGTAGCGACAAAACTCAACGAGTACTCCTTCGGGAATCTTTAAAGATTACTTTAAAAGAATCACCGTGAAATCTTGTAATACTTTCAACTAATTCCTTAGGAGAAGAAAAAAAATACGCAGGCCTTACATTCTGTGCCATCACAGTTGTAAAATATGGAATAAAAAAATAAAAACAAAATATTTATAAATTTAAAGCATGACAGATAGCTACCAATGCTGAAAAAGGGGTTCGTACTTTGATATCAACGTAACAACGAAAACGTATTTTCATTTCCAACGTGAAAACGTTATATTATTCAAGTGTCAACTTTGAGATCGCATATCTCTAAGAGTGTTGTGCAAACAAAATTATTGTTAGTGGAAAAGGATGCTCCGATGTATTATAAATCGAACGCAATTGCTAGATTTTGAAAACAGCGAAAAAAAAATTTTGCTTTTTGGCCAAGATTTCGACGAAATCGACCACTGCGTTGTGCTAACGAAAGAGCGGGCGAAGGTTACTCCTGGACGACCTGGAGGATCCGAGCGCACAATTTCACCGTGCGACAACTACGTTACGTTATGTTACATTACATCATACGATATTAAAAAAAAATATGTGCCATTACTCTTGAAACACATTTTATATGTTGAAATGTGCCGTTCATTTTATTCATTTTTCACATAGTTTCTATTACATGTACTTAATAACGTAATATTTATTCGTTTTTCCTTAAGTAAATAATTAGTGTCCCTGTTTTTTAGATCGATCAAATAAATTATTTAAATATTCTCTCTTCTGTATTCTGACGTAATGATTGTAGCAGCATATTATATATACGAACTGTGTTGCCTTATGTTTTCAGGTAACAGAATGCGAGATATTTTTATCTTTAATTGTTAAATTTCTCGATCCCGATAAGCCTACCTGGCAGCGAGCTTTAGCACTAGAAGTTTTACACAAAATGACTGTTCAAGCTGACCTTCTAACTAACTTCTGTGAATATTATGACTTAAAGCCTCATGCCACAAATATTTTTCAAGATATTGTCAATAGTTTAGGTGCCTATGTACATAGTCTTTTTGTTAACCCTCAAATGATGGGTCAGAACATAGGTATGTAACATTTTGTACGAAATTATAATCTTGTAGTAGAAGATATTAATACAATTTTCTTATATAGCTACAGGTTCTGCAATACCGCAAGGTACAGCATCACCATTATTCACCGGAATGCCAATTGGTCCAGGTGTTTCACCTCAACCAGGTTTTTATTCACGCGGTATTTGGTTGCCAGTTGTAGCAACATTCACAAGTGGCCAAGCTAAATCTACTTAGTAAGAACATTAATTACATTTTTTGTATACTATGTTAACAGTATATTTATTATAGATATTCTACTGGTCTATTATTTAGATTTGTAATTTATGCTGTGGTAATTTAGTAACACTATGAACTCGCACATTATTAGTATGTTAAACGCCACACTTTAACCTGGTTGTTTAAAAGGTCCTGCATTCAAAATTTCCTTTAAATCATACTCTCAATGAACAAGGATTCATTTGTTTAAAATAATCATTTTAATTACGGAGTATGCAATTAGCAGGAAGAGTATAGCAAGATAATGGGATCAAAAGTATCCTTGAACCGATTACAATGGTTAAGGTGTTGTTTGGTAGGCAATAAAAGAAAGACATTGCGTACCAAATTACAAAATATCATTGTCTGCTCTATTTTCCCCATCTATTGAGGTGCAAAAATTTCGAAAAAATTCTGCTGCATTCCAAATACGTAAATATGTTTGAGACCTTTTCAGATTTTTCCGTTAGAAAACCTATATGCAAAAAATGAGAAATCGGAAAAAAATTCAGTAATTGTTATTTTTGAGATTTATAGGTACAGTATGACCATGAACGTTTAAAATTACATCGGATAAGGAGCATACAATATACAGGGTGAGACACTAACTATTGCCACCTAGAATAACTCCGAAAGTATGATAGTAGTAGAAAAGTTTTCGAAACAGAAGTTCCATGGGACAATGGGGGCTGTTATATGACGTTAGTTTTTTGTTGCTAGGTGGTGTCGCTTCAGAGATTTGAAGGTCAACTTTGTTTTTTTAAATAGAATGCTATGTTTTGGTACTTATTTTCTGATAGCAGCTATCGAGGCGAATCCAATGATGTGCAACATTAAGGTCTTTGAAGGTCAACGAAGGTCATTTGAGGCAAAAAAGGTGAAATGAGCTTACATTTACAGAAGGTGTTCAAAGTGGTTACCATTGGTATCAATGCAGTGCTGTAATCTCCTTATCACGGATTGAGTAGTATTTTTTATCACTTTGGCACTTATCGAATCACATGCTCTAACAATTCTCTCTCCTATATCTTCTGGCGTAGTTGGAACTTCTTTATAAACAATGTTTTTCAAGGATCCCCACAAGAAAAAATCCAGATGCGTCAAGTCTGGCAAACGAGCCGGTCACGAGACAGCTCCTCCGCGTCCAATCCAACGATTTGGAAATCTTTGCAACTCATTTCTAGCTACCAGCGGAAAATGTGCCGGACACCCATCGTGTTGATACCACATTCTGTCCCTTGTTTTTAAAGGTATTTCTTCCAATAACGGACCTAATGTATCTTGAAGGAATGTGGTATACTTCCTACCATTAAGATTTCCTACGATGAAATAGGGGCCAATAATTCTATCCTCAATAATCCCACCACATACATTCACCGACCACGGTTTTTGGTCCGCAACTTGCTGCAGCCAACATGGATTTTTAGTTGACCAAAAATGCATCACGAAGTGATAAGAAATACAACTCAATCCGGGACAAGGAGGTTACAGTACTGCATTGATACCAACGGTAATCACTTTGAACACCTTCGGTAAATGTAAGTTATTTCACCTTTTTTGCCTCAAATGACCTTCGTTGACCTTCAAACACCTTAATATTGCACATCATTGGATTCGTCTCGATAGCCGCTATCAGAAAATAAGTACCAAAATATAGCTTTCTATCTAAAAGAACAAAGTTGACCTTCAAATCTCTGAAGCGACTCCACCTAGCAACAAAAAACTAACGTCATACAACAGCCCCCATTGTCCCATGGAACTTTTGTTTCGAAAACTTTTCTACTACTATCATACATTCGGAGTTATTCTAGATGGCAATAGTTACTGCCTCACCCTCTATAGTAGATTTAATTAACTCAATTCTCGTCATTAACCGTAACTGCTTTGAATGCAGAAACATTGAAAGTCCTAACATGAACACACTGAATCAATAGAATGTAAAAATAATAAATACTGAATTTTTTTCTCGGCTCCTCATTTTTTGCACATAGGTTTCTCAGCGGAAAAATCTGAAAAGATCTGAAGCACATTTACGTATTTAGAATGTGTCAGAATTTTGTACGAAATTTTAGCACCTTAATAGAGAGGGAAAATAGGGCAAAAACCGGTTTTTTAAATGTGCCCCATATGCCCCCCCCCCCCCCCCCCCGCCGTGAAGATACGGGACTGAAATTTGGTGCACAATCCTGCTTACCCTTTTTATGTCGTCTACTTCGAGAATTAGATCTTTACGCAGTAAAATTTGACGCAACTACAGACTGTACAAGATATATACAAATTGTATATCACGATCGCTATAACGTGATTATCTATTTTCAAATCGGTTAAGATTTGTTTAAAAAAGTTGCTGAAAGATTGCCTTTGATTTTGATATTCATGGCCAAATTCTTTTTACTTCCCTCATCTCACTCACCGTAAGGGTGAACAGTCTGAAAGAAATTACGGTTAATAACAGAATCTTTCTAATTTTTCTTTTGCAAAATATTAGTGTATCAGTGATTTATTGAATCACCTGATAATTTATTTACAATTATTTTTTACGATGAGATGAAGAGCAAATAGCGTGCTCTTGATTGAAATAGCAGGCAGATATTGAGTTGTGTCATAAACGACTTTCCGATGCAGATAGAAAGAAACTTGTTTCTACCTACCGACTGTAAGTCACCGGAAAGAATGAATTTTTGCTTTCATTAAACAGATAAAGATTCATTTAGTCTTTTAAAAACTGTTTTGAGTGATGCACGTTATATTAAAGTGCTACTCTTAACTCCTAAAATGGAGAGTGAAAAAGTACATATTCGTCTTGTGGTATTTTAGAAATTTAAACAAGGCATTAATGCTACATGCTACAAGGCGTAAGAACTACGTGATTACATTAGTGCTAAAAAATTTGCAGTGTATACAGTGAAGGACTAATAACAGATCGGGCAGTTAGAAATTAGCTTGTCAAAATTCATTCTAGAGATATGACCTTAAAAAGCGAATCGAGGGCGCAACGTTCTTCCGACTTTGACAACATTGTTTTTAAAGCAATATTGGAGTAGTATCCTCGTCAATCAACAAGAGATTTAGCAGAAAGCTTAATACATCACAATCAACTGTTTTCCGCCACCTGGAGAAATTAGGAAAAGTCAGCAAGTTAGGACTATGTGGCCCCTCGCAACCTCATTGAACGGAATAAAGAAGATCCTATATCAATCTTTTTTTAGACAGAATTACAACAGGGGATGAAAAATGGGTTACCTATGACAACATCGTCCGCAAAAGAAATTGGCTTGACAAGGATCAACCAGCCCTACCAGATTCGAAAGAAAACGTCCATAGATTCAAAAGATTTTATTGGATGTATGGTGAGATTGTCGAGGTAGAATTCATCACGAATTCTTGAAGTAAAATTTAACGATTACTGCAGATACATATGTTCAGCAGCTGCAAAGAGTGGAAGAGAAACTCCATGAAAAGTGTCCTGCACTCGTCAATCGCAAAAACGTCATTCTTTTACACGACAATGCGCGACCACATACAGCAAGGATGACTGAAGAAAAGCTTCTTGATCTTGGATGGTTTGTTTCACCACACCCACCTTAATCCCCGGACCTTGCACTGACAAACTACTACCTTTTCTGTTCCTTACAAAACTTTTTGAATGGAAAAAACTTGAATTCTGAAGATCAAGTCAGTGAGGATGCCTAAAATGTCTTCCTCCCAAACCAAGCAAATTTTACAAGGAAGGAATTGATAAGCTGCCAGGAAGATAGAAGAAGATCATACACAATAGTGGTGAATACATAATACATGTAGGAGAGGGAAAAATCCACGGGAGTAATACTCTTATTTAAAGAAATCAAACTAAAATAAATCTTTATTAGCGTTCTATATCGCTGAGCAAAAACGACTTCCCGGTGCGTCTTTCTACCAGCTACTACCGATTTCTCTGCTATGCCCTCGTCGCATCGGCAGCACACCACACATCACTCACTTGCATACACTCACACACGCACACACTTCCGAGGATTTCGCCTCGGCAACGCAAAAGCGACACACGCAGTTATATCGGCGGCGGATTCTCAAGCGTTATCTCTCCTTTGTTCCGCCGCACGATAAGCTCGCGTGCGTATTGGGCTGCAAGTAAAACTTCTCGGCCCTACATACATTAATATAATTTTGTTATTCAAAGAAAGCAAAATAAATGTCTAATGAAAAACGGAAATTATTTATCACTCAACGTAATATTCATCCGAAAGCTACATGGAAACAGCCTAACCGGATAAACATTGGAACAGTGCCTCCAAAGCAAATTAACCTTGATGCATATTATTCGATTGGTCTTTAACGCTTTCGTTACGGGTGCCGCCTATATCCGACATCCAAGTGACGACCTGTATGTACAGGTGCCGTATATATCCGTCATCCACGCGACGGCCTGTGTGTACGGGTGCCGTGCATATCCGGCAACTTGCACACCGTGCGAAGACTACCGACGTGCATTTTGCACACTTTTCGGCGCGGTGCCCCGTTCAGTGGCGTCACTCAGGCGGAGCATATCAGGCACGATGCACGGACAAATATCAGGTTCACTGGAACGGTTATATGTAATTTTTTGTATTATTATATAAAGACTGTTTTCTGCGTTGTTTCCTATATAAAATTGACAATCATCTGCGATTTTTTCAGAAAAATATTATTGTTATTTCATAACCGGTCAAATGACAAGCTACGGCAAGGATAAGTAAACATAAAGTGTCGGTATGATTAGTGTTAAACCGCTACCTGTACTACTAGGATAGTTACAGCGTGAAACGCACTTTATCGTTTAAACCCGATTCTCTTGTTCTGCTTCATAGAAAGTTACAAAAAAATCAGGTATTACACTCAGATATTACCCAGTAAGGAGTATACATACTTGTGAATGTCTTCAGATTTTTTGACTTCGAAATCGTTTATTACACGGTCGAAAAAATTGAAAAACCTTAAAAGGGTCAAGCAGGATAAGGGGGTCAAAAGTGCCCTTGAAGCTATTTTATTCCACGATGGGTCATTCGATAGGTGACCATAAGAAGTCATTGTACACAAATTTTTAATCCGATAGCTTGACCGGAAGGGTAGTTATGGGGTAATTTTGAAAAACCAGTTTTTGCCTTATTTTCCCCACTTAGTGATGTGTAAAATTTTCGAAAAAATTCTGACACATTCTAAATATGATTGCACATAATAGGGTTTTTCAGATTTTTACGTTTTTAGTGCGAAGCACAAAAAATCAAAAACAAAAAAATGTTGGAAAAATGTAGATTTCGCAGTGAAATCTTCAGGGTACAATTTTTAGATTATTACAGCAACTATCTGATGTTACCATTACTATGCTCGATTTTTCCATATTTATTTGATATGGTGCAACGTTGTCAGAAAAATCAAAAACCGATTTCTGGGACGCGTTTTGGGCTGAAACACGATCAGTAGTTGCTATCTTTACATTATTTTAATATTGTGAGGAAAAAAAATGAGGCCAAAACTGGTTTTTCGAATTTACCCCATAACTACCCTCCCGGTCAAGCTATCGGATTAAAAATTTGTGTACAATGTTTTCTGTTCTGAGAGTTAACACAGTTTTATTAACTTTTTCACAATTTGAAATATAAGATGCAGAAGGTGATTTCGTATATCGACGAAAGCGGCGAATTTAGCGAGGGTAGTTGAAGCGATTGAAAGAACGCGATTACGTGTAGTTAACACGTTAAGCGCCACGCCAGTTCCTAGAGACCGGTACTACACTTTCCGTTTAGGCCGCTTATGAGGAAAGGTATCTTTCTGTTTGTGTTAATAAACTACATTAATTTTTGATAAAATGATATATTTCTTACTTAAAACCACTAATTATGAATCGTTCAGGCGCCACAGCGCAGCTTAGGTAAAAAATGAACCGTCGGTTTACATTGATTAGCGTCAACATAAACGAAAAATCAACGCCCGGTCCCTAGTGACCGGTGTGGCGCTTAACGTGTTAATTAGCGAAGAACAGCGATAGAATAGGACGATAGAGAGAAGTGGGGACTTCTATAACATCGGGAAGGGAGATGAGAGTGGGGATTAAGGAAACGGTTTGGAAGGTTCGAGAAGAAAAGAGTCATTTAAGAACAGGTAGGGAGAGACAAGGAGGTAGACATAGAAAAGGATGGAAGGAAAACATTGAAAGACGATAGAAGAGCTAATAGAGAGGAAAAGAGAAAGAATTGATAATATTGCGAACAGTTTCTTATGGGCACCTATCGAATGACCCATCGTGGAATAAAATAGCTTCAAAGGCACTTTTCACCCCCTTATCTTGCTAGACCCTTTTATTAAAGTTATTAAATGACCGCTTTTACATTTTTACAGTATAAATATCTTGTTATAAATATTAACGTGCAATCTTGCCAGGTTGTTCGAAGTCGGGGAACATAGTGTGGGATTTAATATGCGTAAATGACTATTTATGGGAAAGAATAAATTAGTATGTTAGGAGGTTGAGGTGGATCGAGGTAAAAAAAAACGCTTATGAACACTAATAAAAATATATTGAAATGAATAATAAGATTGTACGTGAGGATAGTTCTGTTGCGACTGACTGAATCGTCACCAGTGTCGAATCGACACTGTCGATAGGCCCGACACCCTACGAAACAAAAGATAAACAGTCCTCACTCATGCGCAGGGACTTCGCGGATCGCATATATGTACTGCGCACGATCTCTAACACTTCCCCTCGAGCCGCGATCCGAATAATTAGACCATTCCGTTAGAATTTAAACATTTCGCCTGTTTCACTTTCGGAACCGCTTTAGTCAGAGCGTCCGCCGCTATCTCGGCCGTCGAGACATGCTCCAAAACTACTCGCCCGTCCTTAATTATTTCTCGCACGAAGTGGTATCGAATGTCTATGTGTTTTGTACGATTATGAAATACCGGGGTTTCGGCTATTTTTGACGCCCCGATATTATCATCTCTCACACTCCCGAGTTGCGGGTATCCTAATTCGGATAAAAACTCGTGCAGAAAGACGGCTTCCTTTGTAGCTTCGGTTAACGCCATATATTCGGCTTCCGTCGACGATAACGCGACCGTCCGCTGTTTTCTTGAGTTCCAGCTAATCGCTCCGTTTGCGAGCAGGAACGCATAACCCGTCACGGATCTCCTGTCAATCGGACAATTCCCCCAGTCGGCGTCCACGTATCCTTTCAACGGTTCGTTCGTACGTTTGTACTCGATGCTCAGATCCACCGTGTGCTTTAAATATCTTAATACGCGCTTCGCGGCCACCCAGTGAGTCTTGTCGTAACAATACAGGAATTGACTCAATTGGCTTACCGTGTATGCTATATCCGGCCGCGTAGCCACAGATAAATACATCAGACTTCCGATCAGCTCACGGTACGAAAGTTTATCATCCTCTTGACTCGTAGGACCTTCCGGTTTCTGTAGTTTTGTCCCTGGATTCATCGGAGTAGATATCGGATTGCAGTCGGTCATCCCGAAATTTTTCAGCATATCCTTGATATATTCTTCGTGATTAATTGTAATCTTGTCACCTTTTCGAGTGAATTCGACGCCAATGCAACATTTCACACTTCCGAGATCCTTTATGTCGAAATGTTTGCGCAACTGATCTCGTATGTTGTTTATGGCGTCCGGATCGTGAGCTGCGACTAAAATATCATCCACGTAGACCGCTATGATCGCCGAATCTTTGCCTCGTTTTATGCGATATATACATGGATCTGCATTTGTCGGTACAGCGCCAAGCTTCCTCAGCTCTTGATCCAATCGAGTAAACCAGCTTCGACCTGCCTGTCGAAGACCGTAAAGGGCCTTCCTTAAACGAAATATTTCTTCGCCCTTCCGCAAATCTTTAAGCATCTTCGTCGCTTTTCTTTTGATTTCTGCGTCCATTTCACGGCGAACGACTTCCTCCAAAACTTCCTCGAAATGTTTTGGTACGTTTACTTCTTCCTCGAGGATTCCGTTTAAATACGCTGTGGATACGTCGAACTGATGGATGATCATTTTATGTTGAGCAGCGAGTGCAGTCATCAATCTGATCGAGCTCAATCTTGCCACAGGAGCAAACGATTCAAAAAAGTCCACGCCCGGTCGCTGTGCGAATCCCTGAGCCACTAATCGCGCTTTCCACTTTTGCAAAGTTCCGTCGGGATTATACTTGTTTCGCAAAACGAATCGCTTCCTATGCTTGATTTGCAGGTAGAACGGTCGACGGTATCCCATGTATCGTTCTTTATAATCGAACGAACTTCTTCCGCCATAGCTTGCTTCCATTCTTCCTTTTCTTATCCCGACATCGCACATTTTGTCGGTATTTCAGCAGCCCATGCTACTTCGGCAACGTTTTCGCTCGCTTCGTCGTCATCCTCAGTTTCCGGAGCTTGACCGACCTTTGTCTGAAATAATTTTCGGGGTCTTCCCCTGCGTCCAGTGCGTATTACACGAGGCCTTCCGGGCCTGCGTCTCAGCGTTGTGCCCGTTGTTTCCAGGCTCTCCTGTTGCAGCATCGTGGGCTCCGCGTCTTCATTTTCCACCGGAGATTGCTGGCGGACTACGTCACCTCGTCTGTAGATCCTCGATTTGAACGGACTTCGTACACTTCTATCGCGTCCGATTTGAAATCTCGATATTCTCCGTGAGATTCGCGCACTCTTTTTTCGACAAACTTAACGTCGCGAGAAAGGGTATAGCAGGATAAGGGGGTCAAAAGTGCCCTTCAACCGATTTCGATGGGGACGGTCTCATTCGATAGATAATGCTCAGCGATTGATGTCTACAAATTTTTAACCCTGAATTTTGACCGGAAGGGTAGTTATGGGGAAAATTAAAAAAACAGGTTTTTGGCCCTTTTTCCCCATTTATTGAGGCGTAAAAAATCCAAATAAATTCTGACATATTCTACGCGGTATCGGACATATTGGAGAATTGTTTCAGATTTTTCCGTCGAAGTAGCTAAGCGTGAAAAATCGGCAAAGTAAAAAAAAACGGAAAAAAGAAGATTTCATATCGAAATCTTCGAGGTACAACTTTTTGGTTTATATAGTAACAATCTAACACCTACGATTGTTATCCCCAATTTTTTTCAGATTTTTAAACCACCTGCGTCATTGTGAAAAAAATCGAAAACCGATTTTCGGGACGTATTTTGATCTAAAACGCAAGAAGTAATTGTTATTTTTCCATTATTTTGATAGAGTATGTTCATTTTGTGCTTTTCAATGTTTCTGCATACAAAGCAATTGCGAGTGAATGCAAAGGATTGAATTGATTCAATTATTCGTAAGCTACACACTTCCTTATCAGCTAAAAATACGAATGTCCTTTCAATAGCAGCGATGGCGCAGTCGGTAGAGTTCTTGGCTGCGGAACCTCTCGAAACTTTTTGTCGCCGGTTCGAGTCCCAATGAGGTAAAATAATTTTTTTTTTTTTAATCATTCACTGCATAACAACAAATAATAATCATTTTTCAATTTTTCAATGTTTTTTAAACATTTTTATGTACTTATTCAATATGAAATATATGTAAAAATAATTATGGAGCATATTGTTTTTTTCATTGATTCGTCCTAGCCACATCTCGTTATTATTTTGTACATTGAACGAATATTAGTTTACTGTAACGAATGCAAATATGTATTCAATATTAAAAGGATCCAATTGTATATTCTGATGAATTGTAATGAAGGTGATGTCTAACGGAAAAAAGGGTCTATTTCTTTTTAAACATTCTTATTTTTGTATTTACCGCTTCTCCATTTATGCAGAGATCATCCAAAATGGACAATGAATTGAAAGAAAGAAGGTATATTGGGATTTCGTCCGTTATAATTCCTTTACTGTTTTATGCAAATCAACTTCTTCAGCTTTAGGTTTTGTGCCCCATTGCAATCGTGTTTTCCAACCACTTTAAGCACACGAAAACATTAAATTCAGTTCAGAAGGCTTTATTGTTTTATTACACTTACTCCAGTATTATGTACTCCCTTCAGTTATCTAGTCCGCAATTACCTGCGCAGCGTGTAGGTAGCGGGCAGGTACCGAGTTGTACCTTTAGAACTGATGATCATTTTTTTTAAATTATTGACTGCATAAATGTTATTAATACGTAAATGAATATTAATGTAAAAATACGAATGATAGATTACCATTTGATGATTAGGCTACAGTATCTAGCTGCGGAATACTTCAAACTTTTCTCTCGCCAATTCACCTCCCATGAAATATAATTAGAAAACAAATGTTTTTCAGTATTAACTGGATAACAATTGTTAATACGGAAATTAATATTAGTGTGAAAATATAAATGGCATGCGATAGATTACCTTTTGATAATTAAAAGTTGAAACACGTTTCGTGTGGCTTTAATCCCCGTCACTATGTTCATTAATGATGGGCACCACTTCATTTTTATTAAATATTTTTGTCAATATCTCTGAAGGCCTAACAATTGTAGATAGATCCCGTGCGTGCGACAGGTAGTATATTATTGCAGCAATGTGCGAACAACAACCTATGGCACGGTTACCACTCGCACATTCACAGCAATAACATTTGATGCCCGAAATTCCAATTATATTAGGGGTATAGTCAATGAAGCAACGATAACTTCTTTGATTAATGTGGCGTGATCGGACGAGGCATTTAAGAATATTGAGGAGTTGATTTGCATAAAGCAGTAAAGGAATTATAACGGACGAAATCCCAATATACCTTCTTTCTTTCAATTCATTGTCCATTTTGGATGATCTCTGCATAAATGGAGAAGCGGTAAATACAAAAATAAGAATGTTTAAAAAGAAATAGACCCTTTTTTCCGTTAGACATCACCTTCATTACAATTCATCAGAATATACAATTGGATCCTTTTAATATTGAATACATATTTGCATTCGTTACAGTAAACTAATATTCGTTCAATGTACAAAAGAATAACGAGATGTGGCTAGGACGAATCAATGAAAAAAACAATATGCTCCATAATTATTTTTACATATATTTCATATTGAATAAGTACATAAAAATGTTTAAAAAACATTGAAAAATTGAAAAATGATTATTATTTGTTGTTATGCAGTGAATGATTAAAAAAAAAAAAATTATTTTACCTCATTGGGACTCGAACCGGCGACAAAAAGTTTCGAGAGGTTCCGCAGCCAAGAACTCTACCGACTGCGCCATCGCTGCTATTGAAAGGACATTCGTATTTTTAGCTGATAAGGAAGTGTGTAGCTTACGAATAATTGAATCAATTCAATCCTTTGCATTCACTCGCAATTGCTTTGTATGCAGAAACATTGAAAAGCACAAAATGAACATACTCTATCAAAATAATGGAAAAATAACAATTACTTCTTGCGTTTTAGATCAAAATACGTCCCGAAAATCGGTTTTCGATTTTTTTCACAGTGACGCAGGTGGTTTAAAAATCTGAAAAAAATTGGGGATAACAATCGTAGGTGTTAGATTGTTACTATATAAACCAAAAAGTTGTACCTCGAAGATTTCGATATGAAATCTTCTTTTTTCCGTTTTTTTTTACTTTGCCGATTTTTCACGCTTAGCTACTTCGACGGAAAAATCTGAAAAAATTCTCCAATATATGGGGAAATAAATCAATAAATGGGGAAAAAGGGCCAAAAACCTGTTTTTTTAAATTTTCCCCATAACTACCCTTCCGGTCAAAATTCAGGGTTAAAAATTTGTAGACATCAATCGCCGGGCATTATCTATCGAATGAGACCGTCCCCATTGAAATCGGTTGAAGGGCACTTTTGACCCCCTTATCCTGCTATACCCTTTCCACTTGTTTCTCTTTCGTTAGCCAAATTTTGTAACCTTTCGATCGCTCGGCATACCCAATGAGAATACCCTCGCGCGTACTTGGCTCGAATTTTCCCTTTAGGCCTGTCGTATCTAAACAAAAAACCTTGCATCCGAACTCGCGTAAGTGGGCTACGCTCGGTTTTCTTCCGATCCATGCCCCAAAAGGCGTTCTATCGCTCAAACAACTAGTCGGACATTTATTTCGGATATAATTCGACGTCGATATTGCTTCCGCCCAGAACGATTCGGGGAGCTCGGACTGCATTAAAAGACATCTTGCTGTCTCGACCAATGTCCGATTTTTTCGCTCGGCCAATCCGTTCTGTTCGGCATTCCGCGGTACCGTCATCCTACGCTGTATTCCGTTCGTTCTCAGAAAATTGTCGAATTCCCGGTTACAATAGTCTCGGCCGTTATCGCTCGGTATACATTTGATTTTCTTCCCGGTAAGATTCTCGGCCATTTGTTTGTAATCGCGAAACGCGTCGAACACATCGCTCTTCCGTCGCAGGAACCGTACCTCGCACCATCGGGTGGCGTCGTTGATAAATGTAACAAAGTAACGCGACCCGCCGTTCGACTCCATCCGCATCGGCCCGCAGAGATCTGTGTGAACGATCTCCAATGATTCGGTTTTTCTTTCCGATTTCTTTGGAAAAGGGGTTCTCGTCGTCTTAGCTCGGGCGCAGATTTCGCCTACGATTTTCCCGGAAAATCTACATTTTTCGAGACCCTTCACCATTTCCCGATTTTTCGCTTTTTGCATGTCGTCCGTGTTCACGTGACCAAGACGCCTGTGCCACAATTTGAGATCACTACGAGGCTGCATCGCGTCATCAAGCGGCGCAGAGACGGCTTTACAATCGTTTGCCTTTCGATCACGCACGTAATATAAACCGTTGACGCGGCAGCTTTGATAATAGTACCGCCGGATTTGTCGACGACTTTCGCGCCATATTTGTCGAATATAACCGTTAAATTCCGATCAGTTGTTTTTCCTACGGACAATAGATTCGAACGAAGATCCGGAACTTAAAAAGTTTGCTCGAGACTCACATTTCTCTTGGTTTTGTTCGCTTCGGTAATTATCTTTACCTTGCCCTTTCCGTCTACTTTAATCGACGCGCTGCTTGCAAGATTTAACGAGGCGTGATTGGCTTTGTCGATCGTCTCGAATTTTTCAGCGTCGTTACATAAGTGCGAAGTGCAACCGCTATCGAGACACCATGCCTTGTCGCGAGATAAGTCAGCACGCAACGCCTTCGCCTCAGCCGCTAGCGCTTAAAGGGACGTATTATTTACATTTTTCGCGAATTGCCCGTTCCCGCGCGCTTGTCCGCATTCCGACGCCTTGTGTCCGATTTTCTTACATCTAAAACAACGAAACTCGGATGTAGACCTTTCGTCGGTATCGCGCGCGTCATTTCTATAAGTCTTTTTTCTCACGTGAAAACGCTTTTCGCCTGTTCTGTGAATCGCCAGTGCGTTCGGTGTATCCGTCTGATCCTCGTTTTTCCGCGCGTCGTATTCCTCGACAATTTTAATTCGTAACATGTCTGGAGGAAGGTCGTCGCGAGATTCAATCGCACACCGGAACGTTTGAAAAGTCGGCGGCAGGCTGTACAATAATAATATCGATAACAACTCCCGGTTTATAGAAATGTCCATGGCCTCTAACTTATCCGTCACGTCGAAAAATTCTTTTAAATGTTCGCGCACGTCGCTACCGTCCTGCATTTTCCTAAGCACTAGGCGTTTCAGTAACGTCGCCTTTCTCGCGGGTCCTTTCCACAATTTGCGAGAGGTTTTACAGTGCTTTACTTGCTTCAGTTCCGATGAACTAATTCCCAGGAGGATTTCCGCTGTCGCCTTCTCGTCGCAGTTTTTCCATCTTGATGCGGCGACAATCGATGTGTTATCTTTCTCGTCGACGATCGGGGCCTTTTCCGTACCATTCGCGTAAGACCATAAGTCACATTTTATTAGCAATGCACGCATGTGGATTTTCCACGTATTATAGTTGGTTCCGGTCAAAGACTCGATTTTCATAATTCCCGTCGAACTCATTTTAGCACTCGCGGATATCACGACTTGTCTTCTTTCCTTTCACACGTTTTATCTCGGTTTCTATTTTCCGATTGAATATGACCGATCTCTTGCGATACCTGGGCCCATAACCTGTTAGGAGGTTGAGGTGGATCGAGGTCAAATAAAACGCTTATGAACACTAATAAAAATATATTGAAATGAATAATAAGATTGTACGTGAGGATAGTTCTGTTGCGACTGACTGAATCGTCACCAGCGTCGATAGGCCCGATGTCGTCGAACCGCACAAGACGATTTAGATTTTAATTATTTTATTAGAAATAAATGTGTTTACAGAATTTCGAGGTTTTTACTATGTTAACTGTACGAATTATAAAGAAAAAATGCTGCTCGGCCTCTCGAAGGTTCCCTTTTTATATTTGAGTTTCCCAAGGGCGGGGGTAGGGATACTCCTAGGAAAAGGAAAGGTGGGGAGAAGAACTTGCTGGAACCGATTGGGAATTTGTTTATTGATATCGCTAGCATCTAGGAGCGGAAGTGGTGGATCATTCTACAATGACCAGCCAGCCAGTCTTCGTTAGTCCAGGGGAATACAAAAGGGTCTGTTTGACTTGGGATAGGGAAAGAATATGGGAAAGTGTGCGATGCAGCGAGATAAGAATTGGGTACGACGTGAAAGGTTTTTGTAGATAAAGGGATGCCTCGTAACATTGGGCTAGGACCGGAAAAGGGCCAGCCTGCATAGGAATTTGCCTTTGGGAATACATATTCTAGGAGGATAATTTCGACACCGACGCCCTACGAAACAAAAGATAAACAGTCCTCACTCATACGCAGGGACTTCTCGGAAACGGGGATCGCATATACTTCGCACGATCTCTAACACAGTATATACAGGGTGGCCCACACAACGTGTGCACCGTTAAAAACTTCCAAAATATGCGTTGCAAAAAAAGTTTTTATGTAGAAGTTGCATGGTCTGAAGGGGCACATTATATAGTGTAGTTATTTTTTTGATAGGTGGAGGCGTTTCGGAGATTTGAAGGTCAACTTTGTTTTTTTAAATGGAATGCTATATTTTTTATATCAAAATATGGAAGAATGTCGAATTCTGAGTAAAAAAGTATTGACCTTCATTTGCCCTAAACCTAATAACTAACGAGTAATTTCACTTTATTTCCTGAAAATTTTCTTCGCGGAATATCAAGTTAGAAATTCAACCTTATCACAGATTTCCGCAGGACAGCGATGTTACGTGACAGTGTTTATCAACACAATATCTATCATGATTCGCAATCGTCTACATATTCGTAATCCAGTATTGAAGTTACCTTCGGTGTTGTGTGCAATTACCAGACAGATAAAAGTAAAAATGAAATTTTGTAATAGCGAAAAAGTTGATATGCTTTTAGTTTATGGTGAGTGCCATAAAAATGCAATAAGAGCCAAAGCCATGTTTGCCGAAAGGTATCCTGAACGAAATCAGCCATCTCGAGCCATATTTGAGAGAATGTGTCAATCGCTTCGACGAACCGGAAGTCTTAATGTTACTAAACGTAACTTGTGCGCTACGTGCGCGTAGGCGTAGCAAGCGGAGCTTCTTCAAGGACGCACGCGTTGATCAAATAAACGACTACCCCGGTGCACAACAACGGCTACTAGGCTGTGACACATCATTTTGAAACACCCTGTACAATACACTGCAATCTATGCAAAGGAACTATAGTCGCCCGTAGTAGCGAAAGGGTTAAGTTTGGATTATTAGAAGGCTCTTCCTTTCCATACGATAAATACTCCAAACATATAGCTTACAAGGGAACGTCCCCAGGTGCGCAGTAGTCGAACATTGTAATGTTTTAAAATAACCATAAATTCATTTATTTACGTTAACCCCTTAATGTGCACACTCGAGTTAATTCGAGCGCGCTAAACCGGCCAAACTGCGCACACTCGAGTTAACTCGAGCGTGGTTTTATTTTATGACGCTATAATTTTTCGCACTCGCACATAATCGAGAATTGAAAATAACAATGTGAAAGCTAAGAAAAACAATCGTTTTGTTGATGTTTATGATTTACATAGGATTGTAAGCTATAACACTTATTTATTCAAGAATAAAATATAGCCTTTTTCCATGGGACAAAAGCGCAGTATATTTCTGCACTCGTGACGACTGAATGCGATCCGTCGTAGTATTTTCGAAAACGACTCTACGTTCTAGGAATTCCTATTCCAAACAGGAGACTCTCTCTACAGTGTAGGGGAAAGTAACATAAGCAATTTATATTACTGAGTGGGCCCGAGCTCGTCTTTTGGGCATCCACAGTCAGTTCCTTCTAAACTCCAGCAATATAAAGACGGTTCTTTCATAGCCTCATAGTAAAAGTAATAAATATAAAGTATATTAATTTATCATCCATTTCCAATAATAGTTTAGTTCAATATTTACCTAAATGTTGCAAACTTGCAAAGATAAGTGTATCTTTATAGATACGATCAAAATCCAAATTTGAAGTAAAAATGTTGAATAATTTTTTATTTTTTTTATTTTTTTGCCAAGACTATGTTCTTAAGTATGTACTTTTGCATTAAAAAAAATTGATTTTTTTTGGCCGTTTTTTTTCAACAAAATTGTGCGTTAAGGGGTTAACACCGAATGTTTATTGGTAAAATCAGCTCATATACGAGTTATCAAGTAATTCTGAACAAGGAACGATTCGTGTGGGCACTCTGTTTTGTGTATCGAACGATAACATTTCATGTGTAAGAACTTTTTTGTTGATGAAAAAATCGAAATTCCTATTAATCCGTGATTCTGCAGTGGATATGTAGTTTTTATAAAAAAAGTTCTCATGAAGATTTATTGACATTAAATTGGTAAAACTGACAAAAATATGTTATTTTTTAACATAAAAACGTATACCGCTAAATTCGCCATAAAAGGGCGCCAATTTCGTCAATTTACGAAATTATTCTATCTCTTATATTTTTTGAGATATTCAACGAAATATACTTTACCATCCTAACTTTGGGGGAGGAGGGCGGTTTTCACCCTTTTAACGTGGACGATTGCCGATAAAACTGAATAGATATCGAATATTTTTGCGAGTACTTCATGATACTTGAGTTTCATCAAGATCGGTGATTGGTACCTCGGGAGGTTCCCTTCTTAGATGGCGAAACAAAGAATCTTTATAAGGCATTAAATGCTCATATTAAACACAATTAACAATAGGTGATAAATATTAAATAAACTTAATAAGGTCCAGATTTAATGAGACACTTACGGACAAGAATTAGGAAAAGATTTAATAAATATCAAATCAGTGTAAGCAAAGTACTGATACTTAAGGGGGGATTCCCATTTCAATTGTTGAAAAATCGTGTTTTTTTAGGAATTTTTATTAAGGAAACCATTAGATAAATCTTTGGCATAATTCACACGTATATGTGGGATTGAATGTATGAGTGCGATAATGAAGCATGTTTGTGTGTGTGTGTTCGGTGTGGAAGCATGCTGCTGTGTGAATGTTCCGATCTCTCGAACGTTCGTCGTCGGCGCTTTTGACAAGTCGCAAATGTTTTCGTTGACGGCGATGCGTTCGAGAGAAAGAAGTTAGTGTTATAGCGATTCTTGAGCCACAAAGGTTGGCGAGCGTTTTGAGCTGCGGGAATCAGCGTGCGAAGTGAGAACTATGTTAATCAGCGTTATTGTTATTAAATTCATTCTTTCTTTTCATTTTCCTAACTACGATTCGTCTATCAAGAACTTACTTCCTTTTCTATCTCCTTTCCTTCCTTCCTTCTTAATAAAATCCTACATATAGTTATTATGTATTCAGGGAACTATAGTTCAATTTTTAATTGATTATCTTGAAAATTATGGCATTTACGTCGTTTGAGGTGGGACGCCTCCTGAAAATTCCCGGTCGCTGGCCGACACGATAATTGATCTTCAAGTTGTTTGAAACAAAAAATTCAAATGGCAATTCACTCCTTATGAATGTAGTTCTGGTATGAACTACGGACAATTTGTTTTTCCAAAAACTAAAGAAACTGCGACGGTTGGAAAAAAAATTTTGTTTTTTCGCAAAAAATTTCGTCACACGTTTGTTTATAAAACAAAAAGTTGTGCATGTACATTGTTCTTTCGTAGTTCACACTGAAGACAGATGTTTTCTCGAGAATTGTGCCAAATTTGAAGGCAATCAACTGAATAGTTCCGGAGATATCATGTCGGCCGTACAGAAAAAACCCGTTTCGAGAAAAACGCGTTTGAAGTTTTACATACAGTTTTCATTCCAGGAACCAGCGTTCGGCTGTTTACCTGGCTTAATCACTCATAGAGCATTCAATTTCCACCCCACCAACTTTGAATTTGACACCGACGGATGGGTGGAGTCTCAAAGTCAAAGTCAAAGACTATATACCTGCTACACTAAAGAGGAACCTCTCGGGTATTGCCCGCTCGCTATCTCAGCATACGTGCGTGCCGAGTTCGTTATTGACTCATAACTTTGTCAATTCAACGAATTTCGGATTGAAATTTTGCACATTGTTTCTCAAGCGTATGAACTACAATAATAATAATAATAAAAAAAAAAGAATTTGAAGCCGTGAAATGGGAATCCCCCCTTAACACTAAACCTATTGTGGCGGCGACGTGCAACGAGCACGTCGCATCGAAAACGCGGCAGCGCGTCGCTACATAATGGGTGAAGTAAAAAGTTTTGAGCGTTTTTTGTTAGATGGCTTTAGTGAGCCATATCTCACAATGTATACGTTGCATCATGTCATTCTATACTGTGACTTAAAGGCAACATAACGCTTTAAAAAAAGTTCTCTGACAGTCTTTTGTTTTGTGAAGCCAGTTGTTTGTTAGAGCGTATCAAAATGAAGGTAACGAAAGAGAAGATTCGATACATTCTACAATACCACTACGATCAAGGGGAAAAAGCCGAGCAGGCAGCCAAAAAAATTTGTGCTGTTTATGGACCCAAAACAGTATCGAATGCAACAGCAAAGCGGTGGTTCCAACGCTTCCGTTCTGGTAATATGGACGTCGAAGATGAGACACGCTCTGGTAGGCCTATCGTTGAAAATGTCGATAAAATCATGGAAATCGTCGAGTCAGACCGGCATGCGAGCACTTATTCCATTGCCCAGGAACTGAAGATTAGCCAGAAAACCGTTTGGAACCATTTGCATAAGGCTGGTCTCAAAAAGAAGCTCGATATATGGGTGCCACACGAACTGACGCAAAAGAACCTTTTGGAGCGAGTTGATGCCTGCGATTCTTTGCTGAAGCATCACGAAATGGACCCATTTTTGAAGCGGATGGTGACTGGCGATGAAAAATGGGTCACATACGAGAATGACAGGCGAAAAAGATCGTGGTCCAAGCGCGGTGAGACGGCCCAAACGATCGCCAAGCCCGGATTAACGACCAAGAAGGTTTTGCTATGTGTTTGGTGGGATTGGAAGGGAATCCTGCACTATGAGCTGCTCCCATCGGGCCAGTCACTCAATTCGGGCCTATATTGTGAACAACTGACCAGATTGAAGCAGGCGATCAACGAGAAGCGACCAGAATTGTCCAATCGGAAGGGTGTTGTCTTCCATCAAGACAACGCCAGGCCGCACACATCTTTAACGACACGCCAGAAGCTCCGAGAGTTTGGATGGGAGGTTATATCGCACCCGCCGTATAGCCCAGACCTGGCACCAAGCGATTATCACCTTTTTACACATTTACAACATTTTCTTGATGGCAAAAAACTGGCCTCAAGAGAGGCTTGTGAAAGTGAGCTGGTCGAGTTTTTTAACAATAGGGACGAAGACTTCTTCAATCGCGGAATTATGAAATTGCCTTCAAAATGGGAAAAAGTTATTGAACAAAACGGCGCTTATTTGTTTTAATTCCGAAAATTCTAAGTTTGTTAATTTTATCATCAAAATAAAGAGAAAAAACGCTCAGAACTTTTTACTTCACCCATTATTTACGTTTACGCCAAGAGGCTCTTGAGCCTGGCGACGCCCCGTCATCGCGTCGACGGGGCCCTTACAGCTCGACCGATCCCGGGAAAACAGCAACGGAAATCTGTTACGGGATTGGTCGGGACGAAGAAGCGACGAATCGCATATAAGGGCGACGAAAATATTCTTAAAAAATAGTCCGAACCGAATTCTCCCGCGAACAAGTTGCACGCGCAACACCGAATAAAGAACCGTATTTTCAAGCGAAACAAAGCTTATTTAGTTTCCTGCCAGTTTCCCACACCTATCATGACGGTCAAATGACCGCTTTCTAATGTTTTCTAAAAATTACCCAAATTGATTGGGCAGCCATTCAGTAAATATTTTAGGTATATCGTATAAAACAAAAATTACTTACCTGATCATCTTTTTCACCTCTTCAAATCTGTTTTTCCAAAGTACTTATTACGTATCTTTCAATATAACAGATATAAAGCCGGTAGGTTTAGTGTTAAAACTATAGCAATCTGTTGAACGGATGAATACTTTCAACATTTTTATCGTAATAAATAAATTACGAATGCTGTATAAACGTTGCAAACATTAACAGTCTGTTCGGTTCCCTTCCTAGATTCTGTTTTAAAATCCATTTAATTCCTTTGTCTTTCCTAAACCTCGATTTTTCTGTCAAACAGCTGTTCCTCAACCGACGTTGTTGTTATCCCACCATCTTTGTCTCTCCCTATATTTATCGTGCTCCTCTGTTTACACCTAGTACATTGCTCCTTGCCTTCTATCCTTATTCCCTATGTTCCTTTCTCTGTCTCTCCCACTCCATACCTTGTCATCGGTTGTCAACCCTATTTTTAGATGAAACGAGCCACCCGATTATTTCCTTCCTGAATATTCTAATCCGTTGCCCTAATCCCCACCTACTTCCTTTATCCTCGCAAAATAAAAGTCCTTGCGTCCGATTCCGCTCTCATTATCTACTTGCTTTCCAATCAGTTCTATCGCACTTCGATTGAAACTCTTTGCTTAAGCTATTCGCTCTAACAACGTCACTTGCGTGTTAATATTCTTTATTGGACTGTTCTATTGTTAAGTTTGAATTATTTGTTATTTATGTGTTACATTAATAAACTGTTTTGTGCAATATTCTGTCTTTTCGTTTGATAATAAAGTATTGTGCATAACACAGTCTTATACCTACTTCAGCCATTGTATTTATTTATTGAATTATTAGAATACAGGTACATTATAAAAATAAATTTCAGCTTGGAAATGCTGGATAAAATTGAGCCACCACAAATTCCAATTGGATATGGGATAAGCATATCTTATGCATGTTTATTAGATATTATTCGCTCAATTGCTTTCACGATTGATGGTACTGGGGAAGGTACAACTGGAAGTCAATCTTACAAACCAAGTGAATCTGAACGAAAACTCCACATTCAACTTATTAATTCTAGCTGGTGTGGTTTATTGGCAGCTTTGAGTCCGTTAATAGACGCAAGGTAAAAACATCAGTATTAGAAAAATGGCGTATCCACAATCAGTGCTTTACGTCTTGCATGTTTCTTTCTACGAATGTTTAAAAATAACACTAACTCCAGGGAAACATATTAGAAAGTAAATTTAGTAATAACATAAACGTTATATTAATACTAAACAGTATTACTCTATATATCATTTTCAGTACTGATGAATCTGCTACGGAAAATGTATTAAAGGCAATTCAAACATTTGCATCCTTGTGTGGGCAATTAGAGCTACAAACACCTCGCGATGCATTTATTACAGCAATATGTAAAGCATCATTACCACCACATTATGCTTTGACTGTATTATACAATGCTCCCCAGGGCATACCAAGCGCTAGGCAACAAGAATGTGCCCAATATAATTTAACAATGGGTGAACCAGATTATCGGCAACAAGTGGTAGCTGTGGGTACCCCATTGCCTACGGCATCTCTACCAGTCGGTAAATGGTTCAGCGATTATACAACCAAATTTTTATTTTCAAAGTCACATTAATTAAATAAACATGATAAGAATTAATGATCAACATAGAAATTTTGTATTGTTTTTGTTTTTTAAATGCAATATCATTCATTTCGTTTCCAATATTTTTGTTTTATGATTTAACTGAAAAGTAGCTTTGGACAACAATAGAACAAAAGAGGGATACAATATTGTATATGTGGTTCTTTAGGTGCGCACCAAGGTCCTGTGATGTTGACAGCAAAAAACTTACAATGTATGCGTGCATTATTATCACTTGCACATTGCCATGGCAGCATACTTGGTAATGCGTGGCATTTAGTACTTACTACACTACAACATCTTGTTTGGATACTTGGTTTAAAACCTTCTACTGGAGGATCTCTGAAAGCTGGAAGAACTGCTGCTGACCCAAATGCAGTTTTAACAAATGCTGTTATGGCAGATTTACCTGTACTTAGTGCAATGCTTAGTAGACTATTTGAAAGTAGTCAACATCTTGATGATGTGGCATTGCATCATTTAATAGATGCACTTTGTAAATTAAGTCATGAAGCCATGGAACTAGCCTACTCTAATCGGGTAAGTGAATATTGTTTTTTAAAAGCAGTAACATTGTAAAGTAGCAATGATTAATTACGAAATACAAGTTATATAGTGATAATAGCAACAATTAAAAAATTGTAGATTACAAAGTTGCATACAGTTTAAGACGTAACCATAAAAGTACTGCCACAAGATTTCTATAACTAGCAGAATTACAAAAACAAATGTAACAATTAATACTATGACTTACAGTAGTTATAAAGTTATAGCTGATCTACATCCCAGACAGACTGGAATATTGCAGCCATATTGCAGCAATATTACGAATCTTGCACAATATTGCAGCAATATTGCCGCAACATTGCAGTGGTAATATTGCAGCGGTAATTTCTCGTGAGCAGTCCTTAATGCGTTAATATGAATATTATAAAGTTAATATGAATATTAATGTAATATTTACACTTCAACGTTGCCACTGCAATATTCACACTGCAATATTGCCACTGCAATGTTGCGGCAATATTGGCAATATTGTGCAAGATTCGCAATATTCCCGCAATATTGCTGCAATATTCCCGGCAATATTCCTGCAAGCTACGAAAAGGCGGACATAGGAATATAGCAGCAACATTGCAAGCTTTAAGGTTGCAAAGCAATATTGCTACAATATTCCAGTCTGTCTGGGATGATAAATTCACGTTATACCATGCCAGTTTAATATACACATTATCAGTTGTTTTAACAATTTAAAACTCAATACATTTTTAGATGCTTTACTTAATTACATTATAATTATAATAGATGCATTAATTATATTTTGTGTTATTGAATATTGTACTTTAGCGCTTTAATATTCAGATTTTTCCAAAGGGTCTAGCAGGGTAAGGGTGTCAAAAGTGCCCTTCAGCCGATTTTTTCGGTGATGGGTCATTCGATAGGTGACCATAAAAAACCATTGTACACCAATTTTTAATCCGGTACCTTCACAGGGAGGGTACTTATAGGGTTAATTCAAAAAATCAGTTTTTGTCCCATTTTTCCTACTTAATGAGATGTGAAAATTTTTAAAAACTTCTGGCACATTCTAAACGTGAATGCACATGGTAAGGATTTCTGTCAAATTCTTCTGTTGCAAGTCCTACGCACAAGAAGTGAAAAACAAAAAGAAATTGAAATAATGTAGATTTCGTATAGTACAAGTTTTTAATTTTTGCAGTCGCTACCTGATTTTATCATTGTTACTCTTTAATTTTTTCACATTTTTTTGATATGGTGCTGCACCACTGTTGGAAAAATCAGAAACTGGTTTCTACGATGTATTTCGGACGAAAACACGATCAGTATCTGCTATGTTTGCATTATTTTAGTACAGTATGTTCATTTTATGACCTTCAATGTTTCTGCATACGAAAAGATACGTGTTAAGGAAGAGAATCAAGATAATTAAATCAATTGGTAATTTTATGCTCCTTGTATGCTAAAATTTTGAACGCTCTTTCAACGGAAGAAATGGTGCAGCGGCTAGAGCGTCTGCCTGTAGAACTGCTGGACACTCTTTCCGTAACGAGTTCATGCTCCAAGCGCCCGAGTTCGGGGGACTTAAGTTTTTCTTTGTAATTGTTTTTTTTTTAAATTAGCCACATAACAATAATCAGTGGTCATTTTGGAAAGTTTCACAAATACTTTTATAAATAATTATACAGCACAATTTTTGCTTTATCGACTCTTTCTAGTCATGCCACCATTTGCGATTAAGAGTATTTTTAAACATTTCGTACATTGAACATATATCGGTTTATTAAGACATTTGAACATGTATGTTAAATATAACCGGATCATGATTTTATATCTCGATACGTTGTAACAAATATTATATGTAATGCCCTTTACTCACAGATCGGTGTTAGTGTATATTTTACCTAATACTTTTATTTCAACAGATTATACATTTTAGATGATCCCCGAATTAATGGCAAAGCGATAAATACAGAAGTTATAATCTATATATAGGAAGAAACTCTTCTTTCCTCTTCTTCGATACAACTTATCACGATGTAATAATATTATAATCTTTAATATTTAACATATATTTTCACATATTGCAATAAATCAATAGTTATTAAGCATACAAAATGTGTGAGAATACCCGTAATTGCAAAAGATGGCATGACTAGGGAAAGCATGTCCTATAATTATTAGGGGTACCCATAAGTAATCAATTGTTTTTTGTGAGGTAGGGTTGCTTCAGTCCATTTCAGAGTGTTACATTTGTAAAGACGTGTTTGACTGCGTTATACTGCGACACGCGGCCTTGACTTTTTTTCATAACAAAAGCAAAAGTTTTTAGTACACCGGGGCAAAATGGCGGACAATCAACCAACAGAAGAACATTTACGTCATTGCATGCTGTTTCATTTTCGATCGGGGTTTAATGCAACGATTACAACAACAAAAATTTGTGATGTGTATGGGGACGTATTGAAAGTCAATAAGTGCCAGCGTTGGTATAGAAAATTTTCCAATGGTGATTTTGACTTATCCGATGGAGGTCGAACTGGGCGACCCGTAGAATTTGATAATGACGCTTTAAAATCACTGGTCGAAAAGGATCCCAAATTGAGTATCCAAGAAATAGCAAAAACTCTTCAGGCCACTTGGTCAACAGTGCAAAGACACCTTCACGAAATTGGGAAGGTTAAAAGACAGGGTATATGGGTCCCACATCAATTGTCGGAGATGAATAAAGAACAACGGCGTACAATTTGCACATCTCTATTGTGTAGACAACGAAGCGATGCGTTTTTTGTTAGGATTGTTACTGGTGATGAGAAATGGGTCTACTACAACAACAATAAGCGCACCCGTCAATAGCTTTCTCCAAATCAACTGGCCGCGCCCACCCCTAAACCATCCCTTAGCTTAAAGAAGGTGTTATTCTGCGTTTGGTGGGACGGCAGTGGCATAATTCATTTCGAGCTGCAAAAACTGGGAAAAACAGTTACAGCTGAATTGTATTGCCAACAATTAGATAAACCGCATAATAAATTATTGGTAAAACGACCAGCTCTGGTCAACAGCAAAAGGCGTCAAATTACAGCATGATAATGCCAGGCTTCACGCAGTAAGATTAACTCAAGAAAAAATAAGCTAGCTGGACTGGGAAGTTTTACCACATCCTCCCTATTCCCTTAACATAGCGCCATCCGACTTTCATTTATTCCGATCGATGGAACATTCTCCAAGAAATACAAATTTTAAAAATATCGATGATATGCGAGATCACCTAGAATTACATTTTTCATCAAAGCCAACTGAATTTTATCAACAGGGGATTGAGACTCTGTTATCAAGATGGCAAAAGGTCCTAGATAACGACGGAGATTACATAATCGACTAAATGTATAATTAAACAAAAAAAAAATCCGTTTGTTCGTTGCCACTGCAATAATTGGTTACTTATGGGTACCCCTAATATTTTTATGCAGGTTTTATATTTTTTTGAGTACATAAAAATATCTGTAAAACATTTTAAAATGACTGTGGATTATTGTTATGTGATAAATAATTTAAAAAAAAAATGATAAAAAAAATGTAAGTCCTCTTCGGGGGCGCGAAATCTTTACAAAAAGAGTGTCCAGCGATTCGACAGCCAAACGCTCTAGCCGCTGCATCATTGCTTTTGCTAAAAGAACGTTTAAAATTCCAAAATATAAGGAGCATACAATTAACAATTGATCTAATTATCTTGATTCTCTTCCTTAACACGTACCTTTTCGTGTGCAGAAGCATTGAAGGTCACAAAATGCACATATTGTATTAAAATAATGCAAAAAAAGAAGTTGCTGATCGTGTTTCTGCCCGAAATACATCGTAGAAATCAGTTTTTGATTTTTCCGACAGTGTTGCATCATTTCAAAAAATGTGAAAAAATTCGAGAGTAACAATGATAATATCAGGTAGCTACAATAAAAATGAAAGAGCTTCCCTCTACCTCCATCATCGAATAAATTTGGTTGAGGAGCACTTTTGACCCCCTTATCCTGCTAGACCCTTCATCGCCCAAAAATGGGTCGGCATTCTTTTCCGGAAATTCACATTTTATGTATATATTAGAAAATTGATATCCTTTTAACCCTTTTCCTACGGAGAACCTTTTCATGAGTGCACACCCACGGTACGGGGCAATCTAGTGTGGACGCAGTTATTTCACTGCGGCTACCGCGCAACTTTTAGTGGCTCGTAGCATAATGTAAATTAATATTTTTTTATCCAAGTTACAGTACATATTACACATAATAAATCAAAGCATAAGCTATTCTAAAAATATATCTGGGTTAGATCTGCGATTAAAAAATTTAGACTATAGTCACCGGTAGTGTCGAACGAGCGTTAGGTTCATCAGTTGTGTCCCATAGTTACCCATAGTAGCGAAGAGATTAATGTTTTTCCAGGGTGTTTTAAAAATACTTCACATGGTTGTCCAGAATTTATTTTGCACCTGTGGATTAGTGAAGATTTAAAAAAAAATCCGGTGCGAACCCTTGGCCCTAAATTTTAACGTGTAGTTTTAAATTACCTCATCGCATTCGTCACGAGTGCAAGTAAGACTCATTGTCAGCAACGCGTCGTCCTTGTGTAAATTAATAGTGAAATTGCAATTAATGTGATCGTCTTTCCGACCAGTACAGAAAAACTTCGTATACGGGCACGTACAGAAAAAAGTTGACGCGTAATCCTTATTGCCCAAAGAATCTCGTCTACTATTTCCAACATCTGAACACGGCGGTACAGTGTCTTCGAGTGTCGGTGATGCTATCATCCGGCCAATAAGAAAATCACGTGTCTGCCCCTCCTCGGAAAGTACCGGGAAACCAATCACAGGTTGTTGAGTCAAAGAGTATAGCACGATAAGAGGTCAAGAGAGTGCTCTTCGACCGATTTCATCCGATGATAACTCATTCGGTAGGTGAGCGAAGAAATATCACTGTACCAAATTTTGATCTGATACCTTGATCGGCTGAGTAGTTGTGGGATGTATTTCAAATTATCAGTTTTCGCCTTGGTGCAGAAACATTGAAAATCACAAAATGAGCATACTTTTATCCATAGATTGCAAAAATAGATTTCTGATTTTCCCGACAATTTTTCACCATATAAAAAGAAAAATGGTCAGAATTAGGGTAACAATTATGACATCAGGTTGCTACTGTAGAACTGAAAAATTTTGTCTCAAGATTTCAATGCGAAACCTACATTTTTCGAATTTTTTTTTAGTTTTTTGCACGGAGGACTTTGAGTTGATAAATCTGTGAAAAATCCCCATTATGTATTGTTGTATTCAAAATGTATTAGAATTTTTTTTAAATCATTGCATCTCATGAAGTATGAAAGATAGGGTAAACACCTGTGGAATGAGCCTCAGGCTACCTTACTCTGCCATACCCTTTGAAAAAGTATGTGAAGTAGGACTAATCAGTAGAACCTTTTTTGATTCTGGTGTCATTTGAATATCTCTCATAATATGCGTGAAGAAAAGTGATACAGTTAAAACCATTTTACCCCTAGTTTACGCTTAAATGAGGTGGTGGGTTAGCAATCTGAAACTTCACAGAATGGTGTTTCAGATGGAGAACATTATTTAGCAAGCGATAACAATAAGAATTTTAACATAACGATCGCTGATTCATACTTGCCCTACTAGAACCTTGCTAGCGGCATTTTTTTCAAATCCGCACTGATCCGAAGGTATAGAATTATGCCTTGCCGGTCGTATGAAATTTTCGCGTGCGAGAAGGATGTGTTTGGTATTTAACTTAGAAGTGCGTGTAAATTTTGTTTATTTCTTACGACGTTTTCTGTTGCCCGATTCGAACTAGACTGTCGCTCTTCGCAAGCATACCCATTCGCTCCGACCCTCTCACGCTCACACACATACATGCATTCTTAAAACATCCAAATCTCTAGGTCGCGTTACTCTGTCATTCTTTCTACACTCTCGTTCAGCCACTCTTAACTTTCAAACATTTCCATTCGTCCCGGCATTCTTACTATCCTCACTCAGACATTATAATACCCCTACAAAATATTTTAGAAACACCCTGCACCAAATACTTTTATTAAAACAGAAATTTTTAATACAATATGATACGGTACAATGCATCGTTATGGTTTGGATGTGATGAAGAAAATGGTTTTACAAATGTGATTTGGTTTAAGGGACATATTATTTGGTGATCTACTGGTGGAAAGAGCACCTTTCTTGTTTCTTCTCTTTTTTAATGAATAGAATTATCTATCTTTCCATAGTGTGATGGCATTTGTGGAATACACAAGTTGGTTGAGACGACCTGCCTGTATATGAGGTCATTTGTTATTATAAAATTTTAGAAATTGTGTTATAAATAAGTGGATTACTATAGTATAAAGTAATTCTAAATCGCCGTTCGAAGGTTGTTGAGCTATAAACTGTAAATAAATACATTTTGTTATACAAAGTCTGTCCGGAAAGTAATGTAATTAAGTTCGTAGAAAAAATGTATTTAACTTACTGTTACAAACGTTTAAAATTCTTTAAAGTACTCCCCTTGGGCATCGATACACTTTTGCCAGCGACTTTTCGATACACGGTACGCATCCTGGAAGGCGTCAACGGGGACCTCGTTTAAAGCTTTCGTCACGGCGGTTTGGATCGCTTTTACGGTTCCAAAATGGATTCCTTTGCGGGCAGTCCTGATCCTCAGGAACAAGAAGTCAGAGGTAGCCATGTCAGGACTATAAGGGGGCTGGGGAAACATTGCCAAGCTATGCTTGGCCGGGAATTCTCGGACGCGCAAAGCGGCGTGGCTTTGAGCATTGTTGTCGTGCAGCCACCACGGGGCGGCTATCACCTTTCAGGTGCGGACCACCTGTCGAGCACTTTCACGTACTAGATAGGGTTAACTGTCTGCCCTTGAGGTACAAATTCTTTGTGGACCACACCCTTGGCGTCATAAAAAAACAATAAGCATGGTTTTCACTTTGATTTGCACATTCTTGGCTTCCTGGAATAAGAGGACGTCGATGTGCACCATTCAGAACTTTGGCACTTCGTCTCCGGGTCATACTCGAATGCCGATGTTTCGTCGTCAGTAATGATATCGTCCAAAAAATCAGGATCGTTTTGCACGCGGTTTCAAAAGTTCACTCGCGGTCGTCACTCGGTTGATCTTCTAGTCGTCAGTCAACAATCGATATTCAAAAGTTCACGAACACGGGAAACATTTTCGTCACTGTTGTTGCGTGACGGCCGTCCAAAACGGAGATCATCCTCCACCTCTTCCTGATCATTTTTAAATAAATTCAACCACCTGAAAACTTGAGAATGGGAGAGAGTAGAGTCCCCTTATGCTTCCTTAATCGTTTGTTTGGTGTCGGCGAGGCTGTTATTCAGTTTAGCACAGAATTTAATCGTGTAACGTTGTTCGATAGTTTTCTCCATTACGCGTCGCGAAACAGTAACTAATAAGAAGTTCACGGAAACAACGATTCTGGCACTCCCAAAGCGCAGAGCAGACCGATCGTGCAAGCGTGTAAAGCTAAGAGCCACACACACACACACGCACTCCCCATTGAACCCAACAAGTCCGAACACGCTCGAACCAGGAAAAATAGCAGTAAAGAACAAATTGCATTACTTTCCGGACAGACCATGTATGTGGTATCGATAATCGAGGTATGGCCTCATCGCGACCGCCTAGACTGTTTAGTTTAGGCGGATGTTTGTAAGTTACGTGCCGCGGAGGCCCTACGATCCCTATGTTAAGGAATGCATGTCCGTATGTATGAATGAGTGCACGGATGTATAAGTACGAACGAGTGACTGAGCGGAGCGAATGGTTTTTAGTTCTTTATAAGCCACGATACGAGACAGTTCGAAGATATATTCATTTTGTATTTCCTTTTAGTATATAGTTTTAGTTAATAAACTTAGTTTTATTCTATATTTTTAACACCTAATATATCCAATCCCACATGTATTATGAATGTAATTGATCGAAATTAATTTTTCATTTGATCAATTTGTAATGAAAGAAGAATGAAAGTGTAGCTTTATTGCGAAGACTCCTGTATAACAGTTATAATGTAAAGTAACATTATATTTGAAGTGATTATTGCCGTGGCACCTTTTGTTTTTGTTGAAGTTTGCGCTTCCAAATGGAATGTGCAGACCGTGTCATGAAGTTCAGTAAATCGTAAGAATTCTATTTTAATAATTATCATGCAATGTTATTTAAGTAAAGTCCATTCAAAGCCGCGGACATTGAGCAAATGAAGAACTTCATGACACGGAATGGCTAATATAGATTTACCTGCGTAGGGCATTAGCCCGCATTCCCTCCTTGACCAATTACGAGAGTCGAAGGGACATGTCTAGCGAAACCTAAGTTAACGCCCCTCACTCCGACGCACACATTCATTTAACATATAAACTAAGATAAAAATTGTAAGAATTCAGAGTATCCAGAATATCGAATATACAAGGAACAACTCTCTCACTATATTAAAGGACTTTCGAAATCTATTTGCTAGAAACTACAACTGTCTGCAGCTTACCTTCAGGAATATACCTGAATAGTGAATAGAACTTTTGTTAGAGGTTTTCAAATAGATAGAACGGAACGTACAGAATTGATAGGTAGTTGACAGATGCTAGGAACAAAAAACAAAGGTATGTAAGAAGCTTTTTTATTACATTGACACAAAGAAGATAATTATACAAAGTGACTCTCGGCCATCATTCGGTTTGACGTGCTACGCCCGGCGGCGACGATGTTTATTTACGTTTAACTTCTTTTAACGTCGAAGGATTGTACAATGTATATTCTTCTAAAGTGTAAAATGATGCACCTTCATATATATAGCTACAAGATTTTAATATCTCAAATTTTCCGGCATCACGGATCGAGCTGCGTTTTTCCGACAGTCAGAGCTTGGCAGTCGTGGCAATAAGAATATTACTTTGAAATTCTTGGAGCCCTATAAGCATGGAGTGTGATAAAGAAATCAGTTCAAGCGAAGATGTATTCGATTTTACATTGTTAAACGGGGAAGTTACATCTGACCACATAGCGCTTAAGCGTTAGAGGATACTGCAGCAGTAATGTCGATTGTGATGCAGTAAGATGTGTAGGAGGGCAAAGAATCAAGATTATAGATAGAGGTTTGCACCCTTTCCCGGATTTTGCGGCTGGTTTCTTTTACAAATGTCTAACGATCTAAAGGTGTAGAACAACATGTGATAGGTCGTAACACATACTTTTGAAACACCCTGTACATGCCTCGGAGTCCGTCAATCCCAGTTTGCGGAGTTTCGCCTGCAAATCTCTGTATCCTGAGAGGAACTGCGTCACGTTATGTTATGTTCTCTCATGTCCACAAAGAATTCCGTCGTCATTCTTCCCTTCTTCGACGCAGTCCAATTTTCCTGTCTGTTGTTCAAAATTTCTTCCGGATCTTTCATGTTCGATGGGCAGTACTGTAGTCTTTGATGTATGATAGTCTTCTTTCTACAAATCTTTTACTGGGTTGCTCGCTCGATGACGACAAGATCCAACGGCGATTGTCCGTCAGTGACGCCGACTACGCTGCGATGAATTCTTCGATATGCTTGTATAGGGTGTTTCAAAATGATGTGTCCCCAGTTATCAGGCGTTGTTCTACACCTTCTGAAAGATGGACGTTTGTACAAGAACCAGGCCGCAAAAGCCGGGAAAGGGTTAAAAATTAAGATAAAACCTTTTTATCGGCTTATCGCATTCGTCTCGTCGCGTAGGTAAAATGTCTGAAAGAAACCATGGGTCAGAAATGAACCGCTTTAACCCCTTAACGCACAGTTTTGTTGAAAAAAAACGGCCAAAAAAATCAATTTTTTTGAATGCAAAAGTACATACTTTAGAACATTGTCTTGGCAAAAAAATAAAAAAAATAAAAAATTATTCAATATTTTTACTTTAAATTTGGATTTTGATCGTATCTATAAAGATACACTTATCTTTGCAAGTTTGCAACACTTAGGTAAATATTGAACTAAACTATTATTGGAAATGGGTGATAAATTAATATACTTTATATTTATTACTTTTACTATGAGGCTATGAAAGAACCGTCTTTATATTGCTGGAGTTTAGAAGGAACTGACTGTGAATGCCCAAAAGACGAGCTCGGGCCCACTCAGTAATATAAATTGTTTATGTTACTCTCCCCTACACTGTAGAGAGAGTCTCCTGTTTGGAATAGGAATTCCTACAACGCAGAGTCGTTTTCGAAAATACTACGACGGATCGCATTCAGTCGTCACGAGTGCAGAAATATACTGCGCTTTTGTCCCATGGAAAAAGGCTATATTTTATTCTTGAATAAATAAGTATTATAGCTTACAATCCTATGTAAATGATAAATATGAACAAAACGATTGTTTTTCTTAGCTTTCACATTGTTATTTTCAATTCTCGATTATGTGCGAGTGCGAAAAATTATAGCATCATAAAATAAAACCTCGCTCGAGTTAACTCGAGTGTGCGCAGTTTGGCCGGTTTAGCGCGCTCGAATTAACTCGAGTGTGCACGTTAAGGGGTTAATGCAAATTAATCTTAATAGTAACCGTATTCGTGTCGCCCGGTGACTGTCGCGATTGGATTTTCGCTCATTATGTCAGGTCTTCAGGTCACGCATATAAAGGAGAGAAATACACGAATTATCCTTACTGGCTTGAATGGCACATCTACTAGTTAAAACAAATGCGCATCGAGCAAAAACGATGACGTCGTCAGGTAGTCGGTGAAGTATGTAATCTGCCTGCCATCGCTCTCGCTCGATGCGTATTTGTTTTTAACTGGGACAAGGGGCACATCGGCCAATGACGGCAATTCACGTGCTTCTGTTTTCTTATGCATGTGTGCATCTTATGCATCTGTGAATTTGCATGAAGACGGTTAATTTCTGATCCATGGTTCCTTTCAGACATTTTATCTACGCAACGAGACGAATGCGACAAGCCAATAAAATTAAAACAGTAGTCGCCATATCTTTGACGCTTTATAGGAATTTTCATTATTGATATTCACGTTCCATGGGGGCCTAACTTTTGTAGCTTTACATACAAAGAATTTTCTATATCTGCAATCGACGTACTTGATTTTATCTTTCTAATTTCGATTTTAACGGAGTACTACATTAATTTCTATGCGGTTAGATAGCTTGTAGAAAAGACTACGAGATTATATTCTAGTCCTTTTATTTAAGTATTACTGTAGTGTTAACGTTTTGAATGCATAGACTGCATCGAACTGTTTGTGACTGTGGGCGACGCGTCGCGACGTGTGAATGTGGTGTAAAACCCTGGTGCGACAGAAGAACGCATGTGTGTATAAACACGAGCGTAGTGTTGCCTGAAATCGTGGAGGGGGTGTATCCGACGAAAAGGGCAACACTCTATGAATAAGCGTGGATATGAACGAGTGAGATTGGAAAACGCGTCAGTTTCTGAGTAAGAGTCTTGAGAGAAACGTGAATTGCGACACAGTGTGAAAAGTATTTTAATATAAGAGTACTACCTGCACTATTAATTATTAATAAATCACATTATTTAAGGAAACCTATTTCATATTTCCTACATTAATAACACTGTTCTTCGCCATTTTTGTTTTTTAACAGCCGCTTGGTGATTCTTATAGAGTTCCATGTCCCGAACGCGAATTCACAAACGCTCCATCACCCTCAGTTTTTGTAAAAACGGGAGATTTCGATAAAGAAGTTGGCATTACGTTAGGACTAAAAACGACAGAAAGTTCAATCTTACCTTCAAAAATAGAAGAGGGTTCCCTCAGTATATTTTGTACTTTTTAATGGAAGTAAATAACTCTCGAAGTTTAAAAAAAGTGGGATGCGCGTACTGTCCACGCACTAACTTTGCATTTTCACGCAAAGTCTGTTTGCTACCACAAATGTACTACACATTATTGGATCCTGCGAACATTTCTGAAGAAGAAACTGTCAGCGAAAAATGTCATGACGATTTTCGTTTTGCCATAATTCAAGAAAATATCCGTCAATAACGTGTGCAGACAATTTTCCTGCTATGACGCCATCGCTCGAGGGACCGGGCTCGTCAATGCAGTAGCTCCGCGTAATACAGCCATTTCCACGATGTTTACCGACGTTAAGGGTCCGTAGTCGTAATTCGTAATACCAGCTTCTTTTTAGAAATCCGCCGTTCTTACAAAAACTGAGGGTGAAAGTGAAATTTCGTTTTTTGGATTCGTGCTTGGGACAAGGAACCCTATAAAAATCAGCCAGTAGCTGTGGAAAAAAAGACAAAAATTTAAAATTTGTAGTACAGTGTAATCATAGGTTTACGATCACAAGTTTGTTCTGAAGGAAAACATCTAAAAAAGATAATGATTGGGATCAATTACTCTGATAGTGAATGTAGAGATTGCAGGGTTTCTTGAAGAAAGTGCCGGGTTTAACCCTTTCGCTACTACGGGTGACTATAGTCACCCGCCACAAAAATGAAGTTAAAAGTTAAGGCAAGCTAAACGGACAAGTAAAGTTCAGATAAATACGTTCATGGAAAAATTATAAACACATTGTTGCGAACACAAATCATTTTGCTTCTGAAAGCCGTGTCACAACGGCGTTTTTAAGACAGAATATTGGGCCCCGAATCTTGAAAACTGCGCGCGTTTAATGTTCCCACTTTTGGCGCAGCGCTCCGTTCCACAAGAGGGACTCCGCGGCAAGGCCCACCATAGCGAAAGGGTTAATGTAAAAATAGAACTTCATAAAGATCTATAAAGATGGGTTTTAAACTTAAAGAAGTGTTTTATTTCTATCTTTATTGTTCTTTGTGAAAGTTTATTTAAGCGTCGCGTTTGTCTTTTCTTTGCGTCTACGTTGATTATTCTAAGAAACCTGCATGAATTGTTAATGTATGAAATATTCAATATGTTGATTTTGTACTTATAAAGACATTATCAATTTTTTAACAATTCATGCAGGTTTTAGTTTGAACATTTAGTTTTAACATTAGTTTGAATTTTTTTTCGGTGTTCTTTTATTTTTTATTTTGTTTTGAATGCTTCCCGTTCAGAAGAAAGGGTGTAGCCGGATAAAGAGGTCAAACGTTCCGTTGAGCCGATTACAATGGGTGAGGTGTTATTCGGTAGGCAATAAAGAAAAACATTGTTGTTGTTGAAGGCAAAAATAACAAATACTGATCGCGATTCAGCCGGAATGCTTCGCAGAAATGGTTTTTGATTTTTCCCAATATGGCGCACCAAACCGGAAAATCTGAAAAAAATTGAGCATAACAACCATGATGTCAGATTGTTACTGTAAAAAGAAAAAACTTGTGCTCGGAAGATTTCGATACGAAATCGATATTTTCCCAACTTTTTGCCCGTAGACTTTCCAACGGAAAAATCTCAAACATGTATTTTCGCATGTAGTATGTCAAAATTTTTCGAATTTTTTTTACCTCAATAAACCGGGAAACTAGGGCAAAAATCGGTTTTCTGAATTTTCTTCATAACTATCCTCCTGATCAAGATACAGGGTTGAAATTTGGTGCACAATGGTTATTTTTGATTACCTACCGAATGACACCTCGCCCATTGTAATCGGTTCAAAGGCACTTTTGACCCCTTATCCTGCTATACCCTTTCGGAAAACCTCTAATTGTATAAATAAGTGGCTCTTTTGTGTCATACGTGTTAAAAAATAAGTCAGTTGATATCTTGTACAGTTTCTGTAAAAACGGTTTATTACACTTTATATAGATCACATTGCACATTAACATACGTATAGCGGATGATTTCTATTACACCCCTTACCACACACAGTTTATAAGTTATTTAACTGCATCATCTCTATTTGTGTAAAAAGAGTAGTAGAAAAAGCAAAATTGTAATATTATATTTTTGTTTTTTAGGAACCGTCACTATTTGCAGTGGCAAAACTTTTAGAAACTGGTCTAGTAAATTTACCTCGAGTGGAAGTTCTCTGGCGACCACTGACAAATCATTTATTAGAAATTTGTCAACACCCACATATTCGTATGAGAGAATGGGGCGTAGAAGCTATCACATATCTTGTGAAAACGGCGCTGCAGTACAAGTATTCACAACCACTACGTGATAATCAAGTATGTACTGAAAAATCAAATCGCTTTCTATAGTTTATAAACGCTGGGAACAATACTGAATATGCAAGTGGAAAGGATAATTGTCGAGTGTCATACAAGCCAAATGTACTTTTATTTCATTTTGGAAAGTATCGGTGAACATCGCGGTGAGATATTGATAATGTATTAGGCATTTAGATCATTACTGCTAGTCACCAAATGAGACATTTTCTTTTCTAAAACAGGCATGGATGGGAGCAGATAAAGTGTTACAAGTTAACAACTCTCAAATTTTTACTCTGTGTTAACCGTTTGAGTGCCAAGGAGCGATTTTGCGCTTCTTCTGTTTCGCTCGAAAAGTGCCAGCGCTCTAGGCTGCGAAAGCGACAACCAGCACACGCTCGGCTTCTGTCGATGCGCGACTTTACGACTACCATTCCGTTTTAGATAAGAATAAAATAATGATACAGCTGATAAAAGGACGAACTTTAATTTCAATGTAACATTTGGATGCAAATGTTATTAAAATGTACAAAAATAAGAGCAGAAAACAGCGCAATAGCGCTTTTTGGCATTTTTAATCGGAGAATAAGACAAGCGCTGTCGCGCCGCTTGGGCTTTTGAATGGGGAATACGACAAGCGAAAAAGCGCTCCTTGGCACTTTTGGACGGGGAAACAGCAAAGACGCGTAGCACTCAAACGGTTAATATTGTATTATACAGCATATCGAAAACTCTTTTTTTCTATATATTTCATATATATCATTTGGATAACATGGACGTACTTGTTAGATTTTTAGATTTTAAGTCAGGAATTTTTACTAAGCGATTTGTAAACCTTCGTAGTTCTGGGGTAAGTGCCGTGCGGTTCCTCACAGTCCTCTTACCGGGAGATGCAACATCTTCCCCACTCCGTGGCCAGATCCACCAAGCATACTCTTAACGCTTTTCAAAACGCCATGCAGCACAATGACGTCAGGTCATCGGCCGCTAAGCCATAACTTAGTCTCGGGTATAGTTTACGGACCCGAGCCCATCGATACTTTAAATAATCTGTTCTTTGGAATGCGACAGGATGTCTAGGCATTTGTCTAACACCCGTCGCTCTCCAAGAACTCCACACGAAACCGAGACAAACTGTAAACACAGCGGCGACGGTCCCAATGCGGACCGACCCCATCTGCTATACAGAGTATCTTACCCTCATAAAACTCGTTGGCGCTAACATACTTGCATCCATCTGACGAAAAAGGTTTATAAGAGTTTCAGGGTGTAGTGTATCATAGATACGCGTAAAAATGTTTCGAGAAATTTTTTTTCATGGTGAAATCGAGGTCATCTTGGATTTTACGTTTATGAACATTTTGTTTTACCATATTGCAGAGTACATCGAGACGAATTCACATCCATGTTGCATGATATTTTCTCAAAACACATATAATGTACCGACCCTTCGACTAACATAAGATTAGTAACATCTATACAAATATTTTGTACATCGACTTGGTGACTCGATCGTCAGTCACCACTATCATTACTCATCTCCGAATCACCGTTCCAAGTTCCAAATCCTTATTTTCCTATTTCGACCTTCGACTCCCAAACTCCGTTATCCTTCTCCCACTTCTTTCCCTAAAATCCTTAAAACCCTGCGTCCATTTCCGCCGACTCTCACCCATTGTCAGTTCAAACTCACTCTAGTTCAAGCTCAATAACTAGATCACATCTCATAATTCACACAAGCTTAATTCATCACAAAACTCCACTCAATACCGTCGTGCTGCACGTGGATCTACCGATATACACACTAGATTCGAAAAACGGAAAGTTCTCTTGTTTGGTGACTCCTGAAAATTGCGTTATCCGAGTTCGCATTACACATATATTATTGGGTTGGCAACTAAGTGATTGCGGATTTTATATAAGAAGGAATTTCCTTAAGCTGATGAGGGACCGATAAATCGAGTTTTCTAACAGAGCGAAGCTGTTGTAATTTTTTTTAAATGCATGTATGCGATACATTGAGGTTCTCTGCAATCTCACGTGTTGTGCTATGACGATCTGAATTGATAATACCTTTGATATTTTTCGGACTGGCTTATCGCATTCGTCTTGTTACGCAGGTAAAATGTCTGAGAGGAACCATGGGTCAGAAACGAACCGTTCTCTCGTAAATTGACTTTTACTTGGGCCTCAGCGATTGAATTTTCGCTTAGTAAGTAAAACTACCAGCTGGTCCTTCGGAAAGAAATACACAAGATATCATTGTCGGTTCGAATAGTTTAAGCAGAATCGTGCTACTCAACATTAGGTATTGGTGGACTGGGTCACCGACCAATAAGAAACGTGCAAGTGTTTATGTTCTTCTCCCCGGGAGGGCCCTTGAGCGAACCTGACACCGAACGCAGGTCATTGACGTCTTCCTAGCCTCCGAAAAGTCACATCGGAAGATTTCATTCGAAACGGAGTCATTTTCACCACCTTAATACAGATAGAGACGGATAAAAAACAATACGTAATAAGTATTTCTTGGCCTACCTCTTAGGTAAAGGGTCTAGCAGGATAAGGGGGTCAAAAGTGCCCTTGAAGCTATTTTATTCCTCGATGCGTCATTCGATATGGTAACCATAAGAAACCATTGCACACAATTTTTTAATCTGATAGCTTGACGGGAGGATAGTTATGGGGTAAATTCTATAAACCAGTTTTTGCCTCATTTTCGCCACTTAATGATGTGTAAAAATGTCGAAAAAAATTTGACACATTCCAAACATGAGATTGCACATGTTAGGAATGATTTTCAGATTCTTCCGTTGCAAGTGCCACGCGCAAAAAATCAAGAACGAAAAAAAATTGGAAAAAAGTAGATTTTGCACTGAAATCTTCAGAACACAATTTTTAAATAATTACAGTGAGTACCTGATGTAACCGTCATTATGCTTATAATTATTTTTACATATAAGGTAAAGGCACCAGTAGTTGACCAGTTAAGACAAATTTTTATCGTAAATGGTTGTAACTTTATGTATACTTATTATATAGTGGGGTTCAATGCGTGAAAATGTTCCTTGAACTTCAGACATCATATAACAATATATAAAAATATTGTGATTCCATATGACATCTAACTCGGGAATAGAATAAACATTTCGAGTTTTACTCGTTTTAGTAGGTTCCTCAATATGAGAGAGTATATTTTCCCAATCGCATTCGAGCACGTCAGGTGTCTCTGGCCATTTCCATAATAGCCCATGCTTCTGCATAGATGATATAGCCGCTTTGCTCTTACAAGGGAATATACCGAACCCGTACACGCCGATTTTGATGAAAATTATATGGTAGATAGTTCTCGAAAAAATATTTGACACGTATTTTTTTATATCTGCCATCGTCCACATTGAAGGGGTGATAATAGCCCTCAAACTTTGGGGTTGAAAATGGTTTTTTCGAAATATCTCAGAGATTAAAGGGCGCACGGAAATTTTTTTTTTAAATTGTGCACCTTGAGATTACGAATCCAGCGATATAAATAATAATTGCAAAAAATTATTTGTTTAAACAATATATTAAAATTTCGTAATTTTTTGTTAATTTTTCATACTAAAAGTTAATGTTCGTGCTTTGTTAATTAGAATAATATTACGTAGTGATTTAAAAAAGTGGAAACTAAATGGAGTCAGTAATTGACCGCAGATTAAGTTAATAATTGACCATGCGGTCATCTACTAAAATACGTTATACTATAAAAGTAAGCGTTATGTTACTTGTTTCTAATGAAATTATATGTAACATAGATACAATATAATTGGTATTTAAAGTTGGTTAATTTGTGCTAGTAATTGACCATGTATGTTCACTTCTAAAATTAACCAGAACGCTAAGATTCGGTAGTTGACCTACCGGTTAATTAAGTTTTTGAAAGTAGAATAAGAAAAACAATCTGCTTAATAAATATAAAATTTAATGACAATTAAGTTGTGAAAGTTTCAAGCATAAACGTTCAAAACTTGAGAAATTACTTACCGCCAACTGCGCACGGTTTCTTAATGAAAATGTTAAGAAGGTTATAGCGTCGAGCAATACGACTGACATTACCAAGTTTAATCGTTCGTAGTTTTGATAAACAGTCGTATCCAAGAAAAAAGATATGAGCATCGCGTCGGTAAAGAATGTAGCGCGTCTATCTTATTTGTTTTCAGAGGCATTCATTTATAAAAAGCTTATTTTTAACGTTTTAATTGAAAGTGGTCAACTTCTGGCACATGGACAATGACTGGTGCCTTTACCTTATTTCATATTGTATAAGTATTTAAAAATGTTTGAAAACCACTGAAAAATTGAAAAATGATTATTATTTGTTGTTATGCAATTAATGATTTAAAAAAAATTCTTTTACCTCGTGGGACTCGAATCGGCGACAAAAAGTTTCGAGAGGTTCCCCAGTCAGGAACTCTAGCCACTGCGCCATCACTGCTATTGAACGGATGTTTATATTTTTAGCACGATAAGGAAGTGCGTAGCTTACGAATAATTGAATCAATTCAGTTCTTTGCACTCACTGGCAATTTTTTGTGTGCAGAAACACTGAAATTCATAAAATGAACAAACTGTATTAAACTAATGCAAAGATAGCAAATGCTGATCGCGTTTCAGCCCGATATGCGTCCCACAAATCGGTTTTTGATTTTTCCGACAGCGTTCCACCATATTGAAAAAATATAAAAAAATTGAGCATAATAATGGTTACATCAGGTACTTACTATAATTATTTAGAAATTGTGTCTTGAAGATTTCAGTGCATAATCTACATTTTTCCAATTTTTTTTCGTTTTTGATTTTTTGCGCGTGGCACTTGCAACGGAAGAATCCGAAAATCATTCCTAACGTGTGCAATCATGTTTAGAATGTGTCAGAATTTTTTCGACATTTTTACACATCATGAACTGGCGAAAATGAAGCAAAAACTGGTTTTTCGAATTTACCCCATAACTACCCTCCCGGTCAAGCTATCAGATTAAAAATTTGTGTACAATGGTTTCTTATGGTTACCATATCGAATGACGCATCGTGGAATAAAATAGCTTCAAGGGCACTTTTGACCCCTTATCCTACTAGACCCTTTAATAAAAATCGGCGTTCAGTTGGTCAACGAAGACGAAGACGATATCTTCGAAGTTAGAGGAATTTGGAAGAAAGCGGAAGTCTGTCCTTCTTTTGTTGCCGGTTGCTGCACTTTTTGAATCTGTTAAACCAATATTTTGCAACCATATGCGCACGAGTGACTAAAGCGCGCAGGTATTGAAGATTTAGGTAGATTGCTTTACCTTTCTTTATTTCATATTACTTTGTCGACGGGTGGTCCCCACGGTTACCGTTGATACTGTTACAGAGAATAATAAGCAAGGTCTATCTAATTTCAATATATTTGAAAATTAGCTAACGTTAGCTTAACCGTTTTAGTGCCAGGGTTCCTTAAGAATCCGTGTCGGATTGTGCCATGCAGCGCGATAGCGCTTCGTTCATTCATTTGCTAGAAATGCCGATCGACGCGATCGCGCTGCTCTTTTTTTTTCGTATAGAAGTAAATTCAATGTAACAGCTTATTTATGCAGGTGGTTTACGATTATTTGACAAAAAAAATAGTAATTATAAACCAAGCGGGTTGCGAATTGACGGTCGTGACCAAACATCGCAAACACAGTTCACCACAGTACGCGAACAGCGCGATTGCGCTGCGTGGCGCTAAAACAGTTAACAAACGTCTTTATCAGCTCTCATTTTAAAATATATTGAAATTAGATAGACATTGCTCATTATTATGTTTAATGAAAATCGGCGTTCAGATGGCCAACGAAGACGAAGGCAATATCTAGGAAGAAAGAGGTGTAGGGATGACGGTTTACGATACAGTCTCCGCCATTGTTCGACTTCGGACGGCCGACTTTGTTTTGTTAGGAAGTTTCTGGTGCTTCGGGTCCCGCAGGACCAGGACCGTCCGCGGTGGACAGGGGCCAGGTCGTGGGCCGCCGAGAAAGTGAAGCCTTATTGTCTAGGATAGAACATCGCCACGAAACGGCTGGGCCTTGAGGGGTGTTCACCAGAAGTGGAATTTTCCATACCAAGACACCCCCATGGTTTACGGACGCCGCGAGGCAAGCTCAAAAAATTGTCGGGAACCGCCTAGACAAGGATAAAAGTTAATTCTCCGTTACTCTCGAACAACGAGAGTACAGAAAGAAGAATTATTTGAAAGAGTAGGGACGACTGACATCTTAAATGTCCTAAGCCGGTCGACTGCCGGAATCTTTCGCCTATGTCAAGGTTTATGACCCTTTTGTTCCGCTAGTCAGCGATGGTCGAGGGAACACTCTCGCACAAATTTTCCAATCGAAGACTCGTAGTAAGAAAGATAAAGCCAGATGCATAATTTTTCAATATCCGCGCACTGTAGTCACTCGTTCGCATATGGCTGCGAATTGTTGATTTAACAGTTTGAAAAATTGCAGCGCTCGATAGCAGAAGAAGGACAAATTTTCGCTTATTTCCAAATGCCTTTTTAGTACTAGATATCCGGTCTTCGTCTTCGCTGACCATCTGGCAACGGATCTTATCGAAGCTGCAGACGCCGATTTTTATGAAACCTTAGCGTGTTCGTTTGAAGAGTTAATAAAGACAAAATATATTAAGGCGAAGGCTATATTCCAGGCAGCCAGGATAGTTAATCGCCAGAGCTGTCCTTCGAAGAGCTCCGCCTGCGTCCCTTTCCCATGCGTTCGAGAGCTCGCTGATTGCTTCGCCTTTCACTTGCCAGGTTCGGACCTATTGCCACGCGCGTGGTGACGTATTGGGGCGACATTCGTATCTAACCGCTCGCGCTGGAAAGACGTGCCACGCGCGTCGTTTTGTTTTCCGCGATCGACGCGCGTGGCACGTCTTTCCAGCGCGAGCGGTTAGATACGAATGTCGCCCCAATCCGCCACCACGCTCGTGCCAATAGGTCCGGCCATGACACCGAGAGAGTGTCTGTGAATCAGTGACATCTCAGCTGTATGAATGGGTGAAACAGGCGGAGCTCTTCGAAAGACAGCTCTGGCGATTAACTATCCTGGCTGCCTGCTATATTCGAACCGCTCTGCTACGACACTCGATGCTGCCTACCATCGTTGCTATCTGTCAGATCCTCTATCGGGATGTTGCAGCGGCACGCAGTGAAAATGCATCGGTTATAAAGACCGCCGTGTCGCTACAAGACTTACCTGAGAGGTAGGCCCTGAAAAAAATATATATCACGCAGGATAATGTTTGCAGATACGAAATATTAAATATTAAACGTAGCAATTACTAACGAACATTTTACTCTGGCGAAAGAAAAAAAATATAAGTTTATATTCATTTGCTTTAAAGTTATGAATTTTTGGCCACCGAAAAATCTATCTGGAATTTCTCTTCCTCGAAGTTGACTGTCGTTGATCCTGGTCGTATTCTTGTAAATTTCCCGCGCTTGCGTATAATCCCCTGCTGCCTTGTCAATTGCCCGTAACATTTTATAATAAAAGTGCAAAAAAATACCATACGAAGTATGTCGAGATAACCATTGAATAAAGAACGAAATATAAAATTCGGAATTTTGAGAATATCATAGTTATCCCAGAACTCCTTCTGAAATGACAAAATATATAACTCTGTCTGTATTAAGGCGGTGAAAATGACTCCGTTTCGAGCGAAATCTTCCGATGTGACTTTTTGGAGACTAGGAAGACGTCAATGACCTGCGTTCGGTGTCAGGTTCGCTCAAGGGCCCTCCCGGGGAGAAGAACATAAACACTTGCACTTTTCTTAGTGGTGCGGTGACCCAGTCCGCCAATACCTAATGTCGTGTAGCACGCTTCTGCTTAAACTATTCGAGCCGACGATGATATCTTGTGTGTTTCTTTCCGAAGGACCAGCTGGTAGTCTTACTTGCTAAGCGAAAATTCAATCGCGGAGGCCCAATTAAAAGCCAAATTGCGAGAGAACGGTTCGTTTCTGACCCATGGTTTCTCTCAGACATTTTACCTACGCAACAAGCCGAAAGCGATAAGTCAGTCAAAAAAATCAGCTATCCTTCTGTGAATTTCGCGGCAGGTTTTTTTCACAGATCTCTATCCAATCCGACGTATAGAACAACCCCTTCAAGCCATGACACATAATTTTGAAGCACCTTGTACACCGCAAAAGCGGCCGCGGCGGTAACATTCTTTGACGTGAAAAAGCCTGGCGTTCTCCTGTCGCGAAGTTTTTAAAATATATGACGCCCCCACGCGCCACCACGCCTGTGCCAGTAGGTCCGGCCGTGACGTCGAGACAGCGGCTGTGAATCAGTGACTTCTCGGCTGTGTGTATGGGTGAAGTAGGCGGCGTGTCTCCAAGGACCGCTCTGGCGTGCAAAATTTCTGCACTTGTGCTCTAGCGAGGGAGGAAGACGACCCTCGCCCCTACGAGGCCATTCGGGGAAAAGAAGTCCTTGAAGGACCCCACCACCGAGGGAGGCAAAGCGTCGCGAAGAGAGTCGACGCCTAGGACCCACCGAGGTCATATCTCGGTCACATTGTCGCAGTATCTTTGAGAAATATACTCTTCCGCAGAGAGAGTTGATACAAGCGGATCCTAACGCTTGTATCATTATATTGTATCTACCCGCGTACCAGAACATTATATTATATTATTGTTATCTTATAATATATATCGTAAAAAGGAGTGAAAAGTATATATGTATAAATCACGCGAAAATATTTTATGTACTCCTATAATATTGGAAACCAAAAAGTTTTCTTGTTCGGTGATTCCTGCAAATTGCGAAATTTCGAGTGCGCATTACACATGCCTGCTACTGCCGGGACCTGAGCTTGTGTAACAGTCACATTTAAAAATTTCGGTGTGTGTGTTACACACACACGCGCGCGCGCGCTTCTCACTCTTTTTCCACGATATATATTATAATAACAATGATACAATATAACATTCCGCAACGCGGGCAGATACAATATAATGGTACAAGCGTCAGGATCCGCTTGTATCAACTCTCTCTGCGGAAGAGTATATTGCCGATATCGCGACGATGTGACCGAGATGTGACCTCGGTGGCTCCTAGGCGTCGACTCCCTTCGCGTCGAAAGCTAAGCACGAGAACGCCCGGCTCGGCGCCTCACTGGTGGGGATTCTTACACTTGAAATAATTAAGTGTCTTGTGATTCTCCGAGGAAGGAGGACGTTCACGGCTAGTTGAGAAAGGGTATAGCAGGATAAGGGGGTCAAAAGTGTCCTTCAACCGATTTCAATGGGGACGGTTTCATTCGATAGATAATGCTCGGCGATTGATGTCTACAAATTTTTAACCCTGTATCTTGACCGGAAGGTTATCTTGACCGGTAGTTATGGGGAAAATTAAAAAAAAACAGGTTTTTGGCGCTTTTTCCCCATTTATTGAGGCGTAAAAAATCCGAAAAAATTCTGGCATATTTTACACGGTACCGGACATGTTGGAGAATTTTTTCAGATTTTTCCGTCGAAGTACCTAAGCGTGAAAAATGGGCAAAGTAAAAAAAAACGGAAAAAAGAAGATTTCGTATCGAAATCTTCGAGGTACAACTTTTTGATTTATATAGTAACAATCTAACACCTACGATTGTTATCCCCAATTTTTTTCAGATTTTTAAACCACCTGCGTCATTGTGAAAAAAATCGAAAACCGATTTTCGGGACGTATTTTGATCTAAAACGCAAGAAGTAATTGTTATTTTTCCATTATTTTGATAGAGTATGTTCCTTTTGTGCTTTTCAATGTTTCTGCATACAAAGCAATTGCGAGTGAATGCAAAGGATTGAATTGATTCAATTATTCGTAAGCTACACATTTCCTAATCAGCTAAAAATACGAACGCCCTTTCAATAGCAGCGATGGCGCAGTCGGCAGAGTTCTTGGCTGCGGAACCTCTCGAAACTTTTTGTCGCCGGTTCGAGTCCCACGGGGTAAAATATTTTTTTTTAATCATTCACTGCATAACAACAAATAATATTATTTCAATTTTTCAGTGTTTTTCAAACATTTTTAAATACTTATACAATATAAAATATATGTAGAAACAATTATGGAGCATATTGTTTTTTTCATTGATTCGTCCTAGCCATATCTCGTTATACTTTTGTACATTGAACAAATATTAGTTTACTGCAACGAATGCAAATATGTATTCAATATTAAAAGGATCCAATTGTATATTCTGATGAATTGTAATGGAGGTGATGTCTAACGGAAAGAATGGTTTATTTGTTTTTAAACATTCTTATTTTTGTATTTACCGCTTCTCCATTTATGCAGTGGTCATCCTAAATAGACAATGAATTGAATATTAACTGGATAACAATTGTTAATACGAAAATTAATGTTAGTGTGAAAATATAAATGACATACGATAGATTACCTTTTGATAATTAAAAGTTGAAACACGTTTCGTGTGGCTTTAATCCTCGTCACTATGTTCATTAATGATGGGCACTACTTCATTTTTATTAAATATTTTTGTCAATATCTCTGAAGGCCTAACAATTGTCGATAGATACCGTGCGTGCGACAGGTAGTATATTATTGCAGCAATGTGCGAACTATAACCATTCGCATTACCATGCATTACCATACGACTGCTAACATGCCAGTAAACGATTATTTCTGTGATTTTATCGACATTTTCGACGACAGGTCTACCTGTGCGAGGTGCATCTTTAACATCAAAAATACCTTTTTTTTTTTTTTTTTTTTTTTACGTGAGGGAATCTTCCAAAGACACCCCCTGCCCCGAGGGAGGGCAGTGGGTAGTGCCGGATTGGTAGCGGAAGGCTACCCCTACCGGCTAAACCACTCACGGTGACCTCACGTTAAAGCTTTATAGGTGAGAACCAGAGGCTAAACTAGGCATACTCTTCTGGTCCCCACCCAGCCTGTTGCTCCCGGTGAAGGCGGTTTCCGACCCGAAGGTCTTCCCCCATCCTTCCCCGGGGCTTTCCCCAAAGAACTTGAAACCGCCATGCAGTCACTACATGGCGGCTCCCCCCCCCCCCCCCCCCCCTACCGTGGTGCCGAAGCGTACCGGGTAGGCCCTCAACTCTACCCGGTCCAGGGTTTTCAGCCAAGGCACAGCCTCGTGAGGGAGCATGCACAGCACGGCGCTTGTGCCTCGGCTGACCTAATCCAAAGGCAGGAACAAATCCTGCCTGTCCTATTCTAAAATAGCCAAAATACCATTCACGCCAATAAATACAATCATACCAATAAATACATGCACACAGGCTATAACCCTATGTACACATAAACTTGGCGCCGGGAGAGAACAGTAAGGTGGCCCGAAGGGGGTGCAGAGGGACCCAGTCATGTCCCTGGATCCCTCCCCTGAAAAGCGGGCCACCCTCCCCATCCACGGAAAATCGCGATGAGGAGACTATTTCCCTGGGCGCCCCACCCTTCGCAGACACCTCTCTCCCGGAGGAGGAGGCGCTGCGTCTATTTACACCCCACCCCGGGGTAACCCAACTTGGACCTGATAACAGGCCAAGCAGCGGGCCCCCGGGGTTATCTCCCACCCATCGCAGCTCGGGTAAACCCCCGGGTTCGCCATATCCGAGACCTCCGAAAAGGCCCCCTGGGGGTGGTTTTTACCAGGTTTTCCTTCCTGTAGCTCGGTAGCCCCGGAGTCGCCACATCTGAACCTGAACTGTCTGTACCAGACCCATCAGGTCCCTGGGGCGGTTTACTGGGTTTTCCTTCCCACCTCTCAGCATCGGGTAGCCCCGGGAGTGCTTGATCCCGTACCCTGATCTACTCTGATCAGGGCCCCTGAGGAGAGCTCGGGTACCTCGGGATCGCTAAGTCCCGTTCCTGCCGATCCGGGTCATCGGCAGGGCCCTGAGGGATAGCTCGGGACCCCGGGATTGCTAAATCCCGTACCCCGGTCGGGTGGCGAGGCCGACCAGGGCGCCTGGGGACCGCTCTGGAACCCCGGGATCGCTAGACCCGTCTCCGATCAGCGCAGACCAAGCCGACCAGAGTCCATGAGGACCGCTCGGGACCCCGGGAGCGCTAAGTCCCGTACCCCGGTCAGTGCGTCCCACCGACCAGGGCCCCGGGGGGGACATCAAAAATACCTGACCGGAACCAACGAAACCGAAATTGCACGTAATTAGCTATTACAGTATCGGCACAATAAACGCCATTCACAATTTCAGCCGGCTGGCTTGCATTTTCGCCTTTATCAAAGAAAAACTGTAAAATGTACCGAATTTTCTCTTTGTGGACTTCCATGTTTAACACCCTGTAACTCAGAACTGAATGGACCAAACAAAAAACAGCAAAAGATTTTTTTGTAGTGCGAAATGTCACCTTTCTAACAAGCATGAATCTGAAATTGTTTGATCGATAATTTACGAGATATCCATCATTGCAGCCATCAACCGAGAAAATAATGGATTTCTTTTTCCCCAACCTAATATTTTATATTGTATAAGTATTTAAAAATGTTTGAAAAACACTGAAAAATTGAAATATGATTATTATTTGTTGTTATGCAGTGAAAGATTAAAAAAAAATATTTTACCCCGTGGGACTCGAACGGGCGACAAAAAGTTTCGAGAGGTTCCGCAGCCAGGAACTCTGCCGACTGCGCCATCGCTGCTATTGAAAGGGCGTTCGTATTTTTAGCTGATAAGGAAATGTGTAGCTTACGAATAATTGAATCAATTCAATCCTTTGCATTCACTCGCAATTGCTTTGTATGCAGAAACATTGAAAAGCACAAAATGAACATACTCTATCAAAATAATGGAAAAATAACAATTACTTCTTGCTTTTTAGATCAAAATACGTCCCGAAAATCGGCTTTCGATTTTTTTCACAATGACGCAGGTGGTTTAAAAATCTGAAAAAAATTGGGGATAACAATCGTAGGTGTTAGATTGTTACTATATAAATCAAAAAGTTGTACCTCGAAGATTTCGATACGAAATCTTCTTTTTTCCGTTTTTTTTTTACTTTGCCCATTTTTCTCGCTTAGGTACTTCGACGGAAAAATCTGAAAAAATTCTCCAACATGTCCGGTACCATGTAAAATATGCCAGAATTTTTTCGGATTTTTTTACGCCTCAATAAATGGGGAAAAAGGGCCAAAAACCTGTTTTTATAATTTTCCCCATAACTACCCTTCTGGTCAAGATTCAGGGTTAAAAATTTGTAGATATCAATCGCCGAGCATTATCTATCGAATGAGACCGCCCCCATTGAAATCGGTTAAAGGGCACTTTTGACCCCCTTATCCTGCTATACCCTTTGTTTTCTAAAATGTTTATATTTCTGAATATGATGGTTAGATTACCCAGCAACAAGCTCCGTTCTCTTAATTTGCGTGAGACTACGACGTGTATAATTATGGCGAAGCATCCGAATTTGAGAAATTGTAAGGGACAGAAGTCGAAAAAGATGTAGAAGATAGTTGAGAAAGCAGAGCATTATAATCCATAATGTAATATTTTTATATGTGTGGGATTGGTTATATTAGGTGTTATAATATAGAATAAAACTAAGTTTATTAACTAGAACTATATACTAAAAGGTAATACAAAATGAATATAATATAGAACTGTCTCGTATCATGGCTTATAAAGAACTAAATAGCATTCGCTCCGCTCAGTCACTCGTTCGTACTCATACATCCATGCACTCATTCATACGTACGCACATGCATTTCTTAACGTAGGGATCGAAGGGAAATCTTCCAAAGACCCCCCTGCCCCGAGGGAGGGCAGTGGGTAGTGCCGGATTGGTAGCGAACTACCCCTACCGGCTAAACCACTCATGGTGACCTCTCGTTAAGGCTTTATAGATAGGAACCAGGGGCTAAACTGACAAGGGAACATATCGAACTCGAACACACCGATTTTGATGAAATTTATGTCAGAGGTACTCCTCGTCAGAATATTGGATACGTATTTTTTTTTATCGGCAACCATCCACTCTGAAGGGGTGAAAATACCCCTCAAAGTTGAGGGTAAAAACACATTTTTGGATATATCTCGGTAACCAGGGGTCAAAAAATTTTTTTTTTTTTTTTAAATTGTGTGTTTTTCAACCGAGAATCGAACTGTGTAACAAAAGTTGTAAAAAAATTATTTGTTTAAAAAATATATTAAAAAATTATTTTTTTTTGTTAATATCTTCCAAAAAACATTCGCAACTGATTAAATAAATTTATGTACACAAGCTATGGTCCAAATTAGCGGATACGTGTTTTTCGATTTTTTCGATTTTTGACGATAACGGTCATTATTTCGTGTTTAACATTTTCTCGTTCCGCACTGAAATGGCCGGCCGAAATGGACTTTTTTTCATAACAAAACTGACATTATTGCCATGACTAGTAGTCTAATAATCTATGCGAAAGAATTTTAAACATCAAATAATAATCGTTAGTGTCAAAAACCAAAAATTCCAAAGTCACGAATGCACTGATTTCGGTAATACTTTACGTACATATTATTCGATAGCGGAATAACGCTTATCAGAAAAAATTAACGAAAAAATTGAAATTTTTAACCCTTTCGCTACGGGCGTCTTCTCCGGCGCGGTATTCCCGCTGTACGGGCCGCTGCGCCACGTAAAGTATTACCGAAATCAGTGCATTCGTGACTTTGGAATTTTTGGTTTTTGACACTAACGGTTATTATTTGATGTTTAAAATTCTTTCGCATAGATTATTAGACTATTAGTCATGGCAATAATGTCAGTTTTGTTATGAAAAAAGTCCATTTCGGCCGGCCATTTCAGTGCGGAACGAGAAAATGTTAAACACGAAATAATGACCGTTATCGTCAAAAATCGAAAAAATCCAAAAACACGTATCCGCTAATTTGGACCATAGCTTGTGTACATAAATTTATTTAATCAGTTGCGAATGTTTTTTGGAAGATATTAACAAAAAAAATTAATTTTTTAATATATTTTTTAAACAAATAATTTTTTTACAACTTTTGTTACACAGTTCGATTCTCGGTTGAAAAACACACAATTTAAAAAAAAAATTAAATTTTTTTGACCCCTGGTTACCGAGATATATCCAAAAATGTGTTTTTACCCTCAACTTTGAGGGGTATTTTCACCCCTTCAGAGTGGATGGTTGCCGATAAAAAAAAATACGTGTCCAATATTCTGACGAGGAGTACCTCTGACATAAATTTCATCAAAATCGGTGTGTTCGAGTTCGATATGTTCCCTTGTGAGCATAATCTTCTGGTCCCCACCCTAGCCTGTTGCTCCCGGTGAAGGCGGTTTCTGACCCGAAGGTCTTCCCCCATCCTTCCCCGGGGTTTTCCCCAAAGAATTTGAAACCGCCATGCAGTCACGACATGGCGGCTCCCCCTCCCCACCGTGGTGCCGAAGCGTGCCGGGTAGGCCCTCATCTCTACCCGGTCCAGGGTTTTCAGCCGAGGCACAGCCTCGCGAGGGAGCATGCACAGCACGGCGCTGTGCCTCCGCTGATCCTTCCATAGGCAGGGAATTAACCTGCCTATCCTACCTACTAAGGTACACATTCATCCATATAAATACATTCACGCCAATAATACATACACTCGGGACACCCCTATGTACATAAATTTGACGCCGAGAGATATAGTAAGGTGGCCTGAAGGGGGTGCAGAGAGATTCAGTCATGCCCCTGGACCCCTCCCCTCAAAGACAGGCCACCCTCCCCATACACGGAAATTCGTTATGAGGAGACCACTCCTCTCGGCGCCCCACCCGTTGCAGACAACCACTCTCCCGGAGGAGGAGGCGCTGCTTCTATATACACCCCTCCTCGTGGTTACCCAACTTGAACCTGATAACAGGCCAAGCAGCGGGCCCCCGGGGTCATCTCCCACCCATACCGGGCCCACAGGCCCCTCCCACCAAGTGGCTCGGGTAAACCCCCGGATTCGCCACGTCCGAGACCTCCACAAAGGCCCCCTGGGGGTGGTTTTTGACCGGGTTTTCCATCCCGTAGCTCGGGTAGCCCCCGGAGTCGCCACGTCCGGACCTGAACTTGTCTATCAGACCCATCAGGTCCCTAGGGCGGTTTTAAGGGTTTTCCTTCCCTTTAGCTCAGGTATCCCCGGGATCGCTAAGGCCCCGTACCCTGATCCACCCCGATCAGGGTCCCTGAGGAGAGCTCGGGTACCTCGGGATTGCCAAGTCCCGTGCCTGCCGAACATACCATCGGTCAGAGGCTGGCCCTTTTCCGGTCCTAGCCCAATGTTACGAGGCATCCCTTTATCTATAAAAACCTTTCACGTCGTACCCAATTTTTATCTCGCTGCATCGCACACTTTCCCATATTCTTTCCCTATCCCAAGTCAAACAGGCCCTTTTGTATTCTCCTGGACTAACGAAGACTGGCTGGCTGGTCATTGTAGAATGATCCACCACTTCCGCTCCTAGATGCTAGCGATATCAATAAACATGAGTTTCCCATTCAAACCTACGTTGCATCCCAAATTCCCAGGCGGTTCCAGCAAGTTCCTCTCCCCATCTTTCCTTTTCCTAGGAGTATCCCTACTCCCGCCCTTGGGAAACTCAAATATAAAAAGGGGAACCTTCGAGAGGCCCTGCAGCATTTTTTCTTTATAATTCGTACAGTTAACATAGTAAAAACCTCGAAATTCTGTAAACACATTTATTTCTAATAAAATAATAAAAATCTAAATCGTCTTGTGCGGTTCGACGACAGCCATACCTCGATTTTCGATACCACATATGTATACAACGAAAATGTTAATAAAATGAAGGACCGTAGTCTACTTTGTAGTCTATTTGTATCTTTCCACGCCGCGGCGCACTGGCTTGAACTCTGGTACTATGCCTGGAGACTTTTGACCCAACATCGACACTTACTCACGCAAATGCTTTGATTCATAATCCACCAAAATCACCCGAGACCATTTCTTCTGAACTTTTGCATATTGATAGTTCTTTGGGTCTAACATTGATTCCATGCAAACAAAATTCTCCTGAACGCCACAGTTGGGGGGGGGGGGGGGGTCAAAGTACGTACTTTGCAAAATCTATTATGTGCTGTAACTTTTAATATGTTGAAAACAAGATGTCGATCTGACGCTGATACCAAAAAATCATAAAAACAGTCATTCGCACTGTATCTTTGGTTGTAGTGGTGTTGAAGGAAAAAATCTTTGTTTCATTAATAAAGAATTAAGAACAGAAATATTGATAAATAATCATATTATAATTCACGAAAGATCAGTATATTGCAAACGCCCTAGCAAATGAGAGTATAGATCAACCGTTGATACTCTCACTGCACGAAAATTTACAAAACGAAACAACGTTATCAATAAATGAAATTATAAATATCATTGATCAATTACGGAAGTTCATAGAAAATTAACCACCTAAATATAATTTTTTTGATAAGTTAGACGACAGCGAATCAGAAACCTGGACTGGCTCAAAAAAAAGGAATTACAAAACTTACCAATGTGTTTCACTGTTTCAAAACAGCAAAAATCGATAACAACAGCATAGCTGCATTATATACAGTGTAGATATAATCATAGGAAACGTTTCTTCCACGTTTGAAACGAATATTTCGGTCGAGCAGCTAACCGCGCACCTTAACTTCTACTCACATTTTATTGTATAACTAAAAAACGAAGAATTTCCCCAAGGTTTCACAAACACCACTCGAAAGGGCATGAAACGTACTACTAACGCATCGTTTTCGGTTAAAATCAGACAATACTTTTTTTAGGTATTGCAATTTTTCTGAATTTTTTCACCTTGATAAACACGAAAATCGTGAAATAATGATGCAAGCAATAAATAAATTATATAAACTTATACACCGTTGGAATGCTTGACATTTTGGTATCAGTTTCAGGGTGATATCTTGTTTTTATTGAAAGTTACAGCACATAATAGATTTCGCAAAATACCTACTTTGACCCCTCCCCCCGTGACCGTGAATTTCATGGGAAAATTTTTTGCACGGAATCAATGTCAGACCCAAAGAGCTACCAGCTACCAATATGCAAAATTTCAGTAAAATTGGTCTCGGATAATTTTGGCCAATTTTGAATCAACGCCTTAATGCTAGGTTTTGAGGCTTTCGTGGCCATTGTTAGGTATACAATGGTTTGCGTTTTTCGGGTTCAAGCCGCGTTGTGAAATGTGTAAAGTCCGACGTTTCGCCAGCATTTCAGCTAGCTTCATCAGGGTAAAACTGATATTGAGGTATCCTGTTGACAGCACTCCTATTTATAATGGTGCTCAATGACACGAAACCGTGCTTCCGCCAATCAGATTTTTAGCTGTTAGATTTTAGATTTGATCAGCTGAGCGACTAACACCTGGGAGGAGGGTGTTCCAGATTGGGTTGATGTTATAGCCTCTGTCTCGATTGATGTTGTTGGGATATTTTATTATTTCCAATGCTTCTCGGTATTTCCTGGGGAAGTAACCTGAGGTCTTAGCCAAGAGCTTGGTTTGGTCGAATAGTACTTTGTGACCGTTGTTGATTTTATGTTCGGCTATAGCCGATTGTGTGTACCCCAGTCTGGAACACCTCTCATGTTCTTTGAGACGTGTGCTCACACTCCTCCCAGTTTCTCCGATGTATACGTGTCCGCATGAGCATGGGAACTTGTATACTCCTCATGATTGCAACGGTGGACTCGGATCCTTGGGTGAGGTGAGCATACCGGATATCTTGGTAGATGGCATGTATCGTCTTTATTTGGTGTTTCCGAAGAATTCTTCCAATGCGGTCTGTGGTTCCTGGTATGTAAGGGAGAAGAATGGTGGTATGTTTCTCTTGACTGCGATCTTGGAGAGTGTTTTCTTCGGGAACACGGCCGACCCGTTTCTCGTATTTGCATCTTGCGATGGTTCGATGTATGTCCTTCTTGTGGTATCCGTTCTTGATTAGTGCTTCCTTAGTATAATCGAGCTCTGATTGGAGGTTGTCCTGTTCTGATAGGGAGAAGGCTCTGTGGATCAAGGAATTAATGACAGATAGTTTTTGTGCAGGATGGTGATGGGATGTTGTATGGAGCTATCGGTTTGTGTGCGTGGGTTTCCTATATACTTGGTGTCCCAGTTTCCCGTCTGGTTTACGTGAGACTGGAACATCAAGGAAAGGTATTTTTCCTTCTGATTCTATTTCCATGGTGAAAGATATATTGGGATGGAGTGAGTTGAGGTATGAGAGGAATGAGTTGAGTTTCTCCTTTCCACGGCTCCATATGATAAAGGTATCATCCACGTATCTGAACCATCTGGATGGTTTGTCTATGGCTTCTGTTAGAATCTTCCGTTCTAGGTTTTCCATGAAGATGTTAGCGATCACTGGAGAGACAGGAGAACCCATTGCTGCGCCGGAAACTTGTTTATAGTGTTGTCCTTGGAAAATGAAATACGTTGTACTGAGGCAGTGTTCGATGAGAGGAATGAGGTTGGAAAGGTTGGGTGCGGAATTACGGATAATTTCTAAGGTGTCTTGGATGGGAACATTGGTAAATAGAGACTCCACGTCGAAGCTGACCAAGATGTCTTCTGGCTGAAGATGGAAGTTTTTGATCTTCGTGTCGAAATCTTTGGAGTTCTCTATGTAGGAGGGGGATTTTCCTGTGAGGAAGCGTAGTTCATTAGCCAAGAATTTGGCCAATTTGTACGTAGATGATCCTATGGTACTGACTATTGGTCTGAAGGGTGTGCCCTCCTTGTGTACCTTTGGTAGACCATACAGTTTTGACGTTCTTGATTCTCCTGGCGTGATTTGCTTCGTTACCTCATCTGATAGTTTGGCAGATTTGATAAGACTTGTTGTTCGGCGCTGAATGGTGTTAGTTGGGTCCTTCTTGACTTTTCTGTATGTGGGTTCTATCATGTGTGGTCTGCATGTGTGTTCCCGAAGAAAACACTCTCCAAGATCGCAGTCAAGAGAAACGTACCACCATTCTTCTCCCTTACAAGGAACCACAGACCGCATTGGAAGAATTCTTCGGAAACACCAAATAAAGACGATATACATGCCACCTACCAAGATATCCGGTATGCTCACCTCACCCAAGGATCCGAGTCCACCGTTGCAATCATGAGGAGTATACAAGTTCCCATGCTCATGCGGACACGTATACATCGGAGAAACTGGGAGGAGTGTGAGCACACGTCTCAAAGAACATGAGAGGTGTTCCAGACTGGGGTACACACAATCGGCTATAGCCGAACATAAAATCAACACCGGTCTCAAAGTACTTTTCGACCAAACCAAGCTCTTGGCTAAGACCTCAGGTTACTTCCCCAGGAAATACCGAGAAGCATTGGAAATAATAAAATATCCCAACAACATCAATCGAGACAGAGGCTATAACATCAACCCAATCTGGAACACCCTCCTCCCAGGTGTTAGTCGCTCAGCTGATCAAATCTAAAATCTAACAGCTAAAAATCTGATTGGCGGAAGCACGGTTTCGTGTCATTGAGCACCATTATAAATAGGAGTGCTGTCAACAGGATACCTCAATATCAGTTTTACCCTGATGAAGCTAGCTGAAATGCTGGAGAAACGTCGGAATTTACACATTTCACAACGCGGCTTGAACCCGAAAAACGCAAACCATTGTATGCCTTAATGCTAGTTCGAGGTCCGTACGGTTACTGAACCAACGTAGCGTTGATTTCCCGAGCTCAAGCCAGTGCGCCGCTGGGTAGAAAGATACAAATAGACTGTAAAGCAGATTACGACTCGGTCTATGATTTTATTAACATTTTCGATGTCTGCATATTGAAAATGACATCATGGATTATAATGCTCTGCTTTCTGAACTGTGTTCGAAATCTTCCTCAACTTCTATCCCTTAAAATTTCTCAAATTCGGATAATTCGTCCTGATTATTATGCAGGTCGTCGTTTCACATAAATCAGGCTCAAGCTTTATTTGATCGCCAGGGTCATCCTTGGAAGAGCTCCGCCTGCTTCCCCTTCCCGTGCGCTCGAGAGCTCGCTGATTGCTTTGCCTTTCACGTGCCAGGTCGGACCTACTGGCACGCGCATGGTGGCGTATTGGGGCGACATTCGTATCTAACCGCTCGCGCTGGAAAGACATGCCACGCGCGTGGATCGCGGAAAACAAAACGACGTGCGTAGCACGTCGACCAAGGTTATTTGTCGAAGAACAGTTTCAGATCGCACCACGTCGCGTGCAGGGTAAAACAAAAGTATTATTAGTGAAAAAGTATGCTCTGATATGTTTTAAATCAAATACGATTAATAGATTTTAATGTTTTTTTACTTCTGGCGATGATTTGGTGGAATTCAACCACTACGTGATGCCTTACGGCGAAATATAATGCTCCGTTCTAGTACGCGCATCTATAAATTAATTTCTAGCGCAAACAGTTAAGAAACTCCGCGACAGCAGAACGCAAGGCCTTCTCGCGTTAAAGAATACATTGTTGCGGCCGAGCATTATATTTCGCCGTAAGGCGTCACGTAGTGGTTGAATTCCACCAAATCATCGCCAGAAGTCTTTTTACTTTTTCATACTTTGTCATACTTTTTCACTAATAATACTTTTGTTTTACCCTGCACGCGACGTGGTACGATCTGAAACTGTTCTTCAACAAATAACCTTGGTCGACGTACCACGCACGTCGTTTTGTTTTCCGCGATCGACGCGCGTGGCATGTCTTAACAGCGCGAGCGGTTAGATACGAATGTCGCCCCAATATGCCACCACGCTCGTGCCAATAGGTCCGGCCATGACACCGAGAGAGTGTCTGTGAATCAGTGACATCTCAGCTGTATGAATGGGTGAAGCAGGCGGAGCTCTTCCAAGGACGGCTCTGGCGATCAAATAAAGCTTGAGCCTGACATAAATTGAAAGGAGGGTGATTGTTGTAAGGGTAATCCGGCCATCATGTCCGTAAATATAAATATTTTAGAAAACAAATTTTTCAGCTTGCCGTGAACATCCTCCTTCCTCGGAGAGTTATAGGACACTATACTGTTTCAACCTCAAGCCTCGGCAGCAGCAGGCATGCAAGCCAGAGAAATCAGGCGTCATACGCCGTTGCCGCTTTCGCCGTTTTTCTTATTAGTTGGATGGACTCATTCGACGCATTCGAAAGGCGTGTGAACTCCGTCTGTTTTAACCTATAGATATGTGGGATTGGTTATATTAGGTGTTATAATATAATGTAAAACTAAGTTTATTAACTGAAACTGTATACTAAGTGGTAATACAGAAATGAATATAAAAGTGGACTGCCTCGTGTAATCGCTTATAAAGAACTAAACAGCATTCGCTCCGCTCAGTCACTCGTTCGTACTCATGCATCCATGCACTCATTCATACGTACGCGCATGCATTCCTTAAAATAGGGACCGTACGGCCTCCGCGGCACGTATCTTATAAACAGCCGCCTAGACTAAACAGTCTAGGCGGTCGCGATGAGGCCATACCTCGATTCTCGATACCACACATATGACATTAGTAAAAATGACTCGTGTGTTTCTTTCCTGTGGGTGGGAGACCTGGAGGCCTGACGTACTGAGCGAAAATCCAATTACCAGAATCAGCATGGAGTCACACAATATTGTAGGGTTGGTGAAAAAAAAAGAGAGGCGCGCGGTAACCCACCCAAGCAGCGTACTCGGAACGAGAAGCTTAACGCGGAGATCTCCCGTGTCGGCGCGGTTCCACTGCGCCAGCGGCCTCTCCCTGTTGAAATTTCTTTTCCACGTTCTTTTCACCTAAGTTCGTTTTAGGAGCGCTTCCGCCCGATCCCACAATATTGTATTGAAAATCCATGAAAGTAATCTGAAAGGAGTCTTCAATCTATTAATATTTTTCGTCTTAATTACGCCGCGCCATAACGTCTTCTCCTACAATTCCGATCATAAAGACAATTTGTTGTTCGCACAACGAGCATGTTGTAACATAAAGGCGATAGCGGATTGCAGTATAAACGCGACAACACGTTGCAGCATAAATGCGTCGACGCATCGCCGTAGATTTAGATTAAATTCTCGGTCTGCTGGAACCGCATAAAAACACTGAGTAGACACCTGTCTCGATAATATTATATTGGGGCTCGAGCCGAGTGCAAGCTTAGAAAAGGACAGACAGTAGAAGAGACGGAGAGAGCATGCAAACAAAGTGTGCGGTTGAAAACTATCGGCGAGGCATTGCTAATGCAAAAAAAAACTTGTTCGTTTATTAATTTTTGTAAATGTAACTTTTCCCAATGTATTTTTGAAATTTTTCTGATTAAAACGATACCAAACACGATATGTTTGTATTATGTAAATAGTAAATACACATATAATTCAAACTATGTCGTGTTTGGTGTCATTTTAATCAGAAAAATGTCACAAATAACACTGTCCAACAAATTTGAAGGTGATTTCTGTTTTCCTATAGCCACTATATAATTCTTATAGAGTTCGTCGTCCTGAACACGAATCCGGCAACCAAATTTTTGGATCACCCTCTGTTTTCGAAAAAAATCAGCATTTGTAAAAACGGTCGTTTTCGGTAAAGAAGCTGGTATTACGTGAAAACTAAGAAACGTAGGTTGTTGTTCTTGGTCTCAAAAAATAGAGGAGTGTTTCCCGAGTATGTATGAATAAGCAGTTATAATATTCCGTATTAGTTAATAGCAGTAAATCACTGTCAAAGTTCAAGAACGAGCGGATTCGCGAATTTTTTACGCATTCACTTTCCATTTTCACGTAGAGGACTGTTGCTAGCACAAATTTACTGTACACCATTGGATTCTACGTACATTTCTGAATAAAAAACTGTCAGCGAAAAATGTCATAACTGTTTTCGTTTCGGCTCAATTTAAGAAAATATCCATCGGGAGCGTGTCCGACCGTTTTGCCGCTACAACGCCATCGCTGCCTTTGGGCGTCGTAGCTACGCGTAATACTTTCGCGGGCCCCGCGCATCGATACATTCCGTTGAGGTAGAATTCTCTACCCCTTTACTAAAGTGTAAGGTCATACTTATTTATATATATTTTTTTTTTGTTTTTTATAGAGGAGAAATGCTTTACGCACACTCGCAAATGTCTTAGTTTGCGGATAGTGTGGGACTCCGTAGGCATATTGTTTTCGTATACCCACTAAAACCCCTCTCTACTTTACTCTGCTTTGCTCTTTAATTTATCTAATCAAACAATACTCGCTTCAAACAATGAATAAGAATTATTTTATACGGGCTATTATTCAATGATATATTAATACCGCTTATTATTTAATGAATAAGAATTATTTTATATGTGCGCGTTAAATCTTATCATCATTATTTTCATAAATATTAAACAAAAGGAAAAAATCAAAGGGGAGAATGTTGTAGTATATTTGGTAGGAATAGGATAGCGAAATTTTCTATATTTAGAAGATTTGAAATGAAAGAAATATGTGGAACATGTTATAATAACGATTTATTGCCGTTATCCCATATAAAATGATTCTCGTTCATTTTTTAAGGCGAGTATTGTTTCATTACTTAAATTAAAGAGAAAAGCAGAATGAAGCGGAGGGGATTTCAGAGCGTATACGAAAGCAATAAGCCTACGGAGTTCCACACTATCCGCAAACTAAGACATTTGCGAGTGTGCGTAAAGCATTTCCCCTCTATAAAAAAAAAAAAAAAAAAAATATATATAAATAAGTATGACCTTACACTTTAGTAAAGGGGTAGAGAATTCTACCTCAACGGAATGTATCGATGCGCGGGGCCCGCGAAAGTATTACGCGTAGCTACGACGCCCAAAGGCAGCGATGGCGTTGTAGCGGCAAAACGGTCGGACACGCTCCCGATGGATATTTTCTTAAATTGAGCCGAAACGAAAACAGTTATGACATTTTTCGCTGATAGTTTTTTATTCAGAAATGTACGTAGAATCCAATGGTGTACAGTAAATTTGTGCTAGCAACAGTCCTCTACGTGAAAATGGAAAGTGAATGCGTAAAAAATTCGCGAATCCGCTCGTTCTTGAACTTTGACAGTGATTTACTGCTATTAACTAATACGGAATATTATAACTGCTTATACATACATACTCGGGAAACACTCCTCTATTTTTTGAGACCAAGAACAACAACCTACGTTTCTTAGTTTTCACGTAATACCAGCTTCTTTACCGAAAACGACCGTTTTTACAAATGCTGATTTTTTTCGAAAACAGAGGGTGATCCAAAAATTTGGTTGCCGGATTCGTGTTCAGGACGACGAACTCTATAAGAATTATATAGTGGCTATAGGAAAACAGAAATCACCTTCAAACTTGTTGGACAGTGTAATTAGCAAAAATTTCAAAAAAAAAAAAAAACGAAAATGAATTTAATATGGTGATCTTGCCGGAAAATGAATGGGGCCACCTCGGCCCCATTATTATTGAATTCATTCATCCCTTTATATTGAATTCATAATATTGACGAGAAAGTCGCGATTTCCTAACAAATTAGAATTAAAATATCTCCTAAACTAATGATTTTTTTACACAAATAGGTTAATACTTTTTTGTAAAGAATATGAAGGAGCATCAGCTGATGCAATAAAAAATATATGATTCCATTTAAAAAAAACATAATGACCTTCATATGTCCTTTACACGTCCGCCTACAAAAAAGCTAGTACCATTAGAATGTGCCGCTCTCAAAACCATTCAACATCAGGTACATCATTTTTTGATATGCGCAATAACAATGACGTAAATCTGAATGGCAAAATGTGGCGCTCCACCCTGCATATCTGTTGTGGGAATGCCCTTTCTTGCAAATAAAACAGACCTCCATCGACGTTTTATTGTTCTACTAAAACCGTATCTTCATGAATGGAACACTAGGTAACTGAAGAATAAATGTAAGAGAACAAATATAACTAAATAGATTCGTTCGCTGGTTTAATCGCTTTGTTATCAGTAGTTAGTAAAATTCTTAACTAAAATTTCACCTAGAATTTCTTTGTAATTTCGTAAAATTCTTTTACATTACGAAATATTTTAAAAACGATTATTGCTAAACAAGTAAAATTAACATTCAATTTCGAAAATAAGAAGCACAAATAAATGTGCGAGAGATTTAATGAAAATAAATGATTTTGTCAAAAGGGATGTCAATGCATAGAGATTTAAAACGGTCGAATTTAATAACGCCGATTTTCACAGAGTTTGAGATTATTACTTTCTTGGAATATCCTTAAATTATGAGCTACACAAATAATTGATGTATAATCAAGAACAATATTAATATCTGCATTAGTGTTGTAAAAAATCTACTTACCATGTTATATAATGTTCTTCGGATTTTGTGTATGTACTAATCTTTAACCGCTTAACGACCATGCCCGAGATATCTCGGGCATAGATGCCGTTTCGATTTTCCTATAAACGAGTTAACTCGGGCGCTGAAAGTTTTAGGGATATTTAATGCCATCGCCCGAAATATTGCGTGACAATCGACATCCTACCAATCACGTTAATGTGGAGTATGTAGTAAAAAACGTGATGCTCAGGGCAAGAAAATTCGTAAGAAACCAGGTATTATTGTTGAGACTGTGATGTGCCTTTATGTGTTATACCATGTTTCGGATTGTACCATGCTGTCAATGATATTTATAGATCGTAAAATATATATTTACCTGATTTTTACTTTAGCTCTTATTACCTATTATTACTTATTGTTAGACGACAGTGTTGTATTACTTTTGGTTAGATTGTGTTTTTTTTGGCTTTTTCATTGAAGCCCGAGTTAACTCGGGTTGTGTCATGAAGCATAATAAGCATCTTGTTTTTTCTCGAAAAAATTGCTATTTTTTGTGTCTTACAAAGCTACGTCTAGTGAGCTATATTTGTAGATGGCAAAAATGGTATAAAAAAAATCGGGCATTTTCGACATAATTTTGAATATAAATTCGGTCATTAAGCGGTTAATTTACTCATCATCAAGTTTGAATCGAAAAAGTAAATTGGCACTGTAATACCTGAAAAATATCCTTTTACAAATGTATATATGTACTTATTATAAAACCACTTTCTCATATCATTTTTCTGAGCATTTATCAAAAGTTTCATCATTGGCAAAAATGTATAAAAATATTATTTGACTTTCTGTTGTTGATGTAAATAAATATAATATTTTATTCTATTGCAGAAATTACAGACATTGCTCTTAGGACCTTTATCAGAATTGTCTTCGGTATGTCATGGAGATGTGAGGCAGCGTCAATTAGAATGTGTTCTACAAGTTCTTCATGGAGCAGGGGAATCTCTACATCATGGTTGGCCTTTAGTGCTTGGGATTATTGGAGCAGTATCAGACCATCATGGGTAAGCATATATGTCAAATATAAATAAGAAATTTATTTTATACACAGGATAGTTATAATTTCTAAAATATTTTCTAATGTGAATATAATTTTAACTTTGTTGTTAATTTCCGGTAAAACTATAAGTTTTCAATTGCAGTCTCATATGTGTAACTTGATATTCTTATTGTTCATATCTTTCTATGTCTACATAGGACGTTTCATTTGGCTGGAAATTGTAGAATGTATCATAAAGAGTTAAAATTATATTTACAAAGAATGTTTTACCAGAAATTCTTTGGTGTAAAGGAGAAGATGGTTAACCTCATTTTTGAAAAAGAAATCATATAATTTATGATGCATTAATTTACTTATTATCTGGGAATTCTTTATAAAAAAAATTGTTAACCCATTTATAACGGAAAATATTTCGTTAAGACAGGGGTAGTCAACCTTTTTATACCTCCCGCCCATTTTTGCATCTTTGTTGGTAGTAAAATTTTCTTATCGCCCACCGATTCTGCAGTAACTTGAAGGTTCAGTAAAAATATGTAGTTAAATTTATCTTTTTATTTAAAGGAGAAATAAACTGAATTCCAATAATGGCCGCTGGCCAAAAAAACAGAAAATAGCTTCGGCATCGGACAAAATTCTTACCGTCCACCATAAAAGCTTGAACCGCCCACTACTGGACGATAGGGCCAGGTTGACTACCCCCGCGTTAAGAGATTAACCAATTGAAATCGTGGTACAGTAAATCCTCGATAAAGGCATCATGACTATCCCCTCCACATAGGGGGATCTCCCTTGGCGAACCTCGACGCTCGACGATGGAGCAGTGTAACATGATACCACCCGAATGTATGGGTGAGGCAATACTAATTGGAGGGTCGGCCGTTTTCATTTTTGATTTTTTTTAAATCTTGCTAACGTACCTGTGAGATTTTTCTGATTAAAATGACACCAAACACGATATAGTTTAAATTATATGTGTATTTACTTAACGTTTAATAAGTTTACTTACTATTTACATATTTCAAACATATCGTGTTTGGTATCGTTTTAATCAGAAAAATCTCAAATATACATTGGGAAACGTTATATTTAGAAAAATTAATAAACGAACAAGTTTTTTTTTGCATTAGCAATGCCTCGCCGATACTTTCGAGCCGCTCACTTTGTTTGCTTGCTCTCTCCGTCTCATCTACTGCCTGTCCTATTCTAAGCTTGCACTCGGCTAGAGCCCTAATGTAAACACAGATTCGACACCGGTACACGATAAGAGCACTCCTTTGCCTCCGAAATCTGTGCATTTATCGAGGTTTCACTGTACTAGGAAGCTGGCCTCTGCGTTTCTGTGTTTGCTCTATAGAATTCTATATACGAATATCAAGGAGAAATAAAATGTACCATTAAAAAACAGCAAAACCGCTTTTTGCCTACATTAACAATTATCTGCCACTACCGCAAGACAGTCCGCGCCTTACGGAAAATGAGTGCAGAAAATTTGGAAAAGTATACATACGTTGCAATTCTCACAGTATATGCTTTTACCGTATTTCCACTTAGCTGGAATAGTACAGGCGCCTTTTGCCCTTCTTAATGACATTAATAGTAGGCTGCTAGGCCTGCTTAAACGTACGCTAATTTTCTTGAATGACAGTTCAGAGCTGCTTCAGAAGTTGGTTGCCGAAGTGTCTTGAATTTCTAACCTGCGATATAAATTACGTAACTACCACTGTGAATTCAAAATTACGTTCGGCCCGCGGAACTCTCTCTCTGAAGACTCCGGCCACGTCCGTGGTTCCAGTTCCAATTACACTGGTTATTCACGAATGCTCCCTTAACTCAAGAAAGTTAATCTGCATCCTCACGTTGGGTTGCCCTGAGACACCATAGGTGAAGATCGCAGCATGCCCTGATTGTGGCTCGTGTTTCCCTTGGTTTGTCAAACGTATACTTGCTTGAAATCAAGCCACTATGGGAAGATGCGGTAGAATCAGAACATATAGCAACATGGTGCTTCGGAGTAGGCATACTCGTTCTTTAATCGCTGGCAGTCGATGATTTACAGTAAATAACGCCTTGAGAACATCAAGCGTGCGCAAAAACCATGGGCAGCAACCACCGGCAACAACCGTGGAAGTAAAGCCGCCCTCAGGGAAAAGCAGTTTTAGGGTTGGGAGAGGTTCCCAGGTTGCAAGTGTATAATTCAATACGTGTAAAATTACTGTATGAGCATCTCCTCCCTATCATCTAGTTGTCTTCAGAAACAGCACCGTTACCGCAGCGGTAAGCGTCAACACCTTCTTGGGTCCATTTTTACAGTATTTTTCTGCGGATTGCTGGGATGCTGTGGTTATACAAGGATTTAAAAGAATAACACTATGGATTGTTATGACTGCAGTAGAATTGGACTCCAATAAGATAACTTTGTATTTCAGTACAGCGTGCAATTTCCATGAGGAATGTTGCCTTTGGGAGATCGGATACTGGAGGACGACGATGGATACACATTCTGGAAGATCATTACAAGACTAACACGCATTTGTTTGCTGCGTTGTGCTTCATGATGATACCGCACAACGGATTATGGAAAAAGCTTGAAATGGCAGCATTCCCTACGTGTACATGCTCACAACAAGCAATATTACTTGTACTTTGAGAAAGGTCGTCGAGCAGCATCTTTATGGTGTCGCGTCGTATACGGCCGTCTCTTTCAGGTCACAGGGTCCCCGGAGCCGTACCCTGGGAATCCGTCAAAATGATCTGAATAAAAATTCAAATTTTAATAGAAGGCGACGTGGATCGGTCTTACGGAGAGCCTTATAGGCAGGAGTCTGAGGAGGATGTTCCTGCCAAGTTTCTTCAGGTGTAGGGGATTGGGGAGGAGGAGAAGCTACTTCCTCTAGTAATTTCTTGAAGAACGATGAAAAGTCTCCCGAGATGACCTTATTCGGGACTCCGGTCAAGGCCCGAATGAAACGGTGCGCCTTGCGTTATTTTTCCTCTCGGATTTTGCCCATAGCAAAACTTAAGGGTAACGGATAGTTGTGAATGTGGATATAATTTTCATCGAAACCAATACGGTAAGAGCGCAAGTCATACTTGAACGAATGAGTTCAACGCCCTATGGCGAGAGCGCAAACCCATATAAAAGGAACAAGCTGAACGCCCTATGGCAAGAGCGCAAGCTTGTAGATTGGTGGATCGTGAGTATTTTGTAAATATAACAAACGAGAAAATGATAAAGATTCCGCGGAAAGCTGTGGTCAGTGATATAAGTCAATTTACGCACAATTCCGACGGGCAAGGCCGCTGGTCCGTTTTTGGTCAGAGACCCGAATTCTCTTTACGCGGGACCGGACCCAAGAACGCGAAGTTGCACAAGGGTATGAGGTTGAAGGTGAATGAAGGTTAAAGGTGGGAAAGGTTAATAGTCGAAGTGTAAAATATGAAGAAACTTACTTTTATTTTAACGGAGTTAACGCCAACCCTCGAAGATACAGTTCGTGGCTTGGTCACAATATACAGCATCCTTCTGACTCTACTTTCAATAACTGCTTAATACATATAAATCCCCACGTAATAATCTCGATAATCAACCTTTAACAATACCTTAGTGATAATTTAATAATGTAGGAATCGGGGTTTAGAATGTTATTACTCACAAAACGCCTCCCGTAAAACTAAAGAATAAAATATATTTAAAATAAAATGCAAACGACTCGCTTCCGATACAACCTTCAGTGCGTAACGTCTTCGACTGACTTCTTTTCTTTCGCTCGGCATCCGCACACAGAACTCGCATACATTCATTCACATCTCAAGCACTCATCATCCACGCACGCACACAGTCCTGCCACGTGCTTCGTTACAATGTTAGGACGAGCGATATCGATACCGAGAATCGTTTTGCCTCCTCAGAACCTACAATAATGAATGAACGAACTACTCCAATTAACTACTGAACAAGTAACTATAACGAAAAGGCTCTCGCGCCCGAGTTTCCAAGGATCTTATATCCCTTTCGCATTCCTACTCTGCGGTTTAAAACTACGGACGTTTTGAATTGTGATTGGGTCATGAGTCGAAAGAGGGAATTCGAAATCATCTCACAGCATTGGAGTTTTGAGGCAGGGACGATCAGCACCTTTGATCATTTTCACAGAACATATTCTCATCGAGGGGCTGAGAGAATTGACCGTGAGATCGGTTTGTCGTCAGCTGCCTTTCGCGATACCATAGTTTAGTCTACTCCTTCGACTTATTTTACAGTCTTAACACATGAAGCATAGATTCTGGAGTGACCTCACTGTGGACAAAGAACGTTTTGGGTTTCATTCCTGTTACTCGCAGTATTGAAAGTTTAATTTCACCCCCCCCCCCCCCCCCCCCACCTCTCGTATTTATATACATTCAATTATATAAAAATGGGCTGCTCTTTACAAATTAACATCTTATAGGGCAAACTTAATGTTGCAATAAGCAATATTCAGTGAACGCGTGAATATCATTTCATTGCCCAGAGACTTATATCTGCTTTTTTTTCTTATTCTGGGTGGCTCGGCTGTACAGGGTGTTTTAAAATTGTGTCACCACCTACTAGGCGTTGTCCTATACCTTCTGATCGATGGACATTTCTGATAGAAATCAGCGGCAAAATCCGGGAAAGGATTAAAAATCAAGGTCAAACTTTTTTATTGGCTTATCGCATTCGTCTTGTTGTGAAGTTAAAATGTCTGAAAGGGACCATGGCTCAGAAATGAACCCACTTGTTGCAAATTAATGCTAAAGTTTCATTTCCGCGATTGGGTTTCCCATCAGTGAAGCACAGGAATTTCCCTTATTCGTCAGCGTGTCACATCTACCAGTGTAAATCAAACGCATATTACACGGGTTTCGAATTGTGCCGAATCGATCCAACCTTCAAGAAAAACTGCCGGAGCGGCACCAGCGTATGATGTCTGATATTCTCCGCCTTGCATGCCGGCTGCTATCAGCGCCTGAGCTTGAAACAATTTAGTGCCTTATGACTCCGAGGAAGGAGGACGTGCACGGCAATCTGTAAATTTTTTGTTCTAAAATGTCTATATTTACGGACACCATGACTGGATTACCTGGACAACAATCTTCCTTCTTTCAATTTGCGTGAAAAGACGATGTGCACAATTATGACGAATCATCAGAATTTGAGGAAGTTGAGGCAATTTGGGGGGACAGCAGTTGAGGAAGATTTAGAACATAGTCCAGAAAGCAGTGCATTTTAATCCATGATATATTTTTTTGTATGTAGATAACAAAAATGCCAAAATAATCAAAGACTGAGTCGCAGTCTACTTTGTAATCTATTTGTATCGCTTTTGATCTCGGGAAATCAACGCCTTGTTGGTTCGGTAACCGTGGGGAGCACGAGAAGCCTAAAATTTATATTAGAGAGTACCGGTATTGAGTTAAACGCTCGCAGGCATAGTACCCGGCACGACGCGGCGCTGCATCACTTAGGTAAGAATCGTGGTTTGGAAGAATTTTGATCCTATCTTTTATGCACATCGACTGGAACTGAACTCCTTCCTTATTCTCTTGGGTTCTTGTGCTGCACTGTTAAATAATTCGCACCAGGGCTTAAAATTAACTGCTCGCCACGTACGTCCTTGGAGGATCGCCTACCTCCTCCGGCTACACGTCTTTGGTACCCCCAATCCCCTCATGCACGCAAATTGAAAGAAAAGAGATTGTTGCCTAGGTAATGCAGCCATCATGTCCGCAGATGTGGATATTTGCAAAAATAAATTTTTCACCTTGCCGAGATCATCTTCCTTCCTCCGAGAGTTACAGATAAAGCTCGATAAATGCAACAGAATTCGGGGCTCAAACGTTTCTCTTATGACGTGGCGGTACCTATTCTATGTTCGGGCTCGAGCCGAGGGTGAACTCAAAACGTAGAAAACTTAGAACTTAGGAGCGCCTTTGTAGGAGAAGACGTTACGTCGCGGCGGAATGTGAAGACGTAAAACATTAATAAATTGAAAACTCCTTTCATATTACTTTCGTGGATTTTCAATACAATATTATTTTCACGGAAGTTTTCTAACATTATTTCATGTCCAATGTACAGCAAACAGTTCGTCTTCAATGTATTCAGAACCTTTCTAAAGGCTTATTGCATGAGCAATCCCATGACTATTTTTGAGGAAAATAGCTTTAATTCAATGGCTTTTCTTCCAAGAGTTCCACATGTTCAATCTGCTGTGCCCTTCTTTTAAACATTTTAATTTGCTTGTCTCAACAACATAGCCATGTAATAAAAATTGAGCATCGTCCAAGTTTGCTCCATTCGTCCGCGCATGGAACAGGTAACGTTCCTCAAAAGTTTCGTAGGAACGGACTCGTCGCGGTGAAACACGTGTCCATCACGTGACGAGCCCCGTTACGTTTAACTCCTGCATCTCCGAGGGGGTGGTTTCCCGTCGTTGTCTGTCCCTTTCTAAATCCACGGTCAGCTGGAGCCGCATAAAAACACTGAATATACACGACCCTCGATAAATGCACTCTTATATCGACTCCTTTACAAGGCTTAAATGCACAGCCCGTGGCCGAATGTCACGACTGTGTTTATCACTCGGCTCCAGCTGAGTGCGAACTTAGAAAAGGACAGACAGCAGGAGAGACAGAGAGAGCAAGCAAACAAAGTGAGCGGCTCGAAAGTATCGGCGAGTCAATTGAAGTTATTTGCAATGAAAATAGTTCCAAATCAATTTTAATGAAAGATTTATTATTAAAAAATCCATTGAAAACATTTTTTCAGAAAATCGATTTTATAAAATTATATTATTTCGCTAAAAATGCTCTGTTCACACGCGATGCAAAAATCGAAACGATGACAGAAGTGGGTAGGTAAGAAAGATAATGTAGCGGCGTAGCAAAAAGAAGTGAGGATGATTGTGTGATGAGACAATGACGATGCGAGGAGAGACAAATTAAAGGAGAAACAAATCACGTGCGGCTTGCAAGCCGCAAGTTGCTCAGGCCTGATGTAAACTATAAATTTCATGTGTTATGCGATTAACTGTAAAATCCGTGAATCTAGTGTTAATCGATACGTGCACGGTTGACGAAAAAAAATTCTGGTGACTCACCTATCCACCCCCCCCCCCCCCAATCTCTGATTTAACAGAACAATATTTTTCCTTTGGGAAAATATTTATGAAATAGCGCAAGTGACATGTGAAATTATAATAAAAAATATATAAAGAATTATGCATTTATGAAGTAGCCAGAGGAAGTCATTTGGCCCGTATCATATTTTACGCATATTTTTAAGGGTCATGAAATTTGTTCCTGAAAAAACATGCATAATTATGTAGTATCGGGAATCGGGTCAGGTAGACGACGGTACGGACTAACGGTGACACACGGCGACTGGTACGGACGCCTCGAGGCAAAACGGTACGCAAGGGAGAATGCACGAGGCCGGCAGGCCCGGGAATTTCCCGGGGGTGAGGCCCAGCGGCCAGGGTGCTCGTGCACTAGGGCTGAGGTGCCGCTTTTCCTCGAGGGACAGAGACAGACGCAAAAGACGAAGACGCACGAACGAGTAATAAATAGACACGACGGACGAAACGAAGGGGCAGTTTAGAGATACACGGAGACAGGGACAGTTTTTAGAGACACACGGGGACGGTTACAATTTGAATACGCACGGAGACGGTTAATAGGCACACGGAGTTACGATATACACGGAGAGACGATACACACGGAGTACGGAGACGAACGGAGACGAGTAGTATATTTTAAGTTTAAAGTTAAGCACGATTCGCGAGTTCTCTGATCTAATTGTAAGCCGACTATTAACAACTACCAATCCCACAATTATTTTATTTTCATTAAACAACATTTAAGAAGAACATAGTGGGATTTTTTTTACAACACTATGTACCATGAATAATATAGAAATAATAATGTGTGTGATTTCATTAGTATTTGCATATAAATCATGGATGGAAAATAGTAAAAACATAATGTACAATACCGATTATTTATAAAATATTGGTCTTGAAATATCAAATAAATATCAAAAATCAAGTTCTTCGAAACAAAACAAAAATCAAAAACCAACCAATAGTTCTCGATTGGTGACTAAAATCCGTTGGGTCGTTCAAGCCGTGCACGGTATAATAGGGCGGAAATACCGACTGTTACATAATCAATTGGATAACAAATTGCTGCCAACAGTCGGATTATATTGCCGAATTGCATGTTTTTTACAGAACACCTTTGGTAAACCTTTAAATTCCGATGTAGAGTTCCGCGAAGAAATAATATCTAGATTTATGAGCGAGAAAGACAAACATAATAGTTTAGGCACAGAAGCTGATATTTATCATTGGAGTAGGCGAAGAACATTGTTTAAAAAAAGATCAGCTTCGGATGTGCTTGATTTTCCTGAAATGACCAAACGAGATTTAAAAATTTTCTTTACGGGATCTTATCAACTTTCGCAAGCGGTATCATACCTCGCAGAAATGATGGACGAAAATAACCTTATTAATCTTTCTTATTTGAGAGAAAGTAGCAATATCATACAATTTCTGGTGTCATCGAGGCACATTAAAAGTAAATCTTATAAGTGCTATATAGATTATTCACCTAATTCAATAGGTTGCTCTGGAATCAAACGTTATTTCTGCGAGTGTGCAAATGGCAACCGAACTATTGATTGTTGTTCGCACATAGTAGCGATAATTTATTCCTCATTGAATGCTCGATACATTGCAAAAGTTGTTAAGCCTGCGGAAATAGTAAGTAAAATCTTCAATGTTGAACTCTTAAATCCGGTCATTAACAATGACAGCGATGAAGATTAAATTACGCGCTTTAAGTTCTGAGTACAAACACCATTTCACAATTAAGGTAAACCTCATTCTCTAAAATTCATTAATTCACTTTACAAATGTAAAGATATTTGATAATTAATACTAATGCACAATTTTTGTTATGTTTAAACGGAGAGAATTCATGGACCTTCTGAACACAGTTGAAATACCAGCAGCTCCGCTTCCATAAAGCCGAAGATCATCATTGTTAATAAATGCAATTAAACAAGAATTTTCACATATGACATATAACGAGAATCAAAATTAAGTACATTAACTTATTTCTTGTGAAATAGTGGATGTTACGAATAATGTGTGCGCAAGAAATTAAGTACTGCGATCGTCCAAGTCTATACCCCTTTGGGTATTGGACGTAAGTATTTAATTTTTTTGTGGTATGAAGCACTTTTGAAAAAAATCTGAAAAAATTACAGTTAATTATTTATAGCAAACTTGAGATACTGTGAAAATATAAACGTGGTCACATCAATAATATAGCTAAAAATATAAACAAGTGTTGGTTTTTGATTTTTGCTTTGTTTCGAAGAACTTGTAAAAATCTGAAAAAATTACACATTAATAATCAGGGTACTATGCATGTTACTGTAAAAATATAAAAGTGGTCACTTTATATTTCCAATAAAAAATTAATGTTTATAATATTTTTTAATTTTTCAAAAATCGATTTTCGAACCAAAAAATCTGAAAAAATTCTAAAGCATGTAGACCATTGGGTATAATGTCTGTGATTTTTTCAGAATTTTCTATCAAGCCAAACGGGAGATATCGAGCATAAACTGTAAAATACGTTTCACCCTGTAACTACCCCTACGGTAGGGGTAGCGAGTTTATATTTTGTAGGAAGGGTTTTTCCAAAGTGTCCTATCGAATGGTATGTCTCACGATTAATTATCTTTGGGGGCACTTTTTCCATCCTTATCCGGCTAGGCCCTTTATTTGTTTGGTTCGGTCCCTCGAATACAATAAATTGAATTCAGTATACAATTTACTGTAATAATATAGGGTGCTACATTTATAACAATGTGTCATTCCAAAAACAAAGAATCATATTAGTATATTGCACAGGGTGTTTCAAAATGATGTGTCATGGCTTGGACGGGTTGTTCTACATCTCGGATTGGATGTAGATATGTGAAAAAAACCTGCCACAAAATTCGCGGAAGGGTAGCTGATTTTTTTGACTGGTTTATCGCATTCGTCTTGTTACATAGGTAAAATCTCTGAGAGGAACCATGGGTCAGAAACAAACCGCTCTCTCGCAAATTGACTTTTAATTGGGCATCCGCGATTGAATTTTCGCTTAGTAAGTGAGACTACCAGCTGGTCCTTCGGAAAGAAACACACAAGATATCATCGTCGGCTCGAATAGTTTAAGCAGAAGCGTGCTACTCGACATTAGGTATTGGCGGACTGGGTCACCGCACCACTAAGAAAAGTGCAAGTGTTGTTTTTACATGAGGAAATCTGCATAAAGCCGCCCCCCCCCCCCCCTGAGGGAAGGGCAGTGGGTACTGCCGGATTCCTACTGACTAAAACCTCATGGTGACCTCACGTTAACGCTTTATAAATGGGTCCCGGGAAATAAACTATGCATGATCTACCGAGACCCATTCGTAGCCTGTTGCTCTCGTTGAAGGTGGTTTCCGACCCGAAGGTCTTTCCCCATCCTTCCCCTGGGCTTCCCCCAAGAACTTGAAGCCGCCATGCAGTCACGACATGACGGCTCCGCCTTCCGCCGTGGTTGCCGAGGCGTACCGAGTAGGGCCCTCATCACTACCCGGTCCACGGGCTCAGTCAAGACAGGACTTTGCGAGGGAGCATACCCTTCGCAGCGTCCTGCCCCGGCTGATCGGTCCTAAAGAGTAGAATAAATTATTATAAATAATTAAATTCTACTTACCTCTACGTAAATAAATAAATAAAACATACACGCACACTAGCACACACACGTACAAACAATAAATAAATAAATAACTGCTGCTGAGGGCGAATTCCTAAGCAGTCAGCCCGAGGGGGTCCAAGGGAACCTAGCATGCTTGTGGATAACCCCCACCCCCCAGCTATGTTCTCCTCACGCGGCTATGCCAGCGCGACGTGTTCGCCCTCAGTACATCCCGGTCGCGTTCTGCGGCCTCCTTCACGAGGAGAATTTCCGCGCAGAAGGAGGCCACCGCTCGCCATTTATCCTCGCTGTCGAGCATTTCTCTCACTACGGCCTGTGGTGAGAGATCGTTCCCAATTTTCGCGTTTAGGACACTGCGCTCAGCACGTCACGCTGGGCAGACCGCCAGCGTGTGTTGGGCAGTGTCCTCCTCCCCCCTCTCGCAATGATGACATTGAGGTGTTACCACCTAGCCGATTCTGTTCGGAAACTCCCCGAGGCAACCGTGCCCGGTGAGTATTTGAAGGAATGGGTGGACAGCACTAACAGCGCGCGATGCCAAATTCTCGGGCTCCTCGAGCCACGAGGACCACTTGGTTACCACGCGCTGCCCTGCCTGGCGCCTCACATCCACTTCCCTTGCACTGGACGGTCCTCCCTCGTCCGCTTGCTGCAGCGGTGCACGGAGATTTGAATAAATCTCCGCGGCCATTTCTGCATAAAATGCAAACGGAGGGGAGCCCGCCAGTACAGTGGCGGCTGCATAGGAGATCGTGCGGTAGCCCCGTACGAGCCGGATAGTCATCAGGCGGTGAACCTTGCCTATGGCATGGCTCGCCCGCCCGTTGACATCCAAGCCGCCGGCCCATACTGGGAGCTCCGTAGAGCGCCATGGACCGGACGAATCCCACATACAGCCGCCTTACCTTCTCGTTTGGACCACCCATGTTGGGAGCCAGGCGACTTAAGCCAGCCGCCGCTCTCTCCAATCTGGGGGCCAAATTCTCGAAGTGGTGTGAGAAGCGCCAGTAACTGTCTACAGTGAGGCCCAAGTATTTAAACTTGCGCCTCACTGCGACAGTCTCTCCCACCGTGAGTGAGGCGTTTGGTGGCAACCCAAGCCCTGTCGCTCCACAGAGTCAAATGGCCTGTGTTTTTTCGGTTGCCACCTTTAGCCCCAAACCCTCAATCTACAAGAAGAGCCTCCTAATCGCGTCTTCCGCGATCGCAAGGATGCTCCTGCAGTCGTTCCCGACGACGACGACCATAGTGTCGTCCGCGTACGCTACGAGAGACGCGTCGTCGGGGAGGGAAGTGCGCAGTACTTTATCGAAAGCGAGATTCCACAGGAGCAGTCCGAGGACCGATCCCTGTGGAACCCCTCGCTGTACTGTGCTTGTGCAAGGCCCATCCATACCGAACCAACCTATACATCTGTCCTGTAGATAGTCCAGGACGACCTTCCTGAGATAGAGAGAGACTCGATGATATTCAAGAGCCCTCTCTATAGCAGTCCAGGATACAGTATTGAAGGCATTCGCTATGCATGGCATGGCACCCGGTTGATAGCATCAACCGTGGAGCGACCTCGTCTGAAGCCAAACTGGGCCTCAGAGACGTCTGGGCCAACCAAAGATAGATGCCGGACTATACGGCCGCCAATTACTCTTTCAAGTAATTTTCCAGCCTCATCCAGCAAACAGACTGGTCTGTATGCGGCCGGTGAGTCTCCGGACTTCCCCCCTTTCTGGACCAGCACTAAACGCGTGCGTTTCCAGCATGATGGGAACCGACACGATCTTAGACAAGCGTTATAGATACGGTTAAGTCCGGTCCAAGGACACTCTTTGAATGCACCAGGATTTTTCCGAGGATACCGCCCGACCCTGGCGCCGTATTACGACTGGCCAGGCGTTGGACGGCCCCGGTGAGCTCCTGGTCTATGACCCTCAGTTCATCGGCCCAGTCTGAGCTGGGATCCGATATTTCTCCGGCAGGCTCGGCGTTTTCTTCCCTAGGGAAGAGGGTCGATACAACCTGCCGGAGGAACTGGAGCTCTAGCCTCTCCGTTACGGGGGGCGCCCATGGTCTTAGTGTTCCTAAGACCATTTTATAGGGTCGCCCCCACGAAACGGTATTCAAACCATCCAGGAGCTTCGTCCATGTCTGGTTCTCTGCGTCGTAGATGGCCAGGCGAAGTGTTCTACGGGCTGCGGAAAAAGCACAGCGCTGCCTCAACACCTCCTCCTGCGTTATCCGCCATCTTCGACGGGCTCTGGTGTATTGGCCTCTGGCCCTCACGCATGTAGCTCTCAGCTTAGCGATTTCGGAGGACCACGAGTACTCCGATCCTTGACGCCTGGTACGGCTCCGGGGCATTGTGGCGTCGCAAATCGACGACAGCGCCATCCGGAGCCACTCAGCACCAACCTCTGGATCGTCAAGGATCTCGCCTGACCTCTCCTGCCAGGCGAATACGGAGGCTGCCATCTCTATAGTGTTCTTGCATAGGCTTTTTACAACCCACCGCGGTGACGAGTCTGGACGACGAGGACCACGTATCGCTGGAGAGGAGTTGATGTTGAATGTAATATAGAGGTGGTCACTTAAGGTGGCCACCTCTTTCTCGACTCTCCAGCCGGTCACACGCCGTGCTATGCCAGGGGTTGAAAAAGAAAAATCCACAATGGATTCTCCTCTGGCATGGACGTACGTCTTCACGGTCCCCTCATTCAAGAGAATGAGGCCGTGACTCGCCTCCCATTCTTCCAAGGCTGTGCACTTGACAGCAGTCCTGGGACTGCCCCACTCCAACGCGTGGGCATTAAAGTCTCTCAAGACCAGCGCCTGACGAGGGTGGCATTCAAGAAGGCATTGTAGCCCACCTCGTAAAGATACGCCTCGAAGAGTTGAAGACCCTTCGAGGGTGACGCGTAACACCCGATCACCGCCTGTTCCCCCCATGCTTCGCCCACGAAGCCCCTGCCGCGAACAAGCACGCAGCAGGACGGAGCCCCGAGGGCCATACTCCATGTGATCGCCGCAGTACCGTCGATGTCCCCTGCCCAATTTGGGCAATCAGGGACACGGTACGGTTCAACAATCACGGTCAGGCCGATATTCCACTCGCGAAGGACCTGCCGCAGCAGAACATGTGCACCCCGCGAGTGGCTAATATTACCCTGGAGGAGGCGTGCAGACCTTTTCGTCTGCTTACAGGCCTTCCTCCAGGGCAATCCCTACCTCAGGCTGGCCGCTGGTAGCTGCAGGGTGTCCTAGGCTCCCTGCCGTCGTCGTCGTCGCTAGGGTGGGTGTCGGGGGAGGTGAAGCCTCAGGCCGCACCGCCGCGGGGGAGGAGGTCTGTGTCTCCTTTTCCCCCACCTGCTCCGCTGAAATAGTGGAAACTATAGGCGGCAGACTCACCATCTCAACGGTCTCCACCTCCATCTCCTCATCTTCCAGCATATAAGGTGCATAGAATTAAAATTTTACTTAATTATCTTGATTCTCTTCCTTAACACGTATCTTTTCACGTGTGGAAACATTGAGAGCAATAAAATGAACATACTGTATCAAAATAAGGTAAAGATAGCAAATACTGATCGTGTTTCAGCCCGAAATGCGTCTCAGAAATCGGTTTTTGATTTTTCCGACAACGTTGCACCATGTCAAAAAAATATGAAAAAAATTGAGCATAGTAATGGTAACATCAGGCAGTTATTGTAAAAATCTACAAATTGTACATTGAAGATTTCACTGCGAAGTCTACATTTTGCCAATTTTTTTTTTTCGTTTTTGATTTTTTGCGCGTAACACTTGCAACGTAAAAATCTGAAAAAATCTGTAATGTGTGCAATCATGTTTAGAATGTTTTAGATTTTTTTAGATTTTTCGAATTTACTCCATAACTACCCTTCCGGTCAAGCTATCGGATTAAAAATTTGTCTACAATGGTTTCTTATGGTTACCATATCGAATGACGCATCGTGGAATAAAGTAGTTTCAAGGGCACTTTTGACCCCCTTATCCTGTTAGACTCTTTGGAGCTATTATACTATATAATCTAATTGTTTCCGATATACGGGCATCATTTGCTTCAACTTGTATGGAGTTATGCATTGAACTAAGAATCAGTACCGTGGGATCGGAGCGATACACTCCTATAAAGAACTTAGGAGAAAAGGACGTGAAGAAGAATTGACGCCAAGGGGAGGACGCTGGCGCAGTGGAACCGTGCCGACTCAGGAGATCTCCGTGTTAAGCAACGGCAGGCCGAGATCGCTGCTTGGATGGGTGGTTACCGCGCGACTCTCTTTCTTTTTCACCATCCTACAGTACTTTTTTATTTCATTTAGCTTGTAAATTGTTAGAGTACAATTATTTGTACGATATAATTTTGTTCAGAAACGTGTCATATTATCATTTTTCTGTTTCGCCAATTGTGCTAGCTCCCTTCTGTTTACTCGAATTATTCCAACTACCGCAATTTTCTTTACTAATACTTTTGTTGGTAGAGACATCGCTTGTAAAAAAATTGTCCGTGGTTATATTTCTTCCACATCCTGTATACGGTTCTATTAATTTCAAAGTAACAAACTCTACAAGCAGAACAGAAGGTTCCCTCCTTTCATCTTTTCCCAAATATAGAAAGCCATTTATTATACAGGGTGTCCCACGCAACTGGAACAGGCTATACTTCGTATACGTTTGGGAATAGAAGAAAATGTTATAAGAAAAAGTTGAATGGCATCAGACGGTGCATACTATGCAACTAATTTTATGCACTTTTGTGTATCTGTGCATCAGATAAATGCAACTTCACTTTTTTTAAAAATTGAAACCTACATGTTTGACTGCACCAATCGATGCAGTTTGTTGTGCTGTACATAAAAGTACTAACATACTTATGCCCTAAACTGATTCGTTAACCCTCCGTTTACGGACTTTGTAACGCCGGTGACGGTGCCGGGGTCTCGAGAGACTCACATCGATTTTCACTAATACTATTACGCGGCCGCTCGAGGCGAAACATGAGACATAACATCTCACTAATACAATCGCATGTTGTTCGTGCGGGCAAGAACATATATTCGTTGCTTGTATTCTCTACCAACTATTGGACTACTAAATTCTTAACAATAATTTTCGTGAAATCAACGATAAATGAATTGTGCAATGTTTTGTAACAATTTAAGAAATGAATATTCGAAAAGGTTTTGTGGAATATACTTTTCTAGACCCAGGCCGTTGCAATTGGGAAAGGGAATAATTTTATGACCTTTTATGACTGTTGACGAAATCGAAATGAAAGAAACACGCAGGTAATCGAACCTACGGCAGGTCATCGTGTTCAAACAAGACTTCGTCATACATACTGACTCTTTTATATATTCTTAGTCAAGGCAGACTTGCAACGCAGTTACGAACGTTACGAACGTTGTGCTTGTACGAATTTCCACGACCAACTGATGCGACTCGAAAAGAACTGCTGGCTGCTGAGTCACTTACACACTATTGGGTAGTATCGAACACAAAATTGTAAATGTGTTTGTTATCGCTGCGAAGTCGCCGAGTGGTTTCTCAAATTACACATTTGCTAGTATGCGTGTCACTGTGCGCTAAACGCTGAGTCTCTAGAGACCCCACCATCGTAAAGCGAGGGTTAAGAACTTATCAAAGCTAAAAGTTCACTGAATTATTTCGGTCTCGGCAAGTGTTCCGGAGTATCATTATCGTTACCTTATCCTAACGTTATCCATTAGAATGTATTACAATGTTTGTAAACATGGAGCGTTTGCTAATACTAGTCGCTGCACGATTAAGATTTTCATCAGCTATGAGCTTGAAGATGATTTGAATTCGTGAGAAGACGTCCCAACACAAGGTGTAGGCATCACCTTCGGCTATGACTTTATTTATTCTACAGACATTCTGGATCGCTTCGGATTCCACTAAAGCAAATAAACACCGCGAGGCCGATAGGCGAGCGAGAACTGTAAACAGTTGGGAGTGCCGTAACACAATCCCTGGAAGGCACTTTTCGGCTAAAATCATGCCACATCTACATTACCTTTGGTTTGTAGCAAAATATAGTTTTCGGAATTGAATCCTTGAGAGAATACTATTACAGAAAGATATAAATCGTTCTACCGGTCAAATGACCGGTCGTAGTAGGTAAGACAGACTGCAAGTTTTTCTCAGAAAATAAACAATAAAAAAGAAGTGAATATTGAAAAATGTATTATACGTATATTTGAGGAAAAGTCGTGAAATTTAAGGGCGATTTAATTACGTTGTCTATAGGAAATTCTAATCGAAATTTTAACAACGGTCATTTGACTGGTCATGGTAGGAATAGTGTTAATATTTAATAAATTTACTTATTACTTACATAATTCACAAATATTGTGTTTGGTATCATTTTAATCAGAAAAATCTCAAAAAAAACATTTGGAAAAGTTACATTTAGAAACATTAATAAATTAAGAAGTTTATTGTTGCATTAGCAATGCCTCGTCGATACTTTCGAGCAGCTCACTTTTTTTGTTTGCTCTCTCTGTCTCTTCTACTGTTTGTCCTTTTCTAAGCTCGCGCACGGTTTCAGCCCTAACTTAAACACAAATTCGACACCTCTGCTTCATAAGAGCGACATTCGGTCATGATCTGTGCATTTATCGAGGCAGGTGACTATTTGGTGTTTTTATGTTGACCGCGGATTTAGAAACACAATGGAAAACCACCCCCTCGAAGATGCAAGAGTTAAACATATCGGGACTACGAACCTTTTGAGGAACGTTCACTGTTGCACGCACGAACAAATGGAGCATACTTGGACGATGATCAAGGTCTATTACATAGCTATCTTATTGAGACAAACTGTTCACGACGATGGCCTTGTCGCGAAAGGCACACGGCTATCCACTGGGACGCGGTATAAAGAAACCGAATCCACGCGGGTCGTAAATCCGCGACACTTTGTTAGTCAGCGAGACGGCCGAGCGCGAATTCAGTTACGATTTCTCGTACCTAAACTGTTATCGTTCGTTCTTTCGGTGAGGGAGTTGAAGTTACGTGCAATTTATATATGTACAAGTAACTGAATCTATTTACAAATATACACTGATATACAAGAGAAAATGTTGACTCGTCGTGTTGAACTTAGTAAATGTGCTGTTGTTAGTGTGTGTTTTGACGGTTCGATATGAAGTGAGTTCCCGGGTAAGAGATCGGCAGGACGACGAGTCGGAAGATCGGCAAGGGTAGGGAGTTAACGAATCGGAGAATTTTGCGATAAACTTGAATTCTAATAGGTCGAAAATTCGACCTATTAGGTGCAAGAAGTTGGTAGGAGAAAATTCAGAAATCAAGGAAGAGAGGGAAATGGTCAAGAAGGGCCCGTCTTCGGTCGGGTGTCCGAAGAACGGTTGGAAAGGAAAGTTTTATGATAGGAACGTCAAGGAAGGTATTGAGGAGTTTGAGGTACGTGACTAAAAAATGGAAAGAAGGATTAAGCAGAGGTAGTGACATTTTGGGAAGGCCAAGTGACGAATTTGGAGAGGTGATTTATAAGGCGAAAATGTGCAGAAGGGAAGTCTGGAAACGATTTAAAAGAAATATGACAGGAGAAAGACTGTGAGCAGAGTGTAGGAATTGTGACTCGTAACACAAACAAACTGAAATTTTTAAAAGCAGAGCACACCAGATGGAACCGGTGGAACTGATGGCAGAAGACTCATTGAATTAAAGCTGTTACCCTCAAAAATAGCCATGGGATTGGTCATGCAATAAACCTTTAGAAAGGTTCTTAATCCATTGAAGACGGGCTGCTTGCTGAACATTGGGTCTGAACTAGAGTCAGAAAAATTTCGTGAAAATAATATTGTATTGAAAGTCCATGAAAGTAATCTGAATTAAGCCATCAATCTATTAATGTTTTAGGTCTTACTTACGCCGCGTCATAACGTCGTCTCCTACAATTCTGATCATAATGAAAATTTGTTGTTCGCACAGAGAGCATGTTGCAACATAAACGCGACAGCGGATTGCAGCATAAACGCGACATCCCGTTGCAGCATAAACGCGTCGACGCATCGCCGTACATTTAGATTAAATTCACGGCCAGCTAGAGCCGCAGAAAATCACTGAATAGACATCTCCCTCGATAAATGTACTCTTATATCGACTCCTGCGCAAGGTTTAAATGCACAGCTCGTCGCCGAATGTCGCTCTTATAAAGCAGAGGTATCGAATCTCAGTGCATATTAGGGCTCCAGCCGAGCGCGAGCTTAGAAAAGGACAGTCAGTAGAGGAGACAGAAAGAGCAAGCAGACAAAGTGAGCTGCTAGAAAGTATCGGCGAGGTAATGCTAGTGCAACAATAAACTTGCTTGTGTAGGATCGTGAAAAAGAAAGAGAGACGCGGTAACCCATCCAAGGCAGCGGTCTCGGCCTGCGTTGCTTAACACGGAGATCTCCTGGGTCGGCGCGACTCCACTGCGCCAGCGTCCTCTCCCTGGCGTCAATTCTTCTTCACGTCCTTTTCTCCTAAGTTCTTTATAGGAGTGTACCGCCCCGATCCCACACTTATTTCTTAATTTTTCTAAATGTAACTTTTCCGAATGTTTTTATGAGATTTTTCTGATTAAAATGATACAAAATACGATATGTTTGAATTATGTAAATAGGAAGTAAATTTATTAAACGTTACGTAAATACACATATAATTCAAACTATATCGTGTTTGGTATCATTTTAATCAGAAAAATCTGACAAATGCGTTAGCAAGTTTAAAAAAAAATAAAAAATGAACACGGCCGACCCTCCAATTAGTATTGCCTCACCGATACGTTCGGGTGGTATCATGTTACACTGTTCCTTCGTCGAGCGTCGAGGTTCGCCAAGGGGCATCCCCCTATGCGGAGGGGATAGTTATGATGCATTTATCGAGGGAAACTTATGATGCCTTTATAGAGCTTTTACTGCATAAAGTTTTGACTAGCGCATACTCATAATTTACTAATGTGCTGTCTATATACACTTTCTTACAATTATTTGAAATCATTATTTTAAATTATTATTCAGGTACAAATTCTTTGAATTATAATACAATAAAATTTGCCATAATTTTTTTTCATAATTTCGGTTTATTACAATCACTTACCCTTGTTACAATACATGTTGGTCATTACACAGAATGTTTAAGACATAAAAGTATATTGAATCAAAAATAATATTTTCAATTAATAATTGATTATGCTTATTTAATGTTTCACAGAGAAGCTTTAGCACGTATAGCGTTCCAGTGTTTGCAATTAGTGGTGACAGATTTTTTGCCAGTAATGCCCTGGAGATGCCTTCCCCTCTGTGTTGATACCGCTGCAAAATTTGGTTCACAAACACAAGAATTGAATATTTCACTTACCGCTGTTGGCTTAATGGTAAGAAAAAAGACAAATTCTAATGAAATGTTGAATTTAAACCTTAGAATTTTTTAAAATAAAACGCGGCACCACTTTTAAATTATTTTTCAGAGAAAGGGTCTAGCATAGGACTTAAAATTAAGTGCTACCAACAAGCATTCTTGGAGGAGTGTTGCCTAATTCTGTCCGCCGCACGTCTTGGACCCCGTAGGTCCTCTAGTGCCCCATGCCGCCGGGCGCGAACCTTTCGGAATCCGCGTGGTGGTGCATTGACGCGATATTCGTATTCATAAGTTTTCACATCACCCATGGGCTACTAGTTCCCAATGAGTTTTTCTTTGCAGTGGCATCCTCCGTAGGCCAATTCCACTGTAGCGATAACATTTTCTGCTTAATGATTGGTGAAAAATCGCGTTAAAAAATTAATGACAATAATACTTTTAAATGTTTTCGTCAAAATTTCAGCCATTTTTGGAAAAATTTGATTTTTAAGCACGTTTGGATGTGCTTGCGAAATTTGAGATGTCAACGGGGAGACTGTATATACTTACTCGTACCATTGACGAGAGCAAGGAATTGTTCAGCATTTTGCATTACCCTATCTCAATGCTACGGATTTTCGACAACGAACATTCGCAGAATTATGTTGATCCGAACATTCAGAAAGTTCGTAATGCGATATCCGTAAGTTCGGGGCATGTTAATTTTTTCAGTATTTTGAAGAATTCGGCACCTTTTTTCCACTCGTTTTCAAAGAAGTATCGTGCTGAAATTCGCACAGCTCAAATGGTACGAGTAGGGACGCACAATCTCTCCGTTGACTAATCATATTTAGCAATCACCTCCAAACGTGATCAAAAAATTTTCACGAAATAATTTAAAAGTATTTTCGTGATTTCTTTTTCAACGCGATTTTTCAACCAATTTACTAAGCGAATAAGGCCGTTGATATAGTGGTGTAGGCCCACAGAGAATACCACTGCAAGGAAAAGTGCATTGGTAATAGCACTCCATGTGTGATGTGGAAATTTATTAATACGAATGTTGCACCAATCCGTCACCATGCGCGTTGAGAAGGTTCGCGGCTGGCGGCGTCGAGCACTATGGAGTCCGCGGGATCTAACAAGGGAACGTCCCGAGGTACCAATCATCGATATTGATGAAACTCAAGTATGCTGTAGTACTCGTAAATATATTCCATACCTATTTTTGTTACTGGCAATCGTCGACGTTAAAAGGGTGGACACCCCCCCCCCCCCCCCCCCCCTCAGAATTAGGGTGGTGAGGCATTTTTCGTCGAATATCTCGGAAACTATGATAGATACAGTGTATATATAAAAGAATAGATCCATTTGTATTTTCGTTATTAACTTCAAAAATATATGACTGATTCGGGTGAAACTTATCTTTGTGCTTACAATTAGTAAAAACACTTAGAAATATAGCTGCAAAAAATTTCTTCAGTATAGCTTCTTATTCTTGTATGAACAGTAAACATTTTTGTGACTTTTCCCAATATTTAACCGTAACAAAATGACAGATCCACTTGCAGAAAAATAGAAACTTTATGAAATTAAAACACAATCTTGATAAATTTATAAAGTGTGGACTTAAATGTAACCCTGAATGCTTAAGAGACTTAAAAAAACTTAAAAATCTGAAAAGTAAACCCTTAAAACTAACTTTAAAATCTTAAAATCTTAAACACAATTTTTAAACCTTAAAAATGCACGGATATCGTAAAAGAATAAATTTCTTCAATATTTTCCATATTTCCCGCCACCTTATATTAATCAATTTATTCTATTTATCATTTAAGCACTTAGACATTGCGATTGTTCAGGAGTAACGCGGTTCATAACTTCCAGTATTGTTGTTGTCAATTCAAAAACTGTATTATTTTGCCAATAATTATCGTACACATCGCGTACAACTTGATCAAAAAGATTCTCTATAGGGTTGAGGTAAGGAGACTTCGCTGGCCAGCTGATAGTGTCGATTCTTTTCTTTTGAAACCACTGCGTAGAGCTTGCAGAAAATGGGCAGATGCATTATCGTGCATAGATCTCAAATTAGCTGACGGAAAGTGACGAAGGCATGGTAGAAGATATTCTTTAACCATTTTTTGATAGGCTAGTGAGTCTATTCGAGTAGCGATGATGGTCAAAGTTATCTTTTCAAATGTCGAAAATCCAGCCCATATCATCACTGTACCGCCACTAAAGTTTCTTTTAGAAAAGTAACGTGGTTGCCGCCTTAAATCATGCCATTAATATGCCAAAACGTCAGGACCATCTAGATTAAATTTCTTTTCATTCGAGGAAATGACCTAAATTTTAAAAAAATAGTAGTAATAGTGGTGTTGAGCAAATACCTCCACACCGATTTCCATTGGTGCGTCCATGTTTGACGTTCAACTGCGAAACGAGAGAGAATTCAGTAATGCTCTTTTCCCATCGCTTGAACCTTTTTTATTTTTTTATACTGAAGATTTCGTGACTTCTTCAGAGTACACCAAATAGTCATTTGTGAAGCTTGAGATTGCAACTTCATTGCGTTAATCGTCGCGTTCTATTTCCCGAATTTACAGCTTCGTTACGAATGATTCTTTTCGCACGTTCAGATAGTAATGGTGGTCATCCCGATGACTTTTGGTGCCATATTCGTCGCCTTTCTTCATAAAATTGTTTGTAAGGTGATGAGATCGTTTAAGACGACGGGAAATTTGATGATTGCTTAAGCCGCTTTCTTTAAATGCTGAAATTTGCACTTTTTCATATTCAGATAAACCTGCTTTTCTGCCCATATTCAATTAAATATTGGAAAAGTAATGTGTAAATGAAAGGATGATTTATAAAGACTAAACATTAACCCACATTTTCATTAATTAAAAAAAAACAGCGTAAAAATATTACTTATGAAACTTCCCTATGTTCTTACCTTACATCGACGGCATGCTATCGTTATTTTGCTAGCGATGAATCATTTTGATAAAAAAAAACAATCAACACCATGCAATATTTTACAGCACCATATTGTTCTTATTTTAGATTTACGACACTATGCAGTTAAATATACATTCTATCATACGAAATAAGTCACTTGCGCAAGTGAATCTACCTTTTTGTTACGGTTAAAAATTGGAGAAAGTCACAAAAATGTTTACTGTACAAGAATGATACGCTATACTGAACAAATCTTTTGCAGCAATAATTCTAAGTGCTTTTACTAAGCACAGAGATAAGTTTCAGCCGAATCAGTTATATAATTTTAAAGTTAATAACAAATTAGCAAATTAACAAAAGTTAATAATAAATTAGCGCCTTTTTATGACGAATTTAAAGATATAATTTTTTTCGAAGAACCTCCATTTGTTTAAACAATGAGCTAATAAATAACATATTTTTGACAGTATAATAATAAATCTTCTTGATTATTTTTTCATAAAAACTACATATCCACTACAAAATGACGAATAAATAGGAATTTCGATTTTTTCATCAGAAAAAAAGTTATTACATCTATGATGTTACCGTTCAATGGTCGAAATACTAGAGTGCCTACACGAGGCGAAGTTGTCCGTACCGTAGCAGCCTGGGCATGTCTCACCATACCACTTTAGGTGTGCTTTTCACCCTTTTAACTTGGATGATTGTCGATAAAGAAAATAGGTATCGAATATTTTTACCAGTACTACATTATACTTGAGTTTCATAAAAATCAGTGATTGGCGCCTCAGGAGGTTCTCTTGTAAGACGTGCGGTCGGAAGAAGTAGCCGGTGTTCCTTCAAGGACGTGTGTCCCGCGTAGTTAATTTCGGCCCCTGCCCTAGCAGTATAAGAAGGTCAAAATTGCCCTTCGGCCGATTTTATTCGATGATTGCTCATTCGATAGGTGGCCAGAAAACAAACACTGTGTACAAACTTTAAATCCGATACATTGACCGATGACGGGGGTTATGAAGTAAATTCAAAAAATCAGTTTCTGTCCCATTTTCCCCACTTCATGTGATGTAAAATTTTCGAAAAAAATTCTAATACACTTTAAACATGCCTACACATATTATGGATTTTTTCAGATTTTTCCGTTGCAAGTCCTACGCGCAAGAAATTGAAAACCAAAAAGAAATTTGAAAAATATAGATTTTTTATTGAAATCATCCGTGCACAACTTGTGCAATGTTACAGTAGCTACTTGACGTTTTCATTGTTATTTTCATATAGTAACGCTGAATCAAGATCAGACATTGTTGTTTTTGCATTATTTTGCTGCAGTATGTTCATTTTGTGATCTTCAATTTGTCTGTATACCAAAAAACACGTGTTAATAAAGAGAATTGAGATCATTGCATCAATTGTAAAACGTATGCTAATTAAACGCTAAAATTTTAAACGTTCTTTCAACGGAAGCAATGGTGCAGTGGCTATCAGTTTGCCAAGGGAACCGCTGGATACCTTTTTGCCATGAGTTCGCGCCCGTGAGGGTAACTTAATTTTTTTTTGCAATGTTTCAAAATTTATTAACCACATAACAATAATTATTGTTATCAATTGGGTGCTTTCCCGACAGTGTTGCAACATATCAAAGGACCTAAAAAATAAGAGCAAAACAATGATAACATCAGGTAGCATAAAAATGAAGAAGTTGTGCTCGGAGGATTTGAATACGATGTCGATATTTTTTCCTATTTCTTTGGCTTGTAATTTTTTGTGCGTAGGATATGCAACGGAAAAATCGGTAGAAAAATCCCTAATATGTGCAGTCATGTTCAGAATGTGTGCTACTATTTTTTCGAAATTTTTAGAGCTCATTAAGTAGGGAAAATGAAGCAAAAGCAGATATTTGGATTTTGCCCCATGATGACCCTCCCTGTCAACATATAGGGTTGGCATTTGGTACACGACGCTTTTTTCTTTTTACCTGCCAAATGACACTTTGGCCATTGTAATCGGTTCAAAGGCAGTTTGGACCCCCTTATCCTGCTTAGACCCTTTTTGAGTAGGGGTTAAATTATTGCACAGTTTCAGTGATTTCGCTGAAATTTTCGATGGTAGAATTTGGGAGTTTTCTGGAATATATAATGTAATAACAGAAACTTGCAATATAGGTATATTTAGAGTTCAGCTTTATCGATGGTTAACTTACAAGTATTTAAAATTAATCCCAATTAATAATTGCTGGTGAAATGAAATTAAGGAATTCTACATGAGAATTGGATATAATCAGGGAATGAAATAATTGAAAATATGCAGCCTCAGTGTATGATAGTAGGCTATCTAATACGATACTTCCTCGAGTTTTAAGAAATATTGAGAATTTGATATATATTATTGTTACAGTTGATAACCATAAAAATATTTAAATTTGTATTATTATTTCAGTGGAACATAAGTGACTATTTTTATCAGAATCAAGAGAAACTGTGTATTTCATTGAGAGGAGATTCTTCAGCTGTATTTCCGGATTTTCCTGGTACAACAAATATGCCACCATTTGACAAACTATGGATGTGTCTGTATACAAGATTAGGTAATATATAATTTTCTATGCACTTTTTTGTAGAAATGGTACTATAGTTTAAAGAATTCACTTACCATAATGTTATACAAAAAGTAATAGCGTACTTAGCGTACTCTATGAAAAAGAAGCTTCTGTACAGGGGGTTTCAAACTGATGTGTCGCGACCTACCAGGCGTTGTTCTACACCTTCCGAACGATGGACATTTGTGAAAGAACCCAGCCACAATATCCGGGAAAGGGGTAAAAAGCAAGGTCAAACTTTTTTTATTGGCTTATCAAATTCGCCTCGTTGCGTAGGTAAAATGTCTGAAAGGGCCATGGGTTAGTCATGAACCGTTTTCTTGCAAGTTAATGTTAACATTTCAGTTCCGTCATTGGGATTTCGATCGGTGCGCAACGCCAAAAGCAGAGATTCATAGAGAAGAGAAGCACAGGACTTGCCCTTATTCGTCGGCGTGTCACATCTACCAGTGTAAATCAGACGTATATTACACGGGTTTCGAATATGTCGCCGAATCGGTCTAACCGATAAGAAAAACGGCCGAAGCGGCAACAGCGTATGACGTCAAATATTCTTCGCCTCTGGTAGATGTGACCCTTCGACCATAAGAATTCTTTTGTCTATGTGTCTGCCTCTTAGGTGGGTGCACCGATCGGAAACCCAATCACGGAACTGCAATTTTAACGTTAATTTGTAAGAAAACGGTGCATTTCTGACCCGTGGTTCCTTTGAGACATTTTACCTACGCAACAAGACGAATACGATAAGGCAATAAAAAAGTTTGACCTTAATTTTTAACTCCTTCCCTTCTTTTACGCCTGGATGCTTTCGCAAATGTCCATCGATCCCAAGGTGTAGAACAATGCTTGGTAGGTAGCGACATATAATTTTGCAGCACCCTGTATACGTTATGTAACAAAAACGTTTTATTTGTCGTATTGGGAGTCCAATACCTCAGCTCCGTACACACCATAATAAAGACGTACCATAATGGATAACATTTCTCAGAAATGTGTTTTATGTCTATTGCATTTATTTTCGGGCATCATGGCGGAAAAAACCAAGGAATATTCGAGAACTTCATTATCTTGCCCTTCTGACCCTGAATAGTGAATGCGAGGCACAAGGAATTGATTAATTTTTTCAGGAATTTAGTATCACTCTGGCATAATTTACGAGAGCACGTAAATGCTCGTACGACATTACCGAAGTTGATTCTGGTTGATATTCCCTTTTTTCCACTTCTCAAGTATCTTGCTCTTCTCCTCTTATTTTTTTCTGGGAGAAGGGTTTTCGAGCAGTTTCACCCTTCAGAAAATAAGAACATCAACCGACCGCCTTTGTAGGTCAGTTGATTCAGTGATGAACTGTTTTTCACTCACAAGCAGCAATGTAAGAGTTATAATAGTTCCATCCTGGGTTTATGTAGGAACAGAATGGAAAGTACCCATTTCGCCGAATAATAAATGTACATAGCCGTGGATCAATCGTGACTCCACGATTCGCAACTGATTATACACACCCCCTTCTCGACTTTCGCCATTCAGCATTGCTTTGAAGAGATTTCGCGAGTTTTTTTTCTTCTTCTTTCTTCTTTGCGGAACATTGATGAAAAAGCTCCGCGGCGCAGTAAATGGGCATACGCCGATGGTGCTGGTATACTCTTGCACGCATTACATTATTCTCTACGCCAGGCCTGTCGAACTTTTGCCTCTTCTAGAGTTAACCCCAACTTATCGTAAGTTCTTAATAGCTGGGGTACCATCCGATCCCACACTACTTATTGATTATAAAAACAAGACTAACAAGGGAACATCCCGAACCCGTACACGCCGATTTTGATGAAAATTATATGGTAGATAGTTCTCGACAAAATATTTGACACCTATTTTTTTTATATCTGCAATCGTCCACATTGAAGGGGTGATAATAGCCCTCAAACTTTGGGGTTGGAAATGGTTTTTTCGAAATATCTCCGAGATTAAAGGGCGCACGGAAAAAATTTTTTCTTTAAATTGTGCGCCTTGAGATTACGAATCCAGTGATATAAATAATAATTGCAAAAAATTATTTGTTTAAACAATATATTAAAATTTCTTAATTTTTTGTTAATTTTTCGTACTAAATGTTGTTCCATTTTCGTGGAAATTTATGTGTATAAAGTATAGACAAAATTAGTGAATACGTGTTTTTGGAATTTTTTGTTTGCTAACATTTAACGATACTTATGTAACGTTTAATTTTTCGCCCGCTTCGTACAGGGCGTATGAAAATTATTTGCCATGATCTGCCAGGCGTTGTTCTATACCTTTGGAGTGATGGACATTTGCAAAAAAATCTACCGCAAAATTCGCAAAAGCCTTGCAAATTAAGATCACTTTTTTTATTAGCTCATCGAATTCGTCTCGTCGCGTAGGCAAAATGTATGAAAGGAACTATGGGTCAGAAATGAACTTTTCTTGTGCAAATTAATGTTAAAATTGCAGTTCCGTGAGTGGCTTTCCCATCGGTAGGACAACCTTTGCTAACGGACATATAGAGAACAGAAGCACACGAATTATCCTTATTGTCCGAAATGTGTCATTTGCTATTATATTTCAGAAACCTAATTACCGTAGCATGCTATACGAGCTTCGAATATGGACGAAGAAAATATAGCCAGTAAGAAAAACGCATGTGTTTATGTTCTTCTCTCTGGGAAGGCCCTTGGGAGGACTCGAAGCTGATCGCAGGACATTAATATTTTCCTAGCCTGCGAAAATTTTTATTCAAATATCTCCTCTTAATAGAAAATTCTGAAAAAATCTGCGATCAGCGATCAGCTTCGAGTCCTCCCAAGGGCCTTCCCAGAGAGAAGAACATAAACACATGCGTTTTTCTTACTGGCTATATTTTCTTCGTCCATATTCGAAGCTCGTATAGCATGCTACGGTAATTAGGTTTCTGAAATATAATAGCAAATGACACATTTCGGACAATAAGGATAATTCGTGTGCTTCTGTTCTCTATATGTCCGTTAGCAAAGGTTGTCCTACCGATGGGAAAGCCACTCACGGAACTGCAATTTTAACATTAATTTGCACAAGAAAAGTTCATTTCTGACCCATAGTTCCTTTCATACATTTTGCCTACGCGACGAGACGAATTCGATGAGCTAATAAAAAAAGTGATCTTAATTTGCAAGGCTTTTGCGAATTTTGCGGTAGATTTTTTTGCAAATGTCCATCACTCCAAAGGTATAGAACAACGCCTGGCAGATCATGGCAAATAATTTTCATACGCCCTGTACGAAGCGGGCGAAAAATTAAACGTTACATAAGTATCGTTAAATGTTAGCAAACAAAAAATTCCAAAAACACGTATTCACTAATTTTGTCTATACTTTATACACATAAATTTCCACGAAAATGGAACAACATTTAGTACGAAAAATTAACAAAAAATTAAGAAATTTTAATATATTGTTTAAACAAATAATTTTTTGCAATTATTATTTATATCACTGGATTCGTAATCTCAAGGCGCACAATTTAAAGAAATTTTTTTTTTCCGTGCGCCCTTTAATCTCGGAGATATTTCGAAAAAACCATTTCCAACCCCAAAGTTTGAGGGCTATTATCACCCCTTCAATGTGGACGATTGCAGATATAAAAAAATAGGTGTCAAATATTTTGACGAGAATTATCTACCATATAATTTTCATCAAAATCGGCGTGTACGGGTTCGGGATGTTCCCTTGTAAGTATAAAAAGAAACTAATGGTAAAAAAAACTAAATGTAAATGAAAACTAGAATCTGTAGGATTCGAACGGTACGGAAAAACCTAGGCGTCAACTCAAATAAAACACAAAATATATTATAGGGAAAAAACAGTAGAAATATAGGACAGAAATTGCGCACTATCCAGCACGTGTCATTACAGGACTCACTCTCTCATCTTCTTTTCGGCCACCTCGACAGCGCGCGTAGCGGGCCTTGTCATTCGCACACATGCATGCATCATACATACACACATACACACACTAAATATAGTCCGGCAACTCTAACTTGGCTAGCGAGCGGCGGAGCCCTCTCGCTTTCAACCGACTATTCGCGGCATTTTGTTTTTGGGGTCCCGAAACGTAGCCTCCTAAAATAAACACTTCGCATAGTCGCAGCATTGCCGTATTTTTACTTGTCTGGCTGGATGAATGCGACATGGCTATCCCCTACACATGGGGGGATCCTCTTTGGTGAAACGCGACGATCGGCGAAATAGATAGCAGTGTAATATGATGCAACCCGGCATAGATAAGAGCGCCACTAATCCAATTCAAGGATAAAACTTCTTCATTTTTTACCTTTTTTGTTGAAACCTTTACCAACGTATTTTTGAGATTTTTCTGATTACAATGATATCAAACACGATATAATTTGAATTGTATTTACTTACTATTTAACATAATTCAAACATATCGTGTTTGGTATGATTGTAATCAGAAAAAACTCAAAAGTACATTGGGTAAAGTTGTGTAGGATATGGTGAGAAAATAAAAGAGATTTGAGTTATATGAATGAACAACGAAAAATAGATTATTTATTCAATAAAAAGAAAAATGGTAATGCTGATATAACAGACTTCGCGCGGTAACGGATCGAGACGAACTGCGTTTTCGTGGTTTCTGCAGCCGCTCGAACCTCGCAGAAAACAATCGAAGCTCACACTCACACATGCATACACATCCATACAAAATCAGGCAGCCATCACATTTATGCGATGCTACAGTTGCATTCCGCAAAATTAGTAAATAAAAAAGTTTCATTGCTTGCTGATGATTCACTGAGGCTTTGGGGCCGCTCGCTTTGTTTGCTTGGACCTCTCTCTCTCATCTGCTGTCTGTCCCTTTCTGAATTCGCCGTCAGCTGGAGCTGCATGAAAACAATGAATCGGCACCCGGCTGGTTATATGTAACACCTCGGCGAGATAAACGAAGCATAATCGACACCTTTGCAAGGTTGAATGCTCGGGTAGTGACCGAATTTCGCATTAATGACCGCCGGGGTTGCGGATTCGGCCGAGCACGAACTTAGAAAAGGACAGACAATAGATGAGACAGAGAGATCCAGGCAAAGAATGCGAGCGGCCTCAAAGCATCAATGAATCATCAGTAAGCAGTGAAACTTTTTTATTTATTCATTTTTAGGGAAGCAACTTTTCCCAAATTGGGATTGCAATATCGGACCAAAAGTTCAATACCGGTATTCGGTATTTTTTAGATCTTAACACTTTGCCGACCGATCGGGGAGATCTCCCCATTTTGACTTTAGCAACGCGTTTCTCGTTTTCTGTCATTGTTAACTACCTTGACCTGGAGTTTTTCGCAATTGCTGACAGACTACTGCTGTGGAGCACAACATATAATAAAATCAGCTAATTTTGAAGGCTCCTTATTGCCTATTATTACGGTTCTTTAGGTTCGGGATTTCGGAACCCCCTATAATCGTTAGCGATTAGAATTTTTACAATAAAATTATTACAATATTAGAATATATTACTGTTTTTCTATTCCATGTTTGAGTCGTCTTATTTATCCTTAGTCATCTTTAATGTCCTTAATTTCCTGATCTTGTTGTCTATACTCTTTGAAAAACGATTAAAAGATAATTGTTATAAACTTTTAATTTTATGTTTTGTATAAATAATATGTGAAATCGTTAAACGAAATTGTTGCCGTGAAATATAATTGCTCACGTGACTAGTTTTCGGACTTGTTTGAGTTCAAATAGTGAATTTCAGTCCGTGCTACTTCCGAAAAATGCGCGGTGGAAACCGAACAGTTCTCTGTGGCGCGTGCGGTCGGCAAAGTGTTAATACCGGAATACCGGTTTTAACCACTTGTGCTGGCAAAAAATTTACTGCCGCGTGTAGCAGAACGGTCCAGTGTAACTCGTTGGTAGGCGTCGCGCAGTGTTCGATGCCTCAGAGAAATCGGAAAAAGATTTATATTCTAAACTAATTTCTTTTCGACCTAGGACTTTTAATAGTTTTCTGAAGGAAATATATAGAGCATCCATCGATTGACAATAAAATTACACAAATATAAATAGTAAATTTGTGTATATATCACTTGCGCTGGAAAGACGTGCATACCACGTCGTTGGCGATTCTGCGACAAAAGCATCACGACGTGTGTGGCACGTCTTTCCAGCGCAACTGGTTAATACCGGTAGTAGGAATTTTAGAAAAAGCAAGAAAACACAGGTGTTCCTTTGTTTTATTTGCCAGTTTTATTAGAGAGAGTAATTATCACAAAAATTCATTTGTAACTTATAAATTATAACAATATGTAAAGAATCACAAAAAAGTAAAGCAACAAGGAAAATCTTATGTAATTAAATCACAAAAAAGTGTAAATATCACTATTCAGTCTGTGGTACTATTACAAATTTTTGAAATGTGATCTTAAAAAACATAATGCATCAATTGTACTGTCATTAAGCCTGGAACGTAATTTTGTGCAAAAATTACCAGCTGTCGAAAACGCTCTTTCAGCATCTATGCTAGTTGGTGGTACTGTTAGCAACGCGCGATATACTTTTTCCAAGTATTTACCTCTAAATCCCTCATCTTCAAATAAATCGATTTCTCGTCGGATGGTTTTGGATATAACTGATTTCTGTATTGTATTTTGGTTTGTTGAAATTTTTTTAGTTATCGCTAATTCTAATTTTTGTTCAAGAGACAATTCCTTTTTTACTATTGACGTTAGTGTCATCATCATCTTCGATAACTGTACCGAATTCTTCTGAATGTGGATAGGTTTATGGGTAAAAAATTTTAAGAAAATTTACTATAAACTTTATCAAATTTGAATTGGTTAGTCTCTATTCTTCTTTTTCATTTTCATTTTTAAAATCATTATAATTATGTAAATACCGTAAGACATTTTCTGTTTCGGTATGCCTTTCTTCTGTGTAATTTTTCAATGTTATATATGTGGTATCGAAAATCGAGGTATGGCCTCATCGCGACCGCCTAGACTAAACAGTCTAGGCGGCTGTTTATAAGATGCGTGCTGCGGAGGCCCTTCGATCCCTACGTTAAGGAATGCATGTGCGTACGTATGAATGAGTGCATGGATGTATGAGTACGAACGAGTGACTGAGCGGAGCGAATGCTATTTAGTTCTTTATAAGCCACGATACGAGTCAGTTCAAAGATATATTCATTTTATATTACCTTTTAGTATATAGTTTTAGTTAATAAACTTAGTTTTACTCTATATTTTAACATCTTAATATAACCAATCCCACATATATAATTCTTCAGATAGTGATGTGTGCTGTTCTTTGAGTGACTGCAACATGAAATTTATTGTTGCATTAGCTGTTAATAAATTAGAATCTCTCCGACATAATGTCTCTACAGCCAGTTTTATTGGAAGTAGAGCTGATACAGTTCTGGATATTAAGTCGAATTTAGTATCGGAAAAATTAATTTGCAGGTTTAAGTCGATTATTGCTTTTTGGATTGGATTTTTTAGTTTCAAAAATCGTTCCATCATTAGGAGTAAACTGTTCCAACGTCTTTTAGAATCTAATATTAACATATGTTTTGTTTTATTTTCAGTTAGTATATATTTTTGTAATAAGGCATTTTTTGTAGGGGAACGTTTAAATATCTTAACAATTTTTCGAACTATATTAATTATAAGAAGCAATTCTTGATGAATTAATATTTCACCCTCATTAGCAATATCTTCTCCAACAATTACATTGTTATTATCTTCATTGTCAGTATCACTCTCACTTTCAGTCTCTTCAAAGTCGGAATCAGAAGTTTCTATATCCACAGTATTTGGGCTCTTCTGTTCTTTATTTTTTTGGTATAATGCATCTATTACTCCTAATTGAACCCCATGAGCATAGCATAATTGCTGATTTGCACCTGAACATACAGTGGAGACAATTTAAAAAATTTCTAGTAAATACTGAAAAACGGTATTTAAATTTGCGAATACCAGTATTACAAAATTGTACAAATGGCTCAAAATACCGGTATTCGGTATTCCGGTATACCGGTATTGCAATCCCTATTCCCAATGTATTTTTGAAATTTTTCTGCCAAACACGATATGCAAATTGCGACTGCTGGCATTAAAGTCGACGTCACAAAATACAGTCCCTGGTCATCGAATTAGGACCACGTACAAAAATTTCACTTTTATGTTTATAATGTTATATCATATATGGAAAATTGTCCTTGGTCATTCAGATTATTACAAAATACGTTGATAACAAAGTATACATAGCTATAGATTTGTTACTGTTGTGATAATAATAGAATTGTGTGGACAATTCTCCAGACTTGAATGCCATAGAAAATGTTTGGAGCTTACTCAAAAGACTTGTTTACAACTCTCCAAGCACCACATTATCTGAGTTGAAGACAAAAATTACAGATATTTGGGAAAATAACGAAGGTATAAAGCATATAATAAAGCAATGCATACAAAGCATGCCGGAAAGGATACTAGTTGTCATCAAGGCAAAGGGTGGAAATACGAGATATTAACATGCGTTCATAGTGTTGTGTACAGTAGTAGTGTATTGTGTTATTAGTTAATAAACTATATCATTACAATTTGAACAGGTCTTTTAATTTTACGCAAAACATGAAAAATGCCGAAAATTTGGAGTGGTCCTAATTCGATGACCAGGGACTGTATAATCACGTGCTTGCGCAAGTACAGCCACTCTGAGTTTTTACTAGTATAAGGCACTCGCCGGAAATTCACGTAAAGAGGCTGTAGGGCCGAGCGTCGTTCTTTTTGACCTCTTGATCCTCCCTACTCCTTCCCGTGAATTTCCGTTCCTCCCTTCTTCGCGGGTTTGTACGAGGGCAAGGGAGCTCTATCTGTCCTCGTCTAGGTGGATCCGAAAAATTGTTAAAGTTGCCTCGAGACGCCCGTATTCCACGGGGCTGTTCTGATATGGAAAATCTCCACATCTGTTGAACACCCCTCAAGGTCCCGGACGCCTCGAGGCAACGTGCCCACCTAGACCAGGCTCAAGCTTTATTTGATCGCCAGAGCCGTCCTTGGAAGAGCTCCGCCTGCTTCTCCTTCCCGTGCGCTCGAGAGCTCGCTGATTGCTTAGCCTTTCACTTGCTAGGTTCGGACCTATTGACACGCGCGTGGTGGCGTATTGGGGCGACATTCGTATCTAACCGCTCGCGCTGGAAAGACGTGCTACGCACGTCGGTAACGGAAAACAAAACGACGTGCGTGGCACGTCGACCAAGGTTATTTGTTGAAGAACAGTTTCAGATCGCACCACGTCGCGTGCAGGGTAAAACAGAAGTATTATTAATGAAAAAGTATGCTCCGATATGTTTTAAATCAAATACGATTAATAGATTTTAATGTTTTTGAACTTCTGGCGATGATTTGGTGGAATTCAACCACTAGGTGACGCCTTACGGCGAAATATAATGCTCCGTTCTAGCACGCGCATTTGTAAATTAATTTCTAGCGCAAACAGTTAAGAAACTCCGCGACAGCAGAACGCAAGGCGTTCTCGCGTTAAAGAACACATTGCTGCGGCCGAGCATTATATTTCGCCGTAAGGCGTCACGTAGTGGCTGAATTCCACCAAATCATCGCCAGAAGTCCAAAAACATTAAAATCTATTAATTGTATTTGATTTAAAACATATTAGAGCATACTTTTTCACTAATAATACTTTTGTTTCACCCTGCACGCGACGTGGTGCGATCTGAAACTGTTCTTCAACAAATATCGTTGGTCGACGTGCCACGCACGTCGTTTTGTTATCCGCGATCGACGCGCGTGGCATGTCTTTCCAGCGCGAGCGGTTAGATACGAATGTCGCCCCAATACGCCACCACGCTCGTGCCCGTAGGTCCGGCCATGACACCGAGAGAGTGTCTGTGAATCAGTGACATCTCAGCTATATGTATGGGTGAAGTTGGCGGTGTTTCTCCAAGGACGGCTCTGGCGATCAAATAAAGCTTGAGCCTGACCTAGACAATGGACTCCCTTTACCGACGGCTCACGACCCGGCTCCTGTCCACCTCGGACGGTCCTAGACCCACGCAGTCCCAAAATATTTGCGTGTACTAATTATAAGTGGCAAATGGGCTCCGCGCAGAGTCGGCCGCCCGAAGTCGATACAATGGCGGAGACCGGATCGTAAACTGTCACCCCTACAAGCTATTAATCCTATTTGATTTAAGGCATGTTTGATTTATGAAACTGTTCTTCGACAAATAACCTTAGTCGACATGCCACGCACGTCGTTTGGATCTCCGTAACCGACGTTCATGGCACGTTTTACCAGCGCAAGTGATTAACTATGAATGTCGCCCCAATGCGCCTCCGCGATCGTGCCAATAGATCCGCGGCCAGCAAGCGAAAAGCAAAGCAATCGGCGATCATCTCTCATGAAGTAACGGTACCTAATCTGTGTTTACATTGGTGCTCGAGCTGAGGGCGAACTTAAAAAAGGACAGACAGTAGAAGAGACAGAGAGGTCCAAACTAGCAGGGAGAGCGGCCCGAACGTATCAAGGGGCAATGCCAATTGGAGGATCGACTGTTTTCATTATTGATCTTTTTTTGTAAAAACCTTTGCTAACGTACTTGTGAGATTTTTCTGATTAAAATGATACCAAACACGATATAGTTTGAATTATATTTACTTACTATTTACATAATTCAAACAATTGTGATTGATATCAATTTAATCAGAAAAATCTGAGAAATACATTGGGGAAAGTTACATTACGAAAAACTAATAAATAAAAATGTTTATTGTTGCATTAGCAATGCCACGCCGATACTTACTGGCCGCTCGCTTTGTTTGTTTGGTTTCTCCGTTTCTTTTACTGTCTTGCATTTATCCAGCTTTTACTACACTTGACGCTCTCGGAGGAGCTCCGCACGCGCATTTGTAAGTTAATTTCCTGCGCCCAAGAACAGACCACAAACATTATTCCTGTTATAAATCATTTACAAAATCTTCCATATCCTATACAACAAATCAGTAGAGTAATAAAGAACATGGACGAATATACCTAACGTCTTTAACGGAAGGATTAACATTCATTGAATCCGAATGCACACACATGTTACGAGCCGCGCCAGTGGCAGAACGAGACCGAATGTGTAAATACAATTGTTTACTTGCTAGAGTTAAAGGATTGCAACGAGGCTAGGAATTATATCCGGGGACCGGACTAGCCTATAGACTAACTATAGGGTTGCCGTGGCCCGTTAATAACGAAAGGCACCTCGCGGTATTTTCGCGCTAGTATGGCACATCAGACCCGTACCAAAGGATACGGGGGTACCGCCACTAGCTGGTATAAGGGAAATGGAAATTTGTTGCAACCCGTAGACTCTTTCTCTTCTAACAAACACCCGTAACGTTAATTTTAAAAATCTTATTCACCCCGAGCGGTAAGAGTGAATAAGGGAGATCGTTGCTCTGTTACATGAAGATTAAGGAAGTAAATTGAAATAACTAAAACGTTTGAATGTCACAATGTGAATATAAAGGTATATTAAAAGTTATAATCCATAGTCGTTCAGAATGCAATTGCAATGAATGATTCTTAATTTTAAACTTAGCCGAAATTCACGCGTTGGTTCGCGGGGGTTTCCACGTCTTATACTTACAATAGTCAAACGAATGCGAAAGTCGTGGACTTTGAAATTTCTGTACCCTAACTATCAGCGTAACATTCTAAAGAACACTGGACCCCCGAGGAGTCAAACAATGTCTCGCTTATATAGGGTTCGGTTTTGGGAAAAACTACAGAAAAATGAGTGGAGGTGGTAGGATTCCGGAAGGGATATTAGGGGACCAAGGTAGCATGGAATATATCTGGACAGGATTTTAGGGGATCGTAGTTTGTTTATACTAGTTGCTCGGACAGTGATCCTGTACAACAAGACCCCTTCGGTTTACATCTTTACGTAAATTTTCTAACGGTCGGCTGGTATCAGATGAAAAATAAAAGGTTCAGGGCCGCATGAAATAAAAGTTTCAGGGCCGTACGTAACACACACATGCACACGCGCGAGCGTAAGATTTTGTAATCTATAAATATACCGCCTGCATGACAACACTTTACAGAATAAAAACGGGAGCTATATGTAAAAGACACCCACAAGCACTCATTCAAACATAACATAGCCATCGATGCAACAATAAGGTTGTAAAGTAAATAGTCAGGGGTACATAGAACAACTAATCATAGATATCACAATAATTAAGTAAGCAACAAAACAGAAACTTACATACTACATCAACTACAAAACGGCATTCTGCTCTATGCGACATGGCTAAAGAAGCTATTAAAAATATAGAAAACTGATGTACAAATCTGACAATTCGTTACTAGTATCGCACCAAACAGCTTTAAATGACTATACAGTTGATACAGCTGCAATTACATCACATCATACAGGAAGAAGTGCAAGCTCTGTTATACCGAAAACATGCAATATCAGGCGAATATTATTACATACTTTGCTTATAATTACCAGATATATGAACCAGACTTGGTAACATTTTTCTTAATTCAGTAAAGATCCGAGAAGTCAGAGAAAGGGGAGAAATAAATGGCAATTATAATATTAATCATTTTGTTGCGGATATGTCAAGTATTTCATTATTTTGATTATATTTTTAAGGTGACTTGTGCGTGGATCCTCGACCAGCTGTAAGGAAATCAGCTAGCCAAACCTTATTTTCAACAATATCTGCTCATGGCAGCTTGTTGCATCAACCAACTTGGCAAGCTGTACTTTGGCAGGTCTTGTTTCCTTTGTTGGACAAAGTTAGGAGTTTATCTAATTCAGCTAGCAGCGAGAAGGTTGACACTAGTGGAAATATACTTATTCATCATAGTCGAAATACTGCACAAAAGCAGTGGGCAGAAACACAGGTAGTATTTTATATGGATAGTCAATTTTATATTCTATTACCTTTCGTGATACAGTCTATCTAATAAGAACGTGAACGAGGTATCTTTAAAACTTGATATATTGAATATATTAATATTAATAGATTCCAATAATATGTTTCGTATTGTCTTACATTCGGTTATTACTAGATATTGTACAGTTCGTGCTGTTCAGAAATGAATAGTCCTTCAAAATGAGTTCTATGTCTGCACAACCCCTCGAACACATTTTTTTGTGCCATTTCCCAAAACAGTGGGAGGCAAACTGCGGCCCGCTGCAGATTTTGAAATGATGGTTTAGAAATTATGAGTTTCAGTGTATCAAAAAAAGTTTATTCAAGGGGCTGTTCCTTTTTGCATATACACGCAAACCTGTTTTTGTGCGGTGGATAGGGACCGCATAAAAGAAAACGCTTAAAAAAATCGCAAAAAACTTCACGAGTAGCTATAAGAAATAGTTTTCTCAACATAATTAAAAAGTATTTTTTTTTATGCGGTGAATAGGGACCGCATAAAAAAAGTCTCACGTAGAAAATAACTCAAAGCTTACGAAATAACCAGGAATTGTTTTTTTAACGAAATCAAGACACGAGGCTTGGTAGCTACTTGGAATCTGATTTAGAAAATACACATGCGAACATTTTTAAATATTTTATTTAAATATTTACTTATTTTACACATATAGAACTTTTCAAAACGTATAACTATTGTAGGAATTAAACGGGAAAGATCAAGAATGTTTATTTTAATTGAGGCGGCGACGTGCAACAAACACGTCGCATCGAAAACGCGACAGCGCGTCGCCACATATTTTACATTTACGCCAAGAGGCCCTTGAGCCTGGCGACGGTCCGTCATCGCATCGACGGGGCCCTTACAGCTCGACCGATCCCGGGAAAACAGCGAAGGAAATCTGTTACAGGATTGGTCGGGACGAAGCAGCAACAAACTGCATAAAAGGGCGAAGAAAATATTCTTCAACACAGTCTGAACCGTATACGACCGCGAACACGTTGCACGCGCAACACCAAATAAAGTAACGTACGTTTCCATCGAAACCAACTTATTTAATCTCCAGCCAGTCTCCCACATTAATTAACAGCGAATCGAATATTAATATAACACAAAACAAAACGACACAAATTATATAATAGATAACGACACAAAACAATTCGGACTACACAAACAACTCAATTATTAATCTCTCTCGTACAATTCTCTCTCGGATCTCACAGAAGTCTCTCAGAAGTCTCTCGGAAGTCTCTCTGCCAATTCTCAATCGCACATATATTTATAACATTCACACGGCATACTCGTTCAGCACTCGCACTCTCGTCATCAGCTGTTTGCCATAGTGATTACCGATCGATAGCTCCGGGGTCGTTGGCCTCTAAGGACAAATGAAGATCCTGTTCCCGGAAGCTTCTCGATGGTTTTACACATTCAGGGCAAACAACTGATGCTCTATATTCATAACTAGAAATCCATTCATACCACACTATTATCCTTCGTAGCCTGACAATACGCGAACTTTTTTGCGGTAAACTGGTACAAAATCGCTTTCGTCACTTGAAGATATGTATAGACTTCAATAACATACAATGTAATCGGCTAACGCAATACTTACGTAATGTGATGAAATACATATTAAAAATCGAAAAATATGGCCAATCAAACCTACTACTTATTTATTGATAACTTCGTCAATTATGTTTCAATTGGATTGAAATTTTCATATACCGCACAAAATAAATCGCACAAATAAAAAATCGCACAAAAACAGGTTTGAGTGTACACAGTTTTCCATAGAAATTAAAGTATTTAATAAATTATGTATATTGGCTTCGCCGACAATTTGGATGTTCAGATGATGATAAAATTACACATTTGAGAAAGAACCCAGCCGCAAAATCGTTGCGTAGGATAGATGTCCGAAAGGTGCCATGGGTCTGACATGAACTGTTTTCTTGCAAATTAATGTAGGATTGGATGTCGGTAACCGCGATCGCGGCTGAATCCGCGCTTCGGCGAAAGCGGTTACGCGGCAAGAAGGCAACGCCCGCGAACCTAAACAAAAGCGTTGCGAAGGCGCCGCGTGAGTTTGACGGTGGGCCGCGAGCGTGCGGCTGACTACAGCCAATGGCGGTACCTAGCGACGGACGCCAGGGCATTGACCCGGGAATTTCGGAAACGCGGTGCGGAAATCGCAGTCGTTGCAAAGGGCGCGGATAGTGGTTGCGAGAGAGTCTGCTCGCAACAGGCGACGAGTACGAGCGAGATTATCTAGGCGTGGTGAAAGAGTTATGGCGAGTCGGGAGGAATTTAGTTTTGTTATATTTAACTAGCATAGCTAATTAGGTTTAGCTAGTACATAACTGTGTAGTTTTAGTAACCGCATACAAACATTTTGTAAGAACGTGGACATCTTTGCACCGGACCTCCCATTATCCTCCACGATCTCTGATCCTACATTAATGTTAAAATTTCATTCCCGTGATTGGATTTCTAATCGGTGCACAACGCTGAAAGCAGAGATTCATAGAGAAAAGAAGCACAGGAACTTCCCTTATTCGTTGGCGTGTCACAACTACCAGTGTGAATCAGACACATATACACGGGTTTCGAACATGTGCCGACTCGATCCAACCAATAAAAAAAACGGCCGCACCGGCAACACGCGTATCACGGTCCGAGATTCACCGCGTGGCATGCCTGCTGCTGCCGAGGCCTAAGCTTGAAACAGTTTAATGCCTTATGACTCTCCGACGAAGGAGGAAGTTCACCGCAAGCTGAAAAATTTGTTTTATATAATGACTATATTAACGGAAATGATGGTTGGATTACCTAGAAATCAATCTCCCTTCTTTCAATTTGCGTGAGAAGACGACATGTGTAATGCGAACTTGAAATTTCGCGTTTTCCGAAGTCGCCAAAACAAGAGAACTTTACTTTTGAGTTCGTTTATTCTGAATTAGATACGTTTGTGCAGCGAGGCGGTATCGAGTAAGAGTAATGAATGTAATGATTTAGAATTGTGTAGGATTATGGGAATTATGTATTAATGAACGTTATGAGCAAATTGGACGTTGAGTAGAATATCAGAGAATTGTGATTGAATAAAATGAGTGAATAAAATTTTAAGGGCTTTAGGCAAAGGAGTGGGAGAAGGATGTTAGAGTTTGGGAGTCGAAGGGTTAAAATAAGAAAATAAACACACATTACACGTACATTACACGTGCACAATTATGAAGAATCTCCGAATTTGAGGAAGTTGCGGCAATTTGAAGGGACAGAAGTTGAGGAAGATTTGGAACATAGTTTAGAAAGCTGAGCACTATAATTCATGATTTAATTTTTTTATATTCAACAACGAAAATGGTAATAAAATCAACGACCGAGTCGTAGTCTACTTACTTTGTACTCTATTTGTATCTGTGTACGCCGCTGCGCACCGGTTAGGGCTCGGGGAATCAACGCTGTGTTGGTTCAGTAACCGTGGGAAGATCGAGCGACCGTAAAAGGTCCAGCCGGTTAAGCGTGGAAAAAGTGAAAGATAGGTCTCTCAAAACAACCCTTTTCTGCAAAGTATGAAACCGTTACCCATACTGCAGGGATAGTTACAAGGTGACACGTATTTTGCTGTTTTTGCCTTAAAACTCATTTTCTCACTTTCCGCAAAGCAATGATACACTTCAGATTGAGACTTTTAATGCGCATTTTAAGTTACGTTGTTTACCATACTTTATTGTCACACCAATTCCTCGTTATTAAGAATTGTTGGAGGATCTGGAATTTCTCCTGTATCCAAATGCAATTAATGAAACACTACAATTACAATAGAGTAATTGACGTATCATAAACCTGCGGACTTTAACCCATCAACTTGTGCGCTCGAGTTAATTCGAGCGCGCTAAACAGGCCAAACTGTGCACACTCGAGATAATTCGAGCGACGTTTTATTTTATGATGCTATAATTTTTCACACTCGTATATAATAGAGAATTGAAAATAACAATGTAAAAGCCAAGAAAAAAAATTGTTTTACTTGATATTTATCATTTACATAGGATTGTAAGCTATAACAATTATTTATTCAAGAATAAAATATAGCCTTTTTCCATGGAACAAAAGCGCAGTATATCAAAATTGTCCACCAAAAGAAAAGTTGAATCAGGACCGGTAACAAATGGAAACCTTTCAGGAGATGGATTTGGTTGGACATTGCTTATCTCCTTCCAATCAACGGCTATATCATCTTCTGAACTATCTTCAGAATCACTACTATAATTATCACTTTCTTCTGAGCCGCTTTCCGACAAAGGGTCTAGCAGGATAAGGGGGTCAAAAGTGCCATGGAAGCTATTTTATTCCACGACGCGTCATTCGATAGGTAACCATAAGAAACCATTGTACACAAATTTTTAATCCGATAGCTTGACCGGGAGGGTAGTTATGGAGTAAATTCGAAAAACCAGTTTTTGCCTCATTTTCGCCACTTAATTATGTGTAAAAATGTCGAAAAAATTCTGACACATTCTAAACATGATTCCACACGTTAGGAATGATTTTCAGATTCTTCCGTTGCAAGTGCCACGCGCAAAAAATCAAAAACGAATAAAAAATGGGAAAAATATAGATTTTGCACTGAAATCTTCAAGACAATAATAATTACAAATAATTACAGTAAGTACCCGATGTAACCATTAATATGCTCAATTTTTTTCATATTTTTTTGATATGGTGCAACACTGTCGGAAAAATCAAAAACCGATTTCTGGGACGCATTTCGGGCTGAAACGCGATCAGTATTTGCTATCTTTGCATTATTTTAATACAGTATGTTCATTTTATTGCCTTCAATGTTTCTACACGCGAAAAGATACGTGTTAAGAAAGAGAATCAAGATAATTAAGTAAAACGTTAATTGTATGCACCTTATATGCTAGAATTTTGAATGTTGTCCCAAGAGTTGAAATGGTACAGTGGCTAGAGTGTCTGGCTGTGGAACCGCTGGAAACTTTTTGTCGCGAGTTCGAGTCCCCACGAGAGACTTAATTTTTTCCCCCATTTTTTTCTCGTTTTTGATTTTTTGCGCGTGGCACTTGCAACGGAAGAATCTGAAAATCATTCCTAACGTGTGCAATCATGTTTAGAATGTGTCAGAATTTTTTCGATATTTTTACGCATCATTAAGTGGCGAAAATGAGGCAAAAACTGGTTTTTCGAATTTGCCCCATAACTACCCTCCCGGTCAAGCTATCGGATTAAAAATTTGTGTACAATGGTTTCTTATGGTTACCTATCAAATGACGCGTCGTGAAATAAAATATCTTCAAGGGCACTTTTGACCCCCTTATCCTGCTAGACCCTTTTTTTAATTGTGGAACACTTTTGTAAATAATGTGAAAAAATGTCACATTAATAATCATAATTAGCTTCAAAAGCCGTAACAATACAAATGTGGCGTAAGAAATTATTATGTCAGTATTATGAAGAAATACCCGCTTTTCATTTTTTTTTGGTATGATACATTTTTACAAAAAATCGGAAGAAATTGTAGATTAATAATCATAATAATCTTCAAATGCTATAAAAATATAAATGCAGTCATATGAATAATTAAGCCAATAATATAGACAATTGTTGATTTTTAATTTTTTTAACTATGCACCACCCATATCAAAAATCTGAAGAAATCATACATTAATATTTCTGACATGATGCAAATACTGTAAAAATATGAAAGTGGTCATAAAATCAATGTTTTTAAAAACTTTTTAATAAAAGATCGGTCTTCCAACGAAAAAGTCTAAAATATTCAGAGGTATGCACACAACTGGCTACAATATGAGTAATTTTTTTCAGAATTGTCTATGAAGCCAAACAAGAGAAAACTGGCAGAAACTGTAAAATACGTTTCACCCTGTAACTATCACTACAGTACGGGTAACGGTTTCATACTTTGCAGGCAGGGGTTGTTTCGAGAGACCTATCAAATGGTATGCACCAAGCTTTAAATTCAATTACCATTAGGGGCACTTTTTCCATGCTTACCCAGTTAGACCCTTCGCATTAGTGTATGTCGGTGTTGGGTCAAACGCTACCAGGCATAGTACCTGGGACGATGCAGAACTGCGGTTATTGGGCAGGAATGTGATTAGGAAGAATATTGATCCTATCTTTTGCGCACAGCGACTGGAATTGAACTCCCTGCCTGTTCCCTTGGGCTCCTGACCTGCACACTTGGGTCATTAACAACAGAGTTTGGAATTAACCGCTCGTCTTCCGCGTCCTTGGACGAGCGCCTACCTCCTCCGAACGCACGTCTTTGGTACCCCTGATCCACATAACCTTTCACATCTAGCGCATTCAATCATTCATTCTCACACCCGCATGCAAATTGAAAGAAGGAAGATTGTTTTCTAGGTAATCCGACCACCATGTCCGTAAATATAGACATTTTAGAAGATAAAGGGTATAGCAGGATAAGGGGGTCAAAAGTGCCCTTCAACCGATTTCAATGGGGACGGTCTCATTCGATAGATAATGCTCGGCGATTGATGTCTACAAATTTTTAACCCTGAATTTTGACCGGAAGGGTAGTTATGGGGAAAATTAAAAAAACAGGTTTTTGGCCCTTTTTCCCCATTTATTGAGGCGTAAAAAATCTAAATAAATTCTGACATATTTTACACGGTACCGGACATATTGGAGAATTTTTTCAGATTTTTCCGTCGAAGTAGCTAAGCGTGAAAAATCGGCAAAGTAAAAAAAAACGGAAAAAAGAAGATTTCGTATCGAAATCTTCGAGGTACAACTTTTTGGTTTATATAGTAACAATCTAACACCTACGATTGTTATCCCCAATTTTTTTCAGATTTTTAAACCACCTGCGTCATTGTGAAAAAAATCGAAAACCGATTTTCGGGACGTATTTTGATCTAAAACGCAAGAAGTAATTGTTATTTTTCCATTATTTTGATAGAGTATGTTCATTTTGTGCTTTTCAATGTTTCTGCATACAAAGCAATGCAAAGGATTGAATTGATTCAATTATTCGTAAGCTACACACTTCCTTACCAGCTAAAAATACGAACGTTCTTTCAACAGCAGCGATGGCGCAGTCGGTAGAGTTCTTGGCTGCGGAACCTCTCGAAACTTTTTGTCGCCGGTTCGAGTCCCAATGAGGCAAAATAAGTTTTTTTTTTTTTTTTTTAATCATTCACTGCATAACAACAAATAATAATTATTTTTCAATTTTTCAATGGTTTTTAAACATTTTTAAATACTTATTCAATATGAAATATATGTAAAAATAATTATGGAGCATATTGTTTTTTTCATTGATTCGTCCTAGCCACATCTCGTTATTCTTTTGTACATTGAACGAATATTAGTTTACTGTAACGAGTGCAAATATGTATTCAATATTAAAAGGATCCAATTGTATATTCTGATGAATTGTAATGAAGGTGATGTCTAACGGAAAGAAGCGTCTATTTCTTATTAAACATTCTTATTTTTGTATTTACCGCTTCTCCATTTATGCAGAGATCATCCAAAATGGACAATGAATTGAAAGAAAGAAGGTATATTGGGATTTCATCCGTTATAATGCCTTTACTGGTTTATGCAAATCAACTTCTTCAGCTTTAGGTTTTGTGCCCCATTGCAATCGTGTTTTCCAACCACTTTAAGTACACGAAAACATTAAATTCAGTTCAGAAGGTTTTATTGTTTTATTACACTTACTCCAGTATTATGTACTCCCTTCAGTTATCTAGTCCGCAATTACCTGCGTAGCGTGTAGGTAGCGGGCAGGTACCGAGTTGTACCTTTAGAACTGATGATCATTGTTTTTAAATTATTGACTGCATAAATGTTATTAATACGTAAATGAATATTAATGTAAAAATACGAATGATAGATTATCATTTGATGATTAGGCTACAGTATCTAGCTGCGGAATACTTGAAACTTTTCTCTCGCCAATTCACCTCCCATGAAATATAATTAGAAAACAAATGTTTTTAAGTATTAAGTGGATAACAATTGTTAATACGGAAATTAATATTAGTGTGAAAATATAAATGGCATGCGATAGATTACCTTTTGATAATTAAAAGTTGAAACACGTTTCGTGTGGCTTTAATCCTCGTCACTATATACATTAATGATGGGCACCACTTCATTTTTATTAAATATTTTTGTCAATATGTCTGAAGGCCTAATAATTGTCGATAGATACCGTGCGTGCGACAGGTAGTATATTATTGCAGCAATGTGCGAACAACAACCTATGGTACGGTTACCACTCGCACATTCACAGCAATAACATTTGATGCCCGAAATTCCAATTATATTAGGGGTATAGTTAATGAAGCAACGATAAGTTCTTTGATTAATGTGGCGTGATCGGACGAGGCATTTAAGAATATTGAGGAGTTGATTTGCATAAAACAGTAAAGGAATTATAACGGACGAAATCCCAATATACCTTCTTTCTTTCAATTCATTGTCTATTTTGGATGATCTCTGCATAAATGGAGAAGCGGTAAATACAAAAATAAGAATGTTTAAAAAGAAATAAACCCTTCTTTCCGTTAGACATCACCTTCATTACAATTCATCAGAATATACAATTGGATCCTTTTAATATTGAATACATATTTGCATTCGTTACAGTAAACTAATATTCGTTCAATGTACAAAAGAATAACGAGATGTGGCTAGGACGAATCAATGAAAAAAACAATATGCTCCATAATTATTTTTACATATATTTCATATTGAATAAGTATTTAAAAATGTTTAAAAACCATTGAAAAATTGAAAAATAATTATTATTTGTTGTTATGCAGTGAATGATTAAAAAAAAAAAAAAAAAACTTATTTTGCCTCATTGGGACTCGAACCGGCGACAAAAAGTTTCGAGAGGTTCCGCAGCCAAGAACTCTACCGACTGCGCCATCGCTGCTGTTGAAAGAACGTTCGTATTTTTAGCTGATAAGGAAGTGTGTAGCTTACGAATAATTGAATCAATTCAATCCTTTGCATTGCTTTGTATGCAGAAACATTGAAAAGCACAAAATGAACATACTCTATCAAAATAATGGAAAAATAACAATTACTTCTTGCGTTTTAGATCAAAATACGTCCCGAAAATCGGTTTTCGATTTTTTTCACAATGACGCAGGTGGTTTAAAAATCTGAAAAAAATTGGGGATAACAATCGTAGGTGTTAGATTGTTACTATATAAACCAAAAACTTGTACCTCCAAGATTTCGATACGAAATCTTCTTTTTTCCGTTTTTTTTGACTTTGCCGATTTTTCACGCTTAGCTACTTCGACGGAAAAATCTGAAAAAATTCTCCAATATGTCCGGTACCGTGTAAAATATATCAGAATTTATTTGGATTTTTTACGCCTCAATAAATGGGGAAAAAGGGCCAAAAACCTGGTTTTTAAATTTTCCCCTATAACTACCCTTCCGGTCAAAATTCAGGGTTAAAAATTTGTAGACATCAATCGCCGAGCATTATCTATCGAATGAGACCGTCCCCATTGAAATCGGTTGAAGGGCACTTTTGACCCCCTTATCCTGCTATACCCTTTTTCGACTTACGGTAAGCTTCCTCCCGGGTAGTAAATCGCTTCAAGCTGATACCGCGGGAGCAGCAGGTATGCGAGGCTGTGAATATCGGACGTCATACTCTTTTGGCGCTTCTACCGTTTTTCTTATTGGTTGAATCGAGTCGTCAACACATTCGAAACCTGTGTATATGCGTCTGATTTACACTGGTAGATGTGATTCCTGTGCTTCTTTTCTGTATGGATCTGTGCTTTAGACGTACGCACCAATTGGAAAGCGAATCACGGAATTGGAATTTTAACATTAATTTGCAAGAAAACAGTTTATTTCGTACCCGTGGTCCTTTCATGACGTTTCATGGACATTTTACCTACCCGACGAAATGAATGCGATAAGCCGATAAAAAGGTTTGACCTTAATTTCTAAACCTTTCCCGGATTTTGCAGATCAGATCTTTCACAAATGTCCATCTTTCAGAAGGTGTAGAGCAACGCCTGGTTCGTAGGTACACATAATTTGGAAACACCCTGAACACGCTCGAGACCGGCATCGAAAGTTGCAGATAGATTGATATTATTGACTTGATCTTTACTTCTATACGAATTTTTATTCTATACACAGGGTGTTTCCTCTAACGCGACAAACGATCTTTCATCCACTTGCAGCCATCTGATAGAAAAATGTTAAAAACGAGAATTGCTGGGTATGGAGTGTACAATACATGTAAGATTGGATTTACGAACTCACGGGAATTTCGAGATACAAATACTTTATTATGAAAGATTAGAAGAAAAATAGGAAAAAAAAGATGTCTAATACAAAATAAATACTATGCTATGGATCGCTCTTAAATCTTTCGTTGTGGAGCGCTGGGAAATGAATTGCTCTCTGGGCAGCCGACCTGACAGTGGGCGATCGGCCGCGCGGAGGGCACGATGCGCGAGTCATTCCTAACACGGAGTGCGGAGTCGATTTTACTGGTCTGTTCCTTCAGGCGGCTGGCCGGCACGTCGGCCAAACAATAATGTTAATAACAATAACAATTTTAGTCATCTTTAACAATCTATAATATAATAAACTTGTTTTGTATGATATAATTTAAAGCAGGGTTCAATGCATATTCCAACGTTACAGTTTTTACATTCGAATCGTGTTTCAGTTCACATTTTGTGTTTGCTGCAACCCACACATTCCTGTTGGATTGGTATATTTTCATGGAAAGTGTCTTGAAATCAGTGGCAGAAGATTATCTTTGGATGCAGTTTGGCCTCCAGACTTATTGCTGCATGTATTTTTATTTGGATATTTTAGTAGAATTTCTGGAATCAGACATAAATGAAATTTCGCAAATGTTATATTCTTTTTGGACGTAATTTTGTAGAATATGTAATTATCGTAAATCGAAAGGTCCAGAGTGTGGAAAAGGAATTTCTCACACCATTTCAGAGTATTCCGGACAGTATTAATGGAATTTAAAATCGTATCGGTTTTATCAACTTCTCCCATAACGCGATTATAGTCTACTATGACACTTGGTTTTAGAATTGGTGTTTCCGTTTTAACTTAATTTTTTTTGTTTCTACATACTCAACAGAATGATAGCTTGATAACACTTCTCTTTTGTCCATCTGTTTTCGTGGTAGCATGTTTATCCGTAGACTGAAATGCAACTTCGCCTTTGCATAATTTATTAGATATATTAGGCATTCAACGTCTGGTTTTCCTTACAGTTCCAAATGCATTTGTCTTATTTTGATGTACGAGGGAAAATAATGCCGGGCTTAAGTACTAGCTATCGGTGACCAAAACATGACCTTTATTCAGATACTGTTCCATCAAGGTCATGACAATATTCCCTGATTTGCCAATTTCTGTTAAATGATTATTGTTAGTTATATCCGTGCGTGCTTCACGATAGACAATAAAATCTTCGATGTATCCAGTATGACAGTCAACGATGACAAACGACTTAATCTCAAATCTACTTCGATTTGAAGGAATAAACTGCTTGAGAAAATATCGTCCTTTGAAAAGCAGCAAAATTTTGTCTATGCATAAATGCTGATACGGGTAAAATGCTCGTGAAAAGGATTTTCGCAGTCTATCAATGATGCTTCGTATCGTTATTAGCGCATCTTGATTTGTTGTCTCATTGTTATTGTGAAAGTGCAGCATTTGTGAAAGAGATATATATCTGTCTTCTTTCATGATTCTTGAAAAACTCCCCGTTCGTATTAATTCATCGGTTGACCAATATTCGTCTATTGACAATTTCTTTGTTCTTGACATTAGCATCGATAGAACAATAAATCGATACATTTCAGTCACTGTTTTGTTTTTCCAAGCAATCAATCGTGAGCACCTACTGTGTGAAGTTTTCGTGGCATAGTAATTGTTATTTTCTCTCGCAATATGTTCAAGCATATTTTCGGAAAAGAAAGTTATCGTGGTGATTGATGTGGACTGATGTCTGGTAATTTCTCCATGTTTTCGGAACTAGATTCCGAGTTACCTGACAGTAGGTGCTCTTGTGACATGATTTTTATTTTTACCTTTGTATCTAAATTCTCACAAAATTGCAGAATGTTCAGAATCCGATGACAGTTCTATATCATCGCAGGCCGTATTCGTCGATTTGTTCATGATGGGGGACAATTTATGGATATTATATTCGATTTTTGTGAAAAAAACTCTGAACAAGAAATGTATGCTGCTAGTGTGTTGAAAGAAAACGATTGAATGTACATTATTGGGAAACTGTTGATAAGAAATGAACATAGCTCCTAAAGGCGCTGTTCGTTCAGAAGCAGTGACTCTGGTTAAGTGCCTAAAGGCGCTGTTCGCAGGTAAAGGATTAGTACAGTAAACCCTCGATAAATGCACTCATTTCGGGGGCAAAGCAGTGCTCTTATCGTGTACCGGTGCCGAATTTGTGTTTACATTAGGGCTCGAGCCGAGCGCGAGCTTAAAACAAGACAGACTGTAGAAGAGACAGAGAGGTCCAATCCACAGGGGGACCGGCCCGAACGTATCGGTGAGGCAATACTAATTGGAGGGTCCGCCGTTTTCATTTTCGGTCTTTTTTTTTTTGAAAGCTTTGCTAACGTATTTGTGAGATTTTTCTGATTAAAATGATACCAAACACGATATAGTTTGAATTATATTTACTCAATATTTAATATATTTACTTAGTATTTACATAATTAAAACATATCGTGTTTGGTATCATTGTAATCAGAAAAATCTCAAAAATGCATTGGGAAAAGTTACATTCAGCAAAATCAATAAACGACCAAGTTTTTTGTTGCATTAGCAATGCCTCGCCGATACTTTCGTGCCGCTCACTTTGTTTGCTTGCACTATCTGTCCCTTCTACTGTCTGTCCTTTCTTAAGCTCGCGCTCGGTTGGAACCAGAATGTAAACACAGATTAGATGCCTCTGCTACCTAAGAGCAATATTCGGTCACGACCTGTGCATTTATCGAGGGAGGTGCCTATTCAGTGTTTTTATGCGGGTCCAGCTGACCGCGAATGTAGAAAGGGTCAGAATATGGAAAACCACCCCCTCGAAGATGCAGGAATTAAATGTAGCGGGACTCGTTTGTGATGGACTTGCCTTTCACTTGCCAGGTTCGGACCTATTGGCACGAGCGTGGTGGCGTATTGGGGCGACATTTGTCTTAAAGCAAAAAGTAAGCCCCTGTGGCACCCAGGCGTAGTTTAATTCCGTCTTCTAGCATTCCGAAAAAAAATCTAGTATTAGTCGGGAAAGATAAGAGTTGTAACCATACTGACTAATTGTAACAATGCTTAAATAACTGCCGTAAGAAGATTCCAACGAGGTAGTGGTCTAGTTGAAATTAAGAAATGAAACGTTATTCTAAAGCAGGCAAGCCGCTTACTTGATCGCAGCATGTGTCCTTGGAAGAGCTCCGCCTGCAACTCTTTTCGTGCGCTCGAGAACTCGCTGATTACTTTGCCTTTCACTTGCCAAGCGCGAACCTATTGTCACGAGCGGGAGGCGCATTGGGGCGACATTCGTATCTAACCACTCGTGCTGGAAAGACAACCCACGCGCGTCGATCGCGGAAAACAAAATGACGTGCATGGGACGTCGACCTATGTTATTTGTCGAAAACCAGTTTCAGATCGCACCGCGTCGCGTGCAGGGTAGAACAAAAGTATTATTAACACTTTGCATGCGGGCACGGTTTTCCAAGTATTTAAACGTGTAGCGGGCAAATCCAGGTTTTTCGCGTGCTAGTCAATTTGATAATTTACGAATCTTATTGATATCAAGGAACTCAATTTTGTAAATAAAAGATTGACTAATTAATTACATATAATTTTATTCGATTCTGATTCTGAATCACTGTCAGGTAAACGATATGTACAGGGTGTTTTAAACGGTTTTGTCATGGCTTCGGGGGGTTGTTCTAGAGCTCGGATTGGATGAAGATTTGTGAAAATTACATGCCGCTAAATCATTTGAGGAATCCTCGATTCAAACTGGCTCGGCTATCTTCTTCGTATCGTTACGTAGGTAAAATGTCTGAGAGGAACCATGGGTCAGAAGTGAACTGTTCTCCCGCAAATCGATTTTTAATTGGGCCTCCGCGATCTAATTTTTGCTTAGTAATTAAGAGAGTCAGCTGTTCCTTCGGAAAGAAACACACAAGTTATCCTTTCCGGCTAGGAAGACGTCAATGGCCTGCGCTCGGTGTCAGGTTCGCTCATGGGCCCTCCCGGGGAAAAGAACATAAACACTTGCACTTCTCTTAGTCGGTCGGTGACCCAGTCCCCCAATTTCTAACGTCGAGTAGCACGTTTCTGCTTAAACTATTCGAGCCGACAAGGATATCTTGTGTGTTTCTTTCCGAAGGAACAGCTGACTGTCTCACTTACTAAGTGAAAATTGAATCGCGGAGGCCCGATTGAAAGTCAATTTGCGAGAGAACGGTTCGTTTCTGTCCCATGGTTCCTCTCAGACATTTTACCTACGTAACAAGACGAATGCGATGAGCCAGCCCAAAAAAATCGGCTACCCTTCCGCGAATTTTGCGGCAGGTTGTTTTCACAAATCTCCATCCAATCCAAGGTGTAGAACAACCCCCCCCCCCCCCCCCCCCCCCCCAAGCCATGACAAAACGTTTTGAAACACCCTGTACGTAGGCGTTTTTTCTGTTGGTAAAATATCACCATCCTCTGAGGAGTAACTATCACTATCCGAAAGCTCATTATCATTAAGAAAAACATCTGACAACATATCAGCAATTATTTCGCTTTCATCACAATTGAAATCGCGTAAATCCATTTTCAAAATGGGCAAAAAGCAATAAAATAAAACTCTAGTAAAAACTGGTAAAATTTAAATATAGGATAAAGTAAAGCGCAAGCTCCTTCAAAGCCACAGAATGCAGTTTATTGCAGTTTATTGCGCAACTGAGATTACAGTCTCCCGCTCTCAACGTTCGTTCTTTTTCGGACTGTGATCACAGTCTCCCGCTTACAATGTGTTAATGAAAAAGTATGCTCAGATATGTCACTTAAATGAAATACGATTAACAGATTTTAATATTTTTGGATTTCTGGCGATGGCTTTGGTCGAATTCGACTACTACGTGACGCCTTGTGGCGAAATATAATGATGCGTTCTAGCACGCGCATTTGTAAATTAATTTCCAGCGCAAATAGTTAAGGAACTCCGCTGCAGCAGAACGAAAGGCCGCAGCCGCAACAATGTATTCTTTAACGCGAGAAGGCCTTGCGTTCTGCTGCCGCGGAGTTCCTTAACTATTTGCGCTGGAAATTCATTTACAAATGCGCGTGCTACAACGCAGCAATATGTTTCGCCATAAGACGTCACGTAGTAGTCGAATTCGACCAAGGCCATCGCCAGAAGTCCAAAAACATTAAAATCTATTAATCGTATTTGATCTAACATAAAGAGTGCAAGGTCTTCTGGTCACGGATTTAGTTCAAATTTTGTAGGATGGTAGATTTAGTTTCCCTGTTGATGAAGATATATGGAAATAGGGGCCACTACTCAATAATTTTTTAGATATTTGCAATTGAAGATGCAATTCACTCGTTAAATTCAGTTCTGTAGCAAACGATTACACGTAATGGGTTTAGCGTAGCAGCAACGGATCGGTGTTCCGCGTCGTTAGGAGCCGGGTTCGAGTCCATGGAGGGTCAAGTAACATTTCTTTTGATGTCTATTTTTACATATAAAGATACATAATGGAGTTTAAATAAATTGGAAATGAAATGTCTTTAATGACTAGAAACCTTATGAGTTTTATTTGTCTTTATCATTCGTATAAGTACAGAATAATATTTATTACAAAACAATAAAAGTATTTCGCAAGAAGAACAGGAGAAAAACCCTTTAACTGCTAATTAATCGTGCCTGGAAACAATAAATTGTGAAAGGAAACAATAAATCAAACATTTATCAGATTAACAGAATTAGTATAAAAAGATGACTAGCTTCTTACCCCTCATTCTCCATACAATGGTGAAACTTGTCATAAAAGCAAATGAAACATAATTTCGTGCTGCTGCTGCTTTGTGTTTTTTGCGGAAAGCAGACTTCGTTGACGTGTTCAAATACCTCACGATTCAGGCACGATTAATTAGCAGTTAAAGGGTTTTTCTCCTGTTCTTCTTGCGAAATGCTTTTTTGTTTTGTAATAAATATTATTCTGTACTTATACGAATTTCCAATTTATTTAAACTCCATTATGTATCTTTATATGTAAAAATAGACATAAAAAAAATGTTACTGACCGACCCTCCATGGACTCGAACCCGGCTCCTACCGACGCGGAACACCGATCCGTTGCTGCTACGCTAAACCCATTACGTGTAATCGTTTGCTACAGAACTGAATTTAACGAGTGAATTGCATCTTCAATTGCAAATATCTAAAAAATTATTGAGTAGTGGCCCCTATAACCATATATCTTCATCAACAGGGAAACTTAATCTACCATCCTACAAAATTTGAACTAAATCCGTGACGTGAAAACCTTGCACTCTCCTTGTAAGACATATCTGAGCATACACTTTCACATATAATACTTTTGTTTCATCCTATACGCGACGTGGAGCGAACTTAACTGTTCTTCGATAAATAACCTTGGTCGACGTGCCACGCACGTCGTTTTGTTTTCCGCGATCGACGCGTGTGGCAGGTCTTTCCAGCGCGAGCGGTTAGATACGAAAGTCGCCCCAATAAGCCACCACGCTCGTGCCAATAGGTTCGTGCCTGGCAAGTGAAAGGCAAGTCATTCAGTGAGTTCTCGAGTGCACGGGAAGGAGTAGCAGGCGGAGCTCCTCCTAGGAGACATGCAGCGATCAAATAAGCGGCTTGCCTGTTCTAAACCGTTGGATCAATGGATATTTGTGAATGAAACTAGCCGCAAAATCCGGGAAAGTTTTAAAAATCTGGGTGGTATTTTTTACTAGTTCATCGTATTCACCTTGTTTCGTAGGTACAATGTTTGATAGGAATCATGGATCAGAAAAGAACAAATTTGGCATTCTGATTAGTAAGACCAGCTTCGTGGACAGACACATAGAGATAATAAGCAATAAAATTATCGTTATATGTGGAAGTGTCACACCCATCAGTTTAACTCTTTTGCTGTTCAAAAAAATTTCGGGAAACGCTAAGAAAATGATCTACTTTTTTAACGATTGAAACTGTTCCTATTCATGATGAAAATGAGAGAAATATATGATTTAACTGTATTTGGTAATTACACAGGTGATGGTCCGTCCCACCGATTTCGATGATTTTTCAATATGTTGTCAGGATCATCATTTTAAGCAATTGTTTTCTATACATACTAACCTCCGCACGGCTTTAGTTTTCGAAATATTGGGAAAAAACTTTTGCTACCTCACACTGCATTTTGCCTATACATGCACGTCCACGGTACGTGTGCGTCAGCACGATGCGATCGCTTTTCGTCTGTTTCTGCGGCGCCCGAATCAGAAACTTTATACCAGGTGGACTCGTCGAAAAGCTACTTCATAAGAATGTGCGACAAATATAATTCCAATGCTTATTGTTAGTCGGGTCGCCGAACGGCGACGTCTCTAAAAACTACCCCAAAACAACAATAATTTAACTTCTCGTTACAAACACCTTTATTAAACCAAGCTCTTCGGGAGAGATACCCCGTTATGCCCGCCTTACCGATTGTAATCATTTGATTTAATAAAGGTGTTTGTAACGAGAAGATAAATTAATGTTGGTTTGAGTTAGTTTTTAGAGGGGGTCGCCGATAGGCGTCCCGACTAAGCATTGAAATTATATTTTTCGCACATTCTTGTGAGGTAGTTTTTCGGCGGGTCCAACCGATATAAAGTTTCTAAGTCGGTCCCCTCAGAAACAGTAGAAAAGCGATCGCATAGTGCTGAAAATTCAATGTAGAAGTAGCAAAAGCTTTTTGCTGATATTTCGAAAACTAAAACCAAGCGGGGGTTACATGTATAGGAAAAAGTTGCTTAGAATCATGATTCTGACAGCATATCCAAAAATTATCGAAATCGGTGGGACGAACCATCATCTGTATAATTGTCCTGCATTTTTCTACAGTTTTTAAAAATATAAAGGATTTTTAACCGAAAGAAGGGAATCTATTCATCAGAAAGAGTCTACTCGTTTCCTAAACAATAAATAATCACATAAATGTGTTAACAAATAATATATGGAAAATAATTTACAACCTGGTTTCCGGTACAATAAAAATATTTTAATTATTTGTACGATTGTGATATATTTCAAAACCTGGTATGCAGAGGCCCATGTTATAATCTTTCCAATAGTACCTTGTACCTTTTCGCACTCGTTTTCCATTTACTGTAGTCGGAATTGTAAATTTTGTAACAATTTTTTTATGCAAGTCCGCTCGCCTGCGATTGCCGTGCGATTTTTGGAGTAACCAACAAGCCGGCTAGCCTGCGGTGCGCGTACGACGTGCAGACTAAACAGCGAAAGGTTTAAAACATGATGCATGCTAAGGGCTTTAAATATAAGTGACGAGGCCATTCAGCCATTAAGGAAAACGGACGCGGCGGCAACATTATAGTCTTCAGTGAACTGTCAGCATGTGTAGCATGTATCTGCTTTAAACTGGTAGATGTGAAACTTCGGTCAGTATAATGGTAATTTGTGTGATCCTTTTCTCTATGTGCTTGTCCACGAAGCTTGTCCTACTGATCGGAAAGCTAGTCACGGAAATTCATCTTTAACATTAATTTACAAGTAAACTGTTCATTTCTGAACCATGGTTCCTTACAGACATTACACCTACGCTACAAAACGAATGCGACAAGTCAATAAAAAAACTGACCTTAATTTTTAACACCATCCCGGATTCTGCGGCTGTTTTTTTTTGCAAATGCCCACCGATCTAAAGCTGCAGAGCAGCGCCCTTTAGGTTGTGACATATAATTTTGAAACACCGTGTATATTGGTGAAACGTTAAAACGGTAGCGATGATAATAACAATGTTATTCTCGTACAGGACAAAAAATTAGGAATATATTAATTCAAAGTGTTTACTCATGCAATGGAAAATTAATTGTCATAATTCTTAGCAATAATTAGCGTCTGCGCAAATACATATACGTCAAAGAAAACGAACTCGAGATCCACTCCTGTACGAACAGCCGTACGAACGGCTCTATAGATCCATTTAATACCATACTTTACTTATTACCAGCAAAAGTTAAAGCAGTTAAAATTATTTTTTAGGTACTGACTTTGAGTGGCGTGGGAAGAGTATTCAATACGAAACGTCAACTACTACAAATGTTGGGAGATTTTCCTAGAGCCTGGTCGTTGTTACTTGAATTCATAGAAAATTCTGCTCTAAGTAAAAACAATGAGGTAGATATAACTAGGACATACATTTGCAATACTGAGAAGCAGTGAACCTAAGCTATACCATATGCATGGTGCAACTGCATATGCAGTTACCAAATATTTACGATTCATCTGTTTTGCAAATTTATTTTGTACTCATATGTACCTACTCTTTGAAATAGCTTGTTGAATCACTCGTATTTGCGTTTCACATTCAACTATCACAGCATTTATAATCTTTGAAATGTTTGGTACATTATGAACAAAAATACCGATAGTTTTGATAGTATTATACTTAGCCCTTTAAGTGCCGGCTATTTTGTTGAAAACTTGACTGAAGGCGCTACAGCATTTACGAGATTCGTGGAAACATTGACCTTTATAAAACAAAGGTCTCTTTCAATATCCACAGTTATATGAAGTCATAAGAAAAATATATACCGAAAGCAACAATAAAGTTCATAATAGCTGATAACAGTCAAATAGAGTAACTCAACAGTCAATGATGATTCAAGTCAAGAGGCGAAGTATTACGCCTTAAAGCTGGTTCGGCACTTACAGTGTTAAAACTCGTCCTTGGAAGTCGACCACGCAACACAGTGATGGGCTTCTTTTGTGGTATTTCATTTCACGTTTTAATATCATTTTACATAAAACTGTTACACTTACTTAACAATAGCTATATTCATGTTGAAAATTATTCAGAAAATGTTAAGTGTCAACAACTATCTATATATAAATTATGATGAAGCAACGCGCAAGTGATGTGAAACAATAATAATAACAGATTCAATGACAATCAAGATCAATTAATATTAATATCGCAGTTAACACGTTCAGTGCTCATGATGCACCGGTGCGTTGAGTGCCCTACTGTAAGAAACAGATCACCGCGTCATGAGCACTGAACATGTTAAAAGTTGAAACATTGAATGTTAATATCGTGTACTGCTGAAAGGGTATAGCCGGGTCAAAAGTGCCCTTGAACCGATTACAATGGGCGAAGTGTCATTCGGTAGGTAATCGTAAAAAACCATTGTGTACCAAATTTCAACCCTGTATCTGGTCCGAGAGGGTAGTTGTGGGGAAAATTCAAAAAACCGGTTTTTGCCCTATTTTCCCGGTTTATTGAGGTGCAAAAAATTCGAAAAATACTGACACATCTTACACGCGGAAATACATGTTTGAGAATACTTTTCAGATTATTCCAATGGAAAGCCTAAGTGCAAAAAATGAAAAATCGGAAAAATGTCGATTTTGCATGGAAATCTTCCGAGCACAACTTTTTCCTTTTTACAATAACAATCTGGTTTCGTGATTGTTATGCTTAATTTTTTCAGATTTTTCGGTTTGGTGCGCCATAGTGCAAAAATAAAAAACCATTTCTGCGTCGCATTTCCCGCTGAAACGCGATCAGTATTTGTTATTTTCATTATATTGATACACTACGTTCATGTTACAATTTTCAATGTTACAGCATCCGAAGTAGTTACAGTTAATGAAGAGAAGTCAGTTAATTAAATCAATTGCAAATTATATATTCCTTATCTGTTAGAATTTTCAATATTCTGTCAAGCAAGTGAATGGCAGAATAGCTATGGTGTCTGCGTGCAGAGCCGCTGAACTTTTTGTCATGGGTTCGCGCCTTCAGTGGGGAAGTCTTAATTTTTTTTTCTCCTTTGTAAACGATTATATTTTTATTTCTCAATAAGTTGTAACGAAGGATACATGTGATGTCTAATATTAAACGCTTAGTACTAGTATTTATTTTACCTACTACATTACAATTTATCAGGATATTAATATTTAACATATATTTCCATATATCGTAATAAAGCGATAATTATTCAAAGTAAATGTTTGAGAATACTCATAAACGTAGATCACACCACGACTAGAAAGAGCCGACGAAGCAAGAAGCATGCTATATACTTATTCTTATATAGACTTCATATTATTTAAGTACTTAAAGATATATTTAAAACATTTTGAAATGACTATTGAATATTGTAATGTAGTTAATAATTTTTTAAAAATGACCAAAAAAACTAGGTCCCCCTTTCGGAACGCGAACTCATGACAACATGCTCAGCGGTTCAGGAGGCAAACACCCTAGCCATTCCTCCATTCACTTGCTTGAAGCAATATTGAAAATTATAGCAGATACGTGTGAGCTATCAATTACTCTTTATTGAATGCTTTTAACAAACGATAACCTTAATAACATAACATAATCATAAAACATAAAATACAATAAACTGAGCAAATGGCCTCGCTGTCGATCCAAGCAACACTGCCTCTCCTCGCCACGCTCTCGCCTCGTCGCAACCGAAACAAAAACTACTCGGGAAAAACTCGGGAACACGCGGATGCGATCGGACGGCAAGTGTTGTAAGACTACTACATAAGGAACATATAATTTACAATTGGTTTAACACGTTCCGTGCCAGACCGTTTTTTGAAGACTTTCCGTTCAGGCACGTGGGGCGTATACGCCCTATAATTGTATTTTTTTGTTTCATGACATATGCCTTACAATGATTAAAATAGTGCAAGAATCATCATTTTTAAGGAAAATGTGTATTGTTTAAGATGCATAACACAACGAAGCAATAAATTTATTTTTCTAGGAATTAGTTCAACAAATACCTGGCTGAACATTACTCTACCAAGCAAGTCGCATCCTCGCACATAATATTTTTTTATGATGTCTATATTAGTTCAAAATAAAACAATTATCACCGACATCAAGCGGTTTCGGGACGGTTTGCAGATGTTTACGTACTACTCGGAGAAGGTCACCAAAAGAATAAACGCGAGGACCTTTAGGATCAATTTTAATATTAAAATAATTCAATACAGAAAGCAACGCGCACATGTCACACTTTTACGCTTTTCGTTCGCCGACTACGCCCTCTCTCCCTCAAGGCCTTCGGCACTCACGCGTTGTTGCCGGTTTTCGCGGAGCGGTGACACAATTTAGTTGAAATATATTCAATATTATATTTATGTGACAAGTTGGTATACAATCACTAAGGGATATTACAGTGAACTTTATTAAAAAATGGCAAATATAAATGTTATTTATCCACACAACTATCACAGAATGTTGCAACTTTTACAGTACAGTTTCTTGTCGATTGAGAACCTAAATTTTTAAATGTGTTGCAAACAATATATTTTATAGCTACTTATGCGCGCAAAAACAGGTTTGACTGTATTGTATGACCTTTGCCAAATATATTTTTATATAACGACATAACTACATTGCAATATGTACAGTAAAAACAAATTGCAGTAAAAAAAATGACTACCACGCCGCGTGGGGCGTATACGCCTCACGACCAAATAAACGCAGCAGCAATAGTATTAAGGTGTCCATAATTGATTACATTTTTAAAAAATTCTTCATTTTACAACGACAATACCCAATGGCTTGAACGGAAAATTCAGCATGGGGCGCATACGCCCCACCGGCACGGAACGTGTTAATTAACCGACTTCTCTTCATTCACCGTAACTGCTTCGGATGCAGAAACATTGAAAACTGTAACATGAACATCTGTTAAGGCCTAAGCCCTTAATGTATTAGGTTTATTACACGGACGAAGAGGCAACTATTTTTGAGATTTAACAGTTAGTATAACGGGACGCAGAAGTGCCAGATGTGCGACTTCTGCAGGCCCCTTTTCCAAGAAAATCCTCGCCTGCGAGTTTGATTATTTCCATACTTTGACAAAGACTCAATAGTTATTGCCGTGCAATAAACTCGGCGCGCCAGAGCGTGTCCTTCGGCCCTCGAGCAACCCTCGAGCGGGCCTCCTTCTCCTCCCGCGGGCTTCTTTCTTCCCCCATAGGCCTATACGCCTCTATCGGCTACCAAAAAGAGGGCGCGCCCATCTTTCTAAATAACGTATTTTCCGCACAACTTCCGAGGGCGTTCAAATCACATCCGTTTCAGCAAGGTGCCGTCGGAAGGGGAAAAGAACGGGGGAAGAGCTTCGCGACGACTTCAGAAATCAGAAACAAACCAACTTTCAAACAGTGCACAGCTCGGCACTTGCCCATTCATATCTCCGTACACGAGTAGCGCCTCGTTCGGATATTATTCTCACCTCCGCGCACGAGTAGCGTCTCGGCCGGATTTCTTAGTAGCAACTAAGTAATAGTTTGTTATTTTTAAGTCACACCTTGTTAAGTTTGCTCAGTTTATTTGTAAAATACAGTCCACTGATAAAAAAAGAAAGTGCTCGCTAAATTCAAAGGGCGAATTCAAATACACGAATACCACGCCCCAACAGTATCAACAGAATGAAAATAACAAATACTGATCGCGGTTCAGCGGGAAATGCGACGCAGAAATGGTTTTTGATTTTTCCACTATGGCGCACCAAACCGAAAAATCTGAAAAAATTGAGCACAACAATCACGAAACCAGATTGTTATTGTAAAAAGGAAAAAGTTGTGCTCGGAAGATTTCCCTGCAAAATCGACATTTTTCCGATTTTGTTTGGTTTTTCATTTCTTGCACTTAGGCACATTGGAATAATCTGAAAAATATTCTCAAACATGTATTTCCGCGTGTAAAATGTGTCAGTATTTTTTCGAATTGTTTGCACCTCAATAAACCGGGAAAACAGGGCGAAATCTGGTTTTTTTAATTTTCCCCATAACTACCCTCCCTGTCCAGATACAGGGTTGAAATTTGGTACACAATGGTTTTTTACGATTATCTACCGAATGACACTTCGCCCATTGGAATCTGTCCAAGGGCACTTTTGACACCCTTATCCGGTTATACCCTTTTCTGCAAACTCATAAATACAACAAATTATATATGGTTATAGCTTGTATTCATGCCATACAAAGCAGTAATTCATAACTATATATGCATAAGTATATATCAGATGTATAGTAAAATTACTGTGCACTTAAAATTAACAGGTCTCATTGGCAGCTTTGAAATCATTTCAAGAAATTTTGTATCTTCAAAAAGGGAGTGATAATAACGAAGTAATTCAGTCAAATGACTCTGACGCTTTATGGACTGTAGCCTGGCGAGTATGGCTTAATATTGGAATGGAAAGTACCACACCACCTCAAGAAGAAGACACAGAGCTTTATGTTCCGTCCCAAGCTTTCCTAACGGCATTGGTTCACATATTTCCAGCAGTTTTTCAACATATTAGAAACAAGTACGTCTATTATATGACATGTTTTTCTTCACCGAAAATATTCATATATACTTTCAAACATGGTTTAGGGGAAAGTTTTGTCCGTTTTTTAATTAAAAGCAAATAGTAAATTTACAATGCATTTATTAATGTTCATTGAACAACATAATTTCTATCGTTACTAATAACCTCTTCCCGGCGTGATAGTAATTTGTGGATTCCATTTTTGTAAAATGACTCATATTTGGAAGCGAGAAAGTCAAGCAGTGCTTGACAAACATCTGTCATTTTTAACTTTTTTCTCTTCAACAAATTTCACAGGGAGAGAAATAGATGGTATTCGGATGATACTAGGGTATAGAATATGGTCCACGGAGTAATATTACCCAAGCTAGCATTGCGATTTTTTACACAAATCATCAAAGCAGTATGTGTTTGTTTCCTATTTAGCAGTGCCCATCTCTCTTCCTTGAATGCTTCGTTCAAATCATCCATATGTCGACAATATATTTTCTAGTTAATCTTTATTTCAATTTGAGAAGCTCATAGTATATTGGTTTTTAACCCTTTCGGTACTACTGCCGACTATAGTCGGTGTACACGAAACGTTCCCTGTGGCCTACTGCCGACTATATTCGGCGTCCATGAAACGTTCCCCGTGGCCAACCGCCGACTATAGTCGGTGGCGGATTCGGATTATTATATCGATGAAGTAACACAATTTATGCAACTCTGTATTTTTATAGCTGTGCTCACATCTTAAAGTTGGTTGAATAGTTTCATTATTTGTTCTTCTACACTCATAGTCATGAACTAAATATGTATGTTTTTTGGTATATCGATTAGTTGCTTAAAATAATTTATTGTGTTGACATTTTCGAAGATGCACGGGTGCTAAAAAGAACTTTAGATTGTTAAATATAACGTTGATTTGAGTACTACATAAATGAAAAGATTGTTTTAATTCGGACGAGTGCGCAACATATGAAGAGAGCTCAAAATAATATAAAAATAACCGATGTGGGAAGAGATTTAAATGATAAGATAGAAATAACTTATCATCTGTTAAATGTAAGGAAATATCGAAAAAGGTGCGTTATATGTGTTGCAGGGGATGTAAAGCAGACATCGATGTGTTATTTATAGGGGGTTTCAAAAGGTTTTGTCATGGCTTCGGGGGGTTGTTCTAAACCTTGGATTGGATGAAGATTTGTGAAAACAACCTGCCGCAAAATTCGCGAAAGGGTAGCCGATTTTTTTGGGGTGGCTCATCGCATTCGTCTTGTTACGTAGGTAAAATGTCTGAGAGGAACCATGGGTCAGAAACGAACCATTCTCTCGCAAATTGACTTTCAATTGGGCCTCCGCGATTCAATTTTCGCTTATTAGTAAGTGAGACAGTCAGCTGTTCGTTCGGAAAGAAACATACAAGATATCCTTGTCGGCTAGGAAGACGTCAATGACCTGCGTTCGTTGTCAGGTTCGCTCAAGGGCCCTCCCGGGGAGAAGAACATAAACACATGCACTTCCCTTAGTGGTTCGGTGACCCAGTCCCCTTATTTCTAATGTCGAGTAGCACGTTTCTGCTTAAACTATTCGAGCCGACAAGGATATCTTGTGTGTTTCTTTCCGAAGGAACAGCTGACTGTCTCACTTACTAAGCGAAAATTGAATCGCGAAGGCCCGATTGAAAGTCAATTTGCGAGAGAACGGTTCGTTTCTGTCCCATGGTTCCTCTCAGACATTTTACCTACGTAACAAGACGATTGCGATGAGCCAGCCCAAAAAAATCGGCTACCCTTCCGCGAATTTTGCGGCAGGTTGTTTTCACAAATCTCCATCCAATCCAAGGTGTAGAACAACCCCCCCCCCCCCCCCCCCCCCCCCCCCCGAAGCCATGACAAAACGTTTTGAAACACCCTGTACATTGCGGAGATATTTCCTGCGTCCTGCCTTGTTTAAATTAAAATCCTGAATTAAAACATTAGTTTAATTTTTCTACTATTTGTGTACTTCATAGTTTAATATTTCGATGTCAATAACGTTAAATTATTTATAAAGTGAAGTTCATAAAATGATAGACGTTTAACGCAAACCTTTAGCTATATGTCTTCTATCTGTTCTGCTAAAAAGTATTTTGTCAACAGCAGCTTGTGGTAGAATAATAGTTTAGGTTAACAGACTAAGATAGCCTTATTGTAAATGTCTCAAACACTTTATTTGGGATCAAAGTATCTATTAGAGATTGCCGTCAAAATATGAATTTGTATGTTTTTTATGTTCGAGCTTTGCATAAAAGTCGCAAAAACGTTTTCACGGATTTCTTATCCGTCCAGGGAAACCCCTCCTACGGAAAATTGGTCCGGCCCTTGGATGTGCATTCACGGAAAACATCTGCGTACCGAAAGGGTTAACATCCTGCAATGTAACTCAACATTCACTTGTTGATGCTCAAGCTCCGTTTCGTGATGAAGGGGGAAGCTGTCCACACTCACAATGTTCTCATACCTAATCCATTTATCACCATCGATTACCGGTTATCATACGGTCTAAAAAAGATTCGTTTTTGTTCCCAGCAAACAGAGATGTGCAAATTATGACTTAACCATGTAAAGGCGTTGATTCAAAATCGGCCAAAATTACCCGAGACCAATTTTTCTAAACTTTTGCATATTGGTAGTTGTTTGGGTCTAACATTAATTCATTGGGTCAAAGTACGTGCTTTGAGAAATCTATTATTTGCTGTAACTTTTAGTAAGAACAAGATATCGACCTGACACTGATACCAAATAATCACAAAAAATTCAAGCTTTCCAACGGTGTATGAGTTTATGTAACTTATTTTTTGCTTATATAAGTTTTTCACGTTTTTCGTGTTTGTCAAGTTGACAAAAATTCAGAAAAATTTGTTAGATTTTTGGATTTTAAGTCAAGAATTTTGAGTGAGCGATTAGTAAGCCTTCGTAGTTTTGGGGTAAGTGCCGTGCAGTTCCTCACAGTCCTCTTACCGGGGATGAAACATCTCCCCACTCCGTGGCCAGATCCACCAAGCATACTCTTTACGCTTTTCAAAACGCCATGCACGACCATGACGTCAGATTATCGGCTGCTAAGCCATAACTTAGTCTCGGGTATAGTTTACGGACCCGAGCCCATCGATACTTTAAATAATCTGTTCCTTGGAATGCGACAGGATGTCTAGATTTTTGTCTAACACCCGTCGCTCTCCAAGAACTCCCCACGAAACCGAGACAAACTGTAAACACAGTGGCGACGGTCCCAATGCGAACCGACCCCATCTGCTATACAGGATATCTTATCCTCATAAAACTCGTTGACGCTAACAAATTGCAATTCCCAAAAAAGTATCGCCTGATTTTAACAAAAAACGCCGCATTAATATTACGTTTTATGCCCCTTTGGAATGGTGTTTTTCAAACCTTGAGAAAGTTATTCGTTTTTGAGTTATAAAGGAAAATGTGAGTAGAAGTTGAGGGGCGTGGTTAGCTACTTGACGGAAATATTCGTTTCAGACGTAGAAAAATCGCTTCCTGTTGTTATATGTGCACTGTATATAATACAGCAATGTTATTGTTATCAATGTTACTGTTTTGAAAAGGTGAAACACATTGGTAAGTTTTGTAATTCGTTTTTTTAAGCTAGTCCAGGTTTTTAATTTGCTGTAATATAATTTATCAAGAAAATTATATTTAGGTGGTTTATTTTCGTTGATCTTACGCAATTGATCAATAATATTTACAATTTCATTTATTGATAACGTTGTTTCGTTTTCTAAATTGTCCTACAGTGAAAGTATCAAAGGTTGATCTATACTCTCATTTGTGATATGACGTTTGCAACATACTGATCTTTCGCGAATTGTAATACGATCATTTATTAATATTTCTGTTCTTAATTCTTTATTAATGAAAGAAAGATTTTTTTCTTTAATACCTGTACAACCAAAGATGCACAGCGAATGACTCTTCGTTTAATTGCGAATAATGCCGAGGGGCGCAAGTTCGCTCTTCTGTTTCTTCATCGCCATATGCCGAGCGGTATATTCATTTCATCGCCAACTGAGAGTTTCTGTTAAACGCCGCGGTAAATTTTACCACAGCACGTGAAAAGTGCAATCGCGCCGCGTCACACTAAAACGGTTAAGGTCGGAACCGCGTGCTTCAAATTGCTCGAACAATCTCCAGTACTTCCTGCCAGAAATTGGGTGTTCACTAATAAGTTTTACCAAATTTCGACATGCCTCTGTACCATTCCTGTCATAGTGGAATTCATACAGAATGTCATGACATAAATCAGGACTTAGAATTATCTGCTAGCCGGATACGCCCTTGGAGGCGCTCCGCCTACTTCTTCCGGTCACACGTTTTCCATACCAGTGATCCCCTCGTGTTCGAAAGTACCAGGCGCGAAGTGTTGGTAGGAGCATGGTGGTGCATTCGGGCAACATGGGTATTTAACCCTTTCGCTACTAACAAAGGAACATCCCGAAGTGTAAGTCACCGATTTTTATAAAATTTTAGTGTGATATAGTTTTCGTGAAAATATTCGACACATATTCTTTTTTATCGGCAGTCGTCCACGATAAAGGGGCGAAGCCGCCCTCAAACTTGAGGTTGCGAATCCTATTTATCGAATATCTCTGAAACTATTTGAGATGCGGAAATTTTGTAGGGAGTGAAAATGAACGCCTTTTGATGACGAATCCGATGATATTAACATTTTTTTTAAAAAGTCCGTTTATTTAAGTAATATATTAAAAAATACTATCGATGATACAGTAACTTCTTTTGTAACGCAAATATCGAGTTTCTAATTTATCCGTATTTCGTTTTTGAAATATTCAAGAGAATGGCTTGGCATTTAACTGAAAAATGATGAGAAAAATTGTATTTTTTAACATATTATTTAAACAAACGGATTTTTTAAAAAAATGTTTATACCATTGGATTCGCCATTAAAATGCGTTAATTTTCACTCTCTACAAAATTCCCATATCGTTAATAGTTTCCGAGATATTCGATAAAATAGGTTTCGCAACCTCAAGTTTGAGAGCGGCTTTCACCCTTTTAACGTCGACGATTGCCGATAAAAAAAAATACGTGTCGAGTATTTTCACGAATACTATATCATACTAAAATTTTATAAAAATCGGTGACTTACACTTCGGGATGTTCCGTTGTACGGGTGACTCTATAGTCACCCAACATGTAACGCTCGCAATGTACTGACGGTGACTGTAGTCACCCGTCAAAATTTCAGACGAAGTTACATATATCAATATTAATTATTAGATCATATTTTGTATTTGGATATTTTTTTTAAATGCCATAAGTTTTTTCGTTTTATATATTATATGCATTGCAACTTGGAATTAATTATTTATATTACACCACTAGCCGTTAAAAGGTACATTATACTAGCACCGAAATAAGTCCATCCGCACCGGGATTGTTTTGTACCGTATTAGCACACTCTCGAAAAAGCACTCCGTAGCGAAAGGGTATAAAAAATTCTGCGACAGATTTCGACGACACATTTTACGGACATGTCAAGCCTCTCGCTAGCAAAGTGTTAATGCAGTGAGTCACAAAATTATTGACACACGCAGGGATTTAACGGAAATATGAAACAGAAAAAGATAATAAATGAACTTTCAATACTTCTTAACCCTTTCGGTACGAGTGCTCTATTCGCCGTAAGACTCCCGCTGTACCAGGCGCCTCTCCGAAAATACACACATAGCGTGTGGTCGGTGCTCCTTAGTACGAAGATTTTCCTAAACGTTAGATAAGAACTGCGCTTAATAAAACAATGTTTTTTCTAACAAGTAGCGTTTATAGTTTTAATATTAACCCTTTCGGTAGAAGTGCCGTGTATATCCGGCATTCATACACACACGTCATAAGATGGATGTCAGATATATTTGGCACTCGTATCGAAAGGGTTAATAAAAACATAACATTTAAACTTTGAACAAATAAAACTATTTAAAAAAATAACAATTTCATCAGGAGTACAAATTAGTTCGGTCCGTTTCTTTGTGGTCCAAAATGCATTTATTTCAGTACAAAATGAATGAACAGATTAAACAAAGTATTGTCCATCGCTGGCTACTACATTTTCCCACCTCTTAGGCAATTTTCAAATTCCATCTCGAAAAAATGTCTCGTTTTTTGAGACGATCCAAGTTAGGAGCCAATTTTCGATTTCTGCGAAAGAAGTGAACCGGTGACCTGCCTAATCGTGCTGCATCCGGCAGAACAACCAGTAATCAGAAGGAACAATGTCCGGCGAATACGGCGGGTCCGGTAAAATATCCCACTTGAGAGTTTTTACATATTTTTTTACGACTTTTGCCACATGAGGCCGAGCCGCCGAAATCGCCTTTCAACGTCTCTCGATTTCAGTTCATAAGGCACCCAATTGCCTTGCTTTTGAATCATTCCCATGGATTTCAATCGTACGGAAACTGCTTGTTGTGCAACTCCAAATGATTCTGCAAGCTCCTCTTGTGATTGACTCGGATCTTCATGGAGTAAAGCCTCCAATTCGTTATCTTCGAATTTTTTTGGCTATCCAGAGCGAGGCTCGTTTTCAACGCTGAAATCACCATTCTTGAAACATCGAAACCATTCCCTACATGATTTATCAGTTGGAGCATTGTCACTATAAACTTCCACAAGTATTCAATGCGCTTCAGCTGCACTTTTCTTCCAATTAAAGCAGAAAACTAAAACCTCCCGCAAATGCTGCTTAGTTAACACGAAATTTGACATATTCAATACAGTAAAAAACAAGGTTTTTGTATGAAACTCCAAGCGATATAAACTGAATATTATTGACAGTTGTCTAACCTCTCTGAAACAATTGAAAGCGGCTATCACTATGAAACATTCATAACAGCCAGAGCTATTTTTTGAAAACGGACCGAACTAATTTTTACTCCTAATACTATTTATAGTTATGCAAAAACAAAATGCAACAATTTCGTGCGTTAAACTAGGTCACAAAATTATTGTCACACGTAATGTATTCTACGAAAAACAATTGAAAAACTTAAAAATTTTATTGTGATTAATATTTCGTGGGGTATCCTTTTTGTTTTATTACATAGGCAAGTCTTTTCGGCATCGATTCCATTATTTTTTTTAAATAATTTCGGCAATTATACAATTACTGTTCGGTTCCCTTCCTAGTGTTTTGTTTAAAAACGGTTTATTCCTTTGTCTTTCTTAAACCTCGATTTTCCTTTCAAACAGCTGATCCTCTTCCGACGTTGTTGGTATCCCTCCATCCTTGTCTCTCCCTATCTCTATCGCGCTCCTCTGTTTATACCTAGTACAGTAAAACCTCGATAAATGCACAGATTTCGGGGGCAAAGCAGTGCTCTTATCGAATACCGGTGTCGAATCTGTGTTTACATTAGCGCTCGAGCCGAGCGCAAACTTAGAAAAAAACAGACAGTAGAAGAGACGGAGAGAGCAAGCAAACAAAGTGAACTGCTCGAAAGTATCGGCGAGGCATTGCTAATGCAACAATAAACTTGTTTATTTATTAATTTTTTTAAATGTAACTTTTCCAAATGTATTTTTGAGATTCTTCTGATTAAAATGATACCAAACACGATGTAGTTTGAATTATGTAAATAGTAAGTAAATTTATTAAATATGAACCCCTTAACTTGTGCGCTGGAGTTAATTCGATCGCGCTAAACAGGCCAAACTGTGCACACTCGAGATAATTCGAGCGACGTTTTATTTTATGATGTTATAATTTCTCACACTCGTATATAATGGAGAATTGAAAATAACGATGTGAAAGCTAAGAAAAAAAATCGTTTTATTGATATTTATCATTTACATAGGATTGTAAGCTATAACACTTATTTATTCAAGAATAAAATATAGCTTTTTTCCATGGAACAAAAGCGCAGTATATCAAAATTGTCCACCAAAAGAAAAGTTGAATCAGCAGCGGTAACAAATGGAAACCTTTGAGGAGATGGATTTGGTTGGGCATTGCTTATCTCCTTCCAATCAACGGCTATATCTTCTTCTGAACTATCTTCAGAATCACTACTATAATTATCAGTTTCTTCTGAGCCGTTTTCCGACAAATTTGCGTATTCATATTCACATTCTGAATCGCTCATTTTTTAATATATATTTTACTGATAATACTGATAATGAAGTGGCAAGATAACAGAGACATTTGTTTGCTATCTACAGTACATAACACCGAAAAGGCAACTACAAACAAAACGGATAAAGACGATAATGTTATATCTGAACCGAAAGTGGTGATAGATTATAACGAAACGATGGGAGGTTGTTGATCGTCTAGATCAGCATTTACATGACTATCCCATTACCAGAAAAAGGGGGAAAGAATATTATAAAAAAATATTTTTCCATTTGTTAGACATTAGCATTTGGAACACATATGTTTTGTATCAAAAAAATGGAGGTGAAAAAAAATTTAGAATTCAGAAGCAAATTAGTAGAAAGACTTATACAAAACTATCATAGTGATACAAATATAAAAAAATCGGGTAGACCAAAATCTTCTGGAATTCTACGACTAACGGAACGTCATTTTCCCAGTTTTGTTCCACCAATAACAAGAAAAGAAGCTCCCACAAGATATTGCGCTGTGTGTTGTGCTAAAAGGGACAGCAAAGGAAAAAGGAAAAGAAAAGAGAGTCGTGACAAGTGTAATACTTGCAATGTTGGGCTATCTGCTGCACCTTGCTTCAAAATATATCATACAAAGAAAAATTTGGAATAATTTTTTAAAATAAATACTAGTATTATTAATATTTCTGTTGTAAAAGTATAAATTAATATTTTTACTGATAAAAATAGGTTTTTTTCGAAATAGCAATTTGAAAAGAAAGATAAAAAAGTCGATGTACGTGTAACATTGCAATATTCGGCTCTTTTCTGCAATGTGGATCAAAATCCAAAATTAAAATAAAAATTTTGATTAATTTTGTATATTTTTTATTTTTTTGCCAAGACAATGTCCTAAAGTGTGTTTTTTTTACATAAAAAAATTGATTTTTTTTGGCCGGTTTTTTAAAAAAATCTGTGCGTTAACAAGTTGAGTGCCACGTCAGTCATCGGTGACTGACACTGAACTTTCCGTTCAGGCCGCGTCAGTCACCGCTGACTGACACAACTGTTCGTTCAGGCCGCGACAGCAGCGCACGTGGCCTGACGGGGATCTCCTTATAAAATCGCGTGGCACTCAACGTGTTAAGGGGTTAAGTAAATATAATTCAAATTATATCGTGGTTGGTACCATTTTAATCAGAAAAATCTCACAAATACGTTAGCAAAAGTTTAAAAAAAATAGAAAATGAAAACGGCCGACCCTCAAATTAGTATTGCCTCACCGATACATTCGAGTGGTATCATGTTACACTGCTCCCTCGTCGAGCGTCGAGGTTCGCCAAGGGGGATCCCCCTAAGTGGAGGGGATAGTCATGACGCATTTATCGAGGGAAACTTCTGATGCCTTTATCAAGGTTTTACTGCACATTGCTCCTTGCCTTCTATCCTTATCCACCATGTTCCTTTCTCTGTCTCTCCCGCTCCTTACCTTGTCATCGGTCGTCAAACCTATTTTTAAATTAAACAAGCCATCCGTTTATTCCTTTCCAAATGTTCTATTCCGTTGCCCTAATCCCCGCCTATATCCCTTATCCTCGTACAATAAAAGTCCTTTCGTCCTATTCCTCGCCCTCATTTGTCTTACGGATTTCAATCCGCTCTATCGAACTACGATCTACCACGTCACTTGCGTGTGAACCTTCTTTACTTGTTATTTCTTTGCTAAGTTTGATTGTCGTGTTTTCATTTTGTTATTTAATAAACTGGTTTTGTGCAATATTTTGTTTTTATTTCTGTAGTTAAAGTATTGTGCATAACAATGACCATCTTGAACGAGTTTTGATTTGTGTTTTGGGTCGTTCTCTCGATAAAATTGAAACGTGTTTGAAATGCCCATTTTTTCAACACTGTCTTTTAAATTACTTTTTAAAATGTTTAAATATATCATCTTGCTGATTTATTCAGTAATAAATTCTAATTTTCCTGTATCATGGTAACTAATGCAACTCCACACCATAACATTGCCGCCATCGTGCTTAAACTTTGAACGAAGATTTTTAGGGTGCATCTGTTCGTTTGGTTTTCTCCCCACTTTTTGGAAATCATCTGATCACCAAATATTGAATGTGCTTTGGTCACAAAATATTACCTTTCTCCAAAATTCAGTAGGCTCAGAAATATACTTTTTGGCGAATTTTCTTCGAATCTTTTCTTCGATTTATGGCATTCACATACTGTTTTTTTCTGGCCACGTGACTATTATACGAATTTTCTCGTACCACTCTTCGGACTGTTCAATTCGAAACAGTTTTATCAGAACAATTTTGAAGAAGAACATTAATGTTCGGTGCACTCATTTCCGGATCCTCTTTGATTTTTCGGACAACAAATCATTCTTCGCGTGATTTTAACGACTTCTTCCTTCCTCGACCAGTCTTATTCTCTATTCTGCCTTCGTTCACAAATCTGTTAATAATATTTCTTACAGTTGTAAACCTTTTATTTACGATGGACCCAATCCCTCTATATGATTTTCCATTTTTGCAATGAGAAATGACTACGTTTCTTATCTCTAAAGTATTTTCTTGTCCTTTTCCAACCACAGTAGCACTATGTTATGTACATTGTTTTATTAAATTCTACAAGCTGTTTATTCCGATGTTAATCGAACGTTATAATATCTTATACTCATTGTCAGTCTCTGGATAGTAAAGAAAGTCATAAGACGATCGGAACTGGGTAATTCAATTGTTTTTCAAATAATGCGCTACGTGTACCAATAATTTTGTGACCTAGTTTAACGCATGAAATAGTTGTATTTAATTTTTTCCTTACTATAAACGATAATATCGTTTTTTTTAATAGTTTTATTAGTTCATAGTCTAAATATTATGTTTTTTTTTTTATCAAAAAGTATTGAAAGTTCTGTTGTTGTTGTTTCGTAATTCGGCTTCGACAGCTATGGTCATTTCGCTGAAAGTTCTGTTATTATCTTTTTGTTTTTCATATTTCCGTTAAGTTTCTGCGTGTGCCAATAATTTTGTGACTACTGTAGGTTTTCACGTCACCTGCGGAGTATGTACTACTACGAATGCGTTTTCTTTTTTCAGTGACATTCCCTATAGACCTGTTTCACTGTATCGATGACCATTCTTGCTGCGTCGTTGGTGAAAAGTGGCGTTAAAAAAAAGAACGAGAATATTTTAAACTTTACCAAAGGGTGTAGCAGGATAACAAGGTCAAAAGTGTACCGCAGCCGATTTTATTCGATGATGCGTAATTCGATAGGTGACCATAAAAAACCATTGTACACCAATTTCTAATCCGATACCTTGACCAGGAGGGTAGTTATGGGGTGAATACGGCAAAGCAATTATTGCCACATTTTCCATATTTAATGAGGTGTGGAAATTTCGAAAAAATTCTGACACATTCTAAACATGAATGCACACATTAAGGATTTTTTTCAAATTTTTCCCTTGCAAGTCCTACGCGTAAGAAATGAAAAACCAAAAAAAGAAACTGAAAAATGTAGATTTCGTACTGAAATCTTCAGAGTACATGTTTTTCATTTTTACAGTAGCTACCTGATGTTATCCTTAACCATTTGCGCTGAAAAGACGTGCCACGTACGTCGTAATGCTTTTGTCGCAGAATCGCCAACGACGTGGTATGTATGGCGTAATGCGATTGTTACAGAAACAAAAACGACGTGCATGGCACGTCGGGTGGGATTGTTTGCCAGAGCACATATTGTCATTGCACTGCATAGCGTACAGTTGCATCAATATTTAACCCATATTCTAAAATGGAAAGCAATAGTGAAGTTAACGATATTATTGTAGGATTCAGACGGTAGGGAAAACCAAGGCATTCACTTAATTATATATATATATTAGGGAAAAATATTAAATTCAAGAAAAAACACAGGAATAAACTACTGCGCACCGTCTAACACGTGTCGCTACACTATTCTCTCGTTTCTCTCGACAGCGCCGCGTAGCGGGCCTTCTCATTTCACACACCGTACGTACATACACACATGCAAACATACATACACACCCAGTTACATACGGTAGCACTAAAAGTCACTAAAAACTACACTCGGTACTACATTATTTGGACAAATAGAAAAAGAAAACACGATATGTACTAGTGATAGTGATAGTGACTTCGATGAAATTGTTTTTCCACTTCGAAATCGGCGTAGAATTTTATCTGATGACGAGGAAGAATGCATAAATGAAAAGATTGTAAAATTAATCTGATATCTAATGAATGGATATGGAAAGATACCGAAAATATACCTAAAATCTGGAAATATTCACGAATTTCGAAAATAAATATATCATTTGGGCAAAGTGTCACAGTTTTATAAATGGCAAATGAAATACTAACTGAAGACTTTTGGCAAATTATTGTAACAGAAACGAATCGTTACGCGTGCCATATACTCCAAAATGAAAGTCATAAATTAAAAATATATGAAAACAATTTGAGAGACACGAATGTTGATGAAATAAAAGCATATTTTGCATTATGCATTTTGATGTCGCAAGTGAAGAAAAACACTATTCAATCTTATTGGTCAAACAGAAGCATAATCGAAACTCCGATATTTCGAAAAACCATGCCATTTTGGAGATTTGCCCAATTATCTCGCTTTTTACACTTTACTAACAAGGAAGTTGAAAACAATAATAATGATCGTTTATGGAAATTGCGAAGTATAATCGATTATTTCAATGCAAAAAAGACCATTTACACTCCCGAGGAAGATGTATCATTAGATGAATCGCTAATGAAATATACAGGCCGCATGGCATATAAACAGTATAATCCATCGAAAAGAGCCCGCTTTAGAGTGAAATTTTATGAACTGTTGCGAATCAAAGTCAGGATATTGCATTCAATTTACAATATACATGGGTCAAGATAAAAATAAAAATACAGACACAAGTGCATCAGAAGATGTCACAATGTTTATGTGCACGCCAATATCTGGTTACGGACACACTCTGTTTCTCGACAATTGGTATTCATCACCAAGTCTATTTGCAAAGTTACAATCTATAAAAACTAATGCCATAGGAACAGTGAGGTGTAATAGGAAGAATATACCCAAAGAACTTGGAGCCGCAAAACTGAAACGATCTGAGGTGATTTCAAGATCGTCTAATCGTTTAGAGGCAAAGCAATGGGGAAATTTCTCGAGAAATATTCCACCCAGAAATGCCCAAAAAATCCACAGCAAAGGTGTAGAGTGTGTACCAAACACAAAAAACGAAGTGAAACTATATGGGAATGTAAGAAATGCCTTGTACCATTAGATGTTCCAGACTGTTTCGAGAGATACCACACTTTGCATGATAATTAATAAACAAATTTAATATTTATATTTGCGTAATTTTATTATCAATCGATGCTCTATATTCCCTTCAAAAAACTATTAAAAGTCTGAGGCATCGAACACGGCGTGACGCTTCCCAGCGAGTTACACTCTGGACCGTTCTGGTACACGCGTCGGTGAATTTTTTGCCAGCACAAGGGGTTAATATTCTCTAATTTTTTCAGATTTTTTTTATGTGGTGCAATACTGTCGAAGAGAGGCGCGAATTCATGACAAAAAAGTGTCCACTGGTTGGTTCTACAGGTAGTTGGTTTAGCCACTGCACCATTGCTTCCGCTGAAAAGCGTTCAAAATTTTAGCATATGAGAAGCATACAATTACCAATTGATTTAATTGTCTTGATTCTCTTCCTTATCACGAATCTTTTCGTGTGCAGAAGCTGAATGAGTTTTAGCCCAAAATGCGCCATAGAAATCAGTTTTTGATTTTTCGACAATATCGCACCAGTACAATAAAATCTGGAAAAATTAGAGCATAACAATGATAACATGAGGTAACTATTGTAAAAATTGAAACGTTGTTCTCCGAAGATTTCAATACGAAACCTACATTTTTACAAAATTTGTTTTGTAATTTCTCGCTCGTAGGACATGCAACGGAAAAACCTGAAAAAAGGTCCTACTTTGTGCAGTCATGTTTCGAAGGTGTCAGAATTTTTTCAAAATTTTCTCGAACTTTTTTACACCTCATTAAACAGGCAAAATGTGGTAAAAACTTATTTTTCGAATTTACCCCATAACTACCCTCCTGGTCAAGGTATGGCATTAAAAATGGGTATACAATGGTTTTTTTAAGGTCACCTTCGAATGACCCATCAGCAGGTAAATTCACTTTCAGAGCACTTTTGATCCTCTTATCGTGCTAGACCCTTTAAATGTATGTTCGTAATTTATGTTTTTACCGTGATTTTTCATCAATTATACAGCAGAAAAGTTCATCGATACAGTGGAATAGGTTTCATGGTATAGTCTGTAGGCTATACCACTTACAAAAAAAATGCATTGGTAATAGCACCCCGTAGGTGATGTAGCAACCTATTAATACGAATGTCGCCCTAATGAGCCACCACGTGTGCATCTATTGTATATACAGGGTGGTCCACACAACGTGTGCACCGTTAAAAACTTCCAAAATATGCGTTGCACAAAAAAGTTTTTATATAGAAGTTGCATGGTCTGAAGGGGCACATTATATAGTGTAGTTATTTTTTTTATAAGTGGAGGCGTTTCGGAGATTTGAAGGTCAACTTTGTTTTTTTAAATGGAATGCTATATTTTTTATATCAAAATATGGAAGAATGTCGAATTCTGAGTAAAAAAGTATTGACCTTCATTTGCCCTAAACTTAATAACTAACGAGTAATTTCACTTTATTTCCTGAAAATTTTCTTCGCGTAATATCAAGTTAGAAATTCGACCTTATCACAGATTTCCGCAGGACAGCGATGTTTACGTGATAGTGTTTATCAACACACATCTATCATGATTCGCAATCGTCTACATATTCGTAATCCGGTATTGAAGTTACCTTCGGTGTTGTGTGTAATTACCAGACAGATAAAAGTAAAAATGAAATTTTGTAATAGCGAAAAAGTGGATATGCTTTTAGTTTATGGCGAGTGCCCTAAAATGCAATAAGAGCCAAAGCCATGTATGCCGAAAGGTATCCTGAACGAAATCAGCCATCTCGAGCCATATTTGAGAGAATGTGTCAATCGCTTCGACGAACCGGGAGTCTTAATGTTACTAAACGTAACTTGACGAAAACTGCTACTTCTGATGCAAATGCTATTGCGGTCCTAGCAGCGGTAACAGAAAACCCCCATATTAGTACACGGCAGATTTCACGAGGATCTGGAATTAGCAAAACAAGTGTACTACGCATTCTTCATAATGAAAAACATCGTCCCTATCACCTAGCACTTCATCAGGAGCTCCATGGAACGGATTATGAAAACCGCGTTCGGTTCTGCCAGTGGTTCCTGCATCAAATTTTTTACAAAAAGTTTTGTTCACTGATGGAGCAACGTTTACTAATCGCAGGCAGATTAATTTGAAAAATATGCATTATTGGGCACCAGAAAATCCTCACTGGATGAGAGAAGTCGGCCACCAACGTCAATGGAGCGTTAATGTGTGGTGTGGAATACTGGGCAACCAATTGATTGGGCCATATTTTATTAGTGATCGACTAACAGGACAAAAATATGCTAACTTTTTGAGCGACACTTTACCATCTTTATTGGAAAATGTACCTTTAAATATCCTTACACAAATCTGGTATCAACATGATGGTTGTCCTGCACATTGCGCGCGTAATGTAAGGCAAGTACTGGATAGAAAATTTCCTAATCGATGGATTGGTCGTGGCGGACAATTTATGTGGCCTCCACGCTCACCGGACCTTACTCCTTTAGACTATTTTCTGTAGGGCACATTAAAAGACACAGTGTATCGTGAACCACCAACAACATCTGAGAATATGAAACATCGTATTCGTGAAGCATGCATTACACACAGTGCGGATATGATTCAGAATGCAGTTTCTTCATTAGTTAATAGATTGCATCACTGTATTAATGCCAATGGATATCACTTTGAACATTTACATTAGTTGCGTTAAGCCACTAGGTCAGTCATATTAGTAAACACTGTCACGTAAACATCGCTGTCCTGCGGAAACCTGTGATAAGGTTGAATTTCTAACTTGATATTACGCGAAGAAAATTTTCAGGAAATAAAGTGAAATTACTCGTTAGTTATTAAGTTTAGGGCAAATGAAGGTCAATACTTTTTTACTCAGAATTCAACATCCTTCCATATTTTGATATAAAAAATATAGCATTCCATTTAAAAAAACAAAGTTGACCTTCATATTTCCGAAACGCCTCCACCTATACAAAAAATAAACGCACCATATAGTGTACCCTTTTGAACCATGTAACTTTTGTATATAACATTCTTTCGTGCAACGCATACTTTAAAAGTTATTCGAGGTGCACAAGTTACGTGGACCACCCTGTATAATCCCAGACAGACTGGAATATTGCAGCAATATTGCGAATCTTGGACAATATTGCCAATATTGCAGCAACATTGCAGTAGCAATATTGCAGCGGGAATATTGCCGCAACATTGCCGCAACATTGCAGTGGCAATATTGTAGGGTGAACGTTTTGGAATGCATGGACTGCGTGTAACTGTTTATAAGGATCTGTCTAGTGACTGTTTGGGCGACGTCTGAATGTTGGGCGTGAAACCCCAGTGTGACTGAAGAACGCATGATTGTATAAACAAGAGTGAATCGTGGAAGAATGCGAGTGCTGCCCGAAATCGTGGTGCGGATGTATTCGAGGAAAAGGGCAATGCTGTATGAATGAGAGTGGATATAAGTGAGTGAGGTTGGAGAGCTAGTTTAGTTTTTGAGCAAGAGTCTAGAGAGAAGCGTATACTGTGTTAGATTAAGTAAAGTATTACCCGTACTATTTATTAATAATCTTTAATAAACCATTATTTACGAAAACCCAATTGACATTTCCTACAATATTGCAGCGGAAATATTGCCGCAACATTGCAGTGGCAATATTACAGCGGGAATATTGCCGCAACATTGCAGTGTGAATATTGCAGTGGCAACATTGAAGTGTAAATATTGCATTAATATTCATATTAAAAGCTTATTAAAAGCATATTAACTTTATAATATTCATATTAACACGTTAAGGACCGCTCACGAGTCTTCTCGGGTTGCGCGTTCCATCTGTTACGAATGGATCACGAAATAACCCGTGCTTTCTACACGCTGTCTTTAGATGTAAATTACTTTGATACATTGTATCTACTTTTGTATGGTTCCTCTTCATAGAGAAAAATGTTTCACGCAAATCATACGCAATATCATTTCCATATTGAAGTGGAACTGTAGAACCTAACATCAAGAGCTGCGGTGGCGTAGTGGCAACGTTCCGGGTTCACAGAAAAAAGACTAGAGTTCGAATCCCGTCGGGGGTAATTTAATTTTTTTTTTCGAATTTAAATCTTTTAACTACTTATATTTTACATGTAGAGATGCATATTGAATTATGATGCAACTTAAATAAAAAATAACACTCCAAAATTCTCAATTTTGCCCCGCAATATTGCTGCAACTTTCGCAATATTCCCGCAATATTGCTGCGACGTTCGCAATATTCCCGCAATATTGCTGTGTTACGAGCCGGGCGAGTGGCAGTACGCGACCGAATGCGTTAATACAATTTTTATTGCGAGAACTAAGAATTGCAACGAGTTGGGGAATAATATTCAGGGAATTATATCCGGGGACCGGACTAACCTATAGCCTAACTATAGGGTCGCCGTATGCCCGTTAATAACGAAAGACCGCGCGGTACTTTCGCGCTAGTATAGCGGATAAGTCGAGTACCAAAGAATACGGGGGTACCGCCACTAGCTGGTATAAAGGAAGAAGGAAATTGTTGCAATCCGTAGACTCTTTTAACGAACACCCGTACCTTTAATTTTAAAGATCTTATTCACTCCGAGCGGTAAGAGTGAATAAGGGAGATCGTTGCTCAGTTACGTGAAGATTAAAGGAAGTAAAATGAAAATAACTATACGTTTGAAATATCACAAAGTGAATGTAAACGTATATTAACAGTTATAATCAAAAGTGGTTCAATAATGCAATTGCAAAAGTTGATTCTTAAATCTAAACTTAGCCGAAATTCACGCGTCGGTTCGCGGGGATATTCTACGTCTTATACTTACAACAGTCAACGTTTTATAGAAGTCGTGACTTTGAACTTTATGTACGCTAGGTAACAGTATGACGGTTTAAAGAATACTGGATCCGAGGAGTCAAAATGCGCCTCGTTTATATAGGACTTAGTCCTGGGAAAAACTGTCAAAAAATTAGTGGAGGTGGTAGGAATTTGGAAGGGAGTTTAGGGCACCAAGATGGCGTGGGAAGAATCTGCAGATTATAAAAGAAAATGTAACTTGCTTACACCAGCCGCAAGGGTGGTGGTCCTGTGATTACGTCTTCCTATGGTTTCTCGAGTGGTCTACTGATATATTTTCTACGTGGTCGACTGGTATTCCGTGAGAAAATGAAAATTCAGAGCCGCATGTAACAGCTGCAACATTCCCGGCAATATTGCCGCAATCTTCCTGCAAGCTACAAAGAGGCGGACATAGGAATATTGCAGTAATGTTGCGACAATGTTGCGGCAATATTCCCTGCAAGGTTTAAGGTTGCAAAGTAATATTGCTGCAATATTTCTGCAATATTCCAGTCTATCTGGGATAGTATACTCTTTTTAATTACGACATAATTGATCAAAATTAGTAAAAAATAAATGTGGGAGGCAGCATCATAAAAAATAAAATTTAATAACAAGTAAAAGACTTTGTAAGTACTACTTATGTATATTTACACGGTGTTCGCTGTAACCCGACGCACGATTTTTTACCGACTTGCAGTCATCTAACAAAAAAAGTTTAATACAAGAATTTCAGGATATGCAGTGCACAATAGAAATTAGTAAAACATGTTAAAAACAGTTTGTTTTCATGGCGGAATCGAGGTATCCTTGGGTTTTTCAAAAAAGAAGATATCATTTTTTAACATCTATTAGAGCCGAGAAGCCGTTTATTTGATTGCTGTATGCGTCCTTGGAGCTCTGCCTACTTCTCCCAACCACCTGCGTCACCCAACCAAGATTGACGAACCTTTCTCTTGGTAGGTGCAAACCTGTTGGCATGAACGTGGTAGCGCATTCTTGTTTAACCACTCGCGCTGGAAAGACGTGCCACACACGTCGGTCACAGTCGGTCATGGAAATCAACAAAACGTGCGTGGTCATCGATCAAAGTTATTTGTCGAAGAACAGTTTTAGATCGCACCACGTCGCGTGTAGGGTAGAACAAAAGTATTGTTATTGAGTAAATCAATAGTATGCTCAGATATATCTTGAATCAAATACGATTAACAGACTATAATGGTCTTGGACTTCTGGCGACGGTTTTCCCGAAATCGACCACTACGTGACGCCTTACGGCGAAATATAGTGTTGCGTTCTGGCACGCGCATTTGTAAGTTAATTTCCAGCGTAAGTAATTAAAAAACTCCGCGAAAGCAGAGCACCAGGCTTTGTCGCCTGTTTTCAAAGAATACACTGTTGCCGCCGCGACCGTCTGGGTGATACATTTTACAATCCTGTCTAGTCTCTTGCCAGCAAAGTATTAATAGGTTTTCACGTCACCCATGGCGTATTATTGCCAATGCGTTTTTTTGCACTGGTATTCCCTGTAGGCCTATTTCACTGTATCGATGTCTCTTTCTGCTAAATCCTTGGTAAAAAATCGCGTTAAAAATATAGTACGAAAATATTTTCAAACTTTATCTTCAAACGGTTCTAGCTGGATTTGCATGCACTGAATGGTATGCACCAATGTCGATTTGATTTGGGGGTACTTTTTCCATACTTATCCAGCTAGAACCGTTTGATGACAAAATTTAAAAATATTTTCGAAACTTATTTTTAACGCGATTTTTCACCAACGATTCAGCAGAAAAAGGCATGGATACAGCGGCATAGGCTTACTGGGGAAAGTAAAATCTATTAATCGTATTTGTTTTAAGACATAGCTGAGCATACTGCTTCACTAATAATACTTTTGTTTTACCCTACACGCGACGTGGTGCGATATGAAACCGTTTTTCGACAAATAACCTTTGTCGACCAGACACGCACGTCGTTTTTATTTCCGTGATTGACGTGCGTGTCACGACTTTCGAGCACGAGTGGTTAAATACAAATGTCGTCCCAGTGCGTCACCACGCTCGGGCCAATAGGTTTGCACCTGACACGAGAAAAGTTCGTCAAACAACGAGCTCTTGAGTACGCGGATGGAGTAATAGATGGAGCTCCCCCAAGGACGCATGCGGCAATCAAATAAACAGCTGCTCTGCTGTAGAGGACATTGAGACGAACATGTAAAGCCTGCTCGGCTTTAGTTTTCGAGATATTGCCAAAACTTTAAGTTTTTCCTATACATCCACGTTTGTGACAACTATGCGTCAGCGCGATGCGATCGCTTATCTACAGTCCCTGGTCATTGAATTAGGACCACTCCAAATTTTCAGCATTTTTCATGTTTTCCGTAAAATTAAAAGGCCTGTTCAAATGGTAATGATATAGTTTATTAACTAATAACACAATACATTACTACTGTACATAACACTATGAACGCATGTTAATATCTCGTATTTCCACCCTTTGCCTTGATGACAGCTTGTATCCTTTCCGGCATGCTTTGTATACATTGCTTTATCTATGCTTTATATCTTCGTTATTTTCCCAAATATCTGTAATTTTTGTTTTCAACTAAGGTAATGTGGTGCTTGGAGAGTTGTAAACAAGTCTTTTGAGTAGGCTCCAAACATTTTCTATGGCATTCAAGTCGGGGAATTGCCTGGTCATGGGAGTACAGGGATGTTTTTCGAAGAAAATGACACTGTGACGGATTTGGCTCTGTGACATGGTGCTCCATCATGCATGTATGCATATTGGGATCTTTGTGATCGTAAAGACGTGTAAAACGGAAGGAGTCGAGTCTTTATAACATCTTCATATTGTTTGGCATTCATGGGTCCATTAACAAAGTAAATTGGGCCTGGTCCTTTACTTGTAATACAGGACCATATCATCACCGCTTGTGGATGTTTTACGGATTGCACCACACAGTCTTGGTTGAATCGCTCATCTGGCCTTCTTCGTACAAATGCAGCTCTTTCCGTAACCGTTTCTATGCGTGTTTCGTCGCTGAAGATGATCTATTGAACGATCATGAAGAAATTGAGAAAATTTGAAAGTGCCGTTAAGCTCGTGAAATGTTTTTCTTAGAGCATAAATTAATGTATGTAAATTACCTTTTCCCAATCTGCTATGCTAAGATTACGATGGGCCTTTGCCCACTCTAATCGAGATTTTCTCATTTTTTGCGTTAACTTGGGTCTTTTTACTGGTCGTCTGCATCTGATATTGGCTTCGTATAGACGTCTTCTGAATGTACTCTCAGATATTTCCACTCCATCGTTATTAAGTCTTTCCACCACTACTCTTGCAGTTTCATGACGGTTCTTTAATGCAGTTTTAAATAATTTTTCGGTCTGTTCGTGGTGTGGTTTTTCGTTTACCGTGACAGAATGACCGTTTGTTTGAGAACTGCAACACACTCTGCTTCATACATTTAGCGATCCTCATCACTGTTTGATGCGAAACGTTCACATTTTTCGCGATTTGTCGCTGGGACAGATCGCCACCTTTCAAAAGGCCAGTAATATAGGCCTTCTTTTCACTTGAAATGTCCTGCCCTTTTCCCATATTCAGTAAAATTTGACTACTCTTATGTACTCTTGAGTTTGAATCTCTATGAACGCTTCAAAGATTCAGCCACGACTGATTCTCTTCTTCATCATTTGAACTTCTAAAGATGTCTCACGCATACAACACATCCTCATCATGTACAAACAAATCGTGCATTCTCCGAACCCGACCTCACACTATCGATACTCGAGCTTAACATACACACTCGCACGGCCCTTAATCGCTCATCGTCCACACAATTCTATTATTATCACAACAGTAACAATTCTATAGCTATGTATACTTTGTTATCAACGTATTTAGTAATAATTTGAATGGCCAAAGACAATTTTCCATATATGATATAACATTATAACCATAAAATTGAAAGTTTTGTACGTGGTCCTAATTCGATGACCAGGGACTGTACTGTTTCTATGGCAGACGGCAAATAGTCTTTATAATGGATGAACTCTTCGAAAACATATCTCACGAGGATGGGCGAGAAATATAATTCTGATGTTTATTGTTAGTCGGACTGTCTCACAGCGGTCCTCATTTAAAATTATGTTTAACCAATACTAATTTATCTTTTTGTTACGGACACTTTTTTTGCATAAGGATATAGACACTCTCATAGACACCCCCTCATAGACACCCGCTACTCCGAGGGAGGGCAGCGGGTAGCGCTACCGGCTAAAACGTCAGTGCGACCACTCGTTAACACTTTATGGAGTAGACCCCGGGATACAAACTCGCGATATTTCCAGGGCGCACTCCTAACGTGTTGTTCCCGGTGGGGGTAGCCAGCCACTTTCCCCGGAGCCGCCCGAAACTAGAATCCGTCGTGCGGTCACGACATAACAACTCCCTCTCCCGCCGTCCTTGCATTGTGCATTGCTGAGTAGGGCCTTTACCGTACTCTGCCCACGGTTCCGCGTCAGGGACACGATGCTAGGGAAGAAAGCATGCATCTTCCAAGATTCCTGCCCCGACTGTCCCTTCCATTAAGATATTTATCCTGATAAAATATAATAAATAAATATACCCTACCATGTACAGTAAATAAATAAATAAATAGTTAAAACAAAAATATATTATATTAGCCCAGGTGCGAAAATCTACACCCCGAGGGAGGAAGGGGAATGATGCATGCATACGAAACCCTCCCTCCCCTTTCAGGGTTATCTTCTCCTTTTTTTTTTTTTTTTTTTTTTTTTACGTGAGGGAATCTTCCAAAGACACCCCCTGCCCTGAGGGAGGGCAGTGGGTAGTGCCGGATTGGTAGCGGAAGGCTACCCCTACCGGCTAAACCACTCACGGTGACCTCGCGTTAAAGCTTTATAGATGGGAGCCAGGGGCTAAACTAGGCATACTCTTCTGGTCCCCACCCTAGCCTGTTGCTCCCGGTGAAGGCGGTTTCCGACCCGAAGGTCTTCCCCCATCCTTCCCCGGGGCTTTCCCCAAAGAACTTGAAACCGCCATGCAGTCACGACATGGCGGCTCCCCCCCCCCCCCCCCCCCCCCCCCTACCGTGGTGCCGAAGCGCACCGGGTAGGCCCTCGTCTCTACCCGGTCCAGGGTTTTCAGCAGAGGCACAGCCTCACGAGGGAGCATGCACAGCGCGGCGCTGTGCCTCCGCTGATCCTTCCATAGGCAGGAAATATCCTGCCTATCCTAATCTAAATTAGCCAAATACATCCACGCCAATAAATACATACACACCAGTAATACATACACACAGGCTAAAACCCTATGTATATAAATTTGACGCCGAGAGAAAACAGTAAGGTGGCCCGAAGGGGGTGCAGAGGGATCCAGTCATGTCCCTGGATCCCTCCCCTCAAAAGCGGGTCACCCTCCCCATACACGGAAATTCGCGATGAGGAGACCATCTCCCTCGGCGCCCCACCCTTCGCAGACACCCCTCTCCCGGAGGAGGGGGCGCTGCCTCTTATATAAAATATATATACACCCGACCCCGGGGTAACCCAACTTGAACCTGATAGACAGGCCAAGCAGCGGGCCCCCGGGGTAATCCACACATATATACACGTGGAGCAAAGCTCCTCCCTCCAATGGCTCGGGTAAACCCCCGGAGTCGCCATATCCGAGACCGCCCACAAACGGCCCCCTGGGGGTGGTTTTATAACGAGGTTTACCTTCCTGTAGCTCGGGTAGCCCCCGGAGTCGCCACGTCCGAACCTGAACACCTTGGTCCCTGACGCGGTTTAATGGGTTTTCCTTCCCACCTCTCAGCATCGGGTAGCCCCGGGAATGCTTGGTCCCGTACCCTGATCCACTCTGATCAGGGTCCCTGGGGAGAGCTCGGGTACCTCGGGATTGCCAAGTCCCGTACCTGCCGACCCGGACATCGGCAGGGCCCTGAGGGATAGCTCGGGACCCCGGGATTGCTAAGTCCTGTACCCCGGTCGGGTGGCGAAACCGACCAGGGCCCCTGAGGACCGCTCTGGAACCCCGGGATCGCTAGACCCGTCTCCGATCAGCGCAAACCAAAACCGACCAGAGTCCGTGAGGACCGCTCGGGACCCCGGGAGCGCTAAGTCCCGTACCCCGATCGACGCTTCCCACCGATCAGGGCCCCTGGGGGGAGGGTTATCTTCTCCTCACCCATACCTGCCCGTGAGAGACGTTCGCCTAAGCTCCTCCCTGGCGCGTTCCGCGGCTTCCTTCAACAGGAGCAACTACTCGCTAAAGGCCGCCGCAGCCCTCCATTTCTCCTCACTCTCTAGCATACCCCTCACCACCATTGGCAGTGAGAGGTCTTCTCCCAGAATGCTTTGGAAGAGGATTTCTTCTTCCCCCTCTTCACCACCTGCACCCATGTTTCTTCCTCCCTTGTGGAAGTAGACGCTTTGGGGAGGGCAGAGGGACCGGATTGACCTTGACTGGCCTCCCCAGTAGAGGTCTTCTTCTTCTTTTTCTTCTTCCTCTTCCGAGGGCGGGAGAGGTACTTTCCTTCTACTCTCTTTGGTGGGAGCACAGTACGCTACTTAAAATTTATTAGATACTGATTCATATTTGATAAAAGTCAAATATTAAATAAGTATATAACTATTGAGAACTAAATTTATTATATAGATCATAATTTTTTATAGATTCACAAGTCCAGATTTGCAAAAATTGTGTATTGTTTTGAAGAATGCAGTCGCTGTTCCAGTACATGGTGAATCTACGCCATTTATTTTGCCTACTGTCCCAGATGTTGTTCTTACTCACTTACAAGATGGCATACTCCATTCTATGGAGCTACTACAAAAGGTATGCAAATATTTTTCAACACTTTTGTAATGCTGTTTATACTTAAACATAATCAATTTCTCGTTGTTTATGACAGGAAGCATTGAATGGTTTCGATAATTTGCGGACAATGATAGTTTTAATATTTCTTCAATTGTTAAGTTTCTCAAAATTAGCCTGCGAAGCTCCCACTTATGGCAAAATACCAACGAAACACATCTCCCAAGTAAGAGGTGTATCTGTGCGTACTTTTACATTAGAAACTTTATCACTAAGCATATATTAACCAGAGATTATTCAAACGTTTCTTAATTATTTAGGCTGATTGGGTGGTGATGAATTATGTTCCATTTGGAGAAAAAGCTTTGTCAATGGTTGTGAGTTTGTATCAGAGAACTGCACATGAACTTGCAGTAATAGAAGGAGAAGTTTTGAAGCAAATTGTAGAAACACTGCATGTACCTTTATCAATGAAATATTCCTGTCCATCATCGACAACTTGGAAATTAGCTGTCACAAGTTTGCTTGCTGTTTTACACATTGGTTTACCGCTTGCTAGGAAATATCCAGAGCAATTTCAAAGTATGTGGCCTGAACTGGCGAACACATTGGATGACTTTTTATTTCCTAAAAGGTAGGGTTTTATTTTACTGTGTCCTGTAATTGATTCGATATGAAATTTTGAAATTGTCATATTTTCCTTTTGTTAAATACAGTGTTTTGAATGCTGAACGAGGTGTTGAAGAGATACAAGCAGATGAAGCTGTGGATTGTCAAGTAATGGAACTTTTACGGGACGAAGTTTTACCACATTCACAACATATACCTCATCAGTTTATTTTACGAGTGGTTATGCTTTTAAATAAAGGGTCCATACACTCGGCTACAGCAACAAGCATTGGTATGAGACATTTGTGATATTGTTTGTGAAATGTATTCACTAGAATAATTTACAGAGAATTACGATTTTTTACGACATGTCATGAAACACTTCCTTAGTACTCTATAATATTGCTAATACTGTTTACCTTCCTTTCATCATTCGATATTATATATTCGCAACATTCAAGTAAGCTATTGAAGTCGATAGTACTTTTTAATTTAGGCAGTCAATTAGTATTAGAGGAACATTATGTAAAATGTTTAGGGAGTAATGTTGTTACGATTTTTTGTCACTTTATTTGGGTAGTTAATTCAGTATACTTTATTCGAGTAGTCCTAGAATCCTTTTGAGTTCTAAAAAATGTGGAAACGACTATTTCTTTTTATTGCTAATGCATAATATTTTTAATATTTTTTACATTTATACGGGATATGTAATATCATACGGATTTTTGGGCACTTTGTATTCATAGTCACATTCTATATGTAACACTTATCTATTATTAACACATTGCGGACCAGACATTCTATTGCTAACCGTACCCAGTGGTCGGGTTTCAAATAATTAATTCGCAATGCAAATTACGAAAAACTGCCCTTGAAAATCACGCAGCAACTGTGCGACATCTCGCCCGGAACGACGAAATATGCAAGACGATATATCTCGTCTACGGCCCCTAACGACGAAATAGGAAAGACGAGATATCTCGTCATCCGTCCGCAAGGTGTTAATGAATATCTTTCAAGGATTTAATTTTGGCTTTAATTATACCATCGTAATTTTTTTACTAATTCGAAACAATTGTAATAGAAATAACACGAAGTATGTTAATGTTATACACTGCGTAATTTATTTCCTTCATTCTCAGAGACCAATTTTTTAAAACATTCGACATATGAAGACGTAAAAATTATTTACGTTATATTAAAAAAATATTTTTATAATAGTATATATTGATTTATGTGCATACGAGGGATCACAGAACAAGCGTGCGAAAACATGTGTAGGAATTTTTGCGTTTTATTCATTTTCAGAAAATAACAGTGAAACCAAATTAAGAGAGGAATTCGCTAAAACATGTTTTGAAACGCTACTGCAGTTTTCTCTTCTCGATGGATTAAATAATGAGGCAACACCTGATTCAGTCAAGAATCCAGAATGTGATGAAGGAGGGGTTGCAGGACGACTAGCAGTTACCGCTCTTCTTCATAGGTTTCAAGAAGTTTTACGAAGATATATAGAGAACGAAAGGCGAAGTGGAAAATGTCCATTGCCAAGGTAATGGCCTCGCACTCGTGCCAGTCGTTCATGATCTTTTTATTTTTCGTATATACAAGTAAAGATGCATCTGTAGGTCATTAAAACAAAATGTTATTAAAGAAGAAAGGGTTCGTAAGTTTTCAAGTTTGACACATTTTCGTCAAGTGACGATCTTACAATTAGCAACAGGCCGTTGTATGAAACCATTAAAATGCTATCATTTATGAACCTTTTCATTTGTTTAGAATGGTACATTGATTGAAGTATATTACTTTAAATAGAACGTTCATTTTTCAGTGATAAAAGTAGCTGCCGAAAATTTCCAGTTATCCATTAAAGTTTTCACTCCATCAGCTATATTCTTTATTTCTTACACTTAAATTAGCACTTTATTTAAATAAACATTATTGAAAAATGTGAATAATCTAGCTTATAAAATTTTAATTTTTAATTTTAATTAATATATTTTTATGATTATGTTTATTAACTTCATTTTCATGTATGTATGTAATATATTTCATGCCCTTTCGGGGTACATGCGGACCTCCGCTCCGCTTACATTTTCTTTCTCTCCTGCTTTCCTTATCTCCGCACTAAATCTATTCTACATTAGCCTTAAACCTATAACCTACATTATCACGCATTTTACAACTTAACCTATAACCTTCCTTCCTTAATATCTATCCTTAACCTAAAAGTCGAAGGAAAGAGAGAGAGAGCCAACCCTGTCGACCTCCGTTTCCGCTGCTTCTTTTTACTTGTCTACTTCTCCTCCTCCAATACCCTTTTTAACTCCCCCCTTCCCTCTCCCTCCCATCACCCCCTTTCTTTCCTCCACTCATCCATCCTTTTCATCTATTCCCTCCCACGTCCGTCACCATTCAAAATTTCTTTCACCCTCACTAACCTGACTCGTCCTCTTGCCCATTCACCTCTCTCATACACTCCTCTAGCACATGGCTCCAACTCTCACACGCCCATCCACACCTTCTACACTTCCTCTCATCCTCATTCTCCCAGTATCCACTCTCTCTCATCCCATTTCCCATTCTGTACCTCACCACCCTTCTCCATTCCTCCTCCTTCCTCTCCCTCTTTTCTCACCTCTTACCTCTTCCCCCCTCCCATCTATCCTCCAAACCCCTCCCCTTCCTGCACCCTCTTAATTTCACCCTTCCCCTTTCTCATCATTCCTTTCGCATCCACAAAACCATCCCTCCACTCATCCCACCTCCACATCCTCCCATCCACCCAAAACTTCAACCTTCCCCTTCTTACATTCCTTCCCTTCCTCCTCTCCTCCTCTATCTCCCTTCTCATAAACCATTCTACCTTTCTCTCTTTCCACGTTTTATCCTCTCCTATCCATTCCCTCCTTTCTCTTCCTAGCCTTCCCTTTTCCTTTATCACCCTCACCTTTTCCTCCACACTCCCCAACTTCATCCATACCATTCTCCCCTTTTCCTCACCATTTCCTCTCCCTACCTCTCTTATCTCCTTTATCTTTACCTCTACCCCTATCTTTTCCATTAATTTCTTCACCTCGTCCTCCACATTCCCTTCCATCCCCTTTCCTCCACCAAGCCCCCTTATTATAACATTTTCCTTCCATTTCTCTCTTTCTTTCTTTTCCATTTCTATCTCCATCGTTTTTATTCTCTCTTCCCACCCACTATTTTGCACCCCCTTCCCTTCCCTTACTCCCCTTTCCTCCAACACGCACAACCTTTCCTCTATCTCCTTCCACTTTCCCTCCCTCTCCTCCTCCTTTCCCACCCTCTCCCCTAAGTGCTCTATACATTTTCTCATCCCCTCCTTTTCTTTTTCCCAATTATCCCTCATCACTTCCAATAGAACCCTCATCACTTCCAATAGATCCCTCATCTGCTTCCATTCCTCCCTCTCCCTTTCCCTTCCTTCCCTTATGCTCCTCACTTCTTCTCTTAGCTCCTTCATTATTTCCACCAAATCCTCATTCCTCTCCTTGCTCTCCTCCTCCGCTTTCTTCTTCTTACTTAACATGCATCCATCACTCCCACACCGCCCGACCTCAACCTTCCCAACCTCTCCACATTGGATGGCCTTCCTCTTTTTCTTTCTTCAACCTTCTCCTCCCCCCTCCCACCTTTATCACCTGCTTCTCCTTCCTCCATATCCCTACGCTATACCTCTTACCTTACACCCTGCTTTACCGATTATACCCCGCAATCACTCCTATCATACACACCAGATGCCGCTCACTCAACCTCACTCTTTCCCTCCTTTCACGCTCGCTTACACTTCCTAACCTCTTTCACCCACTCACTCTTCCTATCTCAATTATCCCCTCACTTACTCTTTTCCACCCACGCTTTATATCCCCTTCCACACACCTCTTCCTCCTTTTCTTCTCCTACCCACCTTTCCCTTTCCTTTCACTTTCCTTCGCCCTTAATCCCTATTCCCTATTCTCACACTCTACCTCAATTCTCTCCCATCGCTACCGGAAACGGAAGTCCCCTCATTTTCATGTATATGTGTATTTATTGTAGAAGAATTTTACGTACAAACAAACAGTATACAATATTTAACGTACATTGGCCTTATTATCATCATACGTTACTATTCGAGAAAAATTCACCGTTAAAAATCATGTTCTAACTATTTCATGTAAGGAACATACTGTTTATTTCAAAAGAGCGTGAACACCATATCTCTTTGTAAATAATACTTTGTTGTAAAAAAATGTATATAAATCAATGGCACATTTAAAAAGTTAGTATGCACCTACTTACGATTAATAATGCGTCCAATCTCCACCACATTCGATTATTACTTGTGAACTTCTTGGCATACTTTCGATCAGCTTTTCGGCGTATCAGACAGAAAGATATATTTCTCTAACACTACGTACTGCGACGTTCAATTTTGACATACGCTTTCCTCAGAGATTGTACTGGGTGTTTCAAAATTATTTGTCATGGCTTGGAGGGGTTGTTCTACACCTTCGTTTGGATGGAGATTTGTGAAAAAAACCTGCCGCAAACTTCGCGGAAGGGTAGCTAATTTTTTGGACTGGCTCATCGCATTCGTCTTGTTACGTAGGTAAAATGCCTGAGAGGAACCATGGGTCGGACACGAACCGTTCTCTCGCAAATTGACTTTTAATTGGGCCTCCGCCATTTAATTTTTCGCTTCGTAAGTGAGACTATCAGCTGGTCCTTCGAAAAGAAACACACGAGATCTACTTGCTGGCTCGAATAGTTTAAGCAAAAGCGTGCTACACGACATTAGAAATTAGGGGACTGGGTCATTGAACCACTAAGAAAAGTGCAAGTGTTTATGTTCTTCTCCCCGGGAGAACCCTTCAGCGAACCTGACACCGAACGCAGGTCAATGACGTCTTCCTAGCCGCCAAAAAGTTACATCGAAAGATTTCGTTCGAAACAGAGTCAGGAAGGACCACCTGGTAGTGTCACTTACTAAGCGAAACTTAAATTCTGGAGGCCCAATTAATAATCAATTTGCGAGAGAACGGTTCGTTTCTGACCCATGGTTCATCTCAGACATTTTACCTACGTAGCAAGACGGATTCGAAAAGCTGGTCAAACAAATAAGCTAAAATATCCGCTTACCGGGAATTTTGCGGCAAGGTTTTTTCACAAATCTCCATCCAATCGAGAGTGTTGAACAACCACTCTAAGCCGTGACAAATAATTTTGAAACACCCTGTACTTCATAAGGGACTAGACATTTGGGGGGGGGGGGGGGGGGTGGAAATCCAGTTATCCAAAGAACCATTAAACATCCAATTAATGCCCACGTTTTATGACATTTTAACGTTAGGGGCTTCAGGACATTACACGTTATTACGGATAATGTAAATGCTCGAAGAATTATCAACTTTTGTGAAACGGGTCTCTTAACATTATTTAGAAACGTAAGTTTGATGGAACTAGAGAACAGTGGACGCTACAAGAGCATAATGATCCGAAACATCGAAGCATTCAATAGAAAATTTTGCTCCCTTATGAAGTACAATATCCAAGAAAAGTGTACATATTTTAAAATTCAATGCTCTAGTTAGTTGTATTTGAGAAATACGCAGGCCTCTTTCATATTTTTCGTATTCCAAACGTTGTTAAACAATAATCGCAAATGGTGGAGACTGGACAAAACTTTTTGCAAAAAAGATATATCTGGAACTAATGAAACGTTGGTAATTATACCGATGATGGTCCGTCTCACCAATTTCGATGATTTTTTAATATGTTGTCAGGATCATCATTTTAAGCAACTTTTTCCTATACACGCAATCCCCGCTCGGCTTTAGTTTTCGAGATATTGCCAAAAACTTTTGCTACTTCTGTATTGAATTTTACCTAAAATATGCACGTCCACGGCAACTTGTGCGTCAGCAAAATGCGATCGCTTTTCTAATGTTTCTGCAGTGCGCGAATCAGAAACTTTATACCAGGTGGACTCGTCGAAAAGCTACCGCATAAGAATGTGCGACAAATATAATTCCAATGCTTATTGTTAGTCGAATCGCCTAACGTCGACCTCTCAAAACTTTTTTTTTTACATGAGGAAATCTTCAAAAGACACCCGGACCCCGAGGAGAGTGCGAGTAGTGCCGAGATTTCTACCGACTAAAACCTCATGGTTCTTCGCGTGCCGCATATGCAAGGCCCCTGGGATCCAAACTAGCGACACTTCCAGTGTGCTCCCGCGGCAATATGGAGCAGCCATACGATGCGCCCCAATCCCTTATGGCTGCAGTGTCTCGTTGACTATCCTCGCCCAACGAGGCCCATGATATTCCAGGAGACGGGGACGAAAATTCAAGAGAGGCAAGCCTCAACTTGAAACCGTGTCCGCCGTTCCTCCACCCTGAGTCTTAGTAAAGACGCGGCCCAACCTGTTCCCGAGAGCACGTGCTCCGGGTACGCCATCCCCTTTGGCCCAGGTGACCACGGGTTCGCCGGTACCCGTACCTGTCAGCAGCATGAACAGCGAGCTGAACAGTAGAGTGAACAGGCCCTTGAGGTACAAAAAATTCTCTCATGAATCCTCCAGGGGATTTTCCGCCCCTTGGCTCGGGTGACCCCGGGTTCGCCAAGCTCGTACGTGCCAGCAAGCTGAACAGGCCCCTGGTGTACTCACGTTAGAGCCAAGGACTCTCCTTCCCTGTTGATTCGGGTAACCCAAGGTTCACTAAACCCTGGGACGGTTTTTAAGAGGGTTTTCTTTCCCCCAGCTCTGGTAACCCCGGATTCGCCATTTCCCCACCTAACCAGTAGCAACTCTGGCCAGCACCTTGAGGCGCTTTTTGAAAGGGTTTTCCTTCCCTTGGCGCAGATACCTCGGATTCGCCATGTCCGTACCGTACAGAATCCCTCTGGGCGGGCTCTTTAGGTTCAGCTCTCGCGTACGAGGCTGACATCCCATAGTTCGGGTGACCCCGGGCTGGCTAATTTCCGTGTCTGATCGCCAGACCCACAATCAGGCACCTGAGGCGGTTATTTTTGCAGAGGGTTTTCCTTCCCATAACTCGGGTTGCCCTGGAATCGCTAAGTCCCGTACTCGACCGGCGCAGCACCACTAGTCGGGTCCCCGAGAACACCTCTCTAAAAACTACCCCAAACCAACACTAATTTATCTTCTTGTTACAAACACCTTTATTAAATCAAATGATTAAAATCGGTAAGGTGGGCATACCAGGGTATCTCTCCCGAGAAGAGTTTGGTTTAATGAAGGTGTTTGTAACGAGAAGATAAATTATTGTTGGTTTGGGGTAGTTTGTAGAGAGATCGCCGTTCGGCGACCCGACTAACAATAAGCATTGGAATTATATTTGTAGGATTGGTTATATTAAGATGTTAAAATATAGAATAAAACTAAGTTTATTAACTAAAACTATATACTAAGTGCTAATACAAAAATGAATATAAAAGTGGACTGCCTCGTGTGATCGCTTATAAAGAACTAAATAGCATTCGCTCCGCTCAGTCACTCGTTCGTACTCATACATCCGTGCACTCATTCATACATACGCGCATGCATTCTTTAAAATAGGGACCGTAGGGCCTCCGCGGCACGTATCTTACAAACATCCGCCTAGACTAAACAGTCTAGGCGGTCGCGATGAGGCCATACTTCGATTATCGATACCACACTCGGCCATCCTGATAATCGCATTCGTCCCCGAATGCATCGTTTTCATCAAAATAATTGTCTTAGATCGTCCACGTTTCCAACTTAGCGCTTCGACATACGTCCCGTTTCTACCTGCTCTACGCCGAAATCTCACACACTCCCATCTACCTACGCGTATACAAAAGTCTTTCTCGTTCATCGTAAATGAAAAATATGTAAGACCACATATAATTTTAAATTCTCTCCCGATTACAAAAATAATTTTCTTTAAAACTACGACGGTTAGAACCTTGAACTCGTAACAACTTTTAAATTCGTTTTCCGTTTCCGTATAACATTCAACATTCCAACAAAATTTTGCACATCGCGATTTCGAAAATTTTCTGGCAGTTTTAATTTCCGTTTTTTCGTTACACACGTAGAAGGATTCATCCTCCATGTCAACCAACACATACACACCCGCACTTCCCACTAAATTCTTCTCCACGGGTGAAGAATATCTCTCTTCTAATTTTCTCTCACCGTCGACTTCTCCGTTCCTTCCAAGCTCTGCTTCCTTCTCGATCTCGGTCCAATACTCGTTGTTCTTTTCGTCTTCGGCACGTCTCGTTTTGCTTTCCTCTTCTTTCTCGATCCTCGCGGCATCTTCCTTCTTTACCCTTTCCTCCTCTACTTTCCTCAGTCTCTCCTCGTCTTCCTTCTTTACTCTCTCCTCCTCTGCTTTTCTCAATCTCCCCTCTTCTTCCTTCTTTACTCTCTCCTCTTCTGCGATTCTCAATTTCTCCTCTTCTTCCTTCTTTACTCTCTCATCTTCTGCTTTTTTCGATTTCTCTTCTTCTTCCTTCTTTACTCTCTCCTCTTCTTCTTTCTTTATTCTCTCCTTCTCTGCTCTTCTCAATCTCTCCTCTTCTTCTTTCTTTACTCTCTCATCTTCTGCTTTTTTCAATTCCGCCTCTTCTTCCTTCTTTATTCTCTCCTCCTCTGCTCTTCTCAATCTCTCCTCTTCTTCTTTCTTTACTCTCTCATCTTCTGCTTTTTTCAATTTCTCTTCTTCTTCCTTCTTTATTCTCTCCTCCTCTGCTCTTCTCAATCTCTCCTCTTCTTCCTTCTTTACTCTCTCATCTTCTTCTTTCTTTAATGTCTTCTCTACTTCTTTCTTTATTCTCTCCTTCTGCCTTTTGATCTTCTCTTCCTTCTTCGTCTTAAATCTTTCCTCGTCCTCTCTCTCGATGGTCTGCGATCTTACAGGCACACCGAATTCTAATAACAATTCTTCTTTCATTTGCGTCCAGCTCTTCCAACATTTGGCATACCGTACGAACGCCAATGCAACGCCACGCATACGGGTTTGCGCAAATACTCCTTTTATTTGATCCGACCACTGGCTGTCTTTCGTCGCTGTCTCGAACTTTTCAATCCAGTGATGGATATTTTCCTTTTTTCTGTCTCCGCTATACGTGTTGAGCGAAGCCGCCACTTCTGGAAACGTCTTCGCGGGGCGCGTGTATCTGGTTCCTCTTCTGTTACCGTATTCTTCTTCTTCGTCCTCGTCATCGTCATCGCCATCGTCTTCACCTTCGTTCTCCAAAATTAAAGCAGCCTTCAATCGTTGAATCAAGTCCGACTTGCTTCCACTGGTCTTAATTTTGCGTCGTTTGAGTTCTTTTCTCAGTTCATCCTCGTTCATCGTGTCGACATTTAAGCTTGTTACAGCTACCCCGTGTGTCGATAATTCCTCGTTGTTCATTTTGCACTACACCTTAGTACACAGTACCAATAAACTTTGTTTTTACTTGGCTCACACAATCCCGGTCCGAGCCCCCAAAAATGTGGGATTGGTTATATTAAGATGTTAAAATATAGAATAAAACTAAGTTTATTAACTAAAACTATATACTAAGTGCTAATACAAAAATGAATATAAAAGTGGACTGCCTCGTGTGATCGCTTATAAAGAACTAAATAGCATTCGCTCCGCTCAGTCACTCGTTCGTACTCATACATCCGTGCACTCATTCATACATACGCGCATGCATTCTTTAAAATAGGGACCGTAGGGCCTCCGCGGCACGTATCTTACAAACATCCGCCTAGACTAAACAGTCTAGGCGGTCGCGATGAGGCCATACTTCGATTATCGATACCACATATTTGTCGTACAATTTTATGAGATAGCTTTTCGACGAGTCCACCTGGTATAAAGTTTCTGATTCGGGCGCCGCAGAAACAGTAGAAAAGCGATCGCATCGTGCTCAGTGATGCCAAGCCGTAAGATTTTTTCCTCGTGGGAGCCTTAGTGCGCATGCGCATGCGACGTCACAGCTCGACGGCGGCTGTTTCCACGGACGTATCTATGTGCAACATTAGGTACCCGAAAGGGGCCCTTCCCACTGGGAAGTTCCCAGTCGTTTGAAACGACTCATTTCTCGCGTTTTTCATTACCATGTTCCGTGCCACGCCAATTTTGGCAAATACATGTTCATTTATTTCCATGTAAATATGTTATTTCTTTTAAAAATGTCCTCTTCCTGTAAGTTCTACCATATTTCAATTGCCGCGTGGGTCTAACGATACCCCATATTTGAGCGAAGTATATACGTTGCTGAGGCTTAGGTAGTGCGCATGCGTCAGAAAAATCCCACGGCCTGGCATCACTGATCGTGCTGACGCACACGTTACCACGGAGCTGCATGTATAGGGAAAATTCAAACTAGAAGTAGCAAACATTTTTTGCTAATATCACGAAAAGTAACGCCGAGCGTGGGTTATATGTATAGCAGGCAAGCCGCCTATTTGGTCGCCGCATGTGTCCTTGGAAGAACTCCGCCGGCTGCTCCTTCCCGTGTGCTCGATAGCTCGCTGATGGTTTTGCCTTTCACTTGCCAGGCGCAAAGATATTGTCACGAGCGCGATGGTGCGTGGCAGGTCGACTAAAGTTATTTATGGAAGAACAGTTTCAGATCGCACCACGACCGGTGTAGGATAAAACAAAAGTATTATTAGTGAAAAAGTATGCTCAGATATGTGTTCAATCAAATACGATTAATAGATTTTAATGTTTTTGGACTTCTGGCGATGGCCTTGGTCGAATTCGACTACTACGTGACGTCTTATGGCGAAACATAATGCTGCGTTCTAGCACGCGCATTTGTAAATCAATTTCTAGCGCAAATAGTTAAGGAACTCCGCGGCAGCAGAACGCAAGGTGTTCTCGCGTCAAAGAATACACTGTTGCCGCCGCGGCCAGCTTGGCGATACATTGTGTATTCCCGCCTAGTCTTTTCTTTTAACGCGATGTTTCACCAACCATTAAGCAGAAGAGAGCATCAATACAGGGGATACCACTGCAAAAAAACGCATTGGCAACAGTACCCCATGTGTAAGGTGACCAGACGTCCCGCTTTTGGCGGGACAGTCCCGATTTTTCACAATTTGTCCCGCGTTCCGCGACGTTTTTCAAACGTCCCGACTTTTAGAATTAAGTTAAATTTTATATTTATGAAAATCATTGTTTTGCGTTCTAAGAATCCTACGGGCTACGACGACTAACATATTGCTTTTGCTACCCAGTTACATTGTATTTGTCTCTCAGATGATACACTTCGTGTTCGTACTGCGTGCTAGCAAGCAACAATCTACTGAAACAAATTCACTCAAATAAAGAATATGTCAAGGAATAAAATATTATACATTTTTTTATATTTATAAATTGTACTGTAAGAGTGAAATATATAATATATAAATTTCTTTTTAATAATACAATACAATAGTTGTATACAATCTCGTATAACAATTTGTCCGGAGAGGCGTGGCGTTAGAACGACTTCTACAATAGTAATATCGGTAATGTTCGTTACAATGTTAATACTCTGAATGATTCGGTCATGTAGACTCTACAACGGTAACTCTCGTAAAGATCCGTCCATACGAACTCTACAACGACAATACTCTTAATGTTACGGCGGGTCCTGGAAGTCGTATATTTATACGACTTCCTTCCTCCCTTGCGCGAGCCTATCAGAGGCTTTCCTCGGAGAGGGACGTGGGCCTCTCTTTCCAAGGCCTCTTTTCCCCGAAAGGCCCCGTAGGGGCGAGGGTTGTCTTCTTCCCTCGCTAGCGAAAGGTCCTCTTGACGAAAGCCAGGCGTGAGAACGCCCGGCTCGGCGCCTCGCTGGCGCGGAGTCTTACAGTACTTATGTTAAAAATAAAAAAATATTACGATATTATTTTTATTCTGTATAAAATTTTTGTTGATCCCCCCCCCCCCCCCCTTCAGAGTTGTCCCGCTTTGCCCATCTAAAAATCTGGTCACCTTACCCATGTGTGATGTGGAAACCTATTAAAAGTTTCCTGGCGAGAAACTAGGCAAGATCGGCCAATATATCGCCAAGACGGCCGCAGCGGCAACAATGTATTCTTTGACGCGAGATGGCCTTGCGTTCTGTTATCACGGAGTTTTTTTAACTATTTACGCCGGAAAATAAGTACAAATGCACGTGTAAGAATGTTACACTATATTTTGCCGTAAGGCGTCACGTAGTAGTCGAATTCGACCTAAACCATCGCCAGAAGCCCAAAAACGTTAAAATCTATTAATCGTATTTGATTTTAGACATCTACTTTTTCACTAATAACACTTGTTTTGCCCTACACGCGACGTGGTGCGATCTGAAACTGTTCTTCGATAAATAACCTTACTCGACGTATCATTCACGTCGATTTGATTTCCGTGATTGGCGCGCGTGGCATATATTTCCAGCGCGAGTGGTTAGATACTAATGTCGCCCCAATGCGCCACCATGATCGTAACAATAGGTTCGCGCCTGGCAAGTGAAAGGCAAGTCAATGAACGAGCTGTTGAGCGCACCGAAGGGGCAGCAGGCAGAGATCTTCCAAGGACACATGCGGCGCTCAAATAAGCGGCTTGCCTGATGTATAGGAAAAAGTTGCTTAGGAACATGAATCTGACAACATATCCAAAATATACCGAAATCGGTGGGACGGAACATCATCTGTATAATTACCGAAACGTTGAATATAATCGATATACAGGTAGCCCTCGGTTTACGCCGGGGTTTCGTTCCTAAATAAAACCGGCGTAAACTGAATCGGCGTAAATTGAACCCAATTATAATGGGAACGTTTATTGCGTTTAATAAATGTACATACGTCGTAGCAGCTCGGTAAATACTTTATAACTGGATCATCAACCTGTCTAGTTCCCCAGTTGGGTCGGGGAATCCCAGTACATGCCCATTAAAACCGGGGATTTTCAAGACGTAGGCATGTGGCATTATTGTGAATCGGCGTAAATGGAGCCGGCGTAAACCGAGGGCTACCTGTACTGTTCAATTAACACAGTACATAACAATGTATGTTCACTAATATTGTCTGGTTATCTGAGAAAAACTTTAATTATATTTTGGTCATAATATATTCTATTTTTTAGGGAAATACTTAAATTAGGGCTTCAATTTATTTGATTGCCGCAGCTGTCCTTGGAGGAGCTCCGCCTACTTCTCCCAACCAAGGTTGACGAACTTTTCTCTTGTCAAGTACGAATCTATCGGAACGAGCTTGGTGGCGCACTGTGACGACATTCGTATTTATCCATGTTCTGAACGTAACAAAAGTTTATTTAACTTTTTGTTTCACAATTCGAGTAGTAAGATACAGAAGGGTTTCGTGCCGACGAAAGCGTGGTGATTTAGATAATTAAGTATGCGGATGATAGAAAGCGGAAAAGCGAAAACGTGTAACGAACTAGTGAGAGCAAGCGATAGAAGAGAAGAGAGATCGCTAAGGAGAAGTGGGGACTTTTATAAAATCGGGAAACGAGATGGGATTGGGGATTAAGGAAACCGTTTGGAAGGTTCGGGAAGGAAAGTGTCGGTTAGGAACAGATAGGGAGCGACAAGGAGTAAGCATAGAGAGGGATTGAAGGAAAACATTGGAAGACGATAGGAGAGCGAATAGGAGAGGAAAGGAGAGAAACTTGATGGTATCGCGAACAATCCACTTGTGGTGGACGGACGTACCCATGCTCGTGGGTTACGGAAATTAAAACGACATGCGTGACACATTCGACTGATTGTGAGATTATTTGTCGAAGAACAGTTTCAGATTGCACCACGTCACGTTTAGGGTAGAACAAAAGTATTACTAGTGAAAATGAATGCTCAGATATCACTTAAATTGAATACGATTAATAGATTTTACCTTCCCCTGTAGCCCCATACCACTATATCGTTGCCCTTTTCTGATGAATCGTTGGTGAAAAATCGCGTTGAAAATAAATTTTGAAAATATTTTTATATTTTGTCATCAAAAGGTTCTAGCTGGATAAGTGTGGAAAGAGTACCCCCAAATCAAATTGACGTTTGTGCATGCCATTTGGTGTATGAGTATCCAACTAGAACCGTTTGATCAACATTTAAATATATTTTCGTAATTTATTTTTAATGCGGGTTTTTCCCAAGGATTCAGCAGAAAAGGACATCAATACGTTGGAATAGGCCTACAGGTAATTGTTGTAGGTTATTGATTTGCGAATCTCTTAGTCTGGTAAAGTATATTATTATTGGGTTTTACAAACTATATTATGCTGCTAATAGGAACTGAACGAAAAAAACTATGCTATATTTAACGCTAACAAATACTGTGTTCTTTCTAACAATCTCTCACACTGATATCACGTCTTTCTTCATTGGCTTTCTCGAGGCTTCTTGCGCTTTCTCCCTCTTTCTTTCACTCACTCTCACACTCACACTTCCAATCTTATTGCACACACGCATCTCACTCCTTAGGTAATACGGAGAGTGATTATAATCCCAACAGTAATGCAAATGCAAAAAAACACATTGGCAATAGTACCCCATGGGTTACGTGGAAACCAATTAATACTTTGCTGGCGAGAGACTAGACAAGATCGTAAAATGTATCGCCTAGGCAGCCGCGGCTGCAACAATGTATTTTTTGAAAACAGGCGACAAAGCCTGGCGCTCTACTGTCGTGGAGTTTTTTAACTACTTGCGCTGGAATTTAACCCTTTGCACTCCGAGTAATTTTTACTATGAGTTTACCAGTTACTCCAGAACTATTTACATGGTGCGAGTACACATCTGTAGAAAATTGAAAATCTTGCTTTTTCATTAAAAGGAAGCGTATATATTTTAAAATTATGTTTTACAATATAAAAAAATATAATAATACACCGGAGTTATCAGCTTGTATTACATTGTCGCCGCTGCAACGACAGCGGAGTGCAAAGGGTTAACGTGCAAATGCGCGTGCCAGAACGCAACACTATGTTTCGCCGTAAGGCGTCACCAAAACCATCGCCAGAAGTGCAAAAACATTAAAATATGTTAATGGTATTTGATTTGAGACATATCTGAGCATACTTTTTCATCAATGATACTTGTGTTTCACCCTATGCGCGACGTGGTGCGACCTGAAACCGTTCTTCGACAGATAATATCACAACCAGTCGATGTGTCACGCACATCGTTTTGATTTCCGTGACCGACGAGCATGGGCACGTCTTACCAGTGATAGTGATAAAATGCGAATGTCGCCGCAATGCGCAACCACGCTCGTGCCGATAGGTTTGCGCCTTGTAAGATAAAGGTTCGTCAAACAGTGAAATGTCGGGTTTTGCGGTTGGGAGTGAGCAGGCGGAGCTCCTCCAAGGACGCATGCGGCGATCAAATAATTGGAAGCCCTGACTTAAATGGTAATGCATTTGTAATTATCATTAAATGAAACCGTACATATTGCAATAAGTATCGGAAAAGGAGTTTGTGCGGTTTTCTATTTAACGACGAATTTTATTCAGATTTTAGTTAGGAATTTGCTCTTGTAATCCTTAAGACTTAAACTGCCACACGAATTTAAAAGAAAATCTCCGTCGGCCCACCCGGGCTGCTATACCAAACGCACTTGACAGCGCCACAAATATACCCACGGTTGACACGGTCTGTTCAGAAATTTTAGCGTCTCCCGAATATGGGTGACGCGGCAGTCTAATTGGAAGTGTTAAAAGGGTCTAGCAGGATAAGGGGGTCAAAAGTGCCCTTGAAGCTATTTTATTTCATGATGCGTCATTCGATAGGTAACCGTAAGAAACCATTGTACACAAATTTTTAATTCGATAGCTTGACCGGGAGGGTAGTTATGGGGTAAATTCGAAAAACCAGTTTTTGCCCCATTTTCGCCACTTAATAATGTGTAAAAATGTCGAAAAAATTCTGACACATTCTAAACCTGATTGCACACGTTAGGAATGATTTTCAGATTCTCCCGTTCCAATCGCCGCGCGCAAAAAATCAAAAACGACAAAAAAATGGGAAAATGTAGATTTTGCACTGAAATCTTCGAGACACAATTTTTAAATAATTCCTGTAAGTACCTGATGTATCCATTATTATGCTCAATTTTTTTCATGTTTTTTTGATATGGTGCAACACTGTCGGAAAAATCAAAAACCGATTTCTGGGACGCATTTCGGGCTGAAACGCGATCAGTATTTGCTATCTTTGCATTATTTTAATTCAGTATGTTCATTTTATTACCTTCAATGTCTCTAAATACGAAAAGATACGTGTTAAGGAAGAGAATCAAGAAAATTAAGTAAAATGTTAATAGTATGCACGTTATATGCTAGAATTTTGAATATTCTCTCAATAGATGAAATGGTGCAGTGGCTAGAGTGTCTGCCTGTGGAACCGCTGGAAACTTTTTGTCGCGAGTTATGGCATAACTAGGAAAAGCATGCCCTATGATTATTTTCATGTAGGTTTTATATTTTTTGACGGCATCAAAATATCTGTGAAACACCTTAAAGCGACCATTGATTATTGCTATGTGTTTAATAATTTAAAAAAGAATTACGGAAAAAAAAATTAAGTCCTCCATGGGGACTCGAACTCGCGGCAGAAAGTGTCCAGCGGTTCCGCAGGCAGACACTCTAGCCACTGCACCATTTCATCTCTTGGGAGAACATTCAAAATTAACATTTTACTTAATTTTCTTGATTCTCTTCCTTAACACGTATCTTTTCGTATTCAGAGACATGGAAGGTAATAAAATGAACATACTGAATTAAAATAATGCAAAGATAGCAAATACTGATCGCGTTTCAGCCCGAAATGCGTCTCAGAAATCGGTTTTTGAATTTTCCGACAGTGTTGCACCATATAAAAAAAAACATGAAAAAAATTGAGCATATTAATGGATACATCAGGTACTTACAGGAATTATTTAAAAATTGTGTCTCGAAGATTTCAGCCCAAAATCTACATTTTTCCCATTTTTTTGTCGTTCTTGAAGTTTTGCGCGCAGCACTTGGAACGGGAGAATCTGAAAATCATTCCTAACGTGTGCAATCATGTTTAGAATGTATCAGAATTTTTTCGACATTTTTACACATCATTAAGTGGCGAAAATGAAGCAAAAACTGGTTTTTCGAATTTACTCCATAACTACCCTCCCGATCAAGCTATGAGATTAAAACTTTGTGACCAATGGTTTCTTATGGTTACCTATCGAATGACGCATCGTGGAATAAAATAGCTTCAGAGGCACTTTTGACCCCCTTATCCTGCTAGACCCTTTGTAATGTTACGTTACGGGGTCACAATAGAATTTTTTACTCATTAAGTAGGGGAAATGGCGTAAAAGTGATTGTTCGAATCCCCCCCACCCGTCCCGTCACCGATTGTGGTACCGAGCTGAAATTTGGTATACATTGGTTTTTGGTTTGGTATACAACGTACAATGCGTACACTTTTGGCACGGGGTCCAGTTTAGTAGCGACGGTACAGCGGACCAAACCACCGTAAGGAAAGGGTTAAAATCACATCTTTACAAAGCACAAATCTTAGCTGCTATAGTCGCTCTCCATAGAATGTAGCTACCATGATACGGGCGACTTCGATCTTTATATAATGCCACTGACATACTATGGGCGATTATAGTCACTCTCCATAAAATGCAGCGTTGTATATACGACAAGTGATTGTTGAAATCATTGCGCATCGAATATCTTACCCTGGACATGTAGCATTAGAAGGAACGATCTTTTTTTTTAAAAACACCGTTAAAGCAACTCTGCTGCAATAAAGCGTAAGTCCGACCGCTGTCGATCTTTTTCGCGCGCCATGCACACTGTTGACACGGCGCACAGTGTGTAATTTGGCTGATTTAGCTGGACAAAAGTCAATTTTCGTAATGGTCCGTATGTATAAAAGTTTATTGTAAATAAATAATAGAATATCCGTATCAACAGAAAATGTAAAAATTATTCCAAAAAATAATCTGCAATAATTAATTAACAGGCCTCAAAGTTGCACTTTCAGTACATTGCTTTTACACTTTTAATGGTATTTGTGTATAATGTTTACAATTTTTATTTTTCCAAACGATGTTTTATTACCGTTTTAATCCCCTCTAACAATTAACATGTTATTTAAGTTCTGTTCCGAAAGGTATGTAGGCTTTTAACTTACAGTACTATTTATTACGCTTTTGCAATTTTGTGTGTTCAAAGCTGAAGATATAAACAATTGTAAATGCAAAGAGCCATTGCAGAGAAATGGCATCTCTTTTTTTTTGGTTTGATCCGTCTCTAACGGGGGGACGCGACTTCTTCTAGCTGCGGGGAAAGAATATTGTTTTCGGTCTTGCGTCTTGTGAGCGGACGAAACTAAATGTCTTGCGGAACATTTTTAATTTCTCAGCCAAAAACAAAATGTTTGTAGCAACATCTTTTTATGCTTTCCCCAAGAAAAACGTCTGCCCTATCGCCTCTTGCTATTCAAACTTTTTCCTGGACGTTTAGTTTTCAGGGTAAATTGGAAAATATTCGTAAAAATGGGGGCATTTTGGGCGTTGCACTGCTTTGAACATTGTTTAAACATATTTAAATCTTTATAACATTAAGATAATTTACATCGTTGTATTCGCGGTAGTTTATAGAATCATTTTGTGCAAAAAAATGTAAATAACTATTACCGTTAAAGTACAAAATAATTTTAAAGTTGAAAGTTTCTTATTTTACGTATAAATGTTAAACGATTAGTAAAATATATATTGTTATTAACAGTAAGAATAAGATTATGTTTCGCATTAGTAGAAAAGTCAGTAAAATTAATGAAAACCGCATTTTTTCTCAAAAAATAGTTTTGTCCAGCTAGATCGGTCAAATTACACACTGTGCGGCGACCCGTTTAGCAGGAGTACAGCGCCGGAAAAGGTGCCCGTATCGAAACGGTTAAGAATTTCAAAAGTGGTCGAGATCAAAACGGCAGTTAATAAATTTCTTTCGGATAAAACTTGATTTTTAGGAGAAAGAGACGTGAAAGTTTGTACAACACTAGAAAAGTGTCATACAAGACAATGGTGATCACGTTATAGTATAAAACTATTTTTTAAAAAAGTTCACAGTGTTTGCATCTTGACCTAAGAACCCGCACGATTTTTTTCCAGTACATAATATTATAACTTATAGAATTACCTAAAAAGTAGAACAACTTGATCTCTATTTTTAAGTACTTATTATAGAAAACTTTTCTAGGTACAGATTGTCGGAGATTTCGTTTGTCTTGAAGGCTGTGGCTACACTTGTGGTATCGCTTAAAAAGGCACCACCTAATAGAGGTAAATTTAATTGATGTTATAAATACAGTATTATGTATTGATATATTTTATCACGCAAAACCATACCATTGTCATATTTCTTTCATTTATCAGTGATATAAGTTTCCACCTCTGTAACATAAAAATAATCGGAGCAACTGCTTAACCGCTTAACGACCGAATTTATATTCAAAATTATGCCGAAGATGCCCGATTTTTTTTATACCATTTTTGTCATCTACAGATGTAGCTCACTAGACGTGCTTGGTAGAATGTCGATTGCCATGCAATATTTCGGGCGCTGGCATTAAATATTCCTAAAATTTTCAGCGCCCAAGTTAACTCGTTCATAGGAAAATCGAAACGACATCTATGACCGAGATATCTCGGGCATGGTCGTTAAGCGGTTAATATCCTATATTTAGTTCTCTTTGTGCTAGGTTTTTACTGCTGATAAATGAATATGTGAAGTCATCTGTATTTGCTGTACATTTCTATTCAGTTGAACATGCACTGAATACTATATTTGATTTACTTCAAAGCACTGACATACATACATATGATACACATATAGACTATTTTGAACTTTTCAAATGTTTCGTAAGTTATGGGTCCAGGAGTAATATACTTGTGTATAAATTTAAATAGGTTATTAATAATAGAATGATTGCCTGTTAAGGAAAGACTTAGTTCCATTTAAAGAATTATAAATTTTGAATTGATTTATGCTTTGTTTGCCGATATTTTGTTTCCGAATAATCCTAACGAAACCGATGGGCCACAAAGTACAATGCTATTACAATTTCCCAGTTATAATCTACCCGAATTTAAGCATTACAATAGTTTCTGCATCGAAAATCTTAATGAATATCTTTCATACGTACCAAATTCTTTTGGTCTACAAACAAAGGTGAAAATTATGTTATTAAATGTTGAGCTTCTATGAATTTCATATTTTATAAGCTCAATATATTCATGCGGGCTTCTCAGATAACAGCACATTTTCCCACAATATAGAAGTCTAGATATAAAGGATTACTGTTTACATATTAATTTACATGTTCTCATGTGGCCCCTTTCCATTTTAGTTTATTGTATATTCTGTAAATTATGGCTATTCTTCTTTTTTCTCCTTCTTCTTCCCCCTTTGTATTTTTTGGCTGTAACTACTATGGTCATTTTAGCCATGTCCTACTGTTCCAATTGGATTCCGAGCTCACTGATTGTGAGTCCATGATATACATATCATACAGGAAAAGTTTTCTAGAGGTCACGCAGGAGAATTTCAACTATCTTTCGCCGATCGTGAGCTCAAGCCTTCACCTCTTTAGCCTTCAGCGCCTTCTGGATTGTTTTCGATTTTCTGCTTTTAAAGTGAACATAATATTTCGCACTTATGTTCCTAAGTTGATCGCAGAATATATTTAAAAAAATACATTTTTATATTAATCGATGAAGAGAGAAGGATTTCGTTAACGAACAGCACATCATGTTTGTATTATGGCATACTCGAATAGATAGTTTTGTATGATTCAACAGAAAAAAATATTATTAGAAATGTATCCCAACGTATCAGAAAAATGCAATAGATTAAATTAACGGATTTTTATACATCAATACTACTTTACATTCACAACTAACACGTGAGTCGGTAACTGGAATTTGTTCTTCCCATGTCTGTTTTAACGAAAAGCGATCAAAAATGTGCCAAGCAGTGATCTGACTTACATTTTTCTGTGTACTATTTTATAAAAAATCTCTACCCTCCGTGATAACAGTTAAACAAAAAATTGGAATGATAGCATAAAAATGATCGTAGATACGAATTTATAACACATACAGTACGTCCTGTTTAAATGTATGCACACAATTATTTCTATAACTGTCAAAAGTGCAAAATATCATAACGGTAGTTGTTGGTCCTTGAGTTAACATTGCCGACTATCGAGTTATTAAACAAAGCCTTACAGTTTTTATGGCATACTCTTGTTCCTAATATTTAGAAACAACGTTTGCAAAACACTACAAACATGCTATACTCGCATGAATTGTTATTGATATATGATGTACTCAGGTAATAATGCAGTACCGTTTAATCATGCAGATTTTGTAATCAAAGAAAACACAGCAATTTCAAGAGAAACATAAAAAGTGCTTTATTCAAAGCAATGTCTATGTAATGCTAGCTACACGCTTCTGTCATGTTTCAGACAATTTGTAGATACCATCCGAATAATTTTTTTTTGTGTGAAACAAACCATTCAGTGGCCCAATTTTCCACTGCTTCATACATTTTGAACTGCTGCTCAAAAAATGTATGTAAAGGGTGTTTCAAAGGGTTTTGTCATGGCTTGGAGGGGTTGTTCTACACCTCGGATTGGATGGAGATTTGTGAAAAAAACCTGCCGCAAAATTCGCGGTAAGCGAATATTTTAGCTTATTTGTTTGAGCAGCTTTTCGCATGCGTCTTGCTACGTAGGTAAAATGTCTGAGAGGAACCATGGGGCAGAAACGAACCGTTTTCTCGAAAATTGACTTTTAATTGGGCCTCCACAATTTACGTTTCGCTTAGTAAGTGACACTACCAGGTGGTCCTTACTGACTCCGTTTCGAACGAAATCTTTCGATGTGACTTTTCGGAGGCTAGGAAGTCGTCAATGACCTGCGTTCAGTGTCAGGTTCGCTCAAGGGCCCTCCCGGGGAGAAGAACATAAACACATGCACTTCCCTTAGTCGTTCGGTGACCCCGTCCCCCAATTTCTAATGTCGAGTAGCACGCTTTTGCTTAAACTATTCGAGCCGACAAGGATATCTTGTGTGTTTGTTTTCGAAGGCGGAGGCCCAATTAAAAGTCAATTTGCGAGAGAACGGTTCGCTTCTGACCCATGGTTCCTCTCAGACATTTTACCTACGTAATAAGACGAATGCGATGAGCCAGCCCAAAAAAATCGGCTACCCTTCCGCGAATTTTGCGGCAGGTTGTTTTCACAAATCTCCATCCAATCCAAGGTGTAGAAATGTATCCCAACGTATCAGAAAAATGCAATAGATTAAATTAACGGATTTTTATACATCAATACTACTTTACATTCACAACTAACACGTGAGTCGGTAACTGGAATTTGTTCTTCCCATGTCTGTTTTAACGAAAAGCGATCAAAAATGTGCCAAGCAGTGATCTGACTTACATTTTTCTGTGTACTATTTTATAAAAAATCTCTACCCTCCGTGATAACAGTTAAACAAAAAATTGGAATGATAGCATAAAAATGATCGTAGATACGAATTTATAACACATACAGTACGTCCTGTTTAAATGTATGCACACAATTATTTCTATAACTGTCAAAAGTGCAAAATATCATAACGGTAGTTGTTGGTCCTTGAGTTAACATTGCCGACTATCGAGTTATTAAACAAAGCCTTACAGTTTTTATGGCATACTCTTGTTCCTAATATTTAGAAACAACGTTTGCAAAACACTACAAACATGCTATACTCGCATGAATTGTTATTGATATATGATGTACTCAGGTAATAATGCAGTACCGTTTAATCATGCAGATTTTGTAATCAAAGAAAACACAGCAATTTCAAGAGAAACATAAAAAGTGCTTTATTCAAAGCAATGTCTATGTAATGCTAGCTACACGCTTCTGTCATGTTTCAGACAATTTGTAGATACCATCCGAATAATTTTTTTTTGTGTGAAACAAACCATTCAGTGGCCCAATTTTCCACTGCTTCATACATTTTGAACTGCTGCTCAAAAAATGTATGTAAAGGGTGTTTCAAAGGGTTTTGTCATGGCTTGGAGGGGTTGTTCTACACCTCGGATTGGATGGAGATTTGTGAAAAAAACCTGCCGCAAAATTCGCGGTAAGCGAATATTTTAGCTTATTTGTTTGAGCAGCTTTTCGCATGCGTCTTGCTACGTAGGTAAAATGTCTGAGAGGAACCATGGGGCAGAAACGAACCGTTTTCTCGAAAATTGACTTTTAATTGGGCCTCCACAATTTACGTTTCGCTTAGTAAGTGACACTACCAGGTGGTCCTTACTGACTCCGTTTCGAACGAAATCTTTCGATGTGACTTTTCGGAGGCTAGGAAGTCGTCAATGACCTGCGTTCAGTGTCAGGTTCGCTCAAGGGCCCTCCCGGGGAGAAGAACATAAACACATGCACTTCCCTTAGTCGTTCGGTGACCCCGTCCCCCAATTTCTAATGTCGAGTAGCACGCTTTTGCTTAAACTATTCGAGCCGACAAGGATATCTTGTGTGTTTGTTTTCGAAGGCGGAGGCCCAATTAAAAGTCAATTTGCGAGAGAACGGTTCGCTTCTGACCCATGGTTCCTCTCAGACATTTTACCTACGTAATAAGACGAATGCGATGAGCCAGCCCAAAAAAATCGGCTACCCTTCCGCGAATTTTGCGGCAGGTTGTTTTCACAAATCTCCATCCAATCCAAGGTGTAGAACCCCCCCCCCCCCCCCCCCCCCCCCGAAGCCATGACAAAACGTTTTGAAACACCCTGTACCATCGATCGGAGCAAGTGCTAATCTGAAGGGACAAGATATGGTAAATACGGAGGGTGGGTTAAAACGTTCCAGGCAAGATCTTTTAACATATGTTTAACTGGTTTTGAAGTATGGGATGGTGCATTATTGTGCGGCAAAAATACTTTGCCGTGTCTTCTGGTCGGTTCTGCTTGATTCACAATCTATGCGTGGTTCAAATGGTGATTATTTGTTGTCAGTGGCGATCAATATTAACAGTATCGCCTGGTTTTAAAAGCTCATAATACACCACACCTCCCTGATCTGACCAAACGCAGAAAATTTTTTGTATCCGGAGCGGTTTGACCTTACAGTCCATGTTGATGGTTGACCTGGAGCAACCCATGATTTTTTGTTTGTTAAGCGTAAAAATATCTGATGTTGACAACTTCCTAGTACAGTAAAAGCTGGATAAGTGCACGAAAAGTTTCGCTGGATAAATGGAACACGACTATCCCCTCCACATAGGGGGATCCCCCTTGGCGAACCTCGACGCTCGACGAGGGAGCAGTGTAACATGATACCACCCGAATGTATCGGTGATACAATACTAATTGGAGGGTCAGCCGTTTTCATTTTTGATCCTTTTTTTTGAAACCTTTGCTAACGAATTTGTGAGATTTTTCTGATTAAAATGATACCAAACACGACATAGTTTGAATTATATTTACTTAATATTTAATATATTTGCTTACCATTTACATAATTCAAACACGTCTTGTGTGGTATCATTTTAATCAGAAAAATCTCAATAATATACTGGGAAAAGTTACATTCAGAGAAGTTAATAAATGAAAAAGTTTATTGTTGCATTAGCAAAGCCTCGCTTCGTTTGCCTGGTCTTTCTGCCTCTTTTTCTACCTGTCTTTTTCTAAGTTCGCGCTCGACTGGAGCCGAGTATAAATACAGATTCGATACCTCTACTACATGAGAGCGACATTCGGTCACGACCTGAGCATTTAAACCTTGCGAAGGGATCGATTATGCTCCATTTATCACGCCGAGATGTTGTATTTATCCAACCGGCTGTGGATTCAAAGTTTCATGCTGCTCCAGTTGACCGCGAATTTAATCTAAATCTACGGAGAAGGACCAACTTGGGGGGACTTGCCCGACCTTAAACATGCGTCGAAGAGACGTTTGAAGCCGGGCTGCAGAACACCTAACGCTACCACTCAGACACGACTTGGGATTCCATCGGGGCCTGGTGCCGTGTTACGGGCAGCCAGGCGTCTAACGGCCCGGGCGAGCTCCTCGTCCCTGATCCCCAGCTCGTCTGTCCAGAGGTCGGACGGCTCGCCGGGTGGCGCTCCCTCACCCCGCAGGGGAAGAGGGTTGAGACTACCACCCGGAGCAGCTGGGGATCCAGGCGTTCCGTGAGCGGAGGCGCCCATAGCCTGAGTTTCCTCATGACCATTCTATACGGGCGTCCCCACGGATCCGCATCTAAATTACCGAGGAGCTCCTTCAATGCCTGGGTCTTTACGGCCAGGATGGCCAGACGAAGAGTTCGTCGCGCCGCGGAGAACTCGCGGCGCAACTCTGCCTCCGTGGCCCCGCCTGTTAAAGCAGTGGAAAATTTACTTGGCACCTGAGACGGAAGGGGAGATTGCTCTCGCGTCGCCTATCCCCGCCATGTCGGTCCTGGAAACCTCAGATCGACGAATGACAACCGATAATAAAACACTACTTTCGTCGTTCACATGAGGATGCAACGAATGTGCGGGTCTCTCTTGCCAATAGCGCGTCAAAATTGAAAATGCGTGAGCGAGAGGAATGTCCCTATCCGTCGGGCGAATCAGAGCAAATTACCCCTGAGGTGCCAAGTAAATTTTCCACTGCTTTATATCTATCGGCGCCGGGCTCGCACGCAACTCATGCGGAGATCCCCGATCTCTGCCGACCACCGGTACACCGACGCCCGACATGGCGCGCCGGCCCGGGCAGGGGGATCCCCCTATGTGGAGGGGATAGTCGTGTCGGATTTATCCTGCAAAGCTTTTGTCGTATTTATTCAGCTTGTGCTGTATAATGCTTTCCGACCAAAAATATCGTTTTCGGCATTCTTTTTTGTTTTTTTTTATTCTTAAAATGGAAAGTATTATGCGTAGATATGTCTAACAGTTTCAGAAGATAAAAAAAATGAGTTTTTGGCCGGTTTTCTCGAATAAATCGTGCGTTAAGTAGTCAATCTATTAGCATTAAAAATGTGGGGATTTTTATAAGATACGCCTGACCGCAGTATCCCTCTGTGGGCAATATCCGTCGAATTACGCATTTTGACACAAGTTTACCAAGTTTTGTAGAAACATTTACTACGAACTGTGGCACAGCAACATTTGATTTTGTACTGTGACAGAATTTCTTCTTATTTTAAGATAATCTGTATATAGCCAAGAGAGCCTAGATGCGAAAAAGTGTTAGGTAGGCAATCCCGGGACATCCCCCCACCCACTCGGTCTTAGCTTCTTCTGCCGGGAAAGGCTCTAATTGATCTGACCTTGCGCCGAAAAGACATATAAAAGGAGGTCCTTTTCGCGAAATCAGTTAGTTTTTCCTGAACTCCCTGACTGGCACAGCTAATGATCTTATGGAGAAAAAGTTACCTTTACGGCAACGGCACTGCCACAAGATATACATACTTGCCCAAGTCAACATCCAACAGAACCAATCGTTTGCAGAGGTACGGGAATGATGTTACGTTCGTGGCGGCGCACGGTGGTCCCGAACTTCGATTTAGCTGTTCAGGTACCACGCACAGTTTTCGATCTCTTTGAAATCCTTGCCAAAAGCGCAAAACACATCCGATTTAACTAAAAATTAGTATTCTTATGTTTTTTGGGCCTCTGATTACGGATCTGAACTCAAAATTTCCAGAAACAAAATGGCGGATTCAAAAGTCGGGCGGAGTGTCATAAGGCGGAGCAAAGTTACAGGAGCTTTTCCCTTTTACAAAATTATTGGTTTATGTAAATGATTGATTAGGAAAACGTCCCTCCACATTTTGTTATTTTTGCCAAGAGGGAGGATAATTAGAAAAAGCCGTTTTTACCTGACTCGTCCGCTGGCCAACATTTTCGGCTTCCTCGTCGTCCGTGGTTTATGGCATGTGCAACCTGCTGGCAGACTTAGAGCTGTTAAACGTTTTAGCGCCAGGGTTTTTTAAGAATCTGTGTCGGATTGTGCTATGCAGCGCGATAGCGCTTCGTTCATTTCTTTGCAAGAAATGCCGATCGACGCGATCGCGCTCCTCTTTTTTTTGTCGTATAGAAGTAAACTCAATAAAAACAGCTTATTTATGCAGGTGGTTTGAGCTTATTTGAAATAAAATAGTAATTACGAACCAAGCGCGTTGCGAATTGATGATCGTGACCAAACATCGCGACACAGTTCACCACAGTACACGAACAGCGCGATCGCGCTGCGTGGCGCTAAAACCGTTAAGTTGTAAAACGCACATTTCAGAAACTATCGACTTGTAATTGCCGATGAGGGTTTCTATTTAACTCTTGGTTTTTACAAGTTGGCTTAGCGAATTCAGAGAAGTTGTGAACCGCAGGGCGTTGCACTAAAACCGCTCTGATTGTTTTCCGACTCCATTTAAAACGATATTGTTTGAACTACGTGTAGACAGAAATTTCGAATACTCATTTAGAACACAAGATTAACTGTTTACCCTCTTCTAATTCAACCGATTCAGAGAAAGATTTCCTTAAAACCACTGGCAGACTCTAGCGGCAGGCAGCCGTTGGAGTGAGCGCGACTCTTTAAACAATAAAAAATCAAATTAGTGGGACGAATAGGGAAGGTTTCTTTGCAGAATCATATAGCAGAGACCTTACAGAAAATGGCCTCATTGGTAGAATTACAAAAACATACAAAAATAAAAAGATGCTGACTGTCAATGATAGAAAACTTTGATGATCTTCTTTCATTCATTGAACTATAATTTTTTAATAAACTACAAACACTAATTTTACATTCAGTATGTGCATTTTGATCGTAGAAGAATGCTCTTCAATTAGAACAAAAAATCATTAGAAAATATAAGATAGATTCGTCAGAATGTCACGAAGAAGACAACGTGTTTTTTCGATAGAAATTGGTCTCGAGAAAAAGTTCCAACTTTAAGCGTTTGTTGTAACTACAATTTTTGTCGGATTTCATTAATTTTGCCATTTATGAAATCCATAGACATTTAGGAATCAATATAAAGAAAAAAAAGCGATACGAGTAAATTGATTTTTGGCAAAAGCGCGGCTAATCGCTCGCGCTGGACCACTGTGCGACGACACCCCACACCTTATATTCTACCGCCGATAGCCCGCTCTTATAACCGCACAATCAGTACCCCCGAGTTTTCATCTAATTGTAAGTGTCCACGAGTACGCTTGTAATTCGGTAACGAACGAACATTCAATGAAACAACATAATAATTTCATTTCAATTTGTCGCAGTATACAATTAGTAGAGAACAACTTTAGGCATTATAGTTTAGGCTTAAAGTTTACATTTTTAATTTACAATGTTTGGAAAAATAGTCTTCTAATAGCTGCTCCTTTAGTTTTGGACCACTTTTTATAAAGCAGACAATATGAAAAAAAAATCAAATTAATTTAATGGATTTTTTTAAAATTAATGTCTAGAGGCTGCAAGATAGTAAAATTAATTTTCCTTATATAATTGTAGAGACATGGAATGTGTGTTCGTTAGGAAACAGGTTTATTATGCACTACATACCAATCTTAACCCTTTGCACTCGAGCGGCGCCTCTCAGGCGCCCGGGCAGTGGTGTGCGTCCACTCGAGCGGCGCCCGGCTCTTTTGAAGTGTCGTCTCGAGCGACGCTGCTACCGCGCTACCGATTTTTGCAACTCGCTCTGCTTATTCACGACGTGCGATACGATATTCCTCTCGGAAATGCTTTCGTGGACTAGACTCGGCTTACATTTTTAGCCAAATCTTAGCTCAGTTTAGTTAGTCTCAGCATAGCAATCGTTTCAAACTGTCTTGGCAGTGAATATAGGAATTGAAAACTTTTTGAGCCCTGAAATGATGGATCAAGAGCAGATGAGCTCAAGTTCGGAGGAATTCAATTTCCAGAAACCCAATATTGTATTGAGTTATATAAAATAATGGGTGAAGTAAAAAGTTTTGAGCGTTTTTTGTTAGATGGCTTTAGTGAGCCATATCTCACAATGTATACGTTGCATCATGTCATTCTATACTGTGACTTAAATGCAACATAACGCTTTAAAAAAAGTTCTCTGACAGTCTTTTGTTTTGTGAAGTCAGTTGTTTGTTAGAGCGTATCAAAATGGAGGTAACGAAAGAGAAGATTCGATACATTCTACAATACCACTACGATCAAGGGGAAAAAGCCGAGCAGGCAGCCAAAAAAATTTGTGCTGTTTATGGACCCAAAACAGTATCGAATGCAACAGCAAAGCGGTGGTTCCAACGCTTCCGTTCTGGTAATATGGACGTCGAAGATGAGACACGCTCTGGTAGGCCTATCGTTGAAAATGTCGATAAAATCATGGAAATCGTCGAGTCAGACCGGCATGCGAGCACTTATTCCATTGCCCAGGAACTGAAGATTAGCCAGAAAACCGTTTGGAACCATTTGCATAAGGCTGGTCTCAAAAAGAAGCTCGATATATGGGTGCCACACGAACTGACGCAAAAGAACCTTTTGGAGCGAGTTGATGCCTGCGATTCTTTGCTGAAGCGTCACGAAATGGACCCATTTTTGAAGCGGATGGTGACTGGCAATGAGAAATGGGTCACATACGAGAATAACAGGCGAAAAAGATCGTGGTCCAAGCGCGGTGAGACGGCCCAAACGATCGCCAAGCCCGGATTAACGACCAAGAAGGTTTTGCTATGTGTTTGGTGGGATTGGAAGGGAATCCTGCACTATGAGCTGCTCCCATCGGGCCAGACACTCAATTCGGGCCTATATTGTGAACAACTGACCAGATTGAAGCAGGCGATCAACGAGAAGCGACCAGAATTGTCCAATCGGAAGGGTGTTGTCTTCCATCAAGCCAACGCCAGGCCGCACACATCTTTAACGACACGCCAGAAGCTCCGAGAGTTTGGATGGGAGGTTATATCGCACCCGCCGTATAGCCCAGACCTGGCACCAAGCGATTATCACCTTTTTAGACATTTACAACATTTTCTTGATGGCACAAAACTGGCCTCAAGAGAGGCTTGTGAAAGTGAGCTGGTCGAGTTTTTTAACAATAGGGACGAAGACTTCTTCAATCGCGGAATTATGAAATTGCCTTCAAAATGGGAAAAAGTTATTGAACAAAACGGCGCTTATTTGATTTAATTCCGAAAATTCTAAGTTTGTTAATTTTATCATCAAAATAAAGAGAAAAAACGCTCAGAACTTTTTACTTCACCCATTATATGGGTGGTGTTGATCGGGCGGACTAATATGCATCGACGTATTGTTTTCTGCGAAAGTCACTTAAATGGTGGCGTAAGCTTTTTTTGGGGGCATGGAAATTTGCCTGATAAATTCCTACATTCTGTATAAACTAGAAAAGACCAAAAAAGGGGGAAAGCCACTCAGCCATTTACGATTTCTAAAAACAATGGTCGAGCAATTGAGAGAATCATATCGCCAGCATCGAAAACAAGCGTCTTCGTCGCATTCCGATGAAATCCGACTAAATGGGAAGCTTCACATAGTACCAAAAGGTTTAAAAAGGGACTGCAAGGTTTGCTCTGACCGTAATACGCCTGAAGGTAGGCGGGAAGTAATATATTATTGTGATACGTGTCCTGATAAACCTAGGCTGCATCTTGGGTATTGTTTTACGAAATATCACACAAAAACTAATTACAGAGTGTAATATTTAACAGAATTTCATGTATTTAATATAAAAATTAATAAATTGGTGAAATTTTATTACTTATATACGTTTGTTTGAGTATACAATGATTTTGAAGTACCTATAAAATGCTTCCCGAATATAGCCGAAATCGTCTCGAGTTGCTGGTGCGCCCGAGCGAAAAAGGCCTCGAGTGCAAAGGGTTAATAATAAATCACGACTACCTATCTTAATTTTTCACACATGGTCTCGCTTTTGACTCACAGAAATTGCTCTACAAACTACTTTCACCCTTCCTTTTATCCATTCGCATTAAAAGACAATCGCTCCCTAGTAACACAAATTCTTCCAGAACATTCGATGCACACTGTGGGTATTGCACCGGCAAATAACGAGTTCGTTTTTGTAGAATGAAATGTTTCTATTCTCGTTCGCGTGCAACTTGATCGTCGGAGGTACACACTACGAATGTTCCGGAAAATTCTTTTTCTTGTCCTTTTAAGCGATTCTCCCCTTCTTCGTCCCGACCAATCCCGTAACAGATTTCGTTTGCTGTTTTTCCCGGGATCGGTCGGGCTGGAAGGGCCCCGTCGTAACGGCCACGGCCCGTCGCCAAGCTCAAGGGCCTCTTGGCGAAAATGTAAATTATTATACGTGTAATGCGAAATTGTGGTTTCGCGGTTTTCGGAGACCCAAAACTCGAGAAATGGACTTTTAAGAATGGTTTTGAATTTATTCTTATTTAGAATGTTCGTAGATCCGCAGTGGCGAGACAGAGTAAGTGTAATAATAATAATGATTTAGTCGTGAATTTAGTAATGAGCTAGTAATGATGTAGTAATGATTTAGTAATGGAATGTAGTAATTTAGTAATTGAGCGATTTTGGTCGGAGTAAGGGTTCTTAAAGGTTTTTGGAGAAGGAGTGGGAGTGTTGTTGTTGGTGGTCAGGGCCAAGGGGTAGGGATAGAAAGTTGGAACTTGGATTTGCGTGATGATTCGGGGATGACTAAGGGATGGTGAGTCGGTGGTGATGACGGAAGTTAGCTAGCTACAAAATATTTGTCCTTACTCACTAAAGATATCGTAGTTACTATCTAATCGGAGGGTCGGTACATTACATACGTGCCGACGCGCTGTCGCGTTTTCGATGCGACGTGCTCGTGCAGCCACACATACTGACGCACATATTCTTTTCTCTCATTCCCACACTCTAGATAATTTCATGTTCTATAGTAACCGTTCAAGTCATCTGATTATTATCCGTCAAAAATTATTAAATTATTTTTGGTCATTATTATTTTCAAAATTATTTAACCGTTTAATAAGTTATACGAAAAAAACATCAGCTTCTGAAATGTTTAAATGTGAATGTTGGGTGCTTTGAATTTGATTCTTTCTTCATAATTTTCGCCGAAGAATAGCGGAACTTATGGATAATATTATGAAGATTCTCTTCTTCACGCTGTGAAATGAGCATACCTGCATCACATTTTCTATGTTATGCTTGTGTTTGTGTTGGTCACGTTTTGGCGATTTGGGACCACTATGCGACCGGTCAGCTTACTCCGAAAATTTCTGATGAGGTATTTTTTCACAGACACTGTGTGATATGGGAGTGCATTGCGATGCTAGTAGTACGTGCTCTCCCTCTTTCATATAATCCCAAATTATCGCATATATTCGGCTATGAATGTACGTATCCTGAGGATAACGAAATAAAAGTAGCGGAACGGCACATAGGCAAGAGACCCTGAGCTTAAGTTCATCTTATTCACGTAACACATCACTTCATAACACTAAGGTTGCCCCCGTTTACAACAAACGCACAATCTTTTGAATTTTGGATGTGTGACTTCTGACAAATAGCACAGCAGATGCGGCATTCGCAAATAACCTAGCGCACGGCACGGGGAAGGAGGCTAGCGATAATGAAACAAAACAATCCTCATGATGCCAGACTCAAATGTTTGGATCAACTTACAGATATCAATGTTTATCAATCTCTTCGGAGAGGAGAAATTTCAGGGCAATTAGTTTCGAATGAGAAACTGTGAAACGCTAAATTTGCTTCTGCCTGCTGGTACTCCCGTCAGCAAAATCTACCGGCTGCACATGGTTAACTGCTTCATTCAAAAAATAAGAAATAATAAAATGATAAATGAACAACATAGTAAATGACATTGTAAGAAACTTATTCTTATAATTCTACAATAATGCAATATTATATGAGACAATATGTCTTATTAGAATGTAGCTGTTTTCTTTATTACTGCTGTTAGACCGTGTTGTACCCGCCTTTGGCACTAACAGTTTTACTTCAGAATACGCGGAGTAGGTGCCAGATTATAAAAGACTACTTCGAAAGGGTATAGCAGGATAAGGGGGTCAAAAGTGCCCTTCAACCGATTTCAATGGGGGCGGTCTCAATCGATAGATCAGGCAGCCAGGATAGTTAATCGCCAGAGCTGTCCTTGGAAGAGCTCCGCCTACTTCACCCATTCATACAGCTGAGATGTCACTGATTCACAGTCACTCTCTCGGTGTCATGGTCGGACCTATTGGCACGAGCGTGGTGGCGGATTGGGGCGACATTCGTATCTAACCGCTCGCGCTGGAAAGACATGCCACGCGCGTCGATCGCGGAAAACAAAACGACGCGCGTGGCACGTCGACCTAGGTTATTTGTCGAAAGACAGTTTCAGATCACAACACGTCGCGTGCAGGGTAAAACAAAAGTATTATTAGTGAAAAAGTATGCTCTGATATGATTTAAATCAAATACAATTAATAGATTTTAATGTTTTTGGACTTCTGGCGATGATTTGGTGGAATTCAACCACTACGTGACGCCGTACAGCGAAATATAATGCTCGGCCGCAACAATGTATTCTTTATCGCGAGAAGGGCTTGCGTTCTGCTGTCGCGGAGTTTCTTACCTGTTTGCGCTAGAAATTAATTTACAAATGCGCGTGCTAGAACGGAGCATTATATTTCGCCGTAAGGCGTCACGTAGTGGTTGAATTCCACCAAATCATCGCCAGAAGTCCAAAAACATTAAAATCTATTAATTGTATTTGATTTAAATCATATCAGAGCATACTTTTTCACTAATAATACTTTTGTTTTACCCTGCACGCGACGTGTTGTGATCTGAAACTGCCTTTCGACAAATAACCTGGGTCGACGTGCCACGCGCGTCGTTTTGTTTTCCGCGATCGACGCGCGTGGCATGTCTTTCCAGCGCGAGCGGTTAGATACGAATGTCGCCCCAACACGTCACCACGCGCGTGGCAATAGGTACGAACCTGGCAAGTGAAAGGCGAAGCAATCAGCGAGCTCTCGAACGCATGGGAAGGGGACGCAGGCGGAGCTCTTCCAAGGACAGCTCTGGCGATTAACTATCCTGGCTGCCTGCGATAGATAATGCTCGGCGATTGATGTCTACAAATTTTTAACCCTGAATCTTGACCGGAAGGGTAGTTATGGGGAAAATTAAAAAAACAGGTTTTTTCCCCTTTTTCTCCATTTATCGAGGCGTAAAAAATCCAAAACAATTCTGACATATTCTGCACAGTACCGGACATATTGGAGAATTTTTTCAGATTTTTCCGTCGAAGTACCTAAGCGTGAAAAATGGGCAAAGTAAAAAAAACGGAAAAAAGAAGATTTCGTATCGAAATCTTCGAGGTACAACTTTTTGGTTTATGTAGTAACAATCTAACACCTACGATTGTTATCCCCAATTTTTTTCAGATTTTTAAACCACCTGCGTTATTGTGAAAAAAATCGAAAACCGATTTTCGGGACGCATTTTGATCTAAAACACAAGAAGTAATTGTTATTTTTCCATTATTTTGATAGAGTATGTTCATTTTGTACTTTTCAATGTTTCTGCATACAAAGCAATTGCGAGTGAATGCAAAGGATTGAATTGATTCAATTATTCGTAAGCTACACACTTCCTCATCTGCTAAAAATACGACCGTCCTTTCAATAGCAGCGATGGCGCAGTCGGTAGAGTTTCACTGCATAACAACAAATAATAATCATTTTTCAATTTTTCAGTGTTTTTTAAACATTTTTAACTACTTATTCAATATGAAATATATGTATGTAAAAATAATTATGGAGCATATTGTTTTTTCATTGATTCGTCCTAGCCACATCTCGTTATTCTTTTGTACATTGAACAAATATTAGTTTACTGTAACGAATGCAAATATGTATTCAATATTAAAAGGATCCAATTGTATATTCTGATGAATTGCAATGAAGGTGATGTCTAACGGAAAGAAGGGTTTATTTCTTTTTAAACATACTTATTTTTGTATTTACCGCTTCTCCATTTATGCAGAGATCATCCAAAATAGATAATGAATTGAAAGAAAGAAGGTATATTGGGATTTCGTCCGTTATAATTCCTTTACTGTTTTATGCAAATCAACTCCTCAATATTCTTAAATGCCTCGTCCGATCACGCCACATTAATCAAAGAAGTTATCGTTGCTTCATTGACTATACCCCTAATATAATTGGAATTTCGGGCATCAAACGTTATTGCTGTGAATGTGCGCATGGTAACCGTACCATAGGTTGTTGTTCGCACATTGCTGCAATAATATACTACCTGTCGCACGCACGGTATCTATCGACAATTGTTAGGCCTTCAGAGATATTGACAAAAATATTTAATAAAAATGAAGTGGTGCCCATCATTAATGAACATAGTGACGAGGATTAAAGCCGGACGAAACGTGTTTCAACTTTTAATTATCAAAAGGTAATGTATCGTATGTCATTTATATTTTCACACTAATATTAACTTCCTTATTAACAATTGTTATCCAGTTAATACTTAAACACATTTGTTTTCTAATTATATTTCATGGGAGGTGAATTGGCGAATATCGAGGAGTTGATTTGCATAAAACAGTAAAGGAATTCTAACGGACGAAATGCCAATATACCTTCTTTCTTTCAATTCATTGTCTATTTTGGATGATCTCTGCATAAATGGAGAAGCGGTAAATACAAAAATAAGTATGTTTAAAAAGAAATAAACCCTTCTTTCCGTTAGACATCACCTTCATTGCAATTCATCAGAATATACAATTGGATCCTTTTAATATTGAATACATATTTGCATTCGTTACAGTAAACTAATATTTGTTCAATGTACAAAAGAATAACGAGATGTGGCTAGGACGAATCAATGAAAAAACAATATGCTCCATAATTATTTTTACATACATATATTTCATATTGAATAAGTAGTTAAAAATGTTTAAAAAACACTGAAAAATTGAAAAATGATTATTATTTGTTGTTATGCAGTGAAACTCTACCGACTGCGCCATCGCTGCTATTGAAAGGACGGTCGTATTTTTAGCTGATAAGGAAGTGTGTAGCTTACGAATAATTGAATCAATTCAATCCTTTGCATTCACTCGCAATTGCTTTGTATGCAGAAACATTGAAAAGTACAAAATGAACATACTCTATCAAAATAATGGAAAAATAACAATTACTTCTTGTGTTTTAGATCAAAATGCGTCCCGAAAATCGGTTTTCGATTTTTTTCACAATGACGCAGGTGGTTTAAAAATCTGAAAAAATTGGGGATAACAATCGTAGGTGTTAGATTGTTACTACATAAACCAAAAAGTTGTACCTCGAAGATTTCGATACGAAATCTTCTTTTTTCCGTTTTTTTTTACTTTGCCCATTTTTCACGCTTAGGTACTTCGACGGAAAAATCTGAAAAAATTCTCCAATATGTCCGGTACCGTGCAGAATATGTCAGAATTGTTTTGGATTTTTTACGCCTCGATAAATGGGGAAAAAGGGCCAAAAACCTGTTTTTTTAATTTTCCCCATAACTACCCTTCCGGTCAAGATTCAGGGTTAAAAATTTGTAGACATCAATCGCCGAGCATTATCTATCGAATGAGACCGCCCCCATTGAAATCGGTTGAAGGGCACTTTTGACCCCCTTATCCTGCTATACCCTTTGATAACAACTTAGAATATTTTTATTAGGTGCAGCACCGTGGCTGAATAGTACAAAGATTACTTAGCGAAGAAGACTAAAAAGTGGCCGAGGCTCTGCGGGGGTGTCCTTATATATGGAAAGACGTGCTGGAAAATCGGAGTGGGAGGAACGGGTTTCTAGGGAGGAAGGGTTTTCCTAGGAAGGAAGGAGCCTATAGAATTTCGGGAGGTTCTACCTGATACAATCTAATTTGTAGCTTCCATAGATCTCATTATCAGGAAAAACGCCCCCCGATAAGGAAAAATCGTGGTCTTGTGGGAATGGCAAAAGAGATTTCATGTCACTCATAACATTCCGTAATTTTGTGGTGGTCCCGAAAAGGGTCTAGGCAGATCCTAGGGCAGGGTACACCAAGGCAAAAAGGGGTGGGAAGAACTTTCCATTACAACCGCAATATAATGCCGGATAACAATTCTGCAATCGCATTGCAACCGGCAGAAAACAAGTGAATGTTGGCAAGTGTTACGATAGAATTGTATCGTATATGCTTGCTTATATTTCAGTAACGATTTATGCGAGTATATGTTTATAGTGTTTTGAAAACGTTTGAACAGTCTCTTAGACACACAAGCACACAATAAAAAATTCAAAGGCTTCCATTTTAAAATGCAATGGTCAACTTCGCAGGAATTAGCATTAACAAATTTCTCCCTACCTCCCTCCCTCCTTCCCTACCACTCTCTCTAACGCCCACACACTCCACGAATAACACGTACTGAGCGCAAAGGACTTGATAGTATGCGGTATTACACAGGCTTAACGGTAGAGTGTCGCTCGCACCGCCTATCCCCACCATATCGTTCCTGGAAACCTGAAGCTCGGCCAATAACCGAAAATAAAATAGTTCTTTCGTCGTTCGCATGACGGCATAACGAATGTGCAGCTTTTTCAACCAGTAACGCGTTAGAATCGAAAATGACATTCAAACGAGGGATATCTCTATCCGTCTGTCGAATCAAACCAAAAGACTTGCCACAGGCCAACAGTCCTTTGCGCCCAGTATCTTTTTCATGCAACATTTTTTCGCATTTATGCCAGTACTTCCAGAAAAAATCGTGTGTACACTCATATAAACTGGGCATGCTGTACATTGAAAGATTCGATTTCCATCGTTAACCGCTTGCAATGTTACATTGTAAGTTACCGTGAGGCGTGACATAAAATGACAAGACTCGGTAGGATCTTATGCAAATAATTTTACATAGATGTAGGATCGTGGGGAAAAAATGGAAGGAGTGCGCGGTAACCCATCGTGGCAGCGTTCCTCGGGCGAGTTGCTTAACACGGCAACATCGCGGGTCGGCGCGAAACCACTGCGTCAGCGTTCTTTCCTAATGACTTTTCTGCTCCACGTCCTTTTCTCCTAACTTCTTTACAGCAGTGTTTCCGTCCGATCCCACATAGATGTGATTACTCACTTTGCTTATCAATAATTTTAAAGGGTCTAGCAGGATAAGGGGGTCAAAAGTGACATTGAAGCTATTTTATTCCACGATGCGTCATTCGATAGGTAACCATAAGAAACCATTGTACACAAAGTTTTAATCGCATAGCTTGACCGGGAGGGTAGTTATGGGGTAAATTCGAAAAACCAGTTTTTGCCTCATTTTCGCCACTTAATGATGTGTAAAAATGTGGAAAAAATTCTGACACATTCTAAACATGATTGCACACGTTAGGAATTATTTTCAGATTCTCCCGTTGCAAGTGCGACGCCCAAAAAATCAAAAACGAAAGGAAATGGGAAAAATGTAGATTTTTCACTGAAATCTTCAAGACACAATTTTTAAATAATTACAGTAAGTACCTGATGTAACCATTAATATGCTCAATTTTTTTCAAATTTTTTTGATATGGTGCAACACTGTCGGAAAAATCAAAAACCGATTTCTGGGACGCATTTCGGGCTGAAACGCGATCAGTATTTGCTGTCTTTGCATTATCTTAATACAGTATGTTCATTTTATGATTCTCAATTTTTCTACACACAAAGAAATTGCGAGTGAGTGCAAAGGATTGAATTGATTCAATTACTCGTAAGCTACACACTTCCTTATCAGCTGAAAATACGAACGTCCTTTCAATAGCAGCGATGGCGCAGTGGCTAGAGTTCCTGACTGTGGAACCTCTCGAAACTTTTTGACGCCGCTTCGAGTCCCATGAGGTAAAATAATTTTTATTTAATCATTCACTGCATGACAACAAATAATAAACATTTTTCAATTTTTCAGTGTTTTTCAAACAACAGCAGAAGCAAATGCTTCACGGCGAGTAACTAAATTTTGTTGGGTGGTTGAAGCAATTCATGGTATTTTAGGCCAGAAACATGAATTGCTTCATCACCAAATGGACAACAAGTTCTTGGCTGAAGTTGCATTATTTTGTAAAATAGCGTGTTTTCTAAATAACAAATTCGGGGAACGCCTTAATTCGGATGTAGAACTATCAAAAGTGATAGTGCATAGAATAAAAGTACAACAGAATATACAAAATTCACTTGCTAAAGAAGTAGAAACTAAACACTGGCACAGACGGAAAACCCCATTCAAGCAATGTTCATCTTCTTTAGCATGTGAATTTTGTATACTCTGTTGTACTTTTATTCTATGCACTATCTCTTTTGATAGTTCTACATACGAATTAAGGCGTTTCCCGAATTCGTTATTTAGAAAGCACGCTATTTTACAAAATAATGCGGCTTCAGGCAAGAACTTGTTGTCTATTTGGTGATCAAGCAATTTATATTTCTGGCCTAAAATACCATGAATTGCTTCAACCACCCTACGAACTTAAGTTACTCGCCGTGAAGCATTTGCTTCTGCTGTTGTTTGAAAAACACTGAAAAATTGAAAAATTATTATTATTTGTTGTCATGCAGTGAATGATTAAATAAAAATTATTTTACCTCATGGGACTCGAAGCGGCGACAAAAAGTTTCGAGAGGTTCCACAGTCAGGAACTCTAGCCACTGCGCCATCGCTGGTATTGAAAGGACGTTCGTATTTTTAGTAGATACGGAAGTGTGTAGCTTACGAATAATTGAATCGATTCAATCCTTTGCACTCACTCGCAGTTTCTTTGTGTGCAGAAACATTGAGAATCATAAAATGAACATACTGTATTGAAATAATGCAAAGATAGCAAATACTCATCGCGTTTCAACCCGAAATGCGTCCCAGAAATCGGTTTTTGATTTTTCCGACAATGTTGCACCATATCAGAAAAATATGAAAAAAATTGAGCATATTAATGGTTACATCAGGTACTTACTGTAATTATTTAAAAATTCAGTACAAAATCTATATTATTCCCATTTTTTTTTCGTTTTTGATTTTTTGCGCGTGGCACTTGCAACGGGAGAAACTGAAAATCATTCCTAACGTGTGCAATCATGTTTAGAATGTGTCAGAATTTTTTCGACATTTTTACACATCATTAAGTGGCAAAAATGAGGCAAAAACTGGTTTTTCGAATTTACCCCATAACTACCCTCCCGGTCAAGCTATGAGATTAAAACTTTGTGACCAATGGTTTCTTACGGTTACCTATCGAATGACGCATCGTGGAATAAAATAGCTTCAAGGGCACATTTGACCACCTTATCCTGCTAGACCCTTTCCACGTAGTTTCACTGTGTTTTTTTGTGTTGCATACACTGTACACCATTCTTAATGGATTTTTTTTAGCTCTTTGGATGGAAGACTCCTTGGAAAGTGTCCCACATTTTTGATAATACTGGTCAACACGATTTTAGACACAGAGGACATTTACATTGTTTCTTATGTATCTTGTGATGTTGAATACGAATATGAAACCCGTTTTTCTCCATTAGTCTTCATCTCCGAAGAAATCTGCTTTGAAAAAAAAAGTGTCAATTTTGAAATATCAGCATGTTTTGTATTCCAACCATACAATTTATTTAAATTTCTGGTACTCAAGATGATGGTAATTATAAGATGAGGACCCACTTCACTGATTTCAATGATTTTTTAATATGTTAACAGGATCATGATTCTGAGCAAGTTTTTCCAATACATGTAACCCCCGCTCGGGGATTAAAACTGCTGCTACTACTTTATTAAATTTTGCCTATACGTGCACTGTCATGGCAGTGCATGTGCGACGGCTTATCTACTGTTCCTCCGGCGCGGCATTCGGTAGAGTCTGCAATATAATCGATGAACCCGTTGAAAAGGTAACTCGCAAGGATGGGCAAAAAAAGATTCCCATTCCTTGCAATTAGTCAGCCTTCCTTTAAGAATATGCCCAACCAACACTAATTTATCTTTTCGTTACAAGCAGCTAAATGAAACCAAACTCTTAGAGGGTAGGTACCCTGTTATACATATCTCATCCCGGGTATCTGGGAATGGATCATGAAGGGTCTGTTTTAAGTCTACCTTACACGTCATCAATCTTGATATAATATTTTATAATTCGCTATTTTTATGTCACCATTCTCATCGTCGTTTCTCATTGCGCGAATCGCGTTCACGGTGTACGTTTTATCGTCTACCTCCGTAACCCAGTGGTGTATAGTAAAATTATTGTAAGGGTTGAATTCAGAATAAAAATTGTCATATTTTTAGTCATTATAAAAATTTCCAAATTTTTAAAGCGCAAAAGAAAATTCTTTTTTTAATAAGATTTTTTCTTAAATTTCCTTAATGTAAATTTATAGCGTTCATTTTACCATGAAACTTTTAACTAAAATATTTTTTTGGATCTCCTGTACTTTAAGAGATATACGCGAAAATGTGGAAGTGTCGATTTTACTTTGAGGTTAGTTTTCATGCCCTTAAAGGGCGATTGGGCACGAATTATGCATACTGTCATTTTTGTCATGGATCACTCTAAAAAATCACAAAGTTTCATTCAAATCCGTCGTTAACACGTCGGAGTGTTTCCTTGTAAGTAAGTAATTAGACACATTTTGTGCGTATTAACTTTTAGATGTGCTATCCATTTATGCAAAATTTTGTACAAAAAAAAATATTTACACAGAGATATCGTGCCCATGCTCTTGTCATACGGACTGTATCAACAGGAGAAAATTGCTCAAAATCATGATCCTGACACCGTATACAAAAATTATTAAAATCGGTAAGATGGGTGCTCGTCTGTATAATTACCAAAAAGATTCTATAAACCTTTCCGAATATAACGATGCATATTACTTTTGATTGGAAAATTAAAATAACTCTGCAGAAAACACATATACGCTACGTTACTTTACAAAACTAAATTTCTTTTTTCGCACGCAGTATAATTATGTGATTTTAATGAATTTTTTTGTACTGAATTCAGATATGCTATCCATTTGCCCCTATCATACAAGATTCTTTTATGGCAATCACTTGTATTTGTAACAAAATTTGAATAATTTTTACAGCCACGATACAAAAACTGTTAAAAGCTAAAAATTCGGGTTCTTTTTTCAAAGTTAAGTTTCTCAGAAATGGAATCTGTTGGAGAAAAACGGTTTGCATATTTATGTTCAGATTCGAAAAATACATAAAAATGAGTATAAATGTTCTTTGTGCTAAAAAATGTTCAACTTCGTAGATCACTATAATCCTTGAATTATATAATGGTGTCCTGTAATGGTCTATACCAGGCAAGCCGCTTATTTGATCGCCGCATGTGTCCTTGGAAGAGCTCCGCCTGCTACTCCTTCCCTTGCGCTCAAGAGCTCGTTGATTGACTTGCCTTTCACTTGCCAGTCGCGAATCTATTGTTACAAGCGTGGTGGCGCATTGGGGCGACATTCGTATCTAACCACTCGTGCTGGAAAGACATGCCACGCGCGTCGATCATGGAAATCAAAACGATGTGCGTGGCACGTCGACTAAGGTTATTTGCCGAAGAACAGTTTCAGATCGCACCACGTCGCGCGTAGGGCAAAACAAAAGTATTATTAGTGAAAAAGTATGCACAGATATGTCTTAACACTAGAACTACCAAACCAGTCAAAATGACTGGTACACAATTTTTTCCAAAAATTCTCAAAGTTTATAGGAGAGTCGTACGAGAAATGTTCTACGTCCAATTCAAAAAACATAAACGACCGAATTGATCATCTTTTCTGCCGCTTGATTTCTCTTTTCTCAATGTACTTATTTAATGTATTGAAATATAACAGATTTAACGCCGGTAGTTCTAGTGTTAAATCCAGTACGATTAATAAATATTAATGCTTTTGGACTTCTGGCGATGATTTTGGTCGAATTCGGCTACTACGTGTGACGCCCTACGGCGAAATAATATAGTGTTGCGTTCTGGCATACGCAATTGTAAATTAATTTCTAGCACAAATAGTTGAAAAACTCTGCAACAGCAAAACGCAAAGCCTTCTCGCGCCAAATAATACATTATTGCTGCCGCGGCCGTCTTGGCAATACATTTTACATTCCTGCCTAGTCTTTTCAATACAACAATGTATTCTTTAAGGCGAGAAGGCCTTGCGTTCTGCTGTCACGGAGGTTTTTAACTATTTATTACACTGGAAATTACTTCACAAATGCGCGTGCTAGAACGTAACACTATATTTACACCTAGCAGTCGAATTCGACGAAAACCATCGCCAGAAGCCCAAAAACGTTAATATCTATTAATCGTATTTGATTTAAGACATCTACTTTTTCACTAATAATACTTTTGTTTTGCCCTACACGCGACGTGGTGCGATCTGAAACTGTTCTTCGATAAATAACCTTACTCGACGTACCACGCACGTCGTTTTGATTTCCGTTAGTGGCGCGCGTGGCATATCTCTCCAGGACGAGTGGTTAGATACGAATGTCGCCCCAATGCGCCACCACGTTCGTGACAATAGGTTCGCGCCTGGCAAGTGAAAGGCAAGTCAGTCAACGAACTCTTGAGCGCACGGGAAGGAGTAGCAGGTCATAACTTTAAATGGGAAGTTTTAATTCTGGGCAGTCAGATAGTATTTAATAATCATGGTAGAAAGAAGTAAAACTGAATATACGTTATTGATTTTCTCTTAGCTTGGCCTATAATTCTTTAAGACAAGTACATTACTCCTTCTTATAGCGATATTTATATATCTGGAGAAAAGTTTAATTATTGAAAGATATTTTTATCATTTTTATTTCGTAACCTTCTTAAAATGAAGCTTTTTTCAATTCTTTCATCTGAAACAATATTTACGATATTAAATAAGTTGAATCATCAAAACTCTTGTACAGGCAAGTGTTTATATCAGTTTATAATGTATTTTATTTTTCAGTCGAAAGATCAGTCTGGGAACAATTGATTGGGTTGTATCCGTGTTTAGTAGAATGTACAAATACTACAGCCTCGAGTCAAGTTTCAAGATCCTTGCGTGAAGCTCTGCTGCAATATCACGATCTCCTAAGGCCGCCAATTCGTAATTCAACATCAAATGGCGTCTGACCAATACATTCTTATCTTTCAACTTTAAACAGTAGTGTTTGTTACACCATCAAATAATAAACAAGATGAAACAAAAAGAAGGATATTGTTTTGTCTGTCACAATAATTGCAGACGCGTGTACAATACATTTTGTTATTCGAATTAGTTAGTTTTATTGTAAGTGATACAGCTACCTGAGACGTTTTTCTTCTTAAAATTTATTAATTATAATTTTTTAATCTAGGTTATTAATTTTATCAAATCTATACTGCTTCAATGAAAATTTGTTAAGGTATATTACATATTTTATTGCGTATTTATATAACAGTATATGTATATGTTCATTCAGTTTTTGGCGCCTGAAATATCCAATCATGCTTTATTTTAAGAATCATCGTGAAAATGCAAGCACTTGATAGTAAGTATTCCTCTGTATGTAGGTTCTCTTCAGTGTTAATTAACACGATGGCTGTATTAACAATATATGAGATTCTAAATATGATGTAATAATATCTTGTCTAGTGTTAACAGTCTAAAAGAAAGCCTTCTAGATTTTACGATTTCTTTTTATACTAGAATTTAAGAGCGTACTCTAGTGTGCTGTAAAACAACGACTACAGTACACTGTGATACCGTTTGCATTTAGATGCTCAGGATCTGCATTTATACATATTTTAACAACATTTTTATTTTCTTTGTTATTAAGGAAAAATGAAACTGGTGACACTACATGCCCTCATATATAACTGCTAAAAGAGTTCATCTCATAGCAACCATAGTACTGGCGGTTTTGTTTAACTGACGTAAGAAAATGAATAAGATACCTAATTAGGATCGATTTGGATATAATTTAATATTAAACCAAAGGCAATAAAAACTAACTATAAAAATGGCTACCATTCACTTTTGTTCATGCCTTTCAAGTGTTCAAGTGTTTTTACATAAAGATAAATATCGATACATGTGTGGAAGATATATGCAAGATTTTAAGACAATTCCTGAGCTAAATGCATTTCGAGACACTACGGTCCATTTATAAAACTGTGCTGTATAAATTCGTTGTATAAATTCTATATAAAAAAAAAGTTATATACGATTGATTTATCAGCTCAAGACCATAAAGGGGACCTTTTTCGTGTGGTAAAAACATTTTATGATATGCAGATTTGATTCTATTCACCTTTGAGCAATATAAACTTACTTTGCTGTTTTTGTCTTATAACAATTCCGTTAATCATTCCCTTTAAGTAATCGTCAGTGTTAATTTTTGGAATGCAGGCAGATTGGTTTGTGGACATATAATTTTGAAACTGCAGAAGTATTTAATAAAATGCAGAACATGAAAAATCGAGAAAAAGTTCTCAAAGATTTGTGCTAGAATATCCCCTTAATTCGTTAAATGAATAGAAATAGAGTCGTTAGGAAAACAAGAAATAGAAATTTTACAATAATGATTTTTCATTTGATTCTTTGTTGAGAAGTTAAATTTCAAAATTATTCATATGCATGCGTATATTTTCAAAATTATTCATATGCATGTGTATATTTTCAAAATTATTCATATGCAGGTGTTACGAAACGAGCACCACTTCGTCTTCGCGAGGGAAGGTATTGACTCGCGAATACTAGATGTATATGTTTTTGTATAAATTGATACTTGTCGCTTTTATTTCTCTGTATGTGCTTGATGAAAGGTTTTTAAGAAGTGTCATGTAAGAGTGTCTTTAGGGAAAGTCGTTGGTGCGGAAAATTAGGAGAAGTTAGGAGTGGGAGACAGGGACCTTTGAATGTGGGGATGAGGTCTGTGAGGAGAGGGATGGGCCCTTAGAGTGGTCGTTGGGTATGCTGCGTGTATGTGTATCTGTTTATGTGTATATGCATATGCCTACTTTACATGAGGTATTATAATTAATAATAACAATAGCAATAATAATGATAATAACAATAACAATAATGTTAATAATAATAATAATAATGATAGTAATATAATAATAATAACGGTGATGATGAGTGATATAATGCGGAGTGTGTCGGTTGGGGTTAGGACGTAACACCCACCCCCCCCCCCCCCCCCCCCCCCCCCCGAGAGAAAGATGAAAGCCCTTATATTGGGTCTGCATCTTTCGTATCGGTTATATAATTCTATTTTCTTTCGTTTTTTTTTGTTACAATTCTCGTAATTAGTATAGTTAGTGTAAAAGTACAGGATACATGTAACTTACTTAGCTATCTGTACTTACATCTAATGATTTAATTACCTAGCATATCTTATTCCGATTCTAGTACGTGCGCGGTTTTTAATTTGTTACAATGTACAGTTTTCGTTTGCGTGGTAGTCAGGTATAATGTTACGTTTGTACCATGTATATCTTTTATCATATATGGCCCGTGATAATTGTCATCTAATTTATTATTTTTTTCGTAGAGCAGATATACGGCTTGCCCTGGTGTAAAATGTTGCGTGTTGGTGTTTCTGTCATAATAAGTTTTGCATTTTTGTTTTGCGAGTTCAAGCTTGTCTGGGGCTTTTCTACGGCATTCTGTTAATCGTCTAGTCAAGTTATTGAGGAATGAATCGTACGTCATTTCGAAAAGATCGTATTCAAATGAGGAGGGTTGTCGCGCTTTCTTGCCAAAGATTAATTCGTGCTGCGTGTATTTTGTTCCTTCGTGTGTCGATGTGTTATAGGAAAATGTCGCAAATCTCAGCCATTTGTCCCACTCTTTTTTTTCGGTTACGAAATGTTTAATATATTCTATAAGTACTAGATGGCTCCTTTCGAGGGATCCGTTTGTTTACGGTCTAAATGGTGTGGTTCTAAATTGCTTAATTTTAAATAGCTTTGCTAATTTTTCACTGCTGTACTTAAAAAGTTAGTGCCTTGATCAGTTAAAATTGATTGAGGAGAGCCATACCGACATATAAATTCTGTGGCAAAGGTTTTCGCTACTGTTTGTGCCGTCGTGTCTGAGAGGGGGTATGCTTCGCAAAATTTCGTTAAGTTGCATTGTAAGGTAAGAATATATTTGTTGCCGGATCTTGTTAGTGGTAAAGGCCCTACGATGTCTAATGCGACTTTCTCAAATGCCTCGGTTGGTGTATCGGTAATGACCATCGGTAATTTAGTTTTAACTCTGACTAACTTTTTACAAGAATTTTTCCCTGATTCTCGCGTAGGTTTTCGCAATTCCTTTATGTCCGCTTACCAAGGAATTATGGTTTTCTTCTATTATTACTTGTCTATCTGCTCGAGGTGGGGTTACTATTTCATTTAGACATAGATATATTGATATTCCAGTGTTGTTGAATATATAATCGAGAGCTTTCTTTACGTGCATTAATTCTACTTTACTGATGGGTAGACCTTGTATTGGTATCGCAAGAGATTTAATTCTATATTTTTCGCATAATTTCTTTAGCTGGATGAGAATATAAAATATTGTTTCCGTTGTTACTCTATCTGTCATATTACTCATGATTACGAGGCTCAAAATATATTTGCTCTTCGTTTTAGTGACTGAAATTTCGCCTGTTTTTAAATATTGATCTTCCTCTTTTCCTTTCGATATTAAGTATCTGTCGCGTAATATTTCAGTCGTACGCGTTGAGAACCTATCGTCGGCTGCTACAAAATCTACGTATTTCCCTTGTAACATAAAGATGTCTTTACGTTTGAGATGTTCTGTTACGTTTTGTGCATTAGTAATATTTGCGAAATTGTTTAAAAAGTTGGTGTATTCTGAGTTTACGTTCTCTACGTTTCCTGTATGTGTTTCTGTGTCATTTTGTGTGTCAACCTGGAATTCATGTTTGCATTTGTCTCCGTTTCGTCGCGTTGCTTGTATATTTGAATCTCTGTATTGATTGTCTTTACTGTCGTTAATGGTTACAGGATTAGGGTTTTTAATGAATTCGTCGTCGTTTGTATCTTGTTCGTGTACTTGTGCGTGAGTTTCAGTAATTTCTCGTCTAAAGTCGCTGTCAGTATTTGAGATGTTTGAATTAATCGATGTACCATTAGTATCGTCAAAGAGTTTTGATAATTCATTGTCATGTTCAAGATCGTCGCTACTGGCACTATCCTCTTGTAATAGAGTCTTGCGTTTCGTTTTTGATGCTATTGTTACATCCCCACATTTTAACCCCTATATTTTTATTTTTCTTTTCTTTTCTTTTTTCTTTAGAATAAGTAATTATCTAGCCAAAGCGTCAGGAAATATCATCATAAGACTTCGATTCATTTTCGCAAGGCGACACACGCCAATTCCTTATCACAGCGATTCCCTGACTCTTTGGTTAGACAAAACAAACGTCATTTCCGAGTAATCCCTAATACGTCACTCTTACTCCCACTCAGCCTACCCTTATTCCTTTGTTCCAACCTCCTATATAAGGCCCAACTAGCAAGAGTTCGGTCCGAGTTCCGATTTCTACTTCCAACAGTTATAAGACGAATCGCTGTCCGACTCCGTCACGAGCGGTCAATTTCCAAATCCCTCCGAGCGAGGAAGTCCTATTTCCAAATTCATTACTAGTTCTCGTTTTAAGTGCTATTTTAGTTATTCCATATTCTTTAGAGTTTAATCCATTTTATTCCTAGTTCTTTAATTGATTTTGTAGTGATTTAAGTGTTAAATATATTATTTTTACTTCGTCAACTTAGCGTCAAAATCTTCGTCTTAGTGATTCCTTCCCATTTCCAACGGCAATCTCGGCCCTAACATACAAGGCGTGGATTTTTAACTAAACCTCCTTTCACCTCAAATCTCTGGCGGTGCGGGCTAGGCCTGCATACGGAGATTCCTGCTTCAGTAAAATCACAGTGAACCCCCTTAACCCTTTGCGGACCGAGCGCTTTTCACCGTTTCGTTCTAGCAGGTCCGCGCTGGAATCGCAAGTGCGTACCAGCCGGTCCGCACAGATTTCACTAGTCGCTTATCCGCTTGGTAGCGTTTACTTTGGACAACATTTATGACCTTACTAACGTGACGTACTTAGGAATTAGAAGATATAAAAAGTAAAATTGTAAAATTTTTTAAACATTATTTTTTATTGTTTATAGCTTATAATTAATCATTGTATGAAACCGTTTAAAGCATTCACCCACATGCAATCCCGGTTTTCTGTCGCAGGTTTCGCATATATAGGAAGTTTCTTTTCTACCACCTGGAACTTTTCGGTTAGAACAAACTGCACAATCTTTGTGTTTATGCTGGGGATGCAGTGTAATTATATGCAATTTTCCATCTAGTCGCTGTTCCTTGTCGCTGGATGATGGTTCTCCACGTTTTGCTTTTATACGAAAGTCCCCCACAAGATCAAGCAACAGTTTTTCTCTGAACTGTTTATGAGAAATGTTTTTATTCGTATTAGGAGGAGATGCTTTGTATAAAATATAAGCATTGATGATAGTTGCTTCCAAACCCCAGAAAAACAGTTTCCTCCACCATTTTAGGGTTTTGCGAAGGAAACAGTAGGTTGCAGTATATTGGTCTGCTAAATCGACGCCGCCCATGTTTTTATTATATTGTACTATTGTACTGGGCTTCAAAACTGGCTGCGTTCTATTATCCCCAACTCTTCTATTTCTAACAATTTGGGATCTTGACGTACCATACGTTGATAGCATAGACACGACACGTTTATCGCGCCATGCAAGCAACAATATTTCTTGTTTGCGATAAGCAATTGTTTCCCCAATCCTTAATTTCGGTGATTTCATCGAGAAAGGTATTCGTTAAATGACATTGCAAATCAAGTAATTTTTGGCCAAGTATGATGCTAGTATAGAGTCTGTCGGTAAACATATGGTATCCTGTAGCTTCGGGTATTGACTGCTGTAGATTATTATACAGATGTAAAACAATCCGGCTTGTGACTGGTAAATCGGGGTAAATTAGTGCGTCTGTCGTTTGTTTTCCAAAATATGGTAAAAATGTATATATATATCCGGACGACGAGTCAGCTAATACGTATAGACGGAGTCCCCATTTGTTTGGTTTTTTGGGATTGTACGTTTTAAATGAAATTCTTCCTTTGAAACCAACAATGGATTCATCTACAGAGATGTTCTGTGCTGGTACCAAATGATGTCTGAATTTTTTGTCCAAATAGTTCAGAAAATGGGCAACTTTATCCACAGAAATTCTGTTCTTATTGCCCGTTTGCGGCGTGGTTTCTAAATGCATTGCCCAAAATATTTGTAGGAATCGTTGGCGTTTGAAAATATTATTGTAAAATGGAATGTTGGCGTGGAATTTTTTGCTCCAATAATCTTTGATGTCATGCAGGGGCATCAATCCCATGTTGATAATTACGCCAAAAAATGCTCTTAATTCAATAACAGTAACCTCATACCAATTATGCCATAATGAGTGCACAGAGACTTCACGGCCGCCAATTATTTTTTGAGCATATAAATTTGTTTCTGCCGCTATTTTACTAACAAGCTCATCCGTAAAAAATAATGAAAAAAATTGCAGAGGTGTAATGCAATCACTCGGAACATGCGGCCCTTGTACCTTGTCTCCTGTAGAAAATTCGATGGAACTGGAATAGGTGTCGTTTTCAGAAACATTTTGCCAATCGCTGTTTTGGTTCGTTTCATTATTACTTTCAGATGTATCATCAATTCTGTTTATACGTCTGCTTCGTCTGAATGTAACTACGTCCTCTGAATCTTCACTACTTTCGATTTCAGATGCACATATTCTTTGAAATTGTTCTTCTTTGTCGCCAAAACAATTACTATCATCACTTTCAAATTCATTATCACGCACTGTTGTACGTTGACTCTGTCGTTTAGCCATATTCTTTACAAAAAAAAATTATTTTATAGAAATGTAGGATTTGAAAATGCTTTCTAGTTGTGCTACAACTTCGAACTGTACACCACGATGGGTTTGAAAAGACTAAAACTAAGCCCTTGATTTCCAGATGCATGGCGTATTTCAGATATGCTACATTGTAGCTCTTATCTTATTTCATTTAGATTAAGATTGAGACATTGTCGGGTGAAACTTGATACATAATATGGCAGAACACAAAGCGATGTCGAGCCACACTCGACATCGGACGCGTCAGAACGAAAAGCGATGTCGAGTCACACTCGACATCGGACGCGCCAGAACGAAAACCGATGTCGAGTCACGCTCGACATCGGACCGCAAAGGGTTAAAACGGTCTTTCTCTGGCGCTGCGGGTTCTACCTGCATACGGATACGCAGACCAATCTAAGATATTTTTTCCTATACCAATAATCCATTTCATATCGTTTTCTTCCATGCCACGCCGAGTATGTAGAGCTGGCAGACGCCAACAACTTCGCCGACTCCTAAGAGCTCTTTATAAATCGAACAGCGCTAACGCTTATAATAAGGACTTCTTAGGACCCGACGCCAAAACCGACTATCCCGTCATAGATCTGTAAGAGTGAAATATATAATATTGTAACGGTCGTATTTAAAATAAGGCCGGTGGATGTTCGTGGGTTGGGCCCGAAAACTCGAAAGTAAGACGGGTCCGTGTAGAAATTCTGGATCACGGAGGCAGGGGTGCCGTTTCCGTGTAGGCTGTGTCTTCTTCGGGGCTGATGTCTCGGTGTGACGGTAGCGCCTCGTAGGAGTGCCGGTGCCGCGAAGGCTGCGTCTGCTCCGTACGAGGGTTACTGTTATTCCTTGACGAGAGTCCAGTAAGACCCTCTGGTGGACGAGGGGTGCCGGTACCGCGTAGGTTGCGTCTTCCCCAAGGTCCGTCTCCTTCTGTTCCTTGATAGTAGCGTCTCGTAGGAGAGTCGGTGCCGCGAAGGCTGCGTCTGCTCCGTACGAGGGCTACTATTCTTCCTTGTTGCGAGAGTGCAGGAAGACTCTCTGGTGGACGAGGGGTTTAGTTACCGCGAAGGTCACCTCTTCCCCAAGGTCCGTCACTCCTGGTGTTTGACAGTAGCGTCTCGTAGGAGAGTCGGTGCCGCGAAGGCTGCGTCTGCTCCGTACGAGGGCTACTGTTCTTCCTTATTGCGAGAGTGCAGGAAGACTCTGCCTGTTTCCGGGAAAAGTGCCTCCTTATATTCCTCTTTCCGCTTCCGGGCCTGACCAATCAGGGTCGTCCTCGGAGGGAAGAGGGTAAGGCCGGGTGGAGGGGCGAGGGCCCTCAGCGGCAGGTACCTGGCACTTTCCCGTACTTGAGGTCATTTTTAATGCTGTCGCGTTACAATATAAATTTCTTTTAATAATACAGTGTCTGTGTACAATCACGTATAACAATTTGTCCGGAGAGACGTGGCGTTAGAACAACTTCTACAATCGTAATATCGGTTATGTTCGTGTACAATTAGTTATATATAACAATCTTTGAAGATGCGTAGCGCTCATGCAGACGCTACAACGATAATACTCGTAATGTTCGCTAGGACGATAATACTCGGAATGCTTCGTCCATACAGACTCTACAACGACGATTCTCGTAATGTTACGGCGGGCCCTGGAAGTCGTATATTTATACGACTTCCTTCCTCCCTTACGCGAGCCTATCAGAGGCTTTCCTCGGAGAGGGACGTGGTCCTCTCCTTCCAAGGCCTCTTTACCCCGAAAGGCCCCGTAGGGGCGAGGGTTGTCTTCCTCCCTCGCTAGCGAAAGGTCCTCTTGACGAAAGCCAGGCGTGAGAACGCCCGGCTCGGCGCCTCGCTGGCGCGGAGTCTTACAGATCACTCTTTGACTCCACACCCTTTACCTAAAAACGTCTCTGACGTTCCTGCAAATTCCAACATTCAATTTATAAAATCTATTCCTTTTATTCCCGAGCTTATGGACGTTGATCTTGATTTACCGTGGATAATTTCACCGATCACTTCCGAGTTTGCCGACCTTCCTCCTCGTAGTATTTAAGGGAGTGACCCTCGCGCCGCGAAATATAGAAAACGCCGTCGCGAAGTGTTAATACAAGAGCACGGCGCTCAACCAGTCGAGAGTAACATAGTGTCGAAGTGCGTAATTCCGTGGATTCAAGAAATCCAAACCAAACGCCAGCGGTTGGGAATACCCACGGAATTCTCCTCTGTCCTCATCACAGCTCCACTCGACGCCGGGGTTCCAGAGCGCCGCTATCATTTCACTCAGGAGATTGAGATAATCACACTCGAGTAAGACGACACCTTCATCACTGACCTGCACCACTGTCGTACGCTGAGCCAGGCCGCTTACGGGCTGCCGACTCTCTAGCTGATCAGAGGCCGAACGCCGCAACCTGACTCATCACCGACCGCCAACAGCAGCCGACGCAAACAGCTGATGCTGAGCTGACATCAACATATTGTATAGAGCCGAATCAGTGAGTCAAGTGCGCCTCTCATAGTACTCCTAGTGCCAGAGTCTCTCTCTTGTCAAGGGTAACCTTTTTAAAATATCGGGTCCCAGCCAAAAACCACCCAGGTGGGACGGCAAATTACCGATTTTATCCCGTGAAGGCAAATCTCGGGCATTCGGTCACAATAAAGCCACCTTTCTTTCATTTCTGCCGCCGAGACGTAACACTATCAACTCGTATGAATTATCGTCTATATTGTTTCTTTTTAACACGTTGAGTGCCACGCGATTTTATAAGGAAATCTCCGTCAGGCCAGGCGCGCTGCTGTCGCGGCCTGAACGAAAAGTTGTGTCAGGCAGTGGTGGCTGACGCGGCACTCAACGTGTTAATATATTCGTATTATGTATTTCGGACATTGTACATTCGTCTGTACTGTCGTCCGTACTGTCTGTACTTGATATTTCTTTGTAGTTTATTTTAGGTAATTTACAGAGAGATCTATAGGGATTCGTATCTGATGATAGTGCTTGTCGTTTCAATGGGGTATTTATTGCAGATATTTGTTGTTCTGGGTATAAGTTTGAGGGTTGTTTGTCAAAGAGAGTAAGAGAGTCCTGTCCATTGTCTTTATTCGTGTCAAGTTCGTTTTCTGTTTCTTCGTCAGTACTTGTATCTGTAGTTTTGTGTGATTGTGTGTTTATTTTAACACGCTTTCGTAAATTGTATTTCGCGTTAGATTTTACCGCTGATTCAGATATACTGTGTCTCTGTCTTTTGAATGGTATACGTCTTCGCGTGATTACGGTATATTTATCCGAAGTCTTTGATTTTTTGTATATGTGTTTATAATCGGAGTTTGAGTTCGATGTTTCTTTACGTCGTTTTGTTTCGATAGGTAAGACTAACTGTGTTTCCAATGGAATTCGCGTGAGAGCATCTACATTTAAATTTGCTTTCCCTGATTTATATATTATGTTGTATGTGTACTCATCCAGTTTTAATCTCCAGCGTAGTAGGCGTGATGATGGATCGCTAACCTTTTTTAACCGTAGTAAAGGTCGATGATCTGTTACAAGTGTAAAACAATTTCCGTATAAGTATGACTGAAAATGTTAGACTGCAAAGACAATAGCTAATAATTCTTTCTCTATCACTGAGTAATTTAATTCTGCTTTATTTAGTGTACGAGAGGCGTATGCAACGGGTAGATCTTTACCTATTTCCCCTTGACTCATCACTGCGCCCAAAGCGAACTGGGATGCGTCGGTAGTAAGTATAAATGGTTTACGAGGGTTCTGGATGTACATTTAATACATCAGCGCAAGAAAAAAAATCTCTGCGCTAAACTTTCTCATAAAATAGCTTATTTATTAACCCTCGGAGTACCGACTAAACCGCGCCCGGTGACGGGGTCCCTTGAGACACACACCAATTCTCACTAATCTTTTACGCGTTCGCTCGAGTCGAAACATGAGACAAGCATGCTACTAACACAACCGCATTGTGTTCTTGAGCATGAGAAGGAATATTTTCTACTTGTGTTTTCTACAACTATTTGACTAATAAATTCAATAAAAAAATTCGAATGAAATCAGCAATCAATAAATTATACAACGTTCTGTAATAATACCGATATCAACATTCAAAAAGGTTTGTATGCAGGATGTGCATGAAAAAAATAAACGTGTATAAAGTAAAAATAAATGATATTTATTCAGGGTTTTTTAGTAGACAATTATTACATTTAATAACTCTTTGTTGCGTAGAGTGCATATTGCAAATGTGTTTTTTACAATCGTCGCATGTTGTTGTATATTTATTATTATTTCCAATGCAAATATAGCATCTAGCACGTTTTCGTCTAGCGACACTCTGTGTTTGATCAGTTCTGGGTTTGACAATTTTTCTCCCCGTCGCACAGTGGTTCATTTGGCCGAAAACCTGGCCAAAACCCCAAGGAGTTTTCAATTTAGCTGAAAATTGGTGTATTAGTATTATTTGGGTCACTGATTAAGAATCTGAACTCAGAATTTCCAAAAACAAAATGGCGGCTTCAATATGGCGGATGCGAGTATTGAAAAATTGTCGGATCGGCACGAAAATTAGTATTCTTATGTTTCTCCGGTCGCTAATTAAGAATCTGAACTCAGAATTTCCAAAAACAAGTGAGGGATTAGCATTATTCGTTTGTCCAAGGCACGATAGCCTGGCCGTATGTCGTAAACGTATTTCCCCGAGCATGGCGCGTGCGACAAACAAATAAGAATATCTCATAGAATCGCAAAAAGTCGCAAAATTTTACAACGGGGACTTCTTCGGGAAGCTTCAAAGTTTAATTTAAAAAAAAATTCGCGTTGAACTTTTACGTACTTCACAACTATTTCCTCTGCAAAAGGAAAAAAATGTATGGGTTTTGCAATCTGTGCCATCGCAGTTGTAAAATATTAAATAAAATAATGAAACCAAGGTACTTATAATTTAAAAGTATGACGAATACAATACTTACAAAGTTGATTGTACTATTATTTCACATTGAAAACGTATTCTGAATTTCGACGTGAATACGTTACGTTATTCAAGTGCCAACTTTGACATTGCATATCTCTAAGAGCATTGTTCAATAAAAACTTTTATTAATGGAAACCGATGCTCTGATATGTTAGAAATCAAACGCAATTGCTAAATTTTGAAAATCGCGAAAAAAATTTTTGGCTTTTTGGCCAGGTTTTCGGCCAAATGGACAACTGTGCGGTGCTTCCACCTCCAATTTTTCATTCCAGTATTTAAAATTACGGTGGAAGGAAAAAAAATAAACTTTGCGAGAAACAAATATAGCCCTCATACCTGCAACTAGCCAGATTTTCAGCCGAAACGTCAAACATCTTTCGGTTTATGACGGTAAGCGGTCGAGGTGATCGCGGCTACCTATTGTTGCTTTGGAACAAAAGGCCACCAGCTTGCTTAAAATTACTTTGATTTTTAACCCGAACGAAATAAATATAGCGTTTCGTTAATTACAAGGATAGCATTAGTGAGAGATTAGCATTATTCGTTTGTCCAAGGCACGATAGCCTGGCCGTATGTCGTAAACGTATTTCCCCGAGCATGGCGCGTGCGACAAACAAATAAGAATATCTCATAGAATCGCAAAAAGTCGCAAAATTTTACAACGGGGACTTCTTCGGGAAGCTTCAAAGTTTAATTTAAAAAAAAATTCGCGTTGTACTTTTGCGTACTTCACAACTATTTCCTCTGCAAAAGGAAAAAAATGTATGGGTTTTGCAATCTGTGCCATAGCAGTTGTAAAATATTAAATAAAAAAATGAAACCAAGGTACTTATAATTTAAAAGTATGACGAATAGCTACAAATACTTACAAAGTTGATTGTACTATTATTTCACATTGAAAACGTATTCTGAATTTCGACGTGAATACGTTACATTATTCAAGTGCCAACTTTGACATTGCATATCTCTAAGAGCATTGTTCAATAAAAACTTTTATTAATGGAAACCGATGCTCTGATATGTTACAAATCAAACGAAATTGCTAAATTTTGAAAATCGCGAAAAAAATGTTTGGCTTTTTGGCCAGGTTTTCGGCCAAATGAACCACAGCGACGCGTCGCTTCTATAGCATATACTAAGTTTGCGTGAAACGTTAGATCGTGGTTCTCAAATTGGGTAGCCCGCCTATCTATGTTTTTTCCAGTTAGCATTTTTGCTAACGATTCCAGAAACAGTTTTCTTTTTGATTTCAATGGGTTTTGGCTTTGCCATGCCGGGTTCTTCACTTGCCAAATAACGAATGCATTGTATGCTGCAATATCTAGGAAATGCATAAATAAAGATAAACTCCAACGGCGTGTACATCTTCTACACGAATATTCACGCATTAGTTTATCCAAAACATCTACACCACTTTTTGTATTGTTGTAATAGTTTATTATTTCCGGTTTGAAATTATTTTCTTCTGTTGATATATTATGCTCGTGGTGGATCGTCGATAGCATAATTACACATTTTCTCGGTTTCGGTACGTAAGATACTAATGTTACGTCCTTCGTAAATAAATATTCTGATGAATATTGTGCACGACTTCTTGTTTGCACAAGCATTTTTGGTAAGTCCCGTCTATTTTTCCGTAAAGTGCCAACCATAAAAATTTTGTCCTGAAGTAATTCTTCTGCAAGAGTCATGTCTGTAAAAAAATTATCAGTTGTAATACAGCGATTGGAATCTTTCCACATTTCCGACAATTGTTTCACTACACGCTGTCCTTGTTGTTTTTCTGGCGTGTTATTTAATTTTCCAAGATAAATGTCCATATTACAGCAATAAAAAGTTTTGGAGTCGCAAAGTGTCCAAATTTTTATGCCGCATTTCCCTGATTTGCTTGGCATATAAACTTTGAAGCGACATCATCCACGAAATGTCATGAGCTGCTCGTCGATACACCCAACATTTGTTGCATTGTACGAGTTTTTACAATTTTCAATGAATAGCTCAGAAATTTCTCTCAATGCTGCAAACTTATCACTTTGTTTTCTAGCTTCGCGTGTCGTGCAATCATCGAAGCGGATATACTTCAATATATCTGTAAAGCGATCGCGCGACATCGTTGCAGCATAATACGGCCGAAAAAGTGCTATATCTTGTTTCCATAGATCGGACTTGCGTTCACGTGATTCTCTAAAACGTCCTATTAGAAGTAATAGACCAAAGAACGCATCGATTTCTATCCGATCTATTTTCCTCCATGTAGTATTTGGCGGCATACTTTGCTCGGCCTTCTTATTTGTGTACAACAGTATTTTGTCGATGATTTCATCATTTATAAATAAATAAAAACAATCATCAATGGTTGATGCTAATTCACTTTTTTCTGTTAGTGAGTACTCACGAGATACATTGTGCGATGTCGTGTTATTGGAGGGCGCAATATATTTCCAAGTGCGACCCGCAAAAGTAACATCTCGTAGATCCGCCTCTCCACTGGATAGGTCTATGACAAATTCATCCGGTTCACGCTCTTGTAATTCCGGTTCGCCATCACTCTCCGATGAATTAGAAGCATCGTCGGATGATTCGTTGTAATTATGAATGTCATCATCCGTCACTAATTGCTCAAAAAGACATTCTCCAGTTGCCATTTTAAACGTTTTAGAAAAATTACAAGTAGTAATTTTAGCACTGGTAAAGTGAATCGAAAACTTGAATACAATGAGATATCTTTTGCACGTTCTTTCTACTACGACGGTTCGACTAAAAATGCCCAAAAATGTGGACGACAAAATATCGTCTCCTAGACCCATGACGTTGTAATTAGGAAAGGGCATAATTTATGACCATCCGTACTCCGTACTTCGTACTTTCGCTCCTTTGACGGCATGTTGACGAAATCCATGTGAATAAATCAACGGTTTTTCTATTCGCTTACGCATGTAAAAAAACCTTCGGTAGGCCATCGTTTTCAAAACAGGCCTGGTCAAGCTTACTGACTCTTTCGTACAATAAACGCTTGTACGGTAAATTTTCTTCGTTACACACGTCATACTTGTATCAATCTCTGCGAAGAACTAACGCGACTCGAAAAGAACTGCTCGCTGACGAATCACTTACACACTGTTGGATTGTATCGAATACAACTTCGTAAATGTGTGTGTTATCGCTCCGAAGTCGGCGAGTTCTACTTAAATTACATGTTTGGCAGTGTGTGTCATCGTGCGCTAAACGCTGCGTCTCTAGGGACCCCGTCACAGGAACGCGAGGGTTAAGCAACGAGTTGCCAAGTAAGACGCGGACGCAGTCCCATAAGTTAAAGTGAGAAGCTCATATTCCTCGATAGGTTCCTCGGGATGTTCACGCCATAAAATTCGCTGCAAGTGCGTCTGCTCGGGATCGACTAGTATCTGTCGATACATCTTGACTATGTCAGCAGTAATGACGTAAGAAAACAAACGAAATCGCATGATGATAGACATTAAATCCTGTTGTACTACCGGACCCACCAACAACGCATCGTTTAACGCTACCCCGGTGCTTGTCTTACAGGATGCGTCAAACACCACGCGAAGCTTTGTCGTGACACTACTATCTTTCAACACACAATGATGTGGTATATATACTGCCTTATCGTCGTTTGTGATTAAATTGTTAACGCGTGCTTGTCGCATATGACCTAATGACACGTATTCTCTTAGAAATTCCGAATACCTATCCTTTAAGTCGCGATCTCGCGAAAGACGTTTCTCAAGATGTAGTAACCGCTTCGTTGCGATGGACTTTGATTCACCTAGCCTCTGCATCAATTCTTCCCTTATAGGTAACTTCACTATATAGCGGCCCTGTGAGTTTTGTCTAACAGAATTGATGAATGAATCTTCGCACAATTTTTCATTCAACGTGTAGCTATTTGTATTATAACCTATTTCCTCGACCTTCCAAGAACGTGCTAACTGGTCGTGTAGGTCAGCATTAGTTATTCTCGTGTGAAACGACTGAGCGTGCAATGTTGAATATACTGATCCTTCGGCCCTGCCTGCAAGTACCCAACCGAAACGCGTTTTTTGGATAGTTGGACATCTAGTGGATGCCTTGATTTGACCCACACATAACATTCGCCAGAATAAATCTACGCCAATGAGCATATCGATTTCTGAAGGTATATAAAATTGTGGATCTGCTAACTTGATGTTTCGCGATAACTGAAAGTCGGTTCGTCTCATCGCAGTATTCGGCAACTGGTCTGTGATTTTGTCGGTGACTATACATTTTAGGCAAGCGTTGAAAGAATTTAATCGTGATTTTATCTTTACCTGAGCAATCCGATTCGTTTTCGCTATTGTCCCGTTTATACCGTGAATTGATATGTTTGCTTCCTGGGTTTTTATTCTTAATTTTTTTAGGAATCTAGCAGTGATGAAATTAGCTTGCGAATGTGGGCAATTCGGATCCCTTAAGAGAGTTCTGCCATTCGCGCGCCGTTGTGTTGTCTAATTTAGTGGTTAATATGTAAATTATAAGATCGTCCCATTTTTCTGTTGGACACTTTAAGGCGTTTAATGCGCGCAAATGTTTGGTTGACCCATCGGCAATTTTACGCAAGTCAGCCGTATTTTCGCGAGATAGCTGTGGCAAGTCCATTATAGCCTTGATGTGCGTTTGAATGATCAATCGCTTATTATCGTAGCGTTCTTCCAACAAATCCCATGCTACCGCGTAATTGGCTCCCGAAATTTCCAGTGACTGTATTACTTCGGAAGCCTCACCTACTAGGGAAGCCTTTAAATACTGAAAACGCTGAACGTCGTTCAGCGCGCTATTCGCATGTATAATCGACGAACATGTGTCGTGGAATGGAAACCATTCTTCATAACTACCGGAAAATACTGGTAAGTTTAGCTTTGGCAAACGAATGTTGGCTAGTGGTTCCGACAATGACGTTGCGATATGTTGCGAGCTACTTAATGATGGACCTGTCAGTCGCGAACCAACGCCGCTGAGCTTCTGCCGTATTTTCGAACCTACTTTAAAATACGTTTCTTCAAAACTCTCGCGATCGATTGCCTCGTTCTCGTCCGCCACCTCTAATTGCATTTGTATTTCGCTGTACTAGTTCCAGCATCTCTCTAAGATGAGCCGACGCTCCTCGAGGTGCGCTATTACCTTCGGCGTAACCGTCGTACACGCTTCGACGAACGTATTGATTCGCGTGACCGATACTTTTATAACACCACGCTGCCTTTTTAACGCGCCTATCTCGGCCATGTTTGCCATTGATTGATTTGATAATCCTAGTCTTTTGCTGTCCCTTGTAACGACTTACCTTTTTGCGCAATACGGTGGCTGCTGTTCGATGTCGTCGGGTTACACGTCGTTGGCTGTGATGCCTCGTGGAAAGATGGCGTCTTTGATTTTGCAATTGCGTCTCCCTGGTCCTGGGATGTAGACAACCGCTTTGTCAGTCGACCTTGACTCCTCTCGTTTCGTGTGATGTTGTGCTGATGAATCAACTGCTTCCAATTTCAGCTTTTGTGACTGCTTGAAATCTCTGAATATGCGTTGCCATGAACCCAGAGGATCCGGCTCGAAGGACCATTTGTTGGATATGTGAAGGTGACCAGATCACCGTGCCCGCAGTGTATTCAGGAGTAGAGGGTGGCCGTGATCCAGGAGCAAAACTCCTTACTTTTAGTCAATTAATATGATTTATTTATAAACAAGAACAGCGGTCGTGCTGAGCGGTCTGTCGTGTCTGAACTTCGGCTAACGACTAGGGCTTCTCGACTGACGAGCCGAACTTAGCCGACTCGCGTCGAACCTGACCGATGACGTACCGGCAGATCGCGCCAACTGGGCCTGAGGCGCCTTGTACAATTTTCTACATCGGGTGAATATGGAGGATGTGGCAAAATTTCATATTGTAGAGAAGTTAATTTGTCAACAGTAATTGAAGCTTTATGTGGTCGTGAGTTATCATGCAGTAATATTGCGTCGTGCCGATTGAGCAATGCTGGTTGTTTTTTCATAAGTTTCTCATGCATGACATCAATTTCACGACAATAGGACACCGCTGTTATGGTTTCGCCTGGTTTTAGGAAGGAATAATGGATCACTCCTTGGGCATTCCACCATATGGTAACCATCATTTTTTTTTTTTATGATATTTCGGCTTCGGGGTGTGTCCTGGGGGTGTATTCTTATCTACCCATTTGCTCGATCGCTTTCGATTATCATGCAAAATCCACTTTTCATCACAAGTGATGATTTGGTGTAAAAATGGCAGTCGTGTATTGCGAAGCAATAAAGATGCACACTTGCTCTTGCGGTCGATCATCTGCAGTTACGTCAGTTCGTACGGCACATGTGAGTCCAATTTCTTTACTTTATTTATTGTACGCAGATGTTTTAACACAGCCGTATGGCTAGTTCCTAGTTTAGACCCAAGTTCGCGAATAGTTGTGTGTAAATCGGATTCCACAGTCATCCTTAATTCCTCGTTAGCAATATGGGCCGGTGGTCTTCCTTGAGGCTCGTTGACGATACTGAAATTGCCAGAACGAAATTTTTGGAACCAATATCGAGCATTTTTTTCAGTAGTGGATCCATCTCCGAATGCACGATTAATGTTTCTCGAAGCTTGAGCTGCGATATGATTCAATTTGAACTCGTACAAGAAAAGTAGATGTAAATCGCATTTTGTTTCCATTTGGTTTCGGAGAAAAATAATACAAAAATGGGATACAAACACGAAAAAATTTTACGAAATGAGTAAGAAGAATACCTTTAAACTTTATAAATAAAAATATCGAGCGCACGTTACAATGAACCTCTCTCAGTCGCAGCTGAACACAGACTACGCCCGTTTCATAGTTTCCAACCTAATAGTTGCTTATACAAAGCAGCTTTTCTTACCGGTCCACAGTGTGTTAATTTGGCCGATCTAGCTGGACAAAATATTTTTTGAGAGAAATTGTGGGGTTCACAAAAAAAAGTTGGGTTATAATCGCATCGCAAACTTTAAAGATATAACGAAAAATTTGGTATTTTTTAATAACAAATTAAGAAAAAATCGTCAAATAAAATTTTAAATTCCATAGGTGTTTAGTGCACAAAAGAGCGAACATTTCGTACATTTATCGTAAATCTCTATCATTAATCGTTTTGAAGTTATAAGTGTAAGAAATTATAGGTGTGAGAATGCATGTGGTGTGTATGAGAGTATGCATGTGGTGATAGATGAAACAGAAGAATCGAATGACTGCGACTTAGGTGGTAGAGATTATGTGCGTGACATTGAGAGTGTGTGAATGATGTGTGCGAGATTTGCGACGGAGGCGAACGAGCGGATGAAGAGCGATCGGCAGTATGAAAGAAAGCGTAGAAAGAGAAAGACCATCGAGAAAGTATACTAAGCAATCTTAATAAACTCTTATCTTATATTATAATTTTATTTGAAAGTTAAACCCCTCATCCTCCTCACAAAAATCAGAAGTGGGATTGAGAATCGCGAAAGTAAAAATACAAGGATAAGAATAGTGAAAGTGTAAGAAAAGCAAGCATAATTTTAAAAATCTTGAAAGTGTGAGTGTAAACGAAATAATTGTAAGTGCTAGTTCTTTTTCGTGAATTAAAATGGAACAGGCAACCGGATTAACTAAAGAGCCGAGCGTTTTTACCGTGGCAACACTTAGGGAAGTGCTGCGACAAATGAATTTGCCCATGAGTGGAAAGAAGGCGGAATTAATAAATAGGTTGGTAGATGCTGATCCATCGGGAAAGTGGATGGAAAATTCGGCATTGCAAACCGATGATGTTCAGGGACCGAGTGACGAAAGAGAAATAGAAATGCTTAGACGCGAAGCGGATATGGCTGCACGGGAAGCTGCATTACTACGGCGTGAATTGCAATTTGCGAAAGAAGAGATGGAAAGATTACGTTTGACAAACACGAGCGTAGTGGACGATGGTGCAGGTGCAAATCCGACAGGAAGAAATTCAGGACGGCAGTTAACTCTTAGTAACATATTTAATTTACTAACAGACTTCGATGGAAACCATGAAGAATTCAGGGCTTGGGAAAATCACGTATGGATGCTGAAGAGAACTTATAATTTAAGTGATGATGAAACCAGAGTGATGATCACGGGAAAGCTAAAGGGTAAGGCGCATCGATGGTTCCATACAAATCCAAACAATTTTATTTGCCCAATTGAAGAGCTACTACGGAGCATGAAGAGATTGTATGGAAGAGAAGTTGACTGTCTCGTTAGAAGGGAGAAGTTTGAAAATCGATTATGGCAACCAAATGAATCGTTTGAGGACTATTACCACGAGAAAGTAATATTAGCGAACCAAGTGCCGATAAACCCGAACGAAATGGTGAGCTATTTGATACGTGGGATTCCTGACGATAACTTGAGAAATCAAGTTCGGCTACAAAGATTTGAAACTGAAGAGGATCTTTTACAAGGCATGGAGGAGATAACGCTACGTCCACAAGTTAAGCCGGAAGTAAGGAAGGATGGACGATTACGTCAATATGGGAATGAGAGAGGAAAACCGACAATGTACGAGCAACAACGCAAGCCAGCACCAGGACAGTGGAAAGCATCGTACTGTTATAATTGTGGCGAGACGGGCCACATTGCAACACGTTGTGCGAAACCGAAGAGAGAGAAGGGTGCATGCTTTGTGTGTGGTGAATTAGGGCATCAGGTAAGGGAGTGTCCTATAAAAAGGGAACAACAAAGAAGGCCGAATGGACAAATATCTATTGTATCGAATGAGCTTACGAATGATGATGAGTATCTACGAAAAATTATGTATGAGGTATGTAGCGATAATATTAGTTTAGTATTAGAGTTAGAAACACAGTTAGATTCAGCTAGCCCTATAAGTTTTATTAAAAAATCGCTTATTCCTGAGCATTTGGTAAAGATGGTAAAAAATAACGAGCAGACGTTCACAGGAATAAACGAATCCGCTTTAGAAATACTTGGAACCGTGACTGTAAACATTGTAGCGGGAAAGATGAAAAGAACCGATGTAACATTGTATGTGGTCCCAGACAAAACAATGCGGTGTCACGTCATCTTGGGTCGTGATAGAATGAAAGACCTTGATTTTAAACTAACAGAACCGGAAGGAATAACAGTTTTAAAAAGTGCTATACGTGAAATTATGAACATTGAAACAAATAATCAAAAGATAGAGACAGACGTAGATTCACTGAGGATTAATTCAGAAGTAGATAATACTAATAAACTAGAGTTGCGAAATATTTTTCAAACAGAATACATAAATGCGGTTTATCCGGAAGAACCTGTAGTTAAAATGAAATTAACACTTAATTTACGAGAGCACGTACCTTTTCATTTCACACCCAGAAGACTTTCATTTAATGAAAAAGAAAAATTGCAGAAGATAATTGATAAATTATTAGACAGGAATATTATAAGAGCCAGCGAATCTGAATATGCGTCTCCAATAGTTTTAGTACACAAAAAGAATGGCGAAATGCGCTTGTGTGTTGATTTCAGAGTATTAAACAAATACATTGTACGAGACAATTACCCCCTGCCTGTAATTGAGGATCATATTACGGCTTTGCACGGGAAAAAATATTATTCTAAATTAGATTTGAAAGATGGATTTCATCAAATTCGAGTAGATGATTCTGCAGTTAAATACACAGCTTTCATTACACCAATAGGGCAATACGAATATTTAGGTATGCCATTCGGGCTAAAGACTGCTACCGCGAAATTTTCTCGCTTTGTAAACAAAGTATTGGAAGGACCGATAAGAGCGGGACATGTATTGGCATATGTAGATGACTTTTTGATAGCAACAGAGTCCGTGGAAGAGCATTTCGTTGTATTGCGTCAAGTATTTAGATTATTAGTTCAGAATAAACTAGAATTAAGGATAGATAAATGTAGTTTTCTTGCTAAGGAAATAGAGTATTTAGGCTATTTAATTAAAGAAAATACCGTCAGACCTATTGACAGTGGAATAGCCACAGTGAAAGATTATCCTGTACCACGAAATTATAAAGAAGTGCAGAGTTTTATCGGATTGGCGTCCTATTTTCGGAAATTTGTAGAAGGTTTTGCAACAATATCAGCCCCACTTTATAGGCTTTTAAGGAAAGATGTTGAATTCAGTTTCGGAGAAGTAGAATTTAAAGCATTTACAGATCTTAAATCAAAATTAATTGAAGCACCTGTTTTAGCTATTTATAGTCCTAATGATGAGACTGAATTACATACGGATGCCAGCGCGATAGGCTTTGGTGCAGTCTTGTTACAACGAAAGAATGACAATAAATTACACCCAGTGTTTTATTTTTCTAAACGCACTTCAGAATCGGAAAGTAAATATCATAGCTTTGAATTAGAAATGCTAGCCATTATATATGCACTCAAAAGATTTAGAATCTATCTATATGGAATTAAATTTAAGATTATCACTGATTGTAACGCATTAAAGTTAACATTAGATAAGAGACATGTGAATCCCAGAATTGAAAGATGGGCGATAGAGTTAATGGCGTATGATTATACTACCGAACACCGTCCGGGTGTCCGAATGAAGCACGTGGATGCATTTAGTAGAATGCAAAATATTCTCGTTATTGAAGCGAATACACTAGAAACAAACTTGGCACTGACACAAGGAAAAGATAGTAAGATTAAAGAGATACAATGTAAGCTAGAGAGAACGGAGGACAGTTTGTATGAAATGCGTAGCGGCATAGTGTATAGAAAGTCAGGAGATAAATTGTTATTTTATGTTCCAGAATGTATGATCAGTCAAATCATGCATAAATATCATGATGAGTTCGGACATGTAGGTGCGGAAAAGACTTGTAATTTAATATCTCAAAATTATTTTATACCCCAATTACATAATAAGGTAAAAAGTTATATTACAAATTGTTTAACATGCATTGCTTATTCACCAAAAACTGGGAAAGGTGAGGGAAATCTTCATAGTATACCAAAAGGAGATAAACCTTTTACACACCTACATATCGATCATTACGGACCCGTAGATAAAAAATGTTTATCGAAACAGTATATTTTATTGGCAGTTGATGGTTTTACAAAATTTATTAAATTATATGCAGTTAAGAGTACAACTAGTAAGGAAGCGATAGATTATCTAAAACAATATTTTCATAATTATAGTAGGCCAAAGATAATTATATCGGATAGAGGAACGTGCTTCACGTCAACAGAGTTTAAAGAGTTTCTAAAACAATGTAACATAGAACATGTACTAGTAGCGACAGCAACACCAAGAGCGAATGGACAGGTTGAAAGAGTCAATCGTATATTAGGACCGATGTTAGGGAAGTTAGTAGACAGCAATAAAAATAAACAGTGGTATAGAGTTTTGACTGATGTAGAATATGCGTTAAATAATACTATTAACAAAAGCACGAATGAAACACCTAGTAATTTGCTATTTGGCATAAAGCAGCGTGGACAAATAGTTGATGGAATTGCTGAATTTTTAGAAGACAATATAAATAATGAAGAGCGCAATATGGTATCAATCAGAACCGAAGCAGCAAAAAATATAGAACGTGCCCAAATTTACAATAAAAATTACTTTGATGCACATCATAAAGCACCGCTTAAATACGAAGAAGGAGAGTATGTAATGGTCAGAAATTTCGAAAATAAAGCAGGAACATCTCGGAAACTAATTCCTTACATGAAAGGACCGTATAAGATTATTAAAGTTCTACGTAATGATAGATATATACTTAGATCTCTAGATGAATATAATGCGGAACATAGACCATATCAAGGAACGTGGACCGCTGATAATATGCGGCCCTGGCGTGAAACGTAAGCTATATCGAAAGCGTATGAAATGTAAGTTCGGGATCCGAACTAGGTCAGGATGGCCGAATTGTAAGAAATTATAGGTGTGAGAATGCATGTGGTGTGTATGAGAGTATGCATGTGGTGATAGATGAAACAGAAGAATCGAATGACTGCGACTTAGGTGGTAGAGATTATGTGCGTGACATTGAGAGTGTGTGAATGATGTGTGCGAGATTTGCGACGGAGGCGAACGAGCGGATGAAGAGCGATCGGCAGTATGAAAGAAAGCGTAGAAAGAGAAAGACCATCGAGAAAGTATACTAAGCAATCTTAATAAACTCTTATCTTATATTATAATTTTATTTGAAAGTTAAACCCCTCATCCTCCTCACATAAGCGAAAGAAGAAAAAATACCGAAACTTTAAAGGGTGGTTTCACTCCCTAAACGTGCGACTTAGCCGATATAAAAAAATACGTATCGATTATTTTCACGTGCATAACAAATTTGCGAAGTTTCATTAAAATCGGAGGCGGACACCTCGGGTAGTTCCCTTGTGAGTGAGAGAGAGAACGCACGATACATATTTTATGAAAATATTGCTAATTTTAACATATACGGTACGGAATCTCGTCTCTTGGAGGAAATCGGTACACAATCACAATAGTCGTTGCATGGATGAGCTCAACGAAGGGTTAACTTCCACAATACATAAGTATTTGAAGGCTCATCCGGCATCTGACCGATGTCTCCTTCCAAAGGTTCTGGAAACTTCTTCGAAGACGAGACTGCGTTAACGTTAAAAATCGATGGTCTTAACAACTCTGGGCCCCGTCGACGACGAAGTACCAGTTGATTTGGTGGAATTCAACCACTACGTGACGCCTTACGGCGAAATATAATGCTCGGCCGCAACAATGTATTCTTTAACGCGAGAAGGCCTTGCGTTCTGCTGTCGCGGAGTTTCTTAACTGTTTGCGCTAGAAATTAATTTATAGATGCGCGTACTAGAACGGAGCATTATATTTCGCCGTAAGGCGTCACGTAGTGGTTGAGTTCCACCAAATCATCGCCAGAAGTAAAAAAACATCTCAAAAGTATGCTCTGATATGATTTAAATCAAATACAATTAATAGATTTAAATCATATCAGAGCATACTTTTTCACTAATAATACTTTTGTTTTCCCTGCACGCGACGTGGTGCGATCTGAAACTGTCTTTCGACAAATATCCTTGGTCGACGTGCCACGCGCGTCGTTTTGTTTTCCGCGATCGACGCGCGTGGCATGTCTTTCCAGCGCGAGCGGTTAGATACGAATGTCGCCCCAATACGTCACCACGCGCGTGGCAATAGGTCCGAACCTGGCAAGTGAAAGGCGAAGCAATCAGCGAGCTCTCGAACGCATGGGAAGGGGACGCAGGCGGAGCTCTTCGAAGGACAGCTCTGGCGATTAACTATCCTGGCTGCCTTCCATAGGTGTTTAGTTCTTATATGTAACGCCATATATAACGAGAAGCGGCAAGAGGAACTAAAACTGTTCCATGATCTGCCATAAGAGTTGATCCCCCCTGACTGTCGTCGTTCACATGACGACGCAACGAATGTGCCGGTCTCTCTTGCCAATAGCGCGTCATAATCGAAAATGCGTGAGGGAGAGGGATTTCCCTATCCGTCGGGCGAATCAGAGCAAAGGGTCTAGCACAGGCAGCCAGGATAGTTGATCGACTGAGCTGTCCTTCGAAGAGCTCCGCCTGCTTCACCCATTCATACAGCTGAGATGTCACTGATTCACAGACACTCTCTCGGTGTCATGGCCGGATCTATTGGCACGAGCGCGGTGGCGTATTGGGGCGACATTCGTATCTAACCGCTCGCGCTGGAAAGACATGCCACGCGCGTCGATCGCGGAAAACAAAATGACGCGCGTGGCACGTCGACCAAGGTTATTTGTCGAAAGACAGTTTCAGAACGCACCACGTCGCGTGCTGGGTGAAACAAAAGTATTATTAGTGAAAAAGTATGCTCTGATATGATTTAAATCAAATACAATTAATAGATTTTAATGTTCTTGGACTTCTGGCGATGATTTGGTGGAATTCAACCAGTACGTGACGCCTTACGGCGAAATATAATGCTCCGTTCTAGCACGCGCATTTGTAAATTAATTTCTAGCGCAAACAGGTAAGAAACTCCGCGACAGCAGAACGCAAGGCCTTCTCGCGTTAAAGAATACATTGTTGCGGCCGAGCATTATATTTCGCCGTAAGGCGTCACGTAGTGGTTGAATTCCACCAAATCATCGCCAGAAGTCCAAAAACATTAAAATCTATTAATCGTATTTGATTTAAATCATATCAGAGCATACTTTTTCACTAATAATACTTTTGTTTTACCCTGCACGCGACGTGGTGCGATCTGAAACTGTCTTTCGACAAATAACCGTGGTCGACGTGCCACGCGCGTCGTTTTGTTTTCCGCGATCGACGCGCGTGGCATGTCTTTCCAGCGCGAGTGGTTAGATACGAATGTCGCTCCAATACGTCACCACGCGCGTGGCAATAGGTCCGAACCTGGCAAGTGAAAGGCGAAGCAATCAGCGAGCTCTCGAGCGCATGGGAAGGGGACGCAGGCGGAGCTCTTCGAAGGACAGCTCAGTCGATCAACTATCCTGGCTGCCTGGTCTAGCAGGATAAGGGGGTCAAAAGTGCCCTTGAAGCTATTTTATTCCACGATGCGCCATTCGATAGGTAACCATAAGAAACCATTGTACACAAATTTTTAATCCGATAGCTTGACCGGGAGGGTAGTTATGGGGTAAATTCGAAAAACCAGTTTTTGCCTCATTTTCGCCACTTAATGATGTGTAAAAATGTCGAAAAAATTCTCACACATTCTAAACATGATTGCACACGGTAGGAATGATGTTCAGATTGTTCCGTTGCAAGTGCCGCGCGCAAAAAATCAAAAACGACAAAAAAATGGGAAAAATGTAGATTTTGCACTGAAATCTTCGAGACACAATTTTTAAATAATTCCTGTAAGTACCTGATGTAACCATTAATATGCTAAATTTTTTTCATATTTTTTTGATGTGGTGCAACACTGTCGGAAAAATCAAAAACCGATTTCTGGGACGCATTTCGGGCTGAAACGCGATCAGTATTTGCTATCATTGCATTATTTTAATTCAGTATGTTCATTTTATTACCTTCAATGTCTCTGAATACGAAAAGATACGTGTTAAGGAAGAGAATCAAGAAAATAAAGTAAACTGTTAATTGTATGCTCCTTATATGCTAGAACTTTGAACCTTCCTTCAAGAGTTGAGATGACGCAGTGGGTAGAGTGTCTGCCTGTGGAACCGCTGGAAACTTTTGTCGCGGGTTCGAATCCCCATGGGGGGACTTAATTTTTTTTTCTGTAATTTTTGTTTTTAAATTATTAAACACATAGCAATAATCAATAATCGCTTTAAGGTGTTTCACAGATATTTTTATGTCTTCAAAAAATATAAAACCAGCATGAAAATAATCATACGGTATGATTTTCCTAGTTATGCCATATTTTGCAATTATGAGTATTTTCAAACATTTTGTATGCTTAATAGATATTGGTTTATTATAATGCATGAAAATATATGTTAAATAATGAAGGGACATAATATTATATCTTGGAAAGTTATAACAAAGAGGAGGAAGGCAGAGTTTCTTCCTTTCTATAGATTATAACTTTTCATGATCCTTTTACATTTAACATACATTTTCAAATGTCTTAATAAATCGATGTTTATTCAATATACGAAATGTTTAAAAATACTAGTAATCGCAAATCGTGGCATTATTAAAAACAGTAGATATAATTATTTTTAAAATATTTGTGAAACACCTTAAAGTGACTATTGATTATTGCTATGTGTTTAATAATTTAAAAAAAAATTACAGAAAAAAAAATTAAGTCCCCCATGGGGATTCGACCCCGCGACAAAAAGTTTCCAGCGGTTCCACAGGCAGACACTCTACCCACTGCGCCATCTTAACTCTTGAAGGAAAGTTCAAAGTTCTAGCATATAAGGAGCATACAATTAACAGTTTACTTTATTTTCTTGATTCTCTTCCTTAACACGTATCTTTTCGTATTCAGAGACATTGAAGGTAATAAAATGAACATACTGAATTAAAATAATGCAATGATAGCAAATACTGATCGCGATTCAGCCCGAAATGCGTCCCAGAAATCGGTTTTTGATTTTTCCGACAGTGTTGCACCATATCAAAAAAATATGAAAAAAATTGAGCATATTAATGGTTACATCAGGTACTTACTGTAATTATTTAAAAATTGTGTCTTGAAGATTTCAGTACAAAATCTATATTATTCCCATTTTTTTTTCGTTTTTGATTTTTTGCGCGTGGCACTTGCAACGGGAGAAACTGAAAATCATTCCTAACGTGTACAATCATGTTTAGATTGTGGCAGAATTTTTTCTACATTTTTACACATCATTAAGTGGCGAAAATGAGGCAAAAACTGGTTTTTCGAATTTACCCCATAACTACCCTCCCGGTCAAGCTATCGGTTTAAAAATTTGTGTACAATGGTTTCTTATGGTTACCTATCGAATGGCGCATCGTGGAATAAAATAGCTTCAAGGGCACTTTTGACCCCCTTATCCTGCTAGACCCTTACCCCTCAGCTGCCAAGTAAATATTCCACCATAATACGATATTGTTAATTAATTCTAAGGGAATCTGTTCGGTTTATTCGAAGACGAGTACCGATATTCTTTGGTTGCTCGCCTGCGACTAAATTAGAGTAGGACCCTATGATTGTAATAACAATCGGAATATCGCTTGCGATTTAATCCATGTTGACAAAAGGTGCTCGTGGAACTGAGCCTTTACGTTCTTGCGATCTGCTAGGTTGAGTGGGTGTGCGGATCCGACTACGACTACTTATGGTTTCTGTCCTGCGTAAATGTGGTTCTTCCTTTTGGCTAGGCTGATTTTCTTCTTCCAGAATTTGCGACAATTGCATTCTTGTCATAGGCGTTGAATTAATATTTGTATTAATAATTTTTAAGCAACAATTGTCGCTTGTAGCTCTGTGTCCCCAGGGAACACAAAAATATTTGGCAAATAGTCGGAAAATTCCAAACCAGCGTAATATATTTATGAGAAATACTAATATTAATTTTTATATTATTACGCTTAGAGCGTTATTATACCAGGGACTGCGTCGAGAAATGGAGAGATTTTGCAGCTTTGAATAATATCCTTGGTTGATATTCATGAGGAGATAGGGAAAACTAGGTAGTACATAGGAAGTAGGAAGCGATATTAATTCATAAAGATTATACTGCAATTCTTCGGTTATTGAAATAGTAACAGTAAATATCAGATTATCATTCCTGAATGCGCAATCTAATTTACAAAAATCATAATATTTATATATATTGGAGCGAGTTAATGGTATAGGCCAATTCTGCCCATTTGGTAATTTAATATTATTAAGAGCATCAAAAAGGCATTCGGGAGTTAAAATTTGTGGATGTAATTATTGGAAATGGGTGTTTAAATAACTCAATATACTTTATATTGTTGCGCCGGGAGGAATCGCCACACGACATTATTTATTTACAACGCTTCGATATCTCAAAATTCAGTTAAACGGAGGATTCCAGCTACTTCTTCGCGCCGCTGTCACTACTCGATTCTGGTCTTCAACTATCTTGTTTTATCCGTTGTCCTTGATACGATCTTCAATCTCCGACTATCGATGTATCGATGAACATAGTCTCTAATCGATTATATTACCGGAGACAGCTTCGCTTCTTCGTAACAATATTAATATTATTATTTATTATAAGGCTTTGGAAGAAACGTCTTTATACCCCAGACAGACTGGAATATTGCAGCAATATTGCCAATATTGCAGCAACATTGCTGCAACATTGCAGGGCAATATTGCAGCGGGAACATTGCCGCAACATTGCAGTAGCAATATTGCCGCAACATTGTTGCAACATTGCAGTGTGAATATTGCAGTGGCAATATTGAAGTTTAAATATTGCATTAATATTCATATTAACTTTATAATATTCATATTAACACATAAAGGACCGCTCACGAGATTTCTCGTGTTTCGCGTCGCATCTGTTAAGGACCGCTCACGAGTTTTCTCGGGTTGCGCGTTCCATCTGTTACGGATGGATCACGAAACAACCCGTGCTTTCTACACGCTGTCTTTAGATGTCAATTACTTTGATACATTGTATCTACTTTTGTACGGTTGCTCTTCATAGAGAAAAATGTTTCACGCAATATCATACGCAATATCATTGCCATATTTAAGTGGAACTGTAGAACGTAACATCAAGAGAAGCCATAGCGTAGTGGCAACGTTCCGCGTTCGCACAGAAAAGGCTAGGGTTCGAATACCGTCGTGGGTTATTTAATTTTTTTTTTTCCAATTTTAATCTTTTAACTACTTATATTTCACATGTAGAGATGCATATTGAATTATGATGCAACTTCAATAAAACATAACACTCCAAAATTCTCAATATTGCTCCGCAATATTGCTGCAACATTCGCAATATTCCCGCAATATTGCTGCAACGTTCGCAATATTCCTGCAATATTCCCGCAATATTCCCGGCAATATTGCCGCAATATTCCTGCAAGCTACAAAGAGGCGGACATAGGAATATTGCAGCAATGTTGCGGCAATATTCCCTGCAAGGTTTAAGGTTGCAATGTAATATTGCTGCAATATTGCTGCAATATTCTAGTCTGTCTGGGACTGCAGGAGTTTAGAAGAAACTGACTGTGGATGCCCAAAAGACGAGCTCGGGCCCACTCAGTAATATAAACTGTTTATGTTACTCTTCTCTACACTGCAGAGAGAGTCTCCTGTTTGGAATAGGAATTCCTAGAACGTAGAGTCGTTTTTGAACTCATATATAATATGTAATATTACATTGTTAAGAATAATTCAACACGCCCTTTCAAAAATGAATCAATCGTTCTAGAACAAATTAATAAACAGTGTTGTATCCCACTTCTGACACCAAATTTATGTTGTATTCCGTGAGGAGTGTTACAACAGTTTTATTAAACGAAGAATTACTTTCGCGTTTGGAGTTTTTACAAGTAAGGATAACGTCGCCGCAAGATACCGACTGTCAGCGATTCAAGACAATCGATTAGATTTGGAAATGAGCCGAGGTTTTAAGGGCTCTGAGACAGCGTGGTGGGAGGTTCGGATGACCCTGACTTCTCGTGATTACGGACCCAAAGAGCGGCCGCTTTCCCTGGGACTCTTGTCAACACTAAAGGTCTTTAAAATATGTTTTGCAGGGAAAGCGATAGCAAATAAATAAGATTTCCCGTTTGGATCCTGATTCACGTTTGACAATATTTGGCGTTCTATCTTATAGAATTAGGTCGGTATCCAATAACAGCATATGTCGTATAAATGTTGTATTTTATTCGGAGGAGCGACGGGTGTAGTGAACCAATGCTCTAGTTACTATTAATGTTTAAAGGTATAACTTTATTATTTGCGCGACGTTACTCTGTCGAGTCCTGAGTCTACCTAAAAACGCTCGGGAAGCCATGTCCTCGTCTGTTTCAAAAAACAAAAGGCGATCGCGCCCAATGCATGATTGCCATGCGACGTCGTTGCCAACGTCTCGAACCGATATCGATGGTCGATATCGACGACGAACGACAATCGAGCGACAACACTTCCTTTTTACGGAACACCGCCCGCCTTGAAAAACCGTGCTTTCAACATGTGGATAATTACAGAACGAACAATAAATAATATAATAAATAAGGCAAAAAATAATGTCGAAATTAAAACCGGCGCTTCCCTATGATGATTACATACTAAGAACAATAACAAGATCCATAAAATTACGAAGAATACATATAAATGAGATTAACAATGGCTTATATCTAGAACAAAAATCGAACATGGCCATATAAATATGAAAAGCACAAAACACAAACAAAAGAAAACACTTATGATTCTAATGGTAGTAACGAAAGTTTTGTCAATGGACGATCGATAAGACCACCTGCAGTTTTTATAATGGCCGATCGCGCCTCACCATCAGAACCCACGTGAACACTCTGTATACGTCCCAACAACCACCGAAGCGGAGCTAACCCAGGTTGATGAACAAGTACAAGGTGACCAGCCTGCAGTTGATCACCCTTGTTGAGCTTCCATTTGCGCCTTTCGTGTAATTGGGAAAGGTATTCGCGATGCCAACGATTCCAAAAATACTGCCGCAGCTGCTCCACCCTTTGCCATCGCGACAGACGATTTTCCGCGACGTCCTGAAGATTTGCCTGCGGAAAACTGTTTAAAGCCTCGCCGACCAAAAAATGACCCGGAGTTAAAGGCGATAGATCATTCGGATCATTTGACAGCGGGGTGATCGGACGCGAATTCAGAATCGCCTCGATTTCACTGAGGACCATTACCATTTCTTCGTATGTGAGAGAAGCGGACCTGATAATACGACGCATATGGTATTTGGCAGATTTTACTCCGGCTTCCCATAATCCACCGAAGTGAGGAGCGTTGGGGGGAATAAAATGCCAATCCACTGCAGTTTCTTGGAAAAACTTGGACATGGAAGTTCTAGTCTGTTCCTGCCGAAGAAAATCACGGAGTTCCTTCAGTTCAGGCGCTGCGCCCGCAAAATTAGTGCCGTTGTCGGAATAGATCGCATGAACCTTGCCCCTTCTTGCGACGAAGCGTTTTAACGCTCCCAGGAAGGACTCCGTAGTGAGATCACCTACGAGCTCTATGTGAATTGCCTTTACGGATAGGCATACGAAAATTGCAATATATGCTTTGACGAGACGAGATTTGCGCCCCTTACCGTCGCGGATCAGAAATGGACCGCCGTAGTCGACCCCGGTATTAGCGAATGGTCGCGAAGGAGTTACACGAGGCGACGGCAATTGTCCCATGATTGTTTCCGATACACGTGGCTTTACTCGAAAGCATACGATGCACTGCCGCAGCAGTTTGCGCACATCTGTCCGCAAAGAAAGAGGCCAAAATCTTGTTCGAATTGCGGCCATTGTGGCCTGCACACCGGCGTGCATGTTACGTTTGTGCTCGTATTCTATTATGAGGGTGGTGAGTCGAGAATTCTTCGGCAGCAACGCGGGATGACATACGGAATACGTTTCACGCGAATTTCTCAATCTCCCACCAACGCGCATTATTCCGTCGCCATCGAGAAACGGTGAGCGCGAAAGCAACTTGCTGGTTGCCTCGATTTTTCGGGATTGCTGCAAACTGTGCATCTCCTTCGGAAATTCCTTGGTTTGTACATATCGGCACAAAGCAAGGAGAGCGCGCGATATCTCACCCGGAGATAATTTGACGTTAATGGCAGATTGAGTAGGCGACAATTTCGAAATGTTATGTGCCGAGGCATCGAGTCCGTTTCGACACACACGGGTTATTTTATTTAGGCTCGAAAACCTGGACAGCAATCGATCTATTGACTCGCAACCGATAATTTGTGCTATTTTAATTAGACTCCTTTCCTCCGGCATGTCGCCTTCCTCCGGGGGGGGCGTTGCCGAATCGGGCCAACATCTTTCGTTCTCACGGAGCCATTTCGGACCATGCCACCAGAGATTGGAGTTCACGAGTTGCTCTGGTGTTAGGCCTCGCGAAACGATATAGGCGGGATTGTCGGTCGTCCTTACGTGACGCCAATCCGGGATGTTCGTTAGACGTTGAATTTCGCCGACGCGATTCGCGACGAACGTATCCTACCGTCGCGAAGCCGAATCTATCCAATTCAACACGATTGTTGAATCGGTCCATAAGTAATTGCGAACTGTGTCGAAACTTATAGCGAATTGTACTTTTTGGAGTAATTCCGCGAGTAAGTGGGCCGCGCATAACTCGAGAAGCGCTATAGTGACGGCTCGCAACGGCGCGACACGCGATTTAGAACATAACAGTTCGATTCGATATTCCTGATCGGAAACTTTGGAACGCATATAAATACACGCGCCGAACGCCATCTCACTTGCGTCGCAAAAGCCATGAAGCTCGACGTCGCTCGACTCGGCGCTGAATTTTACGCGGCGCGGAATTCGCAATTTATTGACGTGTACTAATTCATCCTAGAAACGCACCCACTGCGTGTGCACGGCGAACGGTACCGATTCGTCCCAGTCTAAATTCAAGGACCATAATCTTTGAATTAGGACCTTTGCCGAAACAATCACCGGACTCAATAAACCGAGCGGATCGAACAGCTGCGAGAACTCGGAAAGTATGGTCCGTTTGGTGTCGCGCTGGGTAGTCGCGGGATTTTTAATGTAAAAATAGTACTCGTCAGTGTTAGCATTCCATCGTATGCCCAGTATATGGTGTGCGTCGTCTTTGTCGAACGTGATTTGAGAAACGTCGCGATGTTCTTCCGTACCCCCCAAAATCTCGCAACCGTTCGAGGCTCACTTGCTAAGGGTGAACCGCACGCCATCCAATATCGCGGTTGCCTCGTCGCGAACGATTCGTAGCTCGTTTACAGAATCTGCTCCCGTGAGCATATCGTCGATGTAAAAATTGCGGCTTATAACGCGCGATCCGATTGGATATTTTTGTGCGCCTTCGTTTGCTAAGTATTGGAGGCATCTGGTTGCCAAAAATGACGCGGATGCGGTACCGTAGGTGACCGTTGTCAACTCGTATACCTCGATTGATTCGGCAGGGTCATTGCGCCAAAATATGTGCTGCAACGGCGTTTGACTCTCGTCAACCAAAATTTGGCGATACATTTTGGTTACGCCGCACAGTGGTCCAGAACGAGCGATTAGCCGCGCTTTTGCCGAAAAGTCGATTTTCTCGAATCGCTTTTTTTTTCTTCATATCGAGGACTAAATGTCCATGGATTTCTCAGAAATCGCAAAATTAATGATATCCGACAAAAATTGTAGTTACAATAAACGCTTAAAGTTGGAACTTTTTCTCGAGACCAATTTCTATCGAAAAAACACGTTGTCTTCTTCGTGACATTCTGACGAATCAATCTTACATTTTCTAATGATTTTTTTTTAAATTAAAGAGCATTCTTCTACGATCAAAATGCATATGCTGAATATGACCTTAGCGTTTGTAGTTTATTCAAAAATTAACGTTGAATAAATGAGAGAAAATCATTAAAGTTTTCTATCATTGACAGTCAGCATCTTTTATGTACCGTATATATTCGTAGTTTGACCTATAAGGCCCTTCTCTGTAAGGTCTCTGCTATATGATCCTGCAAAAAAACCATCCCAACTCGTCCCACAAATTTGATTTTTTATTGTTTAAAAAGTCGCGCGCACTCCAGCGGCTGCCCGCCGCTAGAGTCTGTCAGTGGTTTTAAGGAAATCTTTCTATGAATTGGCTAAATTAGAACAGGGTAAACAGTTAATCTTGTGTTATAAATGAGTATTCGAAATTTCTATCTACCTGTAGTTCAAACAATATCGTTTTAAATGGATTCGAAAAAAAATCAGAGCGGTTTTAGTGCAACGCCATGCGGTTCATAACTTCTCGGAATTCGCTAAGCCAACTTATGAAAACCGAGAGTTAAATAGAAACCCTCATCGGCAATTACAAGTCGATAGTTTCTTAAATGTGGGTTTTACAACTTAACGGCTCTAACAATAAGTGAACCAGCAGGTCGCACATGCCATAAACCGCGGGCGGCGAGGAAGTCGAAAATGTTGACAACCGAATGAGTCAGGTAAAAACGGTTTTTTCTAATTATTCTCCTTCTTGGCAAAAATAACAAAATGTGGAAGGTGGTTTCCCTAATCAATCATTTGCATAAACCAATAATTTTGTAAAAGGGGATAGCTCTTGTAAAGGGTATAGCAGGATAAGGGGGTCAAAAGTGCCCTTCAACCGATTTCAATGGGGACGGTCTCATTCGATAGATAATGCTCGGCGATTGATGTCTACAAATTTTTAACCCTGAATTTTGACCGGAAGGGTAGTTATGGGGAAAATTAAAAAAACAGGTTTTTGGCCCTTTTTCCCCATTTATTGAGGCGTAAAAAATCCAAATAAATTCTGACATATTCTACACGGTACCGGACATATTGGAGAATTTTTTCAGATTTTTCCGTCGAAGTAGCTAAGCGTGACAAATCGGCAAAGTAAAAAAAAACGGAAAAAAGAAGATTTCGTATCGAAATCTTCGAGGTACAACTTTTTGGTTTATATAGTAACAATCTAACACCTACGATTGTTATCCCCAATTTTTTTCAGATTTTTAAACCACCTGCGTCATTGTGAAAAAAATCGAAAACCGATTTCCGGGACGTATTTTGATCTAAAACGCAAGAAGTAATTGTTATTTTTCCATTATCTTGATAGAGTATGTTCATTTTGTGCTTTTCAATGTTTCTGCATACAAAGCAATTGCGAGTGAATGCAAAGGATTGAATTGATTCAATTATTCGTAAGCTACACACTTCCTTATCAGCTAAAAATACGAACGTCCTTTCAATAGCAGCGATGGCGCAGTCGGTAGAGATCTTGGCTGTGGAACCTCTCGAAACTTTTTGTCGCCGGTTCGAGTCCCAATGAGGTAAAATAATTGTTTTTTTTTTTTTTTAATCATTCACTGCATAACAACAAATAATAACCATTTTTCAATTTTTCAATGTTTTTTAAACATTTTTAAATACTTATTCAATATGAAATATATGTAAAAATAATTATGGAGCATATTGTTTTTTTCATTGATTCGTCCTAGCCACATCTCGTTATTCTTTTGTACATTGAACGAATATTAGTTTACTGTAACGAATGCAAATATGTATTCAATATTAAAAGGATCCAATTGTATATTCTGATGAATTGTAATGAAGGTGATGTCTAACGGAAAGAAGGGTCTATTTCTTTTTAAACATTCTTATTTTTGTATTTACCGCTTCTCCATTTATGCAGAGATCATCCAAAATGGACAATGAATTGAAAGAAAGAAGGTATATTGGGATTTCATGCGTTATAATTCCTTTACTGTTTTATGCAAATCAACTTCTTCAGCTTTAGGTTTTGTGCCCCATTGCAATCGTGTTTTCCAACTACTTTAAGTACACGAAAACATTAAATTCAGTTCAGAAGGCTTTATTGTTTTATTACACTTACTCCAGTATTATGTACTCCCTTCAGTTATCTAGTCCGCAATTACCTGCGCAGCGTGTAGGTAGCGGGCAGGTACCGAGTTGTACCTTTAGAACTGATGATCATTTTTTTTAAATTATTGACTGGAATGTTATTAATACGTAAATGAATATTAATGTAAAAATACGAATGATAGATTACCATTTGATGATTAGGCTACAGTATCTAGTTGCGGAATACTTCAAACTTTTCTCTCGCCAATTCACCTCCCATGAAATATAATTAGAAAACAAATGTTTTTAAGTATTAACTGGATAACAATTGTTAATACGGAAATTAATATTAGTGTGAAAATATAAATGGCATGCGATAGATTACCTTTTGATAATTAAAAGTTGAAACACGTTTCGTGTGGCTTTAATCCTCGTCACTATGTTCATTAATGATGGGCACCACTTCATTTTTATTAAATATTTTTGTCAATATCTCTGAAGGCCTAACAATTGTCGATAGATACCGTGCGTGCGACAGGTAGTATATTATTGCAGCAATGTGCGAACAACAACCTATGGTACGGTTACCACTCGCACATTCACAGCAATAACATTTGATGCCCGAAATTCCAATTATATTAGGGGTATAGTCAATGAAGCAACGATAACTTCTTTGATTAATGTGGCGTGATCGGACGAGGCATTTAAGAATATTGAGGAGTTGATTTGCATAAAACAGTAAAGGAATTATAACGGACGAAATCCCAATATACCTTCTTTCTTTCAATTCATTGTCCAGTTTGGGTGATCTCTGCATAAATGGAGAAGCGGTAAATACAAAAATAAGAATGTTTAAAAAGAAATAGACCCTTCTTTCCGTTAGACATCACCTTCATTACAATTCATCAGAATATACAATTGGATCCTTTTAATATTGAATACATATTTGCATTCGTTACAGTAAACTAATATTCGTTCAATGTACAAAAGAATAACGAGATGTGGCTAGGACGAATCAATGAAAAAAACAATATGCTCCATAATTATTTTTACATATATTTCATATTGAATAAGTATTAAAAATGTTTAAAAAACATTGAAAAATTGAAAAATGGTTATTATTTGTTGTTATGCAGTGAATGATTAAAAAAAAAAAAAAAAAAATTATTTTACCTCATTGGGACTCGAACCGGCGACAAAAAGTTTCGAGAGGTTCCACAGCCAAGAACTCTACCGACTGCGCCATCGCTGCTATTGAAAGGACGTTCGTATTTTTAGCTGATAAGGAAGTGTGTAGCTTACGAATAATTGAATCAATTCAATCCTTTGCATTCACTCGCAATTGCTTTGTATGCAGAAACATTGAAAAGCACAAAATGAACATACTCTATCAAGATAATGGAAAAATAACAATTACTTCTTGCGTTTTAGATCAAAATACGTCCCGGAAATCGGTTTTCGATTTTTTTCACAATGACGCAGGTGGTTTAAAAATCTGAAAAAAATTGGGGATAACAATCGTAGGTGTTAGATTGTTACTATATAAACCAAAAAGTTGTACCTCGAAGATTTCGATACGAAATCTTCTTTTTTCCGTTTTTTTTGACTTTGCCGATTTGTCACGCTTAGCTACTTCGACGGAAAAATCTGAAAAAATTCTCCAATATGTCCGGTACCGTGTAGAATATGTCAGAATTTATTTGGATTTTTTACGCCTCAATAAATGGGGAAAAAGGGCCAAAAACCTGTTTTTTTAATTTTCCCCATAACTACCCTTCCGGTCAAAATTCAGGGTTAAAAATTTGTAGACATCAATCGCCGAGCATTATCTATCGAATGAGACCGTCCCCATTGAAATCGGTTGAAGGGCACTTTTGACCCCCTTATCCTGCTATACCCTTTGCTCCGCCTTATGACACTCTACCCGACTTTTGAATCCGTCATATTGTTTTTGGAAATTTTGAGTTCATATTCGTAATCAGCGACTCAAAGAACATAAGAATACTGATTTTTACGCGGAACCATTAATTTTTCGATGTACAGTAAAAGCTGGATAAATACGACACAGTTCGGGGCTCAAGCGCATCTCTTATGAAGTAGCGGTGCCGAATTCTTGTTTACATCACGGCTCCAGCCAAGCGCGAACAAAGAAAAGGACAGACAGTAGAAGAGACAGAGAGAGAGCAAGCAAACAAAGCAACGCATTGCTAATGCAACAATAAACTTTTTTATTTAGTAACTTTTCTGAATTTAACTTTTCCCAATGTGTTTTTGAGATTTTTCTGATTAAAATGATACCAAACACGAAATGTGTAAATTATATAAGTGGTAAGCAAATATATTAAATTTAAAGTAAATATAATTCAAACTATGTCGTGTTTGGTATCATTTTAATCAGAAAAATCTCACAAATACGTTAGCAAAGGTTTAAAAAAAAATGACCGAAAAAGACCGAAAATGAAAACGGCGGACCCTCCAGTTAGTATTGCCTCACCGATACATTCGGGTGGTATCATGTTACACTGCTCCCTCGTCGAGGTTCGCCAAGGGGGATCCCCCTATGTGGAGGGGATAGTCGTGTTGTATTTATCCAGCGAAACTTTTCGTGCACTTATCCAGCTTTTACTGTACCTGGTCGCCATATTGAATCCGCCATTTTATTTTTGTAAATTTTTAGTTCAGATTCATAATCAACGAATCAAAAAACATAGGAATACTAATTTTTAGCTAAATCGGATGTGTTTTGCGCTTTTGGCGAGGATTTCAAAGAGATCGAAAACTGTGCGAGGTGCCTGAACAGCTAGATCGACGTTCTGGACCACTGTGCGCCGCCGCGAGCACGTAGGCGTGCGTTCGAAAACGTAATATAATAGATATGAGATCCTGCTGGACGACCGGGCCGATTAGCAGGATGTCATTCAGTGAAAGCCCGGTCGACGTCTTGCACGATGCGTCAAACACCACGCGCAATTTCGTGGTTAAACTACTTTCTTTCTCGACGGAGTGATGCGGCATATAATATTTCACGAGATTGGGCACGTCGTCGCGCTCGTCGATCTTTCGCATGTGCGATAATGCGAGGTATTCCTGCATAAACTTGACGTAACGCTCCTTTAACTCGGAGTTACGCGCCAGACGTCTTTCGAGTGACTTGAATCAACGGAGAGCCGCGTCTCTAGAGTCGCCGAGAGAGGGTAGTCGGTCTTCCCTTGTCGGCAATTTGACGCAGATACGCCCGGTTTTGGTACGTCGCGTGTTAGACATGAAATGAGCTTCGCATTCCCGCTCTTGCGCTGAAATAACGTGCCCCGTTGTTGTAACGCGTTCGAGCTCCAAAAATTTTGATATTTGCGAGTCGAGGGATGGAGCGTCAACGGTGACGCAAAGATTTTTAATTGTGTTCGATTCCGAATAGTTTCTTAAAGGACCGGTGACAATCCAACCAAGCTGAGTCTTTTGCAACGCAGGATGCCGCGGAGAGGCAGCGATTTGCCCCACGCAGATCAACTGCCAGAATAAACCGGCACAGATAAGCAAATCGACACTCGCCGGAGAGTGGTAAGACGGATCGACTAGCTTTATGTTGGCTAGAATCGAAATCGTATTTCGCTTAATCGCGATACTCGGAAGATCGTCGCTGATCTTATTTGCAACGATACAATCGATTTCCGCGGTGAAAGCATTTACGCGTGATTTGATTTTTACGCGCGTTGTCTGCGTGCCCGCCGTCGTGCCGTCGCCGAATCCCGAAATTACGACATTGCAGGGCTTCGCGCGTAACTGCAACGCTTCAAGATATCGGCGCGTAATAAAATTGGCTTCCGAGCCGCAATCGAGCAAGACTCGGCATTACGTCTCAACGCCGGCGATATTAAACGCGTACACGGACGCCGTGGATAGCATCACGTATTCGTTGCCCGATGACGCGACGCGTGAGCCACCACCACCGAATTCGAAGGGCCCTCGGTATCCCCTCCTTTCGCCGAATGCGGCTGCTGCACGCCAGGCTGCTGTGTGAAATGCAGGAGCGTGTTGTGCCTGTTTCCGCACGTTTTGCATGAACCTGACGAACATTGGTTCGCCTTGTGTGATGTCAATCTTAAGCAGTTCACACACACTCCGCGTTTGCGTGCTTCCATGAGCCGTCGTTCCGGTGTTAATTCTACAAAATCCCTGCACGTATGAACTGGATGACCGCCGTTGCAATACATGCATTTCTTTTGAATCGTTGCGACGTTCGCGGCGGTGACGCGACGGGCGCCGTTCGGTGGGCGCGCGGCGTTTTGAGGCACGAGCGCCGATGCTCTTTTGCCGATTGCTTCGAGCACCAGGCATCAGTTCGCGACGAATTCCATGAACGCCTTGAAAGTAGGCAAATGTTTGCCAGATTGGGAGTTTTCCCACTCGCGAGCCGTGACCGCGTCGATTTTCGAGTTCATAATATAAATGAGCAAATCGTCCCACGAATCCGTCGGCCTTCCTAATGCTTTCAGAGCTCGCACGTGTTTCGATATTCCGGAGGAAAGATGTCGCAGCTCGCGTGCGTTTTCCTTTGCGACCGATGGCATATCGAAAATAGCACGAAGATGCGCCTGCGCGATTACGCGAGGATTGTCATAGTGCTCTTTAAGCATCTCCCACGCGATCGTATAATTGATATCCGATATCTCGAGCGACTCGATTATTTCGGCGGCCTAGCCGCTCAGCGATCCTTTCAAATACTGAAATCGCTGCGCGTCGCTGATCGAATTATTAGCGTCGATTACCGACTTGAATACGTCGCGGAACGGAAACCACTCATCGTATTGTCCCGAAAATGTGGGTAAATTTAATTTAGGCAGCCTTATATTTGCGATTGTATCCGAATTAAGGCTTTGACCGGACGGCGAGGGTGCAATCTCGGGCATCGATCTCGTCTCGATTATTCGACGGAGCCTTGCGCTGATTGTATAAAAACCTTCCTCGAATTGCATGCGATCGTTTGATTCCGTTTCGTCGAGCATCTCTATTTGCGTCTGAATTGCTTCGTACTCGGACCAATATGCTTCTAACTTAATTTTGCATTCTTGTGCCTGCGCGGTCACATCAGGATTTACTTCTGTGACTTTGTCTATGAAAAGGCTCAAAATGCGCGTTGTTATGCCGTATGACGTGAAAATGCGTTCGCTTCTTTTAAACACACTGATTTATTTCAGGATATCCAGAAAGAAAGGACACCAAATGTGAAATTTAGTATTGTACTTTAATAAAACAGTCGCACATCTTTACAGTTTGGTCGTCGAGACGAGAGTGCCTATGTCGTAAATATCCTCCTAGGAAAATTCCCCATTAACATTCCTTCCAATACTAGGAGGCCCTTTTCCGGTCCCAACCGACTTTCCCAAGGACCACTACATAATAATAAATCTAACCACATCCTTATCTTTATCTCCGGAATTCCATCTATCCCATTATTCTAATTCGCTTTCCATGTTCCAAACCGGATGGACCTTTTCTCCTATCGACAATCGCCGAATGCTGGATCACTATCGAAAGGGTCCTAGCTAAGTTCCCTCTCCAACTGTCCACCTCTAGCTTTTCCTCCCCTAAAACCATCCCTACTCCCACTGTTAATACTAATATAAAAAGAGGACTTTTTGGAGGAACAAAACAGTAATAACACGATTCGTCCTGCCGTCACTATACCCGTTTGAAAATTGTATCAGCATATTGTAACACTTTATTGTTTCATTTAAATAAAATATACAAACTCAAATCGTCTTGTGCGGTTCGACGACACCTAACCGTGTATATCTACGCGCCGATTCGGCGTCCCCCTTTTTGTTCCAAGAAGAGTTTATCGCTAACCTAAACTGTTGTATGTGCATGCTATCCGAGATTCATCATCCGGCATTCACAGAAGTACCTAACAGCGTGCACGATGCCTTTATTATCGTTCGCCTTTTTTTCAAATCGTTTAAATGAAAACGAACGAAAGAATCGCGGGATTCTAACGAAAGCAATGATTTAGTCGGCAAATGGCTAAATACAATGTTCTTACTTGTGGCTGAACGGAACGGCGCGAGATGCCTCAGGACGTCGCAGAGTCGAGCCTCGTGGAATCGGCCTCGTGGCGTCGAACTCGTCGTGGGCTTGAATGTCGCTGCAACTCGAGCCTTTTGCTGTCGAATCCCGTCGTAGGTTCGAACCTCGTTGAGTAGGCTCACGTGGCGTAGGACCTCGTGGCGGACCTCGTGGCGGTCCTCGTGGCGTCGTCGAGACCCACGACCGTCTGCATTGCTAATAGCACACAGTGGTCGGCTTCTCGGTCAACCGACCTGCAATTCTGCTACTTTTCGATGTCGAATGCCCTCGTGGCAGTAGCAGTTTCCGATGAGAGAGACTTAACGTCGCGCAATATTTCGTCTTTGCACGAAATATCCGGCTCGAAGGACTAAATTTTGTCGTAGAAATGTTGTATTTTATTCGGAGGAGCGACGGGTGTAGTGAACCAATGCTCTAGTTACTAGTAATGTTTAAATGTATAACTTTATTATTTGCGCGACGTTACTCGGTCGAGTCCTGAGTCTATCTAAAAACGCTCGGGAAGCCACGTCCTCGTCTGTTTCAAAAAACAAAAGGCGATCGCACCCACTGCATGATTGCCATGCGACGTCGTTGCCAACGTCTCGAACCGATATCGATGGTCGATATCGACGACGATCGATAATCGAGCGACAACACTTCCTTTTTACGGAACAGCATATATATGCTTATTTAATATTATAAGAATTAATATCGAATTTAACGATAATACTCAACCCAAATATAATATATATAAAAGACGTTCCCATCATTGCCAGGTCAATTGCCATTGACAGGTGTCATAAATCTAGCTTCGGTGGATTGTACGCGTGCAAAACCTGGTGACCACGTGCGACCCTTCGGTCATCGAAGGGTGCTTGCCAGGTTGGCCAGGTTTGCACGGCTGCGGAAATAAATATGGAGTTATAAATTTCCACTCTCGCAATCTCAAGGCCCGCGTTGTCAATTACGCCACAACAATTTATACAGCCATTATTATCTTCATATATTATTATTGGCTTTAAATATCTATATTAATACTAATTGCAAAAGACTTTAACCATAAAGCTTCTCTTACGGCTTCGAAAAGTGCCCCATATTATGCTTCCGTAGACGAAGCAGCTACCAATGCTTGTCTTCTTGTCGACCAACAAATTGTGCATCGCTCGAACAATTTAAACAAGTACCCCGTTGTACTTCTTCTATTGTTTTCATCATGACCTCCCCAATCAGAATCAACATAACCGCTTATTATATCATTATAGTCACCTTTTTCATAACTTAATTTAACATGACTTGAACATTTCAAATATCTCAAAACTCGCTTTAAATTTTGCCAAAGTTCTTTATTATTGTTATTTGTATATCTACTCAAAACATTTACTGCAGTACATAAATCAGGCCTTGTACATATCATTATGTACATTAAACAACCAATCAAGTTTCTGCACGGAGCGCCATACTTTTCAATAACATTCAAAGCTGAATAATGTAATTTACTTGGCAAAGGTGTACTAACGGGCTTACATTCGTGCATATTAAATTTTTCTAAAACTGTATTGATATAAGCAGTCTGATCTAAGGTTATTTTATTATTCGTGCGTTCAACTTTTATTCCTAAGAAGAAACTAATATCTTTCAAATCAGTCATTTTAAATCTGGTCATTAAATATCTTTTAAACTTAATCATTGTTTCCATATTTGCAGTAACAATCACAAGATCATCCACATATAGAATAACATATATATTTTCATATATATTTCCTTATATATTTCCTTTATCCAAGATATAAATACAACGGTCGACTGATGAACTTCGGAAATTTTTTTCTACAAGGCATCTCTTAAATACTTCGAACCAACATCTTGCTGCCTGCTTTAGACCATATATGGCTTTATTCAATTTACAGACTTGATTGCTTTTGCTTTTAACTCCTTGAGGAACTTCCATATAAATTTCCCCTTTTAACTCGCCATTTAAAAATGCAGTTTTCGCATCCATATGATGTATCAATAGATTAAACTGATTTGCAAAAGCAATTATAAATCTAAAACTAGCCATTCTTGCAACTGGTGCAAAAGTTTCATTTTAGCCAGTTAAATATTCCTGACTAAATGCACGAGCAACAAGATGTGCCTTGTATTTCGATGGATTTGCGTGTTCATTATTTTTAATAGTAAATACCCATGTACAGTCAACAATATTTATATCTTTAGGTCTTTGTACCAACATCCAAGTTTTATTTATTATTACAGAATTTATTTCATCATTAATGGCTAGTTCCCATTGAACTTTATCTTCCCTATTTTTAACTTCTTCAAACGTACTTGGAATTTTGTTAGTAAATGATTGTGCACACATCAGAAGATCATACTGTGTGTCACTCTCATTATATGATATAGGGGGGTGTTGTTTAATCCTTTCACTCCTTCTAGGCTCAAGTTTCTTTAGTATACTATCATTATCATTTTGAGATGAAGACTTATCGTGCATATCTGTTTCAGTCACAGATTTATTAGGTTCGTCACCTAATTTTATATCAGAATTTACTTTTCTACTCGACTCCGATACATCTGATTTATCATTATCAGATTTACGAGACATTTCATCTATTTCTACTGATTCTGACTGCGTGTTAGATGCATCAGTTTTATTATAGATGTTCTCATCAACATTATCAAGTCTCATTACTGGCCGAGTTTTCAAGTAATTTATTTCATCTACTACAGGCTTAAAATTTAGTTGATCGCCAAAGCTGTCCTTGGAAGAGCTCCGCCTGCTTCACTCATTCATATAATGTAAAACTACAGCATCTTGGCACCTCAGACGGAAGGGGAGATTGCTCTTGCATCGCTATCCCCACCACGTCGGTCCTGGAAACCTCAGATCGACGAATGACAACCAATCATAAAACACTACTTTCGTCGTTCACATGAGGACGCGACGAATGTGCGGTTATCTCGACCAATAGCGCGTCAAAATCGAAAATGCGTGAGGGAGAGGGATGTCCCTATCCGTCGGGCGAATCAGAGCACATTATCTTTGAGGTGCCAAGAAAGTTTTGGCCGACTCTAGCTGAGATGTCACTGATTCACAGACCTCTCTCGGTGTCATGGCCGGACCTATTGGCGCGAGCGTGGTGGCGTATTGGGGCGACATTCGTATCTAACCGCTCGCGCTAGAAAGACGACGCGCGTGGCACGTCGATCAAGGTTATTTGTCGAAAGACAGTTTCAGATCGCACCAAGTCGCGTGCAGGGTAAAACAAAAGTATTATTAGTGAAAAAGTATGCTTTGATATGATTTAAATCAAATACAATTAATAGATTTTTCTTGATCCCCTAGCCGAAAGTACGAACTTCCTGACCGCTTTTCCCTCCGGGAACAACGGCTTTTGCAATCAGCTCGAGTTAACGCGTGCTCTGATTGGCTACAAGAATTTTGTGGCTCGCAGTCACAGCGCCAACGTTGTGTCAAGAATTATCGTATTTGCTCGGAATATAAGCAACCTGAAATGCTTTACTGATAAATTACATACAGTTGTACATGTATTCATGGCAATTGGAGAAAAATTGACAAATGGGGTTAGGCCACTTTTAAAATAAACGGCTCATTTATGTTGTGAATGTTTTTTCATTTAAACTGTTAAAAATGGACGATTCTTCATTTGAAGATTCGATTGATGAAGAGGAGGTATTGCAAAATTTTGACATCTATTATATACGATTTTAACGCCCGCCCCGACCAGCAAAAACCTCGGCTTCGCCTCGGTTTTGCAAAAGTCGGCGGGCGATTCCCACCAATCAAATCGAGAGTAGCAGAAGCCGGGCACACTGCACTACGCTTTGCAAGGATGCCGAAAGGGCGCGCTGATGCCGGCCACAAAAATTAAAAATGACAGCTGTCAGCGTTTTTTGAACCATTAAAATTGATCATTTAACGTACTTTCGGCTGGAGATAAAGAAAAATAGTATACGACACACGGCCAGGAAGTTGGATGCCCTAACGCGCGTGATATAGAAGCCTCGGCTTTTATATCACGCACGCCAGGAAATCCAACTTTCTGGCCTTGGGTCGTAATATACTATTAATGTTTTCCGACTTCTGGCGATGATTTGGTGGAATTCAACCACTACGTGACGCCTTACGGCGAAATATAATGCTCGGCCGCAACAATGTATTCTTTAACGCGAGAAGGCCTTGCGTTCTGCTGTCGCGGAGTTTCTTACCTGTTTGCGCTAGAAATTAATTTACAAATGCGCGTGCTAGAACGGAGCATTATATTTCGCCGTAAGGCGTCACGTAGTGGTTAAATTCCACCAAATCATCGCCAGAAGTGAATCGATCGACGCGCGTGGCATGTCTTTCCAGCGCGAGCGGTTAGATACGAATGTCGCCCCAATACGCCACCACGCGCGTGGCAATAGGTCCGACCCTGGCAAGTGAAAGGCGAAACAATCAGCGAGCTCTCGAGCGTACGGGAAGGGGATGCAGACGGAGCTCTTCGAAGGACAGCTCTGGCGATCAACTAAATTTTAAGCCTGATGTACTATAACGTCTCTAACGACAAGAAATTTTTCATTTTCCACATCCCACACTTTATAACCGTTCGGTTCATAGCCAATTAAAATTCCTTTCATTGATTTTGCATCGGACTTAGTCTTTCTAATTTTATTATGTATGTAAACGGTAGAACCGAAAACCTTTAAATATTTTACTTTGGGCATTGCACTATGCCACAATTCGAATGGTGTTTTATGTATTTTTAAAGCTTTAGTTGGGGTTAAATTAATTAAATATGTAGCAGTAAGCACTGCATCTCCCCAAAATACTTTATCTAAACTAGCACCACTTATCATTGTGCGTGCCTTTTCTGTTATTGTTCGAACCATACGTTCTGAAACACCGTTCAATTGAGAGGTTCGTGGAACTGTTAAATGAAAACTAATTCCTTTTTGCACGCAATATTCCTTCATCTCATTTGATAAATATTCTCTATCATTGTCACAATATAAATTAACCAATTTTAAATTAAAATGGGCCTCACTTTTTGCAACAAAGTCTTGAAAAACAGAAAAGACTTCTGATTTATAAGTGATTAAATATGTGACACAATAATAAGTGAACTCATCTACGAACAGTACATAATAATTTTTATTATTAATTGTAGATGGAGTGATAGGGCCACAAACATCAGAATGAACAATAAACAATGATCGTTTTATGTGACTTTTATCTTTGACTTTTTCAAATGATAATCTTGCTTGTTTATCATTTATTCAAGCTTCACATAAATTGTCATTAGTAGACTCCGGATGTTTATGCCCAATAAATATGTAATAAACATATGCTATTTATGCTCTAAAGATATGCAAATATGCACGAAAAATATGCAAAGATGCACAAAGGACATGCTAATATGAAGGGAAAATATACAAAATTAACAAAACATTTTGTGAATATTGTGACATATTATAATTCGAGTTACAATAAATGATAAGCATTTTTTCCAAGTTGGATGGTGTTAGTTGCCGACGCTTATCCGTAAAAATTAGTTTATATGCAGAAAATGATCGCTCCACGTCACACGATGTAAGCGGTGCGTACTTATATTTACTCCAGTAGATTTCTGGCGAATCTGTTGGATCTTGTACAAATTCATTGTTCAAACTATTTGAAATTTGTATTAATTTCGTTAACCCAGTATTTTTTTCTACAACCGCAGTTACTTTTTTTCTAATTTTTTCTCCGCACTCACCAGGTATACCTTTTAAATGATTAATGTAATTCATATATATTTCCATCGAAGTATTTAAAGGTAAACCTACTGTTTCCAATTTTTCTATCGTGGCAGGCAAAGTGCTTAAATGGGCTTTAATAAATATTAAATTTTGTACAAGTTCGTCTTGTTGGATCACATCTTGTGCTGTCTTAATTGCTGCAGCATCTTTTTCTTTAAATGTTTGAACTACCTATTAACATAAAAAATAAAATAGATATGGCTTTAATCAAACTCTAAATAAACTTGTTTAACTTAACAAAAGTTCAACAAACCTCTTTAATTTTGTCAAAATGTTCAGCATAAAATAATGCCGCTTCAATCCACGTACCCCATCTAGTTAAAATAGGTTCCGGTGGCAGAGGAGTATTTTTTAATATTTTGCGGTATGTTTCAATACGAAGCGGTGCTTTAACAAAAATCTTTTTTATACGTGATACTCATTTGTTCACTAGTGGAAAGTGAAGACGTACTTCTTCTGCAATCCTGTGTAGACCATGCACTGTACATGTAATGTGTACCAAATTTTCGTAAACTAATTTTAGTTTTTTTCCTGCCTTTATCATATATGTTGCTGCATCTGTGACGAGTAAAAGAATCCTTTCCTCACCACCATTCGGTAGTAATATTCGCAGGGCTGAATTTACAAACCGAGATATGGTTGCATAATTTGTCGCTTCTAATTGCTTGGAACACAATAAGTGCGGTTTCGTTATTTGATCTTCGCAATGTTTTCCTTCTACTACATTTGCAATGTAGTGGCCTACTGCATTAGTGGTTTCATCCACAGAAATCCACATACAGTGGTTCGCAATGTCTTCCCTAATATTTTGTATACTTGAATCGTAGCAATCATCCAAATAATTTTTTCGTAGAGACGATTCATCCGGAATAGTGCGATCAGTATATTTCGTTAGAAAATTTCTCCATACATCGTTATTTAAGGTACACCAAGGCATATTGATAGCAACCATTGGTTGGGTTAAATCTGCGTAAAATACATTTTTTTTGGAACTCGTTGGTGGCTGCTGTGTAGTATCGTTTCCACTGGTGTTAGCTGCTTCGTTAAGGTGTCTTTTATGTCAAGCAGTATTTACATGTTGCACTAATTGGGATTTTCTTTCGCATTTTATACTTTTATTACAAGGTTCACAATACACACTTCTTTCATTGCTTTCATTGATAACAAAATTAGAATCGTCTTTAATCCAACTTTTGAGTAGTACTATTCTACTTCGTCGAGTTTTCGGCATTCTTAAAAATACTTTAATAGGTACAAGTAGTAGCACGATTCCTGATATCAGTGAGGTAATCAAACTAAACTACCTGAATTCGAAACACAGTCTCACATCTGACGCTCAACGAACAATTGAAGCCTATTGTATACAAGTATGTCTTGATGTGTATCTATAACACTGTCCAACAAGGTGATTTCTGTTTTCCTATAGCCACTATATAATTCTTATAGAGTTCGTCGTCCTGAACACGAATCCGGCAACCAAATTTCTGGATCACCCTCTGTTTTCGAAAAAAATCAGCATTTGTAAAAACGGTCGTTTTCGGTAAAGAAGCTGGTATTACGTGAAAACTAAGAAACGTAGGTTGTTGTTCTTGGTCTCAAAAAATAGAGGAGTGTTTCCCGAGTATGTATGTATAAGCAGTTATAATATTCCGTATTAGTTAATAGCAGTAAATCACTGTCAAAGTTCAAAAACGAGCGGATTCGCGAATTTTTTACGCATTCACTTTCCATTTTCACGTAGAGGACTGTTGCTAGCACAAATTTACTGTACACCATTGGATTCTACGTACATTTCTGAATAAAAAACTATCAGCGAAAAATGTCATAACTGTTTTCGTTTCGGCTCCATTTAAGAAAATATCCATCGGGAGCGTGCTCCGACCGTTTTGCCGCTGCGACGCCATCGCTGCCTTTGTGCGCCGTAGCTACGCGTAATACTTTCGCGGGCCCCGCGCATCGATACATTCCGTTGAGGTAGAATTCTCTACCCCTTTACTAAAGTGTAAGGTCATACTTATTTATATTTTTTTTTTTTTTTTTTATAGAGGGGAAATGCTTTACGCACACTCGCAAATGTCTTAGTTTGCGGATAGTGTGGAAAAAAAATAAAGAAAATTTCGCTATCCTATTCCTACCAAATATACTACACATTCTCCCCTTTGATTTTTTCCTTTTGTTTAATATTTATGAAAATAATGATGATAAGATTTATCGCGCACATATAAAATAATTCTTATTCATTGAATAATAAGCGGTATTAATATATCATTGAATAATAGCCCGTATAAAATAATTCTTATTCATTGTTTGAAGCGAGTATTGTTTGATTAGTTAAATTAAAGAGCAAAGCAGAGTAAAGTAGAGAGGGGTTTTAGTGGGTATACGAAAACAATATGCCTACGGAGACCCGCACTATCCGCAAACTAAGACATTTGCGGGTGTGCGTAAAGCATTTCCCCTCTATAAAAAAAAAAAAAAAAAAAAAATATAAATAAGTATGACCTTACACTTTAGTAAAGGGGTAGAGAATTCTACCTCAACGGAATGTATCGATGCGCGGGGCCCGCGAAAGTATTACGCGTAGCTACGGCGCACAAAGGCAGCGATGGCGTCGCAGCGGCAAAACGGTCGGAGCACGCTCCCGATGGATATTTTCTTAAATGGAGCCGAAACGAAAACAGTTATGACATTTTTCGCTGATAGTTTTTTATTCAGAAATGTACGTAGAATCCAATGGTGTACAGTAAATTTGTGCTAGCAACAGTCCTCTACGTGAAAATGGAAAGTGAATGCGTAAAAAATTCGCGAATCCGCTCGTTTTTGAACTTTGACAGTGATTTACTGCTATTAACTAATACGGAATATTATAACTGCTTATACATACATACTCGGGAAACACTCCTCTATTTTTTGAGACCAAGAACAACAACCTACGTTTCTTAGTTTTCACGTAATACCAGCTTCTTTACCGAAAACGACCGTTTTTACAAATGCTGATTTTTTTCGAAAATAGAGGGTGATCCAGAAATTTGGTTGCCGGATTCGTGTTCAGGACGACGAACTCTATAAGAATTATATAGTGGCTATAGGAAAACAGAAATCACCTTCAAATTTGTTGATCAGTGTAATTAGCACAGTATTTATAGGGTCCTATTCAAGTTTAATCTCAGACGAGCAATCAAAGATTATTGATACTCGTCTTTGAATAAACGGAACAGATTCCCTTAGAACTAATTAACAATACCGTAGCCTAAAAACTAAACTGAACGCGTGTAATTAAAAACAAATGACTAACTTTATTAAATATATGAAAATACAATACTCTTAACAATACTAAAATAACTCTTCTCTCTAAATCTCCACTCTGTATATATCCACTCAACTCGACTCTACGAACTCAACTCAACCAACTGACTCTTCCCAAAAATCCACGCTCGCATCCACCCTCGATCCTCTTTCTCACAGCATGCATTCTTCGTCTTTCTCACAGCATGCGTTCTCTCTTGCACTCACTCATTTTCTCTTTATCTACAGACTAAACATTCATGCTAGCCCTGACATCCGTCGCCTTCCAAATCACGTACTCTAAACATCCACTCTCGCTTATTTACAAACCATCCACACTCACTAATTCCAAAATTAATACTATTTGAGCGTAGGAAAAATTCCGTTCCTACATATTTATGTTAGAGACACTATATAGTCATGATAAGAGAGTTTCCTGACAGACTAAATTAATTCCATCAGAAAGATATTTCACATGAGCGCGAAGTATATATGCAGGGCTAAGAACATATGCCATAATATTGCATATGTTTTTAAACATAAAACATAAGCAGTATGCAAAAAGTGCAGAATAAAAAATATATTTTTCGAATTCTCTAATCATAAAACATGTTTCTATCCAGGTCCTATTGGTCTACCTGGTTTCTATAAAAATATGCATTTGCATAAACATCCGGAGTCTAGTCATTAGGTATGACTTTATTAATATATTCTGTATCATCGACCATTTGTTTATTTCTCAATTCTAAAAATTTAGCTTTGCCTATATGGCCTAAGCGTTTATGCCACAGTTCATAATTATTACTTATTATATTATGAACTTGAGAATTTCTTTTATTTAATTCTCTTATGTTAATTTTAAAATCAACGGCTATTAAATTATCTAAGGGCTTACCAATCATCACCGTTTTACCATTCATACTTATCTGGACCCCTTCCGCGTCGAAAGTAATGCACAGTCCTGCCTGCTGCATTCTTCGCACTGACAATAAATTGTACGGGACCTCTGGACAATACAGCACGTCTTCCAGGACACCTTCAATTCCCATATTGCTGGTGACATCGATGGTTCCTTTTTTCGTTGCTGTTATGTAGGTTCCATTTTTGGCAATGGAAATTTTTATCGGCGGTTCAATACAGTACAACTCGTAAATATGTTGTCCTTATTGACAATGTGGTCCAAGGCTCCCGAATCCAAAAGAAAACTTAATTTTTCTTCGGCTTGACGTCGATAACTTCCGACCATGAAGGCGAAACCCGAAGTAGCTTCTTGCGATCCACTTGGTTCCGAAATATTAATTGTTTGCACAGTTCTGGTTCTATCTTCATTATACTGCTGATTTCTTTTATAGTAGAAACAGTCCTTAATTTTGTGACCTCTTCGACCACAATGATGGCATTTGATAAGCTGTCCCTTATTGTTATTATAATTATTATTCGGCTTCTTCATTTTATAATTTTTTTTAAATATCTTTTTATTTTCCTTATACTTTCTTTTATTAATATGGGCATGAAGAACTTTAGAACTGGTGCAACTGCCTTCTATTTTTAGTTTAACTTCGTGGCCTAAAAGTATCGTCTTTACAAACGCTATTGTCAAGTTGTCTTCCGATAAAGTTTCACTTGCTGTGATAACACCATCATACGATGCAGGAAGTGTTAACAGCAAATGTGACACTTTGTCCGTCTCTTCCAATTTCGCTCCAGCTGCTGACAATTCCGTAATTAAATTATCAAAAATTGCAAAATGCCTTATTAATTCTGTATCGCCTTGCAATTTTAAACTTAGCAGCTTCCTCCTCAAAGCTAACTGCGTAGCTAAACTTTTTCTTTCGTATATCGCATCTAAACTGTTCAAAATTCCCCTCGCCGTATTTCCATTTTGCGCAAAACCCAAAAAGAATCCGAGAGGTATTCTACAAGTACACTCTAGGTCAGGGTCAAGCTTTATTTGATCGCCAGAGCCGTCCTTGGATGAGCTCCGCCTGCTTCCCTTTCCCGTGCGCTCGAGAGCTCGCTGATTGCTCTGCCTTTCACTTGCCAGGTTCGGACCTATTGGCTCGCGCGTGGTAGCATATTGGGGCGACACTCGTATCTAACCGCTCGCGCTGGAAAGACGTGCCACGCGCGTCGATCGCGGAAAACAAAACGACGTGCTTAGCACGTCGACCAAGGATATTTGTTGAAGAACAGTTTCAGATCGCACCACGTCGCGTGCAGGGTAAAACAAAAGTATTATTAGTGAAAAAGTATGCTCTGATATGTTTTAAAATCAAATACGATTAATAGATTTTAATGTTTTTTGACTTCTGGCGATGATTTCGTGGAACTCAACCACTACGTGACGCCTTACGGCGAAATATAATGCTCCGTTCTAGTACGCGCATCTATAAATTAATTTCTAGCGCAAACAGTTAAGAAACTCCGCGACAGCAGAACGCAAGGCCTTCTCGCGTTAAAGAATACATTGTTGCGGCCGAGCATTATATTTCGCCGTAAGGCGTCACGTAGTGGTTGAATTCCACCAAATCATCGCCAGAAGTCCAAAAACATTAAAATCTATTGTTACGCCGATATGAAGTTGGCGTACCGAGCGAAGCTGCTCCCTCGAACCCGTGGATTCGAGGATCGATGCGATCGAGGGATCGATTCGGCCGGTCGTTGCTCCAGCGACCGGAAGCGGTTTGTGACCGGAAGTTGCAACCGAGGTGTCAGACGACAGAGTTCGAAATATTGTTATTAGTTATTAAAGTTAATAAAGTTAAAGTTTAATAAAGTCATTAGAATTATAATGCCGAGAAGACCCGGTCCCTCCGCGGGACATAACACTATTAATCGTATTTGATTTAAAACTTATCGGAGCATACTTTTTCACTAATAATACTTTTGTTTTACCCTGCACGCGACGTGGTGCGATCTGAAACTGTTCTTCAACAAATAACCTTGGTCGACGTGCCACGCACGTCGTTTTGTTTTCCGCGATCGACGCGCGTGACATGTCTTTCCAGCGCGAGCGGATAGATGCGAATGTCGCCCCAATACGCCACCACGCTCGTGCCAATAGGTCCGGCCATGACACCGAGAGAGTGTCTGTGAATCAGTGACATCTCAGCTGTATGAATGGCTGAAGCAGGCGGAGCTCTTCCAAGGACGGCTCTGGCGATCAAATAAAGCTTGAGCCTGCTCTAGGCAACTGTTTCGGCTTTTAACCAGTCGTCGGTTAACATATCGGGAATGTCATCGTCGATAACTTTAATGACGTCTAGTTCATTCATTAGTGCACTGTTGGATACCGACCTAAATCCATAAGATAGAACACCAAATATCTTCAAACGTGATGCAGGATCCAAACGGAAATCTTATTTAATTGTTATCACTTTCCCTACAAAACATATTCTTAGATACCGACCTAATTCTATAAGATAGAACGACAAATATCTTCAAACGTGATTAAGGTTCCGAATGAGAAATCTTATTTACTTGTTATCGCTTTCCCTGTAAAACATATTTTAAGGACCTTTAGTCGTAACAAGAGTCACAGGGAAAGCGGCCGCTCTTTGGAATCCTAATCACGAGAAGTGGGGTTATCCGAACCTCCCACCACGTTGTTTCGGAGCCCTTAAAACCTCGGCTCATTTAAAAATCTTCAGAATTCATAATCAATTGTCTTGAATCGCTGACAGTCGGTACCTTGCGACGACGTTATCCTTACTTGTAAAAACTCCAAACGCGAAAGTAATTCTTCGTTAAATAAAATTGTTGTAAAACTCCTCACGGGATACAACAGCACGTACTCTTAACTTCCACACACTATATCTATCACCATCGAAAGGTTTAATGTTTCTTTTCACTTTTAAGTTTTCCATTGTCTTCTTTTATTAACACTAGAGCACTAAATACTAAGACTTTTAACATTAAAATACGCTACACAGTTTTTGTAATAATAAAAATATAGTATATTAAACGTAATGTGGGCCCATAACCTATTGGAAATGGGTGTTTAAATAACTCAATATACTTTATATTAATATTATTATTTATTATAAGGCTTTGGAAGAAATGTCTTTATACTGTGAGAGTTTAGAACGAACTAACTGTGGATGCCCAAAAGACGAGCTCGGGCCCACTCAGTAATATAAACTGTTTATGTTACTCTCCCTTACACTGCAGAGAGAGTCTCCTGTTTGGAATAGGAATTCCTAGAACGTAGAGTCGTTTTTGAACTCATATATAATATGTAATATTATATTGTTAAGAATAATTCAACAGTAATATATTTTTTTTGCGTGCCAGAGTTATAGATGAAATAAAAAGATTATTATAATTGTTGAAATCTATGGACATCTGTGAGATTAGATGTAATTGGCTGAATATTACATGTTGTTTGTAAATGTTGTTCAAATAATTAGCTGCAGAATTAGAAAAATCGTTAAGTTTTTTTATATTTTCGTTTAAATTATTTTCATCGAATTTTAAGTGATTGACAGTTATATTAAAGTTATGGATCGCGGCTGTCCAGATCGTTACTTGTTCTTTCATAAATGATTTTAATTTATTATTTCCATTTATAGCGGACTCTATTGCTTCTTCGTGAAGTTTAGATTTAATCGGCGTCCGGCATGCCAAAAAGCCATTGCGGAATATAAGATGTACCGTCCAATAAACCTCTTTTAACGACTTTGCTAAATGTTGGCATGCTATTGCTCGCTATACGTTTCACGGTAACCATTTTGTTTCTAATTGTTATTATTCGTGAGTTTATTATTTCAAGTGAGTCTTGGCACGATATTATGTTACTGTCTAAAGCGGGGCGATCAGGGCACATACTTTTTGCTTCATAATAGAATCGAATTAACTGGGCATATTGTCGGTTTATGACACTAAAATGATGGTACGTAACTAGTGTGTGTCTAGAGTGTGAGAGCTTCGCATTCCCTATCAAATTATAATATAGTCCCGCGTGATGATTCAAAGAAAAAATTGTATAATAGGTACCGTTATTACTACCAACGTGAGTAACAGTTATTATACTGGATAATAATATTAATATGACAAAAGATTTGAGTAAGGAGTTGTTATTGTGAGTGATTATTGTCACCATCTGAAACAAACGGTTTCAGCATGTTAGTGTGGCAAGTTATCCGTCTTCTGTTCTCACTATTCTATACGGTTCTATGTAACTTGGAGATAATTTTTTATTTAATCCCAGAGCGACTTGTTTATTTTTAACGTAGACGAGATCATTTATTTTGTAACTGTGCAGGTTAAGCCTGTTATCATAATAACTTTTAGATTTTGTCTTTTTAGTAATTAAATTATTTCTGGATATCTTCTGGGTGTAATTAAGTTTTTGTTTTAAATTTATTATATAATTGTCGTGCGAATAGTTTCCTGCAATATACTGCTTGGTCAAAATGGTTTGCGACCGAATACGGTTTCGTAAGGTGTAAAGCCGGTGGATATATGGATATGAGTATTGTAAGTGAACATTGCAAACATGATTTATTCGTCCTAATCGGTTTGTTTGTCATTAATATAGTGTTTAAAGTAATCTTTTATTGTTTAATGAGATCTCTCTAATGCACCGTTCGTCTATGGGTGATAGGGTGAAGATAATAGGTGTTTCGTATTAAATAATTTAGTTAAATTTTTCATTAGACGAGACGTAAAATCAGTTCCTTGATCGGACAGGATACTTTTAGGAATACCAAAGAGTGTTATGAATTTTGAAAGTTCCGTTGCTATCGCTTGAGATTCGTGGTTGGGTATGGAAACTGCGTATGAATATTTTGTTAAATCGTCTGGCATCGTTAATATAAATCAGTTATTGTTTACGGTTTGTGGTAAAGGTCCAACTATATCTATCGCGAGTCGTTCAAAAGGAGTTTGAGAAGTGGTAGTGATTTCCACCGGAGCCTTTGATGGTTTAAAATTTGTCTTATTCGCTTGACAAGAAGAACACTTTTTAATATATCCCTTTACCTCTTTTTTCATTTTCTTCCAACTATACTGCTCTTTGATTCGTCTGGAAGTCCGCAAAAAACCTGAATGACCTGCCAACTTTGAATCGTGATTTTCCTGCAATACTTTCGATATTTCTTCCGATGTTTTAGGGACAACGCGCTCTTGTATTAAAACTACAGGAATGATGTTTGAATCTTTAAAAATGTAATGTAGGAATCGGTTACGGCGATATTGGGATTCTTAAGACCAAAATGTTGAAACTTTCAAGGTCTGTTCTACCTCGCCTCGTAAAGGCATACGCTACAGATACCCCGTTTGCTCCAGTACCGAACGAAAGCGTACGTTCGTTATGCCGAATGCCACGTACGTTCAAGGAGCGGGCGATGGAAAAACCGAGAGTGCCTGTGCGAACGTTTTCCACAGGAGAGCACTATGCCACGAGACCAGAGCGGAAGTCCTCGTACAACGAAACGTCGTACGTTCGTCTCCGCTTCGATCCCGCTCCCACGGAGTCCCACGCGGTGGGGGCTCCGGCATTACGCGAAATGCCCACTGCTTCTAGCTGGATGCCCCAGAAGACACCAACCTTCCATATCACCAGGAAAGGCAAAATGCAAGTGCAAAACGCAAAAGCAAAATGCCCTCCTGACAACTCCTTGGGGAGCTCACAAAATAAAAAGGCTAAGAATTACCCCAGAGGACGCCAATTCCTCTGACCGCCGAGAATTGCAAAAGCAAAAGCAATTACAAGACTCGACGGCTCTTTAGGGAGCACGCATGACCAGGGTAACCCCGAAAGACGTCAACCTTTCGTGCTGCCAGGAAATGCAAAACAAACCCTAACAGCTCCCTGGGGAACACACGCACTGTAGCCTCTCCGATCTGCTATTCGAGCCGACCTTGAACGAATAGAGATTATTCGGAAAGGGTTCAGATCTCTCTGTTCGATATATGTGCCCTCACATACGCAGCATACATATATGACTGGATTACGCAGAGGTTGGTTTATTGAACGTTATGTAACCAGAACTATTTTTAATGGGTAGAAAAGATTGGTGAGATACAAAAGATGTCGTCCACTCGCACGCACTCTCCACACTGTCCCTGCCTCATCCCCACTCCTCCTCATGTACGCTTCTTTTATTCCAGTTCGTATGTCGTTCTCTCTCTCATTCATCCAGTCTCTCTCTCTCTCTCATTCATCCAGTGTCTCTCTCTCTCTCTCTCTCTTTCATTGACTCTCTCATACCACGTACACACACATTGTCGCCTTCCTACATTCGGCCATCCTGCGAATCTTTGGTCCCCGAAGATAACGAATATTCTTCGAGCTGATATGGCTTCATGAAATCTGCTGCAGTACTCGTGATTCGCGGCCCTTCTCCGTCTCCTATCAGGCTTACCTCGTACCGATGATTCCTTTTGACTTTTGTCACCCTGTATGGTCCTAGGTATTTCGCTTTAATTTTCAGGGTAGGACCAGGGTCGACAAGCTGTAATGGGCCAAGTTGTTTCTAGTTACGTTCTGCGCCACTACCAGGTGGCGATAGTGATGTTACTACTAATTCATGTACACCGAATCGGTGAATTTCAACTACACTAGCAAAAGAGAATCGGTGTGATTCTGTTACCGCCAAGACTGAAATGTCAATTCTGTTATGGACCGCCATTATGGGTGATTGGAGACCGTTCACGACCAGGGTAGGCATGCTGCCGTGTATGAAAAAGGTCCGCGAACAGCGCCGTTTTTAGTCGAGCGGCGAACTAAAGGCATAAATTTATGTATAGCATGCCTATCTATATTGTATACTCAATGCTTGTGTTCTAATGCTTGCCTTCATATTTTCTTTTCAATTTTATTTTAAAATGGAAATAACAACATTATATTTCAGTTAATTTCGTTTTATTAATATTCATATTACAAAAGAATCATAATATATATAGGTATACATAGGAACAGATACACAATTACAGTACAAATATTTTCCAACCTCTATTTTCCTTACAGGAAATGATCGAACATTTCTTCCTTTGCTTCATATGTAGAAAAAGAAAACAGCTTCAATTATAACAATATTTTAAAAATTATAGCAATTATAATAAGAATGAAATAAATAATAATTATGTCTCAAGTTCGTTTGGCTGCTCGTTTTCGTCGTGAACGGTCTCCAATCACCCGTAATGGCGGTCCAGAACAGAATTGACATTTCAGTCTTGGCGGTAATAGAATCACGCGGATTTCCTCTTGCAAATGTAGTTGAAATTCTTCAATTCGGTGTGTATGTGTGAGTAGCGTCACTATCGCCACCTGCGAGTCGAGCGGGGCGTAACTCGGAACCGCTGAGCCCATTACAGCTGTCGACCCTGTTCACGACGAAAACGAGCAGCCAAACGAACTTGAGACATAATTATTATTTATTTCATACTTATTATAATTGCTATAATTTTTAAAATATTGTTATAATTGAAGCTGTTTTCTTTTTCTACATATGAAGCAAAGGAAGAAATGTTCGATCATTTCCTGTAAGGAAAATAGAGGTTGGAAAATATTTATACTGTAATTGTGTATCTATTCCTATGTATACCTATGTATATTATGATTCTTTTGTAATATGAATATTAATAAAACGAAAGTAACTGAAATATAATGTTGTTATTTCCATTTTAAAATAAAATTGAAAAGAAAATATGAAGGCAAGCATTAGAATACAACCATTGAGTATACATTAAGTTAGATGGGCATGCTCTATATAAATTTATGCCTTTAGTTCGTCCCCGCCACTAATTGCGGCGCTGTTTCGCGTATTTTTTTTTAACACGGCAGCTTGTCTACCCTGGGTAGGACCAAACTGCGTTTGTTTTATAAACACGAGATCACCTTCTCGATACTGGGTGGCCTTCTTACAATGTTTATCATGTTGCCGTCGATTTTCTTCCTGAATCTTCAACAATCCTTCTTTTGCAAGAACTCGAATCTTCTCTCGATCTTCATCGAAGATTTTAACCGCTTCTTCCCCTAACAATGCGATGATGCCAATGTTTTCTCGTTGTTTCACTTGTACTCCGAACAACACTTCGAACGGCGTTCTTCCAATACTTCGTTGATAGGTGCTATTTAAACAGCGCTGTACTTTATCAACGTGACGGTACCACTGAGTCGGATTTTCTAATGATAATTTTGTTAACACATTGCGTACGGCGCTCTGCTCGCGCAACGCGCTCCCAGGGCCCGCACATTTTTGGACGCTCTAGGAACACTTTATGCAATGCATATATTCACTTTTTTAATTCGCATTTGGTAGCAGATATTCAAATAAAGTATTCTTAAATATTACTATATATTTTATTATACATCTTTTATATTTTTTACATTTGTAAAAATTTTAATTATATATTTTACAAGTTTGAATAATCCTTTAACGTATGATACCGAGTGAAGCATTCTCCCTTGTGCAATGAAAAAAAAATAATGCAATGAAATAAAATACTGTACAACAATAAAACACTTTATAAGGTATGATGCACAGAGCCACAGAGCTACTAATGTAATGGCTATACTGACCGACTGATTTTTACGCTTTCAGAGTTTTGACATTCATTTTTGATCGCTAACCATCTGTTAAGGGAATACGCAAGACTTCGTTACCCTGGTAATGTAACAAGAAAGTCTATTTTTAGTTTCTTAAATCGTTGATTGAGTCGAAGAAACCTGAAAACGAGATATCTCGTCTCCCGGCCACAACGTTCGGATTGCTAAAGACGAGATATCTCGTCTCCCGTACGCAATGTGTTAACACCGGTGTAAGGGTCCTAATAACTCTTTCAGCATGCCCGTTTCCCCTCGGCACTCCTGTCGTTATAAGAATGTGCAGATTCTTTCGGATTCACAGTACTGTCGGAAGTCCTCAGAAGTGAAAGCCGGCCCTCGGTCGCTAATAATTCGTACTGGATTGCCGAAAATCTTCGGCTGGTCTTTCAGTCTCATCAATACTTCTTTTGCGTTCGTCGTCTTCGTAGGGTACAGCCACGTGAATTTGGAGAAGCCGTCAACCACAATAAAGATGTGTTTGTGTAGCTTACCCGTTGCACTCATCGGCCCGACGTGGTCGATGTGATACGTGTTCAGGGGCCCATCTTTCTTCGAAATTGGCATCAGAAATCTCTCCTTTCTTCCTTGCTTCTTTTCTGCTATCAGACACGGCACACAACAATCAACGAATCTCTTTGCTTTTTCTTCTAGACGGGGAATGTAATATTCACTTTCAATGTCTTTCACCATTTTCAAAACACCAAAATGCCCGTTCGCATGAGCCGTCTTAATTAATTCAAATTCTAAACACTTCGGAATCACAATTAAATTCGCACCCGCTTTTCGTTTCACCAATACATCATTCTCGAGCATATAATCTTCATACGGTTGCTTTTCTATAATTATTCGGATCGCGCGCAATTTTTCGTCTGTTAATTGCCTTTCTTTTATTGTTGCGGCTAACGTGTTTTGAATCGCTAATACAGAAATACGACTAAGCGCGTCAACGTGTGCAAGTGTACTGCCTTGTCGGTGTTCGACTTCAAAATCATAGGCCTGCAGCAACAATGCCCAACGCGCAACCTTAGTAGATAAATTCTGTTTCGTTAAAGTTTTTGTAAGCGCGTCGCAATCGGTTATCAACTTAAATCTAAGACCTAACAAATAAACCCGTAATTTTTTAACTGCGTTTATCACCGCTAGAACCTCTAACTCGTAAGAATGGTACCGTTTTTCCGCGTCCGTAGTCTTCTTACTGTAGAAATAAATGGGATGCAACGTATCTTCGTTCGGTAGTCGCTGTAGCAGAATCGCTCCATGCCCATGCATACTAGCGTCCGTGTGTAGCTCGGTGACAGCTGTTGGATTGTAAATACGCAACAACGGTTTCGATAAAAGTATATCTTTCAGTCTCCCGAACGCGCGCTCACACTCATCCGTCCACACAAAACTGACATTCTTTTTCGTCAAATCTGACAAAGATCGTGTTATCTGAGCGTATCCCTCTACAAATTTCCTGAAGAATCCGATTAATCCTAAAAATCTCTGTATTTCTTTACAGTTCCGCGGGGTGAGAAAACATCGCACCGCTTTTACTTTTGCCTGAGCAGGAGCGATTTTTCCATCTTCAATTTCGTGACCAAGAAACTCTATCCGCCGTTTCAAGAATTGGCATTTATGCCAGTTAATTTGTAATCCACTTTCGGCTGCAACTTTTAATGTTAACTTTAATTTTGAGAAAGCATCGAAATCATCTGTTCCCGGAATAACTAGATCGTTGACATATGTAAATACTACTTTACGATTAATAAGATCCTTGAACACTTCGGCAAAAAAACGTAAGTAACTTGTAGGACTATTACACAAACCGATCGGTGTCCTATTGAATTCAAATTGCCCTTCGGGCATACCAAAAGCCGAGAATTTTTTACTATTTTCTTCTATCGGTACGTGCAAGAAACCATTTTTCAAATCTACCACGGAAAATACTTTCATGCCTACCAAATCATCGATGCGGTCCTCTATCAAAGTCATCGGGAAATGGTCTCTAATTATCTTCTGATTCAACCGACGGTAATCTATGCAAATTCTACTAGTACCATCTTTCTTAGGGACGATAACAACCGGGCTTGCCCATTCGCTCATGCTCGGGCGAATGATACTTTTCTCGAGCCAATCTGTAATCTGTTCGTTTAAAATATCTTTTTCTTTGGGCGCTAGTCTTCTTGGTCTTGAAACGACGGGCGTATTATCGCTTAACCTAATTTGCGTTTCAACGGTAGTCTTTACTTCCTCCACGGGCGAATACGATTCGACTATTTTTCCTAATTCGCTTGCAAACGGATTTTTAATATCTAATTCGCTATCGGTTACCACGTAAATATTTTTCAGTTCATCAATTATGTTCATACCCATGTTTTTCTCCTTCTCGCCGTATTCCCATACGTCCATCTGCTCACCTACATTCGCACTCTCGTTTTCACTTTCAGGCGCCTTACGCATTTTCATAACCCGCCCCTTAGAGATACATACTTCTACTTTTCGTAAAAAGTGTTGGTGCATCACATTAATTTATTCACTATTATACTCTAATTACGTCATGAACACTATTGCACTCAATCGCAAGAACGAGATGGAAGAGAACGGAAGTAGTGGCGCTCATACATTTATATAATAGATGTCTCCTCCATTCTCCATTCTATCTTCCGTTGTAACGGTCGCGCGCGCGTGTCAAACTCCATCAGTCCCCCACTTTTGACATACTCATAGTTCCTGTAGTTATCAAATACGACTATTGTACTTAATATCAATTAATATTTAACCCTTTTACGTGTAAATCCATTACCGAACGAGGAAGTCCTTTAGTAAATATGTCTGCCACGTTGTCTCCAGATGAAACATAATTTAATTTTATCAACCCGTTTTCGTGACTTTCTCTAGTTATGTGATAAGCAATGTCTATGTGCTTTGATCTAGACCTTTCTATTCTATTTGCCGTGAAGTCGATTGCTGACTTGTTGTCGCATCTAACGACATGTGGTTTACAAGGAGCTTCCATGATGATGTATTTTTGTGATTCTTCGAACATCATATTTAAACTTATCACTTCCTTCACTGCCATTGTTAACGCTACGTATTCGGCTTCCATTGTGGAAGTAGATATGGACTTTTGTTTATTAGTTTTCCATGAAATAGCATTCCCACCTAAGAAAACTACAGTGCCACTATAAGAATGTCGGTCATCAATATCGGGCGCCCAATCCGCATCGCTAAATATCTGTAACTCATTATTTCCTGAACCTGTAAGTTAACGCTTTCTCTTTCGTGGTCGCTAAGTATTTCAAGATTCTTTTTGCTTGCATCCAATGCAATTTACCTGGATTCGAGACGAATTGCGACAGTTTCGTAGTTATAAATAATATGTCCAGTCGCGTAGCTAGCGCAATATACATCAACGAACCTATCAGTCTTCTATAAGGCATTGTCTCCATTTCCTTTTTCTCTACATCAGATGATGGGCTGTCTGCCTTAGATAACTTTATACCTAATTCGACAGGTGTATTCGTAGACTTGCACCCATCTACATTATATTCGACCAATAATTTCTTTATGTATAGCTTTTGCGATGATTTGATGCTTTCATTCTTATAATCTACTTTTATTCCTAGCAAATACGATACAGTGTTCAAATCTCTTATCTCATATTTTGACATTAACATTAACTTAACTTGCCCTAATTTATCTAAATTTTTAGTAAATAATATTGTGAGACCGAGAAAATCAATAATTCGATATAGAGAAACTGTCCTTGGTCCTTTATTAAGGCGCGTGTCTTAAAGCGTGTGTGCGAGGCGCGTGAGATATACGTCTTAGGCAAGCTCCGTTCGGCTCTCCAGGAGAACGTACCTTGTATTCTAAATAATATCATTGTATTCTCTTTGCGTTCATATACACAATAAACACTTTATTAATTCCTACAATATAATATCGTCTACATATATTGCTATTACAACTTCATTACCGTATACATACATGCAATTGTTGCCTTTTAATCTTTCACATCCGTTTTCAGTTAAAAATGAGTCTATGGCGCTATTCCAATTTCTACCCGATTGTTTTAAACCATAAATTGGTCTTTTTAATTTTGCTACTTTTGTGTCTATTATCTCGTATCCCGGCGGTAATTTCATGTATATGTCTTCTGCAAGCTCTCCATACAAATACGCGCACTTGACATCTAAATCAGGCTTAAAATTTAGTTGATCGCCAAAGCTGTCCTTCGAAGAGCTCCGCCTGCGTCCCCTTCCCGTGCGCTCGAGAGCTCGCTGATTGCTTCCCCTTTCACTTGCCAGGTTCGGACCTACTGCCATGCGCGTGGTGGCGTATTGGGGCGACATTCGTATCTAACCGCTTGCGCTGGAAAGACATGCCACGCGCGTCGATCGCGGAAAACAAAACGACGCGCGTGGCACGTCGACCAAGGATATTTGTCGAAAGACAGTTTCAGATCGCACCACGTCGCGTGCAGGGTAAAACAAAAGTATTATTAGTGAAAAAGTATGCTCTGATATGTTTTAAATCAAATACGATTAACAGATTTTAATGTTTTTGGACTTCTGGCGATGATTTGGTGGAATTCAACCACTACGAGACGCCTTACGGCGAAATATAATGCTCCGTTCTAGCACGCGCATTTGTAAATTAATTTCTAGCGCAAACAGGTAAGAAACTCCGCGACAGCAGAACGCAAGCCCTTCTCGCGTTAAAGAATACATTGTTGCGGCCGTCTTAGCGATACATTTTACAATCCTGACTAGACTCTCGCCAGCAAAGTTTTAATAGGTTTCCACATCACCCATGGGGTACTATTGCCAATGCGTTCTTTTTTCAGTGGTTTCCCCTGTAGGCCTATTCCACTGTACCGATGTCTTTTTTTGCTCAATTGTTAGTGAAAGATAGCGTAAAAGTTAATTATGAAAATCTTTTTAAATTTTGAGATTAAACAGTTCTAGCTGGACAAGCATGGAAAATATGCATATCTTTCTATGGAATTAAACAAGAGAAATTCGGTCGAAAATGTAAAATACTTATCACAGTGTAACTACGCTTATAGTAGCTGTAGCTGTTTCATACTGTGCAGGAAGGTTTTTTTAGGGAACTATCAAATGGTACACACCAAGGTCAATTTAATTTGAGGGCACGCTTTCGATGGTTATGCAGCTAGACTCAGATCCGTTCAGACTTGGGAAAAGAAGATTTTCGGGCACGTTTAGTCGTTGTTGGTAAATCCGCAACGTTAACAGCAATGCTAGACGTTCCTAACCGAACTGTGGATGACAGCGAAGAATCGTGCAGTTGTGTACGAAGTTCTGTCTTAACACTACGCATTTTCGAGAAAGAGCATTCACACAAATATGTGGATCCGAACATTGAAAAAATTCGAAGTGCAGAATCCCTAAAATTGAGGTACGTCGATTCATCTAATATTTTAAAAAATTCGACACCTTTTGCTCCCTTTGTATTTAAAGAAATATCGTGCTGAAGAACGCGCAATTCATCTTGATACTTGAGGGCCTGTTCTTCGATTCTCACGGTGAGGGGATTCTCAAACAGAACTAGATCACTTCGCAGCGAATCGAAATCAGTGAAACGCTTATTGAACTGATCTATCACCGAATGAAGAATGTGAAAGTGATTAGCAAAATTGCACTTATTGCCGAATTCTTTGAAAATTACTTTACACGATGGAAATAAGAAAAAACTGTTTTCATTTAAATGATTTTTATAAAATACCAGCTTTCTACGGAAATGATCGACGTGACTGCATAATTGTGAAATAGTTTGGCTGGTTTTTTGTAATTTTAAATTAAGCGTTTTCAAATGGTTACTGAGGTCTATAATAAATGCTAATTCGCAAAGGAAACTCACATCTGTTAAATAGGAAATGTGTTGTTTCGAATTAGATGTGGGAGGTTCTTGCAAGAAAAGGATGACCTCTTTTCTTATAGCAAAGAATTTAGATAAAGATTCCGCTGCACTGAGCCAGCGTACTTCGCAATATAAAGGGACATCAGTATAAGCAGCGTTATACGTTTTAAGAAAGTCTATGAATTTCCTATGAGATGCAAATTTATTTCCGCCTTTAATGAAATTGATTATCTCTGTAATCTTCCTCATGGCAAAAGATAATTTTACATCTCTACCGCATAACGCTTCCTGATGAATGATACAATGTATCATTGGAAATTTAAAGTCCCGACTTTTAAATTGCCCGTGCAGTCCTGTTTTGGTACCTGTCATGACCTTTGCACCATCAGTTACCACTGCAGAGCATTTTAATAAACTGGTTTGGAATTTTCGAAGCGTGTTCTCTAGTGCATTGAAGATATTCACACCTGTCCCTGTGCCATGCAAAGAAACTAAATCTAAAAGCTCCTCGACACAGGAAAAATCATTTTGCACAATCCGAACAAAAATACTCAATTGACTCGTATGTCGTATATCGGTGCTTTCGTCCAAACTCAATGAGAAATAACGACAGGTGTTTAAGAGTGCAGTTAACTTCGCTTCAAAAGTTTTATCTATATCCGAAATTCGGAAGCTTACTACTGGTTGACTTAATGGGATACTCGCAGCTTCTTCTAATGTAAGGGTATTGCCGAAACATTTTACCGCATTCATGATGCATTCCTTTACGAAAGCGCCCTCACTGAATGGTTTACCCTGCTTTGCTATTAACACTATGACGTCCGGTGGCTGCACGTTTGTGCCATGCAAAAACTATCGGGTAAGTGCCGGTGGCTCCACGTTGGTGCCATGAAAAAACTATTGGGTAAGTGCCGGTGGCTCCACGTTGGTGCCATGCAAAAACTAATGGGTAAGTGCCGGTGAATCCACGTTGGTGCCATTCGAAAATTATTGCGCATGCGCCGATGGCTGTATTGTGGTGTTCAAATCTGTGGAACGAAAGTTATTGTTGGTTATTGTTGCGTGTTCTGTTTACCTAACAGTAAATTTCGAACGTAGAAGCTTTGTATTTTAAATCTTGCCCTTCGCTTCGACAATGGCAGACGAAAAGGAAGACGCCGTTGCACGTGACGAGTGTGTGGACGTATTGTCGGATGTTCCATCCGAATTTGAAGATCGTAAGGAGGTAGAAGACATTGCGTCTTCAGAAAAAGAAAATGAGACAACATCTTCGGATGAATCTGAGATATACAGACGGAGAATTCGGCCACCAATACCGCTACCAAGTGATACCGAGGAATCAGACGATGATAACGGTAGAGAGTGGTCTGACCTTGATTTACCACGGAACAATAATGATTTCGAAGGATCTTTCGGCCCTAGCATACTTCCCAGAGATGCAAATAATATCGAGGACATCGTTGGACTATTTATTGGGAATGACTTATTCGAATTTATTAGCACGGAAACGAACAGGTACTACGACCAAAATGCTCCCACGAGGAAGTCCGATAAGAAAAGTAGAAAATTTTTCGATGTCACGGCAGCCGAATTAAAAAAATGGTTTGGGCTAATAATTCTTATGGGAATCATTAAAAAACCAAGGATTGACGATTATTGGTCAACAAGTCCGGTTTTGGAAACATCGATATTTGGCAAAACTATGTCCCGCAACAGATTTCGTCAAATACTATCCTTTTTACATTTCTGCGATAATAGCAACATTCCTGACAATGCCGACCGACTGTTTAAAGTACAAGGAGTAATTGACTATTTTTCAAAAAAGTTTCAAGAAAATTTCAATCTTGGCCAAAATATTCCAGTAGATGAAGGAATGATACCGTGGCGTGGGCGACTAAGTTTTAAAGTATATAACCCCTCCAAAATTATTAAGTACGATATACTTGTCCGGATGCTTTGTGATTCCATGACGGGATATATTTCCCGTTTTCAAATATACTCCGGTAGTAAAAAACGCTTAAAGGATATAGTGACAAAATTATTGGAAAACGTTACTGGAAAATGGCACCACTTGTATATGGATAACTACACTGTCCAACAAATTTGAAGGTGATTTCTGTTTTCCTACAGCCACTATATAATTCTTATAGAGTTCGTCGTCCTGAACACGAATCCGGCAACCAAATTTCTGGATCACCCTCTGTTTTCGAAAAAAATCAGCATTTGTAAAAACGGTCGTTTTCGGTAAAGAAGCTGGTATTGCGTGAAAACTAAGAAACGTAGGTTGTTGTTCTTATTCTCAAAAAATAGAGGAGTGTTTCCCGAGTATGTATGTATAAGCAGTTATAATATTCCGTATTAGTTAATAGCAGTAAATCACTGTCAAAGTTCAAAAACGAGCGGATTCGCGAATTTTTTACGCATTCACTTTCCATTTTCACGTAGAGGACTGTTGCTAGCACAAATTTACTGTACACCATTGGATTCTACGTACATTTCTGAATAAAAAACTATCAGCGAAAAATGTCATAACTGTTTTCGTTTCGGCTCAATTTAAGAAAATATCTATCGGGAGCGTGTTCCGACCGTTTTGCCGCTACGACGCCATCGCTGCCTTTGGGCGCCGTAGCTACACGTAATACTTTCGCGGGCCCCGCGCATCGATATATTCCGTTGAGGTAGAATTCTCTACCCCTTTACTAAAGTGTAAGGTCATACTTACTTATATTTTTTTTTTTTTTTTTTTATAGAGGGGAAATGCTTTACGTGAATATGGAAAGTGAATGCGTAAAAAATTCGCGAATCCGCTCGTTTTTGAACTTTGACAGTGATTTACTGCTATTAACTAATACGGAATATTATAACTGCTTATACATACATACTCGGGAAACACTCCTCTATTTTTTGAGACCAAGAACAACAACCTACGTTTCATAGTTTTCACGTAATACCAGCTTCTTTACCGAAAACGACCGTTTTTACAAATGCTGATTTTTTTCGAAAACAGAGGGTGATCCAGAAATTTGGTTGCCGGATTCGTGTTCAGGACGACGAACTCTATACGAATTATATAGTGGCTATAGGAAAACAGAAAACACCTTCAAATTTGTTGGACAGTGCTATTACAACAGCGTTGACCTTGCCGAAGATCTGCTTGTGAAAAAAATTTGTGTTTGTGGAACACTCCGGCAAAATAGGGGAATACCGGCAAAGTTGAAAAACTACAGACTAGATATGTTCGAAACCAAATATCAACGACGAGGAGCAGTACTGGCGCAAATATGGAAACCAACGAAGACAAAAATAATAAGAATAATTTCTACTATACACAATGGCGATTTGGTTGACACAACGAAGAAATGCGGAAAAACCAATACTACGATTAGAAAACCCGCATCTATTTTGGATTATAATAAATATATGAAGGGAGTAGACCGAGCGGATCAATTTTTGTGTTATTACCCTACATACCGGAAAACTATAAAATGGTCAAAAAAAGTGGCATTATATCTTATCAATTGCGCTTTACATAACACGTTCGTACTACAACAATATTATAATACAGAATCTAAGAAACTCCACTTTTATGACTTCTTACTAAAAATAGCCGAATCTTGGATAAAAGATCCACCTATTGGTGAAGAGAACTTGGAGGTTCCAAGTACATCGCGTGCTTCCAGTCGTGAATCACTCAACAGACTTTCCGGTCACGTAAGGGAACACCAACTAATACATATTTCGGAAACTAACAACCGAAAACGCAGAAGATTTCATGTTTGTTATAAGAACAAAAAAATTAGAAGAACTAGCTTAATGTGTAAAACTTGCGGAGTTGCGCTTCATCTCGGAGATTGTTTTGCTGCGTTTCATTTGAAAGATAAGTACTAAGTGTATCCGAAAAAATATAAATAAATAGGTAAACATGTAATACAAAAAATCTTGTAATACAAAAAAAGACATGGGAACTAATGATAAGATTAGTAAACAAGAACGTCGAAAAAACGCCGGCGATAAGCGAAATTATGTAAGTCAGTTGCACCGGCAGGACACGAAGAAATCTAGATTAGACGCGCGGACGGCATAGTGTTAAAAGCGATATAGCATAAGAAGCTAAGCGAGCTTTTTCGGATGAAGAATACGCGGTAACATCTGCACGACTCTCCTGGTACACTAATTTAAGCCCTTCTATTAAATCTATCTTTTCCCTATCTTCATACGATCCGTATTGTTCTGCATGACACGTGAAAAAGTGTCGCTGAATATTACACTTATTAATGGCGGCCGGTTGAAATCCGCAAAGCATACATGTAGTGCAATGATTGATTTTTGCGAAGAAATAATTTTCCCATACCTTATCAAATTTTTGGTGATATACCTGACCCGACATGTCGTTTTCCAATCGCGTAATTGTCACACGTCTTCACGTCAACACTTCTTCTCGAACTCTACTGTCTGTTCTTTTTTTTTGCGATCTGCGACATCCAAATGCTCCTTTCGTACCCCACTCCATCCCGTTTTTCCCATCGTACGGAAACAAAAGCGCAGTCGAGACGAAGCGAAAGTTTGCCGTTTGTTGAGGCCTTTACTAACATTTGGCGACCATCACGCGCCAAGGCGGCCAAAACTCCGGTCCTTCAAGGATTAGGCAGTCTTCGTTTTGAATGTACGTTTTCGTTAACCCACCATGCTCTGTCAGCGGGTGGTAACCAGGGACTTCGGCCCGAACGGTCTCATTGACCGCCGCTGACTGGCGATGACAATTGGGTAATAAATCGCGCCTACGAAGAGAAATTCTGCCGATCGGCCGGACTAGGATTTTTTGGGAACATCCGGTGGCACTTTCCTCCACCACGTATTCACAAGGGGTGAGATTCCGCCTCTGTGGGGCCCTTCTCGTCGGGAGTCCCATGGGGGTGGTCACTCCTCTCGGAGGAAAGTGCGACCAATTAATGTATCGCACCGCCCAGAAAATTCGAAAAACCCGTCTGCTGAAACGTCGCGAAAATTCAGCAAGCGGGGATGTCCGGCCCACAGCGTCGCCGAAGGTGTTCGGAAGAAAATTCATACAAAATTATGAAAAAAATCAAAGATGTTAGGCCTAATGGTCTACATACTTTTAAATTTTAGAGAAAAGTTTTAAAGAAAAGTTTAAAAACATTAATTTGTTATTGAAAATGTGAAAATACCACTTTTATATTTTTACAGTATTTGCACCATACCATAATATATTAATGTGTAATTTTTTCAGATTTTTAGGAGTGGAGGAACATAATCAAAAAAATTAATATCTGATATTTTCTTACTTTCCGTGATTATGGTATTTTTGGCATTTCTCTTGGTATTTAGGTACAGAAGAAATTCCCGATCCTCCAAAAATTATTAATAATTAGGAATTCGTGTAGCAATAAATTACAGTAAACAGAGTAATTTGAAATGCTTATTCAAAGTCTCGGTCTGAAGTGTACTCTTGCTTTGCGTATGGAAACTACAATAAGAAAATATCAGATTTTAATTTTTTTGATTATGTTCCTCCTCTCCCAAAAATCTGAAAAAGTTATTATTATAAGTATGGTATAAGTATGGTGCAAATACTTTAATAATATAAAAGTGGCATTTTCACATTTTCAATAACAAATTAATTTTTTTAAATTTTTCTAATTTTTTAAAAATTGATTTCAGAACAGAAAAATCTGAAAAAATTCAAAAGTATGTTCACCATTAACATCTGTGATTTTTTTCATAATTTTCTGTGAAGCCAATCCAGAGAAGTCGGGCATAAACTGTAAAATACGTTTTACCCTGTAACTACCCGTATAGTAGGGGTAGCAGTTTCATACTTTGCAAGAAGAGTTTTTTTTTAGAGATCTATCGAACGGTATGACCCAAGATCAATTAACTTTGGGGGCACTTTTTCCATCATTATTTGCCTTGACCATTTCAAAATATTTTCGTAATTTACCTTTAACGCGATTTTTCACTAACAATTAAGCAAAAAAAGACATCGGTACAGTGGAATAGGCCTACAGGGGAAGCCACTGAAAAAAGAACGCATTGGCAATAGTACCCCATGGGTGATGTGGAAACCTGTTCAAACTTTGCTAGCGAGAGCCTAGGCAGGATTGTAAAATGTATCGCTAAGACGGCCGCAACAATGTATTCTTTAACGCGAGAAGGGCTTGCGTTCTGCTGTCGCGGAGTTTCTTACCTGTTTGCGCTAGAAATTAATTTACAAATGCGCGTGCTAGAACGGAGCATTAAATTTCGCTGTAAGGCGTCACGTAGTGGTTGAATTCCACCAAATCATCGCCAGAAGTCCAAAAACATTAAAATCTGTTAATCGTATTTGATGTAAAACATATCAGAGCATACTTTTTTACTAATAATACTTTTGTTTTACCCTGCACGCAACGTGGTGCGATCTGAAACTGTTCTTCAACAAATAACCTTGGTCGACGTACCACGCACGTCGTTTTGTTTTCCGCGATCGACGCGCGTGGCATGTCTTTCCAGCGCGAGCGGTTAGATACGAATGTCGCCCCAATACGCCACCACGCTCGTGCCAATAGGCCCGGCCATGACACCGAGAGAGTGTCTGTGAATCAGTGACATCTCAGCTGTATGCATGGGTGAAGCAGGCGGAGCTCTTCCAAGGACAGCTCTGGCGATCAACTAAATTTTAAGCCTGATCTAAATGATGCACTTGCCAACCTTGAGATGCTGACATTGCTAATAAAAACGTAATAGTTGAAATATTTGTTACTGGTCCATACGACTCGAAATGATCTACATCTTTCTTCTGGTTAAAGCCTTGTGCAACTACTCTAGCCTTGTATTTAACTATTTTTCCGGTCGGATCTGTCTTAACACATTGTACGCCGGTGGCATCTGAGACATTTAAAGTCTGAGCGCCGGCACCGTATCGACCGCCTAAAGCCTGGGCGCCGGCATGATTCGCTTGTTTACGACCAATGAGTAGGTGAAGGAAATATTTACAACTTCATACATTTTCGTAAAACATTAAATTTTGTTTGAATATTCGTCATATACAATTTAACGATAACGAAAAACAGAAGCAAAATCGAAAATTTTAATTTATAATTATGAAAAAAATACATCTCAAGCGACAGACTTCGAAACCCGCGTTTTCACGGGGCCGGCGCTCAAGCGATAGACTTCGAATCCCGCGTTTTCACGGGGCCGGCGTACTATGTGTTAACTTTGTATATCCACTTGCTTCCAACACATTTAATGTCTTCTGTTTTATCCACTATTTCCCAGGTATCTCTGCTTTCTAGACTATCAATCTCTTCGTTCATTGCCTCCCACCATTCTTCACATTGAGGAGATGCAATCGCTCGTTCAAATGTTACTGGTTCTATTACTTCCGATAGATTGATTTCGATGTTTTTGGATTTTTCCGCGCGTCCCCACGGATTTCTAATTATTTTCTCGCGTTTTGGAGTATTGTCTTTGTCTATCTTTCGCCCCGGTATTTCGCGCAAATTATATACTTTATTCCCTACGTCATTGTCATTTTCGTTTATATCTATTATCTCGGGTTTTGAATCTACTGCTTTAATTATTGTATCATTCATAGCTTCACTTTCAGTTTTGTTATCATCTATCTGACTACGGTATGTTTTCCTCTCATAAATGTACTCAAACCAGCATACATCTTCTATGAATTCTACGTGTTTTGTTTGAATAATATCATCCATTTTTGGATCCCACAATCTATATCCTTTTGTTTGGGTGGAATATCCCACTAAAATACACTCTCTAGCTCTATTATCTAGTTTATGTTTACCTGGTTTTGATACGTGGGCATATGCTAAACATCCATAGGCTCTTAAGTGTTTCACAATAGGCACATTTCCAGACCAAACGCTTTCTGGAACTCCAACGCTAACCGCTGAATGCATTACCCTATTTTTCACATAACATGCTGCTAATAGTGTTTCTGCCCAGAACCTATCCGGTAATTTTGCACTTCTCATCATCGCTCGTACTAAGTCTAACAATGTTCGATTAACCCTTTCAGCTATTCCGTTCATTTGCGGCGTATACGTGCTTAATACCTAGGTTATCAAACAACAACATTAAATCCTTATTACAAAATTCCAAACCATTATCTGTTCTTATTCTTTTTATTTTCTCATCAGTTTCACGCTCTACCCTTGCTATATATTTTCGTATGTAATATGGTACCTCATCTTTAGTTCTCAAGCAATATACTGTAGTCTTTCGGGAATAGTCATCTGTAAGAGTCAAGAAATATCTAGAACCTCCAATGGACTTTGTATCCATTGGACCACATAAATCGGAATGAACTAGTTCTAAAATTGTTTTCGATTGCCTACATTTTATTTGTTTGCATGGCGCTTTAGCAGATTTGAATGAATAGTGTCATTCTTTATATCTTCTAAACCTCTAACTAAACTCTTTTTATATAACTCTTTTATATTTGATAAACTTATATCGTGTTACGTCCCAGCGACGGTGGTAAGGAAAAAATAAAAAGGGCGGAATATATCTCCCTAAAACCGTCTAGGAGGGATTGGTTGCCGACTTTTGCCTTCCACCTGGGTGGTCAAATGGCTGGGACTCGGCACGAAACGCTTTGCTTAAGGCTTAGTATGGAGTCTCGAGGCTAATAGTCAGTAAGATTTGAACGTGGCTCACCGATCTTGTACAATTTGCGTGGGTATGCTGGCTGACTGGATTTCGAGGCTCCGGTGCTCTGACGACGGTGATCAGCTGTTCGGTGAGCGGGCGTCAGCTGTTGGCGATGACGTAACCGTCCACGTGCGGATTCTGCTCTCGGTCGGAGCAGGAAAGCAGGGGCGTCAAAGCAGGATGGTTCCCCTCGTTACTGCGTCCGTGGATGCTCCTTACTGGTTGGAGGATGGCCTTACTAGCACGGATTCGTAAATGATGGCTTTTCCCTGGTTCCGGCGCTTCGCTTGTACCTCCTGAATCCAAGGGACGATCTCCGAAGTTACTAGGTTGCTCGATTCACTTTGCGTACCGTGCTCCTCTGAGAGGATTTCGCGTCGTTTCGTCTTATAACTCGTTTTTCGTGGATCGTAGTTCGGAATATTTCGCGTTGGAAGCGGAGTGAAAAACTCGGTAATACCTACTAGTCTCCAAGGTAAGGTTAGGTCAACGTTCGATTCAGTGACAGGTCGTAATTCTGTAACTCGTGGGGAAACTTTAGGTGATGGTAATGGAAGATTAGAATTATCGACGACTGGACTGGAATCGTTGTGGGAGGGCCAATCGATGCCTAGGAGATTTTGATAGTTGAAGGAATTTGGTGAATTTGGGTCGTGGAGGGACTTCGCTAATCGTCGGTACTGGATCTTGCGACCAGCCCTGTGCCCGTAGCGAGGCATTAACGGAGCAGAAGAAAAGAAATTAACGCTGGATCTACAGATGCTAGAGCTAGTCTGCACCACGTATCACTCAACGCCAACACTGAATCCACTGCTTGAGGGAAAGGTAGACTTGTGATGCTGAGGCGGAACTCGCATCAACAGGGAGGATTTAGTAGAATAGGAAGATAAGTGGTTAGGGAGAAATCCGGAAATAGTGGAGGAGGTAGTGTTCACAGTCGCTAGTCACTGAACTGAATAACTTCTTAACCCAGAATAAACTGTATAAAAATATATATATATATTGTTACAAAAGAATTAATTAAACACTATACTTAAAATAAAAAATAATACAAAATTTGGTTACGAACTAGTAGAGTATACAAAGATTTAGCACTAAAAATAGCTTATGGCTTTAGTAGAAAATAGTAACTCCCTACACACGGACTGAGTCGGAACTTGTAATTATTCTGACAAAAAGGGCTCGTACTCTCGAGTCGAGGATGAATTCATTAACTGCCCATCGGTGGTGCTTGTCCTTACCTCGTCACCTCGGTTTGAGGTGGGGGAGGCCTAATTCCTCGAAATCTCTGTTCGAGGCGGGGGAGGCCCCAAAGTGGGGGCCTCTAGCTGTGACGCAGTTTGTTATGAAAAATACATTATTCGTTGCGGAGTCGAGGTACCAGTGGTCGAGAGTGCGATATTACTAATACTTATTACTATGATTATAAGAGTCGGAAAAAAATAGGGGTGGGAAACCCGGGACGTAACAATGGCAAAATCTTTGGTGCCATAGCTGATCAGTATTAATTTTATTTTTCTTTACTGTATGTAATTCAGGACATAAACTATTCCTAACACTTTCTGTTTTAACAATATATAATCCATTCTTGTTAAATGCTTCCCCCACTATCATTTTACTCCTTTTATTAATTATTTTAACCTTACCATTTTCGAATATTAATCTTTTATCCTTACTTTCTATTTGGGATACGGACATCAAATTTCTTCGTATGTTTGGTACATGATAAACATTCTGTAAAGTTAAACTAGGAATCGATAGGAATCGATAGGTAAGTCCTCAGCGGGAGGGTGACCGGTGCCACCCCAAGGCAGTGGGCTGGAGCAGCGTGACTCCCGTGCCTACACACTAAGCCCCGGCTTGGTCTCTGTTTGGACCTCACCGGCGGAGCAAGGACTGCATTACCCGCCCGGTTTTAACCTGGTGCTAGAGGCCCTGGCTTTATCCGGATTGGTCCGGACCATTTGCCAAGGTTACTTCCGCAGTACAGGCTGAGACTTCATCGCCAGTGCAGCCATCCCTCCCTAACGTTAGCTGTTGCCCCAGGAGGAGCGTGATGTTACGTTGGGCTGCCTCGCTCAGTCTCTGTTCCTCCTGTCCCTCACTTGTCACTACCGCCATTCGTTCGATCTCGATGAGGCAGTGCACCATTTACCGACGAGACGCTACTGGCCATTAACCAGCAACGCATTCGTTCGAGCGCCGCAACAAGAGCGGCCGCTGGCAAAGGTGACGCGTCGCCATCATCGATATGCGATAATGACAAGGTTGAAACAGGATTGGGTATCCGATGCTTCCATGGGGTAACGTTAGGTTCTAGCATGAGCTACCATGCCTACAGCAGCAGCAGCAGTAGTAGTAGTATTAATGCCTATCTATCTCTGTCTATTTAATGCCCTCCCCCCCCATTTAACCTATATATATGTATATAATATATATACAATATATATACAATATATACAATACACACACACACACACACACACACACACACTATATTACCCTATATCATATTATTATTAAGTCCCCCCCCCCCCCCCCCCACACTCAAGACCGAGCGGGGAGATCTAGGCCTAATCTAGTCTAATCTATTCTATTCTATTCTACTCTAGATTCTAAACTAGGCTGTCTGCTGCTTTCTATTTTTTCTTAATCAGACAATCCTGCCACGTGACTCTAATTCGAGCAAAACGTTTCGAATTTGGCTCCCTGATCCGATGGTGAGATCAGGCGAGTGAGCCTAGCTGGCCTCTAGGAGCTGGTACCCCCCTCCCTTTGGCTACTCAAGTCCCTGATGGAGGGCCCCCTTCTACTTCGTCGAAGTCTCCTTTCGGTGTGACATCGATTCCATAGCGGGTTGAACCAGCCGGCTGGGTCCCTCCCGCGGTTAAGTCGGATCCCCCCTACCCATGCGCGGTCTAAAGAAAAAGGGTTAGGCTAGATTAGGTTTCATCATCTATTCTACTCGCGTACCCGGCTTTTTAACACTAGAACTACCAAACCAGTCAAAATGACTGGTACACATTTTTTTCCAAAAATTCTCCAAGCTTATAGAAGAGTCTTAGAATAAATATTCCACGTCCATCTTAAAAAACATAAATCCCCGAATCGGTTATCGTTCTCGCCTCTTGATTCCTCCTTTTTCAAAGAACTTATTTAATATTTTGAAATATGATAGATTTAACGCCGGTAGTTCTAGTGTTAAGTGCGGCCTCTATGGATCGCGGATTGGGAAGCATCGGATCTTTGTGGTTGGTTGGGCGAGCAGGTCGCTCAGGGTGGTCCTCCCGGGAGGCTTCCTGAGACGGTTTGCTCGCAGGGAGGAGGGTTCTCGTTCTCGAGGGCAGACGGAGGGAACCGGGTCTCTTTGCATCTCTCATATCGTGCCTGAGTCCCGATCATCCCCCGCCCACTGGTTCCCCGGTCCCAAGCGCCCCCTCCCGTTCACTTGCGCCGCAAGTGTAAAATTATAGTTCATGGAACGGGAAGCGGGGGAAGTCCATTCTAGAGACTCCTACCTCCACTCCCCGTCCATTGTTGGAGGGTCTGTTCTCGGTACCACGCATGGAGAGACGGGGGGAGTCCATCCTTCCTGGGACTCCTACAGCCGTTCACCACTAGCAGTCCCGATAACCCAGACCCTCCCGGATCGTTCGTTGCTCGGAGAAAGCGGGGGAGGAAGTCCACCCTTCCAGGGTCTCTTACTTCCATTCCTCCTCCTCCTCCTCCACGGATGAAGGTCCGTTCTCGGTTCCGCTTACGGAGAGACGGGGGGAGTCCATCCTTCCTTGGACTCCTACAGCCGTCCACCGCTCGCAGTTCCGAGGTTCGGGACCCTCCGTCTTCTTCGGCCCCCACGGGCGACAGGTAGAGCAGCCGTTCACCATTCGCGGTCTTGAGGTTCGGGTCCTTGGTCGACCCCGGACGGCAGGCGGAGCGGTGGGGGTGAGTAGAGGGAAGCAGGCATCGCTGCGTACCATCAGCCATATCAGAATTTCCCCGGTTCCAACACGAAGCCGTGAACCGGCTACTCTTCTTCCTCGTTCGATGGCTTCGCCTTGTACCCCGTCCGTCGTCCGCCCCCCGTGGTGATGTCCTCGTCCCCTTGGAAGCGTCCTCTGCGAGCTCCCTCTCCTCCCCTGCACACTGCAGGGAGGATCGGAGGTTCCTATGGTTCCGTTTCCCTTTGTGAGAGGAAAAACTAGTTCTGTGGACGGGTCCAGGCCTCGGAGGTCGACGGAGCAGGGAGGAGGAGGAGAGGAGGGAGTAGTGTCGCCGCTGCCAGCAGCCCAAGGGATGGCTTTCGCCGACCCTGACCGGAGGTCTGAAGCCGGTTTACTTCCATCCCGTAGATCGACCGCTCCAACCCCTCCACCTCCGTCCCCTCCCCGCCGCCCCCCTCGGGCTGGTCCTTGAAAGTTCGCTATCATCCCCTTCCCCCTCGCCCGAGATCATCGTGCTCGCCAGTTGCCTGGTTCGCCTGGATCCTCGGACATTCAGGGGTCGGGGATTGTTGCGGATTCTGCAACGTTCGCCTAGGGCGTGCCTCGAGGAGTCCGTGGGCTTCGTCTCCCACCGTTCGCACAGTAGCCTTGGTCGGTTCCAGGCGTTATCCTTCGATCCTCCTCCAAGGGTTTACAACTTCCAGAAACTTGATCATTTTGTCCGGCGGTACATCGACGACGTCCTCCTCGGTGAGGAATTCCTTCCCCATAATCCTCCTTCTCTTTCCCGCTATCGCAGGACAGTGACACAAGATATGCTTCCCTGTTTCCGGGGTTTCGTCACAAGAGCCGCAGTTCTCGCTCACTTCTTTTCCTATCCTCTTCAGGTGGTTTCCCAGTGCCGCGTGATTGGTCATGATGCCAATCATCTTCGAGAGGTCCTTCCTCTCCAGGTACATTCAGGATCTTCCTCTGTTTGTACGGGACTTCGTCCCCGAGGAGCTCCTTCGCGTGTACGCATCCGTCCGCGTTCGTCCATTTCTTTCTCCTTTCCGTTCCGCTCCAATCCTTGATCACCTTCTTGACCGTTGCCTCTGTTACCGGTAGCATCGGCTCCGGCCCCACCGGTGGTTCGTCGGATCCTTTGTTTGCTAACCTGTCCGCTAGTTCGTTTCCTAGGATTCCTTTATGACCCGGTACCCAGATCAAGGATATCTTATTTCCCATCGCTGCTAACTCGTTGAGCGCTTTCCTGCAGTCGATCACTGTTCTCGACAGAGATGCTCCGTTGTTCAGTGCCAATAGTGCCGCTTGGCTGTCCGAGCATATCGTTATGCTCTCGTTTCTCGTTCTCTTGTCCTTCAGGTGTCCGATGCAGTCCCTGATCGCCGTGACTTCGACTTGGAACACCGTTGGCAGGCCCCCGAGTCTCAAGGCTCTTGCCTCGCTCGGAACACCCTCCCTGATCCAAGCCGCTCCCGCGAGTTCGTTCTTTCTGGATCCATCCGTATAGTAGACCCTGCTTTCCGGATCGTGCGGTTTCTTTCCTTCCTCCCAGTCCTTTCTTAGTCCGATACGAACCGTGTATCTCTTTCCGAAATCATATTCCATCACGATCTCGTCCGCCGGCATGTGGAAGATATTCACGACCTCCTGTGGTGCTTCCTTGTACACTATGTCCGTGTGTCGGTTCATCCCCTTCCTGGTCTTCCTTTCTCCGCTCCAGAGGTTCCAATAGTTCAGCCTGTAAGCCGTCCTCAGTGCCAGTTCTCTGACCTTGATGTCTAGTGGTGTGACGTCGCACATAACTTCCAGTGCTCTCGTCGGGGTAGTTTTGAACGCTCCGGTGATGCGCCTCAGCGCCATACCTTGGATGCTGTCCATCTTCGTTCTGATGGTGCTGAGCGTGGTCGCCCTCCACCATACCAACGCTCCGAATGTGATTCTTGGCACTATGATTGCCTCGTATATCCACTTGCTTCTCACTGGATCTAATCCCCATTTCGCTCCCACCATCCTGTACATGACGTTCGGGTTCTTCTTCGCTCTTTCCAATTGTGTCCTCACATGCGTCGACCATATCAGTCTGTCCGTGATGTGCACCCCCAGGTACTTGACCTTTCTCACGAAGGTCAGGGGCTCTCCTTTGTACAGCAGATCTTCTATCACTGGTCGTTGAGCATTGGAGACGTAACTCCTGGAGAACATCATCATCTCCATTTTTGTCGGATTTACTGATAATCCTGTTGCCTCGCACCATATTTCCAGTATCTGTAGGGCCGTTCTTGCCTTTTCCTTGGCTTCCTCGATGGTCTTCCCTTTCGCCAGAAAGTTCACGTCGTCCGCGTATGCCGCTGCCTCCACTCCGCATTCCTGTAGTGCTCCTATCAGGCCATCCACTGCGATGCACCATAATAATGGTGACAATATTCCTCCTTGCGGGCATCCTCTGTTCACTGCCGCTTTCATCTCTGTCGTGCCCTTCTTTGCTTGCAGAGTTCTGTTGCTCAGCTAACCCAGGCCTTTTTTTTTTTTTTTTTTTTTTTATTGCCGCAGCGACCGGTGCATGATGAAGGTTAATTTGTACAATCTTCATGTAGAAGTTTTAACGTCGCACTGTGCTAAAATCCTAAAGTAAGAATTTTGTTAACTATTGAATGCACCGTTAGGGTAAGGATTTTACCTTTCTTTATTCGTCACTCCCTGAAAATAAGGAGGGGTGGTGCAATCAACAGTATTATTATTATTATTGATAACTATGTCACTTCATTTTCACAATAATAACTATATATATAATAATAACAGTCACAAATATACATCACAATCACAAATTTATCACAAATACATCACAAATATACACAAATATATCACAATGATCACAATAATAACAATAATAACAATAATAACAATAATAATAGTAATAAGAAATTATTAGAATTAAATTTATTTAAATGGTTTTAGTAGGGTTATAGTTGATATTTATGTTACAAGGGGTATTCCTGCTAAACTAATAGTGAGAGTACAGATTTTTTTTTTTTTAAATTTATTAGGTAAAATACGTTATTATTCATAGAGTTTTTTGTTTTTTTTTAAAGAGCCAGTAAAAGATTATTAAACAATTATTATAATAGTTAATTTATTATTTCTAATAAAGTTAGAATTATTGTTTGTTTATAAAAAATAAACGGCGGACAGGCAAGAAGGAAAAGATTTTTGTTTGATTTGTCAGAACAGATAATTAGATAAATGGATAAGTTTGGTAAATAATAGTAAAAGTATATTATTAAGAGAAATTATATGAATGAGATGCTCAGGATATATAAAGTAAACAAAACATATACATCAGAGAAATAGAGATTATACAAAATATACGCATCATACAAGGACAATAATGGTACCATATCATTAATACAAGCATTGGAAACCTACCTGATGCGTCTAGAGATAAAATATATGTATGAGAAGTAATAATGTATCATCAGAGTATATCCAAAATTAGTTGTAAGCAGACATAAATAGGTTTCAACCAATTTATATATATGGGTCGAAATTAATGAACAGTTGCAATTTTTGATGTTTTAATAAGTTGTATAAAAATATATAAATACAATTCCAAGATTGATTATGGTCAGAGTTATTAATATTAAAATTATTTGAGTTAGATGAGTTTATAATTGCTATTTAAATTTATTTATGTGTTAAGTGGATCTTTTTAGAAATTAAATTTGTGTTACGTGCCAAGGGCCAGGAGCGTTGCGAGTGGCCGAGGTAAAAGAATAAGGTGCTGTGTTCGTTGTGGTGTTCGTTGGGTTTTAGAAGTAGTTTGTTAGTCGTGGACGATCCCGTGTATGGCTAACACGGGTTGCCACAGGAGATTGGAACACGCGTGGACGATCCCGTGTATGGATAACACGGGTTGCCACAGGAGGTTGGAACACGCGTGGACGATCCCGTGTATGGATAACACGGGTTGCCACAGGAGGTTGGAACACGCGTGGACGATCCCGTGTATGGCTAACACGGGTTGCCACAGGAGATTGGAACACGCGTGGACGATCCCGTGTATGGATAACACGGGTTGCCACAGGAGGTTGGAACACGCGTGGACGATCCCGTGTATGGATAACACGGGTTGCACAGGAGGTTGGAACACGCGTGGACGATCCCGTGTATGGCTAACACGGGTTGCCACAGGAGATTGGAACACGCGTGGACGATCCCGTGTATGGATAACACGGGTTGCCACAGGAGGTTGGAACACGCGTGGACGATCCCGTGTATGGCTAACACGGGTTGCCACAGGAGGTTGGAACACGCGTGGACGATCCCGTGTATGGATAACACGGGTTGCCACAGGAGGTTGGAACACGCGTGGACGATCCCGTGTATGGTTAACACGGGTTGCCACAGGAATGTTAGTTAGGCTGACGTAACTTTATAATTATGCAATACACTTCGAGCGGTAAAAGTGTATTGCTGTGGGATCGCAGGCTGACGATTTCTGGAAGGTAATCGTAGAAAGAATTTAAACGCGATAAGACTAAGAACACGATCAAACTATATTTCTTTATGCTGGCGATTAATGCAGATTAATGTGTATGTGTTTGGTTACAAAGGTGTTAAGTGGACTTGTGTTTCTGGACGCACGCACCTACTTGTAATTCTCTCGGTTTTCACGCAACGAGGAATGCGGGGGTATTAGATAGTACAAAATGCCTAATAGATATCGCGGACTTGGCGCGTATTCTATACGGTTAACGACGTATCGACGAAAACTAAGTTCGGTCAAACGAAGAAGATCTATCCGCGTGGTTATAACGACCTGCAGCGTGACAGTCTATTACTGAACTAATCCCCCGAGGTGGTTTGTAACCCGTCTTTTATAGTAAGAAAAAGTGGTGGGGTACGATGCACTTTCTGGAATTTTCCTGCGGGATGCAATAGGGATGTGTCTATAAGATATGTGTCTCGTCGTTCGCTCGAGTTCTAGTTTCCGTAGTCTTAATTATTCTGGGCAAACAGAGCGGTTTTCGGTCCTAGCGAGGGGTCCGGCTATGCATGTGGTGAATTTCCGGCCTCGAGCTCGAAGTAGAGAGTCTAATTTTTATTAGGCTCAGGGCCGCATGTAACATTTGAATAGATAGAGTTAGATTTATTATGGAAATATTATTATTAATAATAATAATTACAACAACAACAGCAACAACAATAATAATAAGAAATGATTGGAATTAAATTTTTTTAAATGATTTTAGTAGGGTTATAGTTGATATTTATGTTAAAAGGGGTATTCCTGATAAACTAATAGTGAGAGTATAGATTTTTTTTTTAAATTTATTGAATAAAATACGTTATTATTCATGGAGGTTTTTTTTTTTTTTTTTTAAAGAGACAGTAAAAGATTATTAAACAATTATTATTATGGTTAATTCATTATTTCTAATAAATTTAGGATTATTGTTTGTTTATAAAAAGTAAACGGCGGGCAGGCAAGAAGGAAGCGATTTTTGTTTGATTTATCAGAGTAAATAAATTTGTTTGGTAATACATACCAATAGTAAGAAAGGTTATATGGATCAGGTATACAAAATATATAGAGCATACGAAACTTATACATAAATTATGCAAAATATATGCAACATGCAGAGGCAACAGTGGTACCATAAATATAATAGAATATATATGATCATCATATCATTAATACAAGTATTCGAAACCTACCTGATGCGTCTAGAGATAAAATATATGTATGAGAAGTAATATCATCAGAGTATATCCAAAATTATCTACATAAATAGCTTTCAATCAATTTATATATATGGGTCGAAATTAATGAACAAATGCAATTTTGATGTTTTAATAAGCTGTGTAAGAGTACATAAATACGATTCCAATATTAATCATGGTCCGAACTATTAATATTGAAATTATTTGGGTTAGATGAGTTTATAGTTACTATTTAAATTTATTTATGTGTTAAGTGAATCTTTTTAGAAATTAAATTTGAATAGATAGAGTTAGATTTATTATGGAAATGTTATTATTAATAATAAAAAATAACAACAACAACAGCAACAATAATAACAATAAGAAATGATTGGAATTATATTTATTTAAATGATTTTAGCAGGGCTACAATTGATATTTATGTTAAGAGGGGCATTCCTGATAAACTAAAAGTGAAAGTAAGGATTTCTTTTTTGTTTTAAATTTATTAAAATAAATATGTTATTATTCATAGAGTTTTTTTTTGTTTCTTTTAAAGAGACGATAAAGGTTATTAAACAATTATTATAATAATTAATTCATCACTTCTAGTAAAGTTAGAACTACTATTTGTTTATAAAAATAAGCGGCGGATGGGCAAGAGGAAGAGATTTTTGTTTGATTTATCAGAGTAAGTAAGTATGTTTGGTAATAAATAAGTATCAATAGTAAGAAAGGTTATATGGATGAGATGTACAAAATAATGTATATAGAGCATACAAGGCATATACGTAAAAGAGGTATAAATTATATAAAATATACGCATATAAAAATATATAAGTACAACTTCAAGATTAATTATGGTCAGAATTATTAGTATTGAAATTATTTGAGTTAGATGAGTTTATAATTACTTATTTATATTATTATTTATTATTTAACTTTATATATGTGTTAAGTGGATCTTTTTAGAGATTAAATTTAAATAGATAGAAATAGATTTATTATGGAAATATTATTATTAGTAATAATAATAATACCAACAACAACAGTAACAGTAATAAGAAGTGATTAGAATTGAATTTATTTACATGGTTTTAGTAGGGTTATGTTGATATTTATGTTAAAAGTGGTATTCCTGCTAAACTAATAGTGAAAGTAAAGATTTTTTTTTTTCTTTGGGTTTACAGCACTAACTCCGTTAATGATGTATTTGATGTCATAAATGGGAATGCCAATACGTCTATAAACAGATCCATTATCGACGGGAATAATTCAAGGATTAGAAATGCAGATGCATTAGTACCACCAAGAAGAACTGACTTTGCTGTTCGCACACCGTCCAGGCTGCCTAACATGAATTTGACTCATCGACGAAATAGAAGTGGGATTGTGTTTGACTATTTGGACATGTCATCTGATAATAATGCGACTACGTCTACCAGCAATGCGAATAGACGCGACGGTAGCTGAGAAAATTCGTTGGTTTCCAGAAACGGAAACAGATCAGCAATCACTTTCGATTGATTCAACAATAATAATACAACTGGATCGAGTAGCAATACTACGAATAGATCGAATAATTGTACGAGCAACAGACTCATTGTCAGTGATAATAGAAGATCCACAATTAATACTGTGAACGCATCCAACCAAAAAGTTACGCCTATGGGAAGATACGTCAACAAAACCAGAGCACCTACTGCCAGTAATCCGGTTGCCTCTAATGGCAAACAGTCCAGCACTGTAAGGCCGTCAACGAGAGCCAACGTGATTGTACAAAGGACACCCATCATATCAGTACCTACGTTACCTCGTGCTCCAAGAAAAATTTCCCGTGGCATCGGCAGCGTGAATAAGCAGGCTCGGCACAACGGATCATCGCGTCCTCTTATAGCTGACGAAATCGATTTTGACCTGAATCTCTATTAGCAGCTATAGCTGTTTCAACAGTATTATCAATTAAGTTTCTTATTTTTTAGTTTTTTATATAATAATTTTATACGATACGTTTTTCAGTTACTTAAAGGAAAATTACGTTCTCGTTCAGAGTATTTTTATTTTGTTAGTGATACGATTGAAGGACAGTATATTTTTTATTTTCTATTCCGTATCGGGGATTTTTTGATACTTACAATTAGTAGACGTAGAAATGTAAAGACAGGAAGATGATTTTACGGACTAATGGTGACACGCGTCGGCTGTTACGGGCGTCACGAGGCAGAACGGCACGCAAAGGAGAGTGTACGAGGCCGGCAGGCCCGGGAATTTCCCGGGGGTGAGGCCCAGCGGCCAGGGTGCCCGTGCACTAGGGTGGAAGTGCCGTCTTTCCTCGAGGGACAGGGGCAGGCGCAACAGGCGAAGATAGTCGAGCGAGTAGTAAATAGACACGACGGACAAAACGAGGGGACAGTTTTTGGGATATACGGAGACGGATAGTTACGATATACACGGAGAGACGAGACACACGGGGACGGAGACGAGTATATACGGAGTACGGAGACTAACGGAGGCGATTAGTATGTTTTAAGTTTAAAATTAAACACGATTCGCGAGTTTCCGATCATAGCCAACTATTAACAACCACCGATTCACATACATATATGGATTAATACTGGTAAATTAGTATTAATTGCATTAATATTCTTATGTTCAAGGTTTACGTAGAAAGAATAAGGGGAGGAGAAAGGATTTATATGACAGTAAGGGGTGAAAAGAATGGTTTGAGTGGTTTGAAAAGAGCATCGATTACGGTATTTAGAATGTTTAGATATATTATTTAAACTTCAATTGTTATCTCCTTGAGATGGATTTTCTTCTCCAGGGAAGGCTTTAGGTCAATTTAATTATAGTAAATCGATCATTTGTATCATTGTAGAGTTTGTGGAGTTTCGCACATAATCTTGATATGTAGAGGCAAAAACCCACCCTTTATTCGCGTCTTCTAACTAATCTTCTAGCTTCTAACTATATCTCCTGAATTAATTTTAAACTTTTCTAAAAATTCTTTCCTTTCGAGATCCGTCTTGTCATGTGTAGAGTGATTCATTGTCTAAAGTTTGTTAGTCTCGTCCGTACAGTAAACGAATGTGTTGTATGGTGAGTGCTGAGTGTAAGTATGAGTATATCAATTGAGTTGAGTTTAATGTTTTGATTTTTGGTGGGGCCTCCGAATATTCATTGCGAGAAACTATAGTCTCAATTGAATTGAGTTTTCGTCATCGCCTCCCTAGTCTGTGGTTAGCTGTCCTGATATGTGTTTGATATGAATGTCAGTGTCTGTGGGGAAGAGGAGGAAAGAAAAAGAAAAAAAAAAAAAATTTCATAAAGATATAAGATGTAAAATGTAATTAAGACGTAGGCTTATCTCAGGCAGCCAGGATAGTTAATCGCCAGAGCTGTCCTTGGAAGAGCTCCGCCTACGTCCCCTTCCCATGCGTTCGAGAGCTCGCTGATTGCTTCGCCTTTCACTTGCCAGGTTCGTACCTATTGCCACGCGCGTGGTGACGTGTTGGGGCGACATTCGTATCTAACCGCTCGCGCTGGAAAGACGTGCCACGCGCGTCGATCGCGGAAAACAAAACGACGCGCGTGGCACGTCGACCAAGGTTATTTGTCGAAAGACAGTTTCAGATCGCACGACGTCGCGTGCAGGGTAAAACAAAAGTATTATTAGTGAAAAAGTATGCTCTGATATGATTTAAATCAAATACAATTAATAGATTTTAATGTTTTTGGACTTCTGGCGATGATTTGGTGGAATTCAACCACTACGTGATGTCTTACGGCGAAATATAATGCTCCGTTCTAGCACGCGCATTTGTAAATTAATTTCTAGCGCAAACAGGTAAGAAACTCCGCGACAGCAGAACGCAAGCCCTTCTCGCGTTAAAGAATACATTGTTGCGGCCGCAGCCGTCTTAGCGATACATTTTACAATCCTGCCTAGACTCTCGCCAGCAAAGTTTTAATAGGTTTCCACATCACCCATGGGGTACTATTGCCAATGCGTTTTTTTTTTCCAGTGGTATCCCCTGTAGGCCTATTCCACTGTACCGATGTCTTTTTTTGCTTAATTGTTAGTGAAATATCGCGTAAAAGTAAATTATGAAAATCTTTTTAAATTTTGAGATTAAACAGTTCTAGCTGGACAAGCATGAAAAATATGCATAATTTTCTATGGAATTAAACAGGAGAAATTCGGCCGAAAATGTAAAATACTTATCACAGTGTAACTACGCTTATAGTAGCTGTAGCGGTTTCATACTGTGCAGGAATGTTTTTTTAGGGAACTATCAAATGGTACACACCAAGGTCAATTTAATTTGAGGGCACGCTTTCCATGGTTATGCAGCTAGACTCAGATCTGTTCCGATTTGGGAAAAGAAGATTTTCGGGCACGTTTAGTCTTTCCTTGTATATTCGCAACGTTAACAGCAATGCTAGATGTTCCTAACCGAACTAAGGGTGATAGCGAAGAATCGTGTAGTTGTGTACGATGTTCTGTCTTAACACTACGCATTTTCGAGAAAGAGCATTCACACAAATATGTGGATCCGAACATTGAAAAAATTCGAAGTGCAAAATCTCTAAGATAGGGGTACGTCGATTCATCTAATATTTTAAAAAATTCGGCACCCTTTGCTCCCTTCGTATTTAAAGACATATCGTGCTGAAGAACGCGCAATTCATCCTGATACTTGAGGGCCTGTTCTTCGATTCTCACGGTGAGGGGATTCTCAAACAGAACTAGATCACTTCGCAGCGAAACGAAATCAGTGAAACGCTTATTGAACTGATCTATCACCGAATCAAGAATGTGAAAGTGATTAGCAAAATTGCACTTATTGCCGAATTCTTTCAAAATTACTTTACACGATGGAAATAAGAAAAAACTGTTTTCATTTAGATGATTTTTATAAAATACCAGCTTTCTACGGAAATGATCGACGTGACTGCACAATTGTGAAACAGTTTGGCTGGATTTCTGTAATTTTAAATTAAGCGTTTTCAAATGATTGCTGAGGTCTACAATAAATGCGAATTCGCAAAGGAAACTCACATCTGTTAAATAGGAAATGTGTTGTTTCGAATTAGATGTGGGATGTTCTTGCAAGAAAAGGATGACCTCTTTTCTTATAGCAAAGAATTTAGATAAAGATTCCGCTGCACTGAGCCAGCGTACTTCGCAATATAAAGGGACATCAGTATAAGCAGCGTTATGCGTTTTAAGAAAGTCTATGAATTTCCTATGAGATGCAAATTTATTCCCGCCTTTAATGGAATTGATTATCTCTGTAATCTTCCTCATGGCAAAAGATAATTTTACATCTCTCCCGCATAACGCTTCCTGATGAATGATACAATGTATCATTGGAAAATTAAAATCCCGACTTTTAAATTGCCCGTGCAGTCCTGTTTTGGTACCTGTCATGGCCTTTGCACCATCAGTTACCACTGCAGAGCATTTTAATAGACTGGTCTGGAATTTTCGAAGCGTGTTCTCTACTGCATTGAAGATATTCACACCTGTCCCTGTGCAATGCAAAGGAACTAAATCTAAAAGCTCCTCGACATACGAAAAATCATTTTGCACAATGCGAACAAAAATACTCAATTGACTCGTATGTCGTATATCGGTGCTTTCGTCCAAACTCAATGAGAAATAACGACAGGTGTTTAAGAGTGCAGTTAACTTCGCTTCAGAAGTTGAATCTAAATCCGAAATTCGGGAGCTTACTACCGAATAACTTAATGGGATACTCGCAGCTTCTTCGAATGTAAGGGTATTGCCGAAACTTTTAACCGCATCCATGATGCATTGCTTTACGAAAGCGCCTTCAGTGAACGGTTTACCCTGCTTTGCTATTGAAAGCGATATAGCATAAGAAGCTGAGCGAGCTTTTTCGGATGAAGAATACTCGGTAACATCTGCACGACTCTCCTGGTACACTAATTTAACCCTTCTATTAAATCTATCTTTTCCCTATCTTCATACGATCCGTATTGTTTTGCATGACGCGTGCAAAAGTGTCGCTGAATATTACACTTATTAATGACAGCCGGTTCAAATCCGCAAAGCAAACATATTGTGTAATGACTGATATTTTACGAAGAAATAATTTTCCCATACCTTATCATATTGTTGGCGATATACTTGCCTCGACATTTCGTTTTCCAATCGCGTACTTGTCACACGTCTTCACGTCAACACTTCTTCTCGACCTCTACTGTCTGTTCTTTTTTTCGGGATTTGCGACATCCAAATGCTCCTTTCGTACCCCACTCCATCCTGTTTTTCCCAACGTACGGAAACAAAAGCGCAGTCGAGACGAAGCGAAAGTTTGCCGTTCTTTGAGGACTTTAATAACATTTGGCGACCATCACGCGCCAAGGCGGCCAAAACTCCGGTCCTTCAAGAATTTGGCAGTCTTCGTTTTGAATGAACGTTTTCGTTAACCCGCCATGCTCTGTCAGCGGGTGGTAACCAGGGACTTCGGCCCGAACGGTCTCATCGACCGCCGCTGACTCGCGATGACATTTCGGTAATAAATCGCGCCTACGAAGAGAAATTCTGCCGATCGGCCGGACTAGGATTTTTTGGGAACATCCGGTGGCACTTTTCTCCACCACGTATTCGCAAGGGGTGAGATTCCGCCTCCGTGGGGCCCTTCTCGTCGGGAGTCCCATGGGGGTGGTCACTCCTCTCGGAGGAAAGTGCGACCAATTAATGTATCGCACCGCCTAGAAAATCCGGAAAACCCGTCTGCTGAAACGTCGCGAAAATTCAGCAAGCGGGGATGTCCGGCCCACAGCGTCGCCGAGGGTGCTCGAAAGAAAATTCATACAAAATTATGAAAAAAATCGAAGATATTAGGCCTAATGGTGTACATACTTTTGAATTTTAGAGAAAAGTTTTAAAGAAAATTTTAAAAACATTAATTTGTTATTGAAAATGTGAAAATACCACTTTTATATTTTTACAGTATTTGCACCATACCATAATATATTAATGTGTAATTATTTCAGATTTTTAGGAGTGGAGGAACATAATCAAAAAAATTAATATCTGATATTTTCTTACTTTCCGTGATTATGGTATTTCTAGCATTTCTCTTGGTATTTACGTACAGAAGAAATTCCCGATCCTTCAAAAATTATTAATATTTAGGAATTCGTGTAGCAATAAATTACAGTAAACAAAGTAACTTGAAATGCTTATTCAAAGTCTCCGTCTGAAGTGTACCCTTGCTTTGCGTACGGAAACTAACAATAAGAAAATATCAGATTAATTTTTTTTGATTATGTTCCTCTCCCAAAAATCTGAAAAAGTTATTATTTTAAGTATGGTATAAGTATGGTGCAAATACTTTAAAAATATAAAAGTGGTATTTTGACATTTTCAATAACAACTTAATGTTTTTCAAATTTTATAATTTTTTAAAAATTGATTTCAGAACAGAACAATCTACAAAAATTCAAAAGTATGTTCACCATTAACATCTGTGATTTTTTTCATAATTTTCTGTGAAGCCAAACCAGAGAAGTCGGGCATAAACTGTAAAATACGTTTTACCCTGTAACTACCCGTATAGTAGGGGTATCAGTTTCAAACTTTGCAAGAAGGGTTTTCTTTTACAGATTTATCGAACGGTATGACCCAAGATCAATTGACTTTGGGGGCACTTTTTCCATCATTATTTGCCTTGACCATTTCAAAATATTTTCGTAATTTATCTTTAACGCGATTTTTCACTAACAATTAAGCAAAAAAAGACATCGGTACAGTGGAATAGGCCGACAGGGGAAGCCACTGAAAAAAAACGCATTGGCAATAGTACCCCATGGGTGCAGTGGAAACCTATTAAAACTTTGCTGGCGAGAGTCTAGGCAGGATTGTAAAATGTATCGCTAAGACGGCCGCGGCCGCAACAATGTATTCTTTAACGCGAGAAGGGCTTGCGTTCTGCTGTCGCGGAGTTTCTTACCTGCTTGCGCTAGAAATTAATTTACAAATGCGCGTGCTAGAACGGAGCATTATATTTCGCCGTGAGACATCACGTAGTGGTTGAATTCCACCAAATCATCGCCAGAAGTCCAAAAACATTAAAATCTATTAATTGTATTTGATTTAAATCATATCAGAGCATACTTTTTCACTAATAATACTTTTGTTTTACCCTGCACGCGACGTCGTGCGATCTGAAACTGTCTTTCGACAAATAACCTTGGTCGACGTGCCACGCGCGTCGTTTTGTTTTCCGCGATCGACGCGCGTGGCATGTCTTTCCAGCGCGAGCGGTTAGATACGAATGTCGCCCCAATCCGCCACCACGCTCGTGCCAATAGGTCCGGCCATGACACCGAGAGAGTGTCTGTGAATCAGTGACATCTCAGCTGTATGAATGGGTGAAGTAGGCGGAGCTCTTTCAAGGACAGCTCTGGCGATTAACTATCCTGGCTGCCTGGCTTATCTATACATGGAAAATCTTACAATTAGACGTTTGCCCATGTTGGCAGGTAATGCGCAGGAAAGGAAGTCGGGTACTCTCAACACCATGTGAATACAGTAAAAAGAACTTTAATTAGAATTAATATAGATTTACATTCGCCATGCGGATACAACGTATAACAACAGACAGTCCACGCGCGTTCCGTAAAAAGGTGGTGGCGCGCGTAGCAACAGGAAGAAGTGCTATAGAGGACCGCGTATCGCCGGTGTTTCAAATACACCCTGTTCTTACACTTCCCCTCGAGACGTGGGCAATCGCTGTTGCTTCACAGAGGAACATCTCAGGCCAAGTAGTTCGACGCACCGATTGAATTTCGGACCAGGTAGCGCCTTCGTTAGCACGTCCGCGACCATATCTTCCGTGGAGAGGTGCGAAATTTCCAATTGTTTGTTTGCTAACGATTCCCTGATACAATGATATCTGACGTCTATGTGCTTACTTCGAGCATGAATCGTTGGATTCTCGGCCAATTTTAGTGCACCCATATTGTCGTTAAAGACCTTAATTTTTGCCAATTCTGCAAATCCGAGATCCGTCAGCACGGACCGCAGGTATATGGCCTGTTTCGTAGCCTCGGCCAGCCCCATGTATTCTGCTTCGATAGAGGATAGAGCCACGGTTCTATGCTTCTTCGAGACCCAAGAAACGGCACCCTCGCTTAACAGAAATGTATGACCCGTATAGGAGCGTCGGTCGATAGTACAACTGGCCCAGTCGGCGTCCACGTAGCCAGTTAATAATTTCCTAGACTTTCTGAAACTCTTCACTCTGATTCTCCGTGCACTCGGTGAGTTTGACGTTGACGTCCAGCGGCGTGTTCACAGGTTTCGACTCGCTCATCCCGAAACGCTTCAAAAGCTCGTGCACGTATCCCTCTTGTCGTAAGCATATCCTTCCTGCTTCACAAGAAAACTCGATCCCGAGACAGTACTTTGGTTCTCCGACATCGTTCACGTCGAATTCCCGACTTATATAATCCTTAAATCTTCCGATAAGGCCAGAGCTTCGAGAGAAGGTCAAAATATCGTCCACGTACACGACGATGTGGAGTGAATCTTCCCCTTGCTCGTATATGTATATGCAGGGATCTGACTTGCATGCTCTTGCACCGAAACCCTTTAGCGTTTCGTCGAGCTTTCGATGCCAACTCCTTCCGGCCTGACGCAGGCCGTACAACGATTTCTTTAAACTACAAACCTTGTCCCCTCTTTGTAGAGCCTGCAACATCTTTGTTGCCTTCATTCCGATGATGCTTCCGTCAGGTTCCGTCTGAACGATCAACTCCAGAGTCCTTGCCAGCGAGTGTGGTGCTTCCATGAAGATTTCTTCATCTAGCACGCCATTCAAGTAAGTCGTTTCTACATCAAACTGCATCATTTTCATGTCGTGACTAACGGCCAGAGCTATTAACGTCCGTATTGAACTCAGTCGGGCAACTGGAGCGAATGTCTGGTTAAAATGGATGCCGGGACGTTGAGCAAACCCTCTCGCTACAATTCGCGCTTTTCTTCTCTCAAGAGTGCCATCGGGGTTGTATTTATGACGTAAAACCATCCGGGAGTCTATGACTTGCCGATTCGTAGGTCGTTCGACCAACTCCCAGGTGTCATTCTTGATCACAGGCCTTATCTCTGTAGCCATTGCGCGGTACCATACCTCAGCATCTGGACCGGAGATCGCTTCCGTCATTGGCACTTCCGCCAAGAATGCGTATTCGATATCCGCACGTCGAGCTTCTTCGAGTTGCTCGTGGTAGAGTCTCCGAGGTCTTCCCCTTCTGCCGGTCCGTAGTATGATCGGCCTTCCTCGTCCTCTTCTGGTCGTCGCCACGATTTCTTCAGCTTCGCTTCTAACGAATTCATCCGAAGACGACTCGATGACGGACTCCTCGGAAGACGACACAACGGCATCGTTTTCTTCGTGTCCCAAGGGCGCTATTTCTATTTCAGCCTCTCCATAATTTGGAACCGAATTCTCAGGACGTCCTTCGCGAAAGTCAGGAGCATCCCTCGGGCCAAAATCTTCGTAGACGACGCTCGGCGTCGCCCTGACGTTTTCTGAAAACTTGATATCCCTCGTAATTTCAATCTTTCTCTCCTCGGGGATCCAGACTCTGTAACCCTTTGAATTTGTCGCGTAGCCTAGAAATACTCCCTCTCTGGCTCGATGATCCAACGTCCCCTTGCCGGGCGATCTGTGGAGGCAAAACACTTTAGATCCGAAATCTCTAAAATGACTTACGTCAGGTGTCTCTCCTGTCCATATCTCATAGGGCGTTCGGCCATTCAAACACTTGGTTGGACACCTATTCCGTATATAATTCGCAATTGACACTGCCTCAGCCCAGAAGGACGGCGTTAGTCCGGACTGGATCAACAGACAACGAGCCATTTCCATGAGAGTCCTGTTTTTCCGCTCCGCTATACCATTCTGCTCAGGATTATAGGCTATAGACAAACGTCTCTGAATGCCACTGGCTTTTAATAACTGCTCAAATTCAGAGCTCAAAAACTCCCTTCCATTATCTGACTGTAGGTACTTTATCTTTCTTTCCTTCTGGTTTTCTACTAATGCCTTGAATTCCTTGAAGGCTTCGTAAGCATCGCTCTTCTTCCTAAGAAAGCGTACCTCGCACCATCTAGAATGCTCATCGATAAAGGTAATGAAATACTTGGCACCATTATTAGATTCTACCCGCATCGGACCACAAAGATCGGTGTGAATGATGTCTACGAGTTCTGACTTGCCCTTGGTTCTCATTGGGAAAGCCGTCCTGGCCATCTTTCCTAATTGGCAGATGTCACATTCCAGTTTGTCTGCACACCTGCCAATATTCATCCCTCGTATCGCCTTGCTTCGCTCAGCCTTCTTGAGATCCTGTATGTTAAGATGGCCTAAACGACGATGCCAAATCTCTAGTGTTTTCAGAGAGTTTGCATTATCTGCTCGCTCAGAGACAACGTGACATTGGGCCTGTTCGCGCTCATGTACGTAGTATAGGTTACCGACTCTACTTGCTGACAAACTGACAGACCCATTCTTGTCCACAATGGCCGCGCTATCTTTACTGAAATTGACCGTGAAACCCCTGTCCGTAATTTTCGCGACTGACAGTAAGTTTGCCCGAAGATCAGGCGCATGAAGTACATTATTTAGATATACGTTCTTTACCTTTCCTTCCACATCGGATACAAAATTCACGGTACCTTTGGCGACAAATTCCGTCGACGTATTACTGGCTAAATTCAATTTGCCGCGTGTGGAGTCATCTACTTCGGTAAAATCACTCAATTCTCTGCACAAATGCGATGTTGCGCCGCTGTCTAAACACCATTTCGCGGTGTGCGAATTATTTTCAGTGCATAACGCGTTCTGCGTTGTAGAGATTGCCTCTGTCGCGCATAACGCAACGTTTTCTGCGTTGTTAGCTGACTGTCGCGACTGTTCCGACATTTTGCTCCAGCAATTAACGGCTTTGTGACCCTTCCTCTTACAGCGATGGCACCGATATTGGAAATCGTTTTTGTATTCGGGCTTAGGATTCATCGGCTTCCCTTTGTTCAAATACCGACCTTTACTCGCGATCATGGCATTTCGCACCGCGCCACGCGCGATACCCCTTCGGGCTTCACTTTCCTCAATTATCTTTATTCGAAGCGTCTTCGGTGGCGGCAATTCGTCACGCGATTCGATAGCACACCGAAAGTTCTCAAAAGATTGTGGTAAACTGTATAAAAGCAGGATTGCTAGTAAGTCCGGATGTGTTTGCACATCCATCTCGCTCAACTTATCAACCGTGTCGAAAAATCTGTGCACGTGTTCGCGCACAGCGCCACCTTCTTCCATTCGATGCAGCGTGAGTTGCTTTAGAAGTATGGCTTTTCGGGCGGGCCCTTTCGACTGGTAGATACCTTCTAGCTTCAACCTTACTTCCCTGGACGTATTGCATCGTTTTATTTGTTTCAATTCCCTCGGGGTAATCGACAATATAATGTCGGACTTCGCTTTACTATCGTTGCTTATCCACGCTTTTACTGCTTGTTCCGATGCCACGTTTCCTGGTTCGAGTACCGGTTTCTTGCATTCGCCGTTCACGTACACCCATGCATCATTTTTGATAAGTAATGCTTCCATCTGCATTTTCCAGGTATCAAAATTTTCCTTGTGCAGGGTTTCAATCCGTGCCAAACCTGACGCGCTCATTTCGTAATCTTTCAATTCGCGATGTGTGACCACCACGTGCGCTCAGTTATAACCTCACTGGATTCGGTCGAATGTTCTTCGCGTTTTCACTGCGACTTCACTTAGTTTTTATTTTCTAGCTCTGGGCCCATAACCTTTTGGCAGGTAATGCGCAGGAAAGGAATTCGGGTACTCTGAACACCACGTGAATACAGTAAAAAGAACTTTAATTAGAATTAATATAGATTTACATTCGCCATGCGGATACTACGTATAACAACAGACAGTCCACGCGCGTTCCGTAAAAAGGTGGTGGCGCGCGTAGCAACAGGAAGCAGTACTATAGAGGACCGCGTATCGCCGGTGTTTCAAATACACCCTGCTCTTACAGCCCATACGTTTTTGAACAAGTCCCACACATTCTTTTCTCTTTGCAATTCCGTCATCTCTGTAAGGGTTGTCATCCAGTATAGCTGTGAAAGTCTTTGTGTCGCCATCGCCAATATAATTCACATACATCACTTGATGTAAATCTTTCGACCTCCTAAACATTTCTTTCACACAGTCTACTTCCATTTTACCGGCAGATCCCTCGTGATTTGCCGCACATTCATCAATATGTTCGTCAATTCAGTTTTCATATTCGGGCGTGCCACATTTTGACTCCCATAATTTACGGGCATGATAATAAGCGGATTTCACCACGAGATCGATAACTTTTCCTGTATATACTCCAATGAGAGTAGCCAATCCAAACAACGAATTAAATCCTCTCTTCTTCCAAGTTCCATCACCAGACACAGTTATTTCGGACATTGGATTCCCATGTTGTGCGTTTTTTTACTTTCTCTTCTTTGGCAGCTTTTCTCGTCACGAGATCAAATACTGCTTTCGCTCCAATGTGAATGTTTTCCAATGCAGCATAATAAAGATTATTGCTGACAGCTTGACATATATACGTAAGGCCACAAAAAATATGCAGGCCTTCTTTGCCTACACCTAACATTTTCATAACGAATACAATTCTTCTGTTTATTTCGTACGTTCGTCCAATCATAGGGCCGGCATTTATATAATTCACACTACACTTGCACTGCACTGCCAATTTGAAACCCAAACCACGTGAAGATGTTTCCGCGAAACGTATTTTTCCTTTACATTGCTTGCAAACAACAAGATCGGATATGCCTGCTACACTAAACAGTTACCGTTCGGGTATTGCCCGCGCGCTATCTCAGCATACGTGCGCGCCGAGTTCGTTATTGACTCATAACTAGACTCCGGATGTTTATGCCCAATAAATATGTAATAAACATATGCTATTTATGCTCTAAAGATATGCAAATATGCACGAAAGATATGCAAATATGCACGAAAAATATGCAAAGATGCACAAAGGACATGCTAATATGAAGGGAAAATATACAAAATTAACAAAACATTTTGTGATTATTGTGACATATTATAATTCGAGTTACAATAAATGACAAGCACTTTTTCCAAGTTGGATGGTGTTAGTTGCCGACGCTTATCCGTAAAAATTAGTTTATATGCAGAAAATGATCGCTCCACGTCACACGATGTAAGCGGTGCGTACTTGTATTTACTCCAGTAGATTTCTGGCGAATCTATTGGATCTTGTACAAATTCATTGTTCAAACTATTTGAAATTTGTATTAATTTCGTTAACCCAGTATTTTTTTCTACAACCGCAGTTACTTTTTTCTAATTTTGTCTCCGCACTCACCAGGTATACCTTTTAAATGATTAATGTAATTCATATATATTTCCATCGAAGTATTTAAAGGTAAACCTACTGTTTCTAATTTTTCTATCGTGGCAGGCAAAGTGTTTAAATGGGCTTTAGTAAATATTAAATTTTGTACAAGTTCGTCTTGTTGGATCACATCTTGTGCTGTCTTAATTGTTGCAGCATCTTTTTCTTTAAATGTTTGAACTACCTATTAACATAAAAAATAAAATAGATATGGCTTTAATCAAACTCTAAATAAACTTGTTTAACTTAACGAAAGTTCAACAAACCTCTTTAATTTTGTCAAAATGTTCAGCATAAAATAATGCCGCTTCAATCCACGTACCCCATCTAGTTAAAATAGGTTCCGGTGGCAGAGGAGTATTTTTTAATATTTTGCGGTATGTTTCAATACGAAGCGGTGCTTTAGCAAAAATCTTTTTTGTACGTGATACGAATTTGTTCACTAGTGGAAAGTGAAGACGTACTTCTTCCGCAATCCTGTGTAGACCATGCACTATACATGTAATGTGTACCAAATTTTCGTAAAATAATTTCAGTTTTTTTCCTGCCTTTATCATATATGGTGCTGCATCTGTGACGAGTAAAAGAATCCTTTCCTCACCACCATTCGGTAGTAATATTCGCAGAGCTGAATTTACAAACCGAGATATGGTTGCATAATTTGTCGCTTCTAATTGCTTGGAACACAATAAGTGCGGTTTCGTTATTTGATCTTCGCAAAGTTTTCCTACTACTACATTTGCAATGTAGTGGCCTACTGCATTAGTGGTTTCATCCACAGAAATCCACATACAGTGGTTCGCAATGTCTTATTGATAGCAACCATTGCTTGGGTTAAATCTGCGAAAAATTCATTTTTTTTGGAACTCGTTGGTGGCTGGCACTGGTGTTAGCTGCTTCTTTAAGGTGTCTTTTATGTGAAGCAGCATTTACATGTTGCACTAATTGGGATTTTCTTTCGCATTTTATACTTTTATTACAAGGTTCACAATACACACTTCTTTCATTGCTTTCATTGATAACAAAATTAGAATCGTCTTTAATCCAACTTTTGAGTAGTGCTATTCTACTTCTTCGAGTTTTCGGCATTCTTGAAAATACTTTAATAGGTACAAGTAGTAGCACGATTCCTGATATCACTGAGGTAATCAAACTAAACTACCAGAATTCGAAACACAGTGTCACATCTGACGCTCAACGAACAATTGAAGCCTATTGTATACAAGTATGGCTTGATGTGTATCTATAATTAGCACAGTATTTATGTTATCGACACTATATAGTCATGATAAGAGAGTTTCCTGACAGAGGAAATTAATTCCATCAGAAAGATATTTCACATGAGCGCGAAGTATATATGCAGGGCTAAGAACATATGCCATAATATATTGCATATGTTTTTAAACATAAAACATAAAAACATATGCATTATGCAAAAAGTGCACAATAAAAAATATATTTTTCGAATTCTCTAATCATAAAACATATTTCTATCCAGGTCCTATTGCTCTACCTGTTTTCTATAAAAATATGCATTTGCATAAACATCCGGAGTCTACTCATAACTTTGTCAATTCAACGAATTTCGGCTTGAAATTTTGCACAGTGTTTCTCAAGAGTATAAACTACAATTATCAAAACAAAATTTTTTTTGAAGGCGTGAAATGGGAATCTCCCCTTAAGATTATTTCTTGATAAACGTTCAAAAATAGCTTTGAGTTTCGCGGAGTGTTCTTCTATTGAGGAGGCATAAATAACAATATCGTCGAGGTATACGAAACATTGCAGACCTTGCAAACCTGACAGTACACTATTCACTAAGCGTTGAAAAGTTGCAGGCGCGTTTTTCAGACCGAAGGGCATTTTCGTGAATTCATAGTGACCGCGGGGGGCCGAGAAAGCTGTTTTTTGTCTGTCTTGTACCGTCATCGGTATCTGGTAGAAACCCGAGGCTAAGTCAAGAGTCGTAAAATATTTTGAGTGTCCTAGCTGGTCTAAAATTTCGTCGATGTTGGGCAGCGGATATGCATCGCTTATCGTCACGTCATTTAACTTTCTATAATCTATTGTTAAGTATTGATATTTATTTATAAACTAAACGTACAAACGTACAAACTAAAGAATTACATAAAAGGAAGACTAAAAATATAAGATACGTTAATAGCACGTGTTCTTCATCACGAGCGTCCACAGCGTGGTGATATTGTACAGGGTGTTTCAAAAGGTTTCGTCATGGCTTCGGGGGGTTGTTCTAGAGCTCGGATTGGATGAACATTTGTAAAAATTACTTGCCGCAAAATTATTTGAAAAATTTCCGATTGATACTGGCTCGGCTATCTTCTTCGTATTGTTACTTAGGAAAAATGTCTGAGAGGAACCATGGGTCAGAAGTGAACCGTTCTCCCGCAAATCGACTTTTAATTGAGCCTCTGCGGTCTAATTCACGCTTAGTAAGTGAGAGAGTCAGCTGTTCCTTCGGAAAGAGACACACAAGATATCCTTGTCGGCTCGAACAGTCTGAGGAGAAGCGTGCTACTAGACATTGGAAATTGGGGGACTGGGTCACCGAACGACTAAGAGCAGTGCAAGTGTTTATGTTCTTTTCCCTGGTAGGACCCATGAGCGAACCTGACACCGAGCGCAGGTCATTGACGTCTTCCTAGTCTTCGAAAAGTCGCATCGGAAGATTTCGTTAAATACCCGAGAGGGGAGAAAGGTTTTCCAAGTCAGAATATGCCGGAAGAACTGCGATGCATGTGACCATCTTTATTACTTGACCCAACCCGGTGCACAGTGGGAAAAAACCGACGTTTCGGCGGCCACAAATTCTTAATACTTTTAAATATACTTTACAAATATACTAATTTAAAAATATACTAATTTACATAAACTTATATTTTTTGCTACATTTAATATTTAATATTTAATATTTCGTATCTGCAGACATTATCCTGTGTGTTATATATTCTTACTAGATATCTGAAGACCGGATATCTAGTACTAAAAAGGCATTTGCAAATAAGCGAAAGTTTATCCTCTTTCTGCTGACGGCCGCTGCAATTTTTTAAACTGTTAAACCAACATTCGGCAGCCATACGCGAACGAGTGACTACAGTGCGCGGGTATTGAAGAATTCGGTAGCTCGCTATACCTTTCTTACTACGAGTCTTTGATTGGAAAGTTTGGGCGAGAGTGTTTCTTTGACCATCGCCGACTAGCGTAACAAAAGGGTCATAAACCTTGACCCAGGCGTAAGTTCCGTCAGTCGACCGTGTCGACGGTGTCAGGTTTGCTCATGGGCCCTCCCGGGGAAAAGAACCGAAACACTTGCACTGCTCTTAGTGGTTCGGTGACCCAGTCCCCCAATTTCCAATGTCTAGTAGCACGCTTCTCCTCAGACTGTTCGAGCCGACAAGGATATCTTGTGTGTCTCTTTCCGAAGGAACAGCTGACTCTCACTTACTAAGCGTGAATTAGACCGCGGAGGCCCAATTAAAAGTCGATTTGCGGGAGAACGGTTCACTTCTGACCCATGGTTCCTCTCAGACATTTTACCTACGTAACAATACGAAGAAGATAGCCGAACCAGTTTCAATCGGAAATTTTTCAAATAATTTTGCGGCAAGTAATTTTTACAAATCTTCATCCAGTCCGAGCTCTAGAACAACCCCCCGAAGCCATGACAAAACCTTTTGAAACACCCTGTACATTAATGACATGATGAGTTGTCTATATGGAGAGTTCGATGCCTCGCCGTCATTTCTTTGTAGAATTGTATTAGGATGCATTGGTACTGTTAGATTGCTAGCTTCAGTCATCCCGAATTTTTCTAAAACTGCCTTCGTATACGCCGACTGAGTTAACCGAATCGTTTTTGTGTTACGATCGCGTGTAATTTCGAGTCTAAGATAACATGATGCAACAGTGCTCTTTGTTTCGAATTCAGCTTGCATCGTTTTTAATAGTTTGTCAATACAGGATCTCGATTTTCCGATAACCAACCCATCGTCGACATATAGAGCAACATATAAGTCATTATCTTCATTTGTATATATACACGGATCAGCATCCGTTGACTGAAGATGAAACCGTTGCATAAAATTATCAAATTTTGCATGCCACTGTCTTGGCGCTTGTTTCAGCCCGTATAAACTTTTGTTTAGTTTACAGGCACGACCTGTTCCATCTTCAAATCCGTTGGGTTGTTCCATGTATATTGTTTCGTCAAGATCGCCATAAAGAAAAGCTGTTCTGATATCGAATTGATATACTTCATAATCCTCTGCGGCTGCTACAGCTAATAGTGTCCGAACCGAGTCGAATCGTGCTACTGGCGAGAAGGTCTCATTGAAGTCGATGCCAAATCTTTGCGAACAGCCTTTGACTACAAGTCGAGCTTTGTATTTATCGATGGAGCCATTTGGTTTAGGCTTTATGCGGAAGACCCATTTGTTCTTGATCGGTTTGCAGTTTGGCGGTGGTTTCATCAGTGTCCAAGTTTGGTTTTCTTTTAACGATCTAACCTCGTCTTCTATTGCTGATATCCACTGCTTCGACTGCGGGGATCTTCTTGCTTCTTCAACTGATTCGGGTATCTCTGCTCCTGTTATGAACGCACATCCAATGTTATATGCTGACTTCGAGCGAGTTCGGTCTGCAATTGGTGTATTTTCAGCTTCCTTCGATCTTGTGTTGCAACTTGGTCGATGTGAGATAGGTATCGACTCTTCTTCTTCAGCACTTTCGTATGGCGAGTCGTTTTTAATGAAAACTTCAGCTGGTGACTCCAATTTTGTTGCACCCATCTCATCATGCTCGGGCATAACCGCTACTTGCTGCCTAGGAGATGATTCAATTATTGTTACATCACGACGCACGACTACTCTTCGCGTACCTGGTTTCCAGAGTCGATATGCTCTACATTTAGGTTCATAACCAACCAGTCGCATAAGTTCACATTTTGCATCGAACTTGGGTCTATACTGTTCATTGATTAATTCATATGCCTTACTCCCATAAATATGTAGATGATCAACACTTGGTTTCTTACCATACCATACTTCATAAGGTGTTTTCCAATCAAGCCTGTCCAAGGGTATCATGTTTCGAATATGCGCGGCTGTGTTTACTGCCTCCGACCAAAGAGCTATGGGTAACTTAGCCGCTGTTAGCATTGAACGAGCCATTTCAACGATTATTCTATTCTGATGTTCGGCACGTCCATTTTGCTGCGGACAGTACAGTGATGATAATTCCTGCAAGATCGTATACTTGCTCATTAACTTCTTCATTTCAGCACTGACAAATTCCTTTGCATTGTCAGAGCGCTTGCGTTGTATTTTGTGACCGGCAGCTGAGACTTCTGCGATAAGATTACTGATATGTTCGACAATGTCAGCCTTCGATTTCATTGGCTTTGTAGCCACCATACCACTAAGATCATCAGTGAATACAATCATAAACTTTGATCCTTCAAAGGATTCAGTTGACATCGGTCCACAGATGTCGAAGTGTATCAGTTCACCTGGCTTCTTTGCTCGTGTTGCCGACTCTTTGAATGGTTTTCTGCACGTCTTGCCGAGTATACAACCTTCGCAGAACTGCTCATCATTATCGCTCCCACTCATCGAAGACTTAATTGTCTTCATGCCACAGACCGCATCGCTTGTTGCTATCTTCTTTACAGTCTTGTAATTTGTATGCCCTAACCTCTCATGCCATACATTAACAGACGCTTAGACAGCTGCAATATTTGCTGAAATTACTGACAATGTTTCAAAGTTCATGATACACATTCCGTTAGATATACGTCTACCTGAACCTATAGTTTTACCATCAGAAAGTAGTTTAAGTCGCTCTTTCTCTACATGAACACTAATACCTTTATCGGCAGTTGCACCTAAGCTAAAAAGATTTCGACTAATCTTCGGTACATAGAGCACGTTAGCTAATGTTCGCTTGATACGTTTGTTACCAACAATTGACACAATGTCCAACAAATTTGAAGGTGATTTCTGTTTTCCTATAGCCACTATATAATTCTTATAGAGTTCGTCGTCCTGAACACGAATCCGGCAACCAAATTTCTAGATCACCCTCTGTTTTCGAAAAAAATCAGCATTTGTAAAAACGGTCGTTTTCGGTAAAGAAGCTGGTATTACGTGAAAACTAAGAAACGTAGGTTGTTGTTCTTGGTCTCAAAAAATAGAGGAGTGTTTCCCGAGTATGTATGAATAAGCAGTTATAATATTCCGTATTAGTTAATAGCAGTAAATCACTGTCAAAGTTCAAGAACGAGCGGATTCGCGAATTTTTTACGCATTCACTTTCCATTTTCACGTAGAGGACTGTTGCTAGCACAAATTTACTGTACACCATTGGATTCTACGTACATTTCTGAATAAAAAACTGTCAGCGAAAAATGTCATAACTGTTTTCGTTTCGGCTCAATTTAAGAAAATATCCATCGGGAGCGTGTTCCGACCGTTTTGCCGCTACGACGCCATCGCTGCCTTTAGGCGCCGTAGCTACGCGTAATACTGTCGCGGGCCCCGCGCATCGATACATTCCGTTGAGGGCGAATTCTCTACCCCTTTACTAAAGTGTAAGGTCATACTTATTTATATTTTTTTTTTTTTTTTTTTATAGAGGGGAAATGCTTTACGTGAATATGGAAAGTGAATGCGTAAAAAATTCGCGAATCCGCTCGTTTTTGAACTTTGACAGTGATTTACTGCTATTAACTAATACGGAATATTATAACTGCTTATACATACATACTCGGGAAACACTCCTCTATTTTTTGAGACCAAGAACAACAACCTACGTTTCTTAGTTTTCACGTAATACCAGCTTCTTTACCGAAAACGACCGTTTTTACAAATGCTGATTTTTTTCGAAAACAGAGGGTGATCTAGAAATTTGGTTGCCGGATTCGTGTTCAGAACGACGAACACTATAAGAATTATATAGTGGCTATAGGAAAACAGAAATCACCTTCAAATTTGTTGGACAGCGTAATTGAGCACAATAGCTAGACACCGACATGGATTCACCAAACGTTAGCTTGTGCCATTCTTGAGACAATAGATACTTGTTTTCACTCGTTGTTGACTCGTAGATTCCTTTTATCGTGTCCCAGATTTTCTTTGAGCTGTCGCAGTCACGAATCGATGCATGATCGTCGTTAGTTAACCCATATGTGAGGACTCGCATGGCCTTGGCGTCGAGTTTTCTCCAATTCTTGATGCCTTCCTGTGATCCTGTGCCAGTCGGGCACACTTCTGTGCCGTCGACTACTTCGTACACGCCCAGTGCACGAAGGCAAGACACCACCTCGAACTTCCAACGTTGATAGTTCGCCTTGGTCAAAACTTGCAGCTTGATCTCGTCCAACGACATCTTGAAATATTTGAGTATGCAGCACGTGAATTTTTAGTCACTTCACGAATATTCACTTTGCGAGTAATCTGGGCCCATAACCCGATATATTTCGTAGTTAAAGTCTTTATTGAAATTGAGTACAGTATACGATGCACGCTAGTGACGCACGCTATATTCCGTCATTTTGCCAGCCATTTCCCAGTTCGGCAGCTTAGGGAGAGAGGGGGTACTCCCCTACACAGGGACCTTATGTAATATGTAGTCAAATAAAGAGGCATCCAACAATTTATTGGTTTTTAGGGTTTTAAATAACAACACTTTGTTTAAAAGTAATTGGTATAGACCAAGACTTTATTCTATGAATATATGAAGAGGGTACGTCTTCTCTCTAACAATAAGAGTGAAACTCACTGTCGCACAGTGGTCCAGAATGAATGTCTAGCGGCGCTTTTGCCGAAAAGTCGATTTTCTCGAATCGCTTTTTTTTTTCTTTATATCGATTCCTAAATGCCCATGGATTTCAGAAATCGCAAAATTAATGAAATCGGAAAAAAATTGTAGTTACAACAAACGCTTAAAGTTGGAACTTTTTCTCGAGACCAATTTCTATCGAAAAACCACGTTGTCTTCTTCGTGACATTCTGACGAATCTATCTTATATTTTCCAATGATTTTTTTTTAAATTAAAGAGCAGTCTTCTACGATCAAAATGCATATGCTGAATATGAAATTAGTGTTTGTAGTTTATTCAAAAATTAACGTTCAATAAATGGGAGAAAATCATCAAAGTTTTCTATCATTGACAGTCAGCATCTTCTATCTACCGTATATATTCGTAGTTTGACATATAAGGCCCTTCTCTGTAAGGTCTCTGCTATGTGATACTGAAAAAAAACGATCCCAACCCGTCCCACAAATTTGATTTTTTATTGTTTAAAGAGTTGCGCGCACTCCAGCGGCTGCCCGCCGCTACAGTCTATCATGGGTTTTAAGGAAATCTTTCTATGAATTGGTTAAATTAGAAGAGGGTAAACAGTTAATCTTGTGTTGTAAATGAGTATGCGACATTTCTGTCTACATGTAGTTCAAACAATATCGTTTTAAATGGATTCGGAAAACAATCAGAACGGTTTTAGTGCAACGCCATGGGGTTAACAACTTGTTGGAATTCGCTAAGCCAACTTGTAAAAACCGAGAGTTAAATAGAAACCCTCATCGGCAATTACAAGTCGATAGTTTCTTAAATGTGGGTTTTACAACTTAACGGCTCTAAGTCAACCAGCAGGTCGCACATGCCATAAACCGCGGGCGGCGAGGAAGCCGAAAATGTTGACCACCGAATGAGTCAGGTAAAAACGGTTTTTTCTAATTATTCTTCTTCTTGGCGAAAATAACAAAATGTGGAAGGTGGTTTTCCTAATCAATCATTTGCATAAACCAATAATTTTGGAAAAGGGGAAAGCTCTTGTAAATTTGCTCCGCCTTATGACACTCTGCCTGACTTTTGAATCCGCCATATTGTTTTTGGAAATTTTGAGTTCATATTCGTAATCAGCGACTCAAAAAACATAAGAATACTAATTTTTACGCGGAACCATTAATTTTTCGATATACCTGGTTGCCATATTGAATCCGCCATTTTATTTTTGGAAATTTTGAGTTCAGATTCGTAATCAGCGAATCAAAAAACATAGGAATACTAATTTTTAGCTAAATTGGATGTGTTTTGCGCTTTTGGCGAAGATTTCAAAGAGATCGAAAACTGTGCGAGGTGCCTGAACAGCTAGATCGACGTTCTGGACCACTGTGTGTCGCGGCGTAAAATCACCGCGAGTTTCTTCAGGCCCGCTACCCAGGTTCGACCATAAACCGTGCCCCTTGCAAGCGAGGTGCGATTCTTGGAAGTCTAGGCGGCGTACGTGCAGCGTACTTTTCCAAGAATCGCACAAATTTTCGAACCCCTCTCCAAGGGCAAGCCACCCCTTCTTCCCAACTTTCGAGAATAAAAGGGCCGTCTCCAACGGCTCTTCCTCGCTGTATTTCCACAATTCTCGTTCATAACGTTACGCTGCCGGTTGACCCACACGTGTCAACGGCTCATTTTCATATAATTCTACAATTCATGAATCGCGTGAGGCTCTTTTGTACATAATTTAATTGTAAATATAGACTGTAGATATCTCCCAGAAATTCCTTATAAATCAACCATCTCGCGTTCTACATCGTGAGTGGTGTCGCCAAGGAACAGTTTCCTTGAACCGTGCGACGTAACACTCACAGAGTGAGGTCTAAAAGAATTCTGCAAGGGTCGAAGGACCCTTTTCGGTTATAACATAAAACAGACTACATAGCTATACAGCTGCAACCTCTTAAGTATTCCAGGAAGTAAATATACCAGTTGATTTTTGTATGTTTCAAATATACTATGCTCGTAGAGACATAGAAAACCAACAATACTATGGTGATGCAAAACCAAATTCCTTAGCTGATTATTTTAACGATTTTACGACTACAGGGTCCTATTCTAATTTAGTCTCAGACGAGCAACCAAAGAATATCGGTACTCGTCTTTGAAGAAACCGAACAGGTTCCCTTAGAATAAACTAACAATACCGTAGCCTAGAAACTAAACTAAACGCGCGTAATTAAAACAAATGACTGACTTTATTAAATAGGTAAAAATACAATACTCTTACCAATACTAAAATAACTCTAACTCTCTCCACTCACGCTATAACTCTCACTCTCTGTAATCTCCACTCAATTCCGTATTCTCAACTCAACTCGACTCCACTAACTGACTCTTCCAAAAATCCACGCTCGCATCCACCCTCGATACTCTTTCTCACAGCATGCATTCTTTGTCTTTCTCACAGCATGCGTTCTCTGTTGCACTCACTCATTTTCTCTTTATCTACAGACTAAACATTCATGCTAGCCCTGACATCCGTCGCCTTCCAAATCAGGCACTCTAAACATCCACACTCACTAATTCCAAAATTAATAATATCTACGCATAGAAAAATTCCGTTCTTACACGACTGAATTAAATGATATTTTAAAACATGGCTTATTTTATAATAATATTAATTTTAAAGTATCTGTTATATGCTTTACATGTGATGCACCTGTGAGAGCATTTTTAAAAAATATTATAGGGCATACAAGTCGCAAGAGTTGCGAAAGATGCACAGAAGAGGGTGCATACTATAAAAACCGAATGATTTACGAAAACCATAATGCCAGTGCTCTGACACATGAAGATTTTAAAAAATTTCGTCACATCAATCACCATAAAAAAAATGAAAGAACACCCTTATTAAATATAAGCACATTAAATATAATAGAACATTTTGCTTTAGATTATATGCATTTATGCTGTTTAGGAGTAATGAAAAAATTACTTCATCATTCGTGTAAAGTAGAGTTCAGATTATAGCAAAGCAATTAATTATCAAAACGAATAATTTTTGCAGCAAAATATTTACCTAGTGAATTTAACCGTAAATCACGATCCATATCGGAATTGCCTAGATATAACGCTACAGAGTTTCGTTTATTTCTCTTGTATGCAAGACCCATTCTTTTAAAGGAAATCCTTTCAAATACCTTTGTAGCGACACGCGGTTTACTATTTCTCGAAAGTCCTTATGCCGACTTGGAACTGCCAAGGGTCAAACTACGGACCCTGAAAAAGCAATTACAAGTCGCAGTTTTTCTATACGACAATGGATAATAAAGAAATAAACTCTTGCCCGCGTATCGGTCGCGCCGAGCCACCTCGAGCCGACCTGACATGTACCGCCATAAACCGCGGGTCGCGAGGAAGCCAAAATCCACGGCTACGGCATGAGTCACCGCCGCCTGGGTTTTTCCTTAAAACATCCTCTCTTTCCAGACACACCCTTAAGTGGAGGGAGTTTTTCTCTACCAATCATTTGCAAAAACCAATCAAATTCTAATAGAGAAAAACTCCCAAAACTTCGCTCCGCCTCCCAAGAGGCTACGTCGGAGGAAACGATCCTCCGACTAGTCAGTTGGTCAGAGAGCCGTGGAGCGCGAAAAACCAAGAATAAAGACAACGTGAAGCATCTAGCCTTCCGTTACAAAACAAACTTAGTATTTTTTCCAGTCTACGCTTCGCTTCCACACCTTCTATAACCACTTTTTATTACTACTTGCAGCTATGAGAATTCTACTATACAATAAATTACGTTTAGATGTAGAGTGGCTAAACAAAGTTCGAGAAATGCTAATTCACTTCATCAATTCTTCTTCTATTTTGTATTGCAGAGAATTTAGTGTATATAATGGTCACAATTTAGTGGACATTACAGACGATGTCCAAAATTTAAAATATTCTTTAGAGGAACTAAGTTGTTTTCCTTTTGAAAATTACTTACAAGGGAACTACCCGAGGTGTCCGCCTCCGATTTTAATGAAACTTTGCAGATTTGTTAAGCACGTGAAAATAATCGATACCTATTTTTTTATATCGGCTAAGTCGCACGTTTAGGGGGTGAAACCACCTTTCAAAGTTTCGACATTTTTTCTTCTTTCGCTTATAACTTCAAAACGGTTAATGATAGAGATTTACGATAAATGTACGAAATATTTACTTTTTTGTGTACTAAAGGCCCATGGAATTTAAAATTTTATTTGACGATTTTTTCTTAATTTTTTATTAAAAAATGCCAAGTTTTTCGTTATATCTTTAAAGTTTGCGATGCGATTTTAACCAAACTTTTTTTAAATGATAGAGTAATAAAAATAAAAGTTATAAGTTTTTTTGTTTTTCCGTAATTTACTCTGGAGTCGTGAAATTAACCCTTTTCTTTTGCCACTTTACGTTACTATATGTGATAAACGAGTGACAATGAACAAAATGTATTATGCAACAAATGCTTCACTTGTACTGTAGAATATTATTGCTTTGTAAAAAATCAAAAGTAAAATTTTTTTGTTTTATTATACAATCCGTAGGCCGTGCGGATCCGCCACGACGCAGTAATCGTACCCTATCGTAGATACCAAAAAATGCCATAAGCAAATGTTTTATGGCTTTGTACATAGAAAAGGAAAATGTTTACAAAGAGTTTAAAACATAATTTATTTTTAACAAAAAAATTAATTGCGCGATGCGTGGCGAGCAACAGAGTTATCGTGATTATCATACTGTTTTAGAAGGATACATTTTATCGTTAATCAATTACGTCGCATACAAAACAGCTCAAATGATTAATTATTACATGTGCATGGTGCAAAAAATCCCTTTGTTTTCAACACTTCTTCGAGGAGTATCAGTTTTGTGAATTATATGTTTCATAGAAACTGTAATAGTACACATATTTTAAATTAATCAATTAAAGTAACTTTTTAGTTATAAATAAACTATGCTTTAATTAATTTGTAAACATATGCCTGTTGCATGTAAAAAAAAACCATAAAACTTTCTCTTATGGCATTTTTTGGTATCTACGATAGGGTACGATTACTGCGTCGTGGCGGATCCGCACGGCCTACGGATTGTATAATAAAACAAAAAAATTTTACTTTTGATTTTTTACAAAGCAATAATATTCTACAGTACAAGTGAAGCATTTGTTGCATAATACATTTTGTTCATTGTCACTCGTTTATCACATATAGTAACGTAAAGTGGCAAAAGAAAAGGGTTAATTTCACGACTCCAGAGTAAATTACGGAAAAACAAAAAAACTTATAACTTTTATTTTTATTACTCTATCATTTAAAAAAAGTTCGGTTAAAATCGCATCGCAAACTTTAAAGATATAACGAAAAACTTGGCATTTTTTAATAAAAGATTAAGAAAAAACCGTCAAATCAAATTTTAAATTCCATGGGCCTTTAGTACATAAAAAAGTAAATATTTCGTACATTTATCGTAAATCTCTATCATTAACCGTTTTGAAGTTATAATCGAAAGAAGAAAAAATGTCGAAACTTTGAAGGGTGGTTTCACCCCCTAAACGTGCGACTTAGCCGATATAAAAAAATAGGTATCGATTATTTTCACGTGCTTAACAAATCTGCAAAGTTTCATTAAAATCGGAGGCGGACACCTCGGGTAGTTCCCTTGTTAGGGAAGCAAATAAGCATGTTGCGCAGGTGGAATAAACCACTACCACAGATAATAAAAAGGCTATCGGAAAATGGGGCACCTACAATTAAAGAAACTAGTAGAAAACTATGTGAAGGATGTGATAAAAAGAAAATACAACTCCCTTATTTTAATATAGAAGCTTACGGACTTCGAGACTCTTACGTTTTAGTAAGGAATGATAATGTCCTACAGATCCTAGACATATCAATAAATAAAATAGTTGGTAGATTATCCACAAAATTGAAACCCTTTTACAAATCGAAATTAATAGGAATATTTAAATTTGATAATTTCACAGATGAAATTTTGTCATGTGCTCTGAAAAAAATACACATAGAGCATTTATATATAAATGCCGCTCATACTTTGTAGCATGTGAATTTCTTCATTTATCTTATTAATTATTCATTATTGTTATTAGTATTAACTATTATTAGTATTGGTTACTTCTTTCTGTTATGTCTAAAGCTTTTACTATGTCTTCAAAAAGAAGAATAATGAAAAAGCGAAATGTGATTCTGCATGATTCCGATTATGATTCTGAAAACGATGATCTTCAGCAATCGCAAACAGTAGTACCAAGTAAGTAGAAAAAAATGATGCTTATGTTAAATCTTATTGTAAGCATGCGTTCAATATGTTCAGTAATTTAGCGGTGCGTTAGCACGTATAATTCGAAGATAGTTATCGGCGTTTCGTTTGTCATTTTTGTTTTGAGCCAGCACCTCTTGCGGCGCTAGTATGTAAGACAACTAACCTATTTTTTACTATGGCAATAAAGAAATTGACACGAGACTGTCTCAGTTCAATTCGACCATAACCACCCGAACTACAAAGATTGTCGTCTCGGGATATCCGATCGCGAATCACACATAGACGGTACACATATAAGTGAACTAGATAAAGCAATCGGATTCGTGCTGAACTATTATCGCGCGAACAGCATGAAAGTATCATAATCAATGAAATATATAATGGTAAATATACTATACATAAATGTTAAATAATAAACGTAACGATACGAATAATATATTTTATGTAATTGTGCAGATAAAGATAAGGATGATACAACGTCGTTCACTGAAAGACGATTGGCATTAGTAAATCGTCAATATGTAGAATTAAAATATGAAATAAAACAAATTTTCAAGAAATTAGAAGGCATTGAAAGGGTATTAAATAACATAGCAGTTAATGGAAATAATACGTCTCAAAATATCTTGTGTTATAGCGAGGATAGGCGTTTCTTGGACCAATCGCCACTGAAATCTGTCGCCGAAGTTACCAATTTTGATACCATAATAGCAGAAAGTTCTGAAAACTTTAATTTAATTTACTGGTTTGTATTCACATTGTGGCGGCACGATCTATCGAACACCACCACCGATCTACCGGTCGCCATTACGCCACGTCCCTAGTTCAAGGATCGTCCGCTAGACCTCGTGTCCATCGATGGATCGCTTTCGCGAGTTGTCCAACGTTGATCGATTAAGAGATACTATAGTCCCATCCAGGGGGTGGTAACTCTTATACAAAACTTGGTACAGTAAATCCTCGATAAGGGCATCATGAGTTTCCCTCGATAAATGCATCATGACTATCCCCTCCACATAGGGGGGATCCCCCTTGGCAAACCACGGCGCTCGACGAGGGAGCAGTGTAATATGGTACCACCCGAATGTATTGGTGAGGCAATACTAATTGGAGGGTCGGCCGTTCTCATTTTTGATTCTTTCTTTTTTTGAAATCTTTGCTAACGTATTTTTGAAGTTTTTCTGATTAAAATGGTACCAAACACGATATAGTTTGAATTATATTTACTCAATATTTAATATATTTACTTAGTATTTACATAATTCAAACATATCGTGTTTGGTATCATTGTAATCAGAAAAATCTGAAAAATACATTGGGAAAAGTTACATTTAGTAAAATTAATAAACGACCAAGTTTTTTGTTGCATTAGCAATGCCTCGCCGATACTCTCGTGCCGGTCACTTTGTTTGTTTGCTCTCTCTGTCTCTTCTACTGTCTGTCTTTTTTTAAGCTCGCGCTCGGCTCGAGCCCTAATGTAAATACAGATTCGGCACCGGTACACGAAAAGAGCACTGCTTTGCCCCCGAAATCAGTGCATTTATCGAGGGTTTACTGTACTCATATAGTTCTACTTGTCGGGTTCCGCTCTAGTTGGCGCCACGTGCAAAATAACTAACACACGTGCAGCTTTCAAATCCATGAGAAACCTTACACAGTCTCTTTTCAAACAATACGTGAGATGTCATGAGCACGCGACTTTTGTTGCATCGAAGCGCATAGTCAAGACGTAGTATAAAAAACATGTGATTGCCAAATGTTGCTAAAAAGAGAAAGTTTCGGAAAGAATTGAGGAATGGAAAAGCAGGAAAAGTCAGTACAATTTGTACACCCAAAATATTAAACCTTGTTACGACTTTTACTTCCTCTAAATGACCAAGTTTGGTCATCTTCCCGGCAACATCTTTAATGCCTTAACATTGCCGCGCACCAGTCCGAAGACCTCATTAAATCATTCAATCGGTAGTAGCGACGGGCGGTGTGCACAAAGGGCAGGGACGAAATCAACGCGAGCTTATGACTCACGCTTACTAGGAATTCCTCGTTCATGGGGAAAAATTGCAAGCCCCAATCCCTAGCACGAAGGAGGTTCAGCGGGTTACCCGGACCTTTCGGCCAGGGAAAACACGCTGATTCCTTCAGTGTAGCGCGCGTGCGGCCCAGAACATCTAAGGGCATCACAGACCTGTTATTGCTCAATCTCGTGCGGCTAGAAGCCGCCTGTCCCTCTAAGAAGATTTGTTGTTAGGTTGGTAGTAAAAACTCGCCTCACGCGCGACCGAAGCCACGGCGGACGAGCCTTCGAGATACCATAAGGTACGTCTATTTAGCAGGCTAGAGTCTCGTTCGTTATCGGAATTAACCAGACAAATCGCTCCACCAACTAAGAACCCATCTAGTGGGTTCGATGCGACCAATTACTCCGTCATAAACGATTCCAAGCCCGTTTGAGAAAGGAGGGGAGGGTAATGTATTCAATAGTAATATTAGTTTTAAAATAAGAAGCTTTAAGTAAACGTGTGAAAATCAGTATGTATGTACGTCTTTTAAATAAATTTCTAAAGATAAATTGAATATAAATATTTTCCTTTAAAATAGCAGGTATACTGAACTTAGCGTCATTATTGTGAAAGCGAGAAATTAAAAAGTTTGTGGACTGTAAAATTAAAAATTCGGCGAACTTTACAATAATGAAGCAAAGTTCAGCATACCTGTGTAAATACTAGTATCTTTAACCAGTTAACTGTGGCGCTCTCTTTGCAGAGCGCGCACCAGTGTGTGTCGCGATAATCAACCCAGACAGACTGGAATATTGCAGCAATATTGCAGCGGGAACATTGCCGCAACATTGCAGTGGCAACATTGCAGCGGAAATATTAAGTTATTAACAATTATTATTTTTATTATTAATAATATATTATAATATAATATTATTAATAATACTAATAATTATTATTAATTATATAATAATTATTAAAAACCATTTTTTTAAATAATTGCTTAATATACATCCTATTTCACAATTTCTAAAAATTTCGCAAAAATTGCTTCATAAATAACAAAGTTATGATGATTTTTGAACGTACAAGTTTACCCAGAAACGTGCGGCCTCAGGTGTATGTCTTACAAATTTCTTTGCGGTCCTTAATGCGTTAATGAATATTATAAAACACTTTTTAGCAACATTTGGCAAACACATGTTTTTATACTACGTCTTGTCTATGGGCTTCGATGCAACAATTGTTGCATATCAATGTTATTTAACTAAACGTCGTTTACGTGGCGCTGCAAGCTATTGGAAAACAGTTCAACAACAATATTGCTGCAATATTCCAGTCTGTTTGGGAAGCGACTTCTTATTCAAGGCAGACAAGAAAAAAAAAAATTTTTAATTTAACTGTATGATGCTGTAACTGATAAATATTCTTATAACTTTTAAGTTTTGTTTAAAAAATATATAATATGCAACTTATTTTATTTTTTATTTCACAGTAGCAACAAGAAGAAGGCAGGCGTCTATTACAGACATGGAAATAAAAAACATCGTGTGAACAGCTAAATCTAGAACAAAAACTTAACTTTTCAATAATTATTTGAAACATATTATATATATTATAACAAATAAACTTTTATACTATATTATTTTTACACTATAATATTTGTCTTTTCATTGTTTCTACAATTTATTATATTATGCTATATTATTTTATGATACTATAATATATTATAACAATATATTTTTTTCACAATAAAATGTTTTGTTTATTTAGCAAATATACTGTATGTGTTTCGATGCTTACCTACTATGAAAGTACCTAAGAAAATATATATCTGTTTGTCTTTAATATACTATTAATAATACGCTTTATTAAAAGAAAGTATTTAGATTTTTAACTAAATAATTTTTTTAGCAGAAGTTTATCTCTTCTAATAATGATATGATTTGATACGAGATATACATATATATATATATATATATATATATATATATATATATATATATATATAAATATATAAAATAAAAAAAATATATATATATATTTTTTTTTATTTTATATATTTTTATTTTAAGTATTTGAGCCTTTATAAGTGTTCTGTCGCTAACGGAGCAAGATCAGCCTCTTATATTTTTTTCTGTTTTCGTCGGAATTAAGCGGACTTCGGGAGATGGGACATTGACGGAGAGTTGGGGGGACGGTCTCTTCCCGTCACAACAACGAGGTCAAATCAAGGATTGACCCTACATCGTGTCGTGCACTCTTCCACGAAATGCTCCCGTCTCCTGAGGTTCGCTTCCTCTAGTTTGCCACCTCTTCTTGGCCGCTTGGGCCAATGACTCCGGGGTCCGCCGTGTGCCCCTTAGCTCTTGGGGGGGGGGGGGGGGGGGGGTGGAAGACCTCGGAACGAGGAAAGCAGAAACGATCGAGCCGTCGAAAAGATATTTTCGCGAGCAGAAGCTCCTACGTGTATTATCAAGACTTATTAAATCAAATTAAATTAATGTAAGTCAATTGTATAGAAACGCTTCAAGTAATCTACCACTCCTGCCCACCACTCCTGAGTTATACCATCGAGACTTTGGTCTTTGGAGTCACGAGGGCATCGGAAGAATAAGTCTAAAAAGTAATGAATGTAACAATGTAGATTCGCATGGCTCAGCGAGGAAGCACATCATGCAGTCAGTAAACGGTAGTCCCGAGTCCGAATCCCCGCCCCAGCTGCATACAAACTGTATTGTGACAAGGTTTTTCGAAGGCAATGTGGAATATTCCCTCAAGCAGTGCAAGAAAGTAGTTGACATATACATATATAAATTAATTTTTTTTATAACTTTTTCTTAAATTTGAAGATTTTATTGAATCTTATTGAAATATTGAATTTATATTTCTCAAATATTGAATTCACATTTTTTAAATATTTACTTTATATTTTTTAAATATCTAGTTTATATCTGTAGGGGTGACGGTTTACGATCCGGTCGCCGCCATTGTATCGGCTTCGGGCGGCCGACTCCGCGCGGAGCCCATTTGCAACTTCTAATTAGCAAACGCAAGTATCTTGGGACCGCGCGAGTCTAGGACCGTCCGAGGTGGACAGGGGCCCCCCCAGGGGCCCTGGTCGGTGGGACGCACTGACCGGGGTACGGGACTTAGCGCTCCCGGGGTCCCGAGCGGTCCTCATGGACTCTGATCGGTGGGTCTGCGCTGATCGGAGACGGGTCTAGCGATCCCGAGGTACCCGAGCGGTCCCCAGGGGCCCTGATCAGGGTGGATCAGGGTACGGGATCAAGCGTTCCCGGGGCTACCCGATGCTGAGAGGTGGGAAAGAAAACCCAGTAAACCGCCCCAGGGACCTGATGGGTCTGGTACAGACAGTTCAGGTTCGGATGTGGCGACTCCGGGGCTACCGAGCTACAGGAAGGAAAACCTGGTAAAAACCACCCCCAGAGGGCCTTTTCGGAGGTCTCGGATATGGCGAACCCGGGGGTTTACCCGAGCCGCGACGGGTGGGAGATGACCCCGGGGGCCCGCTGCTTGGCCTGTTATCAGGTCCAAGTTGGGTTACCCCGGGGAGGGGTGTACATAGACGCAGCGCCTCCTCCTTCGGGAGAGGGGTGTCTGCGAAGGGTGGGGCGCCCAGGGAAATAGTCTCCTCATCGCGATTTTCCGTGGATGGGGAGGGTGGCCCGCTTTTGAGGGGAGGGATCCAGGGACATGACTGGGTCCCTCTGCACCCCCTTCGGGCCACCTTACTGTTCTCTCTCGGCGCCAAGTTTATATGTACATAGGGTTATAGCCTGTGTGCATGTATTTATTGGTATGACTGTATTTATTGGCGTGAATGGAATTTCTTGGCTATTTTTGAATAGGACAGGCAAGATTTTTCCTGCCTATGGATTAGGTCAGCCGAGGCACAAGCGCCGTGCTGTGCATGCTCCCTCACGAGGCTGTGCCTTGGCTGAAAACCCTGGACCGGGTAGAGTTGAGGGCCTACCCGGTACGCTTCGGCACCAGGGTAGGGGGGGGGGGGGGAGCCGCCATGTAGTGACTGCATGGCGGTTTCAAGTTCTTTGGGGAAAGCCCCGGGGAAGGATGGGGGAAGACCTTCGGGTCGGAAACCGCCTTCACCGGGAGCAACAGGCTGGGTGGGGTCCAGAAGAGTATGCCTAGTTTAGCCCCTGGTTCTCACCTATAAAGCTTTAACGAGAGGTCACCGTGAGTGGTTTAGCCGGTAGGGGTAGCCTTCCGCTACCAATCCGGCACTACCCACTGCCCTCCCTCGGGGCAGGGGGTGTCTTTGGAAGATTCCCTCACGTAAAAAAAAAAAAAAAAAAAAGGTGGACAGGGGCCGGCTCGTGAGCCGTCGGTAAAGGGAGTCCATTGTCTAGGTGGGCACGTTGCCTCGGGACGGCCGGGACCTTGAGGGGTGTTCAACAAATATGGGATTTTCCATATCAGAGCGCCCCCATGGCCGACGGATGTCTCGAGGCGACTTTAACAATATTTCGGACCCACCTAGACAAGGACAGATGAAGCTCCCTTCCCCTCGTACAAACCCACGAAGAAGTGAGGAACGGAAATGCACGGGAAGGAGTAGGGATGACCGGGAGTTTAAAAAGGATGACTCTCGGCCCTACAGCTCTCTTTACGTGGATTTCCGGCAAGTGCTTATTGTCTGTAAGAAACTCAGATTTGTCAGTGTAAATAAAGAACGTCGAATCCTACATATCCCCTGAATATTTACTTTACATTTTTCAAATATTTCGTTTATATCCTCCGAATATTTAGTTTATATTTTTTAAACATTCAAATTATATTTCTTGTATATGTATACAATATTCAGATCCAATATTTTTTTCATATGAAAAAATGTAGCTTAAAAAAACGTTTCCTAATATTTGAAAAAAATATTTATCAGGTATTTTTATGCTACTAGGGTACGTCGGAGGAAAAGATCCTCCGACTAGTCACTTGGTTCGAGAGCCGTCGAGCGCGATTCAACAAAAAAGGAAAATACAGTGTCGAAGCCATCATCCTTCCGCTCCTAATATACAGACTCCATTTCTCACCCTACACCTCGCATCTCACACATGATAAAGGTTTAAATACATATTTTTGTCCAAAATGCCTGTTCCAGTTGCGTGGGGCACTCTGTATAGTAACTGGAGAATGGAAAATATAACGTACGTGGAGGCAAAAATGGTACTTGCCCTTGGCACTAATTCCAAATTGTCGCTAAAGGCGAGTGAACGCTGGCCTTTAACCAGTGTCTAATATCTAATCACAGGCGAGAGAAAGGTGGCCGTTGGTCAGTGAGGTTCATGCCGGTAGTCACAATTAACCCTTTCCTTACGGCAATCCGCTCCGCTGGAGTGACGCCACTGAACGGGGCACCGCGCCGCGAAGTGTGGACTTTGCACGTCGGTAGTCTTCGATGTTCGGACTTACGTCTTGCAACGCCACTTTGTGATTCCCTTGTATGTGCACTTTTTTAAAAGCTACATAACAACTGTTTCATCGTATTATATGAAGAACATGAAAATGCGTATATTGTATGAATATTTAGTTATTTACATATTTAGAAATTTTGCTATTATTATAAGTAAAAATAAAATTTGGGTTAGTTAGGCATCAAATTATAATTCTTACAATTAGTAATTTAATTCGGAATGGAAAATTCTAAAACAAGGGTCGACGTAGAGACCTACATTACAATTTTTGCATTCATATCTAGACTCACGTCTTTTATCGTTTGCCCTGCAAACAATGTACCTTCTATTTCGGTTTTTTCCAACTGGTGCATAGAATGAAGGAACATGTCGCTCTATTAATCGTAATGGAGTATTATTGGCTGTACGCTGATGATAATTAGTAGTCTTATCATATTTTTCCAGTATTTCTCGGATTAATTCTAACTGGAACTTGGCTATAGAAATGGTATTTCACATTTTATGTTTATACAGACAATGCGCATTCGACATGCATATGTCTAGTAAATGAAAGATAAATTCGCATACACGTCGATTATAGTCAGAACACGATACACAGTTACGTCGCGCGGATGCCGACTATAGTTGGCACCCGTACACACAGGTCATCGCGCGACTGCCGGCTATAGTCGGCACCCGTACACACAGGCCGTCGCGCGGCCGCCGACTATAGTCGGCACCCGTAACGAAAGGGTTAATAGCAAATGACAGCGGTATAATGCAGGATTCATAACTTTTACCTTACATATATAATATGTATGCAGAAAGGCCCCATATTTCTGACAATGCACTTTGTGGTTTTAACAAACAACTATTAACAATTGAATTATTTTATATTAATAAATGTTGTACTTACTCTGAGAAACCGCATCCATTTTGTAGAATTGAAATGAATTCACTTTCACACAAGTTATTCAGTATATACTTTTTTAATCGCGCAGCTGATCAACTAAAAATGTTTGGTTGACCACTGTTCCGTATCAACGGGCAGAAATATCAATAGGAGTACTGCTAACGGGACACTTCAGTATCAGTTCACCATGATGAAGCTAGCTGCAATGCTGGAGAAACGTCGGAAGTTTGGCAGCTCTCAACGCAGCCTAAACCCAGAAATTCCAAACCATTGTTCAGTTAATGCTGGCCGCGAAAACCTCAAATTTTCGAGTATATACTTCAGCCTATGAAACAGTTGTTATGTTCACGATGACTGCGAGACTAATGACGGGACTTTTGAAATGCGACATCATTATGTACCCATAAATAGTACACGCAGCCATATTTTTTGAATGCGCTGAAAATATATATCTTATGACGAATTTAATTCTGTAAAATTTATTTCCACCAAAAGAATGAGGCATTATAAAAAATAGAAATACAGTAAATCCTCGATAAAGGCATCATGAGCTTCCCTCGATAAATGCATCATGACTATCCCCTCTACATAGGGGGATCCCCCTTGGCGAACCTCGACGCTCGACGAGGGAGCAGTGTAACAGGATACCACCCGAACGTATCGGTGAGGCAATACTAATTGGAGGGTCCGCCGTTTTCATTTTCGGTCTTTTTCGGTCTTTTAATTAATTAAAAATAATTAATTAAAAATAAAATTTTAATTTATTTGTCTCAATAGCTTGGCCATGTATGCAATAAACTGTGAGCATCGTCCAAGTTTGCTCCATTCGTTTATGCATGGAATAAAGAACGCGGTTAATCTCGTGTCCATCACAAACGAGTCCCGCTACATTTAACTCCTGCATCTTCGAGGGGGTGGTTTTCCATATTCTGACCCTTTCTACATTCGCGGTCAGCTGGAGCCGCATAAAAACACTGAATAGGCACCTCCCTCGATAAATGCACAGGTCGTGACCGAATACTGCTCTTAGGTAGCAGAGGCATCTAATCTGTGTTTATATTCGAGCTTCAACCGAGCGCGAACTTAGAAAAGGACAGACAGTAGAAGAGACAGAGAGAGCAAGCAAACAAAGTGAGCGGCACGAAAGTATCGGCGAGGCATTGCTAATGCAACAAAAAACTTGGTCGTTTATTAATTTTGCTGAAAGTAACTTTTCCCAATGCATTTTTGAGATTTTTCTGATTACAATGATACCAAACACGGTATGTTTTAATTATGTAAATACTAAGTAAATATATTAAATATTGAGTAAATATAATTCAAACTATATCGTGTTTGGTATCATTTTAATCAGAAAAATCTCAGAAATACGTTAGCAAAGGTTTAAAAAAAAAAAGACCGAAAAAGACCGAAAATGAAAACGGCGGACCCTCCAATTAGTATTGCCTCACCGATACGTTCGGGCCGGTCCCCCTGTGGATTGGACCTCTCTGTCTCTTCTACAGTCTGTCTTTTTTTAAGCTCGCGCTCGGCTCGAGCCCTAATGTAAACACAAATTCGGCACCGGTACACGATAAAAGCACTGCTTTGCCCCCGAAATGAGTGCATTTATCGAGGGTTTACTGTAGTATAAATAGAAATAAAAATGTTATAATTCAGAATAGCGATTTTTCATTAAAATTCTTCGCGTCAGACGCCTCAATTATCACAGAAAAGGTCCTATCTTGACGAGCTATTTTATAAATGTTACTATAAATTGGCGTACATACTTCACTAACAAAAAAATGTTGGTTACTTCAACGTTTGATCAATCTCAAAGATCGACCCCTTTTGTATAAGAAGAAGCCGATCAAACTTAATGGTCGATGGTCAGTTGACTGAAGGTAAAGACCGTTAACGGCAACGATATTGAAAACTTTGACAGCAATATGCACTATTCGAAATTGTCGATAAATTACGAACGTCTTTATACGGTAATCTGTCCCAATCTGTCATCCCGACAACTAAAACACATGGTGTATCTGTTAAAAAATACGAAGCAATCTTCGTATGTCGGAGGACACGTATGATAAATAGGGCCTACCGCTTACATCGTAGAAACCCCTATATGGTAAGTGACATAACTTTTACGACGATGGATTTCCTGAAGTAGTCTTAGACAAAATTTCTGATTGGCTCAATCGACTCAATAGGGACTGCAGAACTGTAGTCATAGAACATTTATCTTGATAGGACTTGAATAATTCAATGCGGAAATTGTCGTATTATTGAAATTATTCAAACTCATATAATCTCATGATTGCACAAGCGGTAATCGGAAAGCTTGTTACAACTTTTAACGACTAGTTGAACGAGCGATCAATCGATGCGTAATTATTGACGTTCGAGCCGATGGTTAGCATTTCCTAGAGAAGTCTAGAGTGACGCATCGATTCCAAAAGAATTAATCGTATACGTTCAGTGATGTCGACTCAGCAGTTAGAAACATACCGTGTATATGCTTGTTTCGTGAAACGGCTACTTGTACTCGGTGGAATACATTCGGAAAAGAGGGAACGAAATGTCCTTTATCGGCAAGTATCAACTATCTCTATATTGACTAGTGCTATAGTTCTTTGCTCTATAGCGAACTCCTGTGTACACAACATTAAGAACTTAAGTGTTCTCATCAAATCTTTCGGTATGTTTGGCAGTGCCAGTGCTGTAACACTGAAGGTACGTAGCGAAGGTACGTTACAGGTCCGATTGAATTAGATGAAAAGTCATTTCCGTCTTTCATTTCTGTGGATCCTTTTACAGGCACTACTATTTCGTGTTCACGGAAAGGAATTGAGCGTAATGAACAAGATTCTCGACAAACTCTGTGAAGACACCCTAAAGAAGCCGCAACTCAGATCGATCCTCCTTTCTCTGCTTCGCTTCTTCTATCGGTCGTCTTACGCACTTGTGTTCCTGACAACAGGTACCACTGTCGTATACTTCATGCAACCGTTGATTAGAATGGCGCGTCACGTCGGGAGCAACGAAACCCTCAAACCCTACAGCTTGCCTTATCCAACGACATATCCCTGGTCAGTTGGGGATTCATTGTTGATTTATCAACTGCATTATATATTCGAGGCGCAGTTTTCTTGGTTTCTCGTGTGCACTACTTGTGCAGCTGACACACAGTTCGGTTTTTACACCTTTCAAATATCAGCACTACTTCGAGTGGTCACTCACAAGTTTGAAAGTCTTCAGCCGAGTGATAATGTGAAAGAAACCATACGAAACTGCGTAGAGGAACACGTACGACTCCTTCAGTGCAAAAACATTATTCAGAAAGTGTATGGGCCGATCGTTCTCTTAATGGCAGTGACAAACGCGGTAATGATGTGTACCTTCGTATTTCAGGCATTTCAGGTGAGTTATTACATTTATGTTTCAGACTTTATTTATATATTGGTAGTAAAAACACTGTGGCGCAAACAGAATAGGGTCATAGAATAACTATTGCCGTGTCAGTAACATAATAATTTGCATGTTGGTAATTTGAAGAAAAAAATTACTGAAATAAATCATTTGGCAAAATAACTTTTACAGTTCATTTTACACACTATTACATGTATATATGTCTCGTGAAGGTAGATATGGACCGTTTATTTTGAAAGTGGTGTAAGTCCATTTTCCCTAAAAAAAAGAGTTAGCTACATTAATAGTTACATTTTTACACGATCTTTTCATTCTAAAGCAACTTGTTATTAATATATTTAAAATCATTGAGATTTTGTAACACGAAAATTTGTTGGTTAATGAAGTGATGAAAAAGTTTATTTTGAAAGTGACGTAAGCATCACTGTGAGAGTTTTACATGGATATGGAAAATATTATGTAATAAAATTTTATGAGATTACATCTTTATGTTTCATTATCAAAGTAGCAGTTGAATTATCAATGTACAATGACTTTGTTATAAACAATTTAATTTCAAATTTCACTTTCGATCCGCTAACGGATTCATACGAGAAGACTGAATAATAATGAAGAAAACAATATTAATTTTAATGTCGAAATTATTTAACAAAGAATAAAAGTTGAATATTTTTCTGATTTTATAATATAAAAGTGTATAGATTTGTTTTTATTTCAACGGAAATTTACTGTTCCTATGGACTTGTGCTTTCTCAAGAATTGAAAACATCATTTCATTGATTTTGAAAGTAGCGTAAGTCTATTCATAGCCATCATAAACACATTATTTCTTAAATAATGTTAGTTATGCTGATTGGGATGATAAATTTGACACCCTTCGAAACCCATAAACATTATTCTACTATGTTATCCGTTACCCATATTTTTAAATTTAGTCCAACACAAACCCTTCAATATCTCGATTCGAACATAAATGGAATTACACCACTTTCAAAATAAACGGTCCATATCTCACAAGGGAACATACCTTGCCCGTACACGCCGATTTTCATGAAAATTATATGGTAGATAGTTCTTGAAAAAATATTTGTCTATTCGTTTACATTGAAGGGGTGATAACATCCCTCATACCTTGGGGTTGAAAATGTTTATTTTCGAAATATCTCCGTGATTAAAAAGCATACGGAAAGATTTTTTTTTCAATTGTGTCTCTTGAGATTTGAAATTTAATAATATACAACATAATTTCAAAAAATTATTTGTTTAAATAATATATTAAAATTTCGTTATTTTTTGTACTGAATGTTGCTCTTTTTCGTGTAAAATATGTATAAAGCATAGACAAAATTAGAGAATTACGTGTTTTTGGAATTTTTCGTTTGCTTACATTTAACGGTAATTATGTAATATTTAATTTTTGCTCGCTTTGTATGTACAGGGCGTATGAAATTTCTTTGTCATGGCCTGGCAGGCGTTGTTCTACACCGTTGGATTGTTCGACAGTTGCAAAAAAAGCTACCACAATATTTGCAAAAGCCTTGGAACTTAAGAAGTCACATTTTTTTATTAGCTCGTCGAATTCATCTCGTCGAGTAGGTAAAATTTCTGAAAGGAACCATACGTCAGAAACGAACCGTTCTCGTGCAAATTAATGTTAAAATTGCAGATCCGTGATTGGCTTTCCTATCTGTCGGACAACCTTTCGGACTAACACATAGAGAAAAGAAGCACACAAATTATCGTTATTGCTCGATGTATCTCATTTACTATTTCGAAAACCTAACGACGCACAGTGGTCCAGAACGAGCGATTAGCCGCGCTTTTGCCAAAAAGTCGATTTTCTCGAATTGTTTTTTTTTTCATTATATTGAATCCTAAATGTCCATGGATGTCAGAAGTGGAAAAATTAATGAAATCCAACAAAAATTGTAGTTACAACAAACGCTTAAAGTTGGAACTTTTTCTCGAGACCAATTTCTATCGAAAAAACACGTTGTCTTCTTCGTGACATTCTGACGAATCTATCTTACTTTTTCTAATGATTTTTTTTTAAATTAAAGAGCATTCTTCTACGATCAAAATGCATATGCTGAATATGAAATTAGTGTTTGTAGTTTATTCAAAAAGTAACGTTCAATAAATGAGAGAAAATCATCAAAGTTTTCTATCATTGACAGTCAGCATCTTTTATCTACCGTATATATTCGTAGTTTGACATATAAGGCCCTTCTCTGTAAGGTCTCTGCTATGTGATCCTGCAAAAAAACGATCCCAACTCGTCCCACAAATTTGATTTTTTATTGTTTAAAGAGTTGCGCGCACTCCAGCGGCTGCCCGCCGCTAGAGTCTATCATGGGTTTTAAGGAAATCTTTCTATGAATTGGCTAAATTAGAAGAGGGTAAACAGTTAATCTGGTGTTGTAAATGAGTATTCGACATTTTTGTCTACATGTAGATCAAACAATATCGTTTTAAATGGATTCGGAAAACTATCAGAGCGGTTTTACTGCAACGCCATGCGGTTTACAACATCTCGGAATTCGCTAAGCCAACTTGTAAAAACCGAAAGTTAAATAGAAATCCTCATCGGCAATTACAAGTCGATAGTTTCTTAAATGTGGGTTTTACAACTTAACGGCTCTAAGTCAACCAGTAGGTCGCACATGCTATAAACCGCGGGCGGCGAGGAAGCCGAAAATGTTGGCCAGCGGATGAGTCAGGTAAAACGTTTTTTTCTTCTAATTATCCTCCGTCTTGGCAAAAATAACAAAATGTGGAGGGAGGTTTTCCTAATCAATCATTTGCATAAACCAATAATTTTGTAAAAGGGAAAAGCTCCCGTAACTTTGCTCCGCCTTATGACATTCCGCCCGACTTTTGAGTCCGCCATTTTGGTTTTGGAAAGTTAGAGTTCAGATTCGTAATCAGCGACCTAAAAAACATAAGAATACTAATTTTTAGTTAAATCGGATGTGTTTTGCGCTTTTGGGAAGGATTTCAAAGAGATCGAAAACTGTGCGTTGGTGCCTGAACAGCTAAATCGAAGTTCTGGACCACTGCGCGACGGTGGCACACTATACGGGCTTTGAATATGGGTGACGGGGCCAACGAGACAGTAACAAAAACTCATGTGTTTATGTACTTCTCTCCGGATGGGCCTTTGGGAACACCTGAAGCCGATCGCAGGCCGTTGGTACCTACCTTATGAAGATATTTCGAAAAAATTATTTTCAACCCCAAAGTTTGAGGAGTATTATCACTCCTTCAATGTGGACGATTGCCGGTATAAAAGAGTACATGTCAAATATTTTTTCAAGAACTATCTGCCATAAAATTTTCATCGAAATCAGCGTGTACGGGTTCGGTATGTTGCCCCGCCAAACATTGTACCTAAATGTGTTACACGTTCCGGTAACATTGGTGAGCAAGATTTTTAGTCCAAAGAATATTTATGTTGGTTCTGGTCGATTTTGTTGCACTAAACACGAATATGGAGTCCGTTTTTCTCCAGCAGAAACAATTTTTGGGAAAATCAGTTTTAGAAGTGTTAAGTGGCACGCGTGTTTTTTCACAAAAGGTTTCAGAGCTTTGTCGTAGAGTAAATCGAACGGAGTTCTGTCAGTATTCGCTCTGGTATTTCGTACTTTTTTGCATCCTTGCATGTTCTTACTCAAAAGGGGAGGAGAGGACCTGGGGATCACCGATTTTGCTCAGATTTGGTACACGTCTTCTACTCGGCAAAGAATTAGACACGTGTTTTGCCAAAAGTGTAGATAAGTCCAAATTTTGGAAAAAATTGAGTTGAAACAGAAAAGTTCACCAATCGACTCGAAACTTTGTAGGCACGTTTTACGAGCAAAATTGAGGTATACATATTTTTTTATTTCGCTGTAAAAACGATTTAAAATATCGTCATGTTCCGTTAGTACCTTAGAGTTAGGTCGTTATTCAACGAAGCGACATGGCTGAGCAGACAAGGAAGTGATCTGCGGATACTGTGGACCCTAGATCGATTTCCGTATGTTGCATTTTGGAACCTCGATTTTTTTTCTTTTCTTCCTGCCCTCTAATTTCATCTTATTTCCTTATGGGATATGTTTTATTTATTTTCACATATGTGTTGTATATATTTTATATACTCTGACTTCTATTTTATATTCTATTTTACTTGCGGATTTCAATGTTAGGATTACAAAGCAGCCAACAATTGTGTATTTTAACAATTTATTTATTTTTGTACATTATACATTTGTCTGGATGATAAGCGCCGTAGAAACATAGGCGTTGCTTGTATTTTCAAATGTTTTTAAAATATCGTTGTAGGGACGACGGTTTACAATCCGGTGGCCACCTTTGCCTTAATTCCGGGCGGCCGATACTGTGCTGGGCCCGTTAGCTATTTTTAATTTAGCACTTTTCTGGTCCTAAAGTAGTAAAGTAGTCCCACGGGTCTAGGACCGCCTGCGGTAGGTAGGGGCCGAGTCATAATCCGCCGAGAAAAAGAAAGTGCATGGTCTAGGTGAATACTTTGCCTTCATGACATGTTCCTGGTGTACACATGACATTTGTTTTAAATGTTTCTGTGACGCTTATCATCTACACAAATGTGTAATGTATAGAAATAAAGAAATTGTTAAATATATAATTGTGGACTTTTTTGTAATCCTAACAGTATAATGCGCAAATAAAATAGAACATAAAAGAGAGGTCAAAGTATATAAAATATATACAACACTATATGAAAATAAATGAAACATGTGCCATAAGGACATGAAATAAAATTAGAGGGCAGAAGAAAAAGAAGAAAACGAAATTCCAAAATGCAACATACGGGAATCAATTTAGGATCCGTACTATGCACAGACTAATTCCTTCTCCGCTCAGCCACGCCGCTTCGTTGAATAACGTCCTAACACTTAAGGTACTAACGGGACATGTCGATTTTTGAAAACGTTTTTAGAGCGAAATAAACCTTAATTGTGCTCGTAGAACGTGCCTCCAAAGTTTCGAGTCGATCGGAGAACTTTTTTTTTAATTCTAATTTTCAAAAATTTGGACTTATCTACACTTTTGGCAAAACACGTGTCTAATTACTTGCCGAGTAGAACACGTGTACCAAATTTGAACAAAATCGGTGACCCCCAGGTCTGGTCCTTCCCTTGTTAATCCCAGACAAGCACCCTAAAATCAAACGTCTGTTGTATCCGAAACGAATTCAAGACTAACAAACGCGGAAGCGGTTATGATTCCCTAGAAAACTGTGGTCAATGAGGTAGTCAATTTACGTGCGATTTCGACGGACAAGACCGCTGATCCATATTTAGTCAGAGAACCGAATGTCTTTACACGGGAGCTGTGCGTAAAGCTGTGCGATTTAAAGTGAAGGAATGTTAAAATGGGACGGTTAATAGCCCGGATATAAAAATTAAGGAAACTTACTTTTATTTCAGAGATGTTAATAGGGCACTCGGAAGAACATTCGGTGATTCAATCACAACAACAACAACAAACACTTTTAATGCCGAGACTTTACACAATGTTTTTTGATTGACAGCCATACTTGAATTGACTTCACCTCACTTCACTTCACTTCACTTCGCTTCACTTCACTTCACTTCCCTTAACTTCAATTCTTGGGTTTTTGCCTTTATGACTTTTTATTAACTGATGTCCGACTTCTTTTATCTAACTGAGCCCAATTTTCCAAGGGTTCTTATATCCCTTTTGCATTCCTACTCTACGGCTTAAAACTACGAATGACTTGGATTGCGATTGGGCCATGAGTCGAACGACGGGATTCTAAATCTTTCTCACTGCGTTAGAATTTTGTGTTGGAGACAAATCATAGAGAGTCTTATCGAGGGGTGGAGTGAACTGATTGTGAGATCGGCCTGTCGCCGAGCGCTTTTTACGGTACCGTAGTTTAGTCTACTTCTTCGACTCATTTTATCATCTTAACGCATCAAGCTTGTTTTTTCGAGTCACCCCAATGTTAAGAATTTCATTCCTGTTACTCGCAATTATGTTCTTAGATTATGACATTTGTCCCTGAATGATTATGTGATATAGGATAAGGTTTGTTACGGACGTAACATCAGTTTTACGTCGCGGCGAAACCATCGGCACCCATTGATCAGCCGACGCTTCGGCGACGCAGAATGTCTACGCTTACAAATTCGGCCAATTCTGACGTATGCCCGTCCCTGGACATACTACTCAAAATAATACACTAATGCCATTATAATAATGCACACGAGGTCGATTAACATACTACATTGTAGGGTTGCACTATTTACAAAACGGGAATAAGAAGCATATAACAAAATAAACAGCGACAAAAAATAAAAAAAGTTTACATTTGTTCATAAACGCTGATGTAACGTAAGAATGGCTATTAACGAAACACAATTATTCATTAGCAGTATTTGGATCAGAGTCCTTCTTCCAAAATCGCAAGTTTGCGGATTCCCATACGCCTTGATATGGTCTTTGCGACATTTAGTGACCTTCAATATCTGCGATTACATATCTATCCATACATAATTCTTTGACAATTTCATAAGGACCTCTCCATTTCGGCAAAAGCTTTTTGGCAATACCCGGAGTACTTTCGAAGTTATTCACCATGACATAGTCACCAATTTTATATTTACAAGGGACTTTATGTTTCTTATCATAATATAATTTATTATAATCTTGCGCTACTTTAATATTTGTTTCGGCCTTATGTCTAACATTTTCTAAATTTCTAGTCTGAATGTATACGCTATCTTCTAAAAAATCGCGAAGTTTATCAATAAGCTTGCCTTTCTGCATTACTCCAAAGAGTAATACGCTAGGCATCTCTTTCGTCGTTGCGTTAACGGAATTGTTGAATAAGTATTCTATCTCGCTTAAAACTTTGTACCAATAACGACCCTTCGTATTATCAGTCAATTTCGCCAACATGGGAATAATTGTTCCATTAAACCTTTCGATTTGACAGTTGGCCTGAGGAGATGCAGTCGCAACTTTAATATGTTTTATTTCTGATTCCGACATAAAATCTGTGAATTCTCTTGATGTGAAACAACTACCTTTGTCTGATATAATGGTATCCGGTTTACTATAAGAATCAAAATATAGCTGTAAGTAGTTTATAACTTCTTTAGTTTTGGTACTTTTCGTCACGAATAATTTAATAAATTTCGTAAAAGCGTCGATAACTAAAAATATACATGCCTTTCCGGAATGTGATCTTTCTACTGGACCGAAATGGTCAATGTGCACAATCGAAAACGGTACGTTCCCCTTTGGAATGCTGTGTATACGGCCTGGTTGTTTGCCCGTATTTCCAGAGTAAGCGATACATTTCAGACAGTTCTGAATATGTCAATTAACTTTGTCTCGTAATTTGGAAAACCAATAAGTTCTCTGTATTAGTTCACACACCTTATCTATAACTAAATGACCGATCTCGTCATGATACTTATACATAACGCTTTTTTCCATTCCTTCGGGTACATAAAATAAAATGTCATCATTCTTCTTACGATAAACTATACTATTCCTCATCTCGAGTAACTTATTCTCCATTTTCTGCAATTTTTCCTTCAATGCTTTAATCGTGTTATCCTGATTTTGACTAATTGCTGGACTAACTTCAAACGGATTGTTTTCAACGATGAGTATGTGGTTCGTTCTGCTTAGTGCATCCACGTGGACCATTGATGTACCTGAACGATGTTCCATAACGTAATCGTATGGTTGCAATTCGAGAATCCATCGAGATATTCGGGGATTTATATCCTTTTTATCCAACGTAAGTTTGAGCGAATTGCAGTCCGTGATAATCTTAAACTTAATACTGTATAAATGAATTCTAACACGTCTCAGAGCATAAATGATTGCTGACGTCTCCAGCTCGTAACTATGGTAGCCACTTTCGGCAATCGACCCGCGCTTGGAAAAATAAAATACAAGGTGTAACTTTTGGTCTGTTTTCCGCTGTAGCAATACTGCACCGAATCCTAAACTACTTGCATCGCAATGTAGTTCCGTTTCATGCCGAGGATCATAAATAGACAAAATAGGAGCTTCCGTTAAATTTTACTTTAATTTCATAAATGCACTTAACTCTTCCTCACCAAACTTGAATGTACTATCCTTCTTTAAAAGATCATACAGGGGTTTAGCCGTAATTGAGACGCCTTCTACAAAGGGTCTAGCAGGATAAGGGGGTCAAAAGTGCCCTTGAAGCAATTTTATACCACGATGCGTCATTCGATAGGTAACCATAAGAAACCATCGTACACAAATTTTTAATCTGATAGCTTGACCGGGAGGGTAGTTATGGGGTAAACTCTAAAAATCAGTTTTTGCCTCATTTTCGCCACTTAATGATGTGTAAAAATGTGGAAAAAATTCTGACACATTCTAAACATGATTGCACACGTTACGAATGATTTTCAGATTCTTCCGTTGTAAGTGCCACGCGCAAAAAATCAAAAACGAAAAAAAAATGGGGAAAATATAGATTTTGTCTAAGAAAGTTCTAGAAATTTTGTCTGTAGAAAGTTGCTAGCAAATATTTAGGACCGTATCGTGCTATCCGCGCATTAAGAAATAACAGATATATTGTATGTCAAGTAGACGACCACGAAGGTCCGATAAAAACGTCGACATGAGCTTACTACGTGAACCGTGGTCATATAACGTTGTAAGTGATGAATCTGACGATGAGTGTAACTGCGTAAACAAGTGCGATATCAGGGACTGATATTGTAAGAAGTGGTTCAGGTGGATCCTTTTTAGTTTTATTTGACGACGGACAGAGTAACGACTTACAGCAGGTTTTTAAATACAATGACTGATTTTGCGGTTTTTCGGTGGTCTTAAATACATAGCGTTCCTTTGTCTCGAGATAGGCGTACGTGCCTATCGACGGGGCAAAAGTTCTATTATATTCCGGAAATGCACCGGCGACTAAGAGTAAATAAGAGGCGGAGGCCTAAGTTTGCCTAGCGGTCGACGGTCAAGACTGAGGCTTATCTTACATATCGTGCGCAGGATGGCCGAGTGTAGGGTGAACGTTTTGGAATGCATGGTCTGCGTGTAACTGTTTGTAAGGATTTGTCTGGTGACTGTTTGGACGACGTGTGAATGATAGGCGTGAAACCCTAGTGTGACTGAAGAACGCATGATTGTATAAACAAGAGTGAATTGTGGAAGAATACGAGTGCTGCCCGAAATCGTGGCGCGGGAGTATCCGGCGAAAAGGGCAACACTGTATGAAGGGGAGTGGATATAAGTGAGTGAGATCGGAGATCTAGTTTAGTTTTTGAGTAAGAGCCTAGGGAGAAGCGTGTACTGTGTGAGATTGAGTAAAGTATTACCTGTACTATTTATTATTAATCATTAATTAACCATTATTTACGGAAAACCCAATTGACATTTCCTACATCAATAGTCTGCAATTCGTCCTCGACTGAGGAACAACAATATAGTTTTCGATTCCACCTCAACTTAGGAATACTTCCTACAATTTCAAACTGTCTCGCCTGACATATATTGTTACCTTTAACTGTTGCGTTTAATTCTTGAGATGTTTTAAGTGAAGATAAATACGTAAGTTCAAGCTGAGTTTTACATAATTTGGGAAAGAAATAATCTAGGCTGCGTTACATTAACTTGTACCGAAGCCTACACGTCACAATCGAGCCTTCGAACGAGACGTGCACTCAATTCATTGTTTAACCCTTTCGCTACGGCGCACAGTGGTCCAGAACGTCGATCTAGCTGTTCAGGCACCTCGCACAGTTTTCGATCTCTTTGAAATCCTCGTCAAAAGCGCAAAACACATCCAATTTGGCTAAAAATTAGTATTATGTTGTTTTTTGAGTCGCTGATTACGAATATGAACTCAAAATTTCCAATAACAATATGGCGGATTCAAAAGTCAGGCAGAGTGTCATAAGGCGGAGCAAATTTACAGGAGCTTTTCCCTTTCACAAAATTATTGGTTTATGCAAATGATTGATTAGGTAAACCACCTACCACATTTTGTTACTTCTGCCATGAGGGTGGATAATTAGGAAAAACCGTTTTTATCTGACTCATTCGGTGGTCAACATTTTCGGCTTCCTCGCCGCCCGCGGTTTATGGCATGTGCGACCTGCTGGTTGACTTAGAGCCGTTAAGTTGTAAAACCCACATTTAAGAAACTATCGACTTGTAATTGCCGATGAGGGTTTCTATTTAACTCTCGGGTTTTACAAGTTGGCTTAGCGAATTCCAAGAAGTTGTTAACTGCATGGCGTTGCACTAAAACCGCTCTGATTTTTTTTCGAATTCATTTAAAAGGATATTATTTGAACTACAGGTAGTCAGAAATTTCGAATACTCATTTACAACACCAGATTAACTATTTACCCTCTTCTAATTTAGCCAATTCATAGAAAGATTTCCTTAAAACCCATGATAGACTCTAGCGGCGGGCAGCCGCTGGAGTGCGCGCAACTCTTTAAACAATAAAAAATCAAATTTGTGGGACGAGTTGGGATCGTTTTTTTGCAGGATCACATAGCAGAGACCTTACAGAGAAGGGCCTTATATGTCAAACTACGAATATATACGGTAGATAAAAGATGCTGACTGTCAATGATAGAAAACTTTGATGATTTTCTCTCATTTATTGAACGTTAATTTTTGAATAAACTACAAACACTAATTTCATATTCAGCATATGCATTTTGATCGTAGAAGAATGCTCTTTAATTTAAAAAAAAATCATTAGAAAAAGTAAGATAGATTCGTCAGAATGTCATGAAGAAGACAACGTGTTTTTTCGATAGAAATTGGTCTCGAGAAAAAGTTCCAACTTTAAGCGTTTGTTGTAACTACAATTTCTGTCGGATTTCATTAATTTTGCGATTTCTGAAATCCATGGACATTTAGGAATCGATATAAAGAAGAAAAAAAGCGATTCGAGAAAATCGACTTTTCAGCAAAAGCGCGGCTAATCGCTCGTTCTGGACCACTGTGCGGCGGGCAGTGCCGCGGAGTCCCTCGTGTGGAACGGAGCGTTGCGCTAAAAGTGGGAACATTAAACGCGCGTAGTCTTCAGCATTCGGGGCCCAATATTCTGTCTTAAAAACGCCGTTGGGACGCTGCTTTTAAAACCAAAATGATTTGTGTTCACAACAATGTGTTTGTAATTTTTCCATGACCGTATTTGTCTTAACTTTACCTGTCCATTCAACTTGTCTTAACTTGTGACTTCATTTTTGTGGCCGGTGACTATAATCACCCGTCGTGCATAGGTGGCATCTTGTGCTCGGTGAATATAGTCACCCGTCATGTGTGGGTGTCGTTTTGTGGCGAATGACTATAGTCACCCGTAGTAGCGAAAGGGTTAAACATGTTTAAGTGTTCATAACATTAAAGTAATATGCATCGTTATATTCGGGTAGGTTTATAGAATTATTTTGGGCAAAAAAACTTTAAGTAACTTTTACGGTTAAAATAAAAAAAATTCTGAAAATTGAAGATTTCTATTTTTTTCAAAACTGACTTTGTCAAAAGCAAACCCTCATGAAGAACAACGGACTTCATATTCGTATTAAGCGCAACAAAATCTGTAAAAATCAGCATTAAAATTCTGTCAGCAAAAAGAAGTTCAACTTTGTAGATCAGTGTAATGTGCCGTAACAAAAAATTGGAGGCACTATTTGATAAATAGTATTGAAGTTAATCTCTTTTTTTCATGACAGTCGAATGGAATGAGCGTCGATAAAGCCACAATGCTCGTGCTTTACATGATCCTGAAAGTCTGGCAAACCTTTATGTACTCCTGGGGTGGACACATCATGACGGTAGAGGTTCGTTCCTAATGTTGCTACATGAAATCACAATCTGACTCTGGGTGAAATTATACAATAATTACTTGACGATCGTTTATTGCAAAGATTAGCGGTATATGTTACCGTAAAATATCAATATATACATGTGGGAGAGGAAAAAAACCACGGGAGTTACCTTTACATAAAAACAAAAAAACAAGTTAATCTTTATTCAACGTTTGTTCTGCTGAGCTAAGATGACCTCACGATACGTCTTTCTACGAGCTACTGCCTTTTTCTGCCTTACTCAACTTTTTAGCGCGCTTCGGTAGCGCATCACACACACACACACACACACACACATAAATATAAAACATGCCAATAAAAAGGTTATTTTCAATGTAAGCACGTGTGATCTTATTCTACTTTCCTTCTAAAATTGTTCGGAGTTGTTGGTATACCTATAGGAAAAAAGTTCGGCGTGCAAAGGATTAACAATGAAGGCGATGAATGGGTAGAGGAGAAACAGAGGCAAAAGTACCAACTTACGTTTTGCTTACTTCTTCCGGGTTGCGGGTGGATTTAGTAAACACTTGGTTATTTAACATTACAAGAAACAGTATATTAAGATATTAATTTATATTATGCTACACCAACTTAGGCACTAAAACTTAAACCGGAATTAAAATTAGGTGGATTAAAGCGACCGCGAATGAACTTTTAATAAAATGAAATAACATGCCTCCTAGAAAGGTTGAGATATTTTGTAAAAACATGTCTAGAGTTTTTTAGAAGTCAAGGTATCATCATCTGCGCGCGGTGACGGCGCACGTTTCTCTTTATATTTGGGCCCTTAAGTGGGTATTAGGTCCCATGGTGGAACGCAACTTATTGCCATCGCCGACGAACTGAAACGATATTTACTAATTAACCGTCGGACGTAACAATACGTAATGGAATATTATTTTCCATGTATCATTTTTGTGGTCAAAAACAGCTTGTATACAATAAGTGTAACGGTAAAGTTAATTAATGTAGGAACGGAATTTTTCCTACGCTCAAATAGTATTAATTTTGGAATTAGTGAGTGTGGATGGATTGTAAATAAGCGAGAGTGGATGTTTGAAGTACGTGATTTGGAAGGCGACGGATGTCAGGGCTAGCATGAATGTTTAGTCTGTAGAGAAAGAGAAAATGAGTGAGTGCAACAGAGAACGCATGCTGTGAGAAAGACGAAGAATTCATGCTGTGAGAAAGAGGATCGAGGGTGGATGCGAGCGAGGATTTTTGGGAAGAGGCAGTTGTCGAGTTGAGTTCATAGAGTCGAGTTGAGTGGAGATATACAGAGTGGAGATTTAGAGCGTTAGAGTTATTTTAGTATTGTTTAGAGTATTGTATTTCTATATATATTGTAGGAACGTAATTTTTCCTACGCTCAAATAGTATTAATTTTGGAATTAGTGAGTGTGGATGGATTGTAAATAAGCGAGAGTGGATGTTTGAAGTACGTGATTTGGAAGGCGACGGATGTCAGGGCTAGCATGAATGTTTAGTCTGTAGAGAAAGAGAAAATGAGTGAGTGCAACAGAGAACGCATGCTGTGAGAAAGACGAAGAATGCATGCTGTGAGAAAGAGGATCGAGGGTGGATGCGAGCGAGGATTTTTGGGAAGAGACAGTTGTGGAGTTGAGTTCATAGAGTCAAGTTGAGTGGAGATATACAGAGTGGAGATTTAGAGCGTTAGAGTTATTTTAGTATTGTTTAGAGTATTGTATTTCCTATATTTAATAAAGTTAATCATTTGTTTTTAATTACACGCGTTTAGTTAAGTTCCTAGGCTACGGTATTGTTAATTAATTCTAAGGGCATCTGTTCCGTTTATTCGAAGACGAGCATCGATATTCTTTGATTGCTCGTCTAAGATTAAACTTGAATAGGACCCTATAATATTTAATAAAGTTAATCATTTGTTTTTAATTACACGCGTTCAGCTAAGTTTCTAGGCTACGGTATTGTTAATTTATTCTAAGGGAATCTGTTCCGTTTATTCAAAGACGAGCATCGATATTCTTTGATTGCTCGTCTGAGATTAAACCTGAATAGGACCCTATATATTTTGGGGGCTCGTCCGGGATTGAAAGAAGCCAGAGCAATTAGCATTATCGCTTAGCCGCGAACGCGTGTGAGAAAACGGTGATTGACGTGTGAGAGAGTGAGAAACTAAAAAATAGAGACAGTCGGAGTGAGTGAAATGGATTTCGCGCTGATAAATCCAACAAGTTTTACCGTGGCGCAATTGAAGCAGATATTGCAAGCCAAGGATCTGTTAACTACGGGTAACAAAGCGGAGCTGATAAACCGTTTGACGGAAGCCGATCCAACGGGTGCGTGGAAAAAAGAAATTGTCCAGGGTGCGGCAGAAATGCCAGAAGGAAGTGCGTCGGAAGAGATAAGTGAGATGCGCACCGTACAGTTTAGCCAGAGAGAGAGAGAGTGGTTCCGTCAGCAGATGGAGATTCAGAAGAAAGAGAAGGAATTGGCCGAGCGAGAACTCGCGATCGCGCGACAAGAAATCGAGATGCTGCGGCGATTTCAGGAGATGAGCATCCAGAGTGGAGTTACACGAGAAGGTGGAAGCAGAGTAAATTCACCAACAGTGGTGGAAAACAGTGTTAAGTGTAGACCAAATCTGCAAAACGTAGCCGATTTGTTAAATGACTACGCCGGTGAGAGAGGAGAATACACTAAGTGGGAGAAACGATTACGATCGCTTGTAACGATGTACGATCTGAACGAGGAGGAGACGAAAATTTTAATCGGAATGAGACTTAAGGGTAAAGCGAATAGGTGGCTACATTCGAGAGCTGAGTATGTAGACCTACCTGTTCCTTTGTTGATTGACGAGCTGCGCGATATGTATCAACGCAATTCAAATGCGTTAGTACTTCGGGAGGAGTTTGAGAAGAGAATTTGGAGGAAAGAGGAAACATTTGCGGAGTATATGCATGAAAAAACAATTATGGCAAATCGAGTGCCTATTTGCGAGAGTGAGCTAATACTATATTTGGTAAAGGGAATACCAGACCCTAATTTGCGAGACCAGGCGCGCCTCCATAAATTTCGAACCAAGGCCGAAATTTTGGAGGCATTCGAGGACATCATGCTGCGAGTACCTACGTTTTCCAACCGACCAGCGTACTCGAAGGAAAGCGGTAGGACCGATCAGCGTTGGAGGGACGAGAGGGGCGCCAGGGCGGAGGGACAACGTGGAGACGTTTGTAAAGAGAGCGGTAGGACCTATCAGCGATGGAGGGACGAGAGGAGCGCGAGGGCGGAGGGACAACGAGGAGACCCGCGATTTTGTTTTAACTGCGGCAAGCCAGGGCACCTAGGAGTCGACTGCCCAACGAAAACAGATGGTGTGCGGTGCTTTAAGTGCGGGAACCGTGGACACATTGCGTCGAGGTGTGTAGAGTATAAGAAAGTTGAGCAGGTACATGAGAGTTGTATTGTTAGAGAGGTACACCGGAAAAAGTACAGCAAAGAAGTAAAAATAAATGGTAACCGTATTGTAGCGTTGGTTGATACAGGCAGCGACATATCGTTGATGAGGTCTGATGCATATATTAAATTGGGAGCACCTAGATTAACATCAAAGCAAACTAAATTTCGCGGAGTAGGTTCAGATAAAAATTATACCTTAGGAGAATTCAAAACAGAGTTAGATGTTGACGGTAATTCATATCAGATTCTAATACGAGTTGTTTCAGATACACTTTTAGACCAAGAATTATTAATTGGAACAGATTTTCTTAACACCGTGAACGTTAATATATCGAGAGGTAATATTTCAATTCAACCGATTGAGCCCGCAGTTGAGAATAATTCGGTACTTCCGAGAGTCTTCAAAATTGATGTGGTTGAGACCAATAACGTAGAGAATAACATAAATATAAATTCAGAAATTGATGATCCGCTACCTGTTATTCAGAATGTATCAGATTTAAAGGAAGATGTAAAATTTGTATTTGAGGAGCCGGAGAATGAAACATGTTTTAATTCATACAGAGCGAGTGCGAAAATAGAGTTACAGAGCAATGAGTGTGAGTTTAAATTCGATGAGAGCCTTTTACAAAGTGACCCGCGTGTTAGTGTATTGCCGAGTTGTATGAGTGTGAGTGAGCGTAGAGAGAATGTGACTGATTGTGAGCGATTGATGAGAGCGCAGCGCGAAAATGAGAGTCGGAGAAAAATTTTGAGTTTAGAGGAGAAAAATCACATTGACGGAGATGTAACGTGCGGAGGCGTATTATTACGGGGAGAGTGGAGCAGTGTGTTTGAGGAGGAGCAAGACGAAATTAGAGAAACAGTTGCGGAGAATTTAGTTATGATGCGCAGAGAAAATTGTAAAAATTACAATAAGCGTAAAAAGATGTCGCGGAGATATCGAGATGGTGACTTGGTTGCGATTAACTGTAAACAAGTGTTACCAGGCCTGAAATTTGCGAATGAGTTTCCTGGACAAAATAAAATTATTAGAGTAATGCATGATAGTAGATATATCATAAGGAGAGTGAGATGTAAATATTATAGAGACAATGATGTTCGAGGGCGAACATCCGTGCAGGATGGCCGAGTGTAGGAACGGAATTTTTCCTACGCTCAAATAGTATTAATTTTGGAATTAGTGAGTGTGGATGGATTGTAAATAAGCGAGAGTGGATGTTTGAAGTACGTGATTTGGAAGGCGACGGATGTCAGGGCTAGCATGAATGTTTAGTCTGTAGAGAAAGAGAAAATGAGTGAGTGCAACAGAGAACGCATGCTGTGAGAAAGACGAAGAATGCATGCTGTGAGAAAGAGGATCGAGGGTGGATGCGAGCGAGGATTTTTGGGAAGAGGCAGTTGTCGAGTTGAGTTCATAGAGTCGAGTTGAGTGGAGATATACAGAGTGGAGATTTAGAGCGTTAGAGTTATTTTAGTATTGTTTAGAGTATTGTATTTCTATATATATTTAATAAAGTTAATCATTTGTTTTTAATTACACGCGTTCAGTTAAGTTTCTAGGCTACGGTATTGTTAATTTATTCTAAGGGAATCTGTTCCGTTTATTCAAAGACGAGCATCGATATTCTTTGATTGCTCGTCTGAGATTAAACCTGAATAGGGCCCTATATTAATAGCATTGTTCTGTCGTACGGAGACAAAAGCGCAGTCGAGGCGAAGCGAAAGTTTGCCGTTGTTTGAGACCCAAGTCTGGCCGCCAGATCTTTTAATATTTACCAACATTTGGCGACCATCACGCGCCAAGGCGGCCAAAACTCCGGTGCGTAAAGAATTAGGCAGCCTTCGTTTTGAATGAACGTTTTCGTTAATCCGGCATGTTGTGTCAGCGGGTGATAAACAAGAACTTCGGCCCGAATGGTCCCATCAACCGCCGCTGACTCGCAATGACAAATCGGTCATAAATCGCGTCTTCGAAGAGAAATTCTGCCGACCGGCCGGACTAGGATTTTTTGGGCACATCTGGTTGCACTTTCCACCCTCACGTAGTCGCAGGGGGTGAGATTCCGCCTCCGTGAGGCCCTTCTCGTCGAGAGCCCCATGGGGGTGGTCACTCCTCTCGGAGGAAAGTGCGACCAATTAACGTCTCGCGCCGCCCAGAAAATCCGAAAACCCCGCCTGCTGAAACGTCGAGAAAATTCAGCAAGCGGGGATGTCCGGCCCATAACTTCACCGAAGATCTTCGGAAGAAAATTCTTCCAAGACACTTGCCTTCCGAACTTCGTGACGGAAACAACGAAACCGCGCTCGCTGACGACCAATTCCGTCACAGTTTGCCATTAAAACTCGAAATCTAAATCTCTCGCGAACCGACAAAGTTCTCCGCCGGTCGAGGACTGTCGCGTAAATAACTTGCTATTCCCGGAAATCGCGAAAGATTCCGCGAGTGGTAAAGTCGACGTCATTCCGAATCCGCGCACGACGTTGACGCCACAACAAGCATGGATAAAACGGCAGCATCACATACTTACATATGTGTTGTACAGGGTGTTTCAAAAGGTTTTGTCACGGCTTGGAGGGGTTGTACTACACCTCGGATTGGATGGAGATTTGTGAAAAAACCTGCCGCAAAATTCGCGGTAAACGAATATGTTAGCTTATTTGTTTGGCCAGCTTTTCGCATCCGTCTTGCTACGTAAAATGTCTGAGAGGAACCATGGGTCAGAAACGAACCGTTCTCTCGCAAATTGACTTTTAATTCGGCCTCCACGATTTAAGTTTCGCTTAGTAAGTGAGACTACCAGTTGGTCGTTCCTGACTTCCTTTCGAACGAAATCTTTCGATGTAACTTTTCGGAGGCTAGGAAGACGTCAATGACCTGCGTTCGGTGTCTGGTTCGTTCAAGGGCCCTCCCGGGGAGAAGAACATAAACACTTGCACTTCTCTTACAAGGTTACTTCTCAGGAAGGTATTCGAAGTGCAACTCATGGATTCGAATAAAATTTTGTGGGCTTGTAGAGTGATCCAAGACAAGAAAAATGGTATACTCCATTCGTGCCCAATCGCCCTTTAAGGGCATGAAATTTAACCTCAAAGTGAAATCGACACTTGCACTTCCTCGCCTATATCTCCTAAAGTACAAAAGATAGAAAAAAATGTTTTAGGTAAAAGTTTAACGGTAAAAGGAGCGCTATAAATTTGCATTGACAAATTTTTAAAAACAACTTTTCTTCTTGAAAAAAAAATTTTTTTTGCGTTATTTTAAACAATTTTGAAATCTCTTTGGTAATGAAAAATGTGGCATTTTTTATTCTGAATTCAACCATAACAATATTTTTATTATTTTCAAACCGTTGTGGTAACCTTTCCTCTAGGTATCCACTTTTATACCAAGAGTATTTAAATAATTCTCTGAATCTCGGGGAAGACAATTGGTTGTGGGTGAGTGATTGCAATTTGATGATGTTATTTCGTAGATGTAAATTTATATTAATATCGTACAGCAAAACTCGATCGGAAAAGGTTCTAACAAAGTTTTTCCATATCCGGAAACCAAAAACGTCCAACGGTTGTATCAAACCTGTCGTCCCTTTCGGTATAGTTAACGTAATAAGTTGCTTGTCACTCGGAATACTTTGCTGAAACGTGGACGGACAATGACCACTCCACGAATCAATTAATAGTACACTTCGAGGCCCAGTCTTTGGTGAAAAGACTTCTGCGAGCCAAGTGTTGAAATGGTGCGATGTTAACTTCCCAGATTTGGAAGCAGCGACAAACACATTATCGGATCTGAATCGGACAATTCAGTGCAAAGTTCATAAGATAAGGGGATAATGATTAATCGAATATATGCGAAAACAGACCAGCAATGGAAGTTGAGGGAAAGAAGAATTAATAAAAACGAAATGATATCGTTAAATGTAATAAAATGGTCTGTTTTCGCAAATATTCAATTAATCATTATCCCGATATCTTATGAACTTTGCACTGATAAATATCCAGTCTCCTTATAAATACCCAGTCTTCGGGTCTGGTATTCATTGTCAGTGTTACTGGAACTCGTTCAACTGCACGTGGCGTTAGCTTTGGATAAAATGGTGTACATAAATCCGACAAACGTTATTAATCTACTAATAGCAATGCTTCACATAACCAGTATTCCACCATCTCCAGTTAATCACCGGGAGGTCGAACTCTCGGAGATCATACACAGAATGATACGTGAGAGTATCACGGAAAATTCATTTACGGCCGACTACGTTATGACCCTGGAATATGAAGATCCAACAAGACCTCAAGAATGTGAATTCGTTCCTGATGAAGGCATTCAGGAAGACGAAGAATATGGCAACAACGAATTTGATGACAGTTGCATCCCAGGCGAAAGTGGTAATGTAGACCTCAGCTATAAAACTCGCGCAGTTGAGTTCTGGAGAAGCGACAAGAAAATGCGTAGGACTCTCGATAGCGTGCAGCACAAATTTCGAAAAGTAAAATCGATTAACCAGTTATATCAATGGGAAGAAACGTTGGCAAGAGGCGGTACACACAGGGATAAAATTATGTCAATCGCGAAATTTGTGCTGGACAAATTTGAAGCTGCTACTGATCGAGGCTCCTTTGTGCACAATACGGATTTAAAGCATTGGGCGCTAGAAGCAAAGGAGGACGTCAATCTGCCAGGATTTAAAGCTAGCCACCAGTGGGTCGTGAATTTCAAGAGAGCGCACAACATCGTTTCGAGGAAGGTTACGAAATTCGTAAGTCGTCCGCAAGCCGAAACAAGCAAAGTGTACAATTGGCAGCCACCGAATTCGTAGAGCAGGTGAAACCGTATATGGCAACGTACGAACCGAATAATATATACAATGCCGATGAGAGTGGATTTAATTTGGAAATTCATTCCGGTCGTACGTTGTCGTATCGTGGTAGAAAGACCGTAGAAGCAGCCGTGCAGTCAATATCCTCAACCACTCACAGTTATACGATTCTCCCTACCATTTCCGCGAGCGGTCAGTTACTGTCACCTTTGTTCATAGTATTAAAAGAACCAAGTGGAGAATTTGGACTTAGGGTAGAAGGAAACTTATTCAGATCGGATAATGTGTTTGTCGCTGCTTCCAAATCTGGGAAGTTAACATCGCACCATTTCAACACTTGGCTCGCAGAAGTCTTTTCACCAAAGACTGGGCCTCGAAGTGTACTATTAATTGATTCGTGGAGTGGTCATTGTCCGTCCACGTTTCAGCAAAGTATTCCGAGTGACAAGCCACTTATTACGTTAACTATACCGAAAAGGACGACAGGTTTGATACAACCGTTGGACGTTTTTGGTTTCCGGATATGGAAAAACTTTGTTAGAACCTTTTCCGATCGAGTTTTGCTGTACGATATTAATATAAATTTACATCTACGAAATAACATCATCAAATTGCAATCAGTCACCCACAACCAATTGTCTTCCCCGAGATTCAGAGAATTATTTAAATACTCTTGCTATAAAAGTGGATACCTAGAAGGAAGGTTATCACAACGGTTTGAAAATCCGGTAGATTTCTGTTTTAAATTTCCTGAAGCAGATAAACTGCCACGTTGTGAATTATGTGATAAGCCTGCTATTATAAGATGTGCTTGGTGCAAAAAGTATCTGTGTGTAGATCACTTTTTTAATGAAGATAGTATTTCGTCTTTTTCACTTTGCGAAAACTATGTCGAGTGAAGTACATGTAATCGCGTGTGCTTACAATGTAATAAAATGTTAAATAAGCGTTTAAAAAATATTTATGTATGTATATGTGGGATATAGTACGATCTGTATTATAAGTCATTAATCTTTATGTAATATTTCATAATTTGCGATTTTTATGTTACCACACCCATCTTCGTCACATAGTTATGTCCTGCAACGAAAATGAGCATTCTTAACCCTTTTAGTGCCGGGCGAAATAGAGGTGCCTATGCGAGAAAAACCGGCCGAATTTCACAGTTTTACAAGGGTTCGGGAAATTGCTTATAAAAACCAAATGAGAAACGATATTTACATGATTCAAAAAGCTGCGTATTATAGATGAAATACAGAACTAAACAATGACACTAGTTTTTTTGTACTCATTTGAGAATTATAGAAAAAACAAAGGTATATATGTTTATAAATGAAGTAAAAGTTGAGTTCTCTCGTACAAAACGTATTTGCACATACAAACAGCCATCTTTTCACCATAATTTTATATGGGTCAATTATTATGAAGCATATACTTTGTATTTCCAATATATTTTGTAACAAGATAAACAATATTACATAACAAAAATAAAACATAACTTGAAGGTACACGGTAGGCGCCAGGCGGATTATCTCTTTCGAAATATATAATTGTTATCGGTAATATAACATTGCTGAAACAAAATTATGTTGTCATAAATATTTATATTTATATATTGCAAATGTGTAAAATTTTATTATTGCAACTCACACAAATAACTTATTTAGCATTCGTGGCTACTAATGCACACTCCATGCAATCCTTTGTTGCACTTATTGCAAACTGTGCGTGATTTTCTCTTTGGGCCACCATCCTTTCTGCTGCACACCACGCAAACCCTTTCCAGTTTTCCACAGCGATTTACGCCGCAGATCGAATATCGCCTGAGTGGCGACCATCGGTGTTTATGTTAGACTTCGGTACCTCCAAGCGATAGGAAAAGGTCGTCGTCCACAAAGAGTTAAAACGAAAAACTATTTTTTTTTAATTCTCTCATAATGAAATTAGATCATTTATAACGTATTACAAATTTATTTTGAGATAGAGTTCTCCCGCAATGCGAATAGTAAAGCGCTACGAGGCGCGGGCCGATATATCGGCTCTGGCACTTCTCGCCAGTGTAGCAGGAGCCGATATATCGGCTCCCGGCACTCAAACGGTTAATATGTAACTCTATATGTTGTTAGCGCGGTATTGCGCGGTACCGCGCGCTGGGGAGTATGTTTTGTCGTGTATCTCTGTAATCCTAGCGGTGTATAATAAAAATATTGTTTTGGTTGAATTCAGAATAAAAAATGCCACATTTTTCATTACCAAAAAGATTACAAAATTGTTTAAAATAACGCAAAAAAAATTTTTTTTTTCAAGAAGAAAAGTTGTTTTTAAAAATTTGTTAATGCAAATTTATAGCGCTCCTTTTACCGTTAAACTTTTACCTAAAACATTTTTTTCTATCTTTTGTACTTTAGGAGATATAAGCGAGGAAGTGCAAGTGTCGATTTCACTTTGAGGTTAAATTTCATGCCCTTAAAGGGCGATTGGGCACGAATGGAGTATACCATTTTTCTTGTCTTGGATCACTCTACAAACCCACAAAATTTTATTCGAATCCGTGAGTTGCACTTCGAATACCTTCCTTGTTAGTGGTTCGGTTGTCGAAATTATCCTCCTAGAATATTTATTCCCAAAGGCGCATTCCTATGCAGGCTGGCCCTTTTCCGGTCCCAGCCCGAATGTTAAGAGGCAGCCCCTCATCTAAAAATCCTTTTACGTCGTACCCAATTTTTATCTCGCTGCATTGCACACTTTCCCACATTCTTTCCCTATCCCAAATCAAACAGGCCCTTTGTTTTCTCCTGGACTAACGAAGACTGCCTGGCGGGTCATTATAGAATCATCCACCACTTCCGCTCCTAGATGCTAGCGATATCACCAAACATGATTTTCCCATTAAAACCTACGTTGCTTCCCAAATTCACAGACGGTTCGAGCAAGTTCCTCTCCCCACCTTTCCTTTTCCCAGGAATATCCCTATCCCCGCCCTTGGGAAAATCAAATATAAAAAGGGAACCTTCGAGAGCCCTTCGGCATTTTTCCTTGATAATTCGTACAGTTGACATTGTAAAAACCTCGAATTCTGTAAACACATTATTTCTAATAAAATAACAGAAGCGTAAATCGTCTTGTGTGGTTCGACGTCACAGTGACCCAGTCCCCCAATTTCTAATGTCGAGTAGCACGCTTCTGCGTAGACTGTTCGAGCCGACAAGGATATTTTGTGCGTTTCTTTCCGAAGGAACAGCTGACTGTCTCACTTACTAAGCGAAAATTCAATCGCGGAGGCCCAATTAAAAGTCAATTTGCGAGGGAATGGTTCGTTTCTGACCCATGGTTCCTCTCAGATATTTTACCTACGTAACAAGACGAATGCGATGAGCCACCCAAAAATCAGCTACCCTTCCGTGAATTTTGCGGCAGGTTTTTTTCACAAATCTCCATCCAATCCGAGGTGTAGAACACCCCCCCCCCCCCCCAGCCATGACAAAACCTTTTGAAACACCCTGTAGAATATAAGGAGTATTACTGGCCATACGTTGAAGCTTGTGGAAAAATCTTAACTTTTTAATGAAACACAATATTTGTACTATAATTTTTTGTATCGTTTATATAATAGTATTTTTTCCTATATGCATTCTTCGTAAAAAAGATTGAAAAGAAAAAGTATCCAAAACAATTGAGGCACTTCGGGTGTCACATTTGTTTGGCGCTTCGTCCCAACATGATTAAATGTTTATAGTATTAAGTAATACACGTTATAGTTAAATGCCACTTTTTTGTTACAGAGCGAAGTATTACAACGCCAGGCCTACTATGCTGGTTGGTATGAACACGAAGAAAAAAACTTTGCAAAAAGCATTCTCCTTGTAACAGTACAGAGGCCAATCACACTGTCGGCTTGCTATTTCTTTAAAATCTCTCTGGACTTTTTCGTCAAGGTAAAGATCTGGATAAAGTCGAAGCAGACATTATCTTCAAGGCCCTATGTTTCCACAAAACTTTTACGATGACACTGTGTCGGTTTTTAGTTTCTTAATACAACAATATCATATTTTTTCTTGCTGCAAACACTCGACGACAAGCAATAATGTATTCGATGTCGTCACAATTTTGGAAATTCTCGAGGAAAACATTAACACCATTACGTTCGCTGACGATTTGCGGCTTCTCTGGTTCGTCGTCTACGTTTGAACTTTTATTAAACGAAGATCTTAATCAAGATCGTCGATTCTTCGAAAGAATAGAGATACCTTTATTGAAAGTATATTTCATGGAAATGATAAAGGTTGGAAGATATTATCGCGTTTTCAAGAGATTGTGAATTAGAGTAATACTTGGATATAACATTATTGAAATAAAAGCTTGAAACTTTTTTTTAGTGTTACCGATAATTTTAACACGCGTCTGTTATCAAGAGCACATGTAACCAATTTGATCGTTCAAGTAATTAAATAATACAGCGATTAGAACTCCGTGTAATGCTTCATTTATTTTGCCTATTAGAAGAGAGTATTCGGATGTTGTTATAACTTAATTAATTCATTCTGTCTCCAATTCTCTAGCGTTCAAAAAAATAACTTAATGTAAGATTTCGCTACAACGAGACGTAAAATTGGGCGTTTTCGCACATAGCTGTCCAGGGAACTCCCTCAGCCGCCGAGGACAATGTCTTTCATCCCTCTTACGGAGAAAGAGGGCCCTTAAAGAACCCTATCGTCGAAGGAAGGAAAGCGCCGTATATATATATATGTGTGTGTGTGCGCGCGCTCGCGCGCGCGCCCGTAAAATCCTAGGCGCATAGAACGCCTAGGATCCGTCAGGATCACTTCTCCTGATAACCTTCTGTGTCAATTCATCACTCGTTCTTGATTATTTCTTCTTATTGAAACTGCGACTCCGCTTGCAGTAGTTGCATCCTGATACACGCCTACATTGTATTGTACCATTCGCGTGTCGGAATATTATATTGTAACTTGAATATATATGTATATACAGGGTGACTACGCAGCCTGTACGCCTCGTGCTGGCTTCCAAAACGTGCATTGCCTGAGAGGTGCTGCGTGCGGGGGTCGTGTGGTGTGAAGGGGCTCATACACTGCATAATGTGTCCCTTCAAGCCATACAACCCCTGTGCACAGCACTCTTCATGCAGTGTACACGCGGGTATTGAAGAATTAGGCAACTGACTTTACTTTTCTTACTACGAGGCTTTGATGGAAAAATTTGTGCGAGAGTTGTTCTCGACCATCACCGACTAGTGGAACAAAAGGGTCATAAACCTTGACCTTGGGCGAAAGTTTCCGAAGAATGCGATAATATAGGTCTCAAAAAGACCCGATCGGTCGACTGCCGGTAGACTCGTAGTAAGAAAGGTAAATCCAGACGCCTAATTATTATTACCCGCGCGCTTTAGTCACTCCTGTGCATATGGCTGCCAAATGTTTAGTAGTTTCAAAAAGTGCAGCGCCCGTCGACAAAAGAAGAGCAGACTTTCGCTTTCTTCCAAATTCCTCTACCTTCCTAGATACCGCCTTCGTTTTTGTTAACCATCTAAACGCCGAAAATGACTCCCTTAAAACGAAATCTTTCGATGTCATTTTTCGGAGTCTAGGAAGATGTTAATGACCTGCGTTCGGTGTTGCGTTCGTTGAAAGGCCCTCCAAGGGAGAAGAACATAAACACTTGCACTTTTCTTACAGGTTCAGTGGTCCAATCCTATTGGAAATAAAAGTGTGGGCGGTAGCTGTTTCAATAAAATATATTTGTTGTATAAACAGTATAACAATATATTAGGTTGGGGAAAAAGAAATCCATTATTTTCTCGGTTGATGGCTGCAATGATGGATATCTCGTAAATTATCGATCAAACAATTTCAGATTCATGCTTGTTAGAAAGGTGACATTTCGCGCTAAAAAAAAATCTTTTGTTGTATTTTGTTTGGTCCATTCAGTTCTGAGTTACAGGGTGTTAAACATGGAAGTCCACAAAGAGAAAATTCGGTACATTTTACAGTTTTTCTTTGATAAAGGCGAAAATGCAAACCAGCCGACTGAAATTGTGAATGGCGTTTATTATGCCAATACTGTAATAGCTAATTACGTGCAATTTCGGTTTCGTTGGTTCCGGTCAGGTATTTTTGATGTTAAAGATGCACCTCGCACAGGTAGACCTGTCGTCGAAAATGTCGATAAAATCACAGAAATAATCGGTGTGGCACCCAAACATCAAGCTTAAAACTGTTTTATGGTCGATCTTTAGCTCCTGAGCGATGTTACGACTGCTAACATGCCGGTAAACTTCAATTATTTCTGTGATTTTATCGACATTTTCAACGACAGGTCTACCTGTGCGAGGTGCATCTTTAACATCAAAAATACCTGACCGGAACCAACGAAACCGAAATTGCACGTAATTAGCTATTAAAGTATCGGCACAATAAACGCCATTCACAATTTCAGCCGGCTGGTTTGCATTTTCGCCATTATCAAAGAAAAACTGTAAAATGTACCGAATTTTCTCTTTGTGGACTTCCATGTTTAACACCCTGTAACTCAGAACTGAATGGACCAAACAAAAAACAGCAAAAGATTTTTTTTTAGTGCGAAATGTCACCTTTCTAACAAGCATGAATCTGAAATTGTTTGATCGATAATTTACGAGATATCCATCATTGCAGCCATCAACCGAGAAAATAATGGATTTCTTTTTCCCCAACCTAATATATAAAGTTAAAATTAATGACACACAAGAACACACCGTACCGGAGGACCGCGAGAAACTTTCTGGAAATAGAAAAGAAAAGCATCGCGAAAAAACAAACATGCGCCAATGAGCAGTCGGTACTGCAGGAAACAGAAAAGCAAAAACGGCGCCTACGTTCAGAAACGCATGTTAGGTAACAAAGGCATACAAAAAACTTTTATTCCAATAAGTTGTCCATTTCCTAATTTCGTTTAGCATGCCTCTGCTTTGATACTTGAACCAACAAGGATATCTCGTGTGATTCTTTCGGAAGGCTCGGAAACGTGGAAGCCTGACTTACTCAGCAAAAATTCAATCACGGAGGCTCAAAAGTTAATTGGCGAGAACGGTTCGTTTCTGACCCATGGTTCCTCTCACACATTTTACCTACGTAACAAGGCAAATACGATGAGTCAATAAAAAAAATCAGCTACCCTTTCGCGAATCTTGCGGCGTTTTTTTTTTTACAAATCTCCATCAGTACAAGGGTATAGAACAATCCCTGAAATCCATGACAAATTATTTTGAAACACCCTGTATATTTTATACATTGTTGGTTGACCATAAATCGTAAAAGACAGCACACCACTTGTGAGCCAGTCACGGATGAGAAGAAAATTAACAACTTCCTTGAACGTTATTTTATCCCGTTTCCAGGTATCCTTTTACGCACACCTCACTTCGGGTACCTATCCCTAAAGGGTCCAATTTAAGTTAACTTCCTGTAACAAAAAAATAATTTAGTGTTGATTTGGCATAGTTGTAACTGAGGGTCGCTGACAAGCGCCCCGGCTATTAATTAACATTCAAATTATATTTCTGCGCTGTAGCGCGCTTGTAGAAACAGTAGATGTGCACACAGGCAAAATTCAGTTACTAGCAGTAGCAGAAGTTTTTCGCTAATATTTCAAAGCTAAAGCTGAACAGATGTTATATGTATAGAAAAAGCTAGTCAAAATCATGATCCTGGCAATATATCCAAAAATCATTTAAATCGATGACGTGGGCCCTCTTCCTTTGCCACCGTGACTTCAAAAAAATTGTTTTATAGTTCCATTGCTATCGTGAGTCTCCAATGGTAAAGCTCTGGACGTGATGATGGGGAGGGGTGGTAGCTGAGTTGATTGATGGTCTGATCGGCACCGATGATGGCTATACGGCTTCTGTCTTTTCTCCTCCTTTCCCAGTCCTTCCAAAAACTGTGTCTCCTCAAGCGAGAAGGGGCACGCAACATTGAAAGTCATTGGCCAAAAAGGCCAAAAGAAGGTGGCAAGTCAGAGAAGGAGAACTTCAGGAGACGGGCGCATTCCCTCAGTACATAGTCACCACACGGTCTGGGGTTTAATTCTGAGTAAACCGAGGGTCCGCCCTCAGTATTTAGACGTGAACAGGCAATAAATATCCGCCAGAGTTGAGACCGTCTCCCTAACACTCCGTCAATGCCCCACTTCCCGAAGAACGCATCGAAACACCAAACAAACGAATAAAAAAACGGCTGGTGCTCCATTTGCGACGAAACAGGTCATTTTCTGTATAATTACCAAATATTTCAGTGCTTCAATATTTTTTGAAAGTACATTTTTGATAACATTAAATCGATATAAATAGACTTTTAGGTTAGCATGTGCTGTATTTATAGATGTTGGTAAGTGTATCACACCAAAAAATATCTAATTTTGACATAAATCCTTTTAGTGCTCAAACAGATTAAGTACTATTTGAGCCTTCCCCTGTAAATGCAGATTTAAATCATTCAGCTACCTATTTATGCCACTTGGAAACACCAGATTGTATGGTTAGTTGTCATTCTAATTAGACTACCATGGCTCTTGATACAATGTCCTAAAATTATTTTCATGGTACAATAAAATTTTAATTATAAATGTCTAAAAACGTGTTGACCATTTGCCCCTACAATGTTATATATTCCTGTTAAGGATGACCCAGTCTAAAAGTATCTCGAGTTTCAACAAAGTCGCAGAGTAAGGGTTTTGTACTCTCCTTGTAAGCAAATGGACATTGCTGTACAGCCCAGACAGACTGGAATATTGCAGCAATATTGCAGCAATATTGCGAATCTTGCACAATATTGCCAATATTGCAGCAATATTGCTGCAACATTGCAGGGCAATATTGCAGCGGGAACATTGCCGCAACGTTGCGGCAACATTGCAGTGGCAATATTGCAACGGGAACATTGCCGCAACGTTGCGGCAACATTGCAGTGGCAATATTGCAGCGGGAACATTGCCGCAACATTGCGGCAACATTGCAGTGGCAATATTGCATCGGAAATATTAAGTTATTAACAATTATTATTTTTATTATTAATAATATATTATAATATAATATTATTAATACTACTAATAATTATTATTAATTATATAATAATTATTAAAAACCATTTTTTTAAATAATTGCTTAATATATATCCTATTTCACAATTTCTAAAAATTTAGCAAAAATTGCTTCATAAATAACAAAGTTATGATGATTTTTGAACGTACAAGTTTACCCAGAAACGTGCGGCCTCAGGTGTATGTCTTACAGATTTCTTTGCGGTCCTTAATGCGTTAAGTTAATAAAGTTTCATTACCATATTTAAGTGCAACTGTAGAACGTAAAATCAAGAGCTGCCGTGACGTAGCAGCAACGTTCTGGGTTCGCACAGAAAAGACTAGGGTTCGAATCCCGTCGTGGGTAATTTAAGTTTTTTTTTCAATCTTTATTCTTATTTATATTCTTTATTCTTTTTTTAAATCTTTTAACTACTTATATTTCACATGTAGAGATGAATAAATGTTTTAGTTAAATATTCCTGCAACGTTCCTGCAACCTTCCCGCAACGTTCGCAACGTTCGCAACGTTCCCGCAATGTTCCCGCAATATTCCTGCAACGTTCGCAATGTTCCTGCAACCTTCCCGCAACGTTCGCAACGTTCGCAACGTTCCCGCAATATTGCCGCAACATTGCTGCAATATTGCCGCAATATTCCTGCAAGCTACAAAGAGGCGGACATAGGAATATTGCAGCAATGTTGCGGCAATATTCCCTGCAAGCTTTAAGGTTGCAATGCAATATTGCTGCAATATTGCTGCAATATTCCAGTCTGTCTGGGAGAGGGAGGTTTTGCATATTCGCTGTCAAAGGGTCCAGCAGGATAAGGGGGTCAAAGTGCCCTTGAAGCTATTTTATTCCACGATGCGACATTCCATACGTAACCATAAGAAACCATTGCACACAAAGTTTTAATCTCATAGCTTGACCGGGAGGGTAGTTATGAGGTAAATTCGAAAAACCAGTTTTTGCCTCATTTACGCCACTTAATGATGTGCAAAAATGTCGAAAAAATTCTGACACATTCTAAACATGATTGCACACAATAGGAACGATTTTCAGATTCTTCCGATGCAAGTGTCACGCGCAAAAAATCAAAAACGGAAAAAAAATCGGAAAAATATAGATTTTGCACTGAAATCTTCAGGGTACAATTTTTAAATAATTACAGTAAGTACCTGATGTAACCATTAATATGCTCAATTTTTTTCATATTTTTGTGATATGGTGCAATACTGTCGGAAAAATCAAAAATCGATTTCTGGGACGCATTTCGGGCTGACAGGCGATCAGTATTTGCTATCTTTGCATTATTTTAATACAGTATATTCATTTGATTTTCGTCATGATCATGATCATTTGGTCATGATTTGCAACGTTTCTGCACACAAAGAAATTGCAAGTGAGTGCAAAGGATTAAATTGATTCAATTATTCGTAAGCTACACACTTCCTTATCTGCTAAAAATACGAACGTCCTTTCAATAGCAGGGATGGCGCAGTGGCTAGAGTTCCTAGCGAAGTAGAAATTAAACACTAGCACAGACGGAAAACCCTATTCAAGTAATGTTCATCTTCTTTAGCAAGTGAATTTTGTATATTCTGTTCTACTTTTATTCTATGCACTATCTCCTTTGATAGTTCTACATCCGATTTAAGGCGTTTCCCGAATTTGTTATTTAGAAAGCACGCTATTTTGCAAAATAATGTAACTTCAGGCAAGAACTTGTTGTCCATTTGGTGATGAAGCAATTTATGTTTCTTGCCTAAAAGACCATGAATTGCTTTAACCACCCAAAGAACTTTAGTTACTCGCCGTGAAGCACTTCCTTCTGCTGTTGTTTGAAAAACACTGAAAAATTGAAAAATGAGTATTATTTGATGTTCTGCAGAGTATGATAAAAAAAAATTATTTTACCTCGTGGGGCTCGAACCGGCGCGCCGGTTGGGACACCGCGGCGCCGTAGATTTAGATTAAATTCGCGGTCAGCTGGAGCAGCATGAAACTTTGAATTGACACCCGGTTGGATAAATACAACATCTCGGCAAAATGAATGCAGCATAGTCGACCCCTCAGCAAGGTTCAAATGCTCAAGTCGCGACCGAATGTCGCTCTTAGGAATTCGCATTCAGCTGCAGCCGCATGAAAACACTGAATCGCCACCCTGCTGGATAAATGAAGCATAATTTCGACACCGTCGTAAGGCTTAAATGCACAGGTCGCGACCGATGTCGTTCTTATAAAGTAGAGGTGTCGAATCGGTGTTTACATTCGGCTTAAGTCGAGCGCGAACGTAGAAAAGGACAGACAGTAGAAGAGACAGAGAGAGCAAGCAAACAAAGCGACGCATTCCTAATGCAACAATAAACTTTCTTATTTAGTAACTTTTCTGAATGTAACTTTTCCCAATGTGTTTTTGAGATTTTTCTGATTAAAATGATACCAAACACGAAATGTTTAAATTATGTAAGTGGTAACCAAAAATATATTATATATGAAGTAAATACAATTCAAACTATGTCGTGTTTGGTATCATTTTAATCAGAAAAATCACACAAATACGTTAGCAAAGGTGTAAAAAAAAATAGACCGAAAATGAAAACGGCGGACCCTCCAATTAGTATTGCCTCACCGATACATTCGGGTGGTATCATGTTACACCGCTCCCTCGTCGAGCATCGAGGTTCGCCAAGGGGGATCCCCCTATGTGGATGAGATAGTCGTGTTGCATTTATCCAGCGAAACTTTTCGTGCACTTCGAGGTTTTGAGGCTTTCGCGGCCATTGTTAGGTATACAATGGTTAGCGTTTTTCGGGTTAAAGCCGCGTTGTGAAATTTGAAAATTCCGACGTTTCGCCAGCATTTCAGCTAGCTTCATCAGGGCAAACTGATACTGAGGTATCCTGTTGACAGCACTCCTATTTATAATGGTGCTCAATGACGCGAAACCGTGCTTCCGGTGTTCTTTTCGTGCACTTATCCAGCTTTTACTGTATACTCGTCATGGCTCGATTTCGGCGACACAAACCAGTGCGCGCTCTCAAACGAGGGCGCCACAGTTAACTGGTTAAATGGCCGTATTCCAGTTATCACGTCAGTTCATTATAAGTCCTCGGAATTAATACGCGGAGAAAAATAGAAACATGACTGGACTTACCGTTCGTTGTCCCTATGACTCGATCGGTGAAGCAGTGTAGTAGCTATCCCTTACTTCCTTCGGAAAGAGAATAAGAGAGACACGATGCAGAGCTTCTATTTAGCCGACGCAGGTTGTGCGGATTGTCTGGTTGTTGGCGCTGCGCCGATGGTTACGGAAACGCCGTGGTCTCCGATTAGAGATTCACGCGAATCAGGATGCAGCACAGTATGCTATATATATCATATATATAGTACTATTGCTTACTGATTTAAAGATAATAGTCTTTACAGAGGTATACTGAACTTTGCTTCATTATTGTGAAGTTCGCTGAATTTTTAATTTTACAGTCCACAAAATTTTTAATTTCTCGCTTTCACAATAATGACGCTAAGTTCAGTATACCTGCTATTTTAAAGGAAAATGTAAATATTCAATTTATCTTTAGAAATTTATTTAAAAGACGTACATACATACTGATTTTTACACGTTTACGTAAAGCTACTCATTTTAAAATTAATATTATTATTGCATACATAACCCTCCTCCTTTCTCAAACGGGCTTGCGATCGTTTATGGCGGAGTTACTGGGCGCATCGAACCCATCAGATATATTTGGGTCTAGTTGGACTGACTTTTCCTGCTTTTCCATTCCTTAATTTTTTCCGAAACTTTCTCTTCTTAGCAACATTTGGCAAACACATGTTTTTATACTACGTCTTCTCTATGCGCTTCGATGCAACAAGTCGCGTGCTCACGACATCTCACGTATTGTTTGAAAAGAGCTGCGTAAGGTTTCTCATGGATTTGAAAGTTGTACGTGTGTTAGTTCTTGTACGTGGCGCCACTAGAACGGAACCCGGCAAGTAGTATTATATGAGTACCAAATTTTGGTATAAGAGTTGAGACCCCCTGGTGGAGAGTCTGGTGAAAAGTGTAGTTTGGGAGAGACAGAAAAGTTAAGATCTTGTAGGAAAGTTTATGCCTTGGAAAATTGAAGTAATTCGTTAGGTCCGATCTCTCGATTAAAATATTCTTTGTTAAAAAATAATAATTGAGTATATTGTTACAAAAGAAACTTAGAAGTAAATATAGTTAATACTGGAACTAACATAGTTAAAACAGTAATTAACAAAACTTACTAAGATATATACGAGGTTGGATTACATGGCATTAGAATAGACTTTCTAGGGGCTTGGAAATGGAAATACTTAGAATTAGACTCGTTTTGTATTAGACGCCGTTAACTCTTAACTGTTAACCCATCCGAGATGGCGATCTTTTTCGAACACGGTCCCCAGGAGCGAAATTTTTTTACTTTATATTGTTCATTTTTAATAAAAAAAATTGTTTACTATGGATATCACCCAATACGTAAGTGAATTCGCATAAATAAGATGATTGCACACCGTGTGTGCAGCTCGCTCCTCAGAAAAATTTTATTGCGAGGAGCGGTTTGAACACCATGTGTGCAATGTAAGGTAAAATAAAAATACATGAATTTAAAACCAAAGTTTCAACCAAATGAATCCATAATTTTACATACCATTTAAATGTCCTCCTTGAGCAAGAATAATAAGACAGCATCTTACTTCTTATTTATTATTTATCTGTGTCATCTTTACGAAAACCAATGCCAAATTTTGTTTTTCTATACTTTACAGATACTACTACTTCAAAAAAAGTCTTATCTCGACGATTACTTTACTCAGAATAACGGATGATTTCTCATTATTATGATTGCACACATAGTGTGCAACCGGTCTTACAGCCTCGGAAATCAATTGCACATACGGTGTGCAATCGGTCTCGAATGGGTTAATGCACTAACTACTGAACTATAGAACTGCTTGCGCCGACACTGTGCTTCTTATTTATACCGATCGGAAACGACTTTATCTTCTGCGGTATTACACAGGGCTAAGGGGAGACTATTGCTTGCACCGCCTATTCCCACCATATCGTCCCTGGAAACCTAAAGCTCAACCAATGAAAACCGAAAACAAAACACTTATCAGTTGCCCTGATGAAGCTAGCTGAATTGCTGGCGAAACGTCGGAATTTTCAAATTTCACAACGCGGCTTTAACCCGAAAAACGCTAACCATTGTATACTTCTTTCATCGTTCAAATGACGACAACGAATGTGCGACTTTTCCGGCCAGTAGCGCGTTAGAATCGAAAATTAGGTCCAAACGTGTGATGTCTTTACCCGTCTGAGGAATCAGACCAAACCATTTGCCACAGACCATGAGGACATTTGCACCCAGTGGTCAGCAGAAAAGAAAATATCTGGGTGGTGGTACTGCTATTCTCACCGGACGTTACAATATATTGTTATACTATCGCGTGAACTATCCACAGTGAGAATGCAAACCACTGTTGGCATCATACTACAAGTATAGCAATACTTAATCACAAAAGCGGGGGAAGTTTGGATCTTTGATGAGCTTTGACGCACTCCGACATGTTTTGCCCTTTAATTTTTCATATTTTGACTATATCAGATATTGAATCTCTTTTTATAAAATTGAATGCACCAAGTTTATTCACCTAAATCGTTTTATATACTCTTCTGTTGGAAGAAATACATTCACCCCCGCGGGTATGGTCATCAAAGAGTTAAACTTACTTGAGGACTGCATGATTTAATTTATTAGATAAGGAAGATTGGACAGGAGAAAGTCGAGGCGCACGAAACGGAAAAGATTATTGAAATTCTCATTTTTATTCCGTTATACTAGAACCGGAATCTGTATTCAACCTTTGTCTTCAGCTTTAAGTATTCTTCCCCGCGTTTCTTAACCGTTTTAGTGCCAGGGTTTTATAAGAATCCGTGTCGGATTGTGCCATACAGCGCGATAGCACTTCATTCATTTATTTGCGAGAAATGTCGATCGACGCGATCGCGCTGCTCTTTTTTTCGTAGAGAAGTAAATTCAATAAAAACAGCTTATTTATGCAGGTGGTTTACGATTATTTAAAAAAAAAATAGTAATTACGAACCAAGCGCGTTGAGAATTGACGGTCGTGACCAACCATTCCGACACAGATCACAACAGTCCGCGAACAGCGCGATCGCGCAGCGTGGCACTAAAACGGTGAAGCACTCTTCTCCGAGAACACTTGCGTTTTTAGCGCCCCCAGAGAATTTTCCCGCGTGACTCCACTTTCTCCTTCCTAACCAAGGTCGGACCACCACCATGGACACTGATTGGACCAGGAGGAAGCCTGGGAGAGCATCTAACGGACTGCGAAACAGAAAAGGACATCGAACGAGGGAAAATCAGAGGAAAAGTTACATCGGAATGTCGACACATGTCGGACAATATAGATCGGAGAGAAAATAAAGTACATGTCATTCTCAACGGCGTTTGGCCTCTTTTTTATTTTACTCCACGCGAGCAGAGCGGTTCAACGCTCCATGGGCACTGATCTACTCTCATCGTTACGTTCTACCTTGAAACGCAACAATATGAAAATTAGTTCTAGTACGCGGCTTCCTCCCTAGGCGGCAGCACATCTGTGAACGAAACTTAAAGTATGGGAGTTGACACCTCCTGGTTCTGAGCGTTCTGATATGAGCAGCTGATTTAAGATAGGTTAAATTAGGTTAGGTTACAAAAAGAATGTGTAATCATGTTATTTAATCAGTATGACTTCGCATCCGGAGTATATCTTTAAATAAAAATTTACTTTTATTTTTTTCCTGAGAGATGCCTGCCATGAAAAATTTATTCGCGTACCATAACTAGTACGCGTATTGTAGGTTTCCGATCCTTGTCTTTAATTCTAAATTGTGCTAACTGAATTTATAATATAACCTTTGCAATCAGTAATATAAAAAAGTACAATGTTAAGAAAAGTCATTTAACATTGGAAACACATTTTAATTTCTTGCATTCCAATAACAGTGATAAGTGCTATACTATATATTAATAGTGGTACAACATTAAAAAGAATAATATGATTGAATATTTGATCTAGCAAACAACAAAAAGAATTAAAATAAAAAAAAGTCTTTTGAATCATTAGAGTTCCTCTTTGAACTCTACAATGTATCAGTCGCATGTTATGTTACTTAGTTTGGAAGTAATTCATAAATTTCTATCCAATGAAAACCATCATTTTCATATGTCACTTGAAATTCTATCAATTAATAACCCGACTCATAGTAATTTTTTATCACTGGAAATATCTATTCCCAATGAGTTTTTAATATTTATACACTGCAACAGAGATATTTGTTACTTAATAGACTGTGTACATTTTAAAATTGACATTAGAATGATTGCTTGGAAAAGATGAAAAATGACTTTCAATATGAACAGTGTGGTGTTATTAAATTAACTTAACAGAATATGATAATTTATCAAACCTTATATATTCAGTTTAATATAATAGTTATTTTATTAAATAATTTTATACAATTTTATTGAGAGCAAAATAAAAATGTGAAACGAAACCATGTTAGGCATCGAGAATTGGGTGCAATGCAGATCCTCCTCTTTTTTCGGTGCATTAGGAAAGTAATGTTTCTTTAAAAACAGATGCATCTGTGTACATGTAATAAACTTTGCAATATTAAGGTTGTAAACTTTGACAGTAATATTGTTATATTTTGAAATATGAAGAGGAAAATTTTTTATTAGATGGATAATGGCAAGTTAGTATTATTATAGTTTATTTTCATATATTGCCAGTGTTTATTTTCTCTTAAATTATACACTTCTTTTCCCAAAAAAAAATGATTTCCTTCTATCAGATAATTTTTTTATCTCACCTTTTATTGCATCTATTTGGTCCATTCTATGTATTTCACAGCATTAACGCTGAAGAGTGATTTTACCGATGACTCATATTTCTTTCGATATACATAAATTTACCAGAGTCTGAAAACTGATGAATAATATAATACTACTTTTACCACTTACCTTTGCTCTTTGGAACACTTCTGTTTGAATGATTGGGCTAAACGAGATTTTACTGTGATTAAGAAATACAAAAAAGGAATGTAATACTTTGAGTTGCTGAAAGGGTAGGGGGATTCTGCAGAATGTATTCGCGCGTGCATCAGTGCGTGTAACCGAAGACATGGGTGGAACTCAGCCTTGTTAACCACCTACAACATTTCAAGAATCGAGCTTTTCTCCCACTTCTTGCGTTTCCTACGTGTTTGTTGGCTCTCCTCCTCCATCACTCCCGTATCGCGTCAGTGCGGCTGTTGAATGATTAAAAGTGGGGATAACCCACCTTCTCTGGCCTCCTACGCAATCAATAACAAGCTCTACCGCTTCTACTGAATGGACTCTTCCCTCCGCGGCCTCCATCGTCCCCCGTCTAGTAGAACCAGTTTCCACCCCCTCTTCACCCTTACTGTATCGATTACTACGCCCTTGCCGTATAACCCTGCGGGGAGCCGCTTTATTGATTCACCCACCTGTACTGCTGTTCATTCATAAATCTTTGCTGGTTTTTAAGTCATAATTGCCGTAACATTTTCGAACGGTTACACTTAAAAACGTCATCTTGGTTTTTGGGAATATTAATAATTACTTCCTCTTTTACTTGGGACTACAATTGGCACAAGAACAAGAACTTCTCGTTTTACTTATTATTTTTTCTTAATTGTATTGACTGTTACTGATTATCAGCGTTTGTATTAATACACATGTTCCTCTTTTTTTTATCTCCTTTGCTTCTTTTGAAATTGCTTCGTTAGTTTATTTTATTTCCTAAACTACGTAAATTTTTTTATGCTCTTTCGTGCTGCCACTCTCGCCATATGTAAGTAATAAAAGATTAAGATGTACGATGATGTCTTTTGTGATACAATTTGAGAAACTAAATTTACTGAACCACAATAAATCAAAACCCCTTGCTGTAGTAAACCTCTCCCACTTGATTTTCACAGATTAAAGATTTTTCTAGGTTTAATGATACTAACAACGAGGAATTCTTCTTATGTAGCACTGTCTTGAAATTACTTGAAAGTAATATATGCAAGTAGTTATAAGTAAACATGATTAATCGTTAGCATTTCCTATTTTTACTTTCTTTTTACAAATTTCTTTCTACCACCTACGATTAGTAAAAGAAAATGAGCATTATAATCTCAGAAAACCGCACTAACAATAACAGTACAATGTATTTATGTATTTCATGGCAGTATTCGGGTATTCTGTGTCAATTTTTTTTTTTTTGTTTGTCATGAATATATTACGTAAAAGCGCTAAAACGCACAGGCAATTTTTGGTGAAGTCAAAGTTTTTTCTCTGCAAGTTCAAATTCTTATTCTACGACAAGTAAAGTGATGTTAGATCTACCGGAAAGTTCTCTCCGATGATGCTGTCGCGCGATTCAACACATATTTCATTGAAATATATACAGTGTGTAACAAAATGATAGATCCATTTGTATTTTCGTTATTAACTTTAAAATTATATAATTGATTCGGCTGAAACTTACCTCTGTGCTTAGTAAAAACACTTAGAAATATTGCTGCAAAAATTGTTTTCAGTATAGCGTCTCATTCTTGTATACTAAACATTTTTGTGATTTCTCCCAATTTTTAACCGTAACGAAATGATAGATCCACTTGCAGAAAAATAGAAAATTTATGAAATTAAAACACAATCTTGATAAATTTCTAAAATGTGGAACCTAAATATAAACCTGAAAGCTTAAGAGACTTAAAAAAACTTAGAAATCTGAAAAATAAAACCTTAAAACTAACTTTAAAATCTTAAAATCTTAAACACAATTTTTAAACCTTAAAAAACTACGGATAACGTACATGAATAAATTTCTTCAATATTTTACAGATTTGCCGCTACCTTTTATTAATAAATTGATTCTATATGTCATTGAAACACTTATACATTGCGATTGTTCAGGAGTAATGCGGTTCTAAACTTCAAGTATTGTTGTTTTCAATTCAAAAACTGTATTATATTGCCGATAATTATCATACACATCGCGTACAACTTGACCAAAAAGGGTTCTCTATATGATTGCGGTAAGGAGACTTCGCTGGCCAGCTGATAGTGTCGATTGTCGTGCATAGATCTCAAATTAGCTGACGGAAAGCGACGAAGGTATGGTAGGAGATGTTCTTTAACTATTTTTTGATACGCCAGTGAGTCTATTCGAGTAGTTATGATGGCCAAAGTTATGTTTTTAAATGCTGAAAATCCGGTCCATAACATCACTGAACCGCCACTAAAGTTTCTTTTAGAAAAGTAACGTGGTTCCCGCCTTAAATCATGCCAATAATATGCCATACCGTCAGAACCATCTAAATTAAATTTCTTTTCATCCGAGAAGATGACCTAAATTTAAAAAAAACTAGTAGGAATAGTGGTGTTCAGCAAATACCTCCACATCGATTTCCATTGGTGCGACCATGTTTGACGTTCAACTGCGAAACGAGAGAGAATTCAGTAATGCTCTTTTCCCATCGCTTGAATCTTTTTTATTTTTTTATACTGAAGATTTCGTGACTTCTTCAGAGTACACCAAATCGTCATTTGTGAAGCATGAGATTGCAATTCCATTGCGTTAATCGTCGCGTTCTCTTTCCCGAATTCACACCTTCGTTACGAATGATTCTTTTCGCACGTTCAGATAGTAGTGGTAGTCATCTCGATGACTTTTTGGTGCCATATTCGTCGCCTTTGTCCATAAAATTGTTTATAAGGTGATGAGATCGTTTGAGACGACGGAAAATTTGATGATTGCTTAAACCGCTTTCTTTAAATGCTGAAATTAGCACTTTTTCATATTCAGATAAACCTGCTTTTCTGTCCATATTCAATGAAATATTGGAAAAGTAATGTGCAAATGAAAGGATGATTTATAAAGACTAAACATTAACCCAGATTTTCAATAATTAAACAAAACACCGTAAAAATATTACTTATGAAACTTCCCTATATTCTTGCCGTACGTCGATTGGCATGCTATCGTCATTTTGTTAGCGATGAACTTTGATGAATTTTGATAAAAAACAATCACCACCATACAATATTTCACAGCACCATATTGTTCTTATTTTAGATTTAAGATACTATACAGTTAAATATACATTCTATCATACGAAATAAGTCACTTGAGCAAGTGAATCTATCTTCTTATTACGGTTAAAAATTGGGAAAAGTCATAAAAATGTTTACTGTATAAGAATGAGACGCTATACTGAAAAAATTTTTTGCAGCAATATTTCTAAGTGTTTTTACTAAGCACAGAGATAAGTTTCAGCCGAATCAGTTATATAATTTTAAAGTTAACAAAGAACATACAAATGGATTTATCTTTTTGTTACACACTGTATATACAGGGTATTTCACCAGACTTGACCACCTTAAATATATCGCTTATTTTGTATGATAGAAAAAATGTCAGAGGTAGAAAATATTCTGTTTGAAGGCGCCAATAGGATGATGAACCGAATTTTTGTTTCGAGATTTCAAGGTCATCATATTTTTTTTAAATGGGACTGCATATTTTCATTGCAAGTCTTATAGCTTATAAAAAAACAAATCCAACTAGGTACAATATGTTAACCCTTACGTGACCTTTAGCGAGAAAATTATCGCTTTGATAATGTGTATCGGCATAGCAAAGCCTTTGTAAACGGTACATTGTAGCAGTGTCCCGCTATAACATCCCGATAGAGGTTTCGGAGAATAAGAACGACGAACCCGCCAAAAACGCTTGTAAACATACTTCAACCGATAAAAGGAGAATACGAATGCCTGTTTTCAAGCACCAGGGACAATTTTACACTGTTACAATGAAGTTCAAATTCATTCATTTATCGTCCCCGAACGCCTACTGAAGTTACTGACAAACATTTCATAATTTTCTCGCTAAATTTCACGTGCAGATCAATATATTACAACTAGTTGGATTCGTTTTTTTATAAGCTATATGACTGTTCTGGTGAAAATATGCAGTTCCATTTAAAAAAACACGATGACCTTGAAATCTCGAAAGGAATGACCTTCAGAAAAAAATTCGGCCCATCACCGTATTGGCGCCTTCAACAGAATATTTTCCACCTCTGATATTTTTTCTATCATACAAAATAAGCGATATATTTAAGGTGGACAAGGTAGGTGAAATACCCTGTATATATATATATATATATAGGGTCCGTCAGCAAAATCCGGACAAAATTCAATTTCAATTTCCCGCTACATGTTATGTCAGCAGTAGATGTTTCTTTGTTTCCAAGCAAGCCAGATTTATGTATAAGACGTATGTAACCTCGAAAATGGCAGAGTTAATTAGATCGAATCTAGAATATAATCGTAGAGCAGCGATAATTGAAGCACTACGCGCTGGGCGGTCGGCAGTTGAAATTATTAGATTCTTTGGGTATCCAAGATCTACTGTGTATGATGTTGTGCAAAGGTATGCGGCTGCAGAGAAGTCCGAGGAAGGTTCCGCTAATTCAACAAGGCGAATTCATGCAAAAGAAAAGTCTGTAAGGACTCCGACTGTCGTCCAAAGAGCTCAACAGCTCATTTCGGAAAACCCAGGGCAGTCACTTGCAAATTTAGCGACCATTTCGGGAGTAAGTCAGGCCAGCATGCGTCGAATCCCTCAAGAGGACCTGCGATATACCTCGTATGTGCTCAAGGTACGACAAATGCTGTCAGAAGCTGCCAAAGCTAACAGAATTGCCCGCTGCAATTTGATTTTGGCCTCCAAATAGACCCGATTTGAACCCCCTGGATTACTACGTCTGGAGCGTCATTGAAAGGGTGTCTAATAAGTCCAGGCACCCCAATACGGCATCTCTTTAGGCCGCTATAGAGGCAGCATTCGCAAACATGGACAGGGGACAATTAAAAAGAGCATGTTCTCGCTTCAGACCAAGAATCGAAGCAGTGATCGCAGCGAATGGAAGTTATATCGAATAATATACTTTGTAAGGATCCCCTAATTAATATACATACAATTTGTTTCATTAATATATGTTATTTTTAAGTAAACAAGTGTTTCATTGAACTAATAATTTTGTCCGGATTTTGCTGACGGACCCTGTATATATATATATAACACGTAATGTTGCAAAGAGTTAAATATATATATATATATATTTAACTCTTTGCAACATTACGTGTCTATTAATGAAGTTCATTTACAGCATCGCATTCGGTATACATTCTAACCAGGCAGAAATGGTACTAAATCGTGTACCATTTCGTGGAGATTTAGTAAAAGTTTTTGGTGAAAACAGTTTCTGATAGAACGTGCAGAGGGTGGTTTGAAAAACTTCAAGCAGGTAATATCGACCTTAATGAGAAGCCACGCTGTGAGAGATCATTTTTGAACGATGATTATATTCGTAAGAACATTACACGGCAAGATCCTTTTTTAACAACATCACATTTGCGGAAGATTCCAATGCAATTCAACAAACCATTTCCGACCATATTAGCATACTTGGATTAGTGTATAAATGTTCCCAATGGGTGCCTCGTGAGTTAAGTACTACTTTACGTGGCCGAGTCGTCATTTACAAATCTCTGCTTGCTCGGAAAAAAATGAGCCTTTCTTGTTGTTAGACTATATGATAACCGGTGATGAAAAGTGAATTACGTATGATGCATGTGTTAGCATTGTATGACGGCTTTTCCAACAGGTTTCATCAACAGATTTGGAAAGTCCATCGGAAACGCACATGCTATCTCCATGTTTAGCACATAGACTCAGCTTTTGCGTTGTCCCACCCTCAATAACCCTCAAAAAGATCCACTACCACTTCGGAGGTTACAAATTCGAGGATGTCGGCCGCCTCCGCAGGTAGGAAATAAGGGGTTGAGAGAAATATTACCGTCTGCACTTGACCTTATATTCGATGATTTGGTGTGTCTCAACAGTGTTCTTGAGCGACGGCCAAAAGATATAGTACTTATCCGATATACGTCACTACACAATTTCTGATACATTTTGGGTATTATCCAGCTACTTATACAATAGAATACGCAGATAGATAAGGTGAAGATGTACATTACTTAATGTATAATTTTCTGTTGTTACACGTGCGATGGTACCTGTATATTAGAGTATCAGACAGAAAACTTCAAACATTTACTTAAATTATTCGTAACTCCAAAAGTAGTGCATACATTTAAGATGTATAATTTCTATTGAAATAATGATATGCATTTGTGATTGATCCTGTATTACGACAGCCATATTAGACATTGCCACGGTATTTTTTCTACTTGTCGTAACACATAGATGATTATTGCCAAAATACAATTAGTTTGAGACATTTCTGTAAGAAATAGATGAAAGTGCGTGAAAGATTCTACCACAGAAAAACAGTAGAAAAGTAAACGGGCTATCGTAAAATGCATGAGCGGAGTGGAAGATCTGCTTTATCAGCCGCCGTTTTTTTTAATCAAAGACTTAACCCATTTTAAAAGAAATGCAAGATATTACTCAGATGAAAGGATAATAAAACTTTTTCAATTCCACATTAGCCTATGGCGCTTACTTCTCTATGTTCTTCACAAACTTTTTGGTACTGACTCAAAGTTTGTGCAGAATTATAATAACTGTGAAAGCAGACGATGCAGTTTTGGCAGAAGTAACACCCAAATCATAACAGTATCTTACGCTTTATACATGCAACAGCTCATACAAATCTACGCGTGTACCGTCTATTTCTTTTTACTGATGACGTCAGAAGGCTTTTTACGCATCCGTTATATGATATAATCGTTATGTTTGTTATGAGGTTGATACTAGGTGATGTAGATAAAAGAATTATAAAAGCTTAGGAAATGAAAAAAATCAGAACTTGAAGTGGAATATTTATTGAGGAAACTAAGAACGTAAAGAAAGAATCAGGTGACACGGAAATGAAACGATGATGAATTTTGAATGTAAGCGATATTAATGATTAAAATAAATTAGTATGAATTCCTTGAAAGATCACCAATGGAAAATTCAGTTCTCAATATTGTAGTATCGGGAATTTTTAAACTTACAATTAGTACAGACGTAGAAACGTAAGGACGAAGGACGGGACATTTACGATTCATTAATAACGGTACAAACTAACGGTTACGCACGGCGACGGGTAGACGGAAGGGCGAGGACGGACGTCTTGAGGAAAAACGGTACATAACGGAAAGTGCAAGTGGTTAGCAAGCCCGGGAATTTCCTGGCGGTGAGGCCCAGCGGTCAGCGTGCACGCGCACTGGGGCGGGCGTGCCGTTTTTCCTCGAGTGACAAGACAGACGAAAAAGACAAAGACGAACGAACGGTAATATATAGAAACGACGAGTGAAGCGCAGACAGATATAGAGACTTTTTGAACGAGTACGGAGACGCAGGGTAGAACGATTACGGACAACGGAACGACGCGACGGAGTAGATTTTTAAGTTTAGAGATAACCACGATTCGTGGGTTATCGATTTTAGCCGATTGATCATTATAATCCCACAATATTAATGTGTTCCAATGACGCTACGACGAGACGTTTTTGAATACCGTTGCGGTCAGTCAGGATCGAACTGCAACAGCATATCATTGCACCACGGTGGTTGGATACGAATCATAAGGCAGAACTGTCCATACCAATTTAGAGAAGACAATTACGACAAGGATTTTAATTTATTAAGCAAGAATCATCGAGTTTATCATAAAATTGTAATCTTAACATATTTTTTACCGGCAATTTTACGCAGAAGATATTTCATGTCACCGACTATTTTTCGTAATTGAGTACGATAGTGAAACAATTTAAATAAATTTCAGTATACTTTGTTCTTACATAATGAATTTTACAGAAACTTTGCACGTATCTACTATATATTATATTTAGTACATATTATATATTTCAGTAATTGCTTAGTGTGGTATATTGTATAACAATAATCTACATGTAATGGTACACAATATGTTTTGCAAATATATCAGGTTTCGCTGTGCTTTTCTTTTGAAACACACACTTTACACGGTCGAGTAGGATTTATTTTATACCAGTAACTATTTTTCTAAAACGTCGTCGTTTAGTTGCCCTGAAAGCCTAAAAGGTGAATAAATGTAAGGAACTCTTTTAGAAGTATCAGAAGAAGGGTTAGGTTCTGGGCTGCAATCATTTGAACGAGCAGATATCTAATCCGTACCTATTTCAAGTAGAAGTTTTTTTATATTTTATTTCCCTTTGTCTATTGTAATTAAAATAAATTTTGATTGCATTAAAAAAAGCTCACAATTGATTAGAAAGAATGGTACTTTTTCTCCCTCGGCGAAACAGTGCAATTCTGCTTCTTTAACTTCTTACAATAGACAGCATCCATGAAGGACTGTCCTCGTTCTTACAGTTAGTGGTACTGCAAGCAGACGGCACTGATGCTTACAGTATCAAAAAAGCGATCAGAATGGCATTGGTTGGTAGACATTTTGAGACATATTTTCGCACGCGGGCGTTTGACACGAATTTGCGAGAGAATTGATTTACGATATACGAGTAACGCGTCATGATTGCTAAAAGACGTCTTTATCGGTAAAGTTGATTTGCCTACAATAAATTAAATCTTAACCTTCCGCTTTCTCCGAACTTTGCTCCATATTGCTAGTATGAGATGTCATGCTTCTTCGGCCAGCGGAAACTATAGGAGAACACAGTGCCATGTTTTTTCATAGCAACATTCCTTTGAAATCCGTCAATTCAAAGTTATAGAATTTCGCGCGAAAATCTTCATGGCTGAAGGAAACAGTGTTACGTAATAGTTAGTAACGATCCATTGCGCACGCAACTTGATGTTCACAAAAAACGTTACTAAATTTTTCGCTTTACTCAACGATGACAACCAAGTCTGCATAATAGTGTCATATGGAGTACAACGAACTCGTTTATCGCTGTTGTTAGCGTTTTCTTTGTACTTGTCTGTATCAGGTTACTCTGTAATTTTTGAAAATCACACGATCTTCCTTTTCATTGCTTTTTAGATGGAACAGCAGAAACAGGAGCATCGGCGATTGCCTCCCAGTCAGTATAGTAAATTGAAAGTTGTACATACGGTATGGATTTACCCTGTCAATGGCTTTTATTACTCGCACTTTTAACAGCTCTTTGACATCATCTGTATCCAAGCTGCAGAGATGTACTCAGGTGCACTGCATGTCGCAGGCGGTACAAACAGTCCTTTATATCAAATTACAGGGATTTAGTGAATTTGGTCTCGTTTGCATCGCTACGTGTGTATTCGTTTACGAGTTTACACTGTGCCGGATGCTGAGAAAGTTCAGTGCCTTTGAGATTTATCAGTTACATGGGGCTACAAAATTTCCCATATTTTATTATTGTTTCTGCATCTATACTTCTCCTTCCTAAAGTGGCAAATTACCTTACCAATAATTTACTCGTCGTAGTGTAACGTTCTTAATCATTTTGCTGGGAATGCTGAATTTTTCTATTATTATATTTATTGGGGCACTTTTCGTGTCGGTCTTCGTCAATCATGGTCTCCAATGAAAATCTGCATGTTTTTCTGTTTCACATATTCACTAAGGCTTACGTGAAGTTTACAAAACCTCCGTGTTCCCTTGTGTTTTAGTTTTGCCACAATTGTCTGAATTGACGATCAAGCTTTTTTCCAAAGATTGGGGTACCTTGCTTGATGGATAACAGTCGTCCGACAAGCCTGAACTTTTCCCCAAAGAAATTATTCGCTTAAAAAGTCTCTTTCTTTTGTAAGCCGCTTTATTTTTCAAAGTTGTTTTTCTGTTCTACTACCATCCAAGCCACTACTATCCAAGCTCTTTTTCTGTCGTCATGTCTGACGATAGATCTCAAAGTCAACTTCTTCCCGGATGGTGTGATAAACGCCACTTGCCTTTCTGCTACGCTCGATCTTTTTTCGCTCCCCCTTTCCTCAGTCGCTACTATTACTAACTACCGTCTTCATTCTATGTTTTTCAGAGAAAACATTAGTATAAGGATAAAAGAAAGAGTAAATTTTCATTATATTTTGAGAACAAAGTATATACCGGGTATTTCACCTAACTTGACTCCTTAAATATATCGCTTATTTTGTATAATAGAAAAAATGTCAGAGGTAGAAAATATTCTGTTTGAAGGCGCCAATACGGTGATGGGCCGAATATTTTTCTCAAAGTCATATTTTTCGAGATTTCAAGGTCATCGTATTTTTTTTAAATAGGACTACACATTTTCACCAGAACAGTCTCATAGCTTATAAAAAAACGAATCCAACTAGGCGCAATATGTTGATCTTCACGTGACCTTTAGCGAGAAAATTATGTGAAAATGTTTGTCAGTAAATTCAGTACGCGTTCGGGGACAATAAATGAATGAATTTCAACTTCCTTGAAACAGTGTGCCGTGTAAAATTGTCCCTGGTGCTTGAAAACAGGCATTCGTATTCTCCTTTTATCGGTTGAAGTATGTTTACAAGCGTTTTTGGCGGGTTCGTCGTTCTTATTCTCCGAAACCTCTATCGGGATGTTATAGCGGGACACTGCTACAATGTACCGTTTACAAAGGCTTTGCTATGCCGATACACATTATCAAAGCGATAATTTTCTCGCTAAAGGTCACGTAAGGGTTAACATATTGTACCTAGTTGGATTTGTTTTTTTATAAGCTATAAGACTGTTGCAATGAAAATATGCAGTCCCATTTAAAAAAAATACGATGCCCTTGAATTCTCGAAAAAAATCACCTTGAGAAAAAATTATTTATCGTCATCAAATTCACCCCTTGAAACAGTACAACTTTATTCTGTGGAGATTTTTTGTACGACTAATAATAACCGAGATATTTAGGTGTTCCCATTTAAATGCCTCACCCTGTATATAATTTGTCATGTCATGTCATATATATATGGGATTAGTTATACAAGATGTCTAAATCAATATAAAGTTTATTGAATTAAGACTATATTAAAAGTTATGCTAAATGAAAAATTGTCTGTCCTCGTTGTGGGTTGCGTAGAAACTAAATATCAATTCGCTTACTCGTCTTTATACCTTCGTCCACACTTATAAACTTATGCATATGTACAGAGTGTTTCAAAATTATTTGCCATGGTTTAGAAGGGTTGTTCAACACCTTCGATTGGGTGGACATCTGTGAAAAAAAGCTGCCGCAAAATTCGCGGTAAGCGAATATTTTAGCTTATTTGTTTGACCAGCTTTTCGCATTCGTCTTGTTACATAGGTAAAATGTCTGAGAGGAACCATGAGTCAAAAACGAATCGTTCTCTCGCAAATTGACTTTTAATTGGGCCTCCGCGATTGAATTTTCGCTTAGTAAGTGAGACTACCAGCTGGTCCTTCGGAAAGAAACACACAAATATCCTTGCTGGCTCGAATAATTAAAGCAGAGGCGTGCTACTCGACATTAGAAATTGGGGGATTGGGCCACTAAACCACTAAGAAAAGTGCAAGTGTTTATGTTCTTCTCCCCGGGAGGGCCCTTGAACGAAAATGACACCGAACGCAGATCATTGACATCTTCCTAGCCTCCGAAAAATTACATCGAAAGGTTCCGTTCGAAAGGGAGTCATTTCTACCACCTTAATACAGTTTAATGAAAATAGGCGTTCAAATGGTCAACGAAGACGAAGGCGGTATCTAGGAAGAAAGAGGTGTAGGGAGGACGGTTTACGATCCGGTCTCTGCCATTGTTCGACTTCGAACGGCCGACTCTGCTTTGTTAACTATTTTTAATTTACCAAGTTTCTGGTGCTTCGGGTCCCGCAGGTCTAGGTCTGTCCACGGTGGACAGGGGCTATTTATGGACGGATCAGCTGAGGCATAGCGCCGCGCTGTGCATGCTCCCTCGCGAGGCTATGCCTCGGCTGAAACCGTGGACCGGGTAAAGCAGTGGAAACTTTACTTGGCACCTGAGACGGAAGGGGAGATTGCTCTCGCGTCGCCTATCCCCACCATGTCGGCCCTGGAAACCTCAGATCGACGAATGACAACCGATAATAAAACACTACTTTCGTCGTTCACATGAGGATGCAACGAATGTGCGGTTATCTCGACCAATAGCGCGTCAAAATCGAAAATGCGTGAGCGAGAGGAATGTCCCTATCCGTCGGGCGAATCAGAGCAAATTACCCCTGAGGTGCCAAGTAAATTTTCCACTGCTATAGAGGTGAGGGCCCTACTCGGTACGTTTCGGCAACCACGGCGGGAGGGGGAACCGTCATGTCGTGACTGCATGGCGGTTTCAAGTTCTTTGGGGAAGCCCCGGGGAAGGATGGGGGAAGACCTTCGGGTCGGAAACCGCCTTCACCGGGAGCAACAGGCTAGGATGGGATCCAGAGGTGATGCATAGTTGAGCTCCTGGGTCCCATCTATAAAGCTTTAACGTGAGGTCACCATGAGGTTTTAGCCGGTAGGAATCCGGCACTACCCACTGCCCTCCCTCGGGGCAGGGGGTGTCTTTGGAAGATTTCCTCATGTAAAAAAAAAAAACGGTGGACAGGGGCCAGGTCGTGGGCCGCCGAAAAAGAAAACCCCTATTGTCTAGGAGGGAACTTCGCCACGAGGCGGCTGGGCCCTGAGGGGTGTTCAATAGATGTGGGATTTTCCATACCAAGACACCCCCATAGTTTACGGACGTCTCGAGGCAAGCTCAACAATTTTTCGGAAACCGCCTAGACAAAGATAAAAGTTAAGTCTCCGTTACTCTCGAACAATGAGAGTAGAGAGAGAAGAATTATTTGAAAGAGTAGCTACGACTGACATCTTTAATGTCCTAACCTGGTCGACTGCCGGAATCTTTCGCCTAGGTCAAGGTTTATGACCCTTTTGTTTCGCTTGTCGGCGATTGTCGAGAGAACAGTTTCGCACAAATTTTCCAATGAAAGACTCGTAGTAAGAAAGGTAAACGCGTTCTTCTTTCCGCCAGTGAACGCGCGGTCGACCTGCTCCTACAAGTTATGTCGTTCGTCCAGTAACTGTTTATTCCATCGCTGAATCGGTGGTCCATGCGCTGGAAATCGCGTCTATCTGGAATTTCTCTTCCTCGAAGTTGCCTGCCGTTGATCCTCGTCATATTCTTGTCTCGCGCTCGCGTATAATGCCCCGCTGCATTGTCAATTGCCCGTAACATTTTCCTTGCGTTTAAATGCTTTACGAGAAAAATATTGACGTTTGTATTGCAAATACAATGAATAAAAGTGCAAAGAAATATCATACGAAATATTTTGAGGTAACCATTGAATAAAGAACGAAATATAAAATCTGGAATGGTGAGAATATCATAGCTATCCCAGAACTCCTTCTGACATGCCAAAATAATGGCATTATATAACTCTGTCTGTATCAAGGTGGTAAAAATGACTCCGTTTCGATAGAAATCTTTCGATGTGACTTTTCGGAGGCTAGGAAGACGTCAATGACCTGCGTTCGATGTCAGGTTCGCTCAAGGGCCCTCCCTGGGAGAAGTACATAAACACTTGCACTTTTCTTAGTGGTTCGGTGACGCATTCTCCCAATTTCTAATGTCGAGTAGCACGCTTCTGCTTTAATTATTCGAATCGACAAGGATATCTTGTGTGTTTCTTTCCGAATGACCAGCTGGTAGTCTCACTTACTAAGCAAAAATTCAATCGTGGAGGCCCACTTAAAAGTTAATTTGCGAGAGAACGGTTCGTTTCTGACCCATGGTTCCTCTCAGACATTTTATCTACGTAATAAGACGAATGCGAAAAGCCAGTTAAAAAAATCAGCTACCCTACCGCGAAATTTGCGGCAGTTTTTTTTCACAAATCTCCACCCAATCGGAGGTGTAGAACAACCCCTCCAAGCCATGACAAATAATTTTGAAACACTCTGTACATTCCTTAACCTAGGACGTCAGGGCCTCCGCGACACACGCCGCGTACACGGCCCTGCGTGAAACTTATTATTAGAGTAAACAGTTTCCCCGCACTGGACGCCGCACTCACCCGACACTACATTTAACAAAATATTTAATATATATTATTTATTTTTTATATCTGAATCTTCAATATTTTAAAGGATCCAGCCGGATAGGTGTGAAAAATTGCTCCCAAAGCTAATTGATCTTGGTGCACATTATTCGATAGGTCTTTAAAAAAAAACCCTTCCTGCAAAGAATGAAACCTCTCCTCCTATTATAGGGATAGTTACAAGGTGAAACGTATTTTACACTTTCTGCCAGATTTATCTTGTTTGGCTTCATAGCAAATTTTGAAAAGCACAAATATTATACCCACTGGTGTGTATACCTCTTCATTTCTTCAGATCTTTTGGTTTGAAAATCCATTTTTAAAACATTAAAAAAGTTTAAAAACATTAATTTTTTATTGAAAATACGAAATACCACTTTTATATCTTTACAGTATTTTCATCATGTTATAGATATTAATTTGTAATTTTTCCAGATATTTGGCAGTGGTATAGCATAGTTAAAAAAATTGAAATCTGATATTTTCTTACTTTTCGTACACAAAGCAATGGTACACTTCAGATTGAGGCTTTGAATGCGCATTTTAAGTTACTTTGTTTACGGTAATTTATTGCTACACGAATTCCTAATTATTAATAATTATTGGAGGATCTGGAATTTCTCTTATGTATAAATACAATTAATGAAACACACAATTACAACAGTAATTAACATATCATGAACCTGCAGACATACGAGTCTTCCAGTTGAAGCTAGCCAGTACTAGTTCCCCTCTTTATTTTGTACGCAAAGGAGTGTACACTCGGATCATCGAAGTACTTTATTTATTATCCGATCATTATATGTAATATCCAATATTTCACATATATGAAATAAGTCAATGTACTTAATTTCGATTCCCCTTACCTCTGATATGTGTGAATTTCTAGTCAGGTGCATTTATGAATGATGATCTTCGTTTTTAACACTAAACTTACCAAGCCGGTCAAAATGACCGGTTGGCAATTTTTTCTAAAAATTCCCAAAATTGACAGAGGAGCCACGAAGTAAATATTCCACTTCTATCTTATAAATCCTAAGTTAGTTAATCGATTATCTTTTTCACCTCTTGATTTTTCTTTCTCCAAAGTACTTAGTCAGTATATTTAAATTTTAGTAGATATTACGTCGGTAGTTTTAGTGTTAACAGAGTGTACGATCTTGGAGCAAGACGTATCCCAACTGTATTCAAAAGGAGTTGACGGAAATGAAATTTACGAACTCTCCTAGTTTAAACATAAAAAATATTGTAATGATTAAAAATTAAGGTCAAACTTTTTTATTGGTTCATCGCATTCGTTTTGTTGCATAAGTAAAATGTCTGATAGAAACCATGGGTCAGAAATGAACCGAGTTCTTGAAAATTATTGTTAAAGTTACAGTTTTGTGATTAGCTTTCCTATCGGAAGGTCACAGATGCAGAAGAAAACAGAAGCACGCGAATGCCGTCATAGGCCGATGTGTCACAGCTAGCAGCTCAAAACAAATGCGCCATCCAGCTAGAGCGATGGCGTAGAGATTCCATCGCCGTTTGGTTGACGACGCTATCGCTTAGCTGAAACGCCGCTTTCAATGATGACAAAAAATAAGTAGCTTTCCATTCACAAAAAGGAAGGTCACCTTTGCTTCTAGAAAGATCTGAAAAATACTAAAAAGAGTCTAGCAGGATAAGGGGGTTAAAAGTGCCCTTGAAGCTATTTTATTCCACGATGCGTCATTCGATAGGTAACCATAAGAAATCATTGTACACAAATTTTTAATCCGATAGCTTAACCGGGAGGGTAGTTATGGGGTAAATCCGACAAACCAGTTTTTGCCTAATTTTCGCCACTTATTGATGTGTAAAAATGTCGAAAAAATTCTGACACATTCTAAACACGATTGCACGCGTTAGAAATGATTTTCAGATTCTTCTGTTGCAAGTACCACGCGCAAAAAGTCAAAAACGAAAAAAAAATTGGAAGAATGTAGATTTTGCACTGAAATCTTCAGGGTAAAATTTTTAAATAATTACAGTAAGTACCTGATGTAACCACTATTATGTTCAATTTTTGTCATATTTTTTTGATATGGTGTAACGCTGTCGGAAAAATCAAAAACCGTTTTCTGGGACGCATTCCGGGCTGAAACTGGATCAGTATTTGCTATCTTTGCATTATTTTAATTCAGTATGTTCATTTTATTACCTTCAATGTCTCTTAATGCGAAAGGATACGGGTTAAGGAAGAGAATCAAGAAAATTAAGTAAATTGTTAATTGTATGCTCCTTATATTCTAGAATTTTGAACCTTCTTTCAAGAGATGAAATGGTGCAGTGTCTAGAGTGTCTGCCTGTGGAACCGCTGGAAACTTTTTATCGCGAGTTCGAATCCCCATGGAGGACTTAATTTATTTCAGTAATTTTTTTTTATTATTAAACACATAGCAATGATCAATAGTCGCTTTAAGGTGTTTCACAGATATTTTTATGCCTTCAAAAAATATAAAACCTGCATGAAAATAATCATACGGTATGCTTTTCCTAGTTATGCCATATTTTGCAATTATGGGTATTTTCAAATATTTTGTATTCTTAATAGATATTGATTTATTATATTAGTTATTACCATTTAGTATATAGTTTTAGTTAATAAACTTAGTTTTACATTATATTATAACACCTAATATAATCAATCCCACATATATTACTATCATTAAAAAGTGTGGAATATTATAACTGCTTACACCTCTATACTCCCGAAACACTCATCTATTTTTTTAGACTAGGAAGAACTGTCCACACGTTTTGGTTTCCTCGTAATACCAGCTTTTTTTTTACCGATATCCACCGTTTTCGCAGAAATTGTTTTTTTCCAAATATAGAGGGTTGTAGAGAAATTTCGTTGGCGGTTTCGTGTTCAGGATGACGAACCCTACAAGAATCACCCAGTGGCTATAGGGAAACAGAAAAAAGTTTTAAATCTGTAGGACGGTGTAATTTTATATAGTTAGAAAATTGGAATGTAAGTTTAGGAAGGACGCCTGAGGCAGCTGATTGATATTTTGGTTAGGAATTTTGGACGTGGAAATGGTGAAGTACGTGGATGGAACATCGGAGATGATGGGAGAACGATGATCACGAGTTTCGAACATTACAGTGCGGTATTTCGTTTCTGAATTCATGGTTAGGGAATGGAATATTTTTGGACTACCGTGCGTGACACGTTCTTATCAGGAGTTTCGGTTGAAGGCTTAATTTTCTGGTGATACCTATACTTGGCACTACCGACTACAATAATTGCTGCGTACGGCAGATCACATTGGCAACCCTGTTCATTACTATTTACATTGCCTTCGCAATAAACAAAATCTCAAATCAACTTTAATTAAAAATCATTTACGTCATCTATGATAATCATTGGAATAATTTGCGTGTAACATGATCGCAGAAAGAGAATACAAAATATTTTCACCGTGCTTTCCGCATGTAAAGTGACGATAAAATACACAAAAACATTGTATTCTCCCAACCGCATTGGGTAGCTGGGAAAAGAGCTTCTACGAAGCACGATAAGATTCCGGATAAGTTTCAATGTTTTACGAATTTCTGCATATTTTAAAAGAAAAATTCGTTAGAAAGTACACATTAATAGATTATAATATTTTCTTTGAAGAAAGACTGGCAATAGTTCTGAGATAAGAGCATTTCAAGAGTACCTTAAGAAAAAGTAGTACGTGGTTCAAATTGTAGGGATATTATAATGTATGAGTGTGAATAGTAAGAATGCCTGGACGAATGGAACAGACTGCAACTTTAGAGTGGCTGAGTGAGAACGTTAGAAAGAATGATAGTGTAACGCGAGCTAGAGAGATTTGGATGTTTTAAGAATGTATGTATGTATGTGAAAGTCAGGGATCCAAAGCGAATGAGTCTGCATGCAAAGAGCGACAGTCTAAATCTAAATACAGAAACGGATGTGCCGAAATAAAAATGTTAAAACACGCTGTTAGAAATTCACCCTCAATAACCGTCCTTTCCCTTAAGCTAAACGTTGTTGCGTCGCATGGTTATTGCAGATGTGCTTGTTGCAATTATCGCAATGCAGCAAAGTACTCATCATTATTACAGACGCAAATATAATACCTTTGAACGCTTAGGTCCAGTTACATACAATTGTTGCTTTATAATTTTTCGTCCTGTTGCTTCTATGGCATTTACAGTACTATAGTGAAATGTTACTGTGTAATTTTTGCATTCTGTTGCCCGCCTATCTACGTTTTTGGAGGTTAACAATTTTGGAAAAAGTTCTATAAATAATTTCCTTTCAACTTTCGGTGGATTTTTACTTTCTGATGTAGAATTTTTGATCTGCCAAATAACAAAAGCTTTATATGCCGTGTAATGTACCGACCCTCGGGCTGAACGATCAGTCAATATCTTTGTACACACAAATATTTTGAACACCCACGCCGTGACCCGAACCTTACTCACCATTCCATACTCATCCCCGAATCACCGTTGCAAGTCCAAAAATCGTACTTCTTATTTTGGCTCCCGACTCCCAAATACCGTCATCCACCTCCCACTCCTTTTCCTAAAATCTTTAAAATCTTGCGTCCCTTTCTGCCGACTCTCAATTCGTGTCGCGGCACAAACGTGTCTACGCCAAAATAAATCAACGTAAAAAGTAAAAGTTCTCTTGTTTGGTGACTCCGAAAAACCCGAAACTTCGCGTTCGCATTACAGTCGCAATATGTAAGACATGCATAAATAATGATAAAGTCCAGTGCCGAGTACATCTTCTAAAAGAATATTTCCGTATTTACTTGTCAAAAGTATCTACTCCTCTTTTTGTATTATTATAACAATTTATAATTTCTGGTTTAAAATTCTTCGGCGTTGATATCTTGTGTTCGTGGTGTAGCATCGATAATAAAACAACACATTTCTTAGGTTTAGGTACGTATGATACTAAAGTCATCTCGTTGGTAAATAAAAATTGCAATGAATATAGTATTCCACTTCTTATTTTGACATGCATTTTTGGCATGTCCCGTTTGTTCTTCCTTAGCGTACTAACCAAAGAAGGCCGGTTTTCAACAGCAACAGTTCTTCTGCAAGTCCAATACCTGTGAAAAAATTGGTAATTATACAGATAATGATCTGTCCCATCGATTTCAATGTTTTTCGAATATGTTGTCTGGATTATGATTCTGAGCATCTTTTTCCTATACATGTAACACCCGCTCGGCTTTACTTCTCGAGCTGTTGGCAAAAAACTTTTGCTACTTGTACATTGCATTTTGCCTATACATGCACGTTCATGGCAACGTGGGATTCAGCACGTTGCGATCGCTTATTTACTGTTTCTACAGTGGCCGACAGAGAGTCCTTAACCGATTTAGCGCCACGCAGCGCTATCGCGCTGTTCGCGTACTGTGGTGAACTGTGTCGCGATGTTTGGTCACGATCGCCAATTCGCAACGCGCTTAGTACGTAATTACTACTTTTTTTCAAATAATCGTAAACCACCTGCATAAACAAGGTGTTTTTATTGACTTTACTTCTATACAAAAAAAAGAACAGCGCGATCGCGTCGATCGGCATTTCTTGCAGATAAATGAACGAAGCGCTATCGCGCTGCATGACACAATTCGATACGGATTTTTAAAAAACCCTGGCACTAAAACGGTTAAAGAACTGTAGAAGTGGAATAGATACGGGGAATAAGCCTACAGGGATACCACTGCGAAAAAAACGCATTGGGGATAGTACGCCATGGGTGATGTAGAAGCCTATTAACACTTTTCTGGCGGGAGACTAGCCAGGATTGTAAAATGTATCGCTGCGGCGGGAACAATGTATTCTTTGACGCGAAAAAGCCTGGCGACCTGTGTCGCGAAGTTTTTTAACTACTTGCGCTGGCAATTAATTTGCAAATGCGCCGGTCACAATGCAACACTACATTTTGCCGTAAGGGGTTAATTAGTGGTCGATTTCGCCGAAACCATCGAAAGAAGTCCAAAAGTATTAAAATGTATTAATCGTATTTGATTTAAAAAATAGGTGAGCATACTTTTTCACCAGCGATACTTTTTTTCAATAAATAACCTTAATCAACGTGCCACGACCGTCGTTTTGATTTCCGTGGCCGATGTGCGTGGCACGTTTTTCTAGTGCAAGTAGTTAAATTCGAATGTCGCCCCAGTGTGCCACCACGCTTGTGCTGCACAGTGGTCCAGAATTTCGATTTAGCTGTTCAGGCACCCCGCACAGTTTTCTATCTCTTTGAAATCCTTGCTAAAAGTGCAAAACACATCCGATTTAACTAAAAATTAGTATTCTTAAGCTTTTTGGGTCGCTGATTACGAATATGAACTAAAAATTTCCAAAACCAAAATGGCGGATTCAAAAGTCAGGCGGAGTGTCATAAGGCGGAGCAAAGTTACAGGAGATTTTCCCTTTTACAATATTATTGATTTATGCAAATGATTGATTAGGAAAACCTCCCTCCGCATTTTGTTATTTTTTCCTACAAGGAGGATAATTAGAAAACACCGTTTTTACCTGACTCATCCGCTGGCCAACATTTTCGGCTTCCTCGCCGTCCGCGATTTATAACATGTGCGACCAGCTGGTAGACTTAAGGGGGGCAGTCACTTTAAACGCAAGGAAATTAGTCTTTTTTTATGAATTTTTTTGAAGGTGATAAAGTTATCGAATCCTTTTGAAATTTGTATATCATTTTATTGCATATGCCTAGTTTTAGAAAACATTTTTTCTTTTTTTTCTTTTTACAAAATGGCGGCGTTCCGAATTTTTTCTATCGGCGCCTTTCGCAAGACACCGCAAACTGCTGCACTTGTAGGATTTTTGATATTGATGTGAAATAAAAAACGAAAATATTTTCCGATTATAGACAAATGTAGGGGAAGGATAAACCTAAAAAAATATAAAAAAGTATAAAATTGAAAGTTATGTCGGCGTTTTAATAAAAAGGTAATTTTTTTGACGATTTTCTCGACAGTTTTTAGCCCTTAAAATATATTTATTTACGCGATAACTTAAAAATTTTAGGTACATCCTTCCGGTAATGTTGTAGTAAAAAACGTGGAAAAATTTCAGCCAAATCGATTGATAACTTTTCGAGCTACAACACGAGCAGTTTTTGAAAATACAGTTTCGAGATAATCGCGTTTGAAGTTTCAACCGAACCGCTCGGATTACCTGAGTAATCCTTTACAGCATGCGGTGCCGCGCTCCCGATTATGTGCTATAACTTTGTTAATATTTCGAATTGTTATTTCTCCTTTATACAGTATACTCTCAACATATCATACTTTCGAAATATGCAAAAAAAAATCGATTTTGTGAAAATTGTAAAGGGACTGCCCCCCTTAAAACCATTAAGTTGCAAAACCCACGTTTAAGAAACTATCGACTTGTAACTGCCGATGAGTTTTTTACAAGTTGGCTTAGCGAATTCCGAGACGTTATGAACCGCATGTCGTTACACTAAAACCGCTCTGATTGTTTTCCGAATCCATTTAAAACGATATTGTTTGAACTACATGTAGACAGAAATTTCGAATACTCATTTACAACACAGGATTAACTGATTACCCTCTTCCAATTCAACCACTTCATAGAAATATTTCTTTAAAACCGCTGACAGACTCTAGCGGCAGGCAGCCGCTGGAGAGAGCGCGACTCTTTAAACAATATAAAATCAAATTAGTGGGACGAATAGGGAAGGTTTCTTTGCAGGATCATATAGCAGAAAGCTTACAGAAAAAGGCCTCATTGGTAGAATCACAAAAAAATACAAAAATAAAAAGATGCTGACTGTCAATGATAGAAAACTTTGATGATTTTCGTTCATTCATTGAACGTTAATTTTTTAACAAACTACAAACACTAATTTTATATTCAGTATGTGCATTTTGATCGTAGAAGAATGCTCTTCATTTAGGGAAAAAAACATTAGAAAATATAAGATGGATTCGTCAGAATGTCACGAAGAAGACAACGTGTTTTTTCGATAGAAATTGGTCTCGAGAACAAGTTCCAACATTAAGCGTTTGTTGTAACTACAATTTTTGTCGGATTTCATTAATTTTGCCATTTCTGAAATCTATAGACATTTAGGAATCGATATAAAGAAAACAAAAGCGATACGAGAAAATTGATTTTTTGGCAAAAGCGCGGCTAATCGCTTGCGCTGGACCACTGTTTACTGGTAGGTCGCGCCCGACGCGTCGGGTTAGGTCGCGACGCTGACAGAATGTTTGTGAATCAGTGACATCTCGGCTGTATGTAGGGCGAAGTAGACGGCGTTGCTCCAAGGACGGCACTGGCGTGCAAACTGGTGCACCTCTGGTGTAAACCATAGAGCTCACACTTACGCTAAGAATTATTTTCTATTCGTGCCCGTTTATGGTTTCAGTGGTTTCATACATTGATTGAAATTATTTAGGGAATTGATCACTGACTTGAATGAAATCACGTTGTTTTTCACCTTCATATAGCTTCATATAATTTAATTTTGCATATGTATAGCTCCTATCGTCAGAAGGTTCTTCTGTAGAATGAACCTATTCTGTTGAGTAAATTGAAATATAAACAGATTATTACGACAATTATATAAAAAAAAATTTATTTTGTGGCTACTCTAAAAAAAAGATTCTACTCTACTGCATTTGCTAGAAGGTCTTCACGTTGACGTTTAGTTTTACGTTAAATTGAAAAATTACGATGATAATTAGTAAATTTCGGATGTCGAAGCTTTTGGCTTTGAGCATTGGTTACAAATGTATATACATACATACATATATTCTGTTACATGCGGCCCTGAATTTTCATTTTTCTCTCACGGAATACCAGTCGACCACTTAGAAAATATATCAGTAGACCACTCGAGAAACCGTAGGAAGACGTAATCACAGGACCACCACCCGCGCGGCTGGTGTAAGCAAGTTAATTTTTTTATATAAACTCCAGATTCTTCTCACGCCGTCTTGGTGCCCTAAACTCCCTTCCAAATTCCTACCACCTCCACTCATTTTTTGACAGATTTTCCCAGGACTAAGTCCTATATAAACGAGACGCATTTTGCCTCCTCGGATCCAGTATTCTTTTAAACGTCATTCTGTCACCTAGCGTACATAAAGTTCAAAGTCACAACTTCTGTAAAAAGTTGACTGTTGTAAGTATAAGACGTAGAATTTCCCCGCGAACCGACGCGTGAATTTCGGCTAAGTTTAGATTTTAAGAATTCAACTTTTGTAATTGCATTGTAGAAACCATTTTTGATTATAACTGTTAATATACGTTTACATTCACTTGTGATATTTCAAACGTTTAGTTATTTTCATTCTACTTCCTTTAATCTTCACGTAACCGAGCAACGATCTCCTTTATTCACTCTTACCGCTCGGAGTGAATAAGATTTTTTAAATTAAAGTTACGGGTGTTCGTTAAAAGAGTCTACGGATTGCAACAATTCCTTTTTCCCTTATACCAGCTAGTGGCGGTACCCCCGTATTCTCTGGTACGGGACTTATCCGCTATACTAGTGCGAAAATACCGCAAGGTTTTTCGTTATTAACGGGCATACGGCGACTCTATAGTCCTGCTATAGATTAGTCCGGTCCCCGGAAATTTCCCTACTACTAGCTAGTGGCGGTACCCCCGTATTCTCTGGTACGGGACTTATCCGCTATACTAGTGCGAAAATACCGCAAGGTTTTTCGTTATTAACGGGCATACGGCGACTCTATAGTCCTGCTATAGATTAGTCCGGTCCCCGGAGTTTTCCCTACTACTAGCTAGTGGCGGTACCCCCGTATTCTCTGGTACGGGAGTTATCCGCTATACGAGCGCGAAAGTACCGCGAGGTTCTTTCGTTATTAACGGGCATACGGCGACCCTATAGTTAGGCTATAGGTTAGTCCGGTCCCCGGATATAATTCCCTGGATATTATTCCCCAACTCGTTGCAATTCTTAGCTCTCGCAATAAAAATTGTATTAACGCATTCGGTCGCGTACTGCCACTCGCCCGGCTCGTAACAATTCAATCGTTTACAATATAATGTTAAAGTTATACGGTAGAGTCATTATCTTTGGGAGTGCCTATAGAAACACTTTTCACAGCAAAAAGTTAAATAAGTTTCATGATTATAATATAAGAAATGGTAAAATTTTTAAATTTATGGTATTCACTCAAAGACTTTGCTTGCCTAAGAATCTATAAAAATAAAAAAGTTTCTCACTCAAGTTATGGTTTCAGAAAAATGAAGTAGGAAGCTGAGTCGATATTGTTTTCTCACATTGTAAATTATGGAAAGTATTCAGAAATTGCCTAATCAGTAGGAAATGGAAAGAAATTCCTATATTATAAACGAGTGACCCTATTTCTATGGTATGCAGAAAGAGTAGGTATAGTATACAGGGTGGAACGCTATCTCTGTCCACCTTGAATATTTCCGTCATTTAATACTGAAAAATGTTATGTACAAATCTTACACGATATAGAGGGGGACATATTGTGATACAAATATTTTTTGCGTGGATGGAGGCACAGAGCATATGCCTATATATATTCATCGTCACCTCTATTTTTTTTAATGGAATGCAATGTTTTTTTATCGCCATGTGATAGTCAATATTGAGACGATTTCAACGAGCCAACATGGGAGGTCATACGAGGTAAAATGTGGTGGTAAAATAAACTTTTTTATATTACTACCAATTCATGTTAACACTAGAACTACCGGCGTTAAATTTATTATATTTCGAAATATTAAATATGTACTTTGAAAAAGGAGGAATCAAGAGGTGGAAAAGATAATTAATTCAGTGATTTATGTTTTTAAGATAGTCGTAGGATATTTATTCTAACACTCTTCTATAAACTTGGAGAATTTTTGGGAAAAATTGTATACCAATCATTTTGACTGGTGTGGTAGTTCTAGTGTTATGTTGCAAAATGCTGAGATGTTTACATTTCTAACTACATCCGATGTAGTGTTACAAGACCGTTCGTTTACATAAAATTATAGAAGCAGACAGTTTTTTCCGGAAACAATGTATTAACGTCCCATTCCGGCACACATTGGAACGACTCGATAATCTAGGTGGAAAAAAGTATTAACTCGAGAACGATTCATTTTTTAGAAAAATGTTATATACAAAAGTTTCATAGTATCGTTGACAGAATATCGGTGTAATATTTATTTTTTATATGTTATATTTCTTCAATCACTTTAAAGGTTAATTTCATTTTTTATACGAAAATCTACATCTTTCTTTGCAGATTCCATTCTACCGAAGAAATAATGAAACTTTTTTATAAGTCATTTTCTTGCTGGACTTTAAGTTCAATAGATATTTAATAAAAATCAGCCCACTAAGGCCTTGCTGCTGCTGTAGAGGATAGAAAGTCAAATGATGTAGCCGAAACTGTTTAAGTTGCTCTATTACTTATTTAATATTAAGGTAACATCAATTTGTTTAACTATGTCCTTAGACTAGGCCATTAGAACTATGTCATCTATTACACGAAACTTTTACGGAATCCAGGAAGTTATAGACCGCGCGCTCCACTGAGAATCGACAGCCGGACTACCTCGCAAACTGTCGGAAGTTATAACAAAGAAGAGCACAGGTTGGTGCACGAAATTTTTGTGGAAACTACTTTTATATAGTATAAAGAATATATCTGGAAAGTTTCAATGGGGTTCCTTACGGTACTTTTTTAGTTATTCAATTTTTAAGTGAACGGTGAATCGTGGAAAACGTGATTCCTTTCCACCCAGATTACTCAGTTCGTTACTCTTTGCTCGCAAAGTAACAATATGAGCTATTAAGTAATAAAAGTTGTAGCAATTCGAATTGAACGGTAGACGGATAGGTACCAGCAAGGGAGGGGGGTGCGCGCAGACCGTTCGCACCCTACCCCCACTACCGACAGCCGACCAATTAGGAACGAGGCCACTCACTTAAAAAGGGCCTTCGTTAACTGGAAAAGTGAGTTGTGAGCGGGTGTCAGGGACAGTCAAGAACTTCGGACTAGGCAGTTGGATGAACCACTGAAATCCAATCGAAGCCTTGGCATTCAAACACAGGAGACACTCCCAAATAGCGGTGGAAGAATCGCTGGCTGACTTGCGGAGGGCTGTTGTATTCCCCGAACTAACAATAAGAGCCATCCACCAACTCCACGTAGCGGCGTACCCTACGACGGAGCGTCCAACGGTGACTCTGTGAGGATCCGGAGCCCGGACGACGCCAGCCAACCGTCGCAGAGAACGCGCGTTACAAAGTGATGTTTATGAAGTCTTGCTTCTTATTAATGTCAATGGGATTTACGAATTATTGCACGGTATCTTGAAAAAATCCAGGAATTTACCGCGCACCCCACTAAAACTTGACTATGGCCAATTTTTGCAGGAATACTTCTATATAGTTTAAACTAAATACTTTCAAAGTTTCCAGAGGGTATTTTGGGATACTTTTTAGTTTTTCAATTTTGAAATTGGCAATGTAGTCGTAAAACATGTGTTTAAAGAAAGCTTAAAAATTTGTTAAAAATAATTTTTCGAGAAATTGGTTATGAATACTCCAAAATTACCTAATGGTAATAAATTGTATAAAAGATAAAAAGTCTCAGAAAATTCTTAATTGCTTTAATAGCATTTTCTTTTCAGTGAAATATTTTACGTTTTCGTTTCCGCGCTGTTAACATTCGGTATCTTTATGTACTGATTTTTGCACTTAGATGATTGCAAAAACAATTATTATTCGTATCACTGGTTTCAAGCAAAATTCTAGATGAAGATAAAATTACTAGAAATCCATTCCGTGACATGATTTTTTTCCATCGAGCTTACCCATTTTGTTCCACTGTGCGTCATCGGTCCGGTCTCCTGGGAGAATCTATCGCGCCGATATGTCATTGTGTAACGACAACTTCCTTTTCTACAAACTTCAGGGTCTATGAAATGTAGCATGTGCTAGAATATAACTTCAGAGACTCTAAGCATGAACGTGATGTAGTGATACAAAGATTGCAACTTTTTATTGATGCAAACGATCACCTCTTCGAACATTTCCTGTAATATAAGAAAGTTCATTTTAGTACCACACAAATAAATTATAGCATTCCATTTAAAAAAATAGAGCTGACCGTGAATTCTCCTCTATGCACCCACGCAAAAAATGTTTGCATCACATAATATTTTTTCATATCACTACAAATAATGAAAATATTCAAGGTGAACAAGGATAGCGGTCCACCCTATATATTATGGACACGAATTAAAATTTTAACTTTTTACAGTGATAAAAAAATTCTTTTATTTGCACCTGGGCAGACTTTTGTATAATACTTTCTTCAATACATTTTACCGAAATTCAATCTGATGTTCGCAATGTCAAAATTTGACATGTATTGGTGCTTTAAATTATTCAAGAGTGGTCTAGATAGCTTGAACGTGGAGTGAATTATATTTGTAAGTCGCGTTAAATGGGTGTTTGAAACCAATTTGAATAAACTTTGACTTATAAATGAGTTACAGTGGTCGGGAATTAAAGATGTTACACGAAAATATTAGATGACTACATAAGTTCGCGCCCCATGCTCATGGGGGGTATAAACTTAACTGCAGATTGGAGTTCCGGTGTTTTTGTTTGGTTCGGGTACATGAACTGATTAAGTGATAGTATCATCTGTCAGTTTTACGTTCTGGTCATTTGAATTGTGCTTAAGAGAATTTTTCAAAATGGTGGTCGGCACAGGATATTTACAGTATGTAGGCTGTACGAGTTCTGGAAGGACGTTAGTGTTGGAAGTCCACAAAAAAACAACATTCAGAGCAGTTATTTGAACCGTGCTCCTTCTTTTCGGACAATTAAAAAGTTTGGCAGATTTCAAAGTGATGATTTCCACTTGGAATATTAACCTTACTTTGGACGGTCTTCCGGAATTGATGACGACATTGTGTGTACTTTGGCGGAAGAAAATGCAAGGATTACAATTGAAGAGATTGCTGAGAGAGTGAACGTTGACTTGACAGTATTTCGGTATTTAAAAAGAGCTGCACGCATTTCCAAACTTGATACATGGGTGCCGCAGTCTGTCAATGAGAGGAATGAGCTGTACCGTATAAATGTGGCCATTTCTCTCTTGGCACGTAATGAAAAAGAGTTCCGATGGGAAATTCTACTGCACCCACCATGCTCTCCACGTATAACGCTTTCAGATTTTCATCTGGTCCGGTCTTTGCACAATAATTTAAATGCCAAAAATCTTAATTCTGTGGACGGTGTCAAAAATCGCCACAACAACTTTTTTTCAGGGAAAACCAAGCTCCCTCCTAAAAAATGGTATGGACAAGCTTATATTAGGTTGATGCGTATGAAATGTCGGATTAGGTCTGTTACGTCACAGTGGTTCATTTGGCCGAAAACCTGGCCAAAAAGCCAAAAATTTTTTTCGCGATTTTCAAAATTTAGCAATTTCGTTTGATTTGTAACATATCAGAGCATCGGTTTCCATTAATAAAAGTTTTTATTGAACAATGTTCTTAGAGATATGCAATGTCAAAGTTGGCACTTGAATAATGTAACGTATTCACGTCGAAATTCAGAATACGTTTTCAATGTGAAATAATAGTACAATCAACTTTGTAAGTATTTGTAGCTATTCGTCATACTTTTAAATTATAAGTACCTTGGTTTCATTTTTTTATTTAATATTTTACAACTGCTATGGCACAGATTGCAAAACCCATACATTTTTTTCCTTTTGCAGAGGAAATAGTTGTGAAGTACGCAAAAGTACAACGCGAATTTTTTTTTAAATTAAACTTTGAAGCTTCCCGAAGAAGTCCCCGTTGTAAAATTTTGCGACTTTTTGCGATTCTACGAGATATTCTTATTTGTTTGTCGCACGCGCCATGCTCGGGGAAATACGTTTACGACATACGGCCAGGCTATCGTGCCTTGGACAAACGAATAATGCTAATCCCTCACTTGTTTTTGGAAATTCTGAGTTCAGATTCTTAATTAGCGACCGGAGAAACATAAGAATACTAATTTTCGTGCCGATCCGACAATTTTTCAATACTCGCATCCGCCATATTGAAGCCGCCATTTTGTTTTTGGAAATTCTGAGTTCAGATTCTTAATTAGCGACCGGAGAAACATAAGAATACTAATTTTCGTGCCGATCCGACAATTTTTCAATACTCGCATCCGCCATATTGAAGCCGCCATTTTGTTTTTGGAAATTCTGAGTTCAGATTCTTAATTAGCGACCGGAGAAACATAAGAATACTAATTTTCGTGCGGATCCGACAATTTTTCAATATTCTCATCCGCCATATTGAAGCCGCCATTTTGCTTTTGGAAATTCTGAGTTCAGATTCTTAATCAGCGACCCAAATAATACTAATACACCAATTTTCAGCTAAATTGAAAACTCCTTGGGGTTTTGGCCAGGTTTTCGGCCAAATGAACCACTGTGGCGTCCGTCACAAACCTTATTCTATCTCCCATGAACATTCAGGGACCAATTTCATAATTTAAGAGCGAGTAACAGGAATGAAACCCAAAACGTTCTTTGTTAACAATGGGGTTACTCGAAAAAGTATGGTTCATGGGTTAAGATCGTAAAATGAGTCGAAGGAGAACCTCGATGAGAATATGTTCTGAGAATAAGATCAGAGATGCTGATTGTCCCTGCCTCAAAATTCCAACGCTGCAAGATGATTTCGAGACCTCTCTTTCGACTCCTGACCCAAACAAAATTCAAAACGTCCGTTGTTTTAAACCGTTAAGTAGGGGATGCAAAAGGGATATAAGACCCTTGGAAACTCGGGAGCGTAGAATCAGAGAGAAAAAGATAGACAGAGATACCAGTGATTATATATAATAATTGGTGATTATGTATAATCACCGATTTATTATATTTACCGTAACTTATACATAGAAAGATGAACTTCCTTTTTTCCCAAGGCGATGAAAGCATTACTACTGACAGATACTGTAAAAAAATTGAATAAATACTTGTAGAATTGAAAATACTGCACTCGGTTTCAATTAATCGGCAGGGGCCTGTTTTATTGCACGAGAACGCAAGACCATATCCGTCAAAAGTGAGCTCAAAAAATTTCCCTGAATTGAAATATGAAATTTTACGGTACCCACCTGATCTTCCTTTAATGGATTATCACATTTTTAAATACATAGACCATTTTATTATAGAAAAAAATCCAATAATAAATGCGACCTTAAAAAAGTCGCCTCAAACATTGTTTCTAAAAACTCAGATTTTATTAAAAGTCGTATAAAAGCCCTTGTAAACCTATGGCAGAAGTGTATTAATGTGGATAGAAATTATTTTCATTTATAAACATTCATTTTGCAAAAACTGTGGCATTTTAATTTCCCCGTATACAATCCGACATTTCATATGCACTAACCTAATAGATCATTGGAAAATAATTGTAGAGAAGAATGGTGTCTACACAACTGATTAATAAAATTGCATTCTTTAAAATTTAACTTGCTGAATTGTATTCTTCAATCGAGCCCGAACTTATACAATTATCTAATATTAGGTATTTCCACGGCATGACGTGACTGATAGTGTCATCCTTGATACGCACAGTGGGCCTGTAAACCACTCCACGAGCAATTTGTATGTTTGTAGGCATGGAGTTTTGTTATAACTCCGTTTACCGTTATTTTCGATCATCACATCATCCTAAAGCTAATCTATTGTTCCAGAAATGTTCATGCCTGCGTAGCATTATCTATGCAGATAGAATACAAGCAGCATACGAACTTACACTGAGCCGTATGTGTACGCACGCGATCTCGAGCTCAAGTCTACTAAATATGTATTTTTATGCGACCTGCCCTCAAGTGACAGACTGCGATGTTACGCGCAACGTTGGGGCGGTGGGTTTTATGCGAGTACATATATGCGTATTCCTTAATGCATATATACGCACGTGCGTACGTGCTTACGTACGAGTGCGTGTGCTGGACGAATTAATAATTTAACTATGGAGGCTTCAAGGAAAATCAAAGTATTCAATTAAGTGGAGAAATGAAAAATGAGAATTTATATTGAGCTGGTAATCAGAGTGTGGATTTTCGTGAGTGTACAAAGAATGCATTCGAACCTTTAAGTTCATATGTTGCTGTTGCAAACTGGTTTACAAATGAATGATAAAACATTGTAATACATGAGCAGTATCACACATTAGAGAATCCGCAAAGTGGTTGTTCTCTGTGTGTAGACCTATTTACCAAACAAGGAAGAAACGAAACAAATAAGAATGGTATGATTTGCGTTAGTGTTAGTGCCTCTGTTACGATGATACGAAGGAATGGTATTACACAGGAACAAAAGATATCAAAGTATTATTTTACAGATGTCAGATAAATCTAAGATTTTACAAAAATGTTAAATACAGACGTTGTATTTTCGAAGAATATTTAACTAGTAAGATATAAGAATTCACGACGATGATAAAGTTTTTCTCATATGACATGTGGGTTTTTTAAGGTTTCGCGGTTTCCGATCATTTTAACTCTGTTATCACGTGACTTTACTGATTGTGAGGTACTCGTGGATACCCTGCGCTTAGTTTACCACAATTTTGTTTCAATGGGTTTAACTCTGTTAGAGCGCCACTACACTGAGATATTCGCGGATAACCTGCGCGTAAATTAAAGTCCTCGGACTAGCGGCCATGCACCTCACGACGTTGTTCGGACGAAAATGCATTTTTACGCGTTCAAGGGCTGCGAAGGTGCTCGACCGATGTGTGACGTTTACAGTGCGCGAAAGGTCGACCAATTAGGAATACTGATTTTTTAATATCGCTGAAGGTTTTGCTAATGTGAGTGAGCGCTTTCCTGCGCGTTGAAAGAGCACGATGCCCGTACCCTCCCTACTTGGATTTTTCAAGAACGCACGTTTCCTAGAATTTTGCGTTGCCGTTGTTTGCGACGATTGAGAATCTTACAATACACTACGTTATTTAGAATTTAGAGATATAAAGAATTTAGAATGTAGAGATCATTATGACCGGCGTTATAGACTGCTTAACATTAATGATTGTTAAATGTTTTTCGTTTTATAGAATATCGTTAAAAGTCTAACACTGCAATTGTTACTGTTAATCTAAAATTGAATGATCAATTCAATAATTTGAATCGTTTTACAGTCGATAATTCTAGTGATAGTCAAAGTAAAATTTAATAATTTCTCCTGGGTGAAGATAAAGCGATTGTGAATAACAGCGTATGCAACGTTGCATTGTTGCAACGATGCTTCTAATTGTACCATATGTTGTAAAGGTATGTGCTACGCAGATCTGTTTTGTGTCCCATTGAGAGTGACGTCTCAATTCAAAGGTCGGCTTTTGTTATAATGCCATAAACCAATACTTAAAGTAACGTATCGGGTGATTTGGTTAAAAGGGAAGGTTAAAAACCGTTAAAATGTGCTCGGGATATAACAGCGAAAAAGGTAGATGTACGCTTCACGCATAGAATGTATCAAGATCCCAGTAATAAACAAAAAAACGAATAAATGTATTTGTGTAGCAGAGCTATCCCAGAATATTTCTGTACTACAATTGTTATTTGTTGAATGTACAAGTACAAATTAAATAGTGTATAATAGTTCTTATAATGCAAATATTATGTAAGTAAAGATAGAATGATTTCAAATATAATATTACTAGTTTTCAAACAGCATATTATTCTGAATAAAACATTTATTCATTATTTCAATTTTTTAATACGATCGCGGCGGCGGGCCTCTCGCGAGCTTTTGTATTTGAAAATAAGACATCCCTATTTATCGGCTGTAGACTTTGCTCTGGGAAATAGTAGGTATTGAATGCCGTAGTAGAAACAACTGTAGTAGGCATTTCTTACTTTACTGTAGTCTTTTCATCTTAACACTAGAACTAACGATTATTAATTCAGTATGTTTAAAAATAATTGATATATAGCTGAGAAGAAAAGGAATGAAGAGGACAAGAAATCTGATCCATTTAGTCCTAACATTTTACAAAATAGATTTCGAAAATAACAGAAGATACGGTGCTGGAAGTTCTAGGAAGATTTTCACAAAATTCAGAATCAGTCGTTTCGACCACCTTGGTAGACAGACGTTAATAAAGTCGATTAAGCGGAACATATACATCTTTTTTCGATTCAGTATTAATTATCTACATAATCTTGTTGATCGTAATTATTGGAGTCTCATTAGAATCTCGAGGTGTAATCCGATGGAGCAGTTCGATGTTGTTGGAGTTAGGGCCCTTGACGACCCGACTCCGTCACTGAAGCGAGGGGTGTACTTTTCCGGACGTACACTCGGTGGTAGGAAGATTTTGAGGGGAAATTCAGTGCTGAGGGGGAGTATTAAAGTGAAGATCGTTTGTGTGTGAACATATAGATGTGCAAGTAAGTGAGCATGTAGAGGCTGAATCGCAGAAAACGCAAGGGGCAGGCGAAAGGGAAGGGAAATATAAGAAGCTCATGAAGAATCTCATGACGAGGATGTTACGGCGGAGGGGGTGAAACCAAAGTTCCAAGAGTAACGTCGTTTTGGCGAAACGTTCGCACAGGAGAGAAAGCACAGGAAGGATAGAGAAGCGGAGGGAAGAGAAAGCTCCAGAGAATGGAGAGGGAAATCTGTGGGGGTGTGTTCAAAAGGGCAGGAGAAGCAGGCGAATAGCCGTTTCAACGGTACCACCTCTCTCAGTTGCTCCCCGGTTTCCGGACTCCGCGGACTAGCAGGTTAGTGATTTTAAGTCTCGTTCATTCACCAACTTCTTGCTGTACCGTCGACCTCCTTCCCTGGTATACTCATATTTTCTCTCACTCGCCCTCGTTCATACTGTTAGCCTCTTTCTTATCCCATTGTGTCCATTGGTTTCATTCATATGATTCGCCTTATCCGCGTTCATTCGTTCATTATTTCATTCGGCCATTCGTTCATTCATTCATTCATTCATTCGTTCATTCGTTCATTCGTTCTTTCGTTCGTTCGTTCGTTCGTTCATTCGTTCATTCGTTCATTCGTTCATTCGTTCATTCGTTCATCGCATATAACTATTACTTCTTTCTTTTCCTCGTTAACTGCTCAAGCAACAAACAACTCCTACCGATACACTTTATAAAGGCAATTTTGTTTAGCGTTTTTTCCTTCCAAAAGGATTATATCCAAAAAATAGCTGAGTGAAAATAACAAGTTTTGTCTATTGATTACAAGTCGATCCCGTTTGTCACGTGTTTCGAATTGTTTTATTACTTGAAAAACATAGATTTTTAAACAAAAGAAATATAGCGAAGTATATTGAAGGAACAGCTGTTAGAATCAGTAAGAATTTGCACTGTTTAATACATAATTATTGTGCACGATAATATAGTAAAAATGATAATGATTGTACTTATTTTGAAAAAGTGTCGGATTAGATTTAATTTAACAGATATCACTATTTCTGGTATATATCTGCAACGTTCAATAAAGTAAGATAAATCAATCTTAATACTTGTATCTTTCTTATCGTGCAGAATGAAAAAATTTCCTGAGAATTCCCAAAAACTATGAAATATAGAGATTATGACAGATGACGGAACGTCAAATGAGATATTTATTACTACGGAATTCGTCTTTAACACTAACCGTACCAAAATTTTATCTATGTCTATTCTTATCGTAGCAGATCATTTGACCGGTTAGAAAATAACGATGAAACCTTGCTGACAGACGCGCAGAAGTCTGTCAACTTAATACAGGAAGCAACATACCAAACTGTCTTTACTTACAATTAGTAATACAAGCAATTACATATTTTCATTTCATTGAACCGGGCATGGTACGGTTAGTGTTAATGTTACGTGGATATCAATATCAGCTACCATATTATCCTATTTCATGTACCTATTATTCTATCTATTATAGTTTATTCTACTGTATAATACATATATCTTTTTGGCTGTTAAATCACATGACCTCCGACAATGCGCATCAAATACGTATTATTACACAAAAATTTCCTAACCATTGTATTAAACCAATGTAATCAATATTAGTATTTAAACTTTCAATATCACTGACCTTCTTAACTGGCAATGAAATTGCCAACTTTTTGCCATGAATTTTCGGTCCCCTCATACGTTTCCAATTTTGTTACTAGCAATTATTACATATTTGACGTTGATGCAAAGCAGTTATTATTGCAGATCTAAACAGAATTATTGTATGTAATACCTACATACAAACGAACAGCGGTAAGATCACAACTCGAGCGTATAAATATGCTTGATGCTATTACAATTGTTAGACAAATTGTGGGACATAGTAAACAACGTTTATTAGAATAATATGTACCAATTTTAATTGACATTTGTCAGTATTTGACATTATTTACATACCTTGCTGTCCTTTGTGCGTTCTTTGTTACGATAAATATTTTGTAATTTACATAAACGTTAATGTTGCTTAATTGTTATTTGCTCCATTTAGTTACATTTATTGACATAACAGCAAAAGGTTTTCACTAAAATACATTATGTGTTTTATAGAATGCACACTCCATCATATATTTTCCATGCATTGAAACTTTCATTATGTTATAATTCGAATGGAATCATTATCTGTACCTACCGTTAAAAATATCTAATGTCGAAAATAACTTGTGCGGTCTCTTTCTGATTTATCAAATAAATGAATACGTGTGTCCGGAAATGGACTTATATACGGTCATTTAAAATATTATATATTGTATATATTTATATCTCATAGTGATAACAATGAAATGCACATTTTTTAAACGATAATAATTTATATACAAATTTTGATATTGGAAATACGTCGTGGAAGGCGCAACAAGTGTAATTTACTAATAATACTACATTTTATTCTTTAGGCAGTCATTTTAGAATGAATATGCGGAAACATGTTCGTGTGCGTGCATGCGTGCATGCGTGTGTGTGTTGCGACTTTCGAACTGTGTAAACCAATGATAATTACATGGCATATAATCATCCTAACAAAAGAGATATGTCAGCGGATCTTTTTCTTAAACTGACGGCGCATTTGTAACAAAGCTCTATAATATATGTGTTTTACTTATTCACATATTTGTCTGTTTGAAAGTAAAGTAGCAATTATTAAATGTATACAAAGTGGAATTGTGAAGAATAATCAATAATACAGTGCATGTATGAAGGTGCAGCAACATTTTTGGATAAAAAGGGGATAATTTTTCATTACGGATGGCAGAACTTCAAAGCTACAAATTTCAGCTTCACTGACAAGTTATTTATGAATGCATGGATTTGTACACACTTATCTTCTGTGGAGACAAAGCTTGTGGCAATTAGTGAGTGCACTTTTTAATTGCAACCGCTGTAAGGTTCCTGGAATAGGTGCGATATATCTTACGATTAGACGACAGATTTTTTCAAAATTAGAGAAGATTGAAGAATAAGTTTGAACAGTTTTATACTTTTTCTTATCGAAGAATTAATGCCTTGATAGACATTAATAGGCCTGTCAAAAAGTAATCCGTATACATATAACTACCAACGTAATATTTTTCAGTCAGTTTATTTGGGTTTGAAAGCAACAGGTTTCATGTGCTTACAGTTAAGTGCTCCAAATTTAATCTTGAATATTTTTTTATCGATTTTTACGAGTAGAAAACGTTTGACAGAAGGTTCCTACTACGGTGTGCCGAGCTTTTGCAACACGTGACAATGCCTTGTACCGCTGACTTTTGATCGTGAAAGTGCCGCATGTATTGGAATTTAGTAATAGCACTGATTGACAGTACAAACAAATCCTTTGTTGTAACATTTAACTGCTTTAATAAGATGTAACGATACTTCTTCTGGTAAAGGGCCTAGCCGGATAAGGATGGAAAAAGTGCCCCCAAAGATAATTAATCGTGAGGCATACCATTCGATAGGGCTCTTTGGAAAAACCCATCCTACAAAGTATGAACCCGCTGCCCCTATCGTAGGGGTAGTTACAGGGTGAAACGTATTTTACAGTTTATGCTCGATATCTCCCGTTTGGCTTGATGGAAAATTCTGAAAAAATCAAAGACATTATACCCAAAGGTGTGCATACTTTAGAATTTTTTCAGATTTTTTGGTTCGAAAATCGATTTTTGAAAAATTAAAAATATTATAAACATTAATTTTTTATTGAAACTATGAAGTGACCACTTTTATATTTTTACAGAAACATGCATAGTACCCTGATTATTAATGTGTATTTTTTTCCAGATTTTTACAAGTTCTTCGAAACAAAACAAACATCAAAAACCAACACTTGTTTATATTTTTAGCTATATTATTGATGTGACCACGTTTATATTTTCACAGTATCTCAAGTTTGCTATAAATAATTAACTGTAATGTTTTCAGATTTTTTTCAAAAGTGCTTTATACAAAAAAAAATTAAATACTTACGCCCAATACCCAAAGGTGTATAGACTTGGACGATCGAAGTACTTAATTTCTTGCGCACACATTATTCGTAAATCCACTATTTCACAAGAAATAAGTTAATGTACTTAATTTTGATTCTCCTTATATGTCATATGTGAAAATTCTTATTTAATTGCATTTATTAACAATGATGATCTTCGGTTTTATGGAAGCGGAGCTGCTGGTATTTCAACTGTGTTCAGAAGGTCCATGAATTCTCTCCGTTTAAACATAACAAAAATTGTGCATTAGTATTAATTATTAAATATCTTTACATTTGTAAAGTGAATTAATGAATTTTAGAGAATGAGGTTTACCTTAATCGTGAAATGGTGTGTGTACTCAGGACTTAAAGCGCGTAATTTAATCTTCGTTTCTATCATTGTTAATGACCGGATTTAAGCGTTCAACATTGAAGATTTTACTTAATATTTCCGCAGGCTTAACAACTTATGCAATGTATCGAGCATTCGATAAGTAATGAATTATCGCTGCTATGTGCGAACAACAACCAATAGTTCGGTTGCCATTTGCATGCTCGCAGAAATAACGTTTTATTCCAGAGCAACTTATTGAATTAGGTGAATAATCTATATAGCACTTATAAGATTTACTTTTAATGTACCTCGATGGCACCAGAAATTGTATGATATTGCTACTTTCTCTCAAATAAGAAAGATTAATAAGGTTATTTTCGTCCATCATTTCTGCGAGGTATGATACCGCTTGCGAAAGTTAATAAGATCCCGTAAAGAAAATTTTTAAATCTCGTTGGGTCATTTCAGGAAAATCAAGCACATCCAAAGCTGATATTTTTTTAAACAATGTTCTTCGCCTACTCCAATGACAAATATCAGCTTCTGTGCCTAAACTATTATGTTTGTCTTTCTCGCTCATAAATCTAGATATTATTTCTTCGCGGAACTCTACATCGGAATTTAAAGGTTTACCAAAGGTGTTCTGTGAAAAACATGCAATTCGGCAGTATAATCCGACTGTTGGCAGCAATTTTTTATCCAATTGATTATGTAACAGTCGGTATTTCCGCCCTATTATACCGTGCACGGCTTCAACGACCCAGCAGGTACGGGCTACGAGTTTGAAGTGTCTACCTGAAGTGGACCGTTGCCTTACGTACGGAACGTAAACCGGTATCAGATTTTAATGTTTTTAATTAAAAAATACTTTTGCAAAAATCTGAAAAAATTTCAGTTTAATATTTATAGTTAACTTGATATACTAAAAAAATTTGAATTTGGTCACATTAATATTTTAGCTAAAAATATAAACAAATAATGATTTTTAATTTTTTTAACTGCGTTCCAATACTTACAAAAATCTGAAAAAATTACAGTTAATTATTTATAGCAAACTTGAGATACTGTGAAAATATAAACGTGGTCACATCAATAATATAGCTTAAAATATAAACAAGTGTTGGTTTTTTATTTTTGTTTTATTTCGAAGAACTTGTGAAAATCTGAAAAAATTACAGTTAATTATTTATAGCAAACTTGAGATACTGTGAAAATATAAACGTGGTCACATCAATAATATAGCTTAAAATATAAACAAGTGTTGGTTTTTTATTTTTGTTTTATTTCGAAGAACTTGTGAAAATCTGAAAAAATTACACATTAATAATCAGGGTACTATGCATGTTACTATAAAAATATAAAAGTGGTCACTTTATATTTTCAACAAAAATTAATGTTTATAATATTTTTAATTTTTCAAAAATTGATTTTCGAACCAAAAATCTGAAAAAATTCTAAAGTATGCACACCATTGGGTATAATGTCTTTGATTTTTTTCTGAATTTTCCATCAAGCCAAACGGGAGATATCGAGCATAAACTGTAAAATACGTTTCACCCTATAACTACCCCTACGGTAGGGGTAGCGGGTTCATACTTTGTAGGAAGGGTTTTTCCAAAGAGCCCTATCGAATGGTATGCCTCACGATTAATTATCTTTGGGGGCACTTTTTCCATCCTTATCCGGCTAGAGTAAATTTAGAGTAAACCATTTTCTTCTAACTATAAGGACCAACTATGGAATTTAATTTAAGTCAAGTTTCATCATATTTCGATAGAATGCAATCTTCAAAGATTCTTGAAAATATCGTTTACACATCTTACATATACTGTATTCGATATATATTATGTTTCTAATGTACACATCTTTTTCCAACTAATCTGAAGAGGATGAACCTAAAGGCTTTTATTCTTTAAGTTACCTATATTGGGCAAATTACATTTAAACTAGTGGCAACGAGTTAATATTAACCTTTGACATTTCTGAATAAAGAAGTCGTGCTTGCCATTATATATCTCCTAACTATACGATTTACACTGGTCAATACGACTTTTTGCCCAAAGAATATTTATGCCGATTCTTATAGATTTTGTGGCGCTAGACATGAATCTCTGCAGCCCTTTTGTTTCCATCACACGCCATTTTGGAGAAAGTCAGTTTTAAAAAAAAGTGCAGATTTTTAGCGTTCAGAATTTTTGTTATTTTAACCAGAACAATTATTAAAATTTGTTTGGTATAAAGTAATTCTATACCCCCCTCCCCCCCCCCCCCTCCCTCCGAATATAACGATACATATTACTTTAATGTTACAAACATATTTAAACAATGCTTAAAGGGAGAACGACGACCAAAATTACGCGTTAATTGTAGGATATTTTCCTATTTATCTTAAAAACTAGACGCCCAGGAGGTATTCTAATAGCATAAGGCAACAGCACAGACGTTTTTCTTGTGGGAACCATAAATGAAAGTCGCAACACAACTTTTGTTTTCGACTGAGAAATTAAAATAACTCCGCAAGAAACAAGGTACCGCCAGTGATTCTCAGCGTAGCCATTTCACCTATACTAATATTATGTGTAGCTTGCTTTACAAGTACATTCATTGTTCATGGGCTCCTTTGTGATAATAACGTTACATTAAACACAGTAGAATATTTGGAAAATTTTATCATATAAACAAACAATATTGTTCCATTGCATTCACAATTTTAAGATTAATTATACGAGTTATTAAGTGTAAAAGTGCCCGAAGAAAAATTGAAGTACTTTTTTTACCACATACAGTGTTTAATATGTGATTCTACCGGAACTTCTTGTGCTGAATTCAGATACGGAATCCGTTTATCTTCATCAGGCAAGTTTTTTTTGTAACAAGCAGTTAAATGCTTAATAACTCATACTGATATACTTTCCCGGCCTGTAAAATATAATTTTTTTTCGGCACACAGAGTATAACATGTTATTCTGACAGTACTTTTTGCACTGAATTAAAAAAATTAACGTGACATTGTACATCAGCAACTGAAATCTTGTATGAAAAGGGAGTTCAATATGTCGTTAAAAATACTCTTCCTGGATTCGCATTTGGATTTTACCCTCGAAAATTTCGGTGCCGTCTGTGACGAATACGGAGAGTTGTTTCGCCAAGAGATCTCGTGTATGATACAAAGATATCAGGGAAACAGAGTGCGAATATGCTTGCAGACTACTGTTGGACACTAAAACGAGATCTGCCGCAAGCAACATATTCCAGAAAATCAACAATATCTACATTTTAAGTAATGCATAACAACTTCTAAATGTTTTGTAGGATTATAGTAATTATAAATCGTTAAACTGATAGTCACAAAAAAACTGCCTGATGGTGGCTAACGGTTAGTATATCTGAAATTAGCACAAAAGTGCTATTAGAATCACATATTAAAACGTGCATGATGAAAAAAATACTTCAATTTTTCTTCGGGCACTTTTACACTTAAGAACTCGTATAATTCATCTTAAAATTGTGAATGCAACTCGACAATATTGTGTATTTATATGATAAGATTTTACAAACATAATACTTTGTTTACTGTAGCTTTATTGTTATAAAATAACTCATAGAGAATTAATATACTTATAAAGTAATTTATAATACTAGCGCGGGTGAAACGACCGCACTGAGAATCACTGCCGGTACCTTATGTGTAGTGCAGAGAAGCCATTTATTTGATCTCCGCATGCGTCCCTGGAGGAGCTCCGCCTGCTACCCCTGCCCGCGCATTTGAGAGATTGTTGATTGACGAATCTTTCTCGTGCCAGGCGCAAGCCTATTGGCACGAGCGTGTTAGCGCATTGGAGGGATATTCGTATTTAACCACTCACCCTGGAAAGACGTGACACGCACGTCGATCACGGAAATTGAAACGAGGTGAGTGGCCGTCGACTAAGATTGTTTGTCGAAGAACAGTTTCAGATCGTATCACGTCGCGTGTAGGGATAAACAAAAATATTAGTAGTGAAAAAATATGCTCAAATATGTTTTAAATCAAATACCAATATAAAATATAATTTGCCAATAGAAATTCTGCCATTAGCATTGCTCCTGGACGTCTAGTTTTTAAGATAGATAGGGAAATACCCACAAGACAGTGGGTCAAAAAAGTATTGGCACACCCACTTTCTTTGAATATCTTTAAACTATAAAGTAATCTATTAATATTAACTATTTTTATTAGTGTCTTTTGACACATATAAATAGTATGTGTACTGAAAACTCTCAGTTATTTGTTATAAGGAAATAAAGTCAAGAAAACGAAAAATCCATAGTCAAAAAAGTATGTTGTTAAACATACTTAAACATACATAAAAGTAAGTTGAGGAAGATTTAGAACATAGTGAGGAGAAAATGAATATATGAGGCGGTATAATATTACTAAAAGATTTTCATTTATTGTGAGGATGCAACGATAACGGAACGAAATGTTTCTTTTGAAAGCTTGTAGTATATTAACGCTGATGGGTCCTTCACGTCGTATATACAGGGTGGTCCACGTAACTTGTGCACCTCGAATAACTTTTAAAGTATGCGTTGCGCGAAAGAATGTTATATAACATTGAACATAACCATGAAATAGTACGTTTTCAGACGAGTTCAACGACCTATGATTCAAGGTCATTCAAGGTCACACTTGGAGGGATATTGCAGAAAAGGTGTGCTCGTTTAATTTGTAATATAGTATGTATTCAAAATGATTACCTCTTACTTCAGTGCACTTAACAATTCTTTGTGTAAATGATTAAACATATCAAAACAATTGTTTTAAAAAACAAAAAAATGTTAGCGTCAACGAGTTTTATGAGGGTAAGATACCCTGTATAGCAGATGGGGTCGGTCCGCATTGGGACCGTCGCCACTGTGTTTACAGTTTGTCTCGGTTTCGTGTGGAGTTCTTGGAGAGCGACGGGTGTTAGACAAAAGTCTAGACATCCTGTCGCATTCCAAGGAACAGATTATTTAAAGTATCGATGGGCTCGGGTCCGTAAACTATACCCGAGACTAAGTTATGGCTTAGCAGCCGATGACCTGACGTCATGGTGCTGCATGGCGTTTTGAAAAGCGTAAAGAGTATGCTTGGTGGATCTGGCCACGGAGTGGGGAGATGTTTCATCACCGGTAAGAGAACTGTGAGGAACTGCGCGGCACTTTTTTTTTTTTTTTTTTTTACGTGAGGGAATCTTCCAAAGACACCCCCTGTCCCGAGGGAGGGCAGTGGGTAGTGCCGGATTGGTAGCAGAAGGCTACCCCTACCGGCTAAACCCCTCACGGTGACCTCTCGTTAAAGCTTTACAGGTGGGACCCGGTGACTAGACTGAGCATAATGCCGGACCCCACCCTAGCCTGTTGCTCCCGGTGTAGGTGGTTTCCAACCCGAAGGTCTTCCCCCATCCTACCCCGGGGCTTTCCCAAAAGAAATTGAAACGGCCATGCAGTCACTACATGGCGGTTCCCCCTCCCGCCGTGGTTGCCGAAGCGTACCGAGTAGGGCCCTCACCTCTACCCAGTCCACGGTTTCAGCCGAGGCATAGCCTCACGAGGGAGCATGCACTGCGTGGCGCTATGCCTCAGCTGATCCTTCCATAAATAGACAATAAATAAGATTATTATCTACTTACCTTACATTAGAGCATTCACACATAAATACATGCACACAATAAATACACACATACTATAAATAAAGACAATATACAATTCCTGTACATTGTGCCGAGGGAGAACAACCCTGGCGACCCGAGGGGGTGCAGAGGGACCCTGTCACGTCACAGGGGCCCTCCCCCCAGGTTACCTTCGCCTCACGCGGCCTCGCCGTCGTGAGGTGTTCTCCCTCAGACCCTCCCGATCTCTCTCCGCTGCCTCCTTCTGCAGGAGCACTTCCTTGCAGAAGGAGGCAACCGCTCGCCATTTTACTTCGCTGTCGAGCATTTCCCTCACCACATTCTGTGGTGAGAGGTCCGCACCGACAGCCGCGTTGAGGACACTGCGCTCAGTTCGCCACGCTGGGCAGACCTCCAGCGTATGCTGGGCAGTGTCCTCCTCCCCCCTGTCACAATGGTGACATTGAGGAGTTACCTCCTTGCCGATCTTACACAGGTACTCCCCGAAGCATCCATGCCCGGTGAGCACCTGTGTTAGGCGGTAGGAGACAAGGCCGTGCTTTCGCGTCACCCATTCCTTGAGGAACGGGGTGACAGCATTAACGGCGCGTGATGCCTGGTTCTCGGGCTCTTCAAGCCACGAGACCCATTTGGCAATCATGCGCCGTTCGGCCCGGCTTCTCACATCCTCATCTTCGGCACTCGACGACTCTCCCTCGTCCGTTTGCGGCGGCGGTGCACGGAGGTTTGTGTAAACCTCCGCGGCCATTTCCGCGTGGAAGACAAACGGCGGGGAGGCCGCCAGTGCCGAGGCGGCTGCATAGGAGATCGTGCGGTACCCCCGCACGACCCGGATAGCCATCAGGCGGTGAACTTGGGGCATAGCGCGGTTCGCCCGCCCGTTGACATCCAAGCCGCCGGCCCATACTGGGGCTCCGTAGAGCGCCATGGACCGGACGACTCCCAAATACAGCCGCCTCGCCCTCTCGTTTGGACCTCCCCAGTTGGGAGCCAGGCGGGTTAAAGCAGCCGCCGCTCTCTCCAACTTGGGGGCCAAGTTCTCAAAGTGATGTGAGAAGCGCCAGACACGGCACTTACCCCAGAACTACGAAGGCTTACTAATCGCTCACTAAAAATTCCTGACTTAAAATCCAAAAATCTAACATACATTTCCATTCTCACCACTATACTTAAGTACTATCGTTCAGCGCAGGATACCTTAACACGAATAGTAATGAAGGTAAACTGAGTGTCGTGCAGAAGAGCACAGTAATAAATGAATACGTTTGTTTTCATTTCATTGATAATGACTTTGTAGCGGCACGGCAGAGACTTCGCAATCGATGCATTTTTGCCGCATGCCGCTGCAACATCTCCATAGAGGATCTGGCGGATGGCAACGACGTTAATTGTCATCGAGAGTCGTAACATTAATACTGGTGTATTTATTAACTCGCCAAACGAACACGCTAACACTTTGATGTTGCCCTAATTAATGCTGATATTGAAAACATGTTATTGTTTTGGTGTGAAAGTTCGTAGGCGCGAACTGAAGTACAAGTAAAACAAGCACAACTTTTCTGCAATATCCCTCCAAGTTCGACCTTGAATGACCTTGAGTCATAGGTCATTGAATTCGTCTGAAAACGTGCTATTTCATGGTTAATAAAAAAACATATCATTCCATTTAAAAAAACAAAGTTGACCTTCAAATCTCCGAAACGCCGCCATCTATAAAAAAAATAAATGCACCACATAGTGTACCCTTTTGAACCATGTAACTCTTGTATATAACATTCTTTCGTGCAACGCATACTTTAAAAGTTATTCGAGGTGCACAAGTTACGTGGACCACCCTGTATATATTCGACGTCTTCGTTCCTACGTCCAGGAGATCCTTTTTGGGCTTTCTTTCTGATTGTGAGAGAGACGGGTGACGGATGCTTTTCCTCCCTCGCTGGAGAAAGTGTCCTTGACTTGACGTTAGCCAGACGTGGGAACGTTGAAAAAGCAGAGCACTATAATCCATGATACAATTTTTTTATACGTAAACAACGAAAATACTAATAAATTCAAAGACCGAGTCGTAGTCCACTTTGTAGTCGTTTTGGAACTTTCTACACCGCGGTGCACCGGTTTCAGCTCGGGGGCCTTTGACCCGACACTGCCATTCGTTCGAGCTACTGACGGTTACTGAACCAACACAGCGTTCGTTTCCCGAGGTGCGCCGCTACGTAGAAAGGTACTAGATGCTCGGGAAACTAACGCTGTGTTGGTTCAGTAATCGTGAGGAGCTCGAGAGAGTGTTGGTGTTGGGTCAAAGGCCCACGGGCATAGTAGCATCCGAGTTACAGCAGATGCGTCGCGGTTTGTTAATTAATTTTAACTTCCACGAAAGCAATTCATTTGTGACCCATGGTTCCTTTCCAATATTTTACCTACGCAGAGAGACGAATGCGATATATCGATATTTTCATTTTTAGTCTTTTTCCGGATTTTACGGGCCGGTTCTTTTACAAATGTCCATCTTTCAGAAGGTATAGAACAACTCTTGCTACGTAGGTACACTGAATTTAGAGACACCCTGTATGTATAGGGTGTTTCAAAATTATTTCTAATGGCTTTGAGGGGTTGTAGTACACCTTCGATTGGATGGAGATTTGTGAAAAAAACCTGCCACAAAATTCAAAAATTTTGTTTGTTGGCTCATCACATTCGTCTTGCTACGTAGGCAAAATGTCTGGGTTAGGCGACAGAAACGAACCGTTCTCTTGCAAATTAACTTTTAATTGTGCCTCCGCGATTGAATTTTCGCCGAGGAAATCAGACTTGCAGGTCTCCAACCCTTCGGAAACAAACACGCGAGTTATCTATCCTTGCTGGCTCGAATAATTAAAGCAGATGCGAAATAAAGCAAAGGCAAAATAATTTAACCCAGAGGTTATTCTGGGCAAACAGAGCGGTTTTCGGTCCGAGCGAGGGTTCCGGCTATACATATGGTGAGTTTCCGGCCCCGAGCTCGAAGTAGAGGGTCCAATTTTTATTAGACTCAGGGTCGCTGTAACATCAAACACGATATAGTTTTTTAGAGATCGTGTTCTTGATTGTAACAAGATGTAGTGATTTATTTCTCCTATGTATAAACTTGGTTTTTTACATTTAATCTAATCGCCAGTTTCTTGTTCGCTCTTACTGAATCCCGGGACGACCGCGTGTCGCCCTTTCAACACCTCGGTCCTCCCTATTCTTTCAAATAATTTTTCTCTCCCTACTCTCCAATAACGAGAGTAAGGGAAAGTTTTTTCATCCTTGTCTAGGCGGGTTCCGAAAAATTGTTAAGTTTGCCTTGAGACGTCCGCAACCATGGCGGTGTCTTGGTATGGAAAATGCCACATCTGGTGGACACCCCTCAATGCCACAGCCGCCTCGAGGAATAGCACCCATCTAGACAATAGGATTTCTCTTTACCGCCGGTTCACGGCCTGGCCCCCGTCCACCGCGGACGGTCCTAAACCCGCGGGACCCGACGCTAAATTAAAAATAGCTAACAGGCCCAGCGCAGAGTCGGTCGCCCGAAGTCGAACAATGGCGAAGTCCGGATCGTACACCATCGTCCCTACAGTTTGAATTATATTTACTTAATATTTAATATATCTACTTACTATTCACATAATTCAAACATATCGTGTTTGGCACTATTTTGATCAGAACAATCTCAAAACTACATTGGGGAAAGTTATATTCAGAAAAATTAATAAATAAAACAGCTTATTGTTACATCAGCAATGCCTCGCTGATACTTTCCAGTCGCTCACTTTGTTTGCTTGGTCCCTCTGCCCTTCTACTGTCTGTCCTTTTCTAAATTCGCGCTCCTGGAGTCAAATATAAACACAGTCATGACATTCGGTCAGGACCGGTGCATTGAGGCCCTGCAAATATGTCAATATTGTGGGATTGTGGTTGTTAATTGGCGACTAAGGTCGGAAACTCGCGAATCGTGCTTAACTTTACACTTAAATTCTACTCCGTCTCCGTGTATATTCTAACTCCGTGTATATCGTAACTCTCCGTGTATCTATCTGTCTCCGTGCGTAGTCAAACTGTCTCCGTGTATCTCTAAAAACTGTCCCTTCCTTTCGTCCGTCGTGTCTATTTATTTCCCGTTCGTCTGTGTTCGTCTTTTTCGTCTGTCTTGTCACTCGAGGAAAAACGGCACGCCCGCCCTAGTGCGCGTGCACGCTGACCGCTGGGCCTCACACCCGGGAAATTTCCGGGCCTGCCGGCCGCGTGCACTCTCCCTTGCGTACCGATTTGCCTCGAGACGTCCGTGCCCGTCGCCGTGCGTCACCGTTAGTTCGTACCGTTATTATTAAAATCGTCAGTTACCTGTCCTTGGTCCTTAGATTCTACGTCTTATACTATGCCTATACTACGGGTAAAAATTCCCGATACTACAATATTATGGTATATTTATCCAGCGGGGTATCTATTCAGTGTTTTCATGCGCCCTTCGAAGCGCCTCAGTTTAAAACAGTCCGCGTTGTCGCGCTTATGCTGCAATTATGGAAGAAGACGTCACAATGCGGCGTAAGTAAGACGAAAAACATTAATAGATTAAGATTCCTTTCAAATTACTTTCATGAATTGTCTGTACAACATTATTTTCAAAGGATCTTCTAATTGTATTTCATGCCCAATGTTTAGGAAGCAGTACGTTTTCAATGTATTAACCCTTTGCACTCGAGACGTTTCGCAGCATTTTTGGTGAATTTACGCACAAATTAATGTATAAAACTTTTATATTTTAACATTTTGTGTATCTTTACACCTTTATGAACATAATTTCGTAAACATTAATCTTTGTAATTATGCTTTGTATGATATTTTATATAACAATTGCCGAGATGCACGCCTGATTTGTCGGAGAAAGTATCAAAATAGTATGTTGTTTGATGTCTTTTGCCGGGTTTATTTGTTTGAGAGCAGACTTTGCAATACTTCCTAACTCCTGTTAGGAATCGAAAACTTTAAATCTAATAGTCCTTTTGCCACGACTGTCAAGTTCGGACTAATGCTGAAAATGCAGTTCGGTTCGTGATTGCGGTCTAATTTCAGATAAGAAAATCTTATCTCCATTTAAAGAGGTGTCATTCTACACTTCATAAGATTATACACAAAGAGCTTAGGAACCCAGTTCAAAGAAACTAAACATAAATTGTCATAGCCGCGCATAGAGTTTCCGCATCAAACCAAGTGGTGAGTGAGAGTCACCTCTCGAGTGCAAAGGGTTAAGAACCTTTCTAAAGCTTTATTCCATGAGCAATTCCATGACTATTTTTGAGGAAAATAGCTTTAATTCAATGACTCTGCTTCGACCGAATGTCACGACTGTGTTTATACTCTGCTCCAAGGGCGCGAATTTAAAAAAGGGCAGACAGTAGAAAAGACAGAGGCCAAGCAAACAAAGCGAGTAGCTCGAACGTATCGGCGAGGCAGTGCATTTCGAAAAATAGTTTTTGGTACAACACTTTCTTATCGTACAAATATTCCACTGTCTAAGAAAAGAAACAAAACAGAAACTCGTCTGGGGGAGGGGGGGGGGGGGGGGGGGCGAAAATTTATTACTTAAGGTCAAAATGTACTTTGAGTTGGATTAACCCAATACGTTTCAATAGAATCGAGAGATACTTTACAGGTACAGATGGCCCAGCCCAAAAAAATCGACTACCCTTCCGCGAATTTTGCGGCAGGTTATTTTCACAAATCTCCATCCAATCCGAGGTCTAGAACTACCCCCCGAAGCCATGACAAAACCTTTTGAAACACCCTGTACAGAGTAATTCAATGCCGACTATAGTTGGCGCTCGTAACGAGAGGGTTTAATGGGGGCCACCGTCGGGCGGCCCGATAGAACATTGAAAATTGAAATTATATTTTTCGCACATCCCTATAACATACCTTTTTGGTGAGTTCACCCCGTTATAAAGGCTCTTTGCCCACCGCCGTAGAAACAGTAGATCAGCGATCGCATTGTGCTGACGCACCCGTTGCTACGGACAGCATGTATAGGCAAAATTCAATGCAAAAGTAGCAAAAGTTTTTACCAATATGTCGAAAACTAAAGCCGAGCGGGGGTTACATGTACAGGAAAACGATGCCATGAATCATGATCCTAACAACATATTCAAAAATCATTGAAATCGCGGGACGGACCATTATCTCTATGATTACCAGATTTTCTTCTAAATGGCTAGTGAAAAATCGTGTAAAAAATAAATTACAAAAATATTTTTAAATTTTGTCATCAAACAGTTCTAGCTGAATAAGCATGCACCGAACGGTATCCATGATGTGGTGAAAATAAACATACTGTTTCAAACTAATGCAAAAATGACAAATACGTTGCAAAAATCGGTTTTTCATTTTTCCGACAGTGTTACACTGTACTCATAATATCTGAACAAATTAGAGTATAACAATGACAATATTATGTAACTATTGTAAAAATTAAAAACTTGTGCTCGGAATATTTCAATACCAAACCTACATTTTTTTCTTGTTTTTTAATTTCTTGTGCGTTGGACTTGCAACTGAAAATCTGAAAAAAATCCGTAACCTGTGCAATCATGTTAGAATGTGTCAGAATTTTGTTGAAGTTTTCACGCTTCATTAAGTGGGGAAAATGAAGGAAAAACTGTTTTTTTAAATTACCCGTAACTACACTACCGGTTACGGTATCGAAGAAAAAATTGGTATACAATGGTTTTTTATGGTCACCTATCGAATGTCTCATCATCAAATAAAATCGGTTGAAGGACACTTCTGACCGCCTTATCTTGCTAGACAGTTTTACTTTTTTTATGTTACAAAAGGTTTAATATGTGAATTTAATAGTACTTATTGTGCTGAATTAGGATATCCAACCTGTTTGCCTCCATCCGGCAAGGCTCTTTTGTGACAAGCACTTCTCGCTTAATAACTTACGATGTAATCTTGAAATTGAGAATGCAAGTGAACAATATTATTTATTTCTATGATGACCTTTTCTAAATATGATTCTTTGTTTAATGTAACATTATTGTCATGAAATATTTCATAAACAATAAGTCTACTTGTAAAACAAGCTACATATTATAATACTAGTGTAGGTGAAACGGTTGACGCTGAGAATCATTAGCAGTATCTTACGCAGTGCAGGGCTATTTTAAATACTCAGTTGAACACAAAACTTGAGTTGCGACTTTCATTTATGGTTCCCTCAAGAAAAATGTCTGCGATAGTGCCATTTGCTGTTAGAATACCTCCTCGGCGTCTAGTTTTTAAGATAAATGGGAAAATATTCACAAAAATTGGGTAATTTTGATCGCCGTTCTCCCTTTGAACATTGTTTAAGCATGTTTGTGACATTAAAGTAATATGTATCATTATATTGGGGGGGGGGGGGGGGTTGTAGAATCATTTTATGCCAACAAAAATTTAAATAACTTTTACGGTTAAGATACTGTTGAATCGTGAAGAAGAAAGAGCTGCGCGCGGTCACCCATCGTTGTAGCGTTATACGGCCGAGAATCTTAACAACGGAGATATCGTGGACCAGCGCGAAACCACTGCACCAGCGTTCATTCCCTGATGGCAATTCTTTTCCACGTCCTTTCCTCCTAAATTCTTTCTAGCGGTGCTCCTGCCCGATCCAACATATTACATACGGCCCTGAAAAGGGTATAGCAGGATAAGGGGGTCAAAAGTGCCCTTCAACCGATTTCAATGGGGATGGTCTCATTCGATAGATAATGCTCGGCGATTGATGTCTACAAATTTTTAACCCTGAATTTTGACCGGAAGGGTAGTTATGGGGAAAATTAAAAAAACAGGTTTTTGGCCCTTTTTCCCCATTTATTGAGGCGTACAAAATCCAAATAAATTCTGACATATTTTACACGGTACCGGACATATTGGAGAATTTTTTCAGATTTTTCCGTCGATGTAGCTAAGCGTGAAAAATCGGCAAAGTCAAAAAAAACGGAAAAAAGAAGATTTCGTATCGAAATCTTCGAGGTACAACTTTTTGGTTTATATAGTAACAATCTAACACCTACGATTGTTATCCCCAATTTTTTCAGATTTTTAAACCACCTGCGTCATTGTGAAAAAAATCGAAAACCGATTTTCGGGACGTATTTTGATCTAAAACGCAAGAAGTAATTGTTATTTTTCCATTATTTTGATAGAGTATGTTCATTTTGTGCTTTTCAATGTTTCTGCATACAAAGCAATGCAAAGGATTGAATTGATTCAATTATTCGTAAGCCACACACTTCCTTATCAGCTAAAAATACGAACGTTCTTTCAACAGCAGCGATGGCGCAGTCGGTAGAGTTCTTGGCTGCGGAACCTCTCGAAACTTTTTGTCGCCGGTTCGAGTCCCAATGAGGCAAAATAATTTTTTTTTTTTTTTTTTAATCATTCAATGCATAACAACAAATAATAATTATTTTTCAATTTTTCAATGGTTTTTAAACATTTTTAAATACTTATTCAATATGAAATATATGTAAAAATAATTATGGAGCGTATTGTTTTTTTCATTGATTCGTCCTAGCCACATCTCGTTATTCTTTTGTACATTGAACGAATATTAGTTTACTGTAACGAATGCAAATATGTATTCAATATTAAAAGGATCCAATTGTATATTCTGATGAATTGTAATGAAGGTGTTGTCTAACGGAAAGAAGGGTTTATTTCTTTTTAAACATTCTTATTTTTGTATTTACCGCTTCTCCATTTATGCAGAGATCATCCAAAATATACAATGAATTGAAAGAAAGAAGGTATATTGGGATTTCGTCCGTTATAATTCCTTTACTGTTTTATGCAAATCAACTCCTCAATATTCTTAAATGCCTCGTCCGATTACGCCACATTAATCAAAGAAGTTATCGTTGCTTCATTAACTATACCCCTAATATAATTGGAATTTCGGGCATCAAATGTTATTGCTGTGAATGTGCGAGTGGTAACGGTACCATAGGTTGTTGTTCGCACATTGCTGCAATAATATACTACCTGTCGCACGCACGGTATCTATCGACAATTGTTAGGCCTTCAGACATGTTGACAAAAATATTTAATAAAAATGAAGTGGTGCCCATCATTAATGAACATAGTGACGAGGATTAAAGCCACACGAAACGTGTTTCAACTTTTAATTATCAAAAGGTAATCTATCGCATGCCATTTATATTTTCACACTAATATTAATTTCCGTATTAACAATTGTTATCCACTTAATACTCAAAAACATTTGTTTTCTAATTATATTTCATGGGAGGTGAATTGGCGAGAGAAAAGTTTCAAGTATTCCGCAGCTAGATACTGTAGCCTAATCATCAAATGATAATCTATCATTCGTATTTTTACATTAATATTCATTTACGTATTAATAACATTTATGCAGTCAATAATTTAAAAACAATGATCATCAGTTCTAAAGGTACAACTCGGTACCTGCCCGCTACCTACACGCTACGCAGGTAATTGCGGACTAGATAACTGAAGGGAGTACATAATACTGGAGTAAGTGTAATAAAACAATAAAACCTTCTGAACTGACTTTAATGTTTTCGTGTACTTAAAGTGGTTGGAAAACACGATTGCAATGGGGCACAAAACCTAAAGCTGAAGAAGTTGATTTGCATAAAACAGTAAAGGCATTATAACGGATGAAATCCCAATATACCTTCTTTCTTTCAATTCATTGTCCATTTTGGATGATCTCTGCATACCTGGAGAAGCGGTAAATACAAAAATAAGAATGTTTAAAAAGAAATAGACGCTTCTTTCCGTTAGACATCACCTTCATTACAATTCATCAGAATATACAATTGGATCCTTTTAATATTGAATACATATTTGCATTCGTTACAGTAAACTAATATTCGTTCAATGTACAAAAGAATAACGAGATGTGGCTAGGACGAATCAATGAAAAAAACAATATGCTCCATAATTATTTTTACATATATTTCATATTGAATAAGTATTTAAAAATGTTTAAAAACCATTGAAAAATTGAAAAATAATTATTATTTGTTGTTATGCATTGAATGATTAAAAAAAAAAAAAAAAAATTATTTTGCCTCATTGGGACTCGAACCGGCGACAAAAAGTTTCGAGAGGTTCCGCAGCCAAGAACTCTACCGACTGCGCCATCGCTGCTGTTGAAAGAACGTTCGTATTTTTAGCTGATAAGGAAGTGTGTGGCTTACGAATAATTGAATCAATTCAATCCTTTGCATTGCTTTGTATGCAGAAACATTGAAAAGCACAAAGTGAACATACTCTATCAAAATAATGGAAAAATAACAATTACTTCTTGCGTTTTAGATCAAAATACGTCCCGAAAATCGGTTTTCGATTTTTTTCACAATGACGCAGGTGGTTTAAAAATCTGAAAAAAATTGGGGATAACAATCGTAGGTGTTAGATTGTTACTATATAAACCAAAAAGTTGTACCTCGAAGATTTCGATACGAAATCTTCTTTTTTCCGTTTTTTTTGACTTTGCCGATTTTTCACGCTTAGCTACATCGACGGAAAAATCTGAAAAAATTCTCCAATATGTCCGGTACCGTGTAAAATATGTCAGAATTTATTTGGATTTTGTACGCCTCAATAAATGGGGAAAAAGGGCCAAAAACCTGTTTTTTTAATTTTCCCCATAACTACCCTTCCGGTCAAAATTCAGGGTTAAAAATTTGTAGACATCAATCGCCGAGCATTATCTATCGAATGAGACCGTCCCCATTGAAATCGGTTGAAGGGCAGTTTTGACCCCCTTATCCTGCTATACCCTTTGGTAAATTTTCATCCGGCGCTAGTCAGACGCTTAGCGAAAATATAGGTGACAAGAAAGGCCTGGCTGCATGGAGCCACATTTCAATCAGCATCCCAACAAACGTCATCCATTAAGAATCAGATAAACCGAATGTATGACTCCCGCGAGAATTTCTCTCACCTACTTGACGCCTGTTACGGGCTCGTTTGAAACTTAGAATTTCGCGTCCCGTCTGAATTTATGCACTGAGTGCTTCTATTAGGCTTCTCGAAGGACCACCCGATTTTGTGTAAAAAATGGGAAAAAATGAGTAAGATCGTAGTGTGGTGTGGAAAATGACTTTGTACTGTACTGGTTGGATGCTACAAGATTTCGCTCTGCTCTGGTTGAATGGTACAAGATTTCTGTCTGTTGAGAGTGTGTGTATCAAAAACGTTGGCTGTGATGCGCCCCTCTCTTGAAGTCGTGTATGAATCTCTAAGCTTCGATGGGGGTGGAGTCTTTGAAAAATAAGCAACTATTGGATGATTAACAAATTGACTCCACCCCCTCGAGGACTTCAAGAGAGGGAAGGTGACGACATGCACTCGGTACCTGATGGAGGATTTCAAAATTACCAGCTGCCTCCGAGCAAGCCCAAGTCCCGTTAGGGTCATCGGCGGGTACGCACAAAGTTCCTTACATTAATTATTTACAATAATATACAGATGTGCGCACCCTGACCGAGCCCCAATCGTACCTATAGGTTTATTGCCGAAGACAGCTGTCGACAAGATGGTTTGTCGCTCCACCAGGTCCCAAGGTTTATGACTCCTTAACAACGCCCTTATTTCTCTACCAGAGTCCTACCACCTCCACTCCCCTTTTCCGCAGTTTTCCCAAAACTGGGTCCAATATTAACTAGCAGTATTCCTTAAAAAACGTCACGCTGCTACACAGTCGATCCATATACGAAAGTCCACGGCTTTTTTACATCGCTCAAGCATTGTAAGCATAAGACGTAGGAACCCCCGCAAACCGATACGTGATCTTTGGATAATTCCAAATTGTAAGAACTACTATTTGTTATTGCATTTTGAACAAACATTTAGAATAACTTTCAATATACATTTATATTCACACTGGTGAAATTCAATGCCTTACAGTTAGTTATTTCTCTGCTTTTATCTTATCGCACGGAGCGAATAAGATTTTAACACAAGATCTGACAAATTGACGGGTACCTACTTTTATAAAATATTTCTGAAAGAGTATAGCAGGATAATGAGGTCAAAAGTGCCCTTGAACCGATTACAATGGGCGAGGTGTCATTCAGTAGGTAATCAAAAAAACATTGTGTTCCAACGCTGTATCTTGACCGGGAGAGTAGTTATGGGGTAAATTAAAAAAAAAACGGTTTTCCCTATTTTCCTGGTTTATTGAGGTGCGAAATATTCGAACAAATTCTGACACATTTTACATGCAAAAATACATGTTTCAGGTTTTTTCAGATTTTTCTACTGGAAAGCCTAAGCGTAAAAAATGAAAAACCGATAAAAAATCGGAAAAATGTCAATTTCGTATCGAAATCTTCAGAGCATCACTTTTTCCTTTTTATTAGTAACAATCTGATATCATGATTGTTATGCTCAATTTTTTTCAGACTTTTTGGTTTGGTGCGCCATAGTGAGAAAAATCAAACACCATTTCTGCGAAGCATTTCTGACTGAAACGCGGTCAGTATTTGTTATTTTTACATTTTATTGATACAGTATTGATTACGATTTTCAATGTTTTTACATCCGAAGCAGTTACGGTAAATGAAGAGAATTAAGTTAATTAAATCAATTGTAACTTGTATGTTCCTTATATGCAAGAATTTTATTTAAAACATCTTGAAATGATTATTGAATATTATTATGTAGTTAATAATATTTGAAAAATGATAAAAAAAACTAAGTCTTCCTTGAGGACACGAACTCGTGACAAGCGGTTCCGCAGGCAGACATTCTAGCTAGTCATTCCGCCATTTACTTGCTTGAAAAAAGGATTCCAAATTTTTGCAGGTAAGGAACATACAATTTACAATTGATTTAATTATCTCCATTCTCTTCATTAACCAGAACTGCTTCGGATGCAGAAACATTGAAAATCGTAACATAAACGTAGTGCATTAATAGAATGTAAAAATAACATTCTGATCGCATTTCAGCCGGAAATGCGTCGCAGGAATGGTGTTTGATTTTTCCCACTATGGCGCACCAAATCGAAAAGTTTGAAAAAATTGAGCATAACAATCTTGATATCAGATTGTTGCTGTAAAAACGAAAAAGTTGTGCTCCGAAGACTTCCATGCGAAATCGACACTTTTCTGATTCTTTTTCGGTTTTTCATTTTTGTGGTTAGACTTTCCAATGGGAAAATCTGAAAAAATTTCAAACATGCATTTTCGCATGTAAAATGTGTCAGAATTTTTTCAAATTTTTTGCACCTCAGTAACCCGAGAAAACATGGCAAAAATCGATTTTTTGAATTTTCCCCATAAGTACCCAACCGATCAAGATGTAGCGTTGAAATTTGGCAAACAATGTTTTTTTTCGATTACCTACCGAATGATACCTCGCCCATTGTAATCAGTTCAAGGACACTTTGACTCCCTTATCCGGGTGTACCCTTTCCATTTCCTTTTACCAGCTGGTGGTGGTACCCCCGTATCCATTGGTACGGGACTGATCTGTTATAATTATGTGCTACACAGTGGTCCAGAACGAGCGATTAGCTGCGCTTTTGCCAATAAGTCGATTTTCTCGAATCGCTTTTTTTCTTTATATCGATTCCTGAATGTCCATGGATTTCAGAAATCGCAAAATTAATGAAATCCGACAAAAATTGTAGTTACAACAAACGCTTAAAGTTGGAACTTTTTCTCGAGACCAATTTCTATCGAAAAAAACACGTTGCCTTCTTCGTGACATTCTGACGAATCTATCTTATATTTTCTAATGATTTTTTTTTAAATTAAAGAGCATTCTTCTACGATCAAAATGCACATACTGAATGTAAAATTAGCGTTTGTAGTTTATTAAAAAATTAACGTTCAATAAATGAGAGAAAATCATCAAAGTTTTCTATCATTGACAGTCAGCATCGTTTATGTACCGTATATATTCGTAGTTTGACCTATAAGGCCCTTCTCTGTAAGGTCTCTGCTATATGATCCTGCAAGAAAACCATCCCAACTCGTCCCACAAATTTGATTTTTTATTGTTTAAAGAGTCGTGCGCACTTCAGCGGCTGCCCGCCGCTAGAGTCTGTCTGTGGTTTTAAGGAAATCTTTCTATGAATTGGCTAAATTAGAAGAGGGTAAACAGTTAATCTTGTGTTGTAAATGAGTATTCGAAATTTCTGTCTACCTGTAGTTCAAACAATATCGTTTTAAATGGATTCGGAAAACAATCAGAGCGGTTTTAGTGTAACGACATGCGATTCACAACTTCTCGGATTTCGCTAAGCCAACTTGTAAAAAACTCATCGGCAATTACACGTCGATAGTTTCTTAAATGTGGGTTTTACAACTTAATGGTTCTAAGTCTACCAGCAGGTAATTAGCGCATGCTATAAACCGTGGGTGGCGAGGAAGCCGAAAATATTGGCCAGCGGATGAGTTAGGTAAAAGCGGTTTTTTCTAATTATCCTCCTTGTAGGCAAAAATAACAAAGTGCGGAGGGAGGTTTTCCCAATCAATCATTTGCATAAATCAATAATTTTGTAAAAGGGAAAAACTCCTGTAACTTTGCTCCGCCTTATGACACTCCGCCCGACTTTTGAATCCGCCATTTTGTTTTTGGAAATTTTGAGTTCAGATTCGTAATCAACGACTCAAAGAACATACGAATACTAATTTTTGCGCGAAATCATTAATTTTTCGATGCACCTGTCCGCCATATTGAATCCGCCATTTTGTTTTCGGACATTTTGAGTTCGGATTCGCAATCAGTGAATCAAAAAACATAAGAATACTAATTTTTAGTTAAATCGGATGTGTTTTGCGCTTTTGGCGAGGATTTCAAAGCGATCGAAAACTGTGCCAGGTGCCTGAACAGCTAGATCGACGTTCTGGACCACTGTGCGCCTACCGCGAAAGTATGTACCGCGGGGTGCTCTCGTTATTAACGTTTGGAGTACTGACGGTAGTAGTAGCGGCTCGGCCAACTACGCTCGGGTTCGGACTGTGCCGTTGCGCGTTCTCGTTAGAGGCTTCAAAGGAGAAGCCGCTACTATGCCGATCACTGTGTTTATAAGTATGTAAGAACTGATACAAGCAATGTTATTTGGCGGCTTCCCATTATGGTCTCGGACAAGAAAATCGCGTATTGTATTTATTCTAAGCTCAATTTCTCTTCTCAGTTTTTATTATAAGTAATGGTACAATTGGAAAATATCAAGGTTTCGCCTCTGTTCATCAACTTATAAGAAGCGCCAAAGTGACTGATACTATAATATGTATATGTTACCGTGAAAGACCGAAATCTGGAGAACGTCGACTTTTACCGGTGAATGTCAACATTCACATAGTCGCTTGGTGTATGTCCGAAATATTTGCTAAATACCCTTATTTCTGACTTACACCGGTAAATGTCGACATTCACCATGCACTAATGGTGAATGTTGAACATGTCGGAGATTTACATTTTCTTCTCCGCAATTCAGTCGCTATAAAACGTCACAAGGGTGACGTAACTTTTTCGCCTCTCTTTCTGAGAGGAGTGACCAAGAATTTAACACACACAGTACATTCTAAATGAGAAAAGAAAATAATAGCAATAATAAAATTACTTAATTATGTGATTCAAATAACCAAGATCTAACCCAGACTGACAAAGCTGATTGACTCCCAGCAGAACAAAGGATTTGGCGGGAGGGAGCTAGTTGCCTCTTTGTCGGCTCCTCTCTTTTGGACCTCCACCAGAGAATATCTGTGATTGTCGACATACTCCGGTGAGAGTCCGAATGTACAAGAATGTAATGAAATATTCGATCTTTCATCGACGTATTTGGTATGTGTTGACATTCACCGGTGAAAGTCGACATTCTCCAATTTCGGTCTTTCACGGTAATATATATACATACAGGGTGGTCCACGTAACTTGTGCACCTCGAATAACTTTTAAAGTATGCGTTGCACGAAAGAATGTTATATACAAAAGTTACATGGTTTAAAAGGGTACACTATGTAGTGTGTTAATTTTTTTTATAGGTGGAGGCGTTTCGGAGATTTGAAGGTCAACTTTGTTTTTTTTAAACGGAATGATATGTTTCTTTATTCATCATGAAATAGTACGTTTCAAGACGAGTTCAATGACCTATGACTCAAGTTCATTCAAGGTCAAACTTGCTTGAATATTAAGTAACTATAATTTAAAGTATGTAGTGTTTGGTATCATTTTAATCAGAAAAATCTCACAAATACGATAGCAAAGATTTTAAAAAAAATCGAAAATGAAAACGGCCGATCTTCCCGATTTTTCTGATTAAAATGATACCAAACACGACATACTTTGAATTATAGTTACTTAATATTCAAGCAAGTTTGACCTTGAATGAACTTGAGTCATAGGTCATTGAACTCGTCTTGAAACGTACTATTTCATGATGAATAAAAAAACATATCATTCCATTTAAAAAAACAAAGTTGACCTTCAAATCTCCGAAACGCCTCCACCTATAAAAAAAATAACTACACTATATAATGTGCCCCTTCAGACCATGCAACTTCTACATAAAAACTTTTTTGTGCAACGCATGCTTTAAAAGTTATTCGAGGTGCACAAGTTACGTGGACCACCCTGTATATACGTACAGTAAGTCACAAAATTATTGGCACACGCAGGGAGTTAACGGAAATAGGAAAAGCAATAAGAAAACAAAAGAACTTTAAATACTTTTTATGAAAAAAACATAATATTGTAGGATCTTAATTTAATCATAAGTATTATTAAAATCCAATATATATAAAGTAAGTATATTTAAGTAGTATATAAAAATGATCGACGCGCGTGGCATGTCTTTCCAGTGCGAGCGGTTAGACACGAATGTCGCCCCAATACGCTACGACGCTCTTGACAATAGATTCGCGACTGGCAAGTGAAAGACAAGTCAAACAGCGTGCTCTCGAGCGGCACGGGAAGGAGTAGCAGTCGGAGCTCTTCCAAGTACACATGCGACGATCAAATAAGCGGCTTGCCTGCTATACACATTGCATCCTACCAGAGATATTTGCCTCGTATGTCTACAAAATAAACAAATGATGGGTGGAGAAACAGAATGCTCACGATCAAAGTGAATGCTGCAACTCAAAAGATATTTTAGTCGGAGCAAGTACAGTAAAACCTCGATAAATGCACAGATTTCGGGGGCAAAGCAGTGCTCTTATCGAATACCGCTGTCGAATCTGTGTTTACATTAGGGCTCGAGCCGAACGCAAACTTAGAAAAAAGCAGACAGTAGAAGAGACAGAGAGACAGAGACAGAGAGACAGAGACAGAGAGAGTGAGCAAGCAAACAAAGTGAGTTGCTTGAATGTATCGGCGAAGCATTGTTAATGCAACAATAAACTTGTTCATTTATTAATTTTTGTGTATGTACTTTTCCCAATGTATTATTGAGATTCTTCTGATTAAAAAGTAAATAGTAAGTCAATTTATTAAATATCCAGTAAATATAATTCAAACTATATCGTGTTTGGCATTTTTAACCAGAAAAATCTCACAAATACGTTACCAAAGGTTTAGAAAAAAATCGAAAATGAAAACGGCCGACCCTCCAATTAGTTTTGGCTCACCGGTTCATTCGGGCAGTATTATGTTACCCTGCTCCCTCGCCGAGCGCAGGGGTTGGCCAAGGGGGATCCACCTATGTGGAGGGGATAGTCATGATGCCCTTATCGAGGGCAACTTCCGATGCCTTTATCGAGGTTTTACTGTACCTTACATCTGGGTCCGAGCGGACCCAAGCGGATTATGTCGAAGGTTAACGGGCATACGGCGCCCCTATAGTTAGGCTAGAGAAAACGCGTATTTGACCGCTGCATGCGTTCTTGGAGGAGCGCCGTCTGCTACTTCTACCCGCGCACTTGGGAGTTCGCTGATTAACGAACCTTTTTCGTCCCTGGCGCGAATCTATTGGCACGAACGTGGCGACGCATTGAGAGATATTCGTATCTATCTACGTAGAAACGTTTGATGACAAAATTTTAAAATATTTTCGTAATTTATTTTTAACGCGATTTTTCACCAACGATTCAGCAGAAAAGGACATCGATAAAGTGGTATAGGCCTACGGGGGATACCAGTGCAAATAAAAACGCATTGATAATAGTACCCCATGGGTGATGTGGAAATCTATTGATATCGCTGGCGAGACACTAGACACAAATGTATTTGTGTCGCCAAGCAGCCGCGGTGGCAACAATGTATTCTTTGACGCGAAAAGCCTGGCGACCTTTTGTCGTGGAGTTTTTAAACTACATGAGCTGAAAATTAATTTTCAATTCATAGCAACACTATACTTCGCCGTAAGACGTTACGTAGTAGTCGAATTCGCCAAAACTATCGCCAAAAGTCCAAAAACATTAAAACTTGCAAGATTGTTGTTTGATGTAAAATTTGCATCATTGTTCGTCAATGAGCGAGCACTCGGGTGTGAGGTTGGAAAAAGCAGGCGGAGCTCCTCCAAGGACGCAGGCGGGGATCAAATAAGTGAAAGCCTTGGCTTATCACATTTCACCGGAAGAGACCATTACACGAAAACGAGTCTCGAAACAAAGAACCGTCTGCGCGTCATAGTAAAACCGGAAGTTTAGTAAAGACCTCGTTTAGTAACCATTCTTTACAGATCTTACAAATATTTTAATATTCTAAAATACGCACTAACGTATGGACTGATCTGATACGAATTCTGTCTATTAAGTTTAGTATAGGAATTCCGGTTGTTATAAAGATATTTTATAACAGTCAAATTAATTTTGTAACGTTTCTTATTTAGGCCCCACGTTGGGTGCCAATTGTGACGTTGGTAAAGTAATGGAAAATTTACTTGGCACCTCAGAGGTAATGTGCTCTGATTCGCCCGACGGATAGGGACATCCCTCTCCCTCACGCATTTTCGATTTTGACGCGCTATTGGCAAGAGAGGCCCGCCATTCGTTGCGTCGTCATGTGAACGACGAAAGTACTGTTTTATTTTCGGTTGTCATTCGTCGATCTCAGTTTTCCAGGACCAACATGGCGGGGATAGGCGGTGCGAGAGCAATCTCCCCTTCCGTCTCAGGTGCCTAGATGCTGTGGCATCACTATAAATATAGTGATAAAGTGGGTCAAAATTTACTTGGCACCTGAGACGGAAGGGGAGATTGCTCTCGCACCGCCTATCCCCGCCATGTCGGTCCTGGAAAACTGAGATCGACGAATGACAACCGAAAATAAAACACTACTTTCGTCGTTCACATGACGACGCAACGAATGGCGGGTCTCTCTTGCCAATAGCGCGTCAAAATCGAAAATGCGTGAGGGAGAGGGATGTCCCTATCCGTCGGGCGAATCAGAGCACATTATCTCTGAGGTGCCAAGTAAATTTTTACCCACTTTATCTTGTCTCGCCTCGTTCGGTGACACGAAATACTACGTCGTTACGGGGAGAGGGGTCCCGAAAACAGGCTTCACTGGACGGGATCGGAAAAGGGGACAATAGTGAAGGAAAATCAAGGAAAGAGAGATACCGTTACCGAGAAGACTACGTCTTCCCCTCAAGGTGGATGGGATTGGTAGTGCTGGTGAAGGATGCAGAGAGAGACGTGCCATTACCGCGATGGCTACGTCTTTTTCGTACGAGGGCTACTGTCGCTGGTGTGGAGTCCAGGAAGTACTCTGCCCTTTTCCGGAAAAGGGCCTCCTTTTATTCCTCTTTCCGCTTCCGGGTCCGACCAATCTGGGACGCTCCTGGCGGAAAGATGGTAAGGGGTGAGGTGGAGGGGCGCAGGACCTCGGAGCGGAGTACCTGCCGCTCCTCCATGGTGACCGATATTCTCGTCGCGTTATAATTTTGTATTTTATTGCGCATCCTCTTTATTCAAAAGTGTGGCCCATCCGCCTAGATACATACAGTAGGTGTAGAAAGTATTCGTACACCGACGAATTTCGAATTATATATTGTGAAACTATAGTTTATTAACTAATTTTTTATAAATAACGAGTTTGTACATATTCGCGGAAATGTCTCGAACAGATACAAGTGCAAAAAAAATTATTTAGTTGAATAATTTGCAAAACTGTCAAGAAAAAAACGACATATTGTTCGAAATATAAGAGCAATAAGTAACCAATAAGCTCCACCACAATCTCCTGATATTAGCCCCATCGAAAACCTATGGGACTAGTTGGAACGTCACATTGAAAAACATCACATATCCTCTAAAGAAGGCTTAAAAAATAAAAAGTATATTTCGGACAATATTTCTTTTTTTTCTTCATAACTTTGCAAATTATTCTACTAATTAATTCTTTTCGCACTGTGTCTGTTATAGAGACTTCCGAGAATATCTATACACTCATTGTTTATAAAAAATTAGTTAATAAACTACAATTTCACAATATATTATTCGAAATTAGTCGGTGTACGAATACTTTCTACACCCACTGTATATTGCCTCGGTCATAATGCGGCGGTAGGTCTCTTTTGACATCTTATGTATGTTGCTATAATTTTACCGTATATTATGGTATAATTCCAGCGGCCAATCAAGCAAATATAAAACATTATAGTTAATGGCCCAACAGGCATTTTGCCATTTTACTATTAACTGAGTGTATGCCACATTATAACTTCGTTATTTAATGTTGCATTGTTTCATTTTTACTAATACCAGCGGAAATAATGTACCTCCACCAATTGTAAGTGCCATTTTTAGGCATAATATGTTAGTGATAATGCCAAGTTCTCAGTGTTTAATCCGTTAGCAATAATCTCCGATGAATATTAACTTCGCGAGTGATTTCGTCAACGTCGGAGGACATCAGTATTCACATGACGGACAAGTCAACTTCACTTTATTTTAACACTACTGCTATATTTTCGTTTTATTGCATTAATCGATTTATTTGTGCGTTCCTTATAAAAGTATTATTAACCTTCTAATGCCGAAACTCCATTAATTTTGGAAATACTTCGATCCAGATATTTCAATTTAAATATCTCCTAAGCCAATACTTTTTTCGATATAAGAATGTCACGACTTTTTTTATTTATTAAATGAATTATTTATTAATTTTTCTGTATGTAACTTTTCCCAATGTATTTTGGATATTTTTCTGATTAAAATGATACCAATCACGATATGTTCGAATTATGTTAAATAGTAAGTCAATATATTTAATAGTAAGTAAATATTATTCAAACTACAGTAGAATCTCGACAAAGGCATCAAAAGTTTCCCCCGATAAATGCATCATGACTATCCCCTTCACATAGGGGGATCCCCCTTGGCGAACCATGACGCTCGACGAGGGAGCAGTGTAACATGATACCACCCAATTGTATCGCTGAAGCCGATGGAATCGAATGCAAACACAGTCGTGACATTCGGTCAGGACCTGTGCATTTAAGCCTTGCGAACGTGTCGATATTATGGTGCATTTATCCAGCGGGGTGTCTATTGGGTATATTCATGCGGCTGCAGCTAATCGGGAATTTAACCCTTTGACTGTCATGGGTGCATATATGCGCCCTGCGAAGCGCCTCAGTTTAAAACAGCTCGCGTTGTCGCGCTTATGCTGCAACGCGGTCGCTGCGCGTACAACAAATTTTTTTTATGATCGCGATTGTAGAAGAAAACGTTACGATGCGGCGTAAGTAAGACGTAAAGCATTAATAGATTGAAGGCTCCTTTCAAATTACTTTGATGGATTTTCAATACAATATTATTTTCACGGAATTTTCTAACTGTGCTTCATGCCCAATGTTCAAGATGCAGTCCATTTTCAATGAATTAAGAACCTTTCTAAAGATTTATTGCATGACCAATCCCATGACTATTTTTGCGAAAAATAACTTTAATTCAAGGACTCTTCTTCCAAGAGTTCCACAGGGTCGATCTGTTGTGCCCTGCTTTTAAAAATTTTAATTTGCTTGCCCCAATAACATAGCCATGTAATAGACATTGAGCATCATCCAAGTATGCTCCATTCGTTCATGTGTCGAACAGAGAACGTTCCTCAAAAGGTTCGTACGTACGACCTCGTCGCGGTCAATCGTATGTCAAACGTGTCCAACACAAACGAGTTCCGATACGTTTAACTCCTGTATCTTGGGTGGTTTTCCATTGTCTGTCCCTTTTTACATTCGCAGTCACCTGGAACCGCATAACAACACTGTGTAAAAAAATGAATCTGTGTTTCCATTAGGGCTCTTAGGGAACTTAGGAAAGGACAGACAGTAGAAGAGACACAGAGAGCAAGCAAACAAAGTGAGCTTCTCGAAAGTATCGGGGAGGCATTGCTAATGCAACAATAATCTTGGTTATTTATTAATTTTTCTAAATGTAACTTTTCCGAATGTTTTTTTGAGATTTTTCTGCTTCAAATGATACCAAACACGATATGTTTGAATTATGTAAATAGTAAGTAAACGGTCTAGCAGGATAAGGGGGTCAAAAGTGCCCTGGAAACTGTTTCATTCCACGATGGGTCATTCGATGGGTAACCATAAGAAACCATTGTACAAAAATTTTTAATCCGATACCTTGACCGGAAGGGTAGTTATGGGATAAATTCGAAAAACCAGTTTTCGAAAAAATTCTGACACATTCTAAACATGATTCCACATGTCAGGGATTTTTGTCAGACTTTTCCGTTGCAAGTGCTACGCGCAAAAAATCAAAAACGAAAAAGAAATTGTAAAAATGTAGATTTTGCACTGAAATCTTCAGAGTACATTTTGTCATTTTTACAGTAACTACCTATGTTACCATTACTATGCTCAATTATTTTCATATCTTTTTGTCATGGTGCAACGTTGTCGAAAAAATCGAAAACCGATTTCTGAGACACATTTCGGGCTGAAACACGATCAGCATTTGCTATCTTTACATTATTTTAATACAATATTGTGGGATCGAGCGGAAGCGCTCCTAAAAAGAACTTAGGTGAAAAGGACGTGACGAAGAATTGTCATAAGGGAGAGGACGCTGGCGCAGTGGACCCGCGCCGACCCAGGAGATCTCCTGTGTTAAGCAACGCAAGTGGAGGCCGTTACTCGGATGGTTTTCCGTTTTTTCACGAGACGATCCTACAAATTGGGGGCTCGTCCGGGATAGGAGGCCAGCGACTGCAGCGATCCCCTCGGCGGCTGGAGGAAGTGTGGAGTTTGAAAGAGACGATCGGCGAGCGCGCACATCACAACAGAGTTTTCTAGAGACGGACGGGTCACGCACTAGGCACACAGAGAGAGTACTGTGCGAAGAAGAGAGTAACACAGGCCTAGGTGTGTGGACGTTCCAAAAAAGAGTGGAGATTGACGATGATGCGCCGTCGATAAGAGAGAGGAGAGAGACGAGAGCCGACATTTGAGGGCAAATGTCCAGTACAGGATGGCCGAGTGTGGGATCGAGCGGAAGCGCTCCTAAAAAGAACTTAGGTGAAAAGGACGTGACGAAGAATTGTCATCAGGGAGAGGACGCCGGCGCAGTGGACCCGCGCCGACCCAGGAGATCTCCCGAGTTAAGCAACGCAGGCGGAGACCATTGCTTGGATGGGTTACCGCGCCTCTCCGTTTTTTTTCACGATTCTACAATACAGTGAGCGAAATTCGTATAAACGCACTTCAAATTCTATGAATTTTTCCTCTTATATGAATGTAGAAAACTGGCAACGTTGTCAAGAAGCTCTAATTTGTTTCTATGGCTACAATTGTTGATGTTCTTATGTTTCCGTTTATTTCGGTTATTTGTAGAGTTAGATGGCAGAGTGAAACGTTTGTAATAGTGTCTGCACGTGCGAAATTCGTTTAAACGGACAGCAAAGAAAAGGAATAAAACAGGAATAAAACTAAACTTATATTATAATTCCAAGTTTAATATTTCGTATGACCTCCATTGTTTTTAATTAATACAAAAATTCGATTTGGTATTGAATTTATAAGATTATTTATTGTGGAAACAGGAATTTCTTCCCAGGAACTTTTAATTGCTTCTTTTAGCGCAGCAGTATCGGCGAATTGGCGGCCATTTGCGTATACATTTCTGGCCATTATACCCCATAAGTTTTCAATGGGGTTCATGTCAGGACTACATGCAGGCCATTCAATTAAAGGGATGTCCCGTGCTTGAAACCATTCGCGGGAATATTTTGAAACGTGGATTGCTGCGTTGTCTTGTTGGAACATAAATTCACGTTCGCCAATTGTATATTCCAAAAATGGAATTAATACTGCATCTAGCATATCGACGTACTTTTCTGAATTAATTTTGCTATTAATAAAACAAAGTTTTACTTTTCCGTATGAAGAAAATGCTCCCCAAACCATTACACTTCCACCGTGGAAATTTCTGGACATCTTAGGCTCGTTTTTTGACGTAAATCGTGCCAGTAGGAACTGTATCCATCTGGACCATCTAAATTGAATTTCTTCTCGTCCGAAAAAATGACTTTCTTCCATTCATCAGTCCAATGCATATGGTTTTTTGCATATTCCAATCGAGCAATCTTATGATGCGCTTTCAACATTGGCTTTTTCTGTGGTTTTTTAAAAACTATGTTTGGATTATCATGCAAAATTTGTTGAACACGTCGTTTTGTGATTGATAAATGCATTTTTGCCACAATTTGACTTGCAACTAATCTATTTTTTGTCGCTTCATGAAAAATAACATTTTTTTCCCGTTTAGTTGTTTTAGAATTTCCTTTCGTAGGACATTTATTTCCATAATTTTCTTTTAGTTTTAAGAAATTTCGTATTACACACTCTGAACGATGAATTTCCTTAGCAATTTTTCTATTCGATTCACCTCTTTTATTTAGAATAGCTATTGTAGCTTTTTCGCCTTCACTAAGGAAATTTCCTCTTGGCATTCTTCTCCTTTTTATTAAAACAAATGTATTACTAAATGCATTACTAAATACAGTATGATGTTACACAACTCAACAATATGACACACCACTTTTATTTCTTTTTATATTAATCGAAACAAAGCACTGCGTTTATACGAATTTCGCACTTGCAAGCACTATTACGAATGTTTTACTCTGCCACCTAACTCTACAAATAACCGAAATAAACGGAAACATAAGAACATCAACAATTGTAGACATAGAAACAAATTAGAGCTTCTTGACAACGTTGCCAGTTTTATATATTCATATACGAGGAAAAATTCATAGAATTTGAAGTGCGTTTATACGAATTTCGCTCACTGTATGTTCATTTTATTACCTGCAGTGTTTCCGCGCGCGAAGAGATACGTGTTAAGGAAGAGAATCAAGATAATTAAATAAATTGCTAATTGTATGCTCCTTAGATGCTAGAATTTCGAACGCTCTCTCAAGTGAAGAAATGTGCAGTGGCTAGAGTGTCTGCTTGCGGAACCACTGGAAACTTTCTTGTTGCGAATTCGCATGCCCGAGAGGGACTGAAGTTTTTTTTCCGCATTTTTTTTAAATTATTAAACACATAGCACTGATCAGTAGTCGCTTTAAAATGATTCACAGATATTTTTATGTCCTCGACTGTTCGGCGCAACTGTGGTGTTATTGCGTCGTCTTGACGAGAAAAGTAATTTTCGTCAAGTTATTATGAGAGAGAGCTGAGTTGTTGTATATAGTAGACCGGAGTTGTTCAGGTGTAACGTTTATTAAACTCTTCGATGTTTAACTGGAGACAGAGCATCGATGGCTTCGTAACGAGTCTTCTTCCAGGAACCACTGACTCGTTAACTTAAAGTACAATATTATATACTAAATTTCAGTGTCGATGCCTCCCACCCGAACTTGATTCTCCAATCACGACGTAGGAGACATTCAGAAGAGGGCATCGACACCTCCGTCTAAGGGGGCGTTCGGAACATCGGCAACCCTGGGGAATTTCCGGAGGTCGATGGGTCCGGCTTCAAGCGTCGGCACTCGAAGGGCTGACCGGAAATTCCTCGCGCCGCGCAGCCTGACCCTCGGCAAGAGGTCCGCAAGAGAGACCGCGCAGGGGTTGTTCGTCGATGCTCCAGTTCGTTAAATATTAGGCTTGTAAACCGTAACATCGACAAATATAAAACCTGCATGAAAATAATCATAGAGCAGGCTTTTCCTAGTTATGCCATGTTTTGCAATTATGGGTATTCTCAAACATTTTATATGATGAATAGATATTGGTTTATTATAATATATGAAAATATATGGTAAATATTAAAGGGACATAATATTATATCTCGGTAAGTTATAACAAAGAAGCACCTAATATAAGACCACCTAATATGTATAATAGGGCCGCCGTCTGCCCGTTAATAACGAGAACAACCTAAAATGAACTCGCACCAGTATCACGGGGGTACCACCACTGGCTGGTAAAATGATATAGGAAAATTACTGCAACCCGAAAATTCTCTTTAACTACTGCCCGTAACTGTAATTTTAAATCTTATTCACTGCGAGCGGTATGAATGAATAAGGGAGATCGCTGCTCTGGTACTCGAAGGTGAAGGAATTAATAAACACTGACTCTAAATATCCTCCGTAAGAATATAAAGGTATATTCCAAAGAATAGGTACTTGGTAATCGTACAACTTGTTGTTACAAATTATGTTCTTACAACTTGTGATTAGCCGAAGGTCACGCGTCGGTTTGCGGGGGTTCCTACGTCTTATGCTTACAATACTTGAACGATGCAAAAAGCCGTGAACTTTCGTATATCGATAGCCTGACTAACAGCGTGGCGGTTTGTAAGGCATACTGGCCCGCTTGAGACAAAGGGTGGCTTGCTTATATAGAGCCCAGTTTTGGGAAAACTGCAGGAAAGGGGAGTGAAGGTGGTAGGACTTTGTTGGGGAAAATAAGGGCGTCAAGGAGGCGAGAGAAAATCTCGCCTAGGCTGCGGAAGTCGTACGTTCGGTTTATCTGATTGTTAATGGGTGAGAGTTGTTGGGAAGCTGATTGGAATGTGGCTCTATGCAGCTAGGCCTTTCTTTGTCTGCTACGTTTTCGCTAAGCGTCTGACTGGCGCCAGATGGAAATTTACCAAATTTTCAGGGCCGCATGTAATACATTACAAGAAACAGTCAATATAATTATTTTTAAAAATATTTGTGAAACACCTTAAAGCGGCTATTGATTAATGCAATGTGTTTAATAATTTAAAAAAAATTACAGAAAAAGAACTTAAGTCCCCCTTGGGGACGCGAACTCGTGACAAAAAAGTGTCCAGCGGTTCCGCAGGCAGACACTCTAGCCACTGCACCATTTCTTCTCTTGAGAGAGCGTTCGAAATTCTAGCATCTAAAGAGCATGCAATTAACAATTTATTTAATTATCTTGAATCTCTTCGTTAACACGTATCGTCTCGCGTGCGGAAACACTGCAGGTAATAAAATGAACATACTGTATTAAAATAATGTAAAGATAGCAAATGCTGATCGTGTTTCAGCCCGAAATGCGTCTCAGAAATCGGTTTTCGATTTTTCCGACAACGTTGCACCATGACAAAAAGATATGAAAAAAATTGAGCATAATAATGGTAACATCAGGTAGTTACTGTAAAAATGACAAAATGTACTCTGAAGATTTCGAATAAAGCGATAAAAATGTGTCAGAATTTTTTCGAAAATGTTACACATCATTAAGTGGGGAAAAATTGGTTTTTCGAATTTACCCCATAACTACCCTCCCGGTCAAGGTATCGAATGGAAAATTTGTTTATAATGGTTTCTTATGGTTATCTATTGAATGACCTATCGTGGAATAAAATAGCTTAAAGGGCAGATTTGACCCCCTTATCTTCCTAGACCCTTTATTAATTATTAAATAAATATGATTCAAACTATATCGTGTTTGGTATCATTTTAATCAGAAAAATCTCACAAATACATTAGCAAAGGTTTCAAAAAAAAATCGTAAATGAAACCGGCCAACCCTCCAATTAGTATTGCCTCACTGATACGTTCGGGCCGCTCCCCCTGTTATCTTGGACCTCCTTGTCATTTCTACTGTCAGTCTTTTTCTAAGTTCGCGCTCGGCTCGAGCCCTAATGTAAACACAGATTCGACACTCGATAAGAGGGCCACTTTGCCCCCGAAGTCTGTGCATTTATCGAGGTTTCACTGTATATGGTGTTTGATATACGTTTTGAATACGTTCGCAAATGTTTAAAAAAAATGGAAAAGTTTTATCCTTGAATTAGTATTACTTACACCTATATTCCGGGTTGCATCATAATACACTGTTCCCTCGTCGATCGTCGCGGCTCTCCAAGGGGGATCCCCCAAGTGGAGGCGGTAGTTATGTCGCATTTATTTAGCTTTTACTGTATTAATATTCTAAATTTGGTGCAAATGCCAATGTTCTCACTTTCGCCGTCCAAAATCGGGTTCTCTCCTTTGCCCCGATCCGAAGCATTCACTCCCTTTGTCCTTTAGTCCGATTTGAATGTGTTAGCTCTTTTAGCGAAATGCGAGGTAGAACGTTAAGTGCCGTAGTGTACGTTGGAGCGGAGACATGGCCATTGACGCCTGATGAATCGGACCCGCATTCTTTTCCGCAGCCATCTTTGAATTGTCGGTCTGTACACAGACTGTGTCTGTTAACGGAGGTTGTCCCGCCGATTTAAGAACAGTCACAGATAGTTGTCAGATCAACTTTAAGTTCCCCGAGAACGGCTCATTTTTGGCCCATAATTTCTTACACACTTTTTAACTTTGCAACGAACAGAATCCGATTTTACTTCCGTACTGTTGTAAATTAAAGGAAGGGTGCGTGAAGGACTATTCACTGTTGTTGGGCACAATGAGTTTATTACACAAAGTTAGTCACTCAGTTAAAAAGTACAATCGAGATTAATGGAAAAGATTCACAATTATTGTTACTGGGCGAGGTGAAACGATTTGTTGTTATTGTCTGTTAAAGCGGTAAGGTGCCAAGTGACAAAATCGGCTATTCCAAGGAAGTTTTTATTAATCTACCGATGTGATGAGTTTCACCAAGATGAGCACTCGTGGTCTAACTAATAGTATTTATTAGAATCCCTGATTGCACTGTGAAATGGGCACCGCGAGTAAAAAGGAGAAAAAGAGAGCTCAAAAATCTAAGTCAATGCATACGGTCCGACAACCCAGTGATGGTTAGGAAGAGGAATGCGGGTCTAATTCGTCAGTCGATAAGAGCCATGCCTCCACTTACATGTACACTTAGGACACTTTCGGTTCTAACGTGCTATTCGCTCAAAAAACTAACATATTCAAATGGACCAGGTTGTCAAGTGTTTCGGGGCGGGAATAGGCGGTGTAAGCGAGATACTCCGCCATCGTGATAGCCATCAAGATTTTGTCGCACAGTTCGTGATCTAAGACCGATAGTAATGGCCGGTTCTTTCTCGCGTGACGCATGCGCAAATTGGGCCTTTATTTCGGCAACGCAGTAAGACAACGGCGAGAGTGCGTGGAGATGATTGTGCCCGTGAGGTGCTGCTCCTATGTATCACTTTACGACAGCCTCTCCCCTTGAGAATTATTATTGAATTCTCGAAACTTGCAATAAGCCAAAGACAATTTGACTTTGAATTTTAAGACCAATGAAAAAATTACGGCGATTCTTTTTGCAAATATCTGCTGTTACAGAGGTATAGAATTGCGCCTAAGAGGTCATGACATTTTCTTTTTAAGCACCTTGAACTTGACGAATAAAGCGATATTTAGCCGTTTTATTTTTTTTCAGAAAATGCGCACCGTAACGATATGGACCGCTTTTATGTTAGCGTATTCGAACAGTCCGTTGGTGGTTAGTATACGGTATATCGATCCGGTCGCAGGACAATCAGGAAACATCGCAAATGTGGCTGAAAAACGTATCGACCTAACTGAACCAACGTGCGAGGAATTGAGAGCGATGTGGAGATACACTAAACGACAAAGTAGAGCAGCTAAAACCACGACGGGCTATCCTTTGTACCCTGATCCATTTTCCTACAATATGTGGCAGACTTATCCAGATCGCAAGAAACCTTCTGTCACGTATCGAGGTAAAGTAAATCGAGTGATACCACTAACCTTCTTTTCTGGTAAGAAAGCACTTCTTCTCTGACAGTGGCCTGTATGCCATTTAATGTAAAAACAAACAAGAGTAATCATGTCATATTATATTAATTATATTATAGGAAACAAGTGCTGTATACGGCGTACGAAAATTACTTGTCACGACCTACCAGGCGTCGTTCTAAACGTTTGGATTGATACACATTTGCAAAAATAAGGTCACAAAATTCGCAAAAGCATTAAAAATAAAAGTCAAATTTTTCTATTAGCTCATCGTATTCGTTTCGCCGTGTACGTAAAATGCCTGAAAGGAGTCATGGGTCGGGAATGAGCAGTTCTCTTGGAAATTAATCTTAAAATTGCAGTTACCGATGTTGCGGCTTTCCGATCGGTAGGGCAACCTTCGCGGACAGACACATGGAGAAAAGAGCACACGTATTACCCTTATTGACCGAAGTGTCTCATCCACTATGGCAAAAACCTAAACACAGCGACACGCACCACGTACCATGAGTATCACTGATAAAATCATTCGAACAGTAAGAAAAGCGCATGCGTGTACGTGCTCCTTCTGAGTGAAGTCCTTGACAGGACGTGAAGCTAACCATAGATCATTCACACTTTCCTAGACTATGAAAATTTTAGTCGAAATATCTCACTCTATAAGGAGTCGATATAAAAGTTGCGACTTTGAAATGTTATTAGTTTATTAAATGATTACATAAAATACACAAAAAAGTAGTTAGCATTATATTTCTATTAATATAAAAAAAATTCTATTTCGGTTGACTGCCGGAATATTTCGCCAGAGTTATGATTTATGACCTAATTCAGGCAGCCAGGATAGTTAATCGCCAGAGCTGTCCTTCGAAGAGCTCCGCCTGCTTCACCCATTCATACAGCTGAGATGTCACTGATTCACAGACACTCTCTCGGTGTCATGGCCGGACCTATTGGCACGAGCGTGGTGGCGGATTGGGGCAACATTCGTATCTAACCGCTCGCGTGGCAATAGGTCCGAACCTGGCAAGTGAAAGGCGAAGCAATCAGCGAGCTCTCGAACGCATGGGAAGGGGACGCAGGCGGAGCTCTTCGAAGGACAGCTCTGGCGATTAACTATCCTGGCTGCCTGACCTAATTGCTCCGCAAGTCTGTAGTGGTCCAGGGGCATTCTGGCCCAAAAAAATAGTGTAAGTATTATTACATTTATGTCCCATTTTGACATTTATATTGGCATATATATAATGCGGACTGGCTAACTATACATCGTATAAAATCATTTAATAAATGAACGACAGTTAAAAATTGGTGCCTTGATATCGACTCCTAGAACGAGATCTTTCGATGTAAATTTTCAGAGTCTAGAAAAAATGTCAATGACCAGTGACTCACTTCGGGTCCTTGAGGGTACTTTCTGGAGGAGGAGAACGGAAGTACATTCGCTTTCCTTACTGAACGGATGGTCTTGAAGGAGAGGAGCTCGGGCCGATAGCAGCTCGTGACAGGCCCATTCATCTAATTGAGTAATCATTGACCTTCCATGTCTCAGCTGTGATCGGTTCGGATGTGATCCTTCTGTTCCTAGGAAAGGGATAAATATGTTCGTTCACGCGCTGCGTTTTGTCATAGGCCTGCCTGTGGAAACGTCAGCAGAACGGACCGAACGCCCTGCCCTAGACGCTATGCCCCGAATTGTACGTTGCGTACCTGCCACCTAAAAGGTGTTTACGTTGCTGAAATGGTAGATGAAACACATCAGCTAATAAGGGTAATTCACGTACTTCCTTTCTCCATATGTCTGTCCGCGAAAATTGTTCCACCGATCGGAAAGTGAATCTCGGAACTTGAAGTTGATTTGAAAATTTCAAGTTTCACGAAAACATCTTGTGTTCGGGAATTTGTTGATACGAAAGCTGCAGTGTTTCATGAAGCAAATACAGCCATTATGTTACTATTTATTTTTTTGTTATGCGGTGTCATTCAACCTTCATTTTACTTTGATAGGAAAATCTAGGTTTTCCTTTTTCGATTCTAATTCTCTGGGAAAGAAGGGCACTTTCTACGAGTTTAAAGGAATCTCAGCTCGAGCCGGTCGCAGTTCCTGACTAGGTCCCATGTCATCCTAATTGAGAAAGTCATCGTCGTTTGATGTCTCGGCCGCGATCGGACCGACATTTATCCTTCTGGTTTTAGGAAGGGGTTAAAAATATTCTGATAACACGCTGCGTTTCGTTTCGGGTCTGTCCGTGGGCTCGTCACGGTACGGCTGACCGAAAAGGCCCTGCCCTAGCCGCAGTGCCCCGGTTTTACAATGGAACGAATCGACAATCTTGGTGGAAAAAATAACAACTCGATAACCATTGATTTTAGAGAAAAATGTTATATACAAAAGTTTCATAGTATCGTCGAGAGAATATCAGTGCAATATTAATTTTTCTTGGTTATATTTCTTCAATGTTATTTAAAGAGCAACTCAGTTTTTATACGAAAATCTATATCTTTCTTTGCAGATTCCATTCTACAGAAGAAATAATGAAACTTTTTTATAAGTCATTTTCTTGTGGGCTTTAAGTTCAATAGATATTTAATAAAAATCAGACTACTAAGGCCTTCCTGCTGCTGCTACTGTAGAGGATAGAAAGTCAAATGTTGCACCCGAAACTGTTTATGTTGCTCTATTACTTATTTAACATTAAGGTAACATCAATTTGTTTAACTATGTCTTTAGACTAGGCTATTAGAACTATGTCATATATCATACGAAACTTTTACGGAATCCAGGAAGTTATAGACCGCACGCTCTATTGAGAATCGCCAGGCGGACTGTCTCGCAAAATGTCGGTAGGCATAACAATGAAAAGCACAGGTAGGAGCACAAAATCTTTGCGGAAATTACTTCTATATAGTCTAAGGCAGGGAAGCCGTTTATTTGATCGCCAGAGCCGTCCTTGGAAGAGCTCCACCTGCTTCCCCTCCCCGTGCGCTCGAGAGCTCGCTGATTGATTTGCCTTTCACTTGCCAGGTTCGGACATGCCACGCGCGTCGATCGCGGAAAACAAAACGACGTGCCTGGCACGTCGACCAAGGTTATTTGTCGAAAAACAGTTTCAGATTGTAACAACTCGTGTGTGCAGCAAAACAGAAGTATTATTAGTGAAACAGTATGCTCTGATATGTTTTAAATCAAATACGATTAATAGATTTTAATGTTTCTGGACTTCTGGCGAGGGTTTTAGTGGAATTCAACCACTACGTGATGCCTTATGGCGAAATATAGTGTTGCGTCGTAGCACGTGCATTTGTGAAGTAATTGTTAGCGCAAATACTTAAAAAACTCCGCGACAGCAGAACGCAAGGTCTTCGTGCGTGAAAGTATACATTGCTACCGCCGCGGCCGTCTTGGTTATACATTTTATAATCCTGCTTAGTCTTTACTTTTGACGCGATTTTTCGACACCGATTACGCAGAAAAGGACATCGATACAGGGGGTACCACTGCAAAAAAAAACACATTGACAATAGGACCGCATGGGTGATGTGGGAACCTATTAAAACTTTGCTGGCGAGAGTCTAGGCAGGACTGTAAAATGTATCGCTAAGACGGCCGCGGCCGCAATAATGTATTCTTTAACGCGAGAAGGCCTTGCGTTCTGCTGTCGCGGAGTTTCTTAACTATTTGCGCTAACAATTAATTCACAAATGCACGTGCTACGACGCAACATTATATTTCGCCATAAGGCATCACGTAGTGGTTGAATTCCACTAAAACCCTCGCCAGAAGTCCAGAAACATTAAAATCTATTAATCGTATTTGATTTAAAACATATCAGAGCATACTGTTTCACTAATAATACTTCTGTTTTACTGCACACACGAGTTGTTACAATCTGAAACTGTTTTTCGACAAATAACCTTGGTCGACGTGCCAGGCACGTCGTTTTGTTTTCCGTGATCGACGCGCGTGGCATGTCTTTCCAGCGTGAGCGGTGGGACACGAATATCGCCCCAATACGCCACCGCGCTCGTGCCAATAGCTTCGAACCTGGCAAGTGAAAGGCAAATCAATCAGCGAGCTCTCGAGCGCACGGGAACGGGAAGAAGGCGGAGCTGTTCCAAGGACGGCTCTGGCGATCAAATAAACGGCTTCCCTGGTCTAAGGAATATATGTATGTGGAAAGTTTCAACCTGGTACCTTTCGGTACTCCTTAGTTTTTCAATTTCTAAGTGAACCGTGTACCGCGGAGAATATGATTCCCTTCCACCCATATAACCCAGCTCGTTCCTCCTTGCTCTCAAACCTAGAGTAAAAGCAATTAAGTAATAAAAATGATCTTCAAGAAGTCTTCGTTCTTATTAATTCCAATGGGATTTTCTAATTATTGGACGGTACCTTGAAGAATTCCGGGAATTTACTGACCGGGCACCCCACTGAGCCTTGACAGCCACACTGTATTACATAAACTTTAGAAAAGCATAACAACAAAAGGCACAGGTAGTCGCATCCAATATTTGCAGGAATCACTTCTATATACAGTGACTCACAAAAGTATTTGAACACTTACCATAAAACACTTTATTAATTATAATAAGTATATTATACAATACTTACAAAAATATTATTAACATTGTAGGTAGGTATGACTCTGTAGATTATACAGATTAAGTTTTAAGTAAATCGAAATATCTATACAGTAGTTATGAATTATTTCTTATCAACATACAATTTGCCGATGCCACAAAAGTATTTGAACACACAGAAACGAGTTCTAAGAATCAATGAAAACAAAGTTTTCCAGGCACTGAATATAAATATTTACTTTTGGTAATCGTCATCTATGCGTGGCTCAGTCATAGTCTAGCATTCAGAGTGAACTATTACATTTATTGAACATGTGTCCTAAAACATCTGAAATTACTGAATGTAATAGAAAATTAATTGTCAAGTGGCGTAATGAAGGAAAAACGTATGGTGAAATAAGTAAATTATTAAATATAAATAGATCTTCAATACATTATATTCTTAAAAAATCAAATTCTGAAGGAACTGTAAAAAATAAATACCGTTCAGGCCGTCCAAAGAAATTAACGGAAAGAGAGGAAAGAGCTTTGATCGGTGAAATAAAAAAAAATCCAAAGATTTCTGCTACAAAACTTGCAACGATAGTTAAAGAGAACTTTAAGAAAGATGTACATTCAGAATTATGCAGAAGAGTACTACGTGAAAATGATTATCATGCCAGAGTTCCCAGAAACAAACCTTACATTAGTGATATTAATAAGAAAAAGAGATTAAAATTCGCCAAGGAATTTATTAGTGAAGACAATGCATTTTGGAATAAAATAATATTTTCAGATGAATCAAAATTTAACGTTTTTGGATCAGACGGACGCAGTTTTGTTTGGGGACAAGCAAATACCGAGATTGAAATGAAAAACTTGCGTGCTACGGTAAAACATGGGGGTGGCTCAATTATGATCTGGGGGTGTATGGCAGCTGGCGGCGCCGGGAATTTAGTCTTCATAGAAGGAATAATAGATAAATACAAATATCTGAACATATTCAAACAAAATGTAAAAGAAAGTGCAAGGAAATTGGGCATACATGAAGATTTCCATTTTCAACAAGATGTAGGATTTTATTAAGAAAGAAGGAAGGAAAGGAGATAGAAAAGGAAAATAAGTTCTTGATAGACGAGTCGTAGTTAGGAAAATGAAAAGAAAGAATGAATTTTTGGTGCGCGGGAAGGATGGGTTATTATTAACTTATAAATGCTGTCAATTCTTTTTATTCTACGACGTTTACTATTGCTCGTTTCTCGCTAGACTAACTGTCGTTCTTCGCAAGCATGCCCATTCGCGTCGACCCTCTCAGGCTCACACACATACATGCATTCTTAAAACATCCAAATCTCTAGCTCACGTTACTCTGGCATTCTTTCACACTCTAGTTCAGCCACTCTTAACTTCCAAACATTTCCATTCGTTCCGACATTCTTGCTATCCTCACTCATACATTATAATACTGTTGGATACCGACCTAATTCCATAAGATAAAACGCCAAATATTGTCAAACGTGATTAAGGATCCGAACGAGAAATCTTATTTACTTGTTATCGCTTTCCCTGTAAAACATATTTTAAGGACCTTTAGTCTTAACAAGAGTCACAGGGAAAGCGGCCGCTCTTTGGAATCCTAATCACGAGAAGTGGTGGTTATCCGAACCTCCCACCACGCTGTTTCGGAGCCCTTAAAACCTCGGCTCATTTCCAAATCTTGAGAATTCATAATCAATTGTCTTGAATCGCTGACAGTCGGTACCTTGCGACGACGTTATCCTTACTTGTAAAAACTCCAAACGCGAAAGTAATTCTTCGTTAAATAAAACTGTTGTAAAACTCCTCACGGGATACAACATAAAATTGGTGTCAGAAGTGGGATACAACAATACCCCTACAAATTTAATAATAATAACACTGATTAACACAGTTCACACTTCGCACGCTGATTTCCGCAGCTCAAAACGCTCGCCAACCTTTATGGCTCAAGAATCGCTGCAACACTGACTTCTTTCCCTCGAACGCATCGCCGTCAACGAAAACATTTGAGACTCGTCAAAACCGCCGACGACGAACGTTCGAGAGATCGACATTCACACAGCAGCATGCTTCCACACCGAACATACACACACAAACATGCTTCATTATCGCACTCATACATTCAATCCCACAAAGATAATGATCCTAAACATACCGCAACAATTGTTAAGGAATGGATCATATATAATACCTCCCACATGTTGGTCACACAACCACAAAGCCCTGATATTAACCCAATTGAACATCTATGGGCAATAATAGGCAAAGAATTGCAAAAATTTAATATAACAACCAAAGAAAGTTTAAAAGAAAAAATATGCGAAGTGTGGAATACTATATCACCGAGTTTTACAGAAAAGTTAGTGAACAGAATGCACACTCGCTTACAACATATTATTCCTGCCAAGGGTCGACATACAAAATATTAAAGACCTAAATGTTATTTGTTCAAATACTTTTGTGGCATCGGCAAATTGTATGTTGATAAGAAATAATTCATAACTACTGTATAGATATTTCGATTTACTTAAAACTTAATCTATAATTATAATCTACAGAGTCATACCTACCTACAATGTTAATAATATTTTTGTAAGTATTGTATAATATACTTATTATAATTAATAAAGTATTTTATGGTAAGTGTTCAAATACTTTCGTGAGTCACTGTAGTTCAAATAAAACACCTTCAAAGTTTTCAAAAGGAACTTTGTGGTACTTTATAAATTTTGCAATGTAAGCCGAAAAACATGTTTAAAAACATCTTAAAAAATTGTTGATAAAATAATTTTTCGAGAAAGTGATTATGATATATAAAATTATATGGTATATTATGGCATATTATGGTATATAAATTATGGTGTATTATGGCATATATAATGGTATATAATGTTACGAGCCGGGCGAGTGGCAGTACGCGACCGAATGCGTTAATACAATTTTTATTGCGAGAGCTAAGAATTGCAACGAGTTGGGGAATAATATCCAGGGAATTATATCCGGGGACCGGACTAACCTATAGCCTAACTATAGGGTCGCCGTATGCCCGTTAATAACGAAAGAACCTCGCGGTACTTTCGCGCTCGTATAGCGGATAAGTCCCGTACCAGAGAATACGGGGGTACCGCCACTAGCTAGTAGTAGGGAAATTTCCGGGGACCGGACTAATCTATAGCAGGACTATAGAGTCGCCGTATGCCCGTTAATAACGAAAAACCTTGCGGTATTTTCGCACTAGTATAGCGGATAAGTCCCGTACCAGAGAATACGGGGGTACCGCCACTAGCTGGTATAAGGGAAAAAGGGAATTGTTGCAATCCGTAGACTCTTTTAACGAACACCCGTAACTTTAATTTAAAAGATCTTATTCACTCCGAGCGGTAAGAGTGAATAAGGGAGATCGTTGCTCAGTTACGTGAAGATAAAAGGAAGTAGAATGAAAATAACTAAACGTTTGAAATATCACAAAGTGAATGTAAACGTATATTAACAGTTATAATCAAAAATGGTTCAACAATGCAATTACAAAAGTTGAATTCTTAAATCTAAACTTAGCCGAAATTCACGCGTCGGTTCGCGGGGATATTCTACGTCTTATACTTACAATAGTCAACTTTTACAGAAGTTGTGACTTTGAACAGAACTTTATGTACGCTAGGTGACAGAATGACGTTTAAAAGAATACTGGATCCGAGGAGGCAAAATGCGTCTCGTTTATATAGGACTTAGTCCTGGGAAAATCTGTCAAAAAATGAGTGGAGGTGGTAGGAATTTGGAAGGGAGTTTAGGGCACCAAGATGGCGTGAGAAGAATCTGGAGTTTATATAAAAAAAAGTGTAACTTGCTTACACCAGCCGCGCGGGTGGTGGTCCTGTGATTACGTCTTCCTACGGTTTCTCGAGTGGTCTACTGCATATATTTCTAAGTGGTCGACTGGTATTCCGTGAGAAAAATGAAAATGCAGAGCCGCATGTAACAATAAAATGGTGATAAACTGTACAAAAAATAAAAAATCTCAGAAAATTCTTAATTGCTCTAATAGCATTTCCTTTTCAGTGAAATCTTTGTGCAGGACGTTTCAAAATTATTTGTCATGGCTTGGAGGGGTTGTTCAACACCTTCAATTCGATGCAGATTTGTGAAAAAAACCTGTAGCAAACTTCGCTATAAGCGAATATTTTAGCTTATTTGTTTGACCAGTTTTTCGCATTCGTCTGGTTACGTCGATAAAATGTTTGAGAGGAACCATGGGTCAGAAACGAACCGTTCTCTCGCAAATTGACTTTTAATTGGGCCTCCACGATTTAAGTTTCGCTTAGTAAGTGAGACTACTAGCTGGTCCTTTCTGACTCCGTTCCGAACGAAATCTTTCGATGTGACTTTTCGGAGGCTAGGAAGTCGTCAATGACTTGCGTTCAGTATCAGGTTCGCTCAAGGGCCCTCCCGGGGAGAAGAACATAAACACTTTCACTTCTCTTAGTGGTTCGGTGACCCAGTCCCCCAATTCCTAATGTAGTGTAGCACGATTCTGCTTAAACTATTCGAGCCAGCAAGTATATTTTGTGTGTTTCTTTCCGAAGGGCCAGTTTCCGACCCATGGTTCCTCTCAGACATTTTACCTACGTAACAAGGCGAATGCGATGAGCCAGCCGCCCAAATTTTTGAATTTTGCGGCAGGTTTTATTCTGAAATCTCCATCTAATCGAAGGTGTAGAAGTCATGACAAATAATTTTGAAACACCCCGTACGTTTTTGCGCTGTTGAAACTCGTTGTTTTTAAGCGCTCATTTTTGCACTTGGTTGATTGCAAAATCAATTGTTATTCCTATCACTGGTCTTAGCAAACATTCTAGATTATGATAAAATTTTTAGAAATCCATTTCCTAATTTATCATTTTCCACCTAAATTATCGATTTCGTTGTACTATGGGTTGCGACGGTGTCTACTTACCGATTGGCGGTATATGTGGCAACGGGGCATCATGTCGAGTATTTGCACGTACTTTCCTAGAGGCAGAGCTGCAAAAATTTTGCACGCCAGAGCCGTTCTTGGAGAAAAGCCGCCTACTTGACCCAACACGCAGCCGATATGTCACTGATTCACAGACACTCTGTCGGCGTCACGGCCGGTCCTGTTGGCACGAGTATGGTGGGGCATTGGGGCGATATTCGTATTTAACCCCACGCGTTGGAAAGACGTGCCACGCACGTCGGTCATGGAAATCAAAACGACGTGCGTGGAATGTCGACTGAGGTTATTTATCGAACAACAGTTTCAAATCGCACCAGAACACATGTAGGATAAAACATAAGTATTATCAGTGAAAAAGTATGCTCAGATATGTCTTAAATCAAATGCAATTAATAGATTTTAATGTTTTTGGACTTATGGCGATGGTTTTGTCGAATTCGACCAAAACGTGGAACTTCGTCGGCCACACACGTCGTTTTGATTACCGTGACCGACGTGCGTGACACGTCTTTCCACCACGAATGGTTGACATTAGGTTTGCCGGTCGGGTCATTTTGACCTATTTCGAATTTCGTGAGGGTAAGTACAGAAGCCGTTTATATTTTTTCCTGGCACTTGTACTGACTTTCAGCCATTCAACGAGACGAGTTTATATCGAAATTCATTTTCTTCAAACCCTTCTAATTTTGACGTTCTGTATGCGTAATACTTCTTGTCCCGTTTCGGTAGAGATATGTTAGATTTTTGGATTTTACGTCAGGAATATTTTGTGAGCGATTAGTATGCTTTCGAAGTTCTGGGGTAAGTGCCGTGCAGTTTCTCACAGTCCTCTTACCGGGGATGAAACATCTCCCCACTCCGTGGCCAGATCCACCAAGCATACTCTTTACGCTTTTTGAAACGCCATGCAGCACCATGACGTCAGGTCATCGGCTGCTAAGCCATAACTTAGTCTCGGGTATAGTTTACGGACCCGAGCCCATCGATACTTTAAATAATCTGTTCCTTGGAATGCGACAGGATGTCTAGACTTTTGTCTAACACCCGTCGCTCTCCAAGAACTCCACACGAAACCGAGACAAACTGTAAACACAGTGGCGACGGTCCCAATGCGGACCGACCCCATCTGCAATACAGGGTATCTTACCCTCATAAAACTCGTTGACGCTAACAGATAGGTACAGTACGACCTCGATAAAGGCATCAGAAGTTTCCCTCGATAAATGCATCATGACTATCCCCTCCACATAGGAGTATCTCCCTTGGTGAACACCTGACAAGGGAGCAGTGTAAAATGTTACCACCCGAATAAATCGGTGAGGCAATATTAATTGGAGGGTCGGCCGTTTTCATTTTCGTTTTTTCTTTTTTGAAACCTTTATTAACGTATTTGTAAGGTTTTTCTGATTAAAATGATACCAAACACGATATAGTTTGAATTATATTTACTTGATATTGAATAAAGGGTATAGCAGGATAAGGGGGTCAAAAGTGCCCTTCAACCGATTTCAATGGGGACGGTCTCATTCGATAGATAATGCTCGGCGATTGATGTCTACAAATTTTTAACCCTGAATTTTGACCGGAAGGGTAGTTATGGGGAAAATTAAAAAAACAGGTTTTTGGCCCTTTTTCCCCATTTATTGAGGCGTAAAAAATCCAAATAAATTCTGACATATTTTATACGGTACCGGACATATTGGAGAATTTTTTCAGATTTTTCCGTCGAAGTAGCTAAGCGTGAAAAATCGGCAAAGTAAAAAAAAAACGGAAAAAAGAAGATTTCGTATCGAAATCTTCGAGGTACAACTTTTTGGTTTATATAGTAACAATCTAACACCTACGATTGTTATCCCCAATTTTTTTCAGATTTTTAAACCACCTGCGTCATTGTGAAAAAAATCGAAAACCGATTTTCGGGACGTATTTTGATCTAAAACGCAAGAAGTAATTGTTATTTTTCCATTATTTTGATAGAGTATGTTCATTTTGTGCTTTTCAATGTTTCTGCATACAAAGCAATTGCGAGTGAATGCAAAGGATTGAATTGATTCAATTATTCGTAAGCTACACACTTCCTTATCAGCTAAAAATACGAACGTTCTTTCAACAGCAGCGATGGCGCAGTCGGTAGAGTTCTTGGCGCGGAACCTCTCGAAACTTTTTGTCGCCGGTTCGAGTCCCAATGAGGTAAAATAATTTTTTTTTTTTTTTTAATCATTCACTGCATAACAACAAATAATAATTATTTTTCAATTTTTCAATGGTTTTTAAACATTTTTAAATACTTATTCAATATGAAATATATGTAAAAATAATTATGGAGCATATTGTTTTTTTCATTGATTCGTCCTAGCCACATCTCGTTATTCTTTTGTACATTGAACGAATATTAGTTTACTGTAACGAATGCAAATATGTATTCAATATTAAAAGGATCCAATTGTATATTCTGATGAATTGTAATGAAGGTGATGTCTAACGGAAAGAAGCGTCTATTTCTTTTTAAACATTCTTATTTTTGTATTTACCGCTTCTCCATTTATGCAGAGATCATCCAAAATGGACAATGAATTGAAAGAAAGAAGGTATATTGGGATTTCATCCGTTATAATGCCTTTACTGTTTTATGCAAATCAACTTCTTCAGCTTTAGGTTTTGTGCCCCATTGCAATCGTGTTTTCCAACCACTTTAAGTACACGAAAACATTAAATTCAGTTCAGAAGGCTTTATTGTTTTATTACACTTACTCCAGTATTATGTACTCCCTTCAGTTATGTAGTCCGCAATTACCTGCGTAGCGTGTAGGTAGCGGGCAGGTACCGAGTTGTACCTTTAGAACTGATGATCATTGTTTTTAAATTATTGACTGCATAAATGTTATTAATACGTAAATGAATATTAATGTAAAAATACGAATGATAGATTATCATTTGATGATTAGGCTACAGTATCTAGCTGCGGAATACTTGAAACTTTTCTCTCGCCAATTCACCTCCCATGAAATATAATTAGAAAACAAATGTTTTTAAGTATTAAGTGGATAACAATTGTTAATACGGAAATTAATATTAGTGTGAAAATATAAATGGCATGCGATAGATTACCCTTTGATAATTAAAAGTTGAAACACGTTTCGTGTGGCTTTAATCCTCGTCACTATGTTCATTAATGATGGGCACCACTTCATTTTTATTAAATATTTTTGTCAATATCTCTGAAGGCCTAACAATTGTCGATAGATACCGTGCGTGCGACAGGTAGTATATTATTGCAGCAATGTGCGAACAACAACCTATGGTACGGTTACCACTCGCACATTCACAGCAATAACATTTGATGCCCGAAAATCCAATTATATTAGGGGCATAGTTAATGAAGCAACGATAACTTCTTTGATTAATGTGGCGTGATCGGACGAGGCATTTAAGAATATTGAGGAGTTGATTTGCATAAAACAGTAAAGGAATTATAACGGACGAAATCCCAATATACCTTCTTTCTTTCAATTCATTGTCTATTTTGGATGATCTCTGCATAAATGGAGAAGCGGTAAATACAAAAATAAGAATGTTTAAAAAGAAATAGACGCTTCTTTCCGTTAGACATCACCTTCATTACAATTCATCAGAATATACAATTGGATCCTTTTAATATTGAATACATATTTGCATTCGTTACAGTAAACTAATATTCGTTCAATGTACAAAAGAATAACGAGATGTGGCTAGGACGAATCAATGAAAAAAACAATATGCTCCATAATTATTTTTACATATATTTGATATTGAATAAGCATTTAAAAATGTTTAAAAACCATTGAAAAATTGAAAAATAATTATTATTTGTTGTTATGCAGTGAATGATTAAAAAAAAAAAAAAATTATTTTACCTCATTGGGACTCGAACCGGCGACAAAAAGTTTCGAGAGGTTCCGCAGCCAAGAACTCTACCGACTGCGCCGTCGCTGCTGTTGAAAGAACGTTCGTATTTTTAGCTGATAAGGAAGTGTGTAGCTTACGAATAATTGAATCAATTCAATCCTTTGCATTCACTCGCAATTGCTTTGTATGCAGAAACATTGAAAAGCACAAAATGAACATACTCTATCAAAATAATGGAAAAATAACAATTACTTCTTGCGTTTTAGATCAAAATACGTCCCGAAAATCGGTTTTCGATTTTTTTCACAATGACGCAGGTGGTTTAAAAATCTGAAAAAAATTGGGGATAACAATCGTAGGTGTTAGATTGTTACTATATAAACCAAAAAGTTGTACCTCGAAGATTTCGATACGAAATCTTCTTTTTTCCGTTTTTTTTGACTTTGCCGATTTTTCACGCTTAGCTACTTCGACGGAAAAATCTGAAAAAATTCTCCAATATGTCCGGTACCGTATAAAATATGTCAGAATTTATTTGGATTTTTTACGCCTCAATAAATGGGGAAAAAGGGCCAAAAACCTGTTTTTTTAATTTTCCCCATAACTACCCTTCCGGTCAAAATTCAGGGTAAAAATTTGTAGACATCAATCGCCGAGCATTATCTATCGAATGAGACCGTCCCCATTGAAATCGGTTGAAGGGCACTTTTGACCCCCTTATCCTGCTATACCCTTTACTTACAATTTACATAATTCAAACTATGTCGTGTTTGATATCATTTTAATCAGAAGAATCTCAAAAATGCATTCGGAAAATTTACATTTAGAAAAAGTATTAAATAAACAAGTTTATTGTTGCATTAGCAATGCCTCGCCGATACTTTCGAGCAGCTCACTTTGTTCGTTTGCTCTCTCTGTCTCTTCTATTGTCTGTCGAGCTCGAGCCCTAATGTACACAGGTTCGAAACAGGTACTCGATAAGAGCACTGCTTTGCCCCCGAAATCTGTGCATTTATCGAGGTTTTACTGTATATAAGAAATGTAGAGCCGCTAACGCAATCGGCACGGGCGCAGCGGCGTTGCACGAGAATGTTCTAGACGTTGTTAGGCGACGACCGGTGTTTCGTTTTTGTTTATGCACTGTAATAAAAGACGCACACGATCGGGTCGGGGCGTCTTTTTTTCCCGACGAGCGTGTTATTCAAGTTTATTTCATTAAATCTATTTTTTTGTTATATTTCGTGTGTATGTTACCTTATTTACTATCCTACAGAAATGTCGGTAAACCTATACCTTTTCAACTTCAAATTGGCAATAATCAACTTCAAATTAGGAATAATCAACTTCAAATGGGGAATAATCAATTTTAAAATGGGACTAAACAATATCAAGTTAGGAGAGATAATATCAAAATATGTTGATGTGTTACGGGAAAATCATAGACTTTTTTGGTCTTTAACATCCTTTTTATTCTACAATAATTATACTTTTTTAAAGGACTTGGCCGTCTAAAGGTTCCCTTATAAATTAAAAAATATATAATCATTTTTGTATGGAAAGAACTCAATGATCAATGGGCGAGAGAAGAAATTCTTATATAAATAAGCTTTTCTTCTTAAAAGTACAAAAGGCTTCTAACGCACGGCACAAATAATAAATATTTTTAACATGAATAATTGTTGACAGATACTAAAACATAGGATATATTAATGAAACGTATAATGTTTGTTATAATTTAAATACAAACAAGTTATTATAATCATTTATTAAAAACAAACATCCTTCATATTTAATGCATCAGGTAAGAATTTTTGTATATAAGCAACATATTTCGCGCATTTTGCAACAGTTATTAACTTTCGAATATTTGCTGTTAAGATGGATTCAAGCCGTTGTAGTCGATATTCAGTCTGTGTCATAGTGGAACCATTTTCTCCAGATAGAATTTGTGGCATTTGAGTAGCCAAATCTCTTTTAACGTCGGCCTTTAAGCATGACCAAGCGTGCTCTATAACATTCAACATTGGACTATAGGGCCCAAGTCTTAGTAATTGATGGTCTCTGAATTCGTTCTCTTGGAAAACTTCTTCAATTGAGGCATGACACGGTGCATTATCAATTACTAATACCACATTAGATTGATACATATTCTTTGCACTCCTTAGACATTGTCTGGCAAAATCCATGGCATCTTGTTTTTTGAAGGCACCTCTTCTTATCTCATGGTGAACCATCCCCATGTTTCCTATACACCCAATGATGTGTGTATTTGATACACTGCATCCGACAAAGACATAACTGCAGCGGCTTTCATTTTAGATCTTCCTTTATTTCTTGATATAAATAAGTTAAAGTTTGTTTCATCCATGTAGACCAGGCTTAATCGTTACTTGATCGCCAGAGCTGTCCTTCGAAGAGCTCCGCCTGCGTCCCCTTCCCGTGCGCTCGAGAGCTCGCTGATTGCTTCGCCTTTCACTTGCCAGGTTCGGACCTATTGCCACACGCGTGGTGGCGTATTGGGGCGACATTCGTATCTAACCGCTCGCGCTGGAAATACATGCCACGCGCGTCGATCGCGGAAAACAAAACGACGTGCGTGGCACGTCGACCAAGGTTATTTGTTGAGGAACAGTTTCAGATCGCACCACGTCGCATGCAGGGTAAAACAAAAGTATTATTAGTGAAAAAGTATGCTCTGATAAGTTTATAATCAAATACGATTAATAGATTTTAATGTTTTTGGACGTTTGGCGATGATTTGGTGGAATTCAACCACTACGTGACGCCTTACGGCGAAATATAATGCTCGGCCGCAATAATGTATTCTTTAACGCGAGAAGGCCTTGCGTTCTGCTATCGCGGAGTTTCTTAACTGTTTGCGCTAGAAATTAATTTACAAATGCGCGTGCTAGAATGGAGCATTATATTTCGCCGTAAGGCGTCACGTAGTGGTTGAATTCCACCAAATCATCGCCAGAAGTCCAAAAACATTAAAATCTATTAATTGTATTTGATTTAAATCATATCAGAGCATACTTTTTCACTAATAATACTTTTGTTTTACTCTGCACGCGACGTGGTGCGATCTGAAACTGTCTTTCGACAAATAACCTTGGTCGAAGTGCCACGCGCGTCATTTTGTTTTCCGCGATCGACGCGCGTGGCATGTCTTTCCAGCGCGAGCGGTTAGATACGAATGTCGCCCCAATACGCCACCACGCGCGTGCCAATAGGTCCGAACCTTGCAAGTGAAAGGCAAAGCAATCAGCGTGCTCTCGAGCGCACGGGAAGGGGAAGCAGGCGGAGCTCTTCCAAGGACGGCTCTGGCGATCAAATAAAGCTTAAGCCTGGCATACATGCTATGATCTGAATGCAGGCTCACATCAGGCACTAACATAACACTCTTACAAATGTGATTGTTTTTAAAGTGTTAGTTAAAAGAAATTTATCTGTTTGATGACCTCAAATAGACTTACACCACTTTCAAAGTCAATAAAATATGAAAATCATACATTTATGAAATATTAAATATGGGATTTCAATTGAACCAAACCAATTTTTTTATAAAATTTTTATTAAATACAGAAAAAAACAAAATAAAACGACTTTATTTCAATATTTCTTCAGATAATGTCATGTAAATTATAATACTTTAATAACAACTTTATATTAATATGTGCCATTTTTAAATGGAACCGGGGAAGTACCAAAATTCCAGTGTACGATCGAAAATTTTCATTAACGGTGGTGAGACACATATAAAAATGAAGAAGAGAAACTATGTAGCATAATTTTTGAACTAAATATTATGTCTTTGCGGAAACAGGACTTACACCACTTTGAATGTTATTATATTTTTGTAATTTCATTAACTACGTAAAGGGTCTAGCAGGATAAGGGGTTCAAAAGTGCCCTTAAAGCTATTTTATTTCACGATGCGTCATTCGTTAGGTAACCATAAGAAACCATTGTACACAAATTGTTAATCCGATAACTTGACCGGGAAGGTAGTTATGGGGTAAATTCGAAAAACCAGTTTTTGCGTCATTTTTGCCACTTAATGATGTGTAAAAATATCGAAAAAATTCTGACACATTCTAAACATAATTGCACACGTTAGGAATGATTTTCAGATTCTTTCGTTGCAAGTGCCACGCGCAAAAAATCAAAGACGAAAAAAAAATGGGAAAAATGTAGATTTTGCACTGAAATCTTCAAGACACAATTTTTAAATAATTACAGTAAGTACCTGATGTAACCATTAATATGCTCCATTTTTTTCATATTTTTTTGATGTAGAGCCCGGAGGTTTTTCAAAAAGAGGAGGGCGGATTGGTTACAACTTTAAACAACTCAATATAACCAAATAACAATAACGATATATTAAAAGGTTATAACTAATTAACAACAAACTAATACGACAACTTAAAACTCCTCTCAACTACAACGCAACTAATACAACTCGACTACAACTCAAAGCAACTCGTGACAACTCTTAATACGACTCTTACAACAACTAATACGACACTCCGTACAACACTTCTTACGACTCTTCTCGCAACACTGCTCGTCCCTTAAACTACGCTTCCTTATATTCTACTCCAGGCAGCCAGGATAGTTAATCGCCAGAGCTGTCCTTGGAAGAGCTCCGCCTACTTCACTCATTCATACAGCTGAGATGTCACTGATTCACAGACACTCTCTCGGTGTCATGGCCGGACCTATTGGCACGAGCGTGGTGGCGGATTGGGGCGACATTCGTATCTAACCGCTCGCGCTGGAAAGACATGCCACGCGCGTCGATCGCGGAAAACAAAACGACGCGCGTGGCATGTCTTTCCAGCGCGAGCGGTTAGATACGAATGTCGCCCCAACACGTCACCACGCGCGTGGCAATAGGTACGAACCTGGCAAGTGAAAGGCGAAGCAATCAGCGAGCTCTCGAACGCATGGGAAGGGGACGCAGGCGGAGCTCTTCCAAGGACAGCTCTGGCGATTAACTATCCTGGCTGCCTGTTCTACTCATTCATCCTTCTCACACAACTATTCACTCTCTTGCACTCGCACTCGCATTCGCACTCACTACGTCTAGAATATTCGGGCCTTGGGGGAGAAAACGGTCGGCCTGCTGACCTGAGCAGGGCCCAACCCCGCTTTCGCCTTCGCAGCCCTTCGTCACTCTTAACACCGAACTGCTAAAATTTCCCGGCTCTACATTCGGCCGTCCTGACCTGGACATCTGCCCTCAGATGTCATCTCAAAGTCACTTTCACTTTCTTCGGACGATGGGTCGTCGCCGTTGACGAACCATTCCTTCATATAGTCCGCCTCAGTGGTCGTCATTTGCGGACCTTCGTGCTCGCCGATTTTGTGAACGACATAACCGTGGTTTCGAAGCGTCCTTGTCATTCGATTGCTTTTTCGAACTACACATTTATTTCCTCGAAGGTTTATAATTCTAAACGGTTCACTCCAAACATGACCATTCACGCTCATATACGCTTGGAACAACAAATACACAAATTTTGACATATTACAATCATTGTCAACTGCGTTCGACTTAAAAACGCTCCCTCGACTACAAATCATCTCTGATCGGCCAATTACTCGAGCGATCATTATCAACGCGACAACAACAGCAAATAAAAGTTCGTACACTTTTCTCGCTCGTCTACAGTCTGAAAAACTACTCGCACCTTTTTCGACTTTTCGTCGCACGCCCCTAATTCTGCAATTTCGCCTCACGGTAGACTCGTGTCCCTTTCCATCGAAGGGAACTCGCTCGTGGGCCTGCCGAACTACCTGCGCATGCCTCGACCCTTGCACAATTTTCGGTGGTGCATCGTTACTTGCGACCACCCCTGCTCGCTGACCTTGCGAACGGTACAACGGTCGTTTCGCAAAGTCTTCGTTCTGCGACACGGTCACCAACGAATTCCGACTAAACGTTAGCGCGCCAATATGCATCCCGTTACTACCTGCACTATTCCGAAAAATTTCGGGCGACCGTCTATCTACCTGCACGTAAAAATTCTCTTCGTTCATCAACTCAGAATTCGTACAAACGCCTACGACCTCGACTTGTGTCCCGACCAGGTAGTCAATTTTCGTAAAAACCGTTACGTCTGCCGAGACCTCGAATTCACAACTACCGCGCAACTCGTTTTTCCTCTGTTTATAAAAATCAAAATTAGAAGTCTTCGTTTCTAAATCGTACGCGACTCGTTTTCTCGATTCTAATTTAAATTCTACGTCCCATCTTAATAAACTAATCAGCGGTCGTTCGACTACTCTACAGCAACTAACAAACTGTCTGTAACAACTAATTAAATTCATAGTAATTCCAACATTTTTCGCACATCGTGACTCTAAAAATTTCGCGATCACCTTAGCTTTACCATTTTCATTACGGAGACGGAAAGATCCGTCCTCCAGGTCAACCATCCCCAGAACCGCGGCGTTCCGCAACAAATTTACCTGGCCCCGTAAATGGTACCTGTCCCTCTGTCTTTCTTCCTCCCGTTGTCCCTCAATGTTAGCCTCCTTGATTTCGGCCAAACTCTCAACTTCCTTCGCTTTTTCTTTAACACGTCTAACTGTTTCTTCTTCTTCCCTCTGGATCCGCTCCTCTTCTTCTTTATGTCTCCTCACCTCTTCTTCTTTCCGGATCGTCTCCTCTTCTTCCCTCTTGACCCGGTCCTCTGCTTCTTTCTGCATCATCGCTTCTACTTCTCTTTTTAATCTCATCGCTTCTGCTTTTCTAAATCTTTCTTCTTCTTTTTTAAGTTTCTCTTCTAATTTTCTTGCTCTCACTTCTTCTTGCCTTTTAACTCTCTCTTCTTCTTCCTTCCTGCTCCTTTCTTCTTTCTCCTTCTTAATTCTTTCTTCTTCTTCTTTCTTGCTTCTTTCTTCTTTCTCCCTCTTAATTCTTTCTTCTGCTTCCTTCCTAAGGATAGCAGCATGCGATAGGTCTACGTCGGTACTCTCTGACGCGATATCGATACTGTAAACTTCCGGTACGCTGAGTTCTACGATCGTTCTATTATTCAACTTTCCACTGTTGACGACACACTTGGATGCGATATGCCCATAGCCTTGACACCGGAAGCATCTCATTCCTTTCTCCTTGGTTGGGCAGTCCGCACTCACATGATTTTGAATACCGCAAAGGTAACACCGCTTCACCGCCGCTGATTCCTGTCTGCACGCCCGTTCAGCTGCTGTCTTCCTCGTCATCGCTTTGGTCCACTCGCCGCTCCGCTCGACCGCAGCTCTTGAATTTTCCTTGAAATCCTCGTACAACAGGAACTTTTCTTTTAGTTCGGCGATGTTCTTTGCGCCGTAAAGAATTATTTTATTTACCTCTTCATCTTCGATTCCGTCTATAATGTATTTGATTATTGCTGGAGTTGGAATATCTGCCTGTCCGCCTAAGTCCATCATTGCGAAAATGTATTCGGCGTGCGTTTCTCCAGCATTCTTTTTCCTCTTTGTCAATTCCTTATGTATACGGTAAGCATCTACTGCTACACCGTACTCCTCAGTTAGCGCATCTTTCAACATGGACCAGCTTCTGGAACATTTTGCGTGTTCCACAAACGCCTTTGCAGATCCTCGTAGAAGGAATCTTGCATATATAACTTTTTGCGCGTCCGACCACAGGTGAAGTTCTGCTATTAACTCAAAATTTTCAATCCAGGTACGGATATTCGTTCTCCCGTCTCCACTGAAGGTCTTCATTGACTCCTCTGCATCTCTAAGCGACATTACAGTCTGGACCCTGATCTCGGCGGGCCTCAAACGTTCGTTGCTACGTTCTTCGTCCTCCACCGTCGTTTCCTCTTCTGTCTCCCGGCCTTCTTCCATGTGCAACTTGACGTATCTTCTTAACCGTCTTTGCAGATCTTCCTTATTTCCAGTTATTCTCATCTTTCGGTCCAATAATTCCTTTTTTAATTCGTCAAGGGATAACTTCTCGATTCTCCGCAGTCTCACATCTTCGACGACAACTTCAGTGACAGTGGTATTTCTTGCTTCCATCTTACTCACTTTACAACACGTCACAATCAACTCAGTTTATTTATTTAATAGAACTGGCTCTGTTCTATCCCGGCTCGAGCCCCCAATTGTAGAGCCCGGAGGTTTTTCAAAAAGAGGAGGGCGGATTGGTTACAACTTTAAACAACTCAATATAACCAAATAACAATAACGATATATTAAAAGGTTATAACTAATTAACAACAAACTAATACGACAACTTAAAACTCCTCTCAACTACAACGCAACTAATACAACTCGACTACAACTCAAAGCAACTCGTGACAACTCTTAATACGACTCTTACAACAACTAATACGACACTCCGTACAACACTTCTTACGACTCTTCTCGCAACACTGCTCGTCCCTTAAGGTAGTTGTCGTGCGATGGGCATAGTGTCAGAAAAGTCTAAATTTTAGAATACTCATTGAGGACATTATAATACAATTATCCTTAAAATTTTAAATCGATTGACCGCCTCTAATTCGAGATAAACTTAATTAAAGTTCGGGTCATTAGCATGGAGAGTATATGCGCTATGTAGTAGTTCTACCACTTTATTAATTCTAATAAAAAAACTAACAGTCAGAAACTTTCAAAAAACTAACAATTCATAAATGTTTTTGTTCTGAATTAGACAAAAAAAAAACAAATATATTGACCGTCCCGTTATTGAGTTATAATAATGCAAAAATTAAAAATTGTGGAAAAAAGCACACGCGGGAAAATCGAACAGAAACAACTTGGCAACGCTATACTGTACATACATTGAGTCTGTATACACTGAAGCGCTGTATCCAGTATACAAGCCCAGTATGTCCAATTGTGTGGCATAAGCGACGTTGCCAAATTGCGAGACGTGAATATGTTTCATAGTGTTTGTGTATACATATATATGAGATTTGTATGTGTATGTTGTCACGGGTACAGTATTGAAACAAAGGTGATCGTTCATATCGCTACTCGCTCCTATACTCTTACCACGCACATGATCCAAAAACTATTGACGATATTGTACCACGACAACGTCCTTAAACTACGCTTCCTTATATTCTACTCATTCATCCTTCTCACACAACTATTCACTCTCTTGCACTCGCACTCGCATTCGCACTCACTACGTCTAGAATATTCGGGCCTTGGGGGAGAAAACGGTCGGCCTGCTGACCTGAGCAGGGCCCAACCCCGCTTTCGCCTTCGCAGCCCTTCGTCACTCTTAACACCGAACTGCTAAAATTTCCCGGCTCTACATTGATATGGTGCAACACTGTCGGAAAAATCAAAAACCGATTTCTAGGACGCATTTCGGGCTGAAACGCGATCAGTATTTGCTATCTTTGCATTATTTTAATACAGTATGTTCATTTTATTGCGTTCAATGTTTCTACACGCGAAAAGATAGGTGTTACGGAAGAGAATCAAGATAATTAAGTAAAATGTTAATTGTATGCGAGTTATCTGCTAGAATTTTGAATGTTCTCTCAATAAGTAAAAGGATCATGAAAAGTTATAATCTATAGAAAGAAAGAAACTCTTCCTTCCTCTTGTTTGTTATAACTTTCCAAGGTATAATATTATGTCCCTTTAATATTTAACATATATTTTCATTCATTATAATAAACCAATATCTATTAAGCATACAAAATGTTTGAGAATTCCCATAATTGCAAAATATGGCATAACTAGGAAAAGCATGCCCTATGATTATTTTCATGCAGTTTTTATAATTTTTGAGGACATCAAAATATCTGTGAAACACCTTAAAGCGATTATTGATTATTGCTATGTGTTTAATAATTTAAAAAAAAATTACGGAAAAAAAAATTAAGTCCCCCATGGGGACTCGAACTCGCGACAAAATGTGTCCAGCGGTTCCACAAGCAGACACTCTAGCCACTGCACCATTTCATATCTTGAGAGAACATTCAAAATTCTGGCATATAAGCTGCATACAATTAACATTTTACTTAATTATCTTGATTCTCTTCCTTAACACTTATCTTTTCGCGTGTAGAAACATTGAAGGCAATAAAATGAACATACTGTATTAAAATAATGCAAAGATAGCAAATACTGATCGCGTTTCAGCCCGAAATGCGTCCCAGAAATCGGTTTTTGATTTTTCCAACAGTGTTGCACCATATAAAAAAATATGAAAAAATTGAACATATTAATGGTTACATCAGGTACTTACTGTAATTATTTAAAAATTGTGTCCTGAAGATTTCAGTGCAAAATCTACAATTTTCCAATTTTTTTTTCATTTTTGATTTTTTGCGGGTGGCACTTACAACGGAAGAATCTGAAAATAATTCCTAACGCGTGCAATCATGTTTAGAATGTGTCAGAATTGTTTCGACATTTTTACTCATCATTATGTGGCGAAAATGAGGCAAAAACTGGTTTTTCGAATTTACCCCATACCCACCCTGTCGGTCAAGCTATCAGATTAAAAATTTGTGTACGATGGTTTCTTATGGTTACCTATCGAATGACGCATCGTGGAATGAAATAGCTTCAAGGGCACTTTTGACCCCCTTAACCTGGTAGACCCGTTCCCCGGTCGTGGAAAACTTGATCGGGCCCACATGCTGGGCCCATTGACGAGTTTCGCCATCGCCAATTTGAGTACCTACGGCCCGTGCGGACTTAACTAAACCTCGCGTAGGTCTTCGGACGATTGAGGAAAACTAAAAAAACATATGTACGTATCGGCGGACAATAACATTTGCCTGGGAACAGTTGAAACGAATTTACGGTAGAGTGAATAATTGACCAAATAAACGTGATTTAATTTTTTCTTGTTGATAAGCAACAAGGTATGTTGTTTCTGAGAGTGTTGCACGGATACGATAAAATAATTTCTGGACAAATACAGTAAGGCAGCAGTAAACGATCGAAGCCATCGCCGAGCGCACATCTGCATCCATAGTCTATATCGACGGCTTGTGCCGGACGCTCTTGTGCGCCCATAGGCCACAGTGATATCTTTCACTGGACGCACATTTGCGCCCGTAGCAGTCAAACGGTTAAATATAAATGTCGCCCCAACGCGCCACTACGCATGTGTCAGTAGGTCCGGCCGTGACGCCGAGACAGGACTGTGGATCAGTGACATCTCGGCTGTGTCTATGGGTGATGTAGGCAGCGTGTCCCCATGGACAGCTCTGGCGTGCAAAATTCCTGCACCCCTGATTTATATTTATTAGCTGTAAGTGCCCTTTGGATGTTATTATGACATCCGTGTCGATAACGCGTAGCTACTTCAGAGAATTACGTCGTCGGAATCTTGTTTTCTATCTGCTCCCGTAAATAAACTTGACACTCCATGGTTTTTTATCTGTTTGTTTATTATAACGATATACATGGAACAACAAAGAACTTGACGAAATATAATAAATAACAAAATATAAAAACAAGCGATCACAACGAAAGTATAGTAAAAGCTGATAGAATGTGTAAAGGACTGTGAAAATGTGTGTTAAAGCCTTCTCGGGATGCGTTTTTGATCCGTTTATTAATTTCCCAAGCACCTCGTCCTTCGTCGGCATCCCTTGCGAGGGGGAAGTAGTGACTTGGCAGGGAAGAGGATGTTGGGCCCGTGAACCAGTGTTATTGATTTTATCTGGGCTTCATGCGTGGTTACCAAAAAATGCAGGATTTGCACTAGTTTTGTCAACCCATCGAACGCCCAAGCAGAGGGGGGGGGGGGGGGGGCTTGGGTTACGAGATTGACGTGGCTTGCAAGCCGATGCGAGATTTGTGACAGGTGTTATAAATAAATCTTTGGAGGAATGTGTCCATGCAAATCCTGGTGGCCACGTGCGACCTTTCGGTTATCGAAGGGTGCTGGCCAGATGGGCCAGATTTGCACGTCTGCAGAAATAATTATAGAATTATGGATTTTTGGCTTTCGCAATTTCAAGGCCCATGTTGTAAATGACGCCTCAACAGTGATTGATAAATAACTTTTCGCAAAAATGCAAAAATATAACGCAGCAAGCTCCTGCATTGGCATTTTTTTAAAGTTTTACGGTCATTTACAACTATTTCAAACAATTAATTTTAATAATTATATAGTCTAAAATATTCGGCATATTTTCCTCTATCTTTCAAGACAAATTTTAAATTCCTCACGTTTATAGTTTTTGCGTAATACCTCATTTTTTACGAAAAATTGGGTGCTTTTACTAAAACTCTTTTTTTCGAAAACTGAAGGTGATGGCGCGATTCTACTGGCGGATTCGTATTTAGGATGAGCAACTCTACGAGGATCACCCAGTGGATATTGTAACAAGTTAAAAAAGTTTAAATTTGTTTAACTGTATTATCAAAGGTTACTCCCAGAGAGAAGGTGCTGATTTTACAGAAAGTTTTAGTCCGCTCGTGCGTTTCGATACGATTCTCGCAGTATTAAGCGCTGCTCCTCGCGAGAGGCTACATCTTCGATAATTTGATGTGAAAACCGCCTTCTTACATGGTTCTGTAAAGGAAGATATTTTTATGTTACAACCTAAAAGATTCGATGACGGCTGCCCGCGAGTATGCAAATTGTTAAAAAGCTTATATGGTTTGAAACAAGAACCGAAAGGTCCGTGTTTGTACATTTATAAGGAAAAAGATAAGAAATTATTCTTTGCTTTATATGTAGATGGCTTTACAGTCACTACACGCGAAGAAGTTGCGAGCGATTTCATGAATAAATTAGGGGCTAAGTAGTAACGACTACAGAAAACAAAAAAAATTTCTTGGATTAGAAATAATCGAATTAATTGATAGTTCTATTTTTATTAGCCAAAGCTGTCATATACAAAAAATCCTAGAAAAATTCAATAGGAGTAATGTAAATCCGGTGTCAATTCCTATTAAAGTGGTTTGGAAATTTGACATTGTTGAAAAGAAAGCTTGTAATGCACCATATAGAGGAGCTGTAGGGAATCTCATGTATCTTCAAACCAGTCAGTCATCCTTCAATTTCAACCAAACCTTGCCGAACAATTGCGACCGATCGCGTGAAGGAACTGAAGCACCGACGTGCTACGTTTAGAGCTCAGATTACGCGGTTTCAAACGTTATTAGAGTCAATCGTCGACGAGGTGGACTATGCGCTAGCGAATAAACGTGCGGCCGAGTTGGAGGAATATCTGTGGCAATTTGAAACATTCCGTACGGAATTGAATCTTTTAGACGCGAGAGTTCGTGTCACGGAAAACTTGGACATAGGAAGGGAGGCCATAGCCCTTATCAGCGGAGCGAGTAAATTATTGAACTGGCAGAGTAACTCGACCCCTCATAGTCCTAGCGCGAACCACGAGGCCGAATTCGCGAACGCGCTAGCGAACGGCAGCACGGTAGAGAAGGATTTAGACTTGCCAAAATGTAGTTTACCCACGTTCAGTGGCGCGTACGAAGACTGGCCGGGTTTCGCCGGTCAATTCAAGAGCCTGGTACACAATAATCTGAAAATCACCGACAGTAGGCGGTTAACATATCTCCGGTCCTGTCTGAGGGGCGGAGCCGCGAGAAAAATAGAGCACCTTTCGAATGACGGAACAAATTATTCGATCGCGTGAGATACCCTTCAAAAAGGTACGATTATCCCAAGTAAATCGTCGCGAGTCGGTTAAAAGCCATTTTCGCAGCACCCGTCTGCCGCAAGGAATGCGCTGAAGAGCTTCAGGCTTTTTTAAATATAACGGAACCGAATTACGGCGCGCTAAAAACCGTCGATTAGCCATCCGCCGATACAGTTCTAATTCACTTACTGCGGAGCAAATTACCAGTCGACACCGCTCAGCGATGGAAGGAGCGCCAATGCAGAAGCAACTTCCCAAGTTTAGAGGAATTCTTCGAGTTCCTGAATGAACGTTGCAAGGATCTCGAATTGGAAGGCGGGTGTTCCCCATCGAAACCCATCTATCGGGATGGGCCGGGCCGTACTCGCGAAACAAAACGGTACGCGAAACCGCGCCCTCCAGGTGATCCGCTATTCGCGTAACCAGCGCAGACCTACCCCGCGTACCATGTATGCAGAGGCAATCATGCGATGTACGCGTGCGAAAGGGTAACTTGCGCCTCCCCGAAGGATCGCGAAGTCGTATTAGGTTGTAATATATCAAATGTCCGATTTCTATGATTAATTTTAAACGAACACAACTTTTTTACTAATAAATATATTTAATCGAAATAACAACCATTGGATTCTACACATTTTTTCCAACAAGTTTCTAGTTTTTTAATTCCACTTTGATAAAAATCTGGCGTTCTGGAGTTAATACATTCTTGAATGGTGTCTTCAACGTTCGCTTGACTTCTAAAGGTTTTTTCTTTGAGGAGCTGGTTTAAATGTTTAAAAAAATGAAAATCCGTCGGTGATAGATCCGGGGAGTAAGGATGATGAGGTAATATTTCATAACTTAAAGCATTCAGCTTTTGCACGGTGATCCGTGACACATGCGATCGAGCATTGTCATGCAGCAAGATTGGACCCTTTCGATTGACCAATATCGCTGATTTATCTTTTAATTTTTTATGCATTCTGTAAGGAAATAAATGGAATCAAAATAGTAGAACAGGAACAGAATTAATTTATTAAATAATTAATAACGGCAAACAAACACAAAAACGGACTTAAATACAGAGAAACATAACTCAACTAAAACCATAAAAGATAAGATACATAAATTAACTACTCTGTCTAAACTATCCACGGTCGGTTCTCGTCAAAGACTGCGAAACGTTTAAAAAATGCGCCTCTCGTCGTTCCGGCAACGGAACCACGCGAGCCGGTCGTCGCAGCGGCGACGGCATGCATAACATAAACTGAACGCAGGTTTACACTCTTACAATTCGTTCAATTTCAATGCAGTATTTCTCGGCTGTGATAGTTTCTCCCGGGTTTAAGTAATTGTGATGGATCACACCGGCCATTGACCACCAAACTGTGACCACCACCAACTTCTTTGGATGCAACGCTGGCTTCGGCATGTATCGTGGCTGCTCATTGGCATCCAACTATTGAGCAGAACGTCGTCTGTTGTCATATAAAATCCATTTTTCGTCACATGTGACAATGCGATCCAGAAACGGATCATTTTGATTACGGATCAATAACGAATTGTGTAGAATCGTGACAAAAAGAAAGAGAGGCGCGTGAAAACCCATCCAAGCAGCGGTCCTCGCCTGGCGTTGCTTAACACGGAGATCTCCTGGGTTGGCGCGGTTCCACTGCGCCAGCGTCCTCCCCTGATGACATTTATTTTCCACGTCCTTTTCACCTAAGTTTTTTCTTAGGAGGGCTTCCGCCCAATCCCACAATTGCATGTTTCGTAACGATGAAACTTTTGTCGATCGTTTAATTCGTGCGGTACCCACTTATCCCAATTCTTTTTTTATCAATCAAATTTAAGTGGCGTGAAATTGTCATGGCACTTATAATACATCGCATTATCATTAACTGCATCATTGCCAAATGCAGCATTAATTTTTCGAGCAGCTTCTGATGCGTTATTACCACTTTTCCACTCGTATAAGAAAAGGACGCGGAAATCACGTTGATTCACGTTGGAAGTAAATGCATAAAATTGTAACGTTGGCTGCAAAAGCAAAACAAGTGAAGATCATATTTCACAAAGGGAACTCTACTCTTAAAGCCAAATGTGAAATATTCCTAATCAGTTTAGTATTTTCTGTCAGAATAGAATTTAAAATACTGATACTGAAGCTAAAATCGGACATTTCATATGTTACAACCTAATAGTTACGGAGGCCAGTCTTTGCCGAAATTGCCTGTATCTCGGTCACGACACGAATAATTGCAAGAGCGCATTTCGATGCAAACGATGTTCACGCAAGCACCACTCGCTGCTCCACGTCGAGAAGGCGGAATCTCGAACGCAGGCCAATTCCGCCTGTCTGCAAAGCGCGTCGTAACCAAGTGTCTTGCTTGTGACCGCGATGGTGGACGTCATCGATAATCGCGGAAATAAGCACGAGTGCAGAGTCCTTTTGGACAACGGCGCTCAATCAAATTTCGTGACGGAGGCACTAGCGGTCAAACTACAGCTGTCCCGAGATAAGGTGGATATAGCGATAACGGGTATCCACCAAATCGCTAGTCGCGTACCGTTCTATCGTCGACGCTAGCTTGGAATCAAGATTCCATAGTTATACAATAGAGTCGAAACTCCTCGTCTTGCCAAGGTTGACTAACAATCTCTCGTCCCGGCGCGTTATTCGAAGCACCCTCGCAATTCCGCGCAACCTTCGGTTAGCGGACCCGCACTTTGACAGACCAGCATCAAACGACGTTATCCTTGGGCAGCAGTATGTCACAAGCTATTTTGCGTGGGCAAGGTATCATTAAATAATGATCGGGCGGCGTTGCAAAAAACCCACCTCGGGTAGATTATTAGCGGGGAGATTGACTCTAATCCCCATTCCACCAGCGTCACGTGCAGTTTACCGACATACACGCTGCAGGACTTGTCCAAATTCTGGGAGAAAGCCTAAACTGGGGACGCGCCAATCCCTTCGGACGAAGATAGGGGTTGCGAGAACCACTACGGAAAAACTACGGGCTGCAACCCTTTGACCGGCCGATACACGGTGAGGCTCCTCTTTAAAGAACGGGTTAGAGACATCGGGGAATCCCACGTCGGGGCTTTGAAACGGTTTTATTCTCTGGAAAGATTCTTAGCGAGAAAGCCGGACCTCGTGCGGAAATATCGCGATTTCATGCGCGAGTATGCCAGCCTCGGTTATATGTCCGAAACCTCCGCCGCGAAAAGGTGCGAGGATTGCTACTTGCCTCATCACGCGGTTATGAAACAGGCTAGCCTCACTACCAAGCTCCGAGTGCTATTCGATGCGTCCGCAGAATCCTCGTCGCGCTTATCGCTCAACGACACACTGATGATCCGTCCGGTTATCCAGGACGATTTGACAGCGCTCGTACTACGTTTTCGCTGCCGCGCGCACGTGCCGACATTGCAAACATGTATCCGCGAATCCTGGTCCATCCGGAGGATCGGAAATACCAAAAGGTCCTATGGCGCAATAACAAGAATCGAGCCCGTACGCACGTTCATGCTGAACACCGTGACCTACGGCATGTCTTCCGCTTCGTTTCTCGCCACAAGGTCACTGCATCAATTAGCCGAGGATGAGTACAGTGCGCACCCGCTCGCTGCAACGATCGTGAAGCGCGACTTTTACGTAGACGACCTCCTCACCGGCGCGAATTCTTACGACGAAGCTTTACGCATTCGCGACGATCTCAGGCTCTTGATGTCAGAGGGCGGGTTTCAATTACGCCAATGGGCCTCAAACGACCCACGTTTGATGAAGGATCTACAGGAGCAATCTGACAATGCACAGATCTGTTTGAACCTGGACGATCCTACAAAGGCCCTAGGCATCGTTTGGAATCCACGTCGGGACATCATTACATACAGTATAAATCTTGAGGCATCCCAGCCCCAGATTACAAAACGCTTTATACTATCGCAAATCGTGCAACTTTTTGACCCGTTAGGTCTCCTTGGGCCAGCCATCGTCGTTGGAAAACTAATAATCCAATGATCCTCATCACCTCAGTTGCCATAATCGTTCGCCGCAATATTACTATAACTCACTGTTATATCTAATTATCAGTTTAATTTATTTGAAAATAAACTGATAATTAGATATAACAGTGACTTATAGTAATATTGCGGCGAACGATTTCCGGTGAACTACGGTTGTTTCGCGTAGTAAAAAACTTGAATTTGACTTTCCGTGTTTCTACTAAAACTTGTTCTGTGATTTTTAACTTCTAACCATTTTGGTGCAAAGTATGCCCTTATGTCTCCTCCGCACGAGCTAAAAATCCAATCAAAGCCGTCGTGGGAGGAGATACGAACGCCCTGATTGGGCCTTGAAAATGTTTGAGGCGGCCCTTCCAAGGTGCTGGACCATCCCTCTTCCCCATCCCTTGCGGGGGTGATAATATTGGAAATTTCCCTCTCCTGCAAGGCGTAGGAGAGGGGCCCCGGAGATCAGTGGGAAGAAGGACAGTGACGGTGAGAGTTTCCAGAACCACCCCTGGAGAGAGTCCCAATGTCTTTGGGCACTCTTTGCCTACCATAAATTATTCCAGGGTGGTCTAGAAACTCTCGTCGAAGTCTAAGGCGCGTCATGCCCTAGTGAGGGGCTGAAGAGGTAATAAATATCCCTAAAAAGGTAACAGTCTCGTGCCTCTTCAGCCTGGTATGTGAAGAAATGTGTTTACAATAAATTACCTTTTCTCAAGACTAGTGCCTTTTGAAGCGTACGTGACTTAAACCTCTATCTGAATAGCGTGAGAAAGAATAGGAGCATCTGCATCCACCGAGAAATGCAGATGCCCCTCACAAAGTTCTTAACATGAGGTGCACCTGGGACGAATCAGTTCCCTTGGACCTGCACACAACATGGATCAAATATAAGTCGCAATTAAACTCATTAGCCGCGGTGAAGCACCCGCGCAGGATAACTTCCGACGACGCGAAAGAAATTCAATTACACGGCTTTTGCGATGCAAGCAAGCGTGCTTACGGTGCTGTATTGCATACTCGTTCCGTCGATCATTCTGGCAGAATCATCAACCGTCTCATTTGCTGACGATCAGGAGTCGCGCCCTTGTAGATCAGCTTATCGCGGACTTGTTCAACGCAATTAAATTGTAAGAAAATAATTTTTTTGGCCCGATTCCACCATCACTCTGCAGTGGTTACGAACTCCGCCGAACACGTTGAAAACATTCGTCGCTAATCAGATTAGCGGAGTACAAAGATGAACGAGCCAATGTGAATGGAGGCACGTGCCCTTGCAGGATAACCCTGCTGACCATCTCTCGCGAAAGTCTGCAACCTGCAGACCTGCCCGGAAACAAGCTGTGGCAAGAAGGGCCGGCGTGGCTAGGTGAGAGCGAGGCACGATGGCAGGCACTCGCGTTACCTGCGGCAGAGATTCCAGAGACCCGACCTCTTTTTGCCTTTATTGCAGCGACAGTAGAAGATGACATCTTGTTCAAATTCTCAACTTTGTCTAAATTAAGGCGCAGAATTGGCTATTGTTTACGTTGGCGGCAAATCGTAGTAGGCAAACGGAGTTTTAAGAGGTATCTTTCTGCTGCGGAAATTAGAGACGCTACGAGCTGCATCATCAAATTAGTGCAGCGCGAATCCCTAGCAGACGAATTGCAACTGCTCCAGGCTGGGTCGGGACCGGCAAAAATCAAGTACTGCTTGGGTCCGCTGAGGCCCTTCGTTGACGCAAACGGCATATTGCGTGTCGAAGGACGACTCTCGCGAGCCTTCCTGCCTTACAATCGAAGGCATCCCGCGCCGCTGCTCGCAAAACATCACGTGGCTACGTTGATCATCCGGCATGAACATCTGCAAAACATGCAAGTGGGTACGCAAGCAACCTTGTACCATATTCGCGAAAATTATTGGATTACCGACGGTAGAACCACCGTGCGAAACATTATTTGTAAATGCGTGTTTTGTCATCGAGCAAAACCCGCCCAGTCTCAGCCGCCGATGGGTCTACTACCAAAGGAGCGGGTCACACCCAGTCGTACGTTCGCAACGACGGGCGTAGATTTTTGCGGTCCATTTTTTGTCAAAGAACGGATGCACCACAACAGTGGACAGGTAAAGGTATATGCTGCCGTCTTCGTCTGCTTCTGCATGAAGGCGGTGCACTTAGAATTGGTGAGGGATTTAAGCACGGAAGCCTTCTTATCCGCGTTGACACGATTTTTTGCTCGCCGCGGTAGGAGTACACATCTCTATTCAGACAACGCCGCCAACTTTGTAGGGGTCAGTCGCGAGATAAGGCAATTGCACGAGCAGATTAATAACGCGGGGGATAGCTCACCCACGATGGACTTTCTGTCCAACGAAGGTATCGATTGGCATTTTATACAACCGCGCGCACCACATTCCGGCCGTGCATGGGAAGCTGCGGTAAAATCCGTGAAGCATCACTTGACACGCGTAATCGGAGAGACCTTCCTTACCTACGAAGCACTATTAACATACTTGGTTGAAATTGAAGGTATAATTAATTCGCGGGGTATAGACTCCTTGTCGTCAGATCCGAACGATCTTTCTGCCCTCACCCCCGCTCACTTCTTGATAGAAGACTCAATGAGGAATAAGGATTGTTGACGAGCATGATTATTCTAATCTCAAGAACAATCGCCTATCTATGTGGAAGCACGTTACAGAAATGAAGCGGCATGTTTGGACGCGTTGGCACAAAGAATAGACAGATGGTAATCATGAGAGAGGACAATGTACCGCCCATGCAGTGGAAGCTGGGCCGCGCCATTATGACGCATCCCGGGAAGGATGGTGTCACACGCGTAGTGACGGTGAGAACAGCTACTGGTTCTTACAAACGCAGTTTGCAAAAACTCTCAGCCTTGCCGATAGTCACCTTAAGGACCTTAAGGTAGTTGTCGTGCAATGGGCATAGTGTCAGAAAATTCTAAATTTTAGAATACTCATTGAGGACATTATAATACAATTATCCTTAAAATTTTAAATCGATTGACCTCCTCTAATTCGAGATAAACTTAATTAAAGTTCGGGTCATTAGCATGGAGAGTATATGCGCTATGTAGTGGTTCTACCACTTTATTAATTCTAATAAAAAAACTAACAGTCAGAAACTTTCAAAAAACTAACAATTCATAAATGTTTTTGTTCTGAATTAGACAAAAAAACAACAAATATATTGACCTTCCCGTTATTGAGTTATAATAATGCAAACATTAAAAATCGTGGAAAAAAGCACACGCGGGCAAATCGAACAGAAACAACTTGGCAACGCTGTACTGTACATACATTGAGTCTGTATACACTGAAGCGCTGTATCCAGTAACAAGCCCAGTATGTCCAACTGTGTAGCATAAGCGACGTTGTCAAATTGCGAGACGTGAAAATGTTTCATAGTGTTTGTGTATACATATATATGAGATTTGTATGAGGATGTGTCATGGGTACAGTATTGAAAGAAAGGTGATCGTTCATATCGCTACTCGCTCCTATACTCTTACCACGCACATGATCCAAAAACTATTGACGATATTGTACCACGACAACGTCCTTAAGTTATACTTTAAATTATCAATTATCGTAGTTCATACTATCAACATGTATATTTTTTAGTGCATATGTAGGCATAGTTATCCGGCATTTGGATTAATATTAAATCATTAAGCGCTATTTTTGAATGGCATCCGTTCAAGGTGGGCCGGTATGTTACTACCCTTGAGCAGGTAGTAATATTCTCAAGGGTCGAGCGCTGGCATTCCAGTGTCTCGCGGATTTTTATGTTTAAGATCGACTATGCATGTCCAGGAAACCGTAACGTCTTAGGTTGACGGAAGGACAAGCCCGTTAACCATTAGTCCTTTAATAAGGAAAACGGATTAAAGGACCATTCTGAACGTCGAGTTTCCTGGCATGCAGAGATTTATTCCGTAGAGACCATGGGCTTATGGTGCGAGCGTGAGGGCTAATTTTGAGGGCTGCCTTAACATCCGTATGTGCACCTCAAGCCTTCCACAGCCAAGGGGGGTGATAGGCCAAAATAGCAATATTGGGACTCTCACTCCTCTGCGCCTCAATGGACAATTGCCGCATCATAAAGCTCTGCCTGCACCGACGAGTCGCCGGTCCATCCACCCTCTTCGGCCATCCTCGGTTCCAAGCCGGGTGGTAACAACCGGGCCCGCGCGCTGCGAGGGCGTGACCGGTGGCCCCTCCAGCAGTACAAGAGGCGTCAAAGAATGTCCCGCGAAAACGGTCGCGCACCCCCACGAAATATTCACAATTATTTCAGATGCGAAGTCGTACCATGACTTCCGGTGGCGCGCCCCTTTTCTTGGGGGCGTAACCGGACGGTGGAGGGAGACATTCATCAGTGAAGGAATCTTCCGTTTTTGGAACAATCAGTCACTCCACAAGCTCTGATCAGTAATCGCCTCCAGTAACTAAGCTTATTTCACATACACACACATTTATCCGTTAAGTGTTAACATAGTTTGTAAAGTACATTTATTAAAGTTCAGAAAACCCACATCGGAGTGTCTCATTTGAAACTACAACCTTTGCTTCCATTCGATGCTAAACAACCTTTTGCGTCCATCTCAAAAGACTTGTGAAGTGCGTTCCCGAAATACGTCCCTTACATCAAGCAAAGTGGGGATTCGGATTTACGGCCCGAATAGGTCCAGTCCGAGGGCTGGCCGCGTAATTTGGGATGCAACAAGCTTTATAAACGGAGTACCAAGTGTGGGACTGCAGTCTTGAAAGAATTGGCAAGTGCTATTGAACTGAACGTGCAAAACCATTATGGCAAAAAGCAATCCTCTAAATATAGTTATTCTTCTATTGGCAACTTTTTGTAGCAATAGTACGCTTCACACTCCAGTTACAGACTTGGAACTACAGGTCAAGGATATTTTATCGAATATTCTTCATAGTGCTACAGAAAAAAGTTCATTTGAATCGAAAGAATCTATACAATTAGACTTTGAGTCACATTAGAGTCCCTGATGCGTCCGTGGTTAAAGATATGCACATAGAAGTGAATGAAGGTGCATTGTCGGCCTCCTCTATATGCGAAAAAAATGAAGATACTATAGAATTTGATTATATAAAAAATGCTGTTGAGCATTGGACGAGTGGAAGAACCGGAAGACGTACTTTAACATCAGTGAAAAACCGTTTTAAAAAAGTTATATCACAACGGAAATTACGATGGTGGATGAAACAAGTACAATGAGGCGAAACTCATACAGATAAGTTATTACGTGTAGGCGCCTATACAATAAAAAACCTTTTCTGAGGCCATGGATAAACAACTAATAGTGCATGACGTAGATTTACAACGTTGGGCTTTAGTCGCCCAAAGAGAAATTGGGCTTGAAGGATTTGTAGCTTCTCGCATTGGTTGTCGAATTTTAAACATATGCACGGGATTGTATCACGCAAGATTACGAAATTCGTCGCGAAACAGGGAATTCATCAACAGAAAGAACAAAATGTCCAAAGTGCGCTTTTTGTCGACGATGTAAAAGTACAATTCACAGCATATGGGCTAGAAAATATATACAATTCTGATCAAAGTGGGTCTAACTTGGAACTTCACTCTGGACTCACATTAGCCCGACGAGGTTGTAGAAGGGTCGAAAGTGCGGTACAGTCAATGCCATCGACAACGCACAGTTATACGATTCAACCTACGATATCTGCTAGTGGCAAATTACTTTCACCTCTTTTAGTCGTACTCAAGGAAGTCACCGGAGAGTTTGGGCCACGAATAAAAGAAACCATGTTGAAGGCGAAGAACATATTTACTCTGGCATCAAAATCAGGAAAATTGACAACAGCACATGCAAAAACTTGGTTACAAGAAGTATTTCTTCCTAATGTTGGCCCTGTAAGCGTATTATTATTGGACTCATGGGGAGGACACTGCTCCAGAACAATTTCTGAGGCAACACCAGAAAATAGAGAAGTAATACATTTCGCGATACCTAAATGCACAACGGGAAGTATTCAACCTTTGGATGTATGTATATGAATTTCGTGTATGGAAAAATTTCATAAAACGTTTCTCGGACATGGTTTTGGTTATGGATTATGATGTTAATCTTCATCTGAGAGACAACATTGTGCAATGCAAAGAGTAGAGTGAAAAAAACTAAGTCTTGATTTTAGGAACGGAAGACTAATAGCTTCTACGTTGTATTTATTCTTTGTTTAATCGCGCTCGACGGCTCTCTGACCAAGTGACTAGTCGGAGGATCGTTTCCTCCGACGTAGTCTCTTGGGAGGCGGAGCGAAGTATTGGGAGTTTTTCTCTATTACAATTTGATTGGTTTTTGTAAATGATTGGTAGAGAAAAACTCCATCCACTTAAGGGTGTGTCTGGAAAGAGAGGATGTTTTAGGGAAAAACCCAGGCGGCGGTGAGTCATACCGTAGCCGTGGATTTTGGCTTCCTCGCGACCCACGGTTTATGGCGGTACATGTCAGGTCGGCTCGAGGTGGCTCGGCGCGACCGGTACGCGGGCAAGAGTTTATTTCTTTATTATCCATTGTCGTATAGAAAAACTGCGACTTGTAATTGCTTGGGGAAGGTCCGTAGTTTGACCCTCGGCAGTTCCATGTCGGCATAAGGACTTCCGAGAAATAGTAAACCGCGTGTCGCAACAACATCATAAAGATATAATCGCTCACGCATAATCAGTGGCATCTTATGGAGGGCGACTATAGTCGTCCGTAGTACTTCAGTGACATCTTATGGAGGGCGAGTATAGTCGCCCGTAGTAGCGAAAGGGTTAAATATGCTTGGTTTAAGAGCGGATATATAGAAAAAAAGCCGCCGGAATTTGGAAACCCAGCACAATTTTGTTTCCAAACAAATGCAAAACCTATGTGCAGTATATGTGGCAAACCTGCCGTTATTACATGTCCGTGGTGCAAAAAATCACTTTGTTTTCGACACTTCTTCGAGGAGTATCATTTTTGGGAACTATACGTTTCATAGAAACTGTAATAGTACACATATTTTAAATTAATCAAATAAATTAGTTTTTTGTTATAAATGTAGGATCGTGATAAAGAAAGAAGAGCGCGTGTTAACCCATCCAAGCAGCGGTTCTCGACCTGCGTTGCTTAATACGGAGATCTCCTGGGTCGGCGCGGTTCCACTGCGCCCGCGTCCTCTCCCTGATGACATTTCTTTTCCACGTCCTTTTCACCTATGTTCCTTTTAGGGGCGCTTCCGCCTGATCCCACATAAATAAATTATGTTTTAAACAATTTGTAAACATATTCCTGCTGTATGTAAACAACCATGAAACTTTTCCTTATGTCAGTTTTTGGTATCTACGATAGTTTACGATTACTGTGTCGTGGCGGATCTGCACGGCCTACATATTGTATAATAAAGCAACAAAAATTTTAATTTTTATTTTTTACAAAAACAATAATATTATAGAGGACAAGGGAAGCATTTGTTGCATAATACATTTTTTGCCATTGTCACTCGTTTATCACATATAGTAACGTAAAGTGTCAAAACCGGCAAAAGAAAAAGGTTAATTTCACGACTCCAGAGTAAATTACGGAAAAACGCATAAACACGTAACTTTTATTTTGTTGGGATTTTAGCAATACCGGCGATACGTTATTCCGGCTTTATTACGCTATTCCGTATTTTTTGTGTGACGTGCCCTCTTACTTAGATCTACACTTCTCTGCGTTTCTTGTACTGCGTTGGTCGTAATGTACGACGTGCAAGTGATGTAATCGCTTTTACTTTAAATATAACTTTTACTAACGCGCGGATCGTACCGATTATTGTGGCCCCAATCCACACCGCCTCCCATCCTCACATATTTTAATTGCTCTATCATTTAAAAAAAGTTTAGTTAAAATCGCATCGCAAACGTTAAAGATATAACGAAAATCTTGTCATTTTTTAATAAAAAATTAAGAAAAAATCGGCAAATAAGATTTTAAATCCCATAGGTGTTTAGCACACAAAAAAGCGAATATTTCATACATGTATCGTAAATCTCTATCATTAACCGTTTTGAAGTTGTAAGCGAAAGAAGAAAAAATGTCGAAACTTTGAAGGGTGGTTTCACTCCCTAAACGTGCGACTTCGCCGACATAAAAAAATACGTATCGATTATTTTCACGTGCTTAACAAATTTACGAAGTTTCATTAAAATCGGAGGCGGACACCTCGGGTGGTTCCCTTGCGAGTAAGATTAATGTGAGTAGAATTATCAGTTTCGGTGGAACTAACAATAAGTGAATTGAGCGCAGAGTAGAATTATGAGAGTCGACGAAAAGAGACGAGGGGTTTTACAGACTTTAAGGAAAGGAGTGGGAGAAGGATGACGAAGTTTGAGAGTTGCAGGGTCAAAATAGGAAGTAGAATTTCGGACTTGGAACAGCGATTCGAGGATGAGTAAGGATAGTGGTGAGTGATGGTCGAGTCACGGCATCGAAGTACAAAATATTTGTGTTCACATTACTAATCCTAGTCGAAGGGTCGGTACATTACACTTGACTCATTTACAAGGCGTCAAACGGAAACAAATATGAAATTGCGGACTATAAAAACTTATTAAGAAAGGAGGAAACCCTCGGTACACGCTGTTAACAGATATTTTCTTAAATTGTGATAAAACGAAAACAGTTATGGCATTTTTCGCAGATAGTTTTTTCTTCAGAAATGTCCGCACAATCCAATAGTGAATCGTATAGTACTTTACGTGAAAATGCAAAGTTAGTGTGTAGAAAGTTCGTGCATCCGCTCGTTTTTGAACTTTGACAGTTATTTGGTATCATGTAAGACACACTTGTTTTTATAAAATATACAAACGTATAACTATGTAACTATGTTCCTTTACAGCCTCTCAATAAAAAAGTTCGTAGTGCGAAAGTCTGAAGAGGGTCCGAGGAATTCTGCCCTTCACGGGTCCTGGGCGCCGTATATACAGTGGCTCTTATTAATATTCGGACACCAGAGTGTTCTATCCATTATTACTCTCTATATTTAACCAGAATTAAATTAAGAGATTTTTTGTTTTTTATTATGATAAACTATAGTCTCTTTTCAATGAAAACATAAATTTTATTTATTTAAATTAATTTGTTTATCGTATAACTAATAATATGTATAGAAATGTGTTATTCGTACGTCGCAAAAATATTCGAACACCCAATATTTAGCCGTATTTCTTAAGCAGTATTCTTCGTCCTTGATATTATTTACAAACATATGTTGATCTAGATGTAGAGCATTCTTCGAAATATAAGTTGCTATTCGGAAGACGTTGTAATCAGTTAGAAATTTTGAGCATGGGTCGGAAAAGCAAAAATACTTCCTTTAACGTGCGGCAATTAGTCATTTTTCACCGCGAAAAAGGAAAATCTTATCGAGAAATCGGCACTTTGTTAAATTTAAGTAAAAGTACCGTGGCAGATATTATATATAGGTACAAGCATGAGGATCGGATTGAGTCAATTCCTCAAAAGGGACGGCCAAAGATACTTAGTGATCGAGACAAACGTAAAATTGTGAGGAAAATAAAAAAGGATCCTGGTTTAAGTGCTCCTAAGATAAGTGCTGAATTATTGGAAGAATCAGGAAACAAAGTTCATCCAGATACGATACGTCGGGTGTTAAAAGAATATGGGTACAACGGTAGAGTGGCACGCAAAAAGCCTTATACCGGGTGGGGCAATAACTATTAGCACCTCAGATATCTTCGAAACTATAAGTTTCACAGAAATATTTGCTGAAATAAAATTGCAGAGTACGAAGGGGCCAATCCGGTGGCGATAATAGTTTTTTTTCAGGTGGAGGTACTTCGGACATTTGAAGGTCACCTCCATTTTTTTAAATGGATCGGTATATTTTTACTTCCGTATCATGATAGAGGATATTAAAACGAGTTCAACGACCTATTACACAAGGTCATTGCCGTAACAGATTTCATTTGCTGTTTTCCCGAGATCGGTCGGGCTGCAAAGGTCCCGTCGTAACGGCGACGGGCCGACGCGTCGCCAAGCTCAAGCGCCTCTTGTCGAAAATGTAAGTTACGTGGCGACGCGTTATCGCGTTTTCGATGCGACGTGCTGGTTGTACGTCGCTGCCACATCCTGCAAACTTATTAAAGTGTCCTTCAAGCAGTGTTTAGTCTCAGTGAAGTAAACGGTAAGTATTACGCCTTCTTCTACTGCTTACAATACGTATGTTTCATTTACTACCAAAACCTAAATATTATCGCCTTTCTCTACTTTCTATGACCGTGAATGACCTTGTATAATAGGTCGTTGAACTCGTTTTAATATCCTCTATCATGATACGGAAGCAAAAATATACCGGTCCATTTAAAAAAATGGAGGTGACCTTCAAATGTCCGAAGTACCTCCACCTGAAAAAAAACTATTATCGCCACCGGATGGGCCCCTTCGTACTCTGCAATTTTATTTCAGCAAATATTTCTGTGAAACTTATAGTTTCGAAGATATCTGAGGTGCTAATAGTTATTGCCCCACCCTGTATAAATGAGGCGAATCGTAAGAAAAGATTAAACTTTGCAAAACAATTAGTAAGTGTGTATAATTCCCGCCGAATAACTTTAAGGCCCATCGCGTAGCGGTACATCTTCCGGTGCGATGACTTCCGTCGGGTAGCTCTCGTTGTCCGCTGTTCTGAGTAGGCCATGTGCTAACAATTGGTTGTGCAATAGAATACAAGTACCATGTATTACGTTAGACTCTAAGTGTATTATATACTCGCAATAAATATTTCTTTTTAATAAATCAACTGCGCCATCACAATTTATTAGCAAAGAACAATCGTGGTGGAACGATGTTGTTTTCGTCAATGAAAGCAAATTTAACTTACTTGGATCCGATGGACGAAAAATAGTGTGGCGTAAGCGGAATCAAGAGTTTAATTTTAAAAATCTATATCCAACAGTTAAACACGGAGGTGCAGGTATCATGGTTTGGGGTTGTATATCGTCAAAAGGAGTTGGAGAATTGGTCTTTATTGATGGAATCATGGATAAAAATAAGTATTTGATTGTTTTGAAACAAATTCTAAAAAAAGTGTAACTGCAATGGATATTGAAACAACATTTAAATTTTACCAAGACAATGATCCAAAACATAAAGCCCGAATAGTTCAGGAATACTTATTATATAATTGCCCCCACGTGTTACATCCACCACCGCAGTCACCGGATTTAAACCCGATTGAAAACTTATGGGATCACTTGGACAAAAAAATTCGACAAACACCAATCAGGTCAAAAGAAGAACTAAAACAAAGATTATTAGAAGAATGGAAACGTGTCACACAAAATTATTTACAAAAAATTATAACTAACATGTCCAATCGATTACAACATGTAATTAAACAAAACGGCTATCCCACGAAATACTCAGATTTTGAAAATTACATAACATAAATATATTTTTTATGTAAAATCATTGTATCCAATTAAGTGTCCGAATATTTTTGCGACGTACGAATAACACATTTCTATACATATTATTAGTTATACGATAAACAAATTAATTTAAATAAATAAAATTTATGCTTTCATTGAAAAGAGACTATAGTTTATCATAATAAAAAACAAAACATCTGCTAATTTAATTCTGGTTAAATATAGAGAGTAGTAATGGATAGAACACTCTGGTGTCCGAATATTAATAAGAGCCACTGTATGTGCAGGGTGTAGAAATATTAACGATCACTGTTTTCAGGGGTTGTTCTACATCATTGGTTGGATGGAGACTTGTAAACAAAACCCGCTGCAAATTCCGCTGATTTTTTTATTGGCTCATCACATTCATCTTATTACGTAGGTAAAATGTCTGACAATGAGTGGAACTATGGGTCAGAAACAAACCGTTTTCTCGCAAATTAACTTTTAATTGTGTTTCCGCGATTGAATTTTTGCTGAGTAAGTCAAGCTTCCAGGTCTTCGAAAGAAGACTTCGGAAAGCAATACACGAGATATTCTTGCTGGCTCGAATAGTTAAACCAGAGGCGTGCTGCACGATATTAGAAATTGGGGGACTGGGTCACCGAACCATTAAGAAAAGTGCAATTGTCTATGTTCTTCTCCCCGGGAGGGCCCTTGAGCGAACCCGACACCGAACGCAGGTCATTGATAACTTCCTAGCCTTCGAAAAATGACATCGAAAGGTTTCGTCTGAAAGGGAGTCATTTTCACTACCTTAATACAGATAGATGACCTTGCCATAAGCTTGAGTCAAGTGTCTTTTCTTACTTTTCACTACCTGAAGGAGGATACATAAATTCCAAGAATTCGGAACAGTAGGTTTCCGCGCAACGATAATATATTTACTCACCAATTGGATACTCAATTCCTTTATATTTTCGTTTCGTCTTGTGGCGGACGATAACCCGTGTTTTCCGTGAGTACCTTGAGCGAGGGAGAAGGGTGTCCGTGACACGGCAATGGTCGAGAAGTCCGGTCGCTCGATCGCGCGGGCCCGTGTACGTAATAAAACCTTTAGGCACGAGCATCGGAGTTTTCTCGACATAGCCTGACTCGGAAAACCTTTTCCCCCTCTTGGATATTTTTCCTGCTCTGGACGAATCAGAGCAAGACCCACGGAAAACACAGGGAATAAAAGACGACCGTTTGCACGTGAATTATTCATTAACGCCACGAGGCTACATATCGACGTCGACCAGAACATTTGTATTTCGTACGGATAATAAACTTGAAGTCTACGTAGACTACATCTAGTTTTCGTATTCGTGACCATCACCTCAGTCTTCTCCATTCTCATCCTCGCTGCCCTTTTTATTTTTTTTTTACTGGGAGTGGAAATGCCTTTGCACACCCTCTCCACGAGTACTCAGAGGGGAGTGTGGGACTCGACGAGTGTGAAGCACCCGGAATACCCACTAAAACCACCCCTCTGTCTCACTCTTTCTAGTTCTTCCCCGGAACCCGCACTTTTAATTACACTTTCGCAGTTCCTCTGCGACACTCGATGATAAACTAATATCTTTTCCAGCTTCACCCTCACCCTCACCCACACCTTCACCTTCACTGTCGCCCTCGCTGTCACCCAGACCTTTGTCTTCTTCTGACCCACAGGATACTTCCTTATCGCTAATGTCACGTAATAATCTTTCCTGGTCACCGGCTTCGATGTGTCCACCACCACTATTCACGCAGTTCAGTAGTCTATATTTTAAATTTCGGCGCCCTTTATTAAAAAACATCCTCTTTGCATTTGATTTGATCAAAAGCATAATTAATCCGTCGTTTAAATTCTGCCACAGTCTTTATCTCAGACCCCTATTTATAGACAATTGATTACACTGCTCCCCAGGGAAAGAAGTCTAGTAGATTTAAATGTGGGGAGCGTGGAGGCCACAAATGTGGAGCAGGCCTTCTTCTAATCCAGCGCAATCCAAACATTTGCGTCAAATGTTCGCGGATTGGCCTGCTGAAATGTACGTTGCGCCGTCGTGCATAAAATAAATCGTGTTCCTTCTTCGTTGAGGAATAAGCCCCTTCAATTCTCCTATTAATTTTGTCCGTAAAAATTGGCAGTAGCATTCTCCAGTCAACGATGCAGGTAGGTAAACGGGCCCAATGATGGCGTCGCCGATTATTCCAGCCCATACATTTACGGAAAATCGTCCTTGGTTGAAATGCTGGGTCATAATGTGTGGGTTTCTGCGCACCGAGATGCTAGTGTTCTGCCGATTCTGTAAATTGACACTTGAAAAACTGCTTTCGTCCGTAAAAAGAATATTGTCCAGAAATTGATCGTTCCTTTCCACTTTATTCAGCATCCACTCACAGAAATTTAACCGTTGTCCATAATTCGATTCTTTTAATGCTTGCACTTGTTGTATGCGATACGGTCGCAGTCCTTCCTCACGAATTATACGGCGTACCGTCACACGCGAAACATTAACTCGCTGTGCAATGCCACGGAGTCCCATAAAAGGATAGCTAAGTGCAAGTGCAATAACTTGCTCTTCTTTCCTCCAATGCGTCCTTGGTCGACCAGCATTCCGATGATTGTTACAACATTGAACAAGGGAATGCTTCGCTGAAACAGTGGTCCAATTTTTGAAACTGCCTCCTATCGGCGACGGATCTCAGTTCCGATGTTCTTCCATTATTTCGCAGCCATTCGAGATATATTTCCCTCGCTGCGCTATAATTTCTGTCAGCTGCATCGATGGCACGAAGCATTTCACGCACATTCACAAACGAATCACTACTTCTTCTACAATGAGCCATGACGCACAATTTTTTACAAACTGTTATTATTAACAAGGTCACTGGAAATAACAGTAATTAACACTAATGCAATAAGAATTGGACGCCAACGATGGATGTTTAATATTTAATATTAATTTCATAATCGAAATAATAGTAAGTAGAAAATAATAAAAGGGAAGATAATTCAACGCTCGAGGTAGACTCGAAGGAAATTAGCAGTCGCTTGGCAATGTTTTCTCCATCGTTGTCAAAACGATTCTGACGTCGTGGACCTCTTGCAGCAGCTTTCCAAGACGTCCACGAATATGGCGTTGCTTTTCTCCATAGAGAAAAAATGTGCTGCAGCTGACTAAAGAAAGTTGAATAAGTTGTTCGGATGTTCATTGGAATGAAGAGCTCAATGTAAAACAAAATTTACGATGTCCGTACCTTGTGGTGCTTTCCCACCAGAAATTCAGAGTTAACGGTATTCAGTTACAAATTTCGCATGTCCTTTTTCAAAGGCACTCCTCGTGACGATAGGAACGGACAAATTCCAATATCTAGACTTATGTAAGCGAAAACATTGGGTAGGACTCATAGTTATTTTCTCTATTGTCCATTCCTATCCTCGGGAGAAATGTCTTTGAAAAAAGGACATGCGAAGTTTGTAACTGGTTACCGTTAACTCTGCATTTCTGGTGGGAAAGCACCACAGGGTACGGACATCGTAAATTTTGTTTTATGTGGAGCTCTTGATTGGAATGAGTATCCGAACTACTCATACAACTTTCCTTTACCAACTGCAACACATTTCTTCTCTATGTAGAAAACCAACAGCATCTTCGTAGAGCTTTTGAAATGCCAGCCATAAACGGGACACGTCAGTATTGTTTAAAAAAGAATGACGGTGAGGATGAGAATGGAGAAGATGAAACGAAAATATAAAGGATTTGATCATCGAATTGGTAAGTAAACATAGTATCGTTGCGCGGAAACCTAGAGTTCTGAAAGTCTGACTTACTGAGCAAAAATTAAATCGCGGAGACGCAATTAAAAGTTAATTTGTAAGAAAACGGTACCTTTCTGACCCATGGTTCCTCTCAGACATGTTACCTACATAATAAGACGAATGCGATGATATCTTTTAGCATACACCTGCTTTAACTATTAGAGCCAGCAAGAGTAACTCATTTGTTTCTTTCGAAAGGATGGGAGAGACCTGCAGGCCCGACTTGCTGAGCGAAAATCCGATCACGGAGACACAATTTCGGTCAGAATTAAAGTTAATTTGCAAGAGAACTGCTCGTTTCTGTCCCATAGTTTCTCTCCGTCATTTTACCTACGTAACAAGACGAATGCAATGAGCCAATAAAAAAATTGCAACCCTTTCGCGAATATTGCGGCAGTTTCTTTTTGCAAATGTCCATCGATCCACAGGTGTAGAATAACCCTTGAAAACCGTGACCATTAAGTTTTTTACACCCTGTATGTTCATGATATTTTTTTTAAATAGATTTACTATTTGTGAACCGTAATTGAGACACTGCTAAATTTTATTTCTTTCTTGACATGTTACATATAATTCTTTATCCCTAGCTGCTGGTGACTCTGATGTAATTAAACGCTGGGCCTAGTTGAGGCACATTGTAAAATTTCATGTTGTAACATAATAATACCTTCCTTTACAGAGTCAAGGAAGAAGGTGATTTTTAAATCAAATTGTCGAAGATGTAGTCTCTCGCGTGCCGCAACGCTTAATAATACGCGAATCGTATCGAAACGCACGACCGGACTAAAAATTTCTGTAAACTCAGCACCTTCTCTCTGAGAGTAACCTTTGATAAAGATGAGCTTTGTAACGTTTTTCTGTACCGTCTGAACTAGGTTTTATTCTGTATACCCAACGATTGTCGATAATTTTCCGATTTTCAGGTTTGTCAACGAGAACTCAAGTTTGATTTGTAGGATCGTGAAAAAGAAAGAGACGCGGTACAAACCATCCAAGCGGCGGGTCTCCGCCTGCGTTGCTTAACACGGGAGATCTCCTGGGTCGGCGCGGTTCCACTGTGCCCAGCGTTTCTCCCTGGCGTCAATTCTCTTCTTCACGTCCTTTTGTCCTAAGTTCTTTATAGGAGTGTACCACCGCCCCGATCCCACACTCGGCCATCCTGATAATGACATTTGCCCTCAAATGTCGCACTCGTCTTTATCGACTGCGCATCGTCGTCGTCGTCGTCGCATCTTCTCCGAACGTCCACACCTAGGCCGTCTTTTGTTTACATCTTAACATCGTATCCTCGTGGTAGTTAGTGCGTGACCCGTTCGGTTCGTCTTTGAAAAACTTCGTTTTTTGCGCAGTCGATCGTCTCTGAATTTTTTTCTACTCGTCGTAGGGAGCGTTGCGGTAGCTGTAACTCCTATCCCAGCTGAGCCCCCAATTTGTAGGATCGTGAAAAAGAAAGAGAGGCGCGGTAACCCATCCAAGCGGCGCACAGTGGTTCATTTGGCCGAAAACCTGGCCAAAAAGCCAAAAATTTTTTTCGCGATTTTCAAAATTTAGCAATTTCGTTTGATTTGTAACATATCAGAGCATCGGTTTCCATTAATAAAAGTTTTTATTGAACAATGCTCTTAGAGATATGCAATGTCAAAGTTGGCACTTGAATAATGTAACGTATTCACGTCGAAATTCAGAATACGTTTTCAATGTGAAATAATAGTACAATCAACTTTGTAAGTATTTGTAGCTATTCGTCATACTTTTAAATTATAAGTACCTTGGTTTCATTTTTTTATTTAATATTTTACAACTGCTATGGCACAGATTGCAAAACCCATACATTTTTTTCCTTTTGCAGAGGAAATAGTTGTGAAGTACGCAAAAGTACAACGCGAATTTTTTTTTAAATTAAACTTTGAAGCTGTTATGTACTACCGGGGACGCAGGAGTTTGACGAACGCACTTGTCTCATGGTAACAAGAATAAGAATATATTTAACAAGATACAGACCCGCGTTACGACGCCGCCACATGGCGGGACAGGTTATGTACAGACTCCCCGCACACACTCGTGGCTCGGATTCTCGGAATCACTCTCCGGCCTTTTGGCGCATCCACACACACAGCAGCACTCAAAGGCGGGTACACAACATCCCTTTCTTTCCCCCTCTTGAGTTTCAAACTTCGGACTAATGCTTGACAATTTTTCTTATGGACTAGAACACAATGATTACAGTAACATCTATAAGTACTCTACCCTACGTATACGATTCGTGCGTAAACCGATCTGGGGGTCTAACCACACGACCATATCTTGACGTAACAGACTGTCGCTGCACATCCTCGGCACTCTCAGGTTCTGTGTCCGAACTAAAATGCACTCGCGGTCGATTTTCAACAGTTCTGTCACTTCGCAGCCCGGCAAACTCTTCGCACCATGCCTCACTACTTTCCCGTGCCGGCAGGTGACTCACTTTTAGCTGGTTTATGTGCACTTTCCTAATGTGCCCATTTTGGTGCATTTGGACCAAATAGACCTTCGGACATATTGCCAATTTCACCGTTGCCCTAAACCATTTTACAGGCCCCTTTACATTCTTTAACATGACCAGGACTTCTTGGCCGACTTCAAAACGGATCCCTTTTGTGTTTTCCCGACTCTCTCTCCTTCCTTCCCTACCTTTGGCAAGGATTGAAAGGGGTGTACGTGGTTCAAAGTTTAAGAGACTGGCCATAGGGGACACTCCTGTTACGGACGACGGTGTTGTGCGAAAACTTAAAAGACAGTCTACCAGTCTTTGGGTTGCACTCAGACTTTTTGATTCCTTACCTAACATAGACTTAATTAATAATTTCTTAAACGTTTGTACCGACCGCTCCGCTAGACCGTTCGACTGAGGGTTGTACGGCGGTGAGAAAAGGAGTTTTATACCTTTCTCTTTACAAAACACAAAAAATTCATTAGCACAAAAAGGTGGACCGTTGTCACAGACGATGGTACGGGGGAGCGAGAATCTGGAGAAGACTTCATCCAATCTTTCCTTCACCCGACCCCAAGCCGTACCGTTTTGCATTGCAAAGCACTCAACCCATTTGGAGAAGGAATCGCACACGATCAAGTATCTGGTTCCTCTCAAGTCGAACAAATCTAGGTGCACCCTGTCCCACGGCCGAGACGCCTCTGGCCACGCTTGCCGATTATTGTCTGTATTTGCGCGCTGGACTGATTGACAAACCTCACAACACGCAATTGATGCTTCGATGTCTCGATCTATTCCTGGCCACCATACATACGATCGCGCCATTAGTTTTGAGCGTACCATGCCTGGATGGTTATGGTGTAGTAGCTTAAGAACTACCGATCTTAGACTACTAGGTATAACCACGCGGTTCCCATAAAATAAACAATTATCTGACACGGACAAGGAGTTTCTGATATTATAATATCTTTTTAAAACCTCATTGTTTGCTACTTTTGGCCATTTCTCCAACAAAAATTTCATTACCTTGGCTAACACGACATCCTCCTTAGACAGGCGACTTACTTCGGTGTACGGAACTAATGGCGTCGATAGATAAATAAAGTTACATTCTAGTACATCGCATGGTTGCTGAGATGGTAATCGAGACATCGCATCAGCTTGTGGGATGGTAGACCCTTTTTTGTGCACAATTTTATAGTTATACGCCGACAGAATAATTGCCCAACGGATTAGACGTGACGATGCCCTGACCGGTATGTCCTTGTTTTCCGCAAACAAAAATTTTAAGGGTTCGTGGTCGCTGTAAATTGAAAACTGACGCCCAAATAAAAATTTATGGAACTTTTTGACTCCGAACACAACAGCAAGGCCTTCTTTGTGCAACTGACTGTAATTCTTTTGTGCCGGTGTTAGGGACGCTGATTCGAAAGCTAGCGGACGGTCTACTCCATCGACCTCCAGACTTAACACCGCACCGACTCCGTATGCGCTTGCATCAACCGTTAATTTGATAAGTTTATCCGGGTCAAACAACACTAACTGGGCTTTCTCCGATAATATTGATTTACTCTTTCGGAAGGCTGACTCGCACTCCGCGGACCACGACCAGGGGACATCTTTTTTTAGCAATTTATGTAACGGCGCTAACAGATCAGGACACATAGCAATAAAATTCCTATAAAAGTTTAAGGTAGACAGATATGATTTTAACTGAGTGACGTTCTGCGGGGTTGGTGCAAACTTAATTTTCTCAATTTTTGCAGGGGATGGACTTTTCCCACTACCTGATAACACAAAACCTAAAAATTCCACGGACGGAGAAAAAAAAATACTTTTTTGGACGTTCAATTTGACGTTGTAGTCATTCAAGCGCGATAGAACCGTCTCCAGCGTATTCCGACAGCTGCTTACCGAGTCACCACCCACCAGAATGTCGTCTAAATAAGCCGCACATCTATCCACTCCTTTCAGTATGGTGTCCATTACCATTTGAAACAGGGCCGGCGCCGACGATAGACCAAACACAAGGCGATTGTACACATACAAGCCGTTAATTGTGTTGACTGTTAGAATCTGTTTACTTTTTTCGCTGACTGGAATTTGCAAATATGCGTTTGTCAGGTCTAACCTACAAAATACATTACAATTAGCAAATTTATTGAAAACGTCGTCCGGCCGGGGAATAGGATACTGATCAACCCTTATTTGGGGATTTACTGTTGACTTCAAATCTGCGCACAAACGTATTTTGCCATCTTTCTTCGGCACACAGACTAGAGGACTCGCCCACTGACTATGACTAACTCTGGATATAATACCGTTTGACTCTAAAACATCCAATTCTTTAATTACCTCGGCTCGCAGGGCATACGGCACATCGTATGCTCTGTGGAACACCGGTGTAGCCTCCTCCTTTAGATTAATGTTAACTTCAAACCCCTTGATTGGTTTCTCATTGTCCCTTTTTGAAAAGGCTCGAGGAAATTTTGTCTCCAGTTGTCTGATTTCACATTCCTTCTCCGGTTCCACCGTCAGGACCATGCTTTGCGAGAGGGTGCTACGCCACGTTGGGAACAATACATCCAACCAGTTACGACCTAATATAGCGTTACAAGACATTTGGTTTGCCACCAGTAATGTTAACATTTAGCCTTTCTTAGACTTATGGCTAGACACAGAAACACGAAGTTCACCACATATTTTTAACCTAGACTTATTTGCTGTTACTAACTGTCTCAAATATGGGCGTAACGCCGACTTAGCTAACCACTGGCGGTACCAAGGCCAACTAACTAGAGTCATTGAGCTCCCGCAGTCTACAAGAAACTCGCAGTCAATACTATTTACAACCAGATTAACCATAAGGGGATCGGACCCACTATCACTAGAAGACACATTACACAAAATTGAAATTAAATTTTGGCTATGCCGACTATAACAGTATTGAGCAGTATGCCCCTGCTTGTTACACTTAAAGCACTTCCAGTTCCGTGCAGGACACCCATCTGGCTGGTGCTTGGAGAAACATTGACCACACCTGCGTTGACTGCGTTGAGGCCTAGACTGTCCTTCTTCACCTCTAGACTGCGACTTGTCCCTCCTGTCTGTTGATCGCCCACGGTCCCTGTAACGTCCCTGACTGCGGCTCCTGGGTTGAGACCTGTCTCCTGGTTGCGGGCTCCTTCTTGACTCCACTTTGAACACTTCACCAGACCCTCCTCCTGTGACGTTCCGGAGCTGGACCGAGCTTTTCATAATTGCTTCCATGTCCAAGACTATCTTGCACGCACCTTCAAAGGACAGATTCTCCTCTTCCGACAGAAGTTTTCTCGCCATTGCCTCGTTCTGTAGACCACAGACTAACTTATCTCTCAGCGCTTGGTCGAGGAAGTCACCAAATTTGCATGTTAAGGAGATACTCTTGATTGCTGAGATATACTCCGTTAACTGCTCCCCAGGCTGCTGGACTCTGTTGTAAAACTTGTACCTTTCTGCGATGGTACAGACCTTGGGTGCAAATTTGTCTTTTAGACATCGGATGCATTCCTCGAAGGAGACCTCTTTTATAGTCCTGGGACTTAACGCTTCGCGCAACAGCTTGTACTTCTCCGCCCCCAAGTATAGACATAAGCGGGATACCTTCTCCTTATCGCGCGTGCCCGTGACCTCGAAATACAGTTCCAACCGTTCCAGGAAAAATTCGAAAGACTCTGCTGATGGTTCGTATACCGGGACTGGCAAGTTAGCCGTATCCGTACTGCACGACGGCTTAACATCGCCCGCGCTTCCTTGGTCGACCGGCATTGTGGCAGCCTTCTAGCACGTGCTCCGCACTCACGTGTTTTCCGAATTCCAAGTTTTAACTTGGCACATCCTCGTCGCCAAAATGTTATGTACTACCGGGGACGCAGGAGTTTGACGAACGCACTTGTCTCATGGTAACAAGAATAAGAATATATTTAACAAGATACAGACCCGCGTTACGACGCCGCCACATGGCGGGACAGGTTATGTACAGACTCCCCGCACACACTCGTGGCTCGGATTCTCGGAATCACTCTCCGGCCTTTTGGCGCATCCACACACACAGCAGCACTCAAAGGCGGGTACACAACAGAAGCTTCCCGAAGAAGTCCCCGTTGTAAAATTTTGCGACTTTTTGCGATTCTATGAGATATTCTTATTTGTTTGTCGCACGCGCCATGCTCGGGGAAATACGTTTACGACATACGGCCAGGCTATCGTGCCTTGGACAAACGAATAATGCTAATCTCTCACTAATGCTATCCTTGTAATTAACGAAACGCTATATTTATTTCGTTCGGGTTAAAAATCAAAATAATTTTAAGCAAGCTGGTGGCCTTTTGTTCCAAAGCAACAATAGGTAGCCGCGATCACCTCGACCGCTTACCGTCATAAACCGAAAGATGTTTGACGTTTCGGCTGAAAATCTGGCTAGTTGCAGGTATGAGGGCTATATTTGTTTCTCGCAAAGTTTATTTTTTTTCCTTCCACCGTAATTTTAAATACTGGAATGAAAAATTGGAGGTGGAAGCACCGCACAGTTGTCCATTTGGCCGAAAACCTGGCCAAAAAGCCAAAAATTTTTTTCGCGATTTTCAAAATTTAGCAATTGCGTTTGATTTGTAACATATCAGAGCATCGGTTTCCATTAATAAAAGTTTTTATTGAACAATGCTCTTAGAGATATGCAATGTCAAAGTTGGCACTTGAATAACGTAACGTATTCACGTCGAAATTCAGAATACGTTTTCAATGTGAAATAATAGTACAATCAACTTTGTAAGTATTGTATTCGTCATACTTTTAAATTATAAGTACCTTGGTTTCATTATTTTATTTAATATTTTACAACTGCGATGGCACAGATTGCAAAACCCATACATTTTTTTCCTTTTGCAGAGGAAATAGTTGTGAAGTACGCAAAAGTTCAACGCGAATTTTTTTTTAAATTAAACTTTGAAGCTTCCCGAAGAAGTCCCCGTTGTAAAATTTTGCGACTTTTTGCAATTCTATGAGATATTCTTATTTGTTTGTCGCACGCGCCATGCTCGGGGAAATACGTTTACGACATACGGCCAGGCTATCGTGCCTTGGACAAACGAATAATGCTAATCCCTCACTTGTTTTTGGAAATTCTGAGTTCAGATTCTTAATTAGCGACCGGAGAAACATAAGAATACTAATTTTCGTGCCGATCCGACAATTTTTCAATACTCGCATCCGCCATATTGAAGCCGCCATTTTGTTTTTGGAAATTCTGAGTTCAGATTCTTAATCAGCGACCCAAATAATACTAATACACCAATTTTCAGCTAAATTGAAAACTCCTTGGGGTTTTGGCCAGGTTTTCGGCCAAATGAACCACTGTGCGGCGGGTCTCCGCCTGCGTTGCGTAACTCGGGAGATCTCCTGGGTCGGCGCGGTTCCACTGCGCCAGCGTCCTCTCCCTGATGACAATTCTTCCTCACGTCCTTTTCTCCTAAGTTCTTTATAAGAGTGTACCGCCCCGATCCCACAGATTGTAAATTAACCGTTTGAGTGCGGGAGAATTTTCTTATGCATATGTTAAAAGTCCGGGATGAAATGCGTAGTATTTTTTTGGGAAACAATGAAAATGGTTATAATTAACACTAATTGTTATATAACAAGTAATTTTGATAAAAAAAAAATTTTTATTTTCACTTATTACAAAAATGTTTTGCTGCACAAATTCCATGAATTCCTTTTTTACATATAGCGCAAATTAAGTTGGATCGTTTAATTCCATTACCATTTTTATTACTGCATACATCACACTGTCGCAAATTTCGCCCAGACAATTTTTCTAAAGAAAACTTTTTACTTATTGGTAGTGTTCCTGTGGCTACTGCATTACTACTTACCACTGTATATTATTTTAATTCTTATATTGTTAAAAGCCACAACTGCGTTAAATGAATAAAAACTGCTACTGATATCACTACACTGCTCTCAATAATTGCATAAAGTATACTACCAACAGCAGCATCTTCGCATTCTCGATACAAAACAAGAGAATCGCTATCGCGCTGCGCCGTATTTTTGGCATACGACAAGTGAAGCGCGATAGCGCTTCCCCGGACTCAAACGGTTAAGGATTCCATTTCATCTTTCATAGCTTCTATCCAATTATTAGCATCACTCGAATTAATTGCTTCCTCAAAGTTATTAGGCATGCTCTCAGCTAAATTGGCGACTGGATACCCGAAGTAATCTAGTTTTTTAATCTTACTCCTTTCACGAAGTTGTCTTGTTTCTTCCACATTCGATTGTTCATTTCCTTTGGCGCAAACGCTCTTTTCTAAAATTTTATCATTAATTTGATATTAAGTTTTCAGAATCTATGGACGGTACTTCTGAGGGCACACATTTTTCACGTTCAATTTTTGCATCTGTCATACTACTACATGATCTCTCTGGCTTAAATATAACATCATGACATAGTATAACATGTCTTAATTCAGGATCATAGACGCGATACCTTTGCATATTATCTAAATATCCGACCAAAAAACCTTTGCATTGATAACCTTGTCCTATTGATAAGGAATACCGCAGTATTCATTGCCTCGGCCTACAGAAATTCAGAAAGTTCTGGCTTTGAGTGCATCATTGAACGCGCTGCTTCTACAATTGTACGATTTTCGCGTTCCGCTATCCCGTTTTGCTCTGGCGTGTACGGCACTGTTACAGAATGTTTAATTCCCAAATAACCTAATAAATCATCATTAATTAAACTCTATCGCTATGAATTTCTTTCACATTTTTGCCTAAAAGGTTTTTGATTTCCGCACAGAACAACTTAAGTGTTTCCTGAACTTCTGCCTTTTTTCGTAAAAATAAAATGGTGCGATATCCTGATACTTCACCTTTAAACATAATATAATGTCTGCTCTTACCTAGCAATTCCACAATCATTGGACCACATACGTCCGTATGAATAACTTCGCGAATTTTGTTGCCCGATTTACCCTTTCGCCGAAGGCCAGCTTATGGTGTTTGCCGTACGCGCAGCCATCACAGAAATCGTTATCAACAGATACTCGTATTCCTATGTCCTTAGAAAAATGATTTACATGCCTCTTATTCTGATAACAAAATCGTTCGTGCTGTTACTGAAGAGTATCCACTCTATTTCCAACACAACATTCCTTTGGTAATATGCGCTAATTAATTTTACAAAGTTTACCAATATCCTTACCAGTTGCGATCATTTTATTGTTACGTTTAAAAATACAATCTACGAGGCATCGAATGCATCGCCTTTCTTCTAGTGGGAATCTGTTTTTATTTTCGCATTAGTTACCAGAGGTACGGTTCATTCGTCGACGCTTCCCGGATTTTGCATACGGTGTTCCTCGGCTATTGGTCTTGGAACAAGGTCATCGAATGTTTTTCTAGCGTCGTCCGTAGAGTCCCACGCACTATGAAAATGATTGAATTTTGTCGGTAGATTGGACAACACCCACGTTAAGAGCATCGATTTCGGAATTTCTCCGCCAAGATTTTTCATCTTTGTTCTTATTGTTCCAAGGTAGAAACATTTTACGTGACGCATTCATTCGGATCCCACTTAAATTCAAAAAATTTTTTTTTAATTAACGACACATTTTCATCAGATTTTCTGTTGAAGAAATTATTTAGTTTTCTCCACATTTCTCTCGCAGTTGAACAGGGTGTAAAAAAATTAATGGTCACGGCTTTCAGGGGTTGTTCAACACCTTCAATTGGATGGAAATTTGTGAAAAAAACCTACCGCAAAATTTACGGTAAGCGAATATTTTAGCTTATGTGTTTAACTTGCTTCTCGCATTCGTCTTGTTACGTAGGTAAAATGTCTGAGAGGAACCATCGGTCGGAAACGAACCGTTCTCTCGCAAATTCACATTTAATTGGGCCTCCGCGATTAAATTTTCGCTTAGTAAGTGAGACTACCAGCTGGTCCTTCGGAAAGAAAGACACGAGATATCATTGCTGGCTCGAATAGTGTTGGGTTTTATTGCGAGAGACACGGAATGGCAACAGAAACACTTGCACATCAAATGAACCATTCGAATAGACCCTTCTATTTTTAAAACTCCCTTTTATTACAATGCCTTTATCGTCCCATTCCTTGCAACCATGCATCCATACACACCAATATCCATACATACATAGATGCGCGGTTTAAGAGCGCCAAATCAAACACTCCCCCTAATTCGCGGATCTATGCATTTGCTTATCTACCGTGCTCATATTTAATAAATTTACACTTTCTATGTACTTCATCTTTTTTAGAGCTTTCGTAAAGATATCTGCTTTCATTTTTATTGTCTTTAGGTACGTTACGATTATTTGTTCGTTATATCGATGTGTTTGCTCCGCGAATGTTGAATATTGTTTTTGCTGAGGGTTACTGCACTTTGGCTGTCGCAGTACGCTGCTGTTGGAACCTTCAATCCGTCCGTTCTGATTCATGTGCTTCATTAATTTTCTTAAATATATGGCCTCTTTTGTTACTTCTGACAACGCCATATATTCAGCTTCCATTGTTGATAATGCTACGGATCGTAGCATTCGGCGTGTACGGGTTCGGTATGTTCCCTTGTTAGTTTTTATTTCTGCCAACTCATCTTTCGATTGAGGTTCTGTAGTTTTCATTAATTTTATATCTGGCTCCAATGGAGTTGACACTGACTTACAATTTTCCATGGCGAATTTTTCTAACAAACTTTCTACATAGTTACATTGTGATAGAGTCATCGATTTTTCCCTTTTATTTCTATATACATGTATACCTAGTATATCCTTGACTTCACATATATCAGGCATTTTGAATTTCTTGTTTAATAGATCCTTAACATTACTTATTTCCTTTAAACTTTTAGATCCTATTAATAAGTCATCTACATATACTACTATTATTGCATCGCTACACGCACGGGTTTTCTGGTGATTTTTCAAATTTTATACTTGCAAGATACATGTCTAATTTTTTATACCACTCGCGACCTGCTTGCGTTAGCCCGTAAAGCGGTTTATTTAATTTGCAAACCTTATTTTCGTTGCCGTCGCTGATAAACATTTCCGGATGGACCATGTAAATTTCTTCATTCAGGTCTCCTTGGACATAAGCCGTAACTACATCCATTTGATGAACATGCATGTCCATTTCCACACAACTGCCATAAACGCTCGGATGGTATCGTATCGTGCAACCGGCGGAAATACTTCTTCATAATCTATCCCCTTCTTTTGTTGATCCCCTCGAGCAACTAACCTCGCTTTAAACTTTTCGATGAACCCGTCTCCCTTTTTCTTTATTTTGAAGACCCACTTATTTTATAAAACAGATTCGTTTTCAGGTCTATTCACCAGTGTCCATGTCCCGTTTTCCATAAGCGACTCATACTCTTTCTTCATGGCATCTAGTCAGATGAGCTTGTCATCACTACGCATAGCTTCTGTTGGTGTACTTGGTTCTGTGGAATGTGGACTTTGTGAATTATAATATACTTTTCTCGGCCCACCTTGTGTTCCGGTCCTGAGTAACGTCGGCTTTCCCCTCGTTCTTTTGTTGTGTGGTGCTTCCTTTTTGTTGACAACCTCAATATCCTCATTCCCTAATGTAGCGCCTACTACATCTTCATTATCATCTTCATCAATTACTACTTCGTCCAGTTCTCTTATCGAACTTTGTGTTTCTCTCGAGTCTTTGAGTCTATCTTCGCCTCGGTGTTGTTCTCCTGTTGTAAATACGTTGTCGCCAGGATCGGTGTTGGATTTCACTTTCTCGTGAAAACGAATGTCCCTCCTCTTAACGATAGTCCTTGCCCTTTTGTCCCATAAGCGGTATGCTTTAGACTCCAGTGAATACCCTACTAGTATGTACTCTTTACCTCTGGGTAGAAACTTCGACTCCTTAACTCCTTTTTCCAGTGCAATTACTTTGCTACCAAATATTCTATATAAAGTAACCGATGTATGGCTTTTTGTCCATCCATTCTTCATATGGTGTTTTGTCCTTTAACCTTAGGGTTGGGCACCTGTTTCTAACCTGTAGTATTCACTGCTTCTGCCCATAAACTAGGTGGTAACTGTGCTTGAATAAGCATGCTCCGAGCCATTTCCACTATGGTCCGGTTGGCACGCTCGGCAACACCATTCTGTTGTGGGGTATATTCCGTTGACAATTGCCTTACTATTCCTTCCTTCTTGAGGTATTCCGTAAATTCCTTTGACAGGTATTCTTTAGCATTATCACTACGTAGTTTTTTGATTCCATGACGTGTTTGTTTCTCGGTTCGATTTTTGTATTCCTTCAAGGCGGCGAAGATTTCTGATTTCTGCTTTAGCACAGCAACCTCTATGTACCTTGATTTGTCGTCGATAAATGTGGCGAAATATTTGGCTCCCCCTAAGGAGGATGTAGACATGGAACCACATCTATCTGTGTGTATGAGTCCGAATGTCTCTTCTTCCTTGCTACTTGAGTCTTTGTATGGTAGCTGTTGAATTTTGCTCTTATTGCAGACTTCGCACCTTGTAATTTCTTGAAGTTGTCCTTGTAGTATGTCCATTCCGTCCACCATATTTTCTTTGTAAAGTTTCATAACATCATTAATGTTCAAATGCCCAAGTCTTTGGTGCCATCGAGTTAATTTGTCATCCAGATTTGTTGCTTGTAGGACTTATGGTCTGCTTGATTCATCTATTATGTATAACCCAGATTTCTCCTTTGCGGTCAAGACCGTTGTACCATCTTTACGTTGGATCATAGCTGAATATTTATGAAATAGTACAGTATATCCGTTATCTGTTACGGTGGATACTGACATTAAGTTGTTTCTAAATTCAGGGACCCACATCGCTTCTTTTAATGTTATTCCATTTTTATTATGGGATTGTGTTCTAAGTCTTACATTACCTCTTCCAAAGACAGTGATACTGTTCTCAGTTGCTGTGTATACCTTGTTCTTTGTCCTTTCATTTAAGATTTCAAATTTGCTTTTGTCGTTGCACATGTGCATGGTGGTCCCTATGTCGAAACACCATGTTCCTGTAGCTAGAATGTTGGCATTTAAAGCAATTGCGGTCATAGCATCTTCCACATCGTTATTTTTTGTTTGGGGCAATCTTATTCTACTCCTGCAATATCTTGTTATGTGGCCTATTTTACTGCATGTATAGCATTTGTCTGTTGTTTTTCTATGCTGTGTGCACCTGGGTTTGTACCCCACACTCTGCCTTTGCTGATGATCAATCGGGAATTTCTTACATGGTTGTGTTACCCTTGATAGAAGTGCTTCTTCATTACTACTGTTTTCGGTTCCTTGACTTTCCGTTCTTCTAATTTCTTCTTCAAGCAGTTTTATTTTTAATTCATCCATAATCGCTTGGCAAGGAGTTTAACAGTATGATTGGTAATACTTCATTTGGTAATTTTATTCCTGATTCTTCTTATTGTTCTATTTTCTGGGTAAGTTCATCAATGTACTGCGCATGCTCTGGCTTGGATCTTTCCGCATTCTATAAATCTGTTTGTATAATACGCAGTGCCGCATGGAACTCTTGGATTAATATACTGCTTTTAACGCATGCCATGCTTGTAACGATGTAACAGTTTTTTTCACGTGGTTGTATTGCATTTTATCAATGCTTAGAATGATTAAATCTAATGCCATCTCATCATTCTGCGTCCAGGCTACCGCATTTTGTTCCGTTTTTACAATACTTCCGTCTACATAGCCCCATAATTCATTATATCTTAAAACGCTTCGTATCTGTATTTTCCAGGACTCGTAATTTTTATTATTCAATTTTTCAGTCTGATGCAAACTCGCGAGATTCATTGTACGTTGCGTGTTGTTCGCCACGTGGCAAAGCTAACCTCACTTCGTTAATACTCTATTATTTTAATATTTTAAGTGTCCTGGGCCTATAACCTGTTGGGTTTTATTGCGAGAGACACGGAATAGCAACAGAAACACTTGCACATCAAATGAACCAATCTAATAGACCCTTTTATTTGGAAAACTCCCTTTTATTACAATGCCTTGATCGTCCTATTCCATGCACCATGCATCTACACACACTGTAGCGACCACCTACATAGAGAGTCTTTCCGCTCTCGTGCAAACGATTTGCCTGGTTTATGTCATTTGTAGTAACACAGCTATTTTTGAGAGAACTGCCTTTTGTATATAGTTTCTAGAGTCGCTTCGTACAGTTTCTTGGACAGTCTCAATAGCTCTTGCGAGTGCCATAAATTACGCGTTTCCGTTAGCCCCTCGAGTGCAGGCCCACTGTCAACCATGGGCCGCACTAGACGAAGCGGGGGCGCGGCGGAAATGCGTACGTAACCGAACCCTTGCCAGCGAAAACTTGCCGCCAAAACCGTTCCCTCTTTTTCCTAAAAAGCACGCCAAGGGCGCAAGGAAAAGAGGGCGCAGCCGGTGAATTTCTCGTCTTCGGATTGGCTTGGGCGGCCGCGGAAATTCGCCGATCTGCGGGGGCGCGGCTCCTTCGAGCTAAGACAGCGCGGAGTTCAGATATTGTATTTTGAGCTGCCCTATCATGAACTTCTAGCCATTCGCCTTTAAAATAAAAAAGTAAAGTGTTCACGGTAGCATTCTTGTTGATAAATAATTGCCACACCTTCACGTCCCGAGACACACCAAATCCATACATACATAGATGCGCGGTTTAAGAGCGCCAAATCCAACAAATAGTTTAAGCAGGAGCGTGCTACACGACATTAGAAATTGGGGGACTGGGTCACCGAACCACTAAGAAAAGGGCAACTGTTTATGTTCTTCTCCCCGGGAGGGCTCTTGAGCGAACCTGAAACCGAACGCAGATCATTGATGACTTCGTAGCCTCCGAAAAGTTACATCTAAAGATTTCGTTCGAAACGGAGTCAGGAAGAACCATCTGGTAGTCTCACGTACTAAGCGAAAATTCAATCGCGGAGGCAAAATTAAAAGTCAGTTTACGAGAGAACGGTTCGTTTCCGCCCCATGGTTCCTCTGAGACATTTTACCTACGTAACAAGACGAATGCGAAAAACTAGTAAAACAAATAAGCTAAAATATTCGCTTACCGCGAATTTTGCGGCAGGTTTTTTTCACAAATCTCCATTCAATCGAAGGTGTTGAACAACCCCTGAAAGCGGTGACCATTAATTTTTTTATACCCTGTACAATTTAGAAGAAGTTCCAATGGCTTTCTTTCAATCATGGTGACGATTAATTTTTTTGCTGCTTTGTCAACTCTTACAAATGCCAGATAATTTGTGGAATTTACGTCTGGTTTTATAAATGTGCCTTCGCACACTTTCACACTTCATTGATGCCAGTCGTCTTTACCACGCAGGTTTTCAATTTAGAAATTTCCCACTTCCATTTTGTTAATAAAAACACGGAACACTGGCACTCTTTGTTGCACAATGAACACAGTCTGTGTTCTCAAAAAACAACCTGTACCACACCATAAAAAAAACGCACTTCCCTGCTCACAAACAGCCGAGCCACCGTTTATTCTCCTTCTATCTCTTATAACGTACAATTTTAACCAATACAGACTGGTTATTGAGAAAACTCTTTATTCGTTATAAGAGATGATAACGTGGCCGTCGAACAACTGAGACTGACGAGCGTGGGCAATCGGAGGTGAAGAAAACAAACGAATAAAACAAACTGTGTTATGAGAGGATGGAGGCTGAGGTGAAATAATTCGAGTCCTGGCTCTTGGCTAAGGTACGTGCACGTGCGACCATGGCTCTCTTCACGTGGCTCACGACTGTCGAGCTTTTCCCGGACCACTACCGGTAGCGCCACGGGCGCACTCACACAACACAAACGCACTGGTGGCATTGTTGCCGCGTGTCGTGTTATTCGAATATGCACCGTAATTATAAATAGAAATGCTGAGTTTTACATATAAACGTAAAACCTCAACAGAAATCCACGCGGAGTTTTTCCTGGAAATCCAGACAGCGGTGATAGTCCCTAAGTTAACAGAAGGATTTAGTTGATTTTCCAACTTTATGACCAACGTCGTAAAGTTAGGATAGGAGGTGTCTGTGGTCCTAGGATACGCATCTGGTACGCACGTGATGGTAAAATGCTGTTCAGGTCATCTTACTCATTCCAAAACACAGGTCGCCGCAGATCTAGCGGGACCAGACAATTTCGTCTTTGCTTTAAATGCAAGAACAATCATAAAAAGCTATATGCACCTCAGCACTAGCCTTTCATACTACATGTGTATAACGTATGTGTATAACGTATGTGTTGGGTGTGCGGTTGGGTGAAGTAGGCGGAGCTTCTCGTAAAACGGCTCTGCCGTGTAGATCTCTTGCACCCCTACTTTACAACATGTTTTCAAGGCCATATGCTCCTTTGAGCAAATCCAGATTGTGAAAACCTGATATGGCAGGTATTATAACTCGCGGGAAAAGTTTTTCGTTGTAGACTTGAGCTATCCAGCTATCCTCAAGGATTACAAAGACGTTCATAATTTATCGTTGTCTAGTGTACCATTGACAATGAAACTACAAAGTAAGATATATCGTTGATTTGTTTTCTTCGACAAGATTTTTAATAATGTACTTTGCCGCCGCTGTATTTTTGACAATAAACACGTATAAGCAATATTCCCGATAAAAATTTCCTTTCCTCCTTCCCAAGATCTCAAAACAATTCTGTCCTACACTCGAACATACTAACGTAGGATATGCAGGCCCGGGAAGAAAAATCAACTACAATATTAATCGTCTTTATTTATTCTAAGCAATCAAACTGTACAATATTTATTTTTATTATAAAATCAAATTTTCTTCTAGGAAAATTCCCGGGAAAAGCACGTAGTCGGACCGCAGGCGGTGCTCCGATTTATGGAAGAATGGTACACAAGGCACCAGCGGGAAGCAGATTACGAAATGGCATGCGACATCGAACCAAAGCTTTTGAAGATGTAACACGTTTATATGGGACTGTGAATCGTTTTCCACAATCGTCTCGACGTCGGCTAACTACTTCTCGCGTTGGCGGTGGTGGTTTTCCTGCTATGTCTCAAATACCACAGGCTGGAAGATTTCAACATCTTAAAGAACTGATCCGCGCTGAACACGCCCATGAGTTACAGGTCAATAATTTTATACTGCTACTATTACTAGAATTATTATTATTGTTATTATATATGACTTTAGGTCATATATATATAACCCCTCGATTAGGATTTCTAATATGTATACAAATATTTTGTATCGCGACAAACGCCGTGACTCGACCAGCATTCATCACGATCCTCATTCACTGTCCCAAGTAAAAAATCCTACTTTCCAATTTGACCCTTCAAATCCCTAACACAGTCATCACCATCCTTACTCATTCTCGAATCACTGTGCCAAGTCCGAAATCCTTATTTTGCTATTTCGACCTTCGACTCTCACACTCCGTCACCCTTCTCCCATTCCTTTCCCTAAGGTCCTTAAAACCCTTCGTCTCTTTCCCCCGATTCTCACTCATAACAATTACACACAGCTCAATCTAAATCTCAGTCTCACTCTAATTCTCACTCAGTTCAAACTCACTCTAGTTGAAGCTCAATAATTAATTCACGCAAGATTCATATTGGTTTTTAGGGTTTTAAATAACAGCACTTTGTTTAAAAGTAATTGGAATAGACCAAGACTTTATTCTATGAATATACGAAGAGGGTATGTCTTCTCTCTAAGAGTGAAAGTCACAGAGTGAGGTCTAAAAGAATTCTGCAAGGGTCGAAGGACCCTTTTCGGTTATAACATAAAACAGACTGCATAGCTATACAGCTGCAACCTCTTAAGCATTCCAGGAAGTAAATATACCAGTTGATTTTTGTATGTTTAAACTACACTATGCTCGTAGAGACATAGAAAACCAACAATTCATTCATTACAAAACTCCACTGATTACCATCGTGCTATACGTGGTCCATCGAAAATACACTATATTCAAAAACGGAAAGTTCTCTTGTTTGGTGACTCCTGCAAAGCTGCGAAATCCGACTTCGAATTACAATGATGTCAATTCATATTCATACTGATACTGATATTGATATTTTGATCTTCCTTACGGAAATAAAACACTTATAATAAAAACGGTAAATTTAATTAAACAGTAAAATACAAAACGTAATATGATGGAGAAAGAACACGCCTGCCTCGTCCAAGTACTCGACTGCGACTCTCGACACATAGGCATGTCAAAGTTCACGATAGATCTTTTAATTTCCTCAAAGCATACATTGTTGCTGCTTTTCGACCACCTACCTGTCGTTCCGTAATAATTTTACCATACTATACGGGCTGAGATATTTTGGATATAACTTAAGACCCGAAGCGTATTGCATTCGCTCAATTGCGACTAATTTGTTTTCTTTGTAATGCCTCTGCTGTTTTCTTTTCTTTTCGTAATTTTTTTTCTTTTCAACCTGTATTTTAGAAATTGCTTGCACGCCTTGTTCTCTAATTTCATAGCGCTCTTCGTGAAAAGCTAAGGCTGTTTCTTTCTCTAAAATCGCGCGTATTCGAGGAACTTCTTTTATCCTCATATGTGCGTCAATAAGAATTTGGTATGGTGAAAATCCTGTACTTCTATGAGGAGTACTATTCAAATGTTGCTGTGCCTCTTCAACAAGTCTATATCAACGTTCTTGTTTCGGATGAGATCATTTCGACAGCAGAGAAATCAAAATGCGATTTACTCTTTCTATTTAACCGTTAATTTTGAGAATGCCTATGGTAAATCAAACGTGTACAGTATTTTCATCTTTATAATACTCTTGAAAATCTAATGAGGTAAATACGGTACAGCTGTATGTAGCTACCCTCTCGCGTATTCTTACAAGGGGAAGGTCAGACCGAGGGTCAACGATTTTTTTAAAGAAACGTGTTCTACTCGACAAATAATTGGACACGTATTTTGCCAAAAGTGTAGATAAGTCCAAATTTTGAAAAAAATTCAGTTCCAAAAACAATGTTCACCGATCGACTTGAAAATTTATAGGCATGTTCTACGACAAAAATTAAGGTGTATGTATTTTTTTACTTCGCTGTAAAAATGTTTTCAAAAATCGACATGTCACTTTAGTATCTTACAATTAGAGTTAGGACGTCACTCAACGTAGCAGCGTGGCTGAGCGGACAACTAACAAGGGGAGGACCAGCTCCGGGGGTCACCGATTTTTTTCAAATTTGGTACACGTGTTCTACTCGGAAAATAATTAGACACGTATTTTGCCAAAACTGGAGATAAGTCCAAATTTTTGAAAAAACTGAGTTTAAAAAGAGTTCACCGATCGACTCGAAACTTTGCAGGCACGTTTTACGAGCAAAATTAAGTTATACGTATTTTTTTATTTCGCTGTAAAAATGTTTTCAAAAATCGACATGTCCTTTTAGTACCTTAGATTTAGAACGTTATTCAACGAAGCGGCGTGGCTGAGCGGACAAGGAAGTAGTCTGCGGTTACTATGGAACCTAGATCGCGATTCCCGTATGTTGCATTTTGGAATCTCGTTTTTTTTTCTTTCTTTCGGACGTCCTAATGTCAACTTATTTCCTTATGGGACGTGTTTTACTTATTTTTACATATGTGTTGTATATATTTTATATACTTTGACTTCTATTTTATACTCTATTTTACTTGCGAATTTCAATGTTAGGATTACAAAGATGTCCACAATTATGCTTTTTAACAATTTATTTTTTTTTGTACATTACACATTTGTCTGGATGATAAGAGCCGTAGAAACATAGGCGTTACTACTGTTTCTATATGTCTTTAAAATATCGTAGGGACGACGGTTTACAATCCGGTCTCCACCTTTGTCTCAATTTCGGGCTTCCGATACTGTGCTGGGCTCGTTCGCTATTTTTAATTTAGCACTTTTCTGCTGCTTTGAGTCCCGCAGGTCTAGGACCGTCTGCGGTAGATAACGGCCGAGTCATAATAGTACATCGAAAAAGAGAAAGTCCATTGCCTAGGTGGGTGCTTCGCCTTCATGACATGTTCGTGATGTACAGATGGCATTTGTTTTCAATGTTTCTACGACGCTTATCATCCACACAAATATGTAATGTACAAAAATAAAGAAATTGTTAAAATATATAATTGTGGACTTCTTTGTAATCCTAACATTAACATGCGCAAATGAAATAGAATATAAAATAGAGGTCAAAATATATAAAAAATATACAACTGTAGGAATCGGGGTTTAGAATGTTATTAATCACAAAACACCTCCCGTAAACTAAAGAACAAAATATATTTAAAATGAAATGCAAACTACTCGCTTCCGATACAACCTTCAGTGCGTAACGTCTCCGACCTCTCCGACTGACTTCTTTTCTTTCGCTCGGCATCCGCACACGGAACTCGCATACATTCATTCACATCTCAAGCACTCATCATCCACGCATGCACACAGTCCTGCCACGTGCCTCGCTACAATGTTTAGGCCGAGCGATATCGATACCGAGAATCGTTTCGCCTCCTCAGAACCTAACAACGTTATATGAAAATGATGAGAAATAAAGTTTAATATTTGTATACAGCTGTTACCGTGATTGAATCTGCAGAGTCTGTTCTTTAATTACAAATGACCATGGTAGGTGGTTAATTAATGGGACACGGTTCGAGATACTTTTCAATTAGTAACAATTTTATTCGTGATGAAAGACAAGCGAAGTGCGGCGGCTATAGATGGCACTTACATACATTATATAAATGGCGCTTTGGTTCTAACAGAAAATAAATAAAACGTGTCCCATAAGGAAATAAGATGAAATTAGAGAGCAGGAAAAAAATAAAAGAAAACGCCATTCCAAAATGCAACATACGGGAAAAGATCTAGAGTCCATAGTATCCACAGTCGACTTCCTTATCCTCTCAGCCACGCCACTACGTTGAGTAACGTTCTAACTCTAAGGTACAGGGTGTTTCAAAAGGTTTTGTCATGGCTTCGGGGGGTTGTTCTAGAGCTCGGATTGGATGAAGATTAGTAAAAATTACTTGCCGCAAAATTATTTGAGAAATTCCCGATTCAAACTGGCTCGGCTATCTTCTTCGTATTGTTACGTAGGTAAAATGTCTGAGAGGAACCATGGGTCAGAAGTGAACCGTTCTCCCGCAAATCGACTTTTAATTGGGCCTCCGCGATCTAATTCTCGCTTAGTAAGTGAGAGAGTCAGCTGTTCCTTCGGAAAGAGACACACAAGATATCCTTGTCGGCTCGAACAGTCTAAGGAAAAGCGTGCTACTAGACATTGGAAATTGGGGGACTGGGTCACCGAACCACTAAGAGCAGTGCAAGTGTTTATATTCTTCTCCCCGGGAGGGCCCATGAGCGAACCTGACACCGAGCGCAGGTCATTGACGTCTTCCTAGTCTCCGAAAAGTCGCATCGGAAGATTTCGTTCGAAACGGAGTCATTTTCACCACCTCAATACAGACAGAGTTACATATTTTGTCATTTCAGAAGGAGTTCTGGGATAGCTATGATATTCTCAAAATTCCGGATTTTATATTTCGTTCGTTATTCAATGGTTATGTCGAAATACTTCGTATGATATTTTTTTGCATTTTTATTTATTGTATTTCCAATACAAACATTACTATTTTTCTCGTTTTTTTTTAAACGCACGGAAAATGTTACAGGCAATTGACAAGGCAGCGGGGGGATATACGCGAGCGCGGGAAATTTATAAGAATACGACGAGGATCAACGGCAGGAAACTTCGCGGAAGAGAAGTTCCAGATCGGCGGGAAAAACCGACGTTGCGGTGGCTACAAAATCTTAATATTTTTAAATATAATTCAAAACTATAGGGGAAAGTTGCCAAATGCGTACTAGTCACCTAAATCGTACCAGAATATATTGTGGCGACCGTGTCATGAAGTACAGGAAATCGTAATAATTCTGAAATCATAACTATCTGGATGTATTTAGTAAAGTAAAATCACTAGCCGCAGACAATATGCAAATGAACAACTTCATGACATGGGGGTACTAATATAGATATACCTGCCTAGGGCCTTACCCCCGCATTACCTCCTTGACCAATCACAAGCGTCGAAGGGACACGTCTAACGTGACATAGGTAGATGCCCCCCCACTCCGACGCGCACATTACAGAACCATATAAATTAAGCCGAAAATTGTATTAGAGCAGTGTAACCAGAATACGTAGAAGAACAACTCTCTCGACATAATAAAACTCTCGGTTCTGGGAATCACGCTCATCTGCATCCAGGGGGTGTCAACTCCCATACATTAAGTTTCGTTCGCAGATGTGCTGCCGCCTAGAGCGGAACCCGCACACTAGAACTAGATTTTATATATATAGCACAGTATGCTATATATATATCGTATATATATTACTATTGCTTACTGATTTAAAGATAATAGTATTTACAGAGGTATACTGAACTTTGCTTCATTATTGTGAAGTACGCTGAATTTTTAATTTTACAGTCCACAAAATTTTTAATTTCTCGGTTTCACAATAATGACGCTAAGTTCAGTATACCTGCTATTTTAAAGGAAAATATAAATATTCGATCAATCTTTAGAAATTTATTTAAAAGACGTACATACATACTGATTTTTACACGTTTACGTAAAGCTACTTATTTTAAAACTAATATTACTATTGCATACATAACCCTCCTCCTTTCTCAAACGGGCTTGGGATCGTTTACGGCGAAGTTACTGGGCGCATTGAACCCATCAGATATATTTGGGCCAACAAATTGTACTGACTTTTCCTGCTTTTCGATTCCTCAATTTTTTCCGAAACTTTCTCTTTTTAGCAACATTTGACAAACACATGTTTTAATACTACGTCTTCTCTATGCGCTTCGATGCAACAAGTCGCGTGCTCATGACATCTCACGTATTGTTTGAAAAGAGACTGTGTAGGTTCTCATGGATTTGAAAGCTGTAGCTGTGTTAGTTCTTGTACGTGGCGCCAACTAGAGCGGAACCCGGCAAGTAGTACTATATGAGTACCAAGTTTTTGTATAAGAGTTGACACCCCCTGTCTGCATCTTACCTTCAATATAAACTGCCTTCGGAATTAAGTGGTACGCATTTGGTAACTCTCCCCTACTAATTTACATGAGCTTATATTTTTTTCCTTTCGCCAGAGTAAAATGTCCGTTAGTAATTGCTACATTTAATATTTAATTGCAACATCCCGATAGAGGATCCGACAGATAGCAACAATGGTAGCCGTCATCGAGAGTCGTAGCAGAGCGGTTCGAATAAAGCCTTCGCATTAATATTTTTGTCTTTATTAACTCTTCAAACGAACACGCTAAAGTCTCATAAAAATCGGCGTCTGCAGCTCCGACATGGTCGGTTGCCAGATGGTCAGCGAAGACGAAGACCGGATATCTAGTAGTAAAAAGGCATCTGCAAATAAGCGAAAGTTTGACCTTCTTCTGCTGACAGCCGCTGCAATTTTTTAAACTGTTAAACCAACATTTGGTAGCTATATGCGAACAAGTGACTAAAGCACGCAGGTATCGAAGAATTAGGTAGCTGGCTTTACCTTTCTTTATTTCATATTACTTTGTCCACGGGTGGTCTCCACGGTTACCGTTGTTACTGTTACAGAGAACAATGAGCAAGGTCTATCCAATTTCAATATATTCGAAAATGAACTGACATTAGCTTAACAAATGTCTTTATCAGCTCTCATTTTCAAATATATTGCAATTAGATAGACATTGCTTATTATTAAGTTTAATGAAAATCGGCGTTCAGATGGTCGACGAAGACGCAGGCAATATCTAGGAAGAAAGAGGTGTAGGGACGATGTTTACGATCCGGTCTCCGCCGTTGTTCGACTTCGGACGGCCGACTCTGCTTTGTTAACTATTTTTAATTTAGCAAGTTTCCGGTGGACAGGGGCCAGGTCGTGGGCCGTCGAAAAAGGGAAGCCCTATTGTCTGGGAGGGAACTCCGTCACGAGGCGGGTGGGCCTTGAGGGGTGTTCACCAGATGTGGAATTTTCCGTACCAAGACACCCCCAAGGCTTACAGACGTCTCGAAGCAAGCTCAACAATTTTTCGGGAACCGCGTAGACAAGGATAAACGTTAAGTCTCTGTTACTCTCGAACAATGAGAGTAGAGAGAGAAGAATTACTTGAAAGAGTAGGGACCATTGACATCTTAAATGTCCTAACTCGGTCGACTGACGGAACTTTCGCCTGGGTCAAGGTTTATGACCCTTTTGTTACGCTAGTCGGCGATGGCCGAAAAAACACACTCACCCAAATTTTCCAATCAAAGACTCGTAGTAAGAAAGGTAAAGCGAGCTACCTAATTCTTCAATACCCGCGCACTGTAGTCACTCCCCTCAGGGGCCTGTCTATCACGCTGTGAAGGCAGGGACGGGTATTGACGCACCCGGGGTTACCCGAGTCCGTGTACCTCACCAAGGTTGATTGGTAGTAGTGCCGGATGTCCGAGACTACCCCCTCACCAAGGGGAATGTTAGTACCACGGGGACCAGGTTGAGCCCCAGGGCAGATTTCTTCGCCCTGACCTCGTCATTAGGGTTGGACTCGTGGGGCAAGTAGTAACCCCAAATCGCAGGGGGAGAGGTGGCTACCTCGGCGGGTGAGCTGCGCTAATAACAGCTCGGGCACTGACACTGCAGAGCCAGTAGAGATTTAGAAAGGTCTCCCCTCCACTAGTAGGTAACTCGTAGTATGTACTTGTTAATGTACATGTGCGTTGATTGGGCGTATCTCAATCCCGCGCCCATGGGGGCCGTGTAGTTATGCCCTCAGTGGCTGGGTACTGCACGTAAAAGACAAGATTCGATAGCACTGTAGTCACTCGTTCGCATATGGCTGCCAAATGTTGGTTTAACAGTTTAAAAAATTGCAGCGGCCGTCAGCAGAAGAAGGACAAACTTTCGCATATTTGCAAATGCCTTTTTAGTACTAGATATCCGGTCTTCGGATATCTAGTAAGAATATATAACACACAGGATAATGTCTGCAGATACGAAATATTAAATATTAAATATTAAATGTAGCAAAAAATATAAATTTATGTAAATTAGTATATGTTTAAATTAGTATACTTGTAAAGTATATTTAAAAGTATTAAGAATTTGTGGCCGCCGAAACGTCGGTTTTTTCCCACTGTGCACCGGGTTGGGTCAAGTAATAAAACAGTTAGATGGTCACATGCATCGCAGTTCGTCCGGCATATTCTGACTTGGAAAACCTTTCTCCCCTCTCGGGTATTTAACGAAATCTTCCAATGCGACTTTTCGGAGACTAGGAAGACGTCAATGACCTGCGTTCGGTGTTAGGTTCACTCAAGGGCCCTTCCGGGGAGAAGAACATAAACACTTGCACTGCTTTTAGTGGTTCGGTGACCCAGTCCCCCAATTTCCAGTGTCTAGTAGCACGCTTCTCCTTAGACTGTTCGAGCCGACAAGGATATCTTGTGTGTCTCTTTCCGAAGGAACAGCTGACTCTCTCACTTACTAAGCGAGAATTAGATCGCGGAGGCCCAATTAAAAGTCGATTTGCGGGAGAACGGTTCAGTTCTGACCCATGGTTCCTCTCAGACATTTTACCTACGTTACAATACGAAGAAGATAGCCGAGCCAGTTTGAATCGGGAATTTCTCAAATAATTTTGCGGCAAGTAATTTTTACAAATTTTCATCCAATCCGAGCTCTAGAACAACCCCCCGAAGCCATGACAAAACCTTTTGAAACACCCCGTACAGGCTGTAAAAAAATTAATGGTCATGGCTTGGAGGGGTTGTTCAACACCTCGGATTGGATGGACATTTGCAAAAAAACTGCCGCAAAATTCGCAATAAGCGAATATTTCAACTTATTTGTTTGACCAGCTTTTCGCATTCGTCTTGTTACTTAGGTAAAATGTCTGAGAGGAACCATGGGTCAGAAACGAACCGTTCTCTCGCAAATTGACTTTTAATTGGGCCTCCGCGATGGAATTTTCGCTTAGTAAGTGAAACTACCAGCTGATCCTTCGGAAAGAAGCACACGAGATATCCTAGCTGGTTCGAATAGCTAAAGCAGAGGCGTGCTACACGACATTAGAAATTGGGGGACTAGGTCACCGAACCACTAAGAAAACGGCAAGTGTTTATGTCTTCTCCCCGGGAGGGCCCTTAAGCGCACCCGAAACCGAACGCAGGTCATTGACGTCTTTCTAGCCTCCGAAAAGTTACATCGAAATATTTCGAAAGATCAGCTGGTAGTCTCACTTACTAAGCGAAAATTCAGTCGCGGAGGCCCAGTTAAAATTCAATTTGCGAGAGAACGGTTCGTTTCTGACCCATGGTTCCTCTCAGACATTTTACCTAAGTAACAAGACGAATGCGAAAAGCTGGTCAAACAAATAAGTTGAAATATTCGCTTATCGCGAATTTTGCGGCAGGTTTTTTTTGCAAATGTCCATGCAATCCGAGGTGTTGAACAACCCCTCCAAGCCATGACCATTAATTTTTTTACACCCTGTACTACTCTACAATTGTCGATGCAAATCGTTTCATGTCGATCGTTGAAAATTTTTCTTCGAACTCAATTTTTTCAAAAATTTGGACTTATCTACGCTTTTGACAAAACACATGTCTAATTATTTGCTGAGTAGAACACGTGTACCAAATTTGAAGAAAATCGTGACACCCAGATCTGGTCCTCCCCTTGTTAGTATACGATAATGCTGTAGGGGTATTATAATGTATGAGTGAGGATAGCAAGAATGCCGGAACGAATGGAAATGTTTGAAAGTTAAGAGTGGCTGAACGAGAGTGTGAAAGAATGCCAGAGTAACGCGAGCTAGAGATTTGGATGTTTTAAGAATGCATGTATGTGTGTGAGCGTGAGAGGGTCGAAGCAAATGGGTATGCTTGCGAAGAGCGACAGTTTAGTCTAGTTTGAATCGAGCAACTGAAAACGTCGTAGAAATAAAAAAGCATTTACACGCATTTCTGATTAAATACCGAACCCATCTTTCCCGCGCGCTAAATGCTAAGTCTAAAACACAAATATTTTATACACTGACAACGTTGATGACACCGTGCTTTAAGCGTTACTCAGCAATATCTAAGTCACAATCAGGCAAGCCGCTTATTCAATCGCCACATGTGCGATCTGCTACTCCTTCCCGTACTCTTGAGAGCTCGCCGATTGACTTGCCTTTCATATGCCACGCGCCAAACTATTGGCACGAGCGTGGTGGCGCATTGGGGCGACATTTTCTTCTAACCACTCGTGCTGGAACGACGTGCCACGCACGTCGATCACGGAAATCAAAATGACGAACGTGGCACGTCGACCAAGGGTATTTGTCGAAGAACAGTTTCAGATCGCGCCACATCGCCTGTAGGGCAAAACAAAAGTATTGTTACGAAGAAGCGAAGCTGTCTTCGGTAATATAATCGATTAGAGACTATGTTCATCGATACATCGATAGTCGGGGATTGAAGATCGTATCAAGAACAACGGATAAAACAAGATAGTCGAAGACTAGAGTCGGCGAAATATAGTTTTGCGCTCTAGCACGCGCATTTGTAAATTAATTTCTAGCGCAAGTAGTTAAAGAACACCGCGACTGCAGAACGCAAGGCCTTCTCGCGTCAAAGAATATATTGTTGCCGCGGCGACTGTCTTGGCGGTACATTTTACAATCCTGCCTAGTCTTTACTTTTATCGCGTTTTTTAACCAAGGATTAAGCAGGAAAGGACATCGATACAGGGGATACCACTGCAAAGAACGCATTGGCAGTAGTACCCCATGGGTGACGTGGAAACCTATTACAACTTTCCTGGCGAGAGTCTAGGCAGGATTGTAAAATGTATCGCTAAGACGGCCGCGGCCGCAACAATGTATTCTTTAACGCGAGAAGGCCTTGCGTTCTGCTTTCGCGGAGTTTCTTAACCCTTTCGCTACGGAGTACTTTTTCGCGAGTCTGCTAACACGGTACGAAGCAGTCCCGGCGCGGACGAATAATTTTTAATGGCTAGTGGCGTAATATAAATAATTACTTCTTTATTGAAGTTGTGCTGCATGTAATATATGGAAACTAAAAACTTATGGTATTTAAAAAATATCCAATTAGAAAATATGAACTGGTAATTAATTCTTCGTTTGAAATTTCGACGGGTGACTATAGTCACCGATAGTACCCAGTCAATGTTAGGAGGCGGGTGACTATAGTCACCAGTAGTATCGAAAGGGTTAACTATTTGCGCTAGAAATTAATTTACAAATGCGCGTGCTACGACGCAACACTATATTTCGCCGTAAGGCGTCACGTAGCAGTTGAATTCGGCCAAAACAATCGCCAGAAGTCCAAAAACATTAAAATCTATTAATCATATTTGATTTAAGACATATCTGGGCATGCTTTTTCACTAATAATACTTTGGTTTTTCCCTGCCCGCGACGTGGTGTGATCTAAAACTGTTCTTCGACAAATAACCTTAGGCGACGTGCCACGCACGTCGTTTTTATTCCCACGATCCGCTCTCGTGGCATGTATTTCCAGACCGAGTGGTTTAATACGAGTGTCACCAAATGCGTCGCCACGCTCATGAGAATAGGTTCGCACCTGGCAAGTGAAGAGCAAGTAAATCAACGCGCTCTCGAGCGCACGAGAAGGAGTACCAGGCGGAGCTCTTCCAAGGACATAAGCGGCGATCAAATAAGCAGCTCGCCTGATTTAACTCCTTTTTGAATCACTGCCCTAAGTCCAAAAATCCTATTTTCCAGCTTGACCGTCTAAATCGTAAACACAGTCATTTGTCCCACTCCTTGCTGTAAAAGTCCTCAAAACCCTGCATCCCTTCCTTCCAAAAAATATTCTTTACCGAAAGCCCAGTAGGTTACGCACGACCTAGATTCCGCGACAGCTTAAAATACAATTTTCTCTCAAAATCGCAATTCCACGGTCCCGCCTCAATCTGTGCATCTGTGAATCGCGTGCATTACACCGCGATAAGAAATTATTCTAATTCTGTTTCCAAAATTAGTTGCCTCTTTCTTTAATCGGTCTAACACTTCAACAGCATTTGTAGTTTTTGTCACAGATAATGACATGAGTTTTGTAAATGCATCTACTACCGCAAATACAAAATAAATCGCCCTCGCCGGTACAGGGCCTAAATGATCGATTTGATATGTTTGAAGAGGATTCCGTTCCTTATATATTGGATTTAAATGGCCTACCCTTTTACCACTCTTTCTTTCCGCTGCAATACAAATAAATATAACAGTAAATTAATATTTATACTTATATTGTGATGCTAAGAATTAATACAAAAATGAACCAAACTATACACTCGTGAGCTGTACTCTTTAAGCGTTTGGAAAGAAGTAATTCTACAGCCTATTCGCTTCGTTTAATCTTTCGTTCATACTCATGCATCCATGCACTCGTTCATACGCCCAGGGTGTTTCACCGTTGTTTGTCATGGCTTTCAGCGGTTGTTCTACAGCGTCGGTTGGATGGAAATTTGTAAAAAGCCCACCCCAAAATTGGCGGAAGGGTAATTGATTTTTTTTATTGGCTCATCGTATTCGTCTTGTTACGTAGGTAAAATGTCTGAGGGAAACCATGGCTGAGAAACGAATCGTTCTCCTGCAAATTAACTTTTAATAGTGTCTCCGCGATTGAATTTTCGCTGAGTAAGTCAGACTTTCAAGTCTCAGACCCTTCGGAAAGAAACACACGAGACATCCTTGCTGGCTCGAATAGTGAAAGCAGCGGCGTGCTACACGACATTAGAAATTGGAGGACTTGGTCATCGAGCCACTAAGAAAAGTGCAAGTATTTATGTTCTTCTCCCCAGGAGGGCCCTTTATCGAACCGGACACCGAACGCAGATCATTGACGTCTTCCTAGTCTCGGAAAAGTCGCATCGGAAGATTTCGTTAAATACCCGAGAGGGGAGAAAGGTTTTCCAAGTCAGAATATGGCGGAAGAACTGCGATGCATGTGACCATCTAACTGTTTTATTACTTGATCCAACGCGGTGCACAGTGGGAAAAAATCGACGTTTCGGTGGCCACAAATTCTTAATACTTTTAAATATACTAATTTAAAAATGTACTAATTTACATAAACTTATATTTTTTGCTACATTTAATATTTAATATTTAATATTTCGCATCTGCAGACATTATCCTGTGTGTTATATATTATTTTCAGGACCTACCTCTCAGGTAAGCCTTGTGTTGTCTTTATAATCGATACATTTTCGCCGCGTGCCGCTGCAACATCCCGATAGAGGATCCGACAGACAGCAACGATGGTAATCGTCATCGACAGTCGTAGCAGAGCGGTTCGAATATAGCCTTCGTGTTAATATTTTTGTCGTTATTAACTCTTCAAACGAACACGCTAAAGTCTCATAAAAATCGGCGTCTGCAGCTTCGATAGGATCGGTTGCCAGATGGTCAGCGAAGACGAAGACCGGATATCTAGTACTAAAAAGGCATTTGAAAATAAGCGAAAGTTTGTCCTTCTTCTGCTGACGGCCGCTGCAATTTTTTAAACTGTTAAACCAACATTTGGTATCCATATACGAACCTGGCCCCTGTCCACCGGGAACTTGCTAAATTAAAAATAGTTAACAAAGCAGAGTCGGCCGCTCGAAGTCGAGCTACCTAATTCTTCAATACCTGCGCGCTTTAGTCACTCCTTCGCATATGGATACCAAATGTGCCGGTTTTGGCACTTTACGTTACTATATCTGACAGACGAATGACAATGGAAAAAATGTATTATGCAACAAATGCTTCCCTTGTCCTGTAGAATATTATTGTTTTTGTAAAAAATCAAAATTAAATTTTTTTTTGTTTTATTATACAATATTTAGGCCGTGCAGATTCACCACGACGCAGTAATCGTAAACTATCGTAGATACCAAAAACTGTCATAAGGAAAAGTTTCATGGTTTTTTACATACAAAAGGAATATGTTTACAAATTATTTAAAATATAATTTAATTATAACAAAAAAATTACTTTAATTGATTAATTTAAAATATGTGTACTATGACAGTTTCTATGAAACATATATTTCACATAAATGATACTTCTCGAACAAGTGTTGAAAACAAAGTGATTTTTTGCACCACGCACATGTAATAATTAATCATTTGAGCTGTTTTGTATGCGACGTAATTGATTAACGATAAGATGCACCTTTGTAGAACAGTATGATAATTACGATACCTCTGTTGCTCGCCACGCGCCGCAAAGCGCCGCGCAATTAATTTTTTTGTTAAAAATAAATTATGTTTTAAACTCTTTGTAAACATTATCCTTTTGTATGTAAAAAGCCATGAAACTTTTCCTTATGGCATTTTTTGGTATCTACGATAGGTTACGACAAGCAGCCAGGATAGTTGATCGACTGAGCTGTCCTTCGAAAAGCTCCGCCTGCTTCACCCATTCATACAGCTGAGATGTCACTGATTCACAGACACTCTCTCGGTGTCATGGCCGGACCTATTGGCACGAGCGTGGTGGCGTATTGGGGCGACATTCGTATCTAACCGCTCGCGCTGGAAAGACATGCCACGCGCGTCGATCGCGGAAAACAAAACGACGCGCGTGGCACGTCGACTAAGGTTATTTGTCGAAAGACAGTTTCAGATCGCACCACGTCGCGTGCAGGGTAAAACAAAAGTATTATTAGTGAAAAAGTATGCTCTGATATGATTTAAATCAAATACAATTAATAGATTTTAATGTTTTTGGACTTCTGGCGATGATTTGGTGGAATTCAACCACTACGTGACGCCTTACGGCGAAATATAATGCTCCGTTCTAGCACGCGCATTTGTAAATTAATTTCTAGCGCAAACAGGTAAGAAATTCCGCGACAGCAGAACGCAAGCCCTTCTCGCGTTAACGAATACATTGTTGCGGCTGAGCATTATATTTCGCCGTAAGGCGTCACGTAGTGGTTGAATTCCACCAAATCATCGCCAGAAGTCCAAAAACATTAAAATCTATTAATTGTATTTGATTTAAATCATATCAGAGCATACTTTTTCACTAATAATACTTTTGTTTTACCCTGCACGCGACGTGGTGCGATCTGAAACTGTCTTTCGACAAATAACCTTGGTCGACGTGCCACGCGCGTCGTCTTTCTAGCGCGAGCGGTTAGATACGAATGTCGCCCCAATACGCCACCACGCTCGCGCCAATAGGTCCGGCCATGACACCGAGAGAGTGTCTGTGAATCAGTGACATCTCAGCTGTATGAATGGGTGAAGCAGGCGGAGCTCTTCGGAGGACAGCTCTGTCGATCAACTAACCTAGCTGCCTGGTCTAGACCAGTGGTCGGCAAACCGTGGCTCTTTGACCATATTTTTATTGCTCTTTGACAAATATTTTGGCTTGACCAAAACCATAATTTAGACCTTTCCTAAAAATGTTGGTCGTTGGAATATTAACCTGCCTGAGAAAAAGCTACACAGATACACAAAGATGATAGATTTTTAATTGTATTTTTTATCATTTCATGCTAAATTGTATTTTAATTATGCATACTCAAATTATGTTTCTAGAACGGGGGTCACTAAACGAGAGCCTGGACGTGTTTATAACTCTGGTTTTTAATATTTCATTTGAATTTCATCCACTCGATATAAATTCCTTTTAAAAATTGCTATAACTTTGTTTGTCGATACGTCGCCGTGAAAATATCAAATTTTGTTAGCATACAAAGGGTATAGCAGGATAAGGGGGTCAAAAGTGCCCTCCAACCGATTTCAATGGGGCCGGTCTCATTCGATAGATAATGCTCGGCGATTGATGTCTACAAATTTTTAACCCTGAATTTTGACCGGAAGGGTAGTTATGGGGAAAATTAAAAAAACAGGTTTTTGGCCCTTTTTCCCCATTTACTGAGGCGTAAAAAATCCAAATAAATTCTGACATATTTTACACGGTACCGGACATATTGGAGAATTTTTTCAGATTTTTCCGTCGATGTAGCTAAGCGTGAAAAATCGGCAAAGTCGAAAAAAACGGAAAAAAGAAGATTTCGTATCGAAATCTTCGAGGTACAACTTTTTGGTTTATATAGTAACAATCTAACACCTACGATTGTTATCCCCAATTTTTTTCAGATTTTTAAACCACCTGCGTCATTGTGAAAAAAATCGAAAACCGATTTTCGGGACGTATTTTGATCTAAAACGCAAGAAGTAATTGTTATTTTTCCATTATTTTGATAGAGTATGTTCATTTTGTGCTTTTCAATGTTTCTGCATACAAAGCAATGCAAAGGATTGAATTGATTCAATTATTCGTAAGCCACATACTTCCTTATCAGCTAAAAATACGAACGTTCTTTCAACAGCAGCGATGGCGCAGTCGGTAGAGTTCTTGGCTGCGGAACCTCTCGAAACTTTTTGTCGCCGGTTCGAGTCCCAATGAGGCAAAATAATTTTTTTTTTTTTTTTAATCATTCACTGCATAACAACAAATAATAATTATTTTTCAATTTTTCAATAGTTTTCAAACATTTTTAAATACTTATTCAATATGAAATATATGTAAAAATAATTATGGAGCATATTGTTTTTTTCATTGATTCGTCCTAGCCACATCTCGTTATTCTTTTGTACATTGAACGAATATTAGTTTACTGTAACGAATGCAAATATGTATTCAATATTAAAAGGATCCAATTGTATATTCTGATGAATTGTAATGAAGGTGATGTCTAACGGAAAGAAGCGTCTATTTCTTTTTAAACATTCTTATTTTTGTATTTACCGCTTCTCCATTTATGCAGAGATCATCCAAAATAGACAATGAATTGAAAGAAAGAAGGTATATTGGGATTTCGTCCGTTATAATAACTTTACTGTTTTTGTTAACCATAGGTTGTTGTTCGCACATTGCTGCAATAATATACTACCTGTCGCACGCACGGTATCTATCGACAATTGTTAGGGCTTCAGAGATATTGACAAAAATATTTAACAAAAACAGTAAAGTTATTATAACGGACGAAATCCCAATATACCTTCTTTCTTTCAATTCATTGTCTATTTTGGATGATCTCTGCATAAATGGAGAAGCGGTAAATACAAAAATAAGAATGTTTGAAAAGAAATAGACGCTTCTTTCCGTTAGACATCACCTTCATTACAATTCATCAGAATATACAATTGGATCCTTTTAATATTGAATACATATTTGCATTCGTTACAGTAAACTAATATTCGTTCAATGTACAAAAGAATAACGAGATGTGGCTAGGACGAATCAATGAAAAAAACAATATGCTCCATAATTATTTTTACATATATTTCATATTGAATAAGTATTTAAAAATGTTTAAAAACTATTGAAAAATTGAAAAATAATTATTATTTGTTGTTATGCAGTGAATGATTAAAAAAAAAAAAAAAATTATTTTGCCTCATTGGGACTCGAACCGGCGACAAAAAGTTTCGAGAGGTTCCGCAGCCAAGAACTCTACCGACTGCGCCATCGCTGCTGTTGAAAGAACGTTCGTATTTTTAGCTGATAAGGAAGTATGTGGCTTACGAATAATTGAATCAATTCAATCCTTTGCATTGCTTTGTATGCAGAAACATTGAAAAGCACAAAATGAACATACTCTATCAAAATAATGGAAAAATAACAATTACTTCTTGCGTTTTAGATCAAAATACGTCCCGAAAATCGGTTTTCGATTTTTTTCACAATGACGCAGGTGGTTTAAAAATCTGAAAAAAATTGGGGATAACAATCGTAGGTGTTAGATTGTTACTATATAAACCAAAAAGTTGTACCTCGAAGATTTCGATACGAAATCTTCTTTTTTCCGTTTTTTTCGACTTTGCCGATTTTTCACGCTTAGCTACATCGACGGAAAAATCTGAAAAAATTCTCCAATATGTCCGGTACCGTGTAAAATATGTCAGAATTTATTTGGATTTTTTACGCCTCAGTAAATGGGGAAAAAGGGCCAAAAACCTGTTTTTTTAATTTTCCCCATAACTACCCTTCCGGTCAAAATTCAGGGTTAAAAATTTGTAGACATCAATCGCCGAGCATTATCTATCGAATGAGACCGGCCCCATTGAAATCGGTTGAAGGGCACTTTTGACCCCCTTATCCTGCTATACCCTTTAAAGTGTATTTATAAACATGATTACTATCATTTAAACGTCTTTACAAAATCAACATTTACTTTTTAGATAATTGGCTCTTTGAATTAAAATTATTTTCGAAATTATCATATGTGGCTCTTCGTCTAAAAAGTTTGCCGACCCCTGCTCTAGGCGGTCGCGATGAGGCCATATCTCAATTCTCGATACTACAGACATTTGTTAAGCTAACGTTAATTAGTAATCATAAAATACATTGATTTATATCTAATCTCTAGTCCCTATCTTTATTAAGGTGGTGAAAATGCCTCCTTTTCGAACGAAATCTTTCGATGCAATTTTTCGGAGGCTAGGAAGTTGTCAATGATCTGCATTCGGTGTCCGGTTCGCTAAAGGGCTCCCCTGGGGAGACGAACATAAACATTTGCGTTTTTCTTACTGGTTCGGTGACCCAGTCCTCCATTTTCTAATTTCCTACAGCACGCCTCTACTTCTACTATTCGAGCCAGCAAGGATATCACGTGTGTTTCTTTCCGAAGTGTGCTTTCGAAGACCTGGAAGCTTGACTTCCTCAGCGAAAATTCAATCGCGCAGACACAATTAAAAGTTAATTTGCGAGAAAACGGTTCGTTTCTGAATCATGGGTTCCTCGCAGACCTTTTACCTACTGAAAGGAACCGCGGTGCCTGGGCCGGTGGAAGTCCTTCTGTTCCTAGGAAATGGGAAAAAAAGGTGTAGATTAGCAGCACACTGCGTTTCGCCCTGGACCTGTTCGTGGACTCGTCAGTAGGGCTGACCGAACAGGCCCTGCTCTAGACGCTGTGCCCCGGATGGGACGATGGTATCTATTGATCGATCATATACACTACCGTGCATAAGTATTTGGACACCCAATACGATCTTATTAAACTGTTTATATCTTCATTATATTTCGAGATTTTTAGATATAATTAATAGCAATAAATGTTACTACAGTATGGAAGATCCAGGATATTGTAATAATATTTGCATTAAATGATTAAAAATTATTAAACATTGCGTTCATCTATATGACCGCCTGTTTGGGCGATAACAGCAGCCACTACTCGCGGCTGTCTGGCAATAAGTTTTTTCATTGTTTCTTCCTGAATTTCATACCAGAATTTCATTCCTCAGTTTATAAGCACTAAAAGGCAATGACTTCAGGTGTCTCCATAAGATCAATTTTTGACCGATTTCAGTTGTTGTTTTTTCATTTATAATAAATGATGTCAAATATTAAGTTCATCGATATTTTTAAACCCTATATGGTTATCTGAGACAAGATCGGAAGCCAAAACTATGTTAGCGCATTTTACTTAAAGAATATTTCATGCATTTCTAACAATGAGGAAGTGTCCAAATACTTATGCACGGTAGTGTATATAGATACCGATCGTCGTTGAACAACTCCCGAGAGCGATCCATTGGTGGACACGAGGGTCTAGCGGACGATTCTGGAGCTAGGGGCGTAGGCATAATGGGGACCGGTAGATCGGTGGTGGTGGTGCTCGATAGGTCGTGCCGCCACACCTACGTAATAAGACGATTGCGATGAGCCAATAAAAAATATCAGCTATCCTTCCGCGAACTTTGTGGCGTTGTTTTTACAAATCTCCATCCAACCGAAAGTGTAGAGCAGCCCCTGAAAATCATGACAAATAATTTTGAAACTCCCTGTACATTCATCACATATTGACCCGTCAGAATATAATATCAGAATAATATCCTGATATGATAAGATCCGAATGAAAGAATGAGAATAATATGAATATAATATCAGAATAATTGCATTCTAGGAGCAACATATGGCAGAAGACATGGAAGACAAAGTAAATACTTTGAAGGAAATAACAGAAATCGAGCGTCGTCCAGGCATGCAACAGCCAAGAAAACAATTTTTAGATCCATTACCACCACTACAAATTCCAACAAAGATGAATTACGAATTTGGTCAAGGACGATATGGATCTAATGTACCGAACATTGGTCAAGCTTGGTCGGTAAGTCTAATCAGCGAAGTTAGTCAGGTGTAAGTTTATAGAAAAAAGAAATTATAACAGGAATGAAAAATAATGAAATATGTAAAAATGCTTTGTTATGTCCGAAACAAATTTAAGACTAACAAACGAGAGAACGGTAATGATTCCGTGGAAAACTGTGGTCAGCGATATAAGTCAATTTACGCACTATTCCAACGGACAAGACCGTTGGTCCGTTTTTGATTAGAGAACCGAATCTTTTTACACGGGACCGGACCCAAGAACGCGAAGTTGCGCAAAGGTATGAGGTTGAAGGTGAATGAAGGTTAAAGGTGGGAAAGGCTGATAGCCGAAGTGTAAAATATGAAGAAACTTACCTTTATTTTAACGGAGTTTATCCCAACCCTCGGAGTTGCAGTTCGTCGCTTGATCACAATATGCAGCACTCTTCCCAATTCTGACTCTACTTTCAATAACTGTTTAATATAAATCCTCACGTAATAATCTCGATAATCAACCTTTAATAATATCTTAGTGATAATTTAATAATGAAAGAACGAGCTATTCTAATCAACTACGGAAGAACTAATTGTAACGAAAAAGGCCCTCGCGCCCGAGTTTCCAAGGGTTTTATATCCCTTTCGCATTCCTACTCTATGGTTTAAAACTACGGGCGTCTAAATTGTGATTGGGTCTTGAGTCGAAAGAAGGAAGTCTAAATCATCTTACAGCGTTGGAATTTTGTGGCAGGGACAATCACCACCTCTGGTCTTGACCTCAGAACATAGTCTCATCGAGGGAATGAGAGAATTAGTCGTGGGATCGGTTAACCGCCAACTGCTTTTCGTGGTACCATGGTTTAGTCTACTCCTTGGACTCATTTTACCATTTTAACGCATGAACCATACTTTCTCGAGTCACCCCACTGTTAACAAAGAACATTTTGGGTTTCGTTTCTGTTACTCGCTCTTAAATTATGGAATTTGTTTCTAAATGTTCATGGGAGATAGAATAAGGTTTGTTACGGACATAACAGAATCATATAATATAAATGAGGTGCTTAAACAAACAGATGGAAAATTGCGACTATCCGCTAAGCAACTTTAATCTGAATCGCTCATGCAGAATAATACGTGGATATTAGTGAATCTGCGAAAAGGGAAAAATGTATTTTATAATCTATGGGTGCTTAAATTAAAAAGGAAACAGGATGGAACCATCGAGAGATATGAAGCTAGATAGGTCGTACGCGGTAACGAAAAAAGAGAGGGTATTGATTACAATGAAGTATTTGCTCCGATAGCAAGGTATGAAACAATACGGACAGTTTTAGCAGCATGTGTATGTACAGCGCGAGATGCACGTCCACCAGGTGGACGTTGTTACAGCGCATACTCAAGGAGACTTAACTGACGAAATCTTCATGGGGCAACCTGAAGCGTTTATTAAAGAACGGCAAGAAAACATTGTATGCCTACTCCAAAGACCATTGTATAGGTTGAAAAAGACGGGTCGACAATGGTACAATAAGTTAGATAGTTTTCTGAATGGTATTGGTATAAAGGGGACTGACATAGATCCTTGTGTATATGCGAATGTGGAAGAAAGCAGTGACGTAATTATAATAGTTTATGTAGACGATATGCTGATAGCTTCAAAGGATATTGGAAAACTAAATCGCAGAAAGGAGCTGTTAAAGCGAAATTTTAAGAAATATGATTTAAGTAAATTAAGTGATCTCTTGAGCACAAACGTTACAAGAAATGGAGCGACAGGAAGCATGCGACTGAGCCAAGAAAGGCACGCAAAAGATCTCTTAAAGATATTTGACATGATTGATTGATAATCAATAACGGCACCTATTGAGTCTAACATTAAACTAACAAAGGAAATGAAACTAGAAACACAAAAGGAAAGGCAAGAAATGCAGGACAAGCCATACAGGAAAGTTGTCGGTGGTTTAATATATACGTCAAAAGCAACTCATTCTGATCTGTGAATTATGTAATAGTGTAGGTCAGAGGTGCAGCAATTTGCACGCCAGAGCCGTCCTTGGAGGAGCTCCGCCTGCTACTCCTTCCCGTGCACTTGTGAGCTCGCTGATTGCTTCGCCTTTCATTTACCAGGCGCGGACCTATTAGCACAAGCCCGGAGGCGCATTGGGGCGACAATCACAGTTAATCACTCGCGCTGGAAAAATGTGCCACACACATCGGTCACGGAGATCAAAACGACGTGCGTAGCACGTCGACTACGGCTATTTGTTGAAGAACAGTTTCAGATTACACCACGTCGAGTGTAGGGTATAGCAAAAATGTTGTTAGTGAAAAAGTATGCTCATATATGTCTTAAATCAAATAGGATTAAAGCATTTAATGTTTTTAGACTTCTAGCGCTGGTTTTGACGAAATCGGTCACTACGTTACGCCTTACGGCGACATAGCGTTACGCTCTCGCACGTACAATTGTAAATTAATTTCCAGCGTAAATAGTTAAAAAACTCCGCGACAGTAGATCACCGGGCTTTCTCGCGTCAAAGAATACATTGTTGTAACCGCGGCCGCCTTGGCGATACATTTTACAATCCTGCCTAGTCTTTACTTTGAACGCGATTTTTCGACAATGATTATGCAGAAAAGGACATCGATAGAGGGGATACGACTGCAAAAAAAAAACGCATTGGCAATAGTACCCCATGGGTGATGTAGAAACCTATTAAAACTTTGCTGGCAGGAGTCTACGCAGGATTGTAAAATATATCGCCAAGACGGCCGCGACCGCACCATGTATTCTTTAACGCAAGAAGGCCCTGCGTTCTGTTGTCGCGGAGTTTCTTAACTATTTGCGCTGGATATTAATTTACAAATGCGCGTGCCAGAACATAGCATTATATTTCGCCATAACGCGTCACGTACTAGTCCAATTTGACGAAAGCCATCGTCAGAAGTCCAAAAACAGTAAAATCTATTAATCGTACTTGATTAAAGACATATCTGAGCATACTTTTTCACTAATAATACTTTTGTTTTACCCTGCACGCGACGTGGTGCGATCTGTAACTGTTCTTCGACAAATAACTTTACTCGACGTATCATGCAGGTCGTTTTGTTTTCCGTGATCGGCGCGCGTGGCATGTCCTTCGAGCGCGAGCGGTTAGACGCGAATGTCGCCCCAATACGCCAACACGCTCGTGCCAATAGATCCAAACCTGGCAAGTGAAAGGCAAATCAATCAGAGAGCTCTCGAGCGCACGGGAAGGAGAAGCAGGCGGAGCTCTTCCAAGGACAGCCCTGGCGATCAAATAAACGGCTTCCCTGCCATAGGTGTAGACAGAAATGGAGCGTGCATATATAGACATTGGAATACACACGTGGATAATGTTAGTACTATGATTATCATGATATGAGTGGCTTGGAACCCAGATAAAACTATGCAATCGGCCCTAAGCGAAATGACCATAATATTGTATCTCAAGCTCAAACACAGAAGGATATATGTAAACGTAATACTGACTATGAACAGCGAATACTTATGCAAACAAACATATTTAAAATATTCATGACTTTCGAAAATTTATCAGTTATTTCATTTTCAGAGGAGTGGACCACACACACGGGAATACATGCTGCATTAATGAATTAATGAATCGATAAATCATAGCTTGAAAAACGGCAAATACCTTAGGAATTCATTGGACTGAATTGGTAAGTCACCCGAACAGCCAAAATCGCAAGATTTTATGAAAATCACATTCAGCGGAAAAGAGTAAGACTCATTTCTATTCTTGTCTTCTGATCTTAATATGCGTAGTCCTTATATAATTAAAAGATCATGATTTTCTTTTCAAGTTATCCACTGGTAAAACTTTTCGGTAGATTTCAATTGCTGTATTAAGTTTCAATTGCCGTCTAATTTCGTCATTTACGATTTGTCAATATAACTAAAAGTCAATAATCGAGTGCTATCAAAAGAAATGATTGTATCAGAATAAGTTGCTGCATCAAATAATTTGCGTGATAAAAAACATTAAATATATATTTTCTTAATTCGTTAAAATATGCGCAAATCTAATTTCATAGGCAACTCAACAGAATATATCTGTTGTAGTTAATAATGATGTAATTCCAACACTATTTTCAAAGGCATCAACACGAATAACCTAATTGGACTTTGGTGTTACTGTGCGGAGGAGATACAGGTGCAAAATGCCATGCAAATTATTAACTTGGAATGTCAAATACAGACAGCTGCCGTGTTTTAAGTCCATCTTCTATTTCAGTATATCTTTGTAACAAAATGAAAGGAAAAATGATTAATGTTTTACAGTAAAATACAACTATATTTACATTAATTTTTGGTAATCCTGGTAAGTTTATGTATGTATACGGTAAATCAGTTATTTTCAAAAAGTAACTTTACACGTAAAGCACAGCTGCTATATTCATTATTGCCTGTTTCTTGTTCATTTAATGTGTTAGATCTCTTAAATGCTGTCCTAACAATAAGATAAATTCATTTTACATTTGATTTGTTTGCTTCAATTTTTGTCTTCATATATTTATGTACCAGATAATGATCAATAGTGTTTTTCAATTGTCGTCATATTCGCCAATCCGTACATATGATTATTTTCGTCTTTTTTTATCTTTATATTAATGTCAGTCTGTGACTACAATCTATCATTCTGAATAATGTTTTCCTCTTTCTTGTTAAATTTCCATGCCTAAAATAGTTTCTACTTCTCCAAAATCTTTCATATGTATTTCTATTCCTATATCATCATTGGTATTCATAACGTGAACGATGTTTACACTCTGTTGCTGCTAATCGAACTTTATACATCTCTTCTGTTATATTAGGATACTGTTTCGCCCTTTTACAGACAAGTCCATCTATGAGGCACATGCAAAGATTGCCAGGGCGAATTTCACATGCGACCTTCTATAAATTACATTGTGAGAAATAAAACGTCGAGTTTTCCAAGGAAAGTTCTAATATATCATATTTTCAAATTTGGACGATATGGAATGGCATAGAGTTTCAGTGTAATAAAATATTTAATAATTAACAATGTAAACATTTACATCTATATTTGTATTTGTATTTGGGTTGGTATTTGCATTTGTATTTGTATTTGTATTTATATTTATACTATTTAAATTATTTTCTATGATAACATCTAATAATAGCACTGATAACGGACATTAGAGATATATGAAGAAGCGCGAGGGAAAGTAACTTGAGAATAAAGGAACGATAATCTGGATGTAAACTCACGGGGCCGATGCATAGGTTCCTGGCAGTTTTCGTATATATACCGCAGGTCGATGAATTGACTCGCTGGCAGCCAAAAGGTTAATATAACAGAACAGTACGTATGCGAACTCATCGGGAAATCGGCAGTTTGCATGAGCGAATTTCCATCCACATAAGAGGAATTCACCGATTGTTCCCATTATTTATGATTTATCGTTCACATAACTGAAGTTCTTGTTCAGAAAACTGGATTCAATCGTACCTTCTACACTGACACATTAAATATCGTTTTCTTTAATAAAAGTCTTAAATTATGCTTGGAAATAAGATTACAAAAACAATGCAATGAAACATAAGGTAATTAATTCTGTATTTTATAAACATTGTTATTATTCAGTAGAGGAGGGTAAATTACCTGCATACGAGACGCGTCCTTGGAGGACAGCCGCTTACTTTTCGGATTGCACGTCTTGTACACCGCGAATCTCGTAGTAATCGACGCTGCACAGTGGTCAATTTCGCTGAAATCTTGACCAAAAGTCCTAAAACTTTTTCCTTCATAAGTGAAATCTAACAATTGCATCTCACTTATGACATATCAGAGCAAATGCTTTTACTAATACAACTTTTTTTACACAATACTCTTAGAGATCTGAAAGTTAATACATTTACATATAATGTAATGTTTCTGCGCCGGAACTAAAATTACGATTTTGATGTACTATAAACGTATGATCCGTTTATTTCTCCATTGGTAGCTATCTGACATGCTTTAAATTTAAAGTATATCGGTTTCATTTTTTTATTTAACACTTTACAGCTGTTATGAAGAAAATATGACATCCATGCATTTTTTCTCCTTTCCTAAGGAAATAGTTAAAAGGTTGACTTCGTTTGGTGTTAATTTTGTTTTAAATAAAGTTTGAAGCTTTCTGAAGAAAAGTCTATCGGTTCCAGCTGCTACTTTCTACTACTCTTCGAGTTATTAACAATTGTTGGTTGCGCGCGCCTTTCGTATGGCAGCGCATTTATATGCATAGGATGGGAGTACCGAATTTTACTTATTGATATATTGTATCCGTCATTTTATTTATGAAAATGTTGAGTTCTGATTGGTAATCAGTAACCTAAATAATGCTAATGTAGGAATTAAACGGAAAAAATCAAGAATGTTTATTTTAATTAACAGCAAATCGAATATTAATATAACACAAAACAAAACGAGACAAATTATATAATAGATAACGACGCAAAACAACTCGGACTACACAAACAACTCAATTATTAATCTCTCTCGCACAATTCTCTCTCGGATCTCACAGAAGTCTCTCAGAAGTCTCTCGGAAGTCTCTCCCGTAATTCTCAATCGCACATATCTTTATAACATTCACACGGCATACTCGTTCAACACTCGCACTCTCGTCATCAGCTGTTTGCCATAGTGATAACCGATCGATAGCTCCGGGGTCGTTGGCCTTTAAAGACAAATGAAGATCCTGTTCCCGGAAGCTTCTCGATGGTTTTACACTTCAGGGCAAACAACTGATACGCTACATTCATAACTAGAAATCCATTCATACCACACTAATATGTCAATTTTCGGCTAAATTGGAGCTGTTTTGATATTTTGGCCAGGATTTTAGCGGAATCGACGACTGTGTGCCGACATGCGCGAGCCTTGTGCAACGGTAAGTGGTATCGCATTGGGGCGACATTGGTATTAATAGGTTTCCACATCACCCAATGAGTTACTATTACCAATGCGTTTTGTTTTTTGCAGTGGTATCCCCTGTAGGCCTGTTCTACTGTATCGATGACCTTTTCTGTTGAATCACCCGTGTAAAATCGCGTTAAACAATAAATTACGAAAATACGTTTATATTTTACCAAATTTAAAGTCAAAATTGAAAATGGAAAATACAGAACCACCCTTGGACACTAATCGGTTCTTGTAGTTGATGACACTCTTCAAAAATTCCAGACAAGTTTATCAAAATGCTCTGCAGTGGTAACGGATGGTGCGAAAGCCATGGCAAGTACTAAAACAGGGCTGCACGGACAATTTAAAAGTCACGATTTCAATTTCTCAATGAGACGTCGTATCATTCATCAGGAAACGTTATGCTGGAGAGATATAAAATTATCTTTCGCCATGAAGGAGGTTGCAAAGATAATCAATTTTATTAAAGGCGAAAATAAATTTTCATATCACAGTAAATATTATTGTGAAGTACACTGGCTCGGTGCAGCGGAATGTTTATCTAAATTCTTTGTTATAAGAGAAGAGGTCATCCTTTTCTTTCAAGAACAGCCGATTTGTAATTCAGAATATGAGTTTCCTTTGCCAACTCGCATTTATTGTAAATATCAGCAATCACTTAAAACCATTAAATTTAAAATTTCAAAAACCCAGCCAAAATATTTTACAATGATGTAATCACGCCGATTCGTTCTGTAGAGAACTGATAGTTCATCAAAATCATTTATATGAAAATAGTTTTATCTTCCTCCCAACATGTCCCTTGACCCCCTTCATCGTAGAATCGAAGAACAAACCATCCAGTATAAAAAAGAATTGAGCGATCTTCAGCACAACATTTCATTGAAAACGAGGGGAGAAAATGATGTCGAATTTGTCAAAATACTGAAAGAACCGACGTAACCTAATCTTATAATTAGGGATCTCCGGCTCTGAATTTTCTCAGTATTCGGATCAACATATTTGTGTAAATGTTCGTCTTCGAACATGCATAGCATTAAGGCAGAATAATGCACACTGTTGTGATGGTCACACTGGTCGATGTAAAATTGAAAAGTATTTTTGTAATCTATTTTTTAACGCGAATTTTCACCGGTCATTCAACAAGAAGGGTCATCGATACAGCGGAATAGAACAACAGCGCATACCGCTGCTAAAAAAGAACGAATTGTTAATAGTACCCCATGGGTGACGTGGATAGCTATTATGTACATAATACGAATATCGCCTCCTGCGCCACCACGCGCGTTGCACAGGGTTTGCGATTAGCAGCGTCAAACACTATGGGATCCGCGGGATCCAAACGTGCGGCCGGAAGAAATAATCGAGGTTCCCCCAAGGATGCGTCTCGCGTGCAGTTAATTTGCTCCCCTGATTCGGTATGTGAAATAAACATCGACTTCCTTGGTAAAATACAGATCCTGACTTTCCTCTTCTGTGGCTTATATTTTGTATGAATTGTTTTGTCCATTATTTCATCATCATTTAAGATTTCAATGCCAAAGTCGTTATCAGCCTTTTGAACACTGTTGAATATCCTTAGTATCGCAACCTCTGCAACACGAAATGTATATTGTTATTTCATGGACGTTTGTTGTTTTCATTCCCTCATTCATAATATTGGCATCATCTTTCTCAGACAGTAGTTCTTTTCAAGCTCTGTAAAGATTAATTACTGTAATATAATTTCATGCATCGGTTACCAAGAAGGAAGAATTTTTTTGTGGTCAAGATTTCCAATTCTCGTGATCACCTTGTCCGATATAAACTTATTTTATCAGCACGCTGCAGCGTCGCAAATAAATTCTTATGAATATTTGTCTTTCTTTATTAGAGTACCAAGCAGCTTTTTTTAGTGATTCAGCAGCTTCTGCATTAGCAGAAACTTTTTCCATGCCGTTAATTGCAATTCCTCGAGCAGTCGGTACTGCCTGGAAAACCATTTGCTCGAGATAGTTTTTCATTCACTATATCGGCCATCAAGGGCACATTGCTGTGTATTGGGTACGTTATTTGGTTTTATCAGTAATATATTAGGTCTACCGGAAAGTGCTGTTGTTGAAGCTCAAACTTTATATAAACTTGGAACAGAGGCAATTTATTAATAAAACATAATATAATTCAATATTTAATGTATGACATTTGCCATATTACATTTCTATAGTTATAACAAAAAACAATACAATGTTAACATGTGAATATATCTCGGATTACAGGGCTGTATCCTCAACAGCTGTCCATTTCAGAATTAAAGGAAAATAGTGCATTTACAATACATTTATACATATTTATCATACATATACACACCTCCCTTGCCCCTAATCGTATTTTCCCTTGTTTTGTACACAACCGTAGAACAAGGCATGACTAGGGAGATTTGTTGAAGCAAAAAACGTGCTCCATATTTATTCTTATATAGCATTTATATTTTTCAAATAATTACACATATTCGTAACAATTTTTTCAACGATCGCTTATTATTCAGAGGTAACAATTAATTTTTCAAAAATGACAAAAGGTAATTAGACTTTTGAGACACGAACTTACGACAAAAAGTTGTACAACATTTTCACAGACAGATAGTCGAACTACTCCATCATTGCCGTCGAAGAGCATACAATTTACAATTAATTCAATTAACTCGATTCTCTTTATTTATACGTAATAGCGTACAGTTGAGTGCAGAAACATGAAAAAGCGGAAGCCGAACATACTGTATTAAAAGAATGCAAAAATAAAAATTACTGATTGTGTTTCCGCTCGAATAGCGTGGTAATAATCGGGTTTTGATTTCGCTAGCTGCGTTGCGCTACATAAAATAAAAAATTTATAAAAAAATTGAGAATAACAACCAATACATCAGATTGCAGTTCTCAGAATAAGTAAAGCCCGGTCTGAAAATTTCAATATGAAATATACATTTTTTAATATTTTTACAGTTTTTATTTTCTCCCACGTAGGGTTTTCAACGGAAAAGCTTGGAAAAAAGCATAACAGGTGCTGTCGTATCGAGATTGCCAACACAAAGCCGGTATTTCGAAATTGGCCCATAACTACCTCCTGATCAAAATATAGAACTGATATTTCGTACATAACGTTCTTTTTTTGGTGACCCATTAAATCAATTATCACTCATCGCTTTTGTTTCAAGGGATCTCTTTTGTTACCCTGATCCTGCTGTACCCTTTGTATACTTATACCTAGGATATACAATTTATTTTCCATTTTCGATCTATTTTCACTTGCCTCATGTTTTTTAAGAAATTTTCTAGTTTCACTTCAAATTAGTTGTCTTCTTTCACTGTTTCCCAACATTATTTCTCTCTTTTCGTTCTCCAGCATATAAATACAGGGTGCGGACGAATAACATGTACAAACGTAAATAATAAGATTGTGCAACTTTTATTACACAGGTAAACTGTCTGTTAAAGAACATACAATTTGAAAAAATATATTTTTGATGTCCTCTGATTACCGAGCTATCCTAGGAACTACATTCCCAGCCCTCACCTATGAGGAGTATTTTCGCTCTCTCAATATGGACGACGGTCGATAAAAAAAATGCATATCAAATATGTTTTCGAGAATTACATCTGACGTAAGTTTCATGAAAATTGACGAATACGGGATCGGTATGTTGCCCTTTTAACTGTACCAGCATACGTACGCAGCAGATTTTCAAACTCGATTTTCTCGAAAGCTAACCCGCAAATTAAACAATTTTATTTTATATTGTGTTCTTATTTTTTTATAAGGAAGAACCTTGTGTGCGTTTGTACATATAATACCGCTCACCCTATATTTATATGTATGCATATAATATACTCTGTATTGAACCCATAAAACTTGTTGCTCGTGAGTAAACTAGCCACACCATACTTTGAGCATTCTGTGGAATGTTTGTTATTCGTCTGCTTCCGTGCGCCCATTGATTTATGGTTTATAGGGTTATCAGTTGTCGTCATTACCACTTTGTCTTTACCATAATCGTGTCTAATTTCTCCCCAATTATTTTTTCTTTAACATTGATTTTATTATCCCCTTCCTTGAGAAGACTTCTTTTATATCAATGTCATATCCATGGATTTATGGTATTTAATGCATTTTGTCTTTCCAGAACGCTCGTTGGTCACATTATTCTATTTTCCATTATGATAATCATGTATATTACTCTTCATCTTTTCTGTTACTTTTCGCCTTTCGAATGTCAGATATAAATTCTCAATTCATATTTTTGTATAGTTCTTCTTAATTATACATATCGATTTTTCAAACTTAAGTTTCATCTCTGTTCATAAATTCACCAACGGTCTCTTCTTTCTTCATTAATGAATTTGTCAACTCACCTAATGTTATGGCCTTCACTTGTTCAGATTCAGCTGCCATATTATACGATCTTGAGCATACTCTCATAATTCATCTACATTTCTGTAGAAAATAAGGATTTCGATTTGAGTGGGAAACTGTCCTTTTCTCAATAACAATTAAATGTACGCATTAACAACGTATGTACAGGAGAATTAATAACTATTACAATTAAACAACAGCAACACAATTCGCATCACGCGACACCGTCTTACAACTCTTACACCGTACAAGTCCAAAGCAACTAGAAACTCCGGATTGCAACACACAACATACAACTCAAAAGCTAGACTGCCATCTACCACGTACAGGTTGTTTCAAAATGATTTGTCAAGAAGTACTAGGGGTTATTCTACACGTTTGTATCGTTGGACATTTGCAAAAGAAGGAGGTGCAAAATGCGCGAAACGGTTGCAAATTGAAATCAAATGTTGTTATTGGTTCATCGCATTTGTCTTGTTGCGTAGGTAAAATGTCAGAGAGGATTCTTGGGTCAGAAATGAACCGTTTTTTTGCAAATTATTGTTAAAGTTGCTGTTCCGTGATGTGCTTTCTGATCAGTGGGGCAACGTTTGGGGACGGATGCAGAAAAAAGGAGCGCACGCATTACCTTTATTGGATGAACTATCTACTAACATATCTACTATTTCAAAAACATAAACACTGTGGCAGCGGTACACTGGTCTCAAATATGGGTGACAATGTCATCCAGGCAGTAAGAAAAGCGCATACGTTCTTGTTCTTTTCTCCATGAAGGCCCTTAAGAGGACCCGAAGCCAATCGCAGATCATTGACATTTTCCTAGCTTGCCAAATGTTTCATCAAAATATCTGATTCTATAAGGAGTCAGCGAAGAAAATTGCAACCGTATGGTTCCGAAAAATCTTTAACCGGTCGACTGCCAGAATATTTCATTGGTGTCGCGGTTTATGATCCTATTGTCCCCCGTAAATTTTCAAATTTTAGGAAAATGCTAATGATCTGTAATCGGTTCGGCTCCTCTCAAGGGTCTTCCCGGAGGGAAGAATAGGAACACGTGTGTTTTTCTTACTCGCTGGATGACCTCGTCGCGCGTATTTGAGGTCCGTGTAGCGGTGCCACTGTGTTTACATTTTAGAAATAGTAGATGTGACACTTCAGCCAATAAGGACAATTCATATACTTCATTTCTCTATATGTCAGTCCATGAAGATTGTCCCACCGATCAGAAAGCCAATCACGGAACTGCAACTGTAGCTTTAATTTGCAAAAAAACTCTTAGACATTTTACCTACGCAACAAGACGTATGTGATGAGCCGCTCGCACTCGCACTCGCATTCGTTACTTTTTTGAATGGTCAGGGCCTAGTAGGAGATAGTGGTCAGTAGCTGGACAAATCGGACCCAACCACACTTGCACCATCGCACCCCTTTGTCGTTCTTAAAGTTACACTCTTGAAGACTTTCCCGGCACTACATTTCTTTCATTGTAACATCCCAATATTTGCTTTTATCAAAGTACATATCATAATCGTTCTTACAGCATGATTATTATCTTCCCATTCATCTCATACTTGAAATTTATCTCTATAATTTCCTTCTCTCCCTCAAGATTTCTTAGGTGGCTTGACCTCTATCATGTTTTTTTTGTTGCCAGTCCCTTTATTCCCTTTATTTGCTCATTCCTCAGAAATGTAGTTTTTATCATCAAATCACTTCACGCTAGTTAAATTCTACCTTCTGATTATGACATTTCTCATTATGAATATGAAGGTTTACCGTATAACTGTGCTTTTTTACAAATGCATGCACCTCCCGTTTGTTTGCACAATAATGTGATTGTAATGATCATCCAAATCTTATTTTTTCACGTACGTTTTTATTTGCATTTCAAGGTGTCACTTTTACTTCTCGTCCTTCTTCTCTATCGCTATTTCTATGCATTTATACGCTCTTGCTTATGTGTTCTTACTTGTTATAAACATTTAAAATAAAAGTAATACAATGAGAACCAATAATTAATCCATAATTGAACGGTAGACCATTTAAACATAAACATGTGCAATATGCATAACAGTAATTCTTGAAACATCTTATTGTTAGTTCAAATAGCTTGCAATTAGCTTTGCCTGCACGCTGTTTATCAAAATTAAGGAAAAACCTACTAGAAGTGCCAGGATAATAAAAAGTATTATTTTTAGGAAATCATGAATATCTCAAATCGTAATGGATATAGCGGTTACTAATATGAATTACTTTTGATATACTATTTTCTAATTGCTGTCTATGTTTGATTGTCACGAATAACATACATGATTTTTCGTTCGATTCTTTACATCGTATTATGAACTTTCCAGACTATCTTTCCATGTATGTCTTACAGTAAAGTTACCCTTAATCAGTGCCCTGGTTTTCTCCGCATTGCTTAAACTTTGACAATAACATAGAAAGACTAATAATATTTTGGAAATTTTAATAATATATATTGACTTAAGTTAAGAATTTATAAAACATTCTTCGATAGTATATTAAATTATACGAAAGACAATAATTATTCTTAAGGTACAGCTAACACCTACAATCGGTATTATTATCGGTAATATTAAATACAAAACAATTACTTCACAATTTTAAGATGAAACATTTGGGATACTGCAAAAATGTATGCTAAACATCTTATATAAAAGTGAAGGTTTCCCTGTACCGATTAAAGGTGTGAACTATTCTACTTTCGAACCCTTAAGTGAATTTACAATGTACTTGTTGATAAATATATGGGGTAACACTCAGCATGATTTTTGAACTTAACAACGAATGCAAAGAAAAACATTCAAGCATTTACATTTATCTGGCTATTTTTAATGCATTTTGTGTAACTTCCTATAACAGTACTATAATATTACTACCCCTTGCAATTAGATATAAGTTTTACTCACTGTCTTTTATATATTGATTATAATATGGCGTAAGCTACTGTTTATCTCTTTAACAGTTGTAATACTTATAAAACAGGTGTATTTAAGTTACTTATTAAATCTTGGTTTTTAAGTTAATAAATACCAAGGTGGGGCATGTAAATAATATTACTTTGATATTTCTTCGAGTATTAATTTTAACGAAAGTATGTTTAAGCAACTGCTATGATATCTAATTGCGAGAAGGCTATATTCATATATTTCTTTATTTCTCCTTATTGCAATGACTTAATGTGTATTCAACTTTTTTAAAAATAAAAAAGTTGATCAATATATTGTCTATGAATGTCAATATCTTCTGAAACATAAAAAAACAACAGCAAACAAGGGAAAATAACATTTGTCCTTTAGCAAACGATTATCGTCGACGAACTATTATTCTACGAACTTCCTAAACAATTATCATACCTACTTATATGAAGCATCTGTTCCGTTTCAATGTGTTAATGGTAGAACTGTTCACTGTCCCCCAATGAATGTATATTGTTATATATTATAAATACACGTATAAATTTCATTATTAAAAAAATGAACGGGACAATTTAAAGTATAGAAATGATAAGAAAAATTGGAATGTACGAAAGAAAAAGGCACTGTGCTGCTTTTCTGGAATAGACAGTTTTCGTTAAACTTACCGTTTACGAAATTATCGAAGCGTTTTTAACTATAATACATGGCTCACTATTTATATATACTCTTATTTCTTACTATTTCTTGGTGACATTACATCTTATGAATTCGAGTTTAACGTACGAACAATGCAGCCTATGAAATATTTTCAAAATGAAAGTTTTTCATAATACTCATGACTGTTCACTTTCATTCTATGGTTTCTAGTTGCATTATTATACATAAGCGATATTTAAAACGTTAGTCCACTTTAAAAAATACATTTACCCCCATAAAGGTCAAAGTGATTTAATGTTATAGTAACAATCATTCCGAAAGTTACAAATCAACAGTTCTCGCGTGTTACCTCTTCTGTTATATTGTAAAAAAATTATTTTATCAAGCAGTAGATTGAAAAATACATTTTCTGCTTTATGTCAGATATTGCGCCACCATAAATAGAAAAATATAAACGTAATCAGAAATTGATTATTTTGTAATACTTTTCGAAGTAATTTTCTGTACCATGGGAAAAAATTGCATTCTTTTGATTATAATGCAAAAATAATTGCTGAGACATTATACAGAAAATATTTTAACTGTTTGCGAGTAATAATATTTTAAATTTTGCAAATAAATAATAAACGCTTAAGGGTTCGAGCAAAGACAATAAATATAAGCATCTGTTGTAAACATGTAACTGACGTCAAGTAGGGTAAAGATAGATATTTATGCGGCTTAATTCATATTTCGTCGTGAGGGCTAATCACTTTCAGCTCCTCTGATGCGTACAAATTGACGATTTCTGAATAATTATAATAATTGGTTTGATACCGACCATGGTTATAAAACCTAATTATAAATATTTCTTATTTATGCAAATATATGTAAATGCGGTATCTATATACGTATGCATATTACTATACACAGGTATGCGTACACACATTACACGCGCATGCATATAGACATATCAAAATACATAAATATCATATAACTGCTTTTATTAATTGATGCATCTATAATACTATATATACATATATTAAAGATTGAGTTCAAATATTAGAGTTTTAGCTAATATTCGTTGTCAAAGATTCAGTGCCTGAAATCCCAAACCAGAGACTGGCCATCAAAACGTTGAATAAACACTAGAATGGTTCATTTATTGTCTTAATTGTTTCAGCGGTCTTTTCTTATTTAAAATTCTTATAAAGATATTATTAAAATAAAGTTTGATAAATGATCTGGAAAAAGTAGCTTTTAATTTTGAAAATTTCTTTGTTATAATGGAAATATTCTAATGCCGTAGACCAGTTATCGTCAGATAATTCTCATTTCTTTACCATTTATTTAAATGAAAATAATCATATCTAAAATAAAGTTTTCAAGTCTCAAAAGTCAAGAATTTATTATTTTTATTCGTCTTATTCTATTCATCATATTCTGTGAAAAAAAAATTGAAAATACATATGTTATAAATGTATTAGTAATGTCCATATAAGTTTGCAGTAAAGAAACTTTCAAATCAGGAAAAAATTGATAAACTAGAATAGAATACCAAGAAATGAAATACTTCCTGTAAGCTCTCATGCTCAATATTAGCCGGACATGTAATAACTAGTGTGTGCTTGGAATATTGTTAAATTTGTATAACAATAATAATGATTTTCGAAAATATATCTTGACATTACGTAATCAATTAGGTAAGGTTACAATTACTTGTTATACCCAAACTTGAATTGTTCTATTATATTTAGACAGATATCTAGACTTCACTATTATTTATTAATATTACTAATTATTGTTAACTATCGCCAACTACTATTTTGAAATCCTTAAGGGGTCTATACATCGTAAAAGAATGCGAGTTGTTACAATCTGAAACTGTTCTTCGACAAATAACCTTGGTTGACGTGTCACGCACGTCGTTTTGTTTTCCGCGAACGACGCGCATGCGTCTTTCTAGTGCGAGCGGTTAGATACGAATGTCGCCCAAATACGCCACCACGCTCGTGCCAATAGGTCCGGTCGTGACACCGAGAGAGTGTTTGTGAATCAGTGACATCTCAGCTATATGGAGTGAGGTAGGCGGTGTTTCTCCAAGGACGGCTCTGGCGATCAAATAAACGGCTTCCCTGGTCTAAATAACCAGTAATCTCGTTGACAAGGTACATCACAAGGATGTGCGAAAAATATAATGCCAAATGCTTACAATTCATCGGCCTGCCTAACGGGGCTTCTCTTGTTGTTAGAACTATGCCCAACCTACACTAATTTATCTTCTCATTATAAGCACCTAAATTAAATTAATCTCTTCGAGGGCGAGTACCCTGTTATGCACACTTCACACTGGGTACTCGTCCACGAAGGGTCTGCTTTAATTTAGGAACCTCTAACAAAGAGATAAATTAGTGCTGGTTGAGCACAGTTTTAAGTAAGGACCACCATAGGGTAGCCTGATTAACAATAAACTTTGGAATTATATTTCTAATTCATCCTCGTGAAATACCTTTCCAACGAGTCCACCCGTTATAAAGAATTTGCCGGCCACCGTAGTGCGTATGCCGAAACAGTAAATGCACGGATGTGCACGTATAGGCAAAATTCAATGTAGTAGTAGTAGCAATTATTTGCCCATATCACGAAAGCTAAACCGATTGGGGGTTACATGTATAGGAAACAATTGCTCAGAATCATGATTCTGACAACATATCCAAAAATCATTGAAATCGGAGAGGTGGGTCCTTTTCTGTATAATTGCCACAAAAATTTAGATAAACTAATTTATATACATGTAGTTCGCATTATAACCAGCAGTTTAATATTGTAATTGAAAAGTGCAAAGTTTGTTCTCATTCAATGACAACGGTTGTACGTATATTCTGTTGGAAGAATTATTGTATTATATGTAGTGTTTGTTCAGGGTAAATCAAACAACGCAGTTCTATAAATCCATTTGTTTAGAATACTGAAAGGAAATGGAATTCTAAGCTCAGATTTATCATCAATGAAACATCGTCTAGTAGCAAATGTTCGTTATCTCCTTTTAACTCTTATGTTTGTAAATGAATGTGAACAAATGGAATCGTTACGGAATGTAGAGAAAGTTTTGCTATTTTGAGTCAGATAGAAAAGATGTGTGAAGCTGTTAATTATGTATATACAAATTATTATTAGATATATTTCTGACTTTTTCCTTATTCATTTGTGTATACCTATAACATATTTCTTACAAATTCATCCTGTTACCAAAAGAAGTTCCAACTTTAGTTTCTCTTAAGAAATTGTGTTAAATTGTTAGTTTGTATCATTTAATAAACGCGAAATCAAGTTTTATGCCTGTTTTTCCCCTTCCCGATCAAAATAATAACTTTTCGTTCAGTTGGATTTCTTTTAGAATATAGCCAGTATAAATATTACGTGGCCGGTATAATTTCGATACATGAGTCATTTATTTTGAAAATGGCAAAAGTCACTTTACCATACTAAAAAATGGTGTTTTTTAATGACGTTTCCTCACTTGCTTTGATGTGGATCATTCATTCTCTTCGTCATGCATTCGGATTTGAATGTGTGGCTTTTTCGGAGAGTAGCGTGTTAGAATCGAAAATATGTGTGAACGAGGGATGTTCCATCCGTCTGGCGAATCAGACCCGAACACTTGTCGCGCGTCATCAGAATTGCTGCGATATGTGGACTGTCGTAATCAGAATATATGTATTACTGAACTATTTTTATTGTTCGCGCAAAAAGTGTTATTATTTCTATAGGTCGATCAGCTTGGCACTTTTCAGTACTGAACCGAAGAAGCGCGATCGCACTGTTTGCCACTCAAACGGTTAAATACGTTAAAACGGAAACTCTAAATATCTCGATTTAAATAGAAAATGACTTTTTTCACTTCCAAAATAAACGGTTCATATTAGTGCCTATACCGTCTAACTAAATATTACAATATATTTAAAAAGTAATAACTGGAGTAAGTATGATAATGTATTTAGTTATCGGTAACAAAGTTTTGTTGTTATTCTCACTTTCTTTTTCAAACATAACATTCCTACATACTATCTGATGCTACAATATAAAGAAATATTAATTAATATATGAAAGCCAAATTAAAAAAAGTCAATAAACGATAATTGACGATTAAAAATTATATACTAATACTAATTATCAAGCAATTGTCAATAATATTACATTAATTAAAGTGTAAAAATGTGTTCTTATAATTTGCCTAACGTAATTTCAAATTAATTATAAGAATTTTATAAAGACAAGCAATTAAAGACATATATAATCGAGCCATAAAATAGTTATGCTATTAGACATATCTTTACTTATGCTAATGTAAACAACGATGGCGGTGAGGAAAAGATGTTGAAGGCTGTGTAAAAATGACGGTGTGTAGTGAAGTTACTTTTAATTTTCATCAATCTGAAAGGTAAATTAGTGTTCACTTTAACAAATAACTGAATATCAATTACAAGTTATTAGTAGTTAAAAATTAAAAAAATTGTTATTGCGAGTGTTGCAGAAATCAATAAATTCCTTACTTTATATAAGAAACAATAAAATTCTCGTTTAGGCACACTCAAAAATGTGGAAAAGTATAATTCTTTAAATGAATATATTTTGTTATATTACATTATATTATAATAGTATCTATACCATTGCTTTCTGACTTTATTATTATTTCCCAATTGTTTTATCGTGTATTCCAATCTTATGCCAATAAAACTAATTTTCTTCAAAAGGATGTTACTGTTGATATAGCAGCTAGTAGAATGAGTGACCAATTAAGACAATATAGAACCATTCAAGCTTACTGAAACGCTAAAGTTCTACATACTTTTATATCTTCGTCCTTCAGCTAATATTACATCGTTAAGTATATATGACAATAAGTTAAATACAATAATACACAGGATTGGACACAATAGCAGCTATTCCACTTTTCCCCATATTGCAACAAAAGTTAAACGTATTTTCTTTTAAAAGAAGTATTGCATTATGGTGTGTATTTAAGGTAAATTGAACACCTCAGTTCTTTTAATCCATTTATTTTTAATACAAGAAGGGAATTCCCAGCTTAGAAACAGCATCGGTGAAACATCAACTATGAGCAAATAAATATAAACTCATTTTCGCATATTGTTTAAAACAAGGAAGAATTGAGTAGTTCTACTTAAACACCTCTACTGTATGTGTACATTTATATTTTAGTAAATAATAGCATTGCTTTCTTGTAAACATGCTTCTTCGCAAAATACAAGACGATTTTCAAAAATAAATTTTCATTCATACAATGATGTAATCTTGTAAATTACGCTTGAAGCTATTTCGCCTCCTTTCAAAATGATTATATTAGATGAACGAATTTCGTAGGTACGGGTCTGAATAGCCCGTACCCACGTGTTATCTGCCTAGCGAAAGACGCCGATGCGTAGCATTTTTACGCAGTCTGATTTGACCACCTTAGTGAGACGGATGTCGTGCCCTCATTACTATTAGTACCGTTATTACCATTAATATTATTAACATTATTACTATTACTCTTTTTACTACATATAATTATCACCAAATATATATACTCTACTTTTGTTTAATCTGTGCTACGTGTGTGTTTCCATTTATTTAATACCTTACTACTGTGGGATGCGAATGTATTAGAATATGTATTTTATATGTAACGTATGTGTGAATGAGAGTGCCGATCGCACTTTGTTGTTCGAGAGGCCAACGAGGCACTCGCCGCATCGAGGCACTCTGTGGCTAGAATCCTGTGTGGATACACTGTGTGTTATATACTGTGTGATTGGAATCCTCAGTGGATGTACTTTGTGTCATATTCTTAGTGATTAGAATCCTGTGTGGACAGATACTATTTATCCTAATTTGATTCTTATTTTATCTATGGTTTACTTCATTTTATTTGTATTATTATTGTTATTAAATAAACATTTACTGTATTATTAAGAAATCCTACAAAATTGGGGGCTCAAGCCGGGATATACGGGATATACGTGATATACGTGATATACGTGACGTATGTATGTGAAGTGCTACATAACGTGTAAATAAAATATAGACATATAGACAATATAAATTATTCAAAGACAATAATTTTTCGGAATTGAAGTGATTGCGCGTATACTGTGTGAATCGCTTTGTAGACACAATGGAAGGGTTAGAACAAATCCAAAAAATAAATCAAAAACTAAAAACAGTATCAGCTACATCGATAAGGGCGTTGCATCAATTTATTTTTAGTGAAGTTGGTGATCGCAATAATAGAAAAAGGTTACGAGCTTTTTGCGGATTTCCTTTCGCCGATGGATCACAGGAACACGTGGTGAAATTGGAATTCGTCAGAGGGATGACAATTGGTGATTTGATCACGTGTTGTAATTTACTGAATTTAGATCACGGAGGTAATAAGGAAGAAATAATTGCGAGGATTTTTACCGCATTAATGGACCTAAACGTTTTGAAATTAAGTGAAGCAGAAGACGAGAGCGACGAAGACGGTGAAGACATTGAGGCTGCACGGGAAGACAATGTAGCGGCCAACGTAGGAAAGGAGAACAATCTTACGACCGACACAAGAAACATTGTCGCCGAACGACGTTTTCGCGATCGTATAAATGGTGTCGAAGTATTAACTGATTACGACAGCTTGGAAAGCATGCCACGAAATCCGCACCACGAAAGATTTTCACTGAATTATAGAGATGTAGACGATACAGTACGCAAATTTAGTGGTGAAGATTCTTACCCCATCGAACGATGGGTAGTAGACTTTGAAGAAAACGCCGAACTGTATGGATGGTCGGAAATACAGAAATTAGTATTTGCAAAGCGATCATTAACCGGGTTAGCCAAACTAGTTATTCACGGTGAAAGCGTTGTTAAATCGTGGGCAAGCCTAAAAACTATATTGATGAATGAATTTTTTACAAAAATAAACAGTGCACAATTACACGAAATGCTGGCAAAAAGAAGATTGGGGAAGGACGAATCTGTCCAAGAGTTCTACCTTAAAATGAAAGAGATGGCTTCACGCGGAAATATAGAAGCAGAGGCTCTGATGCAATACGTAATTCGCGGAATAGACGATGAGGTTACTAATAAAACAATACTGTACGGAGCGACTAACTTGCGAGAATTTAAAGATAAGCTGCGGATATATGAGTCGATACGGAAAGATGCTTGGACAAGGAGCGCAATCCAAAGGAGAGAACGGAACACCACAATCGGAGAAAAGAAGAGGAGTTACGTTCCACCAAGGACGGAAACGAACAGGAATACGGAAATCATCTGTTTCAAATGCGGCGTGAAGGGACACCGATCGCCAGAGTGTACGGATAGGCCTTTAAGCAGAAGATGCTATAGATGTAAAAAATACGGTCACATTGCTGCTAGGTGCGAGAATGTTCGACAAGACGAAAGGGTTAGAGATCAGCCGTTTGTTAACAGTATTACGACGTCATCGGTTGGTAAGATGCAAAAAAATATCACTATCGACAACGTAACTTTTAACGCTCTAATCGACATCAGTAGTCAGGTGAGTTTAATGAGTAGACGCGCATATAATAAATTAGAAAATCATCGACTGCACAATACCGAAATGAGTTTGACGGGATTCGGCGGAAATAGAACTGCAGTGTTAGGATATATTCAAATTTCAGTTTTGATCGACGATGATTATTTTCCGTGCACCGTATATATCGTTCCAGACGCTGCTATGTCTATGGAAGCTATACTGGGTAGCGATTTTCTTAGTACCGTGAAAGTTACAATTAACGAATCTCATATTACTGTTCAAAAAGCATCGCCAACGATATTTTTGTCACAAATCGACGTAGTAGAAACCGATTGTTTAGATATTGGAAGACAGAACACCGAGAAAGTTAAAAATGAGATTGAAAATCGTATTTTAGAGTATAAGCCTAATAAAATAAAATCTACCGACGTAGAAATGAATATTGTTTTAAACGAGGAACAAACGATTTTTGACCGGCCGCGAAGATTACCAGTAGCCGAACGCGAAGTAGTAGAGAAACAAGTAGAGAGTTGGATAGCGGAGGGGATAGTGGAGCCTTGCACATCGGAATACGCTAGTCCCGTGGTGATAGTGAGAAAGAAAGACGGCTCTGCAAGAGTATGCGTAGATTACAGAAAGCTAAACAGGATCATAGTAAAGGATAGATACCCGTTACCAGTTATTGAGGACCAACTTGATAAATTATCGGAAGCGCGAGTTTTTAGTACTATTGACTTAAAAAGCGGTTTCTTTCATGTAGATGTAAATGCTCGAAGTCGAAAATATACAGCTTTTGTCACGAGTAACGGATAGTACGAATTTTTAAAAGTCCCTTTTGGTCTTTGTAAATCGCCGTCTGTTTTTCAACGCTTTATCAATTGCGTATTTAGACCATTGACAAATCAAGGTATCGCAATTTCTTATTTAGACGATATTATCATACCTGCGCAAAATGAGGACGAGAGGGTCCAAAGATTGAAAATAGTTTTACAAACAGCGTCAGAGTACGGTCTTGAAATAAATTTCAAAAAATGTCAATTCTTGAAAAGGAGTGTGGAATTCTTGGGGCATGTTGTAGAAAATGGTCGCGTTTACCCCTCTCCATCGAAAACCGAAGCAGTAATACGTTTCCCGGAACCAGAGTCAATTAAACAATTGCACCGTTTTATCGGATTGACCGGGTATTTTAGAAAATTCGTACCAGATTACTCTATAATCGCTAAACCCTTGACGGATTTGCTTAAAAAAGACGCAAAGTTTAAGTTCGAAGAAATAGAGAGAGCTGCTTTTCAAATGCTTAAAGACATTTTATCGCGTAACCCCGTTTTAAATATATATAATCCGCAGTATAGGACAGAACTCCATACGGATGCGAGTCGGGAAGGATATGGAGCAATATTATTCCAAGAGGATCCTGTAAATAATCGGTTCCATCCCGTTTATTACTTTAGTAAGAAAACTACGCCGGCCGAAAAGAACTATTGTAGCTTCGAACTAGAAGTGCTAGCAATTATTGAGGCGCTGAAAAAATTTAGAATATATTTGTTAGGACTTAGATTTAAGATTATGACGGATTGCCAAGCCTTTCAGAAAACAATTAACAAAAAAGATCTTGCAACCAGAGTGGCACGATGGGTTCTCCTTCTAGAAGAATTTAATTATGTAATAGAGCACAGGCCGAATACCAGAATGAAGCATGTAGATGCGCTTAGTCGGTGTCCGGTTATGTGTATTCAGTCCGACAGTATAGTATTAGAGATAAAGCAAGCTCAACATGAAGACGAGCAAATAAAAGCAATTCGAGAACTTTTAAAGGAGAGACCTTACGACAATTATCTCATGAAAAATGACTTAGTGTATAAGTTTTTGTCGGGTCGCGAGTTATTAGTTGTTCCTAATACGATGCAACGTGAGTTAATTCGACGCACACACGAGAAAGGGCATTTTGGGTTAAGGAAGATGGAAGAGATGTTGAAGCAGGACTACTTTATTCCTAATTTGCCGCGGAAAATTGAAAATCTCATTACTAATTGTGTGACTTGTATTCTAGCTAATCGAAAAGCCGGGAAAAAGGAAGGTAGTTTGCACCCTTTATTTAAAGAAGAAGTCCCGCTTCACACATTCCATATAGATCATTTAGGCCCGTTAGAGTCGACAAGCAAAATGTATAAGCATATATTAGCTGTAGTAGATAGCTTTACCAAATTCGTGTGGATTTATCCCACAAAATCGACGTCGTCCGTAGAAGTTATACGTAAATTGGAAATTCAAAAATCTTGCTTTGGAAACCCGCAACAAATTGTTACGGATAGGGGTACCGCGTTTACGTCAACCGAATTTCGCGAGTACTGCGAGAGAGAGGGAATTAAACATTCGACAGTTACCACTGGTGTACCTCGTGCGAACGGTCAAATAGAGAGAATAAATCGGATAATTATATCGACGCTAAGTAAGCTCTCTCAGGACGATTCAACTAAGTGGTACAGGTATACCAATGATGTGATGCGCGCGATTAATTCTACGTACCAGCGTAGTATAGACACCACTCCATTCGAGTTATTGGTAGGAGTGAAGATGCGAGATAAAACGGATTTGTTATTAAGTGAGGCGATTGAAGAAGATGTTATTGAACATTTTAGTCAGACCAGAGACGCATTGAGACAAAAAGCGAAACAGCAAATTTTGAAAGTCCAGGAAGAAAATAAAAGGACATATAATTTGAGACGTCGCACAGTGGTCCAGAACGAGCGATTAGCCGCGCTTTTGCTGAAAAGTCGATTTTCTCGAATCGCTTTTTTTTGCTTTATATCGATTCCTAAATGTCCATGGATTTCAGAAATCGCAAAATTAATGAAATCCGGCAAAAATTGTAGTTACAACAAACGCTTAAAGTTGGAACTTTTTCTCGAGACCAATTTCTATCGAAAAAACACGTTGTCTTCTTCGTGACATTCTGACGAATCTATCTTACATTTTCTAATGATTTTTTTTTAAATTAAAGAGCATTGTTCTACGATCAAAATGCATATGCTCAATATGAAATTAGTGTTTGCAGTTTATTAAAAAATTAACGTTCAATAAATGAGAGAAAATCATCAAAGTTTTCTATCATTGACAGTCAGCATCTCTTATCTACCGTATATATTCGTAGTTTGACATATAAGGCCCTTCTCTGTAAGGTCTCTGCTATGTGATCCTGCAAAAAAACGATCCCAACTCGTTCCACAAAGGGTATAGCAGGATAAGGGGGTCAAAAGTGCCCTTCAACCGATTTCAATGGGGACGGTCTCATTCGATAGATAATGCTCGGCGATTGATGTCTACAAATTTTTAACCCTGTATCTTGACCGGAAGGGTAGTTATGGGGAAAATTAAAAAACAGGTTTTTGGCCCTTTTTCCCCATTTATTGAGGCGTAAAAAACCCAAAAAAAGTCTGACATATTCTACACGGTACCTGACATGTTGGAGAATTTTTTCAGATTTTTCCGTCGAAGTACCTAAGCGTGAAAAATGGGCAAAGTAAAAAAAAACGGAAAAAAGAAGATTTCGTATCGAAATCTTCGAGGTACAACTTTTTGTTTTATATAGTAATAATCTAACACCTACGATTGTTATCTCCCATTTTTTTCAAATTTTTAAACCACCTGCGTCATTGTGAAAAAAATCGAAAACCGATTTTCGGGACGAATTTTGATCTGAAATGCAAGAAGTAATTGTTATTTTTCCATTATTTTGATAGAGTATGTTCATTTTGTGCTTTTCAATGTTTCTGCATACAAAGCAATTGCGAGTGAATGCAAAGGATTGAATTGATTCAATTATTCGTAAGCTAAACACTTCCTTATCAGCTAAAAATACGAACGTCCTTTCAATAGCAGCGATGGCGAAGTCGGTAGAGTTCTTGGCTGCGGAACCTCTCGAAACTTTTTGTCGCCGGTTCGAGTCCCAATGAGGTAAAATAATTTTTTTTTTTTTTTTAGTCATTCACTGCATAACAACAAATAATAATCATTTTTCAATTTTTCAATGTTTTTTAAACATTTTTAAATACTTATTCAATATGAAATATATGTAAAAATAATTATGGAGCATATTGTTTTTTTCATTGATTCGTCCTAGCCACATCTCGTTATTCTTTTGTACATTGAACGAATATTAGTTTACTTTAACGAATGCAAATATGTATTCAATATTAAAAGGATCCAATTGTATATTCTGATGAATTGTAATGAAGGTGATGTCTAACGGAAAGAAGGGTCTATTTCTTTTTAAACATTCTTATTTTTGTATTTACCGCTTCTCCATTTATGCAGAGATCATCCAAAATGGGCAATGAATTGAAAGAATGAAGGTATATTGGGATTTCATCCGTTATAATTCCTTTACTGTTTTATGCAAATCAACTTCTTCAGCTTTAGGTTTTGTATACGAGTTGATTTGCATAAAACAGTAAAGGAATTATAACGGATGAAATCCTAATATACCTTCATTCTTTCAATTCATTGCCCATTTTGGATGATCTCTGCATAAATGGAGAAGCGGTAAATACAAAAATAAGAATGTTTAAAAAGAAATAGACCCTTCTTTCCGTTAGACATCACCTTCATTACAATTCATCAGAATATACAATTGGATCCTTTTAATATTGAATACATATTTGCATTCGTTACAGTAAACTAATATTCGTTCAATGTACAAAAGAATAACGAGATGTGGCTAGGACGAATCAATGAAAAAAACAATATGCTCCATAATTATTTTTACATATATTTCATATTGAATAAGTATTTAAAAATGTTTAAAAAACATTGAAAAATTGAAAAATGATTATTATTTGTTGTTATGCAGTGAATGACTAAAAAAAAAAAAAAATTATTTTACCTCATTGGGACTCGAACCGGCGACAAAAAGTTTCGAGAGGTTCCGCAGCCAAGAACTCTACCGACTGCGCCATCGCTGCTATTGAAAGGACGTTCGTATTTTTAGCTGATAAGGAAGTGTTTAGCTTACGAATAATTGAATCAATTCAATCCTTTGCATTCACTCGCAATTGCTTTGTATGCAGAAACATTGAAAAGCACAAAATGAACATACTCTATCAAAATAATGGAAAAATAACAATTACTTCTTGCGTTTTAGATCAAAATACGTCCCGAATATCGGTTTTCGATTTTTTTCACAATGACGCAGGTGGTTTAAAAATCTGAAAAAAATTGGGGATAACAATCGTAGGTGTTAGATTGTTACTATATAAACCAAAAAGTTGTACCTCGAAGATTTCGATACGAAATCTTCTTTTTTCCGTTTTTTTTGACTTTGCCGATTTCTCACGCTTAGCTACTTCGACGGAAAAATCTGAAAAAATTCTCCAATATGTCCGGTACCGTGTAGAATATGTCAGAATTTATTTGGATTTTTTACGCCTCAATAAATGGGGAAAAAGGGCCAAAAACCTGTTTTTTTAATTTTCCCCATAACTACCCTTCCGGTCAAAATTCAGGGTTAAAAATTTGTAGACATCAATCGCCGAGCATTATCTATCGAATGAGACCGTCCCCATTGAAATCGGTTGAAGGGCACTTTTGACCCCCTTATCCTGCTATACCCTTTGATTTTTTATTGTTTAAAGAGTTGCGCGCACTCCAGCGGCTGCCCGCCGCTAGAGTCTCTCATGGGTTTTAAGGAAATCTTTCTATGAATTGGCTAAATTAGAAGAGGGTAAACAGTTAATCTTGTGTTGTAAATGAGTATTCGAAATTTCTGTCTACCTGTAGTTCAAACAATATCGTTTTAAATGGATTCGAAAAAAAATCAGAGCGGTTTTAGTGCAACGCCATGCAGTTAAAAACTTCTTGGAATTCGCTAAGCCAACTTGTAAAAACCGAGAGTTAAATAGAAACCCTCATCGGCAATTACAAGTCGATAGTTTCTTAACCTTTTAGATACGGCGCGCTCGTCCGCGAGTGGATACCCGGGAACCGCGCGCCTGGCCGCGGATGGCACAAAAACTGTTCATGACGATTTCCACAACGACATTACGTGGGAATAGAGAAATGAATAAATTATAATTTCTTTATATATTTTCATGTAACGACATCGAAAACCTTTATTAATTAATTAATTATTATTATATGCTACATTTTAATAATAAGTTTCTCTGTGTGTGTGGTATATTTTAAAGCACTGAACGACGCAGAGTCCCACATCACAGTCTTCGCATTGGTACCGCGATCTTCTCCTTATATCGTTTTTTGTGCACACTACACAATTTCGCAAAGTTTTTTTGGTCTTAGCGGTTTTATAGTATGATGGGAAATGAGGTTTAGGCGAAACAATTGAGAAATAAAGCAAAAAACGTGTAATTCTGTCCAAAAGCATGATATCCGCGAAAGCCACTATAGTGGCGCGTCGTCCTGAAAGATGACATACACGAAAGCCACTATAGTGGCGCGTCGTCCTGAAAGATGAATCCGCAAAAGCCACTATAGTGGCGCGTCGTATCTAAAAGGTTAAATGTGGGTTTTACAACTTAACGGCTCTAACAAGGGAACATCCCGAACCCGTACACGCCGATTTTGATGAAAATTATATGGTAGATAGTTCTCGACAAAATATTTGACACCTATTTTTTTATATCTGCAATCGTCCACATTGAAGGGGTGATAATAGCCCTCAAACTTTGGGGTTGGAAATGGTTTTTTCGAAATATCTCCGAGATTAAAGGGCGCACGGAAAAAAAATTTTCTTTAAATTGTGCGCCTTGAGATTACGAATCCAGTGATATAAATAATAATTGCAAAAAATTATTTGTTTAAACAATATATTAAAATTTCTTAATTTTTTGTTAATTTTTCGTACTAAATGTTGTTCCATTTTCGTGGAAATTTATGTGTATAAAGTATAGACAAAATTAGGGTATACGTGTTTTTGGAATTTTTTGTCTGCTAACATTTAACGATACTTATGTAACGTTTAATTTTTCGCCCGCTTCGTACAGGGCGTATGAAAATTATTTGCCATGATCTGCCAGGCGTTGTTCTATACCTTTGGAGTGATGGACATTTGCAAAAAAATCTACCGCAAAATTCGCAAAAGCCTTGCAAATTAAGATCACTTTTTTTATTAGCTCATCGAATTCGTCTCGTCGCGTAGGCAAAATGTCTGAAAGGAACTATAGGTCAGAAATGAACTTTTCTTGTGCGAATTAATGTTAAAATTGCAGTTCCGTGAGTGGCTTTCCCATCGGTAGGACAACCTTTACTAACGGACATATAGAGAACAGAAGCACACGAATTATCCTTATTGTCCGAAATGTGTCATTTGCTATTATATTTCAGAAACCTAATTACCGTAGCACGCTATATGAACTTCGAATATGGACGAAGAAAATATAGCCAGTAAGAAAAACGTATGTGTTTATGTTCTTCTCTCTGGGAAGGCCCTTGGGAGGACTCGAAGCTGATCGCAGGTCATTAATATTTTCCTAGCCTGCGAAAATTTTTATTCAAATATCTCCTCTTAATAGAAAATTCTGAAAAAATCACAGATATTATAGCCAATGGTGTGCGTACTTTTGAATTTTTTCAGATTTTTAGGAGTGGTGGAACGCAGTTCAAAAAATTAGAAATCAGCCAATAATATAAACAATTTGCTGATTTTTAATTTTTTGAACTGCGTTCCACCACTCCTAAAAATCTGAAAAAATTCAAAAGTACGCACACCATTGGCTATAATATTTGTGATTTTTTCAGAATTTTCTATGAAGACAAACAGGAGAAATCGAGCAAAAACTGTAAAATACGTTTCACCCTGTAACGATCCCTTCGGTAAGGGTAGCGGATTCATACTTTGCAGGAAGGGTTTTTTTAAAGAGGCCTATCGAATGATATGCCCCAAGATTAATATGCTTTGGGGGCTCTTTTATCATCCTTATCCGGCTAGACCCTTTAAAGATTTTCTTTTTAGTATAAACTTTAATTTTATAATAAAAACAACTTTTTGTCAGAAAGGACTTCTTACATTGGTTTACCACAGTACAGAGTGTATGAAAATATTTATCATGGCCTACCAGGCTAATTCTACACCTCGGAAGGGCCCTTGATAGACCCAAAGCCAATCGCAGGACATTAATATTTTCGTAGTCTGCGAAAATTTTTATTCAAATATCTCCTACTGTACGGAGGCAGCGAAGAAAATTGCAATCATGTGTGACTCAACAATCCTAGACCGGTCGATTGTCGGAATCTTTTTCGTTAGTGTTGCGGTTTATGACTCTATTGTTCCGCGTAAATTTTCGCAGACTACGAAAATATTAATGTCCTGCGATTGGCTTTGGAGTCCTCCCAAGGGCCTTCCCAGAGAGATGAACATAAACACATGCGTTTTTCTTACTGGCTATATTTTCTTCGTCCATTTTCGAAGCTCGTATAGCGTGCTACGGTAATTAGGTTTCTGAAATATAATAGCAAACGACACATTTCGGACAATAAGTATAATTCGTGTGCTTCTGTTCTCTATATGTCCGTTAGCAAAGGTTGTCCTACCGATGGGAAAGCCACTCACGGAACTGCAATTTTAACATTAATTTGCACAAGAAAAGCTCATTTCTGACCTATAGTTCCTTTCAGACATTTTGCCTACGCGACGAGACGAATTCGATGAGCTAATAAAAAAAGTGATCTTAATTTGCAAGGCTTTCGCGAATTTTGCGGTAGATTTTTTTGCAAATGTCCATTACTCCAAAGGTATAGAACAACGCCTGGCAGATCATGGCAAATAATTTTCATACGCCCTGTACGAAGCGGGCGAAAAATTAAACGTTACATAAGTATCGTTAAATGTTAGCAAACAAAAAATTCCAAAAACACGTATTCACTAATTTTGTCTATACTTTATACACATAAATTTCCACGAAAATGGAACAACATTAAGTACAAAAAATTAACAAAATATTAAGAAATTTTAATATATTGTTTAAACAAATAATTTTTTGCAATTATTATTTATATCACTGGATTCGTAATCTCAAGGCGCACAATTTAAAAAAAAAAAATTTCCGTGCGCCCTTTAATCTCGGAAATATTTCGAAAAAACCATTTCCAACCCCAAAGTTTGAGGGTTATTATCACCCCTTCAATGTGGACGATTGCAGATATAAAAAAATAGGTGTCAAATATTTTGTCGAGAACTATCTACCATATAATTTTCATCAAAATCGGCGTGTACGGGTTCGGGATGTTCCCTTGTAAGTCAACCAGCAGGTCGCACATGCCATAAACCGCGGGCGGCGAGGAAGCCGAAAATGTTGACCACCGAATGAGTCAGATAAAAACGGTTTTTCCTAATTATCCACCCTCATGGCAGAAGTAACAAAATATGGAAGGTGGTTTACCTAATCAATCTTTTGCATAAACCAATAATTTTGTGAAAGGGAAAAGCTCCTGTAAATTTGCTCCGTCTTATGACACCCTGCCTGACTTTTGAATCCGTCATTTTGTTTTTCGAAATTTTGAGTTCATATTCGTAATCAGCGACTCAAAATACAACAGAATACTAATTTTTAGCTAAATCGGATGTGTTTTGCGCTTTTGGCGAGGATTTCAAAGAGATCGAAAACTGTGCCTGAACAGCTAGATCGACGTTCTGGACCACTGTGCGTCGTCCGGCCAATCGGTATAATGTTGGTGATTTGGTGGCAATCAAGCGTACTCAGCACGCCCCTGGTCTTAAGTTGAAGCAAAAATATTTAGGGCCTTATGTCGTGGTTAAAACTAAGGGTCGAGATACCTATGACGTTAGAAAAGAAGATTTACATGAAGGTCCGATAACGACTTCCACTTGTGCCGAATATATGAAGCCATGGGCTCATTGCGAAATGTCATCCGAGACGAATGACAATTAGGATGGCCGAGTGTGGGATGCGAATGGATTAGAATATGTATTTTATATGTAACGTATGTGTGAATGAGAGTGCCGATCGCACTTTGTTTTTCGAGAGGCCAACGGGGCACTCGCCGCATCGAGGCACTCTGTGGCTAGAATCCTGTGTGGTTACACTGTGTGTTATATACTGTGTGATTGGAATCCTCAGTGGATCTACTTTGTGTCATATTCTTATTGATTAGAATCCTGTGTGGACAGATACTATTTATCCTAATTTTATTCTTATTTTATCTATGGTTTACTTCATTTTATTTGTATTATTATTATTATTAAATAAACATTTACTGTATTATTAAGAAATCCTACACTACATTATAAAGTACCCATGCCATAATCACCTAAAAGTTATTGTCCGTAATTGGTTGTGTATATTGTATATGATACGTATGGTAATACATATTTTAGAACCAGTTACGTAGAACGTGTCCAAAAGTAAATAAGATTCGAACTTAATTATAATTACAACCATAAGCATTACAATCAAATATAAGAAATACATACAGAGTATAAATGGAGTAATTAAAGTCTAACATTGCTATATTCTTAATATAAAATTGCTCCAAACAGAAGCACCAGTAAAGGAACTTTATTTTATGAAACTACCATACAACTATAGCTAAGTGGCTTATAGATATTCATTTGGGATTTTTATTTAAAGTTCTTTAAAGTCAATATAATTGCGGTTTTGAATAATATGCCATGGGACTAAAATTTTTGTAGCGACTGCGCTTGGTCTCTGACACATATGGAGACGAAGTAAAAAGTACCTCCACCTCTGTCTTTATGTATGACATCTTTTGCGTAAAATTTAATTTTGAGAAGAGACTATTTTTGAAAATCGCGTTGTACCAAACCGAGATATCTTGCCAATCGATAAGTAAACTATTTTAAACGACACAGTATTGAAGAGATCCTTCAATAAAAAAAACAAACGATTACATATCATTTTAAATATAATAACTGTATATGCTTGTAGCATTCTGTTCACGAAATAAAATCAGTTAATTACAAATTGTTGTTTTAAGATAAGGAAATACTTTGTTATACATATGAGTTTATTGCTTACTGTGGAATATCTTCAATGCTAGGTTTTTTTACTGAATATGATAAATTACAGGGTGGTACTGTATAATGTTTATATATTATACATGTACTAGTAGTTCATCGTTAAAGGAAAAGATTTATTAGAAAGTACATCCATTATTATCATCATTATCATCATCATTATTATTATTATCATCATCATTTTTTTGTTTTGTTTTTAAGAAGTTGCGGATTCCACCAGCCCAGCTGGTGGATATGTGGGACTCCCGAAGCCTACCCACTAAACCGCCGTCTCCTTTTCGTTCTCCCCCAGCCAGGAACTATGTTATATTACTTCTGGTTGGGGGGACTGTCTGTGTACGCTGTTCGTTCAGTTTGTTCGTTGTCTTTCACGTCATTTCGTCTGTTCTATCATGTGAGACAGCCGTCTGTGTTTTTTCGTCTGACAATGAGTATCGTCTCTATGTAGTTTGCAACTAGTTGCCACCGCTCTGCTGTGTGGAGCATCACTTCAATAATATTGTCTGGGGTAATGGTACCAACGGCCGTTTCCAGTCTCCGTCTAATTGTAAGTATTGTCCAGCGGCCACATTCGAAGAACGCGTGTTCCGCGTCGTCCCGTTCGTGTCCGCAGTATTTACAGTCCGGTGTCTGTACTCTGTTCATGTTGTGTAGGTACCGTCTAACGTACCCGTGTCCTGTCAATAATTGGGTGACGTAGAAATTGACGTCTCCAAACTCCCTCTGGAGCCACGGTCTCAGGTCTTTTATCAGTCGTCTCGTCCAGTTGCCTGTAGGTCCTTCTGTCCAGCGCGGTTGCCAGGTCTGTATCGTCATTTGTCTTTCTGTGGTTGCCGCGTCCTGTCGCCTCGTGTCCGCGCTCCTCCCGTTTATTCTCTTGCGCTTGAAGGCCAGGAGGTCCACGGGAATTACCCCCGCCAGCACCAGGACCGCTTGTGCAGAGACGGTTCGGTAGGAGCTGGCTATCCTCAGCGCCCCCCGTCTCTGTACCGTCGTCATTGCGTGGCAGTACTTTTTAGTCTTCAGGGCATCTGCCCAGATCTCCGCGCCGTATAAGAGGATCGAGTGGGCCGTCGACATTAGTAGTCGCCGTTTCCCCGCTCTCGGTCCCGTCGTATTTGCCATCAGGCGGCTTAAGGCTGCAATCCTGCCGCCCGCCTTCCGGGCTGCCCTTTGTATGTGGGGCCAGAAGGCTAGCTTCGTGTCCAGGGTCACCCCCAGATACTTTACTTCTCCTCTGGCCTCGATTTCGTCTGTCCCAACCCTCATGGGTAGTGTCGTCTGTATCCGTTTCCTAACAAGGAACATCAGTTCTGTCTTTTCTGTTGCGAGTTGTAGTCCGTGATGAGTCATCCAATGTCCGACGCGTCTCATGGTCTGGTTCAGTCTGTACTGAGCCAGCTCTGGGGTCCGCTCAACGATCACCGCCGCCACGTCATGCGTACTGCGTACGCGACGAGGAGTGCGCCGAGCGGAAGCTTCAGTCTGAGTAGGCTGTCGTAGACTCCATTCCAGAAGTCCGGTCCCAGTATGGATCCCTGCGCGACCCCCGCGGTGATTTGTCTCGTTACCCGTCCTTCCGTTGTTTCGTAGGTTATTCGTCTGTTTCCAGGTAGTCCTCCACAGCCCGTACCAGATACGGTGGGATCCCGACGTCGCCTCTTAGGGCCTCCAAGACGTCCACGCACCTCGCCCAGTTAAAAGCATTCCTGATGTCTAGTGTCGCCATGAGCACGATTGGCCGCGCTGCATGGCAGTGTCTGTCCGTGTCCCTGAAGGTGTCGACTACTTTTTGGATCGCTTCAATCGTTGATCGACCCCTTCTGAAGCCGAATTGTTGATCCGAAAGACCGCCTCCGGCTTGTATTGCGTCTGTGAGTCTGGGTCTCAGTAAGCGTTCGTAGAGTTTCCCTGTCGTGTCAAGTAAGCTCAGCGGCCGATAGGCAGACGGCGTGCTGGGGTCGCTCTTACCCTTGGGGATAAGCACCAGCCTCGCCGTCTTCCACCGGTCACTGAAGGTTCCTGTTATCAGACACATGTTGTACAGGTCGAGGAGTATCTCTGGCCTCACGTTAACCATCAGCCGGATGATCTCTCCCGGTACTCCGTCTGGCCCCCGTGCCTTTCTAGCCTTCGTCGCGTTGGATGCTCTAGTGAGCTCCTCCGCGGTGAAGACAGGGGCTGCCGGTGCCTCTGTGCCGTCTGTTTCGTCCGTGCGTATCGGGTGTGTCGGGAAGAGTTCGTCTACGATCCGTCGTGCAGTTTCGGCGTTTTTGACCTCCCGTGAGACTCGTGCTCCTAGTTTGCCGATCACGATCTTGTAGCCGTTTCCCCAGGAGTCCCGTTCCACCTCCCCGCAGAGCTTATTACAGCATCGCATCTTGCTGTCTATGCTGGCTTTCGTCAGTGCTTACCGTGCTGTCTTGTAAGCGCCTTGGAGGTTTTCCCTTTCAGATCTCCCGCCAGCCCTTGTACTCCGTCGTCGATTTGCCAGGCAGGTTTGCGCAATTCGACTATCTCGTCCGTCCACCAATATTGTGGTTGTCTGTTTCGTCCGTTTCGTCGTTTCGGCATTGTGCTGTTGCACAGCCGTTCCATAAGTTTAGCAGTCTCGTCCGCCAGTCTTTCCGCCCTTTCCCGGCCTATCAGCTCCGGGGGGACTTTCGTTATCGGGGCTGGTGCTGCCACCAGTTCCTCCGAGAATTTCCGTACGTCCAATTTGTTTACGTTCTACCGCGGGGGGTGCTGGATCCTTGTCCGTGTCGTTGCAGTCGGTTCTGTCACTTCGAAGGCTATGAATTGATGATCGCTGGCCGTATAGACTTCGATCACCCGCCACAGCCTCACCTGTGTCAGCATTCTGTCCGATGTCATCGTGGCGTCGGGGATGGAATCTCCAAACCCTGGTCGTCTGTATATCGGTACGTTTCCTGTATTTGCTACGACTAGATCTATCCTTGCAGCCATCTCCAGTAGTAGTCGTCCTCGTTTGTTCGTCCTTATCATACCCCACTCGATCGCCCTCGCGTTAAGGTCCCTCGCGATCACGACGTTTCCGGGCAGGTCCTTGATTCCGTCCTCGAGGAGCTCCACCTTTCTCTCGAACTCCGCCGCGCTGCAGTTGGGGGTTAGGTAGACGCTGACATAAGTGACAGCGCCGACCTAAGCCCAGACGGAATCGTCGCCCGCCCCGCGCCTAGCTACACGAGATCGGGCGGCGCCCCTCACCCAGATAGCTGTTGTCTCTGCCTTGTTCGTTATCCATGCTGTGTCATCTTTGTCCTGTAGGGTTCGCACAGAATTAGGATGACCGCATCGTGTTCGTCAGCTATCTGTGGTAGTAGCATGTCTGCTGCCCTACTTCGGTTCAGGTTACCCTGGATTATTCTGTCCGTTGTCCCGCCTGCTTCCTGCACTCCTCCAGCGCCGCCCGGATTACCGTGCACATCCCGGATCCCGCGATATGCGCCGCGTCTCTGTGCCCCACCTCGGTGCACAGGGGCAAGCTGGTCTAGTTTTGCAGTCCGTTGCGTAGTGTCCCGTTTCGCCGTATTTCTTGCAGCTTTTTGTCCGGTCCGTGTTCGTACAGTTTGCTTTAGTATGTCTGTACCCCAGACATTTAAAGCATTTCGTCACTGTTATTCGTTCTCGGACGCGGCAAAGCACCCATCCGATCCTGATCCGTCCCCGACCGAGCAGTACCTCGGCCTCATCCGGTGTGTTACTCGGGCATGTCTGTGTGGGTGTTTGTGTGTGTGTGTAGCTTGGTTTTGGTCCACCCTGAGACATCTCGGTAACTTCCATAGCTGGGAGGCGTCCCTTATCCGCCACCTGGGGAGGCACTCGACGCGAGACCAGCAACCTGGCACGGGATGATTATTATGATTATTATTATTATTATTGTTATTATTATTATTATTATTATTGTTACTACTAATTTTCGCATCTCATGTAAAATATACATACACACATAAAACAGATTCACATACACGCAGCATACCCACCGACCACTCTAAGGGCCCATCCCTCTCCTCATAGACCTCATGCCCACTTACACAGGTCCCTGTCTCCCACTCCTAACTTCTCCTAATTTTCCGCACCCACGACTTTCTTAACAAACCTTTCACCAAGCACATAAAGACAAATAAAAGCGACAAGTATCAAAATATATGTATATAAACATATACATCTAGTATTCGCGAGTTAATACCTTCCCTCGCGAAGACGAAGTGGTGCTCGTTCCGTAACACTGGCCAACACGATTCTTTGCGCAAAGAATATTTATGTTGATTCTTATAGATTTTGTGATGCTGGACACGAATACGAATTTCGTTTGTCTCCATCAGACTCCAGTTTTGGGAAAATAGATTTTGAAAAAAAAAATCAAATTTTTAAATTTCATAATTTTTTGTATTTTAACCGTAAAAATTATTTAATTTTTTTTGTATGAAATGATTCTAAAAACCCTCCCGAATATAATAATGCATATTACTTTAATGTTATAAACATTTAAAAATGTTTTATCAATGGTCAAAGAAAAAACGACGCTCAAAATGCCCCAAAAGGGTCTAGCCGGATAAGGGGGTCAAAAGTGCCCTTGAGCCGATTACAATGGGCGATCACAAAATGATTTTACTGTATCAAAAGAATATCAAAATAACAAATAATGATCGTGTTTCAGCCCGAAATGCGTCACAGAAATGGTTTCTGTTTTTTCCCACTATGGCTCAACAAACCGAAAAATTTGAAAAAATTGAGCATAACAATCATGATAGCAGGTAGTTACTGTTAAAAAGAAGAAGTTGTGCTCGGAAGATTTTGATAGGAAATCTGTTAAGGTTTTTGGAAAAATATAACGGAAAATAAAACTGGTTTATTATAATACAATAGATAAGTAAGTATTTGTCGCAAGACGCCTCTCTCTCACACATGTTCACACCGGACTAACTTTGGAAAAGCCTGCTCGCGAAAGATCCAGCGCGAATCGGCACGAGGTATCCCCACTCACTCAATTAGGAAGCGCGCCCTAAGTGTTCGAAATTTACGATTTTTCGTACTGCCTCAACAAAATCGACATTTTTCCGATTTTTTTTCGGTTTTCCATTTTTTTTACTTAGGATTTCCATTGGAAAAATTTGAAAAAATCTCAAACATGTATTTTCGTATGTAGGATCTGTCAAAAAATTTTCGAATTTTTTGCACCTCAATAAATAGGAAAAATAGGGCAAAAACCGGTATTTTTAATTTTCCTCGTAACTACCCTCCCGGTCAAGATACAGGGTTGAATTTGGTACACAATGTTTTTTTTGATTACCTACCGAATGACACCTCGCCCATTGTAATCAACTCAAGGGCACTTTTGACCCCCTTATCCGGCTAGACCCTTTGTGGATATTTTCCTGTTTATCTTAAAAATCAGGCGTCCGACAGGAATTCGAATAGCAGCAGGCGATAGAGCAGATATTTTTCTCGAGGAAAACATAGCTTAATGTTGCAACACAAGTAATGTTTTCGGCTGAGAAAGTAAAATAACTCCACAAGATACAAGGTATTGCCAGTGATTCTCAGCCCAGTCGTTTCACCCGCGCTAGGATTCATATGTAGCTTATGTTACAAGTACATTTATTGTTTATGAGTTATTTTATCACAATAATGCTACATTAAACGAACAAGTATATTTGTAAAATTTCCTCATATAAGTAAGCAATATTGCTCAATTGCATTTTCCATTTCAAGGTTATACGACTTATTACGTATTAAAGCTTTTGTGGAAAAGGAATACTTTATTTCTCTTTTAGTAGTTTTCTATTAATCCTTTACGGTCGTATTCAATTAAAAGCAGATGGTGTAATAGAATTTAAAACAAAACTAGTAAAATCCTAGTAAGAATTATACATACAGTGACTCCCACAAATATTCGGACACCAATGTACGACTAGCTTTATGAATTAATATTTCAGGTATTTGAAAAGCAGAAAATTCATGGTAGGAAAATGTTATATTTGCTGATGAGAGCAAAATTAACGTCTACGGTTCTGATGGGAGATGTATGGTATAGCGAAAGCCGAATACAGAGTTTAAAAAATACTAATACGCGAGGTACAGTAAAACACGGAGGAGGCAGCGTAATGGTTTGGGGCTCTATTTCTACTTTTGGCGTTGGCAATTTAGTTTTTATCGATGGCATCATGGAAAAAAATGGTTATTTAAACGTACTAAAAACTAACTTAAAACAAAGTGCAATAAAAATGGGAATATCCGAAGGTTTTAAAGGGCCTAGCCGGATAAGGATGAAAAAAGTGCCCCCAAAGATAATTAATCGTGAGGTATACCATTCGATAGGGCTCTTTGGAAAAACCCTTCCTACAAGGTATGAACCCACTACCCCTACCGTAGGGGTAGTTACAGGGTGAAACGTATTTTACAGTTTATGCTCGATATCTCCCGTTTGGCTTGACAGAAAATTCTGAAAAAAATCACAGACATTATACCCAACGGTGTACATACTTTAGAATTTCTTCAGATTTTTTGGTTCGAAAATCGATTTTTGAAAAATTAAAAAAGATTATAAACATTAATTTTTTATTGAAAATATAAATTGACCACATTTATATTTTTACAGTAACATGCATAGTACCCTGATTATTAATGTGTAATTTTTTCAGATTTTTACAAGTTCTGCAAAACAAAACAAAAATTAAAAACCAACAATTGTTTGTATTTTTAGCTATATTATTGATGTGACCACGTTTATATTTTCACAGCATCTCAAGTTTGCTATAAATAATTAACTGTAATTTTTTCAGATTTTTCTAAGTATTGGAACGCAGTTAAAAAAATTATAAATCATTATTTGTTTATATTTTTAGCTAAAATATTAATGTGGCCAGATTCAAATTTTTTTAGTATATCAAGTTAACTATAAATATTAAACTGTAATTTTTTCAGATTTTTTGCAAAAGTATTTTTTAATTAAAAAAATTAAAATCTGATACCGGTGTCCTTTTCGTACGTAAGGCAATGGTCCACTTCAGGTTGACACTTCAAACTCGTAACCCGTACCTGTTGGGTCGTTGAAGCCGTGCACGGTATAATAGGGCGGAAATACCTACTGTTTCATAATCAATTGTGTAGCATAGCGACAACGAAATTAGGAAGAGAAACGCGAAACGGCGAAGCCTCGCGTAATTCTTACGCCCGACGATGGACCGCCGAGCGCAGCGGGGACGCGAGACGCGAGGCAAGGTCCGCGAGAGCCAGCTTGACAACGCGACTGTTGATTTTCACGACCAAGGGTAGCAACGATCGGATATAAAATAGGGCTCGCGACACGACAGACTTCTTCTTCTGCTCCGAGAGAGAGGACGAGGTAATACCATCGGCCGCTCTCGGATAGCAGTTAGGGCCTCTTTGGCAGGAGAGTACAGCGAATAGCCGGACGCCTGCTAGAGGGAAACGGGAGAGTACGGGAGTGTTCCTGGGTCCTCGTGCATAACGAGAGAGTACAGAGCATCTCCTGGACGCCCGAGACGACTTAGGGAGAGACGGGAGAGTACGGGAGTGTTCCTGGGTCCTCGTGCATAACGAGAGAGTACAGAGCATCTCCTGGACGCCCGAGACGACTTAGAGAGAAACGGGAGAGTACGGGAGTGTTCCTGGGTCCTCGTGCATAACGAGAGAGTACAGAGCATCTCCTGGACGCCCGAGACGACTTAGACGAGATGGGAGAGTACGGGAGTGTTCCTGGGTCCTCGTGCATAACGAGAGAGTACAGAGCATCTCCTGGACGCCTGAGACGACTTAGGGAGAGATGGGAGAGTACGGGAGTGTTCCTGGGTCCTCGTGCATAACGAGAGAGTACAGAGCATCTCCTGGACGCCCAAGACGACTTAGACGAGATGAGAGAGTACGGGAGTGTTCCTGTGTCCTCGTGCATAACGAGAGAGTACAGAGCATCTCCTGGACGCCCAAGACGACTTAGACGAGACGGGAGAGTACGGGAGTGTTTCTGGGTCCTCGTGCATAACGAGAGAGTACAGAGCATCTCCTGGACGCCCGAGAATTAGATAGATTCGCGTATCATAGTTTTCACGCCTTTTGAATAAAGCTTAAGTCGCTTTGTCAAGTATTTGATTAACTTGATCTATTTTGTCAAATCTTGCTCTACTGAATAAAATTATACAATCTCCTGTAGCCTTTTCCCATCCATAAAGAGGAATAAAACACTCAAAAAATATATCTACTGTCTCCAGATCCACTATCCTGAAATCCTATACAAATATGGCTACAAATATGGCGCCCAACGAGCTGGCCCTGGACCACGATCCATCCGAATCCAGCACGGCTTCGACAAACCTCCAGTTGTCCTCATCCCAATTCTCCCAGATCCTGGAATCCATCCAGCGGACCCAGCCGGTAGAGGAGGGGAGTTTCGCGCGATGCACCGCGCGTTTCGACGGAAACCATAACTACGCGAAAGTTGTGGAATTCGTCGCGACAGTGTCGATATTCAAGGATATCGAGCACATCTCAGACGAAAATGCTCTTCGAGGTCTACCGCTGCTCCTCGAAGGTCATGCGGCTACGTGGTGGAGAGGTGTGCGGCCGACGATGAAGGCGTGGAACGAGGCCCTGGAGTTGATTCGTGCTACCTTCGCGCCGCGACGACCAGCGCATCAAGTCTATACAGAAATTTTCAGAGACAACCAGGACGCAAAGACACCGACCGACGTCTTCATTAGCAGGAAAAGAGCTCTGCTGTCGGAGCTACCCGAACTTCCTGCGGAATCCGTGCAGATCGACATGCTGTACGGACTGCTGCGTTTTCAACTGCGCGAACGAATAGCGAGAGCATCGATCTCTTCATTTGCGGACCTGGTAAGACGAGCAAGGGAGTACGAGGCGTTGGAGAGGGAAGCCCAACAACAAGAGCGTCCCGTTAGAAGAGAACCAGATCCGAAGGACCGACTGCGCTGCGGCATTTGCCGAAAATTCGGGCATACGACGGTCGCGTGCAGACACCGAAAGTTCCAGGCTAGCCCGAGCCACAGACACGTACAACGGCCACCGCTGAAGACCAATGAGAACAACACCCCGCAGACGTCCCTGAAATGCTACGGTTGCGGCAAGCCAGGCTTCGTACGAAGCAGATGCCCGGACTGTAGCAGGAAGACGACGCCTACGATTCAAGCCGCCTTCTGCTCCATTGACATGGTCCTACCGATGTCCCGACCAACGGTTGCTGTGACCATCGCTGGAAAGGAGGGTCAGGCATACCTGGACACTGGGGCAAAATGCTGCGTAGCCAGCCAGAGCCTGTTCGCGGTTCTGAAGGCGAAGGGACACAATTTTGCCAGCAGGAAGATGCGAGTGGCGCTGGCCGATGGAAATCCACGGGTACGAGAGGTGCTCGTCACGGAGGCTGCTGTGGCGCTGGAAGGCCGCACGATACAATGCAAATTTATCGTGCTGCCTGGCAGTAAGGATGACAGAACGCTGCTAGGGATTGACTTCCTGGAGGAAGCTGGCATCGTCATTAATGCAGCCCAGCGCAACTGGCACTTCGTGGACGAGCCCAGCCGCGAGTACGACTCGCAACGTGAGACGGAGGAAAAGGAAAACGCCGAACCACAAATTGTAGTATCCACGTTTGCCTCAGAGTCAACGCCACCTCGAAGTCTGGAGCGGTATCTGAGTGACATAAGGGAAGAATTTGCGCCACCTCCACCGCTACTCAGTCCGGTCAAATCTCCTCGAAAGAGGAAGAACGAAGAGAAGAAAGATGATTGGTCTCGCATGGACGAACTCTTCGAGAAGTGCCTCGGGAATTACGAAACGGCTCGTATGGACATCGCCGCGATTCAGGTACAAGAGCTTAGGGAAGACGAAGCGGTGAGTATAACCTTTGATGAGAAGGAACAGTTGAAGGCATTATTGGAAACAAATAACCACCTTTTCCACGGCGAAGGTCCCCCTACAGCTGAGGCGATACATAGAATAAATACACAAAACCATGCCCCGATTGCAGTACCGCCCTACCGCCTACCACCTGCGAAGAGGGAAACGCTGCAAATCGAATTGAAGAAGATGTTGGCAAGCGACGTAATTGAAGAGTGCGAATCACCCTGGGCCGCACCTGTAGTAATGGTACCAAAGAAGAACGGTGGCATTCGAGTATGCGTCGATTACCGGCGTCTAAATGCCATCACGGTCAGCGACTCATACCCCCTTCCGAGGATCGACGATCTGCTCCATGCAGCCAAAAGGACGACATATATGTCTGCCCTGGATCTGCAGTCGGGCTACTGGCAGATTGGAGTATGGCCGGAAGATCGGGACAAGACGGCGTTCACCACACCGTATGGCGTATATAGGTTCAAACGCATGCCGTTTGGCTTGAAAAACGCTCCGGCTACGTTTCAGCGTCTCATGGATCGTTTGAAGTCAGGCCTTGGCACTCGGAACGTCCTAATCTACCTAGATGACCTCTTAATTCTTTCATCGAGCTTTACAGAACATTTGGACGACCTTCAAGCTGTATTTTCAAGACTTCAAAATTTTGGGTTACGCATGAATCGAGAAAAATGCCGATTCTGTTGCAAGAACATGAAGTATCTGGGCCACATTTTAACATCGGAAGGAATTCAACCGGATCCCGAGAAAACGAGAGCCATACGCGATATGAAGGCACCGTCTAACCTGAAGCAATTAATATCCTTTTTGCAAACGTGTTCATGGTATCGTCGATTTGTACCAAATTTTGCAAGTATTGCAGAGCCTCTTACCAAATTAACACGGAAGAAGGCTATTTGGGAATGGTCCCCGCAGCAACAACGGGCTTTTGAGAAATTGAAGGAGGCCTTGGCGGACGCGCCCATCTTACAGACCGCGGACGAAACGAAGCCATACACCCTGAGGACCGATGCGAGCAGTTATGCGATCGGAGCAGTTCTACTCCAGGGGGAGAAGGAGACTGAACACCCTATCGAGTACGCCAGTAGATTGCTGTCCCCGGCGGAGAGAAATTATTCCACGACGGAACGGGAAGCGCTTGCCGTGGTCTGGGCCGTAGATAAATTCCGAGGGTACATCGAGGGAACCGACGTCACGATCGCGTCGGATCACCAGCCACTGAAATGGTTGATGACTCTGAAGTCACCGAGCGGGCGTTTGGCCCGATGGGCGTTACTGTTACAGCCGTATTGCCCGAAAATCCAGTACATTCCCGGACGATGCAACGTGGTTGCGGATATGCTTTCCCGTCTTCCTACCGAGCCTTGGGACGAAACGGACAGGACGGACATCGGCGGAGTCGTCGTCGATATGCCGAGACGTCAACCTGCGGAGACGAGGGAACAGCAGCTCAAGGACGAGGATCTGAAGGCGATTATCGGGGCACTGGAGTCCACGACGGAGGAAAATGAGGCGAACCGATGGTCGGCGCGAGGCTATTTTCTGAACGACGGCGTGTTGCATCGATACGCACCGAATGTGGACTCGGAGGAAGCTCAACTTGTGGTCCCAACGCAGGAGAGAAAAGAAATTCTACGGTCGTATCACGACGATCCCACGGCCGGACATTATGGCTTTCAACGTATCCTACATCGGATTCTGAGCAGATATTTCTGGCCCGGAATATCACGAGAAATTGCGGAATACGTCCGGTCATGCATCGAGTGTCAACGCTATAAGGCCAGCAATCTCAAGCCGGCCGGCTTGCTGCAAACACCCGTGATGCAGCGACGTTTCGAGGTATTGGCTATCGACTTATTCGGGCCCTTACCTACCACGAAGAGGGACAACCGGTGGATTTTAATCGTCGAAGACGTTGCCTCACGGTGGGTGGAAATTTTCCCATTACAGCAGGCAACGGCAGAAGCGTGCGCAAATACCCTGATAAACGAGGTATTATTGAGATACGGGTTGCCTCGTCGTATTATCAGCGACAACGGCACTCAATTTATCAGTGGGGTAATGCAACAAATCTCGCACTGCCTGGGAATTCAACAAACTTTTACTCCAGTTTACCATCCCGAGGCGAATCCAGTGGAGAGGAAGAATCGAGACCTCAAGGCGCAGCTGGGAATCTACGTCAGAAACGACCACTCTTCATGGGACGAGCATCTTCCCGCCATTCGTTTTGCCATGAACTCGGCAAAATGTGAGTCGACGGGTTATTCGGCGGCGTACTTGACCTTCGGACGAGAGTTGCGCACTCCGGACGACACCAATCGCGATCTGAGGCAGATCGTAGAAGGCGAAAATTTCCTTCCGGAAATTACTCCAAAGCTACTCGCATTAGCCGACACCTTGCGAGTAGCCCAACACACCCACGAGGAACGACAGGACCGGCGGAAGCGACAGGCGGACCAACGACGACGAGAGGGACCAGAGTACCAGGCAGGCGACCTTGTCTGGGTAGCCACGCACACCCTGAGTAAGCGCGAGCAGCGCTATTCGTCCAAACTGGCACCGAGGCGAGACGGACCGTACGCCGTTAAACGGCGTATTGGGGCGAGCAGCTACGAAATACAAACACAGGAGGCTAACCCTGTGGTAATCGGGCTGTACCACGCTTCAGCCTTGACGCCGTACACCGGAGACCGAGACGAGCTGCCTGCTCCTGTAGTTCCCATCCGCAGGCGCGGACGACCACGAAAGAGAAGGAAGGAAGACCAGAACGACAGCAGTCCCGGCGGCAACTTTGACGAGTAGGATCCTGGACTGCTCATCGGGACGATTTCGCGTCCAGAGGGGGAGACTGTAGCATAGCGACAACGAAATTAGGAAGAGAAACGCGAAACGGCGAAGCCTCGCGTAATTCTTACGCCCGACGATGGACCGCCGAGCGCAGCGGGGACGCGAGACGCGAGGCAAGGTCCGCGAGAGCCAGCTTGACAACGCGACTGTTGATTTTCACGACCAAGGGTAGCAACGATCGGATATAAAATAGGGCTCGCGACACGACAGACTTCTTCTTCTGCTCCGAGAGAGAGGACGAGGTAATACCATCGGCCGCTCTCGGATAGCAGTTAGGGCCTCTTTGGCAGGAGAGTACAGCGAATAGCCGGACGCCTGCTAGAGGGAAACGGGAGAGTACGGGAGTGTTCCTGGGTCCTCGTGCATAACGAGAGAGTACAGAGCATCTCCTGGACGCCCGAGACGACTTAGGGAGAGACGGGAGAGTACGGGAGTGTTCCTGGGTCCTCGTGCATAACGAGAGAGTACAGAGCATCTCCTGGACGCCCGAGACGACTTAGAGAGAAACGGGAGAGTACGGGAGTGTTCCTGGGTCCTCGTGCATAACGAGAGAGTACAGAGCATCTCCTGGACGCCCGAGACGACTTAGACGAGATGGGAGAGTACGGGAGTGTTCCTGGGTCCTCGTGCATAACGAGAGAGTACAGAGCATCTCCTGGACGCCTGAGACGACTTAGGGAGAGATGGGAGAGTACGGGAGTGTTCCTGGGTCCTCGTGCATAACGAGAGAGTACAGAGCATCTCCTGGACGCCCAAGACGACTTAGACGAGATGAGAGAGTACGGGAGTGTTCCTGGGTCCTCGTGCATAACGAGAGAGTACAGAGCATCTCTTGGACGCCCAAGACGACTTAGACGAGACGGGAGAGTACGGGAGTGTTTCTGGGTCCTCGTGCATAACGAGAGAGTACAGAGCATCTCCTGGACGCCCGAGAATTAGATAGATTCGCGTATCATAGTTTTCACGCCTTTTGAATAAAGCTTAAGTCGCTTTGTCAAGTATTTGATTAACTTGATCTATTTTGTCAAATCTTGCTCTACTGAATAAAATTATACAATCTCCTGTAGCCTTTTCCCATCCATAAAGAGGAATAAAACACTCAAAAAATATATCTACTGTCTCCAGATCCACTATCCTGAAATCCTATACAAATATGGCTACAATTGGATAAAAACTTGCTGCCAACAGGCGGATTATATTGCCAGGATAACGATCTTAAACATAAAGCACAAATTGTGCAAGAATTTTTATTGTATAATTGCCCCAAAGTGCTCCATCCACCACCACAATCGCCAGACCTTAACCCCATAGAAAACTTATGGGATGAATTGAATCGAAGAATTCGCAGGACCCCCATTCATTCAAAAGAAGAACTAAAAACAAGGCTTGAAAATGAATGGGCATTCATATCAGTAAACTATTTAAAAAAAAATTTCTAATATTCCGAATCGTTTAAAACACGTTATAAAACAAAATGGTTTTGCAACGAAATATTAAAATGAGATTTATAATGTTAAATTTTATTTAAAAGATATTTATATGTATAGTGTCCAAATATTTTTGAGACCCAAAAATTAGGTATAGTTTCCTTTATTGAATATTATTATACAATATATGTAAACTATGTGAATAAATTTTGTACGTTTATTAACACTAACGCAGCATTAATTATTAGGTAAAAAAGAATGGGCGATTGCTTTTCAAAGAACCGAGATATGAATTAATAAAGCTAATCTTACATTGGTGTCCGAATATTTGTGGGATTCACTGTATGTACCTCAGAGACGTGTTGATTCTTTGCTTTGGTGGCTGAGAACAGACGTACAACCGCTATCTAAGGGTTGATACCACTTCAAGGATGAATTACCATGTATCCCACAAAAAGAGTGGTATTTGGTGATTCTAAATCTCGTCTTCGAAAGAATTATACACGCACTAACAGGTGAAAATTCTAGAAACCGATCACGGAGCACTTATTACTCATCGGCGGTCGAGGGTAAACTGATAGCGGCGCGACATCGAAACGATTTGTTACTGTTAGAGGACGAACGAGACGAATACCTGAAAGGTGTGATCGCCGAGGACTGCGGGTATGTTTTGACAACACGCGGCGCTAGTCGTACTCCTTGGCCACTGAAGTGGGAATAATTGCTTCCGTTGCTCGTAGAATTAATCTTAAAATTGTAAATGCAAATGAATAATATTGTTTATGCATATAACCAAATGTTACAGATATAATACTTTGTTTAATGTACTGTTATTTTCAGAAAGTAACTCGTAAACATAAAATGTATTAGTAAAGCAAATTACATATGATAACTCATAAAGTCATAAAATAACTCGTAAAGAATAAGTGTATACTTGTACACCAATCTATAATACTAGCGCGGGTGAAACGGCTGCACTGCTTGTGAGAATTACTGGCGGTACCTTGTGTCTTGCAGAAATATTTTAATTTCTCAGCCGAAAAAAAACTTGTGTTGAAACTTTCAATTACGGTGTTCTCAAGAAAAATTTCTGCTCTACCGCCTTCTGTCGTTAAAATTTCTCCTGGACGTCTAGTTTTTAAGATAAATAAGGAAATATCCATAAAAACTGGGACATTTTGGACGTCGTTTTCGCTCTGAGCGTTGTTTAAACATGTTTAAATGTTCATAACATTAAAGTAATACTCATCATTATATTCAGAAGGGTTTACGGAATCATTTCATACCAACAAAATTTTAATAATTGTTATGGTTAAAATACAAAGTGTTCTGAAAGTTGCAAATTTTATTTGTTTTTAAAATCGATTTTCCCAAAACTGGAGTCTGATGGAAAGGAAAGGGCTTCAGATTTGTGTTCAGCGTCACAAAATCTACAAGAATCAGCATAAATATTCTTTGTGCAAAGAAAGAAGTTCAATTTTGTACACCAGTGTAATTATCGAGGAATCTCTTTATTAAGGTGTTTGTATTTACAAGCTTTTCTTAAGTTTTTATTTATTAAACAAAATAAAATTGCGCCATATTTTACCACAGATATTACAGAATATTATTACCACAAATAATGAAAAAAAACGGAAAAAGCGATTTGCAATAAGTGTTCGTACAGCATACATTTAAGATAAAAAACAAATGATTAATTATGATAAAGAATAATTTTTTTGGCATCTTAATAGGCAGCTGGACTTCCTTTTTATTTTTAAAATTGCATCAAGCCTTTCGGGCACGGAATTAACTAAATTGGCCATTACAGTGGACGGTATTTTGTTCGATGCATTCTAAAGTGCAGTTTTCAAATTTTGTTTTGATGTTATTTGTTGGTTTCGATTTTTTTTTCAAAGTAATCCCATAGATGTTCTATAAGATTGATATCCGGAGATTGTGGAGGTGTCTTAAGACATTTAGAAGTATTATACATACAAGACCCATTGCGTAGTATTACAAGCAGTTCATAAGAAAATTACATAGAGGTATAATCAAAAACCGTTGCTGTGCGAATACTTTTTATGCCGCCTGTATTTGCAATATACGCAAACTTTATTTACTGTGTTTTCTTCTTTTATTCTTCTACATGTTGATAATAATAAATAATTCATGACATATCGTTTGATTGGGTAATCTGATCAGATAAGACAAATGATTGTAAATGAATGGTCACCAACCATTTACTCTTTAATCTTTAACATTTTTGAGTACACAATTTAAAGATGAAGCAATTTTTCCTTACACCAAATATCATGTTACATCTATTTCAAAAGTAGAAAATATACTTCAAGAATATAAAATCATTCTTAATTTCCTTTATGCAGGTCATATTTTTTATTAATATACATATAAAGCATGTTTATTGTAATGCACTTTGTAATTTCTCTTATATTCTGTTCTCTTATAGGATTTATATTCAAATTTGTACACACCGGTAAAGATATTCATAAACATGTCGGTACTTAATTAGTTCTTCAATAGGAATTACATTAATTTTTATTTACAATCGAAAGTGTATTAAATATTAATTTTTTAAGGTGAAAATACATTAATCCATTATTCTGTAGTGTAACTATACGCTATTGCATAGCATAATTTTAAATGTTTTATTCTATTGTAGAGTAATTTGTTTTTCTTTTTGTTCTACAAGAATTAAAAGCGATGGTGTGGGGCTGCATAACCCAATTTTGCTAGAAACCTTTCTATCATTTATAAATTATATACATATACAATAAAAGCATATTTCAGAGGGTATTCCCTTTTTTCGAGCTACTTTTTAGGCCTTCTTCTGTTTATTTTGTGAAATGAAAATGCTGCATTGGATTAATCTTTTTGGCATATATTTACGTAATATGTTAGCTACATTATATATTTCTTTTAAGTCAAAATATACAAAATTGTAGCAGGTACGCATCATTACAGAAGGTAATCTTTTAAGAATATGTCGCGATGGCTGAAATAATTCCGGCCGATGTAGTTGACATCCAGTATGAATGTGGTCATAGCCCGTATCAGAATTAATTGTAATATCTCATAGTTTAAAAAATAACGATAGTTAAAGTTAAAATTGACTATTTACGCTTATTTTTCAGCTTTCATATAACAAAAAAAATAAGACAACTTAAAGGTTTTGTTTGTCTAGTGAAAAACATTCAAATTGCAAGTCAATAGGACAACTAAATTTTTATATATCGTGTCAGCCATGTCCAAAAACATCATTTTGAGATAAACGTGTTTAAACGTAACGATGCAGCTGTAGGAAATGACATAAGGCTGCTTCTGAACTCTTTGCACTCGAGGGTTCCGGAGCGGAGCCATTTAAAAGTCTTCAAACTCGAGGACTCTGCTATGGAGACAATGCAAATAATTTTCAGTTCATAACATAAGAACAAAAACAAATATTTCATTTTTATTTTTTTATATATTATAACATTTATATCCATAATCAATTAAAAAAACAATAAATTTTCTTTTAATACGCATATCAATTACTTAAATGTGAATATGATTTTTCTATTAAAATGGCTTCGAGTTGCTGGTAATATGAATGAAAAAAACTTCGAGTGTAAAGGGTTAATTATGACCATGGGTCAGAAGTGAACCGTTCTCCCGCAAATCGACTTTGAATTGGGCCTCCGCGATCTAATTTTCGCTTAGTAAGTGAGAGAGTCAGCTGTTCCTTCGGAAAGAGTCACACAAAATATCCTTGTCGGCTCGAACAGTCTAAGGAGAAGCGTGTTACTAGACATTACAAATGGGGGGAGTGGGTCACCGAACGACTAAGAGCAGTGAAAGTGTTTATGTTCTTTTCCCCGGGAGGACCCATGAGCGAACCTGACACCGAGCGCAGGTCATTGACGTCTTCCTAGCCGACAAGGATATCTTGTGTGTCTCTTTCCGAAGGAACAGCTGACTCTCTCACTTACTAAGCGAAAATTAGATCGCGGAGGCCCAATTAAAAGTCGATTTGCGGGAGAACGGTTCACTTCTGACCCATGGTTCCTCTCAGACATTTTACCTACGTAACAATACGAAGAAGATAGCCGAGCCAGTTTCAATCGGGGATTCCTCAAATAATTTTGCGGCAAGTAATTTTCACAAATCTTCATCCAATCCGAGCTCTAGAACAACCCCCCCGAAGCCATGACAAAACCTTTTGAAACACCCTGTACAAGGCGCGTTAGGCCGAACTGGCGTGATCTGCCGGCGCGGCCTCGGGCAGGTTCGCCGCGAGTCGGCTAATTGTAAGTTCGGCTCGTCGGTCGAGAAGTCGCAATCGTTGGTCGAAAGTCAGCCATCAGAGACCGCTGAGGACGACCGCTGTTCCTGTTTCTTAATAAAGCATATTAAGTGACTAAATCTAAGGAGTTTGGTTCTCGACCACGGCCACCCTCTACTCCTGAAAGCACTGTGGGCACGGTGACCTGGTTAATTCTACACATTCAACAAATGTTCCTTCGAGCCGGATCTTCTGGGTTCACGGCAACGCATATTCAGAGATTCCAAGCAGTCACAAAAGCTGAAATCGGAAGCAGCGGCTTCATCAGCACAACATCACACGAAACGAGAGCGGTCCAGATCGACTGACAAGGCGGTTGTCTACATCCCAGGAACAGGGAGACGCAATTGTAAAATTAAAGGCGCCATCTTCCCACGAGGCATCACAGCCAACGACGTACAACCCGTCGACATCCGACAGTAGCACCATATTGTGCAAAAGGTAAGTCGTTACAAAGGACAGCCAATGACTAGGATTATCAAATCAATCAATGGCAAACATGCCGAGATAGGCGCGTTAAAAAGGCAACGTTGTGTTATAAAAGGATCGGTCACACGAATCAATACGTTCGTTGAAGCGTGTACGACGGTTACGCCGGAGGTAATAGCGCACCTCGAGCAGGGTAGGCTCATCTTACAGAGATGCTGGAACGAGTAAAGCGAAATACAAACGCAATTAGAGGTGGCGGACGAAAACGAGGCAATCGATCGTGAGAGTTTCGAAGAAACGTATTGTAAAGTAGGTTCGAAAATACGGCAGAAGCTTAGCGGCGTTCGTTCGCGACAGACAGGTTCATCGTCAAGAAACTCGCAACATATCGCAACGTCATTGGCGGAACCACTAGCCAACATTCGTTTACCAAAGCTAAACTTACCAGTATTTTCCGGTAGTTATGAAGAATAGTTTTCATTCCACGACACATTTTCGTCAATTATACATGCGAATAGCGAAAGGCTTCCCTAGTGGGTGAGGCCGCCGACGTAATAAAGTCACTGGGAATTTCGGAAGCCGATTCCGCGGCAGCATGGCGTTTGTTGGACGGACGCTACGATAATAAACGATTGATCATTCAAACGCACATCAAGGCTATAATGGACTTACCACAGCTGTCTCGCGAAAATACGGCTGGCTTACGTAAAACTGCCGATCGGCCACACAAACATTTGCGCGCATTAAACGCTTTAAAGTGTCCAACAAAAAAATGGAACGATCTTATAATTTACATTTTAACTACTAAATTAGACAACACAACAGCGCACGAATGGCAGAATTCTCTTAAGGGGTCTGAATTGCCCACAGACAAACAATTCACGGAATTTATAAATCATCGTATGCGGATTTTGGAAGCGACGAGGCCCAATGCTTATAATGTTCACGGTACACCACCGCGATCGCAGGTATACGTTAAACGGCAGACGTCGTGTATGGTGACAGTTAATACGAAATGTGTAATTTGTGACGGTAATCATCCGATTTACACGTGCGGGAAGTTCATCGATTGGCCGGTCATCAAAAGATTATATGAGATACATAAACGGAAAATATGCATTAATTGCTGTTGACGCGTTATTACCACCCCTGAACGAGCCTAGAAGCATCAAGACGTCGAGCGCAGGAGTTTAATTGTTTCACGGATTATTTCTGTTAAAATTCACAATGCATTTCCAGGAAACGCTAGCGTTTTAGGCTTACAGGCCTTCGGACCCCGTCAGTCTCTTTGTCTCATTTTTCTTTATTGATAGCTTAGCATTTTTCGTGTAACAATTCAGAGTTTCCCTGGCATGCATATGTTCGGTTCCGTGTAAACAATAGGCTTAGGGTACGAGCGGCAAGGCTATTTGTGAGGATTGCAATAATATTAAAATCAGCATGTGCCTTCCTGACTTTTAGCAAAGAGAGGAGTGCAAACGTTAAGCTTAACCTTCGCATTGTCACTTCTCTCTTCCTCAATAGGAATAGCCGTATCATAAACCTTCGCCTGCGCCGACGAGCCACCCTCTTTCGCCACCCACGGGCCTCAGCCCCTCTACCGACGATCCTTCGGTCCCAAAGAGGGCGGGCGACCGAGTGGGGGCGGACGACCAAGAGGGGCGCGCTAGTAATATCCTGCCAAAAACAATTGCGCGGTGAAATTCAATTTCTTTTATTTTCCGTATGACTTCTGATGGCGCTCAAGACGAATTTCTTGAGCTCAGCGCCATCGGAAGGAGGGAGAATCGACGGAGGATTCTCCCTCGCAAATCAGTTGCAATCAATTCCTCAACGGAGGAACAACTCATCCTCGACCAAGAGGATTATTGTCGTAAGAGTTGTAATCAAGTCCTCAACGGAGGAGCAACTCATCCTCGAGCAAGAGGATTATTCTCGTATCACTTTGTCTCATCCTCACCTGAGGATTCTCGTAACATTTTGTCTCATCCTCAACTAAGGAACATCGTACATTTCGCAAGTCTCGATCAAGAGAATTATCATAGTTTATTTTAAGTGTTGTTGTCTAGTGTTACTTCATTGTTAAGTTTTAAATAAACAGAATTCAAGTTCACATCAGAACTTATAAGTTGACCACGGGAGGCCCAACAAAACCAGGTTACGTTACATTAATTTGTACCGTAGCCAACACGTCGCCGTTTCGAGAAATCGAATAAGACGTGCACTCAACAATTGCCTACGCGGAAAGAATCACGCGAGCAACAGTTGTGAGCTAGACAGTTGCAAAACATGCGGTGCCAAACATAATACATTCTTACATATTACCACAGATGATACTGAGCCGCACGACAGAGCTAATACTTCAAAGGCTACCGGCACGAGTCTGGAGTCTGCCGTAGTGACGCACAGCTTGGTTTCACACAAAGGCAATAGCGAAGTTTTACTTTCTACCGCAATCATACAAGTATACGACAGTCAAAACAAAATAACGACTGGGCGAGTATTGCTGGATAGCGGATCGCAAGCTAATTTCATCATTGCTAGATTCCTCAAAACATTAAGAATAAAAACCCAGGATACAAATATATCAATTCACGGTATAAACGGGACAGTAGCGAATACGAATCGGATTGCTCATGTAAAGGTAAAGTCACGACGACATTCTTTCAACGCTAGCCTAAAATGTATACTTGTTACATTGAAACACCGAAATCTGGAGAATGTCGACTTTCGCCGGTGAATGTCAACATTCACATAGTCGCTTGGTGTATGTCCGAAATATTTGCTAAATACCCTTATTTCTGACTTACACCGGTAAATGTCGACATTCACCATGCTATGATTGTCGACATACACCGGTGAGGGTCCGAATGTACAAGAATGTAATGAAATATTCGATCTTTCACCGACGTATTTGGTATGTGTTGACATTCACCGGTGAAAGTCGACATTCTCCAATTTCGGTCTTTCACGGTAACATAGTCACCGACAAAATCACCGACCAATTTCCGAATACTGTGATGAGATGAAGCGACTTTCAGTTACCGCGAAACATCAAGTTAGCAGATCCAGAATTTGACATACCTTCAGAAATCGATATGCTTATTGGAGTGGATTTGTTCTGGCAAATATTATGTGTGGGTCAAATCAAGGCATCCACTAGATGCCCAACTATCCAAAAAACGCGTTTCGGTTGGGTACTTGCAGGCAGGGCCGAAGGATCAGTATATTCCACATTGCACGCTCAATCGTTTCACACGAGAATAACTAATGCTGAGTTACACGACCAGTTAGCACGTTTTTGGAAGGTCGAGGAAATAGTTCATAATAAAAATAGCTACACTTTAAATGAAAGATTGTGCGAGGATTCATTCATCAATACTGTTAGACAGAACTCACAGGGCCTCTATATAGTAAAGTTGCCGATAGCGGAAGAATTGATGCAGAGGCTGGGTGAATCAAAATCCATCGCAACGAAGCGATTACTATATCTTGAAAAACGTCTTTCGTGTGATCGCGACTTAAAGGATAAGTATTCGGAATTTGTAAGAGACGGAACGTGTCCCTAGGTCATATGCGGCAAGCACGGGCTAACAATTTAATCAGAACCAACGATAAGGTAGTATACAGGATATTTCACCTAACTTGACCACCTTAAATATATCGCTTATTTCGTAAGATAGAAAAAATGTCAAAGGGAGAAAATATTCTGTTCGAAGGCGCTAATACGGTGATGGGCCGAATTTTTTTCTTAAGGTCATTTTTTTCTAGATTTCAAGGTCATCGTATTTTTTTTAAATGGGACCGCATATTTTCACTACAACAGTCTTATAGCTTATAAAAAAACGAATCCAACGAGGTGCAATATGTTGACCTTCACGTGACCTTTAGCGAGAAAATTATGAAATGTTTGTCAGCATCTTCAGTTCAAATTGACATTCCTTCATTTACCGTCCCCAAGTGCGTACTGAAGTTACTGACAAACATTTCACAATTTTCTCGCTAAAGGTCACGTGAAGGTCAACATAATGCACCTCGTTGGATTCGTTTTTTTATAAGCTATAAGACTGTTGTAGTGAAAATATGCGGTCCCATTTAAAAAAAAATACGATGACCTTGAAATCTCGAAAAAAATGACCTTAAGAAAAAAATTCGGCCCATCACCGTATTGGCGCCTTCGAACAGAATATTTTCTCTCTCTGACATTTTTTCTATCTTACGAAATAAGCGATATATTTAAGGTGGTCAAGTTAGGTGAAATACCCTGTATATGCCACATCATTGTGTGTAGAAAGATAATAGTGTCACAACAAAGCTTCCCATGCTGATTGACGCATCTTGTAAGACAAGCACCGGGGTAGCGTTAAACGATGCGTTGTTGGTGGGTCCGGTAGTACAACAGGATTTAATGTCTATCATCTTGCGGTTTCGCTTGCTTTCTTACGTCATTACTGCTGACATAGTCAAGATGTATCGACAGATACTAGTCGATCCTGAGCAGACACACTTGCAGCGAATTTTATGGCGTGAACATCCCGAGGAACCTATCGAGGAATATGAGCTTCTCACTTTCACTTATGGGACTGCGTCCGCGTCTTATTTGGCAACTCGTTACTGAAAACACCTTGCCATGATTCATTCACAGAAATATGAAATGGGCTCAAAGGCGGTTATTCGTGATTTCCTCGTAGATGATTTACTAACGGGAGCACATTCATTAAGCATGCTTCACCGTATCAAGACGGAGGTAGTCGAGCTTTTAAAACTTGGCGTGTTCGAACTTACAATTAGTAAGTGATTGTCGAACCATCCCGATTTAATCGGGAACGAGTCAATAGCTAGGGAAGGTGTATTAGACCTAGACAAGGGCAACAATTCCAAAATATTAGGGATACAATGGAAACCCAAGTTAGATACTTTCAATTTTTCGTACAAGCCTGTGTAGAAAATTAAGGAATTTTCAAAGGGATTTTAGTTACATTTTATAGGTTGGTAATATTTTCTCGATGTTCATATGTTTTTTATCGTTTCTGTTTTTTCAAATATTCATAAAAGACGTGTAACGTAAAGGCGTTTTAAAGGAGTAATAAAAACAAGTTTTTTAATACGATTCTGATTTAACTTTATCTCTATCCGGGACAACGGAGGACCTACAAATTATCGAGGTTCTCACATTTTGGTGCCGAAACCCGGGACTTTACAGAAAAGTGAAAAAGTGTGTAACGGACATTTAATATGGAAGTCGTATATCGGAAATCGTGTCGTGCTCTTGTTACAAGATTGGTGAATCAAACGCTCGAATTGCTAAATAACGAAGCGATCGACGAAAATGATATTCGTATTCATATCGGAAAATTAAAAGGTGCTAACGATAATCTACGAACGGTCAATAAAGATACTTATAGCGTTATTGAAGCGGATAGCATGGAGGCAGAGTGTACTACAATGGCGGAATATGAAGAGAAGGTGATATCAGCCATTTCTGTATTAAAGGCGTTGATAGTAGAAAAGCGATCGTCACTTGCTTTATCGATGGCGGCTATCGATATAAATAACCACAATCCGTCCGTGACACCTGTCACCGAAAATAGGGTTAACACGATGCGACAAGTGAAGTTACCTAAACTTGAGCTAAAGAAGTTTAATGGAGAGCTCAAAAATTGGTTATCATTTTGGGAACAGTTTCGTACAGCTGTCCATGAGAACGCGTCGTTAGATGGAATAACAAAATAAAACTATTTGCAATCGGTGTTAGAAGGTAAAGCTGCATCAATTATATCGGGTCTATCACCGTCTGTATCATGTTACAACGAAGCGATAAAAATGCTAAAAGAAGAATACGGTAATAATGAGCGTATTATCGATAACTACATACAACAACTGATGTCATTCCAAAGTATTAACACTATGACGTCCGGCGACACCACAGTGGTGACCTTTGCTTCGTATCATTTAACACTAGATTTACGGGCGTTAAATCGGTCACACTTAAATATATTAAATAAGAGCTTTGAAAAAAGAGGGATCAGCGGGGAAAGACGAAGATCGGTTAAGTAATTTGTATATTATAAGATACAAGTGAAATATTGACTGTACCACGTCTCTATGAATTTGGAAACCGTTTTTAAAAAAGTAGGAATCCGTCAATTTGACGGCTTCCGTAAATCTAGTGTTAAAAGAGAAGTACTAAGTATGTACCGAAGAAAATGTAATTAAAAAAATATATATTTCAAAAAAATTTTACATTTATTTACATATGTACATTTTCATAAGAATATGTGAGGCGGATTGAAAAATCGTGAGAACTACCGATGAGATTAGAAAAATTTGAAATTTATCATCTCCCAATAACCTCAAAAACAGCCGGCGACAAGTGAAATAACAGAGTTAGTGGTGCCGGCGCCAAGCGAAGAATTGTTTAAAAACAGTGCGGCCGGCAAAGTGTTAAGAGTAGGAATGATGTAAAAGCTTTACGTAAATTATATAATGCTACGTCGGCGATAACGAGAAGTCTAGAATCTATGGGAACTCCAGTAACGGAATATGGTAGAGTAATAAAGTCTATCATTTTAAGGGTATTACCATATTTAATGAATTTAAAGTTTCATAGACAGCATGCTAGTGGGAGTAACGATTCAGAGTCTCGGGAAATGGTAAGCAAGGAAACTTTAGAGAGTTTAATGACGTTTATTAAGAAAGAAGTGGATTCTTTGGAACCAGCACTAACTGTATATAATAACGAATTGAGTAATGGTACTGAACGGAAGCCAAAGGGTAGGACTGATCATGTTTCACGCAACATAAGCACCGCAGCTGGTCTTTATGCGGGTGTTAAGGAAGCATGCCTATTCTGCGGATCTAAAATGCATGACACTACTCATTGTACAAAGTCTATAACGATACAGGAAAAGAAAAATATATTGAAGCGGAGTTCGAGATGCTTCAGGTGTACCAAGCCGAATCATTTATCCAAGGCCTGTAAATCACAGGGTGTGATCTGTGAGACATGTCATGGTCGGCACTTATCGATAATGTGTGATCCGTCATATGCACGGAAGAATGAACGTCGACCAGACACCTCGCAAAATAAGCATAGTCCCGAATGAACAGTAAGTCTTTTCACCAATGGTCGGCTGGATAAGGTTTTACTCCAGACCGGTCGTACTTATGCATCGGCAGATGGGCAGAACAAGACCAAGGAGAAGGCTATAAGATTTATATTAGATGGGGGTAGCCAATTAACTTTTATTAAGGAATCAGTTTCAAAAGTTTTAGATTTGCCCATTGTAAGTACTCACAAGCTCAGTATATTGCCATTTGGTAGTAAAGAGAAGAGTACAGCTAAGTTATTTAATAGAGTTGCTCTTTGCTTAAGAGGTCAATACAATTCTGAAGTAATACGTATAGAAGCTGTAGCAGTTCCCGAAATCTGTCTAGAAGAGTTTCGTGTACCTTGTGTTCACAATCTTAAGCTTGCAGGTTATAAATTAGCAGATGCTCCTATAAACGATTGCGAGACTCTGGATGGAATCAGTTTACTAATTGAAGCGGATTTCTATTGGGTATTAGTAACGGGCGAGAACGAACGTGTATCGAAAAAGTTAACAGCTGTAAATACGCGCATTGGATGGACATTGCATGGCCCTGCTCCTATCGATTGTGTCAATGTCAACCTCAGCGCGGCCACTGTAATGAATCTAAATTGTAACATCCAGGAAGAATTAGACGTAAGGAAATTCTGGGACCTCGAAACGATCGGGATCACTAATGTACGCGTAAGGTCTACGAAAACCGAGGAATTTATACAGAAAAACCTAACTTTTGAAAAAAATAGATATATAGTTTCGTTACCGTGGAAAAATTCGGTTAAATCGTTAGACGACAATTATGTCGGTGCGTCTAAACGATTGAAGAATTTTACTGTTCGACTAGCGAAGGAGTCACAACTCGCAAGGTATGATGCCGCGTTTCGCGATCTTTCCGAAGGTGTAGTAGAATATGCTCCTCCTAGGAAAAGGGAACAAGTCACATATTATATGCCGCATCGTCCCGTATTTAGAGAAGACAAGGCATCAACGAAGATGCGTATAGTTTATCATGCATCGGCGAGTGCTAAGAGATATCCTTCGTTGAACGATCAGTTGCATTCGGGCGATAATTTAAATCCAGATTTAGTTGATATTTTAATGAATTTTCGTATTGGAAATATAGATATAATAGCAGACGTTGAAAAGGCGTTCTTGCAAATAATACTTTGCGATAGAGACCGCGATGCGCATAGATTTTTGTGGTACAATAGCGAGATAACTGCACTCGATAAATTTCCAGAAGTGCAGGAATTTAGAATGACGAGATTAACGTTTGGAGTAACATGCAGTCCTTTTGTGTTAGCTGCGACTATAAAGAAACATTTAATGGTTAATCGAAAACATTACGAATTCACATCTAAAGTTTTGGAAAAGTCTTTTTACGTTGACGATTTGGTTGCTGGGGTGAGTACTAAGCAGCAAGCTAAGCAGCTTTATGAGGAATCTGTCCAAATAATGAAGTCAGCCGGAATGAATTTGCGGAAATGGTATACGAACGATGACGAAGTGAGGTCACAATTTGGACAGCAATCAGATTTGGACCCGATACGACTGAAAGTACTTGGATTACGATGGATGACTAAGGAAGACGAACTGGCGGTAGATCTGCAACCTGTAATAGAATTCGTAGAAGGCATCGTTCATGGATCAAAAAGAAGCATATTGCAAGCAATTGCGAGGATTTATGATCCTCTTGGTTTGTTAGGACCTTTTGTAATTAAATTAAAGATTTTACTACAGGCTGCCTGGAAGCTAAAATTACCTTGAGATACATTGCTATCAGAAGAGTTAGAAAAAATATGGAGCATTTGGTGCAAAGATTTGCAGGGGATGCAAGATGTCTCGATAACCAGATGCGTACTGAATGGGACTGAAGAGAACGTACATTTGCACGTATTTGCCGACGCCAGTCCGCATGCATATGGTGTGGTAGCATACTTGAAGGTTCCAGGCGCTAATCCCAAGCTTCTGTGCGCAAAGAATCGGGTGGCTCCGATAAAAGGGGATTCTGATTCGGTAACTTTGCCCAAATTAGAGTTAACGGCAGCGCTGTGTGCAGCGCGTTTGCAGCATTATGTAAAGAACCATTTAAGAATTACAATATCGGAAACGTATCTTTGGTCAGACTCCGAAATAACACTACACTGGCTAAAGAAGGATTCTTCAAAAATGAGACAATATGTGACGAATCGAGTTAGTGAAATTCGCGAATTGACAGCAGATTGTAAATGGCGACATTGTTCTGGTAAAGAAAATCCGGCCGACTTGTTAACTAGAGGCGTTAGTGCGGCTGTTTACTTGTCGACTATTTGGTTTTCTGGGCCGTCCTGGTTAAACGAAGAGGGTAACGAGTGTCAAGATGAAGAAAATGATCCTTGGGAACCTCATATTTGCTCTCAAGTGGCGGTATGCGAGAAACAAATTGTTGAACCTATTTTTCCATTAGAAAAGTTCAGCAGTTTGGAGAAAATATTAAGAATTAGGTCATATGTTTATCGATATTTACATAATTTGCGATATCCTAATGAAAAAATTATTCATAATTTAGTAGTAGAAGAAATGAAAAACGCAGAAATTTATTGGATTAAAGGGTATAGCAGGATAAGGGGGTCAAAAGTGCCCTTCAACCGATTTCAATGGGGGCGGTCTCATTCGATAGATAATGCTCGGCGATTGATGTCTACAAATTTTTAACCCTGAATCTTGACCGGAAGGGTAGTTATGGGGAAAATTAAAAAAACAGGTTTTTGGCCCTTTTTCCCCATTTATCGAGGCGTAAAAAATCCAAAAAAATTCTGACATATTCTGCACGGTACCGGACATATTGGAGAATTTTTGCAAATTTTTCCGTCGAAGTACCTAAGCGTGAAAAATGGGCAAAGTCAAAAAAAACGGGAAAAAGAAGATTTCGTATCGAAATCTTCGAGGTACAACTTTTTGGTTTATGTAGTAACGATCTAACACCTACGATTGTTATCCCCAATTTTTTTCAGATTTTTAAACCACCTGCGTCATTGTGAAAAAAATCGAAAACCGATTTTCGGGACGTATTTTGATCTAAAACGCAAGAAGTAATTGTTATTTTTCCATTATTTTGATAGAGTATGTTCATTTTGTGCTTTTCAATGTTTCTGCATACAAAGCAATTGCGAGTGAATGCAAAGGATTGAATTGATTCAATTATTCGTAAGCTACACACTTCCTTATCAGCTAAAAATACGAATGTAATTTCAATAGCAGCGATGGCGCAGTCGGTAGAGTTCTTGGCTGCGAAACCTCTCGAAACTTTTTGTCGCCGGTTCGAGTCCCAATGAGGTAAAATTTTTTTTTTTTTTTTTTAATCAATCACTGCATAACAACAAATAATAATCATTTTTCAATTTTTCAGTGTTTTTTAAACATTTTTAAATACTTATTCAATATGAAATATATGTATGTAAAAATAATTATGGAGCATATTGTTTTTTTCATTGATTCGTCGTAGCCACATTTCGTTATTCTTTTGTACATTGAACGAATATTAGTTTACTGTAACGAATGCAAATATGTATTCAATATTAAAAGGATCCAATTGTATATTCTGATGAATTGCAATGAAGGTGATGTCTAACGGAAAGAAGGGTTTATTTCTTTTTAAACATTCTTATTTTTGTATTTACCGCTTCTCCATTTATGCAGAGATCATATATAGTCGCTATAGACTATAGTCGCCCGTAGTAGTGAAAAGGGTTAATGTACGATTTGTTTAAATAATATATTTAAATTTGCATTTTCTCGTTAATTTTTTCTGATAAGCGTTATTCCGCTATCGAATAATATGTACGTAAAGTATTACCGAAATCAGTGCATTCGTGACTTTGGAATTTTTGGTTTTTGACACTACCGGTTATTATTTGATGTTTAAAATTCTTTCGCACAGATTATTAGAATACTACTCATGGCAATAAAGTCAGTTTTGTTATGAAAAAAAGTCCATTTCGGCCGGCCAGTTCTGCGCGGATCGAGAAAATGTTAAACACGAAATAATGACGGTTAACGTCAAAAATCGAAAAAATCCAAAAACACGTATCCGCTAATTTGGACCATAGCTTGTGTACATAAATTTATTTAATCAGTTGCGAATGTTTTTTGGAAGATATTAAGGAAAAAAATTAATTTTTTAATATATTTTTTAAACAAATAATTTTTTTGCAACTTTTGTTACACAGTTCAATTCTCGGTTGAAAAACACACAATTAAAAAAAAATTAAATTTTTTTGACCCCTGGTTACCGAGATATATCCAAAAATGTGTTTTCTACCCTCAACTTTGAGGGGAATTTTCACCCCTTCAGAGTGGATGGTTGCCGATAAAAAAAATACGTGTCCAATATTCTGACGAGGAGTACCTCTGACATAAATTTCATCAAAATCGGTGTGTTCGAGTTCGATATGTTCCCTTGGTAGCGTCAAAATCTTCGTCTTAGTGATTCCTTCTCATTTCCAACGGCAATCTCGGCCCTAACATACAAAGCGTGGATTTTTAATTAAACCTCCTTTCACCTCAAATCTCTGGCGGTGCGGGCTAGGCCTGCATACGGAGATTCCTACCCCTTTAAATTCATTCTAAACCCCCTTAGAACGATATTTCTCTGGTGGTGCGGGTTTTACCTGCATACGCATACGCAGATCAATCTAAGGTATTTCAACCCTTTACAAATAATCCATCTCACATCGTTTTCTTCCATGCCACGCCGAGTACGTAGAGCTTGCAGACGCTAAAACCGACTCTCCCGTCATAGATCACTCTTTGACTCCACACCCTTTACCTAAAAACGTCTCTGACGTTCCTGCAAATTCCAATATCCAATTTATAAAATCTATTCCTTTTATTCCCGAGCTTACGGACGTTGATCTTGATCTACCGTGGATAATTTCACCGATCACTTACGAGTTCTCCGATCTTCCTCCTCGTAATATTCAAGGAAGTGACCCTCGCGCCGCGCGATATAGAAAACGTCGTCGCGAAGTGTTAATACAAGAGCACGGCGCTCAACCAGTCGAGAGTAACATAGTGTCGAAGTGCGTAATTCCGTGGATTCAAGAAATCCAAACCAAACGCCAGCGGATGGGAATACCCACGGAGTTCTCCTCTGTCCTCGTCACACCTCCACTCGACACCGGATTTCCAGAGCGCCGCTATCATGTCAGTCAGGAGATTGAAATAATCACGCTCGAGTAAGGCGACACCTTCAACACTGACCTGCACCACTGTCGCACGCTGAGCCAGGCCGCGTACGTGCTGCCGACTCCCCAGCTGATTAGAGGCCGAACGCCGCAACCTGACTCATCACTGATCGCCAACAGCAGCCGACGCAAACAGCTGATGCCCCCCAGCTAACATCAACATATTGTATAGAGCCGAATCAGTGAGTCAAGTGCGCCTCTCATAGTACTCCTAGTGCCAGAGTCTCTCTCTCTCTTGTCAAGGGTAACCTTTTTAAAGTATCGGGTCCCAGCCAAAAACCACCCAGGTGGAACGGCAAATTACCGATTTTATCCCGTCAAGGCAAATCTTGGGCATTCGGTTACAATAAAGCCACCTTTCGTTCATTTCTGCCGCCGGGACGTAACACCGTAGCTGTATGGTCGGAAATGCTTGGCCGAATAGATTATAGCTAAACACTCTTTCTCGATCGTTGAATAATTTAATTCTGCACCGTTTAAAATACGGGAGGTACAGTCAATTGGTAGATCTTTACTCGGAGGTCCTTGACTGAGAATACTTCCAATAGCATGACCTGATGCGTCGGTTGTAATGTTAAAAGATTTACTAAAGTTCGGATATTGTATTGGTTTTTAGGGTTTTAAGTAACAAGACTTTGTTTAAAAGCTAATGGAATAGACCAGGACTTTATTCTATGAATATATGAAGAGGGTACGTCTTCTCTCTGAAAGTGAAAGTCACAGTGTGAGGTCTAAAAGAATTCTGCAAGGGTCTAAGGACCCTTTTCGGATATAATATAAACCAGACTGCATAGCTATACAGCTGCAACCTCTTAAGCATTCCAAGAAGTAAATATACTAGTTGATTTTTGTATGTTTAAAATATACTATGCTCGTAGAGACATAGAAAACCAACAATTGTAATATTGGTTCCACACAAAGGAGATCTCTAAGTGTATTAAACGCGTTTTCTTGAGATTCGTGCCATTCGAATGGTACGTTCTTTTTCAGCAAATTAGTCAATGGTTTCGCGATGTGTGAGAATTTTTGTATAAAACGTCTATAATATCCCGCGAGGCCTAAAAATTCTTTGATATTTGTCGGATTTTTCGGTCGAGGAAAATCTTTTACCGCAGAGATCTTCTTTGGATCTGGTTTCACGCCATTTTCGCTAATAACGTGGCCCAGGTATGCCACGTCTATTCGCAAAAATTCCCATTTATCGGGTTGTAATTTTATATTTGCCTTCCTCAGGCGCTCGGCTAAACGACGAAATTTAACTTCGTGATCCGCTAAGGAACTAGAGTAGGTTAGGATATCGTCGAGATAAACAAATAATTCGTCGCCTTGCAGCCCACACAAGACGTTGTCCATGAGACGTTAGAATGTCTCAGGTGCATTTCTAAGACCAAACGGCATTCGAGTGAATTCGTAATGACCATGAGTCGCTGAAAACGCAGTTTTTGGTTTGTCGATTTCATCCATCGGAATTTGATGAAAACCTTACGCGAGGTCAAAGAAGCTAAAATATTTCGTGCTCCCGAGCTGATCGAGAATTTCGGTGATATTCGGGAAAGCCGCTGCCCTTTGGAACCTTAATCACGAGAAGTCGGAGTCATCCGAACCTCCCACTACGCTGTCCGAGAGCCCTTAAAACCTCGGTCTCGTTTCCAAATCAATCAATTGTCTGGAATCGCTGACAGTCGGTATCTTGCGATGACTTTAACCTTAAAGTTGTAAAAACTTCAAGCGCAAAAGTAGTTCTTCAAAAACAAAGTGTTGTAAAACCAAAATTTGTTGTCGGAAGTGGTATTACGAGGGTTAATCAAATATAAACGAGCCTTTAGTGGCTGAGAGTGGGGAAGGGTGTTTGTGTGTGATTGGGCATTTTTAATCGTTAGGTAGGGATACCTAGAATAGGGAAAACACATTAGCCGGCTTTTCCAGTGCTTAAGTTAGTAGCCCTTACGATGAGTGAGAAGAGTGTGCCCATGTCTGTTGAGCAACGCATAATTATAAAATTCCTCGTCTGTGAAAACGTGAAACCAACCGAAATTTACCGCAGACTACATGCCCAGTTTGGGGAAGCTACCCTTTCATGGTCAAGAGTGAAGGTTTGGTGCAACGAATTCAAGCAAGGCCGTGAACGTGTTGCGAATCAAGCGCATCCCCGTCGTCCACGCTCCAGTGTGACTAACGACAACATTGCACGTGTTCGTGAGCTTATCGAATGGGATCGACGCTTCACAGTGCTTCAAATTTCGGAAGAACTTGGTGACAGCTATGGAAGTGTCCAATCAATCATTAGAAACCAGTTGGGCTTCAGAAAAATCTCAGCACGTTGGGTTCCCAGGTTGCTGAATAATGATCAAAAAGCCGCACGAGTTCGCATTTCTCAATTGCTTCGAGCTCGTTTTGAAGAAGAGGGGGAAACTTTTTTGAATAAAATTGTCATCTGTGACGAGACATGGGTGCATCATTATGCCCCCGAATCAAAGCGTGCAAGCATGCAGTGGAGAAAGAAAGGCGAAGAAAACCCCGTGAAAGCCAAAACTCGATTGTCTGCGGGGAAAGTGTTGGCCACGGTTTTTTGGGACTGGGGGGGGTGGGGCGTCTTGCTGGTAGATTTCTTACGCGGACGTCATACCATCAACGCAAACTACTACTGCGGTCTGTTGGATCAAGTTAAGCTTGAATATCGACGCAAGAGACGAAACTATCCTATCCGCGAGGTGTTGCTCCTCCGCGACAACGCCAGGCCCCACACAGCAGCTGCAACGCAGCAGAAACTGGTGAAAATGAAATGGAAAACGCTTGAGCATCCACCTTACAGTCCAGACTTATCGCCATGTGATTTCCACATGTTTGGACCTCTCAAGGAAGCACTTGGAGGCAAGCGATTTGAGACCGACGATCAAGTGGAAACATTTGTGCGCAACTGGTTAGATACCCGCCCAACTTCATTCTACGAGAACGGAATCAAAAAATTACCACAACGTTGGGAAAAATGTATATTAAAAGAAGGACATTATGTAGAAAAAACAATTTGTAGAAATGTAGCTGTTTCTTGTAAAATAAATTTTGTTTATACAAAAGGCTCGTTTATATTTGATTGACCCACGTACAACACGATTACCATGCGCCAACGTTTATTTCCTTTAGAATCGGCTTTCTTAGGAACGGTCCATAACGGACTATTGTACAGAGAAGCTGACGATTTAACTATTTCGTTCTCTAGAAGACCTCCTACTTGTTTTTCGATCTCTTGCTTATGCATCTGCGGAAAACGGTATTGTTTAGTATGAATCGGCACGTTATCAATTGTCGGAATAGTATGTTTCATAGCAGAAGTATACGTCAATTTATCGTCTGGAAGTAGGAAGAGCTCGGCGTTGTGATGAATTATACGCGTTATGATTTCGCATTCGATTTGGTTCAGATGTTCCAGTCGTAGAAGATTTAGAATTTCGCGTTTTCGCGATGTTTTTATCTCGTTGGTCAAGCCGGAGGTTTCAAAGGAAACAGAGGTTGTAGAAAATGCGGCTGCGGCGGATATAGAAGATACGGAGGAATCGTAAGGAACCACGGAATTATTGGATTTAGAGGAAATAGAAGAGGAGTTTGGGATATTTCCCGGCCCTAGCACAGTGTCTAAGGGCCTAGCCGGATAAGAATGGAAAAAGTGCCCCCAAAGATAATTAATCGTGAGGCATACCATTCGATAAAGCTCTTTGGAAAAACCCTTCCTGCAAAGTATGAACCCGCTACCCCTACCGTAGGGGTAGTTACAGGGTGAAACGTATTTTACAGTTTATGCTCAATATCTCCCGTTTGGCTTGATAGAAAATTCTGAAAAAAAATTACAGACATTATAGCCAATGGTGTACATACTTTAGAATTTTATAAGATTTTTTGGTTTGAAAATCGATTTTTGAAAAATTATAAAAGATTATAAACACTAATTTTTTATTGAAAATATGAAGTGACCATTTTTATATTTTTACAGTAACATAAATAGTACCCTGATTATTAATGTGTAATTTTTTCAGATTTTTACAAGTTCTGCAAAACAAAACAAAAATTAAAAACCAAAAATTGTTTGTATTTTTAGCTATATTATTGATGTGACCATGTTTATATTTTCACAGTATCACAAATTTGCTATAAATAATTAACTGTAATTTTTTCAGATTTTTTTCAAAAGTGCTTCACACCAAAAAAAAATTAAATACTTACGTCCAATACCCAAAGGGGTATAGACTTGAACGATCGAAGTACTTAATTTCATGCGCACACATTATTCGTAACATCCACTGTTTCACAAGAAATTAGTTAATGTACTTAATTTTGATTCTCCTTATATGTCATATGTGCAAGTTCTTATTTAATTGCATTTATTAACAATGATGATCTTCGCTTTTATAGAAGCGGAACTGCTGGTATTTCAACTGTGTTCGGAAGGTCCATGAATTCTCTCCGTTTAAACATAACAAAAATTGTGCATTAGTACTAATTATTAAATATTTTTCCATTTGTAAAGTGAATTAATGAATTTTAGAGAATGAGGTTTACCTTAATTGTGAAATGGTGTTTGTACTTGTAAGAGTGTGAACTTGCGTTTAGCGTATGTTATGTATGTCGTCGCCGCTGCGACGACCGGCTCGCGTGGTTCCGTTGCCGGAACGACGAGAGGCGCATTTTTTAAAACGTTTCATCAGTCTTTTACGAGAAGTGACCGTGACCATTAGTTATTTTATGTATCCGATCTTTTATGGTATTAGTTATGTTATATTTTCCTGTTTTAAGTTCATTTTAGTGTTTGTTCAACGTTATTAATTGTTTATTAAACTCGTTTTGTTATTAATTATTCCATGTTGATTCCGTTTCCTCCCTTACATACTCAGGACCTAAAGCGCGTACTTTAATCTTCGTCGCTGTCATTGTTAATGACCGGATTTAAGCGTTCAACATTGAAGATTTTACTTAATATTTGCGCAGGCTTAACAACTTTTGCAATGTATCGAGCATTCGATAAGTAATAAATTATCGCTGCTATGTGCGAACAACAACCAATAGTTCGGTTGCCATTTGCACACTCGCAGAAATGACGTTTTATTCCGGACCAACCTATTGAATTAGGTGAATAATCTATATAGCACTTATAAGATTTACTTTTCATGTGCCTCGATGGCACCAGAAATTGTATGATATTGCTACTTTCTCTCAAATAAGAAAGATTAATAATGTTGCGAGGTATGATACCGCTTGCGAAAGTTGATAAGATCCCGTAAAGAAAATTTTTAAATCTCGTTGGGTCATTTCAGGAAAATCAAACAAATCCGAAGCTGTTTTTTTTTAAACAATGTTCTTCGCCTACTCCAATGACAAATATCAGCTTCTGTGCCTAAACTATTATGTTTGTCTTTCTCGCTCATAAATCTAGATATTATTTCTTCGCGGAACTCTACATCGGAATTTAAAGGTTTACCAAAGGTGTTCTGTAAAAAACATGCAATTCGGCAATATAATCCGACTGTTGGCAGCAATTTGTTATCCAATTGATTATGTAACAGTCGGTATTTCCGCCCTATTATACCGTGCACGACTTTAACGATCCAACGGATTTTAGTCACCAATCGAGAACTATTGGCTTCGGTGGTGGTTAATTGTTGACGCTTTCCTTTAAAGGCAGGCATCAATACATTATATCCCTTGTCTTTAAGCTATGTCTTCACATCTCGGAAGCCTCGATCTACAATGCACATGTCTCCCTTTTTCTTTATACTTTGCAAACCGTTTGGATTTTCCATTACTATCTTCATAATCTCCGCGTCATTCTGCGTTGCATAAAATGGCCCTTGCATATCGACAATATAACCGGTTGTAGTGCAAATAGTAAAAGATTTACAAAGCGGAACTTTTTTTTGGCCTGAATATGATTTTTTTTAGGACTCATTATTTGAACTTTTTTCGTGGCGAATTTATGTCCCATCAAAAACGAATGCCAATTGATCCTTAATATTTATCAGTTTTCTCGCAATATCTGACGTCTTTGATTCGACTAGATGTTGTCGAGAAAAGGCAGCTAGTCCAAAATGTTTTGGTAATATATCTTTTTCGAAAGAATTAAGAACTGAAGTGCAAAAGTCAGAAACTTGTTGCTCTCGTTTCAGTCCAAGAATTGCAGCAATTGTTTTATTCGAATTACTGGTACGCAGTTTAAACAAGAAAGTAACAATTGCTTGTGTTACATTTCGGGTTTTACTATTTCTCATAGAAAACATCATTTCTCGATGTTGTATCAGGTTTTCCCAAGTTAACCCAGTGAAAACCTGAAGACGTTCCTCTGAAAGTGTAAAATCTCCTACTTTGTCTGTTATACTAGAATTACAATTAATCGACATATACTCGAAATAGTTTTTTAATTCTGTTACTTCAATTTCGGTGGAAGATGACTGTATGTGTAAATTCATTATATCATTTTCATACAGTCGTTTATTTACTAAATGATCATCACAGCACCGATTTCCTTTGGGGACATATATTCGCCTGATAATAAATACCTGTTTCCTTGCTTCATTCGGTACGTTAACAATATTGTTCGTGGAACCACAAACGAAGCAATATTTATGAGTTGAAACAACTCTTGGAAACGGCATAATTACAAATTCGGATTCTGCTATTCTATTATCACTAACGTTTGTTAGATATGACGGATCATCTAATGATGAGTGAACAGAAATAGAAGTTGAAGTTCCCGACGTAGATGTTAATTCAAGCGAAGGTAAAAATTGTGAGGATTCTGGTGGAGAAAATTCAAACGGCTGCGCATTTGACGTACTCGGAATTGCTACTTCATGTTCATCTCTACGCACGTTCCTATTCTTTCTATAAATAATTAAGTCACATTTCTTACACAATACGTCACCAACAGACACCACTTTCGCCAATACTTCTGACCACTTTTCCGCTTCCGAAATTACATTAATTATCTTTTTCCGACTCTTTTTCGACGCCAAAATATTGCATTCAATACATCTAAAATAGTTTGTATTCATATTGAGATTGTTCAATTATCTCTTTAATATTGTGGCAAGTGAGAGAGAGAGAGAGAGAGGGAGAAGTACGGAAGAAGCGCGAATGTGGTCACGTGTGTGTAATGCGCGAATGAGGAGGCCGAATGTATCGAGTGATTGGATTCCCACGGGAGAAGCGAAAAGGCAAGTGAACGCAACGGACGATAATATTGTAAGGAGAGTGAAATTTATTCGAATACATATATATCTATACTATTAAGTTTGTGTCGTTATTCCGATTCCTACAATATGAATAGAAAATATGTAGTTGCTATAGAAAATATACAATAATGTCAAATCAGTTCGATTAATTTAACTACGCGCAAATGGAACGGAAAAAACAAGTTAAAATATTAAGAATATTTGACACTGTTCACTGCACACTACTCGTAATATTCACTAAATGCAAATATAAACTTCGCACTAGACCAGGAATTATTTAGTACATCACTTTTACCGCTCTGCTCTAAATCTGATCACTCAACTCAACTCCTTCCACAAGGAGTTGACGTAGAAAATTCTTATTTCTAATAGGCTACTGAATATTGACCAATGATAATTAGTAAAAGTCAGAAATATTGTGAGCCCCCATAACAATTAACCAATCGCGAACGTGACTGTTCAATAATTTGGGTTAACTGGTACCGGCAGATAGAACTTCGTAGTTCACAGGTATATGATACCTCAATTACTATTCAAACATAGGAAAAATTCTTACTTACTGCACGTAATTGAAAGATTAGTAAAAGGTAATGCACTTATACCCTCATTAGAGTAAAGTCTAAATGGGAGAACTGGTGCCGGCTAGCTTCAACCGTAAGATTCGAACGTCTATAGGTTAATGATACGTCAATTACTATTTAAAATGTTGGAAGAACTCCAAATTCTTATTTGCTGCATGAAAATTAAAAACTGGTAAAAGGTAATATACATTACCCTCATTAGGGTAAAATCTAAAGGGGAGAGCAGGTACGGGCTAGCTCCAGCTGTAAGACTCAAGTCTGCACGTTTATGATACGTCAATTACGTTTGTACTTAAATACGCAACACCTTCCAAATGCTCAAATAAGTCGTAATGATTAGTCATTTGTGTAGCAATAAATTACGGTAAATAAAGTAACTTAAAATTCGAGTTTGAAGTCTCAACCTGAAATGGACCATTGCCTTGCGTACGGAAAGTAAACCGGTATCAGATTTTAATTTTTTTAATTAAAAAATAATTTTGCAAAAAATCTGAAAAAATTACAGTTAATTATTCATAGCAAACTTGAGATACTGTGAAAATATAAACGTGTTGGTTTTTAATTTTTGTTTTGTTTTGCAGAACTTGTCAAAATCTGAAAAAATTACACAATAATAATCAGGGTACTATTCATGTTACTGTAAAAATATAAAAGTGGTCACTTCATATTTTCAATAAAAAATTAATGTTTATAATCTTTTCTAATTTTTCAAAAATCGATTTTCAAACCAAAAAATCTGAAAAATTCCAAAGTATGTACACCATTGGGTATAATGTCTGTGATTTTTTTCAGAATTTTCTATGAAGCCAAATGTTCGGTCTCGCTTCAAACATTTTTTCTTACCCTTGAATGGGTACCTAGATTATCGAGGCATCGAGCGCAGGAGTTTAATTGTTTCACGGAACCTTTTTGTTGACACAGACAATGCATGTCCAGCAAGTCATAGAATTCAAGGCTCATGGGGCCGCAGGCCCATTATCCGTTTTCCAATAGTAACTAAAAATATTTTCCAGCAAAAGATCAGAATTTCCCTGGCATGCAGAGGTCCGGTTCCGTGTAAACAATAGACTTACGGTACGAGCGGCAAGGCTATTTTTGAGAAATATTAATTTTAGCGTCAACATGTGATTGCTAGGCCTTTAACAACCGAGGGGAGTGATAGTCTAAAGATTAAGTTTAGCACTGTCGCTCCTCTCTTCCTCAATAGAAATAGCCGTATCATAAACCTTCGTCTGCGCCGGTGAACCACCCCCTGCCGTCATCCACGGGCCTTAGCCCCTCTGCCAAGGGTCAAGCTAGCCTACGTGCCACCCAGTCACAACCTCTATCACCTCCACCGGTCGAAAGACACGCAGAGTGATCCCGCCAAAATCTTTCGCGCGCTCTCGGAAAATTAGTAAATTATTACAATTTGACGGACACGCCGTCACTTCCGGGGGCGCGTGAACCCTATACCTGGGGGCGTAACCGGGCGGTGGAAGGGGATATTCACTCGTGAAGGACTCTTCCTTTTTTTTGGAAGAGTCAGTCGTCTCAAGACATTCAAACCGATCAGTTAACTTCGAACCTCAATTATATCACGCTCAATCCACATACTATTTCAAGTTCAATCTTTGTTTAAGTTTGTAACTTGTTATTTCTTGTTATTGTTTTCCGTTATCGTTATTGTTCATTTTGTTATCATTGGATTGTTTCTGTTTAAAATAAATATTCTGAAAATCAGTCACAATTTATTAATTTAAAACGTGACGTACCGAGAAGGTCTTTGACTCACGGTACACCAAACGGGAGATATCGAGCATAAACTGTTAAGTACGTTTCACCCTGTAACTACCTCTACGGCATGGGTAGCGGGTTCATACTTTTCAGGAAGGGTTTTTCCAAAGAGCCCTATCGAATGGTATGCCTCAAGATTAATTATCTTTGGGGGCACTTGTTCCATCCTTATCCAGCAGACTCTTTGGACTATCTAGCTGGATACAGCTATTTTTTGAAAGAAATTGCGGTTTTCATTAATTTTACTGACTTTTCTACTAATACGAAACATAATCTTATTCTTAGTGTTAATAACAATATATATTTAACCCTTTGCACTCGAGGCCTTTTTCGCGCGAACGAATCAGCAACTCGAGACGTTCCGCAGCATTTTTGGTGAATTTACATACAAATTAATGTGGAGATCAAGTACGATTTCCTTTAAATTCTTTTTTTTAATTTTGTATTTAAATAAATACGCGACCGACGCCTGCTATTGCGAGATGTAACGAAAATATGTTGGTATTGTGTGCTTGTGAAAAGACGGCGAAAGCGAGCGTCGTCAGACGACCAACAGTCAGTCGCAAGACGGAAGCCGAAAACGACGGACGATACTTTTGCGTTTTTTTTTAAATGAATAGTTACTTTCTTTTTTCGCATTTAATATTAATATAGACGTGTAGTTATTTTCACACCCCACCTTGAGATCTGATCCCACATTAATGTATAAAACTTTTATATTTTAACATTTTCTGTATCTTTACACTTTTATGAAGATAATTTCTTAAACATTAATCTTTGTAATTTTACTTTGTATGATATTTTATATAACAATTGCCAAGATGCATCTGCGGTTTGTCGGGACAAGTATCACAATAGTATGTTGTTTGATGTCTTTTGCCGGGTTCATTTGTTTGAGAGCAGACTTTGCGATCCTTCCTAACTCCTGTTAGGAATCGAAAACTTTAACTCTAATAGTTCTTTTGCCACGACTGTCAAGTTCGGACTAATGCCGAAAATGCAGTCTGATTCGTCATTGCGAAGTAATTTCAGATAAGAAAATCTTATCTACATTTAAAGAGGTGTCATTCTACACTTCATAAGATTATACACAAAGAGGTTAGGAACCCACATCAAAGAAACTAAACATAAATTGTCATAGCCGCGCATAGAGTTTCCGCGTCAAACCAAGTGGTGAGTGAGAGTCACCTCTCGAGTGCAAAGGGTTAATAATTATTTAACATTTATACGTAAAATAAGAAACTCTCAACTTTAAAATTATTTTCTACTTTAACGGTAATAGTTATTTACATTTTTTCTGCTCAAAATAATTCTACAAACTACCGCGAATACAACGATGTATATTATTTTATTGTTACAAAGATTTAAATATGTTTAAACAATGTTCAAAGCGGAGTAACGCCCAAAATGCCCCCATTTTTATGAATATTCTCCAATTTAACACTAAAAACTAAACGTCCCGGAAAATATGTAATAGTAGGAGGCGATAGGGCAGACGTTTTTCTTGGGGAAAGCATAAAAAAAAGTTGCAACAACAATTTTGTTTTCGGATGAGAAATTAAAATATTTCCGCCAGACATTTAGTTTCGTCCGCTCACAAGACCCAAGACCCAAGCCAATAATACTCTTTCCCCGCAGCTAAGAGAAGTCGCATCCGCCCGTTAGGGACGGAACAAAACAATAAAAAAAGATAGATGTCTTCCTTTGCCTGCAATAGCTCTGCGCATTTTCAATTTTTTATACCTTCGGCTTTGAACACACAAAATTGCAGAAGTGTAATAAATAGTACTCTAAGTTAAAAGTCTACGTACCTTTCGGAACAGAACTTCAATAATATGTTAATTGTTAGAGGCGATTAAAACGGTAACAAAAGATCGTTTGGAAAAATAAAAAATTGTAAACATATTCCAATGAAGTGAAGATAACAATACATATACACAAATGCCATTCTCATCTACCGTTTCGAAACAATTGTCGAAAACGTCAGGGCATGATACAAGCGTGTAAAAGCAATGTACGGAAAGTGCAACTTTGAGGTCTGTTAATTAATTATTGCAGATTATTTTTTGGAATAACTTTTACATTTTCTGTTTATATGGACATTCTGCTATTGATTTACAATAAAATTTTATACATATGGACCATCACGAAAATTGACTTTTGTCCAGCTAGATCGGCCAAATTATACACTGTGCCTGGGGTGGAAATTTCCTCAACCTCTTGTAGCTCGACCAACGGTGGTGATTCCGTTATGGTTCGTTACAAAGGTGTTGCTGACGAAAATCCCGCTACTGGATTCTAAGAGGTCTACTTATCCCTGAGGAATATTGTTTTTCACGACAAGCCGAATGGGCGCGACACTACGCGTAGGAATAACACATACCGGTTGTGATTTGAATGGAAAATGTATATCGTGCCACTCTACACGTCCGTCGATATAATTAATCTTTGCAGATGATGCAAGAAAAGTTGTACCGAGAATACCACCTTGAGGAATAGGAAAATTGTTAGGGACGGTGTAAAATTTAACGGGAAATCCGCTGATCATTATCTCCACAGATTCCAATGTTTCGCCGATTTCTTGTAAATGTATAATATCCCAATCGTAAAAAGGAGACGTTGGTTCCAATACCTCAACCTTTATCAAATTTGGTTCTGATCCCGAATCTACCATAAATTCTTTTGGAGAATTTAACGTTAGTGATGATATTACTACTGTAGGGATCTTAGAAAATGCTTTAGGATTTATTAACTGGACTGGGATGGTGCGGAAAGAGCCTAAATGTTTTTTGTCAGGCAGGCCTGCGTTCGATCCCGAGATTTGCCCGGTTATCTCGGCGCCGAATTGGCGTTTCCCGAATCACGGCGGGAGTTATTGTATTGCCGTGTGCGGCACTCTTCGAAAGAGTGACCGCGGGTTCTGCACTAACGGCAAATTACACTGTCCAACAAATTTGAAGGTGATTTCTGTTTTCCTATAGCCACTATATAATTCTTATAGAGTTCGTCGTCCTGAACACGAATCCGGCAACCAAATTTCTGGATCACCCTCTGTTTTCGAAAAAAATCAGCATTTGTAAAAACGGTCGTTTTCGGTAAAGAAGCTGGTATTACGTGAAAACTAAGAAACGTAGGTTGTTGTTCTTGGTCTCCAAAAATAGAGGAGTGTTTCCCGAGTATGTATGTATAAGCAGTTATAATATTCCGTATTAGTTAATAGCAGTAAATCACTGTCAACGTTCAAAAACGAGCGGATTCGCGAATTTTTTACGCATTCACTTTCCATTTTCACGCAGAGGACTGTTGCTAGCACAAATTTACTGTACACCATTGGATTCTACGTACATTTCTGAATAAAAAACTATCAGCGAAAAATGTCATAACTGTTTTCGTTTCGGCTCAATTTCAGAAAATATCCATCGGGAGCGTGTTCCGACCGTTTTGCAGCTACGACGCCATCGCTGCCTTTGGGCGCCGTAGCTACGCGTAATATTTTCGCGGGCCCCGCGCATCGATACATTCCGTTGAGGTAGAATTGTCTACCCCTTTACTAAAGTGTAAGGTCATACTTATTTATATATTTTTTTTTTTTTTTTTTTTTTATAGAGGGGAAATGCTTTACGCACACCCGCAAATGTCTTAGTTTGCGGATAGTGTGGGACTCCGTAGGCATATTGTTTTCGTATACCCACTAAAACCCCTCTTTACTTTACTCTGCTTTGCTCTTTAATTTAACTAATCAAACAATACTCGCTTCAAACAATGAATAAGAATTATTTTATACGGGCTATTATTCAATGATATATTAATACCGCTTATTATTCAATGAATAAGAATTACTTTATATGTGCGCGATAAATCTTATCATCATTATTTTCATAAATATTAAACAAAAGGAAAAAATCAAAGGGGAGAATGTTGTAGTATATTTGGTAGGAATAGGATAGCGAAATTTTCTTTATTTTTTTTCCACACTATCCGCAAACTAAGACATTTGCGAGTGTGCGTAAAGCATTTCCCCTCTATAAAAAAAAAAAAAAAAATATATAAATAAGTATGAGCTTACACTTTAGTAAAGGGGTAGAGAATTCTACCTCAACGGAATGTATCGATGCGCGAGGCCCGCGAAAGTATTACGCGTAGCTACGGCGCCCAAAGGCAGCGATGGCGTCGTAGCGGCAAAACGGTCGGAACACGCTCCCGATGGATATTTTCTTAAATTGAGCCAAAACGAAAACAGTTATGACATTTTTCTCTGATAGTTTTTTATTCAGAAATGTACGTAGAATCCAATGGTGTACAGTAAATTTGTGCTAGCAACAGTCCTCTGCGTGAAAATGGAAAGTGAATGCGTAAAAAATTCGCGAATCCGCTCGTTTTTGAACTTTGACAGTGATTTACTGCTATTAACTAATACGGAATATTATAACTGCTTATACATACATACTCGGGCAACACTCCTCTATTTTTTGAGACCAAGAACAACAACCTACGTTTCTTAGTTTTCACGTAATACCAGCTTCTTTACCGAAAACGACCGTTTTTACAAATGCTGATTTTTTTCGAAAACAGAGGGTGATCCAGAAATTTGGTTGCCGGATTCGTGTTCAGGACGACGAACTCTATAAGAATTATATAGTGGCTATAGGAAAACAGAAATCACCTTCAAATTTGTTGGACAGTGTTATTTGCGATCGCGGAGGTGGATCGCGAGGAGTTTGACGCCAATATTCCTGTCGCGGATGTTGGTTATTGCGACGCGGATTGATATTGAGGTGGCTCGCGGCGAGGAGAATTTTGGCACGGTGGTTCGTAACGCGGCGGTTCGCGACGCACGTATTCCCGACTTTCATGCCTGTTGTCTGATCGATACCCGGTGGAGGTGGGTTCGCGACGTGCATTTTCTTGGCGCGGTGATTCGCGATTTTCCGCATTACGGTGAATTGTGAAAACCCGACCATGCTGACGCGTTCGTGTACGTTTCTTTTGCGGTCGGTGTTTGCGCGTTTACCTAACTTGCGGGCCCAAGCGCAGGCTTCGTAAAAGGCCTGACAATTCTGCATTGCCGGGTAGGATCTTAATTCGGGCAGTAATCCGTCAACGAAATAGTATAAAGCAAATCTCTCTATCTCGTCTTCTTGTTCTTCGGCAAGATCCGCGTAACCGTTCGGTTCGGCGAGAATAATCGCGGTTCTGAGATCCTTTAGACGATTTGCATACCCTAATTTGGAATCGCCGCGACGTACATATATATCCATCCATCAATTTCGAGCGGTAATGGTGTGTAGTATCGTCGGATGAGAAGGTTTCGCGTAATAGATCGCCTAATTGCATTATCGTTGTACAATTTTCGTCTTCTACGGCGGTGTACACTTCACCACAGAGACGACCGATTAAAAGGCGTACAAGCGAGAACTTGTTCCGCGGGGCAGGATTTCCTTTAATCGCCTACATGCACGCGTGAATTTGAATACCGGATCATTGTATCCATCAAAATGAGGAATAGAATTCAGTGTATATTTTATTAGAATGCGATCGTATGAGTCGTTGTCGAAATTCTGTCGCGGCAGTGGATATGTTACCCGTTTTGGGGATCTATTTCGTAGTGAATCATGAATTGAGCGTTCGATAACTGGTTGTCGACGTGTTTTTAATTCCGATTGAGACTTTTATGTGTTCCTCTAAATTTTCCGTGTTTCCTGCGGTTACAAGTTCGGCGCGGAAAGCTTCTTTGCGAGCGTTTAATTGTAATTCGTTCTCCCTAACGACCTCAGCCCTTTCGTCCAATTTCTGTTGAAGGACCGCTAATTCGTCCATACTAAAGGCTTTGAACTTTGATCGCGTATCCATTTTTGTGCAATAAGATTTTAACAGAAAGTGACCACGAACAGGTTAAAGATTTAAGCGATAGACTTATAACGATGACGCAATGTTCATCCCACCGCTGTCACCAAAATGATATGTCACGTCCCTGCGACGGAGGTGAAGTGAGGAGAGAAAGAAAATTGCTTGACCAGTAAGATCAAGTTGGGAAACTCCTTCAAAACCGTATTGCCGAGATAAATGCTGGTTTTTCCCTTCCCGCCTGGGCGGTCAAATGGCTGGGACCCAGCTGTTATATACGTCGTTTCGTTATAAGTCTTGGAAATGCAAGTGAAAGAGAATAATATGGTTGTTAGACTTATCGTTGTTGTTTCTCTCTGACTTGGTCGGGAGCTGCGCTGTATCTGTCCTTTGCTTCCTTGAAGGATGGAAGAAAGCAGTGAAAGTGTAGGGGTTCTACTTAGCCGACGTAGGCTCAGCGGGTTTCCAAGTCTTGGGCGCTGCACTGGCGGTTGCTGTAGAACTCTGCGTTCCCATCGATCTAGGTGGAAGAAACTCCGTACGCGAAGTGATTTGCGCACTCCAGGACGAGATTGAAGAAAGGGATTGTGTTGTGGCGTCAAAGTCGTGCGTGGATAGAGCTTGACGTCCACTTTACCACTCGCGGGATCTTTTCGCGTTTTCCGGGCTGGCTAACTATTCGACGCGATAGTCCTTGACCGGCGGGGAACTTGTAGGTTCGCGAGAGATTTTGATATCGGGTTTTAATGGCAAACTGTGACGAAGTTAGTCGTCAGCGAACGCGATGTTGTAGTTTTTGTCACGATGTTCGGAAAGTAACTGTCTTGGAAGAATTTTCTTCCGAAGACGTTCGGCGACGCTATGGGCCGGACATCCCCGCTTGCTGAATTTTCGCGACGTTTCGGCAGGCGGGTTTTTCAGATTTTGTGGGCGGTGCGAGACGTTAATTGGTCGCACTTTCCTCCGAGAGAAGTGACCACCCCCATGGGGCTCTTGACGAGAAAGGCCTCACGGAGGTAGAATCTCACCCCCTGCGACTACGTAGTGGAGGAAAAGTGCAACCAGATGTGCCCAAAAAATCCTAGTCCGGCCGATCGGCAGAATTTCTCTTCAAAGGCGCGATTTATGACAGATTTGTCATGGCGAGTCAGCGGCGGTCGATGGGATCGTTCGGGCCGAAGTCCCTGTTTACCACCCACTGACAAAGCATGACGGATTAACGAAAACGTTCATGCAAAACGAAGGCTGCCTAATTCTTTAAGGACCGGAAGTTTGGCCGCCTTTGCGCGTGATGGTCGCCAAATGTTGGTAAATAATAAAGAATGTGGCGGCCAGACTTGGGCCTCAAAGAACGGCAAACTTTCGCTTCGTCTCGACTGCGCTTTTGTTTCCGTACGACGGAACAGATTGTAAGAGATTAAGAAATTGGGATATGTAGGAAAGGAATTGATTTAAGAGAAATTAGGAATTTGCAGGATTAGGTTTCTAAATTAAAATGTTCTGTGTTAAAAGATAATAAATGAGTATATTGTTACAATTGAAATTTAAAGGTAATGAAATTAATTCTAGAGATAATATAATTTAAATATTGGTTACAATTATCGACAGACACACACACACACACACACACACATATGTGGCGTCACTGTCGCCACGAGCTTAGGCTATGGAGTTTTGACGCGGTGTGACAAACCACTCGCCAGTGAGCGACTTGAGGCTTCAGTCGCCTCCTTCAAGAAACTAGCTCCCTAGGCCCGCCTCCGGTCGGCACGAGGCCCACGCTGCGTATACACGTTTCTTTTGTATCAAGTTTAGTCGGATTAAAAAGTTACCCTTTTACGTTAAGAGGCGTTGTTCGTTATTCTCTCTCCCGTTCCGCGTTATCGCAATCCGAATACGCGAGCTGCCATTGCAGCGAACTACTTGAAGTGGGCTTATTAAGAGACTCGCTTAATGAGAATATATTATTTATATATATACATATACAGGGTGGGGCAATAACTATTAGCACCTCAGATATCTTCGAAACTATAAGTTTCACAGAAATATTTGCTGAAATAAAATTGCAGAGTACGAAGGGGGCCATCCGGTGGCGATAATAGTTTTTTTGCAGGTGGAGGTACTTCGGACATTTGAAGGTCACCTCCATTTTTTTAAATGGATCGGTATATTTTTACTTCCGTATCATGATAGAGGATCTTAAAACGAGTTCAACGACCTATTACACAAGGTCATTACCATAACAGATTTCATTTGCTGTTTTTCCGAGATCGGTCGGGCTGCAAAGGCCCCGTCGTAACGGCGACGGGCCGTCGCCAAGCTCAAGGGCATCTTGGCGAAAATGCAAATTACGTGGCGACGCGTTATCGCGTTTTCGATGCGACGTGCTCGTTGGACGTCGCTGCCACATCCTACAAACTTATTAAAGTGGCCTTCAAGCAGTATTTAGTCTCAGTGAAGTAAACGGTAAGCATTACGCCTTCTTCTACTGTTTACAATACGTATGTTTCATTTACTACCAAAACCGTAAGTACTATCGCCTTTCTCTACTTTCTATGACCTCCAATGACCTTGTGTAATAGGTCGTTGAACTCGTTTTAAGATCCTCTATTATGATACGGAAGCAAAAATATACCGATCCATTTAAAAAAATGGAGGTGACCTTCAAATGTCCGAAGTACCTGCACCTGCAAAAAAACTATTATCGCCACCGGATGGCCCCGTCCGCACTGTGCAATTTTATTTCAGCAAATATTACTGTGAAACTTATAGTTTCGAAGATATCTGAGGTGCTAATAGTTATTGCCCCACTCTGTATATAAGATTTTATATATGTATATATATAATTTAATTGCGCTGGTTTGGAATAGACTTCTTAAGAGTCTGAATAGAGTCGTGATTTAGAATTGGACTTGAATTGATTTAGGATTGGCTCTCTAAGAGCTTGGAAATAGAATTATAGTTAGACTCGTTTTGGAGATGTTGCTCGAACGATCTAGAATGTAGGATTTAGAACTAAGACCATGAACTTGAACTTGGTAACTGAACTGTATTGAAATGCAACTGAACTCGATTCTTAACTAACCCATCGTAACTGACCGCAACTATAATTCTAACCCATTGTAACTGACCTCTGAACTCCCTGCGCCGACCGTTCGCTTCTTATTTATATGTATCCTCCCACTATCCCGACGCTTCTCTTACTTGGCCTTTGAAACAATTAAAGAAAAGCGATGGCCATCTTCCGACTTACGCGCGCTTGGCGCTGCTGTGAATTGCTATCGGTACAGTAGGAAGCGATACCGCTAGTTACAACTAAGAATATAAAAAGGAAGAAGAAAAATATTCGGGTGTTGGTACTACTATTCTCACCGGACGTTACAGATGTCAACTGTGGTTCGCATTTCCCCTATGGACAGTCCACGCCAGTCCACGCCAGGGTCGACAAGCTGTAATGGGCATACTGTTTCTAGTTACGCGGCACGTCAACACCAGGTGGCGATAGTGATGTTACTACGGTAGGCACGTGGTACTGCGTGGTACAATAACGCGGTGGGGCGTCAGCCCACGATTGTTATGTCTTCAGGAGAGATAACACCCAATAACACCTACTTAACACGAACCTCGTGGTTTTAATTACCTTTATTCGAGAGAGCTATAACAACCGCTCTAGCGCGTGCGACGGTTAACCCTTTCGCTACGAACACCGACTATAGTCGGCGGCCGCGCGAAGTGCTGTGTCTACGGATGCCGATTATAATCGGTGTCTGCGAGACGTGCTGTGTGTACAGGTGCCGACTATAATGGGTGCTGAGTTACATTACTAAGAATTATTGTACAATTTGATATCTAACTACCTTAACTGTATTTTTATTTATAATAATAGTCAAATTTGTTAATATGTAAATTTCTGAATACTCACAATATACTCATTTTTATGTTTTTCATATAATATGACGAAACAGTTGTTACATAACTCTTAAAAAAGTATACATACAAGAGAATTCCAAAGTGCCATAGAAAGACGTAAGTGCGAACATCGAAGACTACGGATGCGCAATGTGCACATAGTTGCCACTCGAGGGATTTTTTCCCTCGTGAGAGCCTTAGTGAGCATGCGCACAGTGACGTCACAGTCCAATGGCGGCTGTTTTTACGGACGTATCTATATGCAACATTAGGTACCCAAAAGGGGCCCTTCCCACTGGGAAACGTTACCACGTTCCGTGCCGTGTGGGGCGTATACGACCTACACTAAGGTGTGGTGTTCCGTTGGACGACAAATGTTTTGAATATTTCCATGTAAATATGATATTTATTTTAAAAATTTCCACTTCCTGTAATTTCTACCACATTGCAATTGCCGCGGGGGTCTAACGATACCCCATATTCGAGCAAAGTATATACGTCGGTGAGGCTTAGTAGTGCGCATGCGTCAAAAAAATCCCTTGAGTGGCAACTATGAATGTGCACACTGCGCGGCGCGGTGCCCCGTTCAGTGGCGCTATTCCCGCGGAACGGACTGCCGTAGCGAAAGGGTTAAGACTTGAAGAAGAAGTTGAACTCCTCCCAACTTACAATTAACAGTTTCTCTAGGTGCGACCTAGGGAAATATCGCGCTAAATACGAACCCCCTACACCCCCCCCCCCCCCCCCCGAGCGCGTACGGCAGAGTTACGCAACATACAGTTTTTCTTATGTTTAAGGTACACTATATACAATGGCTACGCAACTAGTTCTACGATACATAAATTCTTAAATCTATGCGACGATTATAAGTGGAGATTGGTAACGGAACTCGCATATTTAAACCTAATTCGACGGAACGAAATGTACTGTTTTTCTACTCGCGTATGTTCGCGGAACGTTGCTTCGAGTCGCGTCGGACAGTTCGGCGGACGTGGTTTCGCGATCCAAGCGAACGACATATGCGGATTTCACGTTTTCAATCGACACGGAGCGTGGTTTCCCATTCACGTCGATCTCTAAGACGCAATCGGTTGGGCGACTTAGCACTTTATGTGGGCCTGAATAAGGGCGTTCGAGTGCTTTCTTATTCACGCCGACGCGCAAGAATACATGGGAGCATGTATTCACATCTTTAAATAAAAATGCGCGCTTCTTATATTGCTGCTCAACGGGCATGGGTTTAACTTTGCGCAAGTGCTCTCTGAATTCCTCAATGAACATTTGCGGATCCGCGGGACTGTCGTCGGCGAGAACAAGCTCTCCCGGAATCCTAAGAGTCGTGCCGTATAAATATTCGGCAGGCGAGGAGCCGGAGTCTATTACATTATTTCGCAACCCTAACATCACCGTTGAAAGAACGCGTGGCCCGGTCGAATGCGCGTGACACATGATTGCGGCTTTGAGGCATCGATACCATCGCTCGATCATACCGTTTGACGTTGGATGAAACGCGGTCGTGCGAATTCGCTGACAACCGGATAATTGCAACAGCGCTGTAAATAATCGTGACTCGAACTGATTGCCTTGATCAGTCGTCAAAGTTTTAGGGACGCCGAAACGCAAAATCCACCGATCTACGAATACGCGGCACACCATAGTGGCTTCAATATTCGCGAACGGAACCGCCTCTGGCCATCTCGAGAATCGATCGATCATGGTCAGGCAATATCGATAACCATCCAAATTTGGTAGCGGACCGATTATGTCCATGTGGACGTGACTAAAGCGATCGTCAGGAGCTACGAATTCCGCCGGCTTCGGGTGGCTGTGGCGCGTGACTTTAGATTGTTGACAATCCAGACACTCACGCGACCACTTTGCGATATCGCGATGCATATTAGGCCAGACGTATCTTTTCCGAATTACGCGATCGGTGACCCTTGCACCCGGATGCGCAGGTTTATGAAATTTGTCGAAGATGAGCCTTCGCAACAGGCTTGGAATGTACGGACGCAACACTTCGCCCCACAGATCGCACACGATCGCCATGTGCGAAGGTCCCCAACAAATTTTTCGTAATGACAACGAATGATCGGTACTGGTCATTAACTGCTTCAGTTCCTTGTCGGATTCCTGAAGCTTCGCAAGTTCTTCCAGGGAGATATTCGCGGCTAGGTGTAAGGTGTCAATACGTGACAACGAGTCAGCTACTACATTTTCAGAGCCAGGAAGATGCTCAATGTTCGTGGAAAATTGCGATATAAATGACAACTGCGGGAGGTGGCGAGGTGAAGCTTTGTCAGAGCGCTGTTTGAAGGCGTAAATCAAGGGTTTATGATCAGTCATAATCGCGAAATTTCGACCTTCGGGAAGGTGTCTGAAGTATTTAATAGACTCATAAACAGCAGTCAATTCCCTATCGCACGCACTGTAGTTGCGTTGGGACGGTGTGAACTTATGGGAAAAGAATGCCAAGGGTTTCCAGGTTCCCCAAATTTTTTGTTATGGCATATGGCATAGGGAGCGGGGTGGCTCAGCAAGGTCGCGTTGGCAAGGTCAGACTTGACCCATACAAACGTTTCCTCGGCTGTGTTATCCAAACTATCTCGCGTTTGTCATTTTTGGTTGACTCGCGGAGGTATTCGTACAGGGGTGCTTGTACAGGGTGTTTCAAAAGGTTTTGTCATGGCTTCGGGGGGTTGTTCTAGAGCTCGGATTGGATGGAGATTTGTGAAAATAACCTGCCGCAAAATTATTTGAGGAATCCCCGATTTAATCTGGCTGGGCCATCTTATTCGTATTGTTACGTAGGTAAAATATCTGAGAGGAACCATGGGTCAGAAATGAACCGTTCTCCCGCAAATTGACTTTTAATTGGGCCTCCGCGATATAGTAACTATAGTTACTAACTAAAAATATAAAAAGGAAAAGCAAAAATATTCGGTGGGTGGTACTACTATTCTCACCGGACGTTACTTGAATTGATTTGAACCAACTTGAATCCCCTGGTTGTTTGACGAGCACGTTTTTTACTAGATCGACTCTCCGTGACCATTCCGCGTTCTACGGCTACGGATGGATACGGATATTCTCAAACATTTTGGATATTGAATATTGGTGTATTACGATATATTAAAAATTAAAAGAATGTAATGTTCTGTGTTGATAATTTCTGACGAAGGCATCTAGCGAAAAGAATAAATTCTTCCTTTGTGAAGAATGTAACTTTAAAAAAATGAGGATAATAATTATGATATCAGGTCACCACTGTTTAAATTAAAATGTGCTCTGAAGATTTTAATGCGAAATCTACGTTTTTTCGGTTCTTTAATTTTTTCAAATACAATACACTTTCTTAAAAAATTTGAAAAAGTTACAGATTAATAATGTAGGAACGGTTGATCAATGCGGTGCGATGACTGCATTTTAAGAACAAAATGTAGCGCGCTTGTCCTGGCTTGTCCTACAGGAGGTCGGCCCATGTTGTCTTTAGACGGGCGTTACCCAGCCGAAGAGTTCAGCGACCGCCGAAGGAGGCTCGGTACTATCGAAAAAAACGCCCGGGGAACGTTTAAATCCGTTCGACAACAGGTCTCGCGAGCGATTGTGAAGCGAAAAGCGAAAGTGAAAAGTCCGAGCGAAAAAGACAGCGTGCGAATTAATCTAAAGTATAGTAGTGTACTTACGATCTTCTTGTTCTTTTGTATTATTCCACTTGTAATAAAGGACCCTTTCAAATTAAATCCCACAATAATCATAATAACTTTCAAAAATTGTAAAAATATGAACGTGGTTACCTAAATAATTAAGTCAATAATATAAATAAATTTCGGTTTTTAAATTTTTGACTATGTTTCCCCACTCAGAAAAGTCTGAAAAAATTGCAGGTTAATATTTTTAACAAGATATTAATACTGTAATAAAAGAATACTGTAATAATAGAAATTAAATGTTTTAGAACTTTTTGAACTTTTAAAAAACCAATTATCCAAAAAATTATATCTCTGATTTTCTGAAAATTTTCTCTGAAGCAGAACAAGGGAAAACAGGCTTAAACTGTAAAATGCGTTTCACCCTATAACTACCCCAATAGTAGGAGTAGTGGTTTAATTTTGTGTAGAACGGATTTTTTTTGAGGGATCTATCCAATGGTATACACCAAGGTCAATTTAGTTCGGGGGCAATTTCGCTACGCTTATCCAACTAGACCCTTTATGCATTGGAAATTCAAATCTGAATTGCTGGCCTTTTCTAAAACTGTACTTTAAAAAAAAGAGAAACTAAAACTATATCTTCACTGTTTTAAAAACGGTGTAACTTACCAGTTGTAGGAAAAATATTTAAGGAAGTGGTATGTGTGTTCAGTAATATATAAAAACCCACAAGTGTCTATATATTTTATGTATGTCTTATTGATTCTATGACTAAAAACATTAATATGTATACCCTGGACTATGATCAGTATTTATATTGTTTTTCTGTATGATTGAAATGTCATGGTATTAGATGCTTGAATTAATAGAAATCGCATAAGTATGGTAATAGCGTAAATAAATCAAAATGTGAAACGCTGCTTTTTATAATACATATTTCTTTGATGGCTATTTGTAAATTATCACTATTTTATAGGTTAGAATATCAGGCTAGAAATGCAATTACAGAGATAAATCATTTTTTTGTTACGCTATCAGAAGTGTCCTACTTTGATTTAAACATTTTGAACATTGTGGTGGTATAAAATGCAGTGCTGCTCACGTTAATTTGAATTTGCATATTTCTGATAATATTTGCTGTTCAAATATATTCTATATTTCTGATGAAATTAATACTCTCTGCTCTAAACATGTTTACCTAGCAATCGGACAGCTTTGATGAGTGGTATCAGTATCGATTGACATTAGCAATGGGAAATTTAAAGTAATTTACATGAATCGTAAAATAACTCAAAAAATCAAGGGGTAACCACTTGAAATTTCTATACTGTATTAAAGTTCGTTTTTCAGAGTAATCGATAGGATCCTTAACATTCTTGTAGGAGAAATATGGTGTCCTAGGAGTACTTTTATTATAATGTTAAACATATTATTAATTGTAATTTTAATTGAAAAACAAACATAATTGAAATAAATAAAACAAAAATATTGGAATGTATTTATTATTTCTGTGATTCTAATAATAGAACTTTATTTTATCTCTATTTATCAAAGAACATGTTTAGTGAAAATTGAAAAATTATACTTTTACGTTTTATCCTTTATATGGATTGCATATCGTTAATGTATTTTGCCGGTCTCACGTTTTTTATTAAGCACGATATTTAAAAAGATTTTAAGAACTTTACGTTCGACTTGGAGTAAGGTTCGCTTGTTCGTTTTTGCGTGTCCAAATTGTTTTATAAATACCCCCTTTTAATAAGCCCTCCAACTTCTAACATTCATTATGTTACTTATGAAATCTTAATTTTTTCAGTGGTCATCAAACAATTTAACGTAGGAGTTCACACAATTGTCATTCATGCAGTACAATGCAATATCAAAAGTTATTATTAAATCCAGTTTGAATATAGCGCTCTATTATTATTTCGATTAATATAATCGATCTTAACCTAACCAGGGTCGAAAAGCTGTAATGGGCAAAACTGTTTCTAGTTACGCGCCGCGTCGCCACCAGGTGGCGATAGTGATGTTACTACTCCATGTACACCGAATCGGTGAATTTTAACTACACTAGCAAAAGAGAATCGGTGTGATTCTGTTACCGCCAAAGTGCAACTTTCAATTGTTCTGAGCAGTTCTGAGCTACCCGAACGGAAACGAGCGAGTAGCAAAACGAGCAATATATAATTATTAAATTATTAATTATTTCGTAGTTATTGTTATTGTTATAACTGTTATTTAGTTCGTAGTTGTTATAATTGTTATAATTATTGAAATATTGGTATAATTGAAGTCTTTTTCTAGATATGAATCGAAAAAAGAAATGTGCAATCATTTCCTATCAGGTAACTGGAGGAAGAATGTTTTCATTCCCGAATCCAACGTCTCGACAAGAAATATTTTCAAAGTGGTTAGCAGCAAGTGACAATCCGCATTTATTATCATTAACTAATGACAGAATACGTAAGAGCGTCATTTGCGCTAAGCACTTTGAAAGAAAATATATTCTGGCAAAGATGCTTTCAAACAATGCTGTTCCAACATTGTTTCTTCCAGGTATTTATATAAGTCATAACTTCTGTAACATATTATTTATAAGTAGTCTTTTATTAGTTATTTATTAATATTCTTTTGTTAGGCACCGAAGAAGAAAGAAGAACGAAGAGACGAACAAGGAGCGATGGAAGTTATCCAACTTCCACAGGAGGACCTGCAGACATTTGAACAGGATCAGGAAGTGGACAATAACTCAGCAGGGACCCAAAATGAACTGAAACAACGTTTATGTAAGAAATTAATATTTTTTAATTGAGTGATGTATTAATATCGCAATTAATTGTTTGTACGTATAAATTAATTACTTGCAATATTAATAGATCTAATTGTACTGCTATTAAGAATTTGAAAATGCTGTTACTGTATATCTTATACATGTAGTAAGTCATCATAGAAGTTTAATATTGTTTGCATGAACATTTCATATTTCTATGGCATTTCTTATCAACTATATTTTTAATATAGTTTAAATTTCTCCTATAGACATGTACCTTGTATGGTTCTGGTTATGGCAATTGGAGGAAGTTAGAAATTTTCAAATTAAATAATTTAGTTTTGTAACAAATAACGATTGATTTAATGATCGTGCAGAAGAATGAATTTATTTATTCCTCTGGTGACGGTATGCTTCTCACTTTCAATGTATATGAAAGTTAATTGCTTTTCCCTTTTCTGATTCTCTTAATCCTTATATCGAATTTATCTTTCTTTACTCTTTCTCCCTTTTTTATTCTCAAATGAAGAGTAACTTCAGTTCCTCAGCATTATCATCAAGTCAATTGGATTGCTACTAAAATGAAGAAAACATGAATTACTATTACTTTTTCTTCTTTGTTTGTGCATGATTTGGTGTGGCTTTTGGTTCTAGCTTTGCTTAGTGTGCTGGATATTTCCAGTAAGTATATGCAGCCAGATGCTAAGCAATTATATAACGTTGTTGCATCCCTCAAGCAATCAGTAAGAAGACTACGAAGAAGGAACATTAGTATGCAGGGATGACTTCAAGAATTCCAGAGAAACGTGGATACAGGTAATATAGATATATTGCAATCGCTGAGCCCTACAGCTCAGGAATTCATTATTTCTCAGTTTCGAAATGTAAATCGCAGTAAGTTTAATCGTATTTTTACATTCGAAGACAAAGCATTTGCTTTAGCAATATATAAAAAAAGCCCAAAGGCTTATAATTTTATGAGGAAAGTATTTTGTCTTCCAAGTAAAGATACGCTTAGGAAAGTTGTGCAGCAATTACTTTTGAGACCAGGTATTTGCGATTTCATGTTCGATGACCTTCGAAATCGCGTAGCAAATTTTACCGATTACAAATTAAGGTATTGTGTTTTCATTTTTGATGAAATGAAGCTAAGTCCATGCTATTATAATGCAATGTCTGATATAGTTTACGGGTTTGTCGACGATGGACATTGTAGATATAATAAAATCGCGGATCATGTTTTGGTTTGGTTTTTGAGAGGCATATATGGTGATCGACCATGGAAGCAACCTATTGCATTTACATTTTGTAAAGGAGCAACACCATGGGAAAATATTGTATATATGTTTAAAGAAATTGTTATGCGTGCCCATGATGTTGGTCTCGAAATAGTAGCTTCCGTATGCGACCATTGTGGTAATAACAGTAAAGCCATTAAAAATTTAATTTCGGATTCAAAGCGCAATGCATTTTAAAAATAATAAACCTTTAGAAGATGATGTTATAGTCGTTAATGGGCATCATATAGTCCCACTATATGATGTTCCTCATCTTTTGAAATGCATTCGCAATAATTTATTAACAAAAGATTTGTATTTTCAATTAAAAGACAATGTAAGCCGAATCGCCAAATGGTCGCTTATAGAAGATGCATATTTCATCGATCAGAGTAGTAGAGCATTGTTCAGAACCATGCGCAAACTAACTGATCAACACGTTTTAAGAAATAAAATTAAGAAAATGAAAGTTTCCTGCTGCACACAGGTTTTTAGTCAAACTGTGGCTAGTGTAATGTCATTAATGAGTCGCAGTCAGACAAAAAGCGTGTGTCAACAAAGAAGTATGACTCGTGATTGAGAAAACACGGCGCAATTGTTATTGTTTTTTAATAATTTATTTGATAGTGTAAATAGAAAGAGCATCATTCATTCTACAAATAATGATGAACAAATTCAAATATGGAATGATGCTATTTCTACAATACAAACAATGCGCTTTATTAAAAAAAAGACGACGGATCAAGCTAATCCACAGGTTCTTGCGAATTGGATTCACACCTTAAAAGGGTTTAAATTAATTAAAAATAATTTACAAAAACAAGGATTTACAAAATTTAGTGTCATAAATCAAGATTGTTTAGAAAATTTCTTTGGCCAAATTTGTCGGATTTTATAAAAGTTTACTTTTGAATTCGTATACAGAATCCAATTCTACTAGAAATTGTGAATTAGATTGTAGAGTAGATTATTTAATTAATTTAAAAAATTTCTTTAACGTGACAACTTCGCAAGGATTGCATAGTTGAACAGATATAGATAATTTACCAACTATTACAGTAGAAAGCCATGAAGATTATGAAGTAGATGAGAATGTAATAGTTGGTATGAAACATGTTATGCTTAAAAAAATTATAAAACTTGTGAAGTATGTCACGCTAATTTCACGAGCATACTTATGGGAGAGAAAAATTTCATAAAATGCATGGGAGCAATTGTGTTCACTTGTGGGCAATATTTACCTAAAATTTCTTATATCCCCACGTTCGGCTATTACATTAAAGCAGGTTTAAGCGATAAAATTACATTTGAGTTCCGGAACTGTGCTCACAGCAAGCATTTAGAATCAAATATAATCAATGAAGCAGTCAATTATTTTATTCAAAATTATTTTGCAATCGTGCGAAGCATATTAAATGGTTCGCAACAACCACCAGTGCATGCAGATGATCTCATGCAAATGGCATATGAATATGTTAAAAAATATTCCAAGAAAACATTATAAACAATTCATATGCCAGTATTATTGTACATCTACTATATTGTATTTATTTTATATTTATATTGTATATATATTATATTTATTTTATATTTAGATTATATTTACTAATTTTTATATTTATAAGTCTATTGGGACCACGATGATGCAGCACAGCTGCTTTTCTTGAGCGTGAGGACGGCTCATGAACATGACTTATTTCAAGTTCAGAGTAATCGATGATCGTTCACCCTTTGCATTCAGTTCAAGGGGATAGAAAGAGCAGCTTTCTGAGTGGCTTTTAGGAAATTTTTACTTGTACATAATCGGCAGACGTTTAAACGGAACGTTTAGTATGTTAGGAAATATTTGTATTGTATGCGTATATCTACTTCTATATATAACTGTGTATATTATGATTCTCTTTTATTACGAATATTAATAAAAAGGAAACATTAACTGAAACATTATTGTTCTTTCCATTTCAAAATAAATTTGTAAAGAAAATATAAGAGCAAGCGTTTGAATACAAGCATTGAGTATACATTAAGATAGATGGGCATGCTCTATATAAATTTCTGCCTTTAGTTCGTCCCCGCCACTAATCGCAGCGCTGTTACGCGTCTTTTTTTTAACACGGCAGCTTGTCTACCCTGGTCTACCCTGATCCTAACAGCACAGAGCAGTGATCATACTACGACGAACTGTAGCATCAAATTCACTAAACTAAAAGCAAAAGTTTTTAATGCCTTTGTATCGTCCGGTGAGAATAGTAGTACCACCACCCGAATATTTTTATTTTTCCTTTTTATATTCTTAGTTGTAACTAGCGGTATCGCTTCCTACTGTAGCGATCGCAATTCATTACAGCGCCAAACGTGCGTAAATCGGAAGATGGCCATCGCTGTTCTTTAATTGTTTCAAAGGCCAAGAGAAGCGACGGGATAGTGGGAGGATACATGTAAATAAGAAGCGCACTGTCGGCGCAGACAGTTGCATTTCAATGCAGTTCAGTTACCAATCAATTTCAAGTTCTTGGGCTTAGTTCTATATTGTCGAGCAACATTGCCAAAACGACTCTAAGTATAATTCCAATTCCAAGCTCTTAGAGAGCCAATTCTAATTCAATTCAATTCCAATTCTAAATCAAAACTCTATTCAGACTCTTAGGAAGTCTATTCCAAACCAGTGTAATTAAATCTTATATATATATAATGTAAATCTTATATATAGATAATATAATTAAGGTATTGATTACATTATCTCTACAATTAATTTCATTTACCTTTAAGTTTCATTTGTAACAATATACTCATTTATGATCTTTAACACAGAATATTTTAATAGAGAAACTTATTCCTGCAAATTCCTAATTTCTCTTAAATCAATTCCTTTCCTACAAATCCCAATTTCTTCATCTCTTACAATCCCTTTCTTCAATCTCGTCCTGGACTGCGCAAATCATTTCGCATACGGAGTTTCTTCTACCTACATCGAGAGGAACACAGAGTTCTACAGCAACTGGGAGTGTAGCGCCTAAGACTTGGCAACCTGGGCGCCTACGTCGGCTAAGCAGAACCTCTACACCTTCACTGTCTTCTTCCATCTTTGAAGGAAATAAAGGACAAATACAGCGCAGCTCCGCGACCAAGCCAGAGAGAGACAATAACGATAAGTCTGACAATCATATTATTCTCTTTCGCCTACATTGGCCTACATCTCCAAGCTTACAACGAATCGACATAATAGCTGGGTCCCAGCCATTTGACCACCCAGGCGGGAAGACAAAAACCAGCATTTATCTCGGCAATACGGTTTTGAAGGAATTTCCCAATTCGATTTTACTAGACTAGTAATTTTCTTTCTGTCCTGCTTCACCTCCGTCACCGAGACGAGACACCTTTTGTAATAATTTGTCATAATAAATTTATGTTTGCATGAAAGAAAATATAACGATATTGTTCTTTCATCTGCTGTCGTAATTACTTCTCATATTTCCTTTAATGAAAAGTAAATTTCTCTCATATGTGAAAGCTTTTGGCAATTTTTTAGATGCAACACAATTATTATAAAATATTTTCAAGTATCATTAGAAAACATATAAAGTTATAATATACTAATATGTTTGCGTTTTTTAAAATACTATTAAGTATTTCGATAATAAAGTCTTGTTTCTATTGTAATCGAAATATGCTTTAAATATTTTTTAGGGAATATTTTCCCTAGAAATTGGCAATAGGTAAGCTTGCTATACAGGGAAAATCATGGATGAACGACAAAACATTCGAAATAACAGGAATTAACTTAGTAGTGAATCATTAGCAATAGCATGTTGTGTCTGGCGGAGAGTGCAATATTGTTTTGACTACACTTTTGGTGAAGTCATTCGTAACAAAGCTGTTGTAAAACTCGATACGCGTGTGCGTAGTTTGAGAGTGCTTACAGGTATCGTTAAGAGTAATAATAGGTGAGTAGTGATTGCACTACAGAAAGAAACACGGTGTTGAAGTTGAAGTAGGAGTGAGCGTATACAGTTTTTCTTCTAAACTCCATTCAATAAGTGTTTCGATCGAAAATTGATTACGCAAGATGACCATCTTGTCGAAGAAGAAGACGAATGCTTCAAAAGATAGACGAGAAGGTGGTGGCGCTTCCGAAGTTGACGTTCATGGAGTGCAAAATGAGCACAATTCTGGTTCTATTACGCTACCTAATAATTCATATCAGGTATAATATATGCTTTGTATTTAAGTTATTTGGTATATGATATGAAGAAATAGTAAACTATCTTTTATAAATCGCGTTAGGTGCGGGGAGCAAACGGTTTTGCGGTCGATCTTCATGGCGTTCAGTCCGATCACGGATCGGGTTCTATTGTCCTCACCGGGAGTTCATACGAGGTAATATTTTGAAAAAGAACATTTCGAGTTTCTTGTCCATTTTTTTTTTGCGTTAAGAGTGGTTTCTTCTGTCACGTATTTTCAAAGACATTTTTGTAGTCATAGCTTTTTTTTCTTATATTGTGTTATAATGTTTTTTTAGTTTATATAAATTAGTGAATCATGAAATTTTTGTACATATTTGAGTATGTTTAAAGTGTTGCTATTTCCACCAAATATAATGCAAGATGATAATATTTCTGTTCATGTTCTTGCACTCTTTATTTCACTTAAAGTTACATGAAAATAATATATATTTATAAAACGTAAAATAAATTAATAATTATTGCAAGTTAATAACAGCAAATGTGTTTTGTCGTAATTTTTTTCTTGTTTCACTTTGTGTCGTTATTTGTAAATCTGTCTTTGTTTTCGAGTCTATCTATGTACTGATGTTGCTAAATAAATATTTTGTAAATAGCCACAAATTTTTGCATAAAAAATATAATTACAATTCTGGTTTGCGTAAGGAATCTAATTGCAATTCTGATATGTTCATTTTCACATACTTTGTACTTTGTATGAATATGAATTACCTATTAAATATTGAATAGAATGTGCCTGATGGGCATTGCACTTGTAAATTACATATTACAATTTTCTGTATTATTTTATTATTTACAATAGAAGTAATTTTATTATCTGAAGATTTGTATGCTTTATATTATATATGGAGTAGGTAACTATAAATAATATACTACATATATTTCCGTTTTAATGAAATTCAAAATTAACTGTTCAAATGAAAAGTTAGGAATAGTAAAACAGAAACTCTGACGTTATTTGTATTTAATAATATATTGAATTGAATTTAATATGTATGTATGTATGATGTGTGTGTTCTGTGTATTATATTTATTAACATATGTATTTATTTATTTATGTATGTATGTACTTAGGAATTAGAAGGTAGAAAATTCTTGCATATCAGAAATGTAACAATGGTCAGAACTTCTCTATAAATGTGTCACTGTTACCACTTTGGTTGCGGTATAGTTTGACAAAAGAATCATCAGTATTATGGTAGCATGGTGTCCATGTCATCATCCATGAAGTCGGCTGAGGCATATCTTTGTATTTGTTCCCAGAAACGTTATTATATGACTTTCAAAAATAATAAATGGTTTAAATATTAATTTCTTGGAGCAATAAATGTGTTATACTATGCAAAGTATAGTGTTCCCACATTATTAATATTCAAATGAATGTGTGTACTATGAACATTTATGGATAGTTCATATATATTGAAATTTGATAAATTGAATATATATAAATATATAGATGTATATATATTCAATTTTTCTCTACTGCTCTTTTGAGACGTGTCAGACGATCATGAAGAAGATAATGCCGCCACACTGTCGACGCCGACTTCTAGGACAGTTCCAAAATGCCGCCAGTTTGGTGGCACCTACCACAAAGGGTTGTGTTTGAAGAATTGTATTAATATTCATAATGTATAAAGTATGTGGTACATTTGTTTATAATCTATGTATATGATGGTCTTTCTTCAGATATCATAAGATATAAAATTGCATTCTGTCGTTCGAAATCTGTTTTATTAAATAATCTGTTAAAAATTGTTTATTTAGAAAAATTGAATCATTATACTTGTTGATATCTCAGTACAGTCAAAAACTTTGAGTACATGGAGTACGACAAACACATGGTGTTAATCCATATATAAAACGTTTTATTAAAAAATAATAACTTCTGATAAAATTATTTTCAACTAATAAAAATAATTATTTTCTCAGTCACTATCATTTTTAAAACTGCGATTAATGTTTAACGTATATCTATTATTTTTGATGCAAATGAATATGATTTGTAGAGGTTTTGACAATATAATAATGAATTAAAAGACTGAGATATATCTGTTTTATTATATATTTCGTTCAGATTAACAGATTGCTTTAAAAATAAGTTTTCAAAAACGTTTATATCGTTGAAAATGCTTATTTTGTAAAGATATTGGGTAACTGAGTAAGTAATACCATTCATTTAGGAAACTGATGATTCTATGGTTAGCTTTTCATTCACAAGCGATCACTTACAGGATAACTTATTGAGTGCTTCCGAGACACACATTTTCTCTTCTTTAGGAAGTATTTATACATACTCGCAGCATAATATTGAACTACATTCGTAATTTGAAATTCCAAAGGCTATTGAATTCAAGAGTCAGTGCATGATATAAAAGAACGACAAATTTTTTTGCTGCCAACTTTATCTACAAATATATGTTACAGTAAAAACCAATTGATACATTTTTATTTCAACAATTTTTTTCTTATATGGTATACACAGTCGCAAGAAAAATTATTACGTAATGCGATAAGATTTGCATAAGTGCATTCCAAGATTTATGTTAAATAAATAAATATAAAAATATATAACAGAATTATTTTGTACCATTCTAAAAATTTATAATAGCAGTAGTTGAAATATAATAGCTTTTCTCTTTCAAATATTAATGTAGTTATTATAAGTAGTAGTTCCTTTCTTTTCAGTTATCATGTTAGCGTTATTACTTTTCAATCAATTAAAATTTTTCTGTGATATAATATTATACGAAAATTATTTACTACACACAAAGAAATTAGAATATTTTCATGGTCATATTAAATAGAAAATCTCCGATTCAAGTACCCAATTTTTGAATATATATCGAAAATGTTTGTGTATTGTAGGCTGGTGTTGATCGCAGGGAAGATAAACATTTTGAAGATGGAAGTGGGCCAAGCCATGGGAAACGTCACAGACAACGTGCAAGTCCACACAGGTATATCATATAATATGAGATCTTCTTTTTTGTTGGCTATTTGATACTTAGGTCTTTAGTTTAAAGAAGAATAGTAATTCAGAATTCATACTTCTATTACCTTGCTAGGAAGATTGTACAAAAATGTCTAAAAGTTTGCAAAAATATACAAGGTGTCTCCTTATTTAACAGTTCACTATATAAGTATCTCTTTTGATGATATAAAGAATACATTATGTTTACTTTAAATGGTGTTAACAATTGAACAAGTTGCAAAGAACTTGAAGTTATTTTCCTCCAACACCATTTAAAGGGTATACAAAATATTTTGCCTATTATAATAATGAAAGTATTATTATATTTAAGTTGTAAACATGAGGTAACAATTACCCACACTTTTGGTTTAAGATGATATAAGTAATTCATATTCGCTGCGTTCATACATATAAATGTTTATTTAATTTTATATATACAGGGTTACCTCTAACGCGCGGCACAATTTTTCACCCACTCGCACCCTTTTGACAAGAAAACAGTTTTAGAAAATTAGTTGCAGGGTATAGTGGGTACATTAGATATCTGTAAAAAAGATTTTGAAAATAGATTGTTGTCATGGCGAAATCGAAGTCATCTTGGATTTTATTAATAGGAATACATTTTGTTTTACCATATTGTAGAGGATATTGAGACGAATTCAAAATCCGTATTACACGATATTTTTATTAACGTGTTACTTCATTTACATTAGTGGAAATGCGAAATATGTAAGACAAACACAAGAATAACGACACTAGTTAATCCATGTAATGACACGATCAGTTATGATTCGAACAAGACTGTCGAAACTCTTACAATATGTCAGTAAAAATGTTATGTAATATGTGTTTTGAATTCGTCTCAATATCTGTTACAATACGGTACAAAAAAATGTTTTCCTACTTGTAAAACCCAAAGTGACCTCGATTTCGCCATGAAAATAAACTGTTTTCGAAATCATTTTTACAGGTATATAATGTGCTCTTTATACCCTGCAACTTTTGTTCTAATTTTTATTTATCAGATGGCTGCAACTGGGTGCAAAATCGTGTGTTGCGTTAAGGGTAACAACCTGTATATAAAATTTAGTCGTTTGTTATAAATCAATCTTTAATGTTTCAGTGGTTGCATTGGTAGGAGTTCTCGTTCAAAACGCGAAAGAGAGAGAGATAGAGGTCGGGAAAGAGAAAGGGAAAGAGAAAGAGACCGTGAAAGACAAGCAACTCCTCCTACTGCTTCTTGCAGTGGTCTGCAAGGTAATATATTGTTTGTATTTCATATATACTTCTATATACCAATAACACAGTTATGTAAGGAACATTAAAATGAGAGTAAATTTAAAATTTGAACTAAAATATAATCTCAAAAGAGTTTTGCATTTAGCTGCAGATGCTAGCGTTATAAGCAAGAACCGTATGGGTATTGTTGGAACTGCTACAAGTGTAGAACATGAATTAGCAAATGGTTATAACAGTGGAGATGAATACACTGGACGAACAGGGAACAACCTCACATTGGCTGAATGGCAAGAGGTAAGTTGATTCATTTTTGTTTATGTATCATCAGATCAAAACTTAAATGCAATAAAAGCATAGGTCTCTGTGCATTTCATGCATAATATCATATATATTATACCATAGAAAAGGCTCCTAGCAATTTCACAGATAGAAGTTTTCATTTATAGAAAAATCAACTTTGACATTTAAGCAAGGAACAGTACCCTTAATCTTTTTGATTTCTCAAAGGGTATATTCAAAATCATTGACGTGGTTGATCGATTCGTATGCGAAGTAAATTACCTCAAAAATGTTGGTTGTAACAGAAAATTTGAAAAAATATCTCTTACTAAATCTGCAGCAGAAAAAAATATCATTATACTCCGGCCCCATAATATTACGTCTACCGGAAAGTTCTGTCCGTTTTTAGAATAAAACAAGTTAGCTATTACTCAGGCTTAACTTCGGTTTAGAGGTGGAGGGGACAGGTTTTCCGGGTTCACAGTATGCTCTTTTCGCTACGATGTTTTAGTAGGTAATCCACTTTTCATCCCCAGTTATCATCCAGTCCAAGAAGGGTTCGATTTTGTTCCGTGCAAGCAGAGATGTGTATATGATGACTCGATCTTGCTCGATTTTGCTCTAACATGATCTTGACAGTATCGTCGTCGATCAAAGATGGTCGCCCAGAGCGTGGCTCATCAGAAAAGTTGAAATCACCCACTTGAAATTTTTCGAACCATCTTCTGCATGTTCTATCAGAAACAGTACCTTTACCAAACACTTTCAATAAATTTCTACACGCTTCTAATAGCATTTTTTCCTTGTTGGAATTTGTACAAAATACAGTGGCGAAAATGAACTTTATCAGTAGCCATGGGTACACGATCGCGTCTCAATTAATACTAACATGAATCATCTTCGTCTCAGTTCATTTGCTAGCTCAGTATGTATACATTCACTGATAACACTGTCCAACAAATTTGAAGGTGATTTCTGTTTTCCTATAGCCACTATATAATTCTTATAGAGTTCGTCGTCCTGAACACGAATCCGGCAACCAAATTTCTGGATCACCCTCTGTTTTCGAAAAAAATCAGCATTTGTAAAAACGGTCGTTTTCGGTAAAGAAGCTGGTATTACGTGAAAACTAAGAAACGTAGGTTGTTGTTCTTGGTCTCAAAAAATAGAGGAGTGTTGCCCGAGTATGTATGTATAAGCAGTTATAATATTCCGTATTAGTTAATAGCAGTAAATCACTGTCAAAGTTCAAAAACGAGCGGATTCGCGAATTTTTTACGCATTCACTTTCCATTTTCACGTAGAGGACTGTTGCTAGCACAAATTTACTGTACACCATTGGATTCTACGTACATTTCTGAATAAAAAACTATCAGCGAAAAATGTCATAACTGTTTTCGTTTCGGCTCAATTTAAGAAAATATCCATCGGGAGCGTGTTCCGACCGTTTTGCCGCTACGACGCCATCGCTGCCTTTGGGCGCCGTAGCTACGCGTAATACTTTCGCGGGCCCCGCGCATCGATACATTCCGTTGAGGTAGAATTCTCTACCCCTTTACTAAAGTGTAAGCTCATACTTATTTATATTTTTTTTTTTTTTTTTTTTATATAGAGGGGAAATGCTTTACGCACACCTGCAAATGCTTAGTTTGCGGATAGTGTGGGACTCCGTAGGCATATTGTTTTCGTATACCCACTAAAAACCCTCTCTACTTTACTCTGCTTTGCTCTTTAATTTAACTAATCAAACAATACTCGCTTCAAACAATGAATAAGAATTATTTTATACGGGCTATTATTCAATGATATATTAATACCGCTTATTATTCAATGAATAAGAATTATTTTATATGTGCGCGATAAATCTTATCATCATTATTTTCATAAATATTAAACAAAAGGAAAAAATCAAAGGGGAGAATGTTGTAGTATATTTGGTAGGAATAGGATAGCGAAATTTTCTTTATTTTTTTTCCACACTATCCGCAAACTAAGACATTTGCGAGTGTGCGTAAAGCATTTCCCCTCTATATAAAAAAAAAAAAAAAAAATATAAATAAGTATGAGCTTACACTTTAGTAAAGGGATAGAGAATTCTACCTCAACGGAATGTATCGATGCGCGGGGCCCGCGAAAGTATTACGCGTAGCTACGGCGCCCAAAGGCAGCGATGGCGTCGTAGCGGCAAAACGGTCGGAACACGCTCCCGATGGATATTTTCTTAAATTGAGCCGAAACGAAAACAGTTATGACATTTTTCGCTGATAGTTTTTTATTCAGAAATGTACGTAGAATCCAATGGTGTACAGTAAATTTGTGCTAGCAACAGTCCTCTACGTGAAAATGGAAAGTGAATGCGTAAAAAATTCGCGAATCCGCTCGTTTTTGAACTTTGACAGTGATTTACTGCTATTAACTAATACGGAATATTATAACTGCTTATACATACATACTCGGGCAACACTCCTCTATTTTTTGAGACCAAGAACAACAACCTACGTTTCTTAGTTTTCACGTAATACCAGCTTCTTTACCGAAAACGACCGTTTTTACAAATGCTGATTTTTTTCGAAAACAGAGGGTGATCCAGAAATTTGGTTGCCGGATTCGTGTTCAGGACGACGAACTCTATAAGAATTATATAGTGGCTATAGGAAAACAGAAATCACCTTCAAATTTGTTGGACAGTGTAAAAAGAGAGAGCCAAATATGCGTCAAATGAATATGTGCATACCTGTTGAAACTTGTTGTAACCGGAATGGAGAGAACTTTCCGGTACAAATAATACTATGCAACTTTTGTAAGAAGTACTTCTTTGAATTTTGTATTACAGTGGAAATTTGTAAGGTGATTAAGTTAATTCGCCCTACATAAGATTGATAAATGGCTTCAAATTATAGTACGAAAATCAATATTTGAAGCGGACGTATAGGGTGTTTCAAAATTATTTGTCATGGCTTTCAGGGGTTGTTCTACACCTCCGTGTGGATGGAGATTTGTAAAAAAAACTTGCCACAAAATTCGCGGAAGAGTAGCTGATTTTTTTTACGGGCTCATCGCATTTTTCTTTTTCCGTAGGTAAAATGTCTGAGAGGCACCATGGGTCAGAAACGAATCGTTCTCTCGCAAATTAACTTTTAATTGTGTCTCCGCGATTTAATTTTCGCTTAGTAAGTGAGATCACCAGGTCCTTCGGAGAGAAACACACGAGATATCCGTGCTGGCTCGAGTAGTTAAGGGGGGATTCCCATTTCACGGCTTCAAAAATTTGTGTTTTTTTTTTATTATTATTGTAGTTCATACTCTTGAGAAACAATGTGCAAAATTTCAATCCGAAATTCGATGAACTGCCAAAGTTATGAGTCAATAACGAACTCGGCGCGCACGTATGCTGAGATAGCGAGCGGGCAATACCCGAGAGGTTCCTGTTTTGTGTAGCAGGTATATAGTCTTTGACTTTGACTTTGAGACTCCACCCATCCGTCGGTGTCAAATTCAAAGTTGGTGGGGTGGAAATTGAATGCTCTATGAGTGATTAGGCCAGGTAAACAGCCGAACGCTGGTTCCTGGATTGAAAACTGTACGTAAAACTTCAAACGCGTTTTTCTCGAAACGGGTTTTTTCTGTACGGCCGACATGATATCTCCGGAACTATTCAGTCGATTGCCTTCAAATTTGGCACAATTCTCGAAAAAACATCTGTCTTCACGTGAACTACGAAAAAACATATACATGCACAACTTTTTGTTTTATAAACAAACGTGTGACGAAATTTGTTGCGAAAAAACAAAATTTGTTGCGAAAAAACAAAATTTGTTTTCCAACTGTCGCAGTTTCTTTAGTTTTTGGAAAAAAAATTGTCCGTAGTTCATACCAGAACTACATTTATAAGGAGTAAATTGCCATTTGAATTTTTTGTTTCAAACAACTTGAAGATCAGTTATCGTGTCGGCCAGCGACCGGGAATTTTCAGGAGGCGTCCCACCTCAAACGACGTGAAAGCCATAATTTTCAAGATAATCAATTAAAAATGTAGCTGTAGTTCACTGAATACATAATAACTATACGTGTGAATTATGACAAAGATTTATCGAATGGTTTCCTTAATAAAAATTCATAAAAAAACACGATTTTTCAACACTTGAAATGGGAATCCCCCCTTAAAGGAGAGGCGTGCTACACGAAATTAGAAATTGGAAGACTGGGTCACCGAACCACTAAGAAAAGTGCAAGTGTTTATGTTCTTCTCTCTACGAGGGCCCTTGAGCGAACCTGACACCAAAAGCAGATCATTGACATCTTCCTAACCTCCGAAAAATTACATCGAACGATTCCGTTCGAAAGGGAGTCATTTCCACCACCTTAATACAGATAGAGACGGATAAAAAAGATATGTGTTAAGCATTTCTTCGAGACCTATCTCACAGGTAAGTTTAATAAAAATCGGCGTTCACATAGTCAAGGAAGACGAAGGCGATATCTCGAAAGAAAGAGGAATTTAGAAGAAAGCGGAAGTCTCACCTTCTTTTGTTGCCGGGCGCTGCACTTTTTGAAACTGTTAAACCAACATTTGGCAGCCATATGCGCACAAGTGACCAATGTATAAATCATGATGTATAAATCAATGTATTATATGATTACTAGTTAACGTTAGCTTAACAAACGTCTTTAGTAGCTCTCATATTCAAATGCAGTAAAACGTCGATAAATGCACAGATTTCGGGGGCAAAGCAGTGCTCGTATCGTGTACCGGTGTCGAATTTGGGTTTACGTTAGGACTGGAGCCGAGCGCGAACTTAGAAAAAGACAGACAGTAGTAGAGTCAGAGAGAGCAAGCAAACAAAGTGAGCTGCTCGAAAGTATCGGCGAGGCATTACTAATGCAACAATAAACTTGTTTATTTATTCATTTTTCTAAATGTAACTTTTCCGAATGCATTTTTGAGATTCTTCTGATTAAAATGATACCAAACATGATATAGTTTGAATTATGAAAATAGTAAGTAAATTTATTAAATATTAAGTAAATATAATTTAAACTATATCGTGTTTGGTGTAATTTTAATCAAAAAAATTTGACAAATACGTTAGCAAACGTTTCAAAAAAGAAAAGTCGAAAATGCAAACGGCCGACCCTCCAATTAGTATTGCCTCACAGATGCATTCGGGTGGTACCATGTTACACTGCTCCCTCGTCGAGCGTCGAGGTTCGCCAAGGGGAATTCCCCTATGTGAAGGGGATAGTCAGGATGCATTTACCAAGGGAAACTTCTGATGCCCTTATTGAGGTTTTACTGTACAGTAAAACCTCTTTTTGTGCGGTGGATAGGGACCGCATAAAAGAAATCGTATAAAAAAATATTCAGAAATTTTATAAATACTTACATATAATAAACAACTTTGTACGATATACCACCTAAAATTTTTTTTATGCGGTGGATAGGGACCGCATAAAAAAAGTCGCACTTAGAAAATACATCAATTATTTACGAAATAGATGAGAAAATGCTTTCAAACAAATTAAATTAGACTTGGAAATATTTTAAAAACATTTAATTTTTCATTGTATACATGGAGAAGCTTTCAAAATGCACATTAAATAATTCACTGCTACTCGCCGTAATCCAAAACGCACGTCTTCTTGCGATGAATTGGTTCAAAACAAATGAACAGAGCGTTGCGAAGTGCACATACATTGTCGTCAAGGAGTCCACGTAGTCAGGGTTCGTCCACGCATGTATATGTACACTGATAGGAAACATTAAGCTGGCGCCAACACCGCTGAGATTCATATACCGCATAAAAAAAAATCGCACGAAAAAAATCGCACAAAACAAATCGCATAAAAAAGGACCGCACAAAAAGAGGTTTTACTGTATATTGATATTAGATAGACCTTACTTATCATTCTCTGTAACAATCACGACGGTAACCATGGGGATCACCCGTCGGCAAAGCAATATGATATAAAGAAAGGTAAAGCTAGATGCCTAACTCAATACCCGTGCGTTTTAGTCACTCGTGTGCATATGGCTGCCAAATATTGGTTTAACAGATTCAATAAGTGCAGCGACCGGCAACAAAAGAAGGTCAGACTTCCACTTTTTTCCAGATTCCTCTTTCTTTCTAGATATCGCCTTCGTCTTCATTGATCATCTGAATGCTGACTTTTATTAAACTTACCTGAGAGGTAGGTCTCGAAGAAATACTTAACACATATCTTTTTTATCCGTCTCTATCTGTATTAAGGTGGTGGAAATGACTCCCGTTCGAACAGAATCTTTCGATGTAATTTTTCGGAGGCTACGAAGATTTCAATGATCTGCATTCGGTGTCAGGTTCGCTCAAGGGCCTTCCTGGGGAGAAGAACATAAACACTCGCACTTTTCTTAGTCGTTCGGCGACCCAGTGCTCCAATTTCTAATTTCGTGTAGCACGCCTCTGCTTCAACTATTCGAGCCGGCAATGATATCTCGTGTGTTTCTTTCCAAAGGACTTGGTAGTCTCGAACCGAAAATTACATCACGGAGACACAATTAAAAGTTAATTTGTGAGAGAACGGTTCGGTACTGACCCATGGTGCCTCTCAGCATTTTAGCTATGTAACAAGGCAAATTCGATGTGTTGAGTTTACAATGTAAAGTGCGACAAATGTTTTTTAAACGGGCCTGGCTCATCTTGTGCCGAAACCGAGTCGCCACTGTTTTGTTTATGTCGCGTATTCGTCTTTGCCGTGCCACGAGGCACGCAGTTGAACCGTGTCGCTGGCGAAGGTCACATCGCCTGTATTTAAAATATACCTTTTATTATTCTTACATATGGTGTCACTTATATATTACCCGCAACGTATCCTCCAATACGATGAGCCCGTAAAAAAAATCAGCTACTCTTCCGCGAATTTTGCGGCAGGTTTTTTCACAAATCTCCATCCACACGGAGGTGTAGAACAACCCCTGTAAGCCATGACAAATAATTTTGAAACACCCTGTACATTTTAATCATTCATCAAAGCAATGACAATGAATAAAGGTTATTATATAGAAAAGGTCCCGACTCACCGATTTCGATAAGTTTTGGATGTATTGTCAGAATTATGATTCTGTGCAAATTATTTCTATACATACAATCCCCACTCGGCTTTAGTTTCCGAGATATTTGCAAAAAACTTTTGTTGCTACTACATTGATTTTTGCCTATATGGGGGAACATTAATGACATCGTATAAGTCAGCATGTTGCGATCGCTTATTTACTGCTTCTGCGACGCCACGAAGAGAGTCTAAATTACGGGTGAACTCGTTCAAAGGTACCTCATAAAGGTGTGCGTAAAATATAACTTCAATGTTTACAACTAGTCGGGCTGCCTAACGGCGGCGCCCTCCCAGAACTATGCTCAACCAACACTAATTTATCTTCTTCTTATAAGCATTTAAAATTAAACCAAACTCTTAGAGGGCAGGTACCCTTTTATGCACACTTCTCCCTGGGTACCTATCTCGGAAGGGTCCGGTTTAAGTTAGGTGCTTGTAACAAAAAGATAAATTAGTGTTGATTGGGCATAGTTTAAAATGACAGCCGCTGCGAGGCGACCCGACGAATAATAAACATTAGAATTACATTTTTAGTTCATTCTCTTGAGGTATCTTTTCGTCGCAGTGTTTCTAGAAACAGTAAATGCACAGACGTGCACGATAGGTAAAATTCAATGAGTAGCAGCAGAAGTTTCTTGTCGATATCTCGAAATCTAAAGCCGAGCGGGGGGTACTTTTATAGAAAAAAATTGCTCAGAATCATGATTCTGACAACATATCCAAAAATTATTCAATTCGGTTAGGTAAGACGTTTTCGGTATAAGTAATAATTAAATAAAATTTAAAATGGATTCATTCTATTAAAGTACAAATTGCTAAAAACATCGCTGCGTATTTATTGCCCACGGATAGTTGCATAACAAATTAAAAGTCTGATTATTTTTAAAATGTAAAGAGTTAGCTTATTTTTAATTTTTCGATTCTTCTTAATTTCCGAGCCAATTTTCATTCCGAGTTGAGCATGCGTGTATTTGCCAAGTCAATTTTTTCTGCAATTAGATTTTAGATTAAATAATATTATTCTGATTTTGTTATTCGAAATCGCGTTAAGAATTATTACCATTTTTCTTATACTACCTGTTCCAATATACCTTGTATATATTGTTGTGCACTTCAAAGTTGGATTTTCTATTCGAAAGCAATAAAATTAATAAGCACGCATTCCTGGTATATTTTTATTTGTTGTATTATTTGTGTATTTTACAATACACAAATTGCTTAATTAATCATCTCCTTTGCCGCTTGATCCCTCTTTTTTCAAAGTACGTATTTGTTATATTTAAGTATAACACAGAGTATAGCCGCATAAGGGGGTCAAAAGAGCCCTGAACCATTTACAATGGGCGAGGTGTCATTCGGTAGGTAATCGAAAAAAATTGTTCGCCAATAGGTCTAGCCGGATAAGGATGAAAAAGTGCCCCCAAAGCAAACTAATCTTGGGGCATACCATTCGATAGGTCTCTCAAAGAAACTCCTTCCTGTAGAGTATAAATCCGCTACCCCTGCCGTAGGGGTAGTTACAGGGTGAAACGTATTTTACAGTTTTTGCACGATTTCTCCTGTTTGACTTCATCAAAAATGCTGAAAAAAATCACAGATATTGTACCAAGTGGTGTGCATAATTCTGAATTTTTTCAGATTTTTGGTTAGCAAATCAATTTCTAAAAAATTAAAAAAATTTAAAAACATTAATTTTTTATTGAAAATATGAAATGACTAGTTTTAGATTTGTACAGCATTTGCATCATACCGTAAATATTGATGTGTAATTTTTTCAGATTTTTAGGAGTGGTGGAACATTTTACATGCGGAAATACATGTTTTAGATTTTTTCAAATTTTTCCATTGAAAAGTCTAAGTGCAAAAAATTAAAAACGGAAAAAAATCGGAACAATGTCGATTTCGCATGGAAATCTTCCGAGCATAACTTTTTCTTTTTTACAGTAACAATCTGATATCATGATTGTTATGCTCAATTTTCTTCAGATTTTTTGGTTTTGTGCGCCATAATGGAAAAATCAAAAACCATTTCAGCGTTGCATTTTCCGCTGAAACGTGATCAGTATTTGTTATTTTTATATTCTATTGATACACTACGTGCATGTTACGATTTTCAAAGTTTCTGCATCCGAAGCAGTTACGGTTAATGCAGAGAAGTCGGTTAATTAAATCGATTGTAAATTGTGTGTTCCTTATCTGTTATAATTTTCAATATTCTTTCAAGCAAGTGAATGGCGGAATGGTTATGGTGTTTGCCTACGGAGCCGCTGAACTTATTGGCATGGGTTCGCGCCTCCAGGGGGGAAGTCTTAATTTTTTTTTATTCTTTCTAAAGGATCATATTTTTATATGTCGATAAGTTATAACGAAGATTGCATGTGATGTCTAATATTAAATGTTTGGTACTAGTATTTATTTTACCTAATACATTACAACTTATCGGGATATTAATAATGGGTGAGGTAAAATGTTCTGAGCGTCTTTTCTCTTTATTTTGATGATAAAATTAACAAACTTAGAATTTTCGGAATTAAATCAAATAAGCGCCGTTTTGTTCAATAACTTTTTCCCATTTTGAAGGCAATTTCATAATTCCGCGATTGAAGAAGTCTTCGTCCCTATTGTTAAAAAACTCGACCAGCTCACTTTCACAAGCCTCTCTTGAGGCCAGTTTTTGGCCATCAAGAAAATTTTGTAAATATTTAAAAAGATGATAATCGCTTGGTGCCAGGTCTGGGCTATACGGCGGGTGCGATATAACCTCCCATCCAAGCTCTCGGAGCTTCTGGCGTGTCGTTAAAGATGTGTGCGGCCTGGCGTTGTCTTGATGGAAGACAACACCCTTCCGATTGGACAATTCTGGTCGCTTCTCGTCGATCGCCTGCTTCAATCTGGTCAGTTGTTCACAATATAGGCCCGAATTGAGTGACTGGCCCGATGGGAGCAGCTCATAGTGCAGGATTCCCTTCCAATCCCACCAAACACATAGCAAAACCTTCTTGGTCGTTAATCCGGGCTTGGCGATCGTTTGGGCCGTCTCACCGCGCTTGGACCACGATCTTTTTCGCCTGTCATTCTCGTATGTGACCCATTTTTCATCGCCAGTCACCATCCGCTTCAAAAATGGGTCCATTTCGTGACGCTTCAGCAAAGAATCGCAGGCATCAACTCGCTCCAAAAGGTTCTTTTGCGTCAGTTCGTGTGGCACCCATATATCGAGCTTCTTTTTGAGACCAGCCTTATGCAAATGGTTCCAAACGGTTTTCTGGCTAATCTTCAGTTCCTGGGCAATGGAATAAGTGCTCGCATGCCGGTCTGACTCGACGATTTCCATGATTTTATCGACATTTTCAACGATGGGCCTACCAGAGCGTGTCTCATCTTCGACGTCCATATTACCAGAACGGAAGCGTTGGAACCACCGCTTTGCTGTTGCATTCGATACTGTTTTGGGTCCATAAACAGCACAAATTTTTTTGGCTGCCTGCTCGGCTTTTTCCCCTTGATCGTAGTGGTATTGTAGAATGTATCGAATCTTCTCTTTCGTTACCTCCATTTTGATACGCTCTAACAAACAACTGGCTTCACAAAAAAACGCAACGTATACATTGTGAGATATGGCTCACTAAAGCCATCTAACAAAAAACGCTCAAAACTTTTTACTTCACCCATTATTTAACATATATTTTTATATATCGTGATAAAGCGATATCTATTCAAAGTACGTGTTTGAGAATACCCATAAACGTAGATCACACCACAACTAGAAAAAGCTGACGAAGTAAAAAGCATGCTGTATACTTATTGTAATAAAGACTTCATATTATTTTAGTACTCAAAGATACATTTAAAACATTTTGAAATGACTATTGAATATTGTTATGCAGTTAATAATTTTTTAAAAATGACAAAAAATCTAAGCCCCCCCCCCCCCCCCCCGGGGGAGCGCACCCATGACAATAAGTTCGGTGGCTCCGCGGGCTGATACCATAGCCATTCCCTTACTTGAAAGAGTATCGAAAATTCTGACGGATACAGAATACATAATTTACAATTGATTTAATTAACCGTAACTGCTCCGGATGCAGAGGCATTGAAAATTGTAACATGAACACAGTGTATCAGTAGAATGTGACAATAACAAATACTGATGACGTTTCAGCGAGAAATGCGACGCAGAAATAGTTTTTGATTTTTCCATTATGGCACACAAAACCGAAAAATCTGAAGAAAATTGAGTATAACAATCATGATATCAGATTGTTACTGTAAAAAGGAAAAAGTTGTGCTCGGAATATTTCTATGCGAAATCGACATTTTTCCGATTTTTTTTCGGGTTTTCATTTTTTGCACTTAGACTTTCCAATGAAAAAATCTTAAAAAATCTCAAACATGCATTTCCGCATGTAAAATGTGTCAGCATTTTTTCGTATTTTTTGCACCTCAATAAACCGGGAAAATAGAACAAAAACCGTTTTTTTTTTAAATTTTCTCCATAACTACCCTCCCGTTCACGATACAGGGTTGAAATTTGGTAAACTATGTTTTTTTTCGATTACCTACCGAATGACACCTCGCCCACTTTTAATCGGTAATCGGTTGAAGGGCACTTTTGACCCCCTCATCCGTCTATATCCTTTAACCCCTTAACGCACAGTTTTGTTGAAAAAAAACGGCCAAAAAAAATCAATTTTTTTTAATGCAAAAGTACATACTTTAGAACATAGTCTTGGCAAAAAAATAAAAAAAATAAAAAATTATTCAACATTTTTACTTTAAATTTGGATTTTGATCGTATCTATAAAGATACACTTATCTTTGCAAGTTTGCAACATTTAGGTAAATATTGAACTAAACTATTATTGGAAATGGGTGATAAATTAATATACTTTATATTTATTACTTTAACTATGAGGCTATGAAAGAACCGTCTTTATATTGCTGGAGTTTAGAAGGAACTGACTGTGGATGCCCAAAAGACGAGCTCTGGCCCACTCAGTAATATAAGTTGTTTATGTTACTTTCCCCTACATTGTAGAGAGAGTCTCCTGTTTGCAATAGGAATTCCTAGAACGTGGAGTCGTTTTCGAAAATACTACGACGGATCGCATTCAGTCGTCACGAGAGCAGAAATATACTGCGCTTTTGTTCCATGGAAAAAGGCTACATTTTATTCTTGAATAAATAAGTGTTATAGCTTACAATCCTATGTAAATGATAAATATCAACAAAACGATTGTTTTTCTTAGCTTTCACATTGTTATTTTCAATTCTCGATTATGTACGAGTGCGAAAAATTATAGCATCATAAAATAAAACCTCGCTCGAGTTAACTCGAGTGTGCACAATTTCGCCGGTTTAACGCGCTCGAATTAACTCGAGTGTGCACGTTAAGGGGTTAATGTTCATACAGGGCGGTGCATAACTATAGCACCGCCTCAATATTTAGTTTCAGAGTCTGGATTAAGAAAGCAAAAAAATCAATAGTAGGCAATTGAAGTGTATGAAAGACAATGAACTTTAGTTTGTTTTTATTTAAATTGCCCTTTTGTACAAAACGATATAAACAAAAGCGAGAGTTTCTACTGTTACATAAATATAGCACCACAGCCAGTAAAGTAAAATACAAAAGATTTTAGTAATTCGTAGGACCACCAGATTTTGTAATAAGCTCAAAAATTCTGTTTGGTAAGCTATCAATATGTTTCCAAAAAATATCTTTGCTAATTTCCTTGCTTGTTCTAATTATTGCATCTTGCAGCTCTGAAACGTTTCTGTACTGCCGATTTTCAGAGTAAACGTTTCTTACAGTTATGGCCCAAAGGTTTCCATAGGATTTTGATCGGGCGAACATGCTGGCCAGTTAACAATATTAATTTCATTTGCTTTAAACCATGTCGTCACTCTTCTACTTGTGTGTATTGCCGCGTTATCTTGTTGAAATGACCAATTAAGTGTTATTTTCTTTAAGAAAAGGTAGAAAATTATTTTGTAGAATTCCGATTTATTCGTCACTGTTTCTTTTTTTCGATGGAAAAGCTAATTGCAAAATGCCATTAATGCAAAAAGCCTCCCAAATCATAAGACTCCCTCCACCAAAATTTCTTTTCGTGAAATAAGGTAAGTTGCCCAATACCTGACACTGCACCAATAACTGACACTTACAACTTTGTGATTAATTAATAAAGAATCTATAAACAATACCTGTTTCTCATTGTGTGTATAATGAAGTGTGTATTATGCATCGCCATCTCTGATTTATGAATATCATTATGCGTGAACTTATCCGGATTGTGCAATTATTTTTCACAAGTCGGCACGTAATTTTCATTAGCGGCTCGATTCCTCTATCATTTAAGGTTAGAAACACGTCATGATATTTTGCTTTGTATTTATTTTATTAAATTATTTTGAGATCAACCTTATATTTCCCTGTCATGATTAAAAATTATAGTGCTGTTTTTTCTTTGAATGCTTTAAATAAACCGTCTAATTTGTTGGGTGCCAGGGGTGTCAGTTTCTGGGATACGAAAATAACCCTGCCGACCAATATCTGACACGGATGTCAGATATTGGTCAAAAGGGTTATATTTTTACCTTACGTTGTTTTAAATTAAAATCAGATTAATTTGAAAGGATTCATCAATAAACATTACTTTTAGTACTATATCTCTACATCTTCCAATAGCTGCCAGGGGATATCAGTTACTGGGTGGTGTCAGATATTGGTACATTTGAATAAATTTCGATTTTTGATTTGAGGCTTTAGACCCTATAGATGGAGGGATGCCAATATTAAAAGCGAGCAAAATTTTCAAAATTATAGAAAGTGATACTTCTACATCATATAAGGAACTTTAAGTTCAAATTTAAATGTATTTTGAATAAATTAACGTTATATTCTGATGTTTTATTGTGGAAATAAATTTTCTTATTTAAATGAATAATCTCTGCTTACATTTATAAAAGTGTCAGCTATTGGAGGATCTAGATGTCAGATATTGGATACACTACATTTCGGCCATGTCAGTTATTGGTGTCATTACCATAACCCTAGTTATTTAATTTTCTTAACATTAACAAAATTTAAATAGCTTTTGGTTACGTCAATTTAAAGATAAAGGACCAATCAATCTTGATAAAATATTAGCGACTGCTTTTATTGATTTCAAATATTTTTTTATTTAAATTGTTTGAATTCTTTCTCTTACACTGTCAGCTATTGGGCAACTTACCTTACCGTGATTCTTTGCGGAGATCTCGTCAGTATGAATTATACCTATCGGGTCCATCACTGTTAAATTTCTTTTCGTCCGAAAAGATAGTCTAGTTGACAACGAAAAAATTGCAGTTAGTTGGATTTAGAAGATTTTAATATCTACAATCAACTTACGCAATGTTTATTCCGATCCATGTTGGCTCGAGCGTACTCAAGTCTCGCAGTCTCATGACGCAGTAGAAGTTTGGGAGCGGATTTTAATTTTTATCTCACGATGTTATGATTCTTTTGTAGAATTTGATGTACAGTCCACCGTGAAACATTAAGATTAAGATCTTTCTTAATTTTACCACAACTTTTTAGTGTGTAGCTAGCTGTTTTCACAATTATTTGTTCCGTGCGTGGACTTCATTTCTTCTTTGGTCCACCTGTTTTATTCTTCTCATGATTAGCTGGGTCATGTAAAAAGTTAGTAACAACTTTATGTGATCTTCTCAGCCTACGAGCAATTTCGCGAATGCTAAAATCGGCCCCCTTCATGAATCAAATTTGACCCTTTTCTTCTTCCGTTAGATATTTACCACGCAGCATTTCCAAGGTACACATTTTTATATTACTGTGGCAAATTATTTTTAATTTCAATTCTATTTTGGAGAATATTTACTTACGCAAGATAGACGATGCACAGTAAGATAAAAATTACAGATAAACACACGGAAATTAGCAAATAAGAATGCTGGAGCTATAGTTACGCAACAACTAAAAATCACATTCTCGATTATATCGTTTTGTATAAGAGGGTAACTTAAGAGGGCAATTAAATTTGGTTTAATCTAAAATTCATTGTTTTTCATATTCTTTCAAGTCATACCATTAATTTTTTTGCAGTTTTAATTTAAAATCCGAAACAATTAAAAATTGAAGCGGTGCTATAGTTATGCACTGCAGTGTAGATGCAGTGTCAAATGAGGTAATCCGTATATCATGTTACATTTATAATTGTATTCCCTTTCATGTTCTTCGTTCCTGTTCATCTTCATCATTCCGTGTCTCACTTTTTTAGTTGCTACTTTGGATCCTTCCACTTCTTCACTTTGCATATTCTACTCTTATCTTGTCCCCTTTTTTAAAAAAGTACTCTTATATTTCTATTACACGTATTTCACATATGTTCTCTTCTCCTACATTTCTTTGATATCAATGTGTACTTTAAATATCTTAGGACCTCCCTCCATCTTTAGTGGTTGGTAATATCTATTATAACTTGTTTTAAAAAATTTATATTGTAGTAAAATGTTCATGGTATTGTCGTGAAACAGTTGCCGTCGGTCAGTTTGAGTTTCGTTGTGTTGCCATTAAAAGTTTCTTGTGATTCAAGTATTGTTACGTGAACTAGGAAAAGAGATACTCATGTTATTTATACCACTTATAATTTAGGTAATGTAATCTTTAAAATGAATTTTTTACGACTTTAAGAATTTATTTATATTCAGCGGGATAGGTGGTTCGAGAAACGAATGAGAAAGATGGGGTTCATCATAAAAAAGATGGGCGAGGATGGGGCATGTTTATTTAGAGCAGTTGCCGATCAAGTTTATGGTGATCAAGAAATGCACGGCGTAGTACGAAAACACTGTATGGATTATATCGTGAGTACTCAGAACAAAGGAAAATAAAGTTAACATCTAACGCAGATTCATCAATTTTGCGAAATGATTTCCCAGGCTTCCAATCAAGAATTTTTTTCTCACTTCGTAGCGGAAGATTTTAGCACATACGTAGATAGAAAGAGGCAAGAATACGTTCATGGAAATCACATAGAAATGCAAGCAATGTCCGAAATGTATAATCGTAGCATTCAACTTTATTGCTATAGTACTGGTATGTCTTAATTTTTCTGTTTATAGCCTGCTTTTTGTAATTATCTAATATTAGCTCCTTTCAATCATATATATAGAGCCTATCAACATCTTCCATACAATGGTAGAAAGCGATAATGAACCCATACGATTATCTTATCAACGTGGCAGTCATTATAATAGTATAGTGGATCCATATAAAGCTACTATTGGTGTTGGACTCGGATTACCGTCTTTTAACCCTGGTGCTGCAGATCGAGAGCTTATATCGGATGCAGTTCGACAAAGTGAAGAATTGCACATCGAACAAGTAAGCGAGATAAATTATATTTTTTGTAAGTTTTTTAAATCATTGTAACACTTTTTATCATGCAATAACATTCATGTCTATTTTCATAGAATCTAAATATAAACATTACTTTGAATCATAACATTATATGATCTAAAATGTGGAATATAAATTATAAAGGGTCTAGCAGGATAAAGGGGTCAAAAGTGCCCTTGAACCGAATGTACCTGTCGATGGGTCATTCGATAGGTGACCATAAAAACCATTGTATACCAATTTTTAATCCGATACCTTGACCAGGATGGTAGTTATGGGGCAAATTCAAAAAACTTATTTTTGTCTCATTTTCTCTAGTTAATGAGGTGTACAAATTTTGAAAAAATTCTGACACATTCCAAACATGACTGCACAACTTAGGGACTTTTTCAGATTTTTCCGTTGCAATTGATACGCGCAAAAAATTGAAAACTAAAAAAATGGAAGAAATGTAGATTTCGTATTGAAATATTCCGAGCACAGTTTTTCCTTTTTACAGTAGCTACTTGATGATATCATTGTTATGCTCTAAATTTTTCGGATATTTTGAGTCCGGTGCATCACTGTCGGACAAATCAAAAGCCGGTTTCTGCGACGCATTTCGGGCTGAAACACGAACGGTATTGTCATTTTTGCATTATTTTAATACAGAATGCTCATTTTGCGTCCTTTAATGTTTCTGCGCACGACAACTTTTTCGTCTTTTCAATTTCTTGCGCGTAGCAATTGCAACGGAAAAAACTGAAAAAAATCCCTAACTTGTGCAGTCACGTTTTGAATGAGTTAGAAATTTTTCAAAATTTGTACGCCTCATTGACTAAGGAAAATGAGATAAAAATAAGTTTTTGAAATTTACCCCATAACTACCCTCCCGGTCAAGGTATCGGATTAAAAATTGGTATCCAATGGTTTTTTATGGTCACCTATCGAATGACCCATCGACAGGTAAATTCGGTTTTGACCACCTTACCCTTATAGACCCTTTCACCTTTGATGTATTTATTGAGTATAATTACATTATCTACGAGATTTTATAACTCTAATAACTATATGTAAATTACAAGAGGTAAACAATTCATAACATTTTTATTAGTACGATTTATTCAGAGAAAGTGAATTTAAGTAACTATGTTTAAAGCTAAAATCGATGAGTCTGTGTTTGTTAATTATTATATAATTTACATGTACATAGACAATGCTAGAAGATAAAATAAAAGCCACTGATTGGGAAGCAACAAATGAAGCAATAGAAGAACAGGTAGCTAGAGAAAGTTACTTACAATGGCTAAGAGATAATGAAATGCGAAAAGCAGTAAGTGAAGCATAATCTCCACTTTCTTCTTTTAACACTTTAATGGCCGCACGTCTACGCAGTTAAACTTCGCCAGTGGCCGGCAATATTTTTATATTTCTCTAACCGTCTGTAACATTTAGAGAAATCATCACACACAGATTGTGTTATCGACCAATAACCGTCGGCGGTAGCATCACACACATGTTGTTTGATCGGCCACTAACAGTTGTTCCGGCTATCACACACATGTTGTGTGAGCGACCATTAAAGTGTTAACTCAGATTTTGAAGTTAACTACATGCAGCACGTCGTCGTGCTTGGAGGAGCGACGTCTGCTTCTTCCGACCGCATCACCCATGGGGTACTATTGCCAATGCGCTGTTTTTCACAGTGGGTACCCCTTGTACGTCTATTCTACTGTGTCGATGACCTGTTCTGTTGAATAATTGGTGAAACATCCCATTAACAAATAAATTACGGAAATAATGTTAAATTTTATTGCAAAAATTGTAAATGGAAAACACAGAACCACCCTTTGGCACTAATTTGTTCTTCCAGATGCCTTCAGCTTCAAGTACACTGTTCAACAAATTTAAACTTATTAATCTGTTTGCAATATCCGCTGGGTGATCCTTGTAGAGTTGCTCATCCTAAACACGAATCTACCAGCAAAATTGCTCCATTCCCTCAGCTTTAAAAAAAAATGAGTTTCTGTACAAACAGCCGATTTTGGTAAAAAATTAGGTATTACGCGAAAACTATAACGCTAGGAAGTTATAATTTATCTTAAAAAATAGAGAAAAACATGCCAAATAGTTCAGTGCATATAATTATTAAAATTGGTTGTTTTAAATAGGTGTAAATGACCGTAAAAGTTTAAAAAAGCGCAAATGCGCGATTTTTCTAAGTTACATTTTTACACGTTTTCGAAAAGTTATTTATCTAACACAAAATTGCTGTACAGGAGCCTATTGCTATTCTGTAGACATTTCTGAAGACAAAATTGACCGGAAAACTTCGGAAACAGTTTTCAATTCCAACAAGAGGAAAAAATATCTGTCGAGAACATATAACAGGCGTTTTACCGCCATGCGGCTATTGCTCGCCTGGCGCGGCGAAACAGTGCCGTGATTACGCGTTATCGACACAGAGGCGATAGTATGATCTGAAGGACGCTTTCATCTGATAAGTATAAATCATTTATTTTTTTGTTTTAGTTTGAACACTGATTTGTTCTGACTGTTACTCATGCTAAACGATTGAAAAGTCTTCCTTTGTTTCGCATAAAATGTATGCTCTGTCGGACACTATGTTCTGGGCAGGTCCACTTTTGCCGGAGGTCTGCATGGCACATGTCAAATGTCGACAACGGTTCAGAGTAGAGATTTTCCAGAGCAAATTTTCGCTAAAATTCCGTTTCTCACGATTCTTAGTACACTAGCCACTTTCAGTTTCTCCTTGTAACCATAAACTAACATCATGTCTTCGTCTCCTACGCCTCTAAATTCCCTTAACTTCTAAACCGCCCATTTTCACCATCTCCATCTTTTCTCTAACGAATACAAATCAATGACCTCACTCCCCCAAATTCTAAAAACCACCAATAGCAATTAGTTTTATTTTCCTACGCATTATTGTTGCGAGACTCCCGGAGAATACTTCTCTCTGTTTGCATCCCGACAAACGCCCATTATATTGTATTATCCACTTGTCGGAATATGATATTGTATTATTGTTATATATAACGATATTGTTTAAAAAGAATATTATAGTTCTAACAATATTATGTTTTGTAACAAAATTCCAAAATGGTTTTAAGCAGGCAGTAGTCACCATTTGCAGGCCAAATAAATGAACTAAAACGTTTTTTATAATTCGGTGACCAAATTATGAATAGTATTTTTAAACACACGTTAATGCACAAAAATTGAGTATTTATACCAGGCATACCGCTTATTTGATCGCCGCATGTGACCTTGGAAGAGCTCCGCCTGTTACTCCTTCCCGTCCACTCAAGAGCTCGCCGATTGATTTGCCTTCCACTTGCCAGTCGCGAACCTATTGTCACAAGCGTTGTGGCGCATTGGGGCGACATTCGTATCTAACCACTCGTGCTGGATAGACATGCCACGTGCGTCGATCACGGAAATCAAAACGATGTGCGTAGCACGTCGACTAAGGTTATTTACTGAAGAACAGTTACAGATCGCACCAAACCGTCGCCAAAAGCCCAAAAACATTAAAATCTATTAATAGTATGTGCCACGCACATCGTTTTGATTTCCGTGATTGACGCGCGTGAAATGTCTTTCCAGCACGAATGGTTAGATACGAATGTCGCCCCAATGCGCCACCCGCTCGTGACTATAGGTTCGCGCCTGGAAAGTGAAAGGCAAACCAATCGGAGAGCTCTCGAGCGCACGGGAAGGAGTAGCAGGCGAAGCTCTTCCAAGGACACATGCGGCGATCAAGTAAGTGGCTTGCCAGATTTATACTTATCAGATGTAATCGGCCTTCGGATGATACTATCACATCGGTGTCGATAACGCTTAGATACGGCACTGCCTCACCGCATCAAGCGAGCAATGGCCGCATGGCGCTAAAACGCCGATTACGGTCCCGACAGATTTTTTTTCGACCTGCCGGAATTGAAAACTGTTTCCGAAGTTTTCTGTTCAGTTTTGTCTTCAGAAATGTCTACAGAATTCGCTCCTGTATAGCAAATTTGTGCTAGATAAACATAACTTTTCGTAAAAATGCAAAAATATAACGTAGAAAGTTCGCGCATTGGCACTTTTTTAAACTTTGGCGGCCATTTACAACTATTTGAAACAACCAATTTTAATAATTAGATACAATAAAAGGTGCGGCATGTTATCCTCTATCTTTTAAGATAACTTTCAACTTCCTAGCGTTTACAGTTTCCGCGTAATACTCTATTTTTTTTTACAAAAATCGGGTGTTTTTACAAAAACTCATTTTTTTCAAAAACTGAGGGCGACGGAGCAATTTTGCTGACAGAATCGTGTTTAGGATAAGCAGCTCTACGAGAAGCACCCAGTGGATATTGCAACAAAAAAGTCGTGTTAAACAGTGTTATATGTCGGAACTTTGCGCAGAGGATTTCGAAGGGGTCAAATATATACGAAGCTTACTCATGATTGATAAATGTATCAGCGGAAGTTAACGATCACGGCTTTTAAATGTCCGCGCAGCATTCATTCCTTGAAGATCTTTCGTTCACAGTGGTTGATGATTTTATTTATTATTGTTGTAGGGATGGCAGTTTACGATATCGTCTCCGTTATTGTCTTGACCTTAGACGGCCGACTCTGCGCTAGGCCCATAAGCTTTCCGTTTCCCATTTTCAATTTTGACGATAAAATATAAAAGTATTTTCATAATTTATTTGTTAACGTGATTTTTCATCAAACATTCAGCAGAGAAGGTCATCGATACAGTGGAATGGACCTACGGAGTATACCACTGAAAAGAAAAAGCGCATTGGCAATAGTACTCCACGGGTGATGTGGAAACCTATTAATACCCTAGTCAAGCACTTGGGGATCCGCGGGATCAAAAACCGTACGGTCGGTAGAAATAGGCAGTTCTTCTCCCAGGACGCGTGCTGCGTGCAGTTAATTCCAAAGCCTGTTTTAACTAGTGATCCGAAACTGTTGATCCTGGGATTCCTTTCTTTTTTATATAAAGCGATCAGCTAGTAGTAGTAGTACAAGCACAGTGACAAGTGCACAGCACAGTCACACACATTTTCACTCCCATGGGGGTCGCGGACAGCAACGTAGTCATACTTCTTCTCCGACTACGACTCAAACTAGCCAAGATACTTTACGCAATTCGCCGAAGGTTAGTTTTCGAGTATTTCATTGCCTTAGTGAGAACAAAAGTGGTACATCTGTTGATCAAATAATTTTAGGTAAATGATTCTGTGAGATATAATAAGCGGTCGCCTCAGCATCAGTCAACACAAGGATCAAATATATCTCATTTGTCGCCGGAATTTGAATCGAAAATGATTCCTCAGGAACCTGTACCAGGGAGCAGTAAAGAAGCCCATGCTTCACCGGACATTTCATTGTTTAATCGCCTTCCACCTGAAGTATTTGGTAAGAGCTTCACTGTTTACATCGTATTCTTTACTAATTTTAATTCCCTTCTGATATTTCTTCTTATTTTCACAATGAAAATCATTAACAATTTTTAAATTTCATTTAAAAAGTTGTTAATGTTTTAGGTTTGACCGACTGGGAGGATAGTGATATACTTTCACAAGTACTAGCAACGTCACAGCAAGAATATCTAGATAGTTTAAAGCAATCGCGAGTATCACAAACCTCTTCTGGAAACGATAGTAACAATATATTAGAATCTAGTAATAGTTAATTCCTTAAAAAAAACAACAAAAAAAACAAAAAAAAACGAAAATGTAATTGTTATCGATGAAGTTCGAAAGACTATCGGAGCAAAAAATTACCCACATGCACAGAGTCAGTGTATATAGTTATTTATTTATGAAATTTATTAAATAAATAAATGTATATATATGTCTCTGTGCGTGTGCGTGTTCGTGCGTGTCTGTTAATGATGTGTGTGCGTGCGTGTGTGTGCATGGGCGCGCACCCCCTCTCCCTCCCCCAACACACACACACACACACAATTACATATATATCAAAAATTAATTCTGAATTGTGCTAGGGCATAAGGTGGTTCGCTTTTTTCATCAAAGTAAATGTTCATTGAGCATAATCATTGTCCGATGTTGGCTTGGGAACTATAGGTGTATGTACACCATTCTAAAGTGGTGCATATGCCTACCTTGTTCGTCTTTTCGAGCAATATAGTAGTCATACCCTTTATTGGATGCATCTTTTTCACCTTAAGATGATCGAAACGTTTTTTACAATGAATTATTACATAAAGGATGTTTTTTTTCTAGCGGTTATCACTGATATTTTTCATAAGTCCTAAATTATTCGTATATATTTTCGATGCAGCATTTATTGCAACGAACAATGCGATTCGATGATGGATAATTGTAACCTTCTTTCTTGGTATGGTACGTATAAACGCTTTAGAAAAAATCTTGATTGCGTTATTTGTAAAAAAAGGCAAATAAAACTATTATTATGTAATTTAAATCTAAACCTATTTTTCCTTTTTTCCCTTTATGTATTGCATTCTTTACAGCTATCACTTCGAGGATTTTTCGTGTTTGAATATGACATTTACATTTTATACACGATACATGATATAAACTCATATACGAAAAGGTTGTATTTCACAGTTATACAATTATATGTATAATGGCGTTACCATAGATAATTATATAGTTTAAAAATTTGTACATCATTAATATATAAAAATCAGTAAAATACAGAAGAATTTGATAACACTTAATGTCAGTAGAATGATATTTAATGTAAAATTGTCTCTGCAGAAGAATACGAATGTGATAGATAACCGAGAATATATCAATGCGGTTAATGAATCTTGTTAAAACTTGCTAAAACTCTATCCGGGATGCATAAACGGTTAAAAAATAGAAAATTATAGGGACCATTTATAAAATGTTGATTTAGTGATTACTTTAATAATATATTTATATTTATAGTCAGTAGATAACTACATTAAATGTTTTTCGATTTTCCGATGTTTACCATTTACGACAAAAAAACGATGGTACGATTTATCACGAACACTTCGTATAAAATATTTCGTATTCATTGTGTGAAGTAAATCTTGTTTTACTAATTACAATTCGTACATTAAATAGAGAAACAGACTAAATGAGAGAGGGGTTTTAGTGGGTTTCTGCTAACGGTAGGCTTTCGGAGTCCCATAATATCGGCACAACCACACATGTGCGTGTGTGCGTAAAGCATTTCCCCTCTTAACAAAAAGAAAAGATTGCATTTTCTGCCATCACGTTAGTAAAGGAGTTGTGAATACCTCATCAACGAGGTCCACCGACGTTCGGGGCACGTGAAAGTATTGCGCGTATCTATGGTACTGACGAGCACGACTCTGCGAGCGATGGCGTCATAGCGGGAAAACGTTCGGCACACATTGTTGACGGATATTTTCTAAAATTGTGCTAAAACAAAAACAGTTATGACATTGACACCGATAGGGTCTTCTTTAGAAATTTCCGCAGAATTCAATAATGCACAGTAAATTTGTGCTAGCTATAGTACTTTACGTGAAAATGTGAAGTTCGTGTGTAGAAATTTCGTGCAACCGCTCGTTTTTAAACTTTGGCAGTCATGCACTACCATTAAAAAGTGCGGAATATTATAACTATCAACCCTTGTATAATCAGGAAACACTCTTCTATTTTTTTTAAGGCAAAGGAGAAGTTTCTACCATTTTTAGTTTTCACGTAATACCAGCTTCTTTACCGAAATTCATCTTTTTTACAAAAACTGTTGCTTTTCGGAAACAGAGTGTGATAGAGAAATTTCTGTTGTGGATTCGTGGGACCAAATAAGAATCATCCAGTGGCTATTGGAAAGCAGAAAAAAGTTTTAAATTTATAGGACAGTTTCATTTTTGGTAATTATACAGATGATCGTCCGTTCGACCGATTTCAATCATTTTTGAATATATCGTCAGGATCATGATTCTGAGCAACTTTTTCCTATATATGTAACCCCCGCTCAGCTTTAGTTTCCGAAATGTAGGCAACAAACTTTTGCACGTCTCCATTGAATTTTCAAATTCATGCACGTCCGTAGCAACGTGTACGTCAGCACGATGTAATCGTTTGTCTACTGTTTCTGCGGTGGCCCGCAGAGTCTTTATAACGGGTGGACTCGTCGAAAAGGTACCTCATGAGGATGGACTAGAAATATAATTCTGATGTTTATTGTTAGTCGCTTTCATTTAAGACTATGGTCAACCAACACTAATTCATCTTTTTGGTACAGGCACCTAAGTTAATCCAAACCCTTGTGTGGCGGGGACGCGGGATGAATTGTGCATAACAGGGTACTTTCCCCCGAAGAGTTTGGTTTCATTTAGGTACTTGTAACGAAAAGATAAATTAGTGTTGGTTGGACATAGTTTTAATAGATGGCCACCCTCAGGCGCCCGACTAATAAGCATTGGAATTATATTTTTCGCACATTCTTATACGATACTTTTTCGACGAGTTCGCCCGTTATAAAGATCTTTGCCAACCTCCGCTGAAGCGGTAAATAACCGGCCGTATCGTGCTGACGCACACACGTTGTCACCAACGCGCATGTATAGGCAAAATTCAATGAGAAGTAGGAAAAGTTATTTGTTACATGTATAGGAAAAAGTTGCACAGAATCATGATCCTGACAACATATCGAATAATCATTGAAATCGGTGTGACGGACCATCATGTGCATAATTACGTTATTATTCATTAATTTATTTAACATGATTACTATTAAAAATTTGAATTATTACAAAAAACATTGTCAACATTTGTAAATATTCGGAAGTATTAAAGAAATTGGATAATAATTACAGAGTAATTCTAGTAATTTGAATATATGAACTGTCTATCTGCTGTTTGTATTCACAGGACTGTTTAGTATACAAGGTTACACGGACGGTTTCATTTTACTTTGAAAAAATGGAAAACAAATCGGTACGGAGAAAGGGGAAACACGACAATTTCCAAGTGCTCAACGATCGTAACATTCGTTTTCAGACTAACTAACTGAACAGAAATCGTTATATTTTCCTTGTGTGAACGTTGCAATGTTCAAAACTTTACGTGATTATACTTTTGTAACGATTCTGGGTAAAGGAACCTTCGGGTATGCACTTACGATAAACGTATTTTTTAATCATTTCTTTATTAAGTGTACGTTTTTAGAACGGTTTATTTAGTACGAAGAAAGAAAGACTCTAAACCATTTGTCGTGAAAGAACAACCTCTGGGTGCAGTAAATACTTTGTCTTTCAAGGTAAGATAACGTATTATGTGTTAAACAAAATATTTTGGATTTCTATTTGTCACACTGAAGTATAACTTTTATCATTTGTATTAAGTATACCGGAATGGTGTGTTCGTTTTTAAAGTAAAAGAAAATTTATACTAATATATATTAATAAATGTATTGTAAATGTACCAATTTCTTTGAGGTAACACTGTTCAAAAAATTTAAACTTTTTTACTATTTGCAATATCCACTGGGTGATCCTCGTAGAGTTACACGTCCTAAACACGAATCCGTCGGCAGAATTGTTTTATCACTCTCAGTGTTTTAATAATATGAGTTTTCGTAAAAACACCCGATGCTGGTATAGATGAAATATTACGTGAAAACTATAAATGCTACGAAGTTCCGATTTATCTTCAAAGATAGAGGAAAACATGCCGAATATGTTTGTATATAATTATTCAAATTGGTTGTTTTAAATATTTGTAAATGACCGTACAAGTATAAAAAATCGCAAATGCGCGAACTTTCTACGTTATATTTTTGCATGTTTTCGAAAAGTTAAGTTAAAGTTTTCGTAAAAATGCAAAAATATAACGTAGCAAGTTTGCGCATTGACACTTTTTTAAAATTTGACGGTCATTTACAACTATTTAAAGCAAACAATTTCAATAATTATGTATGCCAACATATTCGGCATGTTTTCCTCTATCTTTTAAGTTAAATTGGAACTTCCTGGCGTTTCTAATTTTCGCCTAATACCTCATTTTTTACCAAAATCAGGAGTTTCTACAAAAAATCATATTGTTCAAAATCTGAGGGCAATGGAGCAAATCTGCCGGCGGATTCATGTTTATGACGAGGAACTCTATGATAATCGCCCAGTCGATATTGCAGATTAAGAATCGTGTTGAATAGTGTAATTAAACAAATGATGATGCGTGTCACGGATCTCAATGATTTTGGATATATTGTGCTACTATATTGAATTTTGTGTATACGTGCACACCCGTGGCAACATTTGCGTCAGCACGAGGGCTCGCTTATCTACCGTTTCTGCGGCGCACAGTGGTCGATTTCACTAAAATCATGGACGAAAGTCCAACATTTTTTCTTAACGATTGCATTTGATTTATCACATATCAGAGCACATGTTTTCACTAATAAAACTGTTTTTTACACAATATTCTTAGAGATATACTATTTCAAAATTAATACATTTATAACGTGATGTTTCCGCGTTGCAACTAAATTTTTTTTTAGTTGTAGTATATACGTATGATCCTTTTATTTTCCTATTGGCAGCTATCTGACATGTTTTAAATTTCAAAGTATGTCGAGTTCCTTTTTTTTATTTTACACTTTGCAGCTGTTATGAATAAAATATGAGACCCACGCATTTCTTCCCTTTTCCTAAGAAAATAGTTGAAAGGTTGCCTTAGGTTGCCGGTAATTTTTCTTTAAGTAAAGTTTGAGACTTTGTGAACAAAAGCCGATCGGTTTCAGCTGCTACTTTCTGCTACTCTTCGAGTTACTAACAATTGTTAGTCGCGCCCGCATTTCGTGTGGCAGCGCGTTTATGGCAAAGGACTGAAATACATGTCGCGTTTTATATCGTTAATATGCTTAATTCTCTTGTGTAACCAACTTGGCAATTTAATGAGTAATTCATTGATATTACAGCAATTTCATTTTTTCATTTAACACTTTACAGCTGTTATGACTCCTAACGAAATAGTTAAAAGGTTGGCCTCGTTTGGCAATGGGAGTATCAAATTATACTTATTGATATATGGTATCTGTCATCTTGTTTTTGAAATTTTTGAGTTCCGATTTATAATCAGAAACTCAAACAATATAAGAATACACATTTTTGCGCAGAACTAATATGTAAATTTTCGGCTAAATTTCGGCTAACAACGCACAGTGATCTGTTCTGAGAATTTTCGCGACATTTTTGTAAAACTCTTGATTTGTAAGACATTATTGGAATGAAAGGACTGACATTTAAAGAAAAAAAATTCCCTTGTCAATGATGTAAAACACAATACCTTTTATGTTTATTTAAGCATTTTTTCTGGATTGCTTATTGAAAAATCTGCTGTGTACGTTATAAGAGAATTTATTAATAGAAGATAGTATGACCGTTAAACAACTGTGACTGACTAACGAGCACGGGCAATCGGAGGTGAAAAAAAAACGAAACTATTATTCGAGGTATCGTAAGGATGCAGGAATACAGAGTTTTACATATAATCTTAAAACTGAACACTATCTTTAATTTTTTTATTCATTTATTCTATATAAATTGCATAAACTGTTTACTTTTCTGTCCATTTAATATTGTGTAGCTAATTAAATAAAAAATTGGTGAAACTGAAAAATTAACAAATTGTGCAGAAAAATCGAAGAATATTGCAGTTTGTACCAAAATTAAAATAGTTAATGCGAATGCAGCGTTATGTTACAATTCGGATTATACAAGGTGTCCCACGTACAACTTTTCACGATTTCTCAAGTACTTGCAATAATCTGACAAAAAAATATTTTAAATAAAACTTGATCAGTTTTCGATTGGCCATACATTGCAATAAAACCATTTTGACAAATTACATTTTTTTTTATTATTATCAAGGCCACCTTCATTTTTTTAAATGGTACTTATTGTAGTATTTTCGACTTAGCAATATTATAGCTCTTATCAAGACTAAATGCTGTTTAAAAAAATGAAGATGGCCTTGATGATAACAACAAAAATAATTTATCAACATTTTGTTATTGCAATGTATAGCCAATCAAAGACTGATCAAGTTTTGCTTGAAATATTTTTTTGTCAGATTATTTCAAGTACTTGAAAAATCGTGTAAAGTCTGGGTTAGGTCCCAGACTTTACGTTACGTGGGGCACCCTGTATGTTTAAAATATTAATTTTGTTATAACCCATTATCAAAGAGAAGGTAAAATATCGAAACACTGTATAAATGTAACATAATTTATAATTGCGGACTTACCTCGAAATGAAGAGATCTGGTTGGCAAAAAATGGGATCTCGATTTATTTAATTGGTATAATAGATGCTGAGCCTCCGGGTCTAATGATTTATCGTCCTTAACGTATGAGTTACTTCTCAATGTAGAAATATACAGATCTGATGTTAATAGAAGTCTGTAAAATGTATCTTTATTTGCCAAATTGTCCTCGAACATTGCATGGAATTTTCTTTTCCTGTATTTTTTAAACTCTGTAAAAGGTGTAGCAGGATAAGCATCATGCATTGCCCCCCACTTCAATTTCAATCATTATTGGTTGCTATATAATGCCCCCAATTGAAACATTATTTTGCGAATTTTCAGATAGCTATCCCCCCCCCCCCCCCCCCGTTTTAGGGTGTTATGAGGGTAAACCTTTTTAGGTTTGTCATTGTTTTTCTCAGAAACTACACAAGATATTTAAATGAGCCCAACTCCGAAAAATTCTTATTGATTAGTAGCATTGGTAAATTATACAGATGATGGTCCGTCCCACCGATTTCGATGATTTTTTAATATATTTTCGGGATCATCATTTTAAGCAACATTTTCCTATACACGTAACCCACGCTCGGCTTTAGTTTTCGAGATAATGGCAAGAAACTTTTGCAACTTCTACATTGAATTTTGCCTATACATGTACGTTGATGCGATCGCTTCTCTAGAAGTGCGAGTTGTATTGTCAGTAATTCCTTTTCATATTCATTTTTTAAATATATTAACGTAGTAATAGATTCGGTGTATCGTTCATCATATACCTCTGCACCGCCCATTCCTACATTTGGGGGCTCGTCCAGGATTTAAAAACAATAAAAGTGAAGACAACGACAACACAAAAGTAAAAGTTGTTAAGTTGCACGTTCAAGTTGTAAAGTTGTAAAAGTTGTGAAGATGGCGGAAGCACTTCAAGCTGAAGACTCGAGAAGACAGAGTTCTGACGAAGAGGGTGACCGAACTATCATTAATAGGACGGTTCACGAAGAGATCACCGATTTATCAGAAGGACAAATTGATAAAATGAAAGTGAAATAACTACGAGAAGAGTTGAAGAAGCTACAACTACCTGTAATAGGTAAGAAGTCAGAACTATGCGAAAAACTGAAGGTGTATGTTAAGAAAAGCAAGTTGTTGGGGCTTACACCCTCAATATGCCGGGTTCCATTGTATGCACCAAAGGCCACTATTTCCGAAATATTAATTAATTTCGGGGCACACTGAAGGTTGCCTTCGGGCCTTCGGTTGGCCTAATCCATGAACCGTCCTCGCTGGCGAGCTTATATTAATTTGCGTGTTTGTTCATGGATTTGAATAGTGATTGCCTTACAATGGTCCCGGGAACATCGGCAAAGCGGCCCTGGTGTCATTGTTTCAGCGGACCGCGACCCTTAGACCGGAAAGACGGTCAGACCCAGGGCATCTCGACCTCCCCTTCTTTACCGTTACTTGGTCGAAGGTGGAGGAGTAGGATTCGGGAAATTTGCAATGTTGCCGATGTTCTCGCACCCCCTTGAACGGAGACGTCAGTGCACCCACGAAATATCAGGCCCTCCTGATTGATCAGGAAGGGAAGAGTGGGAGAGTGCATTGACGTCTCTCAACACATAAAAGGGCAAGCGTTCGCCCATATTATTGCCATTTAGAGCCATTCGGGCCATTCTTAGCCCGTCTTAATAGTTTCATACACTTAAACACAATATTGCCATAACCACTAAATAAATAGTAACCGATAGAGTCAGTGCATCTCTAAATATTGCCTCCCTTATGGGAGGTGGTCCTTCGGGCAGTAATTGCAATAATAATAAATACATACACCAAGTTTCGTTAACTCGATCGACGTAAGCCGGCCACGAGTAGAAACACAAGTCTTGTACTGATGATGAAGAAACGGGCGAAGAAGATGACGCAGATTCTGACGAAGATGTGGAAGAGCAGAATACAAAAGTAGGAAGGCGACCACGGTTATTCACTATCCGCGATGACGAAGAAAGTCTCAAGCGATTTTCGGGAGATAAACAGGTCTTAGTGATCAAGTGGGTGGTAGATTTTGAAACTTCTGCAGCGGAATGATTTGCAAAAGTTTATGTACGGGAAGCGAATGCTGCAAGGATCTGCCAAGCAATTTATAGGCACGGAAAAAGGTGTTACGTCCTGGACAATTCTTAAAAGATGGCTGACACGCGAATTCAAAATCGACATCAGTAGTGCAGCGATTCAGGTGCAGTTATCAAAAAGAAAGCGACTATCGAAAGAAAGTGCGCGTCAATACGTTGTTGTAATCCCACTTCTGGCACTAAAGGGTATAGCAGGATAAGGGGGTCAAAAGTGCCCTTCAACCGATTTCAATGGGGCCGGTCTCATTCGATAGATAATGCTCGGCGATTGATGTCTACAAATTTTTAACCCTGAATTTTGACCGGAAGGGTAGTTATGGGGAAAATTAAAAAAACAGGTTTTTGGCCCTTTTTCCCCATTTACTGAGGCGTAAAAAATCCAAATAAATTCTGACATATTTTACACGGTACCGGACATATTGGAGAATTTTTTCAGATTTTTCCGTCGATGTAGCTAAGCGTAAAAAATCGGCAAAGTCAAAAAAAACGGAAAAAAGAAGATTTCGTATCGAAATCTTCGAGGTACAACTTTTTGGTTTATATAGTAACAATCTAACACCTACGATTGTTATCCCCAATTTTTTTCAGATTTTTAAACCACCTGCGTCATTGTGAAAAAAATCGAAAACCGATTTTCGGGACGTATTTTGATCTAAAACGCAAGAAGTAATTGTTATTTTTCCATTATTTTGATAGAGTATGTTCATTTTGTGCTTTTCAATGTTTCTGCATACAAAGCAATGCAAAGGATTGAATTGATTCAATTATTCGTAAGCCACACACTTCCTTATCAGCTAAAAATACGAACGTTCTTTCAACAGCAGCGATGGCGCAGTCGGTAGAGTTCTTGGCTGCGGAACCTCTCGAAACTTTTTGTCGCCGGTTCGAGTCCCAATGAGGCAAAATAATTTTTTTTTTCTTTTTTTTAATCATTCACTGCATAACAACAAATAATAATTATTTTTCAATTTTTCAATGGTTTTTAAACATTTTTAAATACTTATTCAATATGAAATATATGTAAAAATAATTATGGAGCATATTGTTTTTTTCATTGATTCGTCCTAGCCACATCTCGTTATTCTTTTGTACATTGAACGAATATTAGTTTACTGTAACGAATGCAAATATGTATTCAATATTAAAAGGATCCAATTGTATATTCTGATGAATTGTAATGAAGGTGATGTCTAACGGAAAGAAGCGTCTATTTCTTTTTAAACATTCTTATTTTTGTATTTACCGCTTCTCCATGTATGCAGAGATCATCCAAAATGGACAATGAATTGAAAGAAAGAAGGTATATTGGGATTTCATCCGTTATAATGCCTTTACTGTTTTATGCAAATCAACTTCTTCAGCTTTAGGTTTTGTGCCCCATTGCAATCGTGTTTTCCAACCACTTTAAGTACACGAAAACATTAAAGTCAGTTCAGAAGGTTTTATTGTTTTATTACACTTACTCCAGTATTATGTACTCCCTTCAGTTATCTAGTCCGCAATTACCTGCGTAGCGTGTAGGTAGCGGGCAGGTACCGAGTTGTACCTTTAGAACTGATGATCATTGTTTTTAAATTATTGACTGCATAAATGTTATTAATACGTAAATGAATATTAATGTAAAAATACGAATGATAGATTATCATTTGATGATTAGGCTACAGTATCTAGCTGCGGAATACTTGAAACTTTTCTCTCGCCAATTCACCTCCCATGAAATATAATTAGAAAACAAATGTTTTTAAGTATTAAGTGGATAACAATTGTTAATACGGAAATTAATATTAGTGTGAAAATATAAATGGCATGCGATAGATTACCTTTTGATAATTAAAAGTTGAAACACGTTTCGTGTGGCTTTAATCCTCGTCACTATGTTCATTAATGATGGGCACCACTTCATTTTTATTAAATATTTTTGTCAACATGTCTGAAGGCCTAACAATTGTCGATAGATACCGTGCGTGCGACAGGTAGTATATTATTGCAGCAATGTGCGAACAACAACCTATGGTACCGTTACCACTCGCACATTCACAGCAATAACATTTGATGCCCGAAATTCCAATTATATTAGGGGTATAGTTAATGAAGCAACGATAACTTCTTTGATTAATGTGGCGTGATCGGACGAGGCATTTAAGAATATTGAGGAGTTGATTTGCATAAAACAGTAAAGGAATTATAACGGACGAAATCCCAATATACCTTCTTTCTTTCAATTCATTGTCTATTTTGGATGATCTCTGCATAAATGGAGAAGCGGTAAATACAAAAATAAGAATGTTTAAAAAGAAATAAACCCTTCTTTCCGTTAGACATCACCTTCATTACAATTCATCAGAATATACAATTGGATCCTTTTAATATTGAATACATATTTGCATTCGTTACAGTAAACTAATATTCGTTCAATGTACAAAAGAATAACGAGATGTGGCTAGGACGAATCAATGAAAAAAACAATATGCTCCATAATTATTTTTACATATATTTCATATTGAATAAGTATTTAAAAATGTTTAAAAACCATTGAAAAATTGAAAAATAATTATTATTTGTTGTTATGCAGTGAATGATTAAAAAAAAAAAAAAAAATTATTTTGCCTCATTGGGACTCGAACCGTCGACAAAAAGTTTCGAGAGGTTCCGCAGCCAAGAACTCTACCGACTGCGCCATCGCTGCTGTTGAAAGAACGTTCGTATTTTTAGCTGATAAGGAAGTGTGTGGCTTACGAATAATTGAATCAATTCAATCCTTTGCATTGCTTTGTATGCAGAAACATTGAAAAGCACAAAATGAACATACTCTATCAAAATAATGGAAAAATAACAATTACTTCTTGCGTTTTAGATCAAAATACGTCCCGAAAATCGGTTTTCGATTTTTTTCACAATGACGCAGGTGGTTTAAAAATCTGAAAAAAATTGGGGATAACAATCGTAGGTGTTAGATTGTTACTATATAAACCAAAAAGTTGTACCTCGAAGATTTCGATACGAAATCTTCTTTTTTCCGTTTTTTTTGACTTTGCCGATTTTTCAAGCTAAGCTACATCGACGGAAAAATCTGAAAAAATTCTCCAATATGTCCGGTACCGTGTAAAATATGTCAGAATTTATTTGGATTTTGTACGCCTCAATAAATGGGGGAAAAGGGCCAAAAACCTGTTTTTTTAATTTTCCCCATAACTACCCTTCCGGTCAAAATTCAGGGTTAAAAATTTGTAGACATCAATCGCCGAGCATTATCTATCGAATGAGACCATCCCCATTGAAATCGGTTGAAGGGCACTTTTGACCCCCTTATCCTGCTGTACCCTTTAGTGTTGTATTCCGTGAGGAGTTTTACAGCAGTTTATTTTTGAAAAACTAGTTTCGCGTTTGGAGTTTTTAAAACTGAAGGATAACGTCGTCGTAAGATACCGACTGTCAACGATTCTAGACAATTCTTCATTTGGAAACGAGACCGAGGTTTTACGGGCTCTGAGTCAGCGTGGCAGGAGGTTCGGATGACCGCGGCTTCTCGTGATTAAGGTTCCAAAGGGCGGCCGCTTTCCCTGTGACTCTTGTCAAGACTAAAGGTCTTCAAAATATGTTTTGCAGGGAAAGCGATGACAAAAATAACAAATAAATAAGATTTCCCGTTTCGGCTCTGAATCACGTTTAAAAATATTTGGCGTTCTATCGTATAGAATTAGGTTGGTATACTGATGAAATATTTACTTGGCAGCTGAGGGGTAATTTGTTCTGATTCGCCCAACGGATAGGGACGTCACTCTCCCTCACGCATTTTCGATTTTGACGCGCTATTGGCAAGAGAGACCGGCACATTCGTTGCATCGTTATGTGAACGACGAAAGTAGTGTTTTATTTTCGGTTGTCATTCGTCGATCTGAGGTTTCCAGGACTGACATGGCGGGGATAGGCGGTGCGAGAGCAATCTCCCCTTCCGTCTCAGCTGCCAAGAAACGGTTCACCAGCTCTATCCAACACCTCCGCTGATTAAGATTGAACATGATAGTGTTCGATATACAAAAATATGAAAACAAATGGTAACTTAAGTCTAGTGGTAACATATGTCTCGAAATATGGATATAATATAAATGTGTGTGTGTGTATGTGTAATAGTAAGGTAGTTAATTACTAGAGAATTAATGTGCTAATGGTTCTGTCGGGACGTGAAGGTGTGGTAATTATTTATCAACATGAATGTTACCGTGAACACTTTACTTTTTTATTTTAAAGGCGAATGACTAGAAGTTCGCGATAGGGCAGCTCAAAATACAATGTCTGAACTCCGCATTGTCTTAGCTCGAAGGAGTCGCGCCCCCGCAGACCAGCGAATTTCCGCGGCCGCTCAAGCCAATCGGAAGACGAGAAATTCACCGGCTGCGCCCTCTTTTCCTTGCGCCCTTGGTGCGCTTTTTAGGGAAAAGGGGGAAAGGTTTTGGCGGCAAGTTTTCGCTGGCAAGGGTTCGGTCACTCGCAAGAGCTGTTGAGACTGTCCAAGAAACTGTACGAAGCGACTCTAGAAAGTATATACAAAAGGCAGTTCTCTCAAAAATAGCTGTGTTGCTGCAAATGACATAAACCAGGCAAATCGTTTGCACGAGAGCGGAAAGACCTTCTATGTAGCTGGTCGCTACAGTTACATACATGATAACGCGACAACGAAGGTACGAGGTAGAACTGTTATAAAATATAAAACATTGTATACAATTTTAGAGCTAACATATAGTATCGAAATGAGATGTGAAATTAAAAATATTTTTTTTTCTCTTTTAAATAAGATTATCATGCAAGACTAACATAGTTATAATATAAATTTAAATATACAAAAATGAATATATGAGAAGTGTTAAATTGGAACTGTACTTCTGCGTGGTTTAATATTATGGTAGACATCGAATCGTGAGGTTGTGGAGATGTTTTCAGACCTCTGCAAATGCCCATTGGCATCTTCTAATGTTGGCTGGATCTGTACCGATTCTCGCTTGGGATAGTATACCACTGTGTCCCTTGAAGACTCACGATGTTCCATGCGGATGTCCGAATCAATTGTGCAATTTATAAAATTTTTAATTATTGGAGGAACAATCTCTACATTAGCGGGACTTCTTATGAAACAGAATAGACGTTTTAGTAGTTGAAAGTAACCACACCAGCTACAGTAATTTCCACAAATGATTAGTAGTAGTATTGCTCCAGCTGCACACAATACGACGGTGTACTGTACCATGTCGTACGTTTCACAATAAACGGCTCCTTCAGTCGTTTTGTAAGGATATCATTGAATTCGTTCAGTTTCTTATCTGCATACTTAAGATTTTGTAGATCAATATTGGATAATTTTATGGGTTCTAGTAGCGCGGCTTTTGTTTGGTGAAGGTTGATCGGTAGGATGCAACAATCGTTATCGATTATACTCACAGATGGAAGGTAGTGACTAATGTTCTTCTCATTCTGCCTAGTAGTTTCAAGCGAGTACAAGTTGGTACAGCACTTGCACTGACCGTCTAAATAATTGCAGTATCCCTGTTTGGTGTAGCACGATATCCTCCATATGGTGTTTTTCGCCTTCGCATATGCTCGTAAGTGTCGTAGGATTTTGTAGGACGTAAATCCAATGAATATTATTGATGTAGTTCCACGTCTCGATGGTGGCATTGATTGTTTTTGTCCTACACTCCTCTGGGATGCGATTCATGTGGAATGACAGTAGCTGGACCTCACATGTTGGAACGTCCGCTGCCTTGCTTGTGTGTATGTTTGTGCACACATACCTTCCTTTCAAAAATTCAGTGCATTCCGATAAATCTTGCAAGAGGAAAAAATTAGATCTGGCTCTCGGAAAGGATTAGGAATCTCTGTTTTGGTTCTATATAGGAGAATATGGAGGTGTTTCTATGTTGGATAGGCAATGGGATTAGATTGTAAAGTGTAAAGGGTATTTTCTTTACAAGTGGAATTCTTATAGCAAAGATTATAATTTCAGTATGAACGAGTGTGTACAAGCTCATTAATTTATAATACGAAGGGATATTTTCCTTGTTTGCTGTTAATATTAGTTCATATTCACCCTTGTAATTTTTAAGTTCCTCTAATATATATATATATTTATTATAATTTTCTGCCTGCCGGCTACAAAATGGACTAGTCTTACATTTCCATCCTCACTCATCCCTCCATTCTTTATGCTCTTAATCAAAACTTACACATTGCACATCTCTTTTCGCGTTCTTAACCTATGTACCTTTTTCTAACACTAACTTTATCTTTTTACATTTCTATTTTACTTATCCTCTATCTTACTGTCATTTATTTACAACGCAGTTCTACTCTACCTTATAGCTATTCACTGTTGCTCTGTCATGCATTCTTCTTTACTTTCCTTTTTACATTTTTCCAACTTTTGCAACCACTCTACTATATTTTCTTTTACCATTCCTTCCACCACTTCCTCCAATCTTATCTCCCTATCCTTAACTTTCTCACACTCTTCTACATAATGCTTTAACGTCGCCATTCCTCTCTCACACAGCCTACAAGTTCTTTCTTCTATTCCCAGCCAAAATTTATTGCTTTCCTCCATACACCCACACCTCGCTCTCGCTACTAATTTTTGACTACCCTTTTTCCCGTTCTTTTCCAAATATTCCGGCAACCTATCCAGTCTAATAAATTTGTACTTTGTATTATAACGAGTCTTCTGAATCTTTTCATATTGCACCTGCCTCTGTACTTCTAAATCTCGCTCCTCTAACAATTTTTCTATATCTATCTCTCTATTCCTATTATACTCCAGCGCCATCTGACTCATACCATTTCTGTTTAAATATTCTTCCCTTTCTTTCCAGCTCTTTGTTTTAAACTTCCCCTTCTCCTTTTCTTTTAAACATTCTTTGACCAACTCTTTCCCTTCCTCCCTCCTCACTGATTCCTCATATCTTATTGCTCTCTTCCCTGTCCTAATTCTAATTTTCTTTTTCCTTGTCTCCGCAAGCACAATATAGTCTGGAGTGCTCCTCTCTAATCCTAACGTCCATTTCACGTATTTGACTAGAACACGCTCTACTTCCGCCCTTTCCTTATATCCCCATAATTCCGCCCCATATAACATTACCCCCATCACCAAATATTCGAACATAAGCATTCTCCATCCGAAACAGTCCTTAAATTTCCTCTCCCCTATCCCCCATACTTGCCTAACAACTACATTTGCTCTTTTCACTCTTTCCTTTACATGCTTATTCATAGACCCATTACTCTGGAAAATTATTCCCAAATACTCAAACTCCTTCACTATCTCGATTTCCTCTCCTTTCCATTCCCATTTAACACCCTTCCTTCTATCCCCCCCCCCCCCCCCCCCCACCTTTCTTAAATTCCATTATTTTTGTTTTCCCTGTATTCAATTTTAAGTCTTTTTTCTCTAAATACTTTTCTAGCCTTCTTATCATTTCCTTCATTTCCTCTCTATCATTCGCTATCAGCGCTAAATCGTCTGCATAGGCCAACGACCACAGCTTCCGATTGCCTACCACCACTCCTCCTACCTGGCCCTTTTCTAATTCCTCTTCTAGATTCGCTATGTACAAAGTAAATAACGTCGGGCTCAAAGGGCACCCCTGCCTAACCCCCTCCTTGGTCCAAAACACCTCCGATGTCTTCTCTCCCACTCTTATCTCGTTTGTTGTTTCCTCATATAATTCCTTTATCCTTTCGACTAATCCCTTCCGAACTCCTCTTCTTTCCATTTCCCTCCATAATTTCTTCCTTACCACCGTATCAAAGGCTGCTGTAAGATCCACAAACAGGGTGAAGTTCCTCTAATAGAATTTTTGGTATAATTATTAGGGGGGACACGATGTTGTGTCGAGCAAGATTCACCGTTTTAATGTATTTGCTGTATTCGTTAGTGATTTGAGTGGTCAATGATAGCAATCTTGTAATTTGTTGCATTACAATTGTTTCTAAATCAAGTCGTGAAAAGTGAGAACTTGTCTGTTCAGAGAACTCATTGATGCGTCTAATATTTTCATTCATCGTATCTTCACTGTTCTGTAACGATCGGAGAGAGTTATTCTTATTGTACTGCAGATTATCTGTATTTGAGATTTTAAAAGAGTTTGAGTCTGTTTATCGTCATTCAGGATCATGTTAATGCTATCTGTATAATGTTGAGCATCGTCCGCGTCGGGGGTTCCGAATAACCAGTTAAGTGCGTACGATACGCCATTAATTAAGCCCCGTTTTCTGCGATTGTTAGAATTCGTATCAATGAGATCGTGGAAGGTTTCATGTTTACTATCGATATCTAGTAGTTCTTCGATAATGATGCGCAATGTTTGTTCACGATGAAAACTCACATGATTTCGGTCTGATTGATCTTTCGACGCTAACGTGCAAAGACTTATTACGAAGTTGCTTTTTAATACCATTCTTGCTGCGATTAACCCCTTAACGTGCACACTCGAGTTAATTCGAGCGCGCTAAACCGGCCAAACTGCGCACACTCGAGTTAACTCGAGCGAGGTTTTATTTTATGATGCTATAATTTTTCGCACTCGCACATAATCGAGAATAGAAAATAACAATGTGAAAGATAAGAAAAACAATCGTGTTGTTCATATTTATCATTTACATAGGATTGTAAGCTATAACACTTATTTATTCAAGAATAAAATATAGCCTTTTTCCATGGGACAAAAGCGCTGTATATTTCTGCACTCGTGACGACTGAATGCGATCCGTCGTAGTATTTTCGAAAACGACTCTGCGTTGTAGGAATTCCTATTCCAAACAGGAGACTCTCTCTACAGTGCAGGGGAGAGTAACATAAACAATATATATTGTGAGTGGGCCCGAGCTCGTCTTTTGGGCATTCACAGTCAGTTCCTTCGAAACTCCAGCAATATAAAGACGGTTCTTTCATAGTCTCATAGTAAAAGTAATAAATATAAAGTATATTAATTTATCACCAATTTTCCAATAATAGTTTAGTTCAATATTTACCTAAGTGTTGCAAACTTGCAAAGATAAGTGTATCTTTATAGATACGATCAAAATCCAACTTTAAAGTAAAAATATTGAATAATTTTTTATTTCTTTTCCCAAGACAATGTTGTAAAGTATGTACTTTTGCATTAAAAAAAATTTATTTTTTTTGGCCGTTTTTTTCAACAAAACTGTGCGTTAAGGGGTTAAGTAACTAGTGTTTATGTGCGTCAAAAGGGTGAGCCGGGAGTTTGATGCTTGTACGGTGCCCCTCTTGTCATAAAATGAGCCGCTTGAATCAGTAATAGGAGTGTTGGAATAATACAGGCTAAGGATGCGATTTGGAAATAGAAGGGATATTAAGAGAATCCACTTCATCTGAAAAATAGGGTTTTAGTAAATTAGTACGGTATTTTACCCTTTTCTTGCCTATTTGAATTTCTACGGTGTTGTTTGGAAATATTTGAATTATTTTATGATGACCGCGAAAATTAGATGTTAATTTCATCGACAATCCGGCTTTTATTTGTTTTCGATAAATACATACCAGGTCGTTCTTTTTAAATTCATGTGCATTAGTTCTCCTATCATAATATTCTTTACTCTTAGTTTTTGAATTGTAAAGGTTTTCTTTAGCTATTTGGAATGACGTGTTTAACTTATGTTGTAAAGATTGAATGTAATCATCGTAGGTATAATGGAATTTAGGATCTTGGGAGATAGAAGAAGGTAGGTATGCGTTGTAACCGAATAAGAGTTCATGCGGAGTGTTCGGTTTAATGTAATGCTTTAATAGTCTTTTAATGTTAAATGATACCTTTCCAATGCTCCATTCGTTTGTGGATGATAAGGAGTGGTAGATATGTGTTTCGTTTTGAACAGGTTGCTCAAATTTTTTATCCGATCGGTCGTAAAATCTGGCCTTTGGTCAGTTACGAAAGTTTGAGATATTCCGAAATTCATGAGTTCTTAGTTAATACTTTTGCAATCGTTAAAGCTTCGTGATTTGGTATTACTTCGGCAAAACTAAATTTGGTTAAATCATCCTGAGCTGTAAGAATAAACCTATTTGCTGATTCAGTTAATGGTAATGGGCCTACGATATCAATGGCCAATCTCTCGAACGGTTTTCGGATGTCATGGTAATTTCCATAGGTTGACGGGTTGGTTTGAAATTAGTTCTGTTAATTTGGCAAGAATTGCAAGATTTAATATATTTTCGAACGTCTGATTGTATGTTTGACCAGAAGTAACTTTTTTTTATTCTTGAATATGTTTTGTTAAAGCCGCTATGGCCCGATAGTTTGCTATCGTGATTTTCCTTTAGGATGTATGTGATCACCTCTTTGTTTTTAGGAATGATTTTGGTTAAGTCAAAGATTTTTATTTCGTTTTGGGGAAATATAATGTTACGAAACAAGCACCATTTCGTCTTCGCAAGGGAAGGTATTAACTCGCGAATACTAGACGTATATGTTTATATATATTTTGATACTTGTCGCTTTTATTTGTCTGTATGTACTTGGTCAAAGGTTTGTTAAGAAGTGTCGTGTAAGAGTCTTTTAGGGAAAGTCGTGGATGCGGAAAATTAGGAGAAGTTAGGAGTGGGAGACACAGGGACCTTTGTAAGTGGGGATGAGGTCTGTGTGGAGAGGGATGGGCCCTTAGAGTGGTCGGTGGGTATCCTGCGTGTATGTGTATGTGTTTATGTATATCTTACACGAGGTGCGCAAATTAATAGTAACAATAATAACAATAGTAATAATAATGATAATAACAATAATAACACTAATAATAATAATAATAATAGTAATATAATAATAATAATGGTGATGATGAGTGATATAATGCGGAGTGTGTCGGTTGGGGTTAGGGCGTAACAATAAACTTAAGCATTTCGAATAATTGTTGCGTTTTAATATTAACACATTTAGCGCCGGCCCCGCGAAAACGCGGGTTTCGAAGTCTGTCGCTTGAGGTGTATTTTTTTCATAATTATAAATTAAAATTTTCGATTTTGCTTCTGTTTTTCGTTATCGTTAAATTGTATATGACGAATATGCAAACAAAATTTAGTGTTTTATGAAAATGTATAAAGTTGTAAATATTTCCTTCACCTACTCATTGGTCGTAAACAAGCGAATCATGCCGACGCCCAGGCTTTAAGCAGTCGATGCGGTGCCGGCGCTCAGACTTTCAATGTCTCAGATACCACCGGCGCATATTGTGTTAAGATGTTTTTCGTGTGGAACAAAAATAAATTTTTTATTTTAGATAACAGATCTAACCGTTTGAGTGCCAAGGAGCGATTTTGCGCTTCTTCTGTTTCGCTCGAAAAGTGCCAGCGCTCTAGGCTGCGAAACCGACAACCAGCACACGCTCGGCTTCTGTCGATGTGCGACTTTACGACTACCATTCCGTTTTAGATAAAAATAAAATAATGAGACAGCTGATAAAAGGACGAACTTTAATTTCAATGTAACATTTGGATGCAAATGTTATTAAAATGTACAAAAATAAGAGCAGAAAACAGCGCAATAACGCTTCTTGGCATTTTTAATCGGAGAATAAGACAAGCGCTATCGCGCCGTTGGGCTTTTGAATGGGGAATACGACAAGCGAAAAAGCGCTCCTTGGCACTTTTGGACGGGGAAACAGCAAAGTTGCGTGGCACTCCAACGGTTAAATTCAAGAGTAATTCAAAAATATTTTTGTACTCTAATTTACCGAAATGGTGATTCAAGGGATATAGAAGATATATGATTTGATCACGATTTTTTAATTTAGATATTCCTTGCAGGTTCAAGATCTGATGTTTCGAAATTTGAAGTTATGTAATCAGAATATTCATTTTGCTCATCTAAATCTTGAGACTATAATACATTACTTTTTACTCGCGTACCGGTCGTGCCGAGTCACCTCGAGCCGACCTGACATGTATCGCCATAAAACCGCGGGTCGCAAGGAAGCCAAAATCCACGGCTACGACGTGAGTCACCGCCGCCTGAGTTTTTCCTTAAAACATCCTCTCTTTCCAGACACACCTTAAAGTGGAGGGAATTTTTCTCTACCAATCATTGGCAAAAACCAATGAAATTGTAATGGAGAAAAACTCCCAAAACTTCGCTCCGCCTCCCAAGAGGTTACGTCGGAGGAAATGATCCTCCGACTAGCCACTTGGTCAGAGAGCCGCCGAGCGCGAAGAAAGAAAAAATAAATACAACGTAGAAGCTACTAGCCTTCCGTTCCTAAACCAAAACTTAGTTTTTTCACTCTACTCTTTGCATTCCACAAGGTTAATGTGTAAGTGTTTGGTTACAAAGGTGTTATGTGGACTTGTGTTTCTGTACACACGCACCTACTTGTGATGCTCTCGGTTTTCACGCACTGAGAAATGCGGGGGTATTAGAACGTACAAAAGTGCCTAATAGATATCGCGGACTTGGCGCGTATTTTATACGGTTAACAACGTAACGATGAAAACTAAGTTCGATCAAACGTAGAAGATCTATCCGCGTGGTTATAACGACCCTGCAGCGTGACAGTCTATTACTGAACTAATCCCCCGAGGTAGTTCGTAACCCGTCTTTTATAACAAGAAAAAGTGGTGGAGTATAATGCACTTTCTGGAATTTTCCTGCGGGGTGCAATAGAAATATGTCTATAAGGTATGCGTTTCGTCGTTCGCTCGAGTTCTAGTGTTCATAGTCTTAATTATTCTGGGCAAACAGAGCGGTTTTCGGGCCGAGCGAGGGGTCCGGCTATACATATGGTGAGTTTCAGGCCTCGAGCTCGAAGTAGAGAGTTTAATTCTTTTAGGCTCAGGGCCGTGTGTAACAGACGCTTAAACAAAAATTAGTAAAAAAACCGTTATACAATATCCCGATTTCTCTGAAACATTTATACTCCCTTGCGATGCATCTAACGTGGGAATCGGTGGTGTTCTTTCACAAATAAAAGATAAAAAAGATTTACCAATTACATATTCCTCGCGCACGTTGAATAAATCTGAACAGAACTATTCCACTACGGAAAAAAGCTATTAGTCATAATAAATTCCGTAGAACATTTTAGACCGTATTTATACGGGCGTATTTTTATATTATACTCAGATCACCGACCAATACAATGGTTTTTTAATTGTAAAAATCCTTCACCGAAATTAGTTCGTTGGCGGCTACGATTAAACGAATATCAATACGAAATTAAATAATGGGTGAAGTAAAAAGTTCTGAGCGTTTTTTCTCTTTATTTTGATGATAAAATTAACAAACTTAGAATTTTCGGAATTAAATCAAATAAGCGCCGTTTTGTTCAATAACTTTTTCCCATTTTGAAGGCAATTTCATAATTCCGCGATTGAAGAAATCTTCGTCCCTATTGTTAAAAAACTCGACCAGCTCACTTTCACAAGCCTCTCTTGAGGCCAGTTTTTGGCCATCAAGAAAATTTTGTAAATATTTAAAAAGATGATAATCGCTTGGTGCCAGGTCTGGGCTATACGGCGGGTGCGATATAACCTCCCATCCAAGCTCTCGGAGCTTCTGGCGTGTCGTTAAAGATGTGTGCGGCCTGGCGTTGTCTTGATGGAAGACAACACCCTTCCGATTGGACAATTCTGGTCGCTTCTCGTCGATCGCCTGCTTCAATCTGGTCAGTTTTTCACAATATAGGCCCGAATTGAGTGACTGGCCCGATAGCAACAGCTCATAGTGCAGGATTCCCTTCCAATCCCACCAAACACATAGCAAAACCTTCTTGGTCGTTAATGCGGGCTTGGCTATCGTTTGAGCCGTCTCACCGCGCTTGGACCACGATCTTTTTCGTCTGTCATTCTCGTATGTGACCCATTTTTCATCGCCAGTCACCATCCGCTTCAAAAATGGGTCCATTTCGTGACGCTTCAGCTAAGAATCGCAGGCATCAACTCGCTCCAAAAGGTTCTTTTGCGTCAGTTCGTGTGGCACCCATATATCGAGCTTCTTTTTGAGACCAGCCTTATGCAAATGGTTCCAAACGGTTTTCTGGCTAATCTTCAGTTCCTGGGCAATGGAATAAGTGCTCGCATGCCGGTCTGACTCGACGATTTCCATGATTTTATCGACATTTTCAACGATAGGCCTACCAGAGCGTGTCTCATCTTCGACGTCCATATTACCAGAACGGAAGCGTTGGAACCACCGCTTTGCTGTTGCATTCGATACTGTTTTGGGTCCATAAACAGCACAAATTTTTTTGGCTGCCTGCTCGGCTTTTTCCCCTTGATCGTAGTGGTATTGTAGAATGTATCGAATCTTCTCTTTCGTTACCTCCATTTTGATACGCTCTAACAAACAACTGACTTCACAAAACAAAAGACTGTCAGAGAACTTTTTTTAAAGCGTTATGTTGCCTTTAAGTCACAGTATAGAATGACATGATGCAACGTATACATTGTGAGATATGGCTCACTAAAGCCATCTAACAAAAAACGCTCAGAACTTTTTACTTCACCCATTATAAGCCAGGACGCGTGAATTCTACTGACGATGGTCTCTCCAGGCTTGCATTAAGAAATCACGATAGTATTAACTTAACTACTAAAAACTCGGTATGCGATCAGGACTTTATTAAATTCCAGTATACCAATCAAGACGTAATAGTTTATGAAAAAGAAAGCAAGCCCCTCATAAAAATTAAAGACCCCATTGTGTTACGCCGTAATCGAAGGTGCTTCCTTACGGTCGTTCTGATCGCGGGTGCTCGATCAGTAGTTAAATAAGTCCACTGAGTTTAACTTGATATCATTAATTTACGCTGTAGTCATTGTCCTCAAGAAAACTTCGACTTGTAATCGCTTTTCGAGGGTCTCTATTTTGACCCTCGGCCGTTACAGGCCGGATTAACGAATTCCGGGAAATGGTAAACCGCGTGCCGCTACAACCTGTAATATTTGTCATCATAAAGAAATATAGCTCGATCGTGTTCTTACAATTAGTCATATCGCGTTTAAATTCTTTCTACAACTACCTTCTAGAAATCGTCAGCCTACGATCCCACAGCAATACACTTTTACCGTTCGAAGTGTATTGCATAGTTATAAAGTTACGTCAGCCTAACTAACATGCCTGTGGCAACCCGTGTTAAAAATACACGGGATCGTCCACGCGTGTTTCAACTTCCTGTGGCAACCCGTGTTATCCATACACGGGATCGTCCACGCGTGTTCCAACCTCCTGTGGCAAACCGTGTTATCCATACGCGGGATCGTCCACGCGTGTTCCAACTTCCTGTGGCAACCCGTGTTATCCATACACGGGATCGTCCACACGTGTTCCAACCTCCTGTGGCAACCCGTGTTAGCCATACACGGGATCGTCCATGACTAACAACTACTTCTAAAACCCAACGAACACCACAACGAACACTGCACCTTTTTCTTTTACCTCGGCCATTCGCAACGCGCCTGGCCCTTGGCACGTAACATGTCTGAAAGTCTTCTTCCTGTTCTTTGGATCATGTAAAAGCTGAATCCTTTTTTAATAGAACTGTTAAGGGTTTCGCGATAGTAGAGAAGTTGGGAATAAAGGGTATAGCAGGATAAGGGGGTCAAAAGTGCCCTTCAACCGATTTCAATGGGGCGGTGTCATTCGATAGATAATGCTCGGCGATTGATGTCTACAAATTTTTAACCCTGAATTTTGACCGGAAGGGTAGTTATGGGGAAAATTAAAAAAACAGGTTTTTGGCCCTTTTTCCCCATTTATTGAGGCGTAAAAAATCCAAATAAATTCTGACATATTCTATACGGTACCGGACATATTGGAGAATTTTTTCAGATTTTTCCGTCGAAGTACCTAAGCGTGAAAAATCGGCAAAGTCAAAAAAAACGGAAAAAAGAAGATTTCGTATCGAAATCTTCGAGGTACAACTTTTTGGTTTATATAGTAACAATCTAACACCTACGATTGTTATCCCCAATTTTTTTCAGATTTTTAAACCACCTGCGTCATTGTGAAAAAAATCGAAAACCGATTTCCGGGACGTATTTTGATCTAAAACGCAAGAAGTAATTGTTATTTTTCCATTATTTTGATAGAGTATGTTCATTTTGTGCTTTTCAATGTTTCTGCATACAAAGCAATTGCGAGTGAATGCAAAGGATTGAATTGATTCAATTATTCGTAAGCTACACACTTCCTTATCAGCTAAAAATACGAACGTCCTTTCAATAGCAGCGATGGCGCAGTCGGTAGAGTTCTTGGCTGCGGAACCTCTCGAAACTTTTTGTCGCCGGTTCGAGTCCCAATGAGGTAAAATAATTTCCGTTTTTTTTTTTTTAATCATTCACTGCATAACAACAAATAATAATCATTTTTCAATTTTTCAATGTTTTTTAAACATTTTTAAATACTTATTCAATATGAAATATATGTAAAAATAATTATGGAGCATATTGTTTTTTTCATTGATTCGTCCTAGCCACATCTTGTTATTCTTTTGTACATTGAACGAATATTTCAATTGTATATTCGGATGAATTGTAATGAAGGTGATGTCTAGCGGAAAGAAGGGTCCATTTCTTTTTAAACATTCTTATTTTTGTATTTACCGCTTCTCCATTTATGCAGAGATCATCCAAAATGGACAATGAATTGAAAGAAAGAAGGTATATTGGGATTTCATCCGTTATAATTCCTTTACTGTTTTATGCAAATCAACTCCTCAATATCCTTAAATGCCTCGTCCGATCACGCCACATAATCAAAGAAGTTATCGTTGCTTCATTGACTATACCCCTAATATAATTGGAATTTCGGGCATCAAATGTTATTGCTGTGAATGTGCGAGTGGTAACCGTACCATAGGTTGTTGTTCGCACATTGCTGCAATAATATACTACCTGTCGCACGCACGGTATCTATCGACAATTGTTAGGCCTTCAGAGATATTGACAAAAATATTTAATAAAAATGAAGTGTTGCCCATCATTAATGAACATAGTAACGAGGAATAAAGCCACACGAAACGTGTTTCAACTTTTAATTATCAAAAGGTAATCTATCGCATGCCATTTATATTTTCACACTAATATTAATTTCCGTATTAACAATTGTTATCCAGTTAATACTTAAAAACATTTGTTTTCTAATTATATTTCATGGGAGGTGAATTGGCGAGAGAAAAGTTTCAAGTATTCCGCAGCTAGATACTGTAGCCTAATCATCAAATGGTAATCTATCATTCGTATTTTTACATTAATATTCATTTACGTATTAATAACATTTATGCAGTCAATAATTTAAAAAAAATGATCATCAGTTCTAAAGGTACAACTCGGTACCTGCCCGCTAGCTACACGCTGCGCAGGTAATTGCGGACTAGATAACTGAAGGGAGTACATAATACTGGAGTAAGTGTAATAAAACAATAAAGCCTTCTGAACTGAATTTAATGTTTTCGTGTACTTAAAGTGGTTGGAAAACACGATTGCAATGGGGCACAAAACCTAAAGCTGAAGAAGTTGATTTGCATAAAACAGTAAAGGAATTATAACGGACGAAATCCCAATATACCTTCTTTCTTTCAATTCATTGTCCATTTTGGATGATCTCTGCATAAATGGAGAAGCGGTAAATACAAAAATAAGAATGTTTAAAAAGAAATAGACCCTTCTTTCCGTTAGACATCACCTTCATTACAATTCATCAGAATATACAATTGGATCCTTTTAATATTGAATACATATTTGCATTCGTTACAGTAAACTAATATTCGTTCAATGTACAAAAGAATAACGAGATGTGGCTAGGACGAATCAATGAAAAAAACAATATGCTCCATAATTATTTTTACATATATTTCATATTGAATAAGTATTTAAAAATGTTTAAAAAACATTGAAAAATTGAAAAATGATTATTATTTGTTGTTATGCAGTGAATGATTAAAAAAAAAAACGGAAATTATTTTACCTCATTGGGACTCGAACCGGCGACAAAAAGTTTCGAGAGGTTCCGCAGCCAAGAACTCTACCGACTGCGCCATCGCTGCTATTGAAAGGACGTTCGTATTTTTAGCTGATAAGGAAGTGTGTAGCTTACGAATAATTGAATCAATTCAATCCTTTGCATTCACTCGCAATTGCTTTGTATGCAGAAACATTGAAAAGCACAAAATGAACATACTCTATCAAAATAATGGAAAAATAACAATTACTTCTTGCGTTTTAGATCAAAATACGTCCCGGAAATCGGTTTTCGATTTTTTTCACAATGACGCAGGTGGTTTAAAAATCTGAAAAAAATTGGGGATAACAATCGTAGGTGTTAGATTGTTACTATATAAACCAAAAAGTTGTACCTCGAAGATTTCGATACGAAATCTTCTTTTTTCCGTTTTTTTTGACTTTGCCGATTTTTCACGCTTAGCTACTTCGACGGAAAAATCTGAAAAAATTCTCCAATATGTCCGGTACCGTGTAGAATATGTCAGAATTTATTTGGATTTTTTACGCCTCAATAAATGGGGAAAAAGGGCCAAAAACCTGTTTTTTTAATTTTCCCCATAACTACCCTTCCGGTCAAAATTCAGGGTTAAAAATTTGTAGACATCAATCGCCGAGCATTATCTATCGAATGACACCGTCCCCATTGAAATCAGTTGAAGGGCACTTTTGACCCCCTTATCCTGCTATACCCTTTTCGATAGTAATCAACCATACTAAGAAATACTTTGATGTCTTTTTGATTTCCTGGACGTGGCATTTTTTGACAGCTTCTGTTTTTTTTTGGATTCGGCTCTACTCCTTTCTTAGATATTATATGCCCAAGGTACTCGCAAGATTCTTTTAGGAATTCGCATTTATCTGGTTGAAGTTGTAGATTGTGTTCCCGAAGTCTAGAAGAAACGTTTATCAATTTTCGTTGATGATCTTCTAGATTTGATCCGTAAATGACAATGTCGTCGAGGTAAGCGAAACATTGTTTGTTACTCAACCCGATTAGGATATTATTCATCATTCTCTGAAAACGGGCTGGTACATCTTTCAGACCGAATGGCATACGATAGAATTCAAAATGTCCGTTACGTGTACTAAATGCTGTTTTCGGAGCGTCAATAGGATTCATTGGGATCTGATGGAAACCACTCGCAAGATATAATTGTGGGGATCGGGGCGGTACACTCCTAAAAAGAACTTAGGAGAAAACGACGTGAAGAAGAAGTGACGCCAGGGAGAGGACGCTGGCGCAGTGGACCCGCGCCGACCGAGGAGATCTCCCGACTTAAGCAACGCAGGCGCGGTGACCATTGCTTGGATGGGTTACCGCGCGCCTCTCTTTCTTTTTCACGATCCTACATAATATTGTAAAATAACGGGAGAATCTATTAGTATGATTGTTCGATTTCATTTAACAACTAATTCACAGTTCACGTAAGATGTCGAGCGCAGGAGTTTAATTATTTTTTGGCGGAATCTGTCTGTTAAAAGCAAACAATGCATGTCCAGGAAACCTTAGAATTCAAGGCTGACAGGGTCACAGGTCCCGTTAGTTTTCATTACTGTCACTCTATGCTCACTTCAATCTTACTTTACAATTTTTCGTTACAATAGCTCAAAATTATTTCCCTGGCATGGAGCTGTCCAGTCCCGCGTAAACAATAGGCTTATGGTACGAGCGGCTTGGCTATGTTTGAGGAACTCTAACTTAACATCAACATATGTTTACCATGTCTTTAACCATCGAGGGGAGTCAGGGTCTTAAGATTAAGTTCGCACTCTCACTCCTCTTTTCCTCAATAGCAATAGCCGTATCATAAACCTTCGCCTGCACCAGTCACACCCTACCGTCCTACACATGCGCGCAAGCCCTCCGCCAAGGGTTGACCTGACCCGTGCCACCCGGGGCCCGGACCGCCGTCCCGTCCACCGATCCAAGGAAACACCGAGTGATCGGAATTCCCTGGTAAATTATTAAATTTACAAAGATACAACACCACTTCCGAGGGCGCGTGAATCTTATTCTTGGGGGCCTGGCCAGTCGGTGGAAGGGACGGTTGCTCGCAAAGGACTCTCTCATTTTTTGGAAAAGTCACTGTCAATCCAAACGTCGATCCAACTCAAATCAATTTAACTTCTATCCACAATTCTGATACGTGTTATCACAATATATGATTAGTTCTAAGTGTTATTTGTTATTGTTGGTTTGGATTTCTTGTTTTATCTATCTTACTAGTTCTACCATTCTTATTTAAAAATAAACACTTAAAATCAGTTGCGGCTTATTAATTTAAACCGCGACGTGCCGGGGAGATCGATAAATTCACGGTACAATGATTATCTTTTTGATTTGAGTTGGACGTAAAAATGTGTGCTTCTTTTGGTAATGGCTCAACGTCAAGCAATGGAATTGAAATTTGTCTCGTGTCTAAGGATTTATTCACTATCGTAATTAATGCTTCATTTTGATTTTGAACTTTAACGATAGCATTTGCAATAAAGAGTGTGGGATTGGTTATATTAGGTGTTATAATTGTTACGTGCCAAGGGCCAGGAGCGTTGCGAGTGGCTGAGGTAAAAGAATAAAGTGCAATGTTCGTTGTGGTGTTCGTTGGATTTTAGAAGTTGTTGTTAGTCGTGGACGATCCCGTGTATGGCTAACACGGATTGCCACGGGAATGTTAGTTAGGCTGACGTAACTTTATAATTATGCAATATACTTCGAGCGGTAAAAGTGTATTGCTGTGGGATCACAGGCTGACGATTTCTGGAAGGTAATTGTAGAAAAGAATTTTAACGCGATAAGACTAAGAACACGATCTTGCTATATTTCTTTATGCTGGCAATTATTACAGATTAATGTGTAAGTGTTTGGTTACAAAGGTGTTACGTGGACTTGTGTTTCTGGAAGCACGCACCTACTTGCAATGCTCTCGGTTTTCACGCAGTGAGGAATGCGGGGGTATTAGATAGTACAAAAATGCCTAATAGATATCGCAGACTTGGCGCGTATTCTATACGGTTAACAACGTAACGACGAAAACTAAGTTTGGTCAAACGTAGAAGATCTATCCGCGTGGTTATAACGACCCTGCAGCGTGACAGTCTATTACTGAACTAATCCCCCGAGGTAGTTCGTAGCCCGTCTTTTATAGTAAGAAAAGTGGTGGGGTACGATGCACTTTCTGGAATTTTCCTGCGGGATGCAATAGGAATGTGTCTATAAGATATGCGTCTCGTCGTTCGCTCGAGTTCTAGTTTTCGTAGTCTTAATTTTTCTGGGCAAACAGAGCGGTTTTCGGTCCTAGCGAGGGGTCCGGCTATACATATGGTGAGTTTCCGGCCCCAAGCTCGAAGTAGAGAGTTTAATTCTTTTAGGGTCAGGGCCGTGTGTAACAGACGCTTAAACAAAAATTAGTAAAAAAACCGTTATTACAATATCCCGATTTCTCTGAAAAATGTATACTCCCTTGCGATGCATCTAACGTGGGAATCGGCGGTGTTCTTTTACAAATAAAAGATAAAAAAGATTTACCAATTACATATTACTCGCGCACGTTGAATAAATCTGAACAGAACTATTCCACTACGGAAAAAAGCTATTAACCATAATAAATTCCGTAGAACATTTTAGACCGTATTTATACGGGCGTATTTTTATATTATACTCAGATCACCGACCAATACAACGGTTTTTTAATTGTAAAATTAATGCTCCGCCTGCTTCCCCTTCCCGTGCGCTCGAGAGCTCGCTGATTGCTTTGCCTTTCACTTGCCAGGTTCGGACCTATTGGCACGCGTGTGGTGGCGTATTGGGGCAACATTCGTATCTAACCGCTCGCGCTGCTAAGACATGCCACGCGCGTTGATCACGGAAAACAAAACTACCAGCATGATACGTCGAGTAAAGTTATTTGTCGAAAAACAGTTACAGATCGCACCACGTCGCGTGCAGGGTAAAACAAAAGTATTATTAGTGAAAAAGTATGCTCAGATATGTCTTTAATCAAGTACGATTAATAGATTTTACTGTCTTTGGACTTCTGACGATGGCTTTGGTCAAATTGGACTAGTATGTGACGCGTTATGGCGAAATATGTCCCACTATTATACTCATTTTTGTATTACCATTTAGTATATAGTTTTAGTTAATAAACTTAGTTTTACTCTATATTATAACACCTAATATAACCAATCCCACATATATATTTTGCTACTTGTCGCTTTTATTTGTCTTTATGTACTTGGTGAAAGGTCTGTTAAGAAGTGTCGTGTAAGAGTCTTTTGGGAAAGTTGTGGGTGCGGAAAATTGGGAGGAGTTAGGAGTGGGGGGCAGGGATCTTTGTAAGTGGGCATGAGGTCTGTGAGGAGAGGGATGAGCCCTTAGAGTGGTTTGTGGGTATGCTGCGTGTATGTATATCTGTTTATGTGTATGCGTGTATGTATACTTTACATGAGGCGCGAGAATTAATAGTAACAATAATAACAATAGTAATAATAATGATAATATCAATAATAATAATAGTAATATAATAATAATAATAATGGTGATGATGAGCGATATAATGCGGTGTGTGTCGGTTGGGGTCAGGACGTAACACATGTCTACGGCCTGTTCGATCAAATTCGCACCTAGGCGTGTACGCCATACGATTTATGGCCGTGCCTAGGTACCGGCCATGTAGAAATATATTACTACGAATATTTTATAAATACAGTGACTCACGAAAATATTCGGACACTAAGGTATATCGAAATTCATCGCTGTGTATCTCGATTATTTGTGAGGGAATCATCTTCGTTATTTTTTCTGATAATGAGTTATTAACTAAGGTTAACAAAAACATATGATTTATTTAATAACTTAACGTAAATTGTAGCATAACAAATGATAAGTGAAATAATACCTTATTCTTAAGTCACAAAAATATTCGGACACCCAATGTATTTTCCGAGTATTTACTTTTGGAAACTTAGCGTCCTGAGGAATGACCGCTACATGTTTATAAACATAGTTATAGAGGTCGATATCACTGCATTATTCGTTAGTAATACTTCAGAAACTCGTCAGAATGGGACGCAAGAAGAAGAATACGTCGTTCGATCAGAGGCAACTCGTAATTTTTCACCGCGAGAAGGGAAAATCATATCGCGAAATTAGTGCCATGCTTCGTATCAGCAAGAGCACTATCGCGGACATTATCCGGCGATTTAATAGCGAGAACTGCATCGAATGCATTCCGCAAACTGGTCGGCCAGCTGCTTTAAACGATAGGGAGAAAAGAAGATTCGTGCGAAAAATTAAGGGAAACCCTCTTCTAAGTGCTCCAAGATTAGCAAGTGAGCTGTTAGAAGAAAGGGGCAAGGAAGTTCATCCAGAAACAATCCGAAGAATACTAAGACAACATGGGTACAACGGTCGAATCGCTAGGAGAAAGCCATTCATCAACGAGGCCAACAGGAGGAAACGAATTATCTTCGCTAAGGAGGTTGATGAGGAGTTTCAATTTTAAAGTGGACTGTATTTTTAATTTGGTTATAAGACTGGTTATCACTCCTCTGATATATATATATATATATATATATATATATATATATATACATACATATACATACTGTTTATTTTAAATAACTTAAGTAGATAATAACAGTGACTTATCATAGTATCGCGGCGATCGGTTCCGGTGAACTACAATTGTTTCGTGTAGTAAACAAAAAAACTTAAAATTGACTTTCTGGGTTTGACCTCTATGTTCTGTGATTAACTTCAACAAATTCTGTATAACTTCTGCCCATTCTGGTGAAATTATGCCCTTATATCTCCTCCGCACGAGCTAAAGATCCAATCAAAGCCGTCGTGGGAGGAGATATGAATGCCCTGATTGAGCCTTGAAAATTGACTGAGGCGGCCCTTCCAAGGTGCTGGACCCGTCCCTCTTCCTCATCCCTTGCGGGGGTGAAAATGTTGGAATTTTCCCTCTCCTGCAAGGCCGAGGAGAGGGGCCCCGGAGATCCGTGGGAAGAAGGACAGTGACGGTGAGAGTTTCCAGAGCCACCCCTGGAGAGAGTCCCAATGTCTTTGGGCACTCGATGACTACCATAAATTATTCCAGGGTGGTCTAGAAACCCTCGTCGAAGTCTAAGGCGCGTCATGCACTAGTGAGGGGCTGAAGAGGCAATAAATATCCCTAAAAAGGTAACAGTCTCATGCCTCTTCAGCCTGGTATGTGAAGAGATGTGTTTACAATGAATTACCTTTTCTCAAAACTAGTGCCTTTTGAAGCGTACGTGACTCAAACCTCTATCTGGATAGCGTGAGAGAAAAATAGGAGCATCTGCATCCATCGAGAAATGCAGATGCCCCTCACAAAGTTCTTAACAGAGGTTGTTTCTAAGGACGAATCATGGTGGATTGACGTTATATTTGCTGACGAAAGCAAATTTAACATTTATAATTTTGATGAAAGAACCATGATTTGGCGTAAGCCAAATACAGAGCTCCATATCAGACATACATGAGGTACGGTGAAGCACGGAGGAGGCAGCGTAATGGCTTGGGGTTGCATTTCAACCACCGGCGTTGGAAATTTAGTTTTTATAGACACAATTATGGACAAAAATGTTTATTTGAATCTTTTAAAAAGTAATTTACTTCAGAGTGTTGAAAATATGGGAATCCGCGATAGGTTTAAATTATATCAGGATAACGATGCCAAGCGCAAGGCGCGTATTGTGGAGGAATTTTTGTTATATAGATGTCCCAAAGGTATCCATCCTCACCCACAGTTTCCAGACCTCAACCCAATCGAAAATTTATGTTATATTTAAATATATTAAATAAGTACTTTGAAAAAAGGGGAATTCAGAGGTGGAAAAGATGATCGATTCGGTAATTTATGTTTTATAAGATGGACGTAGAATATCTATTCTATGACTCTCCTATAATCTTGGAGAATTTTTGGAAAATATTGTGCACCAGTAATTTTGACTGGTTTGGTAGTTCTAGTGTTAAAACTAAGACTCCAAGAAGAATGGGCACGTATAACTTCGGAATATTTAAAAAAAATTATATATAATATGCCAAAACGACTAAGACATGTCATAAAGCAAAACGGTTATGCCACGAAATATTAAAACTTTAGTGATATGCATTAAAATTCAACTTGGAAATGTCATTTTACGTAGTGTCCGAATATTTTTGTGACTTAAGAATAAGGTACCATTTCATTTATCATTTATTATATTACAATATACAGTAAGTTATTAAATAAATCATATATTTTTGTTAACCTTAGTTAATAACTCATTACTAGAAAAAATAATGAAGATGATTCCCTCACAAATAATCGAGATACACAGCGATGAATTTCGATATACCTTAGTGTCTGAATATTTTCGTGCGTCACTGTATGTAAGAAATACAAGTCGGAACTGTAATTGTATGATTCACTGATAAAACTTGTTTTCAATTAAAGATTGTGCAAGAAGAGATACAATGCTTGCGACGAACTCGACATCCCAATATAGTGGATTATCGCGATGCCTGGATAGAAGGTAAACACAGTTACATTCTCATGGAATATGCAACGCGGTGCACACTCAAGGATTTGCTTATAAATCGTGGAATTCCACTGAAGGAAGAAGTAAGTTATGTCACTTATTGTTAGTACAATGAAAAACATTTATACAGTTCTTTTTTTAGACATAATTTTTTAAAAATATTGCAAAGTGTATTGTGTATTATGTCACTCATAGTTTACCCAACAAAATGTCTCGTGTAAGTTTTTCATAAATTTTTTTGATTGCTTTGGTAATTGAAATTTAACAAAAAATATAGTAAAAATCAAGGAATGATAATAGATGAAACTAAATTAAGTACAAATCACCGAAAATTACAAAATCCGCGTAAGAAGAACTTCTCTTTATTTTGTTCACTGACAAGGGAACATCCAGAACTGTAAATCATCGATTATTATGAAATTTTAGTATGATACAGTTTTCGTGAAAATATTCGACGCGTATTTTTTCTATCAGCAATCGCCCACGTTAAAGAGATGCCTTCAAACTTGGGGTGGCGAAACCTATATTATCGAATATCTCGGAAACTACTAGAGATACAGAATTTTTGTACAGAGTGACATTAATGCCTTTTTCTGGCTAATCCGATGGTGTAAACATTCTTTTAAAAAAATCTGTTTATTTAAATAATATGTTAAACAATACAATCGAAAATACAATAACTTCTTTTGTAACACAAATATCGAGTTTCTAATTTATTCACATTTCGTGTTTGGCTATTGTAGGGGTGACGATTTACGATCCGGTCTCCGCCATTGTATCGATTTCGGGCAACCGACTCTGCGCTGAGCCCATTTGTTACTTACAATTAGCATGTGCAAACATTTTGGGACCTCGCGGGTCTAGGACCGTTCGAGGTAGATAGGGGCCGGTTCGTGAACCGTGGATAAAGGAAAGCCATTGTCTAGGTGGTCACGTCGCACAGTGGTCCAGAACGACGATCTAGCTCAGGCAGCCAGGATAGTTGATCGACTGAGCTGTCCTTCGAAGAGCTCCGCCTGCGTCCCCTTCCCATGCGCTCGAGAGCTCGCTGATTGCTTCGCCTTTCACTTGCCAGGTTCGGACCTATTGCCACGCGCGTGGTGACGTATTGGGGCGACATTCGTATCTAACCGCTCGCGCTGGAAAGACATGCCACGCGCGTCGATCGCGGAAAACAAAACGACGCGCGTGGCACGTCGACCAAGGTTATTTGTCGAAAGACAGTTTCAGATCGCACCACGTCGCGTGCAGGGTAAAACAAAAGTATTATTAGTGAAAAAGTATGCTCTGATATGATTTAAATCAAATACAATTAATAGATTTTAATGTTTTTGGACTTCTGGCGATGATTTGGTGGAATTCAACCACTACGTGACGCCTTACGGCGAAATATAATGCTCGGCCGCAACAATGTATTCTTTAACGCGAGAAGGGCTTGCGTTCTGCTGTCGCGGAGTTTCTTACCTGTTTGCGCTAGAAATTAATTTACAAATGCGCGTGCTAGAACGGAGCATTATATTTCGCCGTAAGGCGTCACGTAGTGGTTGAATTCCACCAAATCATCGCCAGAAGTCCAAAAACATTAAAATCTATTAATTGTATTTGATTTAAATCATATCAGAGCATACTTTTTCACTAATAATACTTTTGTTTTACCCTGCACACGACGTGGTGCGATCTGAAACTGTCTTTCGACAAATAACCTTGGTCGACGTGCCACGGGCGTCGTTTTGTTTTGCGCGATCGACGCGCGTGGCATGTCTTTCCAGCGCGAGCGGTTAGATACGAATGTCGCCCCAGTACGCCACCACGCTCGTGCCAATAGGTCCGGCCATGACCCCGAGAGAGGGTCTGTGAATCAGTGACATCTCAGCTGTAGGAATGGGTGAAGCAGGCGGAGCTCTTCGAAGGACAGCTCAGTCGATCAACTATCCTGGCTGCCTGATCTAGCTGTTCAGGCACCTCGCACAGTTTTCGATCTCTTTGAGATCCTTGCCAAAAGCGCGAAACACATCCGATTTAACTAAAAATTAGTATTCTTATGTTTTTTGGGTTGTTGATTACGAATCTGAACTAAAAATTTCCAAAACCGAAATGGCGGATTCAATATGGCGGGCAGGTGTATCGAAAAATTAATGATTTCGCGCAAAAATTAGTATTCTTATGTTGTTTGAGTCGCTGATTACGAATCTGAACTAAAAAATTTCAAAAACAAAATGGCGGATTCAAAAGTCTGGCGGAGTGTCGTAAGGCGGAGCAAAGTTACAGGAGCTTTACCCTTTTACAAAATTATTGGTTTATGCAAATGATTGATTAGGAAAACCTCCCTCCACATTTTGTTATTTTTGCCAAAAGGGAGGATAATTAGAAAAAAAACATTTTACCTGACTCATCCGCTGGCCAACATTTTCGGCTTCCTCGCCGCCCGCGGTTTATAGCATGTGTGACCTGCTGGTAGACTTAGAGCCGTTAAGTTGTAAAACCCACATATAAGAAACTATCGACTTGTAATTACCGATGAGGGTTTCTATTTAACTCTCGGTTTTTACAAGTTGGCTTAGCGAATTCCGAGACGTTGTGAACCGTATGGCGTTGCACTAAAACCGCTCTGATTGTTTTCCGAATCCATTAAAAACGATATTGTTTGAACTACATGTAGACAGAAATTTTTAATACTCATTTACAACACAAGATTAACTGTTTACCCTCTTCTAATTCAACCAATTCATAGAAAGATTTTCTTAAAACCGCTGACAGACTCTAGCGGCAGAGAGCCGCTGAAGTGAGCGCGACTCTTTAAACAACAAAAAATCAAATTAATGGGACGAATAGGGAAGGTTTCTTTGCAGGATCATATAGCAGAGTCATATATGAGTCAGATCATATATGCCACGCGCGTCGATCGCGGAAAACAAAACGAGGCGCGTGGCATGTATTTCCAGCGCAAGCGGTTAGATACAAATGTCGCCCCAATACGCCACCACGCGCGTGCCAATAGGTCCGAACCTGGCAAGTGAAAGGCGAAGCAATCAGCGAGCTCTCGAGCGCACGGTAAGGGGACGCAGGCGGAGCTCTTCGAAGGACAGCTCTGGCGATCAAGTAACGATTGAGCCTGCTGTAGTAACGAGTGTTTCAAAAGGTTTTGTCATGGCTTCGGGGGGTTGTTCTAGAGCTCGGATTGGATGAAGATTTGTGAAAATTACTTGCCGCAAAATTATTTGAGGAATCCCCGATTCAAACTGGCTCGGCTATCTTCTTCGTATTGTTACGTAGGTAAAATGTCTGAGAGGAACCATGGGTCAGAAGTGAACCGTTCTCCCGCAAATCGACTTTTAATTGGGCCTCCGCGATCTAATTTTCGCTTAGTAAGTGAGAGAGTCAGCTGTTCCTTCGGAAAGAGACACACAAGATAACCTTGTCGGCTCGAACTGTCTAAGGAGAAGCGTGCTACTTACTAGACATTAGAAATTGGGGGAGTGGGTCACCGAACGACTAAGAGCAGTGCAAGTGTTTATGTTCTTTTCCCCGGGAGGACCCATGAGCGAACCTGACACCGAGCGCAGGTCATTGACGTCTTCCTAGCCGACAAGGATATCTTGTGTGTTTCTTTCCGAAAGAACAGCTGACTCTCTCACTTACTAAGCGAAAATTAGATCGCGGAGGCCCAATTAAAAGTCGATTTGCGGGAGAACTGTTCACTTCTGACCCATGGTTCCTCTCACAAGGAGAGTGCAAGGTCTTCTGGACACGGATTTGGTTCAAATTTTGTAGGATGGTAGATTTAGTTTCCCTGTTGATGAAGATATATGGTTATAGGCGCCACTACTCAATAATTGTTTAGATATTTGCAATTGAAGATGCAATTTATTCGTTAAATTCAGTTCTGTAGCACACGATATGCGTAATAGGTTTAGCGTAGCAGCTACGGATCGGTGTTCCGCGTCGGTAGAGCCGGGTTCGAGTCCGTGGCGGGTTAAAAACTTTTTTTTTTATGTCTATTTTTACACATAAAGATACATAATGGAGTTCAAATAAATTGGAAATGAAATGTCTTTAATGACTAGAAACCATATAAGAGATTTATTTGTCATTATCATTCGTATAATTACAGAATAATATTTATTACAAAATAATAAAAGTATTTCGCAGGAAGAATAGGAGAAAGCCCTTCAACTGCCAGTTAATCGTGCCTGGAAACAATAAATTGTGAAAGGAAACAATAAATAAAACATTTATGAGATTAACAGAATTAGTATAAAAATATGACTAGCTTCTCACCCCTCATTGTCCGTACAACGGTGAAACTTCTCATAAAAGCAAATGAAACATAATTTCGAGAAGCATCTTGCGCATTGAATTAGTGCAGTATTGTTGCATAGGCATCTGCTGCTTTGTATTTCTTGCGGAAAACAGACTTCGTTGACGTTTTCAAATACCTCTCTTTCCGTCGACAAACCTGATGCAAACCAGGCGTACTTTAACATGGGCACGAAAATTGGTGCGCACAACTGGTTGTGGATGAGCCAATGTAATTTAATAGCATCTTCCCTGGTTGATATTTCTCGCTCAGGATCCACTACTGACAGGTGATATCAGTTCTGGATTTTTTTTAGGAAGTTTTTCACTTGACGATTCACTTGACAAGTGACGATTTCACTTGTCACCTTCATCGGTTAAAAGCCAAAGACTGCTTATTCTGTATTTATACGAATGATAATGACAAATAAATCTCTTATATGGTTTCTAGTCATTAAAGACATTTCATTTCCAATTTATTTGAACTCCATTATGTATCTTTATGTGTAAAAATAGACATAAAAAAAAAAATTTTTCACCCGCCACGGACTCGAACCCGGCTCTACCGACGCGGAACACCGATCCGTTGCTGCTACGCTAAACCTATTACGTATATCGTGTGCTACAGAACTGAATTTAACGAGTGAATTGCATTCAATTGCAAATATCTAAACAATTATTGAGTAGTGGCGCCTATAACCATATATCTTCATCAACAGGGAAACTAAATCTACCATCCTACAAAATTTGAACCAAATCCGTGTCCAGAAGACCTTGCACTCTCCTTGTCAGACATTTTACCTACGTAACAATACGAAGAAGATAGCCGAGCCAGTTTGAATCGGGGATTCCTCAAATAATTTTGCGGCAAGTAATTTTCACAAATCTTCATCCAATCCGAGCTCTAGAACAACCCACCGAAGCCATGACAAAACCTTTTGAAACACCCTGTACATACAGCCATTGGTTGTTTTTTATGTACTTCCAGGTTTCTAGTTTAACTTTAATGTGTTTGATTTCGCAATCCTGTGGAATGCGATCCAGATGTGGAGATACCAGCTGGGTTTCACACGTTGCGTGGCTCGTTCTCTCGTTCGTATGGATCCCGTTGCAGATGAATAGTTGATCGAAGTATTCTTCGCAGCTTGACAGATCTTGCAGGTAACTGGCGATGGACTTGGATTTGGATAATAACAGGAAATTTCGTTTAGGTTCTATATAGGAAAAGATGGACCTATTCGTGTGTTGGATCGGAAGGGGGAGAAGTTGATACAGATCAAACGTAGTTTGATCAACTAAAGGTATTTCCATGGCAAAAATGACTATACCGTTGCTCGAAACGACATTGAGTTTTAAAAGTTCGTAGTAAATGTGTATCGTTTGATAATCTACTGAAATTGGTAGTTCATATGGACCTTTATAACTGAGCAATTTGTCGTATAAAATTTTAGGTGATATTACTTTTGATGACAAAATTCCGTGTTTACCTAAGTTGATTGCATTAATATATAAGTCGTAAGTATTTGAAGTTCTTGTTACGAGTATTGAAAGAGTCATTACCTGTTGTGTGATTATTGATTCTAATCGTAGATCGTCGATATATTTATCTGTTTCTGTCATTACTTTACTACTTAATTCGATATTTTTATTTAGTTTTTTCTCGCTTGTTTTCAATGAATTTACCGAACTATTAAAATTCTGAATCGTACTGGAAATCACCTGTATTTGGGTTTTAAGAAGAGTTTGTGTCTGTCGATTATTATTTAATAGCGTGTTTATGCTGTCGGTGTAAAACTGTGCGTCGTCTGCATCCGGAGTACCAAATAACCAATTTAAAGCGTATGACACTCCGTTAATGAGACCTCGTCGTTTACGCGATTCTGATTGATGACCAGATATATGTTGAATGGTTTGATTTTTCTTATTTAACTCGGATAGTTGCTCTTCTATAATGGTCAACGTTTGTTCGCAATGAAAATTAGCAAGATTGTGTTTCTCCGATTCTTTGGTAGAAGAAGTACAAAGATTAGAAGACAACTGATAAAAATGCCTTGCTCGGTTGCTTGTTTCGATTAAATTGGATCTCTTTTTGGAGAGATTAGACTTCGTTTGCTTGTTATATATATATATATATATATATACACGAGATCGTTGATTTTAAATTCTTGGGGGTTAATTTTTCTATCGTAATATACCTTGCTTTTATTTTTCGAGTTGATTATGTTTTCTCGCGCTATTTTAAAAGATGTATTTAATTTTTGCTGAAGAGATTTAACATAATCGTCATAAGTGTAGCGAAATTTTGGTTCTTGCACGATAGATAAAGGTAATTAAGGTTTGAATCCATATAATACTTCGTATGGCGTGAAATTTGTGGATTTGTGAGTTGACGAGTTGTAGCTGAACATGGCAAATGGCAAATATTCGTCCCAATTGGTTTGATCGGGTTTAATATAATGTTTAAGGTAATCTTTCAATGTTAAATGAGATCGTTCGAGAGCTCCGTTCGTTTGTGGATGATATGGAGTGGAGGATAAATGTTGGGTTTTAAATAACTTGCTTAAATCTTTGATTATTTCTGACATGAAATCTGCACCTTGATCTGATAGTATAGTTTTGGGAATCCCGAAAAGAGTGATGGTTTTCGTTAAAACCTTAGCGATCGTTATGGCTTCGCGGTTAGATATTGGTTCCGCGAAACTAAACTTCGTTAGATCATCCTGCATCGTTAGGATAAATTTATTTGCAGACTCGTTTAAGGGAAGCGGCCCTACAATGCTTAGCTCTAATCTTTCGAAAGGTTGTTCGGACGTTGTAGTAATTTCCATCGGTTGCCTAGTGGGTTTAAAGTTAGTTTTATTTATCTGACAGGAATTGCAATTTCTGATATATTTTCTTATGTCAGCTTTCATTGAAGACCAATAATAATTTTCTTTTATCTTCGCGTAACATTTATTAAAGCCACAATGTCCTGATAATGTTACATACGGCCCTGAAAAACTTTTATTTCATGCGGCCCTGAACCTTCTATTTTTCATTTGATACCAGTCGACCGTTAGAAAATTTACGTAGAGATGTAAACCGAAGGGGTCTCGCTGTACACGATCACTGTCCGAGCAACTAGTATAAACAAACCACGATCGCCTACAATTCTGGCAAGACATATTCCATGCTGCCTTCGTCCCTTAATATCCCTTCCAGAGTCCTACCACCTCCACTCATTTTTCCCAGTTTTTCCAAAACCGAGCCCTATATAAGCGAGGCATTTTTTGACTCCTCGGGTCCAGTATTCTGTAGAACGTCACGCTGTTACTTAGGGTACAGAAACTTAAAAGTCACGACTTTCGTATTCGCTTGACTATTGTAAGTATAAGACGTGGAAACCCCCGCGAACCGACGCGTGAATTTCGGCTAAGTTTAAATTTAAGAATCGTCTATTGTAATTGCATATTGAACCACTATTGATTACAACTTTGAATATACGTTTGCATTCACATTGTGACATTTCAAACGTCTTAGTTATTTCAATTTACTTCCTTTAATTTTCACGTAACAGAGCAACGATCTCCCGTATTCACTCTTACCGCTCGGGGTGATTAAGATCTTTTAAAATTAAAGTTACGGGTGTTTCGTTAGAAGAGAAAGAGTCTACGGGTTGCAACAATTTCCATTTCCCTACTACCAGCTAGTGGCGGTACCCCCGTATCCTTTGGTACGGGACTGATCTGCTATACTAGCGCGAAAATACCGCAAGTTTTTTTGTTATTAACGGGCATACGGTGACTCTATATTTCGGCAATAGATTAGTCCGGTCCCCGGAGTTTTCCCTACTACTAGTTAGTGGCGGTACCCCCGTATCTGTTGGTACGGGACTGATCTGCTATACTAGCGCCAAAATTATTGGTTTTTAGGGTTTAAAATAATAACACTTTGTTTAAAAGCTAATGGAATGGGCCAAGACTTTATTCTCAGAATATATGAAGGGTACGTCTTCTCTCTAAGAGTGAAAGTCACAGAGTCAGGTCTAAAAGAATTCTGCAAGGGTCTAAGGACCCTTTTCGGTTATAACGTAAAACAGACTGCATAGCTATACAGCTGCAACCTCTTAAGCATTCCAGGAAGTAAATATACCAGTTGATTTTTGTATCTGTAAAATATACTATGCTCGTAGAGACATAGAAAACCAACACGCTTCCTCAAAAATTAATTGTGTATATTTGATAAAGACCCCTTCTTCATATTTTCTCTCTGGGAAAATTCCCAGACAGACTGGAATATTGCAGCAATATTGCATTGCAACCTTAAAGCTTGCATGGAATATTGCCGCAACATTGCTGCAATATTCCTATGTCCGCCTCTTTGTAGCTTGCAGGAATATTGCAGCAATGTTGCGGCAATATTGCGAACGTTGCAGGAATATTGCGGGAACGTTGCGGGAACGTTGCGAACGTTGCGGGAATATTGCAGGAACATTGCGAACGTTGCAGGAATATTGCGGGAATAAATGTTGGCAATAAATCAGTTCGCACCTTTACTTTGAAAATATGCGACTGATATTACTAACTCAAGGTCATGAAAAAATTGTTTTACAATTGTTTCACATATCCCAATTATTATCTTCTTACCATTCTTTTGAAGAATAATTTATCCTTCAGTTTCCTCTTAAAAGTTATCAGATCACTTTCTGATTTGATGAGTGGGAATGTCTGGCACTCATCTTCAGATTCTTCTTCATCACCCTTTGATTCTTGTGAAATGAACTTTGCCCCTGTTAATACGTCCACTATTTTGTTGAGGTCTTTCACCTCCATAAGCAGACTCGATAGGGCTTTTACCACAAACTTGCGGAAACCTACCAAATAAAAATTAAGCATTAGATGAATTTGTATTCCTTTTATTAATATTTTTAGTCATTTACCTAATTCTGAAGTATATGCTTCAGCTGCACTGTCTCTTCCAGTACTGGTAGAGGCAGTATGTACTCCGGTATTTCCATGACCTGTTTTTTGTTTGCGTTAACTAAAAAGCATTACAAATACATGGATTACATTGTCCTAGGTTACGATCATAACGGCAGCTTCTTTATCACAACTCTTACCTTGGGAATTACCAGGACGTATATTTTCTTTATTTATGGTTGTCCCAGTATATGTCCGCACTGGTGTGGACGAATGAAAGGGAGGTGGAGATGGCAGCATTAGGCTGGTGTTTGTCAGTTTCACTTTCTTACTGACATTTCTTATGTTCTGAGATTCACTCTCCTCGTCCGACGACAGTATTATTTTTGCCCGTTTCCTCCGTCGCTCCTTCAACTGCATTGCCAGCTCATCTGCGGACAGCTCCTCCGACTCGATGAGGCATGACGTTTCCGCTGCTTCAGCCACCTTCTCTTTCGCCCTCAACCAATTATCTACAAAATATATCATTGAATTACTGAATCTGTCGCAAATAATAAAAGTCAATGAAACTCATTAATCCTTTGAAAGAGGTGCCTATGCGAGAATAACCGGCCGAATTTCACGGTTTTACTAGGGTTTGGGAAAGTGCTCATAAAAACCAAACAAGAAACAATATTTACATGATTCAAAAAGCAGTATATTACGGACGAAATAGAGAACAAAACAATGACACTAGTTTTTCTATATTCATTGAAAATTATATAAATAACAAAGGTATAAAAGGTCATAAAGAAAGTAAAAGTTGAGTTCTCTCTTACAAAACGTATTTGCACATACAAAAAGTCTTCTTTTCATCATAATTTTATATAGACCATTTATTACAAACTATATACTTTGCACTTCTCGCCAGTGCAGCAAGAGCCAATATATCGGCTCCTGGCACTAAAAGGGTTAATATTGATTCTAGAAGTGTCGATACATACCAGTCGATCCAAAACAACGCTCAACGTTGCAGACATCCCAATTGCTGTCTGGGTTAGGCATGGCACCTATTCTGATCATCTTTTCCAACGTACTCGATGATTTTATATGCCCCGGCCACAGGCTTTCGTCCTTTGCCTGATTTAACCAACAAGTTGGAATGACTTGCAGTCCATCCACAAATTGGGCGATAGTATATTTTTTTGGTGCACTCATGGTAGTCTCGCGAAGATAGTAGCGTAATGATCTGGATGCGAGTTTTAAAAAAACAGCGAGAGAGAGCCGTTGGACACGGCCCTTTTATTGGAGTCCTTCAAGACGTAGGGGTGGTTCGCCCTTTGAGAAGGGGAATGGGAAATTCCCGAAAAAGAGAGATAACATTCTGCATGTCCGCGGTCCGAACTGCCGCGTACCGTACCTCGACTTGCACGGTACATGGCCGTACCTGGCCGTACCTCGCCTTGCACTGTGCACAACGTGCACTGCACGTGGTACGGTTTATGGCCGTACCTAGGTACAGGTCATGCAGAAAGTTTCACTTCTTGACAGTCCCAGTCAAAGATTATTATCTTTTGATGAATTAACTTTTATGCACAAGAATGATGTTAGCAAATTTATGTATGCATAAGTTTGAATATTGATTCACAATCAACGATTACAATATATGGAAAACGGGATTAGAGAACCCTAGTCTTTTCAGTGCGAACTCAGAACGTTGCTGCTACGCCACGGCAGCTCTTGATTTTACGTTCTACAGTTGCACTTAAATATGGTAATGAAACTTTAATTGCAAATATCTTAAAAACTATTGAGTGTTTGCCCTATAATAGAGTATATTCAAAATCAGAACGACTTTCTCTACAAGTATGCAAAGATTCAACCAAATCGGTGACCCGAAGGCCGTGCGTTCTCCTTGTTAGTATCACATTTTAATCTTCACTTGCTTGTTTTATAATATTCATTAACGCATTAAGGACCGCAAAGTAATCTGTAAGACATACACCTGAGGCCGCACGTTTCTGGGTAAACTTATACGTTCAAAAATCATCATAACTTTGTTCTTTATAGCAATTTTTGCGAAATTTTTAGAAATTGTGAAATAGGATGTATATTAAACAATTATTTAAAAAAATGGTTTTTAATAATTATTAAATAATTAATAATAATAATTGTTAATAACTTAATATTTCCGCTGCAATATTGCTACTGCAATGTTGCCGCAACGTTGCGGCAATGTTCCCGCTGCAATATTGCCACTGCAATGTTACGGCAATGTTGCAGCAATATTGCTGCAATATTGGCAATATTGTGCAAGATTCGCAATATTGCTGCAATATTGCTGCAATATTCCAGTCTGTCTGGGTTACATATGGTGCAACATTTGTCGCTCAGGATTACGGAAACCCAGAAAAACCTAATCAGACCATTATATTATAGTTTACATGCTCAACAACAAAATATAATCAGTAGTATTAAAATTTCAATATATTATTGTAGACCCCTTCCAGTCCTAAATTCCAGGAATTTGTTTGCTGACAATGGTTTCGTGAAGGCATCTGCTAACTGTTTTCCTGTAGGCATATATTAGGTTGGGGAAAAAGAAATCCATTATTTTCTCGGTTGATGGCTGCAATGATGGATATCTCGTAAATTATCGATCAAACAATTTCAGATTCATGCTTGTTAGAAAGGTGACATTTCGCACTAAAAAAAATCTTTTGCTGTTTTTTGTTTGGTCCATTCAGTTCTGAGTTACAGGGTGTTAAACATGGAAGTCCACAAAGAGCAAATTCGGTACATTTTACAGTTTTTCTTTGATAAAGGCGAAAATGCAAGCTAGCCGGCTGAAATTGTGAATGGCGTTTATTGTGCCGATACTGTAATAGCTAATTACGTGCAATTTCGGTTTCGTTGGTTCCGGTCAGGTATTTTTGATGTTAAAGATGCACCTCGCACAGGTAGACCTGTCGTCGAAAATGTGGATAAAATCACAGAAATAATCGGTGTGGCACCCAAACATCAAGCTTAAAACTGTTTTATGGTCGATCTTTAGCTCCTGAGCGATGTTACGACTGCTAACATGCCGGTAAACGATTATTTCTGTGATTTTATCGACATTTTCGACGAGAGGTCTACCTGTGCGTGGTGCATCTTTACGTTCCAAAAATTTATTAAAAACAAATATTTTTTTTAATTCGACATAAACAACTTAATTTTTATTAAAAATATAAATGTATGTACAACACAAAGTAAAAAAAAAATATTTTAATCTAACACAACCATAATTTAATGAATTTATTCGTCGTCACTGCTCAGTATAATCAACCGAGAACGTTTTTTCGGTGGAACGATATCGCCTTCACTTTCAGAACTTTTTTCTCTATTTAAAGTTTTTGTATGTTTTCCCCTCTTAAAAAAATCTGTAATCGAACTTTGCTTGCTGGTTCTTACTAGGTCATTGTAAATTTCGCGGTATGGAGCTAAACAGTTTTGCAGCTCCCTTTTGAATTTTCGACTTCTTTCCGTGGAAGGGTCTGTATTCAAGAAAAATGACTCGAGATTTTCCGCTAAGCATAGGCCTTGTTGTATTTTTTTTAATGTTAAATTCTTAACTGCACAATCTTCATCAGAGCTAGCGTCCTCAAAATCGATTTGATTTGCATCTAGGAATGCCACTTCCATCAAATCCGCTTCGTCAACTTCTTCTTCCACTAATAAATCTTGAATGTCTTTGGTAGTCATATCCACAAAACCTTCGCCTCCGATTGATTTGGCGACTTCTAATATGACACCAATTTCATTTTCTTCCAACACGCATTTAAGGTTGATGTTTTTATTTCTTTCAGCGACAAAGATATGATTTCGATACAGTGCTTGATTGAAAATTTCCTCCAAGCTTCCATTACGCTAATTGATTTCGAATCGGTTGCGTCTAAAATCCACTGTAAGGATCTTCTTATATAATACGTTTTAAAGGTATAAATAATACCTTGATCCAATGGTTGGAGCAACGAAGTAGTGTTAGGTGGTAGGAACACTATTCTGAAGTTGGGATGTGTCAAATCTTGTGGATGGCATGGAGCATTATCTAACAGTAATAGCGCCTTGAAGCTCAAATTTTTCTGCCTTAAATAACGCTCAACGCTTGGCACAAAACAATTTGAAAACCAATCTTTAAATAAATTTCCTGTTACCCAAGCTCTTGAATTTGCTTTCCAGTATACCGGCAAGGTGTTTTTATTTACGTTTTTCAGTGCACGAGGATTCAAAGATCTATAAACTAGCAAGGGTTTTGTCATGAAGTCCCCCGATGCATTACTGCACAAAAGGAGCGTTAGACGATCTTTGGACACCTTAAATCCGGGTGCAGTTTTTTCTTTTTTCGAGATAAAGGTTTTACTGGGCATTTTTTTCCACCAAAGCCCAGTTTCGTCGGCATTGAAAACCTGATCCGCTGTGTATCCTTGCTCGGCTATAATGTTTCGAATTTTTTCTGGATACGTCCTAGCAGCTTCATGATCAGTCGACGCAGACTATCCTTGGATTCTTATGCTATGAATTGCAAAACGCTTTTTGAATTTTTCAAACCAACCTTTACTCGCCACAAAATCTGGGTTGACAGAGGATTCTCCTTGTTCTTTAAGATGGTTGTAAATTTTTAGTCCTTTTTGTTTTATGATATTGCCATCTAATGGAATTCTTTTTCGACAGCAATCATCAATTCAAATGCTGAGTGCCTTTTCCATTTTCTCAATTATTGGCGCTCTACGGCGAGCTGAACGTTTTGCGGATGTCGAAGATCCTGCGGCAACTGCACTTCTGATTTCTTTTTCATTTTTCTTGATGGTCCTGACTGTTGCTTCATTCAAATTAAGGCTTTTCCCAATGTGGGCTGCTTTTTCTCCTTTCAATAAACGATCCAAGATTTGTATCTTTACTTCTAAAGAAATAAATTTCCTCTTGAACGTTGTTTTATCTTTATCTGACATTGCTTGGGGCTGAAGCGTAATGTCTTAAAGATGAAAAAATTGTTCTTTAACACACCGTGGCTCGACGTAGACTACCGACTAGCAGCGTGAGACACTTTTGTTTTCAGGCCACGGAGATGAAAAGAAATACTTTCCGTAACATTGTATCTTTAAGACGGCAAGCCTCGCCGCGGCTGTGGAAGTACAGTGTTGTACAAAGGTTTTTGCAATTTTCTTATCGTGTTAGAGCGAAACCGTGTTATAGGATGCCGTGTTGTAGGGGGGTTCCCGCAATTTATGAATCGTGTTATAGCGAAACCGTGTTATAAGATGCCGTGTTGTAGGAGGGCTACCTGTACTGTAAGTTAAATTGATTACTAAATGCCATTATAAATCTGAAACTTGATATCCTAGCAACTGGTGCAAATGTCTCATTATAATCTACCAAATATTGTTGACTAAAACCTCGAGCAACAAGACGAGCTTTAAAAATCAAAGGATTTCCAAATTCATCGTTTTTGATAGTATGTAGGAGTGAAATATATAATATAAATTTCTTTTTAATAATATATACAATGTTTGTGTACAATCACATATAACATTTCGTCCGGAGAGACGTGGCGTTAGAACAAGTTCGTTAACAGTAAATCTAGTAATGTTTCGCTCTACAACGACAATACTCGTAATGTCCGCTAGGACGATAATACTCGGAATGTCTCGCTCATACGGACTCTACAACGACGATTCTCGTAATGTTTTTATAAAATTAGATATATATAATAATCTTTGAGAAGATTGCGTAGCGCTCATACAGACGCTACAACGATAATACTAAGAATGATGCGGCGGGCCCTGGAAGTCGTATATTTATACGATCAATATACAATCAACAATGTTTCTATCCTTCGGTCTTGTTACTAGAGTCCAGGTTTTATTTATTGAAAGAGAGTTAATCTCCTCTCTAATTGCTTGTTCCCATTGAACTCTATTCTCACTATTTTTAATATCTTCATATGAAGTAGGAATTTTGCAAACAAGAGACTGAGCATACATAAGATATTCCTCGGATATATCAGTTTCGTTGTAAGAAATTGGTCGATGGCATTTAATCCTATCACTCCTTCTAAATTCGGGCAATATTGTCTTTTACTTTTAAATGAAGGTTCATGCATATCTGTTTCAATTACAGATTTATTAAGACTATTACTTGATTCGGTATTTTTATTACTTTCATCAAATTTACATTCTAGCCTATCTGATTTATTACTATCAGATTTATGAGACTCGTTTCTGTATACTGATTTTGACTGTGTGTCAGATGCATCAGTTTCAGGTTGTATTTCTACATTCCTGTCTAGCGTGTCGATTTCATTCTGGGCGTTTTTACAATTAACCCCTTCAGGCTGTACCTTTACACACCTGTTTATCTCATCGATTTTGCTATGGGCGTTTTCAGAATTAACTCCTTCAGGCTGTACCTTTACAGGCCTGCATACCAAGAAATTTGTCTCATCGGCTATAATATCTCTTACTATAACAAACTTACCAGATTCCACGTCCCATACTTTATACCCATTCGGTTCATATCCGGCTAAAATACCTTTCCAGGATTTACTATTGAATTTAGTTTGTCTAACTTTATTATGTACATAAACTGTTGAACCAAAGATCTTTAAATACTTTAATTGAGGCTTCCGATTATGCCACAATTCATATGGTGTTTGCAATTTTTAATAGCCCTAGTTGGCGTTATATTAATTAAAAATGTGGCCGTAAGGACAGCTTCACCCCAAAAGACTTTCTAAATTTGCTCCGGCAACCATTGTCCGAGCTTTTTCAGTTACTGTCCTGACCATTCGTTCAGATACACCATTTAACTGCGGGGTTCGTGGAACTGTTAAGTGATATGTAATACCTTTTTCTATACAGTATGCCTTCATTTCCTTAGACAAATATTCTCCCCCATTATCACAGTATGAATTTACTAGCTTTAAATTAAAATGAGCTTCACTTTTTGCCACAAAGTCTTGAAAAACACTAAATACATCTGATTTATGTGTTATCAAATATGTAACGCAATAGTGAGTATTTTCGTCAACAAACAGAACAAAATAATTTTTATTATTGATTGTTGTAGGAGTGATTGGACCACAAACATCTGAATGTATTATAAACAATGGTCGTTTTACATAACTTCTATCCTTTGTTTTTCTAAATGGTAATCGTGATTGTTTTCCATTTATGCATGCTTCACATATATTATCGTTAACTCTCATATTTTCTATCTGTTCCATATCATTAACCATTTCTTTATCTTTTAATTCTAAAAATTTAGATTTACTAATATGACCCAATCTTTGATGCCATAATTCATAACTGTTCTTTCTTATCATATTAACTTCAATAATTGAATTTAATTCGTTTGTATGAATAGTTAAATCAATTACAACTAAATTATTTAATGGCTTACCCTTCATTATAATACTACCGTTCTTAATTATTTTGACTCCTGCTTCGTCAAATAGTATACTCATACCAGCCTGCTGCATTTTTCGAACGGACAGCAAATTGTACGGAACATCTGGACAGTAAAGTACGTCCTCTATCGTCCCTTGAACACCCATCTCAGTGGTGATATTCAACGCGCCTTTCTTCAGTGCCGTAATGAAGGTCCCATTTTTCGCCACGGAAATTTTTAGTGGTATTTCCAAATCCATGAATCTACCAGCTAAATCTTCTCTGTTGATGAGATGATCCGATGCTCCAGAATCGAGAAGAAACGTAATTTTCTTCATGTCATCAGTGTCAGAAGAGTATTCACCAACCATGAACGCAAAACTTGAAACAGTATCTTTTGACGTCGATGGCTGGCTTGTTTCTATTGTTTGGGCTGTTCTGATTTTTTCTACTCTCTGAGGTTGAAATCCCTTCTTGTAATGGAAGCAGTCCCTTTTAACGTGTCCTTTTCTACCACAATGATGGCATGTAACTATAGGTTTTGACCTGCCTGATTTAAACGACCGTGTTTTAAATTGTCCTCGATGAAACTTTCCTGCTGGTCGATTTTCGGGATTTTGCCGCTTGCCCATGTCTCCATTTATTGCATGAAGCACTGTTGCACTTGTATCACGGGACTCACTGTTTAATTTAACTTCTTGGTCAAGCAACCGTGTCTTAACAAATGCAATAGTTAAATTGTCTTCTGATAATGTTTCAATCGCGGTTATCACACTATCGTAAGTAGAAGATAATGTTAATAACAAATGCGACACTTTAGCCATCTCTTCTAATTTCGCGCCCGCTGCTAATAGCTCAGAAATTAAACCATCGAAAACCATGAAATGCTTCATCAATGGCGTATCACTTTGCAATTTAAGTGACAATAACTTTTTCCGCAAAGCTAATTTTGTCGCGAGGCTTTTCCGTTCGTAAATAGCGTCCAAATTAGCAAACACTTCTTTCGCACTATTGTTTGCTTGAACAAAGCTTAAGAAAGAATCGGATAAAGATTCAACAATAACATTTTTGGCGATTCTTTCGGCTCTAAGCCATTCACTCGTCACAGGCTCCGGAATTTTATCGTCGATAACACGAATCACGTCTAATTCCGTTAAGAGTGCACGAATTATAAATTTCCATACACTGTATTTTTCACCGTCAAAGGATTTAATATTTCTCTTTATACTTAAACCCTCCATTCTCTATTCCACTAATATTTAATTAAACTGTATAATAATACTAATATAACCACACAAATATATTTACACGATAATTAAAGTTTCTAGTACATATACAGCCTTTATATTTATTAATTTTTCTTAAATCACTATATACAGATAAATTCTTGTTTTATTTTCCAGTGAATGTTCCCCACAGGGGACAATGCCCCCTGGGGGTAATACATTATAAATTCCGCATATATTGCAAATAAGGTTTTAAAATGGTAATTGTCACCCGGGTGATTGCCCTGGGTGACCGCAGCGGTATATATCTGCTAGTTATAAAAATTATTTTCCGCATGGCGCCGGCTAGAGTTATATAACAATAAATAAATACACGGACGAGAATAAATATATAAATTACCATGAAATCACGCAATAGCGCAGTAAAAACATTAAAATTGAAAATGAAAATAAAAGCATAAAAATTAAGAATGAATATAAAAATAGAGATAAAATTAAAATAACAGTAGAAATAAAAAAAAAATAAAAAAAATAAAAATAAATAGTATAAAAATAAATAGTATAAAATCGACTAGAATATAATAGGGTAAAATACAATGCAGTCGACTAGAAGAATGGTTAAAATTTCTCTCCGTGAGCACGGTCGCCATATCATAAAGATTTTTTGTGTAAAAAAGTGTTTCTACGGCGGGGATACGCCACCAGTTAGTCAGTTAAAAATAGCAATAACATAAATAAATAAATAGATTAACAATAAAATGAATGATAAAATGGTATGGGCTAGCGGTGAATATGCGTGCCTCGCCGTAGAAAGATAAAATATAAATATAACAATAGATAAATAAATAAGTACGTTGGGCAATAGCCCCGCGACATTCATACTACCCTCCAGAGCGTTTTTACGCAGGGGTGGCCTCGCAGGGCCGTATTACGCTGTGGAAGGCCCCATTCATTTAAACAATACACTCATACTCGGGGCGAGCTCCCCTTGTATCTCCCACGCCGTCCGAGGCTTCGGCGTGCATTTCGATGGTCCCGGGGCTTGCGGTCGGGTCGCCGGTAGCACCTCCCGAGGGGGGAAGCCGATACTGGCGTACTCCCGACACATGCTCCACGTATATATCCCTAGACCAGCGGATGGTGTCAGAGACCATGAGTCGGCGCATCATTGCTGCATACCGTTCGCTAATACGGAGCAGCTTCAGCACCGGCTCATTTCTCGGGCACCAAGAGCCAAGGGCGCCGACGAGGAACGCGTCCACCATTACCCTGTAGCCATCCCTTGCTAATCTATCGGCCAGGGGCGCGTACTTAGCGATTTTACGCTCCCTGGCCTCAGCAAATGCCTCTAGGCGATTTTCAAACGGGATGGCTACATCCACGATGATTATTGTTTTTGACTCCTCGTGGCGAACCACGAGGTCAGGACGTAGGGACGCAAATTCCTCGTCGACCCCCTCTATCCGCTGGTTTACGCGGATTGAACCTGGCAGCCGGGTAGCAGCTCTGAGGCGTTCCAGTACGGCATTATGCCGTAGCTGGATTGCAGCCGAGTGTGGTCCACAGTGACCGAGCACGTGGGGTAAGGTCTCGAGACCGTCCCCGCATCGCCGGCAACGTTTGTCTCCCTCTCCCCAGCGCCTGTTGCCGTTCAAAGGAACGACATCAAGCCTGGCTCGATGAATAAAACGCCAATCAGCGAAGCGGGTAAAGCTGCCTGTCCGGAGAAAGTGATTGCTCACATTCAACCGTGCAGACACCTCGTAGACCTTACCCTGGTCTTTCTTAAGAAGCAATGAATGCATATAGTGCTCGGCCACTGCTTCTCGCACCCTAGCTACAACCTGCGACCGTGCTTGCGGGGTCACGATCACAGGCCGCCCCAGCGACCCACGGAGGTTCAGGGCGAGTTCTTGGCGATCAGACGACCAGGTCCACTTGACTCCCAGCCTCTCCGCCTGCTTGCGGGCGGCGATCCGCGCGGCGGCCCAAATCCCAGGGGACGTGGCATCCCTGGCGAATCTTCCCTCTCGGGAACCCGAGAGGTATGCCGCCAGGTCCACATAGGAGGCCGACTGTCCCATCCTGCGGCTCGTGGCCTCACACAGCGAAGCCCATGCCAACCCGGCGCATCAGGCGAAGTCAGAAGTCTGAACGCATGTGCGACGGTGAGTGCGTCGGCCAGGTCCACGAGCGGGAGTAGTCCTCCCCCCCCCCCCCCCCCAATTTTGGAGGAAGGAACACTACCTCCGCGCTCGCTCGCTGTGGGAGGTTTAGCCACGCCTTCACAAGACGTTTGACATATTTATCGACCTCCTTTAGAGGTCCCCTGAATATCTTTGCTCCCCTTAGCAGAAAGTCGAGGCGGGGCAGTATAAATACCGCCACCGTCTCAAGCTTCTGTCAGGAGGCTAATTTTGAAGCGTCCACCGCGCGCAAGCAGTCGATGAGCTCCTCAATTGTGGAGATGGGCGTCTGATCGACCCTGAAGCCCGTGGGGATGCCGAGATGTTCATATGGCTCCCCGTCTGCCAGGGCCCGCAACGGGATATCCTGAAGAGCGAAGACCGAGGGTTCGACTCTGCCGCCACGGCCGCCGATGTCGTGCAGGGTGGCACATTTGGCAGGGTTAAAACGTAATCCGATCCCTCGGGCCTCGCTCTCCACTGCATGGAGCAGATCCCTCATTCCCTCGGGCGTATCCGCGATGAGAGCAAGGTCGTCCGCATTCGCCAAGATGTTGAAGCGTTGGCCATGCAGCGTATAACCTGCCCCCGAGCCGATTGCCCTGCGGACAACCGACTCGATCGCAAGGTTAAACGTGATTGGGCTCAACGGACACCCTTGCCTCACGCCCGAGCGAATTGGGATGGGGTCGGTGTACCCCTCGGCAGTACGAACCCGCGTCGTACAACCATCATATAGGGCCTTCCACGTACCGTGGAGGCGGGGGTGCACACCAGCGCACTCAAGGGCATTGCTGATGGTTGAGTGGGGGATTGAACCAAACGCATTGGACAAATCCAACCACGCAACCACAGCCTGTTTCCCCGGTCTGCGCGCGTCCGCCAGGACCTCTCCGAGTACGAAGTTGTGCTCATAGCACCCCTCGCATCGCAGAAAGCCCTTCTTCGCCCAACTGACCCTCCCGTTCTCGACCGCCCAGTTGGTCAGACGGTCAGCAATCACCGCAGCGTACAGCTTTGACGCGGTATTGCCAAGCGCGAGCGGGCGCCAGTTCGAAAGGTCGCCCCTTTCCTCTTTCTTATACACCAAAATCGTGTTGGAGGTCTTCCAAGATGATGGAACCGACTCCAGGCGGTAACAAGCATTGAATACCGCTGCCAGTAGCCGAGAGCCCGGGTCGGCCATTCGGTGGTCGGAATAGGTTATACCGTCCGGCCCAGGCGCGGAGTTGTTCATTCGCCTGAGCCGGCCCTCGACCTCATTCTCCGTGAATGGCCGAGCCAGGCCCTCGGTACTGGCTGTTGGAGCCCCCGTAATCCGTGCGGAAGGGAGGCTGGACGGGACATTACCTCCCCCATGCACGTCCTCGAAATATCGTTGGACCTCTTCCCTCTGCACCTGGCAGAAGGGGGAGGATCCTCCGAAAAGGGTCTAGCAGGATAAGGGGCTCAAAAGTGCCCTTGAAGCTATTTTATTCCACGATGCGTCATTCGATAGGTAGCCATAAGAAACCATTGTACACAAATTTTTAAACCGATAGCTTGACCGGGAGGGTAGTTATGGGGTAAATTCAAAAAACCAGTTTTTGCCTCATTTTCGCCACTTAATGATGTGTAAAAATGTCGAAAAAATTCTGACACATTCTAAACATGATTGCACACGTTAGGAATGATTTTCAGATTCTTCCGTTGCAAGTGCCGCGCGCAAAAAATCAAAAACGACAAAAAAATGGGAAAAATGTAGATTTTGCACTGAAATCATCGAGACACAATTTTTAAATAATTCCTGTAAGTACCTGATGTATCCATTAATATGCTCAATTTTTTTCATATTTTTTTGATATGGTGCAACACTGTCGGAAAAATCAAAAACCGATTTCTGGGACGCATTTCGGGCTGAAACGCGATCAGTATTTGCTATCATTGCATTATTTTAATTCAGTATGTTCATTTTATTACCTTCAATGTCTCTGAATACGAAAAGATACGTGTTAAGGAAGAGAATCCAGAAAATAAAGTAAATTGTTAATTGTATGCTCCGTATATGCTAGAACTTTGAACCTTCCTTCAAGAGTTGAGATGGCGCAGTGGGTAGAGTGTCTGCCTGTGGAACCACTGGAAACTTTTTGTCGCGGGTTCGAGTCCCCATGGGGGACTTAATTTTTTTTTCTGTAATTTTTTTTTTAAATTATTAAACACATAGCAATAATCAATAGTCGCTTTAAGGTGTTTCACAGATATTTTTATGTCTTCAAAAAATATAAAAGCAGCATGAAAATAATCATACGGTATGATTTTCCTAGTTATGCCATATTTTGCAATTATGAGTATTTTCAAATATTTTGTATGCTTAATAGATATTGGTTTATTATAATGCATGAAAATATATGTTAAATAATGAAGGGACATAATATTATATCTTGGAAAGTTATAACAAAGAGGAGGAAGGCAGAGTTTCTTCCTTTCTATAGATTATAACTTTTCATGATCCTTTTACATTTAACATACATTTTCAAATGTCTTAATAAATCGATGTTTATTCAATATACGAAATGTTTAAAAATACTTGTAATCGCAAATCGTGGCATTATTAAAAACAGTAGATATAATTATTTTTAAAAATATTTGTGAAACACCTTAAAGCGACTATTGATTATTGCTATGTGTTTAATAATTTAAAAAAAAAATTACAGAAAAAAAAATTAAGTCCCCCATGGGGATTCGAACCCGCGACAAAAAGTTTCCAGCGGTTCCACAGGCAGACACTCTACCCACTGCGCCATCTCAACTCTTGAAGGAAGGTTCAAAGTTCTAGCATATACGGAGCATACAATTAACAATTTACTTTATTTTCTGGATTCTCTTCCTTAACACGTATCTTTTCGTATTCAGAGACATTGAAGGTAATAAAATGAACATACTGAATTAAAATAATGCAATGATAGCAAATACTGATCGCGTTTCAGCCCGAAATGCGTCCCAGAAATCGGTTTTTGATTTTTCCGGCAGTGTTGCACCATATCAAAAAAATATGAAAAAAATTGAGCATATTAATGGATACATCAGGTACTTACAGAAATTATTTAAAAATTGTGTCTCGAAGATTTCAGTGCAAAATCTACATTTTTCCCATTTTTTTGTCGTTTTTGATTTTTTGCGCGCGGCACTTGCAACGGAAGAATCTGAAAATCATTCCTACCGTGTGCAATCATGTTTAGAATGTGTCAGAATTTTTTCGACATTTTTACACATCATTAAGTGGCGAAAATGAGGCAAAAACTGGTTTTTCGAATTTACCCCATAACTACCCTCCCGGTCAAGCTATCGGATTAAAAATTTGTGTACAATGGTTTCTTATGGTTACCTATCGAATGACGCATCGTGGAATAAAATAGCTTCAAGGGCACTTTTGACCCCCTTATCCTGCTAGACCCTTTCTCGGACTGCCCGGGATCGGTTCAGCCTGTACAGCCTCTGGATCCTTGCGGCCTCCCGCACGGGATTCCATCGTCTTTCTCCCTGCGAAGGGTTGGGGCGACTGTTTCTTACTTGGCGTCCGGATTCACGCTCGGCGCCCTCGCGTCGAGCTCCCGCAACGCGGTGATTGCGGACCGCCGGCCCCCCTGGATCGCCGGTACCAGCCTCCCTTCGAGCGGTCGTGTCGCGACTCTCCTTGCAGCTCTGGAGGTAGAGGGCGACCTCGGTCGCCATAACCTCCAGGTCTTGTTTGTTGCAGACGGAGTTTGCGAGGTCCAGGAGCAGGTCCCTCTGCTGCAGTTCCTCGCGGGTCGCACGGCGTTTGAAATTGCCAGTACGGCCCGGATTCGCGTTCGCAGAGGTATTACCCCTGGTTCGCTCGCTCCGCCCCCGCTGCGGGGTCGTGACCCGATCGCCCTCCGATCGGCCTCAACGGGGTGGGCAGCGGGTGCTAAGCGTACCCACCGCATAGCGCTGGTGATAATTTAAAAAAAAAAAATTACAGAAAAAAAAATTAAGTCCCCCATGGGGATTCGAACCCGCGACAAAAAGTTTCCAGCGGTTCCACAGGCAGACACTCTACCCACTGCGCCATTTCATCTCTTGAAGGAAGGGTCAAAGTTCTTGCATATAAGGAGCATACAATTAACAATTTACTTAATTTTCTTGATTCTCTTCCTTAACACGTATCTTTTCGTATTCAGAGACATTAAAGGTAATAAAATGAACATACTGAATTAAAATAATGCAAAGATAGCAAATACTGATCGCGTTTCAGCCCGAAATGCGTCCCAGAAATCGGTTTTTGATTTTTTCGACAGTGTTGCACCATATCAAAAAAATATGAAAAAAATTGAGCATATTAATGGATACATCAGGTACTTACAGGAATTATTTAAAAATTGTGTCTCGAAGATTTCAGTGCAAAATCTACATTTTTCCCATTTTTTTGTCGTTTTTGATTTTTTGCGCGCGGCACTTGCAACGGAAGAATTTGAAAATCATTCCTAACGTGTGCAATCATTTTTAGAATGTGTCAGAATTTTTTCGACAATTTTACACATCATTAAGTGGCGAAAATGAGGCAAAAACTGGTTTTTCGAATTTACCCCATAACTACCCTCCCGGTCAAGCTATCGGATTAAAAATTTTTGTACAATGGTTTCTTATGGTTACCTATCGAATGACGCATCGTGGAATAAAATAGCTTCAAGGGCACTTTTGACCCACTTATCCTGCTAGACCCTTTACTTTCTTTTATAAATCTTTTTGCATTTATTAAGCACTCGAATATATTTCTGAATTCTAATTTATCAAAATATGAGGTGGTCGGAAACAGTAGGTAAATTGTTTGGTTTTCATTTTGCAATTTGGAAACACCTTTTACGAAAGGCTTTAAATTGTTTGTTTCGAATTGTTGTTTGATATACTCTGAGTATGAGTTTTCTTCGTGTAAATCTGAAGACCAAAACATAAGAATGGGATCTTTTACCTTTTTGAGAGTTGAGTTTTCTTTTTCAAGAGTAGTAACGTCTTGCTTTTTGTGGTGGTATTCTAAGAAATCTGCGTTTGAATTTAGTGGTTTTATTGTTAGGTTTACTTATTCCTCTACCAGGCGGGATAAGCCATCGGCATTAGAGTTAATTCGTCCCGGTTTATATTTTATTTTCTTCTCGTATTCGCTAAGTTTCAGTCTCCATCTAACGAGTTTGAATGAAGGATTCGTAGAATTGAATAGCCATTGAAGTGGTCGATGATCGGTATAGATAGTAAATTTTCGACCATATAGATAAGGTCTGAAATGTTCGACAGGATTTAGCATTGCTAGTAATTCTTTTTCTATTGTAGAGTAATTTTGTTTCGATTTGTTAAGCATCCGTGAATAATATGCGATGAGTAGGTCTTTGTTATTTTTGACTTGTGACAAAACGCTGCCGAATGCTACGTTTGAAGCGTCGGTAGTTAAAACGAATTCGCGTGAAAAATCCGGATATTGAAGAATGGGCTGGCTTATCAATTTTTCTTTTAGAGTTTGGAATGCATTTTCTTGTTCGTCCGACCAAAGAAAGGTAACATCATTTTTTAATAACAGAGTTAAGGGTTTGGCAATCGTAGAAAAATCGTGAATGAATTTTTGATAATATCCGACTAATTGTAAGCCTAAGAACATTTTGATTGCTTTTTTATTTCGCGGCCTCATAGCTCTTCGTATGCATTCTACCTTTTTAGGATTAGGTTTTACGCCGTTTTCGGATATGACACGACCTAAGTATTCACAGGATTCTTTTAAAAATTCACACTTATTCGGTTGGAGCTTTAGATTGTTTTCGCGTAGTCTCGAAAAAATGTTTAACAATTTCTTGTTGTGGTCTTCTAAACTAGACCCATATAAAACAATATCGTCTAGATAAACAAAGCATTGCTTATTTGTTAACCCGGTCAACACGTTATTCATCATTCTTTGGAAACATGACGGAGCATTCTTAAGTCCGAATGGCATTCGTGTAAATTCGAAATATCCGCTAGGTGTAGAAGAAGAATGTAGAAGAAGGATTTAGAGGAATTTGGTGGAATCCACTGGCAAGATCGAGAGTTGTAAAATATTGTGCGTGACCTAGCTGATCTAGAATGTCTTCAATTTTCGGAAGTGGGTACGCATCTCCTATAGTTTTCTTCATTGGGCTTTCTGTAGTCGATGACAATACGTCATTTCCGTTCACCAGAAGCATCTAATTTTTTTGGTACTTCCCAAAGGGGGCTAGACCATGGACTAGTGGAAGGTTTTATGATGCCTCGGTTAAGCATTTTTTCAGTTTGCTTTTCGACCTCGGCTTTATGGATTTGCGGATATCTGTAGGATTTTACATGGATCGGGATATTGTCTGTGGTAGGTATTTCGTGATTCTTGCTGTCGTTCGGCTGAGCAAATCAGTTGGTAAATGAAAAATATCGTTGAATTCGGTGCAAATATTTTTTATGGAATCGCGTTCTGCATTGTTTAGATGATCGAGTCGAAGATGTTGATTTAGGATATCTAGTCGATTTCGTATCTCGTTATTTTCCTGATTTGAGGCTAAACTATAAATATATGAATGATTAGGAATCGGTTCAATTAGTAATTCAGGGATTGGGATGATTTCTGTTTTCGTAGATGTATTTATGATGGTAATAAGAGCTGTGTTTTGATGAGAGACTTGAACTATCGCGTTGGGAATAAGTAATGTGTTATCAGGCTTCATACGTTTTGATGATATTATTCCTTCGTTTAGACCGTAAGGATTTATTATTTTAATAGGGATAATTGTTTCTGTCCGAGGGTTGACTCGAATAGTGGAAATGGAACTTTGAGGAGTATTTCGATACAGGGGAATTGTAAAGGGGATAGAGTCGAGTGTGATGGAAGCAGTTGAGTAATCTATTTTTGCTGATTGAGAACGGAGAATGTCATCTCCTAGGATTCCGTCGAATGGAACATTCGTAGGAGTCGTAAGGACTTGGAAATCGCTGACGAATTTCTTTTCGTGAATCCCGAGTTCGATTCTTGCCGTACCGCTTGTTGTAATAGGTGCGTTTGGCGGAACACCATTCAGTATTATAGGATTGGTATGGTTGATAGAAAAATTATTAATACTGGATGCTTTGATTAAGGAGACTGAAGCACCAGTGTCGACTAGAAATTTTAATATTTTATCGCTTGAACTTGAAAATTTGGACTGAAAACGAACATAAAGTAAATCGTTGGAAGTCAGAGTGGATATTGTTATTTTGGGAGATTGAATTCTAGCGTCGCTTCTTCTAATTAAATCGGTAGATCTGATTCGTGATGTGTTGCTGGAAAATTTGTGTTATGATGATTCACGTTTCTATATGTTTGCTGTGGTGAGTTTTGTGGCGCTGAAGTGATCGCGTTTGAAATGTTTGCAATATCTACATTGTTTAATTTCCCGCTCTTCGCGTTCATCGAATTTATTATACTGGTTAAAATTAACAGACATTGAAACAGAACGAGCCTTTGTTTTATCTGGGTTATTGTAACAATTATTACTGGTGTGATTAGTTTGTCTGCATATTCTGCATTTCATAAAATTATCGCGATAGGTTAAGCGTAATGCTTTTTCTTCGGCTAGTGCGGCAGTAAGGGCATTATTAATTGTCTTAAAATCGCTGTACCTTAACATCTGTGAGATTTGACGATGCGTATGGTAAACAAATCGATTCAACCTTACATCGATAATCATTGATAATCGTCCACTTAGATTTCCCGTACTTGTATCGCTGCTATGAATTGCGCCTAGAACTTTTGAATTTAAATCTTCTAGTCTTTGATAAAATTCCGAAACATTTTCTCGAGGTCCTTGTGACATGCTACTTAACTCTTCTAACTGACGTTTGTATCGGTAGTCACAAATATTGGCGGATTCCAGACGTGCGTTATCTGACACCATTAAAGGACGATAATTTTCACTCTGTACAAAACTTCCGTAGCTCTAATAGTTCCAGAGATATTCGATAAATAAGTTTCGCAACCCCAAGTTTGAAGGCGTTTTTCACCCCTTTAAAATGGACGATTGCCGATAAAAAAAATACATGTCGAATATTTTCACGAAAGCTATATCATACTAAAATTTTATCAAAGTCGGTGATGTACACTTCGGATTGGTCTGTTGTGAGGTTACGTTCATTATAACTTGTTATTTTATAAGGATGAAGTTATTCTGTTAAGACCAATTCGACTATCCTGTACTGTTAGAGCGGGGCACCGCCACGGCGCGACACGAGCCTTTTATCTCGGGGCCTTCTTCTGTTTTGAGAAGGCGCACAGTGGTCTGCTTTGAGAATTTTCGCGACATTTTTGTATAACTTTTGATCTATAAGTCATATCGTAATGAACTGAAATTTAAAGAAAAAATTCCGTTTCCACTGATGTAGAATATAATAAATTTTATGCTTATTTAAGCATTATTTATTTAATTTTCGTATTCATTTATTTAAATAAATTGCATAAACTGTTTATTTGTCTGCCCATTTACTATTTTTTAGCTAACTAAATAAAAAATTATGAAGAAAAGTCGAAGAATATTGCAGTTTGTGTACACATTGAAATATTTAATGCGAATGAAAAGTAATGGTAAAATTCTGTTATATATTTAACATATTAATCTATTTATTGCACATTATCAAGGAAGAGATAAAATATAGAAAAAGTGTATTAATGTAATATAACTTATAAATGCGGACTTAACTTAAGATGAAGATGTCTGATTGCCAAAAATGGGATCTTCTCGCTCATTTAACAATTAGTTCTTGAGCCTCTGGATCTAATGATTTATGTTTCTTTGTTTTTGATTTACTTCTCAGCGTAGACATATATGGATCTGATGTTAGTAGAAGTCTATAAAATGTATCCTCATTTGTAGCAGTTCTGGAACACTTCCTGGTATTTTTATTCCTGTATTTTTTAAAGTCTTTGTGTCGTGTTTCTTGTGCCTCTTCAGACAACTGTCCGATTGGAAGTAATGCATTTTTTATTATTTCTGCTCCATGTATTAAAAGTTTATGTACAGAAGCTGGCATATGATACCACCCATAATTCTGTATATAATATTCTGCCGTTTGAAAAGTGTACTCTTTAAATTTAAACGGATCTATTTTATACGGTGACGAAATTAATTGAAGCATTATGTGAAATCTTTTGATTAAAGTAACACTAATATCTGTAATTTCTGCAGAAATTTCGGCATTTATAAAAAAACTTCGTGCGGTGTTACCATCATTAGAGGAGCCCCACCCTTGTTTAACAAAATCCACGAGCAGTCCTAGTTTTTCTCTAAATAGATGTTGTATATTTTTCTTCCTTTCGCTTCGCATTTTCTTTAAATCCGGTGTATTTGCCGCCCATTTCTCGAATGGCATATTGTATCATATATTTAACAGACATTCAAAACATCTAATCCAAGCATGCAGTGAAGAAATTCCAAAATAGTATCTATCGGGATTGCATGTCTTGGATCGTATTAAATTCAAATCGTTCATTTCTATTGGAGATGCGTTGCAAATGTAACAACGCATCGCAGATGTGGTACCGGTTCTAGCATTACATACTTTATTATCTACCATGGTGAGCAGCATGGAATCTTTTACTTCAATATTATATAGGGTCCTATTCTGGTTTAATCTCAGACGAGCAATCAAAGAATATCGATGCTCGTCTTTGAATAAACGGAACAGATTCCCTTAGAACTAATTAACAATAACGTAGCCTAGAAACTAAACTGAACGCGTGTAATTAAAAACAAATGATTAACTTTATTAAATATATGAAAATACAATACTCTAAACAATACTAAAATAACTCTAACGCTCTAAATCTCCACTCTGTATATCTCCACTCAACTTGACTCTATGAACTCAACTCAACAACTGTCTCTTCCCAAAAATCCTCGCTCGCATCCACCCTCGATCCTCTTTCTCACAGCATGCATTCTTCGTCTTTCTCACAGCATGCGTTCTCTGTTGCACTCACTCATTTTCTCTTTCTCTACAGACTAAACATTCATGCTAGCCCTGACATCCGTCGCCTTCCAAATCACGTACTTCAAACATCCACTCTCGCTTATATACAAACCATCCACACTCACTTATTCCAAAATTAATACTATTTGAGCGTAGGAAAAATTCCGTTCCTACAATTATTTATTTTCATTGGTTGCAAATCTTCTATTTCTTTGGTGATTCTGTTTATTTCTAAATTTATAATTTCGGTACTTTCTTTAACAAATTGATATTTGATAGGACGACAAAACCAAGGCGAGGATGTACATGGATTTTCCCACAAAATTTCATTATTCGAATTATTATGAAGCCTTAAGGGCACCAAACCAGACACAAAAACAGTCTCCTCACTTATTTCACTACTACTTTGGCATATTTGTTTATATCGCGATTGTCCTGAGGCTCCGTCACATACCCATTTGGATGTGAGAACTAATTCGACACTTTCCTCTGACGATATATTTGTAATTTTTAAAATTCTTGATGCTGTGTGATCCAGCAAACTTTGTAATTGAACTTTGACACATGTTTCTGAAACTTCTATTGCAGTTTTTGGAGGATAAAATTTTTGTTTCTCGCGTAATAACTTTTCATATGACGGCCACTGGTTGTTACGTCACGTTATTGCCTCGTTTCTTATTGTGATATATTGATATTTAGATAATTCAGCAGATATAAAAAGGTTTAACCCTTTCGGTACGAGCGCCTGATATATCCGGCATCCATCTGGTCACCTGTGTAGCCGAGCGCCGGATAAATCCGGCATCCATCTGATGACCTGTGTAGACGAGTGCCGGATATATCCGGCATCCATCTGATGAAAGAACTGGAGCCGAAGATGTGTAGTTTGCAGTAAAAATCACAAAAGATCGGAATCAAGATATAAATGTCAAGATTGCAGTGTCGGTTTATGTGCAGATCCATGTTTTAAAATATATCACAGCCAATTATATTATTAGCCGTTATACGTGTAATCATATATTAGCTAAAAATAAGTAAACAGTAATTGTTGTGTATATAATTTTGTATATAATCTTGTATATAATCATATAATCTGAATGTAATTTTGCATATAATTCTGTGTAGAATTTTATATAAATATCTTTTCATATTAAAGCAACAAACAATACTTTTTGGAAAAAACTTTATGTTATTAAGCACAGTTCTTATTTAACGCTTAAGAAAATATTCGTACAAAAGAGAACTGATCATATGCTATGTGCACATTTTCGGCGCAGCACCCCGTACAGCGGGAGTGTCACGGCGGATAGCGCGCTCGTACCGAAAGGGTTAATGCTGTTTCTGGTGTGAATAATTTCTGTTTGTGTTTATATCGCCTTTGAAATATTCCCTTAATTTCCTCGTTATATTCATTCTTCCCCAGATATTTAAGTAAACGCGACTGTCCATGCATACCACGCCTTTTCAAATTTAATTTCGTCGCGTTTAACAATTCTTCAAGGGAAAAGTTATTAACTAGAGAATGAGATTTCCGTAGCCGCTCTCTAGCACTTTAATTCAAAAACGACTTTTTTCCTTTATTGATTTTTACTATTGATGATTTGACTTTTGATCCGATTGATGCTGAACTGCTAGTACTTGGTATATCAGTAAGTATGGCTCTAGGGTAAATTAAATCTTTTTTCAGCCATTCGTCATTTCGTTTTAAAAATAAGGCTTCCGTATATCGACACTGAACCCATTTCTGCTTTAATTTCCACGAAAATTTACGTAGAGTTGTTTTTAACAACTTTGAATTTCTTGCTGGAATATAAATTTTTTCACTTATTGTTTCATTCAAAAATAAGTAATCTCCCATATCCTTGGATGTATTTCTTAATACGATATATAAATCTTTGTGTTTCCGAAATGCCTCCATTTTTGGCGAGATGTAAATAATTTTACACTGTCGTTACACTGTCGATAACTAAACACTAAACTAAAATATAAACACTATTACACACGTTTATACACATATAGACACACACACACACACACACGTACGCACGCATGCAATGTATTAAACATAAACAAACACATTAAACACAAATTTTCTTGGGTCGTACAGAAAATATACTAGTCTTCATGTTGGGCCGCATTCAGTACAGCGCGCGGCCGCATGTGGCGTGCAGGCCGTGATTGAGACACTACACCGTTGTCTTTAAACATTAATATTTGGAAAAATGGGACGTGATTCATGTATGGCCATGTAGGGGAAAGTAGACTGAAAAGATTGGAAGTTATAAGAACATGGGATATTGCGGGACTCAGAAGATATTACTTCTCAATCAAAAAAAAAATTGTAACTTTCGTTACCCGATTTAGTATTATTTTTTAGCCGTATTGTTGCTAATGCATATATATATATATATATAAAAATATATATTAAGTTTCTCATTATAAAGAAGTACTATTTAGTTGTAACCTTAAAAATGTAATTCAATAGTTTACAAGTTTATGATATTAGGTTGGGGAAAAAGAAATCCATTATTTAGACGTGAATTTCAAGACTTTATTTAACATGTTTCGGATTGTCCGATTTAGGTCAAATATGCACCGTTTTGTTCTATAACTTGTTTCCATTTTAAAGGTAGCTTCATAATGCCCCTCTCATAGAAGTCTTGGACCCTATTGGCGAAATACTCTAGTAATTGATTTTCACAATCTTCTCTTGATACCAATTTCTTATCAGTAAGGAAGTTTTGCAATGCAAGAAAAAGATGATAATCGCTTGGTGCCATGTCCGGATTATATGGTGAATGCATCAAAACTTCCCAACCAAGCTCCCGGAGTTTTTGGGGAGTCACTATGGATGTGTGTGGCCTGGCGTTGTCCTGGTGGAACACAACACCTCTCCCGTTGGCCAATTCTGGCTGTTTCTGGTCAATCGCTAGCTTCAAACGGTCCAGTTGTTGTCAGTAGACATCCGAATTTAGTGTTTGGCCATATGGAAGCAACTCATAATAAATGATTCCTTTCGAGTCCCACCAAATGCACAGCAGAACCTTCCTGACCGTTAGTCCTGGTTTGGCCACCGTTTGAGCTGCTTCACCGCGCTTTGACCATGATCATTTTCGCACAATGTTGTCGTATGTGACCCATTTCTCATCCCCAATCACAATCCGTTTCAAAATGGGGCGATTTCATTCCGTTTGGCCAAGGCTTCGCAGATGGAAATTCGATCCATCATGTTTTTTTGTGTTAATTGGTGTGGCACCCAAACATCAAGCTTAAAACTGTTTTATGGTCGATCTTTAGCTCCTGAGCGATGTTACGACTGCTAACATGCCGATAAACTTGGATTATTTCTGTGATTTTATCGACATTTTCGACGACAGGTCTACCTGTGCGAGGTGCATCTTTAACATCAAAAATACCTGACCGGAACCAACGAAACCGAAATTGCACGTAATTAGCAATTACAGTATCGGCACAATAAACGCCATTCACAATTTCAGCCGGCTGGCTTGCATTTTCGCCTTTATCAAAGAAAAACTGTAAAATGTTCCGAATTTTCTCTTTGTGGACTTCCATGTTTAACACCCTGTAACTCAGAACTGGATGGACCAAACAAAAAACAGCAAAAGATTTTTTTTTAGTGCGAAATGTCATCTTTCTAACAAGCATGACACTGAAATTGTTTGATCGATAATTTACGAGATATCCATCATTGCAGCCATCAACCGAGAAAATAATGGATTTCTTTTTCCCCAACCTAATATTTAGTTTATTACATTCGAAGTACGAAATTTGTTAATATAAATGTGAATGTACAGCATGGAAACCTGTAAACTGGAATGGATGAGATATCACTCGAGAGGCGACCGCGTAGTGTAGACCTGTAGACTTCTGGCACTTTGTTTTGATATGGGTCGCTCGAGCTTGTTTATTCCAGTGATGGTCAGTCGGGAACGGGACGGCGACCGAGTAGGATCGTGGTCCGGCGTGGTGGCTCTCGCTCTTGTCGGATCCTGGCAGTCCGGGAACTTTCGGGCCTGACTGTGGCGTGGGTCCTTCATTTTGTTGAATGGACAGTCCGCGACAGTGGACACGCTGGGTTAACCAGGTGTATTACAGGCCCAAAAGTTAGCGGCGTGTTCATTGCTGATCGAGTTCGGTAATGTTCATGTGTCCGCGCCCCGGTCCCCAGGGTCGATTTAATTGCGAGATGACCTTGGAGCCTTGGCCCGATCGTTGCTCGGTCGTTGTCGAAAACGTACAAAATGTATGCCGCGTTTTATGAAAATATAAAGTCGAGTCAGATACCGCTCGGCGCAAAAGAGACGAAGTATTTGAATTATTCAGACCCCTCCCCAACCTTACATGGATCCGTCGGTCAGCAAATGATCAGTAGGTTTATGTAAGAACTTTGAAATCATTTGCTAGCCGCTCAAGTGCGGCGGTCGTTGTGCCTTGCTGTACTGGGGGAGAGTTCCCGATTATCCATACAGTGGCGCGGTCTGGCACACGTATTGTGCACAATAACTATTAATTATATATATATATGATATTGTAGGTGAAAGAATGCTTTTCAGTTTAAAAAAAGGGGGCAGAAATAGCAAACGTAGTTGTCAGGGCATCTCAAGGAAGAATCAAGAGATTTTAGCTGAACAGTGCAGTTTTTAAAATGTCCAACTTTAGGCGTACAATGTAACCAAAGTTTGTATTATATGTCATTAATTACTTCATTTTTTAATGGAATGGACACTTAAAAAGCAATATACACTAAGTTTATTTCGGAATGAGAAAGTTGTATTTTTCGTAAAATGTCGCGGACATTCTCAAATCAGACCACTGTGAGGCGCCGCTTAGTGTTTAGCCAACCCAGCCACCGAGCGTCACGCGACATTATAGTCTCAATCGATTAATAAAGTATTTTTATTCTTATCCCCGGGAACATTGCTTATCACACGATCCACAGTCCACATCATGTACATTCTTCTATGACAATTTTGTGTATAATAAAATATTGTGTAAAGCATAGAATAGGCTAATTTGATTAAAAATTAAACGATTTCACCGGAGTCACGAATGTGCATAGCTATGTTTGTAGTGATAGGAATTTTTTAAGAGTACACCTATCCCTCTATTAGCATCGGAAAATCGGTTCTTTAGAATGCCGTGAAAATCGAAGTCGTGGACTGTAGATATTTCTACAGTGAACATATTTGTTGACAACAAAAATATTTATTCTTAACATTTGTTTTAAATCTGTTATTTTGAAAAGCGTATAGATACGGTATCGTCGAAATTGGGGGATAGGAATATTTGTTTTCCCACGCCTCACAATTAGTTGTGTTCATACAAAGTGAATAGAAGAAAGGTTTCGTAAATCCTAGGGTACGTAATAATCGCCAAAATGCGACAAAAAGTGTTAAAAAATGTGAATCGAAAAATCGATGGTTGAAAAAGTTATAAACAATTTTTGTTTTTTATTAGAGCGAGTAACTTCTTCGGCTCGAGATATACCGTATATCGTAAAAATGTCATCGTACTACCCCAATTGATAAGTATTGTATATTATTTAAGAGTAAACCGTTATATTTCCTACAAATTATAAGAAAATCCACTACCTAACATCAGGCAAGCCGCTTGTTTAATCGCCGCATGTGTCCTTGGAAGAGCTCCGCCCGCTACTCCTTCCTGTGCACTCGAGAGCTCGCTGTTTGACTTGCCTTTCATTTGCTAGGCGCGAAACTATTGTCACGGGCGTGGTGGCGCATTGAAGCGACATTCGTATCCAACCACTCTCACTGGAAAGACATGCGTGGCACGTCGACTAAGGTTATTTGCCGAAGAACAGTTTCAGATCGCACCACGTCGCGTGTAGGGCAAAATAAAAGTATTATTAGTAAAAAAGTATGCTTAGATATGTCTTAAATCAAATACGATTAATAGATTTTAATGTTCTTGGGCTTCTGGCGATGGTTTTGGTCGGCTTCGGTTACTACGTGATGGCTTACGGCAAAATATAGTGTTACGTTCTAGCGCCCGCATTAGTAAATTAACTTCCAGCACATATATGTAGTTAAAAAACTGAGTGACAGCAGAACGCAAGGTCTTCTCGCGTGAAAGAATACATTGTTGCCGCCGCGGCCATCTTGGCGATACATTTTACAATGCTGCTTAGTTTCTAGTTTTAACACTAGATTTACGGACTGAGCCGATTTAACTCATTAAAAATTTGATTACTATATATACATGAAACTTGAATATTATTTTTTAATAACATATGTTGTTTTTAGTTAGGTTATGAAATATTTGTAAATGTTGATTCCTCTCCTCCGCGGACCCCTTCATTTCGCATTATCGAATGTGGTATACCTATTTTTACGGTTGTGAGTCAATTTGACTCATAAAATGATTTAACCCTTTGCGGACGGAGCCGCTCGACGAGCGAGCGTCGCTGTGGACGAGAGGTATTGGAGTGCGCAGTAAAGAAAATAAATACGTTGAACGTTATAAAAACTAAGGCTTTATTTAACACAAAAAAAATTTTCATAAAATCCCAAAAAATTATAAACAAACAAATTGAAAAAAAAACAAGAAAATAAGTTTGGTTGTGTTTATGTATACGTTTTATATTCCGGCATTGTGTGTGTTACGGCTTACAAGTAACAAACTGGAACATCGACAACCAACCCCGAGCGGTCTCCTTTGCGGACCCCTTGCCGAGGGTCAGGCCGCGCGGTGCGAGGAATTTCCGGTAGTCCCTTCGAGTGCCGGCGCTCGAATCCGGACCCATCGACCTCCGGAAGTTCCTCAGGGTTGCCGGTGTTCCGGACGCCCCCATTGAACGGAGGTATCGATGCCCCCTCCCGAATTTACCCTGCATCGTGATTGGAGGATCAAGTTCGGGTGGGAGGCATCGACACCTAGAACTTAGTATATAAGAACGTAATTTATGCGAATAAATTAGTAGTTCCTGAAAGAAGCCCGCTACACATCACCAACACTCGGACTCCAGTGGAAGATCCAGAATATATCAAAACGTTACACCGAACACTCCGGTCTACTATATATATACAACTCTCTCAATCACTTGACGAAAATTAATTTTTTCGTCAAGACGACGCATATCAACGTAGTTGCGCCGAACATTTTGGTCCTTCGAGCCGGATCCGCGGCCGACCGGAAAGTCAGTGTAACAACTACTGGACATCCACACGACGAAATCGACCATGGCAACCACCGATCTCTCCACTCTGCGCCGCCGGCGAGGCAGTCTGCAAGGACAGATCAACGTCTTCGCCAAGGTGGTGAAAGACTACGATCAGGAAACCAGCATGGATAGGCAAATTCTCCGGGTTCGTTTGAACGCCATCAACGAAACGTGGAAACGTTTCGATGAAGTCCAAAGCGAATTGGAAGTACTCAACGAGGAGGAAGAGCCGAGACGTTTCGAAGTAGAAAACATATACTTCGAGGCGGTGGCAAGGGCCACAACACTTCTGGAACCAACAACCGTGACGAACACGGATAGGCCACTGTCGACACAGTCGCCTCTTCTGTCGGCATCAGGCACCATTCCCGTCAAGCTGCCGGAAATCAAATTGCCTACCTTCGATGGGGCCATTGAGGATTGGGCGTCGTTTTACGACTCCTTTTCCTCCTTGATAGATAAAAACGAGGAGCTAACGGCAATCCAGAAGTTCCAATACCTTCGCAGCTCACTCTCAGGAAAGGCAGCGAGGTGCCTCAATTCGCTAAGGACAACGGAGGCGAACTACCTTGACGCCATCGAAATCCTACGGCACAAGTTCGAGTGCACTCGAAAGGTCGCCTGGAGACATTGGGATGCCATCCGAGAAATACCGTGCCTAACGAAAGACACGCCGGAAGCCCTGGGACTTCTAGTAGACACCGTAAATCAGCATCTACGGGACCTGAAAAATCTCGGACAACCCATCGCCGCTTGGGACGTCCCAATAACGGTGCTAATCTTAACAAAGATTAATGCCGAGACCATCTGGCAGTGGGAACTGACGCTGAAAGACAACGGGGTGCCAGCATACACCAGCCTCCTGGATTTCCTGGAAAAACGAGCGAACTGCGGAGAGATATCGTCGACAAGTCGAACCCGAGAAGAAGAACCGAAACCTCGGTTCACCAGGGAGACTCCACCAACGCAACAGAAGGGACAGCGTAAAGCCGCAGTCTTCACAACGACGAAGACTACAACTCGCTGCCCAGTGTGCACGGAAAACCATTCCGTAAGGAGCTGCGAAAGGTTTCGCGCTCTAACTCCTGACGAACGGTCATCTGTCGTGAGAAAGCACGGGCTGTGCTTTAACTGCCTCGGTCAAGGGCATGACATCCGCGACTGTCGATCACGTGGGTGTTGGATGTGTAATGGGAGTCACCACACGCTCTTACACCGAGAAGAGCGAGCGGCCAACGATCAAGAGGCGCAAACCAAAACAAGGACTTCGCCGACGCAGCCGTCCACCTCGGCTTGACAACGAAGGAACGAGACCCCAACGGAGACAACAAAACGACGACACACAGCCCTCCTCATCGATCCAGCGACGAGCGATCTCCTCGTCACCGCCCAGGTAGCCGTCCTCGACAAGGATCAACGGACAATTCCTTGTCGGACGCTGCTTGATACCTGCGCAACGGCCAACTTCATGACGGAAAGGATGGCCGACAAACTGCGATTGAAGAGGAAGCGCTGCCACGTCCCGATTGGAGGTCTCAACTCCCTCACGACCGCGGCCAAATCCACGGTCACAACAACGATTAAATCGCACTACACACGGTACAAGCGAACTCTGACCTTCTTCACGATACCAGAGATTTCAGAGTTCATCCCGGATCAGCCATTCGACAGATCACGAATCCATATACCGAAAAACGTGAAGCTGGCAGATCCGAGCTTCCATCGGCCAGCACCGGTGGACATGCTAATTGGCGCGGGAACAGCACTGTCCCTCTTGTGTGTCGGTCAGATCAACCTTTCGCCGCCACAAGGACCGGACCTCTACCTCCAGAAAACACGATTTGGCTGGGTCATAGGGGGAAGCGCATCCACGACACGGACGCCTCAGACGCAGACATGCCATATCAGTCAAGCAACGGAATTTGACATGGCAAAATTCTGGGAGGTCGAAGAAGGTCCAGTCGTCCGAAACCTCACGGAAGAGGAGCAGGCGTGCGAAGGACAGTTTCGAAACAACACCACACGCACCGCCGACGGACGATACACGGTCGCCTTGCCATTCAACGGGAAGGAAGCGAGGCTCGGAGAGTCACGATCCGGTGCGATGAAAAGGCTCACTTCGCTGGAAAGGAAGCTCGATCGGGATCCCATCTTGAAGCAGGAATACTCCGCGGTGATGAAAGAGTACCTGGAACTCGGCCACATGACCCAAGTGCCGAAAAAGGACTTATCCCCGGACGGGTTTTACCTGCCGCACCACGGCGTGCTCAAGGAAGGCAGCGCGACAACAAAGCTGCGGGTGGTCTTCGACGCATCGGCCAAGACCAGCAGCGGAGTTTCCCTGAACGACGTTCTGCGCGTGGGACCTACAGTACAGGAGGACCTTTTATACCTGCTACTACGCTTCCGGTTACATCGATACGTGCTCACGGGTGACATCGAGAAGATGTACCGACAATTTCTCGTACATCCGGAGCACCGGAAGTATCAGCGCGTACTATGGCGAAACGAGAGAGGAGAAGTGGACACATTCGAGATGAACCGAGTAACGTTCGGTCTCTCGGCGGCTCCTTATCTCGCAACGCGCTGTCTACGGCAGCTGGCAGAGGACGAAGGAAGGAACCATCCCCAGGCGGCAGAAGCTTTACGACGAGACTTCTACGTCGACGACCTCCTCACCGGGGCCAACACACGGCACGAGGCCCATACGATTCAAAAGGGGCTCACGCTACTGTTGAAGACGGCCGGTCTCAACATTCGTCAATGGGCCTCAAACGACAAAGAACTGCTGGAGAACATCCCGGAGGCCAGCATCAATAGAAGCCTGCAGCTGGGCGATTCCTCGGAGCTGCGAACGCTCGGAATCGTGTGGGACTCCTACAGCGATCGCATCACTTATCGGGTAAGCACGACAACACCGACTCACGTTTCCAAACGAATCGTGCTTGCAGAGACAGCCAAGATATACGATCCGCTGGGACTCCTCGGTCCAGTCATCATCACGGCCAAAATTATGATGCAACGACTCTGGGCCGCCAAACTCGATTGGGACGAGTCTCTGCCGCAGGATCTGCATACGGAGTGGCTCCAATATTACGAACAACTGCCGCTATTAAACAACGCAACGTTTGCTCGAAGAACCATCGCAGATCCGGAAACCGTGGAGCTACATGGATTCTGCGACGCAAGCGAACGTGCTTATGGAGCGTGCGTCTATCTCCGCAGCAGAGATCATACTGGAAGAGTCTCCGTCGAATTGCTAATCGCTAAATCGCGAGTTGCCCCTCTGAAGCAGATCTCCATACCAAGGCTCGAACTATGCGGGGCTGTGCTACTGGCGAATCTCTGCACCACCGTCCAAGCAGCATTATCACTGAACATTCGTCGGACCTACTACTGGACGGATTCGACGATTGTCCTTCATTGGCTCCGCACCGCGCCACAAACATTGAAGGTCTTCGTGGCGAACCGAGTCGCCGAACTCCAGTCAAAAACCCGGATCGAGGACTGGAGACACGTGAGGACCCATGAGAACCCCGCGGATTTCATTTCCCGCGGTCAAACCCCAGAGGAATTCTTGAAACCATCCATCTGGAAAAACGGACCGAGATGGTTGACAGAAAACATCTCCGACTGGCCAACATGGGAACCGCGTCCGCAGACAATCATTCCGGAGCAACGGAGAATGATTTGCGTCGCAACAACCACCAGCGACAACTTCATGACTCGCTTCTCATCGTTCGAGCGACTACTACGCATAACGGCCCTCTGTCTTCGTTGGAAATGTCGAGGCCAACGTAAGGGTCCGCTTTCCACAGCAGAACTCTCGCAGGCTCGAATCCGCATTATCAGGGTGGTACAGGAAGCAGCCTTTTCCGAGGAACGACGCTGTCTCCAAAGGGACCAGCCTTTACCTTCCAAAAGCAAATTGCTGCGACTACACCCCTTCGTGGACAAGGAAGGACTACTGCGAGTGGGAGGTCGGCTAAAAAACGCCGAAATACCATTTTCTCAGAAGCACCCTCTAATTCTGCCGAAATCGCCTGTTACGGGGCTCATCATCAGAAACGAACACCTCGCTCATCTCCACGCCGGGGTCCAGGCAACACTCTACGCGATCCGTCGAAGGTATTGGCCCATAGATGGCCGCAGCCAGGTCTGGAAGGCGATACGATCCTGCGTGCCGTGCTGCCGGGCAAACCCGACGCCAGTGGATTACACAATGGGAGACCTTCCACGGGCCAGAGTGACTGCAGTCCGTCCCTTTACGAACGTTGGCGTAGACTATTGCGGCCCTTTCTTCGTGAAGGAGAAGAAACACCGTAATAGAGGCAAGGTCAAGGTCTACATCGCCGTGTTCGTATGCCTGGCCGTAAAGGCGGTACATCTGGAGGTCGTGAGCGATTTAACAACCGAAGCATTTCTCGCTGCTCTTCGCCGCTTCGTTTCCCGTCGCGGGTACTGCTCCAATTTGTACTCCGACAACGGTACGAATTTTGTCGGCGCTAACAACGAGCTAAAGGAGCTGCAACGGCTGCTAAAAACGAACGAGCACCACCAGAAGATGCAGCGATTTCTCGCCGAGAAGTCAATTAATTGGCATTTCATTCCGCCACAAACTCCTCACTTCGGAGGATTATGGGAAGCCGCGGTGAAGTCATTTAAGCGACACCTCAGCCGAGTAGCAGGATCAGCGCTGTTCACTTTCGAAGGCCTCAACACCTTGGTCATCGAAATTGAAGCAGTACTGAACTCTCGACCGCTCACTCCCATTTCCTCGGATCCAAACGACCTGCTGGCCCTCACTCCTGGACATTTCCTGGTAGGAGAGTCACTAACGAATTTACCGGAACATGACGTCAGGACCGTACCTACAAACAGGCTGTCAATGTGGCAACACCTACAGAAGGTAAAGCAGGATTTTTGGACGAGATGGCAGCGAGAATACCTGAACGAGCTCACAACCCGGACGAAATGGAGCCAAGGCCAACACAGCATTAAGGAAGGCACCTTGGTCATAATAAGAGAGGACAACCTACCACCATCCCGATGGGCGCTAGGACGAGTAATTAAAGGTCATCCAGGCACAGACGGCATTACAAGAGTTGTCTCCCTAAAGACAGCCACCGGTACCTTAGACCGCAATGTAAAAAAGCTAGTACCGCTACCCGTCCAGGCAGATCTCAACGACGACGAGATGCCTAACGATTAGACTTATAACGATCAATTATGTTAGTATATTAGTTTCGAACGCAAGCCGTTCAAGGCGGGCGGCATGTTACGGCTTACAAGTAACAAACTGGAACATCGACAACCAACCCCGAGCGGTCTCCTTTGCGGACCCCTTGCCGAGGGTCAGGCCGCGCGGTGCGAGGAATTTCCGGTAGTCCCTTCGAGTGCCGGCGCTCGAATCCGGACCCATCGACCTCCGGAAGTTCCTCAGGGTTGCCGGTGTTCCGGACGCCCCCATTGGACGGAGGTATCGATGCCCCCTCCCGAATTTACCCTGCATCGTGATTGGAGGATCAAGTTCGGGTGGGAGGCATCGACACCTAGAACTTAGTATATAAGAACGTAATTTATGCGAATAAATTAGTAGTTCCTGAAAGAAGCCCGCTACACATCACCAACACTCGGACTCCAGTGGAAGATCCAGAATATATCAAAACGTTACACCGAACACTCCGGTCTACTATATATATACAACTCTCTCAATCACTTGACGAAAATTAATTTTTTCGTCAAGACGACGCATATCAACGTAGTTGCGCCGAATAGTGTGGTATCGTTCAAAACAGTCACCTATGTGCAAGGCCGGTTTAGCCGTACAAGTTGCACAATAATACCTCGACTCTCTTCTTCCATGCTTTACTTTTCGATTAGAACACACTAGACAGTCTTTACTCCTTCCTGTATCGTCTCGCCGAATAATATGTAAAAGACCTTTCAGCTGTTGCAGAAGTCGAAGGATTCTTGAAGGAGCTACTGTACAATATGTTTCTGTTGAATCAATATGGAGATATTCTAACTTATCCTAACTTATATATTAGTTGATCAGAGGGTCGGTACATTACAATATGTAGACCCAGATAAGGAAAGAACAGCAAACGCTAGTTTCTTCAGTTGATAATGAATCAGGAATACTATTGCAAGTGTTAAAGATCAACGTGTCTTCCCTCTCCAGATCTTTCAAAGCAGACCACTTGTGCTGTAAACTTTATTCATATTTATTTTTCTCCAACAGCTCGAAATCGGCACAAAGACGCTCGAATTGTGAGCTCCACAATTCTTTATTTTCTAAATCAAGCAACTGCATTTCAAAGCTGCCAATATCAATATTAAAGGGCAAAAAATTTATTTGTTACCGTGGCATTCAGAGGTTTTTTAACAAAGGCTAACGTCGATTTACTGTTTCTAAAAATGTGCCCCTTTTCTGTAGGCTTGCGTTTCAAAAACGTTTATTCGTCTCTTACAAGACAAGTTAATAAATAATATTCCGCGTCTGCACTAAATATTTCGTGGAAGACCCGCAGCCAAGGAGTCAAAAAGCCGCATGCGGCTCGCGAGCCGCGGTTTGTCGACCACTGGCCTAGACGGCCGTGGCGGCAACAATGTATTCTTTGATGCGAGAAGGCCTTGCGTTCTGCTGTCGCGGAGTTTTTTTGACTACTTGTGCTAGAAATTAATTTACAATTGCGTGTGCCAGAACGCAACACTATATTTCGCCGTAGGGCGTCACGTAGTAGTCCAATTCGACTAAAACCATCGCCAGAAGCCCAAAAACATTAAAATCTATTAATGGTATTTAACCCTTTGCAGACGGCTGTCTGCGGACAGCAGCCCAAGCATTTTTACCGTTCTGGAAGCGTGTCTGCGGACAGAAGCCCAAGCAAATAGCAATTTCGTCATGATGATAATGATAGCTGCAGGGACTGCATTGTGTGCCCAAATATGAAAATAAAAGGAGGAAAGAAACAAACACGTTTCTACTGTGACACATGTCCGAAAAAAACATTTATGTGTATAGGCAACTGTTTTCAGAAATATCACACTCTAGAAAATTTCAATTGTATATTTTAAAATCCGACATGTAAATCATTTAGCAAACATTTGTTTATATAGTACGAAATGTATAATTGTTGCAAACGAATCTTCATGCGTATACTAATTTCCCACGAAATGCTCCCAAGCCTCCCCGTCCAGGCGGACACTCGCGCGTCAGAGTGTCCCGTCCGCAAAGGGTTAATTTAAGACATATCTGAGTATACTTTTTTACTAATAATACTTTTATTTTGCGCTACACGCAACATGATGCGATCTGAAACTGTTCTTCGGCAAATAACCTTAGTCGACGTGCCACGCATGGCTTTCCAGCGCGAGTGGTTGGATACGAATGTCGCTCCTATACGCCAACACGCTCGTGACAATAGGTTCGCGCCTAGCAAGTGAAAGGCAAAGCCATCAGCGAGCTCTCGAGTGCACGGGAAGGAGTAGCAGGTGGAGCCCTTCCAATGCCTTTTATATGCGGTGATCTTATTAGATCACCGGCTTGCCTGACCTACATTACAGTATGGTAAATTTGGAAGCAAAAAGTTTATTGCTTTAACTGAAACAAAAAAATATTCATAATTATGAAACTATTCATTTTTCGACCCATGTATATTAGGCCTTTTTTTATGTTTCACAATGCGCCCTTGACACTTATGCTCTACTTCTCTAACCACTCCATGCACTACTTAAAAATGATATTTTTCAACTTTGTATTGACGAATATATGAAAATATTTATTTTGCAGGATGCACTTTACTTGTTTTCACAAATTGTACTTGGTGTACACCATATACATTACAAGAATATTCTTCATCGAGATTTGAAACCAGAAAATATCATGCTAACTGGTCATAACGGAGATATCGTAAAAATTGGAGACTTCGGTGTTGCAGAAACTTATGGAAAGTAAGATTTACATTTATAAACGCTAGCAATATAGGTAGTATGCATCATGATTTTCCTTGTTATATTATACCTACGAGTATAATGTAGATCAATTTGAAGAAAGTTCTCTTGTTTTGTGAAACATTAAGGGAATAAAATTACTCCACTGTGAAAATTTCCTCGGCCAATTTGCATTTGAAAGATTGCATTTGAGAATTGAAAAACTTTCGAAGTTTCTGAGATGTGGCTTCGGTAGGTATATGCGGGTACCCGATATGTCGGGCTCGAGTCGGGTCGGAAAAAGTCAACCAGGTACCGGACACATACGGACGCTCGGGAACATGGGCCGCACAAGCTAGACCGGGTCGGTCTAACCAGAAACATTCGTGCTACGCAACCGTCCGTATGTGTCGGGTACCTGCCTGAAGCCGACTGATTTCTTGCGGTCCGACCCGATTGGTCCGGTACGTGACACATTCGGCAGCCCGCAGATCACTAGTCTTTGAATATTGCTGCACGTTGATACGGAACATTGCTTAGCTAATGGTTTCAGTTGATCAGCTGAGCATATAAATAGGAGTAGTGCTAATGGGACACTTCAGTATCAGTTCATCTCGATGAAGCTAGCTCCAATGCTGGCGAAACGTCGGAAGTTTTCCAATTCTCAATGCGGGTTAAACCCGGAAAGGGTCTAGCTGAATAAGGACGGAAAAAGTGCCTCCAAAGTAAATTAATCTTGGGGCATACCATTGGACAGGTCTTTTAAAAAAAACTCTTCCTGCAAAGTATGAATTTGCTACTCCTGCCGTAGAGGTAGTTACAGGGTGAAACATATTTTACAGTTTTTGCCCGATTTCTCTTGTTTGGCTTCAAAGAAAATTCTGAGAAAAATCACAGGTATTATATCCAATGGTGTGCATACTTTTGAATTTTTTCCGATTTTTTGGTTGATAAACCAATTTTTAAGAAATTAAAAAAGTTTTAAAACATTAATTTCTTATTGAAAATATGAAATGACCACTTTTACATTTTTAGTTCGCATTACAAGTTCGCGGCAGAACACGTGTCTAAAAGAATACGTGTCTTTATGAAACTGTTCCGATTATCCCGTACCTTTATGTTTGCTGTCGGCATTAATTCGTCAGATGCTGCGTCTGCAGTCAATGACGTGCATCCGGTCCTCTGCTGGGGTAATCGTCATTGATCTGACTGTTCTGGCTGCCTCCCTGTCTCTTCATGATGTATGAGCGTGTGGTGTCGTTTGTTACACACTCTGCATGCAAAGGATCTGCAATATTGCACTGACAATGAGTGTCCCTTTCGCAGGCAGTTAGTGCACAAGCCTCGATCACGCACTGCTGTTAATCTTTCTGGTACGGATGCTGCGGCAAGAAGTTCACATCGATAGATCGAGTGTGTCTTGTCGTCGCAGAATTCACAATCTTGTATCGTAGATGCTATTGTGACGAAAGTGTTGATGGGTGGCTTCTGCTGCTTTCCTGCATAACTGCGTGTCTGTGTCCTGAATGGGGTTGTTTCCTTGATTGTCTTCGGTTTTTTAGATGAATTCGCTCCTTCCAAACAGTGCGCTTGATCCGTGACAAAGCGGAGTAAGTCGGTCAATTTGGGCATCTTCTATGGTCCAGTTTGGGTAGCACGATAGTGACTTCAACGAACGCATGTGTTGCTGTACGTGATTCGAGAGTTTGCTCAGTGTCGCTGGTTCCTTTCGATCTGTTTCCGATGGTTCGAGGATGAGCTTTACATGACGCATGACGATGATCCCTTCGTTTGCATAATTATGCACCAGTATCTCCCACGCTCCGGTATAATTTGCCTCGATGGTTTGGAGAGACTCAATGACCTCTAAAGCTTCTCCTGATAGGGCAGATCTCAAATAACTTAATTTTTCGGTATTCGAAATGTTCTCCTGGTTACCGACCATGAACATAAATCTGTCCCTGAACAACAGCCAGTGCTCAAGTTTCCCGTCGAATCTAGGCAGTTCGGCCTTCGGAAGCTTGACCAAATTGACAGCTTGAGAGGTCGGCGTTGAGCAGGGCCCTTGTGCGTTTGCTGATTCTTGTAGTCTTTCACCGGCAAGAAAGGTATTGACCCGGCAGACTACAGTAACGTACCTTTCGTCCATCACTGTTCGCTCTTCGTCTAGTTCGTCGTCGTTCCAAAGGGCCTCCAATTCTGCTTGTATGTCGTCAAAGAGAGCGAAGCTCTCTCTGAGACGACCGAATTTTGCTCCTAACAGCATCGGGTCTGGTTTGCTTGCATACAGTTCCAGATAATTTTCCATCATTGTTGTAGGAACGGAATTTTTCCTACGCTCAAATAGTATTAATTTTGGAATTAGTGAGTGTGGATGGATTGTAAATAAGCGAGAGTGGATGTTTGAAGTACGTGATTTGGAAGGCGACGGATGTCAGGGCTAGCATGAATGTTTAGTCTGTAGAGAAAGAGAAAATGAGTGAGTGCAACAGAGAACGCATGCTGTGAGAAAGACGAAGAATGCATGCTGTGAGAAAGAGGATCGAGGGTGGATGCGAGCGAGGATTTTTGGGAAGAGTCAGTTGTTGAGTTGAGTTCATAGAGTCAAGTTGAGTGGAGATATACAGAGTGGAGATTTAGAGCGTTAGAGTTATTTTAGTATTGTTTAGAGTATTGTATTTTCATATATTTAATAAAGTTAATCATTTGTTTTTAATTACACGCGTTCAGTTTAGTTTCTAGGCTACGTTATTGTTAATTAGTTCTAAGGGAATCTGTTCCGTTTATTCAAAGACGAGCGTCGATATTCTTTGATTGCTCGTCTAAGATTAAACCAGAATAGGACCCTATATTGTTAGTTGACTCTTGATGCCGCTACGCTTCTGGGCGAGGAACTTGATAGGTTGTAATTCTGATGCCATTGTTCAATCGTTCACTCGAAAGATGCACTCGACACTGGTTGTATGTTTTAATATCCGGCTCGAAGGACCAATTTAATGTACCGTGAATCTAACGATATTTCCGGCACGTCGCTGTTTAAATTAATAAGCCGAGACTGATTTTAACAGTTTATTTTGAAATAATAATAATGGAACAAATAGGGTGCGTAAAATAAGAAATACAAACAACGATAACAAATAACACTTAGAACTAATCAAAAATTGTGATTGATGAGTTTGAATTGAAGATTGAAGTTAAGCTTATGATGCTTCGAAGTTTGGTTTGAAACTGACTCTTCGAAAAAATGAAGGAGTCCCTTGCGAGTAACCATCCCCTCCACTGACCGGTAACGCCCTCAAGAATAACATTCACGCGCCATCGAAAGTGGTGTGGTGTCTATGTAAATTTAATAATAATGTGCTAGGGAATTCCGAAAGCGCGCGAAGAATTTGGCGGGATTGCTCGGCGTTTCCTTGGATCGGTGGAGGGGGCGGCGGTCCGGGCCCCGGGTGGCACGGGTCAGGTCAATCCATGTCGGAGGGTTTACGCGCGCGTGTAAGACGGCAGGGTGAATCGTCAGCGCAGGTGAAGGTTTATGATACGCCTATTTCTATTGAGGAAGAGAGAAGTGAGAGTGCAAACTTAATCTTAAAACCTTCACTCCCCTCGATGGTTAGAGACCTGGGGAACACATGTTGATGTTAATTTAGATTTCCTCAAAAATAGCTAAGCCGCTCGTACCTTAAACCTATTATTTACGCGGGACCGGACAGCTGCATGCCAGGGAAGTGATTTTGAACTATTGTAACGAAAAATTGCAAAGAAAGATTGAGCATAGAGTGAAAGTAATGAAAATTAACGGGATCTGTGACCCTGTCAGCCTTGAATTCTAAGGTTTCCTGGACATGCATTGTTTGTTTTTAGTAGACAGATTCCACGAAATAATTTAACTCCTGCGCTCGACCCCTTACGGGAACGGTAATTAATTGTTGAATGAAATTGAACACAGAACGCAAGGCTTTCTTGCGTCAAAGAATATATTATTGCCGTCGCGGCCGTCTTGGCGATACATTTTACAATCTTGCCTCGTTTCTACTTTTAATGCGATTTTTCACCAACGATTAAGCAGAAAAGGACATTGATACAGAGGATACCACAGCAAAAAAACGCATTGGCAATAGTACCCCATGGGTGATGTGGAAACCTATTAAAACTTTGCTGGCGAGAGACTAGGCACGATTGTAAAATGTATCCCCAAGACGGCCGCGGCAGCAACAATATATTTTTTGAAGCGGGAAGGCCTTGCGGTCTGCTGTCACGGAGTTTTTTAACTATTTTGGCTGGAAGTTAATTTACTAATGCGCGTGCTAGAACGTAACACTATATTTTGCCGTAAGCCGTCACGTAGTAACCGAAGTCGACCAAAACCATCGCCAGAAGTCCAAAAACATTAAAATCTATGAATCGTATTTGATTTAAGACATATCTGAGCATACTTTTTTACTAATTGCCTACTCTAAATCTCTTAACCGTTTTTGTGCCAGGGTTTTTTAAGAATCCATGTCGGATTGTGCCATGCAGCGCGATAGCGCTTCGTTCATTTATTTGCAAGAAATGCCGATTGACGCAATTTTTTCGTATAGAAGTAAATTCAATAAAAACAGTTAATTCATGTCGGTGGTTTACGATTATTTGAAAGAAAATAGCAATTACGAACCAAGCGCGTTGCGAATTCACGGTCGTGACCAAACATCGCGACACAGTTCACCACAGTACGCGAACAGCGCGATCGCGCTGCGTGGCACTAAAACGGTTAAACCAATTGCGAACGGTCGTAATAGTCGTAGCACCACTCCCGCAAAACGGTACAAATCTCATCGGCAGTATTCTTTGCACTTTTCCCTTTTTTAAAGCAATGAAGCATAACATGCCGCAAATGCTTCCTTTGGCTATCCATATTGAACGGTGTAAAAAAAAGTCTTAAAAGAGACTGTGTCGCCAACGAAACATACTTGAAAAGCGCTCTGGAACAATTGAAACTGATGGCATAGACGGCTAATAGATAAGCTTGAATGTTTATATAAAATAGCCAGTTAAAGTCATTCCTAGCGTGGTGCGAAAGAAATTTATGGGACACCCCAATATATATATATCTTGGTGTTAGTTCAAAGTCACAAGAGGGTTAATTACCCGCAAAACAATATACCTGTGATTTGTATCTATCACCATAACGCATTACATGTTTTTAGGTTACTCAGTATGTCTGGTCTGTGTCGTGCTGGATCGTTGTATTACATGGCACCAGAAATGGTAGTTGGATATCCTTATGATTTTAAGTGCGATGTATGGAGCATGGGAGTTGTTCTATACGAAATGGTTACTAATGACGTTCCATTTCCAACCAGGGTAAATATGTATATACTTTATTATTTACGGAAATGTATGTGGTCGGTACTTTCTTTCTGGAGGAAATTTTTTGAAAAAATCATTCGTTATTGCTTAGGAAAAAGTCTCTTTTATGCAACTTTGATATTACAAGGTATTTCTTATATATTATATTATAAAAAATAACTTGTAACTTTATTCAAACTCAAACTCTGAAACGCAAAACAAAGTTGACACCGAGGATTCTTTGTAAATGTTGACAAATAATTTTTCCATAAACTGGTTCAATTATATGTTGTAATGCACACGCAAAGAGCGAGTGATTAGCAGTAAAGTTGCCTATGTTTGAGAACTTTTTCGTGGATTTGATTTCTTGATTGGATTTACGCCGTGACGCGACCCAGGTTCTAGTTTGACTTGATGTGTATTAATTCCTGAAGTTCGGGCAATAAGTACAGCTTTTAAAGCAACCTTAGGGAAAGGGGTGGGAGGTAGTGACTACACAGGAGAGTCGAAGGGTCAGAATAAGAATTTTATAATTGCAATTTTGGGAACCTTATACATAAATAGAAGATAGAAGAACAATTTAAGTAAATTCGTCTAAATTAGATTTAGAAATCGATAAAGAATAAATAAAATACTATCAATAGTAAGGAAATAAAAAATATATCACTTTCAGAAACTAAAAATTTCTGTAAAAGCATTGCTTTCTTAACCAATTGATATCGAAAATATGATTTGAAAGAAACTTTTCTTAGTGTTACTTTTATTTATACTTATTGCTAGCCTTTATGATCTATTTCATTATGGCAATTTTTTCTGTATATTAACCCTCATTGCCAAGCTCTAGGGTCCCTGTAGACCTCTAGGACTCGCCTGTTTGTTGTTGACGAAATAGAGAATTAAGACCGAAATTAAATTTTGAACATAGCTTGTTTCTTCATAATTATCATTTATTAATTACGTTGTGAAAACCTAAGTCAGTCCTTTTATTGATCATTCATATTTTCGAACTTCATCATTTTCAGAATTTAGAAGACTTAATAAATTTAATCTGCAATGAAAAGCCAAAACCTTTCCGTCGAAATGCGTCGGCACCGGTTATTAGTTTAGTATCGAAAATGCTCAGGAAGGAGGCAGGGCAACGTCCAAGTACCAACCAACTACTTCTTTGCCCTTATCTTGTACCATATGTAGTGCGAATACATTTAAATTTGGGTCAGACTCCGTGTATATTCCATTCAAAACGAAGAAATTTCAGTTCAAAAATATTTCGAAACTATCTGAAACCTTGCGAAACTGGTAATAATATTCAAATATAGCATTGTACATTCGAAATTTGTATCAAGCGTAAAATCCCAAGAATACCGAGCACATCTTTAACCACATATTCTTTAGCACGGAGTCAGCGTGCTGCAGTGGTGATCATCCCTGCTAAATTCTATGTAATTCTTTGTTGGTTTTGAACGATAATATACCGGAGTCTTCGACTATATTTGATATTAATGTTCCAACATAAGATAGGAAAAATACTGTTGAATATGCAACTACTTTTTTCTGGCATTCCTACTTTGCAGTAATGTAGTTTTAATAGAAAATAGTTATTTCAATATTAAACCTGAAACCAGCGAAGTAGCTCTGGCATTCAACATGTTAATCTTTTTTAGATTTATATTATTTCTCATTTCTATGGAAATGTTTACTTTCTGCTTATAAATAATCCATGTCGTATCGGTTCTCTTAACACTTTACCGGCCGGTAGCCTATTAATAGGCTTTTTGCCACCAACCCTTAGACTTTTAGTTTATTAATCGGTTTCCACGGCAATTACTAATTTGTTATTTATTATTCTAGTGGAACTGTGTTAAGGAGTCGATGAGAAGCATTTGTAATTTTCAAAGACATTGTAATTTTTTTAGGCAATCTAAGCCGAAACAAATCCTTTAAACTGGGTAGAATGCTCAAACGATAGCGGTCGGTAAAGTGTTAACATATGTATTTTAAAGAACAGAAAATTTATTATTTTAACGATTTTAGTGTCTTCTGACTTGGAAAATGTAACATATACTTTTAAAACGTATAGCTTTTAAAAAGGCGATATTGAAAAGTTCTTTTCTTAGAATAAGTTTTATCATATGACATATGCAAATAATTCGCTATTTTACATCAGATTAGTAATGATAGTACGTTGCTGTATAACTAAGTTTTTATTGTAAAAAAAAACAATTAAGAAAGAAAAGTACTATTACGAGAAAGATTATACATATCTACTTCACTATTTTTGTACATAATTACTTTGATTTTGTTATATACGTTTTATACTGCGGAATAAGCTTTTATACACGTCCCATAAAAATCTTCCGCCCAAGAAGGATGATTTTCTCGAATTTTCGTAGTATTACATATAACCTATCATATTAAAAAATCAAATTGGCTGACCCTCGAAACTAGCAGGACTATCATTTTTTTGTAGCCACCATGCATCGCTATCACAGGCTCGTGATAGCCAAAACATAAAATGAACTGGAGATACAAAAAACATTATTTGTGATAGTTACTTTTCATCAGGACTCGATTATTATTTTTAGAACTTGACGCCTATAAAAAATAACAGAAAAAGAGATATGCAAATAAGAGAACACATAACGACGTTGAAAATTTATATTTTGTGAAAATGGAGTTAAACTGTTAAATTGTTGTATTTTGTATAATGTTTTACTTTTTATGTATAAGAAATAATATTTGCAAAAATTGTTATGCAATTTCATAAAAGTGGTTGCAACTTACGAGTCAGAGTTACGACATATTAGTTTTAAGATAAATATTAACTATTATGACATCAAAGTGATACATAAGTGACAGACACTTCTGAAAACGTACATTTTTTTAGCCGAAATTGTGAATAGCGATTATCTGTAGTGTGAAGCGCCCAAAAATAAAGTTTATGGAAATAAATCAATAACTCACTGAAGCTACTAAAATTAGCAGCAGCGTCGACAAAATTTTGTTCGTACTTTCTGAACTTTAATCTTATAAAATTTCATTTATGGAAAAAGACAGGGAAACAATTAAGAAGTAAAGTATGTATGTATACCGTAAGATGAGCAGCGACAGATATGTGCATGCATGGGACGGGTAGTGGTAGTGTGCAGTTTTTTTTTATTTCATTTACCTTTGACTGTGTCGGGACGGTTGAGGTGATGGTAATTATTTAATAAAATAAAGTTACCGTGAACACTTAATCTTTTTATTCTTTAGGCGAATGACTAGTAGTGGTCTGAAGCGCAGTTCAAAATACAATAATTGAACTTCGCGCTGACTTAGCTCGAAGGAGCCGCGCCCCCGCAGACCGGTGAATTTCCGCGGCCGCTTAAGCCAATCGGAAGACGAGAAATTCACCGACTGCGCCCTCTTTTCCTTGCGCCCTTGGCGCGCTTTTTAGGGAAAAGAGGGAAAGGTTTTGGCGGCAAGTTTTCGCTGGCAAGGGTTCGGTCACGTACGCATTTCCGTCGCGCCCCCGCTTCGTCTTGTGCGGCCCAAGGTTGGCATTGGGCCTGCACTCGAGGGGCCAACGGAAACGCGTAATTTATGGCACTCGCAAGAGCTATTGAGACTGTCGAAGAAACTGTACGAAGCGATTCTAGCAAATATACACAAAAGGCAGTTCTCTCAAAAATAGCTGTGTCGCTGCAAATGACATAAACCAGACAAACCGTTTGCATGAGAGCGGAAAGGCCCTCAATGTAGGTGGTCGCTACATAAGTAACGTTTAATTTTCGCCCGCTTCGTAAAGGGCGTATGAAAATTTGTTGCCATGATGTTCCAGGCGTTGTTTTATACCTATGGATTGGTGGACATTTGCAAAAAAGCTGCCGCAAAATTTGCAAATGTCTTATAAATTAAGGTCACATTATTTTATTAGCTCACAGAATTCGTCTCATCCCGTAGGTAAAATATGTGAAAGAAAATATGGGTCAGAAATGAATTGTTCTTGTGCAAATTAATGTTAAAATTGAAGTTTCTTGATAGACACATACGGAAGAGAAGCACCCGAATTATCCTTATTGTCCGAAGTGAGTCATTTACTATTTCAGAAACCTAATTACCGCGGCTCACTGTACGGGCTTTGAATATGGACGGAGGGGCCATACAGGCAATACTTTTGAGGCTTTCGCGGCCAAATTGGTAATCAAATGATTTGTCTTCCGGGTTGGAGCCGCGTTGGAGATTGGAGTGAATCCGACGTTTCGCCAACATTGCAGTTGGCTTCATCAGGGTTTCGTAGTGTTACGTCCCGGCGACAGAAATGAACGAAAGGTGGCTTTATTGTAACCGAATGCCCAAGATTTGCCTTGACGGGATAAAATCAGTAATTTGCCGTCCCACCTGGATGGTTTTTGGCTGGGACCCGATACTTTAAAAAGGTTACCCTTGACAAGAGAGAGAGACTCTGGCACTAGGAGTACTATGAGAGGCGCACTTGACTCACTGATGCGGCTTTATACAATATGTTGATGTCAGCTGGGCATCAGCTGTTTGCGTCGGCTGCTGTTGGCGGTCGGTGATGAGTCAGTTTGCGGCGTCCGGCCTCTGATCAGCTGGGGAGTCGGCAGCACGTACGCGGCCTGGCTTAGCGTACGACAGTGGTGCAGGTTAGTGTTGAAGGTGTCGCCTTACTCGAGCGTGATTATTTCAATCTCCTGACTGAAATGATAGCGGCGCTCTGAAACTCCGGCGTCGAGTGGAGGTGTGACGAGGACAGAGGAGAACTCCGTGGGTATTCCCATCCGCTGGCGTTTGGTTTGGATTTCTTGAATCCGCGGAATTACGCAGTTCGACACTATGTTACTCTCGACTGGTTGAGCGCCGTGCTCTTGTATTAACACTTCGCGACGACGTTTTCTATATCGCGCGGCGCGAGGGTCACTTCCTTGAATATTACGAGGAGGAAGATCGGAGAACTCGTAAGTGATCGGTGAAATTATCCACGGTAGATCAAGATCAACGTCCGTAAGTTCGGGAATAAAAGGAATAGATTTTATAAATTGGATATTAGAATTTGCAGGAACGTCAGAGATGTTTTTAGGTAAAGGGTGTGGAGTCAAAGAGTGATCTATGACGGGAGAGTCGTTTTTAGCGTCTGATCCTAAGAGGTCGTTATTATAAGCGTTAGCGACGTTCGATTTATAAAGAGCTCTTAGGAGTCGGTGAAGTTGTTGGCGTCTGCCAGCTCTACGTACTCGGCGTGGCATAGAAGAAAACGATGTGAGATGGATTATTTGTAAAGGGTTGAAATACCTTAGATTGATCTGCGTATCCGTATGCAGATAGAACCCGCACCCCCAGAGAAAGATCGTTCTAAGGGGGTTTAGAATGAATTCAAAGTGGTAGGAATCTCCATATGCAGGCCTAGCCCGCACCGCCAGAGATTTGAGGTGAAAGGAGGTTTAACTAAAAATCCACGCCTTGTATGTTAGGGCCGAGATTGCCGTTGGAAATGAGAAGGAGTCACTAAAGACAAAGATATTGATAAAATAAAAAATACTATATTCAACACTTAATCACTACAAAATCAATTAAAGAACTAGAAATAAAATGTACTAAACACTAAAGAATATTGAAAAACGTTTTAATCTCTTAAAACGAGAACTAGTAATGAATTTGGAAATAGGACTTCCTCGCTCGGAGAGATTTAGGAATTTGACCGCTCGTGACGGAGTCGGACAGAGATTTGGCTTAGAGCTGTCGGAAGTAGAAATCGGAACTCAGCCATTCGTAACTGATTGGTTTTTGAATACTAAACTGTTCTTAACTGACTGACTTTGGAATACTAAGCTCTTCTTAACTGACTGACTTTTGAATACTAAAAAGCTCTTGCCCACTGTCCAGTTGAGCCTTATATAGGAGGTTGGAACAAAGGAATAAGGGTAGGCTGAGTGGGAGTAAGAGTGACGTATTAGGGATACTCTGAAATGACGTTTGTTTAGTCTAACCAAAAAGTCGGGGAATTGCTGTGATAAGGAATTGGCGTGTGTCGCCTTGCGAGAATGAATCGAAGTCTTATGATGACATTTCCTGACGCTTTGGTTAGATAATTACTTATTCTAAAGAAAAAGAAAAGAAAAGAAAAAATAAAAATATAGGGAATAATACTTTTGAGGCTTTCGCGGCCAAATTGGTAATCATTTGACTTGGCTTCCGGGTTGGAGCTGCGTTGAGAGTTGAAATGGATCCGACGTTTCGCCAACATTGCAGTAGGCTTTATCAGGGTTTCGTAGGAACTCCGATACTGACGCGAGTATCAGAGAGGGCTCTAACTTATACCTTTGCTCACCTATGCGGAACGGTGAGCACGCCAAAAGTTTTTAATTGGACAGCTGTACAATTAAAAAACTGGGAGGAGGCTGTTCCGGATCCAGTTGAGATTGAGGTCTTCGTCCCGATTGATGTTGTTCGGGTATTTCCGAATTTCCAAGGCTTCTCGGTATTTTCTGGGAAAATATGCATTTTCCCTTGCCAAGATTTTGGTGTCATGGAAAAGGATCTGGTGGCCTGTCTCAATTTGATGTTCAGCTACTGCTGATTGTACAGAGCTTAATCTGGAGCATCTCTCATGTTCCTTCAGGCGAGTACTGACTTTCCTCCCAGTTTCACCTATGTATACCTTTCCGTATGAGCAGGGTATATTGTATATGCCGGGACAGCTTAAGACAGGGCTAGGGTCCTTGGCGGAGGTCAGAATGTGATTCACCTTTTGAGCCGGTTGGAAATAGGTTTTTATGTTGTATTTCCTGAGGATCTGCGAAATCCTGTCAGTGGTGCCTTGTAAGCAAGGTGGAAAAGCTAGGGATGTAGGAGAAGGGGAAGGTTCCTTGGATTGAAGGGGTCTATGGTTGTCTGTTAATTTATGAATTGTGCGCTTGATCTGGTATGGACTGTAGCCATTGTTAATTAGGGGAGTCTTGACATGTTGGAGCTCTTCTTCAACTGCGGAGGGTTGTGATATGGCAATTGCTCTGGTGATCAGCGAAGAAATGACAGAGGATTTTTGGGATGGATGATGATGGGAGGACGCCTGAAGGTACCTGTTGGTATGTGTGAGCTTGCGGTAAACCTTGTGTCCTAAGGTGCCATCCGGATTTCTGGAGACTAGGACGTCAAGAAAAGGGATCTGTTTCTGATTTTCAATTTCTACTGTGAACTTGATGTTGGGGTATATGGAGTTCAGGTATGCCAGAAAGGAATGTATGGTTTCTTTCTCATGGCTCCATACTACAAAAGTGTCATCTGCGTAGCGAAACCAGATCGTTGGCTTAAGAGCAGCATCTTTAAGTATTATGGTTTCCAAGTGTTCCTTAAAGATGTCAGCCACTACTGGTGAGATGGGAGAGCCCATGGGTGCTCCTGTCTCCTGCTTGTAGAATTCCCCTTAGTAGGAGAAGTAGGTGGGGGTGAGTCAGTGTTCTATGAGAGGGATTCGGTTTGGAGGGACTAGGTTGGTTTTTCATATGATGTTGAGGTTTTCAGGGATAGGTTTGCTGATGAACAGAGATTCAATGTCAAAGCTGACAAGAATGTCCTGGAGTTGAATTGTGAGGCTCCTGATTTTATTGACAAATTCCGACGAGTTTTTGATCTGGTGTTCATTTGAAATAGTAAATAAAACTTCTTTTATTATTCAATCAATGTTCCCCACAGGGGACAATGCCCCTGGGGGTAATACATTTTAGGACCCGCAGTGAATTGCGTGTATAAATTTTTATATATAATAATTGTCACCCGGGTAACTGCCCTGGGTGACCGCAGATCATATATCTGTTTTCACGATATGATTGTTCGCGTGGTGCTGGCTGGTTTACGCATATATTACCAGTAAGTAAATAAATATAAATAAATAAATAAATAGAGTGTATAGATAAAATAAAATAATGGGCAACAGCGTTATAATATCACCACAGCCACCATCGCGTAACATAGATATAAAATAACTTTCTATAAATAATAAAATAACACACACACACACATATATATATATAACGACGAGCTACCGAATTAAGACATGTAAGTAAATAAACAAATAAATAAATAAATACGTACATAGATAGTTGGAGTACGGTATACACACATAACGTGGAATAAAATAAAATAAAATGGAGTAACGTATAAAATGATTAAAATGTGTGTATATGAGTTTTCAATGCTCATCCATAGAATAAAATGTATATAAAATGCGATGTATATATAAAAACAATACTGGTATGGGCAATAGCCCTGCGACTTTCATACTACCCGCCAGTGTATCTCAACGAAAGGGTGGTCTCGCAGGACCGTATATTTACACTGGCGGGCCCCATTCACCATCGCATGCATTCTCGGGGCGAGTTCCCGAATTCTCCCTCATGTCGTCTGAGGCTTCGGTGTGCATATTGCAGGTCCCTGGGCTTGCAGTCGGCTCGCCAGCAGCACCCCCCGAGGGGGGAAGCCGATACTGGCGTACACCCGACACATGCTCCACGTAAATGTCCCTTGACCAGCGGATGGTGTCAGAGACCATGAGACGGCGCATCATTGCTGCATATCGCTCGCTAATGCGAAGCAGCTTCAGCACCGGCTCATTCCTCGGACACCACGAGCCGAAGGCTCCGACGAGGAACGCATCCACCATGACCCTTTTTTTTTTTTTTTTTTTTTTTTTAAAGAGGAGGGAAATGCATTTACGCACACCCCGACAACAAGTTTCCGGGTAGTGTGGGACTCACCGGGAGTTTGACCTCCCGGAATACCCACTAAAACCCCTCCTCTTATCCTGTCCTCTGCTCATAGACTCCGAGTGGCACACTATTGTTTTACTTCACTCGGCTTCTATTCTATTCTAATCCTTTCATATATGTTCTCCTTTTTCTATTCTACGTTCGTCACATTCTTTCTGTCTCATAATACCTTTGATAAATGTCTGTATCAATACCCAATTCCTTTCTCCTTCCAGCATCATTCTCACTAATCTTTCTGGCGTGAAATCTATCTCCTCTTCTATTCTGTCCTTTATCTTTTCTCTCTCTATCGTCCACCTTTCGCATTGCTTAAGTATGTGTTCTGGAGTGTCCGGCACTCCACACCCATACCAGCAATTGTCATCTTCTGTTTTTCCAATCCTGTGCCTGTAGGTGTTGTAGCACCCATTTCCAGTCATCATTTGCGTTAGATAATAGTCAAGCTCTCCAAACTTTCGTTCTTTCCAGGTTCTAACATCATCTATCCATCTATATGTCCATGTATTGTTGTCCGTTTTCCATTCCTCTTGCCACATTTCCCAGAATTTCTTCTCTGCTTCCTCCTCTACTTTTTTCATTCTTCCTGTTTTTTCCTCTTCCGATAGGTATTTATTTTCCTTAATTCTAGTTTTCTTATAATAAATTTCTTTTCTTAATCCTATTTTCATTTGTATCGGTAAGTTTCCCGTTATGGCGCACAATCTTCTGATCGAAACGTTTCTGTATGACCTAGCCAGTCTACTCAATCCTATCCTTTGTGCTCTCTTTAACTTTTTTAGGTTCTTTCCATAACTTATTCCCTCTTCCCATATGGGCGCCCCATATAGCACGATTGACTCCCAAATTCGGTAGTATAATAATCTTCCCACATTATTAACTCCTCCAACATTGCTCATAATTCTACTTATTATATTTATCATTTTCATATTTTTACCCGTTACATATTCAAGGTGTTCATAGGCTTTCATGCCCTTCTCAAAAATCACACCTAAATATTTTGTATTATTCTGAAACTTAAATCTATCTTGTCCTATTTTACAATAATTTATATCTATTCTCTTATTATTCAATGTTATTATCTTTGTCTTTTTAGTTGCTAACATCAATCCTTTTTTCTGCAGTATATTACTTATCTCGCTAATTTCTATGTTAATTTTTTCTTTTATTACCTCTAAATTCGACCCAGTAAAAATTAGTCCAACATCGTCCGCGTAACCTATAATTGTACATTCTTCTAACGTTTTTTTACCTACAACCTCGTCGTAGATGCAATTCCAGAGGAAGGGGCCCAGGATCAATCCTTGAGGCACCCCTCTCTCTACCTTATACACTATTTTTCCTTCTACTCTATCGTATACTATCTTTCTATCATTAAAATAGTCCTTCATGACTACTATTATGTACAATTCATTATTTCTTTTTTCTAAATTACCTATAATTTCCGACCATCTTATCATGTTAAATGCATTCTTCACATCTAACGTCACTAATATACTGTACTTATTTTTTAATTTAGCCATTTCATTTTTCTTCTTTATTACATCCATAGCTCCTATCGTATCCTTGCCTTTGCAAAATCCAAATTGATTACTCGTAAACTCATTTCCCTTATTCCTTTCCATTCTACTTTTCAGAACATGTTCAAATACCTTACCCCATCCACTTATTAAACACAATGGTCTGTATTCCTGTTCATTGTCCATTCTTTTTTTAGGCTTCGGTAACAATATCAACTTTTGTAGTTTCCATTGTTTTGGAAAAAACCCATTTTCCAGACACATTGTTAATAGAGTGGCTATTTTACCTGAACATTTGTCTATTATTCTCTTTATAATTTCGTTCGGAACTTCGTCCAGTCCTGGGGCTTTTTTATTTTTAATCTTTTTTGCCGCCTGCTTCACTTCCTCTACACTAACTTCCTCTATTGTTTCATAGAACCTATTTCTATATTTTTTCTTCATTTTTTCTAAATCCAGGCAATCATCTTTTGGAAAGAGTTTATTAATATTTTCTTTAATTCTATTTTCTGTTAAATTCACTCTATCTTCTTTACCTTTATATTTCTTCATAAGTTCTATATACGGTCTACCCCACACATCTTTGTCTAGTTCTTTTATATAGTTTTTATACGTTTCCTCCTTAGATCTAACTATTTTTATATTTAACTCTTTTCTTTTTTCCAGGTACATTTCTTTTTCTAGGGTCGCATCTTTACCTTTTTTCTTCATTCTCTGATAAATCCTTCTCATATGATTCATATCTTTCCTTATTGCGCTTATTTCGTTATTCCACCAAACTACCGGTTTTTTGTTTCCGTAGTAGCCTTTCCTTCTTACCATAACAATATCACATATTTCTTCGGTAATCTTATCTAATCTGTCTATGTATGTATTTGTTGGCGCTAGTCGTATAATATTATCTCTAGGTAATTTATTAATTTTCTCCTCGCATATATCATTAAATTTAGCTTCATCAAACGAATCTAAATTCCATCCTTTTTTCGGGTTTTTCTTATATCTAAATCCTTTAAATATATGTAATAAATACTTATGGTCAGACGCAGTTTCTAAATTTAGTACTCTACTATCCCTAATTTTGTTACTTAAATTCCTTGAGCAAGCCATGAAGTCTATCTTAGATGTTCTCCCGTTTCTATTAAATGTCTCACCACCTCTTGATATTATCGGGTTTAAATTATATTTATCTAATAACTGTAGTAGTAGTTCACCTCTCTTATCCATTTTTTTACTTCCCCATGCTTTGTTTTTAGCGTTAAAGTCTCCTGCCAAAATCACCTCCTCTTTACAATCCTTCAGATAGAATTCTAACTTGTTCAAGTAATTATTAAAAGCTCTAATACTAATATTCGGCGAGATATAGCATGAAAAAATATCTACATTTTTAACTTTATTTATAACTATACCATCGTCTTGTTTTCTGTTTTCCTTAAAGTCTATCTTATTATTTATATTAGTACACCATATGGCTGCATCATTTTTTGTGTCCTTAACCCATTTATCTGTTCTTCTGTAAGGTTCCGAAATTAATACTAAATCCACTTTAAATTTCTTAGCCGTCATTTCCATCAAATCTACCGCTAACTTACATCTATTAACGTTAATCTGTAAAATCTTAAAACTATCCATAATTGTTGTTGTTATTGTTAATCCTATTACTTAAGCATCTAAAAGTTCCAGGTAAGTGCCCTATTTTATACTCTTCAAATCCCATTCTTTCACATAAATAGCACCTAACCGGTTTTTCACATACAGCCATTTCGTGGCCATGTCCTCCACATTTCCTACATATCTTAATGTTCTTAAACCTACAATTATAACTTAAATGCCCATTTTCGTGACAAACAAAACATCTAGTTATTTTCGGACACTCCCGTATGCGACATATTGCCCATCCTATTTTTATTTTATTCAAATTCTTGAGTCTTCTTCTCCAAAGCATAGGTACAGTTAGGATCACTCTTTTTGTCCCTATTCTGGTCTCTCTAAACACTTTAATTTTTGCGTCCCTTATAAATTCTACCCCCACTTCTTTTTTCAGGTCATCAATAAGTTCATACTGCTCAACATAGGGTTCTATCCCGTCTATTTCCAGATCTATTGTAGGAACTTTCGTTACTACTTCTGCTTTTCCTTCTATCACCTTCGTTATCTGCTCTTTTATTTTATATGTTTCAGCATTCGGTTTCATTTCCATAATAAAGCTACCATTCCTACTTCTCCTTATCATTCTAACGTCCTCTCTGATTCTACCACATTTCTCTCTGACTTCTCGCATCAGTTTCTCCTCTATATCTTTATTATTAGCCTTAATTATTATCGCGTCATTCTTAACATATCCTCCTATATTTTCCTCTCTAAACTTAAATTTCTACTTCCAAATTCCATTTCACCTTCACCACCTATATATGTTTGACCTTGTTCATTACTCACATTTCTCGCGTAGTGTCCCTGGTTCATGCTTCCTCTATTACCGGATCTGTTTCTACTCCTTCCTCGTCCCCGTCTTACTGTCATCCATCCTTCGTTTCCTCTCGACACCATTTCACTGTACAGTATTTCCTGTTCACCTTGTGTTCTTCTTCCTGTTGTCACTTCTGTCACTTCACGCACTCTGTCTCTATCTCTTCCTCCTATCGGCCTCTGCATTAAACGCTGCTCAGCTACATTTCTGTTTTCATTTTCGTTTATTTCCTTTTCTATGTCCTTATAGTAAATTTCCATTTTCTTTGTCTTCTCACTAACAGCCTTTGTGCTGCTATGAACTTCTCTTATATCAAGCATAATTTGCGTAAATTTCTGTTTTATTTCCGTTTTTACATTATAATTTCCAACCACGTATCTTTTTATCGCTTCTAACTCTAAAATACAATTTTCAAGTTTTTCATTCATATTCAATATCTCACCTGAGGCCTTCTTTATCTCATCTTCCCTCTGTTTATCTTTTCCTCTTCTCTTTTTTTGTTTATCACCACTTTCTATCTCACTAATATCACTTTCTAGCTCAAATTCCATCTCCTCTCTGTCCTCCGTCCTCGGCCTCTTTTCCGCACTTTTTCCTCTCTGGCTTGTCCTCAACACTCTTTCACTTATTTCCTTCACTGTTTCACTTACGTCTTTCACACACGTTTCACCTCCCGTGTCCTCTCGTGTCCTTCCTACCCTCAGCATAGCTAGAGATACTGGTGTTTCCCTTTGTGCCTCTAGTACTGATGCTATCACCGTCGGAGATGGATCCGAACTGTACCTCTCTATTCTTCTGGCCGATCTCCTCACGGTACTGGTTGTCGTTTCACTTCCAGGTGCATTATTAGACGTCGAGTCCGCATGCCAAACCAAGGTTTTTTGGTAGTAGCGCCCGGATGTCCGAGGCTGCCCCCCCCCCCCCCCCCCCACCAAGGGGAAAGTTGGTACCACAGGGACCAGGCTAAGCCCCAGGACAAATTCTTCGTCCTGACCTGGTCATATGAGGTTGGACTCGTGGGGGCAAGTAGTAACCCCAAATCGCAGGGGGAGAGGTGGCTACCTCGGCGGGTGAGCTACGCTAAATCAGCTCGGGCACTGACACTGCATAGCCAGTAGGGATTTAGGAAGGTCTCGCCTCCACTAGTAGGTAACTAGTAGCATGCACTTTTTGGTGCATGTGCGTTGATTGGGCGTATCTCAATCCCGCGCCCATGGGGGCCGTGTAGTTATGCCCTTTGCGGCTAGGTACTGCACGTAAAAGAAAGAATCACGCCCCCCCCCCCCCCCCCATCTTCGGGGGAAGAATGATAACCTCCGCGCTTGCCCGCTGAGGGAGGTTCAACCACGCCTTCGCAAGGCGTTTGACGTACTTATCGACCTCCTTTAAAGGTCCCCTGAGTACTTTTGCCCCCTTAGCAGAAAGTCAAGGCGGGACAGTATGAAAACCGCCACCGTCTCAAGTTTCTGCCAGGGGGCTATTTTAGAGGCGTCCACCGCTCGCAAGCAGTCGATGAGCTCCTCGAGCGTGGAGATGGGCGTCTGATCTACCCTGAACCCCGTTGGGATGCCCAGGTGGTCATAGGGCTCCCCCTCTGCCAGGGCCCGCAACGGGACCTCCTAGAGAGCGAAGACCGAGGGATGCACCCTGCCGCCGATGACATGCAGCGTGGTGCATTTGGCAGGGTTGAATTTCAACCCGATCCCCCGGTCCCCGCTCTCCACTGCGTGAAGAAGTTCCCTCATTCCCTCGGGCGTATCCGCAATGAGGGCAAGGTCGTCCGCATACGCCAAGATATTAAAGCGTTGGCCATGCACCGTATAACCTGCTCCCGAGGCGATTACCTTGCGGACAACCGACTCGATCACAAGGTTAAACGTGATTGGGCTCAGCAGACAGCCTTGCCTCACGCCCGAACGAGAAGGGATGGGATCAGTGTACCCCTCGGCAGTACGAACCCGCGTCGTACAGCCATCGTACATCGCCTCCCACGTACCGTGGAGGCGGGGGTGTACACCGGCGCACTCGAGAGCATTGCTAATGGTCGCGTGCGGGATCGATCCAAACGCGTTGGAAAGATCCAGCCACGCAACCACCGCCTGTTTTCTCGGTTTGCGCGCGTCCGCCAGGACCTCCCCTAGTACGAAGTTGTGCTCGTAGCGCCCCTCGCATCGGAGGAAAACCTTCTGCGCCCAGCTAACCCTCCCGCTGTCGATCGCCCAGTTGGTCAGGTGGTCCGCAATCACAATACACTTCGGGCAATAACTTGCAAAGCTTTTGTGAACGTCGAGATAGCTTTTTTTTGCAAATTTCCACCAATCCAAAGGTGTAGAACAACGCTTGGTAGGTCATGACACATACTTTTCATGCGTCCTGTACGAAGCGGGCAAAAATTAAATGTTACATAATTATCGTTAAATGTTAACAAACAAAAAATTCCAAAAGGACGAATATACTAATGTTGTCTATATTTCATACATATAAATTTACACGAAAGTAGAACATCATTTAGCCGAAAAAATTAGCAAATAATTATGAAATTTTAATATATTGTTTAAATAAATATTTTTTTACAATTTTTATTTAGATCACTGGATTCAGAATCTTAAGACGCCCAATTAAAAAATTTTTTTTCCTTGCGCCCTTTAATCTCGGAGATATTTAGAAAAAACTATTTTCAACTCAAAAGTTTGAGGGCTATTATCAGCCCTTCAATGTGAACGATTGCCGATATAAAAAAATACGTGTCAAATATTTTTTCGAGAACTATCTACCATATGATTTTCATCAAAATCGGCGTGTACGGGTTCGGTATGTTCCCCCGTTAGATAAAATCTATTGGGTGGTTGAAGCAATTGATGGTATTCTAAGCCAGAAATACAAATTACTTCATCACCAAATAGACAACAAATTCCTATCTGAAGTTGAATTGTTTTGCAAAATAACTTGTTTCGAAATAACTGTAGCGACCACTTACATTGAGAGTTTTTCCGCCCTCCTGCAAACGGTTTACATGGTTTATGTAATTTTCAGTGACACAGCTATTTTTGAAAGAACTGGCTTTTGTATTCATTTTCAAGAGTCGCTTCGTAGAGTTTCTTGGACAGTCTCAATAGCTCTGGCAAGTACCATAAATTACGCGTTTTCACTGTCCCCTCGAGTGCAGGCCCAGCGCCAACCTTAGGCCGCACTAAACGAAGCGAGGACGCGGAGGATATGCGTACGTGACCGACCCCTTACCAGTGAAAACTTGTCGCCAGAACCTTCCCCTCTTTTCCCTAAACAGCGCGCCAAGGGTGCAAGGAAAAGTGGGCGCAGTCGGTGATTTTCTCGTCTTCCGTTTGGCTGAGCGGTCGCGGGAAATCGCCGGTTTGCGGGGGTGCGGCTCCTTCGAGCTAAGACAGCCCGAAGTTAATACATTGTATTTTTGGTCGCTCGGCAGACATCTAGTCATTCGTTCAAATAAAAGCTAATTGTAAGTTCGTGTTTACGGGAACATTCTTGGAGTTTGAACAATTCCCAATCACGCTCCGACATAAAAAATTCAGGAGACGCATTAATTCGGATGTACAACTATCAAATGAAATAATACATAGAATAAAAGTTGAATGAGCCTGCAAGAGCAGGCAGATACATACAACGTATTACGGTTGATTGCGTCAAGTTGTCAACTGCTGCCGACGTTGGTTTGTTTTTGAGTTTTTGAGAGAAAGTATCCTCTTGGCGAAAGCCAGGCGTGAGAACGCCCGGCTCGGAGCCGCGCTGGCGCGGGATCTTCCAATAGATATTTTTTCTTTTAATACAACTTCCGGTGTATCATTTATTGCCGCCCTGATCGGACCTCACATTACAAAGTACAGCAGAATATCAAAAATTCGCTCGCGAAAGAAGTAGAAACTACACGCTGGCACAGACGAAGGCCCCATTCACGCAATGTTTATCTTTCTATCTTCTATACTTTCCGAAAATGACGAAAACTGACTCAAAACTTCTCTTCACTGTGTCATATCAGTTCAGACAGGCTGTTTCTTATTTGACGGAGTTGGTCACCGAGGAAAAGAACATTAATCTTCAATGTTGGAGAGAAAAAAATAATATTCTCAAATTCCTCGTTCGATCACGCCATGTTAATAAAAAAGGTTGCCGTTGTTTCATCCATCAAACGTTATTGCTGTGAATATGCGAATGGTACCCTTACCATAAGTTGTTCTTCGCACATTGCAGCAATAATATACTATCTGCCGTGTGCATGGTATTTATTGAAAATTGTTAGGCCTTCAGAAATAATAATGAAAATATTTTTGAAAAATGAAGTGGTGCCCATCATTAATGAAAATAGTACCGAGGATTGAGCCACACGAAAGTGTTTAGTGTCTGAATGCTTTCTGCCCGTCCGAAGGATTCGGTGCATCTTTACAGGTGTGAACGGTGGTATGGATAACTCCGCTGCTAGGACGGAGATAACTGTCCAGAGCACGTGTCTAGTTTTTTTGGAAGCGGCTCGGAAAACTTCGATCGGTGCGCATCTGGACGTCACCCGTTTTCCTATCTCGACAGCAAACCCATCATCGAGGGACCCGACAGAAGTTGTGAATTTTCTTATCAATTTAGCACTATGTAGCGGGCGTGTTAGAATAGAAATACCTCGCTTATCTCTTTTACGGCAACACCAATTGGAGAGAATTTCTCGACCTCCCATTCTGGTAATTTCCCAGAGTTACCGATACTCTTGTAACCCTCTGGATCGGAGACGTCGGTGCATCTCACCAAGGAAAAGATCCTCATTAGAAAGTGCTTGGAAGCAGGATGATTTTTTTTTTGAAAATTCGTTTATTATGACGTCACCATATAATAGTAATTAGCCTGATAAACGGCAGGCAAATATAAATGGGCATGGATATGTAATGTGGCAGCCTATTGCTGCTTCTCGAAACATAAGTTTTAACGGTGAGTAACAATATATATATATATTTTTTTTTAGCGAGGTGAGAAAAAAAATGCGCTTAACATAGTCGATAGCTATGGTTTGAGTGTCAGGAACAAACGAAGCCTGTGACGTACAGAGAAAAACTGACATCGATAATAACTTAAAAGTAACTTATACTAGGTGGGGCGAAAGAGATGCGGGTACTGATAAAATGACATTAAAGTGAGAGAAATGGTACATGAGGTAGTGATAAAGCGGCCGGATGATGGTGCCGCTGCGCTTGGCGTGGTTGATTGCAGCTGCAAGCGGCGAGAGAATGTGGTGGTCGAAGAACGCCAGATCCGCGAAACGAGCTCGCGCATACGATAAAGATGGGGCGAGAATAAATAATGATATATACGAGAGGAATGAGAAAATGAGCGCGTTACAGTAGGTTTGCCTATAATAGAAAATCGCAAAAAGAAATAATAACGTTGTAGTATTAGCTCGGGCTCCGAGCTGATGGAAGCCGCGGCGGCTCAGCAGAACCCGTCGCGGCGCGTAGCCATGGTAATTTGTTGAGATATTTGTATCTTCTGGGATCTCGGTCCACGGGTGGAAGCGCGGTTGAGAAAGTGAGCCTCTCCGGATTACTCCGTATCTCGGCGGGATTATACTCCATAGCCAGTGATCCCTTTTTTCGTTTAATATGATAAACGATGGGAATTTTCCTCTCTTCCTAGCCCTATTTACCGCCCTTTTCTTTTGTCCTGTTAATCTCCTTGCTGCCTCTATATCTCCATCCCACCATTCATTTATCCCCCTTCTGATCCCGTTTTCTATCCCTCGTCTCTTCTTCATCGTCTCCTCACATGTCGTTTTCATCATTTCCAGGTATCTGTGTATTGCTTGGCATTGAAATCGCCCGCGATGATGTAGAAGTTTTGATCGTTATGGAGCCGTAGCTTCGAAAAGATACGTTCCAGTTGATCGATGAAATCTTTGCTAATTTTGTTGGTGCTGTAAAGCGAGACTATTATTTACTAGGCTTCTTCCCCCTCCGATACTAATAGATATCGCAGAGGCTTCTACGATTGGGTGGGGTGGCAATTCCAGATCGATCTTCTTGAATGCTATATTATCTATGATTATAATCGCGGTGCCCCCGCCGCGGCCCCCCTCTCTATCTTGTCGAACGTTTTTATACCCGCCTGACAGCGTTAATCTGTGTTTGCTGTTTAATTTCGTTTCGCAAAGACAGCAAAAATCCGGCTTGTAGCGAGTAAGAAATGATTGCAAGTAATCCCTCCGGTAAAGATTAATGAAGGGAACTAATGTAAGATCTGGCCGCACTAGACGGCTCAGATTATGCTACTTCGCCTTTAATAGGCATACGCTACAAAAATCGAACCATCTACTTCCAGCTGATATGCTGCCAGGGGCTCGGGCATGGAAAACTCCCAATTGTCTGTTCGCCGTTTATCACAGGGGGGCGGGTTTAGTAACGATCTTATCGGGAAGTATTTCCACTGCTCGCTGAGATCGCATCCACCGGGAACCACGGGGCGGCCCCATCCCGGTGTCTCGCGAGACACCCATTTGGCCCTATTGAGCGTCTTTGTTGGGGCTTTACACCCTCAATATGCCGGGTTCCATTGTATGCACCAAAGGCCACTATTTCCGAAATATTAATTAATTTCGGGGCACACTGAAGGTTGCCTTCGGGCCTTCGGTGGGCCTAATCCATGAACCATCCTCGCTGGCGAGCGTATATTAATTTGCGTCTTTGTTCATGGATTAGAATAGTGCCTTACAATGGTCCCGGGGACATCGGCAAAGCGGCCCTGGTGTCATTGTTTCGAGCGGACCGCGACCCTTATTGTTAGACCGGAAAGACGCTCGGACCCAGGGCATCCCTACCTCCCCTTCTTTACCGCTACTTGGTCGAAGGTGGAGGAGTAGGATTCGGGAAATTTGCGATGTTGCCGATGTTCTCGCACCCCCTTGAACGGAGACGTCAGTGCACCCACGAAATATCGGGCCCTCCTGATTGGTCAGGAAGGGAAGAGTGGGGAGTGCACTGACGTCTCTCAACACATAAAAGGGCAAGCGTTCGCCCATACCATCGCCATTATGTGATATTCGTGCCATTCTGTGCCATTCGGGCCATTATGTGACATTCGTACCATTTTGAGCCATTCGGACCATCCATAGTCCGTCTCCATAGTTTCTTACGTACTGTAACACAACGGCAGATACCGGACCTTTACTTAGATATTGAATCTAAGGGGATAATGCATCCTCACGAGAATATTGCATTCTCGAAAGGTCACATTCGGTGCGGAGATATTGCATCTCCGGGGATAATGCATCCCCCTGTGTACAGCATAATAATCAAATTCATACAGTTTTTCCCTCATTACGAGGGTGGTCCTTCGAGCAATAATTGCAATAGATTAATAAATACATACATTCATATACACAGACCAAGTTTCGATAACTCGAACGACGATCGCCGACCACGAGTAGAAACAGTCTTAGTCGAGACCCTTCAACGTGAGGGTCTCCCTACAAAAGTCCGCGAATACTTGGAACGCCTCCGGGGAAGCGACGAGATTTCGTGCTGCCGTCGGCCATCCTTCGTTCCCTATAAACTTCTCCAGAGCTACTCTCTGGGGAGCGAATTCCGTGCACTCTAGAAGATGGTGCGCGACGGAATCGATGCCTTCACCGCAGGTACATTCCGGGTCATCGACAACTTGATAAGCCGCGAGGCGCTCGCGGAAGTTGCCGTGCCCGGTCAGCACCTGTGTGCAGTGATGATCAGGCTGTACCCACCGTGCAGCGAGTCTCTGCTGCACGGTCTCGAAGAAGGCGAATGTGGTGCGGCCTTTGGTGGAAAGGGTCTAGCAGGATAAGGGGGTCAAAAGTGCCCTTGAAGCTATTTTATTCCACGATGCGTCATTCGATAGGTAACCATAAGAAACCATTGTACACAAATTTTTAATCCGATAGCTTGACCGGGAGGGTAGTTATGGGGTAAATTCAAAAAACCAGTTTTTGCCTCATTTTCGCCACTTAATGATGTGTAAAAATGTCGAAAAAATTCTGACACATTCTAAACATGATTGCACACGTTAGGAATGATTTTCAGATTGTTCCGTTGCAAGTGCCGCGCGCAAAAAATCAAAAACGACAAAAAAATGGGAAAAATGTAGATTTTGCACTGAAATCTTCGAGACACAATTTTTAAATAATTCCTGTAAGTACCTGATGTATCCATTAATATGCTCAATTTTTTTCATATTTTTTTGATATGGTGCAACACTGTCGGAAAAATCAAAAACCGATTTCTGGGACGCATTTCGGGCTGAAACGCGATCAGTATTTGCTATCATTGCATTATTTTAATTCAGTATGTTCATTTTATTACCTTCAATGTCGCTGAATACGAAAAGATACGTGTTAAGGAAGAGAATCAAGAAAATAAAGTAAATTGTTAATTGTATGTTCCTTATATGCTAGAACTTTGAACCTTCCTTCAAGAGTTGAGATGGCGCAGTGGGTAGAGTGTCTGCCTGTCGAACCGCTGGAAACTTTTTGTCGCTGGTTCGAATCCCCATGGGGGACTTAATTTTTTTTTCTGTAATTTTTTTTTTAAATTATTAAACACATAGCGATAATCAATAGTCGCTTTAAGGTGTTTCACAGATATTTTTATGTCTTCAAAAAATATAAAACCAGCATGAAAATAATCATACGGTATGATTTTCCTAGTTATGCCATATTTTGCAATTATGAGTATTTTCAAACATTTTGTATGCTTAATAGATATTGGTTTATTATAATGCATGAAAATATATGTTAAATAATGAAGGGACATAATATTATATCTTGCAAAGTTATAACAAAGAGGAGGAAGGCAGAGTTTCTTCCTTTCTATAGATTATAACTTTTCATGATCCTTTTACATTTAACATACATTTTCAAATGTCTTAATAAATCGATGTTTATTCAATATACGAAATGTTTAAAAATACTAGTAATCGCAAATCGTGGCATTATTAAAAACAGTAGATATAATTATTTTTAAAAATATTTGTGAAACACCTTAAAGTGACTATTAATTATTGCTATGTGTTTAATAATTTAAAAAAAAAAATTACAGAAAAAAAAATTAAGTCTCCCATGGGGATTCCAACCCGCGACAAAAAGTTTCCAGCGGTTCCACAGGCAGACACTCTACCCACTGCGCCATCTCAACTCTTGAAGGAAGGTTCAAAGTTCTAGCATATAAGGAACATACAATTAACAATTTACTTTATTTTCTTGATTCTCTTCCTTAACACGTATCTTTTCGTATTCAGCGACATTGAAGGTAATAAAATGAACATACTGAATTAAAATAATGCAATGATAGCAAATACTGATCGCGTTTCAGCCCGAAATGCGTCCCAGAAATCGGTTTTTGATTTTTCCGACAGTGTTGCACCATATCAAAAAAATATGAAAAAAATTGAGCATATTAATGGTTACATCAGGTACTTACAGGAATTATTTAAAAATTGTGTCTCGAAGATTTCAGTGCAAAATCTACATTTTTCCCATTTTTTTGTCGTTTTTGATTTTTTTGCGCGCGGCACTTGCAACGGAACAATCTGAAAATCATTCCTACCGTGTGCAATCATGTTTAGAATGTGTCAGAATTTTTTCGACATTTTTACACATCATTAAGTGGCGAAAATGAAGCAAAAACTGGTTTTTCGAATTTACCCCATAACTACCCTCCCGGTCAAGCTATCGGATTAAAAATTTGTGTACAATGGTTTCTTATGGTTACCTATCGAATGGCGCATCGTGGAATAAAATAGCTTCAAGGGCACTTTTGACCCCCTTATCCTGCTAGACCCTTTCCCACCGCGCTTGCCACATGTTTACCGCCTGAGCCTTTACGCGCTCGGTCGCGTCTTCTGCCGCGGCGGGGATCAGGATATCCCCGATCTCGGCGTCCTCGCCTTTCCTGAGGAGATATAAGGTCCTTCGCTTGGCCAGAAATATATCTATAGGGACCTCGCCTGCGACAACGCAGAGCGCCTCGAAAGACGCCTTTCTATAGGCGGAGCACAGCTATTGTAAGATCTGGCCGCGCGAGACGACTCTGATCGTGCTATCTCGCCTTGATAGGCATACGCAACAGAATCTTACTATCCACTTCCAGCAGTTTTGCTGCCAGGGGCTCGGGCCTGCAAAAATCCCTACTGCCTGTACGCCGTTACAAGAGGACGAGTTTAGTTACGAGCCCATCGCGAAGTGTTTCCACTTCCCGCTGAGATCGCATCCACGGGGAACCACGGGGCGGCCTCGTCCCGGTGTCGCGCGTGACACCCATTTGGCCCTATCGAGCGTCCTCAGTCGAAACTCTTCAGCCGGAGAGTTTCCCTACAAAATTCCGCGAATATTTGGAAGGCTTCCGGGGAAGCGACGAGATTTCGTGCTACCGTCGGCCATTCCGCGCTACCTATGTACTCCTCCAGAGCTACTCTCTGGGGAGCGAATTCCGTGCACTCTAACAGCTGGTGCGCGACGGAATCGATGCCTTCACCGCAGGTAATCGACAACTTGGTACATCGCGAGCCGCTCGCGGAAGTTGCCGTGGCCGGTCAGTACCTGAGTGCAGCGAGTCGCTGCTGCACTGTCTCGAAGAACGCGTATGTGGTTCGGCCTTTGGTGGAAACTTCCCATCGCGTCTGCCACATGTTTATCGCCTGTGCTTTGACGCGCTCGGTCGCGTCCTCAGCCGCGGTGGGGACCAGGATATCCCCGATCTTGGCCTCCCTGCCTTTCCTGATATGATATAATGCCCCACGCACTTCTAAGTGCAGGTCGATGGGAACCTCGCCTGCGACAACGCAGAGCGCCTCAAAAGACGTCTTTCTATAGGCGGCGCACACTGAGATAAGTGCTCGCCGCTGCGCTGCCTGAAGGGTCTTAATATCGCCCGCGTTGCAAATATCGCTCCAGCCGGCGGCCGCATAGCCGACCATCGGGTAGAAGACTCCGCGGTACAATGTCGCGAGCGTTGTGAAGCGAAGGCCCCATCGACTCGCCGCGAGTCTTCTAAGTTTACCGAACAGCGGCCCGACCTTGCCGCTGAGGTAACTACAGTGGGAGTGAACTCCCATTCCCTGGTCGAAGTGGACGCCAAGATAACGGACTGTTTTCTTAAACGCGATTCCTGTTTCGTCTATCTTAAGGGTCGGTGGTTGCGATAGTATCTCGGGTTTTTTCGCGCGAAGCTGTTTCCGCTTTCGGTCCAGACGAGCTCCTCCCCGTCTTCCTACCACGGCTCTCCTGACCCAGCCGCATTTAAGCGCTATCCCTTCTGTTTTGCGGGCTGAGATCTGGAGTTTGGCGTCTTTACACCATCCTACTACAAGGTCCGCGACGCGTTGACCTTTGAGCTCTAGCTCACGGCGCGAGTTTGCGCTTACGAGGACGAGGAGATCGTCCGCGTAAGCGATAAATCGGGGTCCTATGGTCGCCTCGAAAAGCCTGAGAAGGCCGTCGAAGACGAGATTCCAGCAGGCTGGTCCAAGAACTGAACCTTGAGGGCAACCGTGCGTGGCCTGCTTGGAAACCTCTTCGTTTCCTATCGAGATCTTTACCCGCCGGAAGACGAAGTAATTCTTGATTACAGTAAAAGCTGGATAAGTGCACGAAAAGTTTCGCTGGATAAATGCAACACGACTATCCCCTCCACATAGGGGGATCCCCCTTGGCGAACCTCGACGCTCGACGAGGGAGCAGTGTAACATGATACCACCCGAATGTATCGGTGAGACAATACTAATTCGAGGGTCCGCCGTTTTCATTTTCGGTCTTTTTCGGTCTTTTTTTTTTTGAAACCTTTGCTAACGTATTTGTGATTTTTCTGATTAAAATGATACCAAACACGACATAGTTTGAATTATATTTACTTCATATTTAATATATTTGCTTACCACTTACATAATTGAAACATTTCGTGTTTGGTATCATTTTAATCAGAAAAATCTCACACATATGTTAGCAAAGGTTTCAAAAAAAAGGCCGAAAAAGACCGAAAATGAAAACGGCGGACCCTTCAATTAGTATTGCTTCACCGATACATTCGGGCCGCTCCCCCTATAGCTTGGGCCTCTCTGTCTCTTCTACTGTCTGTCCTTTTCTTTGTTTGCGCTTGGCTGGAGCCGTGATGTAAACAAGAATTCGGCACCGCTACTTCATAAGAGATGCGCTTGAGCCCCGAACTGTGTCGCATTTATCCAGCTTTTACTGTACCTCGAAAACGTTTCGGGGGTAGTCTCTTTCATTAAGGGACGCTAACACAAGGGGCCACCATACATTGTCGAAAGCGCCGGCGATGTCGAAGAGCAACGCCACGCAATATCTCACCTCGTCGGCGGATACCATGCGGCGCAGCTCAACGACGCGTCTTCCGTAGATTTTCCGGGGGTGAACCCGAATTGTCTATCGGAGACGTTTCCCGGCGCCAACGACGTGCTGGCGATTCTATTCTTCAAAAGTTTCTCAAATAATTTTCCTACGACGGAGAGGAGGCAAATCGGTCTATACGATCGCGGATCCTTCTCGTCCTTGTCCTTGCCTTTCAGGAGGGCTCTTAGCGAGCCCACTTTCCAGGCGGAGGGAAAGACGCCCCACAGAAGGCACGCGTTGAAGAGCCGCAGTACTTGATCGGGGATTATTCTATTTGCCGCTTTGAGAACTCGGACTTCGATTTCGTCCGGTCCGGGCGCCTTATCTTTGAAAAACGTCTTCACTGCAGCGGCGACCTCGGTCCCCGTGAAAGGAGGCGAGTCCGCCGTGCACGGCGGAGCCGATGAAGACATCCTAATTTCACGCTGGGATGGCGTGTCCTCGTCTTCCCGATCGTCTGGGACGTGAACGTCCAAGAGGTAGCTGGCAGTTTCCTGAATACTCCCTGTGTTGGAACCGTCGTCTCGCCGGACCGTACTAAGCACGGTCTGAAGTCGGACTTTCTCAGCCTGGTGCTTATAAACGAAGCCCCACGGCTCCGAGTTCCCGTGCGACGAGACGAAGTTCTGCCAGCTTTCGAGCTTCGCCCTCCTGACCTCCCTGCTATATTCCCGCAAAGAAGAGCGGTAAATACGCAGGTTTTCGAGGTGGGAGGGTTCGTCTCTACTCCTCTGCAGCGCGCGTCTTTTACGGTACACGGCCTTCTTTAGGTTCGTTAATTTCGCTGTCCACCACGGGTTGGACTTCCTAAATTGTCGTTTACGCGGCATCGACGCTGTACTTGCGTCCGTAAGGACTTCGGTAAGCGTCTCCGCCATCGCCTCGACTTCCTGCACCGAGTTCAGGGCACAGGGAACCAATCTCTCCCGCGAGAGCTCCGCGAGAGCGTCGGCGAATCGATCCCAGTCGGCCCGACGGGTGTCGAACCGGCTGGAAGCGAGGCGCCGACCATCTCGAGCGGTTTTCGGTACCCTGAGCCTCAGATCGATGGAGTGATGGTCGCTATTGGTCCAATCGCGCCTCACCTTCCATTCCCCGATGAATTGGGTGATGGGAGGCGATGCCAGGGTAACGTCGATGAAAGACGAATCTGTTACCGCCTCGTAGGTGGGACCTTGGCCGGGGACGTTGACCACCGTCACATCAAACGCCCGGATGAGATCCTCGAAGAGAGAACCTCTTTCGTCGGTACTCTGGGGACCCCAGAGGGACGACCGGGCGTTTGCATCTATTCCTACTAAGAGTCTCTTACCCCTCAGAGAATGGAACACTGCCTCGAGGTGTCTGAGGTGCTTCTCAATCTCGTCGCTGTACTGAAAATAGCACGAGACGGCGTAGAATGAGAAGCTGGGCGCTCGCACTTCCGCCACGACGTAGTGGCTCGTGCTTAGCTGTGAGACAAGGAGAATCTGGACCGAGGGATTCGCTACGGTTACTGCAGCCCACGGGCGCTGTGTCCGTGCGGCACCGATCCTAATTCCAGAACCTAGTCCGCAGAGATTGTATCTCGCGCCAAGCGCTCTGTCGTATGGTTCCTGCAGGAGCAGGACGTCGAGGCGCTTCTCGGCCACGAGTTGGCGTACCTCGCCGCTTACTGCAGCTGAACGCCGCATATTCAACTGCAGTATCCTAATTCCCGTGGTCGCGTTCGCGGTTTCGGTCGGCGGAGGCGGCTGCGGCTGCGCGGCGGAAGAAGTCGCGAGAGAGCGCGACGCGGTTGACGCGGTGGGGTTCGCGGTGGGGTTCGCAGCGCGTGGCACGGACGGCGCGGTTTCGACCGCGCGGGCGTGGGGATACGCGAATCTACTTCCCTCAGGCGGAGCCGTCTCCGATCTGAGGGCCCTACCTACGCGTTCGCGAGCAGGCGAGGATACAAAAACAGCCCGAGGGCCGGTACCTGTGGGTGTCGATCCTTCGGCGTCTGCTGGCGGGGAAACTCGTCGTCTTCTGCTGCGTGTCGCCTTATCCATAGTGGATTTCAGCGACTATCCTCAGCAGGGCGGCCTCGTAGGATGGACAGCCTTCGCTCCCGGCGCTGTGTTGGTGGTTGCGTCCCGTTTTCTTACAATTAATGCAGCAGGCCCTCTTTTCTTTGTCCGGGCAGTCTGCGGCTCGATGTCCGGGTTTCGCGCAGTGTTTGCACGTTTCAACTTCCTGGCGGCAGAACTTTGTCACATGTCCGTAAGCTTGGCACTTAAAACACCGGGAGGCCACTAAATAGTCCCTGATCCGGCAGGCCATCCAACCGACACACACTTTATCGTTCGCTAAAAGTCGTTTACGTAATTCCAGCGTCACTTCGACTACCCAGTCAACCACGTCCCGTTCGCGTTTCCCGGTTTTGAATATCGGATTTACGAACTCCGCGGCGTTTCCTTCGGGGCGGACTACGAAATTTTGCGCGAGGATATTCTCCGAGATATCCTGTGCTTCTATATAGCGCGGCACGTCAAAATTTATGACTCGCGGTTTTTCTCCTGCGGGTTTCGTCACCTCGAAGCCGGCCTCCTTCAGCTTGGCGCTGTTGAAGAAGGCTCTGAGGTGTTCTTCTTTCGCGGTCTCTACGATTACGCTGTCGTCCTTTCCCTTCCTGACGGCCTTGACCACGATCTTCTCGGCCGCCGGGTTTATCATCGCCATCATCTTCCTCTTGGTCTCCTCGCTGCTGGTCGCTGCGGTAGTCGAGGTTGGTCTTATTTGGACCTCGAACCGTGGCTGGGACCTTCCAGATGCCTGGATCGCCGCCGCCGCGACTCTTGCGGCGGTTGGAATTTGCCGCATCGGAGGTGTAGCCACCTTCTTTACTGCGGAGGCGAAGGAGCGGATGCTCCACGCCTCGTCAGGGGTTGAGTCTACGGCGGCAGCTTTCTCCGTGCATCGGAGAGGCCCCTTGGCGGGTTCTTTCCGCTGTACTGCGCTGCGCTGCTGCTGCTGTGCCGGCTGGCTTTTTCCCTCCGTCCTTTTGATTTCGCTGGTGTCCTTTTCCGTCAGTCTTCCTTCGAGGCGGCCGCACTGCAGGGTAAGATCTCCGACCACTCCTACCAGCTTATTTACGCGGGTTATAATAAAGCTCGCGTGCGCCAAGGAAAGCTCGTTTGCTTGGTCCAGGCAGTAGGAGGTGATCTCCCGCTGCATTTCGGCCGCTGTTGCGCGGATTCTCTCCAGAGAACGCTCCTCAGGGTGGGTTGGGGCCTTGGAAGCGCTGCTCTCCTTCTCGGTTCCTTTCGTCGGCTCCGTATCATCCTCAGCTTCTTCGCCGTTGACGTAGGCGCTGGTTTCGACGGTGGCATATCGTCCTCGTCCAGGTCTACAATAACAATAGATGGTAGGTTATTGCTCCTAACACTTACCACCTTGCAGCGATTTTTGCCCTCCGTTCCTGAATCGCCGCTTGTCTCCGCTGCGCGCTTCCGCGTCGCCGTCTCGTTCGCCGCTGGAGGAGGCGCAGCGCCCACCTCCTTCCTCCCCCTGTTCTTCCTCCTGCGGACGGGCTCCCACTCGCCGTCCGTCTCCATCGCCGACTCGAGAGTCAACTCCTCGTTCCGTTGCGCTATGAGCGCAAGTCTCTCCTCCTCCCTCTTCTTCCTCCTCTCCTCCTTCTTCTCCTTCAGCGCTGCATCCACCAGTCGCTCGGGTGTCGGCCTGTGTTGCCAGGCAGAGGGATTTTTACCTCGTGGGAGCCTTAGTGCGCATGCGCATGCGACGTCACAGCCCGATATCAGCTGTTTTCACGGACGTATCTATGTGCAACAGTAGGTACGCGTAAGGGGCCCTTCCTACTGGGAAGTTCCCAGTCGTTTGAAACGATTCGTTTCCCGCGTTTTTCGTGACCACGTTCCGTGCCACGCCAATTTTGGCAAATACATGTTCATTTATTTCCATGTAAATATGTTATTTATTTTAAAAATGTCCACTTCCTGTAATTTCTACCATATTTCAATTGCCGCGGGGGTCTAACGATACCCCATATTCGAGCAAAGTATATACGTTGCTGAGGCTTAGACGTGCGCATGCGTCAAAAAAATCCCTCGGGCTGGCAACACAGCCTGGCATCACTGGACTCAGTACGCGTCCCTGAGAACTTCTCTAAGGAGGTTCCCGCCTCTTTATCCGTCGCTAGACATTGCGACATTTAATTTTATAAAAATAAACTTAATAACTTGAAGCTCGGAGAACTTCTAGGCCGAGGGAGGTTCTTAGCTTTCCCTAGGATCTTTGGAGGAAAATGAATAAATGAAATAGTGGCTGCGCCACTCCGAAGAGGATGCGCAACCAGAAGGAGAGATAAATACGCGGACTATGTCCGAATAATCGGTAGCGATTTGAAAAATATGAAAATGAGCGAGCAACAACAGTTCACTGGTTATAGCACGTGACTTCTTCTACAGCACTACGTAACGAAAGCGGAACAGTTCGTAAACACAACCGCCTCGCTCGGGAGCTTGGCGTAGACCAGGGGGTGGAAACTCACATGGTAACAAATTTGGACTAATTCTGCCATAAATGTACTGCCGTCTAGCGAGGAACCCGTGATTTGAAACTAATAATTATATATATAGCATACTATGCTATATATATATATATATATATGCAGTATTGCTTTTAAACTTTGAAATAATGAAGAAGCATATTGAGCTCAGGTTTACTATTGTGAAATTTCATAAATTTTAATCACTTTCACAATGATAAAACTGAGCTCAATATACTTATATAATATTTTGAAGGAAGAGGTAAACTTAAGTCTACTTAATTAAATTTATTAAATTCAGAAACATACAATCTTTTTATTACATATTTACTTATAAATACTTATCTTAAATTGTAATATTTATTATTATATTAAATATTCTACTAACCCTCCTCCTTTCTCAAACGGGCTTGGGACCGTCTATGGCGGAGTTATGGCTGTTACCCAGCCAGGGACCCTTTGCTAGGTACTGACGGCCGGGTCAGCCGAGCCCAGGTTTTTTATAGAGGTACTGCTCCTCTCTTTCCGTGACGAGTAATGCTATTAATTTACGTAGCAAATCTTCACCTGTACCCTAGGCAGGGGCCCTTTGCTGGGTACTGACGGCCGGGCCAGCCGAGGCCAGGTTTTTTTAAGAGGTTTATCTCCTCTCTTCTTACTGTCGTAATTTTCTCTTTAATCGCAGATGGTATTTCTGTTGAGCTTTTTTCATTATTACATTTTGCGTCTTAATTGTATTTTTTCCACTCAACATTCTGTTGATTCGTTCGCACCAGCTCGCAAGAAAATTATTGATGGCAGCATTCAGGATTGCATCTTTCAATGATTCAAAATGATCACTACATTGAATAAAATCGAATGTGATCCTTTTCTTTATAGCTTCTTTTAATAGTTCTGATATTTTAAATTTGAAATACACGTCATTTATTGTTCGGTATAATATCTTATTCATTTTTAAGACAGCTTTTCTAAATGATGCATGTCTGCAACTCAACATGCAAATGTTGCATTCTCTGTTAACATATTTTTGAAGAACTTGCTTTAATATACAGTTCTTCGTGACGTGTATATAAGATGCACTGGTACCAGTTGAAGTTGATATTGTTATATTTAACACATCTGCGATTTCATCTTCATTTTCCACGTTTTCGAACACACGTTGTTCCACATATGACTTCAAAGTGAACAATAATTCCCCGTCGCATACATTTTCGCAGTTCCCTTTATTGCTGCGTCCAGACGATAGATTATTAATTAATAATGTTTTGTAAGCGCCATTAAATCCAGTGCAAGTGGGATTGGTGTTTCTGCAACCTGTAGCCCTTATGCTGCCAAAAAATTTTTCCAGTGCATCTTGATTTATATTGTTAACTTCGTGTGATATTTAATCAAAATAATTAAATAAATAGATAAACCAATCTACAAACAATATATATAAATGTCTTTATTCGCTTTACACAATACTTGCTGAGATTCAAAATAATAGACTTAAAAATTATTACGTGGAAACCAGAGACCTTTTCTTAACCGCCACGCTTACTATCGCTCACTCTCTATACTTCTTTGGCGCTCTTTTGTCTTTTCACTTTCTTCTCTTTTCCCGCACGCATGCGCACCACACTCATACGATTACATCTCTCAACATATATAACGGGATTTTAATTTACGAAACCCGTGAGAATTTAGATCCTTCCATAGTTCTTCAAAATTTTTTATTGTCTTAATCCAGTACTTTAGACATGCTGACCCTCCAGATGTTTCCTTAGTCACCGAATTCAAGAACCGCATGTTTTTCAATTGAAGAACTGCATTTGTCCAAAAATTGTGGTGCGAACTTTTTTCTGTCACCATACTTCGTAACGGTTTGTTTTCTTCCAATTGGTGACCGTTTACGGAATCAAACAGGTTGTCAAAAAAATTTTAAAGTTTAGCAGTTGCCTCTGCTTCATTCGGCATTGCTAGTGGTCCAATGTCCGTACGATAGGTATCTATAAATTTTAGTTATAATAAATATAAATGTATATTGAAAAGAACATGGAAATACATAGTAAAATTTTATCAATATTAACTAACCAGCTCGTGCAAGATACTGTAATGTTACAGAGACCGTATCGCTAAAGACTTAAGTCGCGTACTTCACTTTCATTTTTTTAATGTTTTGTGGGATGACATGCTCATCTGTTAGTTTTTTCATCATTCGGGAGAAGCTACATATGTGTGATTCCATTTTGTATGCTAATACTATATGTTTCCAGGATCCAAACTCCCGTTTTCCGTCCGTATTGTTAACATTTACTTCCAAGTCTTTGGTCACTAAATTGTTTCGGACGGTTTTCAATAAATGTGGCGGATCGTAAAACGGGATTATTTTTTCATCGTCCAACTCGAAGGTGTAGATTCCTAAAAAGCATATTTTTTGGTTTTAGTAAAGTATTAACAAACAGTAAAACATTGACGAATATATTGCGTCTTTTAATTTTTTAAAAGTTGTACTTACGATGCTCTTCGCCTCGTTTCCATTTTGCTCTTGTTGTGTCATCTACGAGGCGATTGATGGCTGCTACATTACTTGTGCCTTGATCGCACACTGTAGCAACCACTTTGAATCCTGTTGCTGTTATATTTTGTATGACATCTTTAACCCTTTGCGGTCGGATTAAATTTGGAGGTAGGTATCGTACTGGTCGGAATTAATTTCCGTCGATAGAGCAGGGATGCGTAACGCGCAAGTTTACGATGGATAAACAAGATTTAGTCATTCTTTTGTGAACTTTAGATATAACTTTATTCAATACACTCTTCTAGTGATATGTTTCTGTATAAAAATTATGTTTTATAATTCTCCTTCGTGTGATATTTTTCAAAACACTCTCCAACATGCAGGCCAGGTTTTCGAGTGCATGTATCGCAAAAGTAATTGGTTTGGTGCCTTCCACCCTTAATCTTTCTGTTTGAACATACACTGCAATCTTTACTTTTTACATTTTCACAATGCCGCAATATATGCAGATTTCCATTAAGTCTTTCTTCCTTATCGGAGGTCGATGGTCTTCCTGGTTTTGAATCTGCTTCGTCACGAAAATCACCTACCAGTTGTGCCACCAATTTTCGGACGAATATAAAATGTGGCATAGGTGTCCTCTTCTCTCTTCTAGCTGACTCTTTATATAGAATGTAACTGTTTATTACACAAACCTCCAATCCCCAGAAAAAAAGTTTTCGCCACCATTTGCACGATTTTCTTAGAAAACAATACGAACTTGCTAATTGGTCAGCCTTATCCACACCTCCCATATTCATATTATAATTTATAATGACGTTTGGTTTGATAATGTTGACGGTCCCAACTTGTGTCTTCCTTTTTTCTGTAATTGTCGTGCCCGATGTATCGTAACTGCTCAGTATGGTGACTATTCTTTTGTCTTTCCACGCTACTAATAGAATATCGCCTGATCGGTAGGCAGCGACAGTATTATTTTTTGTTACAGCTGGTTTTTTAATCATAGCTGGTATATATTTCCTGTTTTTGTTAATTGTACCAGTTAAATAACAGCTTAGTTTTAGAAGTTCCTGCGCTAATGGGATCCCTGTAAAGTATCTGTCCGTAAAGATGTGGTATCCCTTTGCCTCGGGATTTGCAGTCAACAGCATGTGATACAAGTGTAAGACAATCCTTGAACTGACAGGGAGGTCTGGACGGATTAGAGAGTCTGTAGTAACGCTTCCATAGTAGGGAAGCATAGCATATACGTATCCTGTATGTGCGTCTGACAATACATAAATTCGGATTCCCCATTTGGTGGGCTTTTTAGGATTATATGTAATAAAGCTAATTTTGCCCTTGAATTTCACAACAGACTCATCGATGGATATTTCTCTATCCGGTGTAAAATACGCTTGGAATTTGTCACCAATATAATCCAGAAAGTTGCTCACTTTTTGGATTCTGGTTGATACGTTTCTATTTGTGGAAACATTTTCATTCAGATGTAACATCCAAAATATTTGGAAAAATCTTTCCTTCCGAAACATATCTCTAAAAAATGGTATGTTTCCAATATAATCCTTCGTCCAATAATACTTCATGTTAGGAATTGGTATAGTACCCATATTCAGGACTACACCCAAAAAAGCTGTGAACTCCTCCTTCGTCACATCGATCCACTTATTCCACGTTGATCGAGCTGATAAGCTCTGCTCTTCTATTTTATTTTGGGCATATTTATTTGTCTCTAGTACAATTTTTTCTATCAGTGTGTTTGTGAAGAAGAGTCTAAAAAAGTCGATGGGTTCCGTGCAATTCAAGGGTACATTCGGTCCAACAGTCTTCCTTCCCGCCGAAAAATTAGTTTTGGATTGTGGCTGATCTGTGTACGTAACGTCTTTCCAAGTTGTAAATTCATTTATATTACTATTCTCATTTTCATTATTTTCTTCTGTTTCACTGTCGCTGGATATTGTTAACTGCTTTATTCGTCGCTTCACGGGAGCTATGTCACTATCAGAGTCACTGCAATCGTTATCACTTTCTCCATCAGAGTCAGTATTCAAGAGGCCAAAATCAAACTCTTCATCGCTATCGTCAGTTTTACCGAACACTTCTTGCGGTAACTTTCTTTTTGCCATTTTGGGGAATTATTTTGGAATATTCCAAGAAGAGAGAATGTCTAATTACTGTTAAATACAGTTTATAAAATATTGTTTGGAATTCTACAAGGTATTGTCGAATGTTGTCGATTTCATTACGTTCAAAAGACGACTGACTCGCCACTGCGTCTTGCATGGCGAGCGCTGGGTCACTACGTTTGTTTAGATAATTACGTTATCTCCAATCCATAAATCACCGTGTTCCGTCGCTAACGGAGCAAGTTCAGTCTCCTATATTTTTTTTTCTTTTCTTCAGAATTCAGCGAACTTCGGGAGATGGGCATTGAAGGAGAGTTGGGGGGACGGTCTCGTCCCATCAAAACATCGAGGTCAGACCCAGGATTGACCCTACATAGCGTCGTGCACTTTTCCACGAAATGCTCCCGTCTCCTGAGGTTCGCTTTCCCCTAGTTTACCACCTCCTCTTGGCCGCTTGGGCCAATGACTCCGGGTTCCGCCGCGTGCCCCTTAGCTCTTGGGGGGAACGGGGTTTGGAAAACCTCAGAACGAAAAGACCAGAGAAACGACCGAGCCGTTGAATAGATACTTTCGCGAGCAGAAGCTCCAACATTGTACTACTCCAGACTTATTAAATAAATTAAGTTTAATTAAGTCACCTAGCAGAAACGGCTTCAAGTAACCTCCACTCCGGCCCATTATTCCTGAACTATACCATCGAGACTTTACTTTGGAGTCACGGTGGGATCAGAAAACACCGTATTGGTTCGTGAATAGGTTCTTTAGGCATTGAGGTTCGTATAGGAAAAATGTAAACTGATACATGAATGCATATCGTATACGATTCGTATAGTTCTTTGCCGTGGTGGCTGAGAGCAGACATACGACCGGAACGGTAAAAAGGCTTTGGTGGCTGAGAGTAGACATACGACCGCAAAGGGTTAATACAATATAGCAGCTGTGGTGTGGTGGTTTGATTTTCACAGAAATGGTATGCGATGGGTACTTTCCATCCGGTTTCTAATCCTCTTAACATAAAAACTAACGCATGATCCGCAAAATTGCCAGTTCTTCTTTTGCCCAGTCTTCTACTCCAATGATTCGGTTTTGAATCTTATCATAAAATAAGTGAGGCTGTAGGGCCATTTCATCCCACATCAGTATGCAATATTTTTGTTTTTCTGACAACTTGGTAGCTTCTTCTGCCAAATGCCTTAGCATTATATTGCACGTGCCGGTATTTAGCTTGATGCTTTGCAGCATACTTTTCAATGTGCGTGTATTCGGCATGTTACATAATTTCTGTAACAATTTATATGTCCTTGGCGACTCACAGTGGTCCATTTGGCCGAAAACCTGGCAAAAAAGCCAAAAATTTTTTTCGCGATTATCAAAATTTAGCAATTGCGTTTGATTTGTAACATATCAGAGCATCGGTTTCAATTAATAAAAGTTTTTATTGAACAACGCTCTTAGAGATATGCAATGTCAAATTTGGCACTTGAATAATGTAACGTATTCACGTCGAAATTCAGAATACGTTTTCAATGTGAAATAATAGTACAATCAACTTTGTAAGTATTTGTAGTTATTCGTCATACTTTTAAATTATAAGTACCTTGATTTCATTTTTTTATTTAATATTTTACAACTGCGATGGCACAGATTGCAAAACCCATACATTTTTTTCCTTTTGCAGAGGAAATAGTTGTGAAGTACGCAAAAGTACAACGCGAATTTTTTTTAAATTAAACTTTGAAGCTTCCCGAAGAAGTCCCCGTTGTAAAATTTTGCGACTTTTTGCGATTCTACGAGATATTCTTATTTGTTTGTCGCACGCGCCATGCTCGGGGAAATACGTTTATGACATACGGCCAGGCTATCGTGCCTTGGACAAACGAATAATGCTAATCCTCCACTAAGGTTACCCTTGTAATTAACAAAACGCTATATTTATTTCGTTCGGGTTAAAAATCAAAATAATTTTAAGCAAGCTGGTGGCCTTTTGTTCCAAAGCAACAATAGACAGCCGCGATCACCTCGACCGCTTACCGTCATAAACCGAAAGATGTTTGACGTTTCGGCTGAAAATCTGGCTAGTTGCAGGTATGAGGGCTATATTTGTTTCTCGCAAAGTTTAGTTTTTCTCCTTCCACCGTAATTTTAAATACTGGAATGAAAAATTGGAGGTGGAAGCACCGTAAAGTATTTATACCGTGCTACGTTTTCTGACACGGTAGATATCACTTGTACTTTGTGATATTTACTTACTTAGCTGTGACAGCAATTTCGCAAAGAGTAGAGTTCAGTGTGTATTGTGTAGTGCTATGGAATCATCATCTTCTGAAGCACCATCGATTTCACTGCGGAGGGAAGACCTCGTTGATTGTTTGCGGAATTCTTCCGCAAATAATTGGGGAGATAAGTGCAATCACGTTTTCGAATACGTGAAAACCATCACTGGGTTCGTAGAATTGTCTACGAAATCAGACAGTGAATTGAAATTATTCTGTGCAACATGGAGGAGGAAATGGAATACCTGCGACAGGAACTTCATCCATTTCCAACGAAAAAATCGGAAGTGGTTAATTGGTAAAATTGACATTTCGGCCAGGAGCCCAGTACCAAAATCACCTGGAAGACCACAAATTAATTTTGGTACTGCTAGTGAAAGGTCAAAGAGAAGGAAAACGGAGGATCTACGAGCTAGCTTTAGTTCCGGGGAACTAACTTATGCTGCTCAAATGCAGTTGCGAAGCCATCAGGACGTAGATGCCGCGAATATAATAAAAGAAGAAGAAGAAGAAGAAGAAGAAGAAGAAGAAGAAGAAGAGGAAGAAGACTAACAAGGGAACATCCCGAACCCGTACACGCCGATTTTGATGAAAATTATATGGTAGATAGTTCTCGACAAAATTTTTAATTCTTACCTTGTACTTCTTCTTCTGCAATTTCAAAGTGTGCCACATTTTCAATTATTCCTTCACTATCACTCTCCTCAAGATTTTCCACCACCATTTGAGTAGGTAGATTCAGAGAAGGAATCACGTCAGGAAATAATTTTCTATATGCCCCTACCCTATAGGCACTGTCAGGAAAATGTTTGTAGCACACTTTATACTGATGTCTCGCTGAGGTAGAAACATTTAACAGGTCCAGATTCCCTATTGCCGTGACCCACTCCTCCGATATTGCAGCCACCTTAGGAAATTTGTCGCCAGGCGCTTCTTGGTCTGAATCACAGCCAGGAATGCAGCATACCTTCCGCATCCTGATATACTACAAAACAGTAAACTAAATTAAAAAAGTAAATTACGACAATTTATGAAATAATAAATAAAACAACAAGTAATTGTAGAATTAGCGCTTAAACAATTGGACAAATTCCAACTGAAAGCGCTAATACAACAATATAAATTAAGATAAAATGAATAAAAGTAGTGTACGTTATTTGAATTTGAATTCAAATTTTTTCTTTCGCCAGAGATATGTCTCCTTCGAATATACATACAGTACTGAAGTTTTCCTGATTTTCTGAAATCCTGCCATCCTTCCAAAACTTTCTCTTTTTAAGATCATCTTGCAGCCACATGTTTTCAAGTGCTTTCACGTGTTTTAAGTGCATCCGATGCCGATGCAGTCAAATGTTGCTTTGAATAGTGGGACTAGCGCGCCTCACGGATAGTCTAAGGAGTGAATGTGTAGGTTTCTCATGGATTCTACAATTGTACGTGATTAGTTTAGCATACGTGGCGCCGTCTAGACAGGAACCCGTGAACGAGAATTAAAACGGCTCGAAGTTTTTCGATAAGAGTTGCACCCCCCTGGCGTAGACTGTGAAAGGAGGATGATAAGAAAGCAACAATGGTCTCCAGATAATAACAAAGGGTGCGAGCACATGTAACTACGATCGCATACACAGCCATGGAGGTAATCATCATCGGTAATACATTGAAATTATCATCTATTTTGGTGTAACACTTTGAATGTGCTATTGCTACCGTCCTTTTATAAAGACACAGAGTTTTGAAGTTACACTAAAGGTAGATATCTCACTTGTCAGCAGTTACAATCCACACATCACTGAAGCTAGATCGGGACTGTTACTTTTCGAAAGAGCTTGGTAGCCTACGTCAGGGCTTGAAATTATGCGATCACCGCAGGTGTCTTTGGAGGCGTGACGCCTACTGCACTCAACCACATACCCGTGATGTCACTGATTCACAAATACACTCTTTCCCGTCAGACGTGAACCTATCTGCACAAACGTGGTCGTGTACTGAAGCGACAAACTCCTCCAAGGACACCTGTGGCGATCAAATAATTGCAAGCACTGGCCAATGGTATAAAACTTATCTTGATTAAGCAACATAAAAATCGTAGCATGTTTTTTTAGAGTCCAATGATCTGGTCACTCAATTTTCTTTACAGGAATGCTGAAATAAAAGCACGCGAGCCAATTGCCCCCATCCGCTCTTCGCATTGTCAGGAGAAGGAGAACGTAGAAGAGCGGCGCCCTGTTATCTCCGTAGAACTTCTTGCGATGTCACACGACCTCCAGTATCAACTGACTAATCATCATTATAAGGAATATGAGTCTCCTGTTTACAATCGCATTACCAGGATGAAAATATGTGTTTACTCCTGTGGTTACTAAAAGGTAAATCTTTATACATACATTCAATTACCGATAATGGGCCTGATGAAAGTCTCCGTTTTATACAATATTTCTCAAAAGAAAAATGGAGAGTACGGATGTTCCTTACAGTAGTACCTTACCATCCGTCATGGTTTGGTGTAGGGCGGTCGCTGTTGGAGGACGGCGGCTAGAAGGGTTTTCGGGAGCCGAACTTGGGTTTTGACCAAGGGAGGGCTAACTTCCGAAAAACTCCGATCTAGCTGATGTCCCCCTCCGGTAGTACTCGAGAACGGCTGCTGGCGGAAACTGGAATGGTGTGGCAAAATGCCACAGGGTTTGCTCTGCACGTTGTGCAAACACTGATGGGCCGACCCGACAGGGAGGGGTTAAATTAAGGCCTGGTCCGGCCGCCCCGACACCTTGAAGGTGGGTGGGGGATGCGTCGGTGCCCCTCTCATAAGACCGTTGAGGAAAAGACCTGGTGCACCTCCACCAGTCTAACCTCCGGCTGATAGGGGCGCCACGATCCCGTTTTAAAACGCGGACCCGCAAGCCTCATTGCCCCATACGAAACTTGCCCGAGAGATAGAGCCGCTGTATGGGGCCGGGGGAGGCTCGGTAGAGACCCCGTCCCTTGTGCTTAATCCTAGGGCTTCCCCCGAAGGGACCCCTGGGACGGGTGGGACTTTTTACAAAGTTATTTTTCGCCCTCCTGGGCTTGATGTCGGGCAGCAAAAGGAATGAAGGCCATAAGCAATATAATGGAAAACGTGTTACCAGCAGCTAGTGCGAGTCTCGGCGGAGAGGGATTTCGGCGAAGTTGGGGCCCTTGCTAGCGAAAAAGGTTCCCACTTCCTCCACCTCCACGTGGTGTCCCCTGGGCTAGCACTTCTGCTTGCAGGAGCGAGTGTGTCGATGGACGGATTTTTTTCTTTGGCGGACTGGCACCTTTTCAAATAGCAACCATGAACGGACACAACATAAAGAAAGAAGTGTACCGCACAGAGGGCATCGTTATCCAGTGACCGTGGACCTTCCGGGGTTGGGCACAAGGCCCCGGTTGTGTTGATTGCGTCTTGTGACCAACAGATTGGGAAGATGAAGGGCGAGAAGCCCAAGAGCGGGATGGGGGCGTCTCATTCGGCCGCGTCCGCGGCTAAATGGGTCACAACCGTCCAGCTCATCCAAAGGGACGAGCAACGGAGGTAATGGAAAGTCGAGCAAGGAACGCACTAGCTCCCTTGCGCGAAAAGAAGAGTGGGATAGGGAGGTGAAGGCCTTCTTCGCCGATGCTGAATGAAGCCCCTCCCAAAGAAGGCTCACCTCCAAGAGGTGACCTCTCTCCTAACACTGGAGGAGTGTTGGTGGAGAGTGAACGACGGCTTGTAGAAGGTGATCAGCGTTGTCCAATAAAATGACAAACATCAGGACCATCGATCTCCGGGTCGTCAGACTAGCCGCGAGGCTAGTTCACACCTCGGCGGGGGAACTGAACGGAAGGGCGGAGAGGGGGGAAGCCCCCGATCACGCCGCCAGGCAAATCTTAGTCCGGCAGGATGATCGGGAGCGGCGCTCCTACGACAGCAAGACGAGGAAGCTGGAGAAGGAGAGCGATCTCCAAAAGAAAGAGATCGCTCTCCTTCGAGAAGAACTCAAAGTCCTCGAAGAAGGCCTTGAAAGGAAAAACGTCCACCCCCAGGTTGCTACAGTCAAGGAAACTGACTGCGGCGACATGGAGGTGGACGGAGCGTCCACGAGCTCCCCTGTCGGTCAGCCGATGACCACGGAAAAGCCGAGGGAGGAGAGACCAGATTGGGCCAACGAGTTGGTGCATAGCAGCAGCTCACAAATGCTGGCCTTCGGGCGGGTGATAGCCCGATTGGAGGGTTAGACTCCCGCCCGCGGGAACGTCAGCAACTGCTCCCACCCCAAGTGGGAGCAAGCCCCCCCCCCCCCCCCCCCCCCTCTTCTTCTCCTTCCATTCCCGCAGACGAGGGAAATAAGAAGAAAAAGAAGCCGGCCCCCGCGTGGACGAGCAAGGGCCCCACAGGTCCCCCCAGCTCCCCCCAGGATCACGCCGGCTCCGAGGCAGAAAATCCGGGTGCAGGTGGTGAAGAGGGGCAGGAAGGCCGCCTCAAGGTCCCCATTTCCCCGAAAGGCCCCGTAGGGACGAGGGTCGTCTTCCTTCCTCGCTAGAGAAAGTTCCTCTTGACGAAAGCCAGACGTGAGAAAGCCCGGCTCGGCCCCTCGCTGGCGCGGAGTCTTACATTAGTTTCCCGGTGTAACGGCGAATAATGTGATTCGCACTCAGGAACCGCCAAATAAAAGAGAACTTGTACTTCTGAACTTTATGTATTAAATATCGTGACTCGTTCGGACAGCGATTCGGCGTATTGTACGTAAGCGAAAAGAATGAATTCCTGCAGACAGGGAATACAGGGTTTTTAAGAGATTTTGGAGAAGCAGTAAGAGTGGTGATAGTGGTGGCTGCAAGGCGAAGGTCGAAATTGAGGAGTGAGATTTTGGACTTAGAACAGTGATTTCGGAGATGAGTAAGGAGCGGTGACGGTGTTTAGGGAATTAAAAGGTCGGGATGGAAAAATAGGGGATCTGAACTTGAGGTAGTGAGTCAGAGGTGATTGTGGAACGGCGGATGTGAGTTGAGCCACTGTACAACATGTTTGTGTCGATACAATATGGAGATATACTTATCCTATCTTATATATTAGTTGATCAAAGGGTTGGTACATTACGCCTCCCCTCTTAGTGTAAAAATAAGGTTTCCTTAAAGCTTATTTTTAAGAGTACTACGTCCGCGATGGGATGATATAGGTACGCGGATAGTTGTTTTTTCGTCTTCATTGTTTCACTCAGAATAATCTCTTTTATGAAATTCAATGGATGTTACCGGCGCACAGTGGGCCAGATCGAAAAACTGAGTGACATTTTTATATAACTTTCGAACCGTAAAATATATCGGGATTTGCGCTGAAAATATTTTTAAAACATTTTTCATATTTATTCACTGTTTTCTATACAGTACCATGATTAATTTTACCAAAGTAAAAGCAAATGAACTTAATAAACCTTATCACGTTTTTGATATAATTTGTATGTATTTTTAGTTCATAATTAGCTCCGCCGCATCAGGATCCAATAATTTGTGTTTTCTATTGCTTGATTTAATTCTTATAGTAGACATATATGGATCTGATGTCAATAATAATTTGTTAAAAACATCTTCATTTGTAGTCACTCTTGAAGATTTCCTGGTGTTGCATCTTCGAAACTTTTTAAAATCTTTGTGCCTGGTTTCCTGTGCTTTTACAGATAGTTGGCCAATTGGTAACAGTGCCGATTTTATTATTTCTGGTCCATGTATTAACAAGTTATGTATCGACACGGGCATGTAATACCGCCCATAAAGATTTACGTATTCTTTTGCCGTGTCCTCAGTATAACTGGTCAAATTTCTACAGATTTATTTTATGCGCGGAGGATACGACTTGTAATATTGTGTGGAATCTTTTTATAAGTTTTACATCAATTTCTGTAATTTCAGCGCAGATTTCTGCATTTAAAAAAAATTGCCTCGCTGTATTTCCGTTGTTCGATGAGCCCCAGCCTTGTTTCACATAATCAACGAGAAGCCCTAATTTTTCTTTAAATTGCCGTTGAATGCATTGCTTTCTGTCATTTTTAATTTTTTTGGGGTCTGGTGTATTTGCAGACCATTTTTTAAAAGGAATGTTGTATGATATGTGTAAAAGGCATTCAAAAGATCTGATCCAGGCATGTAACGGTGAAATCCCAAAAGAATAATGGTCTCTATTACAAGGTTTAATATTAATTTGCTTCAAGTCGTTCATCTCTGTCGGCTTTGCATTGAAAATATAACAGCACATTGCAGACTTATTGTGCATGAAAGAATTGCATATCTTATTGTCTATCATTGTTAAAATCATTGTATACTCTGTTTGAAAGTTATCTGTCACAGCAGGTCTTAAATTTTCAATTTCATTTTGAACTCTGTTCGCCTCTTGCTCTGTAATTTCTGTTGAGTCCTTCACAAATTCGAATTTAATAGGTCGACAAAACCAAGATGATGAAGTCCGCGGATTTTCCCATATAATATCACCGGTTGCCTTCTTGCGAAGTTGTAATGGTACTAATTGTAAGCAGGATACAAATACAGTGTCATCATCTATATTGATATTTTTTTTTTTTTTTTTTTTTTTTTTTTTTAATTGAGGAGGGGTGAAATGCTGTTACGCACACCCTGCAGCACTTAGTGCTGCAGGGTAGTGTGGGGCTCTTGGGAGATCAAGTCTCCCAACCTACCCACTAAAACACCCCCCCTCATGTACCTTATCGTGTACCTTCATTATGAAAGACTGCGGGACACTTTTGTATTACTTCGCAGATCTATAGTGATATTTGAATGTTGCATCTGTTTATATTTTTGTTGACCAGATGCTCCATCACAACCCCATTTGCAAGAAAGAACTAAGTGTTTTTTATCTTCTGGAATGTCTAAACTTTTTAAAATTCTCATTGCCGTGTGATTTAATAAGCTTTGTAACTCTACCTTTGCATAGATTTCTATAGGGCACAGCTTGTTATTACATTTTATTGCTTCATTTTTAATTGTTATGTATTGAAATTTAGATAAGTCTGCTGCGATAAATAAATTCAAAGCTTTCTTAGTGGTAAACATTCCCTTTTTTAACATACATGTCCTTTTAAGAAAAATTTTTGTCGTCACTACATTCATTATCTTCTGAATATTGAATGAAACGTGCCTTTTTATGCATGCCATGTTTTCTTAAACTCATTTTTGTTGCTCTTAACAGTTCTTGTAAAGAGAAATTTGTTGTCAAAGACCGGGCTCTTCGATTTTTTTCTCGGAGGCCACATTGTTAAAATGATTTTTTTCCATCATGTATACAAACAGTGGATGATTGTCGCGTTGATGTAGTATTTGATGATTCTCTACCACTTGTAGATGGTATTTCTGATAATATCGCAGTTGGGTATGAAAAGTTTCTGCCAAGCCATTGCCTATTTCTCGTTATGAAGGTGGCTTCAATGTAACGAGATTGAGCCCACTTCTGCTTTAGTTTGCAAGTAAATGTTCTTAATCGCTTTTTTAATGATTCCATATTTTCTAGAGAGATATTGTTCTTTTTGCTTATTATTTCATATAGCAATGTATAATCATTCATGTCTCTAGCAGAACGTCGTAAGGCACAGAATAGATCTTGGTTTGTACGGAAAGCCTCCATTTTAAATAACCAATGGTCTATATTATAAAAAAAGAAATTGTAGAATGCAAGAAGTACTTCACGTTACAAAACATTCAATATTTGTGTACTTACCTTTATATATATAAAGTGAAGTATAATATAGATGTAGCAGCAACTAAACTCAATTAAGCCATGAGTAAATAAAAATATATGTGGGATTGCTGGTTGTTAATTAGCGGCTTATATCGGAAACTCGCGAATCGTGCTTAACTTTAAACTTAAAATATATTATTCGTCTCCGTTCGTCTCCGTACTCCCTGTATATTCTGACCGTCTCCGTGTATATCGTAACTCCGTGTGTCTATTAACCGTCTCCGTGCGTATTCAAAACTGTAATTGTCTCCGTGTGTCTTTAGAAACTGTCCCTTCGTTTCGTCCGTCGTGTCTATTTATTTCCCATCGTGCGTTTTCGTCTTTTGCGTCTGTGTCTGTCCCTCGACGAAATACGGCACGTCCGCCTGAGTGCGAGTACACCCTGGCCGCTGGGCCTCACCCCCGGAAAATTCCCGGGCCTGCCAGCCTCGTGCACTCTCCCTTGCGTACCGTTTTGCCTCGAGACGTCCGTACCAGTCGCCGTGTGTCACCGTTAGTCCGTACCGTTAATTTGTAAAACCGTAAATGTGCCGTCCTTCGTCCTTACTTCTATGTCTACAGGGTGGCTTAAAATTCCCGATACTACATATATAATACACTAAACACACAATTAAATACGTATATGTGACGCACTGAACACAATAAAATGAGAATGTAAATATATATAAAAAACAGGGAATAAATAGAATGAAACACAAAGCAAACGTAAATAACACTGTCCAACAAATTTGAAGGTGATTTCTGTTTTCCTATAGCCACTATATAATTCTTATAGAGTTCGTCGTCCTGAACACGAATCCGGCAACCAAATTTCTGGATCACCCTCTGTTTTCGAAAAAAATCAGCATTTGTAAAAACGGTCGTTTTCGGTAAAGAAGCTGGTATTACGCGAAAACTAAGAAACGTAGGTTGTTGTTCTTGGTCTCAAAAAATAGAGGAGTGTTTCCCGAGTATGTATGTATAAGCAGTTATAATATTCCGTATTAGTTAATAGCAGTAAATCACTGTCAAAGTTCAAAAACGAGCGGATTCGCGAATTTTTTACGCATTCACTTTCCATTTTCACGTAGAGGACTGTTGCTAGCACAAATTTACTGTACACCATTGGATTCTACGTACATTTCTGAATAAAAAACTATCAGCGAAAAATGTCATAACTGATTTTCGTTTCGGCTCAATTTAAGAAAATATCCATCGGGAGCGTGTTCCGACCGTTTTGCCGCTACGACGCCATCGCTGCCTTTGGGCGCCGTAGTTACGCGTAATACTTTCGCGGGCCCCGCGCATCGATACATTCCGTTGAGGTAGAATTCTCTACCCCTTTACTAAAGTGTAAGGTCATACTTATTTATATATTTTTTTTTTTTTATTTATAGAGGGGAAATGCTTTACGCACACCCGCAAATGTCTTAGTTTGCGGATAGTGTGGGACTCCGTAGGCATATTGTTTTCGTATACCCACTAAAACCCCTCTCTACTTTACTCTGCTTTGCTCTTTAATTTAACTAATCAAACAATACTCGCTTCAAACAATGAATAAGAATTATTTTATACGGGCTATTATTCAATGATATATTAATACCGCTTATTATTCAATGAATAAGAATTATTTTATATGTGCGCGATAAATCTTATCATCATTATTTTCATAAATATTAAACAAAAGGAAAAAATCAAAGGAGAGAATGTTGTAGTATATTCGGTAGGAATAGGATAGCGAAATTTTCTTTATTTAGAAGATTTGAAATGAAAGAAATATGTGGAACATGTTATAATAACGATTTATTGCCGTTATCCCATATAAAATGATTCTCGTTCATTTTTTAAGGCGAGTATTGTTTCATTACTTAAATTAAAGAGAAAAGCAGAATGAAGCAGAGGGGATTTCAGAGCGTATACGAAAGCAATAAGCCTACGGAGTTCCACACTATCCGCAAACTAAGACATTTGCGAGTGTGCGTAAAGCATTTCCCCTCTATAAAAAAAAAAAAAATATATAAATAAGTATGACCTTACACTTTAGTAAATTCTACCTCAACGGAATGTATCGATGCGCGGGGCCCACGAAAGTATTACGCGTAACTACGGCGCCCAAAGGCAGCGATGGCGTCGTAGCGGCAAAACGGTCGGAACACGCTCCCGATGGATATTTTCTTAAATTGTGCCGAAACGAAAACAGTTATGACATTTTTCGCTGATAGTTTTTTATTCAGAAATGTACGTAGAATCCAATGGTGTACAGTAAATTTGTGCTAGCAACAGTCCTCTACGTGAAAATGGAAAGTGAATGCGTAAAAAATTCGCGAATCCGCTCGTTTTTTAACTTTGACAGTGATTTACTGCTATTAACTAATACGGAATATTATAACTGCTTATACATACATACTCGGGAAACACTCCTCTATTTTTTGAGACCAAGAACAACAACCTACGTTTCTTAGTTTTCACGTAATACCAGCTTCTTTACCGAGAACGACCGTTTTTACAAATGCTGATTTTTTTCGAAAACAGAGGGTGATCTAGAAATTTGGTTGCCGGATTCGTGTTCAGAACGACGAACACTATAAGAATTATATAGTGGCTATAGGAAAACAGAAATCACCTTCAAATTTGTTGGACAGTGTACATTATAACGTTCTAGATAATATGTTCTGCACTCTTTACTGGAACTGTTAGAACAGAATGCAGGGGAAAAATAGGAAACCTTGTCGTAGGCTCATCTATACTATAGGATAAACATTTTGTGTGGTCTAAACGCTTCCTTAAGTGAATTCTCAAATATCAGACAGAGTCCAGATGACAGATATGAACACTGCGTTGCGCGTAAACCCGTGAGACCGCATGCCTTAGACACAGATAATTTCAGAAACAGGAAGAAACAGGAAATGATTTTTACATTTTTATATAGGGGAAAGCATGCTGAAAATGCATTAATATGTAAAAGTTTGGAATTATTTGGAATTTAAGATGTACATTATCAAGAGAAAAAAATTTATCTACATTTTTCATTCTATTCAACATGATATTTTGAATACAACATTAACGACAATCTGTAGTTGAAGCTATTTTTACTTAACATTATAGAATACTTTTCGTATGAAAAAACGGGAATAAAATATTATATTTAGCTGAAAGTATACTTCGCAGAAGGCAGACAGTTTTTTCGTAAGAAATACCGTTTTTAATATATCTAAGTTTAAATATTTAGTCCAATTATAATTTTTGTTATATTTTATTAATACCTTTGGTTCCAAAGCTGATGAACATTTAACAAGCTACATGTACTTACTAAATATTGATATGAAGAAGTTGGTTAAAATGAATACATAATATAAATTGTTATTACTAAATTTATACCGTAACCTACGTAAGTAAATATGGAGATTTTCTCGCGGATCTCCTTTTTCCTTGAGATTTTGACTAATACATTTGAGATCGTACTTAATTTGTGACTAGCGGTATCTAAACTACTTAAATCTACGTTCGAAATTGTAATTTGTTTCAGTTGCCAAAACACGCTCGTATTTGCCTTGGTTTTTGTACAACAGTCGTCATTGAAAATGTCAAAATGTGGAACAATAGAAGAATATGCACTCTCGAAGGAGTTTTCAGCAATAAAAATAGCCGACGAGGTGTAGGCTTTACAATTTGAGTTTAATTTGAAAATGCCTGTACCTGATATTGTGATATCGACAGGTTGAGTTTGATGTCGGCAGCTAATCATTACTTCATTTATTTTCGGTAAAACAAAAATCTATTGAGATTTTGCGATTAATTTATGTCAGATCTCTTTGTTCATATAAATTATTCGTGTGTCACAAGATCAGGATATTTGTTTAATGGTGGATAAAATTTCGATCTCGCAAATTGGATGAAAATGTGTGGCGTAAAGTGGCGCAAGCAGTCTGCAGATATATTATTTCTCGCTTGTTCTTTCGCAATAACTAATATCATTTAATGTTGCATACTGATGTTTTGTAGTAGACATCGCTAGATACTTCGTCGAGGGTTGTATGAAAAAGTACGTTTGGTTTTCTAATGGAACGGGTAAAGGTATGAGATGGTAAAGTCTGTATGTTGTATCGGTTACTAAAGGGTTGTCGATTATGAAAATTAATTTGTCATTCATGAAATACACCTGTAAGTCTATGAGACCTAACAATTCATGTGCATTAACCTCATCTAGAGTATAAGGATAATGAGTGTGTGGAATGCAAAGCGTAGGGTGAGAAAATAGAGTCTTTTTTGGAGCGGAAGGCTAATTGCTTCAACACTGTATTTTGTAACTTTATCGCGCTCGACAGCTCTCGGACCAAGTCACTATTCGGAGGATCGATTCCTCCGACGTAGCCTCTTGGGAGGCGGAGCGAAGTTTTGGGAGTTTTTCTCTATTACAATTTCATTGGTTTTTGTAAATGATTGGTAGAGAAAAACTCCCTCCACTTTAGGGTGTGTCCGGAAAGAGAGGATGTTTTAGGGAAAAACCCAGGCGGCGGTGACTCATGCCGTAGCCGTGGATTTTGGCTTCCTTGCGACCCGCGGTTTATGACGGTTATTTATTTATTAGCCATTGTTATATAGAAAAACTGCGACTTGTAATTGCTTTTTGACAGTCCGTAGTTTGATCCTCGGCAGTTCCAAGTCGGCATAAGGAATTCCGAGAAATAGTAAACCGCGTGTCGCTACAAGTGTTTGATGGTAAAAATTGGCTAGTTTTCCTTAATTCATTAATAAATTGAATCGGAGTAATAATTTTTTGGTGCAGAACTTGTCGTTTCGCGAATAGAACAGCCTTTGTAAAAGTAGAAATTTCGCGGTCTAGTTCGGTTTTAATTCGGTAATTCGGTTTTCGGTATTTTTGTAAAATCTTCGATATCTGTGAAATTGTCATTAAAAATAGCCTCGGTTTTATGTAGGTTTGTTAATGAGTCATTGAAGTTCTTAATAGTGGTCTGTACTACTTAAATTTGGGATCGGAAAAGATTGGTAAGTTCATGTTCGTCCGCGTTAATCCTTTCGATCGCGCCATGATAGTATTCGGCATCGTTATTGTCCATGTTCCCGGTGATAGCTTTAAATACTGTGCCTATTCCATTGGACCATCCTCCTTTCACTCGTTTGTGCCCGATTAAATCTTTTAAATCGCGTTCTTTCGATTTTAATTCCGGAATTTGATGGCATAGTAGCTGTACAGATGTGTTGCAAGGTGAAAATTGTTGAAATAGAGCGTATTGGTTGCAATAGTAATGAGTCTTTAGGACGGTTGTGTCAATTAGTTCAAGTTTCTTGTCAAGGTATGATATGTCGAGGTACGTAACTAATTTCCTCGTTGTGTCATAAAATTTCACATCCTCTATGTTGTCATAGTGTATGCCAGATGAATGGTCGAATGTTGTTATGTCATAGTTGTCAGCAGTTATGGCAGCTAAGGCCTTAGAGAGGCTTCTGAAACAAATGTGGTTCTGTTTTCTGACGTCAGTCAAATAAGCGAGTTTTAGGCGATCTTTTTGTACCATAACTTTCTTTCTCTTTACGGATATCCTGATGTTTGTGGGACAATTATTTTCTATAACATTATACCGACCAGTGTATCTAGGCGTTAATTTCTTTGAATTTGGAAACTGTTCATTTATTAAGTAGACCTGGTCTCCTATTTTATATTCTGTACGTTTTTTCCGTCTATCATAATATTTTTTATTACATTCTTTAGAGCTGTTGATATTATTTCTTGCAATTTCACGAGATTTCCGTAATTTTAGATTTAAATCGTCTAACAAGGAAGGTATTCGAACTGCAACTCACGGATTCGAATAAAATTTTGTGGGTTTGTAGAGTGATCCAAGACAAGAAAAATGGTATACTCCATTCGTGCCCAATCGCCCTTTAAGGGCATGAAATTTAACCTCAAAGTGAAATCGACACTTGCACTTCCTCGCTTATATCTCCTAAAGTACAAAAGATAGAAAAAAATGTTTTAGGTAAAAGTTTAACGGTAAAAGGAGCGCTATAAATTTGCATTAACAAATTTTTAAAAACAACTTTCCTTCTTGAAAAAAAAAATTTTTTTTGCGTTATTTCAAACAATTTTGAAATCTTTTTGCTAATGAAAAATGTGGCATTTTTTATTCTGAATTCAACCATAACAATATTTTTATTATACACCGCTAGGATTACAGAGATACACGACAAAACGTACTCCCTAGCGCGCGGTACCGCGCAATACCGCGCTAACAACATATAGAGTTACATATTAAGAATGCTCATTTTCGTTGCAGGACATAACTATGTGACGAAGATGGGTGTGGTAACATAAAAATCGCAAATTATGAAATATTACATAAAGATTAATGACTTATAATACAGATCGTACTATATCCCATATATACATACATAAATATTTTTTAGACGCTTATTTAACATTTTATTACATTGTAACCACACGCGATTACATGTACTTCACTCGACATAGTTTTCGCAAAGTGAAAAAAACGAAATACTATCTTCATTAAAAAAGTGATCTACACACAGATACTTTTTGCACCAAGCACATCTTATAATAGCAGGCTTATCACATAATTCACAACGTGGTAGTTTATCTGCTCAGGAAATTTAAAACAGAAATCTACCGGATTTTCAAACCGTTGTGGTAACCTTTCCTCTAGGTATCCACTTTTATACCAAGAGTATTTAAATAATTCTCTGAATCTCGGGGAAGACAATTGGTTGTGGGTGAGTGATTGCAATTTGATGATGTTATTTCGTAGATGTAAATTTATATTAATATCGTACAGCAAAACTCGATCGGAAAAGGTTCTAACAAAGTTTTTCCATATCCGGAAACCAAAAACGTCCAACGGTTGTATCAAACCTGTTGTCCCTTTCGGTATAGTTAACGTAATAAGTTGCTTGCCACTCGGAATACTTTGCTGAAACGTGGACGGACAATGACCACTCCACGAATCAATTAATAGTACACTTCGAGGCCCAGTCTTTGGTAAAAAGACTTCTGCGAGCCAAGTGTTGAAATGGTGTGATGTTAACTTCCCAGATTTGGAAGCAGTGACAAACACAATATCCGATCTGAATCGGACAATTCAGTGCAAAGTTCATAAGATAAGGGGATAATGATTAATCGAATATATGCGAAAACAGACCAACAATGGTAGTTGAGAGAAAGAAGAATTAATAAAAAAGAAATGATATCGTTAAATGTAATAAAATGGTCTGTTTTCGCAAATGTTCAATTAATCATTATCTCGTTATCTTATGAACTTTGCACTGATAAATATCCAGTCTCCTTATAAATACCCAGTCTTCGGGTCTGGAATTCATTGTCAGTGTTACTGGAACTCGTTCAACTGCACGTGGCGTTAGCTTTGGATAAAATGGTGTACATAAATCCGACAAACGTTATTAATCTACTAATAGCAATGCTTCACATAACCAGTATTCCACCATCTCCAATTAATCATCGGGAGGTCGAACTCTCGGAGATCATACACAGAATGATAAGTGAGAGTATCACTGAAGATTCATTTACGGCCGACTACGTTATGACCCTGGAATATGAAGATCCAACAAGACCTCAAGAATGTGAATTCGTTCCTGATGAAGGCATTCAGGAAGACGAAGAATATGGTAACAACGAATTTGATGACAGTTGCATCCCAGGCGAAAGTGGTAATGTAGACCTCAGCTATAAAACTCGCGCAGTTGAGTTCTGGAGAAGCGGCAAGAAAATGCGTAGGACTCTCGATAGCGTGCAGCACAAATTTCGAAAAGTAAAATCGATTAACCAGTTATATCAATGGGAAGAAGCGTTGGCAAGAGGCGGTACACACAGGGATAAAATTATGTCAATCGCGAAATTTGTGCTGGACAAATTTGAAGCTGCTACTGATCGAGGCTCCTTTGTGCACAATACGGATTTAAAGCATTGGGCGCTAGAAGCAAAGGAGGACGTCAATCTGCCAGGATTTAAAGCTAGCCACCAGTGGGTCGTGAATTTCAAGAGAGCGCACAACATCGTTTCGAGGAAGGTTACGAAATTCGTAAGTCGTTCCGCAAGCCGAAACAAGCAAAGTGTACAATTGGCAGCCACCGAATTCGTAGACCAGGTGAAACCGTATATCGCAACGTACGAACCGAATAATGTATACAATGCCGATGAGAGTGGATTTAATTTGGAAATTCATTCTGGCCGTACGTTATCGTATCGTGGTACAAAGACCGTAGAAGCAGCCGTGCAGTCAATATCCTCAACCACTCACAGTTATACGATTCTCCCTACCATTTCCGCGAGCGGTCAGTTACTGTCACCTTTGTTCATAGTATTAAAAGAACCAAGTGGAGAATTTGGACCTAGGGTAGAAGGAAACTTATTCAGATCGGATAATGTATTTGTCACTGCTTCCAAATCTGGGAAGTTAACATCACACCATTTCAACACTTGGCTCGCAGAAGTCTTTTTACCAAAGACTGGGCCTCGAAGTGTACTATTAATTGATTCGTGGAGTGGTCATTGTCCGTCCACGTTTCAGCAAAGTATTCCGAGTGGCAAGCAACTTATTACGTTAACTATACCGAAAGGGACAACAGGTTTGATACAACCGTTGGACGTTTTTGGTTTCCGGATATGGAAAAACTTTGTTAGAACCTTTTCCGATCGAGTTTTGCTGTACGATATTAATATAAATTTACATCTACGAAATAACATCATCAAATTGCAATCACTCACCCACAACCAATTGTCTTCCCCGAGATTCAGAGAATTATTTAAATACTCTTGGTATAAAAGTGGATACCTAGAGGAAAGGTTACCACAACGGTTTGAAAATCCGGCAGATTTCTGTTTTAAATTTCCTGAAGCAGATAAACTACCACGTTGTGAATTATGTGATAAGCCTGCTATTATAAGATGTGCTTGGTGCAAAAAGTATCTGTGTGTAGATCACTTTTTTAATGAAGATAGTATTTCGTTTTTTTCACTTTGCGAAAACTATGTCGAGTGAAGTACATGTAATCGCGTGTGGTTACAATGTAATAAAATGTTAAATAAGCGTCTAAAAAATATTTATGTATGTATATATGGGATATAGTACGATCTGTATTATAAGTCATTAATCTTTATGTAATATTTCATAATTTGCGATTTTTATGTTACCACACCCATCTTCGTCACATAGTTATGTCCTGCAACGAAAATGAGCATTCTTAATATGTAACTCTATATGTTGTTAGCGCGGTATTGCGCGGTACCGCGCGCTAGGGAGTACGTTTTGTCGTGTATCTCTGTAATCCTAGCGGTGTATAATAAAAATATTGTTATGGTTGAATTCAGAATAAAAAATGCCACATTTTTCATTAGCAAAAAGATTTCAAAATTGTTTGAAATAACGCAAAAAAAATTTTTTTTTTCAAGAAGGAAAGTTGTTTTTAAAAATTTGTTAATGCAAATTTATAGCGCTCCTTTTACCGTTAAACTTTTACCTAAAACATTTTTTTCTATCTTTTGTACTTTAGGAGATATAAGCGAGGAAGTGCAAGTGTCGATTTCACTTTGAGGTTAAATTTCATGCCCTTAAAGGGCGATTGGGCACGAATGGAGTATACCATTTTTCTTGTCTTGGATCACTCTACAAACCCACAAAATTTTATTCGAATCCGTGAGTTGCAGTTCGAATACCTTCCTTGTAAGTAACAGTCGTATGTGTATTAGAATTGTGGTTCTTTGAAAATTGCTGTAGGTAATTCGGGTTTGTTACTGAAAACTAATTCGTGGGGAGAATATTTAGTGGAAGAGTGTACAGTGGTATTGTAGGAGAACGTCGCGAATTATAACCATTTGTCCCAGTCTGTTTGGTTAAGTTGTATGTAGTGTTTGAGATAGTCGGAAAGTGTGGCATGACTCATTTCTGACTGTTAGGAATGTGTGTTGGCACGCCTGTATCAGCTTGTCCATGCCTTGGACTCCATGGCTATGTTGCCAGGCCGAGGGATTTTTTCCCTCGTGGGAGCGTTAGTGCGCATGCGCATGATGACGTCACAGCCCGATGGCGGCTGTTTTCACGGACGTATCTATGTGCAACATTAGGTACCCGAAAGGGGCCCTTCCCACTGGGAAACGTTTGAAACGTCTCGTTTCCCGCGTTTTTCGTTACCACGTTCCGTGCCGCGTGGGGCGTATACGACCTACACTTTCACGATTAAAAGAATTTGTTTTTAACGTATGTACTTGCAATTTTTTAATAGTACAAAACTGTAATTAACAAGAAAAGGGTGCAGATTTCAATATGCATTAGACAACGAAGCAATAAATTTGTTTTTTAAGAAATTATTTTAGCAAACACATTGTCGAACATTTATTCTACTAGGCGAATTGCAAGCTCCTGCATGATCATTTTAATAAAATCTTAATGAATAAAAATGACGTGCGTTATAAGGAATAAAAATTATAAAATTATATTTTGCCTGTAATAATTACAAAATTATTTTGTCAGTAGCACTCAAATAGATTTATACCTAACGTGTGTTATGTATTCGCCGTTTTTACTTTCTGTATTGCACCAATTTTGCTGTAGACAGAGATCGAATTACATGAACACCAGCTTTAATCAAACAGTAACTGTTTCCTCAACGACGCGCGAAAAAGTGATTTACCGAAATAAAATCTTTATTGTTCGAACAAACGGCAGTCGAAAAAGATGATCGCTACGCGGGAATGTCCGGCTCATAACGTCTGTAAAGGTCTTCGGAAGAAAATTCTTCCAGGACCCTTGCCTTCTGAAGTTCAGAGTACAATATTAGTGCAATACATTGGAAGAAACAGAAGATGGATTACCAGCAGCCTGGTTCGAGTGGATCGGCTGATAAGAAGAGCAGCAAGAAAGGGAAAGTATTGTGGGATCGGGGCGGTACACTCCTAAAAGAACTTAGGAGAAAAGGACGTGAAGAAGAAGTGACGCCAGGGAGAGGACGCTGGCGCAGTGGAACCGCGCCGACCCAGGAGATCTCCCGAGTTAAGCAACGCAGGCGGTGACCATTGCTTGGATGGGTTACCGCGCGCCTCTCCTTCTTTTTCACGATCCTACAGTATTCCAATTATCATTTAAAGACTGGTTGAGATTTGACGACAATACAAAAAAAGCTTTCTGCACGGCTTGCAATAAAGTCTTGGTGTCCGGAAAAGCGGAATTAGTTAGACATTCGCGGACTAAATTTTATATAAAAAAAACAAGCAAAAGCTGTGATATCGCACCATCTGTTTCATTAGCAAAAGCTGATTGTAATTCTGTTTGGACCATGCGAATAAAGTAAAAATTGCCGAAATAAAGTTAGCTGCTTTTTACGCGGAACATAACATAGCTTTCCGAACTATTGATGACATGGTCCCTTTATTAAAGGAAACCTGTTCGAATCCGCAGGTGGTTAAGGATCTAAAATTGTCACGAACCAAATGCACACAGTTAATAAAAAATGTAATAGGCAAATGCGAAAGCGATAAGCTTATTTCAGAATTAAGAATTCAAAAGTTTTCTGTATTAATTGATGAAAGCACGACTATCGCTAACGATAAGTTGCATTGTATTTTAGTTCAATACATTTCATCGCGAAATAAGATATGCGTTACACAATTGTTAGAATTAATAACTTTAGATGCCAGAGATTGCTCCGCAGACAAGTTGTATACTGCTTTTAAGAATTGTTTAGAATCTAAAAGTATACCATTATCGAACATTGTAGGAATGGCTTGTGATAATGCGTCTGTAATGACAGGCATTAAAGATTCCTTTTCAAGTAGATTAAAGAAAGAGGTACCGGCCCTCGTTGTATTAAATTGTATATGCCATTCCTCAGCTTTAATTGCTAGCAAAGCTTGTTCTAAATTGCCGGATTCTTGCGAGAAACTATTACATTCAGTTGCGACATACTTTTATGGTAGTGCAAAACGATCAGCCATCCTGCGGGAGTTTCAGGAATTCTTGGAAGTAGAGTCGCGAAAAGTTTTAAAATTATCAGGTACAAGATGGCTCATCTTACAGAAGTGTGTTACAAGACTTCTCGATAACTGGGAAGTTTTGAAACATTACTTCTACCTGGAAACTTTGGAAAATAATAATAATTCGGCAACATCAATTTCAATTTTTCAAAACGACCCTGAAACTAAAGCTTTCATACTATTTTTAAAGTATTCATTAAAGTTTAACGAATTCAATGCCTTGTTCCAAGGTAGGAAAATTCTAATTCATAAAATGGCAGATACCAGCGAGCGATTAATAAAACAGATGGGAAGCAATTTTTTGCTACCTCATGCGATAAAAAACATTACAAAAGACAGTATTCACCACCAAAATTTGTTACAATTAAATTCAGTGTATGTCGGTTCCGATTGTGAAATTTTTTTGCAAACGCAACCTGCGGAATTCAGCAAAAATATTAAATCTATCTGTTTGTCATTTTATACAACCGCTTTTGAAGAAATGGTAAAAAGATTACCATATAACGATGTCATTTTTCGCGATTTGAAATTTTTAGATGCAGATGTAGCTTTGCGCGAGGAAAGAAGACTTGCCTTTCCAGATTTAAGAGACGTAGCAAAACATTTGCAAATTTCTGATATCGCAGCATTAGCTTATGAATGGAGAATGCTCCCTATCGTCGTTGATGACGAAGAAAAATCTATTTTATACAATTTAGAAATTGACGATATCTGGAAGATTATTTTTGAAAAAAAAAATTTAAATGATGATCCGCTTTTTCCAAATTTAGAAATTTTAGTCGAAGCAGCTTTATCTCTTCCACATTCTAATGCCGAAGCAAAAAGGTTATTTTCTATTGTTGTAGATGTAAAGAATAAAAAGAGAAATAAGATTGATGCAGCCACTTTAGCCGCGGTATGTAAAATCCGATGTGCTTTCCAAGCCAACAACATTGACTGTCGTTCTTTTACAGTAGACTCCAATCATTTAGAATTGCATGAAAACACGAACTTATATTCCTCCCGCAACAATAGAGACAGTCAGCAAAATAATTAATATAACTATCAGTTATATTAACTATCAGATTTCTCTTTTTATTTTTTGTAATCCAGTATGTACATGCATGATTCTTTGCGAAATATGAAATATTTATTATATGTTTTGTTTTGTGATTAATCTACCATATATTTCTTTGTTGTAGCAACCTCCTGGGGCCGTTTCACCGAAGCATTTTCTTAATATATATTAATAGTATATAAATAGTGTACATATTATATGTGATGTTCATGTGATAAATCGGCTGCAGACGTACGGAATAATAAAAAAATACATGCTCATTTATTTCCATGTAAATATGTTATTTATTTTAAAAATGTCCACTTCCTGTAATTTCTACCATATTTCAATTGCCGCGGGGGTCTAACGATACCCCATATTCGAGCGAAGTATATACGTTGCTGAGGCTTAGGAGTGCGCATGCATCAAAAAAATCCCTCGGCCTGGCATCACTGCTCCATGGCAGTATCCCCCACGTGGAGTTAGTTGAGTTAAGTGCGTGTAGTGTTTAGACCAGATATATATATTAACTTTGCTATTATTATATTGTCTGATACTTTTCTACCCAGAAACCCAACACTAACGCACCATTAGTTTGCGGATGATAAGCAGTTGTCTGGATTTGTTTAATTTTAAATAGTCGTGCAACGTTTTTCAATAAATTAGAAGTGAAATCTTTCCCGTGGTTTTTGAGTACACAATTTGGTATCCCAAAATTGCAAATAAAATTGCTTGTAAATGTTTCTGCTATCGTTTGGGCTTCGTGATTCGGAATATCGTAAGCTTGAGAAAAGGGTCTAGCAGGATAAGGGGGTCAAAAGTGCCCTTGAAGCTATTTTATTCCACGATTCTTCATTCGATAGGTAACCATAAGAAACCATTGTACATAAATTTTTAATCTGATAGCTTGACCGGGAGGGTAGTATGGGGTAAATTTGAAAAACCAGTTTTTGCCTCATTTTCGCCACTTATTGATGTGTAAAAATGTCGAAAAAATGCTGACACATTCTAAACATGATTGCACACGTTAGGAATGATTTTCAGATTCTTCCGTTGCAAGTGTCACGCGCAAAAAATCAAAAACGAAAAACAACATGGAAAAATGTAGATTTTGCTCTGAGATCTTCAGGGTACAATTTTTAAATAATTACAGTAAGTACCTGATGTAACAATTATTATGGTCAATTTTTTTCACATTTTTTTGATATCGTGCAACACTGTCGGAAAAATCAAAAACCGATTTCTGGGACGCATTTCGGGCTGAATCGCGATCAGTATTTGCTATCTTTGCATTATTTTAATACAGTATGTTAATGTTATTGCCTTCAATGTTTCTACACGCGAAAAGATACGTGTTAAGGAAGAGAATCAAGATAATTAAGTAAATTGTTAATTGTATGCTTCTTATATGCTAGAATTTTGAACCTTCTTTCAAGAGATGAAATGGTGCAGTGGCTAGAGTGTCTGCCTGTGGAACCGCTGGAAACTTTTTGTCGCGGGTTCAAATCCCCATGGGGGACTTAATTTTTTTTCTGTAATTTTTTTTTAAATTATTAAACACATAGCAATAATCAATAGTCGCTTTAAGGTGTTTCACTGATATTTTTAAAAATAATTATATCTACTGTTTTTAATAATGCCACGATTTGCGATTACTAGTACTTTTAAACATTTCGTATATTGAATAAACATCGATTTATTAAGGCATTTGAAAATGTATGTTAAATGTAAAAGGATGCGCTCCAGATTAGGCTGTCTACAATCAGCAGTAGCTGAACATCAAATTGAGAAGGGCCACCAGATCATTTTCCACGACACGAAAATCTTGTCAAGGGAAAATACATATTTTCCAAGAAAATATCGAGAAGCCTTGGAAATTCGGAAATACCCGAATAACATCAATCGGGATAAAGGCCTCAATCAATTAAAAACTATTGGCGTGCTTACCGTTCCGCATAGGTGAGTATAGGTATCAGTTAGGGCCCTCTCTGATACTCTCATCACTATCAGAGATCCTGCGAAACCCTGATGAAGCCAACTGCAATGTTGGCGAAACGTCAGATTCACTCCAATCTCCAACCCGAAAGCCAAGTCATTTGATTACCAATTTGGCCGCGAAAGTCTCAAAAGTTTTATTATGATTTTATTGTAAGACAAAATGGTGCTTTGTAATTTCTTTAGGAAGTCTGAATAATTTGGTGATTCTACATTTATTCCGCGAATATTTGATTGAAAAGTGGAATCTTTATTGGAATTTACCGCTACTGTACTGTGAGCATCGGCGTTAAAACTAACCGTTCCTGGCTTATATTCAATACGATACGCATAGTCCTCCAACTTCAGGCGCCAGTGGAGTAGACGAGAACCTGGATCTTTAACATTGAATAACCACATTAGTGGTCGATGGTCAGTTATTATGACAAAATGTCTTCCAAAGATGTGTGAGATTGGGTATATTGGGTGTTATAATATAATGTAAAACTAAGTTTATTATCTAAAACTATACACTAAAAGGTAATACAAAATGAATATAATATAGAACTGACTCGTATCGTGGCTTATGAAGAACTAAATAGCATTCGCTCCGCTCAGTCACTCGTTCGTACTCATACATCCATGCACTCATTCATACGTACAGACATGCATTCCTTAACATAGGGATCGTAGGGCCTCCGCGGCACGTAACTTATAAACAGCCGCCTAGACTAAACAGTCTATGTTTAGACTGCCTAGACTAGGCAGTCTGTGCATTCGTCCATAAGAACGGTGCATCCTTTTTTAATAAATAAGTTAAAGGTTTCGTCGTTTTACTGAAATTCTCAACAAAACGGCGATAATAACTGGCGAATCCCAAAAATGATTTTATTTCTGTTACGAGCCGGGCGAGTGGCAGAACGAGACCGAATGCGTTAATGTAATTTTTATTGCGAGAGCTAAGGGTTGCAACGAGTTGGGAAATAATATCCAGGGAATTATATCCGGGGACCGGACTAACCTATCGGCTAACTATAGGATCGCCGTATGCCCGTCAATAACGAAAGACACCTCGCGGTACTTTCGCGCTAGTATAGCGGGTCAGTCCCGTACCAAAGGATACGGGGTACCGCCACTAGCTGGTATAAGGCAGGCAGCCAGGATAGTTGATCGACTGAGCTGTCCTTCGAAGAGCTCCGCCTGCGTCCCCTTCCCATGCGCTCGAGAGCTCGCTGATTGCTTCGCCTTTCACTTGCCAGGTTCGGACCTATTGCCACGCGCGTGGTGACGTATTGGGGCGACATTCGTATCTAACCGCTCGCGCTGGAAAGACATGCCACGCGCGTCGATCGCGGAAAACAAAACGACGCGCGTGGCACGTCGACCAAGGTTATTTGTCGAAAGACAGTTTCAGATCGCACCACGTCGCGTGCAGGGTAAAACAAAAGTATTATTAGTGAAAAAGTATGCTCTGATATGATTTAAATCAAATACAATTAATAGATTTTAATGTTTTTGGACTTCTGGCGACGATTTGGTGGAATTGGAACTTTCTTTCAAATAAGAAAGACTAATAAGGTTATTTTCGTCCATCATTTCTGCGAGGTATGATACCGCTTGCGAAAGTTGATAAGATCCCGTAAAGAAAATTTTTAAATCTCGTTGGGTCATTTCAGGAAAATCAAGCAAATCCGAAGCTGATATGTTTTTAAACAATGTTCTTCGCCTACTCCAATGACAAACATCAGCTTCTGTGCCTAAACTAGTATGTTTGTCTTTCTCGCTCATAAATCTAGATATTATTTCTTCGCGGAACTCTACATCGGAATTTAAAGGTTTACCAAAGGTGTTCTGTAAAAAACATGCAATTCAGCAATATAATCCGACTGTTGGCAGCAATTTGTTATCCAATTGATTATGTAACAGTCGGTATTTCCGCCCTATTATACCGTGCCGTGTCGGGTTTTACTATTTCTCATAGAAAACATCATTTCTCGAAGTTGTATCAGATTTTGCCAAGTTAACCCAGTGAAAACCTGAAGACGTTCCTCTGAGAGTGTAAAATCTCCTACTATATTAGAATTACAATTAATCGACATATACTCAAAATAGTTTTTTAATTCTGTTACTTCAATTTCAGTGGAAGATGACTGTATGTGTAAATTCATTATATCATTTTTATACAGTCGTTTATTTAATAAATGATCATCACAGCACCGATTTCCTTTGGGGACATATATTCGCCTGATAATAAATACCTGTTTCTTTGCTTCATTCGGTACGTTAACAATATTGTTCGTGGAACCACAAACGAAGCAATATTTATGAGTTGGAACAACTCTTGGAAACGGTATAATTACAAATTCGGATTCTGCTATTCTATTATCACTAACGTTTGCTAGATATGACGGATCATCCGATGATGACTTAACAGAAATAGAAGTTGACGTTCCCGACGTAGATGTTAATTCGGGCGAAGGTAAAAATTGTGAAGATTCTGCCGAAGAAAATTCAAACGGCTGCGCATTTGACGTACTCGGAATTGCTACTTCATGTTCATCTCTACGCACGTTCCTATTCTTTCTATAAATAATTAAGCGACATTTCTTACACAATACGCCACCAACAGCCACCACTTTCGCCAATACTTCTGACCACTTTTCCGCTTCCGAAATTACATTAATTATCTTTTTGCGACTCTTCTTCGACGCCCAAATATTGCATTTAATACATCTAAAAAAATATGTATCCATATTGAGATTGATCAATTATCTCTTTAATATTAATAGAAGATATGTAGTTGCTATTGAAAATATACAATAATGTCAAATAAGTTCGATTAATTTAACTACGCGCAAATGGAACAGAAAAAACAAGTTAAAATATTAAGAATATTTGACACTGTTCACTGCACACTACTCGTAATATTCACTAAATGCAAATATAAACTTCGCACTAGGCCAGGAATTATTTAGTACATCACGTTTAGCGCTCTGCACTAAATCTGATCATCATTTTCCTAAAAATTTATCGTTCTACCTCGTATTCCCCTTCCACAAGTAGTTGACGTAGAAAATTCTTATTTCTAAAAGGCTACTGAATATTGACCAATGATAATTAGAAAAAGTCAGAAATATTGTGAGCCCCCAAAACAATTAACCAATCGCGAACGTGACTGTTCAATAATTTGGGTTAACTGGTACCGGCAGATAGAACTTCGTAGTTCACAGGTATATGATACCTTAATTACTATTCAATCCGTAAATATAACTCTATTCCAGCACTCCATTCTTGTATTTATGTGATCTTTGGCAAATTGCAATCTTTTCTTCCTGTTGACTTCTCTTACGTAATATTTTTTTCGAGCTACTCTGCCGTGATATCCTTGACTTCTCAGAAAATTGCACACAGTACTGGCACATACATTAAGTCCAAAATCATTTTCGAGCTTCTCGACGAGTTTGTATGCACTTGTCTTTGGATTTTCCCTTACTAATCGCATAATAAACCGTCCGACGCGATTACTAATTTTTCGCGGACGCCCAGTTCTCACATTATTTTTCAACTTTTTCTGTGGTCTATATCTGTTGATAATTCCTTGTATTGTCGATCGTAGTCTTTTTGCAATGTGCTAAATTTCTGATAAACTTTTGCACTGATTGTGCAAATTAATAACAATCTTTCGTTCCTCTACAGTGGTTTCTCTTCCTTTCCTACCCATATTGGCAGAATTGTATTTAAATACTTGTATCTATGAATACGACTGAAAGGGATAGTGTTTCCAAACAGACTAATACGCTTAGCGACTATTTAGAAATAATTATGTTGTGTTTATATTATGGTTGGTGCGTCCCAACGTATCTGAATCGAGAAGTGTACGAATACATATTGCGCGCTTATTTTTGACATTTTGCACGTTTTTGTATATATTTTTGCAAACAATACAAGGCTTTTCTTTTTATTTACTCGGAATTTTCTCTAAAAGTATCAAAGGACATATACGAATTATTTGCTTTACAAATATTGTTTAATAAAGCTAATTACAAGACATTTTAATTGCTGTTAACCACTGTACGAATACTTTTTACACCCACTGTATTAGTTGATCAGAGGGTCGGTACATTACACTGGCATAAATCCCACACTCAGCAACCGCAAGTTCTAGGACTTAACCATAACACTTTTATACTCGGAATACGCCAACTTACTCTACCGAATTTCAGCCTAAAAAGTTGAACATTCCATTTAAAAAAAAACAAAAGTGACCGTTATATCTTCTCTGCACCTCCACTCGAAAGAATAACATTTATACTATACTATGTATGTAGTTTCTTAAAGCCTATAACTTCTGCGAGTAACATTTTCTCGCATTGTTCGAAATAATCAAGATAGTGTGGACCGATTTCGTGGGAGACAGTGTATACATACACGCTTCACGCGTGGTCTCATTGTCAGAAAACAATCACTTCATGGTAACTTACTCTTCTCGGATCATCTATTTTTTTATTTCGCACTACAACTCCACCCGCGCCGATCGGGTTAGCGGTCCTATAGTAATAAAAGTATGAAATAAAAAATCTGCTTCAACAAATTTCATTTTTATTTCATTCCGAAGAAGCAGAGGAAGTGTGGAACTGTACCAAAGGAAGTATGGTATTACAGTTCTCCGCGTCGATGGAATTTCATTGTTCAGTGAACGGTTACCGAACTCGGATACAGAATGAGAGTTAAAAGCGTAACAGACGGAAATGAATACCGGAACTACGAATGCTCACTTTATGTCACCAGACGTGTAGGTCTCGTGAACTGCACGACTGACATTCAGTTACGCGAAAATCGTCCTCTGACTCGCATCCAAGTCTTAATAATCTTCTAAAAATACATAAAAGATCCCAAAACTTTCATGGATTCGTGTAAAGTGATACATTATTGCTTTTTAATTCTTAATATAAAATTTAATTGTCTGCAGAAATAATCAATATAGCAGTGTTTTAATATTTTACATAAATATATGTCGTATTTAAATGTGAACTAATAAATCGATTTAAATGTGAAGGTGAACATTTATGTTGCAACGATATTTATTAATTATATTGGTAAAAAGTAATAATATTTAAGTTATCAGTAAACAATTATTATTAGCAAACAGACATGAGTTTTTATTACTATATAGTAGACTTATCGTTTACTATATAGTAGTTTCTCATATAACGCGCACAATGCAAAGTAACATGTTTGAAATTATTATTGCTATGGCAAATTTAATTTTCTTTGTTCTATCAAATAAGACAGTATTTTAATAATAAATGGCGTATATACGAAATTGATTGTATTAGTGAATGTGAAACATCTTTTATTTTATTGAAATTTCATAAAAAGCAAAACAATTATGAACCATTAGAAGTCGGAAACGATGAAGAAAACAATCTGATGTTCAACTTCAGCAACTATAATTCTTAAATTAGGTACTTCGTGGGTTTTATTATTTTTCGCGTTGTACAGAGAATCGCGTTATATGAAAACAGTAGTCGCAATATTTTTACCACGTTGTAGAAACTCGCGTTGTACAGTATAAGAGTCTGCTGTATGAACAAAGAACACTTAAATTATTCCGAAATATGCGATTATTATCGGTTTTCTAATGTCGGAACCACGCCAACACGAACGTATTAATTTTTATGAAGTTTGTCAGATGATTCAGTGAATCGAAGCTGATGATAAATTATCAAAAATTATCGAGAATAGTGGTACCCTTTCTGTTTTTTACCGATACTCGTTCTGGGACAAGAGTGCAAGAGGCATCTCTACATTTTTCTGTCGAGGTAAACAAAGCACACCTTGAACTAGCGTATTTTTGAAGTGCGGCTACATTTATTAAAACTACAATAAGTCAGACATACAATGTTGATAAACGTAAAAATTGATTTATTCGAGCTGCATCCTAAGACACGAATGAAGAAAGAACTTAAGTTTTTAGGAAATCTGTATCAATAAAATAATGCACAGTTTATGCATAAAAAGTTAAAAAAAGGACTGATACATCTTCAAAACATTATACACTCCTATGATATAGACATGTAGTATTTTTAGAGAAATCTAAATGATATATTTTAAAACTTTTAAAAACATGTTATATGCTCATAGGAGATTACAATTAACATCTTTTGACTTTATGAAAAAAGCGTGCTACGACATATGATACAACAAAAGAAGCAATGAATTATTTTGTGAGTAAAATATTAATGATTATAGGTGATAAATTGATAGAATATTCTAGAATGTAGACATCATCATGCCCTAACTCACACATATCATTCGGACACACCCTATATGTATATATGTATATATATATATATATATATATATATAAAAAACAGCTTATGTGTATATACAGGGTGTTCGCGATAAATTTTACCATCGTTGTTTCGTAAATCGTCTGGGTTAGGTCATGATAACGTCTATATTCTAGAATATTCTGACAATTTATCACCTATAATCTTTAATATTTTTCATATGTTCATATTCCAAGAGGAATCGCGAAACACATTACTAGTTAAGAACATCTTAATCTCCCTTTAGTTTTTAGGAGTTTTCATGAGATTTATAGCTTCAGTTTTCTTTGGTTTGGATTCTACATTCTTGTCTGATGTTACGTATTCTAGATATTCACAAGATTGGCTTAAAAATTTACACTTATCCGGTTGTAATGTAATTTAACATTGTCTTTGTGTACTTTCGTACAAATATTTTTTATTTTTCAATTATGATATAAGGGACCCGTGAGAATTTGGTGAAAAGAACTCGCAAACTTTAGCATACTGAAGTATTGAGAGCGTTGAAAGTTTGAATAACACGACAAAACTTGAATGTTTGCAACGAATTTTCGATCGTGTATTGAACGTTCAACCGTTGTTTTTCCACGGGTTTGAATTGGTGAGTTCGGTGATGTTTCATTTAATATGATACAATTTGGATTTCAAATTTGGAAATTATTTAATTAATGATACAGAAGCACTCGTATCAACGATTAATTCCTATCACTACCCTTGAATGGGTACTAATATTGTCGATGCGTCGAGCGTAGGAATCTGATTGTTTCGCGGAATTATTCTGTTGAAATGGAGGACACTATTTTTAAGTTCAGCAACATTGGTAAATTGTTTCTCATTTCCATACACCTTACGAGATAGTATTGCCCAAAGGTTCTCTATTGGATTAAGGTTCGGTGATCGGGCGGGCCACTGCATTAATTGAATATTTTTCCTCTGAAACCACTCCTCACTCATTCTTGAATTTTGGATGGCCGCATTGTTTTGTTAAATATATAATCATCCGAACCCATTTATTCCATAAACGGAATTGGAATGTGTTCCAAAAGGTCTGTGTGTTTTTCAGAATTCATTTTCGCCGATATTCAGCATATCGGGGTCTTTTCGGAAATGCTAAATGCGGCCCAAGACATGACACCGTAACCACAAAAATTTCGACGCATGGTAATGCCATGTGCTTAACTCAAATCGTGCTAATAGTATTGAAAACCATCAGAACCATATAAATTAAGCTTTTCTCATCCGAAAAAATTACATTTTTCCATTCTTCATTCCACGACATATGGCTTCTAGCAAAATAAACTCCCGCTTACTTAAGACAATACATGAATGGCGGTTTTGAATCCTTTGTAGTCCATACGAAAAGTTTACTTTTCTTTAGAATTTGTTGAACATGTCTTTTAGATACTGGAGATTTAAATTCGTTATTATTTGCCATGCTGTTACATTTTATTTGATGCAGCACGTAAAATTAACGAAGTATGCCTTCGACTCAACTTTTTATCTCCGCCCTTCGGATGATTTCTGCTGTATGAATCACTTAACTTAACACAATTATTTTCGGCATAATGGGTCCTGTTTATTTTTAATGCAATTTGTCTGTTAGAAAGTCCTGCATGTTTATATGCCTTTATCTCAATCTGCTTCTCCGTATCTAGTAATTTACCTTGTGGTATATTACGGAAAATCGATATACAGTAAAATCTGGATAAATGCGACAAAAGTTCGGCTGGATAAATGCAACACGCCTATCCCCTCCAGATAGAGGTATCCCCCTTCGCGAACCTCAACGCTCGACGAGGGAGAAGTGTAACATGACGCAACTCGGAACAAAAGACTGAGTCATCCAATTCAGGGATAAAACTTTTTCATTATTGATCTTTTTTTTGAAACCTTTGCTAGCGTATTTGTAAGATTTTTCTGAATAAAATGATACCAAACACGACATAGTTTGAATTATATTTATTTAATATTCAATATATTTGCTTACTATTTACATGATTTAAACCAGGCAAGCCGCTTATTTGATCGCCGCATGCGTCCTTGGAAGAGCTCCGCCTGTGCTGCCCCTTCTCGTGCGCTGAAGAGCTCATAAATTGACTTCCCTTTCACTTGCCAGGTGCGAGCCGATTGTCACGAGTACAGTAGCGCATTGGGGTGACATTTGAATCTAACCACTCGCGCTGGGAAGATATGCCACGCGCGCCGATCATGGAAATCAAAACGACGTGCGTGGTACGTCGAGTAAGGTTATTTACCGAAAAACAGTTTCAGATCGCACCACGTCGCATGTAGGGCAAAACAAAAGTATTACTAGAGAAAAAGTATGCTCAGATATGTTTTCAATCAAATACGAATAATATATTTTTATGTTTTCGGACTTCTGGTGATGGTTTTGGTCGAATTCGACTACTACGTAACGCCTTACGGCAAAGTATAGTGTTACATTCTTGCACGCGCATGTGTAAATTAATTTCAACGTAAATAGTTAAAAACAATTCCTTGACGGCAGAAAGCAAGGCCTTCTCGCCTCAAAGGATACATTGTTGTCGCCGCGGCTGTCTTGGCGATACATTTTACAATCCTGCCTAGTCTCTCGCCAGCAAAGTTGTAATAGGTTTCCACATCACCAATGGGGTACTATTGCCAATTCGTTTTTTTTGCAGTGGCATTACCTGTATCGATGTCCTTTTCTGCTTAATTGTTGGTGAAAAATCGCGTTAAAAGAAAAGACTAGACAGAAATGTAAAATGTATCGCCAAGACGGCCGAGGCGGCAACATTGTATTCTTTGACGGGAGGAAGTCTTGTGTTTTTTGTGCCAGAATTTAGTTTACAATTGCGTGTGACAGAACACAACACTATATTTCGCCGTAAGGCGTCACGTAGTAGTCGAATTCGACCAAAACCATCGTTATAAGTCCAAAAACATTAAAATCTATTAATTGCATTTGATTTAAGACATATCTGAACATACTTTTCACTAATAATACTTTTGTTTTATCCTACACGTGTCGTGATGCGATCTGAAACAGTTTTTCGATAAATAACCTTAGTCGACGTGCCGCGCACGTCGTTTTGATTTCCATGTCCGACGCACGTAGCATGTCTTTCCAGTGCGAGTGGTTATGTGTCTTTCGTGCCTGGCAAGTCAAAGGCAAAGCAATCAGCGAGCTCTCGAGTGCAAGGGAAGGATAGCAGGCGAAGCTCTTCCAAGGACATGTGCGGCGATCAATTAAGCGGCTTGCTTGATTTAAACATATCGTGTTTGGTATCGTTTTAATCAGATAAATCTCAAAACTGCATGGGGAAAAGTTACATTCAGAAAAATTAATAAATAAAAAAGTTTATTGTTGCATTAGCAGTGCCTCTTTCTTTCTTTGTTCTTATCCTTAGCAACGTTGCTGCAATATTCCTATGTCCGCTTATCTGTAACTTGCAGGAATATTGCGAATGTTGCAGCAATATTGCGGGAATATTGGTTGGATGAACAAACATTTATTTATGGTAATTGCATTTATTTAATTAAAGTAAAACATGTAATATTAATGTTACACTAACAAGGGAACATATCGAAGTCGAACACACCGATTTTGATGAAATTTATGTCAGAGGTACTCCTCGTGAGAATATTGGACACGTATTTTTTTTTATCGGCAACTATTCACTCTGAAGGGGTGAAAGTATCCCTCAAAGTTGAGGGTAGAAAACACATTTTTGGATATATCTCGGTAACCAGGGGTCAAACAATTTTTTTTTTAAATTGTGTGTTTTTCAACCGAGAATTGAACTGTGTAACAAAAGTTGCAAAAAAATTATTTGTTTAAAAAATATATTAAAAAATTATTTTTTTTGGTTAATATCTTCCAAAAAAACATTCGCAACTGATTAAATAAATTTATGTACACAAGCTATGGTCCAAATTAGCGGATACGTGTTTTTGGATTTTTTCGATTTTTGACGATAACGGTCATTATTTCGTGTTTAACATTTTCTCGTTCCGCACTGAAATGGCCGGCCGAAATGGACTTTTTTTCATAACAAAACCGACATTATTGCCATGACTAGTAGTCTAATAATCTATGTGAAAGAATTTTAAACATCAAATAATAACCGTTAGTGTCAAAAACCAAAAATTCCAAAGTCACGAATGCACTGATTTCGGTAATACTTTACGTACATATTATTCGATAGCGGAATAACACGTATCAGGAAAAATGAACGAGAATTACTACGCGAGGTTGCTGTCCTCGCTGAGCTGGCCTTAGGACACCTGCGTTATTCTTTGACAGATGTACCGCCCCAGTCAAACTCCCCGCCTGGCAGTGTCCTCGAATCGGATCTCGCTAGAGTATAAGACGGCGAATAAAGACCGCGCGAAGCTGAGCTCCGCGCGTACGCCACTCTACACGTTTGGCTCGAGAACACCATGTCGCACGGGTCCGAAAGGACCACGACGCACGCGCTCCGCCCAACCAAGTAAGTAAAGAAACGATGAAAGTAGTGGTATTTCACCGGCGATGCCGTTAAAGCGTCTCTCACTTATGCTACACCTCTCATGTCTCCTTACAGTGCCAGACTAGAGTCAAGCTCAACAGGGTCTTCTTTCCCCGCTGATTTTTCCAAGCCCGTTCCCTTGGCAGTAGTTTCGCTAGAAAGTAGATAGGGACAGATTGGGAATATCGTTAATCCATTAATGCGCGTCACTAATTAGATGATGAGGCATTTGGCTATTTTTTTTTTTAGATGGAGAAAATGCATTACGCACACCGGGTATGCGTCGGTACCCGGTAGTGTGGGACTCACCCGTGAAGGGCATACCCACTAAAACTCCATCATCTTATGCCTGAGTATGGCAGGCAGCACCATAAAAGACGCCGAGTTCGCTCTCCTCAAGTCAACCGACCCCGGTTCTGGGCGAGGTGTTATATTCGACAGAGGTTGTTCGGTTGAATCTCCAAAAACTATTGAGGCCGCCCATAATGGCCCTGGTGGAGATGATTTTCAACTCGTCGGGTTTAAGGATGTCCCTAGCGACTACGTCGCTTGCAGAATTTACACTCCATACTCCCCGGTAATTGATGGGATCAGCCTCTTCGTCCACTTTCTACTGTCCTCCCTATCCCATTCCTCCTGCCATCTCTTCATTAGCCCCTCCTCGTTTATACCTCTATCCTCCGCTTTTCCCCCCGTCCCGTCCCTAAGTCTAGTCCTTACATGTCCCCTTCTATCTCCCCCTCCCCATTTCCTCCCCACCAACCCGTTGTCTTACCCTTACGAGCCATTTCCCTTATTTTTATGGTCAAAGGCGGTATCCCTGCGATCACGCATAGTGATGACAGGGACGCCGTCTTATACGCGCTCGTTACCCTTCCCAGTCCTTTCCTTTGCGCCTTATCAATGTACTTTCTATTACCCTCTAGTTTTGCCTTGTCCCCCCAGATCTCTGCGCCGTATAGGATTACCGCTTCCAGGATTCTATAATACGCGTACCTGGCTTGATCCCCTGGTCCCCCCACATTAGCTGTTATTCTTCTGATTTCCTCCATTATTTTAAATCCTTTCGTCGTTATTCCTCTTACATGTTTATGAAATTTGTTCCCCCTCTCAAAAGTGATCCTTTCCCCCCACCCTTATCCTAATTTCTCCCTCAACCCTTTTCTTGTTTACCCTTATGAATGTTGTTTTTCCCCCGCTAATTTCAACACTAATCTTCTTAATTCTTTGTCTATCCTATTTTCTATCACCTCCTCTACGTCCCTCATGACCTCTCCTATATCAGTCCCTTGTGCCATGATTAGTAGATCGTCTGCGTATCCTATTATTTCTATGCCTTTAGGTGTCTTTGTTTCCAGTATTGCGTCATATATTAGGTTCTACAGTACCGGTCCCAGTACCGATCCCTGCGGCACTCCCCTTTCCATCCCTATTTTTATTGTCCCCTCTGTGGATTGATATACTAGCTCCCTTCCCCTCAGGTATTCCCTTATTCTCTCCACTGTTTCTGTAGTTAGACCTCTATTCCTTGCTCTCTCTCTCTATTATTTCCCTCCATCTTATCGTATTGAATGCGTTTTTAACGTCAAGCCCTACCCTTATCCCGTACCTTATCTTCCTTATCGTTTCTTCCGTAAACTCTTTTACCCTCATAAGTGCACCTCTCGTCGATTTCCCCTTGGTAAAACCGAATTGATTTCTGTGGAATGTTTCTCTACGTAGTTCCTTTACGATTCTACCCTTCATGATATACTCATATACCCCCCCCCCCCCCCCCCGCCCTCCTGTATTTCCTCCATTTCCTCTCCCTTTGGCTTTTTCCTCCCTGTAATTCCTTCTCCTCTCTCCCTCATCGTTTGTCTGCACGCCTCCCTTATCTCCTTTCTAAGCCTCGAGACTTTATCAAGGTCCTCCACATCCCCCATTTCTTTAATTTCCTCCCATTTCCCTTCCATAATCCGCTGGAACTTTCCCTATCCCACGTTTTTATGTCCCATCCTTTTCCCTTTTCTCCCTTCCTTTCCTTATTCCCCTTTCCCCTCTTGTTTCCTTCCTCTCTTATCATTCCGTGTACTAGGTATCTATGGTCGGATGCACTGTACTCCTGTAGGACCCTATTTCTCTTCCATTTCCTTGATGTCTCCAGATCGCTGCATATTATATCTATGGTGGATCTCCTACCGTTTTTCACAAATGTGTTCCCTCCTTCGCTGATTCTGGGTATAACTTCGATCTCCTCCATCCATTCCCATAATACAGCTCTCCTCTTATCCATCTTTTTTGAACCCCATATTGGTGCCTTTGCATTAAAGCCCCCCCCCCCCCCCCCCCCTACAATTATCCTTTTGCCCCATCTTTCCCTTTCCTTTTTTATATGTTCTAACCCTTGCCTGAACGAGTCTATATGTTCGTTCGGCGAGAGATATACGCTTATCAAGCCTCTACCCCCTATCCTCGTTCCCGCGAATACTTTCCCTATCACCGAGTCCTCGACGTTTGCCCCCATCCCCCTATAATTTGTAAGCCATCCTCGGCTTTCATATACATTAATTCTTGTGCCAAGGCACAATTATTTAGACTTATCTGCAAAATCTTTAACCCCCTTCCCCCCCCCCCACCCTACCTTTTGCCCTTATCCTTCCGTTCTGCCTCCTCTCCTCTCCCCGTTTTCCGCCTTATTTATTTCTCTCCTCAAGTACGCGCATCCCATAGTCGCCGCTGCGTGTCGGACGTCTTCCCCCTCCTTTCCTTCCCTCCTGCATAGAAAGCACCTAGGCTCCTCCTTGCACCCTGCTATCGTGTGTCCGTCCTCCCCACACCTCCTACATCTCTCCCCTCTGCTACTTTCTCTCTTACATGTATAACTGTTGTGACCTAGCTCATGGCATCTAAAACATCTAGTTATCCTCGGTACCACCTTTAGCCTTGCGATCGTCCAGCCTAGTCTAATTTTTCGCCCTCTTCTTATTCTTCCCCCCACCCCCCCCCCCCCCACCCCACCCCCCCCCCCCCACCCGTATGTTGCCGGTATCTCTATTACCGCTAATTGCGAACCCATCCTTGTGCTTCTCAGGGTCACGATTCTGATTTCGTCCCCTTCCTTCATCCCTATCTCCTATCTCACTCCCCTCTCAATCTCTTGTCTCGTTATGACCGGGTCTAGGTCGCTGATTTCCACCTGTATCCTTTTTTTTTTTTTTTTTCAGAGGAGGGGAAATGCCATTACGCACGCCCCGATGTCTCGGGGGAGTGTGGGACTCCGAGGGTACAAGTACCCCCGTATACCCACTAAAACCCCTCCTCTATCTCCTTCCTGTGCCAGCGAGGAGAAGAAATGGTACAGTTTTCCACATTACTTCTTTTTCTTCTCCTTCCATCGGAACTGGCTCCTCCTTCTTCTTCTATTCTTCTTCTTTCTCCTTTCTTCTTTCCTTCTCCTATCGTTCTCTTTTTCTTTTCTACCTGACCCATGCACCCATTTACTCATTTATTCATTCACTTTTTTTTTTTTTTTTCCAGGTGCCTGACTAGTTGATAGGTTAGTCAGTTGTAAATAATATGTATAGTTAAGACTATACATTAACTAATACTAGAAATAAATAGAAATAAATTAAATAAATAAATAAATTACATAAATGCGCAAATAAATAAATAAATAAATAGGCATTTGACTAGTCAGGAGAGTTCCTTGTTTATCTCCTTCTCCCTCTCTCTTTCTCCCATCTCCTGTCTTGATTTTCTTTATCCTTCATAATGTCTATTATCATCTTCATTATTTCCTTCCATTTGTGTGTGCTTTCCTCCATTTCCTTGATGATATTTTCCTTCTTCAAGTCCTCACCTATCTCCATCTCCGTTACTTCCCTCCTTGCCCGCCATCTTTCACAGCCAAAGAAAGTATGTTCTGGTGTGTCAATAGCGTCACATCCGTACCAGCACCTGTCGCCATCGTCCTTCCCGATTCTTTTTCTGTAGCTGTTAAATATCCCGTGTCCAGTGAGAAACTGCGTGAAATAGTAGTTTGGTTCCATCCATCTCCTCTCCTCCCACCAGCAGACCTTTGGGATGAGTTGGTACGTCCACCTTCCTTTCGGTGATTCGTCCCAAATCTTCTGCCATTCCTTCCTAGTCCTTTCCCTCCTTTCCTCTTCACCCAGTCCTGTCTCCGTGCGGTCCCTCAGTCCTTCCTTTCTCTTTCGCCTTTCCGTCGCTTCCTTCCCTCTCTTCTCCGATATTTCCTTTACCGAAAATTCGATCGGCGAGATTCCCACGATGACGCAGAGTGCTTCCCTTGATGTGTCCCTGTACGCCCTGGCTATCCTTCCGAGTCCTAGTCGCTGTACCTGGAATATCCTTTGCCTGTTGGCCTGCAGATCCATGGCCGTCTCTCCCCATATCCCTATTCCGTAGCATATTATGGACTGCATGGCCCAATAATATGCTCTCCTTCCTCTATTTCCTGGTCCCTTGATGTTGCTTGTTATCCTCTGTATCGCTCCGTAGACCCTCATTGCTTTCTCCGTTGTTATTTCCACATGTTTCTTGAAATTCCCTGTCTTGTCGAATGTGATCCCCAGGTATTTCAGATGTTCCTCCTCCTTCAGTTCCGTTCCCAGCAGTCTGATGGTAAATCCTTCCGTTTTCCTCTTCCTATTCGTGAATACGAATTTTGACTTGTTAGCCGCCATCTCCAATCCCTTCTTTCCTAACCATTTGTGGATCTCCTCTCCTACTCCTCCCACCTTCCTTTTCAGTCCTTCCAGCTTCGTATCGGACGCGACAACCAGAACATCGTCCGCGTATCCTACCAGGTCCATTCCTTTCGGTAGTTTCAAAGCGAGAAGTCCGTCGTATACCAGGTTCCAGATGGTCGGCCCCAATACGGATCCCTGTGGTACACCCTTTTCCATACTTATCCTAATCCTTCCTTCTGTGGTCTCATATATAATGAACCTATCCCTAAAGTATCCTTCTAGAATCCTTTCCAGGTATCGACTCAGCCCCCTTTCCTTTATTGCTTCCCTGATACTGCTCCATCCTACACTGTTGAATGCGTTCTTGATGTCAAGGGTAAGTAGTATGCAGTATCTTTGTGCCCTGCCTGCCTCCCTAACCTTGTCCATCACCCTCTCCAGCGCGTGTAACGTCGATCTCCCCTTCCTGAATCCGTATTGGTTGTCCTCCAAGCCATCCTCCCCGATTTCCTTCATTAGTCTCTCCTTCACAACCTGTTCGAAGAGCTTCGCCCATCCGTCAATTATGCAGAGTGGTCTGTACCTGTCTTCCTCTTCTTCCCTCTCCTTCTTTTTCCTAATCAGAATCAGCCTTTGCTCCCTCCATCTCCTGGGGATTTCTCCATTCCTTAAGCACGCGTCCATCATTTCCGCTACCTCCTTAATTCCTTTACTCAAGACTAGTTTGATGACTCTTCCCGGTATCCCGTCGTTTCCTGGTGCCTTATTCTCTCTGATCTTTCTTCCCGCAGCAGTAATTTCTTCCTCTTTGACTCGGATCCTTTCCCATTCCTCCTTCCGTATAAAAGGTTCTTCCTTGGTCCCTACCTCAGAGTCCCGTCCTGCATCTTCCCTTTTTATGTTCCCTTGGGAATAGTTCTTGGATGATCCTCATCGCTTTCTCCTTTCCTAACCTCGGTGGTGGTTGTTTCCCTTTTATCTTCTTCATTATGATCTTATAGGCCTTGCCCCACGTATCCTGTTCTAATTCGTTGCATAATTCCTTCCATAGTTCCATTTTTTTGTCATTTATCTTATATCTGAGGGTCTTGCAATTCTCCCTGTACTCTTTCTTCCTTATTTCCATGTCGTCCTTTCCTTTCTTCCTGCTCCTCTGCCATGTCCTTCTCGCTTTTATCGTTATCTTCCTTTGATCCGCGATTTCCTTGCACCACCAGGGATTAGGCCTGTGTTTGAATCTATATGTTCCTTTATCCTTGTCCATTGCCTTATCACAGATCCTGTCTACCTTTTCCAGATATTTGTTGACCTCTTCCATTGTCCCGTTTTTCCAGTTGATAGAGTCCTTTCCTAGCTCCTCTTCGAATGTCTCTTCCCGTATCCTGTCCACCTGTATCCTGTCCTTTAGTAACTCCATCTTTCTGTCCCCCTCCCTACTTTCTAGCCATTTCTTCACTCTATCCGCCGTTCCTTTTTCTCCCATCTCCATTAATATATGACCGTTCCTACTTCTCCTTACACTTTCTGTTTCCCCTACAATATCTCTTCCATCTTTCGTCAGCTTTCTGAACACCTCCTCATATTTTTCCCCCTCCCCTACCTTCATTAATACCGCTTCCCTCCTTGTTCTACTACCTCTTACGCCCCATTCCCTCCCTCTATGCTCCTCGCCTCTTTCCCTATCTCCTATGTCCCTTATTCCTGTCTCTTCCCCCCTTTCCATTCCTGTTGTCCTACTGTCTACCCTACTCCTTTGCCTCCTCCTTCCCACTTCCTTCCACCCATCTTTTTCCTCGTTTCTTCCCTGTTCCCCTGTCTGTGTCCCCCCTTTACCGTATCTACTTTCCCTTTCACTACTACCCTCTTCTTCCTCTTCATTTCCCTCTCTAACTCCCTCCCCCATTTTCCTATCTGTCCTCTTCCTATCCCCTCTACTTGGCGGTGTTGCCTCCTTCCTCTTTTCCGCCACTGTACCTGTTCCTCCCGGTCTGTCTTGCCCCCTACCCCAGTCTCTTCCTCCCCCCCAATCGATTTTGCCCCTACTTTCCTCTACTCCCCCTCCTCTCGTTTCCTCGCATTGTGTCCCTTTATTTTCCTTCCTTCCTTCTGTTTCTTTCTCCTTCGCCCCTGCCACCTCCCTTCTAATCTTTGTTTTCACCTGTGTGAGTATACTCCCCGCATCTTGTATATCTCTAACCATTTTCTGACATCCTTCCCTCTCTCCTATCCTCATGTTTTTGTTGCCGTTCAGGTAACTTGCCAAAGAACTCGCCGCCGTCAGTATCACTTCCATTAGGCTTGTTAACTCCTCCAACCCCCCTTCCCATCCTAACGCATCTATCCTTTTCGCCATACCTCCTTTTTCTGCTCCCTGGCTACTTTCCATCACCCTCTTGAAAAACACCTTCGATATGCTTCCCAACCTTTTCCTCATCTCTGTATCGTTTGGGTCCAAACCTCCTGCGCTCGTCCCCTCCTCCCCCGTATTCTCAAATAACTCCTCCTCGAAATTTCTCTCCGCCCCTCTCGTCTTCCCTTTCCCTTTCTTCCCACCCCCTCTATCCTCCCCAGTCGCAATTAAGGATGAGGTCGCCTGGTCTACCACGGCCTCCCCCCCCCCCCCCCCCCCCCACGGTTACTGGATGACGGTATTCTCGGGCCCGCTTGACCACCCGAAATTACCCGCATTAACCATCTCAGGGATGGAATTGATAGTCCCCCGTCTTTGACATTGGCGTGGAAATAGGCGTTTGGTGTATCGTGAGGTAGCCCAAGCCATTTCCTAACCGATGCCCTTGTAAGTGTGTCAAGTTTCTTAAGTCTACTGAGTGTAGTACTTCCCAGAGTTAGTAGGTGGTATGTTCCGGGTAAAACTATGACACACAGGGCGAAAAGCCTCTGTTGCGGTTTTAACGGTGCCGTTGTGAGTCTGTTAAAGGCCTGTTGCAGTTGTTCTTCAGGCTTGGCAACCGTTAAACCCTCAGGAGTGAACGGGACCCCAAGGTATTTCCACTCGCTCTCTCTGTTCAAAGATGGCATCTTAGAGCCAAGGCATGTGAACGTGGTCTTAGCATCCACCACAGACTTTTTAACGTGCGGCACATTCCTTAGAGCCACTGTGAAAGATTTGCTCGCGTTGATGTACAGCCCGCAACTGGCTAGAAATTCCGATGCTTTGTCGATGATTATCTGTAGGCCCTGTGGTGTGGACGCCATGAAGATCATATTTTCGGCGAAAGCCAGGGCGTTAAAGAAGGCATGATCCACTTTAACGCCGACTTCAGTTGGTAGGCGCCGAAGGAATCTGTCTATTACCATATTGAAGATAATAGGCGACAAGGGGTCACCTTGTTTGACTCCGCATGTAGGTGTTATTTCATCGGATTCCCAGCCATCGCAGGACAGCACAGTTGAGAATCTTTTATATGAGTCCATGACATAGTCGACCATGGCACCAGGCACTCCCATGATTTCAAGGGTGTCTCTTATGGTGTTGTGCGAGACAGAGTCGAAGGCCTTAGCTATGTCAATAGACGCTATATACAGTGGCTTGAAGTGCTGTCTGCGGTAACGCAAGATCATGTCGAGATCGAAAATGTTCGAGGCGCAACCGTCGGTCGGAACAAAAGCCTTTTGTCTCTTATCAAGTGGAACCATCTCTGTCAGTCGTCTGGCCATAACTTTATTGAAAGTCGTAGTTATTACAGATTGGACAGTTATGGGCCTGTAGTCCTCGGGGCCTCAGCGCATTATCCTTTTTAGGTATTAGTGTTGTGCGCGCTTTTAATAAGTGCTTCGGCAGTTTCCCACAAAGCATAAAAAGATTGAAGATCCTACAGAGGATCTCCAGTGGGACTACCTTGAGAAGCCTTGCCGAAAGCCCGTCAGGGCCCGGACAGGTAGTGAGTGACGGAAACGACCTGCGAATTTCCGTCGGGACAACAGGTTTCCAGAGATCAGACAGAACTGGCCGCTTGATATCTTTTTCTGGGGACCCAGCCGCCCCATTCGTCATTGTAGTACGCCAAAAATTGATCATAATTTGCTTAGGCAGAGGTTGCTCGTTCGTCGTGCTTTTTCTTAATAACTTTGCACAATTGCAAGGATTTTTCCTCCATGCCTTTTGCGTTTTGGCGTACTCAAGACGTCTTGCCTGGCGCCTCGATAGAGACTCGTTCGAAGGCAAGTTTGTGGCTTTTCTCATGTTCCTTTTGGTCGGTGGAAACGTTCGAAGTAGGTAGATCTCGAGCTCCGCCGAGATCTTATCCCTCGACCAAACGGTTACGCTCTCACTGATCCGACTCAACAGATCCGCGTTGAATTTTGAGCCACTCAGTGGATGTAAACGTTCGAATAAGTCCTTGATGGACTGGAGCAGTTCGGCGTCCTGTTGGACAGGCGCTTCGCTTGTTCTAGAATCCACTGGTGGCCCATGGTGCTCGTTCGATGATTCGTTCAACATGTCGTTCGAAAGTTCGTTCGAGAAATCGTTCGAGGGTACGTTCAAATTTACGTTCGAAAGTTCGTTCGACAGCTCATCGAGGATCTTTAAGACCAGCTCTTTGTGCCTTTGGCTCTTACGTTGTCCCTTAATGGACTCGAGAGTACCGTTCGGGAACATGGGCAATAGTGCTTGATTCACGAACCTGGTACCATCTCGTGTAAGATGCGCCTCCTGCCGTGCCAGGAGCGCTTGTTCCTCCGCACACCAGTGTGCTTTCTTATTGTCAATTTCATTGACTTTGCATTCATCGTGCCAATTTTTGTGGGCTTTTTGCTCGTGAACACCCTTGCCCCTTAAGGTGAGAAACACCCTGTCGCAGCCGGTTTTACTGTAGGGGAAGGTTGGCCTAAGGTCGGCTACCTCAGCGGAATTTGTCGGGCCGGAAGGACCTGGGGGTCCTTCGACACTTAAATAGGTATTTTCATCCGAGGCTATTTGTGAGCTCTTTGGGCCGACAATATACAGTCGAGGGGGCTGGCAACCCACCAAGACCGATGGTCGCAGAGGCAGTATTAGCTTCCCCCCGAAGGGGTACTACTGGCGGGAACCAACGAAGAGGTTACTGCTTGCTAACTAAGACTACTGCGTAAGGGCTGGTCTCGGATAATAGGACGGCAAGCCGCCCCGACACCTCAAGCGACCGCCTTAAGAGAGTCATAGTTACTCCCGCCGTTTACCCGCGCTTGCTTGAATTTCTTCACGTTGACATTCAGAGCACTGGGCAGAAATCACATTGCGTCAACACCCGCGTGGGCCAACAATTGAATAATATGTATGTAAAGTATTATCGAAAGCAGTGTATTCGTGATTTTGGAATTTTTGGTTTTTGACACTAACGGTTATTATTTGATGTTTAAAATTCTTTCGCACAGATTATAAGAATACTAGTTATGGCAATAAAGTCAGTTTTGTTATGAAAAAAGTCCATTTCGGCCGGCCAGTTCAGCGCGGAATAATCCAACAGAAGGAAATTGGGAAGATATAAAAAACAAAAAGAAAATAGAAAAGTTTATTCTGTATAGCGTTCACAGTAATGGTATTGTACGAAGAAGTGTGTTAAACATAAATGTTCTTTGCACCAAGAACATTTAAGCGCGGTCACGCAATTGCATTGAAAATAATTCATATTTTCTAATTGCATGAAAGAAAAGTTGACAGGATTTTCGAATTTTTCAGGTCGTTCATTTATATGTCTACAACTAAACCACGCATATCGGAATAATTGTTTGTATCGCGGGGATGATAATTGATAATTATCTCGTGTATATAAATTTAAATCTATGTTTAATGTCATTACGAGATCAGAAATTTTCCGAGCAAAATTCTTCCAAATGCGGAATCCATAAACATCGAGAGGTTGAACTAGATGTGTAGTATTTTTTGGTATTGTTAGTATTTCTAATTGTCTGTTATCCGGTGTTGCATTTTCAATTATGTCCTGACTGTATCCATTCTACCAATCGGGAAGTAAGATTGCGTTTTTCGGAGTGTTTGGAAAACAAACATTTGTTAACCACGACCTGAATAATTGTTTTGTTAACTTTCCTGATGTAGTAGCTTCAATATGAATATTGGGTGCCGTAAACACTCTTCTTCGTACACGAGGCCCTAACTGTCCACTTCTTTTAAAACAGTAAAAAGCGGTCAAAATAACCGACCATCGGCTGAAATTGTTGGCTGAATAGTGTAACTGTGGGTAGTTGCGGAAGTGGATTGAATTAGAGATACGGTTTCTCTTTCTCCTGTGTGGGACAATGTTCTGCCAGAATGCATTTCCAGTTGAAAGCCGCTCTGATCACTATTAAAAATATTCTCTCCGTGATCATCAATCTTTTCTTTTATACTTGCCACGAAGTTTTCGGCAGCATTATTTATGTTATCTAATCTCTCACTGTGCTGCCGGGTAACGAGTTTTGTCGTTTTCCTTGACACTATATTAAATGCATGTTTAAATTTTCACAGCCAGTAAGCAGATGCTTGGAATTCTTGTAAGGTTGTGGTCTCATTTTCAGTCATTGCCCACCGTCTCAAGTCTATATCATGCACGATCATTTTTCTGTTTCTTGAATCAATGAATTTTTGCAGAGTACCACGTGCGATTATTCCAAGTTTGTCCAAACGGGAGCCACCTTTATTAATTTGCTCTTCCCAGGCATACAATTGCGACCGGCTCTTTAATTTTTTAAATCGGTTCTGGACTGTTTTAAAATTCAGCGGTCTTTTCTTCCCACTTTTTCAAAAGTCGACGGTTTTCTTTTTATAATCTATGTCGACGCCTTCGGAACCCTCATCATCGAAAATATTGTCCGATGAACTTGGCGATGATGTAGATGGCGATTCTACTTTAGATTCTACTATAGTTGCACAGGTGTCAATGGTAGATGCTGTTGGCTCGTCTATTAAATCATCAAATATTAATTCTTGATGTGTTTCGATATTTACACATGAGGCTACTTTGTATGTATCAATTAAGTCTGCAATGCTCTCTGCCAGTTTAATCTCTTTCCCGTTTGTGCGTGTCTCCGTGGTACTACTCCCATATGTAATAATAATAAATGAACATAAACTCAACATAAAGAAAAGGCATAAGACATAAGACTCTTAAAGGATGTGTTGATAAAAAAAACGTTTATTCGCTCGCGACCACGTGCTCGTTCTAACTGCGTGGCTGGGCCTGCAACCAGCGATCACGTGACGCTCAGGGCCGTCGCAAGCCAAGCTTACGGGGGCGACACTGAGCCACGACATAATATTTTTTTTTATTTTCATTTAAACATTACACATAATTATATTTTTCCATTAAAATATTGATAATATTAATCGGATTGATTTTCATTTTTATACTAAAGAAAGATCGGAATAAACTCGAAAAAACTGAAGTCGAAAAACTATTTCCTCCTACAGGATATTCAGCACAACAACACAAGCCACAAGAAGTTGAGTCGGTTACTTCGTTATTGATAAGTTATGTCAATATAAGTCAATGATAACACTAATTCCAATTACAGAAATAATTCGAACACTGTGTCAATGTAGAAAAGGGGAACACTTTCCTATCTTCAGCGTGTCATATAACAGGCTAATGTCTTATGACTGTTTCATTTCCATCAAATATATTCTTATATATACTTTTTCTTATTGGAAAATGGTGTGGAGGAAAGTAAATCTTGGGCGGCACGTATCTTTACACACACCTTTTATTATATAACATCTCTCGACTAAGCGGTACACATTCTACTCGTATAGCAAAGCGAAACGGAAGTAACAACAGAAAATTAGCGTAGAACCTGCCGGCGTGATATAAACGTACGAACATATAATTTCCCTAGCTATCTAGAGAGTTATGAGAGCTTGGGTTGTATACCTTTCCAATCAAACTCTAACATTTCTGTATGTTACCGTTGTAATGACTATCCCAAGGTTCCTACAAGTTTCCTTTCAATTTGTTAATTTTAAAGTTAAAGGCACCTCGAGGGAGCCAATCACGAAAAAATAAGCTTTTTTTGAAGACATATCCCACCCTTCCGCCCTGGAGCAGGAAAGGGAAAGGTCCCTCCGGAAAACCCCTGACGTCGCGAAATTGGGACTTCATACCTGATCGTGCGGTGGTCAGGTATAAAGTGCAATATACTCTAAATTGTATTTTGTCTATTGTTTACAACACGCTAATAACAGTTGGGAGTCAATGCATATTCTAAAGGTCAGGAAGAAACGGTAACTTGTCCGTACCTCGCAATAAAACGATAAACCATATTGGATGACATGTAATTTAAACAGATTCTGAAGTTTTTCAAAATGTGAAGGTATGACTATTCATGCCATAAAAATGAAATTTGCTTAGAAAATTACATTCGAGCCTATTATCCCTTTTTACGTCTATTTATGGCTTGCAGGCTTCAGTAACTGGGGCTATGTAGACTAATTGTTATGATTTCGTTTATACATTTCCGGCTTGTTACGGTATAAACCTACAAAAGAAACCAATCTTGGCAATAAAGTCAGTTTTGTTATGAAAAAATTCCATTTCGGCCGGCCAGTTCAGCGCGGAACGAGAAAATGTCAAACGCGAAATAATGACCGTTATCGTCAAAAATCGAAAAAATGCAAAAACACGTATCCGCTAATTTGGACCATAGCTTGTGTACATAAATTTATTTAATCAGTTGCGAATGTTTTTTGGAAGATATTAACAAAAAAAAATAATTTTTTAATATATTTTTTAAACAAATAATATTTTTGCAACTGTTGTTACACAGTTCAATTCTCGGTTCAAGAACACATAATTTAAAAAAAAAAATTTTCACCCCTGGTTACCGAGATGTATCCAAAAATGTGTTTTCTACCCTCAACTTTGAGGGGTATTTTCACCCCTTCAGAGTGGATGGTTGCCGATAAAAAAAATACGTGTCCAATATTCTCACGAGGAGTACCTCTGACATAAATTTCATCAAAATCGGTGTGTTCGACTTCGATATGTTCCCCTGTAAGTTTAGGAATACACCGTAGTAATTAACTCTTATTTATTGTTTCGTAATCGTCATCGGTCTCATTATCAGATGGCTGTTGTTGTTGAATTTTGGAACGATTCGTTCTTGTTTTTGATTGCGAAAGCCACTTTGCGATGGCATAATCCACTTCTATCGCCGACCATTTCTCCTTGCCAATCATTTGTAAGCTTTCTGCAAAATAATAAATGCCCAATGTAACATATATGGTGACGATATGACAATGTTAACTCTTAAACAAAAAAACTTACTTTGTAGCAGCCTTGTAGTTGTTAGTTTGCTAAAACATCGTTTCTTCAAACGGCCTAGCCAACTGAATTTGATGGGAATGCTGTCTGCGACTACCTTTGAGCAAATCGCACATACAGCCATACCTAGTTTTCCGTTTCCCATATTTCCTAGGCGAAGAGTGTAAAAAACAAAATAAACTATTGAAAACTCTAAAAAAACATTTCACATTATTAATCGGTGTTCAACACTGAGGGAAAGGTAGTATTTAGCAATATGAACAGCCAGTCACATGCGGAATCAACATGAAATATAAATTCTTTGCTATGATAAAATGAAAAATTAGTGAATATTGTAGCATGCCCATAAGTCGAATGAGTAACTCCACCACCAAAAGAATTAATATTAACGTGCATCATTTTTACTCATTTCACGTACAATATGCGATCTGATGCGCTTCCGGCGCTGATTACTAAGAGCATCGACTTTGTGTTGTCTCTGTTGGCAATAAATCAGTTCGCACCTTTACTTTGAAAATATGCGACTGATATTACTAACTCAAGGTCATGAAAAAATTGTTTTACAATTGTTTCATATATCCCAATTATCATCTTCTTACCATTCTTTTGAAGAATAATCTATCCTTTAGTTTCGTCTCAAAACTCATTAAATCACTTTCGGATTTGATGAGTGGGAATGTATGCTCGTCTTCAGATATTTCTTCGTCACCCTTTGCTTCTTGTGCAATCAATTTTGCCCCTGTTAACGCATCAATTTTTTCGTTCAGGTGTTTCACCTCCATAATCAAACTCGTTAGGGCTTTCACCACAAACTTGCGGAAACGTACCAAATAAAAATTAAGCGTTAGATGAATTCGTATTCCTTTTATTAATTTTTTTCCTAATTCCCGTGGTCGCGTTCGCGCTTGCGGGCGGCGGCAGTTGTGGCTGCGCGGGCAAGGGGGATCCGCGGGGCAGCGCGGCGCGATCCGCGCGGGGACTGACTCGGCTTGCTGGCCGCAGGAGGTGGCGCGGGTGACGCGATCGCGCTCGCGGGCGCGGTCTCGGCACTGTGGGTCGCTGTGGGGAGCGCGGAGCATGGCGCGGTCGACGCGAGCGAGGTATGTAGATGCGGTCGCGGTGGGATTCGTGAATTTACATTCCCCAGGCGAAGCCGGCTTCGTTCTGAGGGCCCTACTTGCGCGGTCACGAATAAAGCGCTTATCAAAGACGGCACGAAGGCCGTTAACTTTTGGAGATGCTGCGGCTGCTGCGTTGTCTCCGGATGGCGCTGCTGGAATCTGGTTGGCTGCTTTATCCATACTGAATGAGAATAGCTCTCCTCTGCAGCGCCGCCGTATACGACGGGCAGCTCCTGTTTGCTGCGCTGTTCTGGTGTGGACGGCCGGCCTTTTTGCAGTTGATGCAGTAGGCCTGCTTCTCCTTCTCGGGGCACTCAGTTGCTCGGTGACCCATCCTGGTGCAATGTTTGCACGTATCCGCCTCCTGCTTGCAGAATTTGGATACATGCCTTGAGGATGTGTTGGCCGTTCCTCTCCTCCAGGCGTCCTTCCAGTCGTCCGCATCAGAGCGTGAGGCTGCCTATCGCCTCACTCAGGGTGTTCACGCGAGCTAGGATGAAGCTCGTCTGAGCTATGGTTATATCTCTCTGCTCGTTGAGGCAGAAGGAGGTGATCTCCTTCTGCGCTGCTGTTGCCGCTCTCCTTAAACCCTCCAGGGTGTTTTCTCGTCCTTCCTGTTCCGCAGCATTTGGACGGTCCTCCTCCTTCCGCGTATTGCCCCTGGGGAGTCCTTCAAGACGTAAGGGTGGTTCGCCCTTTGAGAAGGGGAATGGAAAATTCCCGAAAAAGAGAGATAACATTCTGCATGTCCGCGGTCCGAGCTGCCACGTACCGTACCTCGACTTGCACGAGGTACGGTTTATAGCCGTACCTCGACTTGCACTGTGCACGTTGCAAGCTGCACGAGGTACGGTTTATGGCTGTCCCTAGGTACAGGTCATGCAGAAAGTTCCACTTCTTGACAGCCCCAGTCAAAGATTTCTCTTCCAGCATTTACGCCGCGACAGTAAACCTGAAGAGACAAATTACCAACAATGATAAATAAAAGTCATTTTTTACTTACAATAATTTTATGCAAATTAATGCATTGTACTCACCTTTATTGTATGTAAACACCCACTGAATATTTGAATTAACTTTTATGCACAAGAATGATGTTAGCAAATTTATATATGTATAAGTTTGAATATTGATTCACAATCAACGATTACAATATATGGAAAACTGTTACATTCATTTATAATATTTTTATGTGGAACTGTTTTCCAGTAGCTTGCAGCACCACGTAAACGACGTTTAGTTAAATAACATTGATAGAACTAGACCAAATTAAAATAAAAACGACTCAAGTTAAAATAAGCTATTATTTATAATTGTTGAATAATAAATATTTTTCTATAAAAATTATTATTAATTTGTTATTATAAAAATTAATTTTTATACCATTATTACTCATTAAAATTAACTTTATTACAATGGATTGTATGGATTGTACTGCAATATTCACGCTGCAATATTGCCACTGCAATGTTGCAGCAATATTGCTGCAATATTCACACTGCAATGTTGCAGCAATGTTGCTGCAATATTGACACTGCAATATTGCCACTGCAATGTTGCAGCAATATTGCTGCAATAGTGTGCAAGATTTGCAATATTGTGCAAGATTTGCAATATTGCTGCAATATTCCAGTCTGTCTGGGGATGCATAGGGCACGATCGCATGTTGTTTTTCCGGGTTTCTGAAACGTGGCATCGAGTTTCTGACCAGATAGGCTACAACCTCGAAAGCACAAGCTTCGCGCGCATAATCAATACCGAAATTCTGAATTATTTTACAAGTATGTAACTAGAATCGTGTACATTAATTCGCCGAACCACACGGCTCCTCCGAGTACAACAATCAACGTATTACTTGAAAGATCCAGTAAATATTGAATGGGGAAACATGTTTCTTCGCATTACAGCGCAAACGTGAAATAAAGTTTGTTCCCAAAAATTAGAAAATAATGTTATAGTCAAGTCTTTCGTCCATCGAAATGTCTCGTTGTAAATTTTTCGTTGCGTCTCTATCTTTTAAACGTGTGGCTTGCGAGGTGTAGAGTGACAAAGTAAGATTTTGAGGAGCGGAAGGCTGATGGCTTCAACACTATTTTGAATTATTGTATCGCGCTCGACGGCTCTCGAACCCAGTGACTAGTCGGAGGATCGTTTCCCCCGACGCACAGTGGTCCAGAACGAGCGATTAGCCGCGCTTTTGCTGAAAAGTCGATTTTCTCGAATCGCTTTTTTTTTTCTTTATATCGATTCCTAAATGTCCATGGATTTCAGAAATGGCAACATTAATGAAATCCGACAAAAACTGTAGATACAACAAACGCTTAAAGTTGGAACTTTTTCTCGAGACTAATTTCTATCGAAAAAACACGTTGTCTTCTTCGTGACATTCTGACGAATCTATCTTATATTTTCTAATGATTTTTTTTTAAATTAAAGAGCATTCTTCTACGATCAAAATTCATATGCTGAATATGAAATTAGCGTTTGTAGTTTATTAAAAAATTAACGTTCAATAAATGAGAGAAAATCACCAAGTTTTCTATCATTGACAGTCAGCATCTTCTATGTACCGTATATATTCGTAGTTTGACCTATAAGGCCCTTCTCTATAAGGCCTCTGCTATATGATCCTGCAGAAAAACCATCCCAACTCGTCCCACAAATTTGATTTTTTATTGTTTAATGAGTCGCGCTCACTCCAGCGGCTGCCCTCCGCTAGAGTCTGTCAGCGGTTTTAAGGAAATCTTTCTATGAATTGGTTGAATTAGAAGAGGGTAAACAGTTAATCTTGTGTTGCAAATGAGTATTCGGCATTCCTGTCTACATGTAGCTCAAACAATATTGTTTTAAATGGATTCGGAAAATAATCAGAGCGGTTTGAGTGCAACGCCATGCGATTCACAAGTTCTCGGAATTCGCTAAGCCAATTTGTTAAAACCGAGAGTTAAATAGAAACCCTCATCGGCAATTACAAGTCGACAGTTTCTTAAATGTGGGTTTTACAACTTAACGGCTCTAAGTCAACCAGCAGGTCGCACATGCCATAAACCGCGGGCGGCGAGGAAGCCGAAAATGTTGACCAGCCGATGAGTCAGGTAAAAACGTTTTTTTTCTAATTGTCCTCCCTCTTGGCAAAAATAATAAAATGTGGAGGGAGGTTTTCCTAATCAATGATTTGCATAAACCAATAATTTTGTAAAAGGGAAAAGCTCCTGTAACTTTGCTCCGCCTTATGACACTCCGCCCAACTTTTGAATCCGCCATTTTGTTTTCGGAAATTTTGAGTTCAGATTCGTAATGAACGACTCAAAAAACATAAGAATACTAATTTTTGCGCGAAATCATTAATTTTTCGATACACCTGTCTGCCATATTGAATCCGCCATTTTGTTTTCGGATATTTTGAGTTCGGATTCATAATCAGTGAGTCAAAAAACATAAGAATACTAATTTTTAGCTAAATCGGATGTGTTTTGCGCTTTTGGCGAGGATTTTAAAGAGATCGAAAACTGTGCGAGGTGCCTAAACAGCTAGATCGACGTTCTGTACCACTGTGCGCCGTGGCCGTGGATTTTGGCTTCCTTGCAACCTGCGGTTTATGGCGGTACATGCCAAGTCGGCTCGACGTGGCTCGGCGCAACCAGCACGCGAGCAAAATGTAATTTAAGCTGTAGTCATTGTCCTCAAGAAAATTTCGACTTGTAATTGCTTTTCGAGGGTCTTTATTTTGACCCTCAGCAGTTACAAGCTGGATTAATGAATTCCGGGAAATGGTAAACCGCGTGTCGCTACAAACGTAACTTTGAGCGAGCACTTTTTCTTACATTTTTTTTATGTGACTAACACATTACTTTGACCATTTAAAGCTTGATAGTTTAAAGTATAAATGAAACTGGTTTAGTAAAACTGTCTAAAAGAACCGAACGATAAATACCGGACAATAATGACGTATTGGTTCTTCCTCGCGCATATATAAATATTAAATGAATTATAAATCTATAAACGTGATCAATAAATACCTACAGTGATATAATAATAAGTTACTGAGTAAATAATGTACAAATAAATATTAATTAATTATTTTAAAAATCGTAAACCTTTTTTAAAATTTAATGTATAGAAAATTTTGTTTTGCGTTCATTTTTAACTCCGTTTTTGTTTAATGCAATGACATTCTTTTTATTTGCAATTATACAGAGAGTTATTTAATAACATTTGCATTTAATAAATGTTTAACAAAGAAGTTCGTGTCCGTTCTGCAAGGTGCTTTGTGCATGTGTAAAATAGGAACCCAATCTGCCCGGGAATATACGAATAAAGTGTTACTAATAAATGAAAACATGCAGTTAAGTCTATCGGTCATTTTTTGCTTGGGTTTACCGTTGGCGTCCCAAGCAACTTGGAATCCAGTGAAATCGATGCTTGGGGAACAAATAGACCTTATCGGTGTAACGAATGGAAGTTTCATTTCCGACTGGACCGAGACCGTAGGAAAAGATGGTGTCAAGAATGTGATTCCTACCCCAGATTCTATCGATTTACTGAATTCAACAGAAATTCCATCCAATACGGTTGATCGTGATCGTGAGCCACTGGACGAAGTAGAGCGCATTGAACCAAGGCACTGGACTGGTAGACCAAATGTTCTTTCTAGAAGAAATAATTTTCCTTCTACCACAGAAATCTCATTACCACGGAAACCATTGAGCCCACCTACTCTTGCTCAGAGAAATCCATCGACTCCGAGGTATTAACGCTAAATTCGTACTAATGAGTTATAGCTGGGATCGGAATTAAGTGGTCGCACCATGCGTCCTTGGAGGAGCGTTGCCTATTTCTTTCGAGCACAAGCCTTGGACCCCGCAGATATCCTAATGCCGGACGCCACCAGGCACGATGTTTTGGAAACGTGCATGGTGGCTCATTGGGACGACATTCGTATTAATAAATTTCTATATTAACCATGGGATAATATAATCAATGCGTTTTTTTGCGGTGGTATTCCTGTAGGCCTATTACACTTTATCGATGACCTTTTCTGCTGAATATCCTTGTTGAAAAATGGCGTTAAAAAATAAATTAGGAAAATACTTTTAAATGCCACAGGGTAGAGCAGGGTAAGGGGGTCGAAAGTGCCCTTGAACCGGTTTCACTGTGGGAAGTGTCATTCGATAGGTAATGAACAGCGACCATTAGTAGGAAATTTCAACCCTGTATCTTGACTGCGAGGGTAGTTATAGGGTAAATTAAAAACGTCTTTTACCCAATTTCCCTTATTTTGATTGAGGTGCAAAAAACTCGAAAATATTTTGACTCATTCTGCATGCAACAATACATGTTTAAGATTTTTTTCAGATTTTTTCATTGAAAATCCTAAGTGAAAGAAATGAGAAACAAAACAAAAAACACGAAAAAAGTAGATTTCGTATCAAAATCTTCGAGGTGCAACTTTTTCCTTTTTATTGTAACAATTTGATACCCACGATTGCTATCTTCATTTTTTTTTAATTTTTCAGTTCGCTCATTATCTACCTCCTTTCCAATCACTTCTATCGCGCTTCGATTGAAACTCTTTGCTTAAACTATTCGCTCTAACCACGTCACTTACGTGTTAATATTCTTTATTGGACTGTTCTATTGTTAACCCCTTGCCCCATGATTTGTTTTCTGACTGCCTCCGCTATAATTGAGAATTTAAATGCTAAAATAAAAATTGGGCAGTATTTCTTAATATATACTACAATTAAACGGAATATTAATATTATAGAAATAATATTATCCCGTCGTGTCTCATTAATATTTCCAATTTCATAGGTTTTGCAAAACTTGAAAATTTCCTATTCCATTTACCTCATCACGAGTGTCACTCGTTATTGTAGGGCAAGGGGTTAAGTTTGAGTTATTTGTTATTTAAGTGTTACATTAATAAACTGTTTTGTGCAATATTCTGTTTTTCGTTTGACAATAAAGTATTGTGCATAACAGAAGTGACTCTAGATGTTTTTAAGAGTATGTTTGATTGTGTGGTGTTTTCGATTTAGGCTCAATAGTTATTGCCTTATAATAAACCAGTGAGGCGTTGGCAAGACGGCCCTATCCCATTGTCTAGCTGGCCCCTTGGCTAGCGGGCTGTAGGACCCGCACATCCCGCTAGTTCCGAACCACCCTTCAGGTACCGCTTGAAGGTCAAGGGTGAGGAATTTCCGACTCGGAACTTCCAGCGTTGCCGATGCCGTTACACCCCCTTGAACGAAGACGTCACTACGCCCCCCCCCCCCCCAAAGTCAGATTCTTCTGATTAGTTATTGAAAAAGAGTGAGGGAATGCAGTGGCATTTCTTAATTCACAAAAGGGCAGCCACTCGCCCTCCGTCATCACTACACAATCAAACATACTCTTAAAAACACCTCGAGTTACTTCAATTTGTAAATACTTTGTTAAGTTAAATAAAACCAAAAAATACAGTCTACTTGAAATTTCTGACATCGAAATAAAACCAAGGGGCGAATTCACCTTAACGAAACCAAGCCCAAACAGACTCTGTCTAGTCATGTCATGTTCTGCGATTACGGGTATTATCAAACATTGTAACATTGAATAGACATCGGTTTTTCTACGATGTATGAAGATATATGTTAAACATTGCTGCGGTTCAGTAGGCAAACTGTTCAAATTCTGACTCGATCTTCAGTCACCCCTGTCATTACTCACCTACGAATCACCGATCCAAGTCCAAATTCGTTATTTTCCTATTCTGACACTTCGACTCCCAAACTCCGTTATCCTTCTCCCACTCTTTTCCCTAAACTCTTTAAAACCCTTCGTCTCTTTCCGCCAACCATCATTTCGTTCATAAGTCTCATAACTTTCATAATTCTCATAATTCACATGATTCTACCAAACGCTCAATTCGCTTAAACGTGTCTAAATCAGAATAAATCAACTCAAAAGTAAAAGATCTCTGTTTTGGTGACTCCGGCAAACGCGTAACTCCGACTTCGCATTACACTCTCTCAAGGAATGTTCTCCATTCACGGCTTATTCTCAACTCACGGTATATTCTTAACTAACGGTTCATTCTTCATTCACGGTATATTCTCAACTGTCTCCCTCTCAAAAATCACGCTCGCATCCACCCTCGATACTTTTTCTCACCATTCATTCTCCTTCTTTCTCACAGCATGCATTCTCTATTACATTCACTCAATTTCTCCTTATGCACAGATTAAACATTCACGCTAGCCCTAGCATTCATCGGCTTCCAAATCACATATTTTAAACATCCATCCTCGATTATACGTAATTCATCCACACTCACTAATTGTAAAGTTAAAACTATAAACTCTGCAAATTCCTTTCCCACACAATGCATGGCGTTTCAGATCGAAATACGTCGTGAATCACGGTCTTTGAATTTTCACACAATGGCGCAGCCGGTGGAGAAATCTGAAAAAAATTGAGGATAACAACTATGGGTATCACATTATAACTGTAAAAAGGAAAAAATTATACCTCGAAGATTTCGATGTGAAATCTACTTTTCTTCGTTTTTCCGATTTCTCACGTAGGTTGCACTTAGGTTTTTCAATAAAAAAATTTGAGAAAATCTCAAATATGTATTGTCGCATGTAGAATGTGTCAGAATTTTTTCGAATTTTTTGCACCTCACTTACAAGGGAACTTCCCGAGGTGCCAATCACCGATTTTGATGAAACACAAGTATGAATTAGTTCTCGTAAAAATATTCGATACCTATTTTCTTATCGAAAATCGTCCACGTTAAAAGGGTGAAAACCACCCGCAAAGTTAGGGTGATAAAATATATTTCGTTGAATATCTCGGAAACTATGAGATTTTAAGACGAGTTTTATACTTTTTATGACTTTAGCGGTATAATTTTTTTTGCAAAATCTCCATTTGTTTAAACAATCTGATAAAAAATAACATGTTCTTAGCAGTTTTACCAATTTAATGTCAATAAATCTTGAATATTTTTTTATGAAAACAACATATCCACTACAAAATGACGGACAAACAGGAATTTCGATTTTATTATAAGGCGTAAGGCGTTACGTAGTAGACAAATTCCCCAAAACCATGGCTAAAAGTCCAAAAACATTAAAATCTATTAATCTTATTTGATTTAAGACATATCTGAGCATACTTTTTCACTAACAATACATTTGTTTTACTCTACACGCGAGATGGTGCGATTTGAAACTGTTCTTCTACAAATAACTTTAGACGACGTGCGACGCACGTTGTTTTGTTTCCCGCAATCGACACGCGTGGCATCTCTTTCCAGCGCGAACGGTTAGATACGAATGTCGCCCCAAAGAGCCACCACGCCTGTGCCAGTAGGTCCGGCCGTGACGCCGAGAGCGTGGCCTATGAATCAGTGACATCTCGGCTGTGTGTTGGGTGAAGTTGGCAGCGCTACTCCAAGGGCGGCTCTGGCGTGCAAAATTTCTGCACCCCTGATGTATATTGTGTTCATCAGTGTAATATACTTAATAACGTATTAAAAAAAGAAGAAGACATAGTTTCTAGACACAACATAAAATTTTATCCGTAACTAAGTATTATACTTTACCTACTTTTAATTCACTAAAATGATTAAAGTCTATCCGAAAACTTACAATAAATTTTTGTATTCAAGGTATCCAATAGTAACAGTGCCACCACCAACAGCGTCCGTGGACGAAACATTCTGTGACTTTGGATCCTTTCCGTTACACACCCTGTGTGAATGGCAGAATGGTAATGGTGCATTGGATTGGATGACAGGTACCGGATTAGGTACAAATTGGATGGGTGGACCCCCAAGCGACTTTACGACTGGTACCATGGAAGGGGGGTAAGTGCAACAGTCAAGACTAAAACACTTTTAATATTATTAGGAATACTTTTTTGGTAATTATACAGAGGAAGCTTCATATCACGGATTCAATGATTTTTGGACATGCTGTCAGGGTTGTAATTCTAAAAAACTTGTTCTTATACATGTAGCCCCCGATCGGGGTTTAGTTTTTAGTTTTCGAGGTATTGGCATTGAATTTTGACTATACGTGCCCGACCGTGACAACATGTGCGTCGAAACGATACGGTCGCTTACATATAAACGGTAACTAGTCTGATGGCGCGCGGTAGATCAGTGCGGCAAAAGAGACCTGCCGCTCGCAGCACCTATTTCCGCCATATTGTTCCTGGAAACCTCAAGTTAGGTCAATAACAACCAAAAACAAAACAGTTCTGTCGTCGTTCATATAACGTTCTCTCACTTGTTTTAATGCGAAACATTCATTTTCTTCGTCATTCATTCGAATTTGAATGTGTCGCTTTTTCGGCCAGACACGCATTGTTACGAGCCCGGTGAGTGGCAAAACGAGACCGAATACGTAAATGCTATTATATTTGCGAGAGTCAAAGATTGCAACGAGTTAGAAAAATAATCCGAGAACCGGACTAACCTATAGCGTAAGTATAGGGTCGCCGTATGCCCGTTAATAATGAGTGCACCCCGCGGTACTTTCGCGCTGGTATAGCAGATCAGACCCGTACCGATATATACGGGGGTACCGCCACCAGCTAGTATAAGAAAATTCTTTGGGGTCCCAACTGTCCTATAGCAAAACTTTAGGGTCGCCATATGTCCGTTAACCCTTCCACTACGGAGTACTTTTCCGCGAGTCTGCTAACACGGTACGAAGCAGTCCCGGCGCGGACGCATAACTTTTAATGGCTAGTGGCGTAATATAAATAATTACTTCTTTATTGAAGTTGTAATGCATATAATATATGGAAACTAAAAACTTATTGTAGAGGGGCGGATTTTCAAAAGAGGGGATTGGTAAAACTTCGGACACAACTCAATAACAAAATAAAAAATAACAATGTATTAAATAGGTTACAACTAATTAACAAAAGAAAACAACACAACAACTCAATACTTCTCTTAACTACAACGCAACTCAACTAATACAACTCGCTCTCCAACGTACTCTCCACAACTCTCGACACAACTCTACACAACACTCCTGACAACACTGGACAACACTTGACAACTCTGGACAACACTGCTTGTCCCTTAACCTACACTTTCTTATATTCTAACCGTTCATCCTTCTCGCACAACTATTTACTCTCTCGCACTTGCACTTGCACTGTCATTCGCACTCAATAACTCTAGAATATTCGGGCCTTGGGGGAGAAAACGGTCGGCCTGCTGACCTGAGCAGGACCCAACCCCCGCTATCGCCCTCGCATCCCTTCGTCATCCTTAAAGCGGAACTATTAATATTTTTCCGGCTCTACAATTATAATACTAATTTATTCTTTTTATTTTATTATACAGTTCAGTACAAAATAATATAAATAATGTTATATTATTTTATATTTATATACAGGGAGTCCCAGTTTTTTTCGGTCAAACTTTGTCAGCGTGTTCTACATGCAAAAGTAAGAAAAAAATGTTATTTGAACATATGCTCTTAAATGTTGTTATGCACAATACTTTATTGTCACACGAAAACCACAATAATGTTGCACAAAACAATTTATTTAATGTAACTTAAATAACAAATAACGCAAACTTAACAATAGAACTGTTCAACAAAGAAGCTTAACACGGAAGTGCCGTGGTTAAAGCGAATAACGTAAGCGAAAGAGTTTAAATCGAAGTGCGATAGAATTGATTCGAAAGCAGGTAGGTAATGCAGTTACTAAGCAAGTTACTGAGGAGTTATTAAGGACGTTGTCGTGGTACAATATCGTCAATAGTTTTTGGATCATGTGCGTGGTAAGAGTATAGGAGCGAGTAGCGATATGAACGATCACCTTTGTTTCAATACTGTACCCGTGACAACATACACATACAAATCTCATATATATGTATACACAAACACTATGAAACATATTCACGTCTCGCAATTTGGCAACGTCGCTTATGCCGCACAGTTGGACATACTGGGCTTGTATACTGGATACAGCGCTTCAGTGTATACAGACTCAATGTATGTACAGTATAGCGTTGCCAAGTTGTTTCTGTTCGATTTTCCCGCGTGTGCTTTTTTCCACAATTTTTAATTTTTGCATTATTATAACTCAATAACGGGACGGTCAATATATTTGTTTTTTTTTGTTTAATTCAGAACAAAAACATTTATGAATTGTTAGTTTTTTGAAAGTTTCTGACTGTTAGTTTTTTTATTAGAATTAATAAAGTGGTAGAACTACTACATAGCGCATATACTCTCCATGCTAATGACCCGAACTTTAATTAAGTTTATCTCGAATTAGAGGCGGTCAATCGATTTAAAATTTTAAGGATAATTGTATTATAATGTCTTCAATGAGTATTCTAAAATTTAGAATTTTCTGACACTATGCCCATCGCACGACAACTACCTTAAGGGCGAGGAATAGGAGGCAAGGACTTTTATTGTGCGAGGATAAAAGGAAGTAGGTGGGGATTAGGGCAACGGATTGGATTATTCGGGAAGGAACGTTTAGTTTTAAAAATGGGTTGACGACCGATGACAAGGTAAGGAGTAGGAGAGACAGAGAAAGGAACATAGGGAATAAGGATAGAAGGCAAAGAGCAATGTACTAGAGGTAAACAGAGGAGCGCGATAGATATAGAGAGAGAGACAAGGATGGAGAGGTAACAACAACGTTGGGAGAGGAACAGCTGTTTGACGGGAAAATCGAGGTTTAGGAAAGACAAAGGAATTAAATGGATTTTAAAACGGAATTTAGGAAAGGGATCCGAACAAATGTTTTATTAAGGAGTATAACTAATAATACAAAATGACAATGAACTGGCATTTCGCCGACACAGCGTACGAACGAATTATGAATATCTCCATTTGTGTTTACATAAACTCTTATTTTTACTTGCTGAAGTAGTTGGTATCGACATTCATTTCTACTGAGCCATACAGTAAAAGCTGGATAAATGCGACAAAAGTTTGGCTGGATAACAACTATCCCCTCCACATAAGGGGATACCCCTTCGCGAACCTCGGCGCTCAATGACAGTGTTTATAATTAAACTTTGTGTGATTAAAAAAATAGTTCAATTTTCCTTCGGGCACTTTTATACTTAATAACTCGTGTAATTCATCTTAAAATTGTGAATGCAACTGGTCAATATTGTTTATTTATATGAGCAAATTTTTCAAATATAATACTTTGCTTAATGTAGCATTATTGTCATAAAATAAATCATAAAGAGTAAATGTACTTGCAAAACAAGCCATAATACGCGCGGGGGTGAAACGGCTGCGCTGAGAATCACTGGCCGTACCTCGTGTCTTGCGGTACCGTTTTAATTTCTCAGCCAAACACAAAATTTGTGTTCTAACTTTTAATTATGGTTTTCTCAAGAAAAATGTGTGCTCTATCGCCTCCTGCCATTAGAATTTCTCCTGGATGTTTAATTTTTAAGTTAAAAACGAAAGTATCCACAAAAGGGTCTAGCAGGATAAGGGGGTCAAAAGTGCCCTTGAAGCTATTTTATTCCACGATGCGTCATTCGATAGGTAACCATAAGAAACCATTGTACACAAATTTTTAATCCGATAGCTTGACCGGGAGGGTAGTTATGGGGTAAATTCAAAAAACCAGTTTTTGCCTCATTTTCGCCACTTAATGATGTGTAAAAATGTCGAAAAAATTCTGACACATTCTAAGCATGATTGCACACGTTAGGAATGATTTTCAGATTGTTCCGTTGCAAGTGCCGCGCGCAAAAAATCAAAAACGACAAAAAAATGGGAAAAATGTAGATTTTGCACTGAAATCTTCGAGACACAATTTTTAAATAATTCCTGTAAGTACCTGATGTAACCATTAATATGCTCAATTTTTTTCATTTTTTTTGGATATGGTGCAACACTGTCGGAAAAATCAAAAACCGATTTCTCAGGCGCATTTCGGGCTGAAACGGGATCAGTATTTGCTATCTTTGCATTATTTTAATACAGTATGTTCATTTTATTACCTTCAATGTCGCTGAATACGAAAAGATACGTGTTAAGGAAGAGAATCAAGAAAATAAAGTAAATTGTTAATTGTATGCTCCTTATATGCTAGAACTTTGAACCTTTCTTCAAGAGTTGAGATGGCGCAGTGGGTAGAGTGTCTGCCTGTGGAACCGCTGGAAACTTTTTGTCGCGGGTTCGAATCCCTATGGGGGATTTAATTTTTTTTTCTGTAATTTTTTTTTTTAAATTATTAAACACATAGCAATAATCAATAGTCGCTTTAAGGTGTTTCACAGATATTTTTATGTCTTCAAAAAATATAAAAGCAGCATGAAAATAATCATACGGTATGATTTTCCTAGTTATGCCATATTTTGCAATTATGAGTATTTTCAAACATTTTGTATGCTTAATAGATATTGGTTTAGTATAATGCATGAAAATATATTGTAAATAATGAAGGGACATAATATTATATCTTGGAAAGTTATAACAAAGAGGAGGAAGGCAGAGTTTCTTCCTTTCTATAGATTATAACTTTTCATGATCCTTTTACATTTAACATACATTTTCAAATGTCTTAATAAATCGATGTTTATTCAATATACGAAATGTTTAAAAATACTAGTAATCGCAAATCGTGGCATTATTAAAAACAGTAGATATAATTATTTTTAAAAATATTTGTGAAACACCTTAAAGTGACTATTGATTATTGCTATGTGTTTAATAATTTAAAAAAAAAATTACAGAAAAAAAAATTAAGTCCCCCATGGGGATTCGAACCCGCGACAAAAAGTTTCCAGTGGTTCCACAGGCAGACACTCTACCCACTGCGCCATCTCAACTCTTGAAAGAAGGTTCAAAGTTCTAGCATATAAGGAGCATACAATTAACAATTTACTTTATTTTCTTGATTCTCTTCCTTAACACGTATCTTTTCGTATTCAGAGACATTGAAGGTAATAAAATGAACATACTGAATTAAAATAATGCAATGATAGCAAATACTGATCGCGTTTCAGCCCGAAATGCGTCCCAGAAATCGGTTTTTGATTTTTCCGACAGTGTTGCACCATATCAAAAAAATATGAAAAAAATTGAGCATATTAATGGTTACATCAGGTACTTACAGGAATTATTTAAAAATTGTGTCTCGAAGATTTCAGTGCAAAATCTACATTTTTCCCATTTTTTTATCGTTTTTGATTTTTTGCGCGCGGCACTTGCAACGGAAGAATCTGAAAATCATTCCTACCGTGTGCAATCATGTTTAGAATGTGTCAGAATTTTTTCCACATTTTTACACATCATTAAGTGGCGAAAATGAGGCAAAAACTGGTTTTTCGAATTTACCCCATAACTACCCTCCCGGTCAAGCTATCGGATTAAAAATTTGTGTACAATGGTTTCTTATGGTTACCTATCGAATGACGCATCGTGGAATAAAATAGCTTCAAGGGCACTTTTGACCCCCTTATCCTGCTAGACCCTTTAGAGCATTTTGGGAGCCGTTATATTCGGAAGGGTTTATAGAATCACATCGGTAACAAAAAGAATTAATAACTTTTATGGTTAAAATATAATAGAAAAAATTCTGGAAGTTGAAAATTTACATTTTTTTCAAAACTGATTTTCTCAAAAATGGAGTCTGATAGATACAAACGGGCTTCAAATTCGGGTTCAGCTCCACAAAATTTATAAGAATCGGCATAAACATTCTTTGGGCAAAAAATCGTGTTAACCAGTGTAATTAATTCTGAAAACATCTCTAAAATAATTATGGTTATCATGGACTACAGGAGTTAGATCGAGCTGGTTCGGCTTTTTCCGTCTTAACCCGACTCGATCTCGCCCCTTTCTCTATCCCTCTATTACAATTATACGAATTGTCACCTAATTCCTGGCATCTATAGCACCTTAGGATTCTCGGCTCCACCCTCATCCTCACTATCGTCCACCCAATTCTTCTCTTCCCCCTAACGTCTACCCTCTTGCCATATCTACCCGGGATTTCTACAACCGCAAGTTGCACCCCTAGTTTTGTGTTCCTCTTTGTAATAAATCTGAAACTCTCCCCTTCCTTCATTTCAAGTTCCTCTCTGACTCTCTTTTCTATCGTTTCCTTTTCTGCTCCTGGGTCCAGATCCCTAATCTGAACTTGAACCTTATCCTGCAGAATCTCTATCTTCCTATCCCCCCTTTCTCTCCTAACCACTTTCCGATCCTCCCTCATCCCCTTTCTCCCCCACCTACATCAGAATATGTCCATTCCTGCTCTTTCTTATCCTTTCAATCTCTTTTGCTATTTCCCCTCCCCCCTCCGTCGCCTTTCTAAACACCTCCACGTATCTCTTTCCTTCATCCAACGTTATCAGCCCCGCCTCTCTTCTTCCTCTCTCTTTCCCCCTGCATTCCCTTCCCATTTCTGACCTTTCCCCTTCCCTTGTCCTATCTCCCCTCCCACTCTCTGCTCTACCTCCCCCCTTCCTCATAACAACGGTCGCCTAATTTTCCTCCCTACTTTCTTTCTCCTTATCTCCCCCTTCCTGTCCCTTCTCCTCTCCTTTCTTTCCCCTGTCTTTGTATCCTTCTATCTCCATTTCATTCCCTATCTCTCTCCCCCTTCCCTCTTCTCTCTCCCAACCACTGCTCTTATTGTCCCCCCTCTTTGGAGACCTACCTTCTACCTACCCCCTGGCCCCCTACCTTCCTCCTACCCATTTCCTTAATGTACTCCTTACCCCCCCCCCCCCCATTCAACCACTCCCTCTACTATCTTCTCCCCCCCCCCCCCCTTTCCATTTATCACACTGTATCCCCTAACTCCCCTTTTTAATCCCATCTTCCCTTTCCTTTACCCTTTTGAATTCGTTCCTCATCTTTATCCTTACTTGTGTTAAAATCTCCCCCGCCTCCTTAACGTCCCTAACTATTTTGTGACAGCCCTTCCTTTCCCCCTTCCTGATGTTTATATTGGAATCTAGATTACTAGCCAGTGCTCTGGTCTAAGTTAGTACCCCTTCCAGTATTTTCGCCAATTCCTCAATCCCCCCTTCCCATCCTTCCTTGTCCTCTCTTTCTTCTCCTCCTCCTATCTCCCTTCCCAGGATATTTCTAGTTATCTTTCTAAAGAATATTTCTGACATACTCCCCACCATCAAACACCTCGTCCAGCTCCGAAGCCCCTCCCCTTGTCTCCCCCACCCTTCCCCCTAATTTCATCCTATCCTCTCTTTCCCCCCTTGCTCACCCCCCCCCCCCCCATCTATCCTCACCATTAGCAGCAAGAGATGTGGATGCCTGGTTAGACACGTCCTCACCCCCACCGTTGCAGGATGACGATGCTCCTGGGCTCTCTCTACCATCCAAAGAAGCACCGGTATAGTAAAACTACAGTATCTTGGCACCTCAGACGGAAGGGAAGATGCTTTCGCACCGCCTACCCCCTCCCTATAGCCTGCGTGTGCCGTCCTCTTTTTTCCTGGAATTATGGCGCCCAGCCTCGTGACGTATCAGTTTGCATAGTCGTAGCATTGCCGTACTTTCACGTATATGAATATTCCAAATTGTCGGACCGAAATCTGTTTTACCGATACTGAAAAATGATGATCGCCGCACATACTACAGCGCGATCTGCTTAAAGTTGACGGTGCAAAGAGGAACTCTTAGAAAGAGATAGAAAATGCGACGTTGCCACATCTGGCAAACTTCTATTTGCATTGCTGCCACATCATCGAAATAATTCCGGAGATGCTCTGCTGCGGCAAATTGACAATGAGATCTATTGCGAGATTTTTTACAATCTCAACTTAAATGGGACACCCTGTATATATATATCTATGTGTATGTATATGTGATCACATTAATAATATAGCTAATAATGATATAAACAATTGGTGATTTTTTTATTTTTTTAACTACGCTTCGAGACTTCTAAAAATCTTAAAAAATTGTACATTAAGTAATGTTTATAATGCTATGTAGGTACTATAAAAATATGAAAGTGGTCATTTCATATTTTCAATAAAAAAACAATGTTTTTCTATTCTTAAAATTTAAAAAAAACAATTTGCCACTTTAAAAATCCGTGAAAATTTCAAAGTATGCAAACCATAGGATATAATATCTGTGATTTCGTTCAGAATTTTCTATGAAGCCAAATGGGAGAAATCGGGCAATACTGTAAAGTACGTTTTACCCTGTATTTAACTACCTCTACGGTAGGGGTGGCGGATTCATACATTGCAAGAACGGTTTTTCCACGGAGCCCTGTCACATGGTATGCCTCAAGATTAATTTACTTTGGAGGCACTTTTACCATGGTTATCCGGCTAGACCCTTTTATTTACGTAATAGTTTCTAATGTTAAATAATCAACTGTCTAGTTGAAGTTATTGTATCTCGATTTAAATTCTATTGAAAGCACGTGGTGTGCAAGCACGGCTGCGTGATTTATTCATATGATAGATGTATTTATCATTTCGCGGTTTAAATCCTAATCGCCTTTTAAAGTTTTCTATTGTTACGAGCCGGGCGAGTGACAGGACGCGACCGAAGTGCGTTATTTAGCGCAATTACACCGCCGAATAGCACACGTCGCTCGCGGAGGTTTCCGCGTTTCGTACTTGCAATACAATAAAACCTGGTTGAATTCCCAGAATTCGGGGCTGAACCAGTGCAGTTACGAAATAGTGGTGTTCGCCATTGTTCGGCTTCGGGCAGTTGACCGTGTGCGGGGCCTGTTAGCTATTAAGAATTTTACGAAATTTCCAAGCTTCAGGTTCCGCGGGTCTGCGAACGTTCGTGACGGACGGGGAGACCGGATCGTGAGCCGTCTGAACGAAGTCCTATTGTCTAGGTGGGTGTTTTGCCTTGAGGCGGCCGGGCCTTGAGGGGTGTTTGCCAGATGTGAAATTTTTCCATACCAACAGCACCCCCATGGTCTACGAACGTCTTGAGGCAATCCTAACAATTCTTCGGGGCCCGTCTAGACAAGGACAAAAGTTAATGTTCTCATACTCTCGAACAACAAGGGTAGGGAGACAAATTCACTAAAAAGAGTAGGGAGGACCGAGGTGACAAGAAGAGTGACACGCGGTCCTCCTGAAGATTTTTGTTTGGAAGCGCTCGGAATAAAGAACATGACGTGTAACCATGAAACATGTATCAAGGGAAAACCATACGGAGTGAGGCACGCAATATAGTGCGGCGCCTTATAAAAAAATGTGACGAAGAAGGAAGGAAAGGAGTGACAAATTTCAATATTAGACAGTGCAGTGCTCGTGTAGCGGATTATGTTGGAATTTCTAAGCGAACAGTATGTAGAATAAGAAGAGAAGATTCGATGACTGAGGAGGATGTGCCCTTGCCGACACCAGGAGAGAAACGACCCCGCAAACGTTCAAGAGTGGAAGATGACCCGTCCGTGGACAAGGGAATTATAAGGACCTGTATTCGTGATTTTTATCTCGTCCACAAAGTGGTCCCCACTTCCGCCACATTGTTAGTTGCAATTCGCGAGAAGATGGATTTCCCGTGGGGACCGCAGACGTTGCGCAATGTGCTGAAGAAAATGGGTTACCGATGGAGGAAGTCAGATTCAATCCGAAGCGTACTGATCGAACAACAACACATTATTGCTTGGCGTTCGAATTATTTGAAGACTATTGCAAATTACCGGCGACAAAATAGATGTGTAATATACCTGGACGAAACGTGGGTGGACAATACTTTATCTCATAGCAAGTGCTGGCGATCTGAAGATGAACCCTGCGTGAGGACGCAAATAAACAGTAATTATCGGTTCATAGTGGTACACGCGGGTGGAATGAATGGATTTGTACAAGGTGCAAGTTTAGTGTTCTCTTCGGGAACAACGACAGGCGATTATCATGGGCAAATGAATGGCGATAATTTCGAAAAGTGGTTGACGGAAAAATTAATCCCTAATATTCCGGAGAATTGTGTTATCGTTATGGACAATGCATCATACCACTGTGTGCAAGTTAATAAACCTCCGAGTGAACATGCGACAAGAGCAGTGATGTTGGAATGGTTGAGGAATAATAATCTTCCTCATGAAGACGCTATGCGAAAATACGAGTTGATCGAAATTATTGAAGCGAACAGAAGCAGGCAGAAGATCTACAGGGCTGATGAAATTTTAAAGCAGCACAATCACACCGTCTTGCGATTGCCACCTTATATGTGCGAGCTTAACCCAATCGAACTGGCTTGGGCGGAAATGAAACGGAAAATTCGTCAAAGAAATATTTCTGGCCTCAGCAAGCAAGAAATGCTGCAGTTAACATATCAATCCATCGACGAAATTACGGCTGATCAGTGGAAGGGCTTTTGTCATCATACCGAAAAAGTGGAAAAGGACTACTGGGAAAAGGATGGCCTTTTAGAACAGGCCATGGAGGATTTACGTTTGACCATCCCTGAAACTTCGTCAGACAGCAATTCGGCCAGTAGTAATGACGAAGGTACGTATTTAAAGAAGCAATATGATCAAAATATTTGGAAAATACAGGTATCCCTCGTACAATACGATATCGTATAATACGCTTTCGCTCTAACACGATAACAAAATTGCAAAAAACTTTTTATAATACTGTATTTCATTTTCATTTCCGCGGCCTGAAAATAAAGTATTTCACCCTGCTGATCGATAATATGCGATCAGCAATGATGTTTATTAAATTAATTTAAATTAATTTATTAAATTAATTAAATTAATTATTAAATAAATTTAATTTAAGAAATTTATTAAATTATAGTTGCACTAAATTTAAATCATATTTTTTATGTTGCACATATATAGATAATTTATAGATAATTTATCTAGTAACCTATTTAAATACCGTGTTATAAGAAGGTTAATGTATTTCCAAAATTTGTATATACTTGTTTCAACTGTACAGCAATGGAGTTCTTTATTAACAAGCCTGTTTTTTTCTAGATGCCCAATGAACGGAGTCGAACGGCCTATTCATAATACCGTGTTATAGGAAGGGTAATGTATTTCCAAAATTTGTATATACTTGTTTCAACTGTACAGCAATGGATTTCTTTATTAACAAGCCTGTTTTTTCTAGGTTCCCAATGAATGGAGTCGAACGTATATCTTCCACGGCCTGTTTTAAAAGACCACCCCTTTTCAACATTTTCGGGATGATGGCAAAAACCCTTCCACTGATCGGCCGTAATTTCGTCGATGGATTGATATGTTAACTGCAGCATTTCTTGCTGGCTGAGGCCAGAAATATTTCTTTGACGAATTTTCCGTTTCATTTCCGCCCAAGCCAGTTCGATTGGGTTAAGCTCGCACAGGTGGCAATCGCAAGACGGTGTGATTGTGCAGCTTTAAAATTTCATCAGCCCTGTAGATCTTCTGCCTGCTTCTGTTCGCTTCAATAATTTCGATCAACTCGTATTTTCGCATAGCGTCTTCATGAGGAAGATTATTATTCCTCAACCATTCCAACATCACTGCTCTTGTCGCATGTTCACTCGGAGGTTTATTAACTTGCACACTGTGGTATGATGCATTGTCCATAACGATAACACAATTCTCCGGAATATTAGGGATTAATTTTTCCGTCAACCACTTTTCGAAATTATCGCCATTCATTTGCCCATGATAATCGCCTGTCGTTGTTCCCGAAGAGAACACTAAACTTGCACCTTGTACAAATCCATTCATTCCACCCGCGTGTACCACTATGAACCGATAATTACTGTTTATTTGCGTCCTCACGCAGGGTTCATCTTCAGATCGCCAGCACTTGCTATGAGATAAAGTATTGTCCACCCACGTTTCGTCCAGGTATATTACACATTTATTTTGTCGCCGGTAATTTGCAATGGTCTTCAAATACTTCGAACGCCAAGCAATAATGTGTGGTTGTTCGATCAGTACGCTTCGGATTGAATCTGACTTCCTCCATCGGTAACCCATTTTCTTCAGCACATTGCGCAACGTCCATGGTCCCCACGGGACATCCATCTTCTCGCGAATTGCAACTAACAATGTGGTGGAAGTGGGGACCAGTTTGTGAACGAGATAAAAATCACGAATACAGGTCCTTATAATTCCCTTGTCCACGAACGGGTCATCTTCCACTCTTAAACGCTTGCGGGGTCGTTTCTCTCCTGGTGTCGGCATATATTCTCCTCAGTCATTGAATCTTCGTTTCTTATTCTTGAAACTGTTCGCACGGAAATCCCAACATAATCTGCTGCACTGTTTAATATTGAAATTTGTCACTCCTTTCCTGCCTTCTTCGTCACACGTATCACACGGCGTATGATATTTAGTGCCTTACTGCGTAAAGATCATAATTTTGTATGCTCTTTATGTATATATGTATATGTTATATTATGTTTTGTTATTATATTAACTTTTTATTATACATTTATTATATATTATAAACATATAATTATAATTGTAAGAATACGAATAAATGAAATTCGTGTTTAAAAACCATATGCTTATTCATTTATAAATAGAAAAGCAAAAATCCGATGCTCACAGTACGGTGTTAAATACATTATATTGTGAAAAGCGATGAAAGACGATCATAAAATCAAATTTCCATATGAACCCTATTCTCATATAGCTATTAATTTTTTCCTGCTCTTACTCTTTTGAAGACAATAGAGATTTCAGAGAAAATAACTAAAATCATATTTAGACAGATAGATAAGTAGATATGTAAATATGTATCGTGTGCATAACACTTGGTATAATACATATGTATCTATATAATTTTTCCCATAATTTTCTATGAAGAGTAACACAAGAAATTGGACTGAAACCGCAAAATGTGTTTATTTCGTTAGACAATTTACATCTATGCAGGTCGATAACATCAGTATCTACCTATCCTGATTGTAAAAATCTCGTGCGTACGCCAATGCTTCGACTTTCACGCTCGACTTCGTGCTGTCGCACTCAGTTTCACGGCTGTCGCTTTCTCTCTTTGTCACGCAATGTGATTTGTGTGCGTAGCTGTTTCTGCCAATAGCGCGTCAAGATCGAAAATGCGTGAGGGAGAGGGATGTCCCTATCCGTCGGGCGAATCAGAGCACGTTATCTCCGAGGTGCCAAGAAAGTTTTGGCCGACTTTATAGTGATACTACAGCATCTAGTCACCTGAGACGGAAGGGGAGATGCTTTCGCACCGCCTATCTCCGCCATGTCGGTCTTGGAAAACTGAGATCGACGAATGACAACCGAAAATAAAACACTACTTTCGTCGTTTACATGACGACGCAACGAATGGCGGGTCTCTCTTGCCAATAACGCGTCAAAATTGAAAATGCGTGAGGGAGAGGGACGTCCCTATCCGTCGGGCGAATCAGAGCACATTATCTCTGAGGTGCCAAGTAAATTTTGACCCACTTTACTGGGATATCCGACGCCCCCTGCACCGTAAACGTTATTTTTATTCGGTCGTCCTGTCATATTTATTTGTTAATATTTGCCTAGTTCGTCAACATTTTGTCCATCCTTTTTTGATGTGTGTCCCTTTTGTCTGGTGAGTGTATCTGTTATTATCAATAACCAGTCCGTCCGTCCGTCCGTATATCTATCATGATATGGGCCGTATGTGTGTACATGTTTGTTTAATGCGTCGGTGTGGGTGTATGTGATGGAGTTATGACTGTATTCTGTCCCATCCCTAAACGTCCCCTCCCACCCCTTTTCTTACCTATTTCTATTATTCCCCTATCCATCCTAACTTACCTTATCCTCCTCTATCTTTATACTTACTACCCTCCAGCTCTTTTAAGATATACCCCCCTCCCTTTCCAAATACCGTACTAATACCTCCCAGAATAACCAAATAACTGTAATAAAATCTGAATCTAATATAAAATGCTGTAAAGTATCCCTGTAAATGAACCCGAAACCACCCGAAAATAAAGCTGAAAATGAAACCTGGAAATAAAAGCTGAACGTAAAAATTAGTATTAGTACAGTATTACCCTAATTTAGTACACTTACGCCTAATGTTATCTAGCGAAGGGTCTGCTGCAGCAAATCGTGCGAACCCCGAGAGTGGTTGATACTGCACTGGTGAGGTGTGCAGACATTATACTGTCTGCTTACGGGCTTGCTCCAGGGCAATCTCTACATCGGCCTGGCCGCTCGCGACAGGGTGCCCTATGCTCCATGCCGTTGTCGATTCCGATGATGTGGGGTGTCGGAAGAGGGGAAACCTCTACCCGAACCGTCGGGGGAGGTCAGTGCCTCCTTTTCCCCCTCTGGCTCGATGGAAAGGGACGGGGATACAATTGAAGGGAGATTCATTATCTAGTTCCATTTGTACGAGACAAATGAGTACTGTGCTACCGCGCCTTTATAGACATACGCTACAGTTACCCATTTGCTCTAGTAACTAGCGAAACATTCGTTCGTTCGAAAGCCAAGTCATGTTCAAAGAGCCGGCGATGGAAAAACCGAGAATGCCTGTGCGTACGTTTTCCACAGGAGAGCACTTGGACACGAGCCCAGAGCGGAGGTTCATGTACAACGAAACGTCATACATACGTTTCCGCTCTGGTCACGTGCACACGGGGACCAACGCGTAGGGGGCTCCGGCATTACGCGACAATGCCCATTTACTGTGGCTAGGAAACCCCGAAAGACGCCAACCTTTTGTGCTGCCAGCAAAATGCAAAAGCAAAAGCTAATAGCTCCCTAGGGATCGCAACACACACAATTTGTAACCTCTCCGATGTTTTATTCGAACCACCAACGAATAATGATTTTTCGGAGCAGGATCGGATTAGCAGGATAGCATGCACTATAAAACATGCATGCTCTACGACTAGGGCAAAACAATTGAAGGGAGACTCGCCACAGCCTCATTCACACCCATCTCCTCATCCATCCGTCTTCCTGCTTGTCTTTCTCAAACCTCTGTAGCGGGAGAGGTTTCTCCATCCGTGGTCCGTGGGCCGGAGTGGCAGGGGGGGGGGGGGGAGCTTGAATTCTACGTTCGCTGGCTTAGCTGTCCTTGTTGGTGGGAGGCATGATGCCCCCCCCCCCCCCCCTAGGCAGTGCTTCGCCAGCTTCCCAGCATCGGTGCAGATAGGGCAAATGGACATGGTCCGGCTGTTGCCGCTTTGTGGCCAGTGCCGCTGCACCTTTTTTTTTTTTTTTTTTTTTACGTGAGGGAATCTTCCAAAGACACCCCCCGCCCCGAGGGAGGGCAGTGGGTAGTGCCGGATTGGTAGCGGAAGGCTACCCCTACCGGCTAACCCACTCACGGTGACCTCTCGTTAAAGCTTTATAGGTGAGAACCAGGGGCTAAACTAGGCATACTCTTCTGGTCCCCACCCAGCCTGTTGCTCCCGGTGAAGGCGGTTTCCGACCCGAAGGTCTTCCCCCATCCTTCCCCGGGGCTTTCCCCAAAGAACTTGAAACCGCCATGCAGTCACTACATGGCGGCTCCCCCCCCCCCCCCCCCCCTTCCGTGGTGCCGAAGCGTACCGGGTAGGCCCTCAACTCTACCCGGTCCAGGGTTTTCAGCCAAGGCACAGCCTCGTGACGGAGCATGCACAGCACGGCGCTTGTGCCTCGGCTGACCTAATCCATAGGCAGGAAAAATCCTGCCTGTCCTATTCAAAAATAGCCCAGAAATTCCATTCACGCCAATAAATACAGTCATACCAATAAATACATGCACACAGGCTATAACCCTATGTACATATAACTTGGCGCCGAGAGAGAACAGTAAGGTGGCCCGAAGGGGGTGCAGAGGGACCCAGTCATGTCCCTGGATCCCTCCCCTCAAAAGCGGGCCACCCTCCCCATCCAGGGAAAATCGCGATGAGGAGACTATTTCCCTGGGCGCCCCACCCTTCGCAGACACCCCTCTCCCGAAGGAGGAGGCGCTGCGTCTATGTACACCCTGCCCCGGGGTAACCCAACTTGGACCTGATAACCGGCCAAGCAGCGAGCCCCCGGGGTCATCTCCCACCCATCGCGGCTCGGGTAAACCCCCGGGTTCGCCATATCCGAGACCTCCGAAAAGGCCCCCTGGGGGTGGTTTTTACCAGGTTTTCCTTCCTGTAGCTCGGTAGCCCCGGAGTCGCCACATCCGAACCTGAACTGTCTGTACCAGACCCATCAGGTCCCTGGGGCGGTTTACTGGGTTTTCCTTCCCACCTCTCAGCATCGGGTAGCCCCGGGAGTGCTTGATCCCGTACCCTGATCCACCCTGATCAGGGCCCCTGAGGAGAGCTCGGGTACCTCGGGATCGCTAAGTCCCGTGCCTGCCGATCCGGGTCATCGGCAGGGCCCTGAGGGATAGCTCGGGACCCCGGGATTGCTAAATCCCGTACCCCGGTCGGGTGGCGAGGCCGACCAGGGCCCCTGGGGACCGCTCTGGAACCCCGGGATCGCTAGACCCGTCTCCGACCAGCGCAGACCCACCGATCAGAGTCCATGAGGACCGCTCGGGACCCCGGGAGCGCTAAGTCCCGTACCCCGGTCAGTGCGTCCCACCGACCAGGGCCGCTGGGGGGAGTGCCGCTGCACCTGTAACAGAGGTCGGACCTGTCCACCGAAGCACTAGTAACACTTCAGCGGCCTCTGTCTGAGGACCGCTACCCTGGCCCGGCGGAACTGGACTTTAATATGTCCAGTTCGCTCCAGGACCCTTGCCGCGTTTAGTGGGCATCGGGCTCAGGCTGAAAACAGTCCGGAAGTTGCCCTTCGGAAATTTCTAACATGGTCCGCGCTTGTCCTACACTTCCCGGTTTCCGCGATTGCGCGCCTGACTGCATCTGGGCAAGCCAGCTCCGTCAATTCGGAGACGACAATCTCGGCAGTCTTTTGGGGGCAGGCAACCCTGTCCACCGTTCCGATCAGTGCCTTATCCATGGTGGCCACCAACCCGGCAGCCTTGAGGAGGCTGTCGGAAAATAGAGTTATTTATTTTTTCTATGCAATCTTTAAAAACAGGCTAAACAAACTGCCGGCTTGTCCTCACAATTATTGCGATACGTCGTTACTTTTTTTGCTCTGTTCGCTGCGTACTAAGTACCTTTTAAGTTTGCTAAGCGTTTATATTATAGTATTCTTTGCATTTTTAGAGATCGTGTTCTTGATAGTAACAAGATGTAGCGTTTTATTTCTCTCAGTATAAACTTTGTATTTTTACAAATAATTTATCGCTGGTATACTGTTCGCTCTTCTGACCAAGGGACGACCGCGTGTCGCCCTTTTCTACCCTTCGGTCATCCCTACTCTTTCATTAACTTTTCTCTTTCCCTACTCTCGAATAACGAGAGTAAGGGAAAGTTCTGTTATCCTTGTCTACGTGGGTTCCGAAAAATTGTTAAGGTTGCCTCGAGACGTCCGCAACCATGGGGGTGTCTTGGTGTGGAATATTCTACATCTGGTGGACACCCCTCACGGTCCGAGCCGCCTCGAGGCAAAGCACCCACCCAGACAATAGGATTTTTCTTTACCGTCGGTTCACGACCCGGCCTCTGTCCCCCGCGGACGACCCTCAACCCGCGGGACCCGAAGCCTCAGAAGTTTGCTAAATTAAAAATATTAGGTTGGAAAATATGAAACGGGCGTTTTTGTTTAGTCTGTGTTCAGCTGCGACTGAGAGAGGTTCATTGTAACGTGCGCTCGATATTTTTATTTATAAAGTTGAAAGGTATTCTTCTTATTCATTTCGTAAAATTTTTTCGTGTTTGTATCCCATTTTTATATTATTTTTCTCCGAAACCAAATGGAAACAAAACGCGATTTACATCTACTTTTGTTGTACGAGTTCAAATTGGATCATATCGCAGCTCAAGCTTCGAGAAACATTAATCGCGCATTCGGAGATGGATCCACTACTGAAAAAAATGCTCGATATTGGTTCCAAAAATTTCGTTCTGGCAATTTGAGTATCGTCAACGAGCCTCAAGGAAGACCACATGCCCATATTGATAACGAGGAATTAAGGATGACTGTGGAATCCGATTCACACACAACTATTCGCGAACTTGGGTCTAAACTAGAAACTAGCGATACGGCTGTGTTAAAACATCTGCGTACAATAAATAAAGTAAAGAAATTGGACTCATATGTACCGTACGAACTGACGCAACTGTAGATGATCGACCACAAGAGCAAATGCGTATCTTTGTTGCTTCGCAATACACGATTGCCGTTTTTATACCAAATTGTCACTTGTGATGAAAAGTGGACTTTGCATGATAATCGAAAGCGATCAAGCAAACGATCAGATAAATGATAAGATTACACCCCCAGGACACACCCCGAAGCCGAAATTTCATAAAAAAAAATTATGGTTACCATATGGTGGAATGCCCAAGGAGTGATCCATTATTCCTCCCTACAACCAGGCGAAACGATAACAGCGCTGTTCTATTGTCGTGAAATTGATGTCATGCATGAGAAACTTATGAAAAAACAACCAGCATTGCTCAATCGGCACGGCGCAATATTACTGCATGATAACGCACGACCACATAAAGCTTAAATTACTGTTGACAAATTAACTTCTCTACAATATGAAATTTTGCCACATCCTCCATATTCACCCGATATTTCACCGACCGATTATTACCTTTTTCGTAATCATGAATTATTTTTAAGAGAAAGGAAATACAATCACCGAAGTGATATTATAAAAGACTTTGAATTCGTTATTAACTCTAAAAAGAAAGATTTCTTTCAAAAAGGCATATATGACTTGCCCAATCGTTGGCAGACAGTCGTAGATGCCAATGGAAGTTATTTCGGCTGAATATTATAAATAATGTAAAGAATTGCGCTATCTGTTTTTTATTCTTATTCAACGCCCGTTTCATAGTTTCCAACCTAATACAAATAATAAAACTTAGCAAAGCAATAACAAATAAAGATAAAGTGAAATTCACATATAAGTGACGCGGATCGTGAGCGATCAAATTAAGCAAATATCGAAGTGCAATATCGCATCGTTGAAAGTACGAGAAAAAGAGAGTGTCAGGTATATAGCACGCAGAGCGAACGAAGAAACAGGAGGAGGAACAGGAGAAAGAGACAAGGAGAGAAGAGTGAGGAAAAAGGATAGCAAGAAAGGAGCGCTCATTAGAGGAAGGATAGGAAGATAAAGGAGTCGCGAACATTCCGCCGGCCTTCGTCGTTCGACAAATGTTAGGTAGGTAGATATATGAGCCGTTTATTTTGCAAGTGGCGGAAGTCCATTGTCCAAAAAAATCGAATTCGCTACATTAACAGTTACATTTTTACATGATCTTTTCATTCTGAAGCAATTTGTTACTAATATATTTAAAATTATTAAGATTTTATAACACGAAAATTTGCTGGTTAATGAAGCGACGAAAAAGTTTATTTTCAAAGTGGCGTAAGTCCCATTCTGAGACTTTCAAATGGATGTGGAAAATATTATGCAATACAATTTTATGAGATCGCAGCTTTATGTTTAATTATCAAAGTAGCACTTGAATTATCAATGTGCAGTCACTTAGGTTATAAACAATTTACTTTCAGATTTCACTATCGATCCGCTAACGGATTCGTACGGATCTCCGTATATGCCCCTGTAATTTTCAGCAATTCGTTAATAATTTGTTTATACAAAATTAGATTGCAAAAAACTATATAAGAATATTGAATATATTAAAACATTGGATTTACTACCGCAGCGTGGAAGACCGAAAAACTTTAATAATATCAAGTTGGCATCACTACACAAAAAAACGAGACCACTCACAAACCTAAAATACAAGGACTTAATGGATTTATTACATTACATACCACTTGCACACCATAGTTATTTTAAATCCCTCCCACATATACAAACTGGAGAAAACTAAATAATAATCAATAAAACAATATTAATTTTAATGTAAAAATTATTTAACAAAGAATACAAGTTGAATATTTTTTTGATTTTGTAACATAAAAGTGTATACATTTATTTTTATTTCGAGGGAAATTTACTTTTCCTATGGACTTGTGCTTTATTAAGAACTGAAAACGTCATTTCATTAATTTTGAAAGTGGCGTAAGTCCATTCATAGCCATCAAAAACATATTATTTTTTAAATAATGTTAATTATGGTAATTAGGATGATAAATTTGACACCCTTAGAAACCCAAAAGCATTATTCTACTATGTTATCTGTTACCCTTATTTTTAAAGGGTCTAGCAGGATAAGGGGGTTGTTCGTTGGTTTCTTGCCGATGCCGGCTCGTCCGAGATGCCTCCGAAATCGGAGGACTATGATGTTGTCCCAAGGACGCGTCGTTCCGATATTCAGACTCGATGCTCTCTCGGACGTGTATTATTTGTTGAGATCAGGATAATAAATCTCGATCTCGTTGCAGTCACGGTTAGTCACTACGACTAGTTTTTGGTAGAGTAAATATATGTTTATTCAAAAATAATAACAAATTGGAGGTAATACAAATACTGGGTATAGGAATTGGTGAAGCAGTCGTGACGATATGAATAAGAAGTGCTCGCCGGGGTGCGGTTACTCGTATTTATCTGTTCCGTTGTTGAGTGTGTGCGTTGTGTATGTATAAATGTTTTATTATGTAATTGCATAGAACTGTTTGGAATATTCTATGGGGGGGTGGAAGATGCGTGTAATGTTTGTTTAATTGGTATGTGTATCGAAATGTTTGGAAAGTTCTATGCATGGTTGGATGAATATGTGTATGGTTGCATGCTATTGTACGTGTAGCGCGGTTGTCAAATGTTTCAGCTGAGTTCGATGACCCTGGCTCTGCCAAGAAATATCGATCGAAAACAGCTGATGATGAATGTATGTGTTTGGTGTGATGCATAAATGAAAATGAAATGAATTTTGTCGGAATCAGATAAATACGACTAGAGATTATTACCCTTTCCAGGGTAGTAAGAAATTACTACCCTTTCGAGGATAGTAACAGGGGTCAAAAGTGTCCTTGAAGGTATTGTATTCCACGATGCGTCATTCGATAGGTAACCGTAAGAAACCATTGTACACAAATTTTTAATCCGATAGCTTGACCGGGAGGGTAGTTATGGGGTAAATTCGAAAAACCGGTTTTTGCCCCATTTTCGCCACTTATTGATGTGTAAAAATGACGAAAAAATTCTGACACATTCTAAACATGATTGCACACGTTAGGAATGATTTTCAGATTCTTCCGTTGCAAGTGTCACGCGCAAAAAATCAAAAACGAAAAACAACATGGAAAAATGTAGATTTTGCACTGAGATCTTCAGGGTACAATTTTTAAATAATTACAGTAAGTACCTGATGTAACCATTATTATGCTCCATTTTTTTCATATTTTTTTGATATGGTGCAACACTGTTGGAAAAATCAAAACCGATTTCCGGGACGCATTTCGGGCTAAAACGCGATCAGTATTTGCTATTTTTGCATTATTTTAATACAGTATGTTCATTTTGTGATTTTCAATGTTTCTGCACACAAAGAAATTGCGAGTGAGTGCGGAGGATTGAATTGATTCAATTATTCGTAAGCTACACACTTCCTTATCAGCTAAAACTACGAACGTCCTTTCAATGGCAGCGGTGGTGCAGTTCCTCAACAAAATTATAAAATAATTTTTTTTTAATTATTCACTGCATAACAACAAATAATAATCATTTTTCAATTTTTCAGTGTTTTTCAAACATTTTTAAATACTTATACAATATGAAATATATGTAAAAACAATTATGGAGCATATTATTTTTTTCATTGATTCGTCCTAGCCATATCTCGTTATTCTTTTGTACATTCAACGAATATTAGTTTACTGTAACGCATTCAAATATGTATTCAATATTAAAAGAATCTATTGGAAATGGGTGTTTAAATAAATTAATATACTATAAATTAATATTACTTTTTATTATAAGGCTCTGAACGAATCGTCTTTATATATCTGGAGTTTAGAAGGAACTGACTGTGGATGCCCAAAAGCCGAGCTCGGGCCCAGTCAGTAATATAAACTGTTTATGTTACTCTCCCCTACACTGCAGAGAGAGTCTCCTGTTTGGAATAGGAATTCCTAGAACGTAGAGTCATTTTTGAACTCATTGGTAATATGTAATATTACTTTGTTAAGAATATTCAACAGAATCAAATTATATATTCTGATGAACTGTAATGAAGGTGATGTCTAACGGAAAGAAGGGTTTATTTCTTTTTAAAGATTATTATTTTTGTATTTACCGCTTCTCCATTTATACAGAGGTCATCCAAAATAGACAATGAATTGAAAGAAAGAAGGTATATTGGGATTTCATCCGTTATAATTCCTTTACTGTTTTATGCAAATCAACTCCTTCAGCTTTAGGTTTTGTGCCCCATTGCAATCGTGTTTTCCAACCACTTTAAGTACATGAAAACATTCAATTTAGTTCAGAAGGCTTTATTGTTTTATTACACTTACTCCAGTATTATGTGCTCCCTTAAGTTATCTAGTCCGCAATTACCTGCGCAGCGTGTAGGTAGCGGGCAGGTACCGAGCTGAACCTTTAGAACTGATGAATTAAAGATGGAAATATGCCATCGACCAATAGAAATTTTATACTTCCTCATATTTTTCAAGTTTCAAGCACATCCCCACCAGTGTACAGATCTTTTCGCGTATATAAGTAACTGCAATATGCGAGTAAAACGATCGTTACTCGCATTATGCTATGTTAGTGCAAGTGTCGTTATTTCACAATCTTCACAAGTCCGCAAGTCGATAGAAAATCTGTGCGTGCACAGTGTACCGGATGCAAGATCTACATTTGTAAATTATCCGGTTATATAAAAAAGGTAAACTCGGTGGGGGATGTTAGAAAGTTTTCGCGCATATTAGGAAGAAGAATAGCTCTTGGAGGCATGCTTGTGTAATAAGTGTCGCATGACTGTGTATAAAACGGAGCAAATAATTCATTTGCAATCTGTCGAATCTTCAGACAGAGAATCCCCGATGGAGTCTTTGTCTCTATCTTCACGAATATCATCTTCGCTAACATCCACCCTGGAAACACCAGAGCCTTCCGCTTCGCGGGTCTTAACATCTCCGTCCACAACTTCCGTGCCCATAGAATCTTCCGAATTCTCTTTGCCCGGAACATCGACAGGATCATTTTCAGTTAGGTTACAAACTTTTCACTCGCCTTTATCCGAATCTTCAGTAGATGCATTACGTTCGAGTGACATATCTTCTTATTCCGAACCGCCATCAGTAATGGAAGACCCATAAATTAATTTTAATCTCAGTTCGTCCGAACAATTCGATGTACCCAACATCGAAATGCCATTTACTAGAGTTATAGCCACACATGGGTACTGTTTCGTATGTGGGTCCAGAAAAAGCATTATCAACTTACGATTCGAAGCGCGAAAACAAGTATTTATCATGCGCCGATTATACGTTCCTAAAGGAAATCGGTGTTGTCGTAATCATTTGCTCAAACACCGTTTTTTTCACGATATTGTTGCAAAGCTAGAAGCCCATTCAAACAATAGTTTCGTTAATACAGATGAACTTCGGAGTTATTTAGAATTTCCTTCAATAAGTAGCGATTGCAGTATAAAAGATAAAGTAGGTGATTTCGCATTATCGGAGGAACGAGTCAAAGTATTTACAGGTTTAACATGGGAAAATGTTATTTGTCTTCGGGATATGATGACATCAATGCGTAGTTCCCAAAAGCGTAATATAACACAAGCAATTGTTGTTTTTTTATTTAAATTGCGTACTGGCAATTCAAATAAGATGATAGCAACAATTCTTGGCTTAGAACATGAACAGCAGGTTTCGAATTATTTTAAATCAGTTTTAAAGTCGATTGAAAATGATATATTGCCATTTCATTTCGGATTCAGGGCATTTACTCGCGATTATCTTATAGAACATGAAGCCACTGATATAGCGAAACAATTATTTAATATTAATAAAAAATTGGCACTTATTTTCGATGGTACGTATATTCGACATCAAAAAAGTGCCAATAACGAATACCAGTGAAAATCATATTCAGGGCAAAAGAAACTTCCGTTATGCAAACCTTTTACGATTTGTACGACGAATGGATTCATAGTTGACGTGCTTCGACCTTTTTATGCAACTCAGAATGATGCTGAAATTATCAAAATCATTTTGCAAGGCCGAAATGGCTTAAAAACTCTGATATAACGTCGTGACATTTGCTTCGTAGATCGAGGATTTCGGGATGCTCGATCACATCTAAAGCAATGTGGTTTTCAAGTTTTAATGCCAGCGTTGAAAGGAAAACTAAAACAATTAACAACAACAGAAGCAAATGCTTCACGGCGAGTAACTAAAGTTCGTTGGGTGGTTGAAGCAATTCATGGTATTTTAGGCCAGAAATATAAATTGCTTCATCACCAAATGGACAACAAGTTCTTGCCTACAGTAGCATTATTTTGCAAAATAGCGTGCTTTTTAAATAACAAAATCGGGAAACGCCTTAATTCAGATTCAGAACTATCAAAAGAGATAATGCATAGAATGAAAATACAACAAAATATACAAAATTCACTCGCTAAAGAAGTATAAACTAAACACTGGCATAGACGGAAAACCCCATTCAAACAATGTTCATCTTCCGATCTCTTAGATTTTCTGGAAATGACGGAAAGTGATTTAAAATTTTTTTTTACTAGGTCGTACCAGTTAACTCAGGCAATTTCATATTTGGCAGAAATGATGGACAACGAAAATAAGATCAATTTCCAATATTCGGGGGAAAAAAATAATATTCTTAAATGCCTCGTCCGATCACGCCACATTAATCAAAGAAGTTATCGTTGCTTCATTGACTATACCCCTAATACAATTGGAATTTCGGGCATCAAACGTTATTGCTGTGAATGTGCGAATAGGTTGTTGTTCGCACATTGCTGACTACCTGTCGCACGCACGGTATCTATCGACAATTGTTAGGCCTTCAGAGATATTGCCAAAAATATGTAATAAAAATGAAGTGGTGCCCATCATTAATGAACATAGTGACGAGGATTAACACTAGAACTACCAAACCAGTCAAAATGACTGGTACACAATTTTTTCCAAAAATTCTCCCAGTTTATGGAAGAGTCTTAGAATAAATATTCTATGTCCATCCTAAAAAACATAAATCACCGAATCAATTATCTTTCCCCCCTCTTGATCCCTCCTTTTTCAAAGTACGTATTTAATATTTTGAAATATCATCGATTTAACGCCGGTAGTTCCAGTGCTAAAGCCACACGAAACGTGCTTCAACGTTTAATTATCAAAAGGTAATCTATCGTATGTCATTTATATTTTTACACTAATATTAATTTCCGTATTAACAATTGTTATCCAGTTAATATTTAAAAACATTTTTTTTCTAATTATATTTCATGGGAGGTGAATTGGCGAGAGAAAAGTTTCAAGTATTCCGCAGCTGGATACTGTATCCTAATCATCAAGCGGTAATCTATCATTTGTATTTTTACATTAATATTCATTTACGTATTATAGGGTCCTATTCAGGTTTAATCTCACAAGGGAACATCCCGAGGTGTAACTCACCGATTTTGATGAAATTTTAGTATGATATACTCCTCTCGGAAATATTTGACACGTATTTTTTTTTATCGGCAATCGTCCACGTTAAAGGGGTGAAAACCACCCTCAAAGTTGGCACCCTGAAACTTATTTATTGAATATCTGGAAAACTATTAGAGATACGAAAATTTCGTAAAGAGAGAAAATTAACGTATTTCGACCACAAATCTAATGATATAAATATATTTTTTTTAAACTCGTTTGTTTAAATAATATGCTTAAAAATACAACTTTTTTTATGATTTTGTAAGTCAAATTTCAATAAATTTTCTTGAATATTTTTCTGAGAATACCATATACCGAAACACAAAATACGGATAAAATGGAAATTTGAAATTTTTTTTGTAAAAAAAGTTATTGCATTTTTAATTTTTTCTCTTGCGTTCTTGTTAAGTTATGCCTTCGTATATACATGTATGACTGCTTTAAAAGGCCAGATTTTATTGCCAGACACACATATCGTCTTTAAATAAATTAAAAAAATTTGATTGATTAATTAATAATTTGTAACAATTATTGTAATAATGGTATTCATTGTTATTCTTATAACCAATATTTTCTTACACCACGAGCATTCTAAAGCATCCCTGTAATCAATTCAAGCATGTAACGTCCGAAAATAGTAAATATATAACGCATACCTCCCGAGAATTAATTAATTTATTTGGCCTGTCGGCGGATTCACATTGATATCATAAATGACTATCCCGAGGTGTAACTCACCAATTCTTATGAAACTATAGTATAAGGTGCTTTTCGTGGAAATATTTAATATCTACTTTCATTTATCGGCAATCGTCCACGTTAAAGGGGTGAAAACCACCCCCAAAGTTCGGATAACGAAAACTGTTTTATCGAATATCTCGGAAACTATTAGAGATACGAAATTTTCCTAAGGAGTGAAAATTAACGTATTTCAATCACGAATCCAATGCTATTGTTACGAAACGAGCACCACTTCGTCTTCGCGAGGAAAGGTTTTGACTCACGAATACTAAATGTATATGTTTTGTATAAATTGATATTTGTTGCGTTTATTTCTCTGTGTGTACTTGATGAAAGGTTCTTAAGAAGTGTTGTGTGCGAGTGTTCGTGTAAGAGTCGTCGGTGTGGAAAATTAGGAGAAGTTAGGAGTGGGGGACAGGGACCTTTGTAAGAGGGGATGAGGTTGTGAGGAAGGGGATGGGCCCTTAGAGTGGTCGGTAGGTATGCTGTGTGTATGTGTATCTGTTTATGTGTATGTGTGTAGACATCCACTCTCGCTTATTTACAATCCATCCACACTCACTAATTCCAAAATTAATACTATTTGAGCGTAGGAAAAATTCCGTTCCTACACTCGGCCATCCTGTTCGGATGTTCGCCCTCGAACATCATTGTCTCTATAATATTTACATCTCACTCTCCGTACGATATATCTATTATCACTCAATACTCCAATAATTTTACTTTGTCCTAAAAGCTCATTTGCAAATTCCACACCTGGTGACCGTTGCTTACACTTAATCGTGTAGGGGTGACGGTTTACGATCCGGTCGCCGCCATTGTATCGGCTTCGGGCGGCCGACTCCGCGCGGAGCCCATTTGCAACTTCCAATTTGCAAACGCAAGTATTTTGGGACCGCGCGGGTCTAGGACCGTCCGAGGTAGACAGGGGCCGGCTCGTGAACCGTCGGTAAAGGGAGTCCATTGTTTAGGTGGGCACGTTGCCTCGGGACGGCCGGGACCTTGAGGGGTGTTCGACAAATATGGCATTTTCCATATCAGAACACCCCCATGGGCGACGGACGTCTCGAGGCGACTTTAACAATATTTCGGACCCACCTAGACAGGGACAGAGAGAGCTCCCTTCCCCTCGTGCAAACCCTCGAAGAACGGAGGTACGGAAATGCACGGGAAGGAGTAGGGATGACCGGGAGTTTAAAAAGGATGACTCTCGGCCCTACATGGTCTTTACGTGGATTTCCGGCAAGTGCTTATTTTCTGTAAACTCAGATTTTGTCAGTTTAAATAAAGAACGTCGAATCCTACAATCGCAACCAAGCCACCATCTCGATATCTCCGCGCACTCCTCTTTCGCTTATTGTAAACTTTACAATTTTTTCTTCGCACCATAACTAAATTTTCCGCAACTGTTTCTCTAATCTTTCCTCGCTCTTCTTCAAGCACACTACTCCACTCTCCCCGTAATATTACACCTCCTCCCCTTACATCTCCATCAATTTGATTTTTCTCCTCTAAACTCAACATTTTTCTCAGACTCTCATTTTCTCGCTGCGCTCTCATCAATCGCTCACAATCAGTCTCATTCTCTCTATGCTCACTCACACTCATACAACTCGGCAATACATCATCTCGCGGGTCACTCTCTAAAAGAATCTTGTCGAATTCCAACACACACGCATCGCTCTGTAACTCTATTTCCACATTAGTCGGTGACTCTATTTCCACACTCGTACACTCTTGTATATCCGCTTTGAAAATATTTTTTTCAGTTTCTACATTCATGAAATCTACGTTATTAGTCTCAACTAAATCAATTTTAAATACTTTCGGAAGTACCGACTTATGCTCAACTGCGGGCTCAATCGGTTTAATTGAAATATTACCGCTCGATATATTAACGTTTACAGCATCTAAAAAATCTGTGCCAATTAACAATTTTTCATCTAATAGTGTGTCTGAAATAACTCTTATTAAAATCTCATATGAACTCCCGTCAACTATTAATTTTGTTTTAAATTCTCCTAAAGTGTAATTATTATCTGAGCCTACTCCGCGAAATTTAATTTGTTTATATGTTAATTTAGGTGCTCCCAATTTAATATATTCGTCAGATCTCATCAAAGAAATATCGCTGCCTGTATCAATCAACGCTACGATAGAATGACCATTTATTTTTACGTCTTTGTTGTATTTTCTCCGCTGTACCTCTGTGACAATGCAACTCTCGTGTACCTGCTCAACCTTCTTAAACTCTACACACTTCGAAGCTATGTGTCCACGGTTCCCGCACTTAAAACACCTCACACCATCTGCTTTCGTTGGGCAGTCCATACCTAGATGACCTAGCTTGCCGCAGTTGAAGCAAAATCGCATGTCTCCACGTTGTACCTCCGCCCTGGCGCCCCTCTCGTCCCTCCATCGCTGATCGGTCCTACCGCTGTCCTTACAAAAGTCTCCACGTTGTCCCTCCACCCTGGCGCCCCTCTCGTCCCTCCACCACTGATAGGTCCCACTGCTTTCCCTCGAGTACGCTGGTCGGTTGGAAAAAGTGGGTCCTCGCAGCGTGACGTCCTCGAACGCTTCCAAAATTTCAGCCTTGCTTCTAAATTTATGGAGGCGCGCCTGGTCTCGCAAATTAGGGTTTGGTATTCCCTTTACCAAATAAAGCATCAACTCGCTCTCGCAAATAGGCACTCGGTTTGCCATAATTATTTTTTCATGCACATACTCCGCAAATGTCTCCTCTTTCCTCCAAATTCTTTTTTCGAACTCCTCCCGAAGTACCAATGCGTTCGAGTTGCGTTCATACATATCACGCAGCTCGTCAATCAAAAAAGAAACAGGTAGGTCTACATATTCCGCTTTTGAATGTAGCCACCTATTTGCTTTTCCCTTAAGCCTCATGCCGATTAATATTTTTGTTTCCTCCTCGTTCAAATCGTACATGGTTACAAGTGATCGTAACCTTTTCTCCCACTTGTTGTACTCTCCTCTCTCACCGGCGTAATTATTCAGCAAATCGGCAACATTTTGCAGATTCGGCCTACACTTAACTGTATTTTCCACCACTGTTGGTGAATTTACTCTGCCTCCACTTTCTTGTCTAACTCCACTCTGCACACTCATCTCTTGAAATCGCCGCAACATCTCGATCTCTTGACGCGCGATCGCCAGTTCTCACTCGGCCAATTCCTTCTCTTTCTTATGAATCTCCATCTGCTGACGACACCATTCTCTCTCCTCCTCTCCCTGAAGTTTACGCTTCGAATTTATCGATGCGGGATCCATGTTGCTCACTCCGTCTGTCTCCGTCTTTTTCTCTGCACTCATTGTCTCACTCTCTCACCCGTCAATCACCGTTTTTTCACACGCGTTCGCGGCTAAGCGATATTGCTAATTATTCTGGCTTCACACAATCCCGGACGAGCCCCCAAAGATTATATGGGGCCTCCTCTAGTTTAATCTTAGACGAGCAATCAAAGACTATCGATGCTCGTCTTTGAATAAACGGAACAGATTCCCTTAGAATAAATCAACAATACCGTAGCCTAGAAACTTAACTGAACGCGTGTAATTAAAAAAACAAATGATTAACTTTATTAAATATATGAAAATACAATACTCTAAATAATACTAAAATAACTCTAACGCTCTAAATCTCCACTCTGTATATCTCCACTCAACTTGACTCTACGAACTCAACTCAACAACTGTCTCTTCCCAAAAATCCACGCTCGCATCCACCCTCGATCCTCTTTCTCACAGCATGCATTCTTCGTCTTTCTCACAGCATGCGTTCTCTGTTGCACTCATTCATTTTCTCTTTCTCTACAGACTAAACATTCATGCTAGCCCTGACATCCGTCGCCTTCCAAATCACGCACTCTAGACATCCACTCTCGCTTATTTACAATCCATCCACACTCACTAATTCCAAAATTAATACTATTTGAGCGTAGGAAAAATTCCGTTCCTACAGTATTAATATTTATGCAGTCAATGATTTAAAAAAAAATTATCATCAGTTCTAAAGGTTCAGCTCGGTACCTGCCCGCTACCTACACGCTGCGCAGGTAATTGCGGACTAGATAACTTAAGGGAGCATATAATACTGGAGTAAGTGTAATAAAACAATAAAGCCTTCTGAACTAAATTGAATGTTTTCATGTATTTAAAGTGGTTGGAAAATACGATTGCAATGGGGCACAAAACCTAAAGCTGAAGGAGTTGATTTGCATAAAACAGTAAAGGAATTATAACGGATGAAATCCCAATATACCTTCTTTCTTTCAATTCATTGTCTATTTTGGATGACCTCTGCATAAATGGAGAAGCGGTAAAAACAAAAATAATAATCTTTAAAAAGAAATAAACCCTTCTTTCCGTTAGACATCACCTTCATTACAGTTCATCAGAATATATAATTTGATTCTTTTAACATTGAATACATATTTGAATGCGTTACAGTAAACTAATATTCGTTGAATGTACAAAAGAATAACGAGATATGGCTAGGACGTATCAATGAAAAAAATAATATGCTCCATAATTGTTTTTACATATATTTCATATTGTATAAGTATTTAAAAATGTTTAAAAAACACTGAAAAATTGAAAAATGATTATTATTTGTTGTTATGCAGTGAATAATTAAAAAAAAATTGTTTTATAATTTTGTTGAGGAACTGCGCCACCGCTGCCATTGAAAGGACGTTCGTAGTTTTAGCTGATAAGGAAGTGTGTAGCTTACGAATAATTGAATCAATTCAATCCTCCGCACTCACTCGCAATTTCTTTGTGTGCAGAAACATTGAAAATCACAAAATGAACATACTGTATTAAAATAATGCAAAAATAGCAAATACTGATCGCGTTTCAGCCCGAAATGTGTCCCGGAAATCGGTTTTGATTTTTCCGACAGTGTTGCACCATATCAAAAAAATATGACAAAAATGGAGCATAATAATGGTAACATCAGGTACTTCCTGTAATTATTTAAAATTTGTACCTTGAAGATTTCAGTGCAAAATCTATATTTTTCCGATTTTTTTTCCGTTTTTGACTTTTTGCGCGTGACAGTTGCATCGGAAGAATCTGAAAATCATTCCTAATGTGTGCAATCATGTTGAGAATATGTCAGAATTTTTTCGTCATTTTCACACATCAATAAGTGGCGAAAATGGGGCAAAACCGGTTTTTCGAATTTACCCCATAACTACCCTCCCGGTCAAGGTATCGGATTAAAAATTTGTGTACAATGGTTTCTTATGGTTACCTATCGAATGACGCATCGTGGAATAAAATACCTTCAAGGGCACTTTTGACCCCCTTATCCTGCAAGACCCTTTAATCCAACACAAAGCCTTCAATATCTCGATTCGAACATAAATGGATTTACGCTACTTTTAAAATGAACGGCTCATATAAAGAACAGATAATCAGAGAACAATACAAAATCTTAAGAGGAGATGGTACAGTTGGGAAGTACTATTAATTTAGTAATAGGCCTTTTACGGAGAGATCGCCGAGTTATAAGCTCCGCGACTTAACGTCGCGACGTTTCCGTCGGTCCCGGGAAACAATTGGGTGATACATCCCAGGGGCCACTTATTGGGTGAAGTGAGTTCCGAACGAATAATACAAACATCGCCAACAGCAAGATTTGGCTTGTCAGTAGCCCATTTCCGCTTTGGTTGCAACAATTGTATATATTCCTGAACCCATCGATGCCAAGAGTGCTCAGTGAAGCTGTCGCATTTTTTGCCATCGAGAGAGGTGATTGAGCGGACGTCAATCAGATTGGGCTCAGGAACTAAATTAAGTGGTTTGCCTACCAGGAAGTGGCTAGGGGTCAGTGAATTGATGTCGTCGGGGTTGGCGGTGATGGCAGTTAAAGGTTGGAAAAGATACGCCTCCACCTGTGTCAGGAAGGTCGACATTTCTTCAAACGTTAGGAGCGTGTCTCTTAACCCGCGTCGAAGGCATTGCATAGTCGGTATGACGGAAAGCAGCCAGAGACTGCATGAAGATTTTTGGCTCTTGTCAGGGCATCATCCACGTAGCAGCTCGCGCGAAGTATTTGAGTTCCGATTGGAAACTGAGTTGCTTCCTTATGTGAAAGTTGTTTGATGGTCCGAAGCGCCAGAAAAGGAGCGTGGGATAGTAAGTGTCCGTAAGTGACGGTATTGAGATAGTACTCCAGTACCGGCGAGTCAGTAGTGCGACGCCACAGAATAAGTTGAAACTCGCGGTCGTCTTCATACACGAGGATTTGATGGTACATCTTTTCAACGTCCGCACAAAGGCCATACTTATGGCGCCGCCACCGAGTTAAAATGGTAGCCAGATCAGGCTGTAAGCGTGGACCTGTGTGAAGTATTTCGTTAAGCGAGATAAGCATCGAGGTTTTAGACAAACCGTTGAAGACCACTCGTATTTTCGGAACGGGGCTATCTAGTTTTGTTACTCTGCGGTGCGGAAGAAAAGAGTGGGCCCTCCCGTCGATCCTCATACGGTCGGCAAGGCATATATGCCCGAGTGCAGTACAGTAAACCCTCGATAAATGCATCATGAGCTTCCCTCGACAAATGCATCATGACTATTCCCTCCACATAGAGGGATCCCCCTTGGCGAACCTCGACGCTCGACGAGGGAGCAGTGTAACATGATACCACCCGAACGTATCGGTGAGGCAATACTAATTGGAGGGTCCACCGTTTTCATTTTCGGTCTTTTTCGGTTCTTTTTTTTTTTGAAACCTTTGCTAACGTATTTGTGAGATTTTTCTGATTAAAATGATACCAAACACGATATAGTTTGAATTCTATTTACTCAATATTTAACATATTTACTTAGTATTGACATAATTAAAACATATCGTATTTGGTATCATTGTAATCAGAAAAATCTCAAAAATACATTGGGAAAAGTTACATTCAGCAAAATTAATAAACGACCAAGTTTTTTGTTGCATTAGAAATGCCTCGCCGATACTTTCGTGTCGCTCACTTTGTTTGCTTGCTCTCTCTGTCTCTTCTACTGTCTGTCCTTTCTTAAGCTCGCACTCGGTTGGAACCAGAATTTAAACACAGATTAGATGCCTCTGCTACGTAAGAGCAATATTCGGTCACGACCTGTGCATTTATCGAGGGAGGTGCCTATTCAGTGTTTTTATGCGGCTTCAGCTGACCGCGAATGTAGAAAGGGTCAGAATATGGAAAACCACCCCCTCGAAGATGCAGGAGTTAAATGTAGCGGGACTCGTTTGTGATGGACACGAGATTAACCGCGACCAATCCGTTCCTACGAATCTTTTGAGGAACGTTCTTTGTTCCAATTTTTCTAACTGTATTTCAAGGCTCGTTGTTCAGCAAGCAATTCGTCTTCAATATAATAAGAATCTTTTCAAAAGTTTATTGCACGAGGAATCCCATGGGTATTTTTGAGAAAAATACCTTTAATTTAATGACTTTTATTCTAAAAATTCCTCAAGGCCCATCTGGTGTATCCTGCTTTTAAAAATTTTAATTTATTTGTCTCAATAGCTTGGCCATGTATGCAATAAACTGTGAGCATCGTCCAAGTTTGCTCCATTCGTTTATGCATGGAATAAAGAACGCGGTTAATCTCGTGTCCATCACAAACGAGTCCCGCTACATTTAACTCCTGCATATTCGAGGGGGTGGTTTTCCATATTCTGACCCTTTCTACATTCGCGGTCAGCTCGAGCCGCATAAAAACACTGAATAGGCACCTCCCTCGATAAATGCACAGGTCGTGACCGAATATTGCTCTTAGGTAGCAGAGGCATCTAATCTGTGTTTAAATTCTGGTTCCAACCGAGCGCGAGCTTAAGAAAGGACAGACAGTAGAAGAGACAGAGAGAGCAAGCAAACAAAGTGAGCGGCACGAAAGTATCGGCGAGGCATTGCTAATGCAACAAAAAACTTGGTCGTTTATTAATTTTGCTGAATGTAACTTTTCCCAATGCATTTTTGAGATTTTTCTGATTACAATGATACCAAACACGATATGTTTTAATTATGTAAATACTAAGTAAATATATTAAATATTGAGTAAATATAATTTAAACTATATCGTGTTTGGTATCATTTTAATCAGAAAAATCTCACAAATACGTTAGCAAATGTTTCAAAAAAAAAAAGACCGAAAAAGACCGAAAATGAAAACGGCGGACCCTCCAATTAGTATTGCCTCACCGATACGTTCGGGCCGGTCCCCCTGTGGATTGGACCTCTCTGGGTTAGGTCTCTTCTACAGTCTGTCTTTTTTTAAGCTCGCGCTCGGCTCGAGCCCTCATGTAAACACAAATTCGGCACCGGTACACGATAAGAGCACTGCTTTGCCCCCGAAATGAGTGCATTTATCGAGGGTTTACTGTATATACGTCCATAAATTTACGATAAGAGTCGTAGAATTGGAAATCCCGTTTGAATCTATATTCCATTGAGAGAAGTGCTCTCATGGCGCGTTGACGAGAATGAAGCAACGAGCTAGAGGATGTTTTGAACGGAAGGCGAACGAAAAAACGACCGGATGGCAGCCAAGTAAAGTTTTGGTGGGAGTGAGTTTCACAAACCAATTCGTCCTCGGTCAGATTTGGCTTCGAGTGCGGTTCTTCCTCCTGCGCCCAGAATCGTTTTAGCAACGATAATAGCTCATCGTCCACTGAACAGTGTAAGCTGGTTCGCAGTCCAGATTCACCTGGGCCAGCGGAGGTACTGCTGGTGAAAATCCAGCCTAGGGAAGTGTTCTGAGTTATCGGCATGCTAGGACCCTCCCCTTTTATACCTTCGCGAATAATGCTGCCTTAGACGTCTGCGCCGAGAAGAAGCTCGGTAGGATCACTCGAATGGTATTGATGATCAGGTAGTGGTAAGCCTTGTAGATGAAAATAGAAAGATACGGTACAGAACAGCCATGCTCCGGAAGAACACGTCCTCCAAGATCGAAGTAAAGAAAAATCGGCCACCATCGTTCTCCCTTACATACAAGGAACCACGGACCACATTGAAAGAATTCTACGGAAACATTAAACTAAGACAATCTACAGACCACCTACTAACATATCTGGGACGCTCACTTCACCCAAGGATCCGAGTGCGTATCTGCAAACATGAGGAGTGTACAAGGTCTCCTGTTCATGCGGACACGTATACAACGGTGAAACTGGGCGGAGAGTGAGCACACGGCTCAAAAAACATGAGGGGTGTTACAGACTGGGCTATACACAATTAGCTGTAGCCGAACATCAAATGAATAAAGACAATATAATACTATTCGACCAAACTACGATCCTAGCCAAGACTTCAGGTTACTTCCCTAGGAAGTACCGAGAAGGATTAGAAATAATGAAAAATCCAAACAACATCAATTGGTACAGAGGCTACAATATCAGCTCCATCTGGAACACCTTCCCCCCTTTCTTAGTCGCCAAGCTGATAAACTAAAAATGATTGGCTGAGTATTGTACCGTATCAACGAGCAGCAATATAAATAGGAGTACTGCGAATGGGACACACCGGTATCACTTCACCCTGATCAAGCTACCTGCAATGCTGGCGAAAAGTCGGTAATTTTGCAACTCTCAACGCGGCTTAAACCAGGAACTTCCAAACCATTGTTCACTTTTAACAGAAATGTTTTCGAATGAAAAAGGCGCCAGGTACTGTCTGTGATTCTCAGCGCAGCTGAGACAGCGAAGCTGTCATTATTTATCTGCAATGGCTTTTCGAATTTTAATTAATTAAACATCTGATTACATTTCGGAACAAAACTTATTCAAAACAACATTGGACTGTTTAGCAAGAAATTGTATGCTATGAATTATACAAATTAAACTTATTTGCTATTTTCACTTCTCAAATGACAGCCTTGAGGCTTGAACAGAGCCTGTTATTGTACAAGATTTAAAATAATTAATGGTCACGAGTTTTAGTGGTTGTTCTACACCGTTGAATGGATGGAGATTTGGGAATAAAAACCGCCGCCAAATACTCGAAACTGCTGCAAATTTTTTTTATTGGCTCATCGTGTACCGTTAAGTCGACAACTTTCTCAGTACATCACGTTTTAAATTAATAAATCGTGACTGATTTTTGAATGTTTATTTTAACAAGAATAATTTCAGAGATGAGAAATGAAATGGACAATAACAATAAACGGATAACAATAACAAGAAATAACAATTTGACAAACTTAACTAAAGGCTGAACTTGAAATTTGTGTGAAGATTGAAAATGGTGTAAGTTGATGGTCGTGGTTGACTTGTTGGTTTGAATGTTTTAATGCGACTGACTCTTCTCAAAACAGAAGAGTCCTTCGCGAGTGAATATCCCCTTCCAACGTCCGGTTACGCCCCCAGGAATAGGGTTTGTGCTCCCCCGGAAGTGACGGCGTGTCCGTATGATTGTAATAATTTACTAATTTTTTAAGACCGCGCGAAAGATTTTGGCGGTATCACTCCGCGCTTCTTTGGACCGGTAGGGGGGATAGAGGTCCTAGCCGGGTGGCACGTAGGCCACCTCGACCCTTGTGGGAGAATGGTTTGTTCTGATTCTCCTGACGGAAGCAGATATCCCTCTTTCTGACGTCATTTTCGATTGAACGTGTGACTGGCTTAAGGGGGGCAGTCCCTTTAAACGCAAGGAAATTAGTCTTTCTTTATGAATTTTTTTGAAGGTGATAAAATTATCGAATCCTTTTGAAATTTATATATCATTTTGTTGCATCTGTCTAGTTTTAGAAAACATTTTTTCTTTTTTTTGATTTTACAAAATGGCGGCGTTCCGAATTTTTTCTATCGGCGCCTTTCGCAAGACACCGCAAACTGCTGCACCTGTACGATTTTTGATATTGATGCGAAATAAAAAACGAAAATATTTTCCGATTATAGACAAGTGTAGAGGAAGGATAAACCTAAAAAAATATATAAAAGTATAAAATTGAAAGTTATGTCGTCGTTTTAATAAAAAGGTAATTTTTTTTACCATTTTCTCGACAGTTTTTACCCCTTAAAATATATTTATTTACGCGATAACTTAAAAATTTTAGGTACATCCTGCCGGTAATGTTGTAGTAAAAGACGTGGAACAATTTCAGCCAAATCGATTGATAACTTTTCGAGCTACAACACGAGCAGTTTTTGAAAATACAGTTTCGAGATAATCGCGTTTGAAGTTTCAACCGAACCGCTCGGATTACCTGAGTCCCTAATTTACAGCATGCGGTGCCGCGCTCCCGATTACGTGCTATAACTTTGTTAATATTTCGAATTTTTATTTCTCCTTTATATAGTATACTCCCAACATAGCATACTTTCGAAATATGCAAAAAAAAAATTGATTTTTTGAAAATTGTAAAGGGACTGCCCCCCTTAAAGAGCCGCACATTCGTTGCATCGTCATGGGAACGACGAAATAAGTGTTGCGTTTTCAGTTGTCATTAGTCGATCTCAGATTTCGATGGCCGATATGGTGGGGATAGAAGGTGCGAGCGACAATCTCCCCTTATCCCGTGCCTCATACCGCGCGCCTTCTTTGTCGTTGTCAAACGGTATTCCTATTGAGGAAGAGAGGAGTGACAGTGCTAAACTTAATCTTAAGACGGGGGTCGGGTTCACTCAAGGGCCCTCCTGGGGAAAAGAACATGAACACTTGCACTTTTTTCACTGGTTCAGTGATCCAGCCCTCCATTTTCTAAATTCAGTTATCACGCCTCTTCTTTAACTATTCCAGCCTTCAATGCTATTTCATGTGTTTCTTTCCGAAGGGTGGGAGACCTACAAGCCTGACTTACTCATTGTCAGCGGAAATTCAATCAGAGACATACAATTAAAAGCTAATTTGCGGGGCAACGGTTCGTTTCTGGTACAGGGTTCGTCTCAGACATTTTACATACGTAACACGACGAATGCGGCCAGGCAATAAAAAAAATTGTAACATTTCGCGAATTTGCGGCGGGTTTTTTTCACAAATCTCCATCGATCCGACGGTGTAGAACAACCCCTAAAAGCCGTGACCATTAATTTTTGTATAGCATGTACACTGCAGGTAAAAAGACATTACCCTAATACGAATTCCAACTACTATTAACGCTGAGATTATATGTATTCAATAATTTAGTAATACCATTTGAAGCTGATAATATAATAAGATATTAGCCCAATGATTTACATATTTATGAATTACTCCTCTTGTAGAAACATTTTAGTTATGGTTTATATTTGAAAGTGTATAACATATGTACAAATTACAAACTTTTAAATTATTAACAGCAACATGTGTAAAAAAATTAAGAAATGTATGAAAAATAAATCGTTTTTCATTTAACGTATCTAGAGATAATGAAACACAAGCAAACATTACTTAAATAAGAAAAAAATTTTGAATGATTCTAAATAATTTTTTCAAAATGAAATTAGAAGTGTCCTATAGATACGGCTGTAATAACAATTGAAGCTGAATTCATGCAAGCAAGCAAATATTAATTAAACATCAAGTGAAACACAATATTAATTACCTTTAACGTTTTTGCATCAAACTAGGTACGCCTTTTTAGAAACATCGCAAGTCCCGTCAAAAGAAAGTAAATTCAAAAGTTCTGGAGGATTATTGCATAGTCCCCAGCTGGGAAATACAGGAGCCATCGGGACTTGTATTATGCTGAAGTACGTAATGGAAGGTCTCAGTATCGCAGGATTGAGAATTCTGCTTCACGTGGGTGTAGACCAGTATTCCATCAAAAAGGAACAATCCGAAGAAATACCCCCGGAAAATGGAACGATACCTGCTTGCAACCTCAACCCATCGACTCTTTCCGATGAGCGGATTCTTTGGCATGCTCAATATTATACGCTTGGAACTTGGCAACAAGCACAAATTCTCTACAGCTATCCCGACTTGCACTCGGTATTTCACTAATATTTATCTTATATTCATAGTAAATTTACGTTCGGCCTATAGTGCTTTTTTTATTTATTATTTTTCTCGTTTATTATTACCATTTTCGTTGGCAGGATTTAATTCACACATTGTACAACAAATTTATGATTTAAGGGAGTAGAAAGAGATTAGTTACGTACAGAGTGTTTCAAAATTATTTGTCACGGCTTGGAGGGGTTGTTCAACACCTTCGATTGGATGGAGTTTGTGAAAAAACCTGCTGCAAAATTTGCGGTAAGCGAATATTTTAGCTTATTTGTTTGACCAACTTTTCGCATTCGTCTTGTTACGTAGGTAAAATGTCTGAGAGGAACCAGGGGTCAGAAGTGAACCGTTCTCCCGCAAATTGACTTTTAATTGGGCCTCCGCGATTGAATTTTCGCTTAGTAATTGAGACAGTCAGCTGTTCCTTCGGAAAGAAACACACAAGATATCCTTGTCGGCTCGAATAGTTTAAGCAGAAGCGTGCTACTCAACATTAGAAATTGGGGGACTGGGTCACTGAACCACTAATTGTAAGAGAAGTGCAAGTGTTCATGTTCTTCTCCCCGGGAGGGCCCTTGAGCGAACTTGACACCGAACGCAGGTCATTGACGTCTTCCTAGCCTCCGAAAAGTCACATCGGAAGATTTCGTTCGAAACGGAGTCATTTTCGCAACCTTAATACAGACAGAGATGCATAAAAAAAAATGTATTAAGTATTTCTAGACCTACCTCTTCGGCAAATTTTTATAAAAATCGGCGTTCAGATGGTCAACGAAGACGAAGTTGATATCTAGGAAGATAGAGGAAATGGAAGAAATCGGAATTTTGTCCTTCTTTTGTTACTGGTCGCTGCACTTTTTGAATCTGTTAAACTAACATTTGGCAACCATATGCGCACGAGTGACTAAAGCGTGCAGGTATTGAAGAATTAGGTAGCTCGCCTTACCTTTCTTTATTTCATATTACTTTGTCGACGGGTGGTCCTCAAGGTTACCGTTGTTACTGTTACACAGAATAATAAGCAAGGTCTATCTAATTTCAATATATTTGAAAATTAACTAACGTTAGCTTAACAAACGTCCTTATCAGCTCTCATTTTCAAATATATTGAAATTAGATAGACATTGCTTATTATTAAGTTTAATGAAAATCGGAGTTCAGATAGTCAACGAAGACAAAGGCGATATCTAGGAAGAAAGAGGTGTAGGGACGATGGTTTACGATCCGGTCTTCGTCATTGTTCGACTTCGGACGGCCGATTTTGCTTTCTTAACACACTATCGGCGGGTAATACCATGAGCTTGACTCACACGTCTAACGGGCGAAAATTAGTAAAGCATTATGAAGAATTAGTGAAGGTTGGTTACAAAGAGTTGTGCAAAACGAAATATTCATTAAATGAAAAAAAGCATTGGTAAGTGCTTTACTAACACTTAGCGTACGTTCTGCATAAAAAGTATTAATACCCGACCCGCCCATCGGCGCCAGTTTGTGAAAAAGGTATTAATACCCTTCCCGCCGATAGTGTGTTAACTATTTTTAATTTAGCAAGTTCCTGGTGTTTCGGGTCCCGCAGGTCTCGGACCGACCGCGGTGGACAGGGGCCAGGTCGTGGGCCACCGAAAAATAGAAGCCCTATTGTCTAGGAGGGAACTTCGCCATGGGGCGGCTGGGCCTTGAGGGGTGTTCACCAGATGTGGAATTTTCCATACCAATACACCCCCAAGGTTTACAGACGTCTCGAAGCAAGCTCAACAATTTTTCGGGAACCGCCTAGACAAGGATAAACGTTAAGTCTCTGTTACTCTCGAACAATGAGAGTAGAGAGAGAAGAATTATTTGAAAGTGTAGGGACGATTGACATCTTAAATGTCCTAACTCGGTCGACTGACGGAACTTCGCCTGTGTCAAGGTTTATGGCCCTTTTGCTACGGTAGTCGGCGATGGTCGTGGAAATACTCTCGCCCAAATTTTCCAATCAAAGACTCGTAGTAAGAAAGGTAAAGCCAGATGCATAATTCTTCAATATCCACGCACTGTAGCCACTCATTCGCATATGGCTGTCAAATATTGGTTTAACAGTTTAAAAAATTGCAGCGGCCGTCAGCAGAAGAAGGACAAACTTTCGCTTATATTCAAATGCCCTTTTAGTACTAGATATCCGGTCTTCGTCTTCGCTGACTATCTGGCACCAGATTATATCGAAGCTGCAGACGTCGATTTTTATGAGACTTTAGCGTGTTCGTTTGAAGAGTTAATAAAGACAAAAATATTAATGCGAAGGCTTTATTCGAACCGCTCTGCTACGATTCTCGATGACGACTACCATCTTTGCTATCTGTCAGATCCTCTATCGGGATGTTGCAGCGGCACGCGGCAAAAATGGATCGGTTATAAAGACTGCCGTGTCGCTGCAAGACTTACCTGAGTGGTAGATCCTGAAAAAATATATAACACGTAGGATAATGTCTGCAGATACGAAATATTAAATATTAAATGTGGCAATTACTAACGAACATTTTTCTCTGGCGAAAGATAAAAAATATAAGTTTATATTCATTTGCTTTAAAGTTATGGATTTTTGGTCACCGAAACGTCGGGTTTTTTCCCACTGTACGCCGGGTTGGGTCAAGTAAGAAAACAGTTAAGTGGCTACATGCATCGGAGTTCTTCCGGCATATTCTGATTTGGAAAACCTTTCCCCCTCTCTGATATTGTTTACGCGCTGGACGAATCCGCAAAGAGTCCAAAGAAAAACGCAGGTATATAAGACGATAAATTTTCGATCGCGAGCATTTGATATCTCAGTGCAGCGATAGACATAGTCATGCCAAAGTGTCCATTTACACTTGGAATGGTGACCGCGAAATATTTAAACGCACGGAAAATGTTACGGGCAATTGACGAGGCAGCGGGGGATTATACGCAAGCGCGAGAAATTTACAAGAACACGGCGAGGACCAACGGCGGGCAACTTCGAAGAAGAGAAATTCCAGATCGACGGGATTTCCAGCGCATGGACCACCGATTCAGCGATGGTGATACAGCTGCTGGACAAAGGACACAACTTGTAGGAGCAGGTCGACCGCGCGTTCATTAGCGGAAAGAAGAACGCGTTATCGCACTCACACGTGCTTTTCCGTTAATGGGATTGCGAAGAAAATAGTTCGGGAAGTCGGTATTAGCCATTCCACATTGCAGCGAATAATTCGTAGAGACGGTTCACGACCATTTAAAATACAGCGCGTATACGCACTGCATCCACAGGACTACAGTGCACGATTACCGGTCTGCAAATGGATGTTACGGAAAGTGCAACGACGCCCGCGATTTTTGGAATATGTGCTGTTCACGGACGAAAGTTGTTTTTCAAGTTGAAATATTTTGAATCGCCAAAACGCCAGGATTTGGGCTACCGCAAATCCGACCGCAGTGGTGCTAAAATTCCAGTAAGTTCGGTTTAGCATCAATGTTTGGCTAGGAATCGTTGGGAACACGATAATTTGAGCAATTGATATGTCCGCAAGGATGACAGGTGCGACATACCTGCGATTTCTTCGATCGCAGCTTCTGAAAATATTGCGCGAAGAGATACCACGCCAGGAACGGCGTACGCTGTATTTCATGCACGACGGTGCACCGATCCATAACACAAACGCAGTGCGAGAGTTTTTGAATAGAATGTTTGGGACACGATGGATCAGACAAAGACCAGCACCGAAAGTGTGGCCGCCACGTTCACCGGACCTGACACCGATGGACTTATTTTTATGGGGTGCGGTGAAGGATATGCTGTATAAATAGGGACGTCCATTTGCCAGCATGGAAATTCTGAAAGGGTCAATTGAAGCAGCATTCGGCAGTATCCGTGGTTTAAACATAGGGCGGCGAATGCACTTCAATTTGGAGCAGCGGTTGCGGGAGTGCACGGAACGAAACGGAGGACATATTCAAACAACGCAACAGGCCAGATTAATACGGCATATTGGGGAGAACGGAGGCATACTTTGGATTCCACGACGCCGTGGAAGACAAAGAAAGTAAGTATCTTAAAAGTCCGAAACCTTTACGTAGAACATGTTAATACAATATTGTAGATTTTAATCAGTGCAAAAACAGCATCTAGGAATCCGTTGAGACCTATCCTGGAAATAGCGTCTATCTGGAATTTCTCTTCCTCGAAGTTGCCTGCCGTTGATCCTCGTCGAATTCTTGCAAATCTCCCGCGCTCGCGTATAATCCCCCGCTGCCTCTTCAATTGCCCGTAACATTTTCCTTGCTTTTAAATACTTTACGAGAAAAATATTGATATTGTAAATACAATGAATAAAAGTGCAAAAAAATATCATACGAAGTATTCCGAGATAACCATTGAATAAAGAACGAAATATAAAATCCGGAATTTTGAGAATATCATAGTTATCCCAGATCTCCTTCTGAAATGACAAAATATATAACTCTGTCTGTATTAAGGTGGTGAAAATGACTCCGTTTCGAGCGAAATCTTCCGATGTGACTTTTCGGAGGCTAGGAAGACGTCAATTACCTGCGTTCGGTGTCAGGTTCGCTCAAGGGCCCTCCCGGAGAGAAGAACATAAACACTTGCACTTTTCTTAGTGGTTTAGTGACCCAATCTCCCAATTTCTAATGTTGAGTAGCACGCTTCTGCTTAAACTATTCGAGCCGACAAGGATATCTTGTGTGTTTCTTTCTGAAGGATCAGTTGGTAGTCTCACTTACTAAGCGAAAATTCAATCGGGGAGGCCCAATTAACACATTGATGACCGCTCACGAATTAACTCGTATTTTCATGCCCAAACGTTGTTGGCCGGTCACGAGATAACTCGTGTTTGCACTTGCATTAGCTATTTCAATTTTACCACACCAAAAAAATTACTAAAACGCATAATATGTATAAACTATATCATACAGCAGATATGTACAAAGTTTCATTTAAATTCCTTATGTATAAACAAAGTATACTGAAGTTTATATAGATTCTTTTAATTTCATACTTAATTACGGAAAAAATAGCCGGTGACACGAGTTAACTTTTGCGTAAAATTGCCGGTCAATAATGTGGTAAAAGTCAATTTGCGAGAGAACGGTTCGTTTCTGACCCATGGTTCCTCTCAGACATTTTACCTACGTAACAAGACGAATGCGATAAGCCAGTCAAAAAAATCAGCTACCCTTCCGCGAATTTTGCGGCAGATTTTTTTCACAAACCTCCATCCAATCCGAGGTGTAGAACAACTCCTCCAAGCCATGATAAATAATTTTGAAACACCCTGTACAACAGTGAAATGAATTTGACTGGATTCAGCGGAAATAGAACCACAGTGTTGGGATATATTCAAATTTCGGTTTTGATCGACGATGAATATTTTCTGTGCACCATGTACATTGTTCCAGACACTGCTATGCTTATGGAAGCTATACCGGGTAGCGATTTTCTTAGTACGGTGAAAGTCACAATTAATGAATCTCATATCTGATCTTGTAAATTAATGTTAATTTTAAGCGTATGTTTGACGCCATGGTGACTCTGGCGACGACGTGCAGAAGTATGATATGTAAGACCGATATATATATGAAGTATAAAATTCTTTTTATTTGTACAAATATGATGGTGGTATAATAATGTATAATAATCGGAGAGTACGGAGAAACGTGTCGTGACACAAGCTCTACAAGGGTAAAACGAGTAATGCCCGGCGGGCCCTGGAAGTCGTATATTTATACGACTTCCTTCCTCCCTTGAGCGAGCCAATCAGGGCCTTTTCCTCAAAGAGGAGTGCGGGCGTCTCCTATCTCCCTCACTAGGGAAAGTGTTTGTCGCATGGAGGGCGCTTTCCTAGAATGGGTCCTTGCAAGGCCTGGTTAGCGTCAAGGCCGAGAGAGTCTTCTTCTTCGAAGAGTGTATTCCCTCGCTGTAGGGAACTTCCTTGACGTTAACCAGGCGTGGGAACGTCCTCGATTTGCGCCTCTCCGGCGCAGAGTCTTACACTCGGCCATCCTGTTCCGAATGTTTGTCCCCAAGCATTAGGTGGATTTCTGAAAACAAAGATTGTAACACAATTGTATCAGTAATTTTAATCTTACGTGCTGCTTCATGATTTTAGCATAACGAGGAAGTATGACTGAAAAACAATACTCTCCCCCGTTTTTCGACGTTAAAGGATCATCGCTTAAATGATCCGTATTATTCATTTGTTCCTTCCTCTTCGTTGTTTCCATCCACTTCCATTAACATATTTCGACGAATGCGCCCGTCGCCGAACTGACTTCCCTCGGCGTGTTGCTCCCTCGTCGAACGACGATAACACCGCATCGTCCTGAAGAATTATGGCGGCGTCACCGCACGTTGACGATCCCTCGAAGTTAACAGCAACTGTCCTTCTTCGTCGTTGCAAACGCAGTTGCAACGACTACGCTCATCCAGTGACGACCTCCATCGTCACCGGCCTGAAGCGCCCCTTCGTCTTTTCGAAAGTAGCGGCTTCCTCCGTAAGGCCACGGTACACCGTTCCTTATCTCACCTGAAGCACCTCACTACTTTCGAGCAGAACGATCTCGAATGGTCGTCCATGACAGGATTTCTCCTCAGCCAGTGGCCCGACACGTCATCGTCCAGGACGGAATTCCCCTCGTCTCTGACCCGACGATCTCAACAACTTCGCCCCTCGGAGACAACGGCCTGCCACCATTGAGCCAACTGCAAACCGTTTCTCAATAACAGCACACATTATCTCCAAGATGACGACGAAGTCCTCTCCATCCAAAGACGGCATTTCCATCGTCATTTGGCATGTCGAGGCAGTCATCGCCGCCCGATGACGGAATTCCCCTCGTCATCGACCCGACGGTATCACAATCATTCTTCGTCGCCTTATGCGATCGAAGAGAATACATCAACAGCGCCCCCAGCGTAGTCCAGCGCCTACAGTGTAGTCCAGCGCCCGACGATCTGCAGCAGTGGCACCGAGCAAGAATTTCTCTAATTCTCGCCGCGCCCCATGCCGCCATCCGTTTCTTTCTGCGAACAATCGGTTTCCCCTTATACCTAATACGCAGAATATACTTATCTTTTCTCAAATTTTGAGTTGTATTAAATCGGATAATACAACTTCTAACTTCCCTTTATTTTCCTTCGACCGGCCATAAATCCGTGTCACCTGTCGTCGCGTTCACTCCTCGTGGTCCTGGCGCCGGTGTAAACCTTGTCGTGTCGTCGCATCCCTTCGGGTCTCAGGCAGGTAGTCACCGTTGTCCATCGGTCGTTGACCTCCGCTTCTCGTTGCCTACTCTATTGCGGCGATCCATGGTTTCAGCCGTTCGACGGCGATCACCGTTTTCGCCCGCCGACCGCCTTCCCGTAAATCTTCTACCTCGTAGCGGTCGTTTTGTAGGACTCTGCTTACGCGAAAGGTCCCTTGAATTTAGGAAGCAGTTTCCTACTGCTTCCGGTCGGCTGTTCTCCCGTGATTTCTATACTGCTTCTACCTGTCGAGGTTCCCAACAATACCGCTCGAGGTGTCCATTCTTCTTACACCTGCTGCAGCGGTTCAACTTTCCCCTGCAACGCCGCGCGATGTGTCCATGCTTGCCGCAATTATGGCACTCGCCCGAATTCTTTCCCGTGCCCGTCAATCCTGCGTCCCGACGCTGTACCTCATCTTGTTTCGTTTCCTCTATCTGACGTGGTTCCGCTTGTCGGGGTGCTGCATTATTTCGCGGTACCTCCGTCCGAGGCATCGACCCCATCTCATTTAGTGCGGAATATAAAGCGTGCACATCGGCGTAGTGATGCGCTCGAACCGTCCGCTGTAGAACCTCGTCCGGAATTCCACCGATTATTGCATCCCGTAGAGACTCATCTGGAATTTCCAGTCGGAGGGCCCGGAGCTTCGTCAATTTTTCGAATGCATAATCGCCGAGTTTCTGCCCCGGTCGAGCCTCATACAAGCTCGCATCGCGCAGAAGGCGTGCGAAGGGAATCGTCCTCTTAAATTGCTTCACGAAGGCTTCCTTTAAGCTCTTCCACGATGGATCCTCTTGTTGCATTTCATTGTAAAAGAAGCGCGCGTGTCCTCGCAAGCTCTTGGCTATTACGCGCACAATATCATCGTCTCCCCAAAGGTAACGATGAGCCAGTCGTTCGACATCGCGCACCCATCGCTCTATATCAGCGTCGTCCGATGAGGGATTAAACTCCGGAATTAGTGTCTCGTCCAATGGCGGTTTGCTGCGGATGTTCAGTAAATCTCGCCTTAATTCCCGTATGGTTAGTTGGAGATCATCCGACGACGGTTCTCCTTCGGGGACTCTTCGTTGAGAGGAACTGGCACCATCGCAGCCCGTGCTTTCCCCGCGGCCGCTCGAAACGTCGACAACTGATTTTTCGCGTGCCTCGCGGTGTTTGGGATCCGGTGATCGGCGTCGCCTGAGCTCTCGTGAACGATCGTACGAGCGATCCCGCGACCGGCGCCGTTCATAGTCCCGAGAGCGATCCCGCGAACGATCCCGCGATCGGCGTCGTTCATAGTCCCGAGAGCGATCCCGCGATCGATCCCGCGAGCGATCCCGCGAGCGATCTCGCGAACGATCCCGCGAACGATCCCGCGAACGATCCCGCGATCGGCGTCGTTCATAGTCCCGAGAGCGATCCCGCGAGCGATCCCGCGAGCGATTTCGCGAACGATCCCGCGAACAATCCCGCGAACGACGTCGTTCATAGTCCCGAGAGCGATCTCGCACACGGCCCTGCGAGCGGTTTCGCGATCGATTCCGCGATCGATCCTGCGAATCGTCCCGTGAATGGGCGCACGCGTTCTTCGTTGAGCTGCGTTTTCCCATTTCTCTGCGCACTACACTTCACGCACTGGGTTCGCAAGCACCAACGGAATGTACCAAAGTGCGTCCCTTAATTCACTCGCACGTACACACGGTATTCACTACGCGACACGCAGCGCGAGTAAAGTGGTACGTGGCGAAACAGATTGGCACGTAGCGTACACTAATCCCACTTCTGACTTGTAAGACCGATATATATATGAAGTATAAAATTCTTTTTATTTGTACAAATATGATGGTGGTATAATAATGTATAATAATCGGAGAGTACGGAGAAACGTGTCGTGACACAAGCTCTACAAGGGTAAAACGAGTAATGCCCGGCGGGCCCTGGAAGTCGTATATTTATACGACTTCCTTCCTCCCTTGAGCGAGCCAATCAGGGCCTTTTCCTCAAAGAGGAGTGCGGGCGTCTCCTATCTTCCTCACTAGGGAAAGTGTTTGTCGCATGGAGGGCGCTTTCCTAGAATGGGTCCTTGCAAGGCCTGGTTAGCGTCAAGGCCGAGAGAGTCTTCTTCTTCGAAGAGTGTATTCCCTCGCTGTAGGGAACTTCCTTGACGTTAACCAGGCGTGGGAACGTCCTCGATTTGCGCCTCTCCGGCGCAGAGTCTTACAGATAAATCATTCGAATTTGATGAATTTCAAGGAACAGAAGTTGACGAAAACTTAGAACATAATTCAGAAAGCAGAGCATTATAATTCATGATGTAATTTTTTTTATGTTAAAGTACAACGATGTAACGCTCGACGGCTGTATGAGGAAGCGATAACGGCGGTTTTAAGATTTGTTCACATTAAAGCAGGGCCGCTCCTTGTGCTGTAGAACCTTCGTCCTTAGCTCCAAAGTCACAGCCGCAAAGAGCACACCATACGTTATTTTGCATTCTTATTCTTCTTTTATATTTAAAACAGCTTAACTTTATTACATCTTCAAATAAATAAAACCATTTTATACAAAAATACATCATTTTATATGTAGACAACGAAAATGCTAATAAAATCAAAGATCCGAGTCGTAGTCTACTTTGTAGTCTATTTGTATCTTTCTACGGCGCGGCGGACTGACTTGAGCTTGAGTTATATGCCCGGACGCCTGGCTGGCTGACCACGTCAGCTATAGAGCGGGTAGGATGTCTCCATTTCAAATTATACTGATGGAATATTTACTTGGCAGCTGAGGGGTAATTTGCTCTGATTCGCCGGACGGATAGGGACGTCCCTCTCCCTCACGCATTTTCGATTTCGACGCGCTATTGGCAAGAGAGACCGGCACATTCGTTGCGTCGTCATGTGAACGACGAAAGTAGTGTTTTATTTTCGGTTGTCATTCGTCGATCTGAGGTTTCCTGGACCGACATGGCGGGGATAGGCGGTGCGAGAGCAATCTCCCCTTCCGTCCCAGCTGCCAAGAAACAGTTCCCCAGCGCTACTAGATGTGACACATCAGCCAATAAGAGTCATTTGTATGTTTCTTTTTTCTACGTATCTATCTGCGGGGCTGTCTTTCCAATCGGAAACCCAATCACGTAATTGCAATAGACTTTATACAGCATTATTGTATAAAAATTGAGCACCTTTTGTAGATTGTTCTATAAAATTATGCCAACTATCTCCGTCTATACCAATGCTGTGAATGCAGTTTGTCGACATTTTAATTCACAATATCTTGGAGACAAGGTCAGATGCAGCATATAATTATGTGAATTTTATTTATTGTTTTGATGTGCAGAAGGTTCCCCTCCCCGAAAAATGTTCCACTTATTCTGGAACCCCCAGTATATAAATCAATATAATTAATATACAGGGTGAAACGCAATCTCTGTCCACCTTGAATATATCCGTTCTTTGTACATAATACCGCAATTAATACAATACAGATAATACAATTTGTAAAAATTTGTACCGTATAGAGGAGCACATATTATGATGCAAACATTTTTTGCGTGGGTAGAGGCATAGAGGAGATTTCAAGGACAGCTCTATTTTTTTAGATGGAACGTTATGGTTTTTTCATCGCAGCCAATGCTGAGATGATTTCAACGAACTATCGTCGAAGTTCAAATGTGGTATTTAAATGAACTTTCTTATATTCCTACTAATTCAGGTTAATGTTACAAACTGCTTGCATGTTTATAAGCCTAACTACATCTGATGTACAGTGGCGAGCATATAAATAGGGAAATGATTTTTTTAATAAATAGAACGTTGTTTTAAATGTACGGCTGGGGTTTATGTTTTTCTTCATACAGACATCGAACGTACAATTCTTAAGTTTTAAAATGCGATAAAAATTTTGATGTAAGATTTATTTAACTATTACCAAAATAAAGTGAAAGGTAAAATGAGAATATTTTCGGGGAGCCACTAAATAGGAAAACACATTGTTAATTATTAAAACGATTTTATTTACCAATATAAACAACATGTTTGTATTTAACAATTAATATTTCGTTGAACCACCTTTACTTTTTATAATTTCTGAACATCGCCGAGGCATAGACTTAATAAGTCGAACACAGTAGTCAATTGAAATTTTACTCCAAGTATCTTCTATTAGTGCATATAATTTGTTTAAATTTAATGGCTCTTTTGTTCTAATTTCTGTTTCAACATAACACCAAAGATGTTTGATGCGATTTACGTCGGCTGACTGGGCTGGCCAGTGAATAACATTCGCATTAAGTTCTGCTAAAAACTGTTTCGCTTTGCGAGAGATTTGTGTTTCGGGACATTATCTGCCTGAAACATCCAGTCATGCGGCAATTGTTGATTACCAAATGGGATTAGATGATGTTCTAAAATATCAACATCAACGTGCTGATTCATTATCCCATTTATGCGACATATCAGGCCTGAATAATTTATGGTCATCCCATCCCACACCATCACATATCCACCTCTTCCAATAATTGTTGATTTGACATATTTTTCAATGAATTCTTCACCAATTCTGCGTCTTACGTACGTTTTCCCCTCCGAACCAAAACAGTTGAATTTCGATTCGTCTGTGAATATAATTTTGGACCATTGTTCGGTTGTCCAACAAAGATGCCCTTTACGAATGCCAGTCCAGCTTTGCGATTCTTTTGACTTACGAACGGCTTTTTACGTACAACTTTCCCTTTGAGTACAAATTCGTATAGTCGCCGTCGTACAGTGTGAACACCAATTTTCATATTAACCCTTTGCACTCGAGCGGCGCCTCTCCGGCGCCCGGGCAGTGGAGTGCGTCCACTCGAGCGGCGCCGCTACGGCGCCCGGCTTTTTTAAAGTGTCGACTCCAGCGACGCTGCTACAGCGCTACGGACTTTTTTAACTCGCTCTGCTTATTTACGATGTGCGATACGATATTCCTCTCGGAAATCCTTTCGTGGACTAGACTCAGCTTACATTTTTAGCCAAATGTTAGCTCAGTTTAGTTAGTCTCAGCATAGCATTCGTTTGAAACAGTCTCGGCAGTGAATATAGCAATTGAAAAGTTTTTGAGCCCTAAAATGATGGATCAAGAGCAGATCACCTCAAGTTCGGAGGAATTCAATTTCAAGAAACCCAATATTGTATTGAATTATATAAAATATGGTGGTGTTGATCGGGCGGACCAATATGCATCAACGTATTGTTTTCTGCGAAAATCGCTTAAATGGTGGCGTAAACTGTTTTTTTGGGGCATAGACATTTGGCTGATCAATTCTTACATTCTGTATAAACTAGAGAAGACCAAAAAAGGGGAAGAGCCACTTAGCCATTTGCAGTTTCTAAAAACACTTGTCGAGCAATTGAGAGGATCATATCGCTTGCATCGAAAACAAGCGTCTACGTCGCATTCTGATGAATTCCGACTAAATGGGAAGCTTCACATAGTACTAAAAGGGCCAAAAAGGGACTGCAAGGTTTGCTTTGACCGTAATACGCCTGGAGGTAGGCGGGAAGTAACATATTACTGTGATACGTGTCCTGATAAACTTAGGTTGCATCTTGGGCATTGTTTTACGAAATATCACATAAAAACTAATTACAGAGTGTGGGAAACTGGCTGGAGATTAAATAAGCTTGGTTTCGTTAGTACGTACGTTTCTTTATTTCTGTTGCGCGTGCAACGTGCTCGCGGGCGTATACGTTTCGGACTGTCTGACAAAACTGATTTCGTTGCCCTTATAAGCGTTTCGTCGCTTCTTCGTCCCGACCAATCCCGTAACAGATTTCCTTCGCTGTTTTCCCGGGATCGGTCGGGCTGGAAGGCCCCGTCGATGCGATGACGGGCCGTCGCCAGGCTCAAGGGCCTCTTGGTGTAAACGTAAACTATGTGGCGACGCGCTGTCGCGTTTTCGATGCGACGTGCTCGTTGCACGTCGCCGCCACACAGAGTGTAATATTTAACAGATTTTGTTGTATTTAATATAAAAATTAATAAATTTGTGAAATTTTATTACTTATACACGTTTGTTTGAGTATAAAATGATTTTGAAGTACCTATAAAATGCTTCCCGAATATAGCCGAAATCGTCTGGAGTTGCTGGTGCGCCCGAGCGAAAAAGGCTTCGAGTGCAAAGGGTTAAAACGTGTAGAAAGGGCCTAGCCGGATAAGGATGGAAAAAGTGCCTCCAAAGATAATTAATCGTGAGGCATACCATTCGATAGGGCTCTTTGGAAAAATCCTTCCTACAAAGTATGAAACCGCTACCCCTACCGTAGGGGTAGTTACAGGGTGAAACGTATTTTACAGATTATGCTCGATATCTCCCGTTTGGCTCGACAGAAAATTCTGAAAAAATCACAGACATTGTACCCAACGGTGTACATACTTTAGAATTTTTTCAGATTTTTTGGTTCGAAAATCGATTTTTGAAAAATTAAAAAAGATTATAAACATTAATTTTTTATTGAAAATATGAAGTGACCACATTTATATTTTTACAGTAACATGAATAGTACCCTGATCATTAATGTGTAATTTTTTCAGATTTTGACAAGTTCTTAGAAACAAAACAAAAATCAAAAACCAACACTTGTTTATATTTTTAGCTATATTATTGATGTGACCACGTTTATATTTTCACAGTATCTCAAGTTTGCTATAAATAATTAACTGTAATTTTTTCAGATTTTTCTAAGTATTGGAACGCAGTTAAAAAAATTATAAATCATTATTGTTTTATATTTTTAGCTAAAATATTAATGTGACCAGATTCAAATTTTTTTAGTATATCAAATTAACTATAACTATTAAACTATAATTTTTGCAGATTTTTTGCAAAAGTGTTTTAATTAAAAAAATTAAAATCTGATACCGGTTTACTTTCCGTACGTAAGGCAATAGTCCACTTCAGGTTGACACTTCAAACTCATAGCCCATACCTGCTCTCCCCTTTAGATTTTACCCTAATGAGGGTAATGTATATTACCTTTTACCAATTTTAAATTTTCATGCAGCAAATAAGAATTTGGAGTTCTTCCAACATTTTAAATAGTAATTGACGTATCATAAACCTATAGACGTTCGAATCTTACGGTTGTAGCTAGCCGGTACCAGTTCCCCCCTTTAGACTTTACCCTAATGAGGGTAAAAGTGCATTACCTTTTACTAATCTTTCAATTACGTGCAGTAAGTAAGAATTTTTCCTATGTTTGAATAGTAATTGAGGTATCATATACCTGTGAACTACGAAGTTCTATCTGCCGGTACCAGTTAACCCAAATCATTGACCAGACACGTTCGCGATTAGTTAATTATTATAGGGGCTCACAATATTTCTGACTTTTACTAATTATCATTGGTCAATATTCAGCAGCCTATTAGAAATAACAATTTTCTACGCCAACTCCTTGTGGAAGGGGAATACGAGGTAGAACGATAGATTTTTAGGAAAATGACGATCAGATTTAGAGCAGAGCGGTAAACGTGATGTACTAAATAATTCCTGGCCTAGTGCGAAGTTTATATTTGCATTTAGTGAATATTACGAGTAGTGTGCAGTGAACAGTGTCAAATATTCTTAATATTTTAACTTGTTTTTTCTGATCCATTTGCGCGTAGTTAAATTAATCGAACTTATTTGACATTATTGTATATTTTCAATAGCAACTACATATTTTCTATTAATATTAAAGAGATAATTGATCAATCTCAATATGGATACATATTTTTTTAGATGTATTGAATGCAATATTTGGGCGTCGAAGAAGAGTCGCAAAAAGATAATTAATGTAATTTCGGAAGCGGAATAGTGGTCAGAAGTATTGGCGAAAGTGGTGTCTGTTGGTGACGTATTGTGTAAGAAATGTCGCTTAATTATTTATAGAAAGAATAGGAACGTGCGTAGAGATGAACATGAAGTAGCAATTCCGAGTACATCAAATGCGCAGCCGTTTGAATTTTCTTCAGCAGAATCTAACATCTACGTCGGGAACTTCAACTTCTATTTCTGTTAACTCATCATCGGATGATCCGTCATATCTAGCAAACGTTAGTGATAATAGAATAGCAGAATCCGAATTTGTAATTATGCCGTTTCCAAGAGTTGTTTCAACTCATAAATATTGCTTCGTTTGTGGTTCCACGAACAATATTGTTAACGTACCGAATGAAGCAAGGAAACAGGTATTTATTATCAGGCGAATATATGTCCCCAAAAGAAATCGGTGCTGTGATGATCATTTATTAAATAAACGACTGTATGAAAATGATATAATGAATTTACACATACAGTCATCTTCCACTGAAATTGAAGTAACAGAATTAAAAAACTATTTTGAGTATATGTCGATTAATTGTAATTCTAATATAACAGACAAAGTAGGAGATTTTACACTCTCAGAGGAACGTCTTCAGGTTTTCACTGGGTTAACTTGGCAAAATCTGATACAACTTCGAGAAATGATGTTTTCTATGAGAAATAGTAAAACCCGAAACGTAACACAAGCAATTGTTACTTTCTTGTTTAAACTTCGTACCGGTAATTCGAATAAAACAATTGCTGCAATTCTTGGACTGAAACGAGAGCAACAAGTTTCTGACTTTTGCGCTTCAGTTCTTTATTCTTTCGAAAAAGATATATTACCAAAACATTTTGGACTAGCTGCCTTTTCTCGACAACAACTAGTTGAATCAAGGACGTCAGATATTGCGAGAAAACTGTTAAATATTAGGGATCAATTGGCACTCGTTTTTGATGGGACATATATTCGCTACGAAAAAAGTTCAAATAAGGAGTACCAAAAAAAATCATATTCAGGCCAAAAAAAAGTTCCGCTTTGTAAACCATTTATCATATGCACTACAACCGGTTATATTGCCGATATGCAAGGGCCATTTTATGCAACGCAGAATGACGCGGAGATTATGAAGATAGTAATGGAAAATTCAAACGGTTTGCAAAGTATAAAGAAAAAGGGAGACATGTGCATTGTAGATCGAGGCTTCCGAGATGTGAAGACATATCTCGAAGACAAGGGATATAATGTATTGATGCCTGCCTTTAAAGGAAAGCGTCAACAATTAACCACCACCGAAGCCAATAGTTCTCGATTGGTGACTAAAATCCGTTGGGTCGTTGAAGCCGTGCACGGTATAATAGGGCGGAAATACCGACTGTTACATAATCAATTGGATAACAAATTGCTGCCAACAGTCGGATTATATTACCGAATTGCATGTTTTTTACAGAACACCTTTGGTAAACCTTTAAATTCCGATGTAGAGTTCCGCGAAGAAATAATGTCTAGATTTATGAGCGAGAAAGACAAACATAATACTTTAGGCACAGAAGCTGATATTTATCATTGGAGTAGGCGAAGAACATTGTTTAAAAAAATAGCAGCTTCGGATTTGCTTGATTTTCCTGAAATGACCCAACGAGATTTAAAAATTTTCTTTACGGGATCTTATTATTGGTTTTTAGGGTTTAAAATAATAACACTTTGTTTAAACGTTAATGGAATAGACCAAGACTTTATTCTCAGAATATATGAAGAGGGTACGTCTTCTCTCTAAGAGTGAAAGTCACAGAGTGAGGTCTAAAAGAATTCTGCAAGGGTCTAAGGACCCTTTTCGGTTATAACGTAAAACAGACTGCATAGCTATACAGCTGCAACCTCTTAAGCATTCCAAGGAGTAAATATACCAGTTGATTTTTGTATCTGTAAAATATACTATGCTCGTAGAGACATAGAAAACCAACACTTATCAACTTTCGCAAGCGGTATCATACCTCGCAGAAATGATTGACGAAAACAACCTTATTAATCTTTCTTATTTGAGAGAAAGTTGCAATATCATACAATTTTTGGTGCCATCGAGGCACATTAAAAGTATTTTTATAAGTGCTATATAGATTATTCACCTAATTTAATAGGTTGCTCTGGAATAAAACGTTATTTCTGCGAGTGTGCAAATGGCAACCGAACTATTCGTTGTTGTTCGCACGTAGCAGCGATAATTTATTACTTATCGAATGCTCGATACATTGCAAAAGTTGTTAAGCCTGCGGAAATATTAAGTAAAATCTTCAATGTTGAACGCTTAAATCCGGTCATTCACAATGATAGTGTTACACACGGCCCTGACCCTAAAAGAATTAAACTCTCTACTTCGAGCTTGGGGCCGGAAACTCACCATATGTATAGCCGGACCCCTCGCTCGGACTGAAAACCGCTCTGTTTGCCCAGAAAAATTAAGACTACGAAAACTAGAACTCGAGCGAACGACGAAACGCATATCTTATAGACACATTCCTATTGCATCCCGCAGGAAAATTCCAGAAAGTGCATCGTACCCCACCACCTTTTCTTACTATAAAAGACGGGTTACGAATTACCTCGGGGGATTAGTTCAGTAATAGACTGTCACACTGCAGGTCGTTATAACCACGCGGATAGATCTTCTTCGTTTGACCGAACTTAGTTTTCGTCGATACGTCGTTAACCGTATAGAATACGCGCCAAGTCCGCGATATCTATTAGGCATTTTGTACTATCGAAAACCCCCGCATTCCTCAGTGCGTGAAAACCGAGAGAATTACAAGTAGGTGCATGCGTCCAGAAACACAAGTCCACGTAACACCTTTGTAACCAAACACATACACATTAATCTGTATTAATTGCCAGCATAAAGAAAAATAGTTTGATCGTGTTCTTAGTCTTATCGCGTTTAAATTCTTTCTACGATTACCTTCCAGAAATCGTCAGCCTGCGATCCCACAGCAATACACTTTTACCGCTCGAAGTGTATTGCATAATTATAAAGTTACGTCAGCATAACTAACATTCCTGTGGCAACCCGTGTTAACCATACACGGGATCGTCCACGCGTGTTCCAACCTCCTGTGGCAACCCGTGTTATCCATACACGGGATCGTCCACGACTAACAAACTACTTCTAAAACCCAACGAACACCACACGAACACAGCACCTTATTATTCTTTTACCTCGGCCACTCGCAACGCTCCTGGCCCTTGGCACGTAACAACAGCAACGAAGATTAAATTACGCGGTTTAAGTCCTGAGTACAAACACTATTTCACAATTAAGGTAAACCTCATTCTCTAAAATTCATTAATTCACTTTACAAATATAAAAATATTTAATAATTAATACTAATGCACAATTTTTGTTATGTTTAAACGGAGAGAATTCATGGACCTTCTGAACACAGTTGAAATACCAGCAGCTCCGCTTCCATAAAACCGAAGATCATCATTGTTAATAAGTGCAATTAATTAAAAATTTTCACATATGACATATAAGGAGAAACAAAATTAAGTACATTAACTTATTTCTTGTGAAATAGTGGATGTTACGAATAATGTGTGCGCAAGAAATTAAGTACTTCGATCGTCCAAATCTATACCCCTTTGGGTATTGGACGTAAGTATTTAATTGTTTTTCTCTATGAAGCACTTTTGAAAAAAAATCTGAAAAAATTACAGTTAATTATTTATAGCAAACTTGAGATACTGTGAAAATATAAACGTGGTCACATCAATAATATAGCTAAAAATATAAACAAGTGTTGGTTTTTGATTTTTGTTTTGTTTCTAAGAACTTGTCAAAATCTGAAAAAATTACACATTAATGATCAGGGTACTATTCATGTTACTGTAAAAATATAAATGTGGTCACTTCATATTTTCAATAAAAAATTAATGTTTATAATCTTTTTTAATTTTTCAAAAATCGATTTTCGAACCAAAAAATCTGAAAAAATTCTAAAGTATGTACACCGTTGGGTACAATGTCTGTGATTTTTTCAGAATTTTCTGTCGAGCCAAACGGGAGATATCGAGCATAAACTGTAAAATACGTTTCACCCTGTAACTACCCCTACGGTAGGGGTAGCGGTTTCATACTTTGTAGGAAGGGTTTTTCCAAAGAGCCCTATCGAATGGTATGCCTCACGATTAATTATCTTTGGAGGCACTTTTTCCATCCTTATCCGGCTAGGCCCTTTCACGATGAATATCAACAGCTGTCTGAAATCGGTCACCCTCAGAAAGTCGATGGATTTTTCTATCCATTCGCAATATCTATCCATTCACCATAATGTCAATGTTATGTACTGGCCAGCCCAGCCAGCCGGCTTAAATCCCATCGAATATTTTTGGTGTTATGTTGAAAAAGAAATTAAAACAAAAAAACCATTAACTTTAAAAAAATTATATGCAATAATAGAAGATACTTGGAGTAAGATTCTAATTCACTATTGTAAGAGCTTTGTGTTCGCTTTATTAATTCTATGCCTCAGCGTTGTTCAGAAATTATAAAAAGTAAAAGTGGTCCAACGAAATATTAATTGTTAAATACAAACATGTTGTTTATATTGGTAAATAAAGTCGCTTTAATAATTAACAATGTGTTTCCCTATTTAGTTGCTACTCGAAATTATTCTCATTTTACCTTTCACTTTATTTTAGTAATAGTTAAATAAATCTTATATCAAAATTTTTGTCGCATTTTAAACCTTAAGAATTGTACGTTTGATGTCCGTATGAAGAAAAACATAAACCCCAACCGTACAATTAAAACAACGTTCTATTTATTAAGAAAATTATTTCCCTATTTATATGCTCACCACTGTACTGTTACAACATAAACAATGATACAACATTGACTACCACATAGCGAGTAAAAAAGATCATAGTATAGGGTCCTATTCAGATTTAATCTCAGACGAGCAACCAAAGATTATTGATACTCGTCTTTGAATAAACGGACCAGATTCCCTTAGAACTAATTAACAATACCGGAGCCTAGAAGCTTAACTGAACGCGTGTAATTAAAAACAAATGACTAACTTTATTAAATAGATAAAAATACAATACTCTTAATAACACTAAAATAACTCTAACTCTCTCCACTCACGCAATAACTCTCACTCTCTAAATCTCCACTCTGTATATCTCTGTATTCTCCACTCAACTCAACTCTACGAACTCAACTGACTCTTCCCAAAAATCCACGCTAGCATCCACCCTCGATCCTCTTTATCACATCATGCATTCTTCGTCTTTCTCACAGCATGCGTTCTCTGTTGCACTCACTCATTTTCTCTTTATCTACAGACTAAACATTCATGCTAGCCCTGACATCCGTCGCCTTCCAAATCACGTACTCTAAACATCCACTCTCGCCTATATACAAACTATCCACACTCACTTATTCCAAAATTAATATTATTTATGCGTAGGAAAAATTCCGTTTCTGCAATAGCAGTCCTTTAAAGAAATAGCGCTGCCTTGAAATCTACTCTATATCTCCACCAACGCAAAAAAACGTTTGTATCACACGATGTTCCCCTCTACACCGTAAAAGTTTTGTATATAACATTTTTTCAAATATTATTGAAAATACCGGGAATATTCAAGGTAGACAGAGATAGCGCTCCACCCTGTATATGTAATTCAACCGACAATAAGATCATGATATTAGCATTTTTTTATTCGATTTACAGTAAGATACACTCTAAAATGATTTATTATTATTGATAGTTAGTTATTGAAGGAATTCCTGTGGACACTGCCGACTCACTACGTCTTTACCGAGGATACGTTACTATTGATGATATAGACCTACAACCTGGTACTTCCTGCATTGGCTTCTGTAATTTTGCAGGCGGATTTTGCGATTGGAGTAATGACGCAGAAGATGACTTTGATTGGACTATTGTAAGTATATATTTGGAATACCTTTTTAAGGATTAAGATATAGATTTTGATGTAATGGAAGTACGCGCACACGTGTGCGTGTCCTTATTTATAATTAATTCTATCGCTATAATGCTCCGTCAATACTGGACTCCGTAATAATAATAGCGTTTTAGTGGTGATATAGTTGTTGTATTCCGTGAGGAGTTTTACAACAGTTTATTTTAGAAGAGATACTTTCGCGTTTGGAGTTTTTACAACTGAAGGATAACGTCATCGCAAGATACCGACTGTCAGCGATTCATGACAATTGATTGTATTTTGGAAATGAGCCGAGGTTTTAAGGGCTCTGAGACATCGTGGTGGGAGGTTCGGATGACCCCGACTTCTCGTGATTAAGGTTCCAAAGGGCGGCCGCGTTCCCTGTGACTCTTGTCAAGACTAAAGTTTGTAGCGACCACCTACATTGGGAATTTTTCCGTTCCCATGCAAACGGTTCGTCTGGTTTATGTCATTTGCAGCGACACAGCTATTTTTGAGAAAACTGCCTTTTGTATATATTTCTTAGAATCACTTCGTACAGTTTCTTCGCAGTCTCAATAGCTCTTGCGAGTGCCATAAATTACGCGTTTCCGTTGGCCCCTCGAGTGCAGGCCCAACGCCAACCTTGGGCCGCACAAGACGAAGCGGGGGCGCGGCGGAAATGCGTACGTGACCGAACTCTTGCCAGCGAAAACTTGCCGCCATGACCTTTCTCTCTTTTCCCTAAAAAGCGCGCCAAGGGCGCAAGGAAAAGAGGGCGCAGTCGGTGATTTTCTCGTCTTCCGATTGGCTTAAGCGGCCGCGGAAATTCACCGGTCTGCGGGGGCGCGGCTCCTTCGAGCTAAGTCAGCGCGTAGTTAGATTATTGTATTTTGAGCCGCGCTACACACCACTTCTAGTCACTAGCCTTACAAATAAAGATAAAGTGTTCACGGTGATTCTATTTCATTGAAATATTTTCTATCACCTCGACCGTCCCGACATTGGTGACCCCGACGTGATCCAAGTGATACGATACCGGTTGTATATTTTTACGCGGAGTGATCGGGACAATTTTTTATTCGAACATTTTTATTTTTGGTGTCACGTGTTTTGTGTGTGTTTGACTACGTTACGATGTCGCACGTGAACGAAAACACGGCATCGTGCAAGGCAGCAATGGCGGAAGCTATTTTGAAGCGGTTGGAGCGGATGGAAATCCGAATAAGCGAGATTGCACGATCTCGTTCGCGAGATCATCGTGAACCTCGTCGACAATCCGACTCACAGAACAACCCGAGACATCGCTCAAAATCAGTCCAAGGGTACTGCTGGTACCATATGCGTTTCGGTGCGAACGCCACGAAGTGCCGCTCCCCGTGTTCCTACACCTCGGGAAACGGCAGGAACCTCCATTGACTGCGGCCATCAAGGAGGACTACGGGACGCGCCGCCTCTTCGTAGTGGACCGATCGTCGAAAACCGAATATCTCGTCGACACTGGCTCGGATCTAAGCGTTTTTCCGCGAACGCGAATTCAAGGCCGAGTCAGTAAGACCGCGTACGAAATGTACGCTGCGAACGGATCGACGATCGCAACTTACGGGATGAGGACGCTCGTGCTGGACTTGGGACTGCGCCGTGCTTTCCGATGGGAGTTTATCATCGGCGACGTCGCGAAGCCAATTATTGGAGCCGATTTTTTGGCTTCGTACGGCATCCTGGTGGACCTGCAGAACCGACGCCTTCTCGACTGCACTACGGAACTTTCGGCGAAGGGCCGAATCTCCACCGACGACGTGCAGTCCGTGAAGACCATCGATGGAAATTCAGCGTTCCACCAGCTGCTAGCAGGCTTCCCCGGTATCACGCGCCCCAGTTCCACGGCGAGCGAGGTAAGGCACGAAGTCGTGCATTTTATAACGACCTCGCCTGGACCACCGACACACGCGAAACCGCGACGTTTAGCGCCGGACATATTTAAGATCGCGGAAGCCGAATTTGAGACGTTATTGTCGCGGGGTCATATTCGTCCTTCGAAAAGCCAGTGGGCTTCCGCCCTTCACATGGTGCCGAAGAAGGACAATGGTTGGCGGCCCTGCGGCGATTATCGCGCCTTAAATTCGCGTACCGTTCCGGATCGCTATCCGATTCCGCATATCGAGGACTTCGCGCGGATGCTCGCGGGAAAAACTGTGTTCTCGACAATCGATCTGGTCCGCGCGTACCATCAGATTCCGGTAAATCCCGACGATATACCGAAAACCGCGGTGACGACTCCTTTCGGGATGTTTGAATATACCATAATGCCGTTCGGATTGAGAAACGCCGCGCAAACGTTCCAGCGATTTATGGATACCGTTATTCGAGGTCTAGATTTTTGTTACGCATATCTAGACGATATTCTAGTCGCCTCGAATAACGAAGTCGAGCATCGCGAACATTTGCGGCTGCTTTTCTCCCGTCTGAACCAGTACGGTGTAGTGTTAAACCCCACGAAGTGCGTCTTCGCCGCGAGCGAGGTGAAATTTCTAGGTTATTCTGTAAATGGTCAGGGTACGAGACCCCTTCCCGAGAAGGTAAACGCCATCGCTCAATTTCCGAAGCCTACGACGGTAAAACAGCTACGACGGTTTCTGGGTATGGTAAACTTCTACCGACGTTTCATGCCCGGAGCCGCCAAGCTGCAGGCTCCGTTAAATGAGCTGTTAAAAGGTCCCAAGCGTCGAGGCGATTCTCCGATCGAGCTTCCTTCCGAAGCGGAGAAATCTTTCATCGACTTAAAAAACGCTCTCGCAGACGCTGCGATTCTTTCGCATCCATCTGCTCGCTCGCATCTCGCGATTATGGTGGATGCGTCTGATTTCGCCATAGGCGCTGCATTGCAGCAGCGAAAAGGAAATTCCTGGCAACCGCTTGCCTTTTTCACGAAATCCTTGTCGTGCGCGCAGCGTAAATACAGCGCCTATGACAGGGAACTTTTAGCAGCTGACGAGGCAATTAAGCGATTTCGGCATGCCGTCGAAGGTCGACCTTTTACAGTATATACCGACCATCGACCTCTAATTTTTGCCTTCCGACAAAAATTAGAGAAATGTTCACCTCGCCAATTTCGGTATCTCGATTTCATCGCACAATTTACGACGGATATACGGCACGTTAGCGGATCACAAAACGGAGTAGCAGATGCTCTCTCACGTATCGAAGCGATCGGTGCTTCGTTAAATTACAAGGACCTCGCGGAGGCGCAAAAATCCGACGCGGAATTACGCGACCTCTTACGAGCATCTGGTACTTCGCTGCGATTCACGAGAATGCAGTTTTTCGATTCCGACGCGACCGTGTATTGCGATGTATCCTCAGGCATTGCACGACCATTCGTTACGAAATCTCTTCGTAAACGAGCCTTCGACTCCATTCATAATCTTTCACATCCCGGCATTAAGACAACCGTCAAAATGATTAAACAACGATTTGTCTGGCCGTCTATGGAGAAGGATTGTCGCGAATGGGCTCGTGGATGCATCGCATGCCAGAAAACGAAGACGAGCAGGCACGTATCTGCCCCTTTCGGCACCTTCGTGGCACCGACCGCTAGGTTCGAGCACATTCATATCGACCTAGTGGGGCCATTGCCGATTTCGAAGGGCTACAGGTACTGTCTTACCTGCGTCGATCGTTTTACGCGTTGGCCCGAGGTGTTCCCGCTCGAGAACATCGAGGCCGAAACGGTAGCGTTTGCCCTTTATTCCGGCTGGATTGCTCGCTTCGGCTCACCTGTGAGAATTACAACCGACCAAGGCCGTCAGTTCGAGTCGTGTCTTTTCAAACAATTAAATCAATTGCTCGGCACGACTCATCTGCGAACTACCGCTTACCATCCTGCGGCAAACGGCTTGGTCGAGCGTTTTCACAGGCAGCTTAAGGCGGCAATTAAATGCCATGGAAATTCCGACTGGGTCGAAACGCTACCGTGCGTTCTGCTGGGCATCCGCACCGCTCTCCGCGAAGACTTGAATGCATCCGCGGCCGAATTAGTTTACGGGGAAGGTCTTCGTCTCCCGGGCGAATTTTTCGCGAATACGAAAGAAACCGCTGTCACGCCAATTGATTTAGTTCACCGGCTGACGGAAAAATTCCGTGACCTTCGACCCGTGCCCGGAACGACTCACCGAAATCAAAAGATTTTCGTTTTTAAAGAGCTTTCAACGTGCTCGCATGTTTTTGTACGCGTGGACGCCGTGAAAAGCTCTTTACAAAATCCGTACGAGGGTCCGTTCCCCGTGATTTCACGCGCCGAAAAAACGTTCGTCGTTAATATTCGCGGAAAACACGTGGTAATTACCGTTAATCGTTTGAAGCCCGCGTATGTTATTAATCCAGGCAACGACACGGAGAAAAACATTTCTCCGCCTAAAATCGACGATTCGTGCAAATCTACCTGCATCAGGGAAACACCTGTCACCACGCGGTCAGGTAGACACGTCAGGTTTCCCGACCGTCTGCAGGTACGGTAACCCTGCAATTATCATAAACGTCTTGCACCACCGTACGAGCATTTTTATCTTTTTAAGCTAATCTTAAGCTAATTATAGAATTATATTAAGGTAGAATCTAAGTTATTGTAACGTAGCAATAAGGTAAACTTAGATTAGAATAAGCTTAGGATTAATTTAGATTAAACAGCTCGAAGGATAACGTTTGCACTGGCAGGGGGGTGATGTAGCGACCACCTACATTGGGAATTTTTCCGTTCCCATGCAAACGGTTCGTCTGGTTTATGTCATTTGCAGCGACACAGCTATTTTTGAGAAAACTGCCTTTTGTATATATTTCTTAGAATCACTTCGTACAGTTTCTTCGCAGTCTCAATAGCTCTTGCGAGTGCCATAAATTACGCGTTTCCGTTGGCCCCTCGAGTGCAGGCCCAACGCCAACCTTGGGCCGCACAAGACGAAGCGGGGGCGCGGCGGAAATGCGTACGTGACCGAACCCTTGCCAGCGAAAACTTGCCGCCATGACCTTTCTCTCTTTTCCCTAAAAAGCGCGCCAAGGGCGCAAGGAAAAGAGGGCGCAGTCGGTGATTTTCTCGTCTTCCGATTGGCTTAAGCGGCCGCGGAAATTCACCGGTCTGCGGGGGCGCGGCTCCTTCGAGCTAAGTCAGCGCGTAGTTAGATTATTGTATTTTGAGCCGCGCTACACACCACTTCTAGTCACTAGCCTTACAAATAAAGATAAAGTGTTCACGGTGATTCTATTTCATTGAAATATTTTCTATCACCTCGACCGTCCCGACAAGTTCTTCAAAATATGTTTTGCAGGGAAAGCGATGACGAAAATAACAAACAAATAACATTTCCCGTTTGGACCCTGAATCACGTTTGAAAATATTTGGCGTTTTATCTTATAGAATTAGGTCGCTATCCAACATAGTGTTGCGTGCGAGAAGTAAGAATTCTTGGACGAATGCAACTGACAGAAAGATAAAATCGGATGCGTGGGGAAGTGGGAAAGGATGATAATGGAATTTGTGTGGGCGGGCTTGGACGCTGTGGGAATGTATGCGAGAGTAAGTGTTGGTGAATCGAAGCGAATGAATCTTCACGCGAAGAGAGTCCACTCGAAACAAAACAGTGGACAGCAGCGAACGTGCGAAGCCGAAATGTGCGCGTGCAAAACGAACTAGAAGTCTTTATTGCACACTCTTTCTTTCATGTTACAGCGTCATTTTCCTTCATAAGTTCCCTTTTTGAAGGGCATTGTCCGCCCTTGTCTTTTGTCCCGTCAGTCGAGAGCCGTTTCCCCTCCAAGCTGCTCTCTTTCGTAAACCGTAGTATCGTGACGTAAATATTACGTCTCGTTCTTGTCCCTTAAAATTAACTTTCAGCGGGGACTGGACATTTCTTTTTGAAATTTTGATATTTTATATACAGTCTCAGCCCCCCCCCCCCCCCCGCCCCTCCCCCCATAAAATACGATTACTTGATCCTCATGGTGGTTCAGAAATCACGAACACTATATGTGCGCGGACGTGTAAAAATTGTTTATGTTGTACCAATACATCGCGTCTAACTACAAATGTAAACAACCCAGCAATTTTTAACATTAGTATGAGTCAGTAGTACTGTAAAAAAGATTCTTTTACTATCACGTTTGACTTTGAACGACCTTCCATGATAGGTTGTTGAAGTCATCTGAAAATTAATTAACATTCTAGATGTTAGGAAATGTCTTTGCAAAAACAGCTATTTGATACGAGACATGGTACTTCCATTAATGAAAATACTTTTATTCCATAATTACATTATTAGAGAAAAAATAATTAAAAAAAAAGCTAACAGGCAGTGCGTGCTTTTCATTTTAATAATATTTTTTCCCTGATACTATTATGTTATGTACGCGAGCACCACTTCGTACTTATTGTAGGATAAGATTATTATTTTTTAAAAGGAAATAAAGCCCCTTTAAGACCGACGCAGTTTATTACAATTTACAATTTGCAGTTTCGCTCTCGCTATTATTTTCGTTGTAGTGATCGCTAATTGCTACTTGCTCGCGACTCGTGCCGTCGTTGGGTTTTAAAACGTTCCCTGGCCGTTTTTTCACCAATGCCGAGTCTCCATCGATGGTCGCTGAACTCTCCGACCGGGTAACACCCTCCTAAAGATAACATAGGACGATCTCCTGTAGGGCGAACAATCAGGTGGCTGACGTAGTTTTATTTACGAAATGCGGTCGTCGACCGACACCGATCACCCGTTCCTAGAAACGGCCATCCTATTTACTAACACCTGTCCTCAGGTGTGTTTTCGGCGTCGACCCGCGGTTTCATTTTATCTATCAATGTGGACGTAATACGCGGGCCTTCGGATTCGCCCAGCTTTTTAACGATACGACGATCGTTCCGCAGGATCTTACTCACTCGATACGTCCTGACGAATTTCGGACATAGCTTTAATCCGGGCCGCATCTGAGTTCTACGTGACGCTATTAAATCATTTTCTTTAACACTTGGTATGCGGGCAACGTACTTTTACGTTTTTCGCAGTCTGACACTGGAGCGCGGGTCACGTAAAAATACGTATTTAGTAGATTTGTGTTGGAGGGTGGGTATCGTATAATTACGATGGGCATTACGTATTCGCAAAAATGGCGTTTTTTTAAATAATCGTAGACCATATATTTAAGTCTAAAATAAAAAAAGTTTCGTTCAGAAGGAGAAAGTAGTTTTCGATTTATTGTGATTTTACTGAATGACCAAACTCCCGCGAAATTCACGAAGAAACGCCCGCTGCACGCGTAAGTCGGCAGCGAAATATATCCGCATGCCAAGTGTTAAATCGCACCGTTTCTCCCTTTCTTTTTTTGTTCGAAGTTTTATGGTTCTCTTGCTGCATTTTTTGAATCGCTTCCCTCGCCTGTTCGGGTATTTGGTCACGGTTTTTTTTCAAAAGCTATCGCGTACTCTCTTTCTACTATTTCCCTAATTTCCGGATCGTCTTTTAAACGCATGGAGGTGCCTATTGACACATTGTTGACCGGCAATTTTACGCAGAAGTTATCTCATGTCACCGGCAATTTTTTCGTCATTGAGTGAGTAACTGAAATAATCTACATGAACTTCAGTATATTTACACATAATGAATTTAAATGAAACGATGTACATATCTGCCAAATATTATATTTTATATATATTATATGATAGTTTATTAGGTTATGCATTTTGGTTCATTACACTTGTTATGACCAAGAAGAAGGGAGTTCTCGTGGCGACACTCGGGCCACAGAGGGCACGCAAGACATTATGTGGCGCTCGCCAAAATATCAATTAGAGAACCGCCAAATACAATCTTAATTCTCATTAAGAAGGCTTGAGTGCTACTTCTCAATCTCCCACCTTGCGCTCAAGACTCCCCAGGGGCCTGTCCATCACGTAGTTGAGGGCAGGTTCGGGTCTGACGCACCCGGGGTTACCCGAGTCCATATACCAAACCAAGGTTTTTGGTAATAGCGCCGGATGTCCGAGGCTACCCCCCACCAAGGGGAAAGTTGGTACCACGGCGACCATGCTGAGCCCCAGGGCAAATTCTTCGTCGTGACCTGGTCATTGAGGTTGGACTCGTGGGGGCAAGTAGTAACCCCAAATCGCAGGGGAAGAGGTGGCTACCTCAGCGGGTGAGCTGCGCTAACTTCAGCTCGGGCACTGACACTGCATAGCCAGTAGAGATTGAGGAAGGTCTCGCCTCCACTAGTAGGAAACTAGTAGCTTGCACTTGTCTTTGTGCATGTGCGTTGATTGGGCGTATCTCAATCCCGCGCCCATGGGGGCCGTGTAGGTATGCCTTCTGGCAGGTACTGCACGTTAAATAAAGAATCACGGCCTTGCGCTCAAGACCTTCTGGACATAAACCTAAGCGTTCGATACATGCTTTATGCGCGGTCTTATATAACGGTTTGGTAAACATGTCAGCAAGATTATCATTCGTAGATACATATCTAGGAGTTTTTTATGGCTTCTCTCACAATATGGTAACAAATATCTATGTGCTTCGTTCTGCTTCTTTCGTAGGGTAGGGTGCGTACGGTCGGCTCGCACCCCCCCCCCCCCCCCCCCTCTCCCTTGCCGGTACCTATCTGTCTTCCGTTTAATTCGAGTTGCTACAATAATAAATATTTATCATACCTGATCGTTGGAATGGTGATGTTGCGGCCAACATCCGAAAGGTATCGGGGTTTATTATGCGGACCGAGTGGTCAGTATTGAAAACACTAATTGATTTACACTAATAAATGTGCGTAAAAACTTAAATATACATAAATACATAAATTAGTCAACATCGCCATCATCTTCGAGGTCTTATTTCAATATCGATTGTTTGACTTCATCGTTAAAGAAAGTGTGTTTCCTAAAAATTCTTCGGTTATTAAATGAAATTAAGGATATTAAAGGGTCAGATGTATATAATAATGTGTGAAAAAGGTCAGTTATTGTGTCCACGCGCGAAAATTTTCTAGTATGATGTTCTCTAATATTTCTAAAGTCTTTATGTCTTGCTTCTATTGCTTCTTCAGAATACATGCCAATTGGTAAAGCAGCAGATTATATTATATCTACCCCGTGAATTAGTATCTTAACTGGATGGCATATTATACCAACTATATTCTTTAACATATAAATGAAATGTTTCTATTGCATATTTATGAAATAACTCTGGATTAATTTTCCTGTAACTAGATAAAGAAGCTAAATTGGTCAGTTCTGCGTTAACTCCTGTAATATTGGCTGTTATATTATAATTTTGGAAAAACCTTCTTGCTACATTTCCAGAATTTGTGGTACCAAAACCCGGTTTTGGAATATCGACTAATAAATTTAATTCTTCTTTGAGGTTGGCCTGAATTATCTTTTTCCTTTCTTCATACTTGGATTTATCAGCTGCATTTCGCACCTGCCACTTTTCGAAATCTAGCCGATACGAAATATGCAAAATGCATTCCATACTTCTTATTCAAGCATGAAGTGTGGATATTCCATACTCATAAAAATCTATATCCGAATTCAAAGTTTCTAATATACTTAAGTCATTCATTATTTTTGGGGTTGCTTTGCAAATCGAGCATGATTGATACGATGAATTTGTAATGGCTCCAAAAGCTTTCCCATCTGTCATGGTTAATTTAAAAATATAATTTATAATTGTTTCTGTATTTTTTATTTTAATAGGTAGTGGAATTAGGTTTAAAATCTGTTTTTCTATTTCTTTAGTTTCAGTTCTAATTGAATCGTTCGTTTCGTGTTGGAATATGATTTTAATTGGTCTACAGAATCTAGTTGAACACGGACTAGGATTTCTCCATATTATTGTGTCATCACTGTCTGATTTTAAAACCAGGGGAACCATGCAAATAGCAAATACAAATTCATCGGTATCATCAGGGCTAAAAAATGCTTGTTTTTATTCGGAGTGACCCGAACTCCCATTACAACCCCATTTAAAGATGAAAGATAAAGATTCTGGAAAATGTTCACAATCTAAAGAATTTTCCAAATATTTAAATAATCTACTTGTTGTGTGGTTGGCAAGATTCTGAATATCAATTTCAGCAGAAATATCTGTTAATTTCGTAGGTCCCGGCGGATAACATTCTTTTGTTGCTTCTAACAGGGCGTTGTACGTTGGATAAATATCAGCGTTTCTACGTTTTGCAACCATTCGAATAAGATTATATGTGTTTTTTGTGAGGTCCCCGTCGATGAATAGCGATAATGCTTCGTCTACACTATATTTCACAACAATCGTGTTATATTTTTTTCCCCTCGGTGATACAATTTCTGCATCATTTGTATGTTCTACTGTTGTCCTTACTGTTCTCGCCGCACTTCTCTTGCCACCCTTATACAAAGAAGAGGAAGCAGCAAAACTGAGCTCGTCAGAAGAAAATTGGCGTACAATTGGCTCAATTTTCCTTCTTTTTGCGCTTACACAAAGCTCATTAAATTCTTTCTGGTGTCTATTCGTATTTGCCGAACTCGATGATGGAATTTTCGATAAGATAGCATAAGGATATGGAAACTCCTTTGCTAGCCACACTCTATTAACTTTAAGAAATACTGACTCGGTATAGTGACAGTCAACCCATCTTTGTTTTAATCTAATCGAAAATAATTTTAAGCTGCGCATTAATAATACTGAATTTTCTGCCGAAATGTTAATTTTTTCACAGATTCTTTCATGCAAATACGAATAATCACCAAAATCTTTTGCTGAATGTTTCATTATGGAGAATAAATCGTGGTTACTACGTAAACCTTCCATAGTCGAAAATTAATTTACACTAACGAAATACACACTGTACAAAATATACCCTAATGAAATACGCACCAACGAAATATTCACTTCACGCAATATTCACTATCGAAATCTGCACTATACGGAATAAAATTACAAACAAAACGCAGTTGTGAAACAAAATGCGAATTGAAATCACTTATTGTGGAAAATAATTCCTTGAATCTTTAGGATTTACACTATGTTTCCTAGTTCACGACTCTCATCGATCCGTGATCGGTGATAATTTTCAAAGTTAGTCAGAGTGTCAGGAGGCGGAGCGAAATTATAGGAGCTTTTCCTTCTTAAAATATTATTGGTTTATGTAAATGATTGGTTAAGAACAACTCCCTCCACATTTTGTTACTTCTGCCATGAGGGTGGATAATTAGGAAAAACCGTTTTTATCTGACTCATTCGGTGGTCATCATTTTCGGCTTCCTCGCCGCCCGCGGTTTATGGCATGTGCGACCTGCTGGTTCACTTATTGTTAGAGCCGTTAAGTTGTAAAACCCACATTTAAGAAGCTATCGACTTGTAATTGCCGATGAGAGTTTCTATTTAACACTCGGTTTTTACAAGTTGGCTTAGCGAATTCCAAGAAGTTGTGAACCGCATGGCGTTGCACTAAAACCGCTCTGATTTTTTTTCGAATCCATTTAAAACGATATTGTTTGAACTACAGGTAGACAGAATTTTTGAATACTCATTTACAACACAAGATTAACTGTTTACCCTCTTCTAATTTAGCCAATTCATAGAAAAAGGGCCTAGCCGGATAAGGATGGAAAAAGTGCCTCCAAAGATAATTAATCGTGAGGCATACCATTCGATAGTGTTCTTTGGAAAAACCCTTCCTACAAAGTATGAACCCGCTACCCCTACCGTAGGGGTAGTTACAGGGTGAAACGTATTTTACAGTTTATGCTCGATATCTCCCGTTTGGCTTGACAGAAAATTCTGAAAAAATCACAGACATTGTACCCAACGGTGTACATACTTTAGAATTTTTTCAGATTTTTTGGTTCGAAAATCGATTTTTGAAAAATTAAAAAAGATTATAAACATTAATTTTTTATTGAAAATATAAAGTGACCACATTTCTATTTTTACAGTAACATGCATAGTACCCTGATTATTAATGTGTAATTTTTTCAGATTTTTACAACAGCTAACTAAAAAAACAAAAATCAAAAACCAACACTTGTTTATATTTTTAGCTATATTATTGATGTGACCACGTTTATATTTTCACAGTATCTCAAGTTTGCTATAAATAATTAACTGTAATTTTTTCAGATTTTTCTAAGTATTAGAACGCAGTTAAAAAATTAAATACTTACGTCCAATACCCAAAGGAGTATAGACTTGGACGGTCGAAGTACTTAATTCCTTGCGCACACATTATTCGTAACATCCACTATTTCACAAGAAATAAGTTAATGTACTTAATTTTGATTCTCCTTATATGCCATATGTGAAAATTTTTATTTAATTGCATTTATTAACAATAATGATCTTCGGTTTTATGGAAACGGAGCTGCTGGTATTTCAACTGTGTTCAGAAGGTCCAGGAATTCTCTCCGTTTAAACATGAAAAAACGTATACGTTAGTATTAATTATTAAATAGTTTTACATTTGTAAAGTGAATTAATGAATTTTAGAGAATGAGGTTTACCTCAATTGTGAAATGGTGTTTGTATTCAAGAATTCTCTCCGTTTAAACATGAAAAAAAGTATACGTTAGTATTAATTATTAAATAGTTTTACATTTGTAAAGTGAATTAATGAATTTTAGAGAATGAGGTTTACCTTAATTGTGAAATGGTGTTTGTATTCAAGAATTCTCTCCGTTTAAACATGAAAAAAAGTATACGTTAGTATTAATTATTAAATAGTTTTACATTTGTAAAGTGAATTAATGAATTTTAGAGAGCGAGGTTTACCTTAATTGTGAAATGGTGTTTGTACTCAGGACTTAAAGCGCGCAACTTAATCTTCGTCGCTGTCGTTGTTAATGACCGGATTTAAGCGTTCAACATTGAAGATTTTACTTAATATTTCCGCAGGCTTAACAACTTTTGCAATGTATCGAGCATTCGATAAGTAATAAATTATCGCTGCTACGTGCGAACAACAACCAATAGTTCGGTTGCCATTTGCACACTCGCAGAAATAACGTTTTATTCCAGAGCAACCTATTGAATTAGGTGAATAATCTATATAGCACTTATAAGATTTACTTTTAATGTGCCTTGATGGCACCAGAAATTGTATGATATTGGAACTTTCTCTCAAATAAGAAAGATTAATAAGGTTATTTTCGTCCATCATTTCTGCGAGGTATGATACCGCTTGCGAAAGTTGATAAGATCCCGTAAAGAAAATTTTTAAATCTCGTTGGGTCATTTCAGGAAAATCAAGCAAATCCGAAGCTGATATTTTTTTAAACAATGTTCTTCGCCTACTCCAATGACAAATATCAGCTTCTGTGCCTAAACTATTATGTTTGTCTTTCTCGCTCATAAATCTAGATATTATTTCTTCGCGGAACTCTACATCGGAATTTAAAGGTTTACCAAAGGTGTTCTGTAAAAAACATGCAATTCGGCAATATAATCCGACTGTTGGCAGCAATTTGTTATCCAATTGATTATGTAACAGTCGGTATTTCCGCCCTATTATACCGTGCACGGCTTCAACGACCCAACGGATTTTAGTCACCAATCGAGAACTATTGGCTTCGGTGGTGGTTAATTGTTGACGCTTTCCTTTAAAGGCAGGCATCAATACATTATATCCCTTGTCTTCGAGATATGTCTTCACATCTCGGAAGCCTCGATCTACAATGCACATGTCTCCCTTTTTCATTATACTTTGCAAACCGTTTGGATTTTCCATTACTATCTTCATAATCTCCGCGTCATTCTGCGTTGCATAAAATGGCCCTTGCATATTGACAATATAACCGGTTGTAGTGCAAATAGTAAATGGTTTACAAAGCGGAATTTTTTTTGGCCTGAATATGATTTTTTTTGGTACTCATTATTTGAACTTTTTTCGTGGCGAATATATGTCCCATCAAAAACGAGTGCCAATTGATCCCTAATATTTAACAGTTTTCTCGCAATATCTGACGTCTTTGATTCGACTAGTTGTTGTCGAGAAAAGGCAGCTAGTCCAAAATGTTTTGGTAATATATCTTTTTCGAAAGAATAAAGCACTGAAGCGCAAAAGTCAGAAACTTGTTGCTCTCGTTTCAGTCCAAGAATTGCAGCAATTGTTTTATTCGAATTACCGGTACGAAGTTTAAACAAGAAAGTAACAATTGCTTGTGTTACATTTCGGGTTTTACTATTTCTCATAGAAAACATCATTTCTCGAAGTTGTATCAGGTTTTCCCAAGTTAACCCAGTGAAAACCTGAAGACGTTCCTCTGAGAGTGTAAAATCTCCTACTTTGTCTGTTATATTAGAATTACAATTAATCGACATATACTCAAAATAGTTTTTTAATTCTGTTACTTCAATTTCAGTGGAAGATGACTGTATGTGTAAATTCATTATATCATTTTCATACAGTCGTTTATTTAATAAATGATCGTCACAGCACCGATTTCCTTTGGGGACATATATTCGCCTGATAATAAATACCTGTTTCCTTGCTTCATTCGGTACGTTAACAACATTGTTCGTGGAACCACAAACGAAGCAATATTTATGAGTTGAAACAACTCTTGGAAACGGCATAATTACAAATTCGGATTCTGCTATTATATTATTACTAACGTTTACTAGATATGATGGATCATCCGATGATGAGTTAACAGAAATAGAAGTTGAAGTATCCGACGTAGATGTTAATTCGGGCGAAGGTAAAAATTGTGAAGATTCTGCTGAAGAAAATTCAAACGGCTGCGCATTTGACGTACTCGGAATTGCTACTTCATGTACATTTCTACGCACGTTCCTATTCTTTCTATAAATAATTAAGCGACATTTCTTACACAATACGTCACCAACAGACACCACTTTCGCCAAGACTTCTGACCACTTTTCCGCTTCCGAAATTACATTAATTATCTTTTTGCGACTCGTCTTCAACGCGTAATTATTGCATTCAATACATCTAAAAAAATTGGTATCCATATTGAGATTGATCAATTATCTCTTTAATATTAATAGAAAATATGTAGTCGCTATTGAAAATATACAATAATGTCAAATAAGTTCGATTAATTTAACTACGCGCAAATGGAACAGAAAAAACAAGTTAAAATATTAAGAATAATTGACACTGTTCACTGCACACTACTCGTAATATTCACTAAATGCAAATATAAACTTCGCACTAGGCCAGGAATTATTTAGTACATCACGTTTACCGCTCTGCTCTAAATCTGATCGTCATTTTCCTAAAAATCTATCGTTCTACCTCGTATTCCCCTTCCACAAGGAGTTGACGTAGAAAATTCTTATTTCTAATAGGCTACTGAATATTGACCAATGATAATTAGTAAAAGTCAGAAATATTGTGAGCCCCCATAATAATTAACCAATCGCGAACGTGACTGGTCAATAATTTGGGTTAACTGGTACCGGCAGATAGAACTTCGTAGTTCACAGGTATATGATACCTCAATTACTATTGAAACATAGGAAAAATTCTTACTTACTGCACGCAATTGGAAGTTTAGTAAAAGGTAATGCACTTATACCCTCATTAGGGTAAAGTCTAAAGGGGGGAACTGGTACCGGCTAGCTACAACTGTAAGATTCGAAAGTCTATAGGTTTATGATACGTCAATTACTATTGAAAATGTTGGAAGAACTCCAAATTCTTATTTGCTGCATGAAAATTAAAAAGTGGTGAAAGGTAATATACATTACCCTCATTAGGGTAAAATCTAAAGGGGAGAGCAGGTATGGGCTACGAGTTTGAAGTGTCAACCTGAAGTGGACTATTGCCTTACGTACGGAAAGTAAACCGGTATCAGATTTTAATTTTTTTAATTAAAAATACTTTTGCAAAAAATCTGAAAAAATTACAGCTTAATATCTATAGTTAACTTGATATACTAAAAAAATTTGAATCTGGTCACATTAATATTTTAGCTAAAAATATAAACAAATAATGATTTATAATTTTTTTAACTGCGTTCTAATACTTAGAAAAATCTGAAAAAATTACAGTTAATTATTTATAACAAACTTGAGATACTGTGAAAATATAAACGTGGTCACATCAATAATATAGCTAAAAATATAAACAAGTGTTGGTTTTTGATTTTTGTTTTTTTAGTTAGCTGTTGTAAAAGTCTGAAAAAATTACACATTAATAATCAGGGTACTATGCATGTTACTGTAAAAATAGAAATGTGGTCACTTTATATTTTCAATAAAAAATTAATGTTTATAATCTTTTTTAATTTTTCAAAAATCGATTTTCGAACCAAAAAATCTGAAAAAATTCTAAAGTATGTACACCACTGGGTATAATGTTTGTGATTTTTTCAGAATTTTCTGTCAAGCCAAACGGGAGATATCGAGCATAAACTGTAAAATACGTTTCACCCTGTAACTACCCCTACGGTAGGGGTAGCGGGTTCATACTTTGTAGGAAGGGTTTTTCCAAAGAGCACTATCGAATGGTATGCCTCACGATTAATTATCTTTGGGGGCACTTTTTCCATCCTTATCCGGCTAGGCCCTTTCCTTAAAGCCACTGACAGACTTTAGCGGCGGGCAGCCGCTGGATTGCGCGCGACTTTTTAAACAATAAAAAATCAAATTTGTGGGACGAGTTGGGATGGTTTTTTGCAGGATCATATTGCAAAGACCTTACAGAGAAGGGCCTTATAGGTCAAACTACGAATATATATAAAGATGGCAAATAATCGGTGGAAGCAAGACGATTAGATTCGTTTAATATAAGAGAATCAACAATCAAAGCTATTGTTTCACGGATCTCTTTAACACTTTTATTAATTATAAACTTAGTGAATTATTTTATATCTCGAGTCGAAGCACGTGTAGGATTTTCTCTCTACCCTCTCTCTTCATACGCCTCGTGTAGTCTAGGATCATGCGCACAAAGCTTACATCTCCCCCCTTTAAAACATTAATTTTCATGCAGATTAATGTCATATTGACTAGTCTACGGGGATCAGCTTTGTGACATGGTATAAACCTACTGAATTTTTTTTGTTATCTGTCCTTATCTTAAAGATCGAGTCCGATATTTTTTCCTCTATCTTGAAGGGCCCGACTCTAATCTCGTCCATTTTCCTCCTGTTCAGCTTGTTTTTATTTTCCATGTACACGTTGTCGCCCTCTTTGAATTTATAATTTATTCTATTTTTATCATACAAAGATTCGTTATACTCGTGTGATTTACGAGTTCGGAGTAGCGCAAGGTTTCTGTCTTCTTCCAAATTTCTTCTGTTGTTTTTTGTTAATTCTGGTGGCAGTAGATCTGTGAATTCTCCATTTAGCAAATATTTGGGTGAAAAACCTGTAACATTCGTCGTTGATTTTGAAAATTTTTCTATTGAGAATCTTTCTGCTAATTTTAGTTTATTTTGTTTTTTCTGTATATGATCAGTGTTTGCCGTAGATCTCTTCTCTTCTTTTTCTACTTTTTCCAGAAGAAAACCATTAAATTGCATATTTCCATTGTCAAAATAAGTTTTTGTTATTTCAGAGGTTAGGTTTATCCACACTTCTTTGCTTTCGTGCCTTTTTTTATTGAATATTTTACCATCTCAAATGTTTTATTTTTTATTAATTCTGTATGTAGATTCATTGGTTGATATTCTTTTGGCAGGATGTAAGAATTGTTTTCTGTATCTGTAATTGATAATAAGCCATAAATGTTGGCTCTGTTATCCTCTGGTTTAGGTATTACTGTAAATTCAAATTTTAATTTTTCCATTTTCCACAAAGTGTTGATTGTTGATTTATAAAGATGGTAAATAATCGGTGGAAGCAACACGATTAGATTCGTCTAAAATAAGAGAATCAACAATCAAAGCTATTGCTTCACGGATCTCTTTAACACTTTTATTAATTATAAACTTAGTGAATTATTTTATATCTCGAGTCGAAGCACGTGTAGGATTTTCTCTCTACCCTCTCTCTTCATACGCCTCGTGTAGTCTAGGATCATGCGCACAAAGCTTCATATATACCGTACATAAAAGATGCTGACTGTCAATAATAGAAAACTTTGATGATTTTCTCTCATTTATTGAACGTTAATTTTTGAATAAACTATAAACGCTAATTTCATATTCAGCATATGAATTTTGATCGTAGAAGAATGCTCTTTAATTTAAAAGAAAATCATTGGAAAATGTAAGATATATTCGTCAGAATGTCACGAAGAAGACAACGTGTTTTTTCGATAGAAATTGGTCTCGAGAAAAAGTTCCAACTTTAAGCGTTTGTTGTAACTACAATTCTTGTCGGATTTCATTAATTTTGCGATTTCTGAAATTCATGGACATTTAGGAATCGATATAAAGAAAAAAAAAGCGATTCGAGAAAATCGACTTTTCGGCAAAAGCGCGGCTAATCGCTCGTTCTGGACCACTGTGCGTCCTGTCAAACCGCGCGACCCATTCGACCGCTGTAACTATACTGTGCTATACTAGTTCACTGAGGCGGCCCGCGGAACGCGGAGCATGTGCAGTACACCCCGCGCACTAACAAGGGGAGGATCAGACCTGGGGGCCACCTATTTTGTTCAAAGGGTCTAGCACGATAAGGGGGTCAAAAGTGCCCTTGAAGCTATTTTATTCCACGATGCGTCATTTGATAGGTAACCATAAGAAACCAATGTACACACATTTTTAATCCGATAGCTTGACCGGGAGGGTAGTTATGGGGTAAATTCGAAAAACCAGTTTTTGCCTCATTTTCGCCACTTAATGATGTGTAAAAATGTGGAAAAAATTCTGACACATTCTAAACATGATTTCACACGTTAGGAATGATTTTCAGATTCTTCCGTTGCAAGTACCGCGCGCAAAAATCAAAAACGACAAAAAAATGGAAAAAATGTAGATTTTGCACTGAAATCTTCGAGACACAATTTTTGAATAATTCATGTAAGTACCTGATGTAACCATTAATATGCTCAATTTTTTTCTTATTTTTTTGATATGGTGCAACACTGTCGGAAAAATCAAAAACCGATTTCTGGGACGCATTTCGGGCTGAAACGCGATCAGTACTTGCTATTTTTGCAATAATTTTAATACAGTACGTTCATTTTGTGATTCTCAATGTTTTCGGACACAAAGCAATTGCGAGTGAGTGCGAAGGATTGAATTGATTCAATTATTCGTAAGCTATACACTTCCTTATCAGCTAAAAATACGAAGGTCCTTTCAATAGCAGCGATGGCGCAGTCGGTAGAGTTCCTGGCTGCGGAACCTCTTGAAACTTTTTGTCGCCGGTTTGAGTCTCACGGGGTAAAATAATTTTTTTTTAAACATTCACTGCATAACAACAAATAATAATCATTTTTCAATTTTTCAGTGTTTTTCAAACATTTTTAAATACTTATACGATATGAAATTATAGAGCATATTATTTTTTTCATTGATTCGTCCTAGCCATATCTCGTTATTCTTTTGTACATTCAGCGAATATTAGTTTACTGTAACGCATACAAATATGTATTCAATATTAAAAGAATCAAATTATGTATTCTGATGAACTGTAATGAAGGTGATGTCTAACGGAAAGAACGGGTTATTTCTTTTTAAAGATTATTATTTTTGTATTTACCGCTCCTCCATTTATGCAGAGGTCATCCAAAACAGACAATGAATTGAAAGAAAGAAGGTATATTAGGATTTCGTCCGTTATAATTCCTTTGCTGTTTTATGCAAATCAACTCTTTCAGCTTTAGGTTTTGTGCTCCATTGAAATCGTGTTTTCCAACCACTTTAAGTAAATGAAAACATTCAATTTAGTTCAGAGAGCTTTATTGTTTTATTACACTTACTCCAGTATTATGTGCTCCCTTCAGTTATCTAGTCCGCAGTTACCTGCGCAGCGTGTAGGTAGCGGGCAGGTACCGAGCTGAGCCTTTAAAACTGATGATAATTTTTTTTAAATTATTGACTGCATTAATATTACTAATACGTAAATGAATATTAATGTAAAAATACGAATGATGGATTACCATTTGATGATTAGGCTACAGTATCTAGCTGCGGAATACTTGAAACTTTTCGCTCGCCGTTTCACCTCCCATGAAGTATAATTAGAAAAAAAAAACGTTTTTAAGTATTAACTGGATAACAATTGTTAATACGGAAATTAATATTAGTGTGAAAATATAAATGACATACGATAGATTACCTTTTGATAATTAAAAGTTGAAGCACGTTTCGTGTGGCTTTAATCCTCGTCACTATGTTCATTAATGATGGGCACCACTTCATTTTTATTAAATATTTTCGTTAATATCTCTGAAGGCCTAACAATTGTCGATAGATATCGTGCTTGCGACAGGTAGCATATTATTGCAGCAATGTGCGAACAACAACCTATGGTACGGTTACCATTCGCACATTCACAGCAATAACGTTTGATGCCCGAAATTCCAATTGCATTAGGGGTATAGTCAATGAAGCAACGATAACTTCTTTGATTAACGTGGCGTGATCGGACGAGGCATTTAAGAATATTATCTTTTTCTCTCGGATATTGGAAATTGATGTTATTTTCGTTGTCCATTATCTCTGCCAAATATGAAACTGCCTGAGTTAACTGGTAGGACCCAGTAAAAAGAATGTTTAAATCACTTTCCGTCATTTCCGGAAAGTCTAAGAGATCAGAAGATGAACATTGCTTGAATAGGGTTTTCCTTCTGTGCCGGTGTTTAGTTTATACTTCTTTAGCGAGTGAATTTTGTATATTTTGTTGTATTTTCATTCTATGCACCATCTCTTTTGATAATTCTAAATCTGAATTAAGGCGTTTCCCGAATTTGTTACTTAAAAAGCACGCTATTTTGCAAAATAATGCAACTTCAGACAAGAACTTGTTGTCCATTTGGTGATGAAGCAATTTATATTTCTGGCCTAAAATACCATGAATTGCTTCAACCACCCAACGAAATTTAGTTACTCGCCGTGAAGCATTTGCTTCTGCTGTTTTTAATTGTTTTCGTTTTCCTTTCAATGCTGGCATTAAAACTTGAAAACCACATTGCTTTAGATGTGATCGAGCATCCCGAAATCCTCGATCTACGAAACAAATATCACGGCGTTGTATCAGAGTTTTTAAGCCATTTGGGTCTTGCAAAATGATTTTGATAATTTCAGCATCATTCTGAGTTGCATAAAAAGGTCCAAGCACGTCAACTATGAATCCATTCGTCGTACAAATCGTAAAAGGTTTGCATAACGGAAGTTTCTTTTGCCCTGAATATGATTTTCGCTGGTATTCGTTATTGGCACTTTTTTGATGTCTAATATACGTACCATCGAAAATAAGTGCCAATTTTTTATTAATATTAAATAATTGTTTCGCAATATCAGAGGTTTCATGTTCTATAAGATAATCGCGAGTAAATGCCCTGAATCCGAAATGAAATGGCAATATATCATTTTCAAACGACTTTAAAACTGATTTACAATAATTCGAAACTTGCTGTTCATGTTCTAAGCCAAGAATTGATGCTATCATCTTATTTGAATTGCCAGTACGCAATTTAAATAAAAAAACAACAATTGCTTGTGTTATATTACGCTTTTGGGAACTACGCATTGATGTCATCATATCCCGAAGACAAATAACATTTTCCCATGTTAAACCTGTAAATACTTTGACTCGTTCCTCCGATAATGCGAAATCACCTACTTTATCTTTTATACTGCAATCGCTACTTATTGAAAGAAATTCTAAATAACTCCGAAGTTCATCTGTATTAACGAAACTATTGTTTGAATGGTCTTCTAGTTTTGCAACAATATCGTGAAAAAAACGGTGTTTGAGCAAATGATTACGAAAACACCGATTTCCTTTAGGAACGTATAATCGGCGCATGATAAATACTTGTTTTCGCGCTTCGAATGGTACGTTGATAATGCTTTTTCTGGACCCACATACGAAACAGTACCCATGTGTGGCTATAACTCTAGCAAATGGCATTTCGATGCTGGATACATCGAATTGTTCGGACGAACTGAGATTAAAATTAATTGATGGGTCTCCCGTTACTGATGACGGTTCGGAATAAGAAGATATGTCACTCGCACGCAATACATCTACTGAAGATTCGGATAAAGGAGAGTGAAAAGTTTGTAACCTAACTGAAAATGATCCTGTCGATGTTCTGGGCAAAGATAATTCGGAAGATTCTGTGGGCACGGAAGTTGTGGACGGAGATCTTAAGACCCGCGAGGTAGAAGGCTCTGGTGTTTCCAGGGTGGATGTTACCGAAGATGATATTCGTGAAGATAGAGACAAAGACTCCATCGGGGATTCTCTGTCTGAACATTCGACAGATTGCAAATGAATTATTTGCTCCTTTTTATACACAGTCATGCGGCACTTATTACACAGCATGCCTCCAAGAGCTATCTTTCTTCCTAATATGCGCGAAAACTTTCTAACATCCCCCATCGAGTTTACCTTTTTTATATAACCGGATAATTTGCAAATGTAGATCTTGCATCCGGTACATTGTGCACGCACAGATTTTCTATCGATTTGCGGACTTGTGAACATTGTGAAATAACAACACTTGCTGTTGAGTGCACGTCTTGTTCGATTTCTTGAGCGGCGACGTGTTGGCTACGGTACAAATTAATGTGACGTAACCTGGTTTTTGTGGGCCTCCCGTGGTCAACTGATAAGTTCTGTTATCAACTTAGACGTAATTTATTTACACTCAAACAATAAATATAACACTAGACAACAACACTTAAGCTAAACTATGATAATTCTCTTGATCGAGACTTTACGAAATAAACGATTCTTCCTCGGTTGAGGATGAAACGAAATGAATACGATAATCCTCAGGCGAGGATGATGTGGGACTGTTACGACAATAATCCTCTTGGTCGCGGATGAGTTGCTCCTCCGTCGAGGAATTGATAGCAATTAACGATAAACCTCAGTCGAGGCTGAGTTGTTCCTCCGTTGAGAAATTTGAGACAACTAACTTTGATCTGTGAAGGAGAATCCTTCGTCGATTCTCCCTCCTTCCGATGGCGCTGAGCTCAAGGAATTCGTCTTGAGCGCCATCGGAAGTCACACGGAAAATTAACGAAAATGAATTTCACCGCGTAATAGTTTTTGGCGGGATGTTAGTAGCGCGCCCCTCTTGGTCGCCCGCCCCCACTTAGTCGCCCGCCCTCTTTGGGACCGATGGATCGTCGGTAGAGGGGCTGAGACCCGTGGGTGGCGAAAGAGGGTGGCTCGTCGGCGCAGGCGAAGGTTTATGATACGGCTATTCCTATTGCGGAAGAGAGAAGTGACAATGCGAAGCTTAAGCTTAACGTTTGCACTCCTCTCTTTGCTAAAAGTCAGGAAGGCACATGCTGATTTTAATGTTATTGCAATCCTCACAAATAGCCTTGCCGCTCGTACCTTAAGCCTATTGTTTACACGGAGCCGGACATATGCATGCCAGGGAAACTCTCAATTGTTATACGAAAAAGTGCTAGCTATTGATGAACAAATAAACAAAGAGACTGACGGGGTCCGAAGGCCTGTAAGCCTAAAACGCTATCGTTTCCTGGAAATGCATTGTCAATTGTAACAGAACTATTCCGTGAAACAATTAAACTCCTGCGCTCGACGCCTTGATGATTCTAGGCTCGTTCAGGGGTGGTAATAACGCGTCAACACTTGCACTAACACAGTATAATGCGAGTAACGATCGCTTTACTCGCATATTGCAGTTAGTTATATACGCGAAAAGATCTGTACAGTGGTGGGGATGTGCTTAAAACTTGAAAAATATGAGGAAGTATAGAATTTCTATTGGTCGATGGCATATTTCCTTCTTTAATTCATCAGTTCTAAAGGTTCAGCTCGGTACCTGCCCGCTACCTACACGCTGCGCAGGTAATTGCGGACTAGATAACTTAAGGGAGCACATAATACTGGAGTAAGTGTAATAAAACAATAAAGCCTTCTGAACTAAATTGAATGTTTTCATGTACTTAAGGTGGTTGGAAAACACGATTGCAATGGGGCACAAAACCTAAAGCTGAAGGAGCTGATTTGCATAAAACAGTAAAGGAATTATAACGGACGAAATCCCAATATACCTTCTTTCTTTCAATTCATTGTCTATTTTGGATGACCTCTGCATAAATGGAGAAGGGGTAAATACAAAAATAATAATCTTTAAAAAGAAATAAACCCTTCTTTCCGTTAGACATCAGCTTCATTACAGTTCATCAGAATATATAATTTGATTCTTTTAATATTGAATACATATTTGTATGCGTTACAGTAAACTAATATTCGTTGAATGTACAAAAGAATAACGAGATATGGCTAGGACGAATCAATGAAAAAAATAATATGCTCCATAATTGTTTTTACATATATTTCATATCGTATAAGTATTTAAAAATGTTTGAAAAACACTGAAAAATTGAAAACTGATTATTATTTGTTGTTATGCAGTGAATAATTAAAAAAAACTGATTTTACCTCGTGGGACTCGAACAGGCGACAAAAAGTTTCGAGAGGTTCCGCAGCCAGGAACTCTACCGACTGCGCCATCGCTGCTATTGAAAGGACGTTCGTATTTTTACCTGATGTGGGAAACTGGCAGGAAATTAAATAAGCTTCGTTTCGCTTGAAAACACGGTTCTTTATTCGTGTTGCGCGTGCAACGTGTTCGCGGGAGAATTCGGTTCAGACTGTTTCTTAAGAATATTTTCGTCGCCCTTATATGCGATTCATCGCTTCTTCGTCCCGACCAATCCCGTAACAGATTTCCTTTGCTATTTTGCCGGGATCGGTCGGGCGGTAAGGGCCCCGTCGTTGCGATGACGGGTCGTCGCTAGGCTCAAGGGCCTCTTGGTCGAAATGTAAATATGTGGCGACGCGCTGTCGCGTTTTCGATGCGACGTGCTCTTCGCACGTCGCCGCCACATCACCCCCCTAGCAGTAATTTAGGGTAAAGTGCTACTCGCTAAATCTTACGTGCTAAATACTGTAAACAAAAATAATTTTACGCTAAAATCACAGTAGATCTTAAAATTACGGAAAAATAATAACTCTAGTCGCGATTTACTGGCTAGCCGATGAGTATAAGACTGACGGTTGCGCCATGTGTGGCAATAAGGTTACGCGAAATTAAGCATTACGTATCGTCATAAAATTATCGCTTAAAATCTACTATTTACAAGATTGCACGGTGAGCATGCGGTCACCGGCGAGCGACGTACCGATCCCCTGATCGTACGTGTCTACCAGATTTCATGCGTTTTTCATTATTGTCTGTGGTGGTATTCGTAGGGACCACCTGCGGTGTAGGATTTGTGTCCTGATCGTCGTCCCGAAATGTGTATGCGGGTTTCAAACGATCTATGGACACAGGGATCACTCGGTCTTTTATCTTAACTGAAAAATGTTTTTCGTGCCGAGCGATCACTTCGTATGGACCGTCGTACACTGGTTGAAGGGCACTTTTCGCGGCACTGTGTCGGACGAAAACATTTTTCACAATTTTCAAGTCTTTATAATCGAATGACCGTTTCTTCCCGTGGCGTTTCACTGGGGAAGGACGTAAATTTTAAAAATTTTCCCGTAGTTTTGATGCGAACTGTTCGCTGTCTGTACCGTTACTATTTGCGTCGCACAGAAATTCGCCCGGCAATCGTATCGGTTCGCCGTAAACCATTTCTGCGGTTGTCGCTTCGATGTTTTCCTTCCACGCGGTTCGAATTACAAAAGGACGATCGGAAGCGAATCCGCCCATTCAGCATCGCCGTGGCAAACGATTGGCGATTTAAGCTGCCGGTGGAATAGTTCCACCATGCCGTTCGCTGCTGGATGGTACGCGGTTGTTCTCAGGTGGCGCGTACCGAGTAGGCGCGACAATTCTTTGAATAACGTCGATTCAAATTGTCGACCTTGATCCGTCGTTATTCGCAACGGTACGCCGAATCGAGTGATCCAACCTCAGAGCAACGCGTAGGCTACGGTTTCGGCTGAAATATCGTCGATAGGATACGCTTCGGGCCAACGTGTGTAGTGGTCGACACGTGTTAAGCAGTAGCGGTATCCTCTCGAGTACGGAAGCGGTCGAACGATATCCACGTGGATGTGTTCGAACCGAGACGATGGGGGGACGAAATTTCCAGTCGTTGCAGACACGTGCCTGCTGACTTTCGTACGCTGGCATGGTATGCGTGCTCGTGCCCAGGTTTTACAATCCTTTTGAATACCTGGCCACACGAAACGTTCAGCTACCTTGCGAGCGGTCGTTTTCGCGCCGGGGTGAGCGAGATTGTGAATTGACGCGAATATTTACCTGTTTACGATAGGGTTGCGTTGCGTACGGTCGTACTTTCGCGGTCGAAACGGCGCAAAATAATTCGATGTCGAAATCGGGAATCGCCATTCTCTTGAGGGACAGGGAAGTATTCGATTGTAAAAGCATGCGTAGTTCTTCGTCACTTCCCTGCGACTCAGCGAGTTTGGCGTAGTCCACCGCCCGCGAAATGTCCGCTACTCGGGACAATGCATCGGCGACGATGTTATTTTTGCCGGATACGTGCCGGATATCGGTTGTAAATTGTCCAATGAGGTCCAAGTAGCGAAATTGACGCGGGGAGTGCTTCTCCGGTTTCTGCGCAAATGCGAAAATCAACGGCTTATGATCGGTAAAGATGGCAAAATACGCGACCTTCTACCATGTGTCGAAAATATCTTACTGCCTTGTAAATGGCTAGAATCGCCCGATCATAAGGGCTGTAATTTTTCTCGGTTTGCGACAGTTTACGCGTGAAAAATGCCAGCGATTGCCACCCGTCAGGCGACCGCTGCTGTAACGCAGCACCTAACGTAAAATCGGAAGCGTCGGTAAACATCGCCAAGGGCAGGGTGGTGTCGGGGTGGGTGAGGAGAGCGACACGTGCGAGGCTTTCCTTGCTCTGGTTGAAAGCGTCCATCCTTGCAGGTGTCCAGCTGACCGGGACACGACCCTTGACGTTTCCCTGTAGCGCCTCGTTCAACGGCGCCTGCATCTCGGCTGCTCCAGGGACGAAACGTCGGTAGAAGTTTATGACGCCCAAGAAACGACGCAGGTCCTTGACCGTTTCTGGGCGTGGGAAAGTTCGAATTGCTTCGACTTTCTCTCGAAGCGGGCGCGTACCTTTAGAAGATACGGAATATCCCAGGAACGACACTTCCGGCGCACCGAAAACACACTTCGCACAATTAACGAGCACCCCGTAATCGTTTAAACCATTGAATAATTCCCGTAAATGCCGTTCGTGTTCCTCATTCGAAGAGGATGCTACGAGTATATCATCCATATACGCGTAACACCAATCGAGGCCACGCAACACTTCGTCGATGAATCGTTGAAATGTCTGTGCTGCGTTGCGTATACCGAACGACATGTACGGAAATTCGAATAGTCCGAAGGGTGTCGTAATTGCCGTCTTCGGGATATCGTCCGGATTCACTGGTATTTGATTGTGCGCGCGCACGAGGTCTATCGTCGAAAATATTGTTGTTCCCGACAATTGTTGCGCAAAATCCTCGATGTGAGGCACGGGATATTTATCCGGAATTGTTCTCGCGTTCAACGCACGGTAGTCACCACATGGTCGCCATTCTCTGTTTTTCTTCGAGGCAAGGTGCAGGGGCGATGACCAACAGCTTTCCGAAGGGCGCGCTGTTCCGTCCTTCACCATGACCTCGAACTCCGTTTTGGCGATCCTTAGTTTATCCGGAGCAAAGCGGCGTGGCTTGTTGGAGGCAGGTGGACCAGGTGTTGTACGAATGTGGTGACGAGTCGTATGTTTCGTCACCCGATGTCCACCTGATGGTCGTGTGATTTCTGGGAAATCCGCAAGTATCGCGTGATACCTTGATTCCCCAGAAATCGCTTTCACGCCTCCCCCTTCGCTGGCAATGACTCGTCCCATCGTCGTAAGGGTTGTGATGCCATCTACCAGTTTCCTCGATCGCAGGTCGACGAGGAGGCCGAAAAAACTAAGGAAGTCGGTCCCAATGATCGGCGTGGTTACGTCCGCGATGACGAATCGCCACGTGAAATCTCTTCGGAGGCAGAGATTTAAACGGAGGGTGGTGCTACCGTACGTCGAGATCGTCGAGCCGTTTGCCGCGTAAAGCTCGTAGAGAGTCTTATTACGCGCACCATTCACTCGCGAACACGGGAAGACGAACAGATCGGAACCAGTGTCGATCATGAAAATGGTTTTCGTTTCGCGATCTGTAACGAATACGCGGTTCGTGGTGGGCTCGTGATCGTTTACCGCCGTTAACGACCGGCCGGCCCGTTTCCCGTCGCGAAGTTACACGGGGGGCGGCACTTCCTCGCGGATGCCCCATGCTTGTGGTGGTACCAACATGTACCGTCGTCCGGATAATTGTTCGTTCGGCGTTCCCGTGAACGCGAATTGTGTCTTCTTCGCGAAGACGAACGTCCGCGTGGACTCCTCGCGTCCCTTCCGAAGCGTAACGCGGCAATTTCTCGCCGGAGTGCCGCGATTTCGTCTCTCCACCCGCCACTGGTGGCAGGAGACGCAGCAGCCAATTGCGGTTTGTAGTTGACCTCCATGACGGCGTCTGTGAGCGTAGCCAGCTCCCAAAGGCTATCCTTTTGTCGCGTGGTTCGGATTGCCTACACATTGGTAGGCAAACGCCCTAACCACAATGTCTGTAGGAAGTCGTCCGACACTGCGTCACCCTCGAGGTTCTGTAGCCGGCGAAGAAAAACTGTCGGTCTCCGGTCGCCTAATTCTTCGCCTTCCAGGAGCGTCCGTATTTTATGCTCCTTCGAATCGGACAGTCGGCGAATCAGCTCCGATTTTATTGTGTCGTACATGTTCATGGCCGGTGGATTATTGATAATATCGATCACTACGTCGGCGTACTTATTATCAAGGTTCGCACTGACGTAGTGGTACTTGGTGGCGTCCTGCGTAATCCCCGAAAGGACGAATTGTGACTCGAATTTCCGGAACCACGTAGTTGGGTTCTTCTCCCAGAACGGAGGAATTCGCACGGCAACTCGTGCCACCGCGGGTGAAAGGCCGATGTCCTGCCCTTCGGACTCGCCACCAGGCGTACATGCTGTGTTGTACTCCATTATAGCGGCACCAGTTTATCACTAACGACTATGTCGCGAAATTTAAAAAAAAAAAACGAAAACTGTGATTCGCGCGGTTCAACTAATACGCGACACTTGTAGATCACGTTGGGGTCACCAATTTGTGGGAAACTGGCAGGAAACTAAATAAGCTTTGTTTCGCTTGAAAATACGGTTCTTTATTCGGGTTGCGCGTGCAACGTGTTCGCGGGAGAATTCGGTTCGGACAGTTTCTTAAGAATATTTTCGTCGCCCTTATATGCGATTCATCGCTTCTTCGTCCCGACCAATTCCGTAACAGATTTCCTTTGCTGTTTTCCCGGGATCGGTCGGGCTGTAAAGGCCCCGTCGTCGCGATGACTGGTTGTCGCTAGGCTCAAGGGCCTCTTGGTCGAAATGTAAATATGTGGCGACGCGCTGTCGTGTTTTCGTTGCACGTCGCCGCCACAGCTGATAAGGAAGTGTGTAGCTTACGAATAATTGAATCAATTCAATCCTTTGCACTTGTTACGTCGCGCGATTCAAGGAGAATGTTCTTTGGCGACACCACTCGCGATGTAGAACGCGAGATGGTTTAATTTATGAGGAAGTTTCTGGGAGATATTTACAGTCTATATTTTACAATTACTTATGTACAAATGAGCCTTGCGCGACTCATGAAATGTAGAAGTATGTATATAAAATATGCCGTTGACACGTGTGGGTCAACCGGCAGCGTAACGTTGTGAGCGAGAGTTGTGAAATTACAGCGAGAAAGAGCCATTGGAGACGGCCCTTTTATTCCCGAAAGTTGAGAAGAAGGGGTGGCTTGCCCTTGGAGAGGGGTTCGAAAAATTGTGCGATTCTTGGAAAAGTACGCTGCATGTACGTTGCTTAGACTTCCAAGAATCGCACCTCGCTTGCAAGAGGCACGGTTTATGATTGTACCTGGGTAGCGGGCCTGAAGAGGCTCGCGGTGATTTTACGCCGCGACAGCACTCACTCGCAATTGCTTTGTGTGCAGAAACATTGAAAATCACAAAATGAACATACTGTATTAAAATAATGCAAAAATAGCAAATACTGATTGCGTTTCAGCCCGAAATGCGTCCCAAAAATCGGGTTTTGATTTTTCCGACAGTGTTGCACCATATCAAAAAAATATGAAAAAAATTGAGCACAATAATGATAACATCAGGTACTTACTGTAATTATTTAAAAATTGTACCCTGAAGATTTCAGTGCAAAATCTACATTTTTCCGATTTTTTTTCCGTTTTTCATTTTTTGCGCGTAGCACTTGCAACGGAAGAATCTGAAAATCATTCCCAACGTGTGCAATCATGTTTAGAATGTGTCAGAATTTTTTCGTCATGTTTACACGTCATTAAGTGGGGAAAATGAGGCAAAAACTGGTTTTTCGAATTTACCTCATAACTACCCTCCCGGTCAAGCTATCGGATGAAAAATTTGTATACAATGGTTTCTTATGGTTATCTATCGGATGACGCATCGTGAAATAAAATAGCTCCAAGGGTACTTGTGACCCCCTTATCCTGCTAGACCCTTTTAAACCTGTATCTTCACTGGAAGTGTAGTTATGGGTTAAATTCAAAAAATATGTTTTTGGCCTTTTTCACCTAAATGCCAAAAATGCGCAAATTGCATTCATCAAACCACACCGATCACCTGTTCCTACATTATGTAGGATGGTATTAAAATCATGGCTAATATGTAAATTAGGTTTGATTTCTACTTTTATTTGTGCTATGTTGCTTGGAAAAAGATTTGTGGAATAGTGTGTAGCGTGAGGGCTTTCAAGAGATTCGGAGGTGCGGAAAATTAGAAGAAGTTGGCAGTAGAGAACAGTGACCTTGATACGAATGGGGTCTGTGAGGAGTGGGATGGGTCCTTAGAGCAATCTGCATGTATGTTTGTTTGTATCTTACATGAGATACGTGTATGTAAGCGTCAACGTGTTATAAGAAAGTAGGATACCCTGTAGAGCAAATGGTGTCGGTCCGCATTGGGAACTGTAAGAAGTAACTGCGATGGATCCTTTTCTAGCGTTATTAGTAACCGACGGACAGCGTAACGCCTTACAATATACCTTCGAACAGAACGAATGCTTCGTAGGTTTTTCGGCGGTTTTAAATAGTCGGTGCTCCTTTGTTTCGACACAGGCGTATGTGCCTATCTAAGGGTCAAACATTGTACCGTATTTCGGGGATGCACCGACGACTAATGGTAAATAAAAGGCACAGGACTAAAGTTGCTTTGTCGTCGAACCGCACAAGACGATTTAAGTTTTTATTATTTTATTATAAATTATTGCGACTTTTCAGAATAAAACATAATGGTACTTGGTAATACGTGTTTCACGTTAGTAACGGGCAAAATTACAGTAAGAAAATGCATGAGGGCCTCTCGAAGGTCTCCTTTTTATATTCAGTTTTCCAAAAGTGGGAGTAGGGATAGTTTTAGGAAACGGCAAAGTAGAGAGAGAAATTCGTTACGACCGCGTGGGAATTTGGGATGGGACGTTGTTTTGAAAGCCAGCTTGGAAAAGTGTTTGGAAACAATGTTAACGTCTTGAGATGGAAGCGGTGGATCGTTCTGTAATGACTCGCCATGTGGCATTCGTTGAGTGAGAAAAAGAGGTCTATCTGTTTTGTAATACGGAAAGAATGTGGAAAAGTATGCGATGCAGGGAGATAATAGTTAGGGACGACGTGAAAGGATTAGTCGATAAGAAGATACCTCGTAGCATTCGAGTATGACCGGAAAAGGGCCTGTTTGCATAGGAACGTATCCTTAATAATAAATGTTTTTTAGGAGAATAGCTTCGACAGCCTAGCGGTCGGCGGTCAAGGCCGAGGCTTATCTTACAGAACGTCGCCACTGTGTTTAACGTTTGGCTCAGTTTCGAGTGGAGTTCTTGGAAGGCGACGAGTATTAAGCAATATTCTAGACCAGGCTCAATGGTTACAGGTAGCCCTCGGTTTACGCCGGCTCCATTTACGCCGATTCACAATAACGCTACATGCCTACGTCTTGAAAATCCCCGATTTTAATGGGCATGTACTGGGATTCCCCGACCCAACTGGGGAACTAGACAGGTTGATGATCCAGTTATGAAGTATTTACCGAGCTGCTACGACGTATGTACATTTATTAACACCAGAACTACCAAACCAGTCGAAATGACTGGTGTACAATTTTTTCCAAAAATTCTCCAAGATTATAGGAGAGACATAGAATAGATATTCTACGTCCATCTCATAAAATATAAATTATCGAATCGATCATCTTTTCCACCTCTGAATTCCCCATTTTTCAAAGTACTTATTTAATATATTTAAATATAACAGATTTACCGCCGGTAGTTCTAGTGTTAAACGCAATAAACGCTCCCATTATAATTGGGTTCAATTTACGCCGGTTTTTTTAGGAACGGAACCCCGGTGTAAACCGAGGGCTACCTGTACTTGATCGCCAGAGCTGTCCTTCAAAGAGCTCCGCCTGCTTCACTCAACATACAGCTGAGATGTCACTGATTCACAGACTCTCTCTCGGTGTCATGGCCGGACCTATTTTCACGAGCGTGGTGGCGTATTGGGGCGACATTCGTATCTAACCGCTCGCGCTGGAAAGACATGTCACGCGCGTCGATCGCGAAAAACAAAACGACGCGCGTGGCACGTTGACCAAGGTTATTTGTCGAAAGACAGTTTCAGATCGCACCACGTCGCGTGCAGGGTAAAACAAAAGTATTATTAGTGAAAAAGTATGCTCTGATATGATTTAAATCAGTGGTCGGCAAAGTGCGGCTCCAGAGCCGCATGTGGCTCTTTGGCTCCTTAAGTGCGGCTCTGGCACAAATATCCACGAAAGGCGCAATAATATTTTCATTTAAAAAAAAACTTGGTAAGAAAAAAATTACATCTTATTCTGATAAATTAAAATTCTTCTATGAATCGAGAACATGTATAATTTTTTGTTTAAGTTAAAAGATAGATAGGTCATTAAAATTTACATTGTTGTAAAAATACGTAACGAACATCGAGTTTAATTTTATTAGTTTTCGTAAACGTAAACACAAACCATGTACAAGCTACCGGCTGAAATTGCTCGTATGTTTTCGATTTTATTACACCTACTATGTATGTTTGTGGTTCCGGTACAAAATTTGTAATCAATTTTTCGATAACTTCTATTTGTCCAAATGTTGGAAATTTTCTTTCATTTTTGTTCATATTAAAAGTTTTGTTATTCTGATGATGGAAAAAAGTATTTTTTTCTTTTTAGTGCAGTTACATATATTGTTAGCATTTCTCAGCAGGTTTCAGGAATTTAAAAACAGCAGAGCAACTTTAGCATTTGTCAAAAATCCTCTTAATGCTACGATAACCGAGTTGAAATTTTCTCCATTTGAAATTGACATTGGTAGCTTTGAAATACAATTGCTGGATTTAAAAAACAATGAGATATGACGCTCTAAATTCGAATGTCTTTGTGTTGAATTGGAAATATTGGAGAATAAAAAATGTGATCTTAGATCACAACACAAGTGGTCTGCTTGGAATGACCTGGAGAAGGAAGACATGATCATTTTCAACGCTTGGAATAGTATTCCTGACTCTTACGATCAGCTGAAAAAGCTCGCGTTTGCTGTTCATTCCCTTTTCGGTTCTACATATATATGCGGACAATCTTTTTCAAGCATGAACATTATCAAGAGTAAACTGAGAAGTCGTTTTATTGATGAGAACTTGGAATCATGCCTAAAATTAAAAACGACAACATACAAACCTGACTTACTCAAACTTTCCAAGGAGATGCAAGCACATTGTTCGCATTAATAAATATTTATTAAGTATGAAATTTAGTTTTATTTAGTGTACTACTTATTTAGTGTAATAAAAGTTTACTAAACAAGCAGATTTGGCTCCCAATTTTTTTAAAATTGTTGTAATGTTCATATTTGGCTCTTTGGCTAATAAGTTTGTCGACCACTGATTTAAATCAAATACAATTAATAGATTTTAATGTTTTTGGTCTTCTGGCGATGATTTGGTGGAATTCAACCACTACGTGACGCCTTATGGCGAAATATAATGCTCCGTTCTAGCACGCGCATTTGTAAATTAATTTCTAGCGCAAACAGGTAAGAAACTCCGCGACAGCAGAACGCAAGCCCTTCTCGCGTTAAAGAATACATTGTTGCGGCCGTCTTAGCGATACATTTTACAATCCTGACTAGACTCTCGCCAGCAAAGTTTTAATAGGTTTCCACATCACCCATGGGGTACTATTGCCAATGCGTTCTTTTTTCAGTGGCTTCCCCTGTAGGCCTATTCCACTGTACCGATGTCTTTTTTTGCTCAATTGTTAGTGAAAGATCGCATAAAAGTTAATTATGAAAATCTTTTTAAATTTTGGGATTAACAGTTCTAGCTGGAATTAAACAAGAGAAATTCGGCCGAAAATGTAAAATACTTATAACAGTGTAACTACGCTTATAGTAGCTTTAGCGGTTTCATACTGTGCAGTAAGGTTTTTTTTAGGGAACTATCAAATGGTACACACCATGGTCAATTTAATTTGAGGGCACGCTTTCCATGGTTATGCAGCGAGACTCAGATCCGTATAGATTTGGGAAAAGAAGATTTTCGGGCACGTTTAGTCGTTGTTGGTAAATCCGCAACGTTAACAGCATTGCTAGATGTTCCTAAACGAACTATGGATGACAGAGAGGAATCGTGCAGTTGTGTACGAAGGTCTGTTTTAATACTACGCATTTTTTAGAAAGAGCATTCACACAAATATGTGGATCAGGACATTGAAAAAATTCGAAGTGCAAAATCCCTTAGATTGGGGAACGTCGATTCATCTAATATTTTAAAAAATTCGGCACCTTTTGCTCCCTTTGTATTTAAAGAAATATCGTGCTGAAGAACGCGCAATTCATCTTGATACTTGAGGGCCTGTTCTTCGATTCTTACGGTGAGGGGATTCTCATACAGAACTAGATCCCTTCGCAGCGAATCGAAATTAGTGAAACGCTCATCGAACTGATCTATCACCGAATGAAGAATGTGAAAGTGATTAGCAAAATTGCACTTATTGCCGAATTCTTCGAAAATTATTTTGCACGATGGAAATAAGAAAAAACTGTTTTCATTTAAATGATTTTTATAAAATACCAGCTTTCTACGGAAATGATCGACGTGACTGCATAATTGTGAAATAGTTTGGCTGGTTTTTTGTAATTTTAAATTAAGCGTTCTCAAATGATTGCTGAGGTCTACAATAAATGCTAATTCGCAAAGGAAACTCACATCTGTTAAATAGGAAATGTGTTGTTTCGAATTAGATGTGGGAGGTTCTTGCAAGAAAAGGATGACCTCTTTTTTTATAGCAAAGAATTTGGATAAAGATTCCGCTGCACTGCGCCAGCGTACTTCGCAATATAAAGGGACATCAGTATAAGCAGCGTTATGCGTTTTAAAAAAGTCTATGAATTTCCTATGAGATGCAAATTTATTCCCGCCTTTAATGGAATTGATTATCTCTGTAATCTTCCTAATGGCAAAAGATAATTTTACATCTCTCCCGCATAACGCTTCCTGATGAATGATACAATGTATCATTGGAAATTTAAAGTCCCGACTTTTAAATTGCCCGTGCAGTCCTGTTTTGGTACCTCTCATGGCCTTTGCACCATCAGTTACCACTGCAGAGCATTTTAATAAACTGGTTTGGAATTTTCGATGCGTGTTCTCTATTGCATTGAAGATATTCACACCTGTCCCTGTGCCAAGCAAAGGAACTAAATCTGAAAGTTCCTCGACATACGAAAAATCATTTTGCACAATCCGAAAAAAAATACTCAATTGACTCGTATGTCGTATATCGGTGCTTTCGTCCAAACTCAATGAGAAATAACGACAGGTGTTTAAGAGTGCAGTTAACTCCGCTTCAAAAGTTGTATCTATATCCGAAATTCGGGAGCTTACTACTGATTTACTTAATGAGATTCGCAGCTTCTTCTAATGTAAGGGTATTGCCAAAACATTTTACCGCATTCATGATGCATTCCTTTACGAAATCGCCCTCACTGAACGGCTTACCCCGCTTTGCTAATAAAAGCGATATAGCATAAGAAGCTAAGCGAGCTTTTTCGGATGAAGAATACTCGGTAACATCTGCACGACTCTCCTGCTATACTAATTTAAGCCCTTCTATTAAATCTATCTTTTCCCTATTTTCATACGATCCGTATTCTTTTGCATTACATGTGAAAAAGTGTCGCTGAATATTAGACTTATTAATGGCGGCCGGTTGAAATCCGCAAATCAGACATATAGTGCAATAACTGATTTGAGTAAAGAAATAATTTTCCCGTACCTTATCAAAATGTTGGTGATATACCTGACCCGACATGTCGTTTTCCAATCACGTACTTGAAATGTGATTCCTTTCACGTCTTCTCGAACTCTACTGTCTGTTCTTTTTTTTGCGATCTGCGATATCCAAATGCTCCTTTCGTACCCCACTCCATCCCGTTTGTTCCATCGTACGGAAACAAAAGCGCAGTTGAGACGAAGCGAAAGATTGCCGGTCTTTGAGGCCCGAGTCTAGCCATCAGATTTGTTATTATTTACTAACATTCGGCGACCATCACGCGCCAAAGCGGCCAGAACTCCGGTCCTTCAAGAATTAAGCAGTCTTCGTTTTGAATAAACGTTTTCGTTAATCCGTCATGCTCTGTCAGCGGATAGTAACCAGGGACTTCGGCCCGAACGGTCTCATCGACTGCCGCTGACTCGCGATGACAAATCGATTATAAATCGCGTCTTCGAAGAGAAATTCTGCCGATCGGCCGGACTAGGATTTTTTGGGCACATCCAGTAACACTTTCCTCCACCACGTATTCGCAAGGGGTGAGATTCCGCCTCCGTGGGGCCCTTCTCGTCGGGAGTCCCATGGGGGTGGTCACTCTTCTCGGAGGAAAGTGCGACCAATTAATATATCGCACCGCCCAACAAATCCGAAAAACCCGTATGCTGAAATGTCGCGAAAATTCAGCATGCGGGGATGTCCGGGCCACAGCGTCACTGAAGGTGCTCGCAAGAAAATTCATACAAAATTATGAAAAAAAATCAAAGATGTTAGGCCTAATGGTGTACTTACTTTTGAATTTTAGAGAAAAGTTTTAAAGAAAAGTTTAAAAACATTAATTTGTTATTGAAAATGTCAAAATACTACTTTTATATATTTACAGTATTTGCACCATACCATAATATATTAAAGTGTAATTTTTTCAGATTTTTAGGAGTGGAGGAACATAATCAAAAAAATTAATATCTGATATTTTCTTACTTTCCGTGATTATGGTCTTTTTGGCATTTCTCTTGGTATTTCGGTACAGAAGAAATTCCCGATCCTCCAAAAATTATTAATAATTAGGAATTCGTATAGCAATAAATTACAGTAAACAAAGTAACTTGAAATGCTTATTCAAAGTTTCGGTCTGAAGTGTACCGTTGCTTTGCGTACGGAAACTAACAATAATAAAATATCAGATTCTAATTTTTTTGATTATGTTCCTCCTCTCCCAAAAATCTGAAAAAGTTATTATTATAAGTATGGTATAAGTATGGTGCAAATACTTTAAAAATATAAAAGTGGTATTTTCACATTTTGAATAACAAATTAATGTTTTTAAACATTTCTAATTTTTTAAAAAGTGATTTCAGAATAGAAAAATCTGAAAAAATTCAAAAGTATGTTCACCATTGACATCTGTGATTTTTTTCATAATTTTTTGTTTAGCCAAACCAGAGAAGTCGGGCATAAACTGTAAAATATGTTTTACCCTGTAACTACCCGTATAGTAGGGGTAGCAGTTTCAAACTTTGCAAGAAGAGTTTTCTTTTAGAGATCTATCGAACGGTATGACCCAAGATCAATTAACTTTGGGGGCACTTTTTCCATCATTATTTGCCTTGACTATTTCTAAATATTTTCGTAATTTACCTTTAACGCGATTTTTCACTAACAATTAAGCAAAAAAATACATCGGTACAGTGGAATAGGCCTACAGGGGAAGCCACTGAAAAAAAACGCATTGGCTATAGTACCCCATGGGTGATGTGGCAACCTGTTAAAACTTTGCTAGCGAGAGTCTAGGCAGGATTGTAAAATGTATCGCTAAGACGGCCGCGGCCGCAACAATGTATTCTTTAACGTGAGAAGGGCTTGCGTTCTGCTGTCGCGGAGTTTCTTACCTGTTTGCGCTAGAAATTAATTTACAAATGCGCGTGCTAGAACGGAGCATTATATTTCGCCGTAAAGCGTCACGTAGTGCTTGAATTCCACCAAATCACCGCCAGAAGTCCAAAAACATTAAAATCTATTAATTGTATTTGATTTAAATCATATCAGAGCATACTTTTTCACTAATAATACTTTTGGTTTACCCTGCACGCGACGTGGTGCGATCTGAAACTGTCTTTCGACAAATAACCTTGGTCGACGTGCCACGCGCGTCGTTTTGTTTTCCGCGATCGACGCGCGTGGCGTGTCTTTCCAGCGCGAGCGGTTAGATACGAATTTCGCCCCAATACGCCACCATGCGCGTGGCAATAGGTCCGAACCTGGCAAGTGAAAGGCGAAGCAATCAGCGAGGTTTCGAGCGCACGGGAAGGGGACGCAGGCGGAGCTCTTCGAAGGACAGCTCTGGCGATCAAGTAACCATTGAGCCTGGTCTAGACATCCTCTCGCATTCCAAGGAGCGGATTATTTAAAGTACCAATCATCCCCGTCACCGCGGAAGGTATCACCACCTCCAACCGGTTTCAGCCACTGGAGGAGAACTTGGCCGACTCCGTTACCGGGAACGAAGCGACCGCTCGCATCCCCCCTGCAAGCGTACCGAGGGAGACGAGACCACGGGGTTCGGGTAAGCCCCCACCTATTATTGTACATGCGTCGTCGCCTCAGATGATAATCAATCTTAGTAAGAGTGTCTTATCCAAAGTCTCGTTCACGCTTAAACGTAGTGGACCGAGAAGCCACCTTATTTATCCCAATGATATGGAGACATTCAACAAATTAAAATCGTTGCTGTCTAACGCGCAAATCCGTTTCTATACGTACACTCCTAAAGTAGAAAGGCCTCTAACGATGATCGTCAAAGGGATAGATGCCAATACTAACAAAGATGAATTACTAGCTGAGATCAACCCATTGGTGCCGGCAAGAATCAAGGCGACCAAAATTTTCAATTTTGAAACGGTGCGGTCGAAACAATCGGGTATCGCGCTACCCATGTTCTTGATACAATTCACTCCTACTTCGGAGCTTTCTCTCCTCTCTTCTATTCACGCCTTAACCACTTGCGCTACAAAGACGTGCTACGCACGTCGTGATGCCTTTGTTCCAAAACCGAAAGCGACGTGTATACCACGTCGATACGCATTTGGCGCAGAAACAAAAGTGACGTGTGTGGCACGTCGGCTACAGTTCAGCCGTTCATTATTCGAGCAACAATTCTATAGTGTACGACATCGCGCTCCGTCTTGGGAATATACCAGAATCGACACGGTATGTTGTACGAATTTTTTTACACGAAAACTCTTTTAGTTTTCGAGACATCTTACTATAACGCTGAAAAATTGAATGAAAGATTTTTTTTTATTTTAGTCTTATCAAGCCCTATTATAAAATGAATAATAATAAGAATGTCAGTAATATTGCTTCGAAAAGTACAATGAGAAAGCGATTACTTATTAGATCTGATAACGATACAGATAGCGACTGCGAGGAAATTATTTGTACTGTTCAGAAGCGTTGTAGAATAATATCATCTGATAGTGAAGAAGAAAGTGAATGTGTAGATAATGAAATTAATATTACATCAAATGAATGGTCATGGGAAAACAAGGAAAATGAATGCAAAATTTGGCAGTACTCACGGGTTCCTGGAATAAACATAAAAATTGGAGGACGAATCACAGCTTTGCAAATGCTAAACAAATTTTTATCAAAAGACTTTTGGAATATCATTGTTACAGAAAGTAATCGCTACGCGAGTCAAACGATAGGAGATGTAACCCGAAAATTAAAACAATCTGAAGAATATTGGCAGGATACGAATATACATGAAATTCAAACTTATTTTGCGTTATGCATCTTGATGGCACAAGTAAAAAAGTCAAATGTCCAATCGTATTGGTCAAGAAGAAGTATTATCGAGACTCCCATTTTTCAGAAAACAATGCCATTTCGGAGATTTGCGCAACTATCCCATTTTTTACACTTTTCAAATAATGAAGTTGCAGATAAAGATGATCGATTGTCCAAATTACGAGTTATAATTGATTATCTCAATGAACAATTTATAAGTATTTATACTCCTGATGAATATGTGTCATTAGACGAATCTCTTATGAAATATACTGGTCGAATGTCATATAAACAGTTCAATCCCTCAAAGAGGGCACGATTTGGCGTAAAGTTTTATAAGCTGTGTGAGTCTAAGTCAGGATATTGTATGAAATTTAAAATTTACACAGGTCAAGATAAAGTGAAAAATTCAATCACCAGTGCGTCCGAAAATGTTACCATGTTTATGTGCACACCAATAGCTAATTTGGGACACACTCTATTTATGGATAGCTGGTATTCTTCGCCAAACTTGTTTCAAAAATTGCAATCCATGCAAATCAATGCCATAGGGACAGTAAGATGCAATAGACAGAATATGCCGAAAGATCTCGCAACGATAAAACTTAAACCATCCGAAGCTATTTCAAGATCATGCAAAGGTATTTTAGCTGTAAAATGGAAGGACAAGAAAGATATATATTTATTGTCCTCGAAACATACAAAAATGGAAATGATGAACATGGAGAAGAAGAGATGGAAAAGTAATATCACTGTTACAAAGCCGAATATCGTGTTAGAATATAATAATGGCATGGGTGGGGTAGATCACCAAGATAGCCACTTATCTTCTTTCTCACTTATGAGAAAGTACATAAAAAGTTATAAAAAAATATTTTTTTATCTTATGGATATTGCACTTTTTAATACTTATGTTTTATTTGTAAAGTCATCAAATATACCAAAAACCAAAAAATATACGTTTTCAAAATTTCGACTAGATGTAGCAGAACAGATATTAGAAAGTGTACGTATGCCTGAATACACACAGCGTGGAAGGGTGTCTGCTGGTGATACACCACTTCGTTTACAATCGAAACAATGGGGCCATTTTCCACGAAATATTCCATCCACAGAAGCTAAAAAAAATCCTCAAAGACGGTGTAAAGTGTGCACCAAACATAAAAAACGCAGCGAGACTACTTGGGAGTGCAAGGAATGCCTTGTGGCATTACATATTCCCACATGTTTTGAAATTTACCATACCCAAGTAGACTATTAATTAATTAAATGTTATTCTTCCCGTAAAATTCTATATTTTGTGAATTTACTAAAAATTTCTCTTTTGTTTACTACTACAATTACTATTTTGTATTTTGTGAATTATGAAATGTGAATTTATTCATATTCGTGTAAAATTCTTTATGTAAGACCCTACCAACACGCTAAGGCATTGCAAAGCCTAGCGCTCGCAGACGCGGTGCGGCGTCAATGTAACACTTTACCGCAAGTTATATCGTGGAGCGCGGCACGGCTACCGAAAGTTAACTCGTGGAGCGCGGCACGGCTACCGAAAGTTAAATCGTAGCGCAAGTGGTTAAACTACCAGCGTATACGCTGGGAAAAATTCCATAGGCAAGAAACACTACAATGTCACAATTGTCAAAGATTGGTTCATGCAGCTGTTAACTGCAATCTAGATTTTCGTTGCGTTAAGTGCAACCTCTCCCACGAAAGGGGCAAATGCACTGTCAATGAGGCGACGGAGCATACCGCGATCTATTGCGTCAATTGCAAGCAGTTCGGCCATCCGGCATCTTATCGTGGATGCCCCTTTATCAAAAACCACAAAGTAGCAAATCGTGCCACCATGAGGCCAAACGCACTCGTTGATGGGTCGGTGGGGGGAGTAGCTCCTCGTGCCCTGCTCCCGCTCCGGTCTGGCGTTAGGCCGGGCCTATCGTACAGCCGGGTGGTTGGGGCTCGCGGGGCCGTGCCCACAGCCGCACCGAGCGCGACCGCAAATATTCTTGAGCAGGCGCAACCCGTTCGGGTCAACTCGTCCTTTGTTCCGGAGGGTACGAGCGACGAGGCTATGTCGACCGATGCGGAAATCGATAAAATTTTCATGGCGATAGACGCGATTGCCACCAATGTCAGCGATCTGCTGCGTAGAAACGAGGAAAACTCGCGCAGAATCGATATTCTTTTCGACGTCCTCGTCGAGGGGAACCTCACTGCGCGCTCCTCGGGGCGCAAGGGTACAACCGGCGGTAAGCGAGGCCTTAATGCACGATAATGGCTTCTTTGGTCGATCACGGTGCTGCCGGTATCGATAATCTGCTTATTATCCATGCAAACGTTAATTCCATTGTCTCGCTGCACAAACGGGCCGAGCTGAACGATTTTATCTTGCGTTATCGTCCGGATTTCTTATGCCTTTCTGAGACGAAACTGTACGAGAGAATTAACCTCTCTGTCCCATCGGGTTACAAGTCGATCCGTCGCGATAGAACTAGTAAAAGAGCCGGCGGTGGCGTTGCGATAATTTATAAAAAGACTTTTAAGGCTCGAAGGATCGACCTTGACTTTCCGGACGACAGGTCGATGTGGGTGGCGAACTCGCCCTGGTGGTGGCAGCGTCTTATAGCTTTCACAGGGATCGACTCTTATTTAAACGCGATCTCGACGAGCTGGCCGCACAGCTCAGCCTCCGTAATATCGGTAAATATTACGTCTTGACCGGAGATTTTAATGCCAAGCATTCGGCCTGGGCCAATCCGGTTAACTCTCCGAAAGGTTGGATTCTGCGCGAATGGTTGCAACTGGAGGGGGCAAGCTGCCGTGCCACTCTACTATATTCCGAGAACCCCACACTCCCGAGATGGGGCTCTAATTTAGACCTGATGATAATCGATGCCAGGCTGGCCGATTCGAGCAACGGCGCGTCGGGTAGGCTGGAGGTGCTTCCATTCGATAGCGACCATCTTGCAGTGGCGCTGCGACTATGCACCGCCGGCTGGAGCGTCGCGGCATCCCATGAACGGACAAAGAAGAGACTGGACTATCAACGGACAGACTGGAAAAAATACAGATTGAAACTTGCTAATTTCGCGAACGACAATAGCGCTGAGCGCTTGAACGCCGGGGTCGAGATGATTGATAAAGCGGTCGATAATCTCGAGACGGAGATCGTCGAAGCCTTGCGCGAGTGCACTCCGATCGCGAATGCAATAAGCTCACCGCACGAATATGACGATTCCCGGATCAAGCGGCTCAAGCGAATCAAATCTAACCTCATCTCTCGACTTTTTACCATCGCGAGACGGACGCACTGAAACGCAGACGACCATTCTAAATTCATTCGTAAAACAATCAATCGCGTTAATTACAGGCTCAAAATTCTCTTCAAATCAGTTAACAGTAAATTTTGGAAAGACAGACTATCGAAAATTAATCTCAAAGACTCGCACAAACTACATCAACTACTGAGACGAGCGACTAATCCCAGGAATGATGAGGCGCTTCCGCCGCTGTGCGTGCCGGGGGGCGACGACGAATTATGGGCGAGATCCGGTCTAACGCGTGACGGCTATCAGGGCGAAGAGGGCTGCCGTGTGGTGGCGGGGCCCGACGAGAGACTCAAGATTTTAGGAGCGCACTTCTCCCCAGTGCACACGAGGAATTTGATCGGGGGCGGGTGGATGGGGTCGTGTTGCGGGCGGTCGGCGTTCGAAGCCAGCCGTTCGTTGCGCCGGGCCCTCTCGTTCGCTTCCGAGCTTTTTGATTCGCTGGCTCAGCAGGCGCTTCCTCCGGTCGGGCTCGGCCACTACACGTGCGAATCCGAAGTGGGGGGCGCGATAGCATCGCTAAAACCAAAAAGGTCCTCGTCGTTCGACGGTGTTTCGAATCTCGCGATTAAAAAGCTACCGTTCTCTCTTCACAAACATATAGCAATCCTATTTAACGCATGTTTACGCATTTTTTATTTTCCGGTCAAGTGGAAGGGCGCCAAGCTTATACCGCTTTTGAAAAAGGGTAAAAACCCTAGATTACCAAACAGTTATAGGCCCATCAGTCTTCTTCCTTGTTTAGGCAAACTCTCTGAAATTATTTTAAACAACCGATTAAACCGATTCGTGAACGAGAACTCGAACATTCCGGACCTTCAGTTTGGTTTTAAGAGATCGCTCTCAACGGTTCACGCGATCTCTACCCTCAACGCCGATATCGCGAGAGTTATGACACGCAGGGAGGTTACGGGTGCCTGCCTCATCGACCTCGAAAAAGCCTTCGATACCGTATGGACGGAGGGTCTGTTGGTCGAATTGCACGAGCTCGGTATGGGCAGAGAGCTGTTGAGAATGCTCGAAGTTACCATAACGGGCAGATCCTTTCGAGTCTTTGCCAACGGAGAGGCTTGCTCCATGAGCTTTGAAATCGCGAACGGCCTGCAACAGGGCTCTGTCAACTCGCCGATACTTTTTAGCATTTATTTCTCGGATGTTTTAAGGCGTTTTAACGGGGGCTCGAGAAGCGGTGTCAGGGCCATTGCGTTTGCCGACGATCTAATACTATACATACCAAATCGTGATCCGGCACTGGTCAAATCCGCGCTACAGGAGGCCTGGGAGATTTTGGAGGCTGATTGCTCGCGCAAGAGGATCAAGATTAACCTGGATAAATGCGAAACAATCTTATTCAGAGCAACGGTCAGCATGATCTCCAAAAAGACTCGACGCTTGTGCAAGGAGTTCTTTCTTCATGCGCCGAGCGATAGCTCGCGAAAACTTCCGCGAGTTCAGTCCGTCAAATACCTTGGTATCACGCTCAACGATAAATTCAGTTGCAATCAGAATGTCAAGGCACTAATTGCAAAGGCCAAGGGAATGGCAGCGAAACTCGCGCGTTACCTGTACACCCCGTATCTTTCGTTGAATATCAAATCGCTAATCTACAAGTGTTATGTTCGCTCCGTATTGACGTACGCACGTCCAGCATGGTTTTTTGCTGCCCCTTACGTAGTTGAGATCATGAGGCGGTTCGAGAGGAGAATCTTCCGCGCGATCGCGAATTGGGCGAGACCTAGGGTAACGGACACCCGCGTGCTTATCATTAAGAATCGTGACCTCTACAATAAGGTCAATTGCTCACGCATCGATCTATTCATAATCAAGCTGACTCGGAGATTCGTCTTCGACGCTTGTATCAATCGTGCGAACAATCCTCACGTGGCGGCACTGGCGAACGCGTCCTCTGACTACGCTGAGAGAGCGCGTACGTTGGGCTACATGGCGGTCGACATTTTCCCTTATCTCGACTCCAAGGGCTTCATTCAGGATCCTGTTACAAAAATACCGATCCTTTATCATACTCGGAGAAGGAGATCCTCGCTGGCGATCGAGTTCTCGCCGAGTACCGTGCTCTCCGACCCAAGTAAGCTCATTTTTTCCACTGCTCTTCCACCCACGGAGAAACTGCCGAAAACCTACAAATATCTCAAGAGACTTCCTTGGCTTGCTCAGGCGCCTATCACCGGTCCTTCGAATTCCGCTTGGTCCGCTTGACTCGCCTCGCAGCGATTTCTCGCGTTTAGGTTAAGCTTATGGCATATATGTATATATATTGTTACGATTACGGCGCGGCATTGAAAGACTATTACTATTTTAGAAAAGAAATATTTATTATACGTCTATTCGATGACACCGTTCTTGGAGAACTCTCCGACAACTCGTTATAAACAATTTGAGTCGTTACTATGACTCTCAAAATCGATATAACATACAGGGGGAACGATATTTACAATCAATCGTAACACTACTCCCCCCTTTAAAGAAAATATACAGGCCATTGATAAAAACACATATTTGTTAGCTTCTATAATTTCTTCTACGTTTCTCGTTTCTCCGTCTTCTCGACCTTTGGTTAGAAGAGGAACGAACGACTACTGTGGACTCTTTCCAACCAAAAACTGACTTGATATTCACCCAGAGCCTAAGCTCTGCTCCAGGAAAAACCACAGTTCAAAAACCTGGAGAAGTCAGCGGTCTGGTATTCCAAGGTGTTGAACGGCTAACTGATTGCCACACGGAGTACGAGGTATTCAGGATTTACAAAGGCTCAGCGAAATGTCCCTTTTCGGCAATCGACTCTTCTAGAAAAGGGTTCTTCGCCAGGAATTTCTATAATTCAAAATAACAGCCGGCAGAAACAGGATTGCAAATCTCGGCATAAAATAGATTTTTATGTTAACTATTTTTGTTTACTTCCCGTCTATTCGATGACACCGTTCTTGGAGAACTCTCTATTCTAGTGTCTAATAAGGTAAACCTCGCCTGATTAGCAGCATCCTGAGAAGCTGTGCTCTCCAAAACCCGAGAAAGAGTCTCTGCTTGCATTCTGGAGCTGTCGGTCAACTGCGCTGCAAACGCTGTAGCCATCGTGGCTATCGTTATGTATATATATGTATGTATATGTGTATATGTGTATGTATATGTATATGTATATATTTATATAGTTTTAACTCTAATGTATATAGTCTTTAATCTTATTTGTACTTGTACGAGCTGCTTGCGATTGTTTGCTGGTTGATCTTTCTTTCAATGGGGCGATATTACCTTTCGTTTACCCCTCCGGGGTTTACTCGTGGTCACGTCATTGCACCCCCTCCCCCTCCATCATCTCTCTTTTCATCATTCATCGTATTTATTTCATCTTTGGTTTGTTCTCGTTAGTCACACCCGATGTATTAACTGTTTATGTTCGTGCGCTTGGTAACCTCTCGCCTCTCGCACTGTGGCCTCTTCCATACCGGGTATTGACTTTTCAAATCAATTTAAAGCCGATAATCCACGGCTCAATAGTCGATTCTGTTAGCTGTCTTCCTTAGCTATCGGATCGCTTCTCGATCCGCTCTTCCCTGCATCCCCATTCATGTATGGCTGTGTGTGTGATTTGTGTGCTTGTGTGTAGCGAAGTATCCGTTTTTTTACCGTCCCGGTACTAATCTTCCTTTTTTTCGGATCTATAATTACGACATCTAGCCTTTCACGGCAATAGCATTATAGCGATATATAACGTTTCTCGTTCTGTATATTATTATTATTCGTTCTTCGATCTCCGCGAGATGCAGTTCGCCTGCCATGTGGAGTAACCTCGTTCAAATTAAGTTCATTATCACAGTTCTTTATTGCTGTACTCTTTATCTCTGTAATTGTTTTTTGGGATAAATAAAGAAGTTATTAATGCAAAAAAATGTTGCATTTCCCCGTTTATAAGAATCTCCATTTGAAGATTAGAAATCCTATAGGAGCATGTTGAATTGAGTAACGTTTTAGCACTAACGAAGAAATTTGCAGAAAATATTCCAACTCCTTGTAAATGAAATTCTTGCATATTATTTTCTGTAACTTCATTATGAATGTGTGTGTAATAACAAAACTAAATGTTGCAGAGTCGTGGTAGTGACAATCCAACAACAGGACCAGCAATGGACAGTTCAAGCGATCGCTCTACAGCTGGAGGATACGCGTACATTCACTCAGGCTTTCCCCGTAGACCAGGGGATAGAGCACGCCTTCTGAGCACAAGTTTTCCCGCAACGAACGCGGATGTACCAATGTGCATGCATTTTTGGTTTCACATGTTTGGTTCGGGAATCGGCGGTCTGAAACTATTTTTACGACACTTTCGCAGTTTAGATTCGCCGTTGCAAGAAATTTGGGGATTAAGTGGAAACGCTGGTAATACATGGTTTGTCGCACAAATAACAATCGGTTCTGCCGACGACTTTCAACTCGTATTTGAAGCATCGGTGGGAAATACTGGGATGGGAGACATCGCTATCGATGACATTTCTTTCGCACAAGGTGCATGTCCAGGTAAGCATTCAGTATTACCGTGGATCTGTTAGTAGCATACGTGATTTTGTATTTACAACAGCGGTGCGCCGGAAGCATTGATATTGGCCTGGCAATTCGCTAAAGCAACACGTATACTTTTTATTTCTGCACATATTATTTATTTTACGAAAGATGTGTTGGGTTACTAGTTATTTATAGACGAATATTTTTCAAACACGCGTTAATCGACATTTCAGCCCTGTCCATTCTTTCATTCACTTAAAAGCTGTCTCGCTCTCCCTTCTTCCTGAAGAAAAAGACTAGGGTATTCGTCTCGGAGACACACAGTGGTTTGGTTTGAGAATTTTCGCAACATTTTCGTATATGGGTATTTCGCCAGAAAATTAGGAGGTCAGTTTTTAAGAAATAAGTGTTTTATTTCTGTTGCGCGTGCAACGTCTTCTTTCGAGAAATTTTACAAGAATGCGTGTCGGAAAGTAATGTATTTTCCCGGCCTTTTATTAATTTCTTCGCTCCTTCGTCCCGACCAATCCTGTAGTATATTTTCGTTTGCTGTTTTCTCGGGATCGATGGGGTTGCAAGTGCCCCGTCGCACATGGTCGATTCCGTCGACATCCCAGCCAAAAAGCCAAATTTTTTTTTCGCGGTTTTCAATGTCTAGCAATTGCGTTCGATTTATAACACATCAGAGAATCCTTTTACACTAACAATAATTTTTTTGCACAACGCTATTAGAAATATACGATCTCAAAGTTGACACTTGAATAATGTAACGTTTTCACGTCAGAATTGAAAATACGGTTTCGATGTGATATCAAAGTACGATCCCTTTTTTTTCAGCATTGGTAGCTATCTATCATGCTTCAAATTTATAAATATTGCAGTTCCATTTTTTTATTTCATGTTTTACAACTGTGATGATACAGAATGTAAGACCTATGCATTTTTTTCTCCTAAGGAAATAGTTGAGAGTACCACAAGATTCCACAGTGATTCCTTTTTAAAATAATCTTTGAAGCTTCCCGAAGAAGGACTCGTTGAGTTTTGTTGCTACTTTTTACTACTCCACGAGTTATTGTTATTTGTTTGTCGCGCGCGACTTCCACGAGGAAGCGCATTTATGGCATAGGGCCGGGCTATCGTGCTTTATTCAATGAATGTTGTTAATCCTGTTCTACGGGCATTCTGGTAATTTACGAAATAAAGTATTTCCTTCATCGGGTTATAAAATATAAATGAGGTTAGGCAGACTGGTGCTCTTTCATTTCGAGACAACAATAAGTAGCCGCGGATGGCTCGTCCGTTGGCCGTCATAAACCGAAGGGTCTCTGAGGACTCGAATGTATTCTAGCATAAGGTGGCAGAGAATAAAAGAAAGCAGCAGACGTTATTTAACCCTTTCGGTACGAGCGCGTTGTCCGCCGTGGCACTCCCGCTGTACGGGGTGCCGCGCCGAAAATGCGCACATAGCACATGGTCAGTTCTCTTTTGTATAAATATTTTCTTAAACGTTAAATAAGAACTGTGCTTAATAACACAATGTTTTTCCAAGAAGTATTGTTTGTAGCTTTAATATTAAAAGGTATTTATATAAAATTCTACACAGAATTATGTACAAAATTGTGTCTATACCAGTCATCAGATGGATGCCGGATATATCCGGCGCTCGTCCACACAGGTCATCAGATGGATGCCGGATATATCCGGCGCTCGTACCGAAAGGGTTAAAGCAGAAATGGACTTGCTCGTGGACAAACCGAAACTAGGGTTTAGTACAAGTAACAACGGAAATACCGCTCGCCATTTTTTCCGGGATAGTTCTATGTCTGCAAAAATTACTGGAGTAGACGAAGAATTAATGTTTCTACTCGTGGTCAGCGATCGTCGGTCAAGTTAACGAAACCTTGGCTTTATACATTATATACATTATTAATATATTGCTCGAAAGACCACCCTCGTGATGAGGGAAAAATTGTATGTGAACTTGGTAACAATAACACTTTATTGACGCGTGTGAGTATACTAACTCCGCGTTTGCTCTGTACGAATAATAATTTTATGTACAAATTGGGACTGCAATATCCCCAGAGAGTGCAATATCTCCGTACCGAACATACCTTCGAGAATACAATATCTCTGGAGAATCTAATATCTCCGTTAGACTGTAATATCTAACTTGATAATTCGGTATCAAAGTGTTATGTTACACACTGTAGGAAATTATTAAGACGGGCTAAGAATGGCCCGAATGGCTCAAAAGTGGATCGAATGACTCAAAAATGGCAATGTTATGGGCGAACGCTTGCCCTTTTATGTGTTGAGAGACGTCACTGCACTCTCCCACTCTTCCCTTCCTGACCAATCAGGAGGGCCTGATATTTCGCGGGTGCACTGACGTCTCCATTCAAGGGGGTGCGAGAACATCGGCAACGTCGCAAATTTCCCGAATCCTACTCCTCCACCTTCGACCAAGTAACGGTAAAGAAGGGGAGGTCGGGATGCCCTGGATCTGAGCGTCTTTCCGGTCTAAGGGTCGCGGTCCACTCGAAACAATGACACCAGGGCCGCTTTGCCGATGTCCCCGGGACCATTATAAGGCAATCACTATTCAAATCCATGAACAAAGAAGCAAATTAATATAAGCTCGCAAGCGAGGATGGTTCATGCATTACGCCCACTAAGGCCCGAAGGCAACCTTCAGTGTGCCCCGAAATTAATTAATATTTCGGAAATAGTGGCCTTTGGTGCATACAATGGAACCCGGCATATTGAGGGTGTAGCCCCAACAAATAATAAACCAGCTCCATAATATTTTAATAACAATATCTAGTGCACATCCTGTAAAAACAGAAATTTTAAACCATATTGTTTAGACACTATCGAGAAATTTGTAAAATTATAGCCATGGTACAATATGCCAACAACAGTACATAAAATATTAATTAATTCTGTTGACATTATTAAACATTGTAACGTGCGTTTTCCGCGACGTTTGCCTCGCCTCAGCCGGGCTCTGGATCGTCGTCTCTCGAAAGTAGCGGCTTCCTCCTGTAAGGCAACGGTACACCGTTCCTCTACTTCTCCTGAAGCACCTCACTACTCTCGAGCAGAACGAGCTCGATTGTCGTCCATGACAGGATTTCTCCTGTCAGTGACCCGACCCATCATCGTCCAGGACGGAATTTCCCTCGTCTCTGACCCGACAATCTCAACAACTTCGCCCCTCGGAGACAACGACCGGCCACCATTCAGCCAACGGCAATCCTTCATTTCTCAATGACAGCACCACGTCATCCTCAAGGTGACGACGAAGTCCTCTTCATCCAAAGACGGCAATTCTATCGTCATTTGGCATGTCGAGGCAGTCATCGCCGCCTAATGATGGAACTTTCCTCGTCATCGACCCGACGGAACCCGGAACATTCTTCGTCGCTTTCTGCGACCGAAGATTACTCTCGACGGCGCCTACGTTGTATTTCAACGTCCGTGGATCTGCAGCAGTGGCACCGATCAAGAATTCCTCTAATTCTCGCCGCGCCCCGTGCCGCCATCCGTTTCTTTCTGCGAACAATCGGTCCTCTCTTATACCTAGTACGTGGAATATACTTCTCTTTTCTCAAATTTTGAGTCGTATTAGATCGAATAATACAACTTTCAACTTCCCTTTATTTTCCTTCGTCCGGCCATAAATTCGTGTCACCTGACGTCTCGCACACTCTCCTTGGTGTCCTTCAGTGGCTCAATTATCGTGAACTTTGTGAAAGCGTCCACGACAACGAGTAAATATTTATTCTTCTTCCAGCTTGTCCCCCCCCCCCCCCCCCCCCCGGGGCCTGTCCATCGCGTAGTCGAGGACTGGTTCAGGTATTGACGCACCCGGGGTTACCCGAGTCCGCATACCAAACCAAGGTTTTTTGGTAGTAGCGCCCGGATGTCCGAGGCTACCTCACCACCAAGGGAAAGTTGGTACCGCGGGGACCAGGCTAAGCCCCAGGGCAGATTCTTCGCCCTGACCTGGTCATATGAGGTTGGACTCGTGGGGGCAAGTAGTAAACTCCAAATCGCAGGGGGAGAGGTGGTTACCTGGGCGGGTGAGCTGCGCTAATTACAGCTCGGGCACTGACACTGCATAGCCAGTAGAGATTTAGGAAGGTCTCGCCTCCACTAGTAGGTAACTAGTAGCATGCACATTGTGCATGTGCGTTGATTGGGCGTATCTCAATCCCGCGCCCATGGGGGCCGTGTAGGTATGCCCCTCGTTAAATAAAAGATTCGACTCCTCCAGCTTGTTTCAAAAGGTCCAACGTGGTCGATATGAATAGTGTGAAATGGCACTGGAGTTTTCTGTATAGGGTGCAGCTGACCCTCTTTCCTTCTCCCCGTCCGCTTGTAGTAACTGCAATTCAGGCATGCAGTCAGGTATTTTCTAACGAATCGGGTCATACCTACAAACCAGTAATTTTCTCGAATACGGCGCAGGTTTTTTTCCAGTCCCAGGTGTCCTGCGTCGTCGTGGCATAAGCGGAAAATCTGAAATCTCGCCGCTCGTGGTACGGCTCACGATATTTTCCCTCCTTCCAGGCGCCTGTCGACTTTTCCTTGTTTCAAGATATATTGGTCGAAGTACTGTTTCGTGTCCTTATTCCTTATATTCTCCGTTAGTATCTCGCGTACGCGATTAATCTGATCGTCCTGCAATTGCGAGGCCAGGATCCAATCGGCCTCCGTTATATCAATGGGGTAAATCTCCGCCTGGACCGGATTCCTGCTACGGGCATCGACGTGCTCCATCCTCGTGCCCGGCCGATACTCGATATCAAAAGTAAAATCCTGGACCTCAAACCACCATCGTCCGATGCGCGGTGATAAATCCTTTTTTGTGAACGTTGTCCTTAGTGCGTTGCAATCCGTGACCACCGTAAATTTCAAGCCCAGCAGGTATACACGGAAGTGTCTTAAAGCGAATACAACTGCCATAGTCTCCAACTCGTACGAATGGTACTTGCGTTGTTCCAACGTCGTCTGTTTGCTATAATATGCAATTACTTGGCGATCCCCCTTTTCGGTAAATTGCAATAAAATCGCTCCTACACTCAAGGAGCTAGCGTCCGTATGCAATTCGGTGCGTAAGGCGCTGTTAAAAATTGCCAAACTCGGTCGAATAGTAAACGCTTCCTTTATTCTGTTGACGGCTTCCTGCTGTGCGTCCTTCCATGTCCACGGTACGTCCTTGCGGGTTGAAGTCGTCAATGGGAGAGCGATAGACGCGTAGCCGCGAATAAACTTTCGGAAATATCCCGGTAATCCTAAGAATTGCCGTATCTCGCGAACCGTGGTCGGCGTCGGCATTTTCATTACTGCCTCCACTTTTCGCTTGCCGGGCTTAACCCCTTTCGCACTAATGTCGCGCCGAAGGTAGTCGATGCTGGTCATTAAAAACAAGCATTTACTAACTTTCAAGGTGAGATTGTGTTCTCGCAATTTTCCCAAAACCTTTCGGAGTCTCTCCAATCCTTCTGTGACAGTGGTGGATGGTATTATTATGTCGTCAATGTTTGGAAACGCGATTTCGTTCCGGAGCGTTCCTAATACCGTATTGATGAGTCGTTGAAAAACAGCCGGTGCGTTGGTTAGTCCGAACGGCATTCTTAAAAACTCGTAGTGACCATCCGGTGTTACAAAGGCCGTTTTCTCTATAGATTCTTTGCTCATTGGTACTTGGTAGTACCCGGAGGCTAAGTCCAGCGTTGTAAAATATTTATGTCCCCCTAGCCGATCGATCTGATCCCCAATGGGCGGTAACGGATATCGGTCTTTAATAGTCATTGCATTAAGGCGTCGGTGGTCTACGCACAATAGATAGTCGTCGGTTTTCTTCCGTATTAACGTAATAGGGCTTGCGTATGGTGACATGGATTCGCGCGTTATTCCGTTATCTATTAGTTCCTGTACCATTTGTCGTGCAATTCGGCGTTCCGATTCCGCCATCCGGCATGGATTATATACGACGGGAGTATCCGTGGTACAGCGTATTTCCATTTTTAATGTATTCGGCTTTCCAAGGGTTTGCAACGAGGAAGATGCACGGTCCGAATATTCGCGGCGGACATCTGTGCACGCTCGTCGGTCTCTCGCCTCGACATTCCCGAATACAGTAAATCCTCGATAAAGGCATCATGAGCTTCCCTAGATAAATGCATCATGACTATCCCCTCCACATAGGGGGATCCCCCTTGGCGAACCTCGACGCTCGACGAGGGAGCAGTGTAACATGATACCACCCGAACGTATGGGTGAGGCAATACTAATTGGAGGGTCCGCCGTTTTCATTTCCGGTCTTTTTCGGTCTTTTTTTTTTTTAAACCTTTGCTAACGTATTTGTGAGATTTTTCTGATTAAAATGATACCAAACACGATATAGTTTGAATTATATTTACTCGATATTTAATATATTTACTTAGTATTTACATAATTAAAACATATCGTGTTTGGTATCATTGTAATCAGAAAAATCTCAAAAATGCATTGGGAAAAATTACATTCAGCAAAATTAATAAACGACCAAGTTTTTTGTTGCATTAGCAATGCCTCGCCGATACTTTCGTGCCGCTCACTTTGTTTGCTTGCTCTCTCTGTCTCTTCTAATGTCTGTCCTTTTCTAAGCTCGCGCTCGGTTGACGCCCGATTGTAAACACAGATTAGATGCCTCTGCTACCTAAGAGCAATATTCGGTCACGACCTGTGCATTTATCGAGGGAGGTGCCTATTCCGTGTTTTTATGCGGCTTCAACTGACCGCGAATTGAATCGAAATCTACGGCAATGCGTTGTTGCGTTTATGTTGCAACGTGCTCACTGCGCGTACAACAAATTTTCCTTATGATTGCAATTGTAGCAGAAAACGTTACGACGCGGTGGAAGCAAGACGTAAAAATAAGACGCGGTTATGACGGGGTTAAGACGTTGATTTTAATACCAAGACTTGGTTCTAGTTAATTTTAATATAGTGTTATAGATAATGCAGGAAATGGGGAAACGTTAGGAGTGGAGGACAAGGGTACTTAATAGGTGAAGTCGAGGTCTTTGAGAAGGAAGCTAGTTTTTTGGTAACAACAAATGGTACTATTAAATCATATTAACCAACAGCAATAGTAACAACAGCAACAGCAGTAGTAGTAGCAGTAATAAGAATAATTATGACGACGATGATGATTATGATAACAGTGATGGTAATAAATCTGTTGTTGTGCCGGCCTTTTGACACTAACTGTTCTACTTCGAGATACGCGGAGTAAGTGGTTCGTCGAGAATAATTATACTCGAATTTCACCAACTATCCAAATACTTTATTAAAAAAAAAAGGTCGTAGCTACTTTAAATCTAACCTGCACGAGCGACTATGGGGAAGTGACGGAGGGTCCTTGGATGCGTTCTTATATAGGGAAGAAGTGTGGGAAAATCAGGATGGGAGGAAAAGGTTTTTCTGGGAAGGAGTCTGCGGAATTTTGGGAGGTTCTATCAGCTGGGGTCTGATTTATAGGTTTCTTGGGATTTTGGGAAAAACCTTCCGATTGTAAAACTGCGACAGTGGGAGTAGCACAAAAGGTCCTCTGTCACCTGTAATTTATAGCGGTCCCAAAAGTGGCCGCGCTGGTCTTAGGACGGGGTAGGCGAAGGAAAGAAAAGAAAAAGTTGTATAGGAGTCGCCATTACACTGTTACACTATAATGTGTTGGAAGGGGCTCGGGTGTGACAGTAACTTCCTTGGTTGTTTTCAACTGTTAGTCATCGGCACCTAAAAAATAAAAATCAATTATTTAAATGAAAATTGTGTTCATAACTTTTATAAGCTTATATGATTGTATTTATGATATTAATAGGACATACCTAAAATATGGTCTTTTAAGGCCCGAATTATATTTTTTATAACCGGTGCATCGGACGAAACGAGCTGCTCTAATTGTTGAAATATACGCTGCGGCTCCAATCTTTCCTCACAATTTTCTGTACTGCTCCCTGCTGTTTGTTCTTCATCTTCCTCTATTAATCCTCTGCTCTCTTCCGCATTGCAATCCGAGATGAAATGCGATACATCTCCCGCTGTGAACGTGGTTCCAGTTAAATGGGAGATGCCAAGTCGCATAGCTCGCTGGTATCCAATAGTTTCGGGAATCATTTTCTTCCATGAATTAGTAATATCAATTGGGGATATTTCCATCCAGGATGCGTATAACGTTTCGATGCAGTCTTTCAAGTTAAATTTCTTTTGGAATTCATTTATTCCGTCTTTATATGCTGCAGCTTTTTGTATGGTTTTATGGCGATACAAAACTTTAAACTTAGCGATTACGCCCTGGTCCATAGGTTGGATCAGGCTGGTTGTATTGGGCGGCAGAAATATAATTTTAAAGTTTTCTGCATCTAACACATCTTCCGGCACCTTATGTCCTTTGCAGTTGTCTGCTATAAGTATGGTTATGCCAGTCATTCTTAAATTTAGTTGGCGTGCCCGTACATTTAGTTTAAAATAATTCTGGTTCCAATCTACAAAGAAATCTTGCGTCATCCACGCATTCTTCTGCGATTTGAAAATGACGGGAAGATTCTGTTTACAGCCCTTTAGCACCCTAGGGTTTTCGTATCTGTTTATTATTAAGGGCTCCAATTTGTGTGTTCCACTTGCTTTTGCTCATAAAGCTACCGTAATGCGCTCTTTGCGGCTTGTAAAACCCTTCATGCGTTGTTCGTGTCGAAGCGCCAAGGTCTTTGTGGGTAACGCTTTCCACAGTAAGCCAGTTTCGTCCATATTATATATATTTTCTTTGTTTACATCATCCATGCCGCTTTCTATTAATAAATCTTCAAACTCGCACACGAATTTTTCCGCAGCATCGGTATCTGCACCTGCAGCTTCCCCATACACTTTCGCCAACCTTATATCGTGCCTTCTCTTGAATTTCTCCAACCAGCCCTTGCTAATTTTAAAATTTGATGGCACTCCGAGGGTGTTCCTTAATTCTGTTGCTTTTTGTACAAGCACAACATCAGTTATAAAGTCACCAAGAGTCTATCTTTCGATGAACCAAGCCAGCAAATCCTGCTCCAATCCATTGTGCATGGGTTGCTTCATTCTTTGACGTTTCTGCTGTGTCTTCCCTTTGTCAGCAAACTTCACAATTTCCGGTGCGTTATTTTTGACTCTCAAAATCGTTGTCCGATGCACGTTATATTTTTTTGCAACCGTCGAAACACTAAACGTTTGCAAATCCTCTAAAACTTGTAATCGGTCCTTCATGCACAAAGTCACTTTCTTCTTACTTGCCATATCCAACACTTTAAACACTTAATATAATTAAGTTTAACATTAAAAATGAACACTATATATATATATAAACTATTCAACACAAAAACTAAACTGCGTAAAAATAGTATACTTAGAAAGAAAATAAAAGCTAATGAAAACTAGTAAACTTAAAGTGGTAGATATTTTCGTAGTCGAATCACTGTGTAAGAAGGCTCTGGGAAAAATGTCATGCTGTCTGTCATGGTCCTCTTTTATAGAAAATGTAACGTTTTCTCCACCATGGAACCAGATTCGTCGGCACCCTTGTCAGTCCATAAGTGCCATGGCACAACCAACGCTTTAGAGTGAGACTCTAAATTTTCATTTCATATTTTCTATTTACACTTATATCCTTGTTATCTATATTTTATAAGTATTATCATTAATAACAGTTCACAGGATAACCCTTCACAATTATTTCTTTACTTCTTTTTTTAGAATAAAATTTTTCGACAGGTCATCATATCGATTTCTCGCGAAATGACCCAAAATCGTGGTTTGAAATAGTGCAATTCTTATATCGAAAACTGGTTATGAAATACAGTCTATTTTCTACCTTAAGAATTTGGTGTGCTTAAAAAATATTTTTAACGGACAATTAACTTCATAATGTCAACGCTCGACCACACGTTGCAAAATCTACGTTACTGAAACTACAGGAGCTGGACATTGAAACACTTTGTCACCCACCATATTCGCCAGATCTCGCGCCAACTGATTACCATTTTTTCCAAGCTTTGAATAATTTTTTGCAAGGAAAAATATTTAATTCGCAACATGCGATGGAAAACGCCTTTCGCGATTTTATCACCAGCTGCTCTCCAGATTTTTTCTCTAGCGGTATTAATAAGCTATGGTCAAAATGGCAACGTTGTATTGACAGTTTAGGCACATATTTTGATTAATTATATTACTTCTTGCCCGAGATATAATAAACCAAACTTCCAATCACAAATCGGACGTTTCATACTTAATGACCTAATATATCAACGTATATCAACGTGATTTCAAAAGTTTGGATTTTTTACTATATATTATCCGTGGTTTATTTCAGTGCTTTGGTCATATTCTTGTCGAGGGTTCCCAAGAGATGCACTTTTCGCCAGTTTCATATGACATCTGTTTTTCGACAAGCAAAATTACGTGACATAGTCAAAACCATTTGGATTAAGCTTCGAGTTTCAAGGGTTTAGGACTCATAAATAACCTCTTCCTATAACCGACTTTTCCTTCTCTATCAGTATCTTCCACCAAAGCAAATTGCACATTTTTCTTAGGCCCTCCTTTTAAAAATAGAATGGCCATTTTCCCTTAAAATCGGCAATAATGTGCTTCGTAGTTTCAGCGTAAAAATACATTTTACAATACCCCGAGAATGACTTCAATTAATAAATAAATAAGCTATGCAAATTTTGTGCTACATTGGATAGCGGGAAATCGCATGACGAACGGTTTTCGAAAAAAATGAAATGTTTCCTGCAAAACTCTATTTTTTTTATTGTTATAGGTTTTTTCGTTGTTCGATCAACCTTACGTTTTGCACATATTATTTCTGTTGTTAATACAAAACTACATTCTGATTGATACCGGCAAAAAGATTTTGAAAACAATTTTTATTAACATTAAATAACAGCCATCCTAATTGTTCGGTCCTCACAATTAACTTGGTAAATTGAAGACGATTTACAGAAATATTTGTATCCGTTAACTTTATTATTCATATTGTCATTTTAAACTCATTGTATCTTTAAGGCTCGAAGTTGGGAGCAAAACATCCGTCTTCAATGTACTAAGAAGTCATTTAAAATGTTTATTGCATGTCCTGGTAATGGTTATTTTTGAAAAGAACTTGCAAAATTCGTTGAATTCTCCTTCTGAAAATTCAGCGAGAGCGGACTAGAGGTCCCTTTTTTGTCAAAGGCTAATCCGTTTATTTCAATAACAATTAACCTGCAGTAAACCTTGTGCATCGTCCGGGCTTACTTGTCTAGGACAAAGGAATTTGCCTGGACGCTCGAGGTGACGGAGCGCTCACGGTCACCCTGGTGATCACCACATGTCGAGTCCCGTTACCTCGGGGCCTTTCTTGGCAGGAGGGGTAGTAAAGGCGGACGGACGACACCTCATAGTTTGGGAAAGTTCGCGGTTCCCCTCCAAGGAAGCAATTCTCCATCTTTAATTTTCACTGCGGGAATAGTTACGCCTAGTTAAGAACTTTGTGAAGGGCATTTGCATTTTTCGGTGGATGTAGATGCTCCTATTTCTTTATCACGCAATTTAGGCAGAGGTTGAGGTCACGTACACTTCGAAAGGCACTAGTTTTGAGAAAAGGTAATTTATTGTAAACACATTTCTTGAAAGGATCGTGGATAGCAGGGCGTAGTTTATAGTTGTGCAGCACTGTTCTATATTATAGTCTTTATTGTCTAATACACTTATGAACGAATTACATGCTAAGAGCTTAACTTCTATATTTGCACATGGTCACGTTTTCGCGAATAACCTCGAAACCGGAAAAGAAAAACAGGTGGCGCCTAAACCGGAAAAGAGCAAAACCTCTTCATTTCTTCGCATACCAGGCTGAAGAGGCAGGAGATTGTAACTTTCTTTTGAATATTTATTGCCTCTTCAGCCCTCACTAGTTCATTTCGCGCCGTAAACCTCGACAAGAGTTTCTAGACAACCCTGGATTAATTTATGGGCGAAAAAGTACCCAACGGCATTGGGACTCATGCCAGGGTCGGTGTGGAAGATCTCACCATTAAAGTCCTATAATACTTTTTAGGCTTTCGCGGCCAAAAGGGTTGATACTGGATTTGGCTTCCGGGTTGGAGCCGCGTGGGAAAGACGATAAGGTCCGACATTTCGCCAGCATTGCAGCTAGCTTCATCAGGGAATCGAAGACACTCTGATACTGAAGAATGGTATCAGAGGGGCCCTAACTTATACCTGTGACCGGTGTTGCGGAACGGTGCACTCCCCACTAGGGAGGAGGCTGAAGAAACCACGGGTGCCTTGGCCGGTGATGTCCTTCTGTTCCTAGGAAAGGGGTTAAAGGGTGCAGGTTAGCGCGTTGTGTTTCGTCCTCGGCCTGTTCGTGGACTCGTCAGTAGGGCTGAACGAACAGGCCCTGCCCTAGACACTGTGCCCCGGATGGGACGATGGTATCTATTGAGTGATCGTATATATAGATACCGATCGTCGTAGGACCACTCCCGAGAATGATCCCTCGGTGGACACGAGGTCTAGCGGGCGATCCTGTAACTAGGGGTGTAGGCGTAATGGCGCCCGGTAGATCGGTGGTGGTGGTCGATAGGTCGTGCCGCCACAAGGCTATTCCAGATACAATTGAGAGGTAGACCGTTATCCCGATTGATGTTGTTGGGGTTTTTATGGATTTCCAAGGCTTCGCGATATTTCCTAGGGAAATAAGCTTTTTCCTTGGCTAGGACTTTGACGTCCTGAAACAGTATCCTGTGGCCAGTCTCCAACTGGTGTTCGGCTACAGCTGACTGTATGTAGCCCAATCTCGAGCACCTTTCATGTTCCTTTAGGCGAGTCCTGACACTTCTCCCAGTTTCAGCGATATAAACCCTGCCACATGAGCAGGGTATTTTGTATACGCCTGGGCAGGTGAGAGGTGGGCACGGGTCTTTGGCGGATGTCAGTATTTGACTCACCTTCTGAGTCGGTTGGAAAATCGTTTTTATGTTGTATTTTCTTAAGACATGCGACATCCTGTCAGTTGTTCCTTGTACGTAGGGTAGGAAAGCCATGGACGTTGGTGTGTTGTGTGAGGTGGGCGTTTGAATACTAGTGTCCGTTGGTTTCTTCAGTATTTTATGTATGGTGCGACTGATGTGCGATGTTTTGTAACCGTTTTTGATTAAAGCTGTTTTTACGTTGCTGAGTTCGTTTTGGAGAGACGATGGTTCGGAGATAGTTACTGCTCTGGTGATCAATGAAGAGATTACCGATGTCTTCTGCAATGGGTGATGGTGTGAGGAGGCCTGTAGGTATCTGTCCGTGTGTGTAGGTTTCCGGTATACCTTGTGTCCAAATGTGCCGTCGGGTTTTCTATTGACCAGTACGTCCAGGAAGGGGATTTGTTTATTCTTTTCTATTTCAACTGTGAATTTGATCGCTGGGTGTATTGAATTGATGAAATTGTGGAAAGTATTCAGTGCCTCTCTACCGTGTCTCCAAATCACGAAAGTGTCGTCTACATAACGGAACCAGGCTGTGGGTTTGGACGGAGCATTTTCTAGAATGGTTTTTTCCAGGTACTCCATGAATATGTCCGCCACCACTGGTGAGATGGGTGAACCCATTGCTGCGCCTGTTTCCTGTTTGTAGAATTCACCTCAGAGAGCCCCTAGAGAGCCCCATACACTCTGCGAAATCGCGCAGAATCTTACTTCGTACCAGCAATGCGCTCCTTCGGGAACGTATCCAAGCCGAGAAGAAAGACCTCGATCTCCTGTCAAGAGAGCTCCTTTCCCTTCATCTCTTCCTTTCTTCAGCCATCATAGACTCTCTCTGGACAAAAATTGACCGCATCTCTTTCGAACAGTCTACCAAAACCTATGACATCAGAAGCAACAAACAGAAGGAGAAGTTTCGGAAACTTTGTCCTTCCAAACCAAACTCTGCCACCTTGACTAACACAGTGAAGAACCTGACAGACGAACATCTTTCGAACGACAGTCTTTCCATCCTATCCAAAGGTCCTAATTTCGCAATCACCCCCCGACACATTCCAACTGAACGAATCATTTGTCAAGTTGAGAATGCTGTCTTCCGACTCAACCCTGAGGATGCCAGTGAAGCACGCAGACTTACAGCTAATGCTCTCAAATACGCCAAACCTCCTCCTCAGAACATTACTAAACAAGCAACAGAACATTGCACAAACATGCAAAAATCAACTGGTATATTTACTTCTTCAGAGGTTGCAGTTGTATAGCTATGCAGTCTATTTCATGTTAAAACCGAAAAGGATCTTTGGAACCTCGCTGAATTCTTTCAGACCTCACTCTGTGACTTTCACTCTTAGAGAGAAGACGTACCCCCTTCATATTTTCGTATAATAAAGTCTTGGTCTATTCCATTAGTTTTTAAACAAAGTGTTATTATTTAATGCCCTAAAAACCAATTGTGACATGCTACTTAATTATTCTAACAATTGGTCGAGGAATTTTTTGTTTTAATACAGACTTAACCGATTGCGGGCGGGACACTCTGACGCGCGAGTGTCCGCCTGGACGGGGAGGCTTGGGAGCATTTCGTGGGAAATTAGTATACGCATGAAGATTCGTTTGCAACAATTATACATTTCGAACTATATAAACAAATGTTTGCTAAATGATTTACAACATGTCTATTAGACTTTTTATTGATGATTTCAATTTTATATTTTAAAATTTTCTAGAGTGTGATATTTCTGAAAACAGTTGCCTATACACATAAATGTTTTTTTTCGGACATGTGTCACAGTAGAAACGTGTTTGTTTCCTTCCTCCTTTTATTTTCCTATTTCAGCACACAATGCAGTCCCTGTAGTTTCCATTATCACACACTGACAATTTATTTTCGCGCTTTTCCAGTAATTCTGCTCTTTACATGCAATGATAAAAGTTGTAACTGTTCTGGTGTTGCTAATTCGAAAACGGCATCTATTGCTTTGATAAAACCACATAATTTGTATCTATCTCAGTCGAACTAATCAGGGATTAATTTGATTAGAAAATCAAGAGGCAATTGATGATTTGAGGAGCTACAGTTGCTTACACTTTGTAAGAGAGAAATGATCTTAGGAAATGTGTCGGGACGTTGTTAAATAATTCACAGTCAGAGATGTTCCCATGAAGACTGTCTTTTTCTGTTTCTTAATTGTAATGACTAGTGTGGACTGTGCGAGTGACGATAATACATGTTGACTCGTCGGCAAATTACATCGTCGGAATCTCGTTTTCTATCTTCTCTCGTAATAACCTTGACACCCCGTTGGTTTTGGCGTGTTTGTTTATTATAACGATATAAACGAGTATATACAGGAACAACAAAGAACTTAACAAAATATAACAAGTAACAAAATATAAAAACAAGCGAGCACAACGATGTATGAGAAAAACTGTAGAAGATGTGTTTGTTGCGAAGGTGTTTGAAAAATGTGTTATAATGCCTGGTCGGGACGCGTTTTCGGCCCCTTTATTAATTTCCCAAGCACCCTTTCCTCCGTCAACATCCCTTGCAAGGAGGAATTGGTGACTTGATAGGGAGGAGGATGTTGGGCCCGTGAACCAATATGATACCAAGCCCATACCACGCCTAGGTTCTGCCTAGGCTTCGTGTGTGCTGACCAAAATGCAGAGTTTGCATTGCTTTTGCCAACCCAGCGAAGACCCAGGCAGTGGGGGCCTTGGGTTACGAGATTTACGTTATTTTCGAGAAGGCGCTACATTTATGACAGATGTCATAAATCTAGCTCGACGGGATGTATCCGTGCAAAAACCTGGTGGCCACGTGCGACCCTTCGGTTATCGAAGCGTGTCTGCCAGATGGGCTAGGTTTGCACGGCTACGGAAATAATTTTAGAATTATGTAAATTTTTCGACCTTGCAACCTCACGGGCCACACTGTAAATTACGTCTCAACAGTACAGGGTGTTTCAAAAGTAGTTGTCATACATCCTTGGATCGATGGAGATTTGTGAGAAAAAAACGCCGTAAAATTCGCGAAACGGTAGCAAAGGGTCTAGCAGGATAAGGGGGTCAAAAGTGCCTTCGAAACTATTTTATTTCACGATGCGTCATTCGATAGGTAACCAGAAGAAACCATTGTATACAAATTGTCAAACCGATAGCTTGACCGGGAGGATAGTTATGGGGTAAATTCGAAAAACCAGTTTTTGCCACATTTTCGCCACTTATTGATGTGTAAAAATGTCGAAAAAATTCTGACACATTCTAGATATGATTGCACACGTTTGGAATGATTTTCAGATTCTTCCGTTGCAAGTGTAACGCGTAAAAAATCAAAAACGAAAGAAAACATGGAAAAATGTAGATTTTGCACTGAAATCTTCAGGGTACAATTTTTAAATAATTACAGTAAGTACATTAATATGCTCAATTTTTTTCATATTTTTTTGATATGGTGCAACACTGTCGGAAAAATCAAAAATCGATTTCGGGGACGCATTTCGGGCTGAAACGCGATCAGTATTTGCTATCTTTGCATTATTTTAATACAGTATGTTCATTTTATTGCCTTCAATGTTTCTACATGCGAAAAGATACGTGTTAAGGAAGAGAATCAAGATAATTAAATAAAATGTTAATTGTATGGACCTTATATGCTAGAATTTTGAATGTTCTCTCAAGAGATGAAATGGTGCAGTGGCTAGAGTGACTGCCTCTGGAACCGCTGGACACTTTTTGTCGCGAGTTCGAGTCCCCATGGGGGATTTAATTTCTTTTTCTGTAATTTTTTTTAAAATTATTAAACACATAGCAATAATCAATAGTCGCTTTAAGGTGTTTCACAGATATTTTTATGTCCTTAAAAAATATAAAACCTGCGTGAAAATAATCATAGGGCATGCTTTACCTACTTATGCCATATTTTGCAATTATGGGAATTCTCAAACATTTTGTATGCTTAATAGATATTGGTTTGTTATAATGCATGAAAATATATGTTAAATGTTAAAGGGACATAATATTATATCTTGGAAAGTTATAACAAACAAGAGGCAGGAAGAGTTTCTTTCTATAGATTATAACTTTTCATGATTCTTTTACATTTAACATACATTTTCAAATGTCTTAATAAATCGATGTTTATTCAATATACACTCCGGGACAAAAAGATAGCACATCGTATAACTTTTTGTATTTGATACTATAAACTGAACAAAATGAACAGTTTAATATGTTAACAAATTTGGGCATATCTGTACGTATAATGTATTGAATATCATCGACAACATTTAGTTTATTTAGAGTGTCAGAGCGTCTTCGATTCCCTGATGAAGCTAGCTGCAATGCTGGCGAAACGTCGGACCTTATCGTCTTTCGCACGCGGCTCCAACCCGGAAGCCAAATCCAGTATCAACCCTTCTGGCCGCGAAAGCCTAAAAAGTATTATTTACTTCGACAGAATTCTAGGAATGAAAACGTAAATATTGTGGTTCGCAGGCGGGACAAAATGATAGCACACTTAACAAAAGACGTGAAATATAAAACAATTAATCAATCTTGTAGCGCGCGTTCTCCGCGACGGTGGCTTCGCGTATTACTGGCTCCGGATCCTCGCAGAAGTCGGTGTTGGACGCTCCGTCGTGAGATACGCCGCCACGTGGAGTTGGAAGATGGCTCTTAGTATCGGGGCATACAGCAGCCCTCCGTAAGTCAACTGGGATCCGTGGTCCTGGTGTATCCAAGGTACCACTTCCGTGGCTTGACTTGGTTGGAGAGTCTGCGGTCTTCCACCGATACGTCAGAGTGTCTCCTGTGAGTAGGGGTCAAGGCTTTGACTGGATTCCAGTGGTTCATCCAACTGCCAAGTCCAGAGTCTTTGACCACCCGCTCTCAACTCACTTTTCCGGGTAACGAAGGCCCTTTTTAAATGCGTGGCCTTGTCCCTCATTGGTCGGCGGCCGGTAGTGGGGGTAGGGTGCGTACGGTCGGCTCGCACCCCCCTCCCTTGCCGGTACCTATCCGTCTACCGTTTAATTCGGCTCGCTACAATCTTATTTAATGCTTAATATTTTGTAGAGCCACCTTTACATCTAATAACTTCAATCATTCTATTTGGTATAGATTTATACAGTTTTTTAATACTTTTCTGGCTGATGTTCTCCCACTCGTCCAAAATGCATTGTTTTAGATCATTAATATTTTCAAATTGTCTGCCATTTTGGTATACGGCTCTGGCAAGATGTCCCCAACAATTTTCAATGATGTTGAGATCGGGGGATCTGGATGGCCAATCCAAAACACGAATGTTTTTTAAGCTAAAGTATTCTTTTACTGCTTTCGCCGTGTGGATTGCGGCATTATCTTGTTGAAAAATGTATTTATTCCCGGCAATTTTTTCAGCATATGTGTGTAATTGTTCATTTATCATTTCAATATATTGTTTACTATTCATTCGTCCTTTTATAAATTTTATTTCTGTTTTACCTCGATATCCAATACCAGCCCAAATCATCACGCTGCCGCCTCCCATATAACGACGGCTTAAAAATAGCTTCAGTCCACGACCCATTGTTAATATTTTAGTATGTTAATATAACAAATAAACAAAAAGAAAAGTAGTACACACTTTATGATTTTCGTTTTACAATGAATACTTGCTATAGAGAAACTTTATGTACAACTGAAAAGTGTAAATCTGCTGCGTATGCTATCATTTTGTCCCACCTGCGAACCACAATGTTTACGTTTTCATTCCTAGAATTCTGTCGAAGTAAATGTTGTCGATGATATTCAATACATTATACGTACAGATATGCCCAAATTTGTTAACATATTAAACTGTTCATTTTGTTCAGTTTATAGTATCAAATACAAAAAGTTATACGATGTGCTATCTTTTTGTCCCGGAGCGTACGAAATGTTTAAAAATACTAGTAATCGCAAATCCTGGCATTATTAAAAACAGTAGATATAATTATTTTTAAAAATATTTGTGAAACACCTTAAAGCGACTATTGATTATTGCTATGTGTTTAATAATTTAAAAGAAAATTACAGAAAAAGAAATTAAATCCCCCATGGGGACTCGAACTCGCGACAAAAAGTGTCCAGCGGTTCCAGAGGCAGTCACTCTAGCCACTGCACCATTTCATCTCTTGAGAGAACATTCAAAATTCTAGCATATAAGGTCCATACAATTAACATTTTATTTAATTATCTTGATTCTCTTCCTTAACACGTATCTTTTCGCATGTAGAAACATTGAAGGCAATAAAATGAACATACTGTATTAAAATAATGCAAAGATAGCAAATACTGATCGCGTTTCAGCCCGAAATGCGTCCCCGAAATCGATTTTTGATTTTTCCGACAGTGTTGCACCATATCAAAAAAATATGAAAAAAATTGAGCATTATAATAGTTACATCAGGTACTTACTGTAATTATTTAAAAATTGTGTCTTGAAGATTTCATTGCAAAATCTACATTTTTCCCATTTTTTTTCGTTTTCGATTTTTTACGCGTCGCACTTGCAACGGAAGAATCTGAAAATCATTCCTAACGTGTGGAATCATGTTTAGAATGTGTCAGAATTTCTTCGACATTTTTACACATCATTAAGTGGCGAAAATGAGGCAAAAACTGGTTTTTCAAATTTACCCCATAACTATCCTCCCGGTCAAGCTATCGGTTTGAAAATTTGTATACAATGGTTTCTTCTGGTTACCTATCGAATGACGCATCGTGAAATAAAATAGCTTCAAGGGCACTTTTGACCCCCTTATCCTGCTAGACCCTTTGGTAAATTAAAAATAGTTAACGGGCCCAGCGCAGAGTCGGCCGCTCGAAGTCGAACAATGGCGGAGACCGGATCGTAAACCGTCGCCCCTACATTTACCCCCTTTCCAGTACAAACGTTATCTTATTTACCTGACGGTAGAGATCTATACCTAACTTAATACATTATTACTTAAAGTTACTATGTACAATTTATCCTACTTATTATTAAAGTTACAACTATCTACCGACCTGTAGACGTTCCGGAAATCTAACACGCCTACCTAAGCGCGTGCGAACAGGCATTTGTCTTGATTCCGTGTTTACATTAATATCGTGATCTGGCAATTCTTGAGGTTTAGTATTATCCTCATTTACGTCCTCATTCACGTAATATGCTGGCTTAATTCTATCTATCGATACGGTCGCATTTTTATCTTTCACGGAAATAGTAAAAGTTTTGCCATTGCGAGAAATTACTGGAAATGGTCCTTCATACGGATTTTGTAGTGGACCTTTGGTTGAATCTACACGTCCGAAGCCGTGTGATGCTGTATTTAAATTTTTAAATATAAATATTTTTTTATTTCCGTGACGCGATTCTGCTGCGGGTTGTAAATTATTAAAATGCTGTTTCAGTTGTTTAATCAATTCTATTGGATCTGTATGTGTATCTGAAGTTTAATGAAAAATTCTGCAGGTAATCGTAGGTTACCGCCGTAATCTAATTCTGCTACCGATGCGTCTAAGTCAGGACGGAATGGAGCTCGCATACCTAACAAAACGATCGGTAACGCATCTGTCCAACTTTCGTCACCATGGCATTTTATGGCAGCTTTCAATTGCCGGTGCAAACGTTCGACAAGACCATTCGCCGTAGGATGGTACGCCGTAGTTCTTAAATGTTTTGTACCGAGTAGGGTATTTAATTGTTTGAAGAGGTTACTCTCAAACTGGCGACCTTGGTCGGTAGTAATTCGGACTGGTGCTCCGAATCTCGCTACCCAGCCGGTCATAAATGTCCTCGCGACTGTCTCAGCTTCGATATTTTCCAAGGGGAAAACTTCAGGCCAACGTGTAAAGCGGTCGACACAGGTCAGGCAATACCTGTTATTTCGCGAGATCGGTAAGGGTCCTACCAGGTCTATATGCACATGTTCGAACCTTTCCGTAGGTAGCGCGAAATTTCCGACCGGACTACTGACGTGCCTGGATATCTTGGCACGTTGGCATCTGATACAGCCGCGAGCCCATTTACGACAATCTTTGTCTACGGCTGGCCAAACGAATCGTTCCTTTACTAACTTTACCGTAGCCTTGATTCCGGGGTGAGCTAGCCCATGAATGGAGTTAAAAACTTGGCGTCGGTATGGTTTAATTACAAAAGGTCTAATCCGTCCTGTCGCGGCATCGCAATAAACCAAAGTCTCAGGAGTCAGACTGAGGCGTTTCAATTGCAACGCGCTTTTTTCGAAATTCATACATTCTTGTAATTCCTCGTCAGTTTCTTGCGAGTCTGCTAAAGCCTGATAATCAATAGCCTCGGTTATGGATTCGATTCGTGACAATGCGTCTGCGACTTCGTTATCCACACCGTTGACGTGCCTAATGTCAGTTGTGAACTGCGCAATAAAATCCAAATATCGAAACTGACGAGGAGTACATTTTTCTAATTTTTGCTTAAGCGCAAAAATAATGGGTTTATGGTCGGTATATACTGTGAATGAACGACCTTCTAACGCGTGGCGGAATCTTTTGATCGCGGAATAGACGGCTAATAACTCGCTGTCGTACGCGCTGTACTTGCGTTGCGCCGTCGTCAAGGATTTCGTGAAGAAAGACAAAGGTCTCCACGAATCTCCTTCACGTTGCTGCAACCTTGCGCCTAACGCGTAATCGGAGGCATCAACCATGAGAGAATGGCTCAAGCTGTTTATTGGATGCAATAACAGAGTCGCATTACTTAAGGCAGTTTTCAAATTTTCAAAAGAATCTTCTGCTTCTTTTGTCCAATTTACCGGACTATCGCTCTTTACCTTGTTACCTTTAAGTAGTTCGTTAAGAGGCGACTGTAATACGGCTGCTTTGGGTATGAAACGTCGGTAAAAGTTAATCATACCCAAAAATCTCCGTAATTCTTTAATTTTCTGCGGTTTTGGAAATTCTGTTATTGCCTGAACCTTTTCTCTCAATGGTTTCGTGCCTTGTCCATCCACGGTATATCCCAAAAATTTGACTTCGCTTTTCGCGAAAACGCATTTGCTAGGATTAATCACTATCCCGTACCTATCTAAACGAGCGAATAACTGACGCAAATGTTCGATGTGTTCGTGTTCGTTACTGGAGGCTACCAAAATGTCATCTAGATACGAATAACAAAATTCTAGCCCTCTTAACACGGTGTCGATATACCTTTGGAAAGTTTGCGCGGCATTACTTAATCCAAAAGGCATCGCTATATATTCGAACAACTGTCTTGGGAATATCGCTCGGGTTAACGGGAATTTGGTGGTAGACTCTAACCAAATCTATGGTAGAAAAAACCTTTTTTCCCGCTAACGTTCGCGAAAAATCCTCGATATAGGGTATGGGATAGCGATCCGGAATTGTACGGGCATTGAGAGCTCTGTAGTCCCCGCAAGGTCTCCATTCGTTTCCCTTCTTAGCCACCATATGCAATGGGGCGGCCCATTGGCTCTTAGAAGGACGAATGTAGCCTTGGCTTAAGAGACTCTCAAATTCCGTTTTCGCGATTTTAAATAATTCCGGCGATAATCTTCGCGGTCTGCTATACGCAGGATGTCCGGGAGTTGTGTTTATATAATGCACGACATCGTGCTTTACCTCGCGTCTTGGAGCTGTGGGATTCGCGATCGTTGGGAATTCCGCGAGTAACTGCTCGTACGGAGACGTTCCCATGATCGTCTTCACTGATGATATGGAATCCACAGCAATCCTTCCGCTGGAGGATAGCGATGTCGTCTGGTCCAGAAGTCTTCGGTTCCTGAGGTCCACCAGAAGACCAAAATGCCTCAGGAAATCGGCTCCGATTATCGGTTTCGCCACATCGGCGAGCACAAATTCCCATTGAAATGCGCGACGTAATCCGAAATTTAGGTTAAACCTGCGCACTCCATACGTGGCTATTTTGGACCCATTAGCCGCAAACAGTTCATACGTCGTTTTCGACGCTCGATCTTTCACCCGCGTACGTGGATATACACAAAGATCCGAGCCTGTGTCCACTAAGAATTCATCCTTAGTTTCTCGATCGACGATGAATAGACGGCTTGTAACACTCCCGTCACTGACAGCCGCGTTCAATGGCGTGCAATCTCGTTTCCCGACACATATTTACAGGGAGACTTGCACTTATTTGGATGGCACTTGTCTCCAAATCGTCGGTGATACCAACACACGTTTTTATCGTATGGATACCTTGAGCGCCGCGAACTACTACTCCGGGAACGAGAAGAAGAACGCGAATAACTGCGCCTCTCGTTCGACCGACTTCGCGATTTTGATAATACAGCTATTTGCTGTTCCATAGCTTCCAGTCTTTTTATCACCACATCGAATCCACTTACCGGTGTAACACTCGCGACTTCCGATTTATTCGTCCCTTCGTGTATCTGGTCCGCGATTTCGGCAAGTTTATTTAAACTCAGATCCTGTTGTGCCGTCACAATCGCGCGCGTCAAATTTGGCAATCTACTTGCCCACAAGGTCCGTAAAAAATCGTCACTCACTGTTGCACCGGCCAGATTTCGCCCATTTTTTCCTGCTCCAGGAGTCGCTGTATCCTCTGATCCTGCGATGATGACAGTCGCTGGATCAACTCACGCTTTAACGTAGTATATTTCTCCGTTTCGGGTGGATTCCGGATAACGTCCTGAACTTCCAACGCGTATTTCGGCTCCAACTGCGACATCACATGGTAAAACTTGGTGGTATCCGCCGTTATACCGTTGAGGAAAAATTGAGCTTCAAGCTGGTCGAACCACAATTCAGGCTGTTCTGCCTAAAATTGCGGTACGCGAAATCCCACGCGATTGATTTCATGAGTCCCACTTTGTAGACTGGTCGCGTTCTCGCCCGTTGTGGAAGCCATGGCAGCAGCTGTTTTTCGCGTTGTTGCCATTATACTTTATACTTTGGGAGAATAAATAAAAATACCACTATTGCACACTTGATCACGTCGGGGTCACCAATTTAGAGATCGTGTTCTTGATAGTCACACAATGTTGTGATTTATTTTCCTCTCTGTACAAACTTTTTACTTTACATATAATTTACACGCGAGTATCTCGTTCGCTCCACTGATCTCGAGACGACCGCGTGTCGCCCTTTTCTCACCTTCGGTCATCCCTACTCTTTCATTAGTTTTTCTCTTTCCCTACTCTCAAATAACGAGAGTAAGGGAAAGTTCTGCTATCCTTGTCTAGGTGGGTTCCAAAAATTGTTAAGGTTGCCTCGAGACGTCCGCGACCATGGGGATGTCTTGGTGTGGAAAATTCCACATCTGGTTGACACCCTTCACGGTCCGAGCCGCCTCGAGGCAAAGCGCCCACCTAGACAATAGGATTTCTCTATTCCGTCGGCTTATGACCCGGCCCCTGTCCACCGCGGACGGTCCTACCCCGCGGGACCCGAAGCTTCGCTAAATTAAAAATAGCTAACGGGCCCAGCGCAGAGTCGGCCGCCCGAAGTCGAATAATGGCGGAGACCGGATCGTAAACCGTCGTCCCTACAAAGGAAAATTACAATACTTAATTGTAATTTTAACGTTACTTTACACGAGTATGGCCCATTTCCGAGTCATGGGCCCATTCAGTCCTTTTACTTCCGCGGTCAGCAGAATATGATAAACTAAAAAAATTTTACAGCAGGTTTTTTTGCAAATGTTCACCGACCGAGAACCGTAGAATCACGCTTGGCGAGTCATTCCATTTATTTTTGAAACACCTGGTACTTCATCTATTATTAATTTTCTTTCGATAGTTTTGCCTCAATTTGCTGCACCTGTACCTCGAGACTGTACCTTTGAAGTTGACGAATGCGATTGGATCAACTCCCGAGATCCGGATCGAGTTGAATGGGAAAGGGCTTCCAGCCAAGCACTAAGTCCACGAAATCAAAGAAAACCTTATAGCAATGGATATACAGTTAATCGGCGAAATGAATACTTTTTGGGTTTCGGACGTCCTCGGGGTGGACCACGATCATCCGGAGGTGGCACAGCACAACTTGTTAGCCGTGAAATGAAAGGCTCAGATGACCCCTTGTGCATTACATTTTGGTATCTTATGTTCGAGCCATTCATTGATTCTACTGGACCTAGTTTAGGTATGTGTGTTACAATTATAATATTTGTTTTTATACCATATTTACGGCTTTGCTTTGCGTACAATTGCTTTACGAAATCCTACCCAACTTGGTCGCGTCGAGTAACTTCTAAATTGTAGATTGTACGATACATTGTAATGTATACAAATCGTACAATATTGACGAGGGACTTCGGAGGGGAAGGTCGTCACGTAGAACAGATCGCTATTTTTAGGTATAGGCGGCTATATTCGACTCACAGATAAGGACGCGTAAAACTTCGATCGTAAATTTATTATATTATTACGCTTTTGGTAACTATCGCGCGGCATAGTGAACTGACACAATATTTATAATCGTCAGAGTTGTATATTTCGAATAATGGTGCAACATCCGACCTATCCGGAAGCTGACGGGCGGCCCTATCTCTGTTCGGATCGCTTTCCTACATTCTGTTTTAAAATCCATTTAATTCCTTTGTCTTTCCTAAACCTCGATTTTCCTGTCAAACAGCTGTTCCTCTCCCGACGTTGTTGTTATCTCACCATCCTTGTCTCTCTCTCTATGTCTATCGCGCTCCTCTGTTTACGCTTAGTACATTGCTCGTTGCCTTCTATCCTTATTCCCTATGTTCCTTTCTCTGTCTCTCCCACTCCTTACCTTGTCATCGGTCGTCAACCCATTTTAAACTAAACGTTCCTTCCCGAATAATCCAATCCGTTGCCCCAATCCCCACCTACTTCCTTTTATCCTCGCATAATAAAAGTCCTTGCTTCCTATTCCTCGCCCTTAGTAACTGCTTGCTTCCACAGAGTTTATATCGCACTTCGGTTACAACTCTGCTTAAATATTTCGATCTAACCACGGCACTTCCGTGTGAATATTCTTGTTGAATTATATTATTGTTAAGTTTACGTTACTTGTTATTTACGTGATATTTTTAATAAACGTTTTGTGCAATATTCTACGTGTTCCTTTAACTATAAGGTATTGTGCATAACAATCTCTTAACGTATTATTAACAATAACATGTCATTGCTAGACATTTTCAATTGATATGATACAAGGGTGAACCAACAATTCGTAACAATATGTTCAATATGTTATTAAACATAGTTTGACATGGAACTAACACTTTAGCAGGTATAAATGAAATCTTATTGAAATATTTACGTCACGCATTGTCAGTAATTCATAAAGATAAAGATGTGTAGGACCGCTAACACGTGCGGTATGAGTGCATCTAGAATGTTGGCGAGTATGAATGCTGGAAGAAATGCGATGTGCGCGAATATATGCGTGTGGCATGGAAGGTTCTAGAAGAATATGTTATCATGGGGTGATTGGTGTTTGGTGTTTGAAGGCGAGTGTAATATATGTTTGTGTGTAAGAATTGCCGGATGTTCGAGAAGTGTGCGTTAAGGGGATGATAATCATTCTTGAAAGAGTATCACAAAACGTGTGCGAGCGAAGTGACTTCCTCTACGAGATAAACTTAGTGAGTGCATCCTGTGTTTGAGCCTTTTCTGTATATATATTTGTAAATAAATAAATTCTGTTATCTATTTTTAGGTGGCGTGTTGTGTCTTACAGATGATTAACTGACAATGTTTATTAACGCTTGTTAACGTTCATTAATATGTTACGTGTTCTTATTTCAGTGATGTTTTACTTTAATGTGTAACAATTTCCATAAGCCATTATCATTTCGTTATCGAAGATATTTGTCGAAGCAAAGAAGCTTAAGAGAAAAAAATGGCTTAAGCCAAATCGACCATCACGGTCATATTTCAAAGAAAACGTGACCAAAAGAAAACCGTTACGGACAAAAGTAAAACTATCGCAGCATTAGCCGCGGTATCGCATAATTTACACATTCGCACATGATAAATGTATAAGATTGTAGAATTAGCTGAATAAGCATTCTTCGAATTATTCAGGCTAAAACATTTCATCCACCTGTATTCTTATATATTTCATTTCATCAAGAAACACATGAGCTTCTTCTTCGTGGAGAAAAATCGTCAATAAAGCCCCACCGCTTGTTAGATTTCCTGAACACAGAAATCCTGTTGCAAGCGTTAAATTTTTGTATATGTAAATGTATATACTTTTACATAGTAAAAAGTGTATGTGTAAATATAATATAATGCGCGTTAGTCAAGATGTGCTTACAACAACTCTCTTTAAGAGAGTATTTGGGAGTTATGGCAAAGATCTAACAAAGGTGTGACCCCGGCGGGTCCTAGGAGTCGATTATATATTCGACGTTTTCCTTCCTTCGACGATGGGGTCCTTCAAGGACCTTCTATCCCCGAAAGGGAGGCGAGGGTTGTCTATCTCGCTCCTAGAAGAAAAATTCTCAAAATTCTTGAGAAAAGTCCGGCGTGAGAACACCCGTGCTGCACCTCGCTGCTGCAAGGTACGGGAGCTGATATCTTGTACACAAAAATACAATACAAGTTGCCCCCGCTTCTTCGGCGCGCCAAGAATACTTTACCTGGACTACGCTGCCCTTAGTGCACGTGTTTTTCCGAACGCTTGCCTACTTTCTGAAAATATGCTAAAACCAGGCTTCGGTCAACAAGCACCGAGTACCTGGAACGAGCACCGCGGTTAAACATATCCTACAAGAGTAAGAATACGTAACATGTTGATAATCATTATCAGATAAACATATTTGTCTTTAATAATCTTTCGATGACATTAATCATTCAATGTGACTTTATGCGGATTAAACTTTGTTAATTATGATATGTAGGACATGCTATTGTAGGAACGGAATTTTTCCTACGCGTAGATATTATTAATTTTGGAATAAGTGAGTATGGATGGTTTGTATATAGGCGAGAGTGGATGTTTAGAGTACGTGATTTGGAAGGCGACGGATGTCAGGGCTAGCATGAATGTTTAGTCTGTAGATAAAGAGAAAATGAGTGAGTGCAACAGAGAACGCATGCTGTGAGAAAGACGAAGAATGCATGCTGTGAGAGAGAGAGTATCGAGGGTGGATGCGAGCGTGGATTTTTGGGAAGAGTCAATTCGTAGAGTCGAGTTGAGTGGAGAATACAGAGTTATACAGAGTGGAGATTAAGAGAGTGAGAGTTATAGCGTGAGTGGAGAGAGTTAGAGTTATTTTAGTATTGTTAAGAGTATTGTATTTTTATCTAGTTAATAAAGTTAATCATTTGTTTTAATTACGCGCGTGCAGTTAAGTTTCTAGGCTACGGTTTTGTTAATTAGTTCTAAGGGAATCTGTTCCGTTTAATCGAAGACGAGTACCGATAGTCTTTGGTTGCTCGTCTGATTGTGAGACTAAATCTGAATAGGACCCTATACTATGTTTAATATTTTTACATTTGGAAATTAACGCTCTTTAAGAATTGTTGAAGTGTAGGGCACCTCGTTTAAACAAAATCAACGTTCCAATCTCATTAAATGATCCTACTGCTGAAGAGTTCATGTATACCACATGAAGTAACCTTCGGCACCATGCAACTTCTGCAAAAAAACAATTTGCATGCAATGCACAATTCAAGAGTTGTTAAAACTAATTGTGCTGAGTACCTTCACCAAAACTATCAATGTCGCACATAAATAAAAGTAAAACTTGCATTTATTATAATTGAAGTAAAACAATGATAATGAAATATTTTACCAATTGAAGGAAAATATATGTTTCCGCATAAAACTTTTTATCATTTTAAACAGAATAGTTGTTGTACTTCCCTTTTGAATGGAACACATAGCGGGATAAATAATGTGCTAAAAATTTTAGAGTATTTCAAGTTTTAACAGATCACAAAAATTTAAAGGAGTTCTTCGAGTATCAGTGCAATCAATTGGAGAATCCACGGGCGAAGCAAGACCAATATGGCAGCTTTACAATAATCAAGGACCCACTTGGAATTTTGCTCAAACGAATATAAATGAAAAAGAAGACTTCGAAATTATATTTGAAGGCACTTGGGGCCCTAATAGAGCTAGCGGTAATATTGGAATTGACGACATTTCCTTCTATAATAGCAATTGCACAGGTAAATTCTGAAACTTATATATAGACATTAATTTTTATATATTTTAATACGCTATCGGAAGAATATTTGATTTAAAAAGTTGTTTTATTTATTACTCTAATAACGTGGATTCTGTGCACTTAATCGTATTTATTAAAATATGTAAAAAAATATACAAACTCATGTAGTGCCGGAAAATATTCGCAAATGCTACAGTTTTAAGAACGATGAAGAGCTGCGAGGGTAAAAGCGGGTTTGGCTCAGCTAGTAGGCTGACCACTTTCTCCCTCGAGGCCTCGAACATTCCAGAAGGTCATGAATGCGAGTGCGAGAGAGTGAGTGATTGTGAGAGAAAGATGTAAGACTGTTTATAAATACCGGGCGCAAAATATCTGATGTCTTCTGGCAAGTGTTTTGTTCTGATTCACCTGACGGATAGAGATATCCCTCGTTCATACGTGATTTTCGATTCTAACGCGCTACTGGCCGAACAAACTACACATTCGTTATGCCCTCATGTAAACGACTAGAGAGTTGTTTAGTTTTCTGTTGTTATTGACCGAGCTTCAAGCTGCCAGGAACGATATGGTGGGAATAGGCGATGTGAGCGACACTCTCCCCTTACCCTTGTGTACTACCGTGCGCCAAGATGTGCTTTGCGCCCAGTAAATAGGCGTAGGTCGATGGCACGCAAGCAATATGCAGTCTCGTGGTATGTGGCACGGGGTGAGGGGAGAATGTCGCTCGCACTGCCTAGCCTACCGAATCATCCCTGGAAACCTGAGATCGAATAATGACAACCGAAAAAGAAACACTTCTTTCGTCGTTCACATGACAACACAACGATTGTGCGGCTTTATCAGCCAGTCACGCGATAGAATCGGAAATGACGTTACAACAAGGGATATCTTTATCCGTCAGGCGAATCAGAAAAACCAATACTTAAGCCAGAGGACTTCACATATTTTGCGAGGTTTAACAATAAGTTAAGAGTTACGAATTTTTCGAGAAGTTAGTCGTGGAGCAGTGCTGTTGAGAAGTTGTAGTTAAGAGTTTTGAGGTGCACGTTGAAGTCCTTAGTAGTTTATCTTTTGTATTTTATTGTGTTGTCAAACTTGAGTGTAGTCATCGATTCCTTGTAAAGAGGGAAAAAATAGAGAACTCTATCAGTATCGTCCAGAAGCGAAGGAGTCACCTGGCTCGCACCGCCTATACCTGTCCTGTCGTTCCACGAATCTTCGAGCTCAGCCTTTAAACAAAACAGTATGCATAATAGCAACCTTTCCCGTGTCTACACCATACGCACAATCTTGATACATACATTTAAACATTCGATGGTACCATAAGAAATCGGTTGTTTATGGCAGTGCTTCCACTTTCGTCGATTACCTCGACTTCTTTTATTTACCCCGACGCAAGTGTTCCACTCTCTTCATCATGTAGTCCGTTTTGATTGTGTGGCTCTATCGGCAAACAGGGCGTTAAGATTAAAAATACGTATTAGTGGTGGCCTTCTCTTTCCGTCTAACGAGTCAGGCCCGCTCGCCTTCTCTCTGTAACCGTACTTTATATATTCTGTTAATACAGTTAATTGTCGTTACTGTTGAAGAAAAAAAGCTCCTGCTTTCGGTATTAAAAAATCCATCCTCTACACTAGCTTAGGATATAAAATATCCGTCACTATTCGTCACATCGTGTAGTCTCGACATTCGTTTTTCTTTCATTCATATTTTGCCACACATCATTCTCATCTCGACGTTTCACATTAGTCTTACAATGATTTCACGTATACATCAGAATCCTCCGATTCGGCCATCCTGTTATTTCTCCAGCTCAGATGAATGCGATAGTACTGGCCATGGTTTTAAATATTCGGACGAATTATCGGAATGAACCCCCCATATGACCTTACTTTCTGTACAGCATACGTGTCATTCGACTTCACTTTAATAATTCGATAAGGTGTAGCACACCTTAGGTTAGAATAGTTATTAATATATATATACACACAGGGTGGTCCACGTAACTTGTGCACCTCGAATAACTTTCAAAGTATGCGTTGCACAAAAGAATGTTATATACAAAAGTTACATGGTTTAAAAGGGTACACTATGTAGTGTGTTAATTTTTTTTAAAGGTGGAGGCGTTTCGGAGATTTGAAGGTCAACTTTGTTTTTTTAAATGGAATGATATGTTTTTTTATTCATCATGAAATAGTGCATTTCAAGACGAGTTCAATGACCTATGCCTCAAGTTCATTCAAGGTCAAACTTGCTTAAATATTAAGTAACTATAATTCAAAGTATGTCGTGTTTGGTATCATTTTAATCATAAACATCAGAAAAGAGTTAGGTCAGAAAAATCGGGAGGATCGGCCGTTTTCATTTTCGATTTTTTTTTAAACCTTTGCTAACGTACTTGTGAGATTTATATACATACACACACACACACACACACACGGAAAGAGACACACAAGATATCCTTGTCGGCTCGAACAGTCTAAGAAGAAGCGTGCTACTAGACATTAGAAATTGGGGGACTGGGTCACCGAACGACTAAGAGCAGTGCAAGTGTTTATGTTCTTTTCCCCGGGAGGACCCATGAGCGAACCTGACACCGAGCGCAGGTCATTGACGTCTTCCTAGCCGACAAGGATATCTTGTGTGTTTCTTTCCGAAGGAACAGCTGACTCTCTCACTCAATAAGCGAAAATTAGATCGCAGAGGCCCAATTGAAAGTCGATTTGCGGGAGAACGGTTCACTTCTGACCCATGGTTCCTCTCAGACATTTTACCTACGTAACAATACGAAGAAGACAGCCGAGCCAGTTTGAATCGGGGATTCCTCAAATAATTTTGCGGCAATTGATTTTCACAAATCTTCATCCAGTCCCAGCTCTAGAGCAACCCCCCGAAGCCATGACAAAACCTTTTGAAACACCCTGTACAGGGTGTACAAAAATTAATAATCATGGCTTTCAGGGGTTGTTCTACACCTTTGGATCGGTGGAGTTTTGTAAAAAATCCTACCACAAAATTCGCGGAAGTGTTGCAATTTTTTTTATTGGCTCATCGCACTCGCTTGCTACGTAGGTAAAATGTCTGAGAGCAACCATGGGTCAGAAACGAACCGTTCTCCCGAAAATTGACTCTTAATTGGGCCTCCACAATTTAAGTTTCGCTCAGTAAGTGAGACTACCAGCTAGTCCTTTCTAGCTCCGTTTCGAACGAAATATTTCGATGTAGCTTTTCGAAGGTTAGGAAGACGTCATTGACCTGCGTTCGGTGTCAGGTTCGCTCAAGGGTCCTCCCGGGGTGAAGAACATAAACACTTGCACTTTTCTTAGTGGTTTGGTGGCCCAGTCCCCCAATTTCTAATGTCGTGTAGCACGCTTCTGCTTAAACTATTCGAGCCAGCAAGTGTATATCGTGTGTTTCTTTCCGAAGAACCAGCTGATAGTCACACTTACTAAATGAAAATTAAACCGCGGAGGCCCAATTGAAAGTCAATTTGCGAGAGAACGATTCGTGTCCGACCCACGGTTTCTCTCAGACATTTTACCTACGTAACATGACGAATGCGATGAGTCAGCCGCCAAATTTTGGAATTTTGCGGCCGGTTTTTTTCATAAATCTCCATCCAATCGAAGGTGTAGAACAACCCCTCCAAGCCATGACAAATAATTTTGAAACACCCTGTACAATATGTTGGTTTATGTATATTTTCCAATTTATCTTAAAACATAAATATTCAGGAGAAAATCTAATAGCAGGAGGCGGATCTGTAGAAAAAGGTTGTATCCCCAATTTTGTTTTTGACTGAGAAATTAAGATAACTCTGCAAGATAGAAATCCCAGCCAATGACTTACCAGTGTTTCGTCACAGCAGTGCACTTCAATGGTCTGATACGAGATTTTCAGAATTTTCCAATACTTATACCAGTTCACGTAGTTCAATCTTTGATAAAATGGCCAATCGTACCACATCTTAGCTGAGGGGTAATGAAGGTAAAGGCCGCAACTGATTTGATGGCGCGTGGTAAATCGGTGCAGCAAGAGGGACCTGTCGCTCACACCTCCTATGCCCGCCATATTATTCCTCGAAACCTAAAGCTCGACCAGTAACAACCAAAAACAAAACACTTCTTTCGTCGTTCACATAACGTTCTCTCACTTACTTTGTTGCGGATAATTCATTCTCTTCATCATTCATTCGGATTGGAATGTGTGGCATTTTCGACCAGTAGTACATTAGTAGTAGTATGGTTTGATTGTCGTGCACAGTGAAAGAACCAAGACAGAGACCGCCGTGGTTTTTAAAAGTTTATGGCAGCTCATGTAGCAAGGCATGTTGGAAAATAAAGTACAGACGGCGAAGTACATCCAATTGTAAGCAATAAACAATAAGATCGACTCTAATACTATTTAACACTAGAACTACCAAACCAGTCAAAATGACTGGTGCACAATTTTTCCAAAGATTCTCCAAGATTATAGGAGAGTCATAGAATAGATACTCTACGTCCATCTCATAAAACATAAATTACCGAATCGATCATCTTTTCCACCTCTGAATTCCCCTTTTTTCAAAGTACCTACTTAATATATTTAAATATAAGAGATTTACCGCTGGTAGTTCTAGTGTTAATTACAGAATAAGAAAATGAAAAAAATGAAGTTTGAAACTGTGTGAATGACAAATCGGTGCTTCATTGACCTTGAAATTTTAACTATTTCTTAACCTGCATTAACAAAGCATAAATAACAAAAGCAGAAAAAAATTGTATTCTGCTTCCGATAGTGATTTGAAACATCATTGTTAGATGGATATGTTGTCAAGGGATGTATCTTTATTTCTAATTTGACAATGTAACCGTGATATCGACGTTTAGTGAAACCGGCAAGTGCATCCGTACGGACACAGGATTGCAGTTTCGAGAAAGGGTTGTGCAGTTGGGAAAATATTACATCCTCCGACAATGAAAGAACTGTGACTTGGCAACGTGCGTTTCTTGCACACCGACCTGCTCAATTACTCGATAAAACCTTCGGAGCAACCGGGGATTTCGTCTTCTTTGATATCTTCACGACAAATCAAAAATCGACCGATGTTCAGCTACGATCTCCGATAATACAATCATCACCCGATGAAGAAGCTGTCTGTTTCACATTCTGGTTTGCAGCGTTTGGTGTCGAAGAATCCACTATATTGCAAGTTATTAAAGTACTGGCGGAAGAAGACGTGAACGACAACGAAGAGGGCACTACAACCCAAGAAACGGTGAGCATTGCATAAAGTTTTACTTCTATAGAAAATAATATAAAGTCGTCTTCGGTATTTTAATATCACCGAACCAGTTCCCAAGTTTATATATATATGTTACGGTAAATGTGATTTCACTATAGTATTTTCTATAGAATATACATTCACTTTGATGTCAACCTAATTACTTTCTTTCTCTTTCTTTTCTCGATCACCTTCTTATTCACCTCGCTTGTCATTCCTCATTTCCATTTTCTTTTGATCTTCTTTATTATCTATCCTTAGTTTTACTATATCTTTCTTCTAATTTTCTATATTTTTTTTTATTCATAAAACCCGTAAAAGCGAGCCGTTTTTCGCCAATCGTGTACGTCTTTGCAGCTAGGACTAGGATATTGTAACTGACTACGTATTGTAACTATTACTATTAAATTCACAATTAAAAATAAGTTTATGTTCCGAAATGCAGCGTTACTGCCATACAGCACGTACAATTTTTTTTTCTGTAAATGAGCCCTTCGCTTATTCGGGGCCGAATGTAATCTTATACATGACGTCACAATTAACAAATTTAAAAACGAAACATGTCTTTGGTAGCACAGATTCCATCATGCTCAATATGTGTGACTCGCTTACATGCTAGCATTAGTGGACCTGTGACTTATAACTCGTTTATTCAACTTAGATTTTTGTACATGTGTTTTACAAAGTGATCTATTTATAGACGCTCTCATATGGCCGAATTAACGACATCTCATGAGAGAAAAGAACAGAAAATTATAAAGAATTACATCGAGTGCGCTATATGAAGAAAAAAAAATATAACAGTTTGTATGGAAGCCCCAAAAACAATGTAGTTAATAGAAAAACAGGCAGTATTAGTGGACCTGTGATGCCAAAGACGTGTGGCCAGAACTCTTCAGGCGGCGCACATTGGTCGATTTCAGTGAAATTGTTACGAGCCGGGCGAGTGGCAGAACGAGACCGAATCGTATTAATCAGTATACTTCCTATTTGTCAAAAAAAACAAATGAGGACTGTGCTACCTCGCCGAACGGCATACGCTACATTACTCCCATTTGTTCTACCAACTAGCGAAACATTCGTTCGTTCGAATGGCCAAGTTCCGTACCGAATCGTATTAATGCAATACGCGGGAAAATTATGAGTTGCAGCGTAGAATTTTAAAGGATCCGTCTGCCCGTTAATAACGAGAGCACCTTGCGGTACTTTCATGTTAGTATCACGGATGAGTCCCTTACCCACGGATAATGGGTACCGCCACTAAAATAAATACAATAAATACACCGTAAAATAAATACACCGGGGACCAGACCAGCCTATAGCATAACTCAGGCAAGCCGCTTATTTGATCGCCGCATGTGTCAGTGGAAGAGCTCCGCCTGCTACTCCTTCACGTGCGCTCAAGAGATCGTTGATTGACTTGCCTTTCACTTGCCAAGCGCGAACCTATTGTCACGAGCGTGGTGGTGCATTGGGGCGACATTCTTATCTAACCACTCACACTGGAAAGACATGCCACGCCCGCCGATCACGGATATCAAAACGACGTGCGCGATACGTCGAGTAAGGTTATTTGTCGAATAATAGTTTCAGATCGCAAATACGATTAATAGATTTTGATGTTTTTGGGCTTCTGGAGTTTGTTTTGGTCGAATTCGACTACTACGTGACGCCTTACGGCAAAATATAGTGTTACGTTCTTGCACGCGCATTTGTAAATTAATTTCCAGCGTAAATAGTTAAAAAACTCTGTGACAGCAGAATGCAAGCACTTCTCGCCTCAAAGAATACACTGTTGCCGCCGCGGCCGTCTTGGCGATACATTTTACAATGCCTAGTCTTTCGCCAATAAAGTTGTACATAATAGGTTTCTACATCACCCATGGGGTACTATTGCCAATGCGTTTTTTTGCAGTGGTATCCCATGTATCGATGCCCTTTTCTGTTTAATGGTCGGTGAAAAATCGCGTTAAAAGGAAGAACTATTCTTTGACGCGAGAAGGCCGTGCGTTTTGCTGCGCGGAGTTTTCTGACTATTTGTGCTAGAAATTAATTTCCACTTGCGTGTGCCAGAACGCAATACTATATTTCGCTATAAGGCGTCATGTAGTAGTCGAATTCGACCAAAACCATTGCCATAAGTCCAAAAACATTAAAATCTATTAATTGCATTTGATTTAAGACATATCTGAGCATACTTTTTCACTAACAATACTTTTCTTTTATCCCACACGTGTCGTGGTGCGATCTGAAACTGTTTTTCGATAAATAACCTTAGTCGACGTGCCGCGTAAGTCGTTTTGATTTCCATGACCGACGGGCGTGGCATGTCTTTCCAGCGCGAGTGGTTGGATACGAATGTCGCCCCAATGCACCATCACGCTCGTGACAATAGGTTCGCGCCTGGCAATGAAAGGCAAAACAATCAGTGAGCTCTCGAGCGTACGGGGAGGAGTAGCAGGCGGAGCTCCTCCATGGAAACATGCGGCGATCAAATAAGCGGCTTGCCTGGTCTATGGATAAGGAGAAAATGTGTGAGTGCAGCAGAGAACGCATGCTGTGAGAAAGACGAAGAATGCATGCTATGAGAAAGAGTATCGAGGGTGGATGTAAGCATGAATTTGGGAAGAAAGTCAGTTGAGAATATGCAGTTGAGTTGAGAGTTCAGAGGGTGAGACACATAGCGAGAGTGGAGAAAGCTTTAGTGAGAGATTCAGATATCCATATTCAGATTCCATATACAGATATGGAATCCCCAACATCATCGAAAGAACCTCATTTATTAAGTTCATCCGACCTCAATGATCTTGTGCGAGATTTATAACTCTCGAAGGATCAGGCACAACTCGTAGGATCCTGATTACAAGGATGGAACTTACTGGACAGTACAACCAAAGTTACACATTTTAGAACTCGGCAATATACATTACAGGAATACTTTCGTATGTACAAGGATCTATGTGTGTGTCCTGATGTAAATTCTTTAACAAAAACATTGGGTTTTGAACATGAATCAAAAGAGTGGGAATTATTTATAGATTAGTCGAAATACAGTTTAAATGCGGTGTTGTTGCATATTGGAAATGCACGTCCTTCCATCCCCATTGCATATACGGCGACAATGAAGGAATGGTATGAATCTTTAAAAACAGTTTTGTGCAAAGTGCAGTACGAAAAGTACAAGTGGAAAGTGTGTGGAGACTTAAAAGTGATTGCTATATTACTTGGGCTACAAATGGGTTATACTAATTGTAAGTATTGTTGTTTTCTTTGCGAGTGTGACAGTAGAGCAAGAGATCAATATTATGTAAAAAGAGATAGGATACCACGACATGAATTAAACCTTTGACTTCGGCAGACTTTGAAACGCACCAGCCGTACCATACGGTAGGAATTCAGTCGCGACGTACACCGAGAACAGCGAAGTTTTTCGTTAGGCATGCGTCTTTGACGAAGATACTGAAATAATCAAAATACGGAATTCCATTACATTAAACCAATATTATTTATTTATTAATATTCTGTTTTGAATTGTTAGGGCCCATACTAAAAAGTGAACATCAGTCAGTCGCGAAACAGGCAAAAGTTGACCCGGACGCCTATTGGCGCCTATCGTACTAGTGAACCAAAGTAAGACAAGCGCCCATTTGCGCCTACAGTACCACGAAGCCAACTTGTTTCTGACGCCGATATGCGCCAACAGTAGTCAAAGGGTTAATATCGGGAACAAAGAATGTGAAATTTAATAGTTTAATTGAGCCCCAAAACGTATATTTACTGCTATTGCACATTAAATTGGGGATCATGAAAAATTTTGTAAAGGCGAAGAACAAATCAGCCCTGGATTTGAATACCTAAAAACAAAGTTTCCGCGGGTAACAGACGCCAAAATAAAAGGAGGTATATTTGTTGGCCCTCACATCAGGAATTTGATGATTGACGTAAGTTTTACGAAAGTATTAAGTGATCTGGAAAAAGCAATATGGCTTTCATTTAAAAAAGTGACAGAAAACTTTGTGGGTAAACATAAATCAAAAAATTATGTTTCGATTGTCCACAAACTTTTAAAAAGCTGCAAAGTTCTTGGCTGTAATATGTCTCTTAAATTACATATTCTACAGTTGCATCTGGACTTCTTTCCTGCCAATCTCGGTGATGCGAGCGACGAACATGGAGAACGTTTTCATAAAGACATTTCGAAAATAAGAAAACGGTACCAAGGAAAGAAGACGTCTACAATGCCTGCGGACTATTGTTGGACGCTCATAAACGACACCGAAAATGTGCCATATAAACGTCAAGTAAGACGAAGACATTTTTAAATTTTTTTAGGTGCAGTGCTACAGTTAATTGTTTATTCCATATCGATTAGTTTACGCTACGTGCGAAGCGAAGTGAAGAACGTGGTAGTTGCATTCTTTTTGTGCTTGTGAAATGTGATGTGTGAAGTTTCATACATAACTGTACGGACAATGGAAAAGTGTGCGTGATCTTACTCGAGATCGCACGCGAGATCGTTCGTGGGATCGGTCAATATCAAAATCGCTCACGATACTAGTCGAAGGTGTCAACTACACAAGGAGAAGGACAAGGACAAGGACAATAGATACGGTTAGAAACTTAGGTTCAATCGGATCGCTACGCGTACCTACTGAGGTCATAGGCCAAACGGCCACACGACAAGTGTCCGTCAGCAGCAGGACAACGCATGGTAATTCAGGAGGATCGACCGCAGGTCACAAAATCGAACAACTGAGTGGCGATTTATTAGAGGGAAATTGAGAATTGCATTATATGGGTTAATGCAGTTCAATGTTTAAAAGCCGAGTCTTTCATTTAATAATATTATAATACTAGAATATTTATATATTGCATGATGAAGAAAGAACATAATCTTGTCATACCGGTGAACGAAGGGAATTCCGACACCGTACGATAATTGTTGTTCATCGTTACAGGACGAAGAAATAAGTCGTTGCTATGGTATCATTGCTGTTCGAAGAAGGAGCAATACAGCGGGGAAAATTAATTCGACAATGAGTACATGAATTGGAATGTGCTGCAGTTTGCCGATGAAATGGCCAACATGCATAATCATGCATATGTTGGTGTGGAAACGAAGAGTAGGCTGGAGAAAACTGAGTTTGTTTTTGTAACGGAAGGCTAGATGCTTCTACGTCGTCTTTATTTTCCGTTTGTTCGCGCTCGACGGCTCTCTGACCAAGTGGCTAGTCGGAGGATCGTTTCCTCCGACGTAGCCTCTTGGGAGGCAGAGCGAAGTTTTGGGAGTTTTTCTCTATTACAATTTGATTGGTTTTTGTAAATGATTGGTAGAGAAAAACACCCTCCACTTAAGGGTGTGTCTGGAAAGAGAGGATGTTTTAAGGAAAAACCCTGGCGGCGGTGACTCATGCCGTAGCCGTGGATTTTGGCTTCCTCGCGACCCGCGGTTTATGGCGGTACATGTCAGATCGGCTCGAGGTGGCTCGGCGCGACCGGTACGCGGGCAAGAGTTTATTTCTTTATTATCCATTGTCGTATAGAAAAACTGCGACTTGTAATTGCTTTTTGAGGGTCCGTAGTTTGACCCTCGGCAGTTCCAAGTCGGCATAAGGACTTCCGAGAAATAGTTAACCGCGTGTCGCTACAATGATAATGCAAAACCGAAAAACCAGAGAGTATTGTTGTCAACAGAATTTCGTTTCACGGTACTTTTATAAGGGTCAGTCAAAACGACGTTACTTATAAGGACATTTTCTCGACTTCTTTTTCTGAAAACTACGTAGTGCTTGAAGACAAACACTAATTGTAAGAGGAGGTTGGCGATATGTACGACTCCAAGTTGGCGAGGCGCCGAGCTGGCCATTCTCACGCCTGACTTCCGTCACGATCGCCATCTCCAGCGAGAGAGAAAGAGCGGCCTCACCCATCTTCTGGGGAAAAAGGCCCTCAAAGGATACCATCGACGAAGGAAGACATCGGACATACAGGATGTCCCATTTAAGTTGAGATTGTAAAAAATCTCGAAAACGGGTGATTTAAGAAAAACCAAGCGATGCGTGCCCCTTACTATTGCGGGTGGGGAGTCTAATGGCATTACTGATTTTTCAATGCGTGGGAGTCTTCAAGGTCATTTCAAGGTCATCTTGTTTTTTTGTGTCATAAACACCCATTTTTTATTTCGGAATCATATTCTACATAAAAAAAATGGTTCACTTTTGTTTGAAACATTTTGTTGTAGATTTAATATTTCTTAAGATATTTATTGACGTTTCATATTTATGTCAAGGATAGTTTTCTTTTTCTATTAATATGACAACATTACTTTCTTGTGGACTGTTTTTTATTTCTTTTAAGGATGTCACAACAAATCCTCGAAATTTTTACCCTCAACTTCCAGACACTTATTAACACGTTTAATAAAAGACTGGTGGACGGATAATAAAGTTCTTCTCGTTATACCACGTCAGACAGTTACAATTCGCACTTTCATGTCTTCTGGTGTAGTAGGTGGATCACTGTATACTTTTTCCTTGAGATAACCCCATAGGAAATAGTCGAGTGGTGTTAGATCAGGTGATCTCGCTCGCCAGGACACTGGACCACCTCGACCTATCCAACGACCAGTAAAATCCCGATGTAGGATTTGCCGTGCAATTCGTGAATAATGAGCTGGGCAACCGTCATGCTGGAACCACATGTTTTGCCTGTCTGCTATGCTTATGTCTTCAAGCAATACTGGTAATTCGCGGCCCAAGAAGTCTCGATACTGGATTCCATTTAACGTACCGTCAATAAAATAGGGTCCTATTATTTTTTCCCCAATAATTCCAGCCCAAACATTGACTGACCATGGGTGTTGGTGATCCACTTCCCGTAACCACATCGGATTGTGGTCAGACCAATAATGCATATTATTCCTATTTACTTGGCCATTATTTGTAAACGTAGATTCATCAGAAAACAAAACACGGGAAAAGAAATTCTGGTTGATGTTTATCTGATCTTTGGCCCATTCACAGAATGCTATTCGTGCTTGAAAATCATTTTCTTGAAGCTTTTGGTGTAAGCGCAGTTTGTATGGATGGAACTTCTGTTGCTTTAAAATTCGATGAACGCTCATTCGAGAGTGCGTGTTTTCTTCTGTACACTTCCCTCTCGTAGAAATTGCTGAACAGTACGTTCAAATGTACTACGCGATGGACACTTTTTTTCTGGATACCGCGAAGCATACAAATTTACAGCTTCTTCAACATTTCGCCCTGATTCGCCATAAAGGAGAATCATTTCGATTTTTACTGCGACTGTTAAACATTCCATTTCGCTCACTACGTAAACTGAACTGGCGATACACTATCTCGTGACCGAGAATTATGTCTAAGAATTCAGTCACAAACTGATCCTATTCTAGTAGCAAACTGTTAGATACGTTTGTAAACACAATCATAATAGGTATGTTTATCTGTATTACACTTGATAGAGGGAAATGTCGATACATTGTGGTTCTCAAGGTACCAATAATACTTGAAGATGTAAGCCTACCAGATGAGGTATCAGCATCAATTTTAAAAGACGTTTCGCCTTTGTCGCGTCGTAGCCGCGGTCTCTTCGGGGTCACGGGAGCTACGGGGTCCTACCCTGGGATCCGCCGGGTTATTAACCGAAAAGGTATTTTATCTTCAACCGAAGTCTGTTGGGGTCCGACTTCGGGAGGACCTTGTAGTCCCGTAGTTCCGGAGAGGGTTGGGGTTGCGGAGGAGGAGGAGGAGGAGGGCTAGGAGGAGGGGAGGAAGGGGTCGGAGGAGGAACCTTCTTCAAGAGGGTTTCAAACAGGGAGGAAAATCCCTTGTCCGAAACCTTCGTGGAGGCCTGGTGTAGCGCGCGAATCAAACGGCGGGTTTGCCGTTGTTTTCCCGCTCGGGTTTTGCCCATGGAGAAAAAAAAATCAGGGTACGGAAAGAGTAAATTTTGTGGAAAGGATGACTGAACGTCCTATGGCGAGAGCGCAAACCCATATGCGGGACCAAACTGAACGCCCTATAGTGAGAGCGCAAGCTTGGGGAACGACGGAAGGAAATGAAAGGAATTGAGCGGGAAAAAATATAAGATTCTGGACGAAAATCTACCGTGACGTTAAATAAAAGAGCACAACTCGGAACAAGGTTTAACTGAAAAAAATTGAGTATATTCCGACACTTTATCACGCCAAGAAATCTACAAGTACAAATGAACGAAAAACGGACTGAGCAAAGACGAAAACGAGCGTAAAACAGAAAATAAGCGCTTAGGCGAGTTTTCCTCGCCTTTTTATACAAAGGCGCTGGGTCAGCGTGGGCGCTGATTGGCCCCAGGTTTTCGCAGGCCCTTGGTTTTCCTGGTAAGGAAGGGGCATCCCTTCCTTTCCAAAGTCTTCCCTTTTATTTTTCTTATAATTTATATATATATATTTTTATAATTTTAATTATTTTAGATTCATCTTATTCACAAAATTAGGATTCTGGTGGTTTTTGAATCATGATTTTATGTGGATTTTAAAGGAAACTAATGAATTTATAATATAACTTTAAAAGATTAAGAGAAATTAAAGATGCCGGGTGAGTCCAAATATTGTGAATGGTCCAGAAGAAAATGAATGGTCCAGAAGAAAAAGCTAGTGAACTTTTGCTTGTTGCTGAATATTTGTTTGTATTTTATATGCTTGTGCTATATTTGTTAATAAGGAAACTCCTTATTCGGCTTGACCGAGGGGGAGAGGTTGACATTCGCCAGCACACCCTTTTGCCTAGGCGTGCTGGCCAACGTTTGGGTCCTCATAAAAACCAGGACCGTAGCTAGCTTTTTCTTCTGGGGGGTAGTTTTCGCCCATGGTTTGACGCAGTATGCGACACCTTCCCCCTTATAGACGAACATTCAAGGGGGTCGCTCCCTGAAGGTTCGTTCGTCTTTGTATGTTACATATGTCTTATGTCTATCTTATGGTGAATTCTAATGGTAATGTGTTGGTGTAGATTACATTCTAGATATATAAATGTGTTTATTATTATATATATATATAATTGTATTATTATTATTATTATTATTATTATTATTATTATTAACATCATCATCATCATCGTTACTATATGCATACATTTTTACACGCGTAGATATGTACAGACCCTTTATTTAGCGGGGGTGTTGGAAACGTAGTTGGATGGGTTTCCTCTCGCGGTCGTGTACTTCCTGTGAGAATTGAACCCATGTTGCGGCACTATTTTTACAACATTCTTTATGACATTCCTGACTCTGGATGCGTATATTTATAGTTCTACCGGTGGTGGTATGTTATGGAAGGTCAAATATATGTTGATTGCACCGAACCGTTCCTCATTGTTGTCGAGCTCCTGGGCAGAAACAGGACACTTCCCGAACTTTCCACCATTTTGGTTACAAGGATCAGTAATTGATCCGCCATAATTATCTCCAATGATATTTGCCGTAATTCCTCTCTCAAACGTTATGGCCGAGAAATTTGCGAGGCAGCTTCTCAAGAGTCGATGTATAGCCATAGTACTGTTAGGGGTGAACAATTTCTGCTTTTTGTTTGGGTCAATCGCTCAGAAAATTTTCAGTACATGTTGATAGTATAAATACTATGATTTTTGTTTAGAGAGTACTACCCATTTGATGGAAAAAGGTGGGAGGGGGTCCGACATTCTATTACATTAAATACGAGCTGATAATTTCTTATCTATTATGTGTGTGTGTGGGTGTGTAGGTGTGTAATGTATGTTTGCGTTACAATGAATGTGTAATATGTACTTACATTTATGTATTCACAACTAGGTATATTTACTAAGTTTACTATATTAGTTGCTATATTAATGTTTTATTCTATACAAATGAATGCGACCTATTCATTCGTTTAAATTGCGCAAATGTGCGTGCTTCAGGTTATTTGGGTGAACAATCCGGTGTTTCCCTTTATAAGTGATTTTTAAATTACCGTTACTGAGACATTGTATTATTTCGTGCGGTCCGGTATACTGATCGGCAAGTTTACCCATTTTCGGTTCCTTGAGGAGGAATACTTTATCTGTTATTTTAAAACTTTGTGGATTGACCTTGCGGTCGTAATATCCTTTAGTTTTGAATTTGGAATTAATCAAATTTAAGCGGGCTATGCTTCTAATTTCGTGTAAACTGGTTACTAAGTCCGTTAAGTAATCTGTATATGTCGGGCTTTCTAAATGATGATCTAAATCTTCGCTTGATGGTTGTCGAGCAATTTTCCCGAATATCAATTCGTGCGGGGTGTAACCAATCGCTTCATGCGTGCTGGTGTTATAAGAAAATGCAGCAAGTTGTAAGAGGTTATCCCACTCTGACAAGGGAACATCCCGAGGTGTAAATCACCGATTTTGATGAAATTTTAGTATGATATACTCCTCGCGGAAATATTTGACACGTATTTTTTTTTATCGGCAATCGTCCACGTTAAAGGGATGAAAACCGCCCTCAAAGTTGGCACCCTGAAACTTATTTAATGAATATCTGGAAAACTATTGAATTGATTATAACCCATCACGAGTCACCCATCCTACAATCAGAAGGATTCTATCGACATACGTTTATTACTCCCACATTTTCCGACTAAACAACAACAGGTCAAGCAATTTAATTGTACAAATAGTTTCTGCTATGAAGATACTATCGTTCAAACTTATGAAAGTGGAATTTTACTTCGGTCGCATATACACATATATTCCATTTCACGCATCAAGCGTAAGAATTGAAAATGCAATAACTTTTTTTGTAACACAAATATGAAACTTCTAATTGATCCGTATTTTTTGTTTGACTATATAGTGTATACAAACTATTATTTAAGAAAATTGAAAGAATTTTAACTGAAAATATTATGAAAAAAAAAGGATTTTTTAACATATTGTTTAACCCTTTGCGGACGGAGACGCTTGACGGGCGAGCGTCGCTGTGGACGACAGGTATTGGAGCGTGCAGTAAAGAAAATTTTCACGTCGCATATGTAAGAGTGAAATATATAATATATATAGATTTCTTTTTAATAATACAATATACAATGGTTGTATACAATCACGTATAACAATTTGTCCGGAGAGACATGGCGTTAGAACAACTTCTACAACAGTCGCAATATCGGTTATGTTCGCGTACAATAATATATATAACAATCTTTGCGAAGATTGCGTAGCGCTCATACAGACGCTACAACGGTAACTCTCGTAATAATGCGGCGGGCCCTGGAAGTCGTATATTTATACGACTTCCTTCCTCCCTTGCGCGAGCCTATCAGAGGCTTTCCTCGGAGAGGGACGTGGGCCTCTCCTTCCAAGGCCTCTTTTCCCCGAAAGGCCCCGTAGGGGCGAGGGTTGTCTTCCTCCCTCGCTAGCGAAAGATCCTCTTGACGAAAGCCAGGCGTGAGAACGCCCGGCTCGGCGCCTCGCTGGCGCGGAGTCTTACACATATTTGCGTTTTACAAATTAAGGCTTTATTCAAATAAATTATTCAAAAATCCTAAAAATTATAAACAAACAAATTTACTAACAAATAACTTTTTTTGTGAAATCTAACAAACCATAAACAAACAAATGTAGTCGTGTTTACATATTATACGTTTTATATTCTTCCTTTGTGTGGTATCGCTCAAAACAATCACCTATGTGCAAGGTCGGCTTAGCCGAACAAGTAGCACAATAGTACATCGATTCTCTCCTTCCATGTTTTACCTTCCGATTCGAGCATACGACACAATCTTTGCTTCTTCCTGTCTCATTTCGCCGAATAATATGTAGAAGGCCGTTGAGCCTTTCCGCTGTTCCAGAAGTCGAAGGAGGCTTGGGATCAGCATCTCGAAAATCTCCAATCAATTGATCTGCCAAGCGACGTACAAATTCTAAATAGCTTAACTTTTTTATGTTGTATTTCTTGTAATGTTCCTGATACAATAAATAGGAATTTATCACAGAAACGTCCGATCCCCAAAAAAATAATTTTCGCCACCATTTTTGGGACTTTCTCATAAAGCAGTACGTGCCTGTGTACTGGTCTGCTTTGTCTACCCCGCCCATGTATTTATTATAATTTAGAACCACATCTGGCTTCACAATATCAGTTACTCCTTCTTTCTTTGACCTTTTAGTGACGGTTTTTGAAGATGAGGTAGCACAGGTGCTGAGCATGGTCACAATACGCTTGTCTCTCCAAGCCAATAATAGTAAATCTTTCCGTCTGTAGGCAACCATCTCATTTTTCGCAATCTTTGGATTCTTTATTTCATCTGGAATAAATTTCCTATTTGTCTGGATAGTTCCAGTCACATGACATTTCAGTTCTAGTAGTGCATCTGCCAAGGGAATGCTTGTGAAATATCGGTCGTTGAAGATATGGTATCCTACAGCGCCAGGATTGGATTGCAATAAATTGTGGTATAGTTGTAAGACTATTCTTGTACTTATTGACAGATCTGGTCTAAGTAATTTCTCTGTAGTAAAACTGCCATAATATGGTAAAATAGTCTGTATATAACCAATATTGGCGTCTGCAAGAACATAAATGCGGATACCCCACTTGGTTGGTTTCTGTGGGTTGTACGTAATAAAAGTTATTCGCCCTTTGAATTTGACGATGGATTCATCCACTGATAATTGCACCCCGGGTACAAAATTTTCTCGACATCTACTATCAATGTAATCCAAAAAATTGCTAATTTTCTGCGTCCTTGTTGTCATGTTTTGTCTACCTTCAGTATTTTCATTTGTATGAAGCATCCAGAATACTTGTAGAAATCGATCCCTCCTGAATACTTCGGCAAAGTACGGGATCCTACATTTCCTGTCGGTGCTCCAATAATCCTTCAGGCTCGGAAGTGGCATTGTTCCCATAAGCAATATTATCCCGAGAAATGCTCGCATTTCTTTTAGTGTGACATTAGTCCATGTACTCCATGTGGACCGCTTTTTTACATGTTTTCTTTGTATCGTATCATTTGCGTACCGATTAGTCTCCTCAACTATTTTCTTGATCAACTCTTCCGTAAAGAACGAGTTGAAGAAATCTAACGGTTCTTTATAAGTTGATTGTAGTTGTGAACCAGGGGTTCGTGATCCAGAACTAAACTGTATTTTTTGTGGAATGATATCGTGATTTGTAACATTCGTCCATTCATTATCACTACGGCCATCATTTTCCTGAATATTCATGTCTTCATTACTGCTGCTATCACTGCCCACATTGAAGCGCCTGAGTACATTGCTTGTTGCAAGGATTTCACTTCCACTGGATGAACTAATGACACCTGTGTTGTCAGAGTCAAACTGGAACTCATCATTACTGTCACTATTGAACGTACTATCTCTGGATCTTTTCGCCATCGCGTGTAGGATGTTATAAAATATAAAATATGCGGAAAACTTTGCTGGTTGCTCTGGCAGTGACACTGAAATACTGACTCGACAAACTGCAATTCGTTCTGACCCTACCATGGTCTTGCATCGTAAGTTTACATTATACGGAAGATAAGACTTCATCGTTCAAAAGTCTCTAATTTCATTGAGAGGCCACTTGACGTCTTAGGCTAGTATCCCCATGTGTATCGTATCGTCTACGACGGCAGACGTACGCTGGCCGCAGCGCAAGAGTTGGGCGGATATATTCGACACTCGTCCGCAACGGTAAAAAGGCTTGGGCGGATATTTCCGCCGCTCGTCCGCAAAGGGTTAAACAAACGGGTTTTTTAAAAAAATGTTTATAGCATTGGATTCGTGATTGAAATACGTTAATTTTCTCTCTTTACGAAATTTTCGTATCTCTAATAGTTTTCCAGATATTCAATAAATAAGTTTCAGGGTGCCAACTTTGAGGGTGGTTTTCACCCCTTTAACGTGGACGATTTCCGATTAAAAGAAATACGTGTCAAATATTTCCGCGAGGAGTATATCATACTAAAATTTCATCAAAATCGGTGATTTACACCTCGGGATGTTCCCTTGTGAGTATCTATTGACGAAATGTTTCAAAAATTCTATTAACACTAAATGGGATCTCTCCAGTGCACCGTTTGACTGGGGTCGAAAGGCTGTGGTTTTATATTGTTTTATTCTAAATAATTTACTGATTCTCTGTATAAGATTACTCATAAAATTTGAACCTTGATCTGTTAATACAGATTTAGGTGTAAAGGGATAGCCAGAGAAAATTTGGTCAAATGATCCTGGATCGTCAGTATGTATGTGTGGTTTTTAGTCGTAGTTGGCAATGGTCCGACTATGTTCATTGAAACCTTGTCAAAAGCAGCATGTGGTGTATCTGTAATCATCATTGGTTGTTTAGTTTTAACATTTACCAGTTTTTTTAGTTGGCACTGTAAGCAGGTACGAATGTAGTTTTGTATTACCATCTTCATGTTTTCCCAAAAGTAGTTTTGACGGATGCGGTTATAAGTTTTAGTTACCCGTTTATGACCTCCAAGCGTGGATGAGTGATATTCTTCAATAATTTTCTCACGCTTATCTAAATCGGGTATCTGTACTTGGCAATGGCATATCGTTAGTTTACATTGGGTTCCTATGAGGCGCAAGCGTAATTCTGCGAGTATTCTATCCCAAGGTATAGAGTCTAGTTCTGTTTTAGCTATTGTTAAAGAGGTGATATCGTACTGTAAAATTGAGGCACGGAAGGATTTAATTAGAGAAGCTAAGACATTGGGATCGGTGACGCGGTTAGTTTTCTCTTTACACACGAGTCCGAAATGATACCTGTTTCCTTTCCGTATGGTTTTCACCATCCCGACGGTCAGGTCACTGAACCGGGGTAGTTCTTGGCGGTCAGTCAGCTGTTGAGAACCTACATCACAAGCTAAACCCTCAGCCGTAAGAAAATACGCGTAATTGTCCCTTTTCATGTATAATTGATCGCGTGTATTAATTATATTATGTTTAAACGATCTGGTTTTTACCCCTTCTGATACTTCCAGTTCGATTTCGGGTTCCTCTTTATCGCTTTCTTCTGATTCTGAGGATTCTGACTCTTCGGTATCGGTTTCATTCTGATTTCTTGAAAAGATATCGTCTATAATGTCGAGTAAGTAGTGTGGTATATGAACGGGTCGTGGCTGACTCGTAGAGGACGTTTTAGGCTGTTGTTCGCTATCGGAATCAACTTCGGCTTCGGTTTCGGATTCACTTTCGGGTACGGTTTTCGTGGAGACAGTTTCGAGGTCGGGTTCTTCACGTTGATTTATTGTAAAGTCGTGAGGATCGTTAAGTGGAGCCGGTGAAGGGTCTCGGTGAACGTCGGCTTTTACGATGTGCTTAGTGAAGGGAGGTTCAGCTAATTCTTTTTTTGTGAAAGATACACTTTCGCCATCGGACAACCCTCGAGTTTCGGTTTGGGAAACTTTTGGTTCTGGTTCTTCTGTCATTTTAATTGTTACATTTTTTGCAATCCGATCTGGTTGTATTCTAAAGTTTTGACTTTCGTCATACTCTAGGATTTCGTCTAACGATTGTTCTATCGGGTAAATTCGTTGTTCCTCTATTGGGTTTCGGGAAAGCGCGTCAGCATTACTATTTATACGCCCGGCTTTATAAACTATTTTGTAATCATATTCGGCGAGTTTCAATCTCCATCTTATCAAACGCGAGGTAGGATCTTTCACAGTGTGAAGCCAAATCAGCGGACGATGGTCAGTAACCAGCGTAAATTGGTTTCCATACAGATATGGTCGGAAATAATTTACTGCGTAAACTATTGCGAGCGATTCTTTCTCGATTGTAGAGTAATTTTGCTCTGCAGGATTTAATACTCTTGAAGCGTAAGCGATCGGTCAGTCGGTTCCTATCGTTCCCTGACTAAGAACGGCTCCTATTGCAAACCCGGACGCGTCGGTTGTTACGATAAATGGTTTTGTAAAATCGGGGTATTGTAATATCGGTTCATTGCATAATAAATTTATCAATGTTTCGAAGGCTAACTGCTGTTCGCTTGTCCAGTTAAATGGAATATCCTTTTCAATAGTTGCGTTAAAGGTTTTACAATTCGAGAGAAATTTGCTATAAACCGTCGATAGTACCCGGCTAAACCTAAAAATTGTTTTATGTTTCTTCGATTTTTCGGTAATGGGAACTGTTTGACGGCTTCTATTTTCCGAGGGTCAGGGCACACACCGTTTTCCGAAATTACGTGTCCAAGGTAAACGACTTCCTTTCGTAAAAATTCGCACTTCTCCGGTTGCAGTTTTAAATTGGCATCTCGTAACCTATTCATTAATCTATTGAATTTTACTTCATGTTCGCGTAGAGAACTCGAATAAAGGACTATATCATCTAAATATACAAACATTTCTATTCCTTGTAACCCATCAGTGCTCTGTCCATTAATCGCTGAAAGGTGGCAGGAGCGTTTTTAAGTCCGAAGGGCATTCTATTGAACTCAAAATGACCGTGGGGCGTTGAAAAGGCTATTTTATGACTATCTTTTGGGTACATTTTGATCTGATGGAAACCTGAAGCTAAATCGAATATTGAAAAGTATTTCGCTCCGCCCAATTGGTCAAGTATTTCGGTAATGTTAGGTAATGGGTAAGCGTCTCCTATTGTTTTTTCATTTAATGCACGAAAATCGTCATCGTTTTTCCCCGTGTGGATCGGATTTTTTAGGTACTATCCGAACCGGCGTATTGTAGGGTGAATCTAAAGGCTTAACTGTATCGTTTTCGCGGAGTTCATTTAACTGGCGGTCTATTTTTGCTTTGTGTATTTGGGGGTATCTATATTGCCGTATATTAATTGGTCGTTCGTCTGTTGTATTAATTTCGTGCTGAACCAGATTAGTATGTTCTAATGCTTCTCCCGGTAAATGAAATCTGTCTACATTTTCTTTCACTAATTTATTAACATGTTCCCTTTCTTCTTTATTCAAATGATCTAATTTTAACAAATTCTTTACTTTATCTTCTTTATTTTCGCGATCTTTGTAGATAGTTAAACATTTATTTTCCTTGAGTTCATTTATTTCTTTAAATTCTTCTAATTTAACCGGTGGTATTTTCATTTTAACTTCGGAGTTGTTAACTACGTTGTTTCCCTATCACGCGTTTGTTTTTTACTTTCGGAAATTATTGTTCCGGGCGTTTCTTCGAAGCTTCCTCCCATTGCACGCCCGTTTGCGGGGAGGTTTCTAAGTTTCCCTGATCGCATTCTGTACTTTCTATAATGCTACAATGGTTGCAACTTCTGCTCGTACCCGGATTATTTTTATTATTACTTATAGGATTTGAGGGTCGTGATTCTACTCTACTATCATCTGAAGGTCGTGGTGGGAGAAAATCGCGTCTATCTGGATATTTGTTAAAATGTTCTGGATTATGTCGCAAAGGGAAATTTTCGCGATGTGTTGTTTGGTTCCGCGGAGTATAAAAATTTTCTCTGTTGTATTGGGGAAAGAAATTTTCGCGGGCTGAGGATTAATTTCTTGGTGTATTACAATAATTTGTTTGCGAAAAATTTCGCTGTGCTCGGTTTTCTAGGTATCAATCGTTATTTCGATAAGGCTGTTCGAAAGGAGGATTAAGCCTATGTTGGGAATAACTTGGTCGTTCTGTATATTGCCGCGGCGGTGGTTGTAAACGTGAATTGTAAGGTGGTCGATTGTTTTCGGACGATTGGTGGTTACTCCTCAGATAGTTCCAACATATGTTCGCGGTGTGACCGATTTTGTTACAGATCTGACAGCGTGGAGGTTCCGCGTATATTGTATTTACATTTGCCTGGGGATTTCGTCTTTCCGCGTTTCTCCGAATCCCTAACATCGCTTCTAATTCTTTTTCGATGTCGATAGCCTTTGCAATTACTTCATTTAAGTTTCCGTCTCGCGGTATCCGGCTCTCGATTTCGGGTTTCAGTCCTCTACCTTTAATATTCTCCCTAATTGTATTCCGAAATTCTAAGCTTATGTTGCGAGTCACCCGTTTTTGCGCGTCGATTATTCTTTTCTCGACTTCTCTAACTTTGTTCGCGTAAGTTATCAACGATTCGTCGGCCCGTTGACAGACGTAAATTAGTTTGGCCTGTACCTCATAAACTGTTTCCCGCGTTCCGAGAAGTATTCGTAAATGCTCCACTAACTCTTCCATCGTCTGAAAATGCAGTCCTAAAATTGATCTATGCGCGTCCCCCCTTAATTTGTTTCTCGCGGATTTTACCAAATTTTCCTCGTACGCTCTTGGCACCATGCTTGCGGCCTCCTCGCAACCCTCCGCAAAATAAACAAAGGCCATATTTTTTCCATCGTATACCGGAATTGCCTCTAGTGCGTCTTTAAACGACGTAAGTTGATACAAATGACTCATGCTTTCCGTACTACCTGTCCTTATTTTTTGCTGCTCGGAGCCCCATTCTTGTCGTTCTTCGAGTAGCCGTAGCTGGTCAATAAGCCGCCTTTGCAACTCTGCGACCTATCTCTGTTCCCAGTCCAGGTGTTGTCTCTCGGCCTCCAATGTAGACGGTTCATTCTGATTCTGCGAATCGGTGTTTGGCGGCAATGGTGATCGTGGCAACGGCATAGTGACTTGATTTTAAAACAAATTGTCGAAGAAAAACGGCGGATTGAGACGTCAAATCCCACCGCTGTTACCAAAAATTTTATGTCGCGTCGTAGCCGCGGTCTCTTCGGGGTCCCGGGACTTACGGGATCCTACCCTGGGATCCGCCGGGTTATTAACCGAAAAGGTATTTTATCTTCAACCGACGTCTGTTCGGATCCGACTCCGGGAGGACCTTGTAGTCCCGTAGTTCCGGAAAGGGTTGGGGTTGCGGAGAAGGAGGAGGAGGAGAGGAAGGAGGCGGAGGAGGAACCTTCTTCAAGAGGGTTTCAAACAGGCAGGAAAATCCCTAGTCCGAAACCTTCGTGGAGGCCTGGTGTAGCGCGCGAATCAAACGGCGGGTTTGCCGTTGTTTTCCCGCTCGGGTTTTGCCCATGGAGAAAAAAAAATCAGGGTACGGAAAAAGTAAAGTTTGTGGAAAGGATGACTGAACGCCCTATGGCGAGAGCGCAAGTCGGATCGAAAGGAATGAGTTGAACGCCCTATGGCAAGAGCGCAAACTCATATGCGGGACCAAAGTGAACGCCCTATGGCGAGAGCGCAAGCTTGGGGAACGACGGAAGGAAATGACAGGAATTGAGCGGGAAAAAATATAAGATTCTGGACGAAAATCTACCGTGACGTTAAATAAAAGAACACAACTCGGAACAAGGTTTAACTGAAAGAAATGGTGTATCTTCCGACACTTTGTCACGCCAAGAAATCTACAAGTACGAATGAACGAAAAACGGACTGAGCAAAGACGAAAACGAGCGTAAAACAGAAAATAAGCGCTTAGACGAGTTTTCCTCGCCTTTTTATACAAAAGCGCTGGGTCAGTGTGGGCGCTGATTGGCCCCAGGTTTTCGCAGGCCCTTGGTTTTCCTGGTAAGGAAGGGGCATCCCTTCCTTTCCAAAGTCTTCCCTTTTATTTTTCTTATAATTTATATATATATTTTTATAATTTTAATTATTTTAGATTCATCTTATTCACAAATTAGGATTCTGGTGGTTTTTGAATCATGATTTTATATGGATTTTAAAGGAAACTAATGAATTTATAATATAACTTTAAAAGATTAAGCGAAATTAAAGATGCCAGGTGAGTCCAAATATTGTGAATAGTCCAGAAGAAAAAGCTAGTGAACTTTTGCTTGTTGCTGAATATTTGTTTGTATTTTGTATGCTTGTGCTATATTTGTTAATAAGGAAACTCCTTATTCGGCTTGACCGAGGGGGAGAGGCTGACATTTGCCAGCACACCCTTCGGTCTAGGCGTGCTGGCCAACGTTTGGGTCCTGATAAAAACCAGAACCGTAGCTAGCTTTTTCTTCTGGGGGGTAGTTTTCGCCCATGGTTTGACGCAGTATGCGACACCTGATATCTTAAGAAATATTAAATCTACAACAAAATGTTTCAAACAAAAGTGATCCATTTTTTATGTAGAATATGATTCCGAAATAAAAAATAGGTGTTTACGACACAAAAAACAAGATGACCTTGAAATGACCTTGAAGACGCCCACGCATTGAAAAATCAGTAATGCCATTAGACTCCGCACCCGCAATAGTAAGGGGCACGCATCGCTTGGTTTTTCTTAAATCACCCGTTTTCGAGATTTTTTACAATCTCAACTGAAATGGGACACCCTGTATATTCAACGTCTAGGGCACGCCGGGTCACACTCTCTACGCGGCCACTTTCTCTACACATTATTCTTGCGAAACTCCCGGAGAATACTTCTCTCTGTTAGTATCCCGACAAACCTCCATCATATTGTATTATCCACTTGTTGGAATAGAATATTGTATTATTATATATGGACCATTTATTTTGAAAGTGAGAGGTTGCACTCAAGCCCTCTTAGTCTAAATAAGTTTGTATTTGGCGGTTCTTCATGGATATTTTAGCGAGCGCCACATAATGTTTTGCGTGCCCTCTGTGGCCCGAGTGTCGCCGTGAGTCTTCTCTTGGCCATCAACAGACCAACAGTATTATGTATAACCTAATAAACTATCAGAAAGTGATGTAAGTCCATTTATGTTCAAATCGAGATATTGAAGGGTGTTACACGTCAATTTATGGTCCTAGGCGTCGGCTGGGCCAGTTCGGGGTGTAAGGCCGAACCCTCTTTTGGTTGCCGCGAGGTCCACGAAATGTCTGCGCTCCCCGCGATTAATGTTGGAGTTAACGTCGCGAGGTTTTTTCGGGGTGGAGTGAAAGGATTTGAATAGTTGAATCGCTCCGAGTTTGTTGTTAAATTTAATAAGTTATTATAGTATAAAATACAGCACAAAGAGCAAACTTAACACAAAAAAACTTAAAACTGAATCGTGCGGAATAATTGCGTAAATGATTAATTGTACGTGTTGCCGGTCGGAAAGCGGAGAAGTTACTTGGTTGATTGTTGCGGATTGACTGATTTTTCGAACACTGGAAGAGTCCTCCTTGGAAAATTCTCCCTCCACCGCCATGTTACGCCCTCAAGACTGATATTTATACGCCACCGGAAATTACGGCGTAAGCATACATTTGAAAACTAGTGACTTTTCTCGGAACGCGCAGGCATTCGGGTGTGACGTCGCTGGACACCCTTGGCTGGTGGAGAGTATAGCGGTTCAGTCCGCGCGGAGTGCGGGTCCGCTCGTCACCACCCCGGTTTGGGACCAAGGTGGTCGAAGAGGGTGGTGAACCTCGCAACCCGTCGGCGCAGGCGATGCTTTTGGTGCGGCTATTATCCATTGAGGCACGAAGGAGTACGCCAAGGTGGCGAAGGTCTGGCGCGCACGTGGGCGCTTAGATGGTAACTGTATCTTAAAAATGGCCTTCATGCTCGCACCATAAGCCCATTGTCTCCATGGAGGAAAAAAAAGAAAAACCTCTGCATGCGACGAATATTTCGGAATCCACCTTAATGGGAATCAGCTGACGGGATTGTAATTCCGTCAAACCTGGTGATTGCAGCTGCTCGGGTATGCAGAGACGATTTTTAACAATAAATCCATGAGACAATGGAACGCCTGCGCTGGACCCTCATCCGGACCGTTCCCGACCGTTCGAGGGTAGCAACATACCGGCCCCCTTGAACGGCTTGCGCTCAATAATGATAACTTAGTAATCTTATATTTAGTAAATAATGAATAATTATGACTATGCCTACAGTATGATTATGTATTAAAGCTATATTAATTGATATGTTAATTTGCATGTGAGAATGTTTAAAGTGGCTCTGCCGGCAATGGTGACAGCCCTTGCACGCTGCGTTTATAGCAGGCGGTGGCAATTTTCAGACGTCACGACGCGTATTACGCTATCCTCCCCGGGATGTGTCATGACAATTCGATCTAATTTCCACCGCATGGGAGGCGAGTTGTCCTGCTTTAATAGGACCATTTGACCGACGCGTACATTGTTTCTTTTGCCGTCATGCCATTTTTTGCGAATCGTTAGTTCATGCAAATATTCCTTGTGCCAACGCGTCCAAAAATGCTGCTTCATCTTTGTGACGTGCTGCCACATGGATAAGCGATTATCCTTAAGTTCCGAATAGTCTTGCTCGCGGATTCCCCCCATTGAGTCCCCTATCAAGAAATGACCCGGGGTGAGCGCGGATAGATCGTTGGGGTCAGACGATAGTGAAGCTATCGGTCGCGAATTGAGTATTCCCTCGATCTCAACCAGATACGTCAACAGACCTTCATATGTGAGGAGAGTTTCTCCGATTACGCTCGTTATATGGTGCCTGACGGATTTCACCGCAGCTTCCCACAGCCCGCCGAAGTGTGGAGTACGCGGCGGTATAAAATGCCATTCAATGCCTTCGTTGGCAAGAAATTCAAGCGTAGCCGAGTTATCCTTTGCGTCATTTATCAATTCGTGCAACCGTTTGATCTCGCGGCATACTCCTACGAAATTTGTAGCGTTGTCCGAATAAATATTCGTGCTCTTGCCGCGACGCACAAAAAATCGTTTCAGCGCGGCCAAGAAGGCTTCGGAGCTTAGGTCGTTCACCAGTTCTATATGCACTGTCTTCGTGCAGAAACAAACAAAGACAGCCGCATACACCTTTCCCGTCCGCGGTTGCGTTGCGTCCGTTCTTTGATAAAGAACGGACCGCAAAAATCAACGCCGGTCGTCGTAAATGGCCGACCCGGGGAGACGCGCTCTTTCGGCAGTAAACCCATCGGCGGTTGAGGGTGCACGGGCTTCGCGCGATGGCAGGTCAAACATTTTCCTATGACGTTTCGCACGGTAGATTTTCCCTCCGTAATCCAGTAATCCTGGCGTATATGATGCAGCGTGGCTTGTGCGCCTGCGTGCATATTACGCAAATGCTCATGTCGTATGATCAGATTTGTTACGTGGTGTTTTCCCGGTAGTAACGCGTGGTGCTTCTGTTCGTACGGGATGTTCGCGCGCGATAGCCGTCCCCCGACACGCAATATCTCGCTCGCGTCGATGAAGGGGTTGAGCGGGCCTAGACGATTCTTGGCCTTAGCTGCTCCCGAGTTAACCCGCAGCACCTGCATCTCTTTTGCGAAGGCCTCGCGCTGTACCAGCTCAATGACGCGGCGCGTGGCGTTCTTGATTTCAGCCGCGGAAAGATGGCCTTTAGAGATCTGCTTGCGCAATGCGATTTGCCGCCATCGTAAGCAATACGCCATTACGCGTCTTAATTTGCAGAAGGTTGAAAATCTTGAGAAAACATTATCTTCAGCGGTAGTTGCGACAAAGGTGAAAAGTTGTCGAATTTCTGGAATTTCTATCACAGGTAACGCGAGTAGCGGCCACCGCGACTCGCTCGAACCTAACCATGTCGGTCCCTCTTGCCAGAGCCTATTTTCGGGCAGATCGGCAGGTAATAATCCTCGCAAGAGATGGTCGGCTGGGTTATCCTGCGACGGTACGTGCCTCCATTCATAGCCCTCCGTTAGTTTCTGCACCTCGCTAACGCGATTCGCGACAAAGGTTTTCAGCGTGTTTGGACGAGTTTTTAACCACTGTAGCACGATAGTGGAGTCGGACCAGAATATTATTTTCTTGAATTGTAGTTGCAGCGCGCGATGTGTGGAACAGAATAGATTTGCGAGCAACACTGCGGCGCAAAGCTCCAGGCGTGGTAACGATAGAGTCTTTAACGGTCCGTCCCTCGATCGCGAGCAAATGAGACGCGTTGTGATCTTCCCCGAGTACTCTATAGAGCGCGTATATAGCACGGTATCGTATGCGCGCTCGCTCGCGTCGCAGAAACCGTGCAATTGTATTTCCTTCGCGCCGTCGGGAGTTATCCTTCGCGGATGCGTGATTGCAGTTAATGATTTTAATTGAGACTCGTATTTGATCCACGTCGTATATAGATCTATAGGAACAGATTCGTCCCAGCCGCATTTTCACTGCCATAATCGTTGAATGATTAGTTTTACGATGACGATGACCGGTCCGAGAAGTCCCAATGGATCGAACAGCTGCGCGACCTGCGATAAGATGGCGCGCTGCGTAACGCGTGATTGAATTGACTCGAAATTGATGTTGTATGTTATGATATCCCGGCGGGGATTCCACACGATGCCTAGGGCCTTTGTAGGATCTTCCAGGTTCAGACAGATCTGCGTATCGTTTGATTGCTCCTGCAGATCACTTATTAAACGCGGGTCGTTTGAGGCCCATTGGCGTAACTGAAAACCTCCCTTCGACATTAAGAGCGTGAGCTCGTCGCGTATGTGTAAAGCCTCTTAGAAAGGTTCCGCACCGGTAAGGAGATCGTCCACGTAAAAATCGCGTTTTATGATGGTCGCGGCAAGCGGGTGCGCCGTATGCTCGTCATCTGCTAACTGGTGCAGTGATCTAGTGACGAGGAACGAGGTGGAAGATGTATCGTAGGTCACGGTGTTTAGCGTAAATGTTCGTGTCGGCTCGTTTTTGCTGTCGCGCCAAAGGATCTTCTGGAATTTTCGATCTTCCGGATGAACCAGAATTTGCCGGTACATTTTAGCAATATCGGCGGTTAACACGTACACGTGGCAGCGAAATCGTAATACCAGTGATATTAAACCGTCTTGAATGACAGGACCGATTAGAAGCGTGTCGTTAAGCGACAACCGCGATGACGATTCCGCAGATGCGTCAAACACCACCCGGAGCTTAGTGGTGAGGCTGGACTGCTTCATGACCGCGTGGTGGGGCAGGTAGTAACCCTCGTCCCTTTTCGCGCACCGAGCTTCGGTCACCGAGCTCGTCATGTGACCGAGATCGATGTATTCGCGCATAAATTCACGATATTTTTCCTCGAGTTCCGGCTTTCTCGCGAATGATCTTTCTAGGGCGTGATACCGTTTCAATGCTCCGTAATAGGAACCCCCCAAGGTCCCGAATTTTCCCGTTAAAGGGGAGCCTAACCGTGTGTCTACCGGTCGCTGGGTCCCGAGCCGTGGTTTCCTGATAGTGCTTCTCGCAAGCCCTAATTTCGTTCGAGGGAATCGGCTTGTCGTTGGTTTTGGAGAGTTCCCAAAATTTGGATAAGTCCTGCAGTGTGCATGTCGACAGATTGCAGGCAATGCTAGTGGAGGGGGAACCGGACCCGATTCGCCGCTAATAATCCACCCTAGGTGGGCTTTCTGCAATGCCGCGCGATCGTTGTTTAACGATATTCTGCCCACACAGAATAGCTTATGGCATACCGCCGCCCCGATGATTACGTCGATTTTTCCCGGCTTGTCGAATTGTGGGTCTGCTAACTGAACGTTCTGAGGAATCGCGAGGTCACTGCGATTTACACGCCGTGACGGCAAATTGCCAATCAGTCTTTGCAAAATGAGAAAGTTTAAATTTATCGTGTAGTCGTGGAATCTCGACATCAAACGCGCGTCAATTAAGAAATTCACGCACCTGACGCTTTGGTTAATACCCGATACCGATATATTCACCTTGTTACAAGGTTATTGCAGTCTTTCGGCTAACGATTCCGATACGAAATTCGATTGAGCACCGCTGTCAAGCAGAACTCGGCACTCGTGATTTCTTCCACGACTGTCCACGATGTCCACTATCGCGGTCACGAGAAGAACTTCCGATTGAGCTGAGCTTTGAAGGCAGGCGAAGTTAGCCTTTGTGCGCGATTCCTCTTGCTCCACGTGGAGCAAAGAATGGTGCTTCTACGAGCACCGTTTGCATCTGAACGCGCTCCTACAATTATTTAAACCGTGCCCGAGACCCAAGCAATTTCGGCACAACTTAGCTTCCCTGACCGCGATTTCGCGCTCCTTTGGAGTGGCGCGGATTATTTTCTCGCATTTGTAGGCGGCGTGATTGCCTCCGCACAAAGGGCACGATGGGGTGGCTTGAGCCGAGTACGCGATCCGCGGATCACTTGGAGGGCGCGATTTCCCGTATCGTTTCGTGTCGGGAGCGCGATCCGAATCATCCCGGCGAGCTGGCCTCGACGCTGAGCTCTCGCCGGCCGGTTCAAGTTCCTTACAGCGATTATTAAGGAATTTGAAGAACTCCTCTATACGTGGAAAGTCGCTTGAACATTTATGCTCCTTCCAGCGCTGGGTAGTACAGGCTTGTAGTTTGCCCCGTAGCAGTTGAATAAGGATCGTGTCGGCAGACGGCTGATTCAGACTTTGCAGTGTACGGTAATTTGGTTCGGCTACGTTTAAGAACGTCTGAAGATCTTCAGCGCACTCTCTACGACACACGGGTGCCTCGAAAATAGCTCTCAGACGGCCCGCGACGATCAATTTAGGATCATCGTATTTCCTTTGTAGAATATCCCATGCGATTGCATAATTCGATCCTGCGTTCGATAGATGCTCTATTTTCCGCGCCGCTCCGCCCCTTAGGCAGGGCCTAAGGTACGTCAGTCGTTTGCTGTCAGTGATTTTATCGTTTTCATGGACCGAACTCTTCAATTGATCGGCGAAACCCGGCCAGTCCTCGAAAGTACCGCTAAACGTAGGTAGGCTGATTTTTGGTAAATCACAGTCCCTTTCAACGGCGGAACAGCTCCTCATACCGTTCGCGGATTCAGTTTCGTTGTTCGCGCTAAAGCCGGAAGGGCTTGAGCTGTCATGCCTGTTCAGTAGTTCTCCCGCGCGGCCGATTAGGGCCACGGCCTCATCTCCTATATCTAAATTCTCCGCGACACTGATTCCCGCGTCTAAAAGCTCCAATTCAGTACGATAGCCCTCGAAATTCTTCAAGTACTCATCTAACTTGGCGGTTCTCTTACCTAACGTCGCGTAATCTAATTCAGCACTACTCGGGTCTACTAGCTCTTTGAATCGCGTGATTTGAGCTCGAAATGTAGTCCGTCGGTGCTTAAGTTCTCTTACGCGCTGATCGGTCGACATATTGGTAGTATCTGGTTGAGATCGCGACGCAATCGGTTTGTATCGGATCGACTCTTACAATTTTCCGTTCGGAGTCTCAATGTATTATAAGGGATGCGAGCTTAGTTTTGGAAGATCAGCAATGTTGTCGTGAAGAGGTGATGCTCGCGAAGGTCTGCTCCCTCTGTGGATGCGGTGGCTGCTGCGAGGCTTCCCTTGAATTTGCAGTGGATGAGCGTGAGGTTCTTCCTCTGGCGTTGCCGCGTCTGCGGTGCTTGCCTCCTCTCAGACGGTGGTTGCTGCGAGAATTTGTCTTTCCGCAGCGATGATGATTGTATCTACACGTCTAGCTTGCTCGTATTTTATATCTTGTTATTTTTGTTACTTGTTGGTTGAGTTAAAGTTTTCTTGTTATTATTTTCTTGTATATACTTGTTTCCTCGTGTAATAAACAACACAAAATCCAACATTCGGAAGCTGTCGAGTGTTTATTATCTCCGAAAGAAAAACAAACTAGACTCTGACGACTTAACTGTCCGACGAGTTACGACACTGTGCCTAACCGGAACGAAGCAAAAGGCACGCGAGTCAACATAATTTCGGTTCTTCGAGCCGGATCCAGCCTATCGGATCCTTCAAAACTTCTTTCGGAAACGAGGACGAGTGATTGAAGCACACAGTACCTTGCTCTCAACCAAGTGGCAAGAGACGAGGCAAACCTGTGTCACCTACAAGCCAACCAAGGAGCAAAGTCCACTACTGGTCAACCCGGAACCTAAGCAGCGAGCCAAGCAGCGAGATAAGCAACGACCCAAGGAACCTGCCAACAGGTCGCTCCAAGACAACAACGAAACGTCGCAGGGATCAACGAAGGTCCAACGACTGCAGAATCCAGACTCCTCGTACATCGATTGTCGCTTCTACATCAACCAACAGCGGGTCAGTCACCACGTATTCAACACGACCAGGTCAGAGTGCATGGTCATACGTATCATAATCCTTTAGATTCCTCGCGTACTATCCCTAATCTCGTCGTTACTTCACGCATTCAGAATCTCTATCACGTCATGTCGATTGAAGAAACCGCAAGTGAGATGCGCAGTGTACGCACTGTTTTCAAACGTAGGCTAACGGTATTTAGGAACTTTCTCGACGAATGTAATGAACGGTCTGATCGTAATACAATCAAAACCAAACTAGACCGAATCTCTGAAATGTTCGCGAAATACTCTACGGTACATTTAAGATTAGAATGTCTCGACGAAGCAACAGATTACTCGACGGAACATAGTACATTAGAAAACGAGTTTGATTTGCAAGCTTCTCGTGCGCAACGATTATTAAACCCCGCAACGATCAATACAGTTCCGTCTGAAGCCGCGAATTCACATTGGGGTACGAGCATAACCGGCTCCGAAGGCGACCGCGACGTGGAATTACCGCGAGTGAATCTTCCGACGTTCAGTGGTCAATACGAAGACTGGCCGGGATTCGCGGAACAATTTAAATCCGCGGTGCATGAGAACTCTACCATCACTGAGAGTAAAAAACTCACGTACCTGCGATCATGCTTGACGGGCGATGCCGCGAAACAGTTAGAAGCTTTTGGGAATTCGGCCAAAGACTATACGATTGCTTGGGACCTTTTAGAAAAAAAATATGGTGAATCATCGATCATCGTGGATAATCACATAGGCGCAATAATAGACATATGTTTAACCGAAGGGCATGCAAGGCCGGAGTTGCATAAATTCGTATCACAAATTGAATACCACTATCGGGCATTAGAAAAATTAGGACATTTAAATACCGATACTATTTGGCTTTTTATATTAACATCGAACTTGGATGAGGCCACAGTCACGAGGTGGAAGGAGGCAAAGGGAAACGATTTCCCTAAGGTAGACGAGTTTTTTGAATTCATGCGCGAACGGGTTAAAATTCTTACTCCTACCGCTTCCGAGACAGCTAAAAAATTGCGCAATCAAGGTCGAACGTATACAAAACCCTCGCGTCCAACCGCCCATCCACGCGAACATCCGCGCAATGGATACGCGACTCAAGTAAAACCTTATTGTCACCTCTGTCATAAGGACCATGCCACGCAGAATTGCTAGCAATTAAAATTAGCTAAGCCCCGCGATAGAACGGACATAGTGAAAAAGGAAAAACTATGCATTAATTGTCTTCGTCCGGGTCATATGATCAATGAATGTCACGCGACGTCCTGTAAGCGATGCCTCGGCGGCATCATACAATGTTACATTGGGAGTTTGATACAAAGGGACATTCGTCACAAGGGGTAACTTTCCCTCCGCCTTCATCGGGTGAAACACAGGCACATGCAATACGAACGATGACCTGCGCAAATCCTACACATCCTTCCGAAGTTCTTTTGTGCACTGCAGTAATAAAGATTTTTGATCACGCTGGTAAAACGCACTTTAGTAGAGTTCTCCTCGACTCGTGCGCTCAGTCCAATTTTATAACTAATCAATTTGCAAAATTTCTGAACATACCGCGGATGGCTGTTGACATACCTCTTAATGGCATCAACAAAATGGATACAATAGGTAACGCGCTGCCATCGCAATTTATAGATAAAACAAAATTAATGATTCCGTGTAATATAAAATTAGCAGATACAAACTTTAACAAACCGGCTAACATCGATGGATTGATAGGCGCGGAATTATTTTATAAACTTCTTTGCGTCGGGCAGATTTCGCTGGAAGAAGGGTCCGTAATTTTACAGAAAACGCGACTCGGTTGGATTGTGTCCGGCGTTCCAAAATCATCCTCCCGCACTCATAACACCCGATGCCATTTAACAGTAAACAATGAATTAGAAGTAGATCTTCCGAAATTTTGGGAAATCAAAGAAGTAAACGAGCAGCGGATATTATCTCCCGAAGGGTCGGAATGCGAAGCTCATTATAAGGCGAACACGAAACGCGATATTGTAACAGTTCGATATGTAGTTCGAATACGCTTTAAAAAATCAGTAGGTGATATTCGAGAATCTTATTCAATAGCGTTAAAGAGATTTTATGCATTAGAGCGATAACGGGAAAGAAAACCAGAAATTAAGAAACAATATTCCGCTTTTATTCGCGAGTATCGGGAGCTCTCTCACATGTCGGCGCGTCAAACAACGGATAAATCTCAGACATATTTTCTGCCTCACCATGCTGTATTAAGAACCACTAGTCATACGACAAAATCGCGGGTAGTGTTTGATGCCTCTGCTCGCCCACTCGGTGGTGTATCTCTAAACGAAGCCATGATGACGGGGCCCACAATTCAAGATGATATTTTCGCACTATTACTGAGATTTCGTCGCCATAAGTAGGTTCTTACCGCTGATAATGCAAAAATGTATCGTCAGATAGTCGTGCATCCAAACGATCGTAAGTATCAACGCATTCTATGGCGCGAAAATGTTCACGATCCGGTAGAAATTTACGAACTGAATACCGTCACATACGGGACAGCTGCTGCTCCTTTCTTAGCTACGCGAACGCTTAAACAATTAGCTGACGACGAACAACACGCATACCCAGACGCTGCGGAAATACTACGAAACGACTTTTACGTTGACGACCTTTTAACCGGGACAGATAATTATGAAACAGCTAGGAAACTACGCGATGATTTATTAGCTATTACAAAAAGGGGAGGTTTTGAACTAATTGTAAGACAATGGGCATCAAACGACGCATCACTATTACCAGACGCAACATCTCAAACTAGTAAATTGCCATAAAAGAGCCGAACGATTTACTAACGAGATCTTCAACCATAACAAGGGCAAAACGAGCAATTGCCTACTGCCTGCGGTTTAGAGACAATGTAAGAAATAAAGACAATAGGCGCACGGGTCACCTGACCGTAGAAGAGCTGCAGGACGCTTTAAGGGTAATAATACGCAGGACACAGGAGGAAACCTTCGCGCAAGAATTGTATGCTTTGACCGCCTCCAAAAACTTGCCGAAACGTAGCAATTTATTACCCTTGGCAGTATTTGTAGATGATCAACGCATTATTAGAGTAGGAGGTCGTTTGAAACACGCCGACATATCCTACGATCAAAAACATCCCATATTGTTACCGATGCATCATCATATCACTGATATTATAATTCGTGAAACGCACGTCGGGCATTATCACGCAGGAGCCTCCGCGACATTAAATGCTTTGCGTCAGATGTACTGGCCACTGAACGGAAGAACCGCCGTGAAAAGAATTATTCGAAATTGCGTCACGTGCCAAAGGGCACAACCAGCCGTCGAGCGGTATGCGATGGGAAACTTGCCGTCTAATCTTTTACAGCTTCAGAGACCGTTTTTAATTTGCGGAGTCGATTATTGCGGACCGTTTTTTATCAAGGAGCGTCGACATCGAAATCGCAGTAAGGTAAAAATATACATGGCCATCTTCGTCTGCTTCGCAACAAAAGCAACGCATATGGAATTAGTGGAAGATTTGACATCCGAAGCTTTTCTAGCCGCATTAAAACGATTCTTCGCCAGACGGGGTAAAGCCTCAGACGTCTATTCGGACAATGGCTCTACATTCATAGGTGCACAGCGCGAGATGAATGAAATCCGGAATTTTTTAAGTGACGCGAAGCAACAAGGTAGTATAGCCGATAGTTTAGCTAACGAGGGGATAAAATGGCATTTCATACCACCTCGCTCTCCACATTTCGGTGGTTTGTGGGAAGCAGCCGTAAAGGCGTTCAAGAAACATTTTAAACGCGTAATAGGAGAAAGCGTTCTCACTTATGAAGCAATGTTAACATGCGTGATAGAGATCGAAGGAATCTTGAATTCGCGACCCCTAATCCCAATATCCACCGATCCAAATGACCTCACAGCCTTGACACCCGCCCATTTCCTGATCGGTGATACGCTGAGCAGTACACCGGAGTACGATCTGCGAAATTTGAAACCTGCACGACTGTCGATGTGGCAACACATCCAACAAATCAAACAACACTTTTGGGCGCGTTGGTACAAGGATTACCTACACGAATTGACTGTGAGAAAAAGGTTGCATGACTCCAACAACGCAAATGTTCAAATCGGGACATTGGTAACCATGCGCGATGAGAATTTGTCACCTATGCACTGGAAATTAGCAAGAGTGATAAAATTGCATCCAGGTGACGATGGAATTATTCGAGTCGTGACAGTGCAAACAAAGGATGGCATCTACAAACGTAGCATTAAGTCACTATCACCACTTTTGTTAGATGATAACTAGAATTACGTTAAATTTAGCATATAAACTTATTAGACGTAAATCATAACTTGCTTTGCTATCATAATAATTACACTATACTATATTATAATTTGCGTTTTGAACAAGATTGTAACACACACGTAAAATCCACAATGCATCACATGACCTATATGTTTGATTCAATGTCAAGTTCATTTTAGATTAAAATAATTTTGAACGCGAACCGTTCAAGGGGTGCGGCATGTTGAGGCATAATTTGCAACGTGGGCCTTGAGGTGGCGAAGGCAAAATTTCCAAATTAGTTATTTTATTTCGCAGCTGTGTAGACCCATCCATCTGGCAAACACCTTCGAAATATCGAGGGATGGCACGTGGCTACCAGCTTTGCGCTGAAAATCTTACGCTGGATTTATGACACCCGTCATAAATCTAGCAGCTTTGGACGCCTGGGTCACCTTCACAGCCCAAGCCCCCTCCCCCCCCCCCCCCCCTTGCTCTTTCTGCCTGGGCCTTCGGTGGGTGTTGGCAGAAAAAGCCAACGTAAACTTCGCATTGTTGTAACCACCCACGAATTCCAGGCAGAACCAATAACATTTCTTCAAGGCCCAATACACTCCTCCCTATCAAGCCACCCCTTCCGCTTTGGAGAGGTGACTGACGGAGGAAGGGGTACTTCAAGAATTAATAAAGGGACAAAAAGCGCCCAAAAAGACTGATTCTGCTTGTAACACACTGTATCTATACGTCTAGCTTGCTCGTATTTTATATCTTATTGTTTTTGTTACTTGTTGGTTGAGTTAAAGTTTTCTTGTTATTATTTTCTTGTATATACTTGTTTCCTCGTATAATAAACAACACAAAATCCAACATTCGGAAGCTGTCGAGTGTTTATTATCTCCGAAAGAAAAACAAACTAGACTCTGACGACTTAACTGTCCAACGAGTTACGACACTGTGCCTAACCGGTACGAGGCAAAAGGCACACGAGTCAACAGTTTGTAAGGGTGTCAAATTTATCATTCCAATTAGCATAATTAACATTATTTAAGAAATAATATGTTTATGATGGGTATGAATGGACTTACACCACTTTCAAAATAAACGGTCCATATAACTTATTGTTTAAAAGGAATATTATAGTTTTAACAATATTTTACTTTGTAACAAAATTCCAAAACGGTTTCAAGCAGCCAGTAATCAACATTTGTAGGCCAATTAAAATGGACTAAAATGTTTTTTATATATTTTTTAACAAAAATTAATGAAATACAATTGATTATTTATACTTATCAGTTGTAGACACCCTTCGGATCTTACTACCGCATTGGTGTCGATATCGCGTAGTTACGCCACTGTATCGCCGCGCCAGGCCAGCAATGGCCGCTTGGCAGCAAAATGCCGATTACACACTCCCGACAGATATTTTTTCGACCTGTCGGAATTTAAAACTATTTCTGAAGTTTTTGTAGGCAGTTTTCTTTTCAGAAATGTGTACAGAATTCGATCGTGTTTAGCTTTGTGCTAGACAAATAACATTTCGCAAATATGTAAAAATATAACATAGCGAGATTGCGCATTGGTACTTTTTTAAACTTTGACGGTCGTTTACAAGTATTTAACCGTTTGAGTCCCAGAGGCTTTTAAAAGAACGCGGTCGAAAAAACCTGAGCAGCGCGATAGCGCTTGTCTTAACCGAGTACTGCGACTGTTCGACACAAAATCTGAAGAGCGCGATCACGCTCCTTGTGACTCAAACGGTTAAAACAACCAACTTTAATAATTACAAATCAACATAATCAACATGTTTTCCTCTATCTTCAAAGATAATTTCTAACTTCCTAGCGCTTGTAGTTTTCGCGTAATACCTCTGTTACGTCCAAAACGAATTTAAGGCTAACAGATGAGAAAACGGTAAAGATTCCGCGAACAACTGTAGTCACTGATGTAAGTCAATTTACGCACAATCCCGACGGACAAGACCGCTGGTCCGTTTTCGGTCAGAGAACCGAATCTCTTTACACGGGACCGGACCCAAGAACGCGAAGTTACGCAAAGGCAGGTTGAAGGTGAATGAAGATGTGGAAGCGAAGCGTAGACTGGAGAAAATACTAAGTTTGTTTTGTAACGGAAGGCTAGATGCTTCACGTTGTCTTTATTTTTGGTTTGTTCGCGCTCGACGGCTCTCTGACCAACTGACTCGTCGGAGGATCGTTTCCTCCGACGTAGCCTCTTGGGAGACGGAGCGAAGTTTTAGGAGTTTTTCTCTATTACAATTTGATTGGTTTTTGCAAATGATTGGTAGAGAAAAACTCCCTCCACTTAAGGGTGTGTCTGGAAAGAGAGGATGTTTTAGGGAAAAACCCAGGCGGCGGTGACTCATGCCGTAGCCGTGGATTTTGGCTTCCTTGCGACCCGCGGTTTATGGCGGTACATGTCAGGTCGGCTCGAGGGGGCTCGGCGCGACCGGTACGCGGGCAAGAGTTTATTTCTTTATTATCCATTGTCGTATAGAAAAACTGCGACTTGTAATTGCTTTTTGAGGGTCCGTAGTTTGATCCTCGGCAGTTCCAAGTCGGCATAAGGACTTCCGAGAAATAGTAAACCGCGTGTCGCTACAAAGATTAAAGATGGGAATGGTTGATAGCCGGAGTGTAAATCATGAAGAAACTTACTTTTACTTTAACGGAGTTGATGCCAACCCTCGGAGATACAGTTCGTGGTTTTGTCACAATATACAGCACTTTTCCCGATTCTGACTCTACTTTCAATAACTGTTTAATATAAATAGTGATAATTTAATAATGAATGCACTGACTCTGTCTAAATCTGTCTATATCTCTGTCTATCTTTTTCTCTCTGACTCTGTCTATATATCTGCCTCTGACTCTGTCTCTATATCTGTCTCTAACTCTGCGCGCCCGAGTTTCCAAGGGTGTTATATCCCTTTCGCAACACTACTCTACGGTTTAACACTACGGACGTTTTGAATTCGGATTGGGTCATGAGTCGAAAGAGGGGACTCGAAATCACCTCGCAGCGTTGGAATTTTGAGGCAGGGACAATCAGCACCTCTGATCGTATTCTCAGAACATATTCTCATCGAGGGAAAGAGAGAATTGACTGTGAGATCGGTTTGTCAAAAACCGCCTTTCGCGATACCATAGTTTAATCTACTCCTTCGACTCATTTTACGACCTTAACCCATGAAGCATACTTTCTCGAGTCACCTCACTGCTAACCAAGAACGTTTTGGGTTTCATTCCTGTTACTCGCTCTTAATTTATGGAATTTGTCCCTGGATGTTCATGGGAGATAGAATAAGGTTTGTTACGGACGTAACACCTCATTTGTTACCAAAGTCGGGTGTTTTTAGTAAAACTCTTTTTTTTTTCGAGAACTGAGGGTGATAGAGAAATTCTACCGGCGGATTTGTGTTTAAGATGAGAAACTCTACGAGGATCGCCCAGTGGATATTGCAAATAGTTTAACAAGTTTAAATTTGTTGGACAGTGTAATCGAAATCTAGAATTGCATTTGATTTATGACATATCAAACCATATTTGTTCACTAATAAAACTTTTTTTACACAATATTCTTAGGCATATATGATCTCAAAGTCCGCGCCGGACCTAAAATTACGTTTTTGATGTACATGGTGTAAAAAAATTAATGATCATGGCTTGGAGGGGTTGTTCAACATCTCGGATTGGATGGAGATTTGCAAAAAAAACCTGCTGCAAAATTCGCGGTAAGCGAATATTTTAACTTATTTGGTTGACCAGCTTTTCACATTCGTCTTGTTACGCAGGTAAAATGTCTGAGAGGAATCATGGGTCAGAAACGAACCGTTCTCTCTCAAATTGACTTTTAATTGAGCCTCTGCGATTGAATTTTCGCTTACAAGGAAGGTATTCGAACTGCAACTCACGGATTCGAATAAAATTTTGTGGGTTTGTAGAGTGATCCAAGACAAGAAAAATGGTATACTCCATTCGTGCCCAATCGCCCTTTAAGGGCATGAAATTTAACCTCAAAGTGAAATCGACACTTGCACTTCCTCGCTTATATCTCCTAAAGTACAAAAGATAGAAAAAAATGTTTTAGGTAAAAGTTTAACGGTAAAAGGAGCGCTATAAATTTGCATTAACAAATTTTTAAAAACAACTTTCCTTCTTGAAAAAAAAAATTTTTTTTGCGTTATTTCAAACAATTTTGAAATCTTTTTGCTAATGAAAAATGTGGCATTTTTTATTCTGAATTCAACCATAACAATATTTTTATTATACACCGCTAGGATTACAGAGATACACGACAAAACGTACTCCCTAGCGCGCGGTACCGCGCAATACCGCGCTAACAACATATAGAGTTACATATTAAGAATGCTCATTTTCGTTGCAGGACATAACTATGTGACGAAGATGGGTGTGGTAACATAAAAATCGCAAATTATGAAATATTACATAAAGATTAATGACTTATAATACAGATCGTACTATATCCCATATATACATACATAAATATTTTTTAGACGCTTATTTAACATTTTATTACATTGTAACCACACGCGATTACATGTACTTCACTCGACATAGTTTTCGCAAAGTGAAAAAAACGAAATACTATCTTCATTAAAAAAGTGATCTACACACAGATACTTTTTGCACCAAGCACATCTTATAATAGCAGGCTTATCACATAATTCACAACGTGGTAGTTTATCTGCTCAGGAAATTTAAAACAGAAATCTACCGGATTTTCAAACCGTTGTGGTAACCTTTCCTCTAGGTATCCACTTTTATACCAAGAGTATTTAAATAATTCTCTGAATCTCGGGGAAGACAATTGGTTGTGGGTGAGTGATTGCAATTTGATGATGTTATTTCGTAGATGTAAATTTATATTAATATCGTACAGCAAAACTCGATCGGAAAAGGTTCTAACAAAGTTTTTCCATATCCGGAAACCAAAAACGTCCAACGGTTGTATCAAACCTGTTGTCCCTTTCGGTATAGTTAACGTAATAAGTTGCTTGCCACTCGGAATACTTTGCTGAAACGTGGACGGACAATGACCACTCCACGAATCAATTAATAGTACACTTCGAGGCCCAGTCTTTGGTAAAAAGATTGGCACCCAACGCGGGGCCTTCAGCACAAACGTTACAACACGTATCTTTTTTATCGGTCTCTATCTGCATTAAGGTGGTGGAAATGACTCCGTTTCGAACGAAATATTTCGATGTCATTTTTCGGAGGCTAGGACGACATCAATGACCTGCGTTCGGTTTCAGGTTCGCTCTAGGGCCCTCCCGGGGAGAAGAATATAAACACTTGCCCTTTTCTTAGTGGTTCAGTGACCTAGTCCCCCAATTTCTAATGTCGTGTAGCACGCCTCTGCTTTAGCTATTCATACCAGCACGGATATCTCGTGTGTTTCTTTCCGAAGGATCAGCTGGCAGTCTCACTTACTAAGCGAAAATTCAATCGCAGAGGCTCAATTAAAAGTCAATTTGCGAGAGAACGGTTCGTTTCTGACCCATGATTCCTCTCAGACATTTTACCTGCGTAACAAGACGAATGTGAAAAGCTGGTCAACCAAATAAGTTAAAATATTCGCTTACCGCGAATTTTGCAGCAGGTTTTTTTTGCAAATCTCCATCCAATCCGAGATGTTGAACAACCCCTCCAAGCCATGATCATTAATTTTTTTACACCCTGTACTATAAATGCATGATCCCTTTATTTCTCTATTGGTAGCTACCCGCCTTGCTTTAATTTTCAAAGTATGTCGATTTCATTTTTTTATTTAACAATTTACAGCTGTTAAGAAGAAAATATGCGGCCCATGCATTTCTTCTCCTTTCCTAAGGAAATAGTTATAAGTTTGGCTTAGATTCACGTTATTTTTTTTCGAATAAAGTTTGATGCTTTCTGTTAAGAACTTTATGAGGGGGCATCTGCATTTCTCGATGGATGCAGATGCTCCTATTGTTTCTCATGAAGCTTAACCAGGGGTTCAAGTCGCGTCTGCTTCAAAAGGCACTAGTGAGTAAAGTTAATTTATAGAAAACACATTTCTTTTCATTCTAGGCTGAAGAGGCACAAAACTCTAACTTCTTTAGGATATTTATTGCCTCTTCAGCCCTCACTAGTGCATGGCGCGTCTTGGACCTCAACGGGAATTTCTAGACCACCCTGGTGTGATTTATGGCACAATGAGTGCCCATAGCATTGGGACTCTCGCCAGGGTTGGTTCTGGAAATTCTCACTGTCAAGGTCCTTCTTCCCACGAATCTCCGGGGCCCTCTCCTCATGCGTGTAGGAGAGGGAATTTCATCAGATTTTCACCCCCGTTAGAGATAGGGAAGAAGGACGGTTCACCACCTTGGAAGGGCCGCCTCTTGCCGATTTCACGGCCCAATCAGGGCATTTTGTATCTCCTCCCACGACGGCTTTTTGGGACTTTGGCTCGTGTGGAAGAGATGCAAAGTCAGTCATACACAGTCATTCACAGTCAGTCATTCATAGAGATTCATAGACGTAGAGTTCGACACAAGAACTCTACAGTCATATTCAGCGACTCATACAGGTCGCAAATTCAGAGTCTGACACAAGGACTCAATTTGTTATTCACCGGAACCGATCGCCGCAGTATTATTACTCACTATTACAAATCACTGTTGTTATCTATTTAAGCTATTTAAAATAAACAATATATATATATCTCAGAGGAGTAATAACCAGTTCCTATAACCATCAGAAAAAATACAGTCCACTTAAATAATTGAAACTCCTCAACACTTTCTGAACAAAAGTCGATCGGTTCGAGCTGCTACTTTCTGCTATCCTTCGAGTTATTAACAATTATTGGTCGCGTGCGCCTTTCGTGCGGCAGTGCATTTATATGCATAGGATGGGAGTATCGAATTCTACTTATTGAAATATTGTATCGGCCATTTTGATTTCAAAATTTTCAATTCTGATTAGTAATCAACTACTCAAAAAACATAAGAATACTAATTTTTGCGCGAAACGGAATATTTTTGGACACACATGTCCGTCATATTGAACCCGCCATTTTGTTTTTATAAGCTATGAGTTCTGATTCGTAATCAGCGACACAAATAATGCTAATATATCAATTTTCGGTTAAAGTGGTGCTGTTTTGAGGTTTTGGCTAGGATTTTAGCGAGATCGACCACTGTGCGTCGTCTATCTCGAGAACCTTTCGGTCCTCAAGGACGTTGTCGTGGTACAATATCGTCAATAGTTTTTGGATCATGTGCGTGGTAAGAGTATAGGAGCGAGTAGCGATATGAACGATCACCTTTGTTTCAATACTGTACCCGTGACAACATACACATACAAATCTCATATATATGTATACACAAACACTATGAAACATATTCACGTCTCGCAATTTGGCAACGTCGCTTATGCCGCACAGTTGGACATACTGGGCTTGTATACTGGATACAGCGCTTCAGTGTATACAGACTCAATGTATGTACAGTATAGCGTTGCCAAGTTGTTTCTGTTCGATTTTCCCGCGTGTGCTTTTTTCCACAATTTTTAATTTTTGCATTATTATAACTCAATAACGGGACGGTCAATATATTTGTTTTTTTTTTGTCTAATTCAGAACAAAAACATTTATGAATTGTTAGTTTTTTGAAAGTTTCTGACTGTTAGTTTTTTTATTAGAATTAATAAAGTGGTAGAACTACTACACAGCGCATATACTCTCCATGCTAATGACCCGAACTTTAATTAAGTTTATCTCGAATTAGAGGCGGTCAATCGACTTAAAATTTTAAGGATAATTGTATTATAATGTCCTCAATGAGTATTCTAAAATTTAGAATTTTCTGACACTATGCCCATCGCACGACAACTACCTTAACTACTTAACACTTTGCCGACCGCACGCGCCACAGAGAACTGTTCGGTTTCCACCGCGCTTGGGAAAGCCAAACTGCGCTGTCCACCGCGCATTTTTCGGAAATAGCATGGACTGAAATTCACTATTTAAACTCAAAGAAGTCCGAAAACTACTCATGTGAGCAATTATATTTCACGGCAACAATTTCGTTTAACGATTTCACATATTATTTATACAAAACATAAAATTAAAGGTTTATAACAATTATTTTTTAATCGTTTTTCAAAGAGTATAGACAACAAGATCAGGAAATTAAGGACATTAAAGATGACTAAGGATAAATAAGACGACTCAAACATGGAATAGAAAAACAGTAATATATTCTAATATTGTTTTTTTGTATAGTATCGTTCAAAACATTGTAGTTTATGTAATGGCAAATTACAAAATTCGCAAATATATCGGGTATAGCCCGGTTTTTTATTTGCAGAGCATACTCTACATTTCCGGTGAGGATATTTTTTCTTTCCATTTGTTATAATAGGTACTAATCTGTGTTTTTTTAGATCTTGCGATAAACGTCCTGGTGGGTCATTTCTCGATGCTCGTCTTGTTGGTTGAACTACGTTCGATGGTCCTGCCTGTTCGGTGTCAATATCTTGAATTCCCTCCTCCTTTGTTTCCAGCAATGCAATTGCCACTTTGAGTAAAAAAATTTTATAGCTCGTCCTGTTATGACTTGTTTTTTGTGGATTAGAAAGGAGTTAAAAAAAGCAGCGTTAAAAAAATAAAGTTCCGCCTTTTTTGTCCACTTGGTGCTTTTCCGGAGAATATTATAGTATGACATGTAGTGATCTGCACGATCAACTCCTTTCATATATTTATTGTAATCCACAACAGATTGGGGTTTTGTTGTCATCCCTGACCAATGTGGAACGTTGACCATTTCTGCCGAATGCATTGTTGAAATGGTTCTGACGGTTCGGTTCTTCGCAGCCTGCCAGACGTGTAAAAGGACTTGCCCCTTCCTTGCAAATTTCATTTCATGTTGCTTCAATGTAACGTTTCTTAAATTCTTCGGAAGTCCTCTGCTTGCTCTAATTGTTCCGCAAACTCTTGTTTTCTTCTGAAGGAGCAATTCAGCTGTATGTACGCTATTATAATAATTGTCCATATATACATGGTGATGGAATCCCACGTAAGAATCTAAAATCGTTAGGACCGTATTTTCTAGCGTCGCTCCTGAGCCCGAATATATTTTGAAATTGCAAATATATCCAGATGCCGCTTCGCAGAGCATCCGCACCAGAATCCCATATTTTACGATTTTTGCGGGATTATACGTGCGGAAAAATAATCTACCCCGTCAAGGTATTACGGCTTCATCCAATGATAATTGCTGCTTTGGTGTATACACAGTCTCGAAATTGTGTTGCATATAATTGAGAACTTCTCTAATTTTAAATAGTCTGTCTGATTTATCATGCAATAGATCGTTATTGCAGAAATGCCACATTCTCCAGATCTGCATGAATCTATTCCGGCTCATTGTTTTGGGGAAGATTGGGGTTTCTATATATGATAGAGTGGACCAGTAATCATATATATCACCTTTGGGTACTTGTCCCATCAAGATAATTAAACCCAGAAACTGTTTCATTTCTGTCACTGTGACGTCAACCCATTTTACTGCTTTATATTCTCTACACTTGTTTGCAACCTGAGAGCGACATCTGTTTGTTTCTGTTACCAATAACTCGAAGAGATCATCGCCAAGAAACAACTGTGCCGCTTCCCATTTGTTTTCATGATCTTGAGGCATCGTGTTAATGCTTGACGTCCGACCATACGGCTCTAGTTGAACTATTGCATCATGCTCTGTCCAATCATCGACACCACTGACAATAACATCTTCTTCCATGTCATCGGAAGAATCATCTTCCGATTCGCTCAAAATCAACCGACGATTACTTTGCCGTATGGGAACGATGGCGCTATCATTGTGGTCACTTTCACAATAACTTATCAGTGCAACGCTGTTTCCAGAACAGTCTGATAGAGCGTCCATAAACAACTCATCATTTATATCTTCACTTATGTTTCTAGACATTTTTAAGGGTATTATTCTAAACCTTGTGCTTCACTTCACACCGCTTGTTGGGAATCACAGTGAGGAGCTTGCCTTGTACACTAATATCCACAAGTTGAGCAGAGTCAAATATATTATACTTACAGGTAAGAGTGAGGTGTGGACGGCATTTTCAGTTTCTAATGGATGTGATGTTTTGGTGGTGCTAACCTATGGTGTCAGTGGGGGTGTGTTCGTTGGTAATGTCAGTGTGGCGGTGCAAGCCGGACCTTTTTTAGACCAGGTAGTAAGTTGCGAAAATGACCGCATGGGTTGACTATTTTCTATGACAGCCACTGAGTGCATGTGGCGGTCGTAAAGTAATTGACGAGTCAGATTTTATGACTGGTAGAAGTTGAGCGCTAACGATTATTAGGGGTCCCGAAATCCCGAACCTAAAGAACCGTAATAATAGGCAATAAGGAGCCTTCAAAATTAGCTGATTTTATTATATGTTGTGCTCCACAGCAGCAGTCCGTCAGCAATTGCGAAAAACTCCAGGTCAAGGTAGTTAACAATGGCAGAAAACGAGAAACGCGTTGCTAAAGTCAAAATGGGGAGATCTCCCCGATCGGTCAGGCACCGACTGGCTTCAAAGTGGGGAGATCTCCCCGATCGGTCGGCTAAGTGTTAACACTAGAATTACCGGCGTTAATTCTGTTATATTTAGATATATTAAATAAGTACTTTGAAAAAAGGAGAATTCAGCGGTGGAAAAGATGTTCGATTCGGTAATATATATTTTATCAGATGAACGTAGAATATCTATTCTATGACTCTCCTATAATTTTGGAGAATTTTTGGAAAAAATTGTGTACCAGTCATTTTGACTGGTTTGGTAGTTCTAGTGTTAACGCTCATGCCCGTGATGTTCATGGGCACGCCGAATGGTCTCATCTATCTATAACTGGTACGTCTGCCTCTCATCGGTTTGTTTAGTTTAACCGCTGATATTTAAGACTCACAAGGGAAACCTCCCGAGGTGCCAGTCACCGACTTTGATGAAAGTCATGTACGATGTAGTAAAATCATTCGATACCTATTTTTCTTTATCGACAATCGTTTACGTTAAAAGGGTGGAAACCGCCCAAAAGTTAGGGTGGTAAATCATATTTCGTTGAATATCTTGGAAACTATGAAAGATAGAGTAATTTCGTAAATTGACAAAATTAGCGCCTTTTTATGACGAATTTAATGGTATACATTTTTTCGAAGAATCTCTATTTGCTTAAACATGCTTAAACAATGTGGAAAAATAGCATATTTTTGAGAGTTTTACCAATTTAATGTCAATCAATCTTTTTGATTATATTTTTATAAAAACTACATATTAGCCACTACAAAATTACGGATAAATAGGAAATTCGATTTTTTCATCAGAAAAAAAGTTATTACGCTTGAGATGGTACCGTTCGCCGCTCGAAATACTAGAGTACAGGGTGTTTCAAAATTATTTGTCATGGCTTGGAGGGATTGTTCTACAACTTCGATTGGATGGAGATCTGTGAAAAAAACCGGCCGCAAAATTCCAAAATTTGGGCGGCAGGCTCATCGCATTCGTTTTGTTACGTAGGTGAAATGTCTGAGAGGAACCATGGGTCGAAAACGAACCGTTCTCTCGCAAATTGCCTTTTAATTGAGCCTCCGCGATTGTAAAATGTATCGCTAAGACAGCCGCGGCCGCAAGAATGTATTCTTTAACGCGAGAAGGTCTTGCGATCTGTTGTCGCGGAGTTTCGTAACCATTATTTGCGTTGGAAATTTATTTACAAATTCGCGTGCTAGAACGCAGCATCATATTTTGCCATAAGGCGTTATGTAGTAGTCGAATTCGACCAAAGCCATCGCCATAAGTCCAACAACATTAAAATATACTAATCGTATTTGATTTAACACATTAAGGACCGCAAAGAAATCTATAAGACATACGCCTGGGACCGCACGCCTTTGGGCAAACTTATACGTTCTAAAATCCTCATTACTTTTTTATTTATGAAGCAATTTTTGCGAAACTTTCAGAAATTGTAAAATAGGATGCATCTTAGGTATTATTGAAAAAAATTATATTTTTTAATAATTATCATACTTTTTTACCTAAAAAATAAATTTTTACAAATTGTAAAATAGGATGTATTTGAGGCAATTGTTTAAAAAATTGGTTTTTAATCATTCTCATAAAATTTTATGTAAAGATAAATTTAACCAAAGTTTCTAGTACTTTTTTAAAGTATGATATTGCGTGAAACACTTTTCTCTATGAAGAGGAACCATACAAAAGTAGATACAATGTATCAAAGTAATTGACATCTGAAGACAACGCGTAGAAAACACGTGTTTGTCTCGTGATCCGTCCGTAAGAGACGGAACGCGCAACACGAGAAAACTCGTGAGCGGTCCTTAATGTGTTAAGGTAGTTGTCGTGCGATGGGCATAGTGTCAGAAAATTCTAAATTTTAGAATACTCATTGAGGACATTATAATACAATTATCCTTAAAATTTTAAGTCGATTGACCGCCTCTAATTCGAGATAAACTTAATTAAAGTTCGGGTCATTAGCATGGAGAGTATATGCGCTATGTAGTAGTTCTACCACTTTATTAATTCTAATAAAAAAACTAACAGTCAGAAACTTTCAAAAAACTAACAATTCATAAATGTTTTTGTTCTGAATTAGACAAAAAAAAAACAAATATATTGACCGTCCCGTTATTGAGTTATAATAATGCAAAAATTAAAAATTGTGGAAAAAAGCACACGCGGGAAAATCGAACAGAAACAACTTGGCAACGCTATACTGTACATACATTGAGTCTGTATACACTGAAGCGCTGTATCCAGTATACAAGCCCAGTATGTCCAACTGTGCGGCATAAGCGACGTTGCCAAATTGCGAGACGTGAATATGTTTCATAGTGTTTGTGTATACATATATATGAGATTTGTATGTGTATGTTGTCACGGGTACAGTATTGAAACAAAGGTGATCGTTCATATCGCTACTCGCTTCTATACTCTTACCACGCACATGATCCAAAAACTATTGACGATATTGTACCACGACAACGTCCTTAAGACACATCTGAGCATACTTTTTCACTAACAATACTTTTGTTTTACCCTACACGCGACGTGGTGCGATCTGAAACTGTTCTTCGACAAATAACCTTAGTCGACGTGCCATGCACGTCGTTGTGATTTCCATGATCGGCACGCGTGGCAGGTCTTTCCAGCGCGAGTTGTTAGATACGAATGTCGCCCCAATGCGCCTGCACGGTCGTGGCAATAGGTTTGCACCTGGTTAGTGAAAGGCAAATCAATCGGCGAGCTCTCGAGCGCACGGGAAAGTGACGCAGGCGGAGCTCTTCCAAGGACGGCTCTGGCAATCAAATAAACGGCTTCCCTGTTCTAACTACTCCGTGATACTCTGACTGTCTCCGCGCATCTCCTAACTGTCCCCGTGTATGTTCCAACTGTGTTCGATCGCTTCGTTCGTCGTGTCTATATATTTCCGTTCATGCGCCTTTGTCTCTCTCGTCTGTTTCTGTCACTCGAGGAAAAACGGCACGCCCGCCCCAGTGCGCGTGCACCCTGACCGCTGGGTCTCACTCCCGGGAAATTCGCGGGCCTGTCAGCCACTTGCACTTTCCGTTATGCACCGCTTTCCCTCAAGACGTCCTTCCTCGTCCTTCCGTCTACCCGTCGCCGTGTGTCTTACCGTTAGTTCGTACCGTTATTATTAACCTTTTGAGCTCTAAGGACACATATATGCGTCTGGCGAAAGCAATCGCCGTGGACTAAGGACTCATATTTTCGTCTGGCGAAAGCCATTGCTGTGGACTAAGGACGCATATTTGCGTCTCTCGATTTTTTCGATCATCTACATAGAAGTATTGCAGTTACTTTTGTGTAAAATTAATACAGATGCATTCCTTAGTAACGATTATTGTGTCGCATAAAAATAAAAAAATAAATAAAAGATAAAAAATAAGAAAAGGAGAGACACGAGATACGAATGCAAAAAATGCAATGTTGGTTTATGCAGCGATCAAAATAGTGAAGTTTTTCACACCCAATTAAATTATTAAATTCTGTTATATTTTTTATATTTATTTCTTCAGTTTATTGGAAATTTTTATGTTTATAATAAACAATTACACAAAACTAACGCTTTTTAATTACTTAACCTTGTGCAAAAGGATTACTATAATTTATTACTGTTTGCGCCAAGTATAGTCACAGTTCAGTCTAGCGAAAAAGTATTCCGTCCCCAGCGATCGTCAGCGATAGCCGCGCGCCGCCCCTTCAACCGTTTCAGCCGCGAGTATTTAGAGCTCAAAAGGTTAAAATCGTAAGTATCCCGTCCGCTGTCCTTACTTTTCTACGTCTTAAGCCAGCCTAAAAATTCCCGATACTTCAGATATTAGAAATATTGTAGTTTGGGCGAAAACTATAGATGTGCTGTCTGTACCATACAAAGGGTATTGCCGGATAAGGGGGTCAAAAGTGCCCTTGAACCGATTACAGTGGGTGAGGTGTCATTCGGTAGGTAATCGAAAAGAACCATTGTTTACCAAATTTCAACCCTGTATCTTTACCGGGAGGGTACTTATGGGGACAATTTAAAAAACGGTTTTTGCCCTATTTTACCGCTTTATTGAGGTGCAAAAGAATTCGAAAAAGTTCTGACACATTTTACATGCGGAAATACAGGTTTGAGATTTTTTTCATATGTTTCCATTGGAAAGTCTAAATGCGCAAAATGAAAAACCGAAAAAAATGGGAAAAATGTCAATTTCGTATGGAAAACTTCCGAGTACAACTTTTTCCTTTTTACAGTAACAATTTGATATCACGATTCTTATGCTCAATTTTTTCAATGCCATTTACTTTTTTTTTACATTTCAGAGTCGCATGCCCATCCTTTTTTTCTACATGCCCTACGCATTCTTTTTATATGACTCGGTGTTCTTGTCCATATGGTGCAGCTTTCAAGATCCCACAAAATGTTTTACTGTCGCCGTCGGAGACGTATGTACTGTATCTTACAGCATATTTTTCTATGGATCGCGAAAACATTTTGACGATGGCATCGACCTTCATGTTTCCAGAGCTGCCGGTGTGATTGACGGTGCAGTCATTTTCATGAGATGCATACCGTGCATCATAACCCACTGGATCATTATTTTTTATTGTTTTCCACAAGTTGCATCCGCCACGAAAACTACTCATTACGCATGCATACAAAACTTTGCTTGAATATTTCCCAATCACAGTGGAGACACCGAATAAAAAGGAGAAACCTCGCTTTTTCCATGTGCCATCACCGGAAACTGTCAATTCATCTTCTGGCTTTCCAGCTTCGTTTTGAATTCTTTCTTTTGAATAACAGCGTATGATAATACAGTTTCATAAACGGCTGCTATGTGAATATTCTCTAAGATTTTTGCATAGGTTGAATTTCCAATGCCTTGGCGTATATCCATTAAGCCGCAGAAGAGATTCAGTCCTTCATGACCGACTTTTAATAATCGCATCAAAAAAAGCATCATTAACTTCACATGCATTGCCAATCATAGGGCATGAATCAACCTGCTTCGTTGTATCACAGTTGCACATTAAACAAATTTTGAAGCACAAGCCTCGTAAATTGGCCTGCGCGAAAGTGATTTCACTTTTACATTTCTTACATACGACCGCTGAAGATGTCGTCGAACCGCACAAGACGATTTGAGTTTGTGTATTTTATTTAAAAGAAACAGTAAAGTGTTACAATATGCTGATACAATTTTTAAACGGGTATAGTGACGGCAGGACGAATCATGTTATTACTGTCTTGTTCCTCCAAAAAGTCCTCTTTTTATATTAGTGTTAACAGTGGGAGTAGGGATGGTTTTAGGGGAGGAAAAGCTAGAGGTGGACAGTTGGAGAGGGAACTTAGCTAGGACCCTTTCGATAGTGATCCAGCATTCGGCGATTGTCGATAGGAGAAAAGGTCCATCCGGTTTGGAACATGGAAAGCGAATTAGAATAATGGGATAGATGGAATTCCGGAGATAAAGATAAGGATGTGGTTAGATTTATTATTATGTAGTGGTCCTTGGGAAAGTCGGTTGGGACCGGAAAAGGGCCTCCTAGTATTGGAAGGAATGTTAATGGGGAATTTTCCTAGGAGGATATTTACGACAAAGAAATCAATGAAAATATGACGTGCTGAGCGACGTGGTCGCTGCAACATCGACACGTCGCTCATCACGTCAAAATATTCAACCCTTTGCCCTGTAACCATGAGTGTGACTCATGGTAAATGTATAGTCGGGTACACGGCTGAACAGTTGAATGGCACGGCGCGCGACCGACTTTCTTGTTTAATATGGCTCGCGCAATCGGCAGATACCGTGTAGGCCAAGGGGTTAACAAATTCTATTTTAATATTTTGACGCTCCGCATGAAGCTGTAAAAACTATATCAGACAATTTCCTTCTTACTTACGAATTGACATACGAGTTGTTTATTACAATTAAAGTCCTAAATATATAAAACATGAAATTGTCAATAAGCTAAGGCGATAACATTACTTTACTGGAAGAACTTCGATATTATTGTTTTTATTAACATCTGCGTTTATAGTTTTTTAATTCATGAAGCTATACAATATAATAGAATTCAACTATTCTATTTCAGCTATGGTCTTTAACGGCAAAGGGCTTTAACAATCCAAGACCTGCGTGGACTGCTGCACAAGTTACCATAGAGACGCGAGTGCCGTATCGCCTTATTTTAAAGGGTGGCGCAAGTAATGGAGGATTCGCTGTCGATGACATAAAATTTCAAGCTCAAAGTTGCCCAAGTAAGAATTTCTAAATACAACATATTCGCTGTCCTGCGATGAATATTAATTGAATTAATGTTTCAATTGGTTGAAAATTGAATGGCAGTTCTTTACTTAACTACGTTCACTATGTAGTTGTACACATTATCATTTAAAAACATACGTTTTTATTCTAAACAATTGAAAGTGAATTTGATAAATGAATTTGTTCTTTGACAAATAACCTTAGTCGACGTGCCATGCACGTTGTTGTGATTTCCATGATCGGCACGCGTGGCAGGTCTTTCCAGCGCGAGTTGTTAGATACGAATGTCGCCCCAATGCGCCTGCACGGTCGTGGCAATAGGTTTGCACCTGGTTAGTGAAAGGCAAGTCAATCAGCGAGTTCTCGAGCGCACGGGAAGGAGTAGCAGGCAGAGCTCTTCTAAGGCATCATGCGGCGATCAAATAAACGGCTTGCCTGGTATAGAGAGAAACTGTCGGTTTCGTCTCCAGACGCGTGGCGTGTACTTACGATTTTGTGTTTTTTGCTGGAAGATCGTCGCCGTCTTTTGTCCTGTGTGCTTCTCATCACATTCTGTGTTGGGATTTATTGCGAGAAAGACGCGGAATAGTAACAGAAACACTTGCACATCAATTGAACCAGTGCACATCCATCGAACAGACCCTTTTATTTGGAAAACTCCCTTTTATTACAATCATTGATCGTTGCAGCCATGCATCCACACACACCAATACATCCCTACATAGATGCGCGGTTTAAGAGCACCAAATCTAACATTCTGAAACTGTTCGTTCTCATCAAATTATAAATGAATAAGAAAAGTAAAAAAGTGGAGCATGAGCTTTGGGATTCAATGTCGATTTTACCGGAACTTTCTTTAACTTTCCGCCAATCCAAAGATAAAGAATATCACTAGAGTGTTTGTGACGTATAATGTAACTACACTCTAAACATAAGAAAACACAAAATGAAAAAGATTTATTTGTTTCTATAAATTTAAAATTTGTAACATGTCGCGAAAAAATTATTAGGTTAATCGTTTACAATTCTCAATAATAAGAAATGCTTGCATTATATTTTTTCAGTTCGACCACCTACCGCTCAACCTGCAAATAATGGGCATTAAAATACATCGAATGCAAGCAATCGTATACAACGTTCGTCCGTAAATAATTTACACAGATTTATATTAATATTCATTTATATATGAATGGAATAATAAATTTAAACATAAGTATTTTATCTTACATGAAATATTCAATAAAATATATAATTACGATAGAAATTTGCAAACACATTAACTCCCACTTTTGAATGGTTGATGAAATATGACGAGATTTGTTATATAGGTTAAAGGGAGGAAGAAACACCGACACTGAAAAAAGATAGTTGAAAACCTATCAAGAAATGTAAGTTATAGCCGAGATGGTCATTGACGTTAAAGACGGATTACAGTGGGGCGGCCAGGCCATGAAGTTCAGAAAATCGTAATAACTATGTCTTAATAATTATTAAGCAATGTATTTAGTAAAGTAAACTCAAAGCCGCGGATAATTAGCAAGTATCTAATATAGATGTAACTGCTTAGGGCATTACCCCCGCAGTACTTCATTGACCAATTACGAGCGTCGAAGGGACACGTCTTGCGAAACATAGGTAGACGTCCCCCACTCGACACACACAAAACTCAAGCATATAAATTAAGCCAAAATTTATAATAGAAAACAGAGTAAAACCAGAAGATTAAAAGGAACAACTCTCTGTACATTATACTCTCGGTTCTGGGAATCAGTTTCGCTTGCACCTTACCTTTGTTACATGCGGCCCTGAATTTTCATTTTTCTCACGGAATACCAGTCGGCCACTTAGAAAATATATCAGTAGGCCACTTAGGAAACCACAGGAAGATGTAAATACAAGAGAGTATCACTGTACACAGGATCACCACCCGCACGGCTGGTATAAGCAAGTTACATTTTTTATAATCTCCAGATTTTTCCCACGCCATCTTGGTGCCCTAATCTCCCTTCCAAATTCCTACCACCTCCACTCATTTTTTGACAGTTTTTTCCCAGGACTAAGTCCTACATAAGCGAGACACTTTTTGACTCCTCGGATCCAGTATTCTTTAAACCGTCATACTGCTACCTATCGTACGTAAAAATTCAAAGTCACGCCACTCGCCCGGCTCGTAACAAATGGTGACAGCGGTGGGATCGCTCTTAGTTACAAATTTGAAGAAAGGAAGCAATTTTAAAAATATTCTTGCAATATGGCAAATAGAGACGAGTCTACGTCTAGACTGGGCATGGAAGATTTATCTACTTCGATAGCCCTTATGACAAGACAAAATTGCGTTCAAAATGCAACGGCTCAAGTACCTATTTTTGATGGTGAACATCCATCACTAACTATTTTTGCGCAGGCAGTTCAAAACGGACTTGCTTTGATTCCTAGCAGTACTGAAACACAGTTTTTGTCAATTGTTTTAACATAACTTGCTGGACCGGCTAGGCGATGTGCTTTAGAGCTACAATTTGAATCGTTCGTGGCGTTACTTAAATATTTGAAGAAACGCTTCGCCCCTGGTAAAGATCTGGTTTATTTTCAAACTGATATCGCTAAGCTGAGAATTAGGAAAGGCGAAAGTTTGGCTAAATACATGGATCGGACAACCCAGCTGTAGCAATCTGCTCGAACGGCCGCACCGGATCGTTATCCTTCTCACAACGAAGAAATTCTTCGACGAATAGACCAGAACGTCGTGGAAAACTTTTTGGAAGGATTGCCGGAGAGAATCGCTTGGAGAGTAGAATCCAGAAATAGGAATATCAAAACCTTGGAGGATGCTTTCGATGCTGTACTTCGGACCGAAAAACATCTCAGGAACCGAAGACGAACGGACGATGAAAATTCACCAGTCAGGTATTCTCGAGATAATAGCTGCGAAAGTTACAGGACAGAGCGCCGACGAAGGGAAAGGTATGTTTCCTACCCGTCGTCGCCAAGCCCTGTTAATTACCACCGGTATCGAGATCGATCAGGGAATTGAAAAAGAAACCTAAGGATCCGAGTCAACTCTTCTGTTGGAATTGCGGATAAAAAGGTCACGACGGAAAAATCTGTAAAAAGATTGTCGTACCATCTCGCGCAACCCCACAATAATTTACGAATCATTTAAACTTCGATCGCGTTCATCGAGCAGACGAGACGATGAACGAACAAAATCAAGCTCGTCGAAAATATGTTCGATTCCAGGATCGAAACAGGAACGACTCCTCATCAAGGAAATCCCCACTCCGAGAATCAGGATCAAAGTCCCGGAATTGGAAGAAGGAGTAGGAGAATTCATCATCGATGGAGGAGCATCTGTTAATTTAGTTGTAAAAAAGGTATTAGATGAAAAGGCTCTCGTAACCTCTAGAGAAGAAATCGAGATAACTGTTGAGGCGTAATTGACAACGCGGGCCTTGAGGTTGCGAGAGAGAAAATTTATATTCTCGATAATTATTTCCGCAACCGTGCAAACCTGGCCCACCTGGCAAGCACCTTTCGATGACCGAAGGGTCGCACGTGGCCACCAGGTTTTGCACGCGTACATTCGTCCGAAGCTAGATTTATGACACCTGTCATAAATCTAGCGTCTACTTGCAAGACTCGTCAATCTCGTGACCCAAGGCCCCCCTCTGCCTGGGCCTTCGGTGGATTGGCAAAAACCAATGCAAACTCTGCATTTTGGTAACCACCCACGAAACCCAGGCAGAACCAATAACATTTTTGCACGGGCCCAACATCCTTCTCCCTACCAAGTCACCACTTCCTCCTCGGAAGGGATGTCGACGGAGGAAGGGGTGCTTGGAAAATTAATAAAGGGACCGAACAAGCGTCCCGACCAGAGCTTCTGACACAACTTTCACACACACACACACACACACACACACACACATCTTACCACGTTTTTTCTTATACTTTCGTTGTTCGCTTGCTTCTTATACTTTTTGTTATTTGTTATATCGTTACCTTGTTGTTCTGTACATAATCTTGTTCTTCGTTATAATAAACACACACGCCAAAACTACGGAGTGTTAAGTTTATTTCCGGGAGAAGAAAATACAACTAGATTCCAACGACTTAATTGTCCGACGAGTCATTCAACAATAACTGGCCTAAACACCACACCGACCGTCACTTAACGGCTTTAGTGCTACGAGACACACCGACGAGGCCCTGGAAATTTTAGAATTTTATGGACTATGACCGCGTTCAGCCGACAACTTCAAAGACGAAGCACACCATCCTGGCTCGTAGTATGCAGCAAATAGAGGTATCGGTTGTGTTACGTCCCAGCGACGGTGGTAAGGAAAAAATAAAAAGGGCGGAATATATCTCCCTAAAACCGTCTAGGAGGGATTGGTTGCCGACTTTTGCCTTCCACCTGGGTGGTCAAATGGCTGGGACTCGGCACGAAACGCTTTGCTTAAGGCTTAGTATGGAGTCTCAAGGCTAACTGTCAGTAGGATCGTGAATTGTGACTCACCGGATTCGTACAATTTGAGTAGAGTCGCGGAAGGGTCTTGACGTCGTGAAGCTCTAGTGACGGCAGTCAGCTGATCGGAGAACGGGCGTCAGCTGCTCGATGCAGTGGTCGATGACGTAACGCTCACGGGTGGACGCTTGGCCCGGCTGGGGCAGGAGAGTATGGCTGACGAGGAGGCTGGTTCCCTTATTCTACTGCGGCCGTGGATTATCTGCCTCTGTTACTTAGTGGTCGGTGGACGGCTTTACCAGTACGGATTCGTACACGATGGTCCTCCCTTGGTTACGACGCTTAGTTTGCACTTCCTTGATCCAAGGGATGAATTCCGAGGTTACCAGGTCACTTCCCGGACTCTGTGCGCCGTGCTCTTCAGAGAGAATTTCGCGGCGTCTCCTCTTATACCCGGTTTCTCGCGGATCGTAATTCGGAATGTTCCGCGTAGGAAGGACAGTGAATGACTTCGAAATAACCACTAATTTCCAAGGTAGACTCAAATCGGTATTTGATTCAGTCGCGGGACGGAAATCGGTGGTTTGCGTAGGAACTTTGGCTAAGGGTAACGGAAGAGGGGCAGGGATATTGGAATTATCAATGACAGGACAGGAGTCGTTATCAGTAGGATAATCTACTCCTAGGAGGTCGTTGCAAGAGGAAGGGTTCGAAGGGGTTGGAACGTGAAGGGATTTTACCATTCGACGGTATTGGATCTTCCGTCCGGCACGATGTCCATAACGAGGCATCAGAGGAACGATAGGTAGGAAATTGACGCTGGCTTAACAGATGCTAGATCGGGTCTGCACCACGAATTGCGCAACGCCAATACCGGACTACCGCTTAAGGAAAGGTTTCCAAGTAATTCTGTGATGCTGAGGCGGAACTCGCACCAACAGAAAGGATTGGCCGTAAAATAGGAAAGTGAACGATGAGGAATAATCTGGAGGTGTTAGGTCAAGAGGGTATCCCGATCACTTGTCACCGGTACTGAATAAAACTCGCTAACTCGAAATAAAATGTATAAAAATAAAATATATATATTGTTACAAGAAAAATAACTAAAGACTATCCTTAAATCGAAATAAAACAAAATTGGATTAAGAAATAGTAGATTAAAATACGTTACAATAAAATACACTTATGAAATAGTAGACAATAGTAACTTCCTAACGCGGACCGAGTCAGAATTAGTAAGGCGCTTGAATAGGACTCCTCGAGCGGAGATGCAAAAAAAAAGGGCTCGTACTCTCGAGTCGGGGATGAATTCATTAACTGACCATCGGTGGTGCTTGTCTTTACCTCGTCACCTCGGTTTGAGGTGGGGGAGGCCTAATTCCTCGAAATCTCTGTTCGAAGCGGGGGAGGCCCCAAAGTGGGGGCCTCTAGCTGTGACGTAGTTTGTTATGAAAAATATTCGTTGCGGAGTCGAGGTACCAGCGGTCGAGAGTACGATATTATTATGGTTACGTAATACTTATTACTAAGGGTTATAACAGTCGGAAAAAATAGGGGTAGGAAACCCGGGACGTAACAGTTGCTAACCCTAAGATAAGGGAAGGATATCTGCCACGCCTTAGGACTCCTAAAAACTTCTATATTGGAGAAGCCGCAGTAACGAACCGAGGAGGGAAATGTTAAGTGTTGCGTGTAACACCGACACAGAAGATACTGCAATTGAGCTACACTCACAAGGGAACTACCCGAGGTGTCCGCCTCCGATTTTAATGAAATTTTGCAGATTTGTTAAGTACGTGAAAATAATCGATACCTATTTTTTTATATCGGCTAAGTCGCACGTTTAGGGGCTGAAACCACCCTTCAAAGTTTCGACATTTTTTCTTCTTTCGCTTATAACTTCAAAACGGTTAATGATAGAGATTTACGATACATGTACGAAATATTTACTTTTTTGTGTACTAAACGCCCATGGAATTTAAAATTTTATTTGGCGATTTTTTCTTAATTTTTTATTAAAAAATGCAAAGTTTTTCGTTATATATTTAAAGTTTGCGATGCGATTTTAACCGAACTTGTTTTAAATGATAGAGTAATAAAAATAAAAGTTATAAGTTTTTCTGTTTTTCCGTAATTTACTCTGGAGTCGTGCAATTAACCCTTTTCTTTTGCCACTTTACGTTACTATATGTGATAAACGAGTGACAATGGAAAAAATGTATTATGCAACAAATGCTTCCCTTGTAAAGCCGTTCCCCGGCTTAAATTAGTATACCAAGAGAGTCGTGCAGATGTTACCGAGTATTCTTCATCCGAAAAAGCTCGCTTAGCTTCTTATGCTATATCGCTTTTAATAGCAAAGCGGGGTAAGCCGTTCAGTGAGGGCCATTTCGCAAAGGAATGCATCATGAATGCGGTAAAATGTTTCGGCAATGCCCTTACATTAGAAGAAGCTGCGAGTACCCCATTAGGTAAATCAGTAGTAAGCTCCCGAATTTCGGATATAGATACAACTTTTGAAGCGAAGTTAACTGCACTCTTAAACACCTGTCGTTATTTCTCATTGAGTTTGGACGAAAGCACCGATATACGACATACGAGTCAATTGAGTATTTTTGTTCGGATTGTGCAAAACGATTTTTCGTATGTCGAGGAGCTTTTAGATTTAGTTCCTTTGCTTGGCACAGGGACAGGTGTGAATATCTTCAATGCAATAGAGAACACGCACCGAAAATCAGTGGTAACTGATGGTCCAAAGGCCATGAGAGGTACCAAAACAGGACTGCACGGGTAATTTAAAAGTCGGGACTTTAAATTTCCAATGATACATTGTATCATTCATTAGGAAGCGTTATGCGGGAGAGATGTAAAATTATCTTTTGCCATGAGGAAGGTTACAGAGATAATCAGTTCCATTAAAGGCGGGAATAAATTTGCATCTCATAGGAAATTCATAGACTTTCTTAAAATGCATAACGCTACTTATACTGATGTCCCTTTATGTTGCGAAGTACGCTGGCTCAGTACAGCGGAATGATTATCTAAATTCTTTGCTATAAGAAAAGAGGTCATCCTTTTCTTGCAAGAACATCCTACATCTAATTCAAAAGAACACATTTCCTATTTAACAGATGTGAGTTTCCTTTGCGAATTCGTATTTATTGTAGACCTCAGTAACCATTTGAAAACGCTTGATTTGAAATTACAAAAAACCAGCCAAACTGTTTCACAATTATGTAGTCACGTCGATCATTTCCGTAGAAAGCTGGTATTTTATAAAAATCATTTAAATGAAAACAGTTTTTTCTTATTTCCATCGTGGGAAGTAATTTTCGAAGAATTCAGCAATAAGTGCAATTTTGCTAATTACTTTCAAGGCTTTCGCGTCCAAATTGGTAATCATTTGACTTGGCTTCCGGGTTGGAGCCGCGTTGAGAGTTGGAATGGATCCGACGTTTCGCCAACATTGATGTTGTCATTGTCATTGTCATTGTTGACATTGTCAAATGATTACCAATTTGGCCGCGAAAGCCTCAAAACTATTATTCGGCAACTCTACGGGGAGGCCATCCTTCAGAAAGTTAATTCTTTTTGCAAAACTAGGAATACCTTGCAACAACATCTTTGCACCCTAACTTTCCTAAAACGATGCCGGGACAACAAGATCGTCCCAAAATTCCTTCAAATTAAGAGCCCCATCGACTCCGCGAAATCCCGAAGTATCCTCCTACGGACCAGCCATGCACTGGTCCGGGAGCGCATCCAGGCTACAAAAAAGCACCTTGATACCCTATCCAGAAAACTCCTCTCCCTTCACCTTTTCCTGTCCACTTCAATCTCTCACCACCTGTGGTCAAAAATCGACCGAGTCTCTTTCGAACAAGCTGCTAAGACCCACGAGATCAGGACTAGCAAGCAGAAAGTAAAACTCCAAAATCTCCTACCTCCTAAACCCGAGCCCTCTCCCATGACAGGAACCGTAAAAAACCTAACGGACGAACTACTTTCCACAGACACACTAACCGTTCTTTCTAAAGGACACAATATTGCACTCACTCCCCGACACATTCCAACTGAACTGATAATCAGCCAAGTTGAGAATGCCATTTTTCGCCTTCCGTCTGAGGCGGCTAGTGAAGTCCGGAGACTCACAGCCAATGCCCTCAAAAATGCCAAACCACCGGTTCAGAACATTTCCAAACAAGAACATCGAGCCTTTACCAACCTCCGTAACAACAAACACATCCTGATCACTCCCGCAGACAAAGGCAATTCCACTGTCGTTATGTACAGCAAGGATTATGAAAACAAAATCCTCGAACTCCTTAACACTTCCACCTATTCCAAACTGAAAAAGGACCCCACAACCAGTATTTACAGAAAAACATCCTGTCTTATCAAAGAAGCCAAACTCTCTCCTGAACATTCCAAATCCCTCACCACTTCAGAACCTCTGCCTCCAAAACTTTACGGTCTCCCTAAGATCCACAAACAAAACATTCCTTTACGCCCGATTGTGAGCGCCATCAATTCCCCCACTCACAAAGTAGCCAAATACCTCTGCAACATCCTCCAACCTCTAACAGGTAACACCGAACACCACATTAAAAACTCGTTGGATTTTGTCAACAAGATCAAGAGCCTCACAGTTCAACCGCAGGATATTCTTGTCAGCTTTGATATTGAATCCCTGTTCACCAGCATATCTATCCCGGAAACCCTCAACATCATACGTAAAACCAACCTAGTCCCTACAAACCTTATCCCTCTCATAGAACACTGCCTCACCTCCACCTACTTTTCCTTCCAAGGGGAATTCTACAAGCAGGAGACAGGAGCAGCCATGGGCTCTCCCGTCTCACCAGTAGTGGCCGACATCTTTATGGAACACTTAGAAGCCATAATACTTAAAGATGCTCCTCTTAAGCGCACGACCTGGTTTCGCTACGTAGACGACACCTTCGTAGTATGGAGACATGGCAAAGAAACCATAGATTCCTTCCTGGCATACCTAAACTCCCTACACCCTAACATCATTTCAGCTAGCTTCATCAGGGTAAACTGATACTGAGGTCTCCTGTTGACAGCACTCCTATTTATAATGGTGCTCAATGACGCGAAACCGTGCTTCCGCCAATCAGATTTTTAGCTGTTAGATTTTAGATTTGATCAGCTGAGCGACTAACACATGGGAGGAGGGTGTTCCAGATTGGGTTGATGTTATAGCCTCTGTCCCGATTGATGTTGTTGGGATATTTTATTATTTCCAATGCTTCCCGGTATTTCCTGAGGAAGTAACCTGAGGTCTTAGCCAAGAGCTTGGTTTGGTCGAAAAGTATTTTGTGACCGGTGTTGATTTTATGTTCGGCTATAGCCGATTGTGTGTACCCCAGTCTGGAACACCTCTCATGTTCTTTGAGACGTGTGCTCACACTCCTCCCAGTTTCTCCGATGTATACGACTCCGCATGAGCATGGGATCTTGTATACTCCTGATGATTGCAACGGTGGACTCGGATCCTTGGGTGAGGTGAGCATACCGGATATCTTGGTAGGTGGCATGTATATCGTCTTAATTTGGTATTTCCGAAGAATTCTTCCAATGCGGTCTGTGGTTCCTTGTATGTAAGGGAGAAAAATGGTGTTATGTTTCTCTTGCCTGCGATCTTGGAGAGTGTTTTGTTCGGGAACACGGCCGACCTGTTTCTCGAGCAGGGGCTCGGGCCTGCAAAAATCCCAACTGCCTGTACGCCGTTACAGGAGGACGAGTTTAGTTACGATCCCATCGCGAAGTGTTTCCACTTCCCGCTGAGATCGCATCCACGGGGAACCACGGGGCGGCCTCGTCCCGGTGTCGCGCGTGACACCCATTTGGCCCTATTGAGCGTCCTATTGGAAACTCTTAAGCTGAAGAGTTTCCCTACTAAAATCCGCGAGTACGCGGAAGGCTTCCGGGGAGGCGACGAGATTTCGTGCCGCCGTTGGCCATTCCGCGTTTCCTATAAACTCCTCCAGAGCTACTCTCTGGGGGGCGAATTCCTTACATTCTAGGACGTGGTGCGCAACGGAGTCGATGCCTTCACCACATGTACATTGCGGATCCTCGACAACTTCGTACATCGCGAGCCGCTCGCGGAAGTTACCGTGGCCGGTCAGTACCTGGGTGCAATGGTGATCAGGCGTGACCCACCATGCAGCGAGTCGCTGCTGCACGGTCTCGAAAAACGCGTGTGTGGTGCGGCCTTTGGTGGAGACTTCCCACCGAGCCTGCCACATATATATCGCCTGCGTTTTGACGCGCTCGGTCGCGTCTTCCGCCGCGGCGGGGACCAGGATATCCCCGATCTTGGCGTCTCTGCCTTTCCTGATGGAATATATTGCCCTACGCACTTCTAAGTGCAGGTCGATGGGGACCTCGCCTGCGACAACGCAGAGCGCCTCAAAGGACGTCTTTCTATAGGCGGCGCACACTGAGATAAGTGCTCGCCGCTGCGCTGCCTGAAGGGTCTTAATATCGCCCGCGTTGCATTGATCGCTCCAGCCGGCGGCCGCGTAGCCGACGACCGGGCAGAAGACTCCGCGGTACAATGTCGCGAGTGTTGTGAAGCGAAGGCCCCATTGACTCGCCGCGAGTCTTCTAAGTTTACCGAACAGCGGCCCGACCTTGCCGCTGAGGTAATTACAGTGGGAGTGAACTCCCATTCCCTGGTCGAAGTGGACGCCAAGATAACGGACCGTTTTCTTAAACGCGATTCTCGTTTCGCCTATCTTGAGGGTCGGTGGCCGCGATAGAATCTCGGGTTTTTTCGCGCGAAGCTGTTTCCGCTTTCGGCCGGACGAGCTCCTCCCCGTCTTCCTACCACGGCTCTCCTGATCCAGCCGCATTTAAGCGCTATCGCTTCTGTTTTGCGGGCTGAGATCTGGTTTGGCGTCTTTACACCATCCTACTACAAGGTCCGCGACGCGTTGACCTTTCAGCTCTAGCTCACGGCGCGTGTTTGCGCTTACGAGGACGAGGAGATCGTCCGCGTAAGCGATAAATCGGGGGCCTATTTTCGCCTCGAGAAGCCTGAGAAGGCCGTCGAAGACGAGATTCCAGCAGGCCGGTCCAAGAACTGAAGCTTGCGGGCAACCGCGCGTGGCCTGCTTGGAGACCGCTTCATTTCCTATCGAGATCTCTACCCGCCGGAAGGCGAAGTAATTCTTGATTACCTCGAAAACGTTCCGGGGGCAGTCTCTTTCTTTAAGGGACGCTAAAACTAGGGGCCACCATACATTGTCAAAGGCGCCGGTAATATCAAAGAGCAGCCCCACGCAGTATCTCACCTCGTCGGCGGATACCATGCGGCGCAGCTCAACGACCGCGTCTTCCGTAGATTTTCCGGGGGTGAACCCGAATTGTCTGTCGGAGACTTTTCCCGGTGCCAACGACGTGCTGGCGATTCTACTCTTCAAGAGCTTCTCAAATAACTTTCCTACGACGGAGAGGAGGCAAATCGGTCTGTACGATCGCGGGTCCTTCTCGTCCTTTTCCTTGCCTTTCAGGAGGGCTCTCAGAGAGCCTACCTTCCAAGCGGAGGGAAATACGCCCCACAGAAGGCACGCGTTGAAGAGCCGCAGTACCTGATCGGGAATTACTCTAATCGCCGCTTTGAGTACCCGGACTTCGATCTCGTCCGGTCCGGGCGCCTTGTCCTTATAAAACGTCTTCGTGGCAGCGGCGACCTCGACCTCCGTGAAAGGAGGCGCGTCTACCGTGCTCGGCGGTGCCGATGAAGACAACCTAACTGCACGCTGGGATGGCGTGTCCTCGTCTTCCCGATCGTCTGGGACGTGAGCGTCCAAGAGGTAGCTGGCAGTTTCCTTAATGCTCATCGTGCTGGAACCGTCGTCTCGCCGGACCGTACTAAGCACGGTCTGAATTCGGACTTTCTCGGCCTGGTGCTTATAAACGAAGCCCCACGGCTCCGAATTCCCGTGCGACGAGACGAAGTTCTGCCAGCTTTCAAGCTTCGCCCTCCTGACCTCCCTGCTATATTCCCGCAAAGAAGAGCGGTAAATACGCAGGTTTTCGAGGTGGGAGGGTTCGTCTCTACTCCTCTGCAGCGCGCGTCTTTTACGGTACACGGCCTTCTTTAGGTTTGTTAATTTCGCTGTCCACCACGGGTTGGACTTCGTAAATTGTCGTTTGCGCGGCATCGACGCTGTACTTGCGTCCGTAAGGACTTCGGTAAGCGTCTCCGCCATCGCCTCTACTTCCTCCACCGAGTTCAAGGCGCAGGGATCCAATCTCTCCCGCGAGAGCTCCGCGAGGGCGTCGGTGAATCGATCCCAGTCGGCCCGACGGGTGTCGAACCAGCCGGAAGCGAGGCGCCGACCATCTCGAGCGGTTTTCGGTACCCTGAGCCTCATATCGATGGAGTGATGGTCGCTATTGGTCCAATCGCGCCTCACCTTCCATTCCCCGATGAATTCGGTGATGGGAGGCGATGCCAGGGTAACGTCGATGAAAGACGAGCCTGTTACCGCCTCGTAGGTGGGACCTTCGCCGGGGACGTTGACCACCGTCATATCAAACGCCCGGATGAAATCCTCGAAGAGAGAACCTCTTTCGTCGGTGCTCTGGGGACCCCAGAGGGACGATCGGGCGTTTGCATCTACTCCTACTAAAAGTTTCTTCTCCCTCAGAGAATGGAACACCGCCTCGACGTGTCTGAGGTGCTTCTCAATGTCGTCGCTGTACTGAAAATAGCACGAGACAGCGTAGAAAGAGAGGCGGGGCGCTTGCACTTCCGCCACGACGCAGTGGCTCGTGCTCAGCTGTGAGACGAGAAGAATCTGGACCGAGGGGTTGGCTACGGCTACCGCAGCCCACGGACGCAGTGAGCGTACGGCGGCGACCCTAATTCCAGAACCTAATCCGCAAAGACTATATCTCGTGCCGAGCGCTCTGACGTATGGTTCCTGCAGGAGCAGGACGTCGAGGCGCTTCTCGGCCACGAGTTGGCGTACCTCGCCACTTACTGCAGCTGAACGCCGCATATTCAGCTGCAGTATCCTAATTCCCGTGGTCCCGTTCGCGGTTTCGGTCGGCGGCGGCGGTTGCGGCTGCGCGGCGGAAGAACTCGCGAGAGAGTGCGGCGCGGTTGACGCGGTGGGATTCGCGATGGGGTACGCGGCGCGTGGCACTGACGGCGCGGTTTCGACCGCTCGGGCGTGGGGATGCGTGAATCTACTTCCCTCAGGCGGAGCCGTCTCCGATCTGAGGGCCCTACCTACGCGTTCGCGAGTGTAGCGCATATTAAAGACGGCACGAGGGCCGTTACCTTGTGAAGACGCTGCAGCTGCTGCGTTGTCTCCGGATGGCGCTGCTGGACTTTGGGTGGCTGCATTATCCATACTGGATTAGGGCAGCTCTCCTCAGCAACGCCGCCGTGTACGACGGGCAGGTCCTACTTGCGGCGCTGTGCTGGTGTGGACGGCGGGCCTTTCTGCAGTTAATGCAGCAGGCGTGCTTCTCTTTCTCGGGGCACTCAGCTGCTCGATGTCCCATCTTTGTGCAATGGGTGCACGTATCCGCTTCCTGCTTGCAGAATTTGGCTATGTGCCCGTAAACCTGGCACTTGTAGCACCTGGTTGCCTCGAGATAGTCGCGCACAGGGCACGTTTTCCAGCCCAAGCACAGCCGGTTCATCGAGATAATGCGGCTACGTAAGTCCGGCACCACTTCGACTACCCAGTCAACAACGTCGCGGTCACGTTTTCCGGTCTTAAAAATCGGTGATATTATATCCGCGACATTTCCAGCGGGGCGATCCAGGAAATTCTGCGCCACTATCGCGTCCGAAATTTCCGACGATTCCATTTCGCGCGGGACGTCAAAAATAATTACTCGCGGCCTATCACCTACCGGTTTCGTCACGGTGAAGCCCGCGTCCTTCAACTTGGAGCTCTTGTAAAACACTTCCAGGTGTTTCTCACACGCGATCTCCACTATAACTCCGTTGTCCCGCGCCTTCCTCACTGCTCTCACGGCGATTTTCTCGGCCGCGGGGTTTATCAAGGCCATTAGAGCCTTCTTGGTGTCCTCGCTGCTAGCTGCTACCGCAGCCGTTTCCGGCCGGATGAGGACTTCCGCTCTCGGCAAGGCCTTCGCTGAGGCATCGATGGCTGCCGCCGCCCTTTGCGCCGTCCAGGTAGGCATCCTCTGCGTTGTTGCTGCTCCCTTAACCCTTTCGCTACGGCAGTCCGTTCCGCGGGAGTAGCGCCACTGAACGGGGCACCACGCCGCGCAGCGTGCACTTTGTCGCATCCGTAGTCTTCGATGTTCGCACTTACGTCTTTCAATGGCACTTTGGAACTCTCTTGTATGTATACTTTTTTAAGAGTTATGTAACAACTGTTTCGTCATATTATATGAAAAACATAAAAATGAGTATATTGTGAGTATTCAGAAATTTACATATTAACAAATGTAGGATGGAATGTCGGTAACCGCGATCGCGACCGTACCCGCGTCTGGCGACAGCGGTTACGCGGCAAGAAGGCAACGCCCGCGAACCTAAGCAAACGCGTCGCGAAGGCACCGCGCGGGTTTGACGGTTGGGCTGCGAGCGCGCGGCGTTGGAGACGCGTGCGGCTGCCTAAGACCAATGGCGGAGCCTAGCAACGGACGCCAGGGCGTTGACCCGCGAATTTCGGCAACGCGGTGCGGAAACCGTAGGTCGTTGCGAAGGGCGTCAAGAACGGTTGCGGCAGAGTCGGCTCGCAACAGGCGGCGAGTACAGGCGAAACGGTTGAGGCGCGGCGAAAAAGTTAAGGCGAGGCGGGCGAAATATCATTAACTTAGTTTCATTTAGTTTAGTTTCAATTAGCTATAATAGTCAATTAAGATTCAAGTAGTGTGTAAGCGTGTAGTTTAGTGTGTCAATATATATATATTTCGAAGAAACGTGGCAGTACTTATTCGCACCGGATCTCCCCGTATTCTCCACCATCTCTGATCCTACACAAATTTTACTATTATTATAAATAAAAATACAGTTAAGGTAGTTAGATATGAAATTATACAATAATTCTTAGTAATGAAACTCAGCACTGATTATTGTCGGCACCCGTACACACAGCACGTCTCGCGGACACCGATTATAGTCGGCATCCGTACACACAGCACTTCGCGCGGCCGCCGACTATAGTCGGTGTCCGTAGCGAAAGGGTTAAGTGCCGCAGCAAAGGATCGCACGGCGCCGCTGACGGGGACGTTCGAAGCCGCGGCGCCGGTGGCAGGCCTGCTGTTATTGGCCTTCTGCGCTGCGGCCGCTGGCCTCTTCCTGGGAGCCGCTTGGGGCTGTTGTTGGCCGCTCGTCTCCCTCTCCTCTCCTTTCCTCTCCTCCAGACGTCCTTCGAGGCGCCCGCATTTGAGCGTGAGGCTGCCGATCACCTCACTGAGAATACTTACGCGTGCTAAGATGTAGCTCGCCTGAGCTCTAGTTACGCCTCCCTGCTCATCGAGGCAGAAGGAGGTGATCTCCTTCTGCGCCGCTGCTGCCGCTCTCCTTACACCCTCCAGGGTGTTTTCTCCTCCATCGTTCTCCGCTGCAGTGGGACGGGCCGCCTCCTTTTCTGCCATGCCCCTGGTTGGCGATGCTAGCCGCGTCCGTTTGGCGGCAGATATCGACGTCGGTGCCGGTGGTGGTGGCATCTCTTCTCGTTCTAGCTTGACTAGAACTACCTTTGGCTGCTGGCTCCTTGCTGTGGCTGTTACCACAGCAACCTCCTCCACGGCGCTCTCAGAGCTTGCCTCGCTGCAGGCGGACGCCGTGCTCCATCGCGACAGCTTGAGGCCTTTCGCCGCAGGTGCAGACGTCGAGGAAGCAGCGGCCACCTCTCCCTTGCCGCTGTTGCGTCGTCCCCTAGTCACGGTCGTCCAGTCCTCGCCGTCTGTTTCCATAGCTGACTCCTCCGTAGTCAGCGTAAGGTTGAGCGCCTTTCGCTCTGCCTCCTTCTTCTTCCTCCTCTCCTCATTCTTCCGCCGCCGCTCAGCCGCCAGCTGCGCCTCGGCCAGAGTCTCCGCCGTCCGGGCGCTCCCCTCCTCCTCGGAGTCCGCTGGCATCGCTCCCTCTCTCTCCCTCTCCTCCGTCGCTGGTCGGCTGGGCTCGGCCGTCTCCGCCGTCGCTCGGCCGATCGCTCGACCTCTCTCCTCCTCTCTCTCCCTCAGGCTGCTCGGTTCCCTCGGGGCCGCTCAGCTCAGGTCGGCGCCGCTAGGCTCGGCTCCGCTGCTCCGATCGGCGGGTACCGTTACTCGGCGGGTCCCGTTACCTCGGCGCTCGGCGCGTGGCGTACGTGACCACGCGCGCGTCCAATATGGCCGCCTGCCACGCCCTGGATCTGAAGACTCAGGAAAAATATTAATATCTCCTTGAGTATTCAATCGAATTAAGCGATTGAATACTCAAAATGTTCCTCTTACTGAGAGGAATCAGGGGCCGCGAACTTTCCTCGGAATTCCTACCCGGGGGTGAGATATTCCAGCGGAAAGTTTTGATTCTATTACTAGGCGTCCTTCGCCTGTGAAAAACGATTTCCCCCTGTTTCCTTCAGCAGATATACACACAATTACAATTCCACAGACACACGCGCGGTTCGCAAAGTAAAATTAATGGGTATATTCAGGCGTGACTGAATATACACGGGAATTCACTTCGAAAACCACTTCGAGCGAAAATTGGCTTCGCTAGCAGTTTCCTGCAACGAGCACCAATTTTCCCGCACAGAATACACTTCACACAACTAAGTACTAACTGGAACAGTTTAAATAAACGTAAGATTCCTTAAATATTAAAGAAATATTTGCAGAAATAGCACGCTTAAAACTGTCACTTTCGCCGGGACTCGCTCGGAAGGGTTGCCGCAGGTATCGGTCGCAGGTATACGGAGCGCTCCGCTCGGTACGTCCGTTCGCTTCGACTGTCAGGCCTCAGATACAAGGCACCACCGACAGGATTTCGCGGATCCTCAGGAAATATAATATAAAAACCTTTTTCCAACCGGGTCAAAAGGTGAGTCAAATTCTGACCTCCGCCAAGGACCCTAGGAGATTTAGGAGATTTAGGAAAGCCCTACCGGGAGGGAGGCCGGTGTCCTCCCCAAGGTGGCATGCCTGCTCATCATACGCCTTGGCTCCTCACAGTTCCCCGACTCAAAGCCTTCCTATTAACAGTATTGACCTTTTGTCTAAGGGAGAAAGCGGGCCACATTACCCGGTCAGCTTGATTGCCTGACCAAGAGGGAGACTCAGCTTTATCCGATCGGCCCCGGGGCCACTTGCTGAATCCGCACCTTTGGCGCAGGGTGCAGTCTCATCGCTCCTTTGCGATGCCTGCCTGATTGCTAAAGTTTTTGCCCGTCGGGCGTGACATATTCCGTTGGGCAAGGGTGCTCCACCGCTGAGGCTCGCACCTGCGAGGCCGCGGGCGCCTGCCTCCGATGGCCAGGAGGCGAGCCTCCCGCCATCGTTGTTCGGCAGCGCCGCTCCGCTTCCCCGCCGGTGACTTGGGATTCGTCGGTGCATCGTGGGGTCATACAAGTGCCTAGGCGCGTGGCCGATCCACCGCTCTCCCCCAGCCTCTAGTTCCCTGGTGCGTGTTAGACTTCCCCCACCCTTCTCGGTCGCGAGCAAGGAACGCGTCTGGGCTAGGCCCCCGATTCGGCAGAGTTCGGTTTTTACCGCCATCTTCCTTCGGAGGGATTCGGAGGGATACGGCCCCTCCGAGTCCTTCCGATCCTCCGCGCCGAGGAATAGCACAGGAGAGGCGGGGCCCTAAGACTCTAATTATTCCCGCAAGTTCTATCCGCTGCACAGTGGTCCAGAACGTCGATCTAGCTGTTCAGGCACCTCGCACAGTTTTCGATCTCTTTGAAATCCTCGCCAAAAACGCAAAACACATCCGATTTAGCTAAAAATTAGTATTCCTACGTTTTTTGATTCGCTGATTATGAATCTGAACTCAAAATTTCCAAAAATAAAATGGTGGATTCAATATGGCGACCAGGTATATCGAAAAATTAATGATCCCGCGTAAAAATTAGTATTCTTATGTTTTTTGAGTCGCTGATTACGAATATGAACTCAAAATTTCCAAAAACAATACGGCGGATTCAAAAGTCAGGCAGAGTGTCATAAGGCAGAGCAAATTTACAAGAGCTTTCCCCTTTTACAAAATTATTGGTTTATGCAAATGATTGATTAGGAAAACCACCTTCCACATTTTGTTATTTTTGCCAAGAAGAAGAATAATTAGAAAAAACCTTTTTTACCTGACTCATTCGGTGGTCAACATTTTCGGCTTCCTCGCCGCCCGCGGTTTATGGCATGTGCGACCTGCTGGTTGACTTAGAGCCATTAAGTTGTAACACCCACATTTAAGAAACTATCGACTTGTAATTGCCGATGAGGGTTTCTATTTAACTCTCGGTTTTTATAAGTTGGCTTAGCGAATTCCAAGAAGTTGTGAACCGCATGGCGCTGCACTAAAACCGCTCTGATTTTTTTTCGAATCCATTTAAAACGATATTGTTTGAACTACAGGTAGACAGAAATTTCGAATACTCATTTACAACACAAGATTAACTGTTTACCCTCTTCTAATTTAGCCAATTCATAGAAAGATTTCCTTAAAACCACTGACAGACTCTAGCGGCGGGCAGCCGCTGGAGTGCGCGCGACTCTTTAAACAATAAACAATCAAATTTGTGGGACGAGTTGGGATCGTCTTTTTGCAGGATCACATAGCAAAGACCTTACAGAGAAGGGCCTTATACGCCAAACTACGAGAATATACGGTACATAAAAGATGCTGACTGTCAATGATAGAAAACTTTGATGATTTTCTCTCATTTATTGAACGTTAATTTTTGAATAAACTACAAACGCTAATTTCATATTCAGCATATGCATTTTGATCGTAGAAGAATGCTCTTTAATTTAAAAAAAAATCATTAGAAAATGTAAGATAAATTCGTCAGAATGTCACGAAGAAGATAACGTGTTTTTTCGATAGAAATTGGTCTCAAGAAAAAGTTCCAACTTTAAGCGTTTGTTGTAACTACAATTTTAGTCGGATTTCATTAATTTTGCGATTTCTGAAATCCATGGACATTTAGGAATTGATATAAAGAAAAAAAAAGCGATTCGAGAAAATCGACTTTTCGGCAAAAGCGCGGCTAATAGCTCGTTCTGGACCACTGTGCGCTGCTTCGAATCGAGAGAAACGACCCCCCGAAAGACTACTGCGATTTGCGGAAAGATCCGGTTTTACTCACCGCGGCTACCTCGGGTACGCTGTGGATTTACCCCTTGGCTTACGCTGCGGCTTTCATTCCCGATGTAGTTGAATCTACGACACGTTTACCCCGTTGTACCTAGCCAAGCCCTGCGTGAGAGCCACATTCTACTTCACCGAAATACCAAGTATATCGGTTCTATAGCGGGTTGTTCATCTCGCAGGATGATCTCTCCCGAGTTCCACTTCCGGCCCTCCCTTGCACGTAGGTCTGTGGTTAGGTTCATATTCAGCAAGCCTATCCCGACGCGGCTTTTCACGCGTGACTCTAGTCGCGGTGATTTTATTATTGGATGCACCGATCGCGAGTTAGATGGGGAGAAACCCAGTCTGCCTTCGTCCACGCCCGTGCGCTTTCTTCGGGCACGTCGGGCTTCTCCCAAAGTTAGTTTTGCCTCCCGCATTACGGGAGGCTGCAGTTCTTCCTCGCTCTCGCACGCCTTCCGGAGAGAGGAATGCTCGTAGCGAGTGCTAAGCTTGGTCGCCCTCCTCCCGAGGAGGTGGGGAAGCAGGAGGGTTTCCAGGCTGGTTATTTTTCTAGGATCGATACGGGTATATAGGAACTCACGGGGTAGGCCACACAAGGGACGGCGTGGTGTCACCTCAGTTCCGACGATTCTCACGTAGAGTCCTGACGGGGGGTTATCTGCGGCCATTCCCATTGCCAGGATGTTAGCCCCATTCATCTGCGGGACAACACTCGGATAGTAGTCCGCCATCGTACTCCTTCCGAAGGTCCCAGGGGATTTCAGGTTGAGCTACCCCCTTCCCTCTTTCAGCCAGGCTCCCGCATTGACCTCCTATTCTCCCTGCTCGTACTGGTTCGGCCCAAAAATGGCGCTGAGGTGGTGATGTTCGAGATGTCATCTTTTCGGCGTCTCCCGCTGGAAGTTCCTGTCGGGGGGAGAGGGCGCGGGCAGTTGCGTCGCCCGATCGACTTTAATCCTTCTTAAGCGCCTAGCTCATCCCGTATGGGCGGCGTCGGTACTGCAAGGGAGTCGATCGGCGGCGATGGGCCCCCTTAGGCATCGAGACAGCATACGGAGATGAGGGCTTTTACATCCCCCGTCCGAGAGTCCGATGGTTCCGGGCGTACCCAGCCTTGCTCGGGATTCTGCTCGCCCCTGTTCCACCCCCGGCCTCTCCGCAGCAATCTTGTCGAACTTGCCTTGGTTCTCCGTTTTCCCTTCCATATTGGTTGGGATACTCTGTTTTGACTTGTAAGGATGGTTAGATAATATTAGATATTGAATTTACCTGCGATTTACTCCTCATTTATTCCATCTGGTTTCCTATGATAGTTGGCGATTGCTGTTAGTTGGCGTTCTGTATGAATTTATTCTTACATGTGGATTATTAAAAATGTGCATTAGAGTGGTGAGGAGGAGGCGACTCTTTTCCCGCTATTCTGCCTCCCGTGTATCTCCTGCGATATTCGGGCGGTTTTTCACGTTCGTCGGGTGTCCGCATCGGTAGAGCCCCCTACGGCCCGGAGCTGTATACGGGTAGGGCACTCTTCATAGCCCCTACCCGAGGTCTCCGGTGGTTTCGGGCGAACTCACCTTCTACACGGTGCCTCCTCCTCCTCCGTATGCACCTGTGTTTTACTAAGTTGATTTCTATCATTCGCCCTCCTCACTTCATTGAGCGCAGTCGAGTGGGTAGGTGTGTAATCGCATCTTAAGCTTGGTGTTTTGGTTATAATGGTTTAAAGTTTTCGTATTGTTATCTGTTTGACGGTAGGGCTGAAGAAACTTGTGGGGATAGCTCATGTCGTCCACCATATGAATCTTTACTTTTTGGAAACTGTTAATTTTTTGGGGGTAAGGAGAGGGAGTTTTTTACCCTTTTTACTCTAAGTTAAATTGTTCACATGGTGGATCGAATGACCCATTCCCTCGGTTAAATGTTACGGTGTGTTTTGATTGTATACGTATGTGGTTATTCTGTTCCTAAATTAAACTAAGAAGAAATAATTACTTATTGTTCAGTTTTAGTCCCTCCCTAGGTTTCCTTCTCGGGGTGAGGGGGGGGGGGGGGGGGGGGAGGTGTTCTTATATGTTACCTGAAATTCTTGAGGTGTACTCTTTCCACGGTTTTGTTTCCTCCAGAAACTTCGTTATTCTTTCCAGCGGTATCCTATGTACGTCATTGTTGTCTATTATTTCTCTACCGAGTATTCTTCTTCTTTTCGCTATCAGAGCCGGGCAGTCGCATAGAATGTGTCTGCCCGATTCTGCAGCATTCTCACACTGTCTACAGGTGTCGTCGGTTATTTCTCTCATTCTTTTGAGGTGGCTGCCGAGTGGCGCATGATCGGTTAGAATGCTTATCGCATGCCTGCTTTGTTCTCTGTTGAGATATTTTAATCTCGCTCCCTGTACATATGGTAGATCCAGTCGTATCATTTCCTTTGTATGTGAGCAACCGACACATTCCTTCCATTTCTTGTTGGTTTTCTCTGTTCTCCAGTCTTTTATCGCTAGCTTCATTACCGTGTTGGGTACCGGTATGATAGGTTCCGGCCCTATTGGCCTCTCGTTCGAACCTAGGTTCGCTAATTTGTCGGCATTTTCGTTGCCTTCTATGCCCCTGTGTCCCGGGACCCAGATTACTCTAAGCTTGTTGCCTTTTTCAGCTACTTCGTTTAGAGCTGATTTCGCCTCCGCTACAGTTCTCGATGTTGTTGTGCTTTTGTTAAGTGCTTTCAGTGCCGCTTGGCTATCCGAACAAATTACAATCGCTCTGTTCCTTACCTTATTGTCCGTGATGGTCTTACAGCATCTCGTGATCGCCGTGACTTCTGCTTGGAAAACCGTGGCTAGTTCTCCTAGTTCTATCAGTTCGTGAATGTTCTCGTTGTTTGCTTTTACCCAAGCAGCTCCTGTCCGTTCCTCCTTCCTGGAGCCATCTGTATAAAAGACTACTTCTTCCGTTGTATATGGTCTCTTATCTGTTTTCCACTCTTCTCTGCTAGGGATTACTACTTCACACTTGCGTGTGAAGTCAAATTCTATTACCGTCTTATCGGCTGACAGCTGAAAAATATTCCTGACCTCGTCCGAGGCTTCCAAGGTTATGATATCCGTGTGGTTGTGGATGTTCTTCCTTCTCTTTTGACTCTCCCGCCAGAGTCCCCAGTACTTTAATCTATAGGCGGTTCTCATCGCTATTTCTTTTATTTTCACGTCCAGTGGCGTGCTTCCAGTCAGTGCTTCTAGGGCTTTCGTCGGCGTGGTTCTGAATGTTCCGTATGCTCTTCTCAGTGCTTCATCTTGGATGCTATCCAGTTTCGTTTTTATTCTCGTCATTGTGGCTGCTTTCCACCAGACTATTGCTCCGAATGTTATTCTCGGTACCATGATGGCTTCGTATATCCATCTACTCAATACCGGGTTCGATCCCCATTTTATCCCCATGATTCTGCTCATGGTATTGAGGTTTCTTCTAGCTCTTGCTAGTTGAATGTTGGCGTGCGTTGACCATGTTAGTTTGTCCGTGATATGGACTCCTAGGTATTTTATTTGTCTGCTGAAGTTCAGTGGTTTGTCCATGTATGTTAGGTCCGTAATGACCGGTCTCGTATCATTTCTTACATATCTTCTCGCAAATAGTACCATTTCCATCTTGTCCGGATTTACTGATAATTTCGTGCTCTCGCACCAGATTTCCAGTATATTTAGTGCCGTTCGCGCTTTATCCTTTACTTCCTCTAGGGTGTTTCCTACTACTAGAAAGTTGACATCGTCTGCATACGCAGCCGCTGCAACTCCGCTCTCCTGCAGGGCTCCTAATAAGCCGTTTACCGCTAAACACCATAATAGCGGTGATAAGATGCCACCTTGTGGGCATCCTCTGTTCACTGCGGCTATTACGTGAGCTCCGTTTACTTCGCTGAGCAGTTTCCTGCTGGTTAACATTTTCAAGATCCAGGTCTTGACTTCTTCTTCCACCTTGAAGTCTGTTAGTGACTGCTCGATCAGTTCCGTCGAGGTCATGTTGAAGGCTCCTTCGATATCGGCGAAGCCTCCTATCGCTATCCTTTTTCGATCGAAAGCTTCTTCGACTCTACCGATTAATTCATGCAGGGCGGTCTCCACCGACCTTCCTGCTCTGAATGCGTGTTGTTTGGTGTTGAGCGGGTTGGTCACCAAGGTATTTTCCTTGAGAAACCTGTCTATTAGCTTCTCTGTGGCTTTCAGCAGGAAAGGTGTAAGGCTTATCGGTCTGTATGCCTTGGGCGTGGTGTAATCCGGTTTCCCCGGCTTTGGTAAAAATACCACCCTGGTTTCTCCCCATTTCGATGGGTAGCAACCGGTTGCTATTGAAGCTCGCATAAACTTCACCAGGAACTCGCCTATCCACGGGAATGCCTTTTTCAAAAGCTGCGGATAGATACCGTCAAGGCCCGGTGCCTTGTATGGATCAAAGGAGCTTATTGCCCATTTTACCCTTTTTACCCTTTTACCCTTTTTATGTTTACTATTTTATTCGCTAAGCCCCAGTTCGGGGTTCTCTGTGTATTTCCTGTAATAAAAGGTTTACATAGGTGAAACTGGGAGGAGAGTCAGCACTCGCCTGAAGGAACATGAAAGATGCTCCAGATTAGGCTATTTACAATCAGCAGTAGCCGAACATCAAATTGAGACAGGTCACCAGATCCTTTTCCACGACACCAAACTCTTGGCAAGGGAAAACGCATATTTTCCCAGAAAATACCGAGAGGCCTTGGAAATTCGGAAATACCCGAACAACATCAATCGGGACAAAGGCCTCAATCTCAACTCGATCTGGAACAGCCTCCTCCCAGTTTTTTAATTGTACAGCTGTCCAATTAAAAACTATTGGCGTGCTCACCGTTCCGCATAGGTGAGCAAAGGTATAAGTTAGGGCCCTCTCTGATACTCGCGTCAGTATCGGAGTTCCTACGAAACCCTGATGAAGCCTACTGCAATGTTGGCGAAACGTCGGATCCATTCCAACTCTCAACGCGGCTCCAACCCGGAAGCCAAGTCAAATGATTAATTACTTTCACATTCTTCATTCGGTGATAGATCAGTTCGATAAGCGTTTCACTGATTTCGATTCGCTGCGAAGTGATCTAGTTCTGTATGAGAACCCCCTCACCCTAAGAATCGAAGAACAGGCCCTCAAGTATCAAGATGAATTGCGCGTTCTTCAGCACGATATTTCTTTAAATACAAAGGGAGCAAAAGGTGCCGATTTTTTTAAAATATCAGATGAATCGACGTTCCCCAATCTTAGGGATTTTGCACTTCGCATTTTTTCAATGTTCGGATCCACATATTTGTGTGAATGCTCTTTCTAAAAAATGCGTAGTGTTAAAACAGACCTTCGTACACAACTGCACGATTCCTCTCTGTCATCCATAGTTCGGTTAGGAACATCTAGCAATGCTGTTAACGTTGCGGATTTACCAACAACGACTAAACGTGCCCGAAAATCTTCTTTTCCCAAATCTATACGGATCTGAGTCTCGCTGCATAACCATGGAAAGCGTGCCCTCAAATTAAATTGACCATGGTGTGTACCATTTGATAGTTCCCTAAAAAAAACGTTACTGCACAGTATGAAACCGCTAAAGCTACTATAAGCGTAGTTACACTGTGATAAGTATTTTACATTTTCGGCCGAATTTCTCTTGTTTAATTTCATAGAAAACTATGCATATTTTCCATGCTTGTCCAGCTAGAACTGTTTAATCACAAAATTTAAAAAGATTTTCATAATTTACTTTTAACGCGATTTTTCACTAACAGTTAAGCAAAAAAAGACATCGGTACAGTGGAATAGGCCTACAGGGGATACCACTGGGAAAAAAATGCATTGGCAATACTACCCCATGGGTGATGTGGAAACCTATTAAAACTTTGCTGGCGAGAGTCTAGGCAGGATTGTAAAATGTATCGCTAAGACAGCCGCGGCCACAACAATGTATTCTTTAACGCGAGAAGGCCTTGCGTTCTGCTGTCGCGGAGTTTCTTAAAACTCGGGAACACTTTCTTGGTAGCTGAGGGGTAATTTGCTCTGATTCGCCCGACGGATAGGGACATCCCTCTCCCTCACGCATTTTCGACTGTGACGCGCTATTGGCAGAAACAGCTACGCACACAAATCAGATTGCGTGACAAAGAGAGAAAGCGACAGCCGTGAAACTGAGTGCAACAGCACGAAGTCGAGCGTGAAAGTCGAAGCATTGGCGTACGCGCGAGATTTTTACAATCAGGATAGGTAGATACCGATGTTATCGACTTGCATAGACTATCATTTTTCAGTATCGGTAAAACAGATTTCGGTCCGACAATTTGGAATATTCATATAGGTGAAAGTACGGCAATGCTACGACTATGCAAAATGATACGTTACGACAGGCTCAAGCTTTATTTGATCGCCAGAGCCGTCTCGGGAAGAGCTCCGCCTGCTTCCCCTTCCCGTGCGCTCGAGAGCTCGCTGATTTCTTTGCCTTTCACTTGCCAGGTTCGGACCTACTGGCACGAGCGTGGTGGCGTATTGGGGAGACATTCGTATCTAACCGCTCGCGCTGGAAAGACATGCCAGGCGCGTCGATCGCGGAAAACAAAACGACGTGCGTAGCACGTCGACCAAGGTTATTTGTTGAAGAACAGTTTCAGATCGCACTACGTCGCGTGCAGGATAAAACAAACGTATTATTAGTGAAAAAGTATGCTCTGATATGTTTTAAATCAAATACAATTAATAGATTGTAATGTTTTTGGACTTCTGGCGATAATTTGGTGGAATTCAACCACTACGTGACGCCTTACGGCGAAATATAATGCTCGGCCGCAACAATGTATTCTTTAACGCGACAAGGGCTTGCGTTCTGCTGTCGCGGAGTTTCTTATCTGTTTGCGCTAGAAATTAATTTACAAATGCGCGTGCTAGAACGGAGCATTATATTTCGCCGTAAGGCGTCACGTAGTGGTTGAATTCCACCAAATCATCGCCAGAAGTCCAAAAACATTAAAATCTATTAATTGTATTTGATTTAAATCATATCAGAGCATAATTTTTCACTAATAATACTTTTGTTTTACCCTGCACGCGACGTGGTGCGATCTGAAACTGTCTTTCGACAAATAACCTTGGTCGACGTGCCACGCGCGTCGTTTTGCTTTCCGCGATGGACGCGCGTGGCATGTCTTTCCAGCGCGAGCGGTTAGATACGAATGTCGCCCTAATACGTCACCACGCGCGTGGCAATAGGTCCGAACCTGGCAAGTGAAAGGCGAAGCAATCAGCGAGTTCTCGAGCGCATGGGAAGGGGACGCAGGCGGAGCTCTTCGAAGGACAGCTCAGTCGATCAACTATCCTGGCTGCCTGAGATAATTGGTCGCCGAGTTGCAAATTTCGATTGACGATATGCGTTGGTAAGCCGTCCAGTATTGATTTATCGTTGGAGGCCCATTGTCGTATGTGCAAGCCGGCGAGGCTAAGAAGGTGCGTGATTTGGTTGCGAATCTCTACCCCCTCCTACTGCGTCGTAGTTCCGGTAAGCAGGTCGTCGACGTAAAAATCGCGTTGCAGAATGGGCGCTGCCTTGGGGAATAGCTGGCCTTCGTCTCGCGCAAGTTGTGTAAGACATCTGATCGCCAGGTAGGGCGCTGCCGATAACCCGAATGTGACGGTGTTGAGTTGGTATGTTCGTAACGAGCCTTCTGGATTGCGCCATATTAATATGTTGGATCAGTATGAAGGCAGTTGAGGGGTAATTTGCTCTGATTCGCCCGACAGATAGGAACATCCCTCTCCCTTACGCATTTTCGATTTTGACGCGGTATTGGCAAGAGAGACCCGCACAGTCGTTGCGTCATCATGTGAACGATAAAAGTAGTGTTTTATTTTCGGTTGTCATTCGTCGATCTCAGGTTTCCACGACCGACGCACAGTGGTCCATTTGGCCGAAAACCTGGCCAAAGTTGTGCGAAAGCAATCTCCCCTTCCGTCTCAGCTGCCTTCTTACCGTTCCCACACATTACCCATTGGTACCTTCTGTCTTGAGGGCGTACGAGAAACTGGCGGTACACTTTCTCGATGTCCCCAGTTAGAACATACTGGTGTGAGCGGAAACGGAGCAAAATGTAAAGCAAGTCGTCCTGAATTTTCGGTCCGATGGAAAGTGTTTCGTTAAGTGAGGCTCCGGAAGGGGGTTCCGCCGACGCGTCGAAGACGACTCGCAGCTTCGTTGTAAGAACGCTGGTTCTGCTGGACATGTGGCCGAAGTGTGAGTATTCTTGCATTATATCGGTGTATTGTGTTTTGAAATCGGGTTCTCTTCTGAATTTACGTTCTAATGCGTTGAAACGTTTGATGACTTGAATTCGCAAATCTCCGAGCTGTGGTAATTTCTTGTTAAATGGCAACGCTACGACGTATCGAGCGTCGGCGTTTCTCGGCACGTTTTCCTCAAAATGTGTTTCTGCGGCTATCTCCTCTGCAGACTGGTATTTCGTCTGTGGATCGTCCTCCAGTTCCCAGAATTTTGATATGTCATGTACCACAGTGTTCATATAACATGACTCTGGTTGTTCGGTTGGAGAAGATTAGGTCGTATGCACGCTCCCCCCGATGACCCACCCGAGTTTCGTCTTCTGCAGATATAGGTCCGGGCTGTTCGTGGTAGATAAATTTATTTGTCCGACGGATAGGACGGATAATGCTATACCTGATCCCAGTAGTATGTCTATAGGGGCAGGTTGGTGTAACTTAGGATCGGCTAATTTAATATTTCGAGGTATCTTGATATGTGAGCAGTCAATTGTTTGGTCTGGAAGTTGTGCTGCTATCTCTGGTATGACTAAATATTGGACACCTTTTTTTAATGTTCCTATGTTGCTTGTTGCTATGTCCTGCGCTTAGGCAGTTGATACATAAGGAAGCGTTATTCACCGCCACGTACCGCTCCTTTATTGACAAGCTCCTAAACCTTTCGCAGCTGCAGATCTTATGGTGCTCCTTACATATCGGGCATGGTCGTAGTTGCCGGAAAGGTTTGCTTTCGCATGGTAGGTCGTAATTGTCGGCGCGATTCGTTTTTGTTCGTGTGATATGAATTTCCCGGTGTCTCTAAAGAAGTGCAATTCGATCTCTTTTCAAAAAAATTCTATAAGATGAGTGTAAGGAGGCATCTCGTTATCCTTCAGGGTTGCCTCCTATTGATAAACAAGGTCAGAATTTAATTTTGATAGTATTATAGATATGATGGGCATATTCCAAGCTGTGATAGATTCCCCTAGATTCTCCAGTCCACTCAGATGTTGAGTCACGGCATCAACTAATCACCCTAATGCTTGTGCAGTATTTTTTTGTATCTTCGGAAGGTTTGTGATGGCATCGAAGTGTCGCAAAAGTATTTTCCGTTTGCAATCGAATTTCTTCTTCAATGTACGTAACGCGGCGGAGTAATTTTCGTCGATTATAGGTATTTCCTTAATGCTAGCAAACACTCGACCGGTTAACACGTTCGTCGCCGCGTCACTCATATCTGGGTGACGGTTATGCTTCCGTGGGGGCCCCATCACCCAAATATGGGTGACGCTTTTCTTGTTCAAGTTAAATACGATTTTCAGTTAGATTTTTAAAAGGAATTTAATGAAATAAACACTGAAATACAAATATAGGATATACAACATAAAAATATTAAAAATCACTTTTATTACTTAATTGCTCTTATTATTAGTTTACAAGCAAAGAGGAACGAGCTGGGTAATTTGGGTGGAAGGGAATCATATTCTCTGCGGTACACGGCTCATTTAAAAATTGAATAACTAAAAAGTACCGAAAGGTACTGGGTTGAAAGTTCCCAGATATATTCCTTATGTTGGAGGGGTGGTGTGGAGTGTCAAGATGGTTGATTCAATAAGAAATTAATAAGTTTATCTAAGAAAATGTAAAAAGAAATAAAACAGAATACACAGGATTCACACACACACTAATCGCATAATATGAGAAGCCGAAGAAAAACCGATCGAGACCTATCTCGAAAACCGCACGTGCTTCCTCTCACGCTTGCACGTTCCAAAACGGAAATTAATCTGACCGGTTCACGCATGCGCGCGCGTGTATTCGTCACGGTCCTACCAACTACTGGGCCTGACGCACAGTTGGCGGCCCTTTTCCCCACACTTAGATTATGTACAAGTAATTTCTGCAAAAATTGCGTCCGTCTACCTATCCCCTTCTTTGTTATATCTGGCGAAAGTTAGGGAGACGGTCAAACAGGTCCAACAAGAAAATGACTTACACAAAAGTTTCTTTATTTCTTCTGTAGAATGAAAATCTGAAAAGAAAGATATAGATTATCCTATAAAAAATGAAGTTGACCTTTAAATAACATTGAAGAAATATAACAAATAAAAAATTAATATTGCACCGACATTCTCTCCACGATACTATGAAACTTTTGTATATAATATTTTTCTCTAAAATCAATGGTTCTCGAGTTTTATCTTTTTCGCGTTAAGGACGATCGCAGGTAGCTTAATTTTTGTACCGGTGTCAAGGATTCGTTACGGTCAATTACGGACATGAATTGCTGGTAAAAGGACGTCCAATTTTCGTATGATCCGTTGAATGTTGGAAGATTCATTTCCGGGAGTCTAGTTGGCGCGAATGTACCATTTGGCGTTGGGGAATTGTTGCTGATCAAAGAACCTTGCGGTGTTATTGTTCTGTAGGGATGACGGTTTACGATCCGGTCTCCGCCATTGTTCGACTTCAGGCGGCCGACTCTGCGCCGGGCCCGTTAGCTATTTTTAATTTAGCAAATTTCTGAAGCTTCGGGTCCCGCGGGTTAGGACCGTCCGCGGTAGACAGGGGCCGGGTCGTGAGCCGACGGTGAAGAGAAATCCTATTGTCTAGGTGGGCGCTTTGCCTCGAGGCGGCTTGGGCCGTGAAGGGTGTCAACCAGATGTGGAATTTTCCACACCAAGACACCCCCATGGTTGCGGACGTCTCGAGACAACCTTAACAATTTTTCGGAACCCACCTAGACAAGGATAGCAGAACTTTCCCTTACTCTCGTTATTCGAGAGTAGGGAAAGAGAAAAATAAATGAAAGAGTAGGGATGACCGAAGGATAGAAAAGGGCGACACGCAGTTGTCCCGAGGTCAGAAGAGCGAACTGTATACTCGCGATAAATTATTTGTAAAAAATACAAAGTTTATACTGAGAAAAATAAAACACTACATCTTGTTACTATCAAGAACACGATCTCTAAAGTTCCCTCCCGCAAGTAGGCGCATGCACGTGCAATAACCGCGTAACAGTTACCCTGAATTTCGTATCGACGTGCTTCTTCTGTATTATCGAGTTCCTCTATTTCAAATTATATATAAATGCAACATCACGGCAGGATAAATACAGCATAATTGACAACTTCGCAAGGTTTAAATGCACAGGCAGTGACCGAATGTCGCTCTTAGGAATTCGCATTCAGCTGGAGCCACATGAAAACACTGAATCGACACCCAGCTGGATAAATGAAGCATAATACATATCGACATCGTCGTAACGCTTAAATGCAAAGGTCGCAACCGAATGTCGTTCTTATGAAGCAGAGATGTCGAATCGGTGTTCACATTCGGCTCGAGTAGAGCGCGAACTTAGAAAAGGACAGACAGTAGAAGAGACAGAGAAAGCAAGCAAACAAAGCGACGCATTGCTAATGCAAGAATAAACTTTTTTATTTATTAACTTTTCTGAATGTAAATTTCCCAATGTGTTTTTGAGATTTTTCTGATTAAAATGATACCAAACACGAAATGTTTAAATTATGTAAATGGTAAGCAAATATATTAACCGTTTGAGTGCCAAGGAGCGATTTTGCGCTTCTTCTGTTTCGCGCGAAAAGTGCTAGCGCTCTAGGCTGCGAAGCCGACAACCGGCACACGCTCGGCTTCTGTCGATGCGCGACTTTACGGTTGCCACGCCATTTTAGGTAAAAGTAAAAGAATGAGACAGCTGGTAAAAGAACGAATTTTAATTTCAGTCAAACATTTGGATGCAAATATCATAATCATTAAATATATAATTAAAATGTACAAATATGCTTGTCAAAGCACAATGCATGCAAACCTTTTTTACATGCTACACAAATTAATCTAGACCTTTTAATAGTACAGTAAAAGCTGGATAAATACGACACAGTTCGGGGCTCAAGCGCATCTCTTATGAAGTAGCGGTGCCGAATTCTAGTTTACATCACGGCTCCAGCCAAGCGCGAACAAAGAAAAGGACAGACAGTAGAAGAGACAGAGAGGCCCAAGCTATAGGGGAAGCGGTCCGAATGTATCGGTGAGGCAATACTAATTGGAGGGTCAGCCGTTTTCATTTTCGATCTGTCGGGACGGTCGGGGTTATGGTAATTATTCAACAAATAGTATTACCGTGAACACTTAATTATTTTTATTTGTAAGGCGAATGACTAGATGTGAGCTGGCGCGTGGTTCAAAATACAATCATGTGTCTACGCGCTGAATAGCTCGAAGGAGCCGCGCCCCCGCAGACCGGTGAATTTCCGCGGCCGCTTAAGCCAATCAGAAGACGAGAAAATCACCGACTGCGCCCTCTTTTCCTTGCGCCCTTGGCGCGCTTTTTAGGGAAAAGAGAGAAAGGTCATGGCGGCAAGTTTTCGCTGGCAAGGGTTCGGTCACGTACGCATTTCCGCCGCGCCCCCGCTTCGTCTTGTGCGGCCCAAGGTTGGCGTTGGGCCTGCACTCGGGGGGCCAACGGAAACGCGTAATTTATGGCACTCGCAAGAGCTATTGAGACTGCGAAGAAACTGTACGAAGCGACTCTAAGAAATATATACAAAAGGCAGTTTTCTCAAAAATAGCTGTGTCGCTGCAAATGACATAAACCAGACAAACTGTTTGCATGGGAACGGAAAAACTCCCAATGTAGGTGGTCGCTACAGATCTTTTTTTTTGAAACCTTTGCTAACGTATTTGTGAAATTTTCCTTATTAAAATGATACCAAACACGAAATGTTTAAATTATGTAAATGGTTAGCAAATATTTTAAATATTAAATAAATATAATTCAAACTATGTCGTGTTTGGTATCATTTCAGTCAGGAAAATCTCACAAATACGTTAGCAAAGGTTTCAAAACAAAAAAAATCGAAAATGAAGACGGCTGACCCTCCAATTAGTATTGCCTCACCGATTCATTCGGGTGGCATCATGTTATACTGCTCCCTCGTCGAGCGTCGAGGTTCGCCAAGAGGGATCCCCCTATGTGGAGGGGATAGTCGTGTTCCATTTATCCAGCGAAACTTTTCGTGCACTTATCCAGCTTTTACTATACTGTTTTTGGTACTACATGCCACGCAACGCCTCAAATTGCGTCCTGGTAGTTTTTCTAATACGTATGCCTTTTCCCCCCTTATGTTTAATTCATATTCCCTTGTTCCTAACCATTCATGTTCTATTTCAGAAATTATATTCGATGTATATTGGAGTCGTGACATTGCTTTTCTTCCCACAGTTTCCTTATACAACAAATACGAATTTAATACCATTCTTGAAAATATGTTGAAAGTCACTTTTTTCCAGTACTTTACCGTACGACGTTCGTCCAGATAGGTATATAACATTTTGTCCAACTCGTCTACACCACCCACATGATTATTATATGAATTGATAATCTGTGGTTTTGTTTTTTGTCTTTCTCTTCCATAACGATTTTGAGTTACTGTTACATTCGCTGCCAATTCCTCTGTAGAAATTAACAAAACGGGGTTCTTTGAACTCTTTTTTTCACGATGTGCACATAGAAGTACCTCGGCGTTGCGAAAATATTTCGTTTCTCCAACTTTTAATTCCTTAGCTTCCTTGGGCATATCTTTCCTATTTCTCCTGATTGTTCCCGTTATATAGGTATTTCTTGAATGTAAAAATTTAACTAACGCAGTGCTTGTAAAATAATTGTCAACATATACATGATATCCTTTGTCTAAACAATCAGCATCTTGCAGTAATTGTTTTACAACGTCATAACCAAGCCCATTTTGCGAATTCTTTGACTTTGCACCTTGATAACAGTAAAACGATACACAATATTTTGATATTGCATCACAAAGCATCCAGAACTTGATACCCCATTTATGATGCTTCTTGTTTGGTAAATATTGCGTAATACTTGAGTGACACAGTGTTCCCACTGAAGATTCATCGATAGACAACATTTTGTGTGGAGTGTAATATGTTTGAAACATCCAATTGGCGTGCTCAACAATCGGATTGAATTTAGCACATGCGTCATATTTTTTATGTCCCGGTGCAAAACACTTTTTATTATCAACGATATGAAAACATCTTAAAATATTTTGAAATCTGTTCCTTGGGAACATCTTTTCAATCCAAAGTATTCCTCTAGAACTTGCAGTCCAATATAAATATATTGTTGGCTTATTTGTTATCCCCATTTCCAATAGTACGGCTACAAATGCCTTCAGTTCCAGGATAGTGACAGGATACCAATTTACCATTCTAGACTTATCAGTTCTTGTGGATTTTGATAACAATTCTTCTGCATTTCTGTTTGTTTCCTCGGCCAGCATTGCCCAAAGAGAATTAGTGAAAAAGAGATTAAAATATTCAATCGGTTTGGCTCTATTAGATAAACGGTATTGCGGTCCCGACATTTCAATGAATTGGAATGAATCGCGTTGGTCAATATATTCATTTTCCGTAATCATAATATATTTTGAAATGTCATCAGTATTAGGAATACTAATGTCAGAAACAGAACCGTCGATGACATTAATCCTTCTTCTTTTAAAAATAATAACTTCACTATCATCGTTATCGTAATTCAAATCCTCTGTTATATTGCTCGTTTTATATTTAGAAGCCATTGAATTGCTGAAGGGCATCAAATAAAAATATAAACAAATTATACTTTAGATTACAAAAAAAATTAGTGCAAATTTTACTGTTGTTGCACGTATTCACCAGAATTTCCTTATCTAGTATTATTTATAATGTTCTAAGAACATAGTTTTGGTTTTTAATCGATCATACGTGACGTTATTCGGTGATAATAAATTCGGAGGTAGAAGTTCTGCCGGTATCTTCTATGTGGTCGTGCTTGTGTCTCTCCCAGAAAGAGCTCCAACAGTTTTCCTCGATTTCCTGCTCTAAGCATTTGGTAGGCGCAGTCCACTGTGGCCCGACCAATGTTCTCGCAACCCTCCACGCTCAAGTACTCCAGATGTGGGGCTGCTCGAAGTAATCCACAGATGTCTTCGTCCGTGACGCCTGGATTGTCAAGACACTCGAGCCTTTTTAATGAGCCTAAATGCCGCAAGAACTGTCCTCCAATATCGGGATACATATTATTGATGACCAGGATCTCACAGAGGGCCAGAGACTCTAGAGGATCTAGTGTAAATTGACCCCTTAGGTTGGTACATGCCGTCAAATTCAAATCTTTGAGGTTTGGCATGCACCTTCCCACTTCGGCTACCGTTGATGCGTCGACCCATCCACAGAATGTGAGTTCCAGATGTGTAACGGACTCGAGCGCAGAGGGAAGCGATGGAGCGATTTCCACCGGTCCTAACTCCAGCTCGATGAAATCCGCTACATCTGGCATATCTTCTTCATCGTCTTCTTCTTCTTCTTCCTGTTGTTGCGCTTCGATTTCGAATAGACAACCAGAAATGATTAATTTTTGCAATGTAGTTCGGAAGTTCACGTTTTGGATGAGCGCCTGTATAACTCCATCTCCTTTTAAGCTATGGCATCTCTTCAGTGTTAACTGGTGTAGATTTTCTTGTTGTCTCAAGCATTGAACTAGGCTGCTTGTAACCATCTTTTTGCAATCCTCCAGACGTAGCAACTCCACCGCGCCGGGGAGAGCGGACAATGCTGTTCCTCGGAAATCGCTCCCTTTAGCCTCAAAGGTGATCAGGGCCTGGTTAGATCGGAAAACCATTGTTAACTCGGGGTCCACAGGTCCCGCGCACTTACCAATGCTGAGCCTTTGCAGTTGGTTCTGATGCTGAGCAATTTCCCTCAGTGCAGATGGCCTCAATAGTACTCCCCTGGTATCTATTTCGCGGAGATTCTTGCGGGACAAAATAGTGATTGCCTGGGGTTTTAAATTGGCTGTAAATTTAGTGTCATCTAAGATAACGGATTTTAAGGTAGGGCCGCATCGCTGTATCACCTAATGAAAGGCGTTTAGGGATATTTCCTTTCCTTCCCATCCCTCATTCCATTGCCAGGTAGTAGTATCCAGGCAAGAAATGTTTCGGTATGATGCAATACTGCCTTGGCACCAGCGACGCGACACCATTTCCATCTTCGCCCTGTCGAGAAAAGGAAGGAATTTCGCTATTAATGCTATACATTCTTCTGGAAGATGAGGTGCTTCAGGAGGATTCCATCCAGGGAATGGGTTTGGTGATTCTTGCTCTTCAGACGTTGATTTCTGCACCTTCAAGTCGTGCCAAGCATCTGCCTTAGAGACCATTAGCTTTCTTCCATGAAGAGTCACTCCTACTGTTTTTACTTCTGCTAGTGCCTGTTCCGCTGCTTGGGAGGTTTCAAAGGTAACAAACCCAATATTTCCCGTTGCCTTTTTTAGGATAAGGACACTCTCTGCTCCGAAGTCCTTGAATATCCGCATCAAGTCCTTTTGCTTGGACCAGGGGGCAACCTGCTTATAAACAATCGGCGAGAGGTTGAAGAGGTACCGGTGCTCGCTGATGCCATGATGATGATGTACTGTTGATGAATTTGAAGAGTCTATGTCTATTATTTGTTGTTACAGATATATTACAGTCACTTTCGGATACAAAATGTGCAATGCTTATAACTATTACGTAGTATTAGTATAGTGAAATCATCAATGACATAAACAATGACGAAAGCAATAATCCTTGGAATTCTTATGTGATAATTAAGCTTATGGCTTATATAATTAGTTAAAGCGTATATCTGTATAATGTAGACTTGGTGTTTTCTGTTAATGTACCAGTTCTATTTTATCTGTATGTTTTAAAAATTGTTCTCCACTATTTGATTCTAAAATGACATTGTTATTTCCCAACACCTTCACCAATCGATACGGTCCCTGATAACATTTTCCAAATTTTCCGCGTTTAGGTTCTACGAAGACACGTACCATATCTCCTATTTTTCCTTTGAAGGGGTTTGCTTTTTGATCATAATACTTTTTGGATCTTTGTTTTGCTGTAATTATGTTTTGAGCGGCTAATGTTTGCATTTCCGTTAGTCTGATTATTAATTCGCGTAGATATGAATTATATGTGAGTAATTGTTCTTCAGAAGGAAAGGCAGTTGGGCATCTAGCTAATCTTCCATATACTAATTCGTAAGGTGTAAAATTAGTTGCTTCATGTACTGAGGTATTATATGAGAACATTGCAAAGGGTACAAGTTTATCCCAATCACCAAAATCTTTTAAATAGTGTTTTATGTACTCTGTTAAAACGATATGACTTATTTCTAGAGCTCCATTAGTTTGTGGTCTATAGCCAGAAGTTGTTACGTGTTCGATTTTGAAGTTTTTCGTTAATTCTTTAAAAATTTTATTCAAAAAGGTAGTTCCTCTATCGGAAAGAATTACTCGAGGGGATCTAAATTGTAAAATTACGTGAATGGCTAATGAATGTGCTATCGTTTCTGCTTTGATATTGGATACAGGTATTGCAATACAATATTTTGTCAAATTATCTTGTACTGTCATGATGTGTCTATTTCCATCTGGGGTCGTAGCTAATGGTCCTACCGTATCTATTGAAATTTTATTAAATGGTTGTAAAGGAGTGTCTGTAATAATCATCGGTTCTCGGGTTTTTGTTCTACGTCTTATACTTACAACAGTCAACGTTTTATAGAAGTCGTGACTTTGAACTTTACGTACGCTAGGTAACAGTATGACGGTTTAAAGAATACTGGATCCGAGGAGTCAAAAAGTGTGTTCAGGCACAGGCCATCGACAGCTGGAAGGTTTATTATACGGACCGTTAGGATATTCCTCGGTCACGAGTTTGAAAATTAATTTTTATCTTTTTGCATCTTTAAAATTATGGCCGTATAGTAAACCAGGGACATTGGCAACGGGTCTAGGCGCTCGTTGCCTGTCCGTGCTATTTGCACGTGCGTCGCAGATGTATTTCCGGGAAATTGTCCGGTCTTCCTGGAATACCTGATGGTCACGGGTAAGACCGGGCCCCGGAAATCTGCGACGCTGCCAATGTCCCTTCCACCTCTTCAGTAGAGGAGTAGGTGTCCCTTCCACCCTTGAATAGGAGCGTGGAAGTTGTTTCCATCCCTTAGATGGAGGCGTTGACGTGTCCCACCCACAAGTCCCAGTAGTCCGGGCCTTGGAGAAGGGAGTTGGGGGAAGACGGCAACGCCCATTACAAAATTATATAAATTAAGCGTCGCATAGCGCGATAAGTCAGATATAGATAAAGATACCGATACATACAGATATAACTAAGATATATATATAAGATAGATACAGATACTGATAGAGATATTGAATCTCACATAGATACTGAATCTATAAGGAGATATTGCATCTCCGAGAATAATACATTCCCATTTGTTTAACGTAATAATTAGAGTCCGCAAGATAAAACGCGACGTTAGTGAATACGTTCGCGATAATAAAGTGTGGCATTGTTACAAAGTTTTACGTACAATTTTTCCCTCATTGAGAGGGTGGTCATTCGAACCATTATTAAAATACATAGACCAAGTTTCGATAACTCGACCGACGACCGCCGACCACGAGTAGAAACAAAGTGTCTCGTTTATATAGGACTTGGTCCTGGAAAAAACTGTCAAAAAATGAGTGGAGGTGGTATGAATTTGGAAGGGAGCTTAGGGCACCAAGATGGCATGGGAAAAATCTGGAGATTATAAAAATGTAACTTGCTTATACCAGCCGCGAGGGTAGTGGTCCTGCGTATTTACGTCTTCCTATGGTTTCTCAAGTGGCCTACTGATATATTTTCTAAGTGGTCGACTGGTATTCCGTGAGAAAAATGAAAATTCAGGGCCGCATGTAACATGTGCATGAGCATTGATTTTTCGTTTCTAAGAATTTTACTGTCGATCGCCGCTCTGGTTGCGCATAGCTCGTCGTCGCGTCGTCGTTCCGACGGGCTGTTTTCGAGTTTAAATGAGCTGATGATTCGGATTTTCGATATTGAGGAGAAGGTGAACGTGAATATGATTTAGGATTTTGAAAAGTATTATTTGGATATGTACGGGATTCTGATTGTGGTTGAGTTGAAGGTTGAGGACAATTTTTGTTATGTGGATATGGTGCGTAATATGGTGGGTATGGCATTGGATAATATGGTGGATAGCCAAAATTTGGGTGCGGATATGGGTATGGGTGATATGTTTGATCAGGATGGGATTGTGACTTTTGCAGAGATTTCAAAATTCCAGTTGGAAATATAGAATGATTTGAATCATCTGGAGAATGTGATCGTGGATTTGGACCTGCACTTCTGTTACGGAATGTATGTGCATTGTGTGGTAAGCGTATAAAATTACTGTTTCGAGATTCATGTGGATTAGTGGAATTCGGACGCTCATCGGATCGTGATACAAACAATCTCGTAGGCTCAAAAGATTTTGAAGCTCCCGATCTCAATCGCGTTTCAATGCGCGTTGCATATTTAAGTGCTTCTTCCAAATTTTTAGGATCGCGTACATCTACGGATCTAGCAATTTCGTCCGGTATTCCTCGAAGAAAAGCCTCTAATGCACATTCTTTTAATGGTTTTAGCATAATTTCTGCATTTTCACCGTATGTATCTTCTAACGTTAAACGTGCGCCATAAATTAGCATATTTAAACGGTCATAAAAATCATTTACGGATTCATTTCTTCGCATGCGAATACTTTCTATTTCATGATGATAGTATGGATAGGTTTTTCCCGGTGTAAAGCGAGTTTTTAAATGCTGTATTAAATCATTTATGGTGTTAAAATTCTTTCCATAAACACTATCGCGAGCTGAACCTTGCAGTTTTGCGATAACTGCTCTTACAAAAGTGCCTTCTGATGCGGGCGGTATATAAACTGAACCATTTTGTATATCTTGTATGAAATCTTTAACTCGAATATTTCGACCATCAAAATTCGGAATATTTGACATGCTCTGTTGTAAAACAAGACATTCTGCCATGAAATATGTTACTGAATTTGCAACATTCAAATCAGTTTACTATCAGTCGCGTTTGCACTTGTAGCTGCGTTTTCATTCGGATTAGACATTTTGAAATATTGTAAATCAAATGCAAATCAATAAACAAAACAAAATGTCAAAATTTTAGAAAGTCATACAAAATTTAAAAATTAAAATCTTCATATGAAATACACAATAATAATGATATATACATATATATATGTAAGTAAGTATATATATATATAAGATAAGATATTTATATATGAAATGAAATATAAAATATTATTGAAAATATTAAATCGGTTGCGATTGAAAAATCAAAAATATATATTATAAACAGAAAAATATGTATTTATGTTATATCCTCACTAAATTTTAAAACTTCCAAATAATAAAGAAATAAATTGGATTTTTGTACGCAGGGTATTGTATTGGCACAGCAATCCCAGCGCTCTGCCACCAGTTTCCCCTGTTGCGCGACTCATAATCAGATCCCACCGCTGCACAGTGGTCCAGAACGAGCGATTAGCCGCGCTTTCGCCGAAAAGTCGATTTTCTCGAATCGCTTTTTCTTCTTTATATCGATTCCTAAATGTCCATGGATTTCAGAAATGGCAAAATTAATGAAATCCGACAAAAATTGTGGTTACAACAACCGCTTAAAGTTGGAACTTTTTCTCGAGACCAATTTCTATCGAAAAAACACGTTGTCTTCTTCGTGACATTTTGACGAATCTATCTTACATTTTCTAATGATTTTTTTTTAAATTAAAGAGCATTCTTCTACGATAAAAATGCATATACTGAATATGAAATTAGCGTTTGTAGTTTATTCAAAAATTAACGTTCAATAAATGAGAGAAATTCATCAAAGTTTTCTATCATTGACAGTCAGCATCTTTTACGTACCGTACATATTCGTAGTTTGACCTATAAGGCCCTTCTCTGTAAGGTCTCTGCTATATGATCCTGCAAAAAAACCATCCCAACTCGTCCCACAAATTTGATTTTTTATTGTTTAAAGAGTCGCGCGCACTCCAGCGGCTGCCCGCCGCTAGAGTCTGTCAGTGGTTTTAAGGAAATCTTTCTATGAATTGGCTAAATTAGAAGAGGGTAAACAGTTAATCTTGTGTTGTAAATGAGTATTCAAAATTTCTGTCAACTTGTAGTTCAAACAATATCGTTTTAAATGGATTCGAAAAAAAATCAGAGCGGTTTTAGTGCAACGCCATGCGGTTCACAACTTCTTGGAATTCGCTAAGCCAACTTGTAAAAACCGAGAGTTAAATAGAAACCCTCATCGGCAATTACAAGTCGATAGTTTCTTAAATGTGGGGTTTACAACTTAACGGCTCTAAGTCAACCAGCAGGTCGCAGATGCCATAAACCGCGGGCGGCGAGGAAGCCGAAAATGACCACCGAATGACTCAGATAAAAACGGTTTTTCCTAATTATCCACCCTCATGGCAGAAGTAACAAAATGTGGAGGGAGTTGTTCTTAACCAATCATTTACATAAACCAATAATATTTTAAGAAGGAAAAGCTCCTGTAATTTTCCTCCGCCTCCTGACACTCTGACTGACTTTGAAAATTATCACCGATCACAGATCGACGAGAGTCGTGAACTAGGAAACATATTGTAAATCCTAAAGTTTCAAGGAATTATTTTCCACAATAAGTGATTTCAATTCGCATTTTCCTTCACAACTGCGTTTTGTTTGTAATTTTATTCCGGATAGTGTATATTTCGATAGTGAATATTGCGTGAAGTGAATATTTCGTTGGTGCGTATTTCATTAGGATATATTTTGTACAGTGTGTATTTCGTTAGTGTAAATTAATTATCGACTATGGAAGGTTTACGCAGTAACCACGATTTATTCTCCATAATGAAACATTCAGCAAAAGATTTTGGTGATTGTTCGTATTTGCATGAAAGAATCTGTAAAAAATTAACATTTCGGCAGAAAATTCAGTATTATTAATGCGCAGCTTAAAATTATTTTCGATTAGATGAAAACAAAGATGGGTTGACCGTCACTATACCGAGTCAGTATTTCTTAAAGTTAATAGAGTGTGGCTAGCAAAGGAGTTTCCATATCCTTATGCTATCTTATCGGAAATTCCATCATCGAGTTCGGCAAATACGAATAGACACCAGAAAGAATTTAATGAGCTTTGTGTAAGCGCAAAAAGAAGGAAAATTGAGCCAATTGTACGCCAATTTTCTTCTGACGAGCTCAGTTTTGCTGCTTCCTCTTCTTTGTATAAGGGTGGCAAGAGAAGTGCGGCAAGAACAGTAAGGACAACAGTAGAACATACAAATGATGCAGAAATTGTATCACCGAGGGGAAAAAAATATAACACGATTGTTGTGAAATATAGTGTAGACGAAGCATTATCGCTATTCATTGACGGGGACCTCACAAAAAACACATATAATCTTATTCGAATAGTTGCAAAACGTAGAAACGCTGATATTTATCCAACGTACAACGCCCTGTTAGAAGCAAAAAAAGAATGTTATCCGTCGGGACCTACGAAATTAACAGATATTTCTGCTGAAATTGATATTCAGAATATTGCCAACCACACAACAAGTAGATTATTTAAATATTTGGAAAATTCTTTAGATTGTGAACATTTTCCAGAATCTTTACCTTTCATCTTTAAATGGAGTTGTAATGGGAGTTCAGGTCACTCCGAATACAAACAAACATTTTCTAGCCCTGATGATACCGATGAATTTTTATTTGCTATTTGCATGGTTCCCCTGGTTTTAAAATCAGACAGTGATGACACAATAATATGGAGAAATCCTAGTCCGTGTTCAACTAGATTCTGTAGACCAATTAAAATCATATTCCAAAACGAAACGAACGATTCAATTAGAACTGAAACTAAAGAAATAGAAAAACAGATTTTAAACCTAATTCCACTACCTATTAAAATCAAAAATACAGAAACAATTGTAAATTATATTTTTAAATTAACCATGACAGATGGGAAAGCTTTTGGAGCCATTACAAATTCATCGTATCAATCATGCTCGATTTGCAAAGCAACCCCAAAAATAATGAATGACTTAAGTACATTAGAAACTTTGAATTCGGATATAGATTTTTATGAGTATGGAATATCGACACTTCATGCTTGGATAAGAAGTATGGAATGCATTTTGCATATTTCGTATCGGCTAGATTTCGAAAAGTGGCAGGTGCGAAATGCAGCTGATAAATCCAAGTATGAAGAAAGGAAAAAGATAATTCAGGCCAACCTCAAAGAAGAATTAAATTTATTAGTCGATATTCCAAAACCGGGTTTTGGTACCACAAATTCTGGAAATGTAGCAAGAAGGTTTTTCCAAAATTATAATATAACAGCCAATATTACAGGAGTTAACGCAGAACTGATCAAAAGACTAGGCGTCATTTTAGCTTCTTTACCTAGTTACAGGAAAATTGATCCAGAGTTATTTCATAAATATGCAATAGAAACATTTCATTTATATGTTAAAGAATATAGTTAGTATAATATGCCATCCAATTTACATAAGATACTAATTCACGGGGCAGATATAATAAAATCTGCTGCTCTATCAATTGGCATGTATTCTGAAGAAGCAATAGAAGCACGAAATAAAGACTTTAGAAATATTAGAGAACATCATACTAGACAATTTTCGCGCGTGGACACAATAACTGACCTTTTTCACACATTGTTATATACATCTGACTCTTTAATATCCTTAATTTCATTTAATAACCGAAGAATTTTTAAGAAACACACTTTCTTTAACGATGAAGTCAAACAATTGATATTGAAAGAAGACCTCGAAGATGATGGCGATATTGTCTAATTTATGTATATTTAACTTTTTACGTACATTTATTAGTGTGAATTAATTAGTGTTTTAAATACTGACCACTCGGTCCGCATAATAAACCCCGATACCTTTCGGGTGTTGGCCGCAACATCATCATTCCAACGATAAGGTATGATAAATATTTACTATTATATAACTTACGTAGATACTATTTTAAATATAATGTAGGTATTAATATATTGTAGCGCGCGTTCTCCGCGACGGTGGTTTCGCGTATTACTGGCTCCGGATCCCCGCAGAAGTCGGTGTTGGACGCTCCGTCGTGAGATACGCCGCCACGTGAAGTTGGAAGATGGCTCTTAGTATCGGGGTCTTCCACCGATACGTCAGAGTGTCTCCTGTGAGTAGGGGTCAAGGCTTTGACTGGATTCCAGTGGTTCATCCAACTGCCAAGTCCAAAGTCTTTGACCACCCGCTCTCAACTGACTTTTCCGGGTAACGAAGGCCCTTTTTAAATGCGTGGCCTTGTCCCTCATTGGTCGGCGGCCGGTAGTGGGGGTAGGGTGCGTACGGTCGGCTCGCAAGCCCCTCCCTTGCCGGTACCTATCCGTCTGCCGTTTAATTCGGCTCGCTACAATATGAAAATCTGATTTTTTGGTCGCTGATACTGAGAAGGAGCAACATGAAGAGAAAGAACGAAGAGGACAATATTATTATTAATTAATGAAGTAGTAAGGTATGATAAATATTTTCTACTACATGATCTATTTCGTTTCTAAAGTAAATGAAAACTACTGATTCTAACGCAAACACTAATAAATGAAACTGTGTTTTTTGATTACTGATGCCGAGGAAGAGTAACAAGAAGAAGGAGAGGAAGATCAAGAAAAAGGAAATGCGCCAAAAAGAACCAAATTTTTTAAATTAATAAATTATTATAAATATATTATAAGATAATTGTTAATATTATCCGAGCCGTTTATTAATTCGTTATACGATGATTATATTCCAGTATTTGTAATAAATTCACTGCAATAGCTGCACGGAACCATTAATTTTTCGATATACCTGGTCGCCATATTGAATCCGCCATTTTGTTTTTGGAAATTTTTAGTTCATATTCGTAATCAGCGACTCAAAATACATAAGAATACTAATTTTTACGCGGAACCATTAATTTTTCGATGTACCTGGTCGCCATATTGAATCCGCCATTTTGTTTTTGGAAGTTTTTAGTTCGGATTCATAATCAGCGAATCAAAAAACATAAGAATAATAATTTTTAGCTAAATCGGATGTGTTTTGCGCTTTTGGCGAGAATTTCAAAGAGATCGAAAACTGTGCGAGGTGCCTAAACAGGTAGATCGACGTTCTGGACCACTGTGCGCTGCACTGTGATCGATTTTGCGAATCTAGCTGGACAAAAATAATTTTACTAAAGAACGTCATGTTTATTGTTTGAAAATCTTTAATACGTTAAAAAAAGTGAATGTTAATGACATATTTACCATTATAAATTGCACATATACCGCTGTTCATCGAAATCCTCATAGTCTTCGTCTGTTTCTTCGTCTTCAGCGGAACTTTCGATTACACTGTCCAACAAATTTGAAGGTGATTTCTGTTTTCCTATAGCCACTATATAATTCTTATAGTGTTCGTCGTTCTGAACACGAATCCGGCAACCAAATTTCTAGATCACCCTCTGTTTTCGAAAAAAATCAGCATTTGTAAAAACGGTCGTTCACGGTAAAGAAGCTGGTATTACGTGAAAACTAAGAAACGTAGGTTGTTGTTCTTGGTCTCAAAAAATAGAGGAGTGTTTCCTGAGTATGTATGTATAAACAGTTATAATATTCCGTATTAGTTAATAGCAGTAAATCACTGTCAAAGTTCAAAAACGGGCGGATTCGCGAATTTTTTACGCATTCACTTTCCATTTTCACGTAGAGGACTGTTGCTAGCACAAATTTACTGTACACCATTGGATTCTACGTACATTTCTGAATAAAAAACTATCAGCGAAAAATGTCATAACTGTTTTCGTTTCGGCACAATTTAAGAAAATATCCATCGGGAGCGTGTTCCGACCGTTTTGCCGCTACGACGCCATCGCTGCCTTTAGGCGCCGTAGCTACGCGTAATACTTTCGTGGGCCCCGCGCATCGATACATTCCGTTGAGGTAGAATTTACTAAAGTGTAAGGTCATACTTATTTATATATTTTTTTTTTTTTTTATAGAGGGGAAATGCTTTACGCACACTCGCAAATGTCTTAGTTTGCGGATAGTGTGGAACTCCGTAGACTTTTTAATGTCAAGTTTATAGGATATATGTAGAAGGCATTCAAAACACCTTATCCACGCATAGAGAGTAGAGAGACCAAATTTAAAATTTTTTTTATCATAAACTATCTTGTGTTTTTCAAGTGAGTTTATCTCTGTGGGCTTGGCACCGCAACTATAGCAAAGGGTCTAGCAGGATAAAGGGGTCAAAAGTGCACTTGAAGCTATTTTGTTCCACGATGCGTCATTCGATAGGTAACCATAAGAAACCATTGTACGTAGACTAACTTGAGTTGCAAAAAGTAGTTCCTCAGTAGTAGTGTCTTCAACAAGTTTTGCAACTTTCCTCTTTTTAGATTTAATACTAGAGTCATGAAAATCTTTAGTTGGTCGACCACGATTAACAGAGCTTTGCAATTCTTTCGAAGTACCAGGTCGTCTTATATCTGATTCATTGCGAACTATATCGTTAAATAAAATTTCACCCTCCAACCAAATTGCATTTTTCTTAAGAAAATTATTCACAGAGTATGAACTTTTCTTCCATTTATCCTTTAAATGTCCACAGAATCTATCAACTGCCTTTCTTGCACTTAACTTAACATCGTCACTACAGTCACTTAAGTACAAATTTTCAATTACAAAAGTCAGCACAGTTCCCACGTCTTTGTCTTTCAGCCAAATATCGAATAACACCTGTTTTCGTAAGACTGCCATGTTCCGTCAAAAAATGTTTGAATATGGTTGTAGGAAGAACTAATACTTCACTTGCGAAGCACTTTTCTTCACTAAGAACTTAGGAATACTGATTAACTCATTGGACGAATAACGAAAATATAATGGCTAAGTTTGCGGTGTCTTCTTCGAAGGACCCACAAAGTCGTAAAACGACGATTTCCCGCGGCCTATCAGCCAGTCAGAGGAGCAGGAATTCGTCAAGCGCTTTTTACGGAAAAAAAGGAAAGTTTTGACGACAAGTTTTCCGCTAACAAGGGTTTGGTCACGTACGGATATTCTCCGCTGTCCCGCTTCTTGTGCGACCCTCCGTTGTCGCCAGGCCTGCACTTGAGGACACATTGGAAACGCGTAAATCATGGCACTTGCCGGAGCTATTAGCTTATATTGAGACTGTCTCGGAAAGTCTAAGAAACGACTCTAGAAAATGTATACAAAGGCAGTTTCCCTAAAAATAGTTGTATTGGTGCAAATGACATTAGCCACGTGCACTGTTTGCTCGACGGTGAAATACACCCTATGTAGGTGGTCGTTAAAAAAATCCGTATAAAGGGTATAGCAGGATAAGGGGGTCAAAAGTGCCCTTCAACCGATTTCAATGGGGACGGTCTCATTCGATAGATAATGCTCGGCGATTAATGTCTACAAATTTTTAACCCTGAATTTTGACCGGAAGGGTAGTTATGGGGAAAATTAAAAAAACAGGTTTTTGGCCCTTTTTCCCCATTTATTGAGGCGTAAAAAATCCAAATAAATTCTGACATATTTTACACGGTACCGGACATATTGGAGAATTTTTTCAGATTTTTCCGTCGAAGTAGCTAAGCGTGAAAAATCGGCAAAATCAAAAAAAACGGAAAAAAGAAGATTTCGTATCGAAATCTTCGAGGTACAACTTTTTGGTTTATATAGTAACAATCTAACACCTACGATTTTTATCCCCAATTTTTTTCAGATTTTTAAACCACCTGCGTCATTGTGAAAAAAATCGAAAACCGATTTTCGGGACGTATTTTGATCTAAAACGCAAGAAGTAATTGTTATTTTTCCATTATTTTGATAGAGTATGTTCATTTTGTGCTTTTCAATGTTTCTGCATACAAAGCAATGCAAAGGATTGAATTGATTCAATTATTCGTAAGCTACACACTTCCTTATCAGCTAAAAATACGAACGTTCTTTCAACAGCAGCGATGGCGCAGTCGGTAGAGTTCTTGGCTGCGGAACCTCTCGAAACTTTTTGTCGCCGGTTCGAGTCCCAATGAGGCAAAATAATTTTTTTTTTTTTTTTTTAATCATTCACTGCATAACAACAAATAATAATTATTTTTCAATTTTTCAATGGTTTTTAAACATTTTTAAATACTTATTCAATATGAAATATATGTAAAAATAATTATGGAGCATATTGTTTTTTTCATTGATTCGTCCTAGCCACATCTCGTTATTCTTTTGTACATTGAACGAATATTAGTTTACTGTAACGAATGCAAATATGTATTCAATATTAAAAGGATCCAATTGTATATTCTGATGAATTGTAATGAAGGTGATGTCTAACGGAAAGAAGGGTTTATTTCTTTTTAAACATTCTTATTTTTGTATTTACCGCTTCTCCATTTATGCAGAGATCATCCAAAATAGACAATGAATTGAAAGAAAGAAGGTATATTGGGATTTCGTCCGTTATAATTCCTTTACTGTTTTATGCAAATCAACTCCTCAATATTCTTAAATGCCTCGTCCGATCACGCCACATTAATCAAAGAAGTTATCGTTGCTTCATTAACTATACCCCTAATATAATTGGAATTTCGGGCATCAAATGTTATTGCTGTGAATGTGCGAGTGGTAACCGTACCATAGGTTGTTGTTCGCACATTGCTGCAATAATATACTACCTGTCGCACGCACGGTATCTATCGACAATTGTTAGGCCTTCAGACATATTGACAAAAATATTTAATAAAAATGAAGTGGTGCCCATCATTAATGAACATAGTGACGAGGATTAAAGCCACACGAAACGTGTTTCAACTTTTAATTATCAAAAGGTAATCTATCGCATGCCATTTATATTTTCACACTAATATTAATTTCCGTATTAACAATTGTTATCCACTTAATACTTAAAAACATTTGTTTTCTAATTATATTTCATGGGAGGTGAATTGGCGAGAGAAAAGTTTCAAGTATTCCGCAGCTAGATACTGTAGCCTAATCATCAAATGATAATCTATCATTCGTATTTTTACATTAATATTCATTTACGTATTAATAACATTTATGCATTCAATAATTTAAAAACAATGATCATCAGTTCTAAAGGTACAACTCGGTACCTGCCCGCTACCTACACGCTACGCAGGTAATTGCGGACTAGATAACTGAAGGGAGTACATAATACTGGAGTAAGTGTAATAAAACAATAAAACCTTCTGAACTGAATTTAATGTTTTCGTGTACTTAAAGTGGTTGGAAAACACGATTGCAATGGGGCACAAAACCTAAAGCTGAAGAAGTTGATTTGCATAAACCAGTAAAGGCATTATAACGGATGAAATCCCAATATACCTTCTTTCTTTCAATTCATTGTCCATTTTGGATGATCTCTGCATAAATGGAGAAACGGTAAATACAAAAATAAGAATGTTTAATAAGAAATAGACGCTTCTTTCCGTTAGACATCACCTTCATTACAATTCATCAGAATATACAATTGGATCCTTTTAATATTGAATACATATTTGCACTCGTTACAGTAAACTAATATTCGTTCAATGTACAAAAGAATAACGAGATGTGGCTAGGACGAATCAATGAAAAAAACAATATGCTCCATAATTATTTTTACATATATTTCATATTGAATAAGTATTTAAAAATGTTTAAAAACCATTGAAAAATTGAAAAATAATTATTATTTGTTGTTATGCAGTGAATGATTAAAAAAAAAAAAAAAAAATTATTTTGCCTCATTGGGACTCGAACCGGCGACAAAAAGTTTCGAGAGGTTCCGCAGCCAAGAACTCTACCGACTGCGCCATCGCTGCTGTTGAAAGAACGTTCGTATTTTTAGCTGATAAGGAAGTGTGTAGCTTACGAATAATTGAATCAATTCAATCCTTTGCATTGCTTTGTATGCAGAAACATTGAAAAGCACAAAATGAACATACTCTATCAAAATAATGGAAAAATAACAATTACTTCTTGCGTTTTAGATCAAAATACGTCCCGAAAATCGGTTTTCGATTTTTTTCACAATGACGCAGGTGGTTTAAAAATCTGAAAAAAATTGGGGATAAAAATCGTAGGTGTTAGATTGTTACTATATAAACCAAAAAGTTGTACCTCGAAGATTTCGATACGAAATCTTCTTTTTTCCGTTTTTTTTTATTTTGCCGATTTTTCACGCTTAGCTACTTCGACGGAAAAATCTGAAAAAATTCTCCAATATGTCCGGTACCGTGTAAAATATGTCAGAATTTATTTGGATTTTTTACGCCTCAATAAATGGGGAAAAAGGGCCAAAAACCTGTTTTTTTAATTTTCCCCATAACTACCCTTCCGGTCAAAATTCAGGGTTAAAAATTTGTAGACATCAATCGCCGAGCATTATCTATCGAATGAGACCGTCCCCATTGAAATCGGTTGAAGGGCACTTTTGACCCCCTTATCCTGCTATACCCTTTTCTATGGATCGAGACGGATATCGTTTTTATTTTATTACCTTCAATACATGTTTCAGGTATAAAAAAAAACAAAACGCAAAGCGGAGGATAGTGGAGCTTTTTTTGTAAGCCTTACTAAACTTTTTAAATATGCGAAAAACCGTGTTAAATTATTTCTTGAAATAATGAGATATGACAATTAATATTTATAGAACTATTGACATATATAATCCATACTAAGCTGAAACAACACTGAAAACATATAATATCACAAAAAATCAAACTTAAAACACTCGAAAACGAAATCAACATACAGCCTTCTTGAAGAGTATAAATCAAGCTAGCTAGATACCTTAACTTTAACCCGTTTCAAATAAAATTCTGGAAGGTATTACCACGAAATAGGGTTTGTCCATTATTGTCCAGGTACTTACAAGTTCGTAAATGCCCACTACAATGAAATTTAAACAACTCGAAATTTTGATTTTTGTCCAACTAGATTCGTGAAATCGATCACAGCGCGCTGCACCCAGGTTTCCCTGTTTCGCAACGGCGAGGCTCGGAGGTTGAAATATTGAGGGATGAGAAAAAGAGAGATAGAAAGAGAATATGACCGCGGCCTTTAGTTACTGTTATAATTACTATTATTAGACACGGGGGATGATCGGCTCTGTTGGATACCGACCTAATTCTATAAGATAGAACGCCAAATATTGTCAAACGTGATTAAGGATCCGAACGGGAAATCTTATTTACTTGTTATCGCTTTCCCTGTAAAACATATTTTAAGGACCTTTAGTCTTAACAAGAGTCACAGGGAAAGCGGCCGCTCTTTGGATTCCTAATCACGAGAAGTCGGGGTTATCCGAACCTCCCACCACGCTGTTTCGGAGCCCTTAAAACCTCGGCTCATTTCCAAATCTTCAGAATTCACAATCAATTGTCTTGAATCGCTGAATGTCGGTATCTTGCGACGACGTTATCCTTACTTGTAAAAACTCCGAACGCGAAAGTAATTCTTCGTTAAATAAAACTGTTGTAAAACTCCCCACGGAATACAATATAAAATTGGTGTCAGAAGTGGGATACAACAGCTCTAATGATCTGAATAACGAATAATTTAGGTAGCGATAAGGTAGGCGAGGTTGTGAGCGGATATCGCGTCAACAGCAAAAACTCGTTCGACGTTTGATTATCGAACGATTAATTATTTATGTGGGAACTGCTATGCCGTAAATCCTCTACAGGATTTCCAATTGCGTATATTTATGGAAATGGAAAGATTTTTGAAGGACTAATCAAAGAATTCAATGCTTTGAATTGAACAAAAATTAAATTTTATATTAAATTCGAATAATTAGATTTTACAAATTTTCTGAATCAATAATTACTGAATGAACTTCTAGATGATAGTCTGGTTTCATCTATTGACCTTTTCTTTACATATGTTTCTGTTTAATTAGACATATAATTGAGAAAGCTTATGTTTGAAAATAACAATGATAATAAAAGTAATTGAGAATACAAAAGATAAATATATATACAATGATATAGTGATAGTATTACACATTCGGTATCCTCAGAGTGATTTCTCACTGTGTAATACTATATTTAATAAAATAAAGAAAAGTTATAAGTAGTTACGCTTTCGATTCCGGTTAAGAAATAATAATGGGTGAAGTAAAAAGTTTTGAGCGTTTTTTGTTAGATGGCTTTAGTGAGCCATATCTCACAATGTCTACGTTGCATCATGTCATTCTATACTGAGACTTAAAGGCAACATAACGCTTTAAAAAAAGTTCTCTGACAGTCTTTTGTTTTGTGAAGCCAGTTGTTTGTTAGAGCGTATCAAAATGGAGGTAACGAAAGAGAAGATTCGATACATTCTACAATACCACTACGATCAAGGGGAAAAAGCCGAGCAGGCAGCCAAAACAATTTGTGCTGTTTATGGACCCAAAACAGTATCGAATGCAACAGCAAAGCGGTGGTTCCAACGCTTCCGTTCTGGTAATATGGGCGTCGAAGATGAGACACGCTCTGGTAGGCCTATCGTTGAAAATGTCGATAAAATCATGGAAATCGTCGAGTCAGACCGGCATGCGAGCACTTATTCCATTGCCCAGGAACTGAAGATTAGCCAGAAAACCGTTTGGAACCATTTGCATAAGGCTGGTCTCAAAAAGAAGCTCGATATATGGGTGCCACACGAACTGACGCAAAAGAACCTTTTGGAGCGAGTTGATGCCTGCGATTCTTTGCTGAAGCGTCACGAAATGGACCCATTTTTGAAGCGGATGGTGACTGGCGATGAAAAATGGGTCACATACGAGAATGACAGGCGAAAAAGATCGTAGTCCAAGCGCGGTGAGACGGCCCAAACGATCGCCAAGCCCGAATTAACGACCAAGAAGGTTTTGCTATGTGTTTGGTGGGATTGGAAGGGAATCCTGCACTATGAGCTGCTCCCATCGGGCCAGTCACTCAATTCGGGCCTATATTGTGAACAACTGACCAGATTGAAGCAGGCGATCAACGAGAAGCGACCAGAATTGTCCAATCGGAAGGGTGTTGTCTTCCATCAAAACAACGCCAGACCGCACACATCTTTAACGACACGCCAGAAGCTCCGAGAGTTTGGATGGGAGGTTATATCGCACCCGTCGTATAGCCCAGACCTGGCACCAAGCGATTATCACCTTTTTAGACATTTACAACATTTTCTTGATGGCAAAAAACTGGCCTCAAGAGAGGCTTGTAAAAGTGAGCTGGTCGAGTTTATTAACAATAGGGACGAAGAATTCTTCAATCGCGGAATTATGAAATTGCCTTCAAAATGGGCAAAAGTTATTGAACAAAACGGCGCTTATTTGATCTAATTCCGAAAATTCTAAGTTTGTTAATTTTATCATCAAAATAAAGAGAAAAAACGCTCAGAACTTTTTACTTCACCCATTATTATATTTCTGGTCTGATGTATTTGGCGGACGGGCAGAAAACACCAATCTCGTTATCAGAATCGCTTGCGATGACAACCTTTTTTTTGTGATCTATAGCTTAAAATAAACAATGTCAGTGTTTGTTCGATGTGATTATTAAATAAATATAATAATTATAAAGTCGAAAAGTAATACAACGAAGATGAAATAATAATAATAATTACAAATATTAAATTGAACAGTTCTGTTTGAAATTTCGATGCTTGATACTTCCCGATGGCTTTAGGTATTATATTGTCGCGTCACTATTGATATTCGCGAACAATCTCACTCTTTAACCACCGTTGTTTAACGAAGGATCGAGTCTATTATCGCGTCACTGTTGATATTCGCGGATAATTGCGCTCAATGTCAAGATCCTCGGACCAACGTCTTACGTACCTCGCGATTAATAAGAAGAGCACTGTTTTATGAACTTTCGAATACTATGCGCTCGCTGTGGTAATCGAATACAATGTAATCGCTGTGCTTTCCAGGACGTTAATCGTATACGATGTGCTCACTGTGGCTTCCAAGACGTTAATGAATTCGATGTTTGAATCCTTCGGGGATGCGAAGACGCTCGGCCGATGCATGACGTTCCAAGCGCGCGAAAAATTGACCAATTTGGACTATTGAAGTTTGAGAGGTTGTCGCAGGATTCGTTAACGAGAATGACGTCCTCCGCTTCATTGGAAGGGCACGACGCTCGTACCCTCCCTATTCGGATTTTGTAGGGGGTTTATTTCCCAGAATTCTCCGGCGGCCGTCGCCGTGACGACGAAGTTCGTCCTCGAAACGACGTTAGAATTCAGACTCATCGTCTGGGAATGCTTCGAGAAAGAGATTATGTTTAAAATCAATATTGCCAAGGACTATTCCAAGGAATTATCTGCTTTTTCCAGACTAATGCGTAACCAAAATTGTTAGCGTTATAACTTCTACTAGTTGAATAAATAAATTTAGATTGCATCGATGATTCCTTGTTCAAATGCGTTACTTAATTAAATATAACGGTAATTTTCCTAAATAGAATTGTAGGTAAAATGGCCAACACGTGTGACTGTACGGTTGCGATGCTTCCAAGGAGGTATGGGCTACTTAGGTCTGTTTGTGTCCCGTTAAGAGTTTTGTTGAATTATTCTTAACAAAGTAATATTATATATTACCAATGAGTTCAAAAACGACTCTACGTTCTAGGAATTCCTATTCCAAACAGGAGACTCTCTCTGCAGTGTAGGGGAGAGTAACATAAACAGTTTATATTACTGAGTGGGCCCGAGCTCGTCTTTGGGGCATCCACAGTCAGTTCCTTCTAAACTCCTACAGCATAAAGACGATTCTTTCATAGCCTTATAATAAAAGTAATATTAATATAAAGTATATTAATTTATTTAAACACCCATTTCCAATAAGTTTCTACGGCTTAACTCAAGGGTCGGCTTTTGTTAATAAGTCATAAACCAATTGTGAAAATGGTATACCGGGTGGTTTGTCAAAAAGAAAGTACAGAAAAGTTAATAAATTGTGTACGGGACGTAACACCGTACATACCTTTTATATATGCAATATATTATTTAAATTATATTCTTATATTATTTAAAGACGCTGATATCTGCACTTATGCTCAGAAAGATACCAGAACAACACTGAATTAGTCTGCACGATACGTCCCACTTCAACTTAATGAACCGCGACTGATTTGTTTTATTTGCTTTATTGCTAACCAAAATAAACTTGGAAAATTTAACAAGTTCTACACTGATGATGTTTGTATAAAAACTATTGGGTGTATAACTTAAAAACCGGAATTTGACCCTGGATGGCAAAACTTGTGTATGCGCTGTAGCAAATCATTAACATAAACGCCATTTTGAAGCTCTATTCATAACCTATCAAAATCAGTCAACAGTGTTTGATTTGCTTGCGCGCATCATATTTTTTTTAGTTATGGAACATTTTGAAAATTGGCGGAAAAAACTACATTTGCGGGAAGTTTTGCTGAGTCACTTTTTCGCAAAGAAAACTGCAGCCGAAAGTCATCGTTTGCTCGTGGAGTTGTATGGCGAACATGCTCTTGCGAAAACACAGTGTTTCGAATGGTTTCAACGCTTTAAAAGTGGCGATTTTGACACCAAAGACAAAGAGCGGCCTGGGCAGCCGAAAAATCTTATTTGGTGGGACCACAAAGGAGTTGTGTATTATGAGCTTCTAAAACCGGGTGAAACAATTACTGGAGAGCTGTACCGAAAACAACTGATTCGTTTAAAGAGAGCATTGAAGGAAAAACGCCCAGAATGGAAGACAAGACACGAGGCGTTGATTTTCCAACATGACAATGCTCGGCCACATGTTGCTCAACTCGTAAAAAACTATTTGGAAAATAGCGGATGGGAAGTTCTGCCCCACCCGCCATATAGTCCAGACTTGGCTCCTTCTGACTACCATTTTTTTCGGTCGATGCAGAATGCACTTTCCGGAATACGGTTTACTTCAGTGCAAGACATCAAATATTGGCTCGATACATTCTTTGCCTCAAAAAATGAGCGGTTTTTTTGGGATGGTATCCATAAATTGCCAGAAGGATGCGAGAATGTTGTAACTTCCGATAAACAATATTTTGAATAACAGTATTGTACAAAATCTTCTTTAATAAACGCTTAAATTTCCTAAAAAAATTCCGGTTTTTAAGTTATACACCCAATAGAAGAAGCGCTGTAGCTATGGTTTGAATTATAATGCAAGAGAAAAAGTGTTGTAGATGAGTTTGACGATTGATGACTAATGAAAGATCTTCAGAAATCTAGGAAAAATGTAAGCTTCGTCTCCCTCCAAGGATCTGGATACGAATTTTCATCTTCTCGGTGGGGACGTCAATCAGCCATTCCTGACGCAGAATGTGAAATTGGGCGTAACTATCCCCACCGTGAAAATTAAAGATGGAAAATTGCTTCCTTGGAGGGAAACCGCGAACTTTCCCAAATTATGAGGTGTCGTCCGCGTTTACCACCCCTCCCGCCAAGAAAGGCCCCGAGGTAACGGGACTCGACATGTGGTGATCACCAGGGTGACCGTGAGCGCTCCGTCACCTCGAGCGTCCAGGCAAATTCCTTTGTCCTAGGCAAAGAGGGAAGTAAGCGCGGACGATGTACAGGGTGTTTCAAGAGGTTTTGTCATGGCTTCGGGGGGTTGTTCTAGAGCTCGGATTGGATGGAGATTTGTGAAAATTACCTGCCGCAAAATTATTTGAGGAATCCCCGATTCAATCTGGTTGGGCCATCTTATTTGTATTGTTACGTAGGTAAAATGTCTGAGAGGAAGCATGGGTCAGAAATGAACCGTTCTCCCGCAAATCGACTTTTAATTGGGCCTCCGCGATCAAATTTTCGCATAGTAAGTGAGAGAGTCAGCTGTTCCTTCAGAAAGAAACACACAAGATATCCTTGTCGGCTCGAACAGTCTAAGGAGAAGCGTGCTACTCGACATTAGAAATTAGGGGACTGGGTCACCGAACGACTAAGAGCAGTGCAAGTGTTTATGTTCTTCTCACCGGGAGGGCCCTTGAGCGAACCTATCACCGAACGCAGGTCATTGACGTCTTCCAAGTCTCCGAAAAGTCGCATCGGAAGATTTCGTTAAATACTCAAGGGGGGAGAAAGGTTTTTTTAAACCTAAGTTTAGAAACTTTGAAGAAGCAGGACCATCCAGTAATACTTTTAAGAAACCTAGTCAATATAGATGCTATAAATGCAATAAAATAGGGCATAAGATTAGCGAATATCGTATGCAAGGAAGGTCACAAAGACAATCGAGAAAAGAAGAATCTGGCCATTCAAGAAAATGCCCAAGAGGAAGTGGTTATGAACGTTACAACAACCGATAAACTTGGTATGTGGTGCCTGGATAGTGGCTGCACGTCTCATATGTGTTCCACAAGAAATAAATTTGAAGATTTTGACAACTCAGGAAAGACAAAATTTAAGTTGGCTACAAAGGAAATAGCTGAAGTCAAAGGTGCAGGAAAAATAAAAGTTGCTATTAAACAAGATGGCGAGATTAGGAAATTTAATCTAAACAATACATTATGTGTTCCTGACTTGAGGATAAATTTGTTGTCAATATCAAAAATCACAGATACGGGTTATAAACTAGTTTTTGATAAAGAGAAGGCTGTTGTACTAAATGAAAAGAATAAAGTTTGAATGAAAGAAATCCATATGGACGGACTGTGTTACTTGAAAGAAAATGAGGAGCAATCAAAATATGCAAATTCGTCAAACGGATCTCAATTATCACTGTGGCATTGCCGTTTAGGTCATTTAAATTAACGGTATGTGCAAAGGTTAATAAAAACCAATTTAATTAATGTTAGACTAAAACAAAATGAAAATCTCGGTCCATGTAAAGTGTGTTTAATGGGAAAGATGACAAGACTGCCTTTTCCTTCAAAGTCATCAAGAAGTACTAGCGTTTTGGAAATAGTGCATATGGATCTGTGTGGACCAATCAAGACCGAATCAAATGGTGATGTGAAATAATTTTCCACCTTCATAGATGATTCAACACGATTGTGTAAAGTCAAATTTATTAAAAAGAAAGACCAAGTTTTTTCTGCTTTTAAAGAATTTAAATTCAAGGCTGAAAACTTAACACGAAAAAGGATTAAATTCCTACAAACAGACAATGCAATGGAATATTGTAATAGGGAATTTGAAGATTATCTGAGGGAAAATGGAATACAAAGAAGAACGACTGTGCCGTACACTCCACAACAAAACGGAGTTGCAGAGCGGAAGAACCGGGCGTTATTAGACACCGTTCGGTGTTTGCTTTTGGAGGCAAATTTATCTGCCTCCTTCTGGGCGGAAGCAGTAAACACTGCCAACTACATAAAAAACCGATGTCCCTCACGAGCACTGGATCGAAGTATTCCTTTTGAAAAATGGACTGGGAAGCATACAAATGTATCCTACTTTAAATGCTTTGGGTGTAAAGCATACGTTCTTGATACCGGACTGAACAAGACGAAATTTGGACGCCGTTCTAACGAGGGGATATTAGTTGGTTATTCAGAAGTTTAGACGTTAAGTTCTTTATTCACTGTTCGATGATATATATATACTGTACAACGATTAGGACAATGCTTTCGAGGGCTTCCTAAACCAAAAATCCTCAGGAGGACCGCGTGTCACCCTTTTTGTCACCTCGGTCCTCCCTACTCTTTTTGGTCAATTTGTCCCCCTACCCTTGTCGTTCGAGAGTAGGAGAACCTTAACTTTTGTCCTTGTCTAGGCGGGTCCGGAAGAATTGTTAGGATTGCCTCAAGACGTCCGTAGACCATGGGGGTGCTGTTGGTATGAGAAAACCCCACATCTGGCAAACACCCCTCAAGGCCCGGCCGCCTCAAGGCAAAACACCCACCTAGACAATAGGACTTCGTTCCGACGGCTCACGATCCGGTCTCCTCGTCCGTCACGAACGGTCGTAGACCCGCGGAACCTGAAGCTTGGAAATTTCGTAAAATTCTTAATAGCTAACAGGCCCCGCACACGGTCAACCGCCCGAAGCCGAACAATGGTGAACTCCGGACCGTAAACCGTCGTCCCTACATTCACCCCCTTTCCAGTGTAACGCTATCTTACTCGCTTGTCGGTAGAGATTTGTAAACTTGATATTACTTACAATTACTATGTACAATTTATTCTAAATATTACTAGGACTATCTATCTACCGACTTGCAAGCGCTCCGGAAATGTAACGCGCCTGCCTGAACGCGTCCGAGCAGGTATCTGTCCAGGGTCCGATCGTATGATATCCTTGTCACTTTCTGGTAATGTTTCGGCTATGGTATCGTCATCTTTTACGTTGTCATTCACGTAATACGCTGGCTTGAGTCTATCTATTGATACGGTCGTATTTTTGCCTTTAATGGAAATAATAAAAGTTTTGCAATTTCTAGAAATTACGGGATATGGTCCTTCATATGGATTCTGTAATGGTCCTTTAGTTGCATCTACACGTAGAAATATGTGAGACGCTGTTTTTAAATCTTTAAAAATGAAAACTTTCTTATTTCCATGTCGCGATCCGGCTGCGGGTTGTAAACTGTTAAAGTGTTGTTTAAGCTGTCTAATTAAATCTATTGGTTCTAAATGTGTTTTTGAAGTGCTAACAAAAAATTCCGCAGGTAATCGCAGGTTTTCGCCGTAAACTAATTCTGCTACCGATGCGTTTAAATCAGGACGGAACGCAGCTCGCATACCTAACAAAACGATCGGTAGCGCATCTGTCCAACGTTCGTCACCCTGGCATTTTATAGCCGCTTTCAATTGCCGGTGCAAACGTTCGACAAGACCGTTTGCCGCAGGATGGTATGCCGTGGTTTTCAAATGTTTTACGCCAAGTAGGGTGTTTAATTCTCGAAAAAGATTGCTTTCAAACTGGCGACCCTGGTCGGTCGTAATTCGGACTGGCATTCCGAACCTCGCTACCCAGCCGCCAATGAATGTCCTCGCGACTGTTTCGGCTTCTATGTTTTCTAAAGGGAAAACTTCCGGCCAACGTGTAAAACGGTCGACACAGGTCAAGCAATACCTGTAATTTCGCGAGATCGGCAAAGGTCCTACCAGGTCTATGTGAACGTGTTCGAACCTTTTCGTAGGTAATGCAAAATTTCCGACCGGGCTGTTGACATGCCTGGATATCTTAGCACGTTGACATTTGTCACAGCCGCGAGCCCATTCACGGCAATCTTTTTCTATCCCTGGCCAAATGAACCGCTCTTTAACTAATTTAACCGTAGCCTTGATACCTGGGTGAGCTAGCCCGTGTACCGAGTTAAAAACTTGACGTCGGTATTGTTTTGTTACAAAGGGTCTAATCCGGCCTGTCGCGACATCGCAATAAACCAAAGTCCCAGGAGTCAGACTATGGTGTTTCAATTGCAATGCGCTATTTTCGGATTCAATAAATTCCTTTAATTCCTCGTCAGTTTCTTGTGATTTTGCTAATTTCTCATAATCAATGGCCTCGGTTATAGATTCGATTCTTGACAATGCGTCAGCGACCTCGTTATCTACACCGTTTACGTGCCTGATGTCTGTAGTGAATTGTGCTATAAAATCTAAATATCGAAACTGACGAGGAGTACATTTTTCTAGTTTTTGTTTAAGCGCGAAAATTATCGGTTTATGGTCGGTATATACGGTGAATGGGCGGCCTTCCAATGCGTGACGAAATCTTTTTATCGCGGAATAAATTGCTAGCAATTCTCGATCGTACGCACTATACTTGCGCTGTGCCGTTGTTAAAGATTTCGTGAAGAAAGCTAAAGGTTTCCACGCATCTCCTTCACGTTGCTGCAATGTCGCGCCTAACGCATAATCAGAGGCATCAACCATGAGAGAAAGTTTTGAACTATTTATTGGATGCGATAGAAGAGTTGCGTTACTTAAAGCGATTTTTAAATTTTCAAAAGAATTTTCGGCTTCTTTCGCCCAGTTTATCGGGCTATCGCTCTTTAAATTATTACCTTTTAGTAATTCATTCATAGGCGATTGCAGTACGGCTGCTTTAGGTATAAAACGTCGGTAGAAGTTAATCATCCCTAAAAATCTACGTAACTCTTTGACTTTCTGTGGTTTCGGAAACTCTAAAATTGCTTGTACTTTTTCTCTCAATGGTTTTGTGCCTTGCCCATCCACTGTATAGCCTAAAAATTTAACCTCCGGTTTTGCAAAAACGCATTTACTAGGGTTTATCACTATCCCATATTTATCTAGACGAGCAAATAACTGACGCAATTGTTCCATATGCTCGCTTTCATTACTAGAGGCTACCAAAATGTCATCCAAATATGCATAACAAAATTCTAAACCCCGTAATACCGTGTCGATAAACCTTTGGAAAGTCTGCGCAGCGTTACTTAATCCAAAAGGCATCGCGATGTATTCAAACAATCCGAATGGCGTCGTTATTGCTGTCTTGGGAATATCGCTCGGGTTGACAGGAATTTGATGGTAAGCTCTGACCAGATCTATCGTTGAGAAAATCTTTTTTCCTGCCAACGTTCGCGAAAAATCCTCGATATAAGGGATAGGATAGCGATCCGGAATTGTACGGGCATTGAGAGCTCTATAATCGCCACAAGGTCTCCATTCGTTGCCCTTCTTAGCTACCATATGTAATGGGGCGGCCCATTGGCTCTTAGAAGGACGAATGTAGCCTTGGCTCAAGAGACCCTCAAATTCCGTTTTTGCGATTTTATGCAATTCCGGTGATAATCTTCGCGGTCGGCTATGTGTCGGTTGACCGGGAGTCGTATTAATATAATGCACGACATCGTGCTTTACCTCGCGTTTTGGAGCTGTAGGATTCGCGATCGCTGGGAATTCCGCAAGCAGCTGCTCGTACGGAGATGTTCCTGCGATCGTCTTTACCGATGTAATGGAGTCTACAGCAACCCTTCCGCTGGAGGATAACGATGTCGTTTGGTCCAGTAGTCTTCGGTTCTTTAGATCCACCAGAAGACCAAAATGTTTGAGGAAATCCGCTCCAATTATTGGTTTCGCCACATCGGCGAGTACGAATTCCCATTGGAATGCGCGACGTAATCCAAAATTTAGATTAAACGTACGCAATCCAAACGTAGCTATGCTGGACCCATTCGCCGCAAACAGTTCGTACGTCGTTTTTGTGACTCGGTCTTTGACTCGTGTACGCGGATATACACAAAGATCCGAGCCTGTGTCCACTAAGAATTCGTCCTTAGTTTTTCTATCGACGATAAACAGACGGCTTGTAATACTCCCGTCACTGACAGCCGCGTTCAGTGGCGTGCAGTCTCGTTTCCCGACATGTAATTACACGGAAACTTGCATTTATTCGGAAGGCACTTGTCTCCGAAACGTCGGTGGTACCAACACACTTTTTCGTTATACGGGGACCTCGAGCGACGCGAACTATTACTACGGGATCGAGAAGAACGCGAATAGCTTCTCCTTTCATTCGAACGACTCCGTGATCTTGATAGCTCAGCTATCTGGTTCTCCATAGCTTCCAGTCTTTTCAATAAAACACCTACAGCACTTTCCGATGTAACACTCGCGACCTCTGATTTATCTGCCCCTTCGTAAATTTGATCGGCTATTTCAGCCAATTTATTTAAACTGAGGTCTGTGTGTCCCTTCACCACTGCACGCGTTAATTTTGGAAGTCTTTACGCCCACAGAGTTCGCAAAAAATCGTCGTCCACTGTTGTACCGGCTAAATTCCGCAAGTGACGCAGAAATTGAGATGGCGTTCTATCGCCCATTTCTTCTTGCTCCAGAAGTCGTAAGATCCTTTGACCTTGTGACGCCGATAACCGTAAGATCAACTCGCGTTTTAATGTGGCATATTTTTCCGTTTCTGGTGGATTCCGGATGACGTCCTGTACTTCTATTGCGTATTTTGGTTCTAACTGTGACATCACGTGGTAAAACTTAATATTGTCTGTCGTTATGTTATTCAGAAAAAACTGAGCCTCCACTTGGTCGAACCACAATTCGGGCTGTTCTGCCCAAAATTGCGGTACGCGAAATCCCACGCGGTTGTTATCCTGAGATCCACTCGGTCTCATGATCGCGTTCTCACCCGTCGCGGAAGCCATAGCAGCTGCTGTTTTCCGTGTTGTTGCCATTTTAATATTATTGCCACACTTGTATACTTTCACAAAACAAATAAATAAAAAAAAATATATATCACCACTACACGTGATCACGTCGGGGTCACCAATTTAGACGTTAAGTTCTTTATTCACTGTTCGATGATATATATATACTGTACAACGATTAGGACAATGCTTTCGAGGGCTTCCTAAACCAAAAATCCTCAGGAGGACCGCGTGTCACCCTTTTTGTCACCTCGGTCCTCCCTACTCTTTTTGGTCAATTTGTCCCCCTACCCTTGTCGTTCGAGAGTAGGAGAACCTTAACTTTTGTCCTTGTCTAGGCGGGTCCGGAAGAATTGTTAGGATTGCCTCAAGACGTCCGTAGACCATGGGGGTGCTGGTGGTATGAGAAAACCCCACATCTGGCAAACACCCCTCAAGGCCCGGCCGCCTCAAGGCAAAACACCCACCTAGACAATAGGACTTCGTTCCGACGGCTCACGATCCGGTCTCCTCGTCCGTCACGAACGGTCGTAGACCCGCGGAACCTGAAGCTTGGAAATTTCGTAAAATTCTTAATAGCTAACAGGCCCCGCACACGGTCAACCGCCCGAAGCCGAACAATGGTGAACTCCGGACCGTAAACCGTCGTCCCTACAGAAGTATCCAAAGGATACCGAGTCTGGACGAAAGATCAGAGAAAAATTACTGTAACGAGAGATGTGAAATTCCTTGATCACATACTCTGCGAGGTTAGTGACAAGTCATCCAGAGAAAAGGGAAGTTTAGAAAACGTGAATAAAGAAAATAAAGACAGCGACTTAATTGAAGTCGAACTTCATCCCTTGCTTTGCACCGAAGATAGAAGCGCATAAAGAGTTGCAACGGATAGTGGTGATGAAGGAAACGAAGCCACAGACCAAATGAAAGATGAAAGCGAAATTCGTCATTCAGAATCTGTTACACCAAAGAGAGGTCGTGGAAGGCCCAAGTATTTACACACGGGAAGAAGAGGAAGACCGCGGAAACTGTACAATACAATTGAAGAAAGGCAAGAGCCTAGCTCAAATGATTCAATGGAGGAAGAGCAGAATGCAAGTGGTGCGGAAGTTCCAATGGTAGAGGCAATATCTGGATCTGAATCATCCAAATGGAAGAAGTCTATCTGCACAGAATATAAAGCACTTTTAAAGAATAATACGTGGATGTTGGTAATTAGGCCAAAGGATAAGAATGTAATTGGCTCGCGCGTGGTTCTCACCCATAAAACGGATCATGATGGATCACTGAGGAAGAAGGCACGATTAGTCACCAAAGGTTATTCACAGAAATATGGAGTGGATTTTAACGAAGTGTTCCCACCCGTTGTAAGATTAAGCTCAATACGAGCTATGATGGCACTCGCCGCGCAGCACGGAATGGAGGTGCATCACTTGGACGTGTCTACAGCTTTTCTAAATGGAGACTGTTGGGGCATAGGCCCTTGACATCTGGAAAGACTTATTATACGGCCGGTAAAGAACTCCTCGGGGACTCGAGTTTGAGTTACACGTATTTCGTCTCTTTCCTTTTTTTTCTTAGTAACAATAGCCGTGTAGTAAGCCAGGGACATTGGCAAGATGCCTCGAAGATTTATATGGGCCCAAGTGGCGCGCCACTTGGGAAATTTCCGGCGTACCCTGTAAATGCCACCCATAGTTAAGGGAAAGCCTTTTTTTTTTTTTTTTTTTTTTTGGAGGAGGGGAAAATGCATTTACGCACACCCCGGCTGATTGCCGGGGTAGTGTGGGACTCGCCGGGAGTTTGACCTCCCAGAATACCCACTAAAACCCCTCCTCCGTCCTCCTTCTTCTTTCCAGTCTCCATGGGGGAGGCGGTACTGTTTTCCACATTACTTCGCCTCCCCACATGTCTCTATTATAGAGAGACTGGGCCTCCCTCATGCACCTCCCTAATTTTGTGCACACCTTATCGAGCCGGCTAGATGGTATAGCCGGCTCTCTGTAACCCCTTTCTCTTTACATATAAAGCAGGGTGCCCTGTTTTTGCATTCCAGGGCCTTATGTCCCACCTCCCCACATCTTCTGCATCTTTCCTCCCCCTTTTCCTTTCCGCAGTTGTAGCTGAGATGTCCAGTTCCCTGGCACCTAAAGCACCTGATAATTTCAGGTGCTATTTTCCATCTACAGCTATTCAACCCCACTGTTATCTTCCCCCTATCCTTGACCACTTTTGCCCCCTCCATAACCACTACCGCCTTTTGTATCCCCCCCCCCACCCTTTCCTGATATCTTTAATTCGGATATCCCCCCCCTTGTTAACCCCCAACTCCCGTCGACATGCTTCGATGATATCCTCCTTCGAAGCGAACGGATCGATGTCGAGGATCTCTATTTGATTCCTCGCTCTCTTAACCTCGATCCTTTCCTTATCGTCCCCCACTACCTTCCTTATCCTTTCTCCCAATTTCTCTACATCTGCCTTCTTCCTTACTTCAATTAGAAGGTCTCCCCCCCTCGTCTTCCTGATCCCCTTAATTTCCCCCGGCTCTATCTCAAGTTTCTCCCTCAACTTATCGTGTATCTCCCTCAGTCTTTCCTCTCCTTCCTCTCCCTTCCTGATAATAACGGCAGTTAAGGGAAAGCCTGGTATAAACAAATTCAACGGCGTTGCCAATGTCCCTTCCACCCTTGAACGGGGGCGTTGACGTTCCCCACCTAACAAGTCCCAATGTCGAAAGGAATAGGTCAGGGAATTTGGGGAGGCGGCAACGCCCCAAAACAAAATTTATAAAAATAGGAACTAGCGTGCGAACTGCTCTATATTCGTTTGGTTTTTGAAGTAAGAGGTTGAAACATATTGATATTTTCTTTCCGCACTAAATATAAGTCATAAAGTGACTTCGGCGGAAGTATAAATTAAATAATTCAACCCAATTTTTAATTGAAGTAATTTGTTCCTCCCTATGGGAGGTGGTCCTTCGTGCTCCACATTTAAAATAAAATAATCCGAAAGAACTCGATCGAAGTAAGCCGACCGCGAGTCAAAACAGAGACTTAGAAGAGGATATTTATATGGAGATGCCGGAGTTATATGTGTTCACGACGATATAGAACTATCGCGAACTGCGCGCGACTTTTCACCGGGAGGCAGTATAAGAATACCGAATCCACGCGGGTCGTAAATCCGCGATACGTTATTCGTCAGTGACGGCCGGGCGCGATTCTGTGTACGATTTCTCGTGACAGAATTAATTTTGTTCGTTGTAGGATATTGAATTGGAACTCGGAGATGGTGACTAGATATATCTATTAATATATTAAACTCTTATGTACACTTGTTACAAGATATGTAATGGTTTGTGCGGGTAAGAATGATGGTAGTGTTGTTCGAAGTGTATACTGTCGCGAGTCGAGTTTAAGTGAGTTTGAAGAGCAAGAGATCGAGTCGAAGAAAAGTCAGGAATCGGTAGAAGTAGGGAACGGACGAATAGGGAAATTTTGCAATAAACTTGACTTCCGATAGGCCGATTTTTCGACCTACCAGAAGCAAGAGATCGGAAGTTAAGAAAGAGAGGGAAATGGTCAAGGAGCGCACGTGGTGAGTCCAGCGTCTGTGGAATGGTTGGAGAAGAATGATTTACGATAGGAAAGTCGAGGAAGATAGTAGAAAATGTGAAGTACGTGATTGAATGGTTTTGGTGAGTATTAAGCAAGGCCAAGTGACGAATTTTGAAATATTATTTACAAGATGAAAGTTGTGCAGATGGGAAGTCTGGAAAGGTTTAAAGGAGAAATATGACAGGGTATAGGATCTTGAATAGAAGACAGGAATTATGACTCGTAACATCCTCCCCCCGTTGAGAGGGTTGCCGATCAATGCTCTTGCTAGTGTAAGTGTGCGTGAAAGTGTAGAAATGCTTTGTGTTGTATTTGTTCAAGCTAAACTTGAGATTCCGGGGCGAACTACGGTTTTTTCCATGTCTTTGGGACATGTGCCGCCGATCAATAAGAGCGAGGCCATCCTCGCCCGTCTAGCACCAAGGACCCAAGCTTGGGGTCTTGGAGGGCGACGGGACGAGGATGGCTGAGCAGCGAGACGAGTCAGAGTCGCTTCAGCCACGCACAGGCAGGCACCAAACACAGTATACATCAACCACAAAACTTTGTATTTTATATTAAATAAATCATGGCCACCACGGCTACATCTGGGACGCGTTTAACCAGCGCATTCCAAAGAGCGTTTCCCCACACGGATTGAAATCACACAATTCGTGAACAGTATTATTATAGCGTTTTAATTTGATGTCGGCGACGTTGGCTCCTCTCCGGGTTGACTAGGTAAAGGCGCCAGTCCCTTGACGCTCCGGTCCAGGGTTCCGGAAGCTGTTCTCACGGTGACCGTGCGGGTCACTCCGTCGGCACCAGGTAAAAGTTTAAGAATGCGGCCCATTGGCCACTGCATTGGCGGTGCTTTGTCGTCTCGTAAGAGAACCAATGTCCCCTCCTTGATGGAATGGCTACCTCGATTCCACTTGTTGCGATTTGTCAGTTCGTTGAGGTATTCTCGGTGCCAACGAGTCCAGAAATGTTGTTTCAGATGTTGTAAATGTTGTCATTTTGACAACCGGTTCTCTGGAACATCCCTGTAATCTCGCTCTCGTAGACTCATTAGTGAATCGTCGATAAGGAAGTGACCCGGAGTGAGAACAAGGAGGTCGTGTGGATCGGAGGAGAGAGGTGTGAGAGGACGTGAATTGAGAACGGCTTCAATTTCTATTATCAAGGTATTCAAATCTTGGAAGGTAAATAGGGTGTTTCCTGCCACGCGTCTCAGATGATGCTTGAAAGATTTCACCGTAGCTTCCCAAAGACCACCGAAGTGTGAAGTATAGGGCGGGATGAAATGCCACGTGATGGCCTTAGTTGCTAGCGTATTTTTAACCTTTCCAAGGTGATCGTCGTTTCGGAGTAGATGTCGCAGTTCTTGTAATTGATTATTTGCACCGACGAAATTCGACCCGTTGTCGGAATATATATCAGTACATAATCCCCTTCGGGAGATGAAACGCCGAAGAGCCGCGATGAAGGCTTCGCTGGTCATATCGCTCACCAATTCTAAATGTACGGCCTTGGTAGAAAAACATACAAACACGGCGACGTAAACCTTAATCTTCGTCCGGTTGCGATGTTTTCTCTCTTTAATGAAAAATGGACCACAGTAGTCGATGCCGACCTTAATAAATGGGCGTGACTCTGTGACTCGTGCTTCTGGTAGGTTTCCCATTATATAATCTACCGACGGTGGTTGGAATCTGCAGCATTTTATGCATGATTTGATTGCCTTCCAAATTTGACTGCGGCCGTCAATAGGCCAATATTGTAGACGAATTGCATATAAAGTTGCTTGTACTCCGGCATGTAACTGGTTTAAATGTTCGTTATTGATAATAAGTCTCGTGATGTGTGATTTTGGTAATATAATCGGATGTTTTTGGTTAAACGGCAATGTAGAATGTTTCAACCGGCCACCGACACGTAATATACCATCTTCGTCCAAAAAGGGTTTAATTTGTTGAGCTTACTTTTCTGTTTTAAAGGTTTCCCGTCGCTGAGGTGCTTCAGATCATTTTGAAAATGACCTTGTTGTGTCTGTTTGAGGATGCTTTTTCGTGCTCTGAGCATCTCTTGGACGGTGATAGGTCCAGTAGTTCTTTTCTTGTCTCTCCATCGGAGGCAGTATGCGACAATGCGTTGTAATTTCGGCCATGTTGAGAAGCGAAGGAATAATTCTGGTTCTGCAGTTATCGTGGTTAAGCATGTGACCTTTCGTTCGTCTGGAGCGTTTATTGGTGTGATTAATTTGCATGTAGGCCACAGATCTTCGGAGTATTTGAGCCATTCAGGGCCGCGGTGCCAAATGGATTTTTGTAGAAATTCTAAAGGGGTTTGGCCGCGAGAAATAAGATCCGCCGGGTTGTCCGCTGTCGGCACGTGTCGCCAATCGGTAACATTGGTTTTTGACTGAATTTCGGCGACTCTATTGGCAACGAACGTTTTAAGAAGGTGTGGTGATGTATTTAACCAGTGTAATACTATTGTTGAATTGGAAAAGATACGTTATTAAGCAATGGAAGTTGCTTGTAAAATTCAGTCCATTCCGAGTGTATGCTGGTTGGAAGAGATTCGTCCCAGTCCACCTTCAAGGTCCATATCTTTTGAAGTAGGATTTTCGCGTTAACAATTACCGGTCCTAGTAATCCAAGCGGGTCATATATTTTTGCAATCTCCGAGCTTATTAAACGTTTGGAGATATGTTTAGGAGGAGCTGGGACTCGAACGGTGTAATGGATGGAGTCATCCGTGGAGTTCCACATTATCCCCAAGGTCTCCAATGAAGTTTGGTCGCCGAGTTGAAAATGCTGATTAATGGTGTGAGGTGGTAACCGTCCAATAGCGATTTCTCATTGGAGGCCCATTGCCTGATGTGTAAGCCAGCGAGGCTAAGAAGGTGTGTGATTTCATTCCGAATCTCTACGCCTTCCTGCTGCGTCGTAGTTCCGGTGAGCAGGTCGTCGACGTAAAAATCGCGTTGCAGAATGGTCGCTGCTTTGGGGAATCGGTGTCCTTCGTCTCGCGCGAGTTGTGTGAGGCATCTGATCGCTAAGTAAGGTGCCGCCGATAATCCGAATGTGACGGTGTTGAGTTGATACGTTTTAAGAGGACCTTCTGAATCGCGCCATATCACCCGTTGATATCTTCTGTCCTCTGGACGGACGAGGAATTGTCGATACATTTTCTCTATGTCCCCTGTAAGGACGTAGCGGTGTACACGGAATCGGAGTAGGATATAGAGCAGGTCGTCTTGAATCTTCGGTCCGATGGACAATGTATCATTTAGAGAAATTCCGGAAGAAGATTCCGCGGACGCGTCGAATACTACTCTCAGTTTCGTCGTGAGATTGCTCGTTTTCGTGACTCCGTGGTGTGGTAAGTAATATCCGTGGTCGTTCATCTCCTCTTCCTTCAATTCCGACATGTGTCCGAGATTCAAGTATTCCTGCATGATATGTGTGTATTGCCTTCGCAATTCTGGTTCTCTTGTAAACTTGCGCTCCAGTGCGTTGAATCGCTTGATAGCTTGAAGTCGTGAGTCTCCCAGCTGTGTCAGTTTTTTATTAAATGGTAGGGCTACGACGTATCGTCCGTCAGGGTCTCTCGATACGTTTTCTTGAAAATGGCTTTCTGCGGCTATTTCTTCTGTGGACAGGTGGTTTATTTTCGGACCGTCTTCGAGTTCCCAGAATTTTGACAGGTCATGCACCACGTTGTTGCTGTAGCATGATTCCGATGGTTCGGCTAGCGAAGGATGGGTTGCAGGTATGCTCCCCCCGATGACCCACCCGAGTTTCGTCTTCTGCAGGTAGAGGTCCGGGCTGTTAGCGGTAGATAAGTTTATCTGTCCAACGCACAATACAGATAATGCGATTCCCGATCCGAGTAGCATATCAATGGCAGCTGGTCGGTGAAAGTTAGGGTCGGCTAATTTGATATTGCGAGGTATTTTGATCTGTGTACGGTCGATCGTTTGATCTGGGATTTGTGTAGCGATTTGTGGTATAATTAGAAATTGGACCGTCTTCTTGAAGAGTCCGGTATGTGATTCTATTGTAGCTTCAATGATGTGTTTTGATATAGCATTAAGAGAATTAACGGCACCGATGGCCACGCGACACGGGTTCATTTTCAAACCGAGGCTCCTGGCGAAACTCTCTGTCATAAAATTAGCCGATGCGCAGGTATCTACGAGGGCTCGACCGCGAACAGGTTGTCGAGTGCTATTTGTAACATTAATTTGTGCGGTTACGACCAATTGATTTATAGAAGCGTCTACCACAAAAACCGACCGTACACTTGTCTCGGCTCCTTGTTTCTTCGGTAGTCATACCGTTTCGCCTTGTGCATCGCTCTCATTGTCTTTGGTGGATGGTGACCGCTCGTTGTCCTCGCTGATTGACGCCCCATGCAGGTACGTGTGATGTCGTTGGTCGCATACCCGGCATGAAGTTGATCGGCAATTTTTGGCTGTGTGTCCGGCGCTTAGACAATTGCTACATAGCGCAGCTCTATTGACTACCGCGTACCGTTTATTAATGGACAATGCTCTAAAATGTTCGCAGCTCCAAATCCTATGGAGTTCTTGGCATATAGGGCAGGGTTGTGTGGTTGTTACGAAACTCTGTTTTCGGACGGTAGACCGCAATTGTCGACGCATTTCGTTCCTATCCGCGTTATTTGTATATTCCGATGTATCTAGGGACGTGCAGTTAGATCTTTTTTCTAAGAAGTCGATCAGGTGTGTATAGGAGGGCATATCATTGTCCTTTAGCGTGACTTCCCATTGATAAATCAGATCGGGGTTCAGCTTAGACAAGATTATGGAGATAATAGGTGTATTCCACGATGAAATTGGCTCGCCCAGATTTTCTAAACCGCTGGATGTTGATTTATCGCGTCCACTAATTCTCCTAATGCCTGCGCGGTACTCTTCTGAATCTTAGGGAGGTTGGTGATAGCGTCGAAATATCGCAAAAGGATTTTTCGTTTGCAGTCAAATTTCTTCTTTAGTGTTCGTAACGCGGTAGCGTAATTCTCGTTGGTTATTGGAATTTCTTTAATGCAGGCCATCGCACGACCGGTCACGGGCGACCTCAAGTAACTCAATTTTTGTGCCGGCGGCAAAGCTTCGTTACGGTCAATTACCGATAAGAATTATTGGTAAAAGGATGTCCAATTTTCGTATGACCCGTCGAATCTTGGGAGGTTGATCTCCGGTAATCTAGCTGGTGCGAGGGTATTATTTAGGTGAAATCAAGGGTCCATTAATGAGAAATTTAGAGATCAAGGATCATGGGCCCATTCGCCATTGTCCTGGAATAGATTTTAAGCAAACAGGTGGAAAGATAGTAATTTATCAAAAAGGTTGTAACCGTCGTCTTTTAAGGCCGGTGGTTTTCGTGGGTTAGGTCCCGAAAACGTCGAACAAGACTGGTCCGAGAGAGGAAATGGGGAATCACGGAGGAAGGGGTCCCGTTACCGCGAGGGTTACGGCTTCCCCAAGGTCCGTCTTTTGCTGGTGTGACTAGTAGCGTCTCGTAGGAGTGCCGGTGCCGCGAAGGCTGCGTCTGCTCCGTACGAGGGCTACTGTTCGTCCTTGATGAGAGTTAAGGGAGACTCTTCGGAGGACGAGGGGTGCCGTTACCGCGAAGGTTACGTCTTCCCCAAGGTCCGTCTTCTAGAGGTGTTACTCCTTGGTGGGAGTGCAGGGAGACTCTGATGATTTCCGGGAAAGTGCCTCCTTATATCCCTCTTTCCGCTTCCGGGCCTGACCAATCAGGGTCGTCCTTGGAGGAAAGAGGGAAAGGCCGGGTAGAGGGACGAGGGCCTCAGAGTCAGGTACCTTATTTGAGAGTACGTACCTTAAGGCGGCAGAGGAGCTACCGGAAAATAATGAAATAAAAGTTAGACCTAATCCAGAATATGTAAATAAAATTATAAAGATGTCAAAGGAAATTTGTGATCGGACAATGAAGAGACGTGTGGGACTGCAGGGTGCAAGAAAGCCGATTATATGGTGGAACAAGGATATTGAGACTACTAGAAAGGAAATGAATGGATTGCGTAGGAAATATCAAAGGGGGAAGAGCAAAGGACGGGAGGTGGTGGAGGAAAAGGAGTTATACTTGGAGAAACGAAAGGAGCTAAACATAAAGATTCTAAAAGCTAAAGAAGAGAGTTATATGGAGTGTATAAACAAAATTGAAAAGGACCCTTGGGGAAAACCTTACAAGAATATTATGAACAGATTAAAGAATAAAAATAATAAATTATGTTTAAGTTACAAGCAGATGGTGGAGGTTATTGATGAACTTTTTCCAACTGAGAGTACACCGGATCCTAAAATTATGCACAAGGCCCTGAGATCAAGGTTCTATGAGGTAATCGATGAGATAAGCGTTGAAGAGGTTAAGGGTGCGGCGGGGAAGCTAAAGAATAATAAGGCACCGGGTTTAGATAACATACCGGAGTTTGTGGTCAAAAAAGTAGTTGAGCGGGATCCGGAAAGGATTGCATGTATATTCAGTATGTGTTTGGAATGTGGAGTGTTTCCGGAACCATGGAAGAAGCAAAAGCTGGTACTGATTCGCAAGCCGGGTAAAGAAAAGGGACAGATGGCTTTTCGACCGATAAGTATTTTAGATACATGGGCTAAGTTGTTCGAGCTGGTACTGAAGGAGCGTATCTTGAATTTAGGAGGAGCGGATTTGTTCTCGCGTAATCAATATGGCTTCTGCAAGGGGAAAAGTGCGGTGATGGCTCTGGAACGGATTAAGGAGATTGTAGATACGGCAAGACTTAAAAATAAGTTCTGTGTGTTGGTCACGATTGATGTAGCGAACGCATTCAATTCTATTAGTTGGCACTGTATAATCGGCAATTTGATTAAGAGAAGATACCCTATGTATATTGTTGAAATTTTGAAAGATTATTTTAAGGATAGATATATTATTTATGAAAGCGAAGGAAGGGTTGGTAGGAAATTAATGGAGAGAGGTGTCCCACAGGGATCTGTATTGGGTCCAGTTTTATGGAATTTAATGTATGATGAAATTTTAGATAAAAAATGTGTAAGTGGATGTACATTGACTGGTTTTGCTGATGACATCGGTATAATGTTCACTGGGACGAACATTGAAATAATAAAAGATAATATTAGAGCGGAAATGGAAGAAATAAAAGTCTTGTTGGATAAAAAAGGATTAAAACTTGCTGGCAAGAAAACAATTATTACAACGTTAAATTATAAGAGAATTGCAGATAATAATATACGTATAGACACTAATAATTTTAATTTTAAGAAGAATGTAAAGTATTTAGGATTATTTTTTTAACAGGGTATGAAATTTTATAACCATATCGAACATGTTTGTGGCAAAAGTGTGAGACTAACTGCTGCTTTGGATAGACTGATGCCGAATATTGGGGGAGCGAATAATCATGGAAGAAGATTATATTACTCAGTATGGGAGTCGATAATCTTATATGGTGTTCCAATATGGTCAGAGGCAATAAAATATGAGAGGAATAAGAAGAAATTGAGAGCTGCCCAGAGGATATGCTTAAGCAGAGTAATTAGATCATACAGAAATGTGTCTCATAGGAGATTATGCGTAATTGCAGGTAAGCTGCCAATTGAGTTGAAGATTAAATGTAGGAGTAAAGTTTACAACACTAAGGAGAGAATTAGGAAAAATAGATTCTTAACGGAAGAAGATAAGATTGAAAGGATAAATATTGAGGTGAAGAGGATCGAAGATACAGTGATGGATGAATGGCAAGAGGAATGGACCACAAAATCGTCGGATATATGGACTTATAAATGGATAAAGGATGTGAGGAAATGGAGTACAAAAAAATTTGGTGACTTGGATTATCGTATGGTACAGGTGTTGGCTGGGAATGGATGTTTTAACGAATACAGAAGAAGAATAGGAAAAACAAGCGACGGAAGCTGTTGGTATGGCTGTAGTGAGATTGACAGTGCAGAACATACGGTGGAAAGATGTGAAAGATGGGTGGCATACAGGGAGAGGCTTAAAGATAAAATGAATTGGTATGATGATTTTAAGACTGAAGGTTTGGCTACTGAAATGTTGAGGAATGAAAGAAATTGGCTACTAGTAAAGGAGTTTATAAACACTATTATGACGAAAAAGGAAGAGGACGAAAGGATTATAAAGGGTGGAATTACCAGAATAACAAATGATTGGTGAGAACTGGAAGTGACCTTCCGCGAAGTAAAACTTGTGTGCCGCGGGACGTCATTAGGCTCTAGTAGTGGGCGTGGAGGAGGGGTTTTAGTGGGTATTCCGGGATTATCCCGGTGAGTCCCACACTACCCCGGTGCAACATATGTGCCGGGGTGTGCACAAATGCATTTCCCCTCCTCCTAAAAATAAAAAAAAAAAACAGAAAAAAAGGGTCAGGTACCTGGCACTTTCCCGTACTTGAGAGTTATTTTAATGTTGTCGCGTTACAAGGTTATATTTTGGAGTTACTAGATAAGTTCGGGATGAGCGATGCAAAACCAGTAGCTACTCCAATGGATACAGGTAAAAATTTGTTGGAGACAGGTGCTGAGTCTAATGTAAGTAATAACATGTATCCGTATAGAAATTTAATTGGTTCACTGATGCATTTAGCCGTTTGTACTCGCCCAGATATAGCTTTTAACGTAAGTTTTCGTAGTCCATTTAACGACTGTCATACTACAGCTCATTGGGTAGCAGCAAAGTGGATTCTAAGATATTTAACCTTTTCGCTTCGAGCCCCGGATATATCCGGCATCTATATGATGTGTATATAATTACCATCTGTAGTCGATGACAACATTTTTCGTTATCGGCTGAACATTTTCTGTTGATTTGATTGAGATATCATACAGAATTATATTACTAGTCTCTACATATTAATATACTAACTAATTTGCGTTACACTATTAATTATATTAAACGTTTAATTGTAAAGTCCAGTAAATATGTAAATACCTAAAAACATGTCAACTGTAATTGGTCTAATGTTTTTAGAATAAGTAAAATAATTTTGTATAAGTCATCTCATATTAAAAATGTGAAGAATACGTGCTATATTAGAGCAACAATTGTTTTATTAAGTACAGTAATTATGTAAGACTTAGAAGAACGTGTATACAAAAATCACACGCATTGTGCAACATTTCTGGCCGTGCTCCCGTTCGGTGACGGCACTTCGGCGGACTGGATTGCCGAAGCGAAAGGGTTAAAGGGTTCCATCGACAAAGGTTTGTGTTATAGAAAGGACAAACAGGGATTAATTGGTTTTGCTGATGCCGACTGGGGATCGAATGCTATTGATCGACGCTCTTTTACGGGATATACATTTACGATGTGTAATACTGCAGTTAGTTGGGAAGCTAGAAAGCAACGTACAGTAGCCTTGTCTAGTACCGAAACTGAGTATGTTGCACTGGCGGAGGCAACCAAAGAAGCGGTATATTTGATCCAGTTGTTCAAAGAATTAGGTATTCCTGTCAATAAAACTGTAAAAATTTATGGCGATAATCAAGGTGCACTGAGATTAGCTAAGAATCCCACAGCTGACGGACGAACCAAACATATGGATACACTATTCCTGAAGGATGCAGGGAAGTCACCGGACAATGTATATACTTTCGGCGCTTTATAGTTACTGACTCGCGGTCCTTCTCGATCCGCGCGTCAACCTCACACACACACAGCACTCACTCGCACACACATTCATCCTCCCCTCTCCTTGCTCTCTCGCTCTCGCTATACATACACTACACTCCTCTCCGCTTAGTCGCGTCTAGACACGCTTCTTTTTTCTGATTCACAATTCGCGCCGATTAGCGTGACGGTTCCTTCCCGTCCCTACCCTTATCACCCCCTTGCCTTCCCGAGGTCTTTGTCTCCGCTCGCGTCAGCTGGTCAAGGTGTCGTTTGACCAACTCCCCCGTCTCGAATTTTATCCTGTATGTCAGGCAGCCAGGATAGTTAATCGTCAGAGCCGTCCTTGGAAGAGCTCCGCCTGCTTCACCCATTCATACAGCTGAGATGTCACTGATTCACAGACACTCTCTCGGTGTCATGGCCGGACCTATTGGCACGAGCGTGGTGGTGGATTGGGGCGACATTCGTATCTAACCGCTCGCGCTGGAAAGACATGCCACGCGCGTCGATCGCGGAAAACAAAACGACGTGCGTAGCACGTCGACCAAGGTTATTTGTTGAAGAACAGTTTCAGATCGCACCACATCGCGAGCAGGGTAAAACAAAAGTATTATTAGTGAAAAAGTATGCTCTGATATGTTTTAAATCAAATACGATTAATAGATTTTAATGTTTTTGGATTTCTGGCGATGATTTAGTGGAGTTCAACCACTACGTGACGCCTTACGGCGAAATATAATGCTCCGTTCTAGCACGCGCATTTGTAAATTAATTTCTAGCGCAAACAGTTAAGAAACTCCGCGACAGCAGAACGCAAGGCCTTCTCGCGTTAAAAAATACATTGTTGCGGCCGAGCATTATATTTCGCCGTAAGGCGTCACGTAGTGGTTGAATTCCACCAAATCATCAGCGCGAGCGATTAGATACGAATGTCGCCCCAATACGCCACGACGCTCGTGCCAATAGGTCCGGCCATGACACCGACAGAGTGTCTGTGAATCAGTGACATCCCAGCTGTATCTATGGGTGAAGTAGGCGGAGCTCTTCCCGAGACGGCTCTGGCGATCAAATCAAGCTTGAGCCTGGCCTAGCATCAGTTTCGCTGGTGTTTCTCCCGTGGTGCAATGTCTCGTCGATCGATACTCCCCGAGGAATGAATCTATTGCCTCTTGGGCTGTTCTACTATTTTTTAGCATAATTTTTAATTTCCTCTTGAACGTTTTTACTAAGTTTTCGACTGCCCCGTTTGATGCCGGGTGCTTTACGGTCGATCGGATATGTGTGATCCCCAGCTTCCGTAAAAATGTTTTAAACGCGTCGCTGGTGAACTGTGGTCCGTTGTCACTTATTATTTGTTGTGGTAGCCCGTATCTCGCGAATACCTGTCTGAATACACTTATTGTCTTTTCCGTTGTCGTTGTTCGCATGTGAAAAATCTCCGGCCATTTCGTTCTTGCGTCCACTAGTAGGAGGAAGTTACGTCCTTTATAAGGTCCTATAAAATCGGCATGAATTCTTTGCCACGGTTCCTATGGCCAATACCACGGATGCAATCTCGCCGTTGGCGGGTTGTCGCGGACTTCCGCGCAGTCGCGACACCCTTTCGTTAGCTCTTCTATTTGTTTGTCGATTTATGGCCACCAAAAGAATGACCGGGCTATCGATTTTATTTTAACTATGCCTGCGTGGTTTTCATGTAGTTCTTTCAACACCGCTGCCTGCAACTTTCGTGGCACTACTACGCGATGTCCCCACATTACGCAGTCTTGCTCCATTGCCAGCTCGTCTCTTCTCGCTTCATAGGGTTTCATTTCACTCGCTAGTGTACCTTTGTTTGGCCACCCTAGCTCTATGTATCTCCTTACTTCTGCGAGCGTCGAGTCCTTTTTTGCTTCCCGTGCTATCACCCTATCATCTAAACAGATTTCTGATTCCTGCGCTATATAATTCAGGTAGGTGAAATCCGTTTCGTGGTGGTCCGAGTCACTGGGTGTTGGTAGTCGTGATAAGCCATCGGCGCTGTTTTCTGCAGACTTAACATACATAATTTGGTATTGAAATGCGCTTAAGAAGATTGTGTATCGTTGCAATCGTCTTGTTGCCATCATTGGTACCCCGTTTTTTGGTCCGAAAATGCGCACCAATGGTTGGTGATCGGTTTTTAATATAAAATTCCTCCCATATAGGTAGTGGTAGTATTTCTTCACGCCGAATATTATCGCCTGGGCTTCCTTGTCTATCGCGACATACTTCCGTTCCGTTGCCGTTAATGTTTTCGAAGCGTATGCGATTGGCCGCTCTCCATCTTCTGTTGCGTGCAACAGGATTGCCGATATCTCGTAATCAGATGCGTCGCAAGTTAGTATCAATTGCTTCTCCGGGTCGAAATTTGCGAGGACTTCCGATGATTTTAAGCCTCTTTTCGCTCTTTCGAACGCCTCTTGGCAGCTGTCGGACCACTCATACCTATCCCTTTTTAATAAATCATATATAGGGTGTAATTTCGTTGCTCGGTCTTTTATAAATCTGGCATAATAGTTCAACATTCCTAGGAACGCTTGTAATTCCTTTACGTTTTTTGGTTGCGGTGTTTTGTCGATCACTTCTACCCTCTCCGTTAACGCATGTATTCCATTCCGGTCTACTTCTAACCCTAGGTACTTAATTTTAGTTGCTAATAATACACATTTAGATTTCCTTAACTTTAAGCCGCATTCCTCTAATTTTTTTAATACTTTTGCCGTGTTTTTCAGTTTTTCTTTCCGTGTTTTGCCCTTGATTATGATGTCATCTAAAAATACATTGACATTTCGCATCCCTGCGAGAATTTGTTCCATTTGGCGTTGAAAGAACTCCGGCGACGATGCCACACATTCACCCTCCCCTCTTCTTACTCTCTCGCTCTCGCTATACATACACTACAATGGACATTAAATATTGTTTCATTCGTGATACAATAAAAGAAGGAACGATTGATGTTGAATATATCCCTACTGAGAACATGACAGCGGATGTATTAACAAAAGCGCTAAGTAAAGCCAACTATGTTAATTGCATAGATTCTCTAGGTGTAGAAGACGTTTCCTCCTTTTATTGAGGAGAGTGTTAGAACCAAAGCGGCATGCAAATAATGTGTATATAAGTGCCATCTATAGTCGACGACGATATTGTATTCATTGGCTAATAACTGAGGATCGCCTCTGATCACTTATCATTCTATTATAATACTGTTGCAGCGACACGCGGTTTACTATTTCTCGTAAGTCCTTATGCCGACTTGGAACTGCTGAGGGTCAAACTACGGACCCTCAAAAAGCAATTACAAGTCGCAGTTTTTCTATACGGCAATGGATAATAAAGAAATAAACTCTTGCCCGCGTACCGGTTGCGCCGAGCCACCTCGAGCCGACCTGACATGTACCGCCATAAACCGCGGGTCGCGAGGAAGCCAAAATCCACGGCTACGGCATGAGTCACCGCCGCCTGGGTTTTTCCCTAAAACATCCTCTCTTTCCAGACACACCCTTAAGTGGAGGGAGTTTTTCTCTACCAATCATTTACAAAAACCAATCAAATTGTAATAGAGAAAAACTCCCAAAACTTCGCTCCGCCTCCCAAGAGGCTACGTCGGAGGAAACGATCCTCCGACTAGTCACTTGGTCAGAGAGCCGTCGAGCGCGAACAAACGAGAAATAAAGATGACGTAGAAGCATCTAGCCTTCCGTTACGAAAACAAACTCAGTTTTCTCCAGCCTACTCTTCGTTTCCACACTCACATTAATATTCGGACACTATACTACCTTTATAATTATTGTTATGTGTAGGAGGGAATGATTCAGATATTATGTTGTTTATTTTACAAAAAGAAAAACCATTTATTGTAGATTGAAAATATATAAACAATTTAATTCTAAGATAAACATTTAATTGTATAATACATTTAAAACAGAAAGCTGTCAGATTTTCACATCACATTAATATTCGGACAATAATAAAAAGTAAATATTTTATATATAGAATTTATAAAAAAATTGTTATATTAATATTTTGTCGCATGTCCGTTTTGTTTAATGACCTCTTGTAACCTTTTGGGCATATTAAAAATAATTTTTTTTAGATACTCTGAAGAAATAATTGCCCATTCTTCTTGTAACCTCGTTTGAAACTCAATTTATGATTTTATTGGTGTTTTTCTAATTTTTTGGTCTCAATAATCCCATAGATTCTCTATGGGATTTAAGTCTGGAGATTGCGGAGGTGGATGTAAAACTTTAGGACAATTATATAATAAATATTCCTGTACTATTCTTGCCTTATGCTTTGGATCGTTGTCCTGATAAAATTTGAAAGTATTTTGTACTCCCATATTATTTGCACTTTTTGGTAGATTGTTTTTTAAGAGGTCCAAATATCCATTCTTATCTAATATATCTTCAATAAATACCAGTATACTCACACCGGCAGTCGCAATGCATCCCCATACAATCACAGAACCTCCTCCGTGTTTTAAAGTAGGTTTTAAATTCTTGGATTTCAGAGCTTCATTTGCTCTCCGCCATACTCTACTTCTTCTATCCGAACCAGAAATGCAATATTTGCTCTCGTCGGCGAATATCACATCACCCCACCAATTTTGAGGTTTTTTAATAAACTCTTTAGCGAAAGCCAATCTTTTTTTCCTATTGATTTCGTTTATGTATGGCTTTCTTCTTGGTACTCGACCATTAAACCCATTGCGTCTCATTATTCTGCGTACTGTTTCAGCACTGACTATTTTCCCAGTTTCATGGCAAATCTCCGCGGTCAACTGTGGAGCACTACAGTGCGGATTTTCTTTAACTCTCCGCATTATTCTTCTTTCTTCTCTTTCATTAAACATTCGAGGTCGTCCTTTTTGGTTCTTAAATTCGATGCGATGTTCTTCTTTATATCTTTTAACAATATCAGAAACTGTGCTCTTCTTCATCATTAATAGCTTTGCAATTTCACGATAACTTTTACCTTTTTCTCTATGATAAATAACAAGTTGCCTTTTATCAAAAGTGGTATTCCATCCGTTTCGTGGCATGTTCTAAATATTCTGGATGTTAACACTTCGAAATATAACTTTGCACTGAGACAGACATGTAATGTCTTGTACTGAGAATGATATTGTAACAGTTTGTATACAAAACAAATCGATTTTGTAGTTCGAATGTTTTGTAAGAACTACTAGATTGCAAAACATATCACAGTGTCCGAATATTAATGTGATGTGAAAATGTGACAACTTTCTGTTTAAAATGTATTATACAATTAAATGTTAATGTCACACAGCAATAATGTAATGTACCGACCCTCCGATTAGATAGTGGGGAGGATATCTTTAATGAGTAAGGACAAATATTTTGAACCTAGCAAACTTCTGTCATCACCACTTACTCACCACCTCAAATCCAGATTTCCTATTTTTCCATCCCGACCTTTTAACTCCCTAGCACAGTCACCATTCCTTACTCATCCCCGAATCATCACGCAAATCCAAGTTCCAACTTTCTATCCCTACCCCTTGGTCCTGACCACCAACAACAACACTCCCACTCCTTCTCCAAAACCCTTTAAAAACCCTTACCCCGACCAAAATCGCTGACATTACATTACCATTACCATTACTATTAACGACATTACTATTAACGGACCTACGTATATTCTAAATCAGAATAAAATCAAATAGTTCTTAAAAGTCCATTTCTGGAGTTTGGTGTCTCCGAAAACCGCAAAACTACGATTTCGCATTACAATAATTATAAAGATAGTATAGTGTCCGAATATTAATGTAAGTAACTGTATATATATTTTTGCAAACCGAGCCGTTTCTCCCTATTCTTCTCATTGATGTACGGTTTTTTTCTCGCTGCTCTACCGTAAATTTCCGCAGAATGTAAAACATTTCGGACTGTTTGAGTACTCACTTCTTTTGCTGAATATGTTGCGATGTCAACAACTAAACTTTTGGCACTTACAAAAGGATTTTTTATTGCTTCTCTGATGATATCTCTTCGTTCTCTAGTTGAAAGTACTTTCGGACGACCTGATCGCGGTTTGTTCTCGACGCCACCAGTTTCCTTTTTACAATATTTCTCACTGTCCAGAAACTTAAATTTAATGATGTAAGACTCCGCGCCAGCGAGGCGCCGAGCCGGGCGTTCTCACGCCTGGCTTTCGTCAAGAGGACCTTTCGCTAGCGAGGGAGGAAGACAACCCTCGGCCCTACGGGGCCTTTCGGGGAAAAGAGGCCTTGGAAGGAGAGGCCCGCGCTCCTCTGCAAGGAAAGCCGCTGATAGGCTCGCTTGAGGAAGGAAGGAAGTCGTATAAATATACGACTTCTAGGGACCGCCGCATCATTCCGAGTATTATCGTTGTAGCGAACATTACGAGAATCGTCGTTGTAGAGTCCGTATGGACGAAACATTCCTAGTCTTACCGTTGTAGAGTCTATATGAGCGAGACAATCCGAGTATTATCGTCCTAGCGAACATTACGAGTATTGTCGTTGTAGACCGAAACATTACTAGATTTACTGTTGACGAACTTGTTCTAACGCCACGTCTCTCCGGACGAATTGTTATATGTGATTGTACACAAACATTGTATTACATTATTAAAGAGAAATTTTATATATTATATTTTACTCTTACAATGAATTGCCGATTTTTCGGTAACTTTCACCACTTTTATGTAATGAAATAATTTCATTTCGCACGGACAATGATAACTCGCTCTTCTTCGTAGTCATGATTCTTGTTCAAAGTGTAAACACATACTGATTGTGATAACTGAGGTAAGAGATTCATAACAGCAAATTCTGTTTATGTTTATGTTCCTAGAACCGACTTTGTCGCGTACGAACGCGAGTAACACTTGTCCTTGTAGCAAAACCATTCGTGTGCCAATACTTTTTTGACTATGGATTTTTCATTTTCTTGACTTTATTTCCTTATAACAAATAACTGAGAGTTTTCAGTACACATACTATTTTTGTGTGTCAAAAGACACTAATAAACATAGTTAATATTAATAGATTACTTTATAGTTTAAAGATATTCAAAGAAAACTGGGTGTGCCAATACTTTTTTGACCCACTCTATGTTGACCATTTCCGTGACATCCTCAATGTTATTTTGTATCAGGATCTTAATTGCTTTCCTAGGTACCCCATCATATCTCGGGGCCTTTCTTTTCTTTATTTTCTTTCCCGCTGCAGCCACTTCCTCTTTGCTTATCCAATATGTTTCCCATCCCTCCTCATTGATTTCCTTTGTATCCTCGATGGTGGTCCTTCCTGATTTTCTTCTACTTCTTCTTGTAGGTTCCCTTGGGAAAAGCTTTCCTATGACCTGCTTCGCCCTTTCCTTTACAATTCTTGGAAGTTCTGTTTTCTGTTTAATCTTTTTCATAACGATTTTGTAAGTCTTTCCCTTTCCAGATCCTTTTCCAGATCGTCGCACATTTTCTTCCAGACTTCTATCTTGCTATCGTTTATTTTATATTTTAGTTCTTTGCAAAGTCTCTTATATTCTTCCTTCTTTTCCTCCGTGTCTCTTTTCCCTTTCTTCCTGCTTCTGTGCCAACTCCTCCTAGCTCTAATAACTTTCCTCCTGCCCTCAGCTATCTCTCCATTCCACCAGAGATTGGGCCTGTGTTTAAGAAACCTTCCTTTTTTAGCATTCTTCATTGCCTTCCCGCATACGTCTTCCACTTTCCCGAGGAAGTCCTCTACTTCATCTATCGTACCATTTTCCCACACCAAGTTCAAATTAGCCAGTTCCTCCTTAAAGACTACTTCCTTGAATGTGTTTGTTATGTCGCGCAATTCTGAATGTACAGTGAATCACGAAAGTATTCGAACGCTCCGAAATGAAAAGTTTGACGCTTAAAAAATGTGAGTGATATTGCGAATTACAAAATACTTTTATTCCTATAGTAATATATAAGTGTCATAGCTATTCATGTTAAAGAAGTGTGTCTGATAACGTAAACATTACTTATGGAAGATTTCTTGGTAACATCGAGTAAACAGATTCCACGAAAGTATTCGAACGACGAAATTTGGAGTACAGAACGCTCCTTGAATTTGACAAACAGTAATCATTGGTTTCCTCAGTTGGTGTAAACACACTTCCCTTGGTCAGTGCTGCAAGTGTTAATAAGATTTTAAAATTTATATCAATAATGTGCCCAAAAAAGTCAGAGACAAACATTACTGACAGGAAATTAATAATTAAGTGGCATAATGAAGGCAAGAGCTATAGCGAAATAGCACATTTCTTAGGGCGAAGTAAATCTACCATTTACTACATAGTAAAAAAGGTAAAAACCACTGGAATCCTTCAGGATGAAGTCCGTTTTGGCCGGCCCAAGAAATTAACGAAGAGGGAAGAGAACACAATTGTGCGCGAAATAAAAAAGGACCCAACAATTTCTGCACCAAAACTTGCTGTACAAGTTGCTGATAATTTTAGAAAACAAGTTCATCCTGAACTTTATCGAAGAATCCTCCGTAAAAACGATTTTCATTGTCGTATTCCCCGAAAGAAACCATTTATTAGCAAAGTCAATAAACAGAAAAGATTAAATTTCGCTAAAAATTTTGTCAACAAAGATAAGGAGTTTTGGAAGCACGTTATTTTTTCAGACGAGAGCAAATTTAATATATTTGGCTCAGATGGATGCCATTTTGGAGAAAAGCAAATAGAGAGATGGATGTTAAAAATCTACGACCAACTGTGAAACATGGAGGTGGGTCGATAATGGTATGGGGATGTATGGGGACCAGTGGTGTTGGAGACCTCGTCATTATTGTCGGAATACTAGATAAATTCAAATATATGCAAATATTGAAAGACAATTTGAAGCAAAGTGCGGAAATATTAGGTGTAGTAAGCGATTTTCATTTTCAGTAGGACAATGATCCAAAACACAACGCACGTATTGTTAAAGAATGGATCATATACAACGTACCCCACGTTTTAGAAACACCCCCACAAAGTCCGGACGTCAACCACATAGAACACTTATGGGCAGAAATTGGCAAACAATTAAGTAAACATAATATTAATTCCAAGGAAACATTTAAAACAAAAATTGTGGAAGTTTGGAACAATATAAAAAAAAATGTCATGGTGGTCCAACAAAATATTAAAACACTATAGTTGTTTAAGATATATACTATTTATTTAATCGTTTGAATACTTTTGTGGCGTTCATTTAGATCACGTTACCAAAAAATATTTTATAAGTATTGTATACGTTATCAGAGACACTTCAAATTTAACATGTATAATCATGATACTTATGTGTTATTACAGAAATAAAAGTATTTTGTTATTCGTAATATGACTTATGTTTTTCCAACGTCAAACTTTTCACTTCAAAGCGTTCGAATACTTTCATGACACACTGTATTTCAGGCGACACTACTCGCGAACTGATGGTGAGATAGTTACTTCGGACGGAATTTCTGGGAGAATTTTACAGTATATAGTTATACTTCACTAATATACAAAGTGAGCCTTGCGCGACTCGTGAATGATTAGAAGTATAAAATATGTGTTGAATAAATCGTTGATACTTGTGGGTCAACCGGCAGTGTAACGTCGCTGTCACGGTTTGTGGTTCGAGAGAGAGCGCCGAGCCTCTGAACTCGGCCTTCTTATTCCCGAAAGTTGGGAAGAAGGGGTGGCTTGCCCTTGGAAAGGGGTTCGAAAACTTGTGCGAGACGATGGAAAAGTACACTGCATGTACGCCGCCTAGACTTCCAAGAATCGCACCTCGGTTTGCACGAGGCACGGTTTATGGTCGTACCTGGATAGCGGGCATGCAGAAACTCGCGGTGTTTTTGCGCCGCGACAGTGTTTATATCCCATCTTCTTCCCATATCATGGTTCTTTATCCAGTTATTTCCCTCCTTAATCTGATGTAAGATGTATAGGTGATCCGAAGCTGTGTATACTAGTAATATTGTGCTTTTTATTTTCAGGTCCCCGGAGTGGCTGAGGATGTCAATCTTTGAGGGCCCTCCGTTCCTGAGGAAGGTATACTTTCCTTCGCTGTTTTTAGGGATCAAGCCTAAACCGTCCGTCAGGTCCATTGTAAGAATTCCCCTTCTATCTGTTTTCCTAGCGCCCCCGGATCCTGCCTTCGCATTAAAATCTCCTGCGATTATCCTTTTCCCATTAAGGTCATACATACTTTCCCTTAGGTTGTCGATCCTTTCCTCAAAATCCTCTATCCTGCTGTTCGGTGATATGTAGGTACTCGTATAGAAAACTTCCCCGATCCTTATCCCGACAAATCCTTTGTCTTTCTTTATCTCATCCTCCTTAATTTCCATTTTCATTTTGCACATTATCCATATGGCTGCCTTTTCTTCCTCGTCCGAATACCAGTCGGCCTTAATTTGATAGGCATTTCGCACATTTTCTGGAATAACAAGTCTTGTGCGAGTTTGCATCCATTTAGGTTGATTTGTATTGCGTTCACGTCGTCCTGTTAAATTCCTCCCTTAGTATCCTCATCTTTTCTCTGTAGGCCAGGCACCTTATCGCACCGGTTACATGCCTCAGTTCCTCTCCTTATTTTCCCTCTTTCTTGCAGGTGATGCATTCCAGTGTTTCTTTGCAGGTATGGATCCTGTGGCCCTCTTTCCCGCATCTCCTGTACCTTTCTTCTCCTTCTATCTTTTCCCTGCATGTCATAGCCAGGTGCCCCAGGCCGTGGTATTTATAAAACCTGACCATCCTAGGTAGCGGAATGAGCCTGGCAATGACCATCCCTATCCTTATCCTCGCATTTTTTCTGACTGCTTCCAGGTACTTCCAAGGGGTATCGATAACCGCGATTTGGTCACCTTTTGAAATCCTTCTGAGAACCTTCACTTTTGCCTCTCCTTCCTTGATCTCCAAATCGTTCCTTATGGTGTCCATGACTTCCTCTATTTCAATTATCGGGTCCAAGTCTCTTACTTCGAGATCAAAGCTCTTCTGAAGAACCCGGACATTTTCTCTCCGTTGGATCTGCTTATCGTCTCTTTGACCCTTTCAGTATCTCCTTTATTCCTTATCTCCAGTAGCAAATGCCCATTTCTTGCTCCCCTGACCTTCTCCACATCCTTCAATTTCTCGTTCCCTACTCCAGCAATCTTCTTGAACAAGTTTATAAAGTCTTCTCCTTCCTGTATCCTCACAAGGACAGCCTCCTTCCTGTTCCTTTCGTTTTGTCTCCTTCTTTTGTCCATGTTTGTTTTTTCCTGACTTTTCAACATTTTCTTCTCTCTTTCTTCCTGTTTCCGTGTTGTCTGTTTTCTTCTCCTTTCCTTCTTACTTTCCACGGTTCGGAACCTATCCATTCTATCGGTGTCCATGCTTTCCTCTTCCATTTCGTCCGTGTCCATGGGATCGACTGATTTTTCTTTTCTGTTCCTTACGTTTTCCTTTTCCGGGCTCCTTTCTCCCCGTTTTCCTGTCATTTTCCTTTTCTGAACACTTTCCGTCTCCGTCGGGGCCCTCTCCTTCCTCTTTGTGACCGTCGCTTGTGCGTACGTCCTCTGTATTCCGGGTGTTACTTGGCTTGCCTTTTCTTTTCTTTCATTCGGTCTATCCCTGCCTTTGTCTTTCTCCTCTATCTTCCTTAGTATCTGGATGACATTCTGAAGGATTTTTTCCACTGCCTCAATCCCCTTTTCCATATCCTCACACTTCCTCTTGATCTCCTTCCTAACGTTCTTAGGGGCCATTGCATATTTGTTGTGCACATTTCTGGCGCGCGCTTCCGTTCGGTGACGGCACTTCGGCGGACTGGACTGCCGAAGCGAAAGGGTTAAACAACGGTGGTTAAAGAGTGAGATTGTTCGCGAATATCAATAGTGACGCGACAATATAATACCTAAAGCCATCGAGAAGTATCAAACATCGAAATTTCAAACAGAACTGTTCAATTTAATATTTGTAATTATTATTATTATTTCATCTTCGTTGTATTACTTTTCAACTTTATAATTATTATTTTCATTTAGTAATCACATCGAACAAACACTGACATTGTTTATTTTAAGCTACAGATCACAAAAAAGGTTGTCATCGCAGCGATTCTAATAACGGGATTGGTGCTTTCTGCCCGTCCGCCAAATACATCAGACCCAGAACTATTATTTCTTAACCGGAATCGAAAGCGTAACTATAATTTTCCTTATTTATTGAGCATAGTATTTGTTACGCACAATACTTTATTGTCAAACGAAAACGTAAAATATTGCACAAAACTTTTATTAAAATAACACAAAATTAACAAATGATAAACTTAACAATAGAAGAGTACAATAAAGAAGATTCACGTAAGTGACGTAGTGAGATCAAATCTCTTTAGCAGAAGTTTTAATCGAAGTGCGATATAAAACTGAGTGGAAGCAGGTAGATACTGAGGACGAGGAATAGAGCGCGAGGACTTTTGTTATGCGAGGATAAAGGAAGTAGGTGAGGATTAGAGCAACGGATTGGAATATTCGGGAAGCAAATAGTCGGTGGCTTGTTTCATTTAAAAATAGGTCGACGACCGATGACAAGGTAAGGAGTGGGAGAGACAGAGAAAGGAACATAGGAAATAAGGATAGAAGTCAAGGAGCAATGTACTAGGTGTAAACTGAGGAGCGCGATAGATATACGGAGAGACAAGGATGGTGAGATAACAACAACGTCGGTAGAGGAACAGCTGTTTGACAGGAAAATCGAGATTTAGGAAAGACAAAGGAATTAAATGGATTTTAACACTAAATCTACCGGCTTTATATCTGTTATATTGAAATATACGAAATAAGTACTTTGGAAAAAGAGATTTGAAGAGGTGAAAAAGATGATCAGTTAAGTAATTTTTGTTTTATACGATAGACCTAAAATATTTACTGAATGGCTGCCCAATCAATTTGGGGAGTTTATAGAAAAAATCAGAAAGCGGTCATCTGACCGCCCATGGTAGGTTTAGTGTTAAAACAGAATCTAGGAAGGGATCCGAACATTCCGCCCGCCTTCGTCAAGATTGACAAAATGTCTTAGGTGCAGGAGATTTAGGCATTTAGGTAGCGGGGTTACGGCAAGGAAGTGAGATTAGCTTAGTGATCGGCCGCTTGATTAAAGAACGATGCGTCTGAAGTTCAGCGACGCGAACCTGACCATCAGCGCCAGGAAATACGCGTATGACCCGAGGCAAGGGCCATTTACTAGGCGGGTAATTTTCAGCGCGAATTCGGCAAAGGTCGCCTACTTCGAGGTTTCTCTGTTCCTTGGTCCACTTCCGTTTCGGTTGCAGAGATTGCAAGGACTTCTGCGCCCAACGTCTCCAGAAATGATCCGTCATCTGCCGCATTTTTTGCCACCGGGAGAGATGGCAGCCCGGAACTTCGAAAAGGTCAGGTTCAGGCGTTAAAGTCAATGGCGCACCTACAAGAAAGTGGCTTGGAGTGAGCACATTGAGATCATCTGGGTCATCGTTCAGAGCCATGAGTGGACGAGAATTCAAGCAAGCCTCGACTTGCGTAAGGAAGGTTGACATCTCCTCGTAGGTGAGAAGCGTATCGCCAAGAACTCGGCGAAGATGATGCTTGGTCGACTTTCCTGCAGCTTCCACCAGCCCGTTCATGTCGGGATCTCCCAGAGGTTTGAATCGCCAAGTCGTACCATCCTGAGCAAGTGCAGCGGCGACGTCATTGGAAATGGAGCTAGCAGCTCGGAACAGACACCGCAGTTTAGCATCAGCTCCGACGAAATTTGTACAACAGTCAGGCGTGCGGTAAACCGTTTGAAGGCAGCTAAAAAAGCGGAAGTGGAGTAGTCCGAGACCAGCTCGATGTGAAATGCTCGGTTGGAATGACAGACAAAGATGGCGATGAAGCCCTTGTACGTCTTATAGCCACAACCATGATGAATTTTCAGGCTGATGGGTCCCGCATAATCGAGTCCTGAGTGATGAAACGGGCGAGTAGGTGTTACTCGACGTTCAGGAAGGTCTTCCATAAGTTGGTTACGGGGTTGAGCTCGCCATTTCAGGCAGTCCAAGCACTGGTAAATGTGTTTTTTAACCTCGTGCCGGCCTTGCGGGATCCAGAACTCTTGACGAAGCGCGTTCAAAGTCATCTGGACACCCCCGTGTAGCTGTCTCAGGTGGTAGTAACTGATGATCATTGAAGTGATGGGTGAAATCCTCGGAACGATTAAAGGGTGCTTAGCATCGTAGAGCAAAGCGGAGTGAGAAAGACGACCGCCGACCCGTAGTAATCCGCGGTTATCTAAAAAAGGATGGAGAGAAAGTAGAGTGCTCTTAGAGTCGAGAGTATTGCCAGCTCTCAGTACGTGAGTCTCCGAAGGGAAGCTCCAACGTTGAACAGAGGAGATCCAATACTCTTGTGCCCTCTTAATGTCCGCTGGGGTTAAAATGCCGGTCGAAAGACGTTGATTCTCAGCGGAGTTCGTCGATGAGCGCCATCGTTGGCACCATGCAGTTATGCGGAGCAATCGAATCCAGCTGGAGTATTTGTAAACGATGTCCCACAGATCGTGGACGGATGGTGATAGGCGGCGGTGCAAACATTGTCGCGCTTCCAATTTATCGTCATACTCCGACGGAATGGGTTCGATTGGCCAATCGGTGTCTCCTTGGCTGAGCCAAGCGGGCCCAGTCCACCATAATGGGTGATCGACTAGCTGTGCGGCACCAAGTCCTCTCGAAGCGCAGTTGGCAGGATTTTGATACCCCGGAACGTGATGCCAGCGAGCTTTTGGAAGGAGCGTCTGAATTCGTGACACCCTGTTTGCAACGTACGTCTTCCAACGACTGGGATGCCCTTGGATCCATCCGAGAGTGACGGTGGAATCCGTCCAGAGGTGAATTTGCTTCACAGGAACGTCCATAGTATCCAGGACGTACGAGGTGAGCTTCGTCAATAACGAAGCTCCACAAAGTTCCAAGCGTGGTAACGATATCTGTTTTAATGGAGCTACCTTTGTCTTACAAGGAGAGTGCAAGGTCTTCGGGTCACGGTTTTAGTTCAGATTTTGTAGGATGGTAGATTTAGTTTCCCTGTTGATGAAGATATATGGTTATAGGGGCCACTACTCAATAATTTTTTAGATATTTGCAATTGAAGATGCAATTCACTCGGTAAATTCAGTTCTGTAGCTAATGATTACACGTAATGGGTTTAGCGTAGCAGCAACGGATCGGTGTTCCGCGTCGTTAGGAGCCGGGTTCGAGACCGTGGAGGGTGAATAACCTTTTTTTATGTCTATTTTTACACATAAAGATACATAATGGAGTTTAAATAAATTGGAAATGAAATGTCTTTAATGACTAGAAACCTTATAAGAGATTTATTTGTCATTATCATTCGTATAAATACAGAATAATATTTATTACAAAACAATAAAAGCATTTCGCAGGAAGAACAGAAGAAAAGCCCTTCAACTGCCAGTTAATCGTGCCTGGAAACAATAAATTGTGAAAGGAAACAGTAAATAAAACATTTATCAAATTAACAGAATTAGTATAAAAATATGACTAGCTTCTTACCCCTCATCGTCCGTACAATGGTGAAACTTGTCATAAAAGCAAATGAAACATAATTTCGAGAAGCATCTCGCGCATCGAATTAGTGCAAACTAGGCGTACTTTAACATGGGTACAAAAATTGGTGCACACAACTGGTTGTGGATGAGCGAATGTAATTTAATAGCATCTTCCCTGGTTGATATTTCTCGCTCAGGCTCCACTACTAACAGGTGATAGCAGTTCTGAATTTTTTTTAGGAAGTTTTTCGCTTGACGATTCACTTGGCACGTGACGATTTCACTTGTCGCCTTCATCGGTTAAAAATAAAAGACTGCTAAAAAGACGCGAGCGAAATGAATTTTCCAGTCAGTTAAATTGGATTATATTTATTAAAAATATTATTAATAAATAATAATAAATATAAATGCATATATATAAATATATATACAGTGAAACCTCTTTTTGTGCGGTCCTTTTTTATGCGATTTGTTTTGTGCGATTTTTTTCGTGCGATTTTGTTTTATGCGTTATATGAATCTCAGCGGTGTTGGCGCCAGTTTAATGTTTCCTACCAGTGTACATATACATGTGTGGACGAACCCTGACTACGTGGACTCGTTGACGACAATGTATGTGCACTTCGCGACGCTCTATTCATTTGTTTTGAACCAATTCATCACAAGAAGATGCGTTTTTTGGATTACGACGAGTAGCAGTGAATTATTGAATGTGCATCTTGAAAGCTTCTCCATGTATACAATGAAAAATTAAATGTTTTTAAAATATTTCCAGGTCTAATTTAATTTGTTTGAAAGCATTTTCTCATCTATTTCGTAAATAATTGATGTATTTTCTAAGTGCGAATTTTTTTATGCGGTCCCTGTCCACCGCATAAAAAAAATTTTAGCTGGTATATCGTACAAAGTTGTTTATTATATAGGGTCCTATTCTGGTTTAATCTCAGACGAGCAACCAAAGACTATCGGTACTCGTCTGAGAATAAACGGAACAGATTCCCTTAGAACTAATTAACAAAACCGTAGCCTAGAAACTTAACTGAACGCGTGTAATTAAAACAAATGGTTAACTTTATTAACTATATAAAAATAGAAGACTCTTAAATAATACTAAATAACTCTAACTCTGAATTTATCTCTAATGTTCTCTCCACCCACGCTATGACTCTCACTCTGTAAAACTCTCCGCTCTGTATATCTCAACTCTACTCCGTGTTCTGAACTCAACTGTGTGTGTAGGGATACTTGTATTGATGGTGATAAACAGTCGGGTTATACGGACGTTTATTAAATTTAAAAATACAACAGGCACACACACAATAAGAAATAACAAAAATAACGAATACGTTTCACAGTCAAGCAATGACGTTCTCAATCTCTCTCTCTCTACACGCTTTCCTTGCCGTCTTCTCCAATTCTACTGTCTTTTGTTTTTTCCATTCCCTACTCCGCACCATCCTTCCTCGCTCTCTGTCCATCAAACACTCTCACTCACTCACTCATTCGCTCTGCATTACCACATATATATACATATATTTTCGGTTATTTTCAGATGAGAGCAAGTTTAATCTTTTCGGCTCTGATGAAAAAAGGTTTGTATGGAGGTAACCGAACACCGAATTAAATCAAAAGAATGTTATTCCTGCAGTAAAACACGGTGGTGGTCATGTCATGGTATGGGGCTGTATGTCATACCATGAAGTAGGAAGTTTGGTTTTTATTGACGGTACAATGAATGCAGACGTCCACATCGACGTGTTGCGAAATAATTTATTAACGAGTGTAACAAAAATGGGCATAATGGAAACGTTTCATTTCCAACAAGACAATGACCCGAAGGACATGGTAAAGAAAACAAGGGAATGGTTATTGTATAATGTACCAAAACAACTCCCTACACCGTCTCAATCACGGGATATTAATCCGATAGAAAATCTTTGACATATTTTAGAATTAAAAATTCGAAAAAAGAAAATTAAAAATAAAAATGACCTAAAAGCGTCGCGTTTAGAACAGTGGTCTAACATTTCATCGGAAATTACGCAAAAACTTGTAGAATCTATACCTAATCGATTACAGGCCGTGATTAAGGAAAAAGGGATGCACATCAAATCCCAGACAGACTGGAATATTGCAGCAATATTGCAGCAATATTGCAGCGGGAACATTGCCGCAACGTTGCGGCAACATTGCAGTAGCAATATTGCAGCGGGAACATTGTCGCAATATTGCTGCAACATTGCAGGGCAATATTGCAGCGGGAACATTGCCGCAACATTGCCGCAACATTGCAGTGGCAATATTGTAGCGGCAATATTATGTTATTAACAATTATTATTTTTATTATTAATAATATATCATAATGTATTATAATATAATATTATTAATAATATATTATAATATATAATAATATAATATTATTAATAATATTAATAATTATTATTAATTATTTAATAATTATTAAAAAACATTTTTTTAAATAATTGCTTAATATACATTCTATTTCACAATTTCTAAAAATTTCGCAAAAATTGCTTCATAAATAACAAAGTTATGATGATTTTTGAACGTACAAGTTTATCCAGAAACGTGTGGCCTCAGGTGTATGTCTTGCAGATTTCTTTGCGGTCCTTAATGCGTTAATGAATATTATAAAACAAGCAAGTGAAGATTAAAATGTGATACTAACAAGGAGAACACACGGCCTTCGGGTCACCGATTTGGTTGAATCTTTGCAAAGTTAATTCATCAAAAGATAATAATCTTTAACTGGGACTGTCAAGAAGTGAAACTTTCTGCATGACCTGTACCTAGGTACGGCCATAAACCGTACCACGTGCAGTGCACGTTGTGCACAGTGCAAGTCGAGGTACGGCCATGTACCGTATTTTCTTCAAATAGCGCGAGACGTACCATTTTAATAAATCATAATACAATGAGTGCAGCAAAAAATATACAATCGCCCAATTTGTGGATGGACTGCAAGTCATTCCAACTTCGTGGTTAAATCAGGCAAAGGACGAAAGCCTGTCGCCGGACATATAAAGTCATCGAGTACGTTGGAGAAAATGTGACTGGCTGTTCATATTGCTAAATACTACCTTTCCCTCAGTGTTGAGCACTAATTAATAATGTGAAATGTTTTTTTAGAGTTTTCAAAAGTTTATTTTGTTTTTTAGACTCTACGCCTAGCCAATATGGGGCACGGAAAGTTGGGTATGGCTGTATGTGCCCTTTGCTCAAAGGTAATAGCAGATAACATTGCGATGCAATTCAGGTGGCTCGGACGTTTGAAGAAACGGTGCTTTAGCACATTAACGACGGCGAGGCTGCTACAAAGTAAGTTTTTTTGTTTAAGAGTTACCATTGTCATATCGGCACCACATATGTTACTTTGGGCATTTATTATTTTGCAGAAAGTATACAAATGATTGGAAAGGAGGCATGGTCGCCGTCTGAAATCAACCACGCCATTGCAAAATGGCTGTCACAATCCAAAACGAGAACAAGTCGTTCAAAAAATCATTCGACATCCGGACATCAGTCATCGGATGAGAACTATTGAATTAGATGGAGGAGATTAGGATGAGAACTATTCTATTGAAACTATTCTATTTCTATTGAATAAATGCAATTATCACAAATAAACGTTTTAATTAAATATTGGTGCAGCGTTCGCAATATTCCCGCAATATTGCTGCAACGTTCGCAATGTTCCCGCAATATTCCCGCAACGTTCGCAATGTTCCTGCAATATTCCCGTAATATTCCTGCAACGTTCGCAATGTTCCCGCAACGTTCGCAATGTTCCTGCAATATTCCCGCAACGTTCGCAATGTTCCCGCAATATTCCTGCAACGTTCGCAATGTTCCTGCAATATTCCTGCAACGTTCGCAATATTGCCGCAATATTCCTGCAAACTACAAAGAGGCGGACATAGGAATATTGCAGCAATGTTGCGGCAATGTTGCGGCAATATTCCCTGCAAGCTTTAAGGTTGCAATGCAATATTGCTGCAATATTGCTGCAATATTCCAGTCTGTCTGGGTTAATAAGGTTGTAATTAAATTTTATAATTTACTTAATAGCAACACAACAATACACTTTCTTTAAAACAATTTATGATACAGCAACGAAACCTTTTCAACTCGCCTCTTCGTATCTAACCAGATTATTATAACAATTGAATTATTTTCTTCGCACCGCTCGGCCAGATGAACTATCAGGTTGGCATGGTCGGTGATCGAAATATCTACCTTATCAGTAGACAAGGTGTCTACCTTTGTAGTCGGTAAACAAGGTGTCTACCTCAAAACGCCACAAAGTTGTACTAGAGACCTCTGTTGTTAGTTTGTACAGACAGAGGAATTTGTTTAACTAAGTTGTTGCATTTTTGTTAAAAAAAGTTTGTAATTTTAGAAATTGCTTAGAGCTTGGTTTGGTATTGAGAATTTAATTTGCCTGCAGAAGTAAATAAATTTAATTGAAAATAATAATTAGTATCGAAATTAATTCCTACAAAGTCGGTGACACTACCGCCTTCTATAATTTCCTACAGACACTAATTTCGGTGACACTACCGCCTCTTACAACAATTAACATGAAACAGTTCTCGAAACCTTGGTAAAGCTAGTACCTGCTAGTACCATTTATGCTCAGCCTGCTTAGATCTTTTGATTCAAAGCAATTCAAAGTATGGTGTTGTAAATACTTGATGCGCATAATATATTGTGATTATAATACAAGCATTAACAAAAATCATTTCATCGTATATTAAAATAATATTCATTTATACAATAAAAACATCTTAGTGAACATTTATAGACAATATTTTTTACAACAATAAGAAAGTTTTAACTTGTATTAACTTTTTATAGTTTTTTATACTTTTATTTCAGTATATGAGATATTAAAATTTTTTTTCTAGTACATGACATATAAGTATGTATAACTACTTAAGGGCTAAAGGAATTAATATTTCTTGTGTATATAAAAATTATATCAATAAAAAATTATATCATTCTGATAAAAAGACCTATTTTTCAATATTTATATAAAAATAATATGTAAATTGTCATATATGTTGAATTAATGGGTTTTTGTATATGCAATTAAAATTTATATTTTTCAGAAGTTAAAATTTATATAATAAGAATTCAGCATGTCGATCTTAAAAAAAAACATATTTATGATTTCATTTGTACTCTATGTGTACCAATTTCATCATATCAAAAGTGATACTGTACCAGTTGTTTTATGGCATGGAATGGGTAAGAAGCAATTTTCACTGCGATATAATATATGAACAGTTTTCTACTTAAATTTTGAAATATTTGCAAATGGTAAAATAAGCAATTGTAAACAGTAATCAATAGGTACTTGCTTAAAACGCAAAAAATATTTATCAAAATAGAATTTGTCCTTTACTCTATTTGCAAATGTTTTAAATAAGATATCAAATTTCAGGAGACAGTTGCTGTTTTTCATTTAGCATGGGAGCAATAAAGAAAATGATTGAAGAAACCCTACCTGGAATTTATGTACATTCTATTCGTCTAGGAAATAATGAAATAGAGGTAAGTTTATTGTTTTTATATTTGACAATTATGGTGTTACCCTTATAGTGAATTAAAATTTAGAAACTGTAGGATTGATATTGTGTCTATTGTTGCGTATCGTGCAACCAGTGGAATTTACATTTGATATTATTAAGTTACAGGCCATGTTAATTCCTATGAACAATACAAACACTGATTCTTAATTCTGAAGTTCCATAGTTAAAACATGATGTTAAATCACCATATAATAAATGTTGCATATTTTTTTTAAACACTTCTTTATTTCTTCGGTATGTCAAACAAAGGGTTTATATTTTCTTACTGATAGAAGAAACTATATTACAAAGACTGTATATTAATATTAAAAAGAAATTCATAGGCACTAAAGTGTTTCAAATTTTCAGGATGTTGAGCATAGCTATTTTGGGAATATCAATAAACAAATACAAATTGTATGTGAGCAACTTGCAAAGGATAAATATCTGAAAAATGGTTATAATGCTATTGGATTTTCCCAAGGCGCACAATTTATGTATTTATCACTCTTATTAACACACATAGAAAAATTTTGATATGAATTTTATTGAAAATATAATTATGTTTTCATTTTCCAAACACGAAACATAAATAATAATAGTAACATAGATAGAAATATGATAAGTTACTGAATTAATAATTAATAGAATAATGATTGAACCAGAAGTAAATTATAAGATAGTGTTCTCAAAATAAGAGTAATAACAGTTATAAATAATTTTTCTACATGTCATAATAACTGATAATATAAAAGCATTTATGGGCTATAAAATATTTTCAGATTTACTGATATAAAATTTCTCACATACATACAATGCATTATCATTATTACTGTGATAAAATTTCAATAAAATCCATTCATGTATAAAAGTATTTATAGATTTCCTCTGAAACATATAATTTTATAAAATATTAAAATGTTTCAGGAGAGCAGTAATTCAAAGATGCCCTAATGCTCCAGTTAAAAACTTTATCTCTGTAGGTGGGCAACACCAAGGAGTATTTGGATTACCATGCATACTCCTAAGCCATAATGATTGTCAATACTTAGCACGCATAATGAAATATGGGGCATACCTAAAGTACTATTCCCATCTTACAATATCCAGTAGGTCGTTCCATAAGTTTGTACTGTTATTTTTCTGCCACAAAAAATAGCGCTTTAGTCTTATATTAGAAGTTTACAAAAACATGTAATCACTTTGTCTTTTCACAAATTCTTACGACTTTTCAGGCAACGGGATCATTTGTTTGGTATAAAATTGCATCTGTTTATCATTAAAATGTTTTTGCAGCGAATTTTTCATTGTGTTTAAATTGTTAGATTTCTAACTAGCTAAAAGATGTTGTAATGACCGAAAGAGATAGCAGCACAGTTGTAAAATACTCTCTGAGTTGATATGGCACCCATACGTTTTGCTTTAGCAACATTCCAATTTAATTTAAATGGCTATATACACGTGGTTTTGAAATTTGTGGTATTTGGAACATTTGTGATATTCCAAGTTTCGTGCACAGCATTAGAAATTCTGCCTTCACCCGTCAGGACTGTCCGTCCAGTGTCAAGTGGCTTATCTTTCAGATTAAAATTTTTCCCATAAACGGGGCAAATGTTATTTTATGTAGTATATATCACCATATTTCATTTTTGAACTTCTGCTGTACGGGATGACGAAAATAGACACACATTTCACTCATTATTTTATCAGGTTTTTAATATAAAATTTGTATAACTTCACGACCTGTTGCTCTCAGATGTCTTTCACATACTATACCGAAGGATGAAAGTTTAATCACTCAAGTCCTTGTATCGCCCTGCGATTAAAAAATGTCATGTAAAAAGTATGAATATGCCAGGGTACAAACTTGTAGAACGACCTAATAATAACACTGTCCAACAAATTTGAAGGTGATTTCTGTTTTCCTATAGCCACTATATAATTCTTATAGAGTTCGTCGTCCTGAACACGAATCCGGCAACCAAATTTCTGGATCACCCTCTGTTTTCGAAAACAATCAGCATTTGTAAAAACGGTCGTTTTCGGTAAAGAAGCTGGTATTACGTGAAAACTAAGAAACGTAGGTTGTTGTTCTTGGTCTCAAAAAATAGAGGAGTGTTTCCCGAGTATGTATGTATAAGCAGTTATAATATTCCGTATTAGTTAATAGCAGTAAATCACTGTCAAAGTTCAAAAACGAGCGGATTCGCGAATTTTTTACGCATTCACTTTCCATTTTCACGTAGAGGACTGTTGCTAGCACAAATTTACTGTACACCATTGGATTCTACGTACATTTCTGAATAAAAAACTATCAGCGAAAAATGTCATAACTGATTTTCGTTTCGGCTCAATTTAAGAAAATATCCATCGGGAGCGTGTTCCGACCGTTTTGCCGCTACGACGCCATCGCTGCCTTTGGGCGCCGTAGCTACGCGTAATACTTTCGCGGGCCCCGCGCATCGATACATTCCGTTGAGGTAGAATTCTCTACCCCTTTAATAAAGTGTAAGGTCATACTTATTTATATATATATATTTTTTTTTTATAGAGGGGAAATGCTTTACGCACACTCGCAAATGTCTTAGTTTGCGGATAGTGTGGAACTCCGTAGGCTTATTGCTTTCGTATACGCTCTGAAATCCCCTCCGCTTCATTCTGCTTTTCTCTTTAATTTAAGTAATGAAACAATACTCGCTTCAAACAATGAATAAGAATTATTTTATACGGGCTATTATTCAATGATATATTAATACCGCTTATCATTCAATGAATAAGAATTATTTTATATGTGCGCGATAAATCTTATCATCATTATTTTCATAAATATTAAACAAAAGGAAAAAATCAAGGGGGAGAATGTTGTAGTATATTTGGTAGGAATAGGATAGCGAAATTTTCTTTATTTAGAAGATTTGAAATGAAAGAAATATGTGGAACATGTTATAATAACGATTTATTGCCGTTATCCCATATAAAATGATTCTCGTTCATTTTTTAAGGCGAGTATTGTTTCATTACTTAAATTAAAGAGAAAAGCAGAATGAAGCAGAGGGGATTTCAGAGCGTATACGAAAGCAATAAGCCTACGGAGTTCCACACTATCCGCAAACTAAGACATTTGCGAGTGTGCGTAAAGCATTTCCCCTCTATAAAAAAAAAAAATATATAAATAAGTATGACCTTACACTTTAGTAAAGGGGTAGAGAATTCTACCTCAACGGAATGTATCGATGCGCGGGGCCCGCGAAAGTATTACGCGTAGCTACGGCGCCTAAAGGCAGCGATGGCGTCGTAGCGGCAAAATGGTCGGAACACGCTCCCGATGGATATTTTCTTAAATTGAGCCGAAACGAAAACAGTTATGACATTTTTCGCTGATAGTTTTTTATTCAGAAATGTACGTAGAATCCAATGGTGTACAGTAAATGTGTGCTAGCAACAGTCCTCTACGTGAAAATGGAAAGTGAATGCGTAAAAAATTCGCGAATCCGCTCGTTTTTGAACTTTGACAGTGATTTACTGCTATTAACTAATACGGAATATTATAACTGCTAATACATACATACTCGGGAAACACTCCTCTATTTTTTGAGACCAAGAACAACAACCTACGTTTCTTAGTTTTCACGTAATACCAGCTTCTTTACTGAAAACGACCGTTTTTACAAATGCTGATTTTTTTCGAAAACAGAGGGTGATCTAGAAATTTGGTTGCCGGATTCGTGTTCAGAACGACGAACACTATAAGAATTATATAGTGGCTAAAGGAAAACAGAAATCACCTTCAAATTTGTTGGACAGTGTAATATACAAAGCGTTTTATGTAAAGTTTTTTAATTCTTCCAACGTTTTTAATAATTTTATAATTCATATAAATTTTAACAAAAGTACACTTTACCATAAGGTAACTTTCATAGTGTTTCTTCCATATTGAAACTTTTTAAATATCATGAAATACGTTCATTCACAGAGAAAATCGATGTAACTTGTCAATTTTTACTAACAAATTTGTAAGTCTCTGTTAGCCTTTATTATTACATTATCTACTTTGAAAATAATTTTGCACATTGGAAACAGACAAAATTTGAAAGAAATATAAAGCAATATAAAAAAGCATAATTATTCTCAATAACTGTCTTACATTTATGATTTGGAAATTTAATTTTCACAGAATTATGTTATTAGATTATCAGGTTAATGGAATATGATTTTTATTTTACAACAGGTTTATACAGGAAAAATTTGTACAAGCAGCATATTGGCATGATCCATATCGAGAAGAGGAGTTCAGAGAGAAAAATATTTTCATAGCTGATATTAATAATGAACGTAATATTAACAAGGTATATATCTAGAAGTACACTGGAGGAATCAGATAAATTATTAAATTTAATTGCTTATTGTTCTTATTTTAAGATGATAACTTATTTCGATAATTATACAAATGAAGGTCCACCTCACCGATTTCATTGATTTTTGGATATATTCTCAGGATTATGATTATTAGAAATTTTTTCCTATACACATAAACCCTGCACGGCGTTAGTTTTCAAGATACTGGTGAAAAACTATTCCTATAAACCGCGGCAACCAATACTAATTTGTCTTTTTGTTACAGGCACTTAACTTAAACGAGACTCTTCGGGATGTAATACTCGCGGTGATGTGTGCATAACAGGGTACTTACCCTCCAAGAGTTTGGTTCTCATTTAGGTGCTTATAATGAAAAATTAAAGTAGTGTTAATTGGGAATAGTTTTAAAAGAGGATTACCGTCAGGTGGCCCATTTAAGCTTTGGAATTATATTTTTCGCCAATCCTTATGAGGTATCTTTTCAACGAGTTCCCGATCATAATAGATCATTTGACAGCAACATGCTGATTCATTCGTTGCCACGAACGTGCACGTGTAGGACGAATTCAATATAGTAGTAGCAGAAGTTTTTGCAAGTATCTCGAAAATTAAAGCAGAGCAAGGGTTACAGGTATAAGAAAAACTTGCCCAAAATTATGATCCTGACAGCATATTCAAAAATCATTGTAATTGGTGAGGTGGACCCTCATCTGTATAATTACCTTTATTTCATTAAAAAAAAAGTTTAAAAATCAGATTGGTGTTATAGGTATTATTATTGTGATTTTCAATTTCACACTCTTTTACAGACGTACATCAGGAATCTCCAAAATCTGAAAAGTATGGTGTTAGTAAAGTTCGTAAATGATACACTGGTATGGCCTCAAGAATCGGAATGGTTTGGATTTTATAAGCCAGGACAAGCGACTGATATTCAGACTTTGGAAGAAAGTGACTTGTATCGTACCGTGCGTAATTAAATAATTATGCAGCTTTATATTAGAATAACTCTACCATTTTTTATAAAATTCTAGTCGTTATTATAAATATCGCCATTTATGTTTTTGATGTATATAATATCATCGATAGAATATTTTAAAATTGGAATACTAGATATTAGTGCTATCAATTAAAATAATGGATGATTTTCTTTCCAGGACCGCCTAGGATTAAAATTGTTGCATGAATCTGGGAGAATTCATTTTCTGTCCATATATGGAGATCACTTGCAATTCTCTAAAATTTGGTTCATTACAAATATAATTAAGAAATACCTGATCTAGTTATTCAATAGCACATATTGAAATATCGCTATACAGTTATACTATATTCATACATTTTATTTTATGCTCTTGTTATTTTACACTTCACTTTCCCAAAATGTTGCATAATTGTATCATGTTTTTAACAATTATATTAACATTCCGTCTATGGTCTTCAATAAATAAATTAGCAAAAATATTATCAGAATACATAGATCAGAGGTGTTCGAGATCTGCATGGCAGAGCCGTTTTTCGTGAAGCGCCGCCTACTTCACCCAATCACATATGTAGCGGTGTCGAATCCTTGTTTACATTACGGCTCCACCAAGCGCGATAAAGAAAAAGACAGACAGTAGAAAAGATAGAGAGGTCCGAACGTATCGGTGAGGCAATAGTATATAATTAGAGGATCGCCCGGTTTCATTTTCGATTTCTTTTTTGAAATCTTTGCTAACGTATTTGCGAGATTGTTCTTATTAAAATGATACCAAACACGAGATAGTTTAAATTATATTTACTTAATATTCAACCTGTTATATCGAACCTGTTTTTATACTCTGCTCCAGCCGCGCGCAAACTAAAAAAAGGACAGACAGTAGAAAAGACAGAGAGACCAAACAAACAAAGCGAGACATTGCTAATGCAGCAATAAACTGTTTTATTTATTAATTTTTCTGAATGTAACTTTCCCCAATGTGTTTTTCAGATTTTTTGTATTAAAATAATACCAAACACGATATGTTTAAATTATGTAAATAATAAATAAATATATTAAATATTAAGTAAATATAATTCAAACTATGTCGTGTTTGGTATCATTTAACCCTTTGCGGTCCCAATTATTTTGTCAATTTTGTAGTGAGCTAAATGAAATTAATTTCACATCATTTTCTTTCGTTGGTTATTCATTTTTTTTAATGATAGCAATAACTGTAGGTACTGACGAATATTTAGGTGATATTATAAAATCATTATGAAATTTTAAAGTCGATATTAAATCGCTAGAAAATAAAATGGAATGAAAAGCTATTCAAGTGTGGCTCGACATAGGACTGCAAAGAGTTAAAGGTTTAAAGGGTTAAAAAAAAGAAAGATCAAAAATGAAAAAGTTTCGTCCCTGAATTGGATGAGTCAATCTCTTGTTCAGAGTTGCAACATAATACACTCTCCCCCGTCGAGCGTCGCGGTCGTGAAGGGGGATCCCCCTATGTCAGGGGTCGGCAATCTATGGCTCGCGACTCGCGAGCAGTGCTGCCAGGCCGAGTAATTTTTTTGACGCATGCGCACTCCTAAGCCCAGCAACGTAAATACTTCGCTCGAATATGGGGTATCGTTAGACCCCCGCGGCGATTGAAGTATGGTAGAAATTACAGGAAGTGGACATTTTTAAAATAAATAACATATTTACATGAAAATAAATGAACATGTATTTGCCAAAATTGGCGTGGCACGGAACGTGGTAACGAAAAACGCGGGAAACGAATCGTTTCAAACAACTGGGAACTTCCCAGTAGGAAGGGCCCCTTACGCGTACCTACTGTTGCACATAGATACGTCCGTGAAAACAGCTGATATCGGTCTGTGACGTCGCATGCGCATGCGCACTAAGGCTCCCACGAGGGAAAAAATCCCTCGGGCTGGCAACACAGTGCCGACCCCTGCCGTATGTGGAGGGGATAGTCTTGTTGCATTTATCCAGCTTTTACTGTACCCTGCTGTACCCGAGATGTCATTGATTACTACTACTTAATTTACTTAATTACTTAATTTAAATGCATTTTATTTTAGATATTCATGAATTCTTACCTATTTACAGAAATTATGATTTTCGACTGATTGCTCAGCAATTCTATATATTCCCTCGTTTCTATATATTGAGCCTTCATTGTTAAATACTTTTGTATTCATTAAATCTATCAGCGAATTTTAACGAGTGAATTTTACCTGTAATAATTTTAAATTTCAAAAACCAACAATAGGATACGTTTAATTCAATTTTCATCATTTGCATTATGTAATATAGAATTTACGTTTTTAATATTAAACAATTTTAAGTTAACTATTTTACTATGTATTTCTGCCACCCTTCCTTATGGCATACAACAAACATGTGATAAATGATAAATTATTGCTATTTAAGAACAAGTATTCAATAGCATGTTTAATATTGCCATAACCTATTCAATTTTATGCGGATTCTGCGTCATTTTTTAGGTTGATGCTATTAATGTGTTACCAGTGTACTTGGAATTGAACATTATTCTTTTCCCTCAAAATATGGAGACTGGTATTATTTCTGTAAGGAAAAAAGTCAATTGTATGAATCAGTAGTATCAAATAGTATAGAAAATGCTTTCTATATGTTGAATCGTTGTGATTAGGTTAACCTCTAACGAATTTTTTTATACATAATTCTAAAATTGAAAAAAATTATTCAAACTTAATGCGGTGTTTTATATTCAGTAATGTATTATATAATTGTAGTTTATGAAATATAATAGTCTATATATGTCATTATTTTTTAGATCAAAATTTTTTTTCTATGATTGGAAAACTACATATTAATGATAATTTTTCGAGAGAGTTTTTGGTACATTTTATTTATTTAAACTAAAGAAATTCAAGAGGAAATGCAGTGTCAATATCGGTAAAGCTTTTAAAGTGTTTTGTTATCATTTTGTAATTTTAATTCATAGCATGATCCCAATTTTATGAAACTTACAATATAATTTATAAGCTTATAATATTTTAGTAACAATATAATGATACAAACAATACTACATTTGAAGTGATAATAAGCTTTAACATTTAAAATGAAATGACGATACATTTAAATATTATTTTTTTAAATACTTTTTTATTAATGAATTATTCCCAAATTATTGAATTTTTATATTTGTTTATGAATTTAATATTATTGTTAAATCAGGCATCAAAAAAAGAAAGGGAAAGATAAAAAGGAGAAGAAAAAAGCAAAGGAAGAAGAAAACAAACAGTTTGAAGATATTGTTCTTGATGAAAGTACTGCAAAAGATTTTACATTCTTTGCAAATGCCCCAATTTCTGAAGATGACCACTTTGTCTTTAAGTCTGAGAAAAGTTGGCATGTTGATGTTTCTAAGTACTCCGAGTATTTTTCAATTGACTTAAATACTTTGTCTGCAGCAATGGAATCAATTCCATTTAATGAAAATGTTATTATCGATCATAAATACTTTACTGTAAGTGCAATACATTTTTTATATCTTCATATATAAACTGTCATAATTATTACATTTCCTCAGCATCTTTCAAAAATTCAATGCAACTATATTACAAATAAAGTTATCACTTTTGTACATGGAAGTATTTAAGTTAGAAAAAATATTGATTATTTTGTATTTGGAAAAAGGAAACAGTTATTTTGGTAGTTTGACACGTTGAGCATGAAGCTGATTTCACTCTGCTTTTCATTCAGGCATTACACAGCAACAATTACTGTTTATAGTGTTCGGTTGTAAAGATATTTCTGATCAAATGAGCGTGTATAGCAGCAAATTGAAAAAGACATTAAAATGGTACAGAAAGTTATTTAGCTGTCAAAGTTTTGTGAAATACTACTGCAGTGAATGCCTTGTTTATATTCCAAGATGTAACAAGAAATAAAATTTTAGGGAACAATGCCACCCGTGCAAAAAGTTCACTGACAGTCCTCATGGATTAACGCAGTGCTTAATGTGTTCAATGAAACCATGTGATTTATTACTGAATACACATAATGTTACCATGAATGACAAAGCTCTGTTTGAATTGTCGATCATTAACGTTTGAAATAAAAAATATGTTTATATCGTTAATAATATATTTAAAATGCAGGGAAAATACTTATATTTTAAGTGTAAAATAATGGTTAAATAATGGACTTAAATAATTAGTTGAAATGAGATAAATAAGTTTATAGTACTATTTCACTTCACACAAATACAGAATAACATTATTAGTTTTACCTTTGTACGATAAGTTTATTCAATAGCAAATATTTTAAGTGCTGATAAAATTTATAAATACGATAATTGTAATAATTGCAAGTACATATTCTATTTCGCAATTTGAGCCGTTTATTTGAAAAGTGGCATAAGTCACTTTATATTAAATCAACATGTTTATGGTTTGAGTTTTAACGTTTTTAAAAATATTTACACCAATTTTTAAGATGATTTACTTGGATTGGTTATCTTGGATAATATTTTTGTCATTCATTACGGTAAAGTGACTTATGCCACTTTCAAAATAAACGGCTCATACAATGACTAACTCAAGAAAATGTTATTATAGAATGATCAGTTAACACAAATTTACAATACAGCCAAAAAAGGTAAAGAAAATTATGAGAAGATTATACAGTTATCGGAAGAACACAAATCTGATAAAATAAAGAATATAGAACAGGAACATGAATCACTTGAGAATATAACAGAAGATTTGGATTTCTTATTGTCGCTTCAAGAACCAGTCACAGAACCATCGATAATAGTAAAACCTTTGCCCACATCAAGTAAGAAATTGTAAAAGTATATAGAGTTAAAAAACAATACAAGACTAGTCATTTAAAAAAATTTGTTTACAGCCCGGAAAGTGACAGTGAAATCCCCGCCTATAAAATCAATGGACTTGGAGAAGTGGTTAGATTCCGTTTTGGAGTTCTAACACTATTACACAGAGGTATTTTATAATAGAAAAGAAATCGATATAGAAAATTATCCGATACAATATTATCACCATATATATACATATATATGTATAATTATACTGCAATTACTTTATATAATAATTTATGGTGATGTATATTAGCTAAATGTACATATATAATACAGGAATATTATTTTCGATAATGAATTCAAGGATTTGTTCAGTTCAATAAAAGTGAGTTCAAAAAAAGTATGGAGAGATCTGGATTATTATATGCTTATGTACATTACGAGATTTAAAGGATAAACCGAAATTTTCAAAGAAATTCAAAAATAAATTTAAAATTATTACAAATAACGTAATAAACGAGAATTTCTTAGCAGAGAATCTGTGAAATTGGTTATTTTATATGAAAAGTAATAACTTACAAGGCAGAAACTTAGTCTACATTAATATTTGTGAAATTCTGAATGATGGATAGATATAAAATACAATGAATTTCGTTTTATATACTCTCGCCAGGAGAGGCCGGCAGCCTGTTCTATTTACGTGTAACAAATAATACGGAAGAAAAACATTAGTTGTGCTTATATAAAAGGCGTAAAAATACGAAAGTGTCTGGATAGTTTGTTCTGATAACTTTTACACCACGTTGTCATATTAAGATTTAATGATGCCGTCGATAATTGCGGGAACACTGGACTTTCAGTCATATGTCCCTCTCTGTTATGTTAGGAAGGAGGAGGACCGTTTTTTAACTCCTCGCAGAATTTGGCTCTACGAAAAATATTTTATCCTTGTTATTGCATAGTTGAGCTGGCATTGCTTAACACATTCGAGACCGATTGCACACCATGCGTGCAATTGATTTCCGAGGCTATAAGACCGGTTGCACACCGTGTGCAATAATAATAATGAGAAATTATCCGTTATTCTGAGTGAAGTAGTCGTCGAGATAAGACTTTTTTGGAATTAATAGTATCTGTAAAGTATAGAAAAACAAAACTTGGCATTGGTTTTCGCAAAGATAAATAAGAAATAAGATGCTGTCTTATTATTGTTGCTCAAGGACATTTAAGTGGTACGTAAAATTATGGATTCATTTAGTTGAAACTTTGGTTTTAAATTCATTCAATTTAGACAAAACATACTCACCAACAATAAGAAAATTGAGTTTTTCTGAGTTGACAACACCAGAAACATATGATCACCTACCTGAAATTTTACCAAGAAATAAAAATAGGAAAATAAACAGAAAGATTTGCCGACAGTACTACAAAGAAGGAAAATATAGACGTAGTAATTATTCTTGTCCTGCTTGTGTCACTAATCCTGGATTATGTTTGGGAGAATGTTTCAAGCGCTATCATCAACCAACTAATGTATAATTACTTCACGATCAGTGTACTATTTCCTAAAAATGTATTTACAAATTATATTTTCTTTTTCATTACTGAGTTACATTACTTTATTACCTTTAGACATTTTTCTAAAAATTTATTTCTTGTTTATATTATTTTCGTCATTATTCAACTTATTTCTTTGCCTTTTACTATTTCTTAAAAATTTTCTTTGCATTATATCCTGTTCTTCATTATTGAAAGCAAAGTAACGACTTTATATTATCTAACAATTTTTGAAATAAATGTTTATCAATTTTATGATGCATTTTTATTTTACCTTACATTGTACACATGGTGTTCAATCCGCTTCTCGCAATAAAAATTTTCTGAGGAGTGAGCTGCACACACGGTGTGCAATCATCTTATTTATGCGAATTCACTTACGACAGGGTGATTCCCATAGTAAACAAGTTTTTTTATTAAAAATGAACAAAATAAAGTAAAACAAAATTTCCCTCCTGGGGACCGTGTTCGAAAAAAATCACTGTCTCGAATGGGTTAAAGGTGGTTGTGTATCTTGTGGCATTGCTTGTGATTATCGTGAATAGCATATGTTTTTGGTTTTTTGTGTTTAAAGTGAATACGTCTGTGTATTGAAATGGGGAGTCAACATATAATTTTAATATTGAGAGTTATTTAGTAATAAAAAGAGACCTTTTATGCTTTTAAGAAAAGAATATAACAAGCGTAAAGAATTCGCAAAAAGTGATATAGAAGCTGAAGCACAGTGAATAACAGAGAACGATGTTAGTAGTAATGATGGTGATAGCTTTAGAAATGAATCTGATCCTAAATCAGAAAGTGATGACGAGACTATCGTCTACTGTGGACTATGGACTATAGTCCGGAGATGTGGGATGAAGTAATACAGGAACTGTTAGCACCAATTCAGGGGAGTGAAAGCCCCATTGATCTTTTCACTTTAAATCTTCATAACAATTTTCTTCAGTCTGTAGTTAAACAAGCTAATAGTTATACAGTGGAAGTTCTACCACATCCAGAAGCAAGTGGACATTCTAGAATTACATTCTAGATGGATCTTACACTAAAACAGCTAAAAATATTTTTAGCTTTAATGCCTCAGATTGATACCGTTGCTTTGTCGCATGTTTCTGAGTACTGAGACACTGACTCTCCTCAATATAATGGTCTTTAAGAAGTACCTGCATAGAAATAGCTTCCTTCTTATTTTGGGGTTTACACATCATATCATAACAATCAAATAACTTGACACAGAAATTTCAAATTTAGGAAGGTTATTCAAATGTCTATAGTGGAAATGGGCATACTCAAGAAATTGTTTTGCATCTACTACAGGCAGGGTCGGATTTTCCTATAGGCTAACTAAGTTTCAGCCTACGGCTTTAAGATCAAGAGGGGCCTACATTCAAATTGTTAGCAAAATTAAAATTACACTATTCTAAAAACAGTGAACACTAAAACACTGGACCGAAAATAAGGAGAAATTCTACGCACATGACTAATAAACAAACATAAAAATGTTGAATCTTCAATATATTGAATATATATAGGTTAGTACCAATAACAACATGTTTCATTTAATATATTGATATATATCACAGTAATGATGTATTTTATTATCTCTCATGTAATTTACAAATTTAAAAATGAGAGGTGAAAGGGCCTCATAAGTGGAACAGTCTAGGTCCTCTTTTCAACGAAATCCGGCACTGACTACAAGAGAAACTGAGAGAAACTAAGCCAGGGGCATGCTGTGTTCCTTGATCATTATTACTACAGTTTTGATTTGGCAATCAAAATTCTTGAAAATAACACTTATTGTACGAAAACGGTGTAGTAAACGCAAAACTGAAAAAAGGGGGAATAAATTCATGTTCTTCAACAGGTTTCACGTTGGAAAATGGCGGATTAAGTGGAAGGTTTTATACATTAACACAGAATTTGGTAACACAGTTGGTAGATTCGAAAATAAAAAGGGTCGTGAAATAGAAAAACCTATTGCCATACTGTTATTACGATAAAAACATTTTTCTGTGACTATATTCGCTTTATTATTATTATCAGTATCTGTTCAAGAGGACATTCCGATCGGAATGCTTGGTACCGTTGAAAATATTCTGTGTTCGATGCCGCCCGCGTCGATCGGAGTGCATTTTTTTAATATTACAAAAATAATGAGTTATTGTTAAAATTAAATAAAGATATTATGTAATCCACTGTTATGTTTTTTTGCACAGAAAATATTCGGAAAAGTAATATCGGTACTCCAGCTAAGAATTAAAAATATCACTGGCAGTCAACCTGTTAAAATTATCGCGTGGCACGTGCCGTTTCAGCACGGCAACGCCTTGAAATACAATATCACACCGACAAGTAAAACGGAAAGAAAAGAGTGCAATCAGCACTTTAGCAATTAGATTAGATCAGGGGCCGAAATTATCCGCACGGCAGGACCCGTTCTTGAATAAGCGCCGGCTACTTCTTCCGACCGCACGTCTTGGACCCTGCCCATCCGTTAATGCTCTACGCCGCCAGGCGGGAACCTATTGACGCACGTATGCTGGTGCACTGGGGCGACATTTGTATTAATAGATTTCCACATCACCCATGGGGCACTTTTATCAATGCGTTCTTTTTACAGTCTTTCGACGTATGCGATCGTATCATTGACCTTTTCTGCTGAATGATTGACCAAAAATCGCGAATACTTTTAAATGTTACTGTCAAAATTTGAATCAGTTTAGGAAATAGTAGATTTTTGAGCACGTTTCACTGTGCTAGTAAATCTGAGATGTCACCGGAGAGCCCCAACGAGCCTATCAAAATTACATTTACTGTCGAAATTTTCGAAACTTATCCTACATGTTGTAAATTAATAATAGTATGACGGTTACCCACGATTATGTAGAAAACTATTAACCCATTGCGCTCGAGAGGCTATTTTCATTCGCCACGGAGTTTCATGCGGCAACCTGAGTGACGAGTGAGAAGCCACATCGACGTCTTCGTTTATGCTAGACTTCATGATCTCCAAGTAATAAAAGGGTTATATTAGTTCGCAAATAGATTCCTTACATCAGGCAAGCCGCTTATTTGATCGCCGTATGGGTCCTTAGAAGAGTTCCGCCTGCTGCTCCTTTCTGTGCGCTCGAGAGCTCGTTGCTTGACTTGCTCTTTACTTGCCAGGCGCGAACCTATTGGCTCGAGTGTGGTGGCGTATTGTGGCGTCATTCATTTTGTCTTCTGGCAATGGGTTTGGCTGAGTTCCACTACTACGTGGTGCTTTACGGCGAAATATAGTGTTGCGTTCTAGAACGCGCATTTGTAAATTAATTTCCAGCGCAAATAGTTAAAAAATCTGCGACAGCAGAACGCAAGGCCTCCTTGTGTAAAAGAACACATTGTTCTTGTCTTAGCGATATATTTTACAATCCTGCCTAATATAATATGCCTAATGTTGGAAATTATTTTACAAATGCGGGAGCTAGAACGCAACACTATATTTTGCCGTAAAGCATCACGTAGTGATCGATTGCGTCAAAACCATTGCCAGAAGCCGATAAACATTAAAATCTATTAATCGTGTTTGATTTAAAACATATCTCAGCATACTTTTTCACTTATAATACTTTTGTATTACCCTATGTGCGACGTGATGCTATCTGAAACTGTTCTTTGATAAATAACCTTAGTCGACGTGATACGCACGTCTTTTTGATTTCTAGCGCGAGTGGTTAGATACGAATGTCGCCCCAATGCGACAGCAGGCTCGTACCAATAGGTTCGCACCTGGCAAGTGAAAGGCAAGTCAATCAGCAAGTTCTCGAGCGCAAGGGAAGGAGTAGTAGGCGGAAGTCTTCCAAGGACACATGTGGCGATCAAATAAGCGGTTTGCCTGCCTTAGATCTTTATGTTCTGCTTTAGGAAGTGTAAAACATTACACCTTAAGGTCGAGTTAAGATATTTTATCACAAATTCCACAGAAAATATGATTCTGACAATGTCTCTCTGCTCTCTTTGCTTAAATGTTGAACAACCGATGGATTTTTTTTCCGGTGAGCTAATACATAAAATAGTAACTGAAACAAACTATTATTCCGAACGTAGTATTGCGATACTTTTCCAGATAAATTAAGGATGCATCGTGGTTAATGCTTCATAAATTATCTTACGAAAAAAATACATTACATTATGTTACAAAGTCATATTTTTAAAGATGTAAATATCGATACATTCTTAAAATATCATGTTTTTATAAATCCATTTCTGTAGAAAATCATGTTGTATTATCTGTAAAATACTAACAATAAGAAAGTCATTGACCGCAAAGGGTTAATACGAATATCGCCCCAATATCGCCCCACGAACGTTTCAATAGGCTCGCGCCTAGCGGCGTAGAGCATTAGGACAACGACGAGATCCAACTTGAATCTCCAAGGCGTGCGGTCGGAAGAAGTAGGCGGCGCATAGTGGTTGATAGTGGTCAATTTCGCTAAAATCGTAGCCCAAACATCAACACATCTCCAATTTTGCCGAAAATTGACATATTAGCATTATTTGGGTCACAGATTACGAATCAGAACTCAAAAATTTCAAAAACAAAATGGCGGATTCAATATGGCGAACACGTGTGTCTAAAAATGTTTGGTTTCGCGCAAAAATAGGGAATTTGATATTTTTTGGATCGCTGATTACAGATCTGAACTTAACAGTTCCAAAAACCAAATGGCGGACGTGTACGACCCAAAAAATTTTATTTCGCGCAAAAATTAGTATTCTTAATATTTTTTGAGTTACTGATTACGAATCAGAACTCAAAATTTTGAAAAGCAAAATGGCGGATACAATATATCAATAAGTAAAATTATATACTCCCATTCTATGCATATACATGCGCTGTCATACGAAAGGCGTACGCGACCAACAATTGTTAATAACTCGAAAGGTAATTAGCAGAAAGTAGAAGCTGAGACCGGCCGACTTTTTTCAGCAACATTCAAACTTTATTTTAAGAAAAAATTAGCGCCAACCTAAGTCAACCTTTTAACTATTTCCTTAGGAAAGGAGAATTTTCATTCATAACATATTTTCTTCATAACAACTGTAAAGTGTTAAATAAAAAAATGAAAACGACATATTTTGAAATTTAAAGTATGTCTGATGGTTACCAAAAGAGAAAGAAAGGAAGCATATGTTTATAGCACATCAGAAACATAATTTTAGTTCCGGCGCGGAAGCATCACGTTACAAATGTATTGACTTTGAGATCGTATATCTCTGAGAGCATTGTGTAAAAAAAAATTTTATTAGTGAAAACATATGCTCTGATATATGAATCGAATGCAATTGTTAGATTTCAATTATCCAGCAAAACGTTTTTGAGTTATTGGTCAGGATTCCAGCGAAATTGACCACTGTGCAGCATTTCTCCAAAAAGTGGTCTGCCGTGCAGATACTTTCGGCCCCTGGATTAGATGTTACACTTATGAAGTATTTAAAAGGACTGAAAGTAAGAGGGAAGTTGCTGGCTAAGACTATGTAAGAAAAAATAAAAGAAGCCGGAAGAAATATTTTAAAATAATACTGTAAGATAATAAGAGAAATAAAAATGATTTGCGTAAATAGTCGATACGTATTAGACACAAGAGGAAATTTCGTATTACCAAATTTCCGAAGCAAAACGTCAAAATTATAAATATCCATGTCAGTTATTATACTGTCTGATACTGTCTATACTGATCATCTATACATCTATACATCTAACATCTATACTGATTGATGTACATTGCGATTAACACTAGATCTACGGCTGCCGTCAAATTGACGGGTTCCTATTTTTTTAAAAAATTTTCTCAAATTGATAGAGAAGCAGTGCAGTAAATATTTCATGTGTATCTTATAATACACAAATTACTTAAATGATCGTATTTTTTACCGCTTGATCCATCTTTTTTCAAAATATTAATTTAATATATTTAAATATACAAGATGTAGCGGCCGTAGATCTAGTGTTAACGAAAGTCAGAATACCAATAAGATACAATAAAAGCTGGATAAATGCGACACAGTTCGGGACTCAAACGCATCTCTTATGAAGTAGCGGTACCGAATCCTTGTTTACATTCCGGCTCCAACCGGAAACTGGATTCCGAAAACCACAGGCAATAGAAGAGACAGAGAGGTCCAAGCTATAGACGGAGTGGCCCGAACGTATCGGTGAGGCAAACTAATTGGAGGATCGGCCGCTTTCATTTTCCACATTTTTTTTTGAAATCTTTGCGAACGTATTTGTGAGATTTTTCTGATTAAAATGATACCAAAGACGACATTTAATAATAAATATAATATATATATATATATATATATATATATATATATATATATATATATATATATATATATTATATTTATTATTAAAAAAATATTGGTATCATTTTTAAATAGAAATTTAGGAAATTTAACAGTTGCTTTTTAATAATGTCAGAATTTAATCCATATTAAAGAAGAAGTATAGAAAAATGAAAAATATTATACAAAAATGAGATAGTTATCATATTTAGTTGAAGGAAGTATATAAATAAAATTCAGACTCAGTCGTTTCAGACTGTTGCAGACTTCGCTATTCTCAAATTAAGAAAAGTATTTAATTACTTAACAAAAGCGTCTTAATATAAATCATTTGTTTATTATTTCTGTTACTTGTGTACATAACTTTTTTCCATCTTTTTTATTTATAACTTTTATTATAATTAGAAAATATATGTTTAAATGTATTTGGTATTAAAGTATAAATAGTATCTTTTTGGTTTAAAAGAAATGCGTTTTTCTGGCAATGAATACAATTTTTCGAATGCCAAACAGTTAATCACTGAATCTTATAGTCAGATACTGTTTTACATTGTCATAAATTATGAGCATAATTGCGCCGCCTGGACCGAGTCGTAAAATCTTTGGTATTAAACCTTTATAAAGAGCCTTAAACCTGCAACAAATTAAAGGAATTATAATCTTGTAAATTGATAATTAATGCCAGAAATGACAGGAAGTAATCTTAATATATATTAAAACAAAAATCTTTTTAAATTATTATCTGTGAAATCATACAAATAATTGCATTAAAATAAATTTAATTTTTACCCTTCTCTGTGATAGACTAGATAAATAGTCCGCAGAGTTCCACTGTATTGGATGTCACCCTGTGGTCCTTGAATACGGCTTTTAGCAACGTCAAATGGGATATTCATGCAAGATGCTACTGTTCCTGCCAAAAATCCTAAACCTAACTGTAAGAAATGTGTTTAGCAAATTAACAGTTTTCTTTCGTAATTTTAATATTTCAATTTGTAGGTAAATTTTGTTGAACAATGCTATTAACAACATTATGTCGCAGGATTCTTGCCTTCATTTTTTTACGTCATTAAGTTTAACTTGATAATCAATATTTTTATATAAAAAATGATAGTTCAAATTGAATAGAAAATAATATGTGATTATATTCAACGAAATAAAAAGTATATTAAGTAAATAAAAGTATTGCTGAAATAAAATTGCAGAGTACGAAGGGGCCCATCCGGTGGCGATAATAGTTTTTTCTCAGGTGGAGGTACTTCGGACATTTGAAGGTCACCTCCATTTTTTTAAATGGATCGGTATATTTTTACTTCCGTATCATGATAGAGGATATTAAAACGAGTTCAACGACCTATTACACAAGGTCATTGCCGTAACAGATTTCATTTGCTGTTTTCCCGAGATCGGTCGGGCTGCAAAGGTCCCGTCGTAACGGCGACGGGCCGACGCGTCGCCAAGCTCAAGCGCCTCTTGGCGAAAATGTAAGTTACGTGGCGACGCGTTATCGCGTTTTTGATGCGACGTGCTCGTTGTACGTCGCTGCCACATCCTGCAAACTTATTAAAGTGTCCTTCAAGCAGTGTTTAGTCTCAGTGAAGTAAACGGTAAGTATTACGCCTTCTTCTACTGTTTACAATACATATGTTTCATTTACTACCAAAACCTAAGTATTATCGCCTTTCTCTACTTTCCATGACCGTGAATGACCTTGTATAATAGGTCGTTGAACTCGTTTTAATATCCTCTATCATGATACGGAAGCAAAAATATACCGGTCCATTTAAAAAAATGGAGGTGACCTTCAAATATCCGAAGTACCTCCACCTGAAAAAAAACTATTATCGCCACCGGATGGGCCCCTTCGTACTCTGCAATTTTATTTCAGCAAATATTTCTGTGAAACTTATAGTTTCGAAGATATTTGAGGTGCTAATAGTTATTGCCCCACCCTGTATAGATCTTCTTTGTTAATAAAGTTATAAATTTGACAATACAAAAAGTTCTATGTAGCTTTTTTTTACTGGAAAATTAACATTTGATTCTTAGTAAATCAGACAAAATATTGTTAAATATTCGTGCAAATGTATTTATATCTCTGAAAGCACTTTCTACTGGAATACAAAATTCTTATTTCTTTTATAATCATACTTATATACATATAATATGTAGAAGAAATAAGAAGAATATTCACTAGGTATTAACCCTTTCGCTACTACGGACAACTATATTCGCCTTCCATAAGATGTCACTGAGGTACTACGGGCGACTAAAGTCGCCCTCCATAAGATACCAATGTTATATTATTTTATTATATTGCATAATGTTATTTGTTCTCATACTGTAAATAAAAGTGCGCATGTTAAGACGTTATAAAGACCCTCTTTGGAGAAAAAATTTTTCTTCGAAAACATTGAAAGCAGCTCGGGTTCTTTGCCGCGGCACTCCTGCTACCAATCGGCGACGCGCCGCAACGCCCCGTTCAGCGGGGGTACCACGGCGAAGAGCCCGCTCGTAGCGAAAGGGTTAATAATGAAATTTAAAAAGATGTAAGTACAAAAATGTCAACAACGGTTTACACATCAATATAAAACTGATTGTAAATACACTACCTTGTAGAAAAATTCTGTCAGCGGGTCCTGATTAGGTGGTAAGTGAGGAATTACAGAGTTGTAAATGCCGAAGTAGAAGGCATTAAATACAGCATTTCTCATTATTGTAGCAGACAAACCTTTGTTAAGACCATTTAATCCAAAACCTTGTTGAGCAAGAATATGTTTTGTCACAGCAAAAGTAGATGGGCTGTGAGTTACATGTTTTCTATTAGATTGCATTTGTACTTTGACAACTTCAAATGGATTAATTAAAATTGCTTCAGTTACACCAGTTAAAAAGCCAGCATAATAATATCCCTGAAAAATATTTTAGTATCAAATAAAATAACAAGTGTAAAACATAAATAATAATAATTATATAAAATTATTTCTGCTCTAAAAAAATAAGCTGATAAGTACATTCTTGCTCACTTTTGCACAGTGATACATATACAACAAGCATAACTCAATATTTCATACAATTTGTGGTACTGGATTTCTTGAAAACTGTACTCTAACTGTGTCTAACATCTCCAGTTGTATTACATAAAATTAGTATAATTTTGGGATGTATCAAAATTACGGTATATTGTAGTAAACATTTTTTTCATTATTTAATTACTTGATTTCATATCAATTTTCAGGAAGGTACTAGTTGATCAGAATAAAATTTGAAAAAAGCTAATAAATTTGAAAAATGTTGTTAAATAAACTAAGCTCAATAATCAACAATAAATAGTACATGTTATAAAAATATTAAATATTGGACTAATGAAAAATATGGCATATACCGTCAGACAAGTAATATAAATACAATAAAGGCAACTGAAAAATCTTGATTATACATACCAATGGCATTGTTTTATTACTTCCAAAGAGAAACTTCTTATACTGCTCAAATGAGAAAAACTGTAAAATCATTTTTTTTATTACACATTTTGTTCGTTAATGAACTTCAAATAATAATAACTATGAAAACTGGCGATAGTTATAATATATACAGTTCTCTTCTATTTGCATGAAATGAGCGTTAAAGAAGGAAAGTAAGAATCGCATTTTTAAATATAAAAAATTAATTATTTACTTTTACAGCTCTTTTAGGTGTTTCCATGATAATTGGTGGTAATATCCCTTTCCAGAATGCTGCAAGTCCCTCGGTTCTATACATTTTCCCCATACAGTCACGGATACCTACAGATATTTAGCATTAAAAAAATTGTAACAAAATTGTAAATGATCAGCCTTAATAAAGATTAAGAGATCTATCAAATTAACGTACTTGTATAATAGAGGGCATCAAGCTGTGCAGTTCGGACTTGTAATTGAAATCGTGTCTTAATTAGATCCATTGGATGCATTAAACAAACTTCAACAAAGCCAGCTGACCCTCCTGCACCAATCTGAATTGCAGCCTCTTTCAAAAGACTCGGCTTATGTTGTTTATCATTTTCGAACCCCATTTTTATTTCATTCAGTTTGAGTCAACTTTATTATGTTCGCTTACTGTTCGCTTACTTTTCTAATTAATTGATGATTCTGTTTGGTTCACAAAAAGGGTAGTGTAATATTCTAATAAAAGCAAATGCATCAGCAAAATTACATTTTTCTTTAATAAGTTTTCTACACTAAACACATTAATTCTCTGTTATTATTTCCGACAGTGATCTCACACTGTAAGAGTTCATATTCACTTTATAACTGATATAAAAGATTTGCATCGCATTATATTTATTTTGTAGGAATTAGTATTATACATGTAACACCCTCCATTTATTGCACAATTGTTGTGCGTGAATAATTACTATGCCTTAGTTATTGTTATTTCATTGAGTTTCTTTTGTCTACTTATGTATAAAACTTGTAATAATAAATAACTAGGAATTGTTCACTTTGCTTATGCCAATTTTAATGCTAAACTCAAATTGAGAATATCTTTACTGATTGGAAGTGTTAATTTTAACTTATTTAATACTATTTATGACAAATATAGAGTGCAATATTTGTAACTGAAGAAAAGTTAAATAAATATTTAATAATGTAAAGAAATTATGGACCTTATAAAACAGTACAAATATATTTTTGCGTATTAAACGATAAGAAATTATCTGTTTCTAAATTAATCAATAAAAGATTATAATGATGATTAAATGAGCATAAGTGAAATATTAAATTGAACAATAATGAAATATTAGTAAACTTTTAATTCAGAAAAGGTAAGTTTTCGAATATATATATATATATATATATATATATATATATATATATATATATATATATATATATATATATATATATATATATATTTTTTTGTGCAAGGTATATGTGTACATATACACATACTTAGGTACTCTTGTAACAGATAACAAATTCCAAAACGTCGATGGAAATCAATTTAACGTATTACACAACAATAACAACAATAATTTTGCAAATAATATATCTAGATCTGTCGATAATAAAATAAGCGTATAATAATTGATGGAACTGAAGTTAAACTTTCAATTACGTTTGTAAATATGAACTGAAATTACGTAAAATTCTTAAATTGATTATCTACATGACACAGCAATCTTGATTTTCGTTATCGCTATATTGTTTCCTTATTATATAATTAACATTCTAAATTTCTGAATTTCGTTACAAAATACGAAATAAACAAAAAAATTAAAATTTTTAAAATTATGTACTATAAACCAATTAATATTTATTGTTTTCATGATTTCTTAAAAAATGTTGGTAATGCAATTATGCTGTGTTATTGTTTGTAAAAAACATATTTCCAATTATGCATATTTTATCATATTAAAAGTTCTAAAACTAAGTTCGGAACTACATTAACATTAAGAACTGATAAAAATGTTCTACACAGGTACATAAAATTTTGAATAGGTTATAAAGTAAACAAATCGATTAGGTTATTAATATCGTATTTAATTAAGTTTAGTATGTTAATACATTTTTATTTATAAATTTCTGAAAGTACGATTGAATTAGACTAAATTAAAGTTGTGGTACAAGTAAAGAAACGTAAGATAAAAATATTTTGATAGAACACATATTTTAGTTACATAAAATTTGCGTACTTTCCATTTTAGTCTACATATGTTTGTATATAAATTATTATTTATATAAATAAAATGAACTAAACACATTTTTTTAAAAAGTTAAGAACAGATATTTCTATTTAGAGAAATTTGCTTAGTAACAGAATTCTTGAGGTAGATCAAATCAATAAGCTTATATTTAATTTGATTATCAAATAGACCAAATGGCAAGTACTGATACCAAAATAGGTTAAAGAAACATATTTGTAATAGCAAAATTTCTGCAAATACATATAATGTTAAAAGTCCAACAGTCAAACGATTTCATTATGAAAATGTCAAAGTTAACAAAGAATTCTTTGTTCACCTTCGAGATATTCTAATGATTCTCCCAGCATAATACAATTGAAACTTTGAGCTGTTATCACCGCCATTTTGTCAGTATTGCAAGATCTTTTCAATACCGAAACTCCTATCTGAGATAGTCGGCAGTAGTCTACTTGTGTCTACTTGAACATACAGTGCTAACCAGCTAACCAGTTACAATTTTTTGCCACTTTAGCTTTCTTTTGCTATATTATTTATCCTGATACGATTTTACCAACATGGAAGTCAGGCGCAGGAAGGTTGGTTTACCGTTTTCCTTTTTTAATAAAACTGATGTGCAAGGGTACGAATCATATTTCATACGCAATACAACTTCATTTCAAATGTTAATAGGTATTTTATGTAACCTAGTACTAAGAAGCGTTATATATATATATGTTTTTTTTCAATCATTAAAATTTAGACTGTTATTTAAAATTCCAAAACTGAATATTGACAATTTAAAACGACATATAATTGTAAATGACATATACGTTATATATACACGTACAATGTAATCTCGTCCACACCGTTTACACCTTTGGAAATTCGAAATAAAGAAGTATAAAAATCTACGAGAAAAAATCAATTCTAATCAATAACATTAAATTTTCAAATATTCAAATCTTTTCTGTACGTAATACACAATAAACTTCACGTGGGCAGCTAATATGCACTTGATGCACAGATCATTTCTCGAACTGGCAGTGAATTTGATTGAGAACGCAATTCATATTTATGTGTGTCCATGTCATTACTTTATTCTATAATATACATAATTTATAATCTAACCTATATGGTATAATACAGTTTTGCCCTGATAATAATTCAAACAATTAAATACTTTTTTTATTGGAATTTTTATTTACATTTTACTTCGATTTGCATAATTTGTGTGTATATAATTATATTTGTTAAAAGTTAAAATTAAACTATTACAAACTTTATAATATGTGAGTCACAAATGGCACGGCATTTGTAAAGCGAAATTCCTCTATATGCAAATCTAGTGAACAAATACTAGGTATTCCTTCCTTCAGTTGCAGTTACAATTTTTATATTATACAGGATAAGACATGTACAAACTTCTCAATGGAATTACGTTTAAAAAATTGAACATTTAGTAAGTCGTTGATTATTAAGAATTTATATGTCAATGAGTTGAATATGTATGTCGGTGTAAACATAGCAGATGTCATCTGCAAATTTTCGTATAAATCTCGCGTATAAGTATACTTGCTACGTAGAGCCATAAGTTTATGCAGAATTTTAAACATTTTCCTCAAATTGTAAATCACATTAGACAAAACACGTGATAAGGCAGAAATGCATTTATATACATTAAAGAAAGGTTAGAAACGGAGCTCCACGTAATTTGATATCTATATGTACTATCGATATGTTACATGCAATATTATGTTAATAAAGCTCCTGTTTGTAATATATCAATAAAATCAACAATAATACTATGAAACACTAGTATAGAGAAAGAATTTTGTTAAGTATAATGGGGGTTAAAGGAACACAGAAAATGCGTTAGGAGAATAGCGTATGACAGAAAGTTGGATTCCTAAGAGAAAGAAACCTGGTGCAAAATTAAGTCTGTCTAGTATAGAATTAAAAGTAGAAATAAACGAAAAAGCTCTAATAAAAAAAAGTAGAGAAGGATAAACATATTAGGACACTGCTAGAATGAATGAAAAGTATGATTAGGATACAAAAGTAAGTGGAAAGTGAAAATAAAGGAACAGATTATTCTTATGTAAGAAATACAGATATAAGAAAAGGAAAATTGAAGTTGAAATTATTATCTGAGAATAAGAAAATCAAGGATTATAGAATAATGTTTCGTAAGGAATATAACTTAATGAATTATCATTTTAACTTATACCTATGATGAAATCATCTAATTAGTTCCACATCCATTTTGAATGTTTAATGGAGACAAGTTGCTTTGGGCATAACAAATTTTTGTACTTTCATCAACTCAGAAGGTGGTGATATCACTTTTACTTTGTAGTATGACATTATTTTCTCTATATAATATTTTTCCATCCTGTATTATCCTTTACATAACAGAATTGCGTATAAATTTCTTTGCGTAGCACGTAATAAGCCTTATAAATCTCTTTACTTTTAAAACTGGAGAGATTTTTAGTAAGCTTGATCTAATAATGTAGGTTTTTTATGATCCGTTTGGTTAAAAGCACATAATTTGTTTACGATAATATTTGTTAATTACATAACAGCGCATTATTTTATAGTTATAATGGTATATCTTTTATTTTTGCCAAGTATAAGACACAAAACACATAGTTGGAAGTAAAAGAGAGAAGGTGTTTTTATAAACATAAATATATGATTTTTTATTGTCATAACATACATTTCATAAAAGTGATGAATACTGTGATAAATTTTAATGCACTCTACAATATGCAAATCAGCAGTACATTTTTCACAGTAGTGGTAACAGAGTAAATTGGTGTTAAAGCGAACCTTCTCAATAACGTTTGTCTCACAAGAGGTGTACTTGCTTTTGTGATTTTCTATTTGCTTCTAACAATACATTTACACCAACTATTACTTAGAATAAGTTAAAGTGTTTCTCTTGATTTGTATGTGTCTTGATTCAAGTTGAATGAAAGTCTTGTAAGTTTCTAACTAGCTAATTGTGTTGTAAATGTATTTGCTTGGGATTTCTGACTGGTTGACTGAGTTTTATTTTTGAATGAATTCTGGCAAATCAGAAAATTCCGAAACACTCTAAGCCCTTTGTATGTTTCAACACATCCTCAGCTTGGCCAGCTTGCCTCATTCATCTGCATATCACCCAGTTTATTGCCTCGACAGCAAAGCGATCGCAGAGAGAGCCAAAAGACTCCAAGAATTTTATGTGTACAATTTTTACTCTGTTTGGGCATGTTGAAAATAAAGATGCTTTGTTTTATGTCTTCCATGATTATACCACATAATAATGATTTTTTTCATGTTTATTTTGAAAGATGGCATATTTACAAAATAATAATACTATTTTTTATTAAAATTCAACAAAGTCTTATGGAATACATCAATAAAATACAGATACGTATACTACAGGTATTTAGTTGCATCCACATCTCACAAGGACCAGCGTTATACACTTAAACTTTAAGTTAAGACTTTTATGAGTTATGCTTTATTGTTCTATAATTTCTGAAACTAATTCCAAAACCACACTTGATGGTAGGGTAGTAGCTAATCCCTATACAGGCTTAGAAACCTTATCTTCTCATTAATTTATAAAGAAAAACTGATAAATTGTAAGGAATTATAGATTTATCAACATATTGAATTTCACATTTAACTTTGTAATCATATTTCTTTAGTCTTAGATGATTACTTTCCAATTATTACTGTGTACACAAATTTTTAACATTGTGTCTTTATTCTGCAAAATATTCAAGTTAACAACAAGTTAGTAAACCTGATAAGCAACATTTTTGTAGTTGTTTTCTCGTAGATAAGGAGCTCTTTGTCAGTAGATTTCAATCCGTGTTTGTTGCTATCTGCTTCTCTCATTCCATTGATATAAAATAACTACTATTCATAGGTATTATTATGCCTCTAGTTTCTCTTACTCTGAGCGAGTAAATAAAATTTGCACCCATTATCAATATGTTTTATAATTCTATATACTCTTTTCACGGTTGTATGAGTACATTTAGGTTCAATGTTGACAATCGTAATTTTTGTTAATTTTGACATCTACAGTTTCCTTAACCTCTCTGATCTCCTCTTGCTTGTCTTTTATTCTCTTTCAAATTTATGTTTTCTATTTTTTATTTTTATATAGTCTTTTTTTCTAATTATTAATTTACAGTGTGTCACATATATAACTTTCTGATCAATTAAGAAAATAATGAAATAATCCTAATTGATAATATAAAAAAGAAAGTAATGGAGAGTAGGCAGATGCAAAGAATAAAACACATAAAGGAAGAAATGGAATCAAAGGGTCTATCAGGATGAGAATGCTGAAACGGTCATCACGACAATTCCGGTTATTATTGGTTGCTAAATGATGCTCTTTCAATCACCGTTTAAGAGAGATATGGGAGCTACAATGATACGAACTTTATTATTTTTTTATTCGCAAAGAAAACACAAGAAATTCACATGAAACCTAAGCTAAAAGATCTCTACTGATTAACTGTACTTCACACACTTTTCATAAACTTTGAAACCACTTATTAAATGTAAAAAAAATAATTCATTCTTTCGGGGTGGCTTTCACAAACAATTCTTGAAATGACAGGTATCTAACAAGGGAACATCCCGAGGTGCCACACGCCGATTTTGATGAAATTTTAGTATGATGTAGTACTCGTTAGAATATTCGACACGTATTTTTTTATATCGGCAATCGTCCACGTTAAAGGGGTGAAAACTGCCCCCAAAGTTGGGGGCCAAAAGTGTATTTCGTTGAATATCTTGGAAACTATGAGAGATAGAGCATTTGCGTAAATTGGCGAAATTAGCGCCTTTGCATTACGAATTTAACGGCATAATTTCTTTTGCAAAATCTCCATTTGTTTAAACAATATGTTGAAAAATAACATATTTTCGGCAGTTTTACCACTTTAATGTTATTCAATTTTCTTGAATATTTTTTTGTAAAAACTACATTTCCTATACAAAATTACGGATAAATAGGAATTTCGATTTTTTCATCAACAAAAAAGTTATTATATATGAGATTTCATCGTTCGACGCGCGAAATAGAGTCCCTATACGAGTCGTTCCTTGTTCATAACTCCCCGGTAATTTGTAAATAAATTGATTTTACCGATAACCATTCGTTGCTAACAAAAAGAAAAGAATTTTCCGCGACTTACTTTAATGCGATATAATTTTCGGCTACAGCACTGCGCGCGGTTTATGGAGGGACATTCCCAGGTCGGCACGGTGTGAACAAATAAATGAAACAACAAGAATGGAGTGTAAAATGCTTATAGAAAAAGTAGTGACCGCTCACCAACAATGAGAAGTAGCCGAGGTGTATGTCTATCGCACTTCACGAATCTACAGCTTCGGCCTGCTTATTGTTAGAAATGTCAAAGATTATAACTTTTCTCTATGCGTTACGAAAATCACAGGCTTTCGCCTGATGACAAAGGGATCTTTCCCATTTTTACAACATACTTCGGAAATTTCCTCTTCGCGAGGAAAAAGAGGGTGGGGTTCAACTATTATACTAATAACACTGTCCAACAAATTTGAAGGTGATTTCTGTTTTCCTATAGCCACTATATAATTCTTATAGAGTTCGTCGTCCTGAACACGAATCCGGCAACCAAATTTCTGGATCACCCTCTGTTTTCGAAAACAATCAGCATTTGTAAAAACGGTCGTTTTCGGTAAAGAAGCTGGTATTACGTGAAAACTAAGAAACGTAGGTTGTTGTTCTTGGTCTCAAAAAATAGAGGAGTGTTTCCCGAGTATGTATGTATAAGCAGTTATAATATTCCGTATTAGTTAATAGCAGTAAATCACTGTCAAAGTTCAAAAATGAGCGGATTCGCGAATTTTTTACGCATTCACTTTCCATTTTCACGTAGAGGACTGTTGCTAGCACACATTTACTGTACATCATTGGATTCTACGTACATTTCTGAATAAAAAACTATCAGCGAAAAATGTCATAACTGTTTTCGTTTCGGCTCAATTTCAGAAAATATCCATCGGGAGCGTGTTCCGACCGTTTTGCCGCTACGACGCCATCGCTGCCTTTGGGCGCCGTAGCTACGCGTAATACTTTCGCGGGCCCCGCGCATCGATACATTCCGTTGAGGTAGAATTCTCTACCGCTTTACTAAAGTGTAAGGTCATACTTATTTATATTTTTTTTTTTTTTTTATAGAGGGGAAATGCTTTACGCACACTCGCAAATGTCTTAGTTTGCGGATAGTGTGGAACTCCGTAGGCTTATTGCTTTCGTATACGCTCTGAAATCCCCTCTGCTTCATTCTGCTTTTCTCTTTAATTTAAGTAATGAAACAATACTCGCTTCAAACAATGAATAAGAATTATTTTATACGGGCTATTATTCAATGATATATTAATACCGCTTATTATTCAATGAATAAGAATTATTTTATATGTGCGCGATAAATCTTATCATCATTATTTTCATAAATATTAAACAGAAGGAAAAAATCAAAGGGGAGAATGTTGTAGTATATTTGGTAGGAATAGGATAGCGAAATTTTCTTTATTTAGAAGATTTGAAATGAAAGAAATATGTGGAACATGTTATAATAACGATTTATTGCCGTTATCCCATATAAAATGATTCTCGTTCATTTTTTAAGGCGAGTATTGTTTCATTACTTAAATTAAAGAGAAAAGCAGAATGAAGCAGAGGGGATTTCAGAGCGTATACGAAAGCAATAAGCCTACGGAGTTCCACACTATCCGCAAACTAAGACATTTGCGAGTGTGCGTAAAGCATTTCCCCTCTATAAAAAAAAAAAAAAAAATATAAATAAGTATGACCTTACACTTTAGTAAAGGGGTAGAGAATTCTACCTCAACGGAATGTATCGATGCGCGGGGCCCGCGAAAGTATTACGCGTAGCTACGGCGCCCAAAGGCAGCGATGGCGTCGTAGCGGCAAAACGGTCGGAACACGCTCCCGATGGATATTTTCTGAAATTGAGCCGAAACGAAAACAGTTATGACATTTTTCGCTGATAGTTTTTTATTCAGAAATGTACGTAGAATCCAATGGTGTACAGTAAATGTTTGCTAGCAACAGTCCTCTACGTGAAAATGGAAAGTGAATGCGTAAAAAATTCGCGAATCCGCTCATTTTTGAACTTTGACAGTGATTTACTGCTATTAACTAATACGGAATATTATAACTGCTTATACATACATACTCGGGAAACACTCCTCTATTTTTTGAGACCAAGAACAACAACCTACGTTTCTTAGTTTTCACGTAATACCAGCTTCTTTACCGAAAACGACCGTTTTTACAAATGCTGATTGTTTTCGAAAACAGAGGGTGATCCAGAAATTTGGTTGCCGGATTCGTGTTCAGGACGACGAACTCTATAAGAATTATATAGTGGCTATAGGAAAACAGAAATCACCTTCAAATTTGTTGGACAGTGTTATTAGTATAATAGTTGAACCCCACCCTCTTTTTCCTCGCGAAGAGGAAATTTCCGAAGTATGTTGTAAAAATGGGAAAGATCCCTTTGTCATCAGGCGAAAGCCTGTGATTTTCGTAACGCATAGAGAAAAGTTATAATCTTTGACATTTCTAACAATAAGCAGGCCGAAGCTGTAGATTCGTGAAGTGCGATAGACATACACCTCGGCTACTTCTCATTGTTGGTGAGCGGTCACTACTTTTTCTATAAGCATTTTACACTCCATTCTTGTTGTTTCATTTATTTGTTCACACCGTGCCGACCTGGGAATGTCCCTCCATAAACCGCGCGCAGTGCTGTAGCCGAAAATTATATCGCATTAAAGTAAGTCGCGGAAAATTCTTTTCTTTTTGTTAGCAAAGAATGGTTATCGGTAAAATCAATTTATTTACAAATTACCGGGGAGTTATGAACAAGGAACGACTCGTATAGGGACTCTATTTCGCGCGTCGAACGATGAAATCTCATATGTAATAACTTTTTTGTTGATGAAAAAATCGAAATTCCTATTTATCCGTAATTTTGTATAGGAAATGTAGTTTTTACAAAAAAAATATTCAAGAAAATTGAATAACATTAAAGTGGTAAAACTGCCGAAAATATGTTATTTTTCAACATATTGTTTAAACAAATGGAGATTTTGCAAAAGAAATTATGCCGTTAAATTCGTAATGCAAAGGCGCTAATTTCGCCAATTTACGCAAATGCTCTATCTCTCACAGTTTCCAAGATATTCAACGAAATACACTTTTGGCCCCCAACTTTGGGGCGGTTTTCACCCCTTTAACGTGGACGATTGCCGATATAAAAAAATACGTGTCGAATATTCTAACGAGTACGACATCATACTAAAATTTCATCAAAATCGGCGTGTAGCACCTCGGGATGTTCCCTTGTAAGTATTACGTGTAAGAGTTTCAAAGCGACCGATTGGGTGAAACACATTTCAATAATTAAAAGAGCATAACATTTTTAATATAGACAGTTATAGATGAGGAACATTTATTTTTGTAATTCCGTCTTTAGATTAATTGTAAGACTATAATTAGCGACTAATACGTAATGATTAAAATAAGAAATAATTTTCGTCAATTATGTCATTTTAATATAATGAATACATTCGGTATTTATTGTCCGTGCGCCGATTCTTTCGTCTTACGTATTTAATGCGTTGAGTGTCCCAGCGATATTGCTTCACGTTTTGTTCGCACCATTTAACATTGCCGATCGTTGAGATACAACAATAATAAATGAAAATTATGTTCCATCTTAACATTTATCTATTAGTTCCTAACTATAGTCGTAATCTGAACTGAGAATTATAAAAAACAATGTTTATCAGCTATATCTATTTACATTAAAATTGTTATATTTTTTTAATTATTGAAGTATTTTCCATTTAACATTTACAGTAAAGAATTAATAGATGAATATTAAGACACAATACATTGTTTGTTTAATATTCTTGATTCTCAATGATCAACAATGTTAAATGATGCAGGCGGAACGCAAAGTAATATCGCTGAATATAAAAACGAATATAAGGTAATAATAATATGGCACTGTACCAGTTAATATTTTCCGGCCAGTCGACAACACAGTGCCGTTGTGATCTAGCAGTATTGGTTTTTTGATAAATCGAAGTATATGCAGTTTTAAACTGTTGGGAAAACATGTGAAACAAATTAATAACGATTAACAGCTACAATGGGTGTAGAAAATATTCGTACACCGACTAATTTCGAATAATGTATTGTGAAATTGCAGTTTATTAACTAATTTTTTATAAACGACGAGGTTGTACATTTTCTTGGAAGTCTCTAGAATAGATACTGTGCAAAAAAAATAATTAGTTGAATAATTTGCAAAGTTATCAATAAGAAAACGAAATATTGTCCGAAATGTAAGAGCAATAAGTATTCGTACAGCTGCAACATTTTTTACAAGTCATTAGAAATTCATGAGAAAAGTGTGAAAATTAAATTTATTTGACAATGAAAAAGTAAAATAAACAGTTAATTAATATTTAGTAGGATTTCCTTTTGATTTTATAATTGCTGCGACTCTTCTTGGCATTGAAGTTACTAATTTCGCTGTACGCTGGACGGGATCTTCTACAAGAGCATTTTTTAAACCTTCTTTAGAGGATGTGATGTTTTCTAATGTGACGTTCCAAGTAGTCCCATAGGTGTTCGATGGGGTTAATATGAGGAGATTGTGGTGGAGTTTTTATATATGCTGGCGTATTATATATATATCCACATTCTCGCATTGTACGCCGTATGTTTTGGATCATTATCGTGCATAAAGATAAAATTATTTTTAATGCCCATCCTTCTGCACTGACAGAAAGATTCCGATTCAAAATGACAATATAAACCCGGTGGTTCATTATTCCCTCAATAAATTCTAATGTTCCAACACCAGCTGCACTCATGCAATCCCAAACTAGTACGGAACCTCCGCCGTGTTTTACTGTGAAACTCATTTTCAAATAGTTCGAAATCAGAACTGTACGAATACTTATTGCTCTCATATTTCGGACAATATTTCGTTTTTTTCTTGATAACTTTGCAAATTATTCAACTAAATAATTTTGTTGTACTGTATCTGTTCTAGAGATTTCCGAGAATGTGTACAAACTCGTTGCGTACAAAAAATTAGTTAATAAACTACCATTTCACAATATATTATTCGAAATTAGTCGGTGTACGAATACTTTCTACACCCACTGTATGTCGAAACAAGTGACAAATGCTTCAAATCTGCGGACTGTTTCTTTCTTTTCAAATGCTGAGGTCATGGCCCTTAGCATTTTTGAGCTGAGCTATTTTTGAGAGTTAAATAACTTTTGCATACCAAATCTCGTGTGCGACCTAAATTGATCCGGTAAAGAATTCCTCGGTTACGAGTTTGAATTTATTATCGTGTTTCTGGACTTTTCTCAATAGCAATTGTCGCATAGTAAACCGGGGATATTTGCAGGCCAAGCCAGTCCCAGCACCGTCGTTCGCGCGGACTGCTGCATATGAGCTTGGGCTGTACGCGCTATAGGAACTTCCTACTTCCGCTTCAGGTACCACGTCGTCAAAGGCGAAGAACCGAATCTTGGAAGATTCCCCAGTATTGCTGATGTTCCTTCCAGCTCCTTAAACAGAGGCGTTGACACCTCTCCAAAACAAACCCTATCGTAGCGTTTCGGAGAGAGTAATAAAGAAAGGCGACACCGGCTTTAGAATTCTATAAGGATATGAGCATCGGCGTGCGCTGCCATATTTTGCTTACAAGGGAACTATCTGAGGTGTCCGCCTCCGATTTTAATGAAACTTCGCAAATTTGTTAAGCACGTGAAAATAATCGATACGTATTTTTTTATATCGGCTAAGTCGCACGTTTATGGGGTGAAACCACCCTTCAAAGTTTCGACATTTTTTGTTCTTTTGCTCATAACTTCAAAACGGTTAATGATAGAGATTTATGATAAATGTACGAAATATTCGCTTTTTTGTGTACTAAACGCCTATGGAATTTAAAATTATATTTGACGATTTTTTCTTAATATTTATTAAAAAATGCCAAGTTTTTCGTTATATCTTTAAAGTTGGCGATGCGATTTTAACCAAACTTTTTTAAAATGATAGAGCAATAAAAATAAAAGTTACATGTTTTTGTATTTTTCCGTAATTTAGTCTGGAGTCGTGAAATTAACCTTTTTCTTTTGCCGGTTTTGGAATTTTACGTTACTATCTCTGGTAAACGAATGACAATGGAAAAAATGTATTATGCAACAAATGCTTCCCTTGTCCTGTTGAATATTATTGTTTTTGTAAAAAATCAAAATTAAATTTTTTTTGGTTTCATTATACAATATGTAGGCCGTGCAGATTCGCCACGACGCAGTAATCGTAAACTATCGTAGATACCAAAAACTGTCATAAGGAAAAGTTTCATGGTTTTTTACATACAAAAGGAATATGTTTACAAATCATTTAAAACATAATTTATTTATAACAAAAAAATTACTTTAACTGATTAATTTAAAATATGTGTACTATTACAGTTTCTATGAACCATATATTTCACAAAAATGATACTCCTCGAAGAAGTGTTGAGAACAAAGTGATTTTTTGCACCACGCACATGTAATAATTAATCATTTGAGCTGTTTTGTATGCGACGTAATTGATTAACGATAAGATGCACCTTTGTAGAACAGTATGATAATTACGATAACTCTGTTGCTCGCCACGCGCTGCAAAGCGCCGCGTAATTAATTTTTTTGTTAAAAATAAATTATGTTTTAAACTCTTTGTAAACATTTTCCTTTTGTATGTAAAAAGCCATGACACTTTTCCTTATGGCATTTTTTGGTATCTACGATAGTTTACGATTACTGCGTCGCACAGTGGTTCATTTGGCCGAAAACCTGGCCAAAAAGCCAAAAATTGTTTTCGCGATTTTCAAAATTTAGCAATTGCGTTTGATTTGTAACATAACAGATCATCGGTTTCCATTAATAAAAGTTTTTATTGAACAATGCTCTTAGAGATATGCAATGTCAAAGTTGGCACTTGAATAATGTAACATATTCACGTCGAAATTCAGAATACGTTTTCAATGTGAAATAATAGTACAATCAACTTTGTAAGTATTTGTAGCTATTCGTCATACTTTTAAATTATAAGTACCTTGGTTTCATTATTTTATTTAATATTTTACAACTGCTATGGCACAGATTGCAAAACCCATACATTTTTTTCCTTTTGCAGAGGAAATAGTTGTGAAGTACGCAAAAGTACAACGCGAATTTTTTTTTAAATTAAACTTTGAAGCTTCCCGAAGAAGTCCCCGTTGTAAAATTTTGCGACTTTTTGCGATTCTATGAGATATTCTTATTTGTTTGTCGCACGCGCCATGCTCGGGGAAATACGTTTACGACATACGGCCAGGCTATCGTGCCTTGGACAAACGAATAATGCTAATCCCTCACTAAGGTTACCCTTGTAATTAACGAAACGCTATATTTATTTCGTTCGGGTTAAAAATCAAAATAATTTTAAGCAAGCTGGTGGCCTTTTGTTCCAAAGCAACAATAAGTAGCCGCGATCACTTCGACCGCTTACCGTCATAAACCGAAAGATGTTTGACGTTTCGGCTGAAAATCTGGCTAGTTGCAGGTATGAGGGCTATATTTGTTTCTCGCAAAGTTTATTTTTTCTCCTTCCACCGTAATTTTAAATACTGGAATGAAAAATTGGAGGTGGAAACACTGCGCAGTGGTCCATTTGGCCGAAAACCTGGCCAAAAAGCCAACAATTTTTTTCGCGATTTTCAAAATTTAGCAATTGCGTTTGATTTGTAACATATCAGAGCATCGGTTTCCATTAATAAAAGTTTTTATTGAACAATGCTCTTAGAAATATGCAATGTCAAAGTTGGCACTTGAATAACGTAACGTATTCACGTCGAAATTCAGAATACGTTTTCAATGTGAAATAATAGTACAATCAACTTTGTAAGTATTTGTAGCTATTCGTCATACTTTTAAATTATAAGTACCTTGGTTTCATTATTTTATTTAATATTTTACAACTGCGATGGCACCGATTGCAAAACCCATACATTTTTTTCCTTTTGCAGAGGAAATAGTTGTGAAGTACGCAAAAGTTCAACGCGAATTTTTTTTTAAATTAAACTTTGAAGCTTCCCGAAGAAGTCCCCGTTGTAAAATTTTGCGACTTTTTGCAATTCTATGAGATATTCTTATTTGATTGTCGCACGCGCCATGCTCGGGGAAATACGTTTACGACATACGGCCAGGCTATCGTGCCTTGGACAAACGAATAATGCTAATCCCTCACTTGTTTTTGGAAATTCTGAGTTCAGATTCTTAATTAGCGACCGGAAAAACATAAGAATACTAATTTTCGTGCCGATCCGACAATTTTTCAATACTCGCATCCGCCATATTGAAGCCGCCATTATGTTTTTGGAAATTCTGAGTTCAGATTCTTAATTAGCGACCGGAAAAACATAAGAATACTAATTTTCGTGCCGATCCGACAATTTTTCAATACTCGCATCCGCCATATTGAAGCCGCCATTTTGTTTTTGGAAATTCTGAGTTCAGATTCTTAATTAGCGACCGGAGAAACATAAGAATACTAATTTTCGTGCCGATCCGACAATTTTTCAATACTCGCATCCGCCATATTGAAGCCGCCATTTTGTTTTTGGAAATTCTGAGTTCAGATTCTTAATCAGCGACCCAAATAATACTAATACACCAATTTTCAGCTAAATTGAAAACTCCTTGGGGTTTTGGCCAGGTTTTCGGCCAAATGAACCACTGTGCGTCGTGGCGGATCTGCATGGCCTACATATTGTATAATAAAACAAAAAAATTTTGGTTTTGGTTGTTTACAAAAACAATAATATTCTACAAGACAAGGGAAGCATTTGTGGCATAATACATTTTTTCCATTGCCACTCGTTTATCAGATATAGTAACGTAAAGTGCCAAAACCGGCAAAAGAAAAGTGTTAATTTCACGACTCCAGAGTAAATTACGGAAAAACACAAAAACACGTAACTTTTATTTTTATTGCTCTATCATTTAAGTAAAGTTTGGTTAAAATCGCATCGCAAATTTTAAAGATATAACGAAAAACTTGGCATTTATTAATAAAAAATTAAGAAAAAATCGTCAAATAAAATTTTAAATTCCATAGGCGTTTAGTACACAAAAAAGCAAATATTTCGTACATTTATCGTAAATCTCTATCATTAACCGTTTTGAAGTTATAAGCGAAAGAAGAAAAAATGTCGAAATTTTGAAGGGTGGTTTCACACCCCTAAACGTGCGTCTTAGCCGATATAAAAAAATACGTATCGATTATTTTCACGTGCTTAACAAATTTGCAAAGTTTCATTAAAATCGGAGATGGACACCTCGGGTAGTTCCCTTGTTAGAAATTGTTAATTGCAAGGTTTGTAAATTCCGTACACTGGTAGATAGTAAAGGGGTACTCTCCAAAGAAATAAATAATTTGTTAATACTTAACAAGGTATTACGCTTTTCTCTTAAAGTTTGAGGGTGGTTCTTTTTAAGATTGACATGTGTCGGCAAACTGTGTGCAAATCAAATCTGAAACTCGAACTCCGGAAGTCGACCACGAGCCCAAACACCAAATAACAATAAATCGTCCGACAAATTGTAACAGTTGCGATCGTTATGTGAGAGCTTAGAAAACATAACAATATGTTATCCAATCCACATTTTTGCTTATATAAAGAAATTGAAGATGTAAAAGGTACATACAGTTCCTACATTTAGTCACTTGTTTATTCCTGTGCAGTGCACCCGTGTTCATTTTTTTGTTTATGTACTGGTTGCATTCATATTATGCCGCATTTTATATTATTTTGTTTGATATTGTTAAATTATTATTAACAATATAATATTACATATATTCTCAACGGGAGACTCTGCAGTGTAGCGGAGAGTAATATAAACAGTTTATATTACTAGCAGAATAACGACGTTTCTTTCAAAGCCTTATAATAAAAGTAATATTAATATAAAGTATATTGATTTATTTAAACTCCCATTTCCAATAAATATTATATGACCGTAGATGATGTATTACTGACATTTCATCGACGCATTGTCTCCTCGGAAACGTCTCGGAAACATTTTTTAGATAAAGTGCAGATTGCAGATCTTAAAAGGGAAACAAATCGAAATGCGGCTGAAAAAATTGACAAGCTCGGGCGAAACCGGTAACAGACACCACACAGTCTAGAACAAATGGACACTTGTTTCTGTCCAAGAAATTCGATCGTTTCTTGTAATTTTTTTACACATGTTGTTATATTCGAAACCTGATTTACAAGATTATTGGAGCACAAAAGTATTCACCGCGAGTGCCTTCACAACGTCGATAATGTCCCAAAACAGACTCAAAAGTATTTTATCAATGCTACACCACAACGACAATTCGAAATATACTCCCCCTGGCCGTATAAATCACGACCCATTATTTAAAATACGGCTAATTTCAGATAGTTTAGTTCTGCGATGTCGTGCATCTTATTATTCAGAAGAAAATGTAACTGCGGATGAAGGTTTTTCTCCTTTCTGTGGCAGGTTGCGCAACGTTTTGCGACGTTTGCTACACGGATATTTAGACCAGAGCTGGGAATTAACTGCTCGCCGCACGCGTCCTTGGAGGAGCACCTAGTTCCTCCGGCCGCACGTCTTTGGTATCCGAGGTCCCTGTACCGCCGACAAAAATAGCGATGTCCCTTGGCATGTGTTTTGTTTTGATTCGCCTGCCGGATACAGATATTCCTCGTTCATCTATCATTTTCAATTCTAACGCGTTACTGGCCGAAGAAAGACGCACATTCGTTACATCGTCGTGTGAACGACGAAAGAAGTGTTTTTTGTTCGATTGTTATTGGCCGATCTTCAGTTTTCCAGCACCGATATGGTCGGGGTAGGCAGTGCGAGCGACACTCTCCCTTTACCCTGTGCCTCATACCGCGAGCCATCTCAATTTTTGCGAGCGGTAGATATGCTCCCTGGCGACCTTGAGCATGAGGGGATTTGTGGTAAAAAAGACGTGTGGTTGGAAGACGTAGGCGACGCTCCTCCAAGGACGTGTGCGACGAACAGTTAATTCCAAACCCTGATTTAGACAAATGACATTGTATATATTGTAGTGAGGTATTAAATAAATGAGAGCACACACGTAACACAATACAAACAAAATTAGAGTATATGCATTTGATATTAATAATGAGCAGTAATAATAGTAATGATAATAATGGTAATAACGGTAATAAGTGGTTCAAGTACGGTCTGAGAACTGAGAGATGACTGGGGAGCGGCGGAGACTCTCGCTTTCAACCGCCTATTCCTGCCATTTCATTTATGGAATCCCCAAACCCAGTGTCCTAAAGTAGACACTCCGCATAGTCGCAGGATTCCCATATTTATACTTGTTTGGCTGGATAAATGCGACATGGCTACTCCCTCCACATGGGGGGATTACATGATGCAACCCGGAATATGTGACTAATCTAATCCAAGGATAACATTTTTTCATTTTTGTTTTTTTAACCCTAACGTATTTGTCAGATTTTTCTGATTAAAATGATATCAAACACGATATAGTTTAAATTATGTTTACTCATTATTTAATATATTTACTTACTATTTAACGTGATTCAAATGTGTCGTGTTTGGTATCATTTTAATCCGGAAAATCTCAAAAATACGTTGGAAAAAGTTGCATTCAGAAAAATTAATAAATAAAAACTATTTTATTTTAATATTTAATATATATGTATTTTAATATTTACATATTAGTCACTAATTACAGTCTTAATCTAGAGACAGAATTATAAAAATAAATGATCATCAGCTATATTTACCTATATTAAAAGTTTTATAAGCTTTTAATTATTGAAGCGTGATGCAACAAATTGATCGCCTTGAAACATTTACGAATAATACTTGGATACCAGGGGACTGACCTCAATTATTGGTGGCTGTCATTTAAGAGCTGTTTATGACAACCACCCGCAAAGAACAAATTATTCTTTTTACGTGGTTTCAAAATTTGAAGAAAATATGAGGTGTACAGCTAGTCAGTAGGATTTTTGTAGTTTCAGCTTCATTTGAACATCTTGTGTAATCTCCGTGAAAAAAATGATAAAGTTAAAACGTTTTAAACACCATTCTATCTTTCAACAGGGGTGTAGTGATCTGGAATTTTGAAGAGTAATGTTTTAGGTGGGGGGCATTATTTCGTGGCCAATAACAATCTGAATTGTTGTAGAGGTAGTTTCATCATGCTTATTCTGCTATACCTTTTAAAGATGAAGTAATTAGAAAGAAGGGTGGAAGAAGACAAGAGTAAACAAAAAGGTAGAGCTGTTAGGAAAGATAATGTGGATAGAAGTTTTGGAGACAGTGAATAATAAGATAGACAGAAGAATTAGGAAAAGTAACAGAAGGTGACCAAAATAAAGAGCAGATGTTTCGAAAAAAATAATAAAATTTTTAAGGAGAATGGTGAAATAAGAAAGAATGCAAAGTAGTATTATTTTCGAGAGTGGGATGTAAATAAGTATAGAAAACAGTGAAGTAATTCTTGGAGGAGAAATTATAATTGAAGTATGCCAGGAATAATATAAATATAAAAGAAACAGCAGAATTAATGAAATTGCTATATAAAAATAGATGTTGGAAACGGTGGAAGACATTTTATTTTTTAAAAAATTTATATTGTCTATGATACAACAAAAAGAAAGAAACGGAAGAAAAGTTGGGAGATGAAAAAAATGAGTATATAAATAAATGGTTACTGATACAATATGAGAAAATAATGGGTGAAGTAAAAAGTTCTGAGCGTTTTTTGTTAGATGGCTTTAGTGAGCCATATCTCACAATGTATACGTTGCATCATGTCATTCTATACTGTGACTTAAAGGCAACATAACGCTTTAAAAAAAGTTCTCTGACAGTCTTTTGTTTTGTGAAGCCAGTTGTTTGTTAGACCGTATCAAAATGGAGGTAACGAAAGAGAAGATTCGATACATTCTACAATACCACTACGATCAAGGGGAAAAATCCGAGCAGGCAGCCAAAAAAATTTGTGCTGTTTATGGACCCAAAACAGTATCGAATGCAACAGCAAAGCGGTGGTTCCAACGCTTCCGTTCTGGTAATATGGACGTCGAAGATGAGACACGCTCTGGTAGCCTATCGTTGAAAATGTCGATAAAATCATGGAAATCGTCGAGTCAGACCGGCATGCGAGCACTTATTCCATTGCCCAGGAACTGAAGATTAGCCAGAAAACCGTTTGGAACTATTTGCATAAGGCTGGTCTCAAAAAGAAGCTCGATATATGGGTGCCACACGAACTGACGCAAAAGAACCTTTTGGAGCGAGTTGATGCCTGCGATTCTTTGCTGAAGCGTCACGAAATGGACCCATTTTTGAAGCGGATGGTGACTGGCGATGAAAAATGGGTCACATACGAGAATGACAGACGAAAAAGATCGTGGTCCAAGCGCGGTGAGACGGCCCAAACGATAGCCAAGCCCGCATTAACGACCAAGAAGGTTTTGCTATGTGTTTGGTGGGATTGGAAGGGAATCCTGCACTATGAGCTGTTGCTATCGGGCCAGTCACTCAATTCGGGGCTATATTGTGAAAAACTGACCAGATTGAAGCAGGCGATCGACGAGAAGCGACCAGAATTGTCCAATCGGAAGGGTGTTGTCTTCCATCAAGACAACGCCAGGCCGCACACATCTTTAACGACACGCCAGAAGCTCCGAGAGCTTGGATGGGAGGTTATATCGCACCCGCCGTATAGCCCAGACCTGGCACCAAGCGATTATCATCTTTTTAAATATTTACAAAATTTTCTTGATGGCAAAAAACTGGCCTCAAGAGAGGCTTGTGAAAGTGAGCTGGTCGAGTTTTTTAACAATAGGGACGAAGATTTCTTCAATCGCGGAATTATGAAATTGCCTTCAAAATGGGAAAAAGTTATTGAACAAAACGGCGCTTATTTGATTTAATTCCGAAAATTCTAAGTTTGTTAATTTTATCATCAAAATAAAGAGAAAAAACGCTCAGAACTTTTTACTTCACCCATTATTTACAAAAGAAATTTGGTTAATATAAAACTAAAAAAAAAGCTTGAAAGAAAGAAGAGGACTAATTGGAAAAAACACAGTTAATATAGGAAAAGGAAGAAATCTACGAATAGATCAACATTATAATATGAGTGGAGAAAAGGCAAAATTTAAAATACAAGTCAGATTAAGACATGGACATCATCAAAACCTCTTCTTGTTTATTGTACAGGATATTTGAATGTTAAGAGGATGCTCAAATATCCCTTGAGTTTTAAATAATATAAGAAGTATAATAATATGAAGAAACAGAAAATCTTTTTCTGTTTTTATATTTGTACTTTAGTTTTCTATTAGTATCTTTACTATTGCATAAAATATTTTAAAGATATGCATAAACATAATATATATTAAAATATTTTAACACTTTATTAATAGTTTTCTTAAAATTGCTGTTCAAACCATTGTTTGAGATTTTAACCCTTAACGAACGAGCGCATTTTCCTAGAACAATGTCCAGTAGATCGGCGAGACAAAAAAAAATAAACAATTACTTATATATTTTTTGAATGTGGTATTTCTCCCAATAGTCCCCTATGTGAATACCAGGTTTTTTAGTACAAATATCGCGGCATGCCACCTATGTGGCGGTATTCGATTTTCTTGGAATATTTATACTGTCGCGCATATGGCGGCATTCGTTCGCTAAGGGTTAAAAAGAAATTTTCAAGAGGCATTTCAGATGTATTTATGAATATATTTCTATCATTTTTGTAATGTTTTTTAAAATTTTAAAAGTTGGAATATCACTTAGTTTTAACTTTTTAAAAGTGTAATATCGCAATTTTTTAAATAACTTTATACATTGTACATTAAAACAAAATCGAAAAAAATTCTACGAATATTATTTCATCCTACTAAATTATTTTTGCATACAAATAAAGAAACATATTTGATTTATTTAACATTTCTGTATGTATATTTCACAAAAGCTTGTCAAAATGTTTCTATATTTTTGCGCTTATACTTTTTTCTAATTTAAAAGTATCTAATATTTTCTACTTTAATAGTGAAAATGAAATTCTTGACTACGATTGTATGAGCTATCATACAACAATATATATCATACAATATCGTAAAATAATAATTGCATAGATGTTCATTACATTCTGATTCTTAAAATTACGTTCATGTGTTATAAACGTACACGCTCTCCTCTTACGCACACAAGTAAGTTCCGTGTCATTCAGGAATCACACGATGTTCTTGTTTGTTTTCTCCGACAGCTTCCGCGTGTAAAAACGAAACTTGTTCTCATTGGCTATTGAAATTGTTTCTGTTGAATTTTTAGATGCAGTATATTCCAGTGAGTCGAATTAGGTTATTCTTCGTATTTCTAGATTGCACGATTTCGGTTTTATGTGTTTCCGTATTTCGTTTGTATTGAGGTTATCGCTTTCTCCACTTCTGTATTTATTCAGTTTTATATTCAATTGTTTATCTACTTATTTTCTACGCAGGACAAATCTAATTATAGAGGATACAGATAGGTATTAAATGATGCAATATATAATTACATACATGCATATGTATACAATATGTATGTATACATCTAATATATGCTAAGATATATAATTGAAATGGAAGTTTGTTGCTTGCACAAATAATTGCAATTTACTTATTTAAAAAATTTCGAGTAACAGATAAATATTTATATCCGTCTACATAGATATAAAAATACATACAATAAGAATAACTATGTAGTTTAATTTTTCAATGAGTTGTTATTTATATTACTTATTACCCATGCTATCTAATGTTCATATTTCAGCTAAGAGTAGAAGATGAGAATATTCCAGAAGCAGAACATTTACAACGATCCAAGAAGAGTCACCCAGGCAAAAGATATTTTGTGATCATAGCACTACTTGGCATTCTCTTCTTGGGGCACATAATGATATCGTATGGATTATTTATATCTTAATATCTATTTACCTATCTGTCTATTTACATACTTAGTTGTTTATAAATTTATGTACCCACAAACAGAATTAAGTTACTATTAATTGTTGTTAGCACTTGTGTACAAACAGTATATTTTATCCATTCAATCATACCCAGGTGTATCTTAAAATCACCTTATCGTTATCCTAATAAATTTGTTGAATCTTGTCCTCTGTAGTCAGCTTATGTTTCTTTCTATTTGTATGTTTTTTCCTCTGGTGCTTTAAATTGAATGTCCTTCTGTAGTTGTTATATACAAATTTTGTGTTATCCTAAGATACTGTTACTTCATTGAATTTGTTTTTCCTTTTCTACCAAGTTCGTTGTAGTTGTTCACTTACAAAGTTGCATAATTTACTTACGAGAGTTTTTCTTTATAATACGTTTCTGCTACTATTTTCCTTTTGTGTGTGTATAATTTTTCTATTAAGATTCTGTAATTTTTCCTGAGAGATTCTATCTGCACCTTGTGTTGTTGAAGGGTTCCATTAATCAGAATTTTTCACCTTTTGCATGTAATGTGATGTCTTCTAAATCTTTGAATGTTGTCTCTTTCTCTCATACAGTTTGGTATACAGTCTGTGCACTTAATTTGATATATCCTTATTTCTGCTTTTCCAACCTTATACTTTGTCTCAATATCTTATTTGTAACTTTGTGTGGCTATTGTTCCTACGATAATATCTAGTCAAAGAGTATAGCAGGATAAGAGGGTAAAAAATGATCATAAAAAAACATTGTATACCAAATTTCTGCTCAACACCTTGACCGCAGCATTAGCTATTGGATAAATTCAAAATATCGGTTTTTACCCCATTTTTCCTATTTAACACTAGATTCATGGACTGAGCCAATTTGACTCAGTAAAAATTTGATATATATAAATATATAAATATATAATTATAAAATATATAAATATAAATATATAAATATAAAATATATAAATATATAAATATAAAATAATATTTAAGTTTTATATATATATATATATAAATAAAACTTAAATATTATTTTTTAAAAACATACGTTGGTTTTTAGTTATGTAATGAAATATATGTAAATGTTGATTCTTTTCTCCCGCAAACCCCTTCATTTCGCATTATCGAATGTAGTATACCTATTTTTACGGTTATGAGCCAATTTGCCTCATAAATTGAGTTAACAGTTAATCGCATACACATGAAATTTCTAGCTTATATCAGGCCTGGGAAACTTGCAGCTTGAAGCTGCACGTGATTTATTTCTCCTCTAATTTGTCTCTCCTCACATACAAACAAGCATCCCCACTTCTTTTTGCTACTCCGCTACATTATCTTTCTTACCTACCCACTTCTGTCATCATTTCGATTTATACATCGCGTGTAAACAGAGCATCTTTAGTGCAATAATATAATTTTATAAAATCCATTTTTTGAAAAAATGTTTTCAATGAAGTTTTTAATAATCTTTCATTTAAATTGATTTGGAACTATTTTTATTGCAAGACTTTAATTTTCTTGTATGAGTCAAATTGGCTCACTTGAGTAAAAACAGGTATATAATCACATCCATTAATCTAGTGTTAATGGGGTGTAAAATTTCGGAAAAAATCCTAACACATTCTAAAGATGACAGTACATGACAGAAATTTTTTTCATTTAAAATTATCTTTTAATTAAAGGGCATTTTTGATATCCTTTTTCTGGTACACCCTTTAAGTCGTATCTAACAGTGATTAAACAGCTGAAAAGGGTGTAGCCAGATAAGGGAGTCAAAAGTGCCCTTGAACCAATTACAATGGGCGAGGTGTCATTCGGTAGGTAGCCGGAAAAAACCGTTGTATACCAAATTTCAATCCTGTACCTTGACCGAGAAGGTAGTTACGGAGAAAATTCAAAAAACCGGGTCTTGCCCTGTTTTCCTGGTTTATTGAGATACAAAAAAAATTTAAATCCTGAAAGACTTTACATGCGGAAATACATGTTTGACATTTTTTTCAGATTTTTTCATTGGAAAGTCTAACGTAAGTGCAAAAAATGAAGAACCGAAATAAAATCGGAAAAATCTCGATTTCGCATGGAAATCTTCCGAGCACAACTTTTTCCTTTTTTCAATAATAATCTGATATCATGATTGTTATGCTCAATTGTTTCAGATTTTTCTGTTTGGTGCGCCATAGCGGAAAAAATCAAAAGCCATTTCTGCGTCGCATTTCCCGCTGAAACGGTTCGGAAACGGAAATCAGTATTTGTTATTTTACATTCTACTGATACACTGTGTTCATGTTACAATTTTCAATGTTTCTGCTTCCGAAGCAGTTACGGTTAATGAAGAGAAGTCAGTTAATTAAATCAATTGTAAATTATGTATTCCTTATGTGTTAAAATTTTGAATATTCTTTCAAGCAAGTGAATGGCTATGGTGATTGCCTGTGGAGCAGCCGAACTTTTTGTCATGGGTTCGCACCTCCAGTGGAGAAGTCTTATTTTTTGTATCCTTTCTAAACGATCATATTTTTATATCTCGATAAGTTGTAACGAAGATTCCATGTGATGTCTAATATTAAACGCTTGGTACTAGTATTTATTTTACCTAATACGTTACAACTTATCGGGATTTTAATATTGAACATATATATTTATATATCGTGATAAAGCGACATCTATTCAAAGTACAACATGTTGAGAATACCCATAAACGTAGATCACACCATCACTAGAAAAAGCCAACGAAACAAAAAGCATGCTAAATACTTATGGTTATAAAGACTTAACATTATTTAAGTACTTAAAGATATATTTCAAACATTTTGAAATGGCTATTGAATATTGTCACGTAGTTAATAATTTATTAAAAATGACAAAAAAGGTAAGACCCCCTTGGGAACGCGAATTCATGACAAAAAGTTCAGCGGTTTTGCAGGCAGACACCATAGCCATTCCGCCATTCCCTTGCTTAAAAGAATGTTGAAAATTCTAACAGAGAAGGAGTATACAATTTACAATTGATTTCATTAACTGATTTCTCTTTATTAACAGTAACTGCATCGCATGCAAAAACATTGAAAATTGTAACACATTTTAGCGGGAAATGCGACGCAGAAATGGTTTTTGATTTTTTCCACTATGGCGCACCAAATCGAAAAATCTGAAAAAATTGAGCATAACAATCATATCTGATTGCTACTGACAAAAAGAAAAAGTTGTGCTCGGAAGATTTCCATGCGAAATCGACACTTTTCCGATTTTTTTCGAGTTTTCATTCTTTCCACTTAGACTTTCCAATGGAAAAATCTGCAAAAATGTTAAACATGTATTTTCACATATAAAATGTGTCCGAATTTTTTAGAATTTTTTTCATCTCAGTAAACCGGGAAAATAGAGCAAAAGACGGTTTTTTGAATTTTCCCCAAAACTACCCTCCCGATCAAGATACAGGGTTGAAATTTGGTTCACAACGGTTTTTTTCGATTACCTACCGAATGACACCTCGCCCATTGTAATCGATTCAAAGGCACTTTTGACCCCCTTATTCGGCTATACCCTTTGTAGATATGTGCAAAAATATGTGTATTTGTTTTAAACGAATGTGTTTTATTGTATTTTATATAAATATTAAGTAATTACGTAATATTTAAGTCATTTAAAAATTATTTAACACTCTTTTATATGTATTTTATAATTTATTTACATAATACTATTCATTTTCTTTTGGTGATAGTTATATGAAATCGAGAATTTAACCTTTTTCTGTCCTTATATTACTTTTATTATATTTATCTACCTATATATTCACTAATTTAAAGATTTGTCACTCTCTAATACTTTAATTTTTTATTTGTTAGATATGACCTAAAGCCGGTAAGGCTTGGTAGCAAGGCAATTGACACATTGGCATCTTCACTGAATCTGCAGAAGCCATTCTATGTTGTGGTAATTGATGCAGGCTCTACTGGCAGCCGTGCATTAGCTTTTACTTTTCATGAATCAATCTTGAATGGTAATCTGATTTTGGATGATGAATTGTATACTGAAACCAAACCAGGTGTAAGCGCTTATGCGGACAGACCCAAAGATGCTGCGAAATCCCTAATAATTTTACTGGATAAAGTAAAAGAAGTAATTCCACAGTCTGAATGGAGACATACACCTCTCATTATGAGAGCTACTGCTGGACTAAGACTTCTTCCAGGACATAAAGCTCAAGAAATACTACAGGAATGCAGGAAAATGTTCGAAGATTCTGATTTTCAAGTACGAAACAATTTATTTTAATAACTATCCAAAATTTTGTTTAACCACTTGCGCTATAAAGAGATGCTTTTGTCCCAAAACCGAAAGCGACGTGTATACCACGTCAATATAACGCCTAACCACATGTTACATTGTAGAGCGCGGCACGGAAACCGAAAGTTAAATCGTAGCGCAAGTGGTTAAAGATCCTTATTACACGTGCATCTAATATATTTGTGTTTTAATACACGCGGGCACAGAAATAATAAAATATGTGGATACACATGTGTTAAAGAGTAAATGTGTTTGCGAAAAAACGGTGCAGGTATATTAACGTATTTAAAGTTTATTTTCTATCATAATCATGGGTATTCCAGTATCCGTGTACTTGTGTATTAAAAATTATACGGATTAATTGTAATACGTATTCTTTTTTCTACAGAAACTTTTTTTACGAATACTGCATTTATAAAATTTTGTTAACTTTATACAGAGTTCTTCATATAACTCATTTGCATCATAGCTCCAAACATAGCAGACGACTCGCAGTACCATGAACTTCTGCGTGCAGTAGTTTAACATTATAGAAAGTGGAATATCCCGCAGCTGGCGATAAGCTAGAGCTGAGGAACCGTTTCTTGGCAGCTGAGACGGAAGGGGAGATTGCTCTCGCACCGCCTATCTCTGCCATGTCGGCCCTGGAAACCTCAGATCGACGAATGACAACCGAAAATAAAACACTACTTTCGTCGTTCACATGACGACGCAACGAATGTGCCGGTCTCTCTTGCCAATAGCGCGTCAAAATCGAAAATGCATGAGGGAGAGGGACGTCCCTATCCGTCGGGCGAATCAGAGCAAATTACCCCTCAGCTGCCAAGTAAATATTCGATCAGTATAACATCCCCGTGTGCTTAATATTTCGTGTACTGATGCAAATGGGTTAATTTGAGATCGATGGTACATCTTACAAGGGATTAAATTTATGACAAACATTACAAAAAGTTGTGTGCTTCGAAGGGGGACATCATGTAGTGCAGAGGTGCAAAAAATTTGCATGCCAGAGCAGTCCTTGGAGGAGTTCCGCGAGAGACTAGACAAGATAGTAAAGTATATTGTCAAGGCGGCCGCGGCGGTAACATTCTTTGACGTGAGAAAGCCTGGCGTTCTGCTGTCGCGAAGTATTTAAAACATAAATGTCGCCCCCACGCACCACCACGCCTGTACCAATAAGTCCGGCCGTGATGCCGAGATAGCGACTGTGTATCAGTGACATCTCGGCTATGTGCGTGGGTGAAGTAGGCGGCGTATCTCCAAGGACGGCTCCGGCGTGCAAAATTTCTGCACCTCTGATGTAGTGCAAACTATTTTTTTGCAAGTTAAGTATCGAACGACATCTTAAGGACTATTCCCTTTTTTCAACAGAATCACATAATTTTAAATGCATTGATCAATTTTTGTCTACCTATTTATTTATCGATCTATAAGAAGAAGACACACACAGAGTGTCTCAGCCGATTTTGACATCTTGACTTTCTCGCTATTATTGCTTATAGTGAAAAATGTTCGTAAGAAACTTGAATTAGTTATTAGTTTCTTCGTAAGTGGACGCATCAAGGTCATATAAAGGCTAACATTATTTTTTTTAGATGAAATGAGGTATCTTTTTATGAATCAATCGTGGCAGCTAGTATGTCGAAAAGTTAGTAGCTTAGTAAATATTTCAATTTCACTAATTTTAAAATTCGCACTGACGTTAGCGCTTATTTACAGGAATGGTTCAATGTAACGACCATTTGCATCACAGCATTTTTGAAATTGTTAAAGTAAGGACTGGCTTACGTTATTTAATGTATTGGCTGATATTTTGCAACATTCAGCGATATTACACTGCTTCATATCGGTCACCGTAGTTGAAACTTTCGCATAAACTTTAGCATTTAAATGGGCCCGTAAGACAAAGTCGACGAGCGTTGGTGATAAAACGCGTTAAAAATAAATTACGAAAGTACTTTTAACACGTTCGCCGCTGCGTCACCCACATCTGGGTGATGGGTATGTTTCCGTGGAGGCCCCGTCACCCAAATATGGGTGACGCTCTCCTTGTTCAAGTTAACACGTTGAGCCCGGCGCCGGTCCCTGGGGACCGACAGTGAACTTTCCGTTTCGCCGACGTCGGTTCCCATGGACCGACAGTGGACATTTCGTTTGGACAGCGCCGGTACCTGGGACCGACAGGACCAACAAATATTTTCAAACAGAACCAAAAATTTTTGGTCCCGAAATCGTCTCTACACTTCCGTGGCTTCTTTCTAACTGATCATCTTTTTGCCGTTTGTATACATATGCATTGACTGTACCATTGCCCCAGTCCGGAAGAGAAGTTGAAACAAAGTAGACCTCTGTTCATTCTAGCCGTCTCAAATTTCGCCCAAGCGCTCGCCGTTAAGTGTTCGCCCGCTGCCGGCTGAACGGAAAGAACAGTAATATCGGTGCCGGGCTCAACGTGTTAAATAGGATTTTCAGTTGGTTTTTTAAAATGAATTTAATGGAATAAACACTGAAATATAAATGTAGGATATACGGCATAAAAATATTAAAAATCACTTTTATTACTTAATTTCTGTCATTGTTAGTTTACAAGCAAAGAAGAACGAGCTGGGTAATCTGGGTGGAAGGGAATCATATTCTCTGCGGTACACGGTTCACTTCAAAATTGAATAACTAAAATGTACCAAAAGGTACTGGGTTGAAAGTTCCCAGATATATTCCTTAGACTATGTACAAGTAATTTCTGCAAAGATTTCATCCGTCTACCAGTCCCCTTCTTTGTTATACCTGCCGAAAGTTAAGGAGACGGTCAAACAGGTCCAGCAAGAAAATGACTTATACAAAAGTTTCTTTATTTCTTCTGTAAAATGAAAATCTGAAAAGAAAGATATAGATTATCCTGTTGGATACCGACCTAATTCTATAAGATAGAACGCCAAATATTGTCAAACGTGATACAGGATCCAAACAGGAAGTCTTATTTACATGTTATCGCTTTTCCTGTAAAACATATTTTAAGGACCTTTAGTCTTAACAAGAGTCACAGGGAAAGCGGCCACTCTTTGGAATCCTAATCACGAGAAGTGGGGGTTATTCGAACCTCCCACCACGCTGTTTCGGAGCCCTTAAAACCTCGGCTCATTTCCAAATCTGTAGAATTGATAATCAATTGTCTTGAATCGCTGACAGTCGGTATCTTGCGAAGACGTTATCCTTACTTGTAAAAACTCCAAACGCGAAAGTAATTCTTCGTTAAATAAAACTGTTGTAAAAATCCCCACGGAATACAACATAAATTTGGTGTCAGAAGTGGGATACAACAATCCTATAAAAAATGAAGTTGACCTTTAAATAACATTGAAGAAATATAACAAATGAAAAATTAATGTTGCACCGACATTCTCTCCACGACACTATGAAACTTTTGTATATAATATTTTTCTCTAAAATCAATGGTTCTCGAGTTTTAACTTTTTCCACCTAGATAGTCGACTCGTCCTACCGTGCGACAGTTGGATTTGGGCCCTGCAAGAAACTCAACCAAATCGCGCTGGGCGCCGAACGTGTTAAAGAGTATAGTAGGATAAGGAGGTCAGAAATATTGTATACGAAATTTCAACCGTGTATCTTCACCGAAAGGATAGTTATGGAGAAAATTAAGAAAACCGGCCTTTACACTATTTTCCCGTTTTATTGAAGTGCAAAAAATTCTAATACATTATACGTGCGAAAATATATATTTGAGATTTTTTCAGATTTTTCCATTAAAAAGCCTAAGTGCAAAAAATAGAAACTTGAAAAATTTCGATTTTGTTTCGAACTCTTCCGAGCACTACTTTTTCTTTTTTATAGTAACAATTTGATATCATGATTGTTATGCGCAATTTTTTCAGATTTTCGGTTTGATGCGCCATAGTGGGAAAAATCAAAAATCATTTTTGCGACGCATTTTCGGCTGAAATACGATCAGTATTTGTTATTTTTACTTTATGTTGACACAATATGTTCATGGTACGATTTTCAATGTTTTTGCATCCCAAGCAGTTACGTTTAATGAAGAGAATTGAGTTAATCGCCCATTGTAATCGGTTCAAGGGCACGATTAACCCCCTTATCCTGCTACACCTTTTTATGAGCCATTAAAAATTTCGTGTGTTGTTATATATATTATAAGATAATAATACAGTACAATATTCCGAAACGCGGGCAGATACAATATAATGATACAAGCGTCAGGATCCGCTTATATCAACTGTCTCTGCGGAAGAGTATATTGCCGATATCGCGACGATGTGACCGAGATGTGACATCGGTAGGTCCTAGGCGTCGACTCCCTTTGTGACGCTTTCCCTCCCTCGGTGGTGAGGTCCATCTAGGACCTCTTTTCCCCGAAAGGCCCCGTAGGGGCAAGGGTCGTCTTCCTCCCTCGTTAGAGAAAGTGTCCTCTTGACGAAAGTCAGGCGTGCAACGACCTGCTTGGTGCGGAGTGTTACACTTTTATTAAAAAAATCAAAATGGAATATGGAAAACGTAGAATCACTCTTTGGCAGTAATTGTTTCCTCCGGTTGCGTTCAGCTTTAATTATTATATCGGAACTTCGCGGAGCGCGTTTTGAAGTAGTCAGACGCATACGAAGCTTTCTCATGATTGTAACAATGTGTCATCGAAAATTGACGATCGCGACTTTTAAATGTCCGTGCAGCATTCATTTCTCAACGGTCTTTCGCTGGCAGTGATTGGTAATTTCATTATTGTGAATTTAACATACGACATGTCTGTACAAAGTTACCATAAAAATCTTGATAAGATATGGCATCTCGTATTTTAAATTCACAATAATAAAATCACCAACCACCGCCAGCGAAAGTTCGTCGAGAAATGAATGTTACGCGGACGTTTAAAAGCCGAGATCGTCAATTTACGATGATACATTGTAATCAGTCATTAGAAGCTTCGTATGGCTTTGATCCCTCCAAAATACATACTCTGCGCGAAGTCCCGATATAATAATTAAAGCTAAAGGCAACTGCAGCAACTAATCAATGCTAAAAGATGGTTCTGCGTTTTCCATTTTCAATTTTGTTTTTAAGTTTTGGAAAATTTAAAAGTATTTTCGTAACTTATTTTTTAATGCAATTTTTCACTAATGATCCTATCTCGATACTAACTCGATACTATTCTAGTGTCCGATGAAACATTTTTAACTGCGATCAACAACAGCGTGAAAATGAAGGTGTCAAAATCGGCTGACCCTGGTGGAAATATATCTACAACGAACTACAATTCTCTACAATATATTGCTACAACATTGAACAATTTTCTACAACTTAACCCTATCTTCACTGTGTTTAATTTCAACAAATTTCTACAACCTAGTACGCGGATTGGGACAGTATTTTAGAATTTCGCGAATAGTTGTAAAAAGTTGTAGAATGTTGTAGTATTCTATAAGATACTACACCAAACTACGCGCTAGACTCTTGAAGGCTATTTTCTAAATTTTTAGATAGGACATTAAAAGTTGTAGAATTTTGTAGTATTCTATAAAATACTACAACAAACTACGCGAGCCGTGTTTTAATAGAGATCATTCTTTCAAGTTCCATTTATCTTAGAGTAGCAAGTTGTAATTTGTTGTAAAAATTTGTAGTGCTCTACAACTTATTACAATTTATTACATAAGAGAATCAAGTAAGTTTTAGTGAGACGTTGAGTGTCGTAGAATATTGTAGTTACGAGCTACAATTTTCTACAACCACGCAAAATGTTGTAGAAAATTGTAATTTGTTGTCGAGTCGCATAAAAAGTTGTAGATATATTTCCACCAGGGGAGACACCCTGCATACAGGGTGTTTTCTTTAATGCGATGCACGATTTTTCTATAGAGTGCACAATAGATTTCAGTAAAAAATTTCAGAAACAGTTTATTTTTATGGCAAAATCAAGGTCATCTGGAATTTTACAAGCAGGAACACATATTTTTTTTACCATATTGCAGAGGACATTGAGACGAATTCAAACATATATACATATGCGCGCGCGCGCGTGTGTGTGAGCATGTGTTCTCTATTGATCCTATTATATCTCATATAATATTAAATATCTTAATAATACGGCAATTATACATATATTTTTATTACTAATGTTTAATAACATTCTAAAACATAGGTTTCAAAAAATTCAATTGCAATAATGGATGGTACAGATGAAGGAATCTTTTCTTGGTTCACTGTGAATTTTCTACTAGAACGTTTTAATACACATAATCCTGCTCATACTGTAGCTGCTCTGGATCTTGGTGGCGGCTCTACACAAGTTACCTTTTCTCCAGATGCTGCTCAGGTAATAATCGTGAAATTATCGTGTAACTATAAGGGTATAAAAACTAATTTTACATTTTCTATTTTAAAACGAATAAATTAATTGATATATTGTTATTGTAATATTTGTGTGGTATAAGTATTATTTGAGCTATGGGAAATGAAAATTGGAAGATATTTATAAATCTCTATGTTCTTATTTGCAAAAATTTAAATTCAGGTACTTATTTATTAAATATAAAAAAAGTGTCTATAATTAAATGATTTAAGGAAAGTTTATATGGTGTTTGTGTTCTGTACACTCAGAATGTATAGGGCAAAAGAAATATATTTGGATATTGTCTAGGAAAAGAAGCTAGATGGACACATATACTCCGTCAACATTTTTAATCACAATATGAGCGTCTATACGCACAGTTATCTTGGTATGGGTGTTATGGCTGCCAGGAAGGAAATTTTGACACATGGGATGAATATAGAGAATATTAAATCAAAATCAGTAATAGAAGTGAGATCTGAATGTGTGAATCCCATAGTTTCTACAAAATGGAGTTACGGAGGTCGTGAATATCTTGTCAAAGGGCCTGTTAATGGAACGCACAAATTAGTCAAAAATCAAAACTTTGCTGGCGGAGAGGACGATAGGCCTATTGTTAAATTTTCAGAGTGCTTAAAGATCGTTGAAAATTATGTTAACAGAATACAAAGCAAACCAATTGGTTTGCAAAGTCACGAGATCTATGCATTTTCTTACTATTTTGACCGTGCTACAGAGGTAATTTATATTTCTAAATTTATTAGAAAATTTATTGAAATTCGTTTAGAAAAGGATAATTTTGTATAATGATATTATTTTATAAATTTCTGTTTTGTCAATGATGCTTATCAAATATGTTTACGAGGATATGTTCGGATACGAAATATCACAGATAAAAATTTTAAATTCTTTTTATGATGCTCTTTTATGCAGCAAGCTTCAATCTTTATTGATAATTGACTTTAGTACTCTATAGTATTCTATTGTACCACTATAAAATTTCTTTTACTAGTTTTATTATATTTTGAAATACGTTAATCCTTCCAAAAAACATATTTTAAGTGTTTAATTTAAATTTGTTAATATTTCAGGTAGGACTAGTAGATCCTTTTTACGGAGGAGTTATTCAAGTAAGCGCATTCCTAAAACATGCAACGGACACTTGTGATTATCCAAATAGTGAACAGCCTTTTATGTGCCTTGATTTAACCTTCATCTATGTTCTCCTGCGCAATGGCTTTGGTCTTGAACCCAGTAACAAACTTTATGTAAGATTACTTATATAAATAATTTCAACTTTTCAGTGTCATACATGCAGATCAAAATTATTTGTTACATAATTTATGAGTTGTCACAAATCTTCATTATTAATATTATCTTGCCAGAATTCATTAACTGTACTGCTTGTTGTGTATATAATGATCCAAGTTTTCTTAAAGTGTCATTGAAATTGTTATGCAAGTGATCAAAAATAGTTTTCGGTAATTTATGTATCAATTTAATATTATTTAAAAGTTGTTTGATATGGATTTACAATGCAAATTGAGTAATTAGCGTTTTCTTACAGAAAAATATATTTAACAGCACATACATAAATGTTCAAAGGAAACGGAGGCATTGATGAATGGTGCTTATTGAAATAGACACAATTACTCTATATTAATTGAATTAATTTAACCTAGTTTTTTTACGCTTGCAGATGTATACATGTAAAGGTTGTCGATTTTCGGTGTTAACTTTTTACTAAATTTTAGGAGAATGTAATGGGGTGGGTAAATGGGTGAACGGATGGTTCTTATTTCACAAAATACAGTAGAGTTTACAGATCTTCTTAGCATATTTCGAACAGATAAATTGTAAATTATTATAAGTTGTTATAATTTTTATTATATAATTTTAATCAGTTTTATAGAGGCAGTAAAGTTCGGTACCACCTATTTCGAAATGGTTTGTGAATAATTTAACTTATCCTTTTTCGTCTCGCTAGCACATTATGTGAAAATTACTTTAAAAGCATCTAATACTTTAGAACTAAATTAAAACGACAAAAAGCAGCAATACATCTATTACTCATTATGAACAAATCAACACTATTTAGAAAAACATGTAACTTTTATTTTGAGCTGAGGATTTACAACACGTCCGTATCCGAGAATGTCAGACCGTAAAATCTCTTGTTCTCATATTTATGTCAGTTAACATGTATCGAACCTAGTAATATTAATTTTATTTCGTGCTTAACACGCAACAATATTTTTCATGCAAGTTACACATTGTTTTTATTTAATATTATTTACACTTATAATGATCCAAAAATTAAGACATAGATGTAGTTGATTGTTTTCGAACGTACTTTACATCGCATAAAAAGTGGGAATAGATTTTCTTTTTTTTTTAATATATATACGTATCATGCACTAATAATGTTAATTGAACAAAAATGGTTTTATACATGAATATTTTCAAATTTGTATACAGAATTATTGAATTTTAAACTAAGGAATTCTGCTGGAACGAATATTTTTAAACTTTTATTATTCTTGAAGGATTAATGCTTTAGAAGCATGAACTGGAAATATTTGTAAAGTTTAACGAAAACTATTATTGTGTACTCATTTCTCTCACGCTAATTCAATTTTTTTAACAGCTTTACAGGAAAATAAATAGGCATGAGTTGAGCTGGTCTCTTGGAATCGCTTTCAACGTACTTCAGAATGGATTATAACTCTTGTTTGAGGTGTAGACAAAGATATTAGTAATATTTTCACACTAAAACGATGGCGGTGTTGGAATTTAGCAATTTTTATGATTTTATAGAAAACTGAACAAAATCATATAAATACTTCAAGTTGTATGTTTTGGATTTAGTTCTTTTGGGAAAAATTTGTTCTGTTGCAACTAAATTAACTGGAAGTTGTAAATTTATTAAATAGGGGTTTTATTAATTGTCAATTTGTATGTAGAAGTCATTTCAGTTTTAGCAAAATTGATAGCTTAATTTAAGAATATGTCAATTTCAGCAAAATCTGTTGAGTTAGCTAAATATATTTAATATATAAATGATGTTTGAAATTTGTTGAAATACATAGTTTTTGGTAATATCCACTTATTTCTGTATTTATAAACAGCTTTACTTGGCAAGTACAGGATGTTTTACGAACACCAGGTTATCCAAATATCTTCCAATCTTACACTTGTTGTGTAACATGTTTTGAATGTTATATTTTCAAAGTCTTTAATATTTTTTATATAGGGAACATATATTTTTTCCATTGTATCTCGCAACAAACGAAAAAATATATTGAGATGTCTTTATGATATGATCTTTAAATGATCTTGAACTCTTATATTTGTTAATTAATATAGAACGCACGCTGAATGGGATCCCAAATTGGGACGACAACGGAAGTGATATTGAGAGCCTAAATACTCACTGTTATTACTGTATTTAAATTCGATTACTGCTAGTGTTTTCAACGATCCGTTCACTGTTACTTATCTTGGTGTTTGGACAAGTTCATAATGCATTATATAAAACAAGAAATGATTGAAGTAATTTTCATTTACATTTCGACAGTGTTTAATAAATTTTTTAGAAAGTTATTAAAAAAGACTAACAGAATACAGTTCGTGTAACTTATAGTATTCGATATATGCTATCACCAATAACGGAGATGTTCAGGTTACCTAGTTTTCGTGAAACACACTTTATACATGCCGTGGTCTGAAGACAGGCTCTGTTACAAGAGCATTTTTAATTGCAGAAGAAATTCGTATTTTACTTAAGATGTTGATTGTTTGTAAAAATGTTTTTAAAAAATGAATTTTTAATGTGATTTTATGTAGAAATAAAGTTAAAATATTTTTACACTAAATGGTTTTTAAATTGTACGTTTTCATGAACTTGTTATTTTGATACCATTTTTATCTATTTGCATACAACTTGTAATGAAATGTCAGTACCTAAAATATTGTACAGAATTTACAATAAGATATCAGTTGAGAATAATATAAACATAAGGTATCATTAATGCTACTGCTGATAAGCTATTTATTTGACGTACCGAAAATTTATTAAAATGAGTTATTCAGCAGAGAGCGTGGCAATTCCACATTACATTTAAAATACAATTAAAATTTTTGTTCCAAATATTTCTTATTTTTTAAAACTTAATGCAATTAGAAACTTAATCGATATTTTTTGTAATCTTATTTTTTGTTCTTTACTATAGTGTTTGTCAACAACGAATTTGTAAACGACAAAGGATGTGTAAGAATTTTCATAGAGTCTGAAAAATTGTTTATACTGTTGTTAATAAAATTTAAATATATCAATAGTAAATTTATTTATTTATTTTTTAAGGTACCAAAAATGCATTAAAACTGAAGAATATCAAAGAATTTTTAAATAACTGTGCGAATAATCTATTCTTCTTTACTTTTCTGCTTTGTGAGGTGAGCAAACGTTATTTTGGGAATACAATGTTTTACTTTCGCACTAATAACCATGTACATAATGTAAATATTGATATTTCGTAGTACTGATCATTTATCTAAAGTACTAATCAGAGAGATAAATAATATTGACCCAATAAATAGCAGTCTTTACCACTTCAAGTAGTTTATTTCAGTTATATAACGAGGTGTGTTGACACCAAATTTATTCGTTTAGGGGGACCTCAAGCTTAATGTAACAGAAGGCTACAGCGTTCTGTGCCCGGCAATTAAAAAGAGTAAGCGTCTCTTTATGAACATTATGTGATAGTTGTATGCTTCTATATTCCAACAATGACAAACCATATCACCATATATGGTTATTTTCATACATAGGTTTAACATGTACCCTCTTGCTACTATTTGATATTGTTGCATCTCGTATTATTTTCTCTATTATTAAAGAGTAAGGTAGCCACAACTTTTATGTACATATGTATATATTACCGACTTGAAAAATTTTAGCCTGTTGAAGATTTTCCTGGCCGATAGTAATAAATAAAACACGAAGTAGTCATTATCTTAAGTAATTGTAGTTCTGGGAAATTGTAATTTGCTTCGTCTCGCCCTTATGTCAATTCTAACACATTAAGTTAAATCGAAAAAAATTAAATCTCCGGATTATAACTTATGCAACATTACAAAAATACATCGTAGTTTTGAAACACTTTTACAATTGAATCTTTCATTATTTTGATATAAAATAAAATAAAATCTGGATTGATTTATTTGAATTGAAAAACACTAGTAGTACAATATTATGTTAATATGTTAACGACATTTTGATAAAGTTGATACTGAAGTTTAAGGATAAAGAATTCAATGCAAGAGGGCTGTGAGTAAGCAGTGAAACAAGGAAGGAGAGGATCTAATCAAGTGAAAGCTAAGGTCAAAAGGCCAATAAACGTTCCTGGCCGAGTCGATAAGCTGCATAATAGCGAAATACCAATCGCGTTTCTCTACTTTCCTTTTTCGTACTTGGTTTCTACACATTCAGAATGGTAGATACTTTCGACTGATCCAACAAAATGTCGACTAAATATATTAGATCACTGTCAATTGTTCGTTAATATTACCAAAGAATATCAAGACATGCTTTTATTTCACATAGCACTTTGAGCAATTTAAAAACAGTGTGAACATATTATGAAATCAGTCCTTTTTACCTACCTGTGGAGAATGATTGTAGCAAGTCTACAATTGTTATGAAATAATTTATTGAAGCCTCTATTACATTCAAGGGACAAGCAAGGTATATGTACATACATACACAATGTATTTTTCTATTAAATTTTTATTTTACTACACAACAACTATATTCAGGGTGTACCGCCTAACTTCAGCACCATTTATGTTTTCGTTCAACGACACAGTTTGTAAGAATGTTTCTTATAAAATTTGTGAAAGAAAAATAAATATTATCATCATACTCTGGCCCTTATAAAACTGTGCAACTTTTTAGCGGATTTTTTCGCAGTTTGTATAACAATCGAGATTTTCAATGATAGGTGGTGCACTCTGTATAACGAAAATAAAGCAATAAATTGAAAAAATATTTAAAAGTCAGTTAACATGTAACGTAAGCAATAATGGTACCGATAATAAAATAATTTAATAGATTATTTAATAAGTTAAGAACGAGGTTATCGATGAAAAAACTTTTACGCGATTCGCATATTAAAAAAATGTCTTATACAGCAGAAACTATGTAGTTATTAATATCGGTTGCACATTTCACATTCTTGTTAATACCTCATTTTAGACTTTGACGGAGTATTAACTGACAAATGGCAAACAATTTATGCATAAATGAAAAACATCAACAGTTATTATTATCATAAGACTAATAATATATGTTAATAGTAGCAATATTGATTTCACCGTGTTTTTCTAACTGAACATATAAAAAAATTCGACTTACTTTTATTGCAATACTATTTTTTTATGCTCGAAATTAAATAAAAAATTGAAATAAACACGAATCATTATACGGCTTATAACAACAATATTTAAAATAGCTTCAACAGTGAACAAAGAAGAAGAAGGACAAGAGAACGCTTATGTCCATTTCTGATTATTTGAAAATGAATACACAACAGTTATCGAATATTTAAGGAAGATGCTTTCCTCGTTATTCGGTATTACAGACAACAGGTAAAAGCGAATTAAGAGTATATAGTAATAAGAGGAAGCAAAAAAGGAGACCGACCAACAGTGGGAATCGAGGGGAAAGCGGAGTATACTGCTGTCGTGAAAGGAAGAAGGAAACGAAAGTGGGCTCTCTCTCACGTTCTTACGCAGGCGAGAAGATGCTCTCGTAAGAAATTTTACCTGAGAAACCCTGGAAAACTGGCAGCGATAGGAGGGGCGAAGAAGGGAGAGGAGAACGTCTGCCAGGAGGCAACTTTCACGCGACTACATCGCGAAGCCCCTTTTCGGCTACCAACAGCATCGCCAGAGGGGGAGTGCATCACTCTAAAGAGAGGAAGACGAGTGAGAGGCCTCCTGAAAGGTCATTTCTCGGCCTCCTTCGAAAAATCAGAACGAATTTCGATCTTCCTTTCTTACTGCGTCGCCTGAACTTTCCTCTGTCTACTTACATACAGTGTATATCACCTAACTTCATCACCTTTCAAATTTTAATTGCAACACAAAATTCGAAAAATGTGTCTTATAGAAGTTATAAAAGAAGAAAAATATCATTGGACTGTGGTCTCGATAAGACTACGCGACTTAGTTTGTAATTATCACCTATAAACTTAGGTGGTACACTCTGTGAATGATTACATACATACATGTGTTCCTAACTCTGTTTTCTTTCTCTGATTAGTATGCTGATTAATTTTTTTACCATTCAATTATATCTTTATTTTACATTTATGATATTAAATTTAATGTTTGTTTCGTTTTCACATACTCTTATTTGCACGTATCTTCTTGAATATTTTCATGTTGTTTTATTAGGTTAAGATCAAGATAAGGATCAGCAGTAGCAGTTTTTTCATTAGTGTGATTATACATATAAAGAGTTAAATAAGTTAACGGATTGTGCATATTGCAGGAAAGTAATAACCTCACGCTGTTTACAGTATCGTTTATTTGTTACAGAATGATCGTTTTAACAAGTATTTTTAAATGTGTATGTTTCCGTTCTGATCCATTTCTGTATTTAATTGCACGTGTACCTATAAATTGAAACAATTGTTAAATTAGTTATACTTCAAAATAATTTCACGTTAATGAATTGCTCGAAAATGTACTTTTTATACATTTCTTTTTGCGGACATTAATTCTTGGGCCATGATATTATTCATTCAATCATAAGTTATTTTATATTTAAAGCAACATGTGTATTAAATGAAATGTTAGGTGAATTCGATTATTTTGTTATTTGTTTGTTTATTCGGACATTCATATGTTTGAGCAAGTTTGTTTTCTCTTGACATTTTGTATTATTTGTTCCTTCATAAATATAAACTAAGTTTCTATTTTTACAATTGTTTACACCGCTACATGCATCGAAGCGATTTTTCGTTCGAATTGTAAGAGGTATATCGATAAAATCAATTGAAGATTCCTAGTAGGAAAGAACAGTACGGCGAAGAGGGAGAGACATTAAATAACAAATTATCGTCAAACTAAGCACATACGTACTGGCATTTTTGCGTAAAACGCGGAAAAAGCAGATCGATCGTCCGTGTAAGAGGAAGGCGGTGATTTCCGCATCTTCTTCGGGAAAGGCGTCGTGACGCAAGTCAAAGAGACTTTCACTATTCTTAAAGAACCACTATTCAAGATGAAGACCAGTACCAGCTACACCTCCCGCCTTCCTTCTCTTCATCGTCGTTTGATGTTTCTCACTCTTTCTCCCCCCTCTTTTCTCTTTCTTAAAGAGACGTCCTCGAGGTCAATATTCTCGGAAGAACTTATGCGATTTCGTATCTATCTAACAATAAGTGGAAAATTAATGTCAACTACCACAATATTACCGAGCTTCAATTAATTTGATATGATACATCAGATATGCAAGTTTTAGCAAAGTATTTATTAGAAAAGGAAAGGAGTAACTACAGTTTTATAATATGGAACTTCAAACAAAAATCATTATGTTTTATATATTTAAGAAATTTTTATGTATTTGAAAAGAGATTTCATCATTATATATTCTTATAAGTTTGTGTTTTATAATATTATAAATTTGAGTTTTTGACTTATTTACGATACAATTTTTATTTAATTTTATCGTAGATAGGTGTGTCTTTCCAGGAAAATGAAACACGATTAATAAATTGTTGCAAGATAGAAAATGTGCAATACAGAAAGGTTTGCCTACAAATTCCAATTTTACGAGATCATATTAAACACATATTATATTATTCAACGTTCAGTAGATACAATATTTCGATCGAAGAATCGATAAAACGCTAATCTTTACGTTTCTAAAACTATATTAGATTAAGTAACTTAAAGTATAATACAAGAATTTTTATCTTTGGTTGAGAATGTCGTTTATACCTTGAAATATGTTTACACGATCCCTTATCTTTAATTTTCTATTGTTTATAATGGACTCATTATTAATATTTTAGCTTTTTCATGCAACTGTCAAAATTTTTTGATCAATTATTATTGTATCGATGCTTTGGTAACTACATACATAGATGAGGGTATACCTCATCGATTATAATGCTTTTTTAATATGCGTTAAGATTGTGATTTTGGACAGCCTTTAAAAAAAACATCAGTTCTATTCAATATTAATACGTTAACAGCAATCTTTATCGACGGTAACAAAAGTTCATATAACAGATTTATTAACAATAAACAAATTATACAAGGTTATAACACAGTTATTGTTGCAATAATTCTGTAAAAAAGGTTACGTTTTTCAAATTAGCCTTTTAGTAATATTATACAAGATGTTTTATTCGTTACGATACGCTTCTTGCTACCACCACGCGATATGATATTCATTCATTAAAGTCTCTTCTATAAATAAGACCAAATCGAGTATGAATCATTTCATGACTTAGACTGTACTATGTTAGAAACACTCTGACATAATACTGTTTTATTCGTGTAAAAAACACTGGTACATTATTATTTTTACATTATTATTACATTATTGTATCAGTAACCTTACAAATTTCCGTTATAAAATGTTTCTTATAAAAATTACATAGTTTTATGGGGTCTAGAGCAGTGGTAGGCAAACGTTTTTAAGAGTGGGACAGAAAAGAAATTTTCAGCAGGACAAAATAATTCATAAAATATTTTAATTCCTACGGAAAATTTTGCATATGCAGAGAAAGGAACACCCCCTTATACGATTGTTTTTAAGAGACTGGAAATTAAAATTTCGATACTATTATTTTAAAATCGACGGCGGGCTGGATCTGGCCCGCGGGCCGTAGTTTGCCTACAACTGCAGTGGTAGTGAGTACTCGACCTGTGCACTCGTCTAGAGCATTAAGACAATATTTTTGCTGTTGCACTGTTCACCTTGGTCTTTCAAATAGAACGTCGTAGTATTTTCACTTACAAATGATAGGTATTTTAGAAATGAACACAACGGCCTGTAATATTGTGTATGAACTTCAAGGTAAGCGAAGGTCGTATAAGCTAAGTTTTCCGTTTATCTAACCATTCTGCTGGAAAATTACGTTCTGTTTTGTTTTCGGTTTGTGGCAATTATTTTTATTTACTTTAAAATTTTATAAGCGGAGTCTTTCGTATGTATACTGCACATTTTAAAGTGTTCCATAGAAAATAATCCAGAGGTGATAAATTTAGCAATCTTACTGTTTAAGCGAAACAGCTACCTGTGCTCATCCAACATTTGAAAAACTTTTTTTATATAAGTGTGTCGGTTAAATTTATTTTCAATAAAATATGAACCAATGGCAGCATCATTACTAGTACAGCTTAAATGTTCAGATTCCATCTATTTTGATGATCAACCGTGCTAATTGTAAGGCAATGGAAGTCTGCATCGAACCAGTAATGGGGGTCTTGAGAATTCACAGCACCGTCATTCATAAACGACGCTTTATGTACTAATAATATATTACAATGAAAGAAATTATCATTTTGCACTTTATTCAAAGCCCAGTGACAACAAATCTCGCGATGATCGAAGTCATCGGCACGTAGCTCTTGGTGGCAAGATAAATAGTCTGGATGAAACTTATTACAATGCAACATTCGCAATACATTCAAAACAGATATTTCAGAATTAATCGAAAGTTGTCGTACGCCAGGTGTGGATTATACGATAATGACGCTAACGGTTAAAACAATAATTTCGTTGACATCACTTGTAACTGATTTTCTGCAAATGCGTCTTCTTTGTTTGAAACTTCCTCTCTCGTTTAATGAACTGCTGAGATATCAAAACGTGCAAGCGCATAGATTTTATCCGAAAATCTTTTAACATGCAAATGTACAAATGATTAGCTTGCACTGCATTTCACCCGTATTATGCATCACAAACGAGGACCTGTTCGTGACAAGTGATGGTCAGAAAAACAGAACGTCTCAAGCGTTTTCAAGACCGAAAGATTTAAGCAGAACATTATATCACTGTATAGTAAATTGCAACATTACAAGTTTACAAGACATACTTCATATTCAATGAAGGTTGTATAAGTTAAGTAGAAAACATATGCAATCTTCATTGAACATGAGGTGCATACTATTGTAAGTCACTGAATTCGTCTTCAGTATGGATTTCATTAAGAAGTAAACAGAACGTTAATTCTTTAATCCAGACAAAAATATTGTCGTTATACTGTAACCCCAATACAGCATTTGTAAGAAACATTTTACAAATGAATGATAAATATAACTTACATTAACTTCAAGGCAAATTCACAGTGTACCTATTGTAACAGAATTTTATTATTGTTATTTTGTGTTTAGGCTTTAATATTTATGCTTATTTGGTCTAAGAATTACTGGTTGAAGGTGGTTTCCAAATGACCTAATCTAATTGTAAGATACATATAGTTATTTAGGGAGAAACTCTTATTGTCAGACGTGAGCGGAATTTTAATTCGGGCCCCCCTACTGGGAGACCGAGCCTCTTCGTAACTTCATACTCACCATACCTGTCACTTCTTTTCTTAGTTTTGGTTAAAATTATTATGATTTTTTGATATTACGCCATTAAAATGTTAACATATTTCTTTCTGGTTGCAATAATGAAATAATAAAAAAATGTCGTCGTCATATAAAAACCAAGGGCAATGAGCCTATACAAAAAATCGTAACGTAATCGTATATGTCAGGCAAGCCGCTTATTTGACCGTCGCATGTATCCTTGGAAGAGCTCCGTCTGCTACTCCTTCCTGTCCGCTCGAGAGCTCCCTGATTGACTTGCCTTTCACTTGCCAGTCGCGAACCTATTGTCACGACCGTGGTGGCGCATTGGGGCGACATTCGTATCAAACCACTCACGCTGGAAAGACGTACCACGTGCGTAGATCACGAAATCAAAACGACTTACGTGGTACGTCGACTAAGGTTATTTATCAAAGAACTGTTTCAGATGACACCACGTCGCATGTAGGGCAAAACAAAAGTATTATTAGTAAAAAAGTATGCTTAGAGATGTCTTAAATCAAATACGATTAATAGATTTTAATATTTTTGGGCTACTGGTGATGGTTTCGGTCGACTTTGACTACTACGTGACGGCTTACGGCAAAATATAGTGTTACGTTCTAGCACGTGCATTAGTAAATAAACTTCCAGCATAAATACTTAAAAAACTCCGTGACAGCAGAACACAAGGCCTTCTCGCATCAGAGAATATATTGTTGCCGCCGCGGCCGTCTAGGCCTGTGGTCGGCAAACCGCGGCTCTTTGACTCCTTGGCTGCGGCTCTTCCACGAAATGTTTAGTACAGACACGGAATATTATTTATTAACTTGCCTTGTAAGAGACGAGTAAACATTTTTGAAACGCAAGCCTACAGAAAAGAGGCACATTTTTAGAAACAGCAAATCGACGTTAGCCTTTGATAAAACACCTCTGAATGCCACAGTAACAGATATAAATTTTTCGCCCTTTAATATTGATATTGGCAGCTTTGAAATGCAGTTGCTGGATTTAAAAAATAAAGAATTGTGGAGCTCAAAATTCGAGCGTTTTTGTGCCGATTTCGAACTATTGGAGAAAAATAAATGTGAATTAAGTTTACAGCATAAGTGGTCTGCTTTGAAAGATCTGGAGAGGGAAGATACGTTCATTTTTAACACCTGGAATAGTATTCCTGACTCATTATCATCTGAAGAAACTAGCGTTTGCTGTTCTTTCCTTATTTGGGTCTACATATTTATGATAACAATCATTTTCAAGCATGAACTTTATCAAAAGTAAATTAAGAAATCGGCTTATCGATAAGAACTTAGAATCGTGCCTAAAATTAAAAACAACAACATACAAACCTGACTTACCCTTATTTTCTAAGGAAATGCAGGACCATTGTTCACATTAGTCGAGTATTTGTAGTTTTTTTTGGATACCTTTTATATTATTTAACTTGTTACATTTTTAAATAAATATTATCTTTATATAAGTATAAAATCAAGTTTTATTTAATGTACCGTTAGTTAAACTAATTGTAAGACATATTTAGCAAAGGCAAGCTCGAGAGTGTACATTTAATCCTAATTATTTCCACAAAAATGTTTAAAAAAAATGGCCTTTCGAAAAAACTTCAATGTTGTGTTGTTTATATTCGGCTCTTCTGGATGACGAGTATGCCGATCACTGGTCTAGGCGATACATTTTACAATCCTGCCTAGTCTCTCGCCAGCAAAGTTTTAATATGTTTTCACATCACCCATAGGGTACTATTGCCAATGCATTTGTTTGCTGTGGTATCCCCTGTACCGATGTCCTTTTCTGTTTAATCGTTGGTGAAAAATCGCATTAAAACTAGGAACTAAGCAGGATTGTAAAATGTATCGCCAAGATGGCCGCGGCGGCAACTATGTATGTATTCTTTGAGGTGAGAAGGCCTTGCTTTCTGCTGTCACGGAGTTTTTTGACTATTTACGCTGGAAATTAATTTATAAATGCGCGTGCAAGAACGTAACACTATACTTTGCCGTAAGGCGTCACGTAGTAGTCGAATTCGACCAAAACCATCGCCAGATGCCCAAAAACATTAAAATCAATCGTATTTGATTTAACACATATCAGAGCATACTTTTTCACTAATAATACTTTTGTTTTGCTCTACACGTGACGTGGTGCGATTTGAAACTGTTTTTCGACAAATAACCTTACTCGACGTACCCCGCACGTCGGTTTGATTTCCGTGATCGACGCACGTGGTACGTCTTTCCAGCGTGAATGGTTAGATACGAATGTCGCCCCAATGCGCCACCATGCTCCTGCCAATTGATTCGCGCCTGGCATATGAAAGGCAAGTCAATCAGGGAGCTCTCGAGTGGACGGGAAGGAGTAGCAGGCGGAGCTCTGCCAAGGACGCATGCGGCGGTCAATTAAGCGGCGTGCCTGGTATATGTAATAAAATCGTACTGTATATGCATTTACACACAAGTTTTAGATTGCACCGTTCATTGCTTTGTTGAAAAATGTTAAAATATAAAATAAAGATAACGATAAATCGAATTGAAAACCTGCATTTAAATTAAGGATAGATACTCTGTTCAGTAAGATTCCAATGTTACTAGGATTAATTGTAAAAGATAAACAAAGTAAAATATACTGACTAGCCACTTATTACAGACTTAAAATCCTATTTTATTTTACTTTATTCTCGATTTTCCACTACACCGAATGTATACTTCTGTAGTAGGTATTACTAAAGATAATGAAGCGTCACGGATATGAAGCAACGATATAAGTACCGACGGATTAATTGAAACTAAATAATTTCATGAGAATGTTATTTTCACGGAAATGCAAATAGCTTTTGTACGAAATAAGGTTATATATTATTCTTTTCACATCAGTTTTGCGAAAAATAAAATCAATGTTGTGTGTATAAACGTTTTATTCAATAAAATTAATGTTTGCGTCATAGGTAATCATTAGCGACATAATAAAAAAGAACTAGTTATTACTGCAATTGAAATTTACAGTATATGTTTAGCATTCATATTAAAACGGCTGTACATGTTTTCTGTAATCGATTTGGAAGGAAGATACACATGTATATACGTATGTACAATTACATCACGTACATAGTCCTTGAGTCTCCCTGCCTAGCAAACAGAATTTTCTTCCATGAAGTTTACTCCACGCAATAATGACATCATACCAGTTATAGTTCGGCACCATAGCAATTGATGTTGAGCGTGTGTGTAAAGTAGAAACAAGAAGCTCTTCATTAGTTTCCACGAAACATAATACTTGTTCACGTAATAATAGAATGCTGTTATATTTCAACACCTTCACTTTTTTAATCAATAGTATTCTAATAATCTTTATTACCTATATAACCGGAAAATTTCAGAAACATTATCATAATCTGCTTTGCCAGAAAATTCGACCAAAGGTAAACAATTGTAACACTGATATACATATATAAGTATGTTCTAAAAAATAAAGTTCATGTTTCTCTGTTTTTTTAAACGGAAAGTTTAAAACTCCTGAAAATGTATATCCACTAATCAATACTCAGATCAACGTAAAAATTCTTGGTGTTTTAAAGTTCCCACAAAACATAACTATATGATGATCATTCACAAGGAATTGTCAACACACTGCTTGGTACATAGTCTGCCATAAAGAGCAATGACGACACTATTAGAAGTTATGTGCCTGAAATTAGTTTGATCTGGAATAACATTGTCTAGCATATAAAAGTAGAGGGTAGGACAGAAGGGATATGTGAATAATAAAGATATTAGATGTAAATTTTATGTAAAAACACATAAAAAAAGCTTTATTTCGCCACCGTTTTCTTGCAAAATGTAACGTATAAAAAAACTTTTAATCCTAACCGTCGTCGTCTTTCTAATGATTATCATCATCGTCATCATGATCGTGGTCATCATCATCATGATCGTGGTCACCATCATTATCATCGTGGTCACCATCATTATCATCGTCATCGTTATCATCATCGTGATCGCCATCGTTATCATCAATGTGATTGTCATCATTATTATCACCATTATTATCCTCGTCATCATCGTCATTATCAACGTCGTCGTCGTCGTCGTCATAATCATCATCGTCATCAACTTCATGATCGTGGTCGTTATCATGTAACTCCAAGTCGCTGGCAGGATTGTTTTCCTTAATAACGACATGGGCATTGACGTTATGGTTTTCCTTCGTTTCGTACATGAAATCCTGATCATAATCCTGCTTGTCACCGCGGCCGTCCACGTGGGATCACAGAAAATTGCGTTCAAGAGGAACGCCGTCGAGCCGTGGCCGAAGCCATGAATGCGTGCGCGTCGCGGAACGTGGAGATGGGGCCGATTATGGATAGAGAAGGAGCTGCGGGTATTCGAGGGATAGTCGTGACTAGTAAGGTCCGGACGCGCCGGGTGGGCCGTAGTTCGAGCTGGGTCCGCTGGGTCCAGTGCCTCCAATACCACTTCCACCACCACCACCGCCGCCTCCATGACCGTCGATTCCACCACCGATTCCGCCGCCGATTCCACCACCGATTCCACCGCCGATTCCACCGCCGATTCCGCCACCGATTCCTCCGCCGATTCCTCCGCCGATTCCTCCGCCGATTCCACCGCCACCGCCACCACCGCCAGACGTAACTTCCTTCTGTAATTTCATCATTTCAAGATTTACTTATAGACCTTACAAAAGACTCTTTTTCGATTTGGCTTAGAGTCAAGGGTAGATAATAAAACTATATTTCTGAATCATCGAATAGATAACGTTATGTATGTTTTTAGTAAATGAAATTAAATTATCCGAATTTTATTTAAATTGCGGGTTTAGAAATCGCGGAAAACGATATGCAGAAGTTTAGGCAATTGCATTCCTATTGTATAATAGCTCGTAACTAATATTTATATACGGAAGAAATTTCATAACAGTAAACATTTAAAGGTAATAATAATTTTAGAAATTATTAAAATTATAAGGAAACTATGAAGCAAAAATGATTCAGGAATGAAATTGACAATGATTTGACGTAGAACCACAAAATACTAAACTTAAAACATTGTAGGTAAGTATCAAAGTTGTGTGAGTAGACACCAAAAGAGAAACATTTGAAGGAATATTTCCATGAATGGGCCTATAGTAAAACTTCAAGTATAGGAGTAAGTCGAGGAGGAAGTAATTGAGAAAATGTGAACCATTATAGAGTAAACGTCTCTCCAAGAGATAAAGACACAAAGAACATCTTAAAGGATATTACTTTCAAACAAATTAATTTCGACACGTGAATGTCATTATTTTCTTCAACACAATTAATCAATACCAAAGGAATGCGGAAATATATTAGCCTAATTATTTGTCGTTTCAGGGAGCTAAGAAGCTCATAAAGGACTTCGAAATACAAGAAAATTATTATATTTTAAGGGAAGAATAAGATGAGAAATATTAAAAATTGGAGGAAATATTCATAGGTAAGAAGAAAAATATGATGCTTTAAATGGTAATTGAGAAATAAACGACAACAGAGAAAAAGAATTATCAGAATAATAAAAAGAAGTAAACGGCCCATTTATGTTTACCGAAAATATAAAGCGGAAAACGTTTATGAAAAACATTTTAGAGAGAGCGTTGAATAACAGGGAAATTAGTAGAAAAATTAAGAATTACGTACTTGAGTCTTGTATTTGATGAAGTAAACTTCCGGTTTGCTCGGTTGCGTCGGTGCGATGGTTGGCAGGCTAATCTCTGGAGCTTCTTCGGGTTTCTTGACCAACACGTAAATCAACGTCTTCTGTTCGTCCTGTTGAGGAAGAGCAGGAATAACAGGTGCAGTTGGCGTCGGTGGCGTCGGTGCCTTGATGAAGATGATCTTATAATGTTTCTGTGGTGGTGGGGGTGGGGCGATTGGCCTGGCTGGTCTGTCTTCAGGTGCTTCGGGTGGTGGCACGTGAACATAGATGTGCTTCTGGATAAGTGATCCACCGCCAAAACCGCCTCCGATTCCGCCGCCGATTCCACCTCCGATTCCACCACCTATGCCGCCGCCAAATCCGCCACCAAATCCAGAGCCACCACCGAATCCTCCGCCAATTCCAGATCCTCCTCCTAAGCCGCCGCCTAGGCCTCCACCGAGTCCTCCTCCATGGCCACCTCCTAATCCTCCTCCTCCATGGCCTCCTCCTAATCCTCCTCCTAGGCCACCGCCTAAGCCACCTCCTAGGCCACCTCCTAGACTTCCACCTCCCGGTGTTCCATAGCTGGAACTCGGTTGAGAATAAGAGTAGCCTGCTTCCGGCCGCGCCATTGCCACTGCGGCGAGTGCCACGATCTTCAAAAATTGAAAAACATATTGTTATAATTACATAATAAAGCATTCGGATAGCTGAATGATTAAATGATGATTAGGGAATTTCTTAATTTACCTATTCAGCGTTAGGGTTTATTAACAGATCTCATTTAAAGTTACGCTCCAAATATGTCATTGTTGTTTAACAAAAAATTAAATTTTAAACTTGGAATGTAAGATATTAATGTAACCAGCCCGTTTAAAATGACAATTTTTAAATCTTCAGCATGACAGACAACCTTTAGTTTAACCCTTTAGATTATGTATTATATGACGTCAATGTACAATTAATTCTATATGATGTGTACAACATCGCTTAAGAATAACCAACGTAATATTATAATATATAATGAAGGGCAATAAGCGGCACCCAGTTTTCGTATAAATCCACTTTGCCATTATAGAATTGTGTAAAATGGACGCACTGTATACTTAGAACATTGCCAACAGAATAATTTGTTTTGTCTCAAATCAACATAATTTTTATATGGATCATTATTATTCGAACTGCTGAGACGAGTACATTGTGAAGAAGGAAAACAGGATGTTACGTACTTTTATAATAAGGGAGAAAAACTAAAGAATAACAGGGATGAATTATTCGCTGTAAGATAATCTTCCGAAAAGATTTAACTATCGAAAAACTGCAGGAACATTTCAATAAAATTTCAAAAAGAGACAATGACTATCAAGATACCGTAGCAATAAAAGCGTTTGGATGGGAAATATTTGCAATACCATCCTATGGAATAGTAATAAAAGAAAAATTGAACAAAGGAAGATTTATAAAAAATTTAGAATTGGCTTAACTACCGAAGCAGTGTAAATATAAGATTATCTTCAGAACAATTGCATCTACATATGTGCATCCTCCTACTTGCCGTTATCCCCACCAACACAGTTTTACTTTCTCTATTTCCCTTCTTGCTCGTCTTCCTTTCTATTCCCATTTTCATTTCCTTCTCTTTTCTTTCTTTGAACTTTACATACTTTTACGAAGACGATTACTCGTAACTTTATACAACTTTTATCAATGATTTTGATTATAAAATGGTTTTACTACTTTTTTAGCAAATGTACTCCATTAATCCAAATTCTGTGCTCCATGGTATTTTTTACTCCGATGTTTTCAATATTCTCTCGTGTACTTCGGCTTTTAACTTTTATAATGATCTCAGCTAATACCTACGATTTTAGGTGGGTTCCGAATCACCGAGGCTATGATATATCGGATAAATCCATAAGTTTATGCGTATTTTCTAATATCTAAATATTATAATATATATATTATAAAATGCGGACGAATTTATGGTTTGACCCGATACATGTCACGTAGAGTTAAACTACCAGAAGTGACGGGGATTTGAATTCGGGCTCACCATAACCGCGAATCAAGCCTATAACTATCCATCCATCAAGCCCATCCCCCTAACCCATGAAATTCTTTTTTAGTTAGAAGTTTCACAGTTATGACTTAAGGGTGCTTAAAGAGATTGAGAAAATATTCCAAGATGAGCAAGCACGATTTCATATACAATACAAAATTTTCGAACGTTGAATTAATGGTAAATTAAGAGGGAGATCCATGCAGTGACGAAGTCTTTAAATGTATAAGGTCATTCACGCTACGGCTTATTACTTTCTACAGTTCTCATTAATGACGTTCTTGTTGTTGTCGTTCATAGTTGCTTTTGTGCAATTCTATATCTATTACTTTATATCTTTAAATATACAATATTGTTTTAAAATATAAAAAATAGGGATTGCATAAAGGCCGCAATAAACGACAATACCAAAAGTATCAATGATGACAACCAATGAAAGTAGTCCGACTGAGTGTAAGTACTTTCGAAAAGAATAGGGTGATAAGTAGCATTAAAGGATACGGAATATAGTGTAATAATAATAATATTAATAATAACAAGAAGAAGACGAGAAAGAAGAAGAAGAAGAAGAGGAGGAAGCGGAAGAAGAACAGGAAGAAGAGTAGTAATCAAGTAAAAGGAAAAGAGATATTTGAAGCTTGACCATACGTTTGACCGGTTGCATCAGGAAAAAGAAATGTGAGGACAGAAGACAAGAGACAGAAAAATTCCACTCACCATGAATGCCCTCATGATTGCTGCTGTTCCTAGATTTGAGGACTGATGCTCCGCGGATGCTTCAGCGGCCTCTTTTATACCGGCCCTGGCCCCACTCGCCTCTCTCGACCCATCACCTATGCTGATGAGACCATATTGCGAATCTTCTGTCTCCCTCTCTCTCCCTCTCACGCTCTCTTTTTCCATCACTCCCTCCTTCCCTCTTACTCTCACACTTTCTTTCGCTTCCTCCTTCTCTGTCATTCCACTACGGCTACCTTTTTTACACGTAGGCGAACTTGACTTGCTTTTGTTTCTAACCCTTTTGTGTCGGAAAATGTGTTTGTACCCTGTACCTCGTTTTCAAAATTGTAAGTCACAATTTTTACGAGTTTGCTCACACTCAACGTCCGAACAAGCGAAACAAAAAGCGACTTTCTAATGTTGTCTGAGGAGTAGCCTTCTTACAGTTTTACCGTGTTACAGCTAAACCACGTGCGTTCTTTTACACGTTTTACCTAATCAAACTGATGTGAATAGTAGAGTTTACGAATTTTGAACCTTTTATAGCTGTAGTCCAATTCTTTGAAATACCCTTTTTTATCCGCTGGTGAATGATTTGGGGTAATTAAAAAAGTATTAAAATGTGAAGATTGGCGACCACATAAAAGCGACATGATGTTGACCTCAAATTAAAAAATGATAGATCTATTGAAATGACACCCTCAAAGTTAAACTATTTTACCTTTACGTCCTAGAAAAGTACCCGCCGAAAAATATTAAAACAGTTTGCATTGCTCAAAAGAATTATATACGGGAAATAGTGTGTAGACTTAAAAGTGAATTTTTTCAGGACGTATTAAAATGTACTACTATGGAAGTATAGTACTTGCAATATGAGACTACAATAAATGAATTATATAAATTAAAGATATTAATGTTAATATCTTTATTTATTTAATTGAATCAATTCCACCAATAAACCAGATTATCAGACTTTTTTGCCTAATTCTTTTAAAATGTAATAGTTGCATCCCAAATCGTATAATACGAAATGTAAATCGATTGGCAACATTGCAAAAGTGTTTCAACATTATTTCTACAAAAGAGTTTAGACATGGAATATAGATACTCAGTTTCAGAGAGGAAAGGAGAAAAAAGAATGGGATGAAGTATTATCCTTTATAAGTTAATGCTATTTTTGCGAAATACTTCAGCCAATTCATACATTTATGTTACAAACACGGTAGAGTGCAATTAAATAGTGGACGAAAGAAGTACAAAGTTTTTTTCTTTCCTGGATTCCTGAATGTTAAGTCTACGTTCGAATTTTTTTCGAAACGCTCACGGAACTCTCACTGTTCCAAGTTCTCTCTCTCTTCCCCTGATACATTAGATTTTAAATCCTCCTTAGCATGGAGATTGCGATGATCAAAGATTACGAAAGATAATACCCAAATAGCGCTTATTTATGAAGGTTTTTGTAAGATTGATTCAATAATTGATAGAGATAGTACAATTTCAACATTTTTTTGCTCATCAATATTACAGAAAATTATACATGATTTCGAAATATTATAATATTTTCTTTTACGACTTGTTACTATACTCTCCGTTAGTTAATTTCGACGAATAATAGTTAATAATAGTATTCACCATATAATTTGTTTAATATTATATTTAATATTGACTATTTTACATAAATGTAAATAATGTTTATGCAAGTAAATAATATAGCGAATAAAGTCTTATTGTTAGAAATTAACCGAAGTGTGTACGAAAATGTATTCGCTGATTGAAAAAATAGTTGTTTCAAATGAAATGAATAATAAATAATCTCTTAAATAATTTCTGAAAGCAGGAAATAATAAATCTTTAATTGTCGACATAACGATATTTTTATGTATAATACATATACTGATTATTATATCATCGTGCATTCCAAAATTATTAATTATGTTATCATAATCATTACTTACACGTATTGAATGTGATCTTACTATCGCTAATAACTTCAATATTTTCTAAGGAAGCTTTAAATATTGTAAAGGATTTTACATTTTAAAAATTTCGAAATTATCGCCATTTTCTTCATCATTAAATATAACTATTGTTACGGCTGGTTTAATTCGTATTTCTCTTTTGCCTAGATATTTGGGGTTACCTGAGATAAGATTATACACTTATTACAATACAATAGCTATTAAAAAGATTTTTCTGAAACGATAAGTATTTTTACAGCGAAAAACAATGAAAAATTATTAATCAATATTTTGTTTAGAACGGTATATTTGAATAAATTCCTTTTTCTTTTCTTATTATTTTTTTGTAATAGAATTATTACGTTAATATAGATAACGATAAAATTATGGTATTCGTTGTTACAATATTTTCAGTGTAAACAGTTTTCTTATAGTTTTCCTGTTACCATCAAAACCGGCATACTATTTATTTAACAGCACCGCAATCGTACAGTTCGTTAAACTCTTAACATTTATAATTCATAAATAATATTGCAGAAACAAACAATAATTGACAAAATGTATTTCTCATTTAATTTCTCAATTAAATGAGAAATCGCAATTAAATGGCACAGTATCGTACGAACGATTTCTATACCAGTGACGGTGAAAGAGGGAATCAAACGTGGGAGAGTCGTATCGTTGATGCGTTTTGATAATCGAAGGAGGAGGATGCCAACTTATCCCAAAAGAAGAAAAAGAAAGGCGAGCATGCATATGCTTACGAAAAATGATTTGGGTCAAATTGGATGTCGAGGTCTCCTTTCTCCATTGGAGGACGAGACTTCCTCGCAGAAGAGGAAGACTTTCGGTTTCGCAATGCACACGTTGGTACAAATGTCCATACATACGTAAGCTTATATGTGTACGTACGTCGGTATCATCTCCCTTGGTACTGGACGATCACCTGCGAATATTTGCAGCTGATTCTTTTTTGTTAGTTATTCTGATTGATTGTACGCTTAATTACGTTTTTCGTCACACAGAGTATTTATACTGATTTTTACGTATTCTGCGATATTGCACTCGTATCTAGAATTTGTTTATCTTCACTATCCTCTAATATAAAAAGAAAAGGTAGTTTTGACAAACATGAAGAATTTCAACTTTCAACCCGCTTTTCGTATTTCAACAATAATAATTATTTAAACTATATTTGCTGTTAATGATTTTTTAGATCTTTCCAAATTTATTAGCGTATATTACTTTATTATTATAAATATTAAAATGTTTATGCAATATTAAAAGCAAAAATTAAAACCAAAGTTAACTACTTTTCGTGACTATTTTCCAATTTATATTAAAATTAAGTATTCAGGAGATCTATCAGCAGGTGCCGATAAGGCAGACATTTTTAGAGTAATATAAATTTTATTTTCGATTGGAAAATTAAAATAGTTCCGCAAGACGCAAGATACTGCCGGTGATTCTCGTCATAGTGCAAATGTTTGACTGACGCTATTAGTTTCCTTTACTGTTGAACTTTTTGTTTATTACACAATTGTACGAGTTATTAGATGATTAACTGCTCATCACAAAAGGTCTTATTGATAGAGGCAAATGGATTGTAATAGACTTCTGATGTGACAAAAGAAATTTAATTTTCAGTCTATTTTGGCTCATGACTGACTTTCATCAATCGAGCTTTCGAAAAAAATATGTACACGGTGTGCAGATACTATCTAAGCTTGGCTCAAAGGTTCGCTATCGCTGAGGCGTTATAACACACATATGACTGATTTTGAAGTATATAAATGTTACCGTTGATATGATAAATCCGGCTTGTATTAATAATAACCAGCCATTATTAATAATATCCGCGTATTTTGGTAAATGTAAGTAATACATTGTAATAATTGTACATTTTAACAGGTTATAATTGATTTGTTTATTTTTATCGAAAGAAGATTTATGGTATTTTAAATTACAAATGATTTTTGACTTCTTACACTGTCAGCGATTTGTATTACAACCGCCTGTACAAATTGCAATATTAAAATTCCTGATCACGTAAATTAGAATTTAATAGAGCACAGTCTCTTAAATGTAATACGTTATTTGGAAATTCGTTAATCGAAAAAAAGTTTCCTTGCAAATATTAAATTAATTTCTTACACATATTTGGTTGAGTGCGGAATATGCATGGTATTTTTCCACTCCTTTTCTTACATTTACCGAAGATAGTTGTGAATTATTAATATTTACCGGTTTATGTGATAAATTATTGCAAATTAATCTCTTAGACCTTTTTATTTGGTTAGTATTAATAATGGCCGGCAGTTATTAATACAAACTGATTAATTACATGTAGCGTAACATAAATATCGCTTGTAAACAACTTTCGGTACTACACGATGGTTACGATGCAATGCAAATCTTTTACTTGGCAGTAAAATGACTGAAGTCACAACTTCTTATGTGACGCTAAAGTGCACTTATACAGTGAAAAATGACTTACGTTTTATATTCTATGCATGTTTAGAGACGTCGATGCATGGCCTCCTGTCCGCCCAAGACCTTCTTGGAAGGTCTCCCATTTATAGCGGAAGTCCATCGACGCCTCCATTCAAGAGAGTAAAGAAATATTGGAGACTACCACGAAATTCCTATGACAAAATCGGGCCTTTGTCGCATGCCAGTCTTAAAAAGGAAGTTCGAGCAATCCTGAAATCGTGCAATTCACACTAGCCAACATTTGCACGGCCAATGCGGCAGGACGAGTTAGCCAAAGTCTTAGTTTACTATATGCCAATGTCCAATGGAAACTAGTGCACTGGCAAAAATAATAATCGCGCATAAACAGCTGCCTCTGCGTCGGCATGACAACCTTTGTGGTGCAGGCATCCGTCGAATAGCACGGTACTTCAATTGCACGAAGTCGCAAATAGCACGGTTAAAAATTGCGACAGCCCTCGAATAATACGGAGTTCGAATTACACGAAGTCGCGAAAATTACTGTTAAAAATTAAGTCGATCACACAGTACATATTGTATGGATCTCGAGTTTCGAATTGCACGGAACGTAATCTCCAAAATTGTATGAATTATTAGTATCGAATAACACGATTTTGAATAACATGATTTCGAATAACACGGAACCAATTAGCCGTGTTATTCGAGGGATGCCTGTATGAAGGTAGAAAGCTTTAAGAGAATATAATAATGCATATTAATAGTTATTTTATTTTCTTGATTAAAAACAAAATTTGCGATGCTACTTGCTTTTATAGTGTCTTCAAGAAAAATGGCTTCTCTACTACTTCTTTCATATTTAGCTCTTCAGAGAAAAGAGTATCCACCAAAATAAGTGCATTTCCGATACCATTTTCATTTGGAGCATTGTTGCAAACTGATGAAATGTTTAGAACACTAAAGCACTTTGCATCATCATATTTGGCAGACTCCATGGAAATCTCTTCTGTGGGAAGACATATTTGTTGTAAAAATATTCGAATAAACAATGCCGGATAATTGACTTTAACCGAGTTAAAAGAACTTCATATAAAAGGAGGGGTATAAGGATGTTTCTCCAGAATCAGACTACCTGAATATCTTCTTTATCTTAAAAGTATGAAAGTAGTTCCTGACATAACTTAAACTTTTAAAAAAACGAATCGGGACGAAGGAACATTTTATTTAAATCTCAATTTTGATTGAACAAAATAGATTCAGATATGCTTATGTTGCGACCATTGAACGATTTTGAACTCCAAAATGTTTTGAATTTGAGGTAGGACGTACGCTGAACGGGATTCTAGATTATGACGACAACAGAAGTAATTTTGAGGGTATAAAGGAAGAAAAAACGGTAAAGAAAGGGCGCTAGCGCGTCTCTTGCTCGACTTCCCATTGCCTTCAGTCGTTCCTTTAGATGAGCTGCACGATTGCGACCCACTGGCCGCAGATGCGGCCGAATGAGACGCCCCCGTCCCGCTATTTGGCTTATCGCCCTTCGCCTTCCCAATCTTTTGGTCACAAGTCCTGAGCAACACAACCGGGGCCTTGTGCCCAACCCCGGAAGGTCCACCGTCGCTGGATGACGACGCAGTGGGGCCCGCTTTACAACCCGCATCTGCGCCAGCACTGAGGGATCCGATGCCCTCTGTGCGGTAAACTTCCTTCCTTTGCGTGTGTCTGTTCATAATTGTATAAAAAGAGGGGCGCCAATTCGTCAAAGACGGAATTCGTCCGTTGACCCACTCACACCGTTCGCGCTGACACTCCTGCAAGCAGAAGTGCCAGCCCCAGAGGACACCACGTGCAAGTGGAGCGATAGGAACCTTTTTCCGGAAATCCCGAAATCCTCCACCGAGACTCGCACTAGCTGCTGGTTACACGTTTTTGCATCACGCCGCTCGCAGCCTCCATTATTTATGCTGCCCGACATCAAGCCCAGGAGGGCGAAAAATAACTTTGTAAAAAAGTTCCACCCGTCCCAGGGGTCCCTTCGGGGGCTGCCCTAGGATTAACCGCCTGGGACGGGGTCTCTACCGAGCTTCCCCCGGCCCCATACAGCGGCCCTATTTCTAGGACAAGTGTCGTATGGGACAATGAGGCCGGCGAGTCCGCGTTTTAAAGCGGGGACGTGGCGCCCCTATCAGTCGGAGGTTAGCCTGGTGGAGGTGCACCAGGTCTTTTCCTCAACGGTCTTATGAGAGGGGCTCCGATGCATCCTCCACCCACCTTCAAGGTGCCGGGGGCGGCCGGACCAGGTCTTAATTTTACCCCTCCCTGTCGGGTCGGTCCTTCCCTGTGGGCTTTTACCACACCATTCCATGACTCGGCAGCAGCCGTTCTCGAGAACTACCGGAGGGGGACATCAGCTAGATCTGAGTTTTTGGGAAGTTAGCCGTCCCTTGGTCAAAACCCAATTTCGACTCCCGAAAACCCTTCTAGCCGGCGTCCTCCTATCTACAGTACCTATATTAAATCTTGCAACGCGACGAGAATATCGGCCACCATGGAGGAGCGGCAGGTACTCCGCTCCGAGGTCCTGCGCCCCTCCACCTCACCCCTTACCCTCTTTCCTCCAAGAGCGTCCCTGATTGGTCGGACCGGGAAGCGGAAAGAGGAATAAAAGGAGGCCCTTTTCCGGAAAAGCGCAGAGTACTTCCTGGACTCCACACCAGCGACTGTAGCCCTCGTACGGAGAAGACGTAGCCTACGCGGTAACGGCACTCCTACGAGTCGCAACTTAGCTAGGATCCATCCTTAGCAGGGAGACCGAGAAGAAGACGTAGCCTTCGCGGTAACGGCACTCCTACGAGTCGCAACTTAGCTAGGATCCATCCTTAGCAGGGAGACCGAGAAGAAGACGTAGCCTTCGCGGTAACGGCACCCTTCTTTCCTTGATTTTCCTTCACTACTGTCTCCTTCTCCGATGCCGTCCAGTGAAGCCTGTTTTCGAGAACCCCCCCCCCCCCCCCCCCCCCCGTAACGACGTAGTATTTCGTGCCACTGAACGAGGCAAAACTAGATACCAACATCACAATTGGCACCCAACGTGGGGCCTAAACAAGAAACGTTACAATTGACGCCCAACGTGGGGCCTAAATACGAAGCATTACAATCTGTATTTTTTTCGTCAATATTCTTCTGCTATTCTTCCACTTTTCTTATCTTCATATTCCTCAAACTGTTTATGATCTCTAAGATTCCCTTCCCCTTCCTGTTTTTCGCCATTGGATATTGCACTTTCTCTTCCTATCACCACGTTATCTTATTTTCCACCAGTTATAAGAAATCTTTCACTCTGTTCTTCCTAATACGCTTTCTTCTTTTTTTTATATGTTTTCAGTTTGAACTGCTATCGCTAGTTTGCCTACGCCCTTTTTTTCAGTGGGTCATGAACCATCCATGCTATAATATCCATATATATATCACGTAGAAAAAGTTTCCTGATGGTGACATCAAATTTGAATTGGCAGTCCATACCTTTACCTTCGCACGCAACGTACCCCTTCCACAGTTCTTGCTCTTTTTTATCTTATTGCAACACGTTATCTTTCATTCCTTTATTTTATCCACATCCATTTTTTTATTTCTTCTTGCTCTTCATTTCCTTTTCCCATAACTCATTGCCTCTTCACTTTCTCCTATCTTCCGGCTCACATTTCCTTTGCAGTTGCTCCTCTTCTCTTTTCTCAATCTTATCTTCACTTCTTTCTCTACTCTTCGCCTCGTATACCTTAATTCTTTTTCCATCCCACTGCACTTTTGTCATTCTCCCTTCATTAACACTCTACTATTAGGACGTTCGATAAGTAATGTCGTTTTTTTTGCGTTTACTTTTGGTAGGTTATTCACGGTGTAGTCCATTTTGAACTGCTAAATCCCAACGAAACCATTATAGCAGCTGTCTACTGTCAACAGATGGATCGGTTAAAGGCCGGATTACACCGTAAAAGATCAGCATTAGTCAATCGGAAGGGCATAATCCTTCAGTATGATAATACTCGTCCTATAGAGCAGCACTTACAGTTCAAAAAATCAACAGATTTTGATGGGAAATCTTACAACACCTACCTTACCCACAGGACTTTGCCCCCAGTGATTACCATCTTTTTCGATCTCTTCAACACTTTTTAGAAGGCAAACAGTACCACTCTGTGGAGTCAATAAAAAACGGTATACAAGTGTTCATGAATTCGAAACAACTAGACTTTTTTCGCAAAGCAATTGAGAATTTGCCCTCAAGGTGGCTAAATGTTATAGATAAAGATGGTAATTATATTATACAATAAATTAAAAATAGAAATGTATATTTTATAATATAACAAATATTCGAAAATTAATTATCGAACGACCTAATACATCTCAGTCTCGAGAAACAAACAAACACAAGTGCGGAATAATAAAAAAAGACATCACAAAATTTTGTAATATTTGTTGTTAATGACATAAGACGAAGGGCGTGATATGAATGTCATACGTATGATCTGAAATTCTACAATTTCGTATTGTATAACAAATCATTCAGATTTAAATCATGTTCTAATAAAATGCATTTATTTACATAAAGATAAGTAAAAGTATTCTAACCGACTCTGCTGCATTCTATATTAACATTAGACCTTAATTCTAAAACACCATTGATGCACAGTCACAATGGATAATGTATCGTCACCAGACAACAATAATACATGATTAGTTTTAACCATAGCATAAGCTAATCGATTGCTGGGACCGGCGCGGGCGGCCTTAGGAACCGTGGCTTTTTTGCAGGGGCTGCGCAAAATATTATACACTTTTCATAATGTTATTTTCAATTTCAATTTAATGTGGCAGTACACAATAGTCAGCGCATCTGACGCAACCAGTAACTCACTTACAATTACTAATAGCTGTTTGCGAAAGCCTCCACAAATGGTTAGCAGATCTGGATCTCTACAATAATTAAGTTTTATCCCATTAATTGTAATTAGTTGAATTTATGCAAACACTAATTATGTGATCTCAAACACGTCTTTTAATTACTTTTACTCGACCATTTATTTACGAAAATTATTGCTTATTTAGAAAAGTGTATTTTGCAGAATTTGATATAATACTAAATTCTTTAGGCTTCTTTAAGAAAATTTGGATTCAGCAAGATCGCCGAGATTCCAAAAAGTTCGGAAAGCACTGAGATAAGCATTAACAAAAGAAAAGCTCGATCAACGGACAAACTGAATCACCACGAAATTAAAGGATTAGACTATTGTATTTGCCGTGAATTAGCTAAACTAGTCGATACGGCATACGTGTACAATGTATGAGCGAGCGAATAGAGAAGTGAATGAAATATGTACGTACTGAATATTAAATATCGGAAATAAGTTGTTTAACTAATAATTAATTGATAACAGAAACCTATAAAGAATATTAATTAGAGAACTCGATTACTTAATTATTCACTAATAAATTACTGTAAACAGTTAATTTAGTTACTTTACTATTATAACGTCCCTTTCACGTTAGAGCATTGCATTTTTTATCTCCCACTATCCCTCCCCAACCGTCCTCTCGCCCTCCTCGCCCACTTAAAATTTCATCCATTTCATTTATCATTTCACGAAAAATGATACTAAAACGCGTGATCTAAAAATCTTGTTTACAGATAAATCATGCTTGTCAAGTGACGATTAATTAAATTTTAGAAACATACACTACAGTAATCCCCCCCCCCCCCCCCCCCCCCCCCTGTAACACGGTACTCTTATAACGCGTTTTCATATTATGCGATTTCATGTCCCTCGTATAACACGTGTTTTTCCCCATATAATGCGGGGATTCCCTACGTTATATTTCTGTACTGTGAAATTTATAATGATTTGTACAGTTCACAATCAATTTCGAGTACGTTGACACATTGTGTCAATTGTGTTCTTATAAAATTATATTAAATTATTTTATTTTGTGTTCCTAGTTATTGAACTGTAAGATATTGTTATTGTTATTGTACATAGTTTTTCCTTAATATTCGATTTAAACCTCCTTTAACGAGAAAAGTTAAAGGTGAATCATTTGTACATAACGCGTTATACGAGGTCATACGAGCGCGTTTTACGACAATGCTCGTATAACGCTTTTTCCTATAACGCAGAACTAATATACCGTGTTATAGGGGGGATTACTGCACTTCCATATGAAATTCAAGGTGGACTAAGAAGTAGACAGATAACGCCCATGGATGGTAAATATTTGTTGTCGTATTTTAAATAATAAAATAATTGGCTCATACTTTCTTAATGGGGCATTAAATTGAGGAAAATACGCATCTTTTTAGCCAATGATTTTACGATTTGATAAAAGAACTATCACTCAACATTTGTGCTGCTATGTGACATTGATATAACAATTTCCTACGAATATTGAGCAGAAGAGTTAGTAAACTGAAAATTCCCAAAACGTTCAATTGGACGTAAGCGGTTTATAAGCACTTAATTCCGTTTGATGAGGTAATTTAACGAAAAAGATATCAATATTATCCTATTACTCCAGAAGACATGGAAAGTCTCGTAATTAATGCATGCACTGTGGTTCGGTGCAGCGAGACTTGTTTTGAATATTCAACTGAAACCTAACTGTTAAGACGTATCTCTTAAATGTAGCACGGTTAATTATGCAAACCGAGAGGCATTTGTTTTCGATAGTTAATTAATTTTCCGGCACATTGAAGTTTGTCTTCAGACCTTTTTAGGCCTAATTCGACAACAGTTCCCCATTCGCGAGTTTCATTTTACGGTAATGTCTCTGATTTTCCCACAAGAACTATTGTTGCGTCAAAAATGGGAGGCATTGGCAAGGCAGTGCTAGCGTTCATTTTTACTTACAATTAGATCTCTTTCGGAGTAACCGATCTGGAAGGATCCAAGAAATGTCCTAACCACCCTTTCACCTTGGTTCAGGGGATTTTCCAGAGTTATTGATGGTACTACGACTCCCCTAAATGGAAACGTCTATCGTGTCGGTCCACCCAGAAGAAAGACTACTAAAAACGTCTTTGGACGGAAGATTGGAGGATATCAATCAAAGTTTGGCAAAAATTTAATCAACGACAGACGAATAAATTTCTACTTCAATCGTTAATTGCATTTAACAATTAAACTCTTACTTTAGTCGTCAGTTGCGATTAACGGTTTTTCTACTTTAGTCGTTAATTGCGATTAATGATTAATTCCTTTCCATTGTAATCGTCAATCGGATAATTGATTAACTATTAACTGCTGAAATTTCGAAATGAAATGCGGAATCAAAACTGTATGAGTACTGAAAAAAGTGTAAACTGAGTTTAGGTATATTGTTATTTGGTCTACAATACGAACTCTGTTTATGTGGTTATATGTTTAAAGTTATTGTTCTTCAAAAGCTAAGATGATACATTTGAACTCAGATTACATTTTTTTCAGTATTCAACAATTGATTAAATCGATCGCCGATTTTTCGATGATTTCTTTTTTTAATCAACGATTGACGATTAAATTTATCAATCGATTGAATCAATCGTCCTTATTCAATGATTACAGATTTTAATCGTAGTACATTAATCAATCAATATTGATTAAAATTTTAATCGATTAATGCCCAACTCTGATGTCAATGACACCTTTTTGACAACTAAAAGATGAATCAAAAACAGAAGAGCACATTCATCCTATCTACAATGTTACCTACATACAGTGAGTCACGAAAGTATTCGAACGCTCCGAAATGAAAAGTTTAACGCTTAAAAAATGTGAGTGATATTGCGAATTACAAAATACTTTCATTCCTATAGTAATATATAAGTGTCATAGCTATTCATGTTAAATTTGAAGTGTGTCTGATAACGTAAACATTACTTATGAAAGATTTCTTGGTAACATCGAGTAAACAGATTCCACGAAAGTATTCGAACGACGAAATTTGGAGTACAGAACACTCCTTCAATTTGACAAACAGTAAACATTGGTTTCCTCAGTTGGTGTTACACACTTCCCTTGGTCAGCGCTGCAAGTGTTAATAAGATTTTAAATTTTATATCAATAATGTGCCCAAAAAAGTTAGAGACAAACATTACTGACAGGGAATTAATAATTAAGTGGCATAATGAAGGCAAGAGCTATAGCGAAATAACACATTTCTTAGGGCGAAGTAAATCTACCATTTACTACATAGTAAAAAAGGTAAAAACCACTGGAATCCTTCAGGATGAAGTCCGTTCTGGCCGGCCCAAGAAATTAACGAAAGAGGGAAGAGAACACAATTATGCGTGAAATAAAAAAGGACCCAACAATTTCTGCACCAAAACTTGCTGCACAAGTTGCTGATAATTTTAGAAAACAAGTTCATCCTGAACTTTGTCGAAGAATCCTCCGTAAAAACAATTTTCATGGTTGTATTCCCCGAAAGAAACCATTTATTAGCAAAGTCAATAAACAGAAACAATTAAATTTTGCTAAAAATTTTGTCAACAAAGATAAGGACTTTTGGAAGCACGTTATTTTCTCAGACGAGAGCAAATTTAATATATTTGGCTCAGATGGATGCCATAAAATTTGGAGAAAAGCAAATAGAGAGATGGATGTTAAAAATCTACGACGAACTGTGAAACATGGAGGTGGGTCGATAATGGTATGGGGATGTATGGGGACCAGTGGTGTTAGAAACCTCGTCATTATTGACGGAATACTAGATAAATTCAAATATATGCAAATATTGAAAGACAATTTGAAGCAAAGTGCGGAAAAATCAGGTGTAGTAAGCGATTTTCATTTTCAGCAGGACAATGATCCAAAACACACCGCACGTATTGTTAAAGAATGGATCATATACAACGTACCCCACGTTTTAGAAACACTCCCACAAAGTCTGGACGTCAACCCCATAGAACACTTATGGGCAGAAATTGGCAAACAATTAAGGAAACATAATATTAATTCCAAGGAAACATTAAAAACAAAAATTGTGGAAGTTTGGAACAATATAAAAAAAAATGTTACTGAAAATTTAGTTGATATCATGCAACGACGTTTGCAAGCCATAATAAAAGCTCATGGTGGTCCAACAAAATATTAAAACACTGTAGTTGTTTAAGATATGTACTATTTATTTAATCGTTCGAATACTTTTGTGGCGTTCATTTAGATCACGTTACCGAAAAATATTTTATAAGTATTGTATACGTTATCAGAGACACTTCGAATTTAACATGTATAATCATGATACTTATGTGTTATTACAGAAATAAAAGTATTTTGTTATTCGTAATATGACTTATGTTTTTCCAACGTCAAACTTTTCACTTCAAAGCGTTCGAATATTTTCATGACTCACTGTATGTATATTTGTCGTTAATATTATGTGCGCAGTTCAAATTTGTTATTAGTATATTTGTTATTTCAAATTCTGTTAAAGTTGCCATTAAACATCACATTCACTTCTTTATAAATACAGTCCACTTTCATAATAAAGATAGGTTGACACACAATTATATTAATTTCTCAGCGAGTGTGACGCACTATTTTCATCCTACGAACGTTAAACCGCGTCGCATCGTGCCATAATAAATAGAGAATACTATTAGTTTATTAATAGCAGCATTTAAGCACTTTTTTCCACAGTCATTTGAGGGTTATCATTTAAGCATATACTATTTCATTTTTCATCCGCTACAATATGCAATTTAAAAAAAGAATGTTTTTTACATTAAAAATGCCGATGGTCAAGAAAAAATTGTAATAATTAGCCAACAATACTTGAAAAAGTGCAGAATATTTCTCTTTCGAAATCGTTTAATTTCATGTTACGAAGCTTTTTCATACCATGAAAAACAAAAGAGATATTTATGACCTTTAGCTGAAACAGACAGTCTTAACACGTTGCCGCAAATGACGGCTATAGCCGTCGTGCACATTTTAATCAATAAAAAAAAGAACAGCGTTAGTACGAAGTGTCCTAACGCATACACTTGTTAATTATTGAGTAATACATCGAAAAAAGGTATAGCATGCCAGACAGTATATTAATTGTTCTTTTATGCGTTTTCTCATGCTTTACCGCTTCGGACAAAAAAAAATGTGTTTCTGAGCATGATCGTCAAATTAAAAATGTGCGGCAACGTGTAACTGGTACTAATACTTGTTTGACAATATTAGTGATTTAGTCAAGAAGTAACAGATTTTTCTCTTACAACAATTTGTCGTTACCTGAGGCCGCTTTTATCGATGGTACCACTCTATGTTGCAGAATTATAGTGAGCCTACTGAAAAGAACTAATAGTAAATAATAAGAAATATTTTGAGTAAAATCAATAATCATCGATATCATAGCTTTCTGTCACACTCCTTACAAGTATACCATATATAATACAATGCGTCATGTTCATATTTTGTCATGATATATTTACACTTGATATTTCCGAAGTCACGGACAGAATTGACACGCATAAATTATTCTCTCCTGCTACTTACTCTAAGTATTTTGCGCTTTTTAAACTAAAGCTAAACAAGGTCAGATAAGGTCGGGGAAGTACAATACCCGGAGTTGGTCAAGATCAAGCTATGCCCTGTAAGTGAAATTCGGTGACTGACTAAGGATTTGCAAAGTGTTATGTATGAAGTCAGTAAGGTACACAGTCCGGTGTTTTCGATCAAGCGATTAGGAACATGAATAATTATTCAATGTTGGTCATCCAACACTTACAATTGTTTTGTCAAATATGACCTGTCTTGTTCTGTGACATATTTTTCTTCTTTTTTTAGTGTTAAATTATTCCTCGAGACTGTTCTTCTTTTTATTTACGAATTTGAAATTTTTACTGCATAGAAAATTTATTAAGGCTGAAAACAAAAAGTATCATTTACACAAATAAATCATTGAGGAGGTAACTCGTAATAGAAAACGACTTGGTTGATCCTATTCTGCTGTTGGTACCAGGCTCTTTTTCACGGCATGTCCACGGTATTTTACGTGCAAAATTATTGTACAGGGTGTAAAAAAATTAATGGTCATGGCTTGCAGGGGTTGTTCAACACCTCGGATTGGATGGACATTTGCAAAAAAAACCTGCCGCAAAATTCGCGATAAGCGAATATTTCGACTTATTTGTTTGACCAGCTTTTCGCATTCGTCTTGTTACGCAGGTAAAATGTCTGAGAGGAACCATAGGTCAGAAACGAACCGTTCTCTCGCAAATTGACTTTTAACTGGGCCTCCGCGACTGAATTTTCGCTTAGTAAGTGAGACTACCAGCTGATCCGTCGGAATATTTCGATGTAACTTTTCGGAGGCTAGGAAGACGTCAATGACCTGCGTTCGGTTTCGGGTTCGCTCAAGGGCCCTCCCGGGGAGAAGAACATAAACACTTGCCGTTTTCTTAGTAGTTCGGTGACCTAGTCCCCCAATTTCTAATGTCGTGTAGCACGCCTCTGCTTTAGTTATTCGAACCAGCACGGATATCTCGTGTGTTTCTTTCCAAAGGATCAACTGGTAGTCTCACTTACTAAGCGAAAATTCCATCACGGAGGCCCAATTAAAAGTCAATTTGCGAGAGAACGGTTCGTTTATGACCCATGGTTCCTCTCAGACATTTTACCTGCGTAACAAGACGAATGCGAAAAGCTGGTCAAACAAATAAGTCGAAATATTCGCTTATCGCTAATTTTGCGGCAGTTTTTTTTTGCAAATGTCCATCCAATCCGAGGTGTTGAACAACCCCTTCAAGCCATGACCATTAATTTTTTTACACCCAGTACAGAGTCCAAGTTTTATCTCCTGTAATCAACCTTTTCAAAAAAGGGTTTGTTGACGCATTGTTACCCCTTGAATGAGCTTTCATACTATCAAGGCGTCGAGCGCAAGAGTTTAATTGTTTCGCGGAATATGTCTGTTAAAATAGGCAATGCATTTCCAGGAAACGATAGCGTTTTAGGCTCACAGGCCTTCGGACCCCGTCAGTCACTTTGTCTCATTTTTCTTCATCAATAGTTAGCATTTTTTCCTTACAATAATTCAGAGTTTCCCTGGCATGCAGATGTCCGGTTCCGTGAAAACAATAGGCTTAGGGTACGAGCGGCAAGGTTATTTGTAAGGATTGCAATATTCAAATCAGCATGTGCCTTCCAGACCTTTGGCAAAGAGAGGAGTGCGAATGTTAATCTTAAGATTTGCATTGTCACTTCTCTCTTCCTCGATAGGAATAGCCGTATCATAAACCTTCGCCTGCGCCGACGAGCCACCCTCTTTCGCCACCCACGGGCCTCAGCCCCTCTGCCGAAGACCCTCCGGTCCCAAAGGACTAAACTCCCGCCAAAACTCAATCATGCGGTAAAACAATTTTTACCAATTTTCCGCGTGACTTCCAATGGCGCTCGAGACGAATTCCTTGAGCTCAGCGCCATCGGAAGCAGAGAGGATCGATCCAGGATCCTCCCTCAAAATCAGTTGCCTTGCAATCCTCAATTGAGGAACAACTCACCCTCGACTGAGGAACATTCGTACATCTCAAACATCTCGATCAAGAGATTCAATTAGCTTAAGTGTTATGTCAAGTGTTAACTAGTTTTTACGTGTAAATAAATACACCTAAGTTCGAACTGAGCTTACCAGCTGATTCGGGAGACTCAAAAAAAACAGGGTACGTTATATTAATTTATACCGTAGCCGACACGTCAGACTTCGAGAAATCGAACGAGACGTGCGCTCAACAGGGTTTCTTCCCTTTCGTTGAAGGAGTAAGTCGTATGTTGAAATTAAATTCATGAAAGTATTTTCCAATAGCAGGTGCGGAACCCCCACTTCACAACAATTTACTTATCAAACTTTACCAAATGCTCACGAGCAGTTGTTCGTGGAACGTTTAAATTTTCACAAATGGCAAATCGCGAATTTTTATCGACCATAAGGTATCGGTTACATAAGTCGACATTATTCTTTCAATTTCCTGAACCAGTTGCAGGCATTTTGGAGAATCATAGCATAATCTCGTTAAAAATCGCAAATTTCATTTACCGTATTCTTAGGGTTGTAACCTTTTTTGAAGCAGTGCAACATTATATGTCTCAAATGCATTTTTTAATTCTCTATACTTCACAATGCATAGAAAGATATTAGAGATACTTTACTAACAACGAACTTAACTGTTACAAAGCTAAGAGATGACTTTATATCAACAGTAAGGAAGTCAGGCTTCTTGTTTGTTTAAGTAAGGTCAGATAAAGCTTAGAGTAACGGCCAGAAAAAGAACTTTACGGATGTCTAGACACTCTTCCTGAACACTGAAGACTAAATTACTCGTTATTCGGCTCACAATTAGATCCCTAGGCAAACAGGTCCTTTTTCCTTTCCTCGTCGCATGCCACGCGGCGTCTTGCTGACTTATCCACTAATTCCGTCCCTTTGTCCTGTCATATTCCAGAACATTCTTTCCCATAAATATTTTCAACCGTCGCACAGTGTGTAATTTGGCCGATGTAAATGGACAAAAGTCAATTTTCGTAATGGTCCATATGTATAAAATTTTATTGTAAATCAATAGTAGAATGTTCATATAAACAGAAGATGTAAAAATTATTCCAAAAAATAATCTGCGTACATTGCTTTTACACGCTGGTATCATGCCCTAGACATTTTCGACAATTGTTTCGTAACGGTAGGTGCGAATGGTATTTATGTATATGTATTGTTATCTTTACTTTTTTGGGATATGTTTACAATTTTTATTTTTTCAAATGATCTTTTATTACCGTTTTAATCCCCGTTAACAATTAACATGTAATTTAAGTTCTGTTCTGAAATGTATGTAGACTTTTAACTTAGAGCACTATGTACTACACTTTTGTAATTTTGTGCGTTCAAAGCTAAAAGTACAAACAGTTGAAAATGCGAAAAACCATTGTACACAAAGGATGACATTTAATCCTTTTTTTGTTATCTTCTGTCCCTAACGGACGGACGCGACTTCTAGCTCCTGGGAAATAGGACTATCTTGGGTCTTGTGAGCGGACGAAACTAAATGTCTTACGGAATTATTTTAATTTCTAAGCCGAAAAAAAATTTGTGTTGCAACTTTTTTTATACTTTCCCCAAGCTAAATGTCTGCCCTATCGCCTTCTGCTATTAGATTTATTTCTGGACGTTTAGTTTTTAGGGTAAATCGCAAAGTATTTATAAAAATTGGGCATAGTGAACGTTGCTTTCCTTTGAACATAGTTTAAACATATCTAAATCTTTATAAATAACATTAAAATAACACACATCGTTATATTCGCCGTATTTTACAGAATCATTTTGCGCAGGTAAAATTTAAATAACTGTTACCGTTAAACTACAAAAAAAGTTTAAGGTTAAGAGTTTGTTATTTTACGTATAAATGTTAAATAATTATTAAAATATATATTGTTATTAACACGAAGAATAAGATTGTTTTGTATCAGTAGAAAAGTCAGTAAAATTCATGAAATCCGTAATTTCTTTCAAAAAATAGTTTTGTCTATCTAATTAATTAATTAATCACCGCTAATTAGAATATCCATCTGCTTGTTCGCTTTCCACGAGTTTTCCTCCTTACTTACCCTCTGTAAAAAAAACACCGTAAGAAAAGGGAATCTTCATCAGGCTTATTATCTCTATGTACTATTCCATCACACTGTCCGATACCCGACAAGAAAGTTATAATTCCTATATTCAAACTATAACATTATAACATAGAGCTAATTTGAAAAAAATTATTTAACAAGTAAATTGTCTTGAGTGGTTCGACCACTCGGACAACCGCGTTAATATAGGCATGTGCATAGAAGACGGCGAACTGTTTCAAAAACCCTTTGCACTGGGCGCCATCCTGGACGTTACCTACTGTAACAACTTGGCGGCACTTTGTCGCGCAAACGTGAACCTATGATTCGCGTCATAGTATGTAGTATAGCTTTAAAACCAAGTTATATATTATAATGATATCTGATTTATATGAATTTGTAGACGTTGAAAAATACAGGGAAACGTGCATTTTGCAAAGAGTTACGGTGGAATAATTTCTTCTTCCGAAATCTCTAATGAACTCTAATGCTCAGTCAGAGTGGACATCTGAGTGCAAAGGGTTACAGATCAGTAAATAAGAGACAGTTCTAAAGAAATCATTTTTTCGTTGATAAACTATTCAACTTAATGTCAACACAACAATGAATAAATGACCTAACAAAAGACCTGACTTGGATAATCGTATAAAAAAAGAAAAAATATCTAGAAAATGGTTGGTTATATTATATAAGATCGTCGATTATTTAATACACCTTTCAGCTCCCATAGCTGCTTAGAATTATATAATTTTATGTTAATGAAATTTGTATCATTAAAAACGTAACACAATAAAGTGACCGTTACTGTAAGTTTTCTTAAGTTACGAATGAAGGTAAATATATTGAAATTGTTTTCTGTGCCTCACTTATTTCTTACACAATTTTTAAGAATATGACATATATTTTGGTAACATTTATCTTTTGTATTGTTGAATACCGACTAATTTTAAATATTTTTTTAGGATGTATGCCAAAGTGACTCGGATTCCAAACAGGACACTTATCCCCTTCCAAAAAAATTTTACAGATATCAAGGGATGTCGTAACAATAACATCTGCCTTTTGGAATCCTAGTAACAAGAATCAGAGCTTTTCGAACATTCCACCAGACTATTTTGGACTCCTTAAAACGACAACCTAGGACTCGAAAAATGACAGATTTTCGTTTGCAATTCTGCTACGAAATCGTACCGGCGGTCTGCATTCCTTAGATCGCTTGTATCCGAAAGTCCAGAATCTTTTCTCTTATACTAAAAGTTGGAACCGTATTACGGAATGCACCATATTAAAATGTGTCAAAAGTGGGATTCCAATATAAAATTTGGCGATAGAACTGGGTTTACAAGAGTATTAACGTTTATGTGATAGATTGTACATATAATTATATGTATGGTAATACTCGGCAGAAAATTGAATTGCGCATTATATTGAATCAGTATATTTTATTTTGTAGTATATACATAATAAAACATCATATTATAACTCGTAATGTGTATATTTTTACATTTTTAATTCAAAACGAAACAATAATTTTTCCTAAAAGAAAGCTAGTAGAGTTTCGTTTGGAATGCTGTGCTCAATTCGCCTCATACAAACAAATGGCATCAAACAGGCGTTTACGGAATATCAATACATACTACAGATTCGATATCTGAAATAAATACATATTCATTGAAAGTTCTACACGATGGGAAATGCTTTTGCGATGAGTTATAAAAAGTATTAATGTGCATATCAAGTTTCGAGTCAAGTTAGAATGTATTTGATCATAACTCTATTGTTCACGAACGTAAAGGAATATAAATGTGGAGTCTCGTACAGGACATTGCGGTTAGACACTGTAGCTCGCACAGTAGAAGCGCCCAAGCACGTAACATACCGCATAACTGGTGAACAGAAAAAGGAGGTCTAAGTAAGTAACGAACTACTACACACTACTATATTCAATGATATCTCATCGTCAGCACCGGACATCCCGCTTAGCGAGCGGATCGCTTCGAGGTAGAAAGGTTCGTGCATTCCCCCGTCCGATCGAAATGCGGAACGGCCATGGGAAAAACAGAGTAGAATCCCAAAGAGAGTTGGTTTTACACAAGCAGTGATATATTAGAAAGGCCATTTTGTAGACTCGAAATTCCAGGAATTGAGTTCAAAGGAAACGAAAGTTTCAGCAAAACAAATTTCATTAGAAACAATTGCGTAGTAACCAGATTTTTACACGATTCATATTTTCAGGGAACATTGTTTAAAATGTGACGATACCAGAGCAGAAGAAATTTGTCAAAACAATTATTTGATGAATCGAATTCCGAAGTAACAAATTCGACAACTACCATTCCAAGAAAGCTTTGAATTCTTCGAAAGTAATATTTTTATGCAAATAATACTAATTATAGGCTTTTATACCAATTTGGAGTGCAATGACTGTATTAATTAGGAAAACAGCCCTATCCTTGAAATGTAAAGAACTTTGTGTATAAGGATTTTCAAAAATGAACCCAAAGAAATTGGAATTTAAGTAAACAACGTGTCCTTAATGAATGACTTTTGAACAGCATAACATTTTTCAAATAAGTGAAACTTATAATTAATTAAAACCAAGTAATATATTGGTTAAAATTATCATCTAAAGTATGTTTTGAATTCGTACCGGCGCCTCGACAATATGGTAAAAAAAATATGTGTTCCGATTTATAAAACCCAAAGTGACCTCGATTTCACCATGAAAATAAACTGTTTTTGAATTTTTTTTCCTAATAACTATTGAACACTCCATACCCTGCAACTCTTGTTTTAAACTTTTTTTGTCAGATGGGCAAGTTTATATATATATATATATATAAAAACAAGATTAATATATATATATATATATATTAATCTTGTTTTTAATATTATATATATATATATATATAACATTACAAACAAGGTTTCCTTCACGAGAAGCAGTTGAAATAAAAGAAAGATGTAAGAAATTGTGTATATTGAAGAAACACATAATGTTCCTATTCTTGTTTTCTTACATTAAATTTTGCCTTTGAATTAAAACAAACGCGAGAAATATAAGAGAGAAATCAAGGTTTAATAATAAATCGAATAATACTTTCTAGGTCTTTAAACTGAAACTGTAGTTATAACACTAAACAAGATAAATTATTCGAAGTAGTTAATATTGGAAAAGCCATAACTGTAATGTTGTCTTTATATAGAAATTGAAAGGAAAACGCGAAGCTAAATGACATAGTCGACTAGAAGCACCAGATTCCAATTTTCTGAGACGTAATACTGTACAAGTGTTATTCCGCTAGACGCAATCAACCTGTACCTACTCGTCCTTTAAATGGACCGAACGATTGACCTCCCCGTAATTGCGTACTGTGCAATGTTACAAAAAACTGTGATAACATCTACGAAATATGATAAATACTGTTAAATTAAAAACATGACATTTTAACCATGCATATTACAAAAAGTATACAGTAAACCGTTTGGTAAACAATGCATCAAATACACTGGTGGACAAAATGATAAGGCACTATGAATATAAAATAAAGAAAGTATTAAAATACAACAAAATTACACAATTTTCAGAAGTTTTAGTAATGGGTGGACTGCCATTTACGTTGTACCACTTCAAACATTCTTCTTGGTAAACTTCTATATAGATTTTTTATATAATTCTGATCTAAGTTTTCCTACGCTTCTAAAATTGCTGTTTTCAACTCGGATACTGTATTATACTGCTTTCCACTTTCGTATAATGTTCTTGACATTCTTCTCCAAACGTCCTCGATAATGTTGAGGTTGGGAGATCTTGCTGGCCAATTCGAAAGCTTTATATTTTCCGCCGAAAAATAATTTTTGACTATGCGAGCTGTATGCACAGCTGCATTAATTTGTTGATATATATATTCCGTTCCAACAATTTTGCAAGCGTATGTTCCTATTTGCTCCTTAATTAAATTTAAGTACCCAGCACTATTCATACGACCTTGAATAAATTTTATTTCCATTTTTCCTCTATAGCCGATACCTCCCCATGTCATCACTGTACCGCCACCGCATTGTCAACGACTTAAAACCCTTTGTTCCTTTCTTAAATCATGGAAATAGTATTTGTATCCATCTGAACCATCCAAAAGTTTTTTTTTCATTCGTGAATATAACTCGTTCCAACTGTTTTTTCCAGTGACAATGTTGTGTAGCGAAACGTCATCGGGCGGTCTTATGTTTGCTGTTAATGGGGGGGTTTTATAGCAAATTTCTTCCGTTTTAAATGGCTTGCTCTTTGTATTATTCTTTTTACTGTTTTAATAGACACATCGTCATTACAATTCATTGCAATTTGTCGAGACATAAGTCCAGAGTTTGATGCCTTTCTTATAATTAACCTTTTTTTTTTCTTAAAGAAAGGGCGGCAGGTCTCCCCGTCGACTTCTTCTTTCTATATTCTTGAGAGCTGTTTAAAAAAATTTTGATAACGCATCGACTTCTTTTTAGTTTTTTTGCAATTTGTAGTTGATTCTCTCCATTGGACTTTAACTGGACAATTCTAATCTTCTCATCTTCGCTTAACGCTTTTCCTCGTTCCATAGTCTATTTTTACTTTGTAAAGTACTTAAACACTTAAAAAATAACAGTACGCAAATTACCTGTATAGAATAGATTTACAGAAATCTGTATACTTCAACGTTTTCCAACAGACTAATTTAAGTGCTTTAACATTTTGACCACTTATAATTTCAAAACAACGAACTTTAAAGGTTGCATTATTGCACGGTTTGTTAGCTTACACTATACATAGTCTTGAAAGGAAGTCTCCAGCTGATAACATTGTTTATTTGTAAAAACTTTGAGATTTCATGTCATATATATGAAATTTTGTATGCATACAGCGGTGCCTTATCATTTTGTCCACCAGTGTAATGTTTCGTTTTTATAAGAATTTGTAAACAATCTAAGATTCTAGTTTAATAAATTATTTCTGCTGTAGGAGAATGTTACAATGTACAAAAGAACGTTCACGCATAACAAAATTCAAATGTAATGTAAAAAAAATTGAAATCAAAATATCTGTGCAACGGAATGTAAAAATGCAATGTTAAAAAAAACATATCCTGTCGGTTTGAAAAACGGAAAAGACCTTACATTTTTTTAAAAATCTTAATTTGTAGAAAACATATAATTATCCTATAATGCAATACTGGTTTAACTCTTTTTTAATAAGAAAAGTGAAAAAGAAGATAAACAGCAACCGTAACCTATAATCTAGGATATTGCAAAAATAACACAGTTCCCTGTAACACAGAACATATATACCTATCATACACATGGCACGTAACATATTCACTAAGAGTACCCGTTAACTCCAACCTTTAAAAATGCTTACAAAATTCTGTATTATTCCTTTTTTATAAAACCAATCTGATAATTTCTACCAGTTGTCTCGCTATATCACATATTCTTCATTTGCTGAGCTTACAATCGCTGCAATGATAACAAAAGGAATTGGTGTTTTCTATTATATTTTTACACACCGCGATTCCCCGAAAATAAGACCCGGTCTGAAAATAAATCCTACCACAATTTTAAGGGATGGTTTTAATATAAGCTCTATCCCGTAAATAAGACCTAGTGAAACATACATACACTAACGTTATATGACTCTGGTCAAGCGGTTAAAAAAATGGATTTCTACAGTTATTTCCTTTTATATGACAACATAAGACATCGTTTTGCCTTTTTGAATTTTTTCCCGCAAACATGTAAGCCCTGTTTTTAACATAAGCCCTAGTGCAATTTCTGAGTGCAAAATTAATATGAGACCGGGTCTTATTTTCAGGGAAACACGGCAATTTTTGCATTTATGATATCAATTTATCCTGATTTGTAACTGACAGTTAGGATTTGGCGGATACGTGAGTCTTGTCACCGTTTCGGTATCAGAACCAATATAATATTACGTGCTTCATTGGACATTATACTTATTTCATTTATATAACAATGTTAATTACATTTGTATATAAATGAAATAAAACGTTACATTACAGAAACGGCAAAAGACTAATTTCGTTTATTCCAGAAAAGCCATCTTGATGAAAAAGGGGGTACGATAATACCACAATGCAATCATTAAATATGTATTTCAAACCACCGAGGGTAAAAAAGAACGACATAAAAGTTTACATTCCTAATCTGGTAATTTTAAAACGTACGCATTAAATCACATGCTTCTTTTAAAACATATTTAACGTTTTTGTAAAATTGAATGTGATATTATACATTTACGCAATGATTGTTTCCTCACATCTTCAGAAATATGATGGGCAATTGAGGGAAATAATTATAAGACGCGGATGGACGCGTAAAGAATGACAATAATCTTATAGTTCAAAAGTATTCTCCATCTTTAAAAAGCGACAACATAAGAAGTTAGAATGTCATTGAAAATATTAAGAAATGAAAATAATAATTTCACAAACAATTTTTTAATAGTGTGTTATATATATATATATATATATTTAGTCTCTGAAGGAATAGTGTCTCGGATAAAAAATTAAAAAATGTCTACGAAAGCGATTTGCTTTTCCACATAAATATTTATATCATTGTATAGCTTGATTAGAAACATTAACTTCTTATGAAAACAATTTTATTTTGTATTTAATGCTTTACAAACTGTACTTACAACTAAGTAAAGGTAGCAAAAATATTGTTTCGCATTCATTATACATTAAACTTGTCAATATTAAAAAAGGATGCGTTTATACATGCATACACAAAGTTTACTATTTGGACAACACTTTAATTGTTAGTTACCAAATGCCGCGAATAGAATAAATAATATGGAAGTTCAAATGTGAATTGGAATAAATGAAATTAAAAATGATTTCTATTTATTAAAAATATGAGAGTTTCTGAAAATCATAAAGAGACGATTCTATTGAAAACATGGCACACTCCATTCGCCTGTAATTTTGAAAACAACTTCGTTTTATATAAAAACAATGTTTGTTACAAGTGTTATTAACAATTTGAAGGTTGAGAATTAAAGTTTTGGAAAGGAAATATTTTATCGTTATAACATCGCTTGTGTTACCGATGCAACGCAAGATATTTAATTACAACAAAGATGAGATACATAGTGGCATTGTTATTATTAACAGTTTTGAAAAATCCTAGAACTTTGACCGTTCAAACAACAAGAATTTATTTCGTAAACATCACTTTTGTGCATGTTGAAGGTAGTCCCAAAATTGTAGTCGAATGGTGTGTGCCATGTTTTCGAAAATTTGGTCCATAACTGTTATTCTAAACAAAAAATAAAAAATTGCCGAGTGTGTAGTATTTAAGGAATTTAGCAAGCTACATATTCATGCATTACCATCTAAAATTTCATTATTAAACAATGGTGTCATCTGTCGGTACAATATGAATCTAAAGTGAAGCTACCGTTTTTGTGGTTATATTTTTCAACAAACAAAATACGTTTAATCGTATACTGAAGATACTACGTTAATAGTATTTTAGTATGAAAATCGAAAATTGTCTTAACAACTATATATTATTTATTAACGTGAAAGTTTAAATACCTCTTATTCAAAGAAATGAAATTATAATCAAATATGAAAAATTTGTTGAGAGTGTGCACATTTGCAAAATGTTTGAGGAACCGATATTATGCTACAAATTATACATTAGATTTTGAAAATAGAAAATTATATGATGATATTTTCCCAGAGACTAGTTTGTAAGTATATTAACAAAGATTATTCTTCGACTATACAGAGGTGTGAAGGAAATGTGTGCATTCGTAAATTTATTTTGAGTTTTTTAATCTGTAATTTTTTACTAAAACTTGAAGAGTCTAAAGCTCAAATAGATGTCTCAGAGATAATATTTTCTGAAGTTGGTTTCAATTCTCAGATTACAATATGACATATAATATTTAGAATATAACATAATGTAAAAGTAATACATATAAAAAGCATACTGTTTATAATAAATTTATTTAACATTAGAGGGTATCTTTCATTTTAGGCACAAGTTTCTTCTGGCTATCTGTTTCGTTTTTTACATTGACTAGTTGATAGAATGTGAATACTAATATCGTAATATCTTGAAAATGTCATAAAACTATAACGATACTGAAATAATAAAAAAAAATCATTTAGAAATAAAACTGAAATTATTTTTAATGCTTAGACGTTAAAGTCAAAGGTTGTTTTAAAACTTGTCTAATTTAGTACACATTTATAGAGCTGAAGTACAAACGCTATGGAACACACCGCCACAATGCATTTATGCAGGCTTCGACCCAACAGCAGAAAGTCTACATATAGGAAATTTGTTAGTTCTTATCAATCTTTTACACTGGCAACGTTGTGGTCATCAAGTCATTGCACTTGTGGGAGGAGCAACTGGTTTAATTGGAGATCCAAGCCATAGGAAATTAGAGCGAGTTGAAATGAATCAATCTGTGGCCGAAGAGAACACAAAATCTATCCAAAGGGATGTGGAAAATGTCTTCAAAAATCATGAAACTTATTTCTGGAAGTCAAAGAGAAAGTTGATTCCTTTAAAAGTGGTTAATAATTTAGATTGGTATACGGATTTGAATGTGGTTAGCTTTGTTAGAGACATTGGAAAATATTTTAGAATGGGTACCATGCTTGGCCGTGCTTCTGTACAATCAAGGTTAAATTCAGATAGTGGAATGAGCTTCACAGAATTCAGTTACCAACTTTTCCAAGCATATGATTGGCTACATTTGCAACGTGTATACAACTGCTGTTTTCAAATTGGAGGGCACGATCAGATGGGAAATATAGTTTCTGGTTATGATTTAGTAACCAGATACACTGGAAAGAAGGTCTATGGATTGACACTACCTCTTATTACAGCTGAAGGTGGGAAGAAGTTTGGAAAATCCACAGGAAATGTAGTTTGGCTCTCTCCGACGAAATCTTCCAGTTTTCAACTGTACCAATTTTTTATCAGAACAACTGATAGCGATGTAGAAAAATTTCTTAGGTACTTTACATTTGTGCCATTGGATAATATCAATGATATTATGAAACAGCATGTTATGGCACCACATGAAAGAAAAGCACAGAAAATACTTGCGGAGCAAGTCACATGTTTAGTTCATGGAAGTAAGTACAAAGGTTTCAACAAGTTATTTTATTTGTAACCATATTTATGGAATACATTCATTGATTTTATTTTATATTTTCACTTTAATTGGCAGTATTTGTACAGTGGTGGTAGTTATAACAATAATTTACATTTCAATATTAATATTGAAGTTTGTGTCACCTCAAATTTTAATTCTTATTGATATTTATATCATAGCTTTTATAAAGAGAAAAGTACTGGACTGGAATTATGTTTATGTAATTTTTTCTAGGTTTAATTTTACTTAAGCATTACACTTTGGAAATTTGGCAGGTATTTTCTGCAGCAATCAGTATATTGTGTTGCACAATACATTGTTTTAAAATTTTATAATTATCCAATCACTAAGAGTAATTATCCTCCAATAACTTACTGTTATTCATATTAAGTGTATTTCACTTCAAAATATTCATTTTTCTATAGTTATTTCATAGCATTTTTAGTATGTTGCAAAACACAAGATAAAAACATTCACTCTTTCCTATGAAAGAATCAACTATGTGAACAGAATATTCAAAATGTATTGTAAGTTTCTATGCATGAAGGTAATGTTAATATTTTTATGTCTTGCTATAGCATTTTGTTGCCATACAGATATGATTATGAAAATCAATGTTTAACATATAGTAAAGAAATGCTTAAAATCATGGACAGTGAGAAACCATAATTATTGAATTTATTCAGCATTTATAAAAGAGTCTGCTATGTAACATGTTTAATCATTTGATGATACTGAAGATTAAGAATAAGCACATACAATAATAGACACAGAAAAAAGTTGAAGAAAAGAAACTGGGGGATAATCTAAGTGCAATAAGATATCCTGTGGAAGTATATAAAAACAGGAAAAACATTGTCAAAGAATATGATATAGATATTACAATGAAAAGTGTTTTAAGTTTATACTTAACACATTAAGGACCGCTCACGAGTTTTCTCGTGTTGCGCGTTCCGTCGGTTACGGACGGATCACGAGACAAACACGTGTTTTCTACACGTTTTCTTCAGATGTCAATAACTTTGATAATTAAGTACATTGTATCTACTTTTGTATGGTTCCTCTTCATAGAGAAAAATGTTTCACGCGATATCATACTTCAAAAAAGTACTAGAAACTTTGGTAAAATTTATTTTTACATAAAATTTTATGATAATTATTAAAAAACAATTTTTTTTAACAATGGCCTCAAATACATCCTATTTTACAATTTCTAAAAACTTTGTAAAAATTTATTTTTTAAGTAGAAAAGTATGATAATTATTTAAAAAACATAATTTTTTTTTCAATAATACCTAAGATGCACCCTATCTTACAATTTCTGAAAGTTTCGCAAAAATTGCTTCATAAATAAAAAAGTAATGAGGATTTTAGAACGTACAAGTTTGCCCAAAAATGTGCGGTCCCAGGCGTATGTCTTACAGATTTCTTTGCGGTCCTTAATGTGTTAAGAATTATGGAGAGTAATATAAAAGTCATTACAAAAAAAGTAAATAATAAGTTGTACAAAATGGACAAAATTTTCAACGAACATTTTAAACGATACAATACCGGCTTCTCCCATAAAAAGAAACAGAATTCACGTGGTGAACGATTACATATAAACTACCTAGTGGGGAAGAACAATTATGTGAACGCAAGAAACAGTTGAATCAAACAAATTATTGGAGAAATAAATGTTGTCATTGCAAAAGAGAGATGACATATAATCTTAAACAAAACAACCAAAGGGTGTAGCCAGATAAGGATGGAAAAAATACCCCTAAAGGTAATTAATTTTTGGGCATAATATTCGATAGGTCTCTAAAAAAAAACCCTTCCTGCAAAGTATAACTACTATAGGGGTAGGTACAGGGTAAAATGTATTTTACAGTTTCTGCCCGATTTCTCTTGTTCGGCTTCATAGAAAACTATGAAAAAAATCACAGATGATACTCCCAGTGGTGTGCATACTTTGGAATTTTTTCAGATGTTTCCCTTGGTAAATCAATGTTTAAAGAATTCAAAAAGTTTTAAAATATTAATTTGTTATTGAAAATAAGAAAATACGACTTTAATATTTGTACAGTATTTGCATCATGCTATAAACATCGATGTGTAATTTTTTGAGATTTTTAGGATCGGTGGAACGTTGTTAAACAAATTAAAAGTCAGAAATTGTTTACATTATCGACTAAATTATTCATGTGACCGCGTTTATATTTTCATAGTTTTTGAAATTTATTATGATTATTGAACTTTAATTTTTTCAGATTTCTTGCAAAAGTATATCATACTATAACAAAAATAAAAAACCGATATTTTCTTACGTTCCGCACGCAGGGGTGTGTAAACTAGGATGATCGAAGCACTTTATTTATTACACGATCATTATATGCAATGTCCAATATTTTACATATCGGAAGCAAGTCAATGTACTTAATTTCCTATTTACATAGGTGCATTTATGAATGATGATCTTCGTTTTTAATAGAGTGTACGATCTTGAAACAAGACCTATTTCAACTGTATTCAAAAGGTCCACGATTTCTCCCAGTTTGAACATAACAAATATTGTATGTTAAGTCTTAATTATTAAATATTTTTACATTTGTTAAAGGAATTAATTAATTTTAATGAATGAGTTCTACCTGTAATAATTTTGGTTATTTAGTACTAAAGTAATTATTTAGCACATCACGTTTACCGCTCTGTTCTAAATCTGATCGCCACTTTTACGAAAGTCTATCGTTCTAGATCGCATTCACCTTTCACGATGAGTTGCAGATGTACGAAATTCTTATTTTCTATTATTCTTATAATAGGCTACTACATATTGACAAATGGAAATTAGTAAACTTCTGAAATATTGTAAACGCCCATAACAACCGACCACTCTCGGATGTGATATACGTATTATTTGTTTTAAATGATACCGGCAAATAGAACTTCAAAGTGCGTATGTTTATGATACGTAAATTACTATTTAAATGCAGGAGAAATTGCTCAAAGGCAATTTATGTATCACCCTCAGGAAGCCAAACAAGAGTAATCGGGCTGAAACTGTAAAATACGTTTTACCCTGTAACTACCCTTATAATAGGGGTAGCGGTTTCATACTTTGCAGGAAGGGTTTTTTTAAAGAGACCTATCGAACAGTATGCCCCAAGATTAAATATCTTTGGAGGCAATTTTCCATCCTTATACGTCTAGACCCTTTTAATCTGAAAAACTATATTAACATATAAAATGAGAGAACTGAAAAACGAACGAGCAGCGAAATATGTAATGTAACAGTCTGCGCTTACCTTCTGAAAAAACAAAAGCTCGAGGAAATAAACAGTTACGAAACTGATAGCATTTGCGTCAACGAGTAGAATAGTAATAATACAATAACATTGAGAGTAAAATCAACTAAATTTCACTAACTGACATCTGAACAGAAAGGCAAGCGTCGTGTAAATTAACTATGATGATTTGACGATGATTCATGGACATTCGATATTGACCATATTAGAACGAATGCATTACTTGTTACCAAAGAAATTACTGTTTCCTGTGGCAAAAATTAATTTTACCTTCATAGTATAAAGTTACTGTACGTTTTGAGAATTGATATCCCTCATTAAATTATTGGAAAGAAATAATAAAACTTTCTATTTATCATTTATACTGTGCAAGAAAGTAATGAGCAATAACAGTGAACATTCAAGATTTTTTCATCCATAATACTTTCATGTATTACTTTAGTAGTTCTTACATAGAATGTGAATTATAATTAACAAAGAATAACTAACTTTTTCATATTTTATTATAGATGAAGGGCTATTTGCAGCAAAGAAAGCTTCTTCTGCTCTTTATGACAATTCGATTGAGTCTTTGTCAAAGTTACAATATGCAGAATTGTCACAGGTGTTTGAAGGTGCTACAATGACAGAACTCTTCTGTGAACCTGGGCTTACTGTTTATGATTTAGCAATGAAGGCAAACTGTTTTCGAACAGAACACGATGCCAAAAGGATTATCTCAGCTGGAGGATTTTACATTAACCATCAGAAGGTCTTCAATACAGAAGAAGCTATTGTCCCAGGGATCCACATACTTAGTAATAATCTGACATTGTTGAGAGTTGGTAAAAAAAGTTATCACATTGTGCGGTGGTTATGAATTAATTTTCTTAGAATGTACAGAAATACAGAAGATCGTATAATGATTCCAAAATAAAATAATTTCGAAATTCGGTATACAATGAAATTGTTACGAAACTGATTTAACTCTTTGGGTGTTATGGGCGCATACGTGCGCCCTGCGAAAACTGTCGATGTAGACTATGGACGCAAATGCGCCGGCTATTGTATATTCGGCACAGAACCACGTACCTCGTTGCTTACTAACGAGAAAAAATAAAATTTTACTTTATTTCAGTTATTTTCTGTATCTTACTCATTTAATCTGTCACCCGACAGTTGCAATTGTTGCAATAACGTATAGTAATATTACACTTGTGGTGCATGTAAATTTTATACTATTATTTTCTCCTGTTAATACGCTAAAAATGTGTGCATTCAATTTGAACTAGACAAAATAATAGTAATTGGATTGTGTACTATATTATAATGTGTTAGTACGCCGCCGACGAGGTCCATACTGCGCGGAAAAGTATTCAGTCCCCAGCGATCGTATTCGCAGGCCGCATCCCGTTCACGTGAAGCGCTCCAACTTAGAACAGTCCGCAGTCAAAGGGTTACAAAAAGTATAATAAAGTCATCATATCGCAAAGTTACTATTACGTATACGTAAGGTTACGTTTGTTGTAAATAAAATTTGCTCTCGATTACGAATGATTTTAATGTAATCCTTGAAAATGAAATCTTAATAATAATTTATTTTATTATAATTCACAATATTTAAGCGACGGGAGAAGTATAACTGTCCAAATTTTACTACATTCTATTACATTCGTATATAGATTTAAATCAGTCATTTATGGCATTCTAAAAAAATGTGAGTTTCTGATTAAAATGGTTTTAAACATTTGCAATGTCCTTGCGCTCATATACACAGTCCACAGTTATTTCGACATTATCATACCCATTTCAAAAATATTTGCTACATCTTAATTTGCCATTCACTCTAATTATCTCTGTAAATTGAAATAACATTCTATACAATCAGTATCAAATTATTTTAGTAAGTACGCTAGCTCTTTTATCTTTAATATCTTCGCACTTTAAATACATTGAATATTGATTATATATTACCTCGTTTCAATATACAGTGAGAATTAAAGTTAGTGATAAATAGAAATATGTTATCTGCATTCGGAAAGTATAAAGTTTAAGAGATAGGGCAAACGACTAAGATAAAACTTTGAAAAACCTTCTTGTAAGACAAAAAAACCTGTATTTTTCTTTAATATTTTTCATATAAACGATAATTTAAAAGCGAAAAAGACTGTGTTTGAAGTCTGTATAGTTAATTATGTATTATAATAAAATATTGTGGAAAAAAGTTGCTATGTTAGAGAGTCTTCTGAACGAATATATTCTCCTATATCAGCTTGATGAAAACAAACTGTTGCCATTGGATCTGCATACTTGCAATCAGCAGTACTCTTTGCTGTAACTCCAAAACCCTAAAGTAAAAAAGCATGAATTATTATATTAATGTGCTTTGCTTAGATATTACACACACAACACACACACACAAAATATACTAATCACCTATATTGATATAAGTCAATTAACCAGGTTTTTATTAATATAAAAATATAAAAGAAAAATAATTTTATGTCGATTACCAATGGCAGGTCATTTATTGAGAACACAACTACGCCTTGATATTGAGAAGTATTTTCCGTGATCCGGCTTAAGCCAGACTTAGAAATATGGTGTCCATACAAAAACTGTTGCTCCGCAGATGGTTTGAGCCAAATTTTATGCTACAAACAAATATAATAAAATTTAAACAAAGAAGATGCTAAGAAAAACAACATTTTTATGAAGAAATATTCTAGAAGATAAATTTTATATTAATATTACTTGAGCATATGCTGCTAAATGATGTAATGCAGTAATGTGTAATCTAAACTTTCCAGATTTTGTGAACTTTCCAAAACAAGTGCCAAAGTTTGCTAATCTATCTGGATTTACCATACTAGCCAATGGTAAAATTTTTTCAGAAACATAGTAAACTCTGCCTTTTTGCTCACGGAAACAGTATATCCCATCTGGACGATCAATTAAAACTTTGATGTTATTGCCAATGCTGAAAAATCAATGCAACTAAATTAATATTTTTCTTGCTACTAATATAATTATATTTATCACATGATTAACATTATCTATTAATATAAAATTCAAATATGTATATATGGGAAAAGTAATTGAGACAAAAAGACTATATAAAATACTTAGATTAGAATGTCTAATGAATAAACGTTCAGTTTACTGGACATTAACTCTTAACAAATATGGTATTCAAGAGTTACACAAAATGAATACTTTTCCAAGTCCCTTACTCTAACTGTTAGAAAAACGCTTATTTCTAATAATTAGCAATGTTAATATTATTCTTTTAATAACTATTATAATTAATTCTCATTTTAAAAGAAAATGTAACAATAATCGCTACTTTATAACCGTTACTATTACAGAATTGAAATAAAAACATAAGCCTTTTACAAGATATAGGATTTAATATAGAACTTACTATTTTGTTAATTTTTCTAGCACCAGTTTTGTCTTTTCTTCCGACAAACGTTTCATTATTATGAATTAATTTTATTAATTTTTCGTTTAATATCGTATTTATCAATTGCACGATAACGTATACCCTAGATTGTATCAAATTCTATATAACCTAAGCAACTTAAACAAATTAATATAGGTTATAAATGCTTTTAATCACACCGATCATACACAGCAATACGGCATAGTAATACATGTAAGCACGTGTCAGTAATCGGTTTGTAGGATTTGTAGAATTTTGTAGTATACTGAATTACTTATTCAGTTCACCAATTTGCCAATACACAGCGCTTCAGTCTTACTAATAGCATTTAAGTGAAATGAGAATATGACCATGTTATGTACATCCCAGAAGAGCTAGTTGCAAAAATTTTGCATAAAGGAAAAGAATTTGCAAAAACTTCAGCAGGTCAGAAGATCAACGAAGCTGTGATAACTGTTCTAGGTTTTTTTAACCAGTCTGAGAGAACAGTCTTAATGCAAGCAGTTAAACTTGCAGGGATAAAGAAAGATATGATCTTGAAGGACTAGATGTACATATTAGATTACAGCATCATTTGGCCAATGAATTTGAAGCCTTAAATAAGACATCAACATCTGTATTTAATAAATCTAGAGCAATGGTAAAATTTTTTAAAGAAGCAGCCGTGTCAAAAATGTTTTGAGTGCAAATTCAGATCACTTCGCTCAAATTGAAGGGCTAATAGACAAGCATGATTATAGATTGGGAGAAAAATTGGAACAACTCTGTACAGATTTGTTTGAATGGATTGCAGACCTAGTTAAAACAGTTTTAAAAATATCTGGTTTAGCATGAAAAGCAATCTCTTTTAAACCATTTGCATTGCAGCTATAAATACAGCAGTTGACCCTTGATATCGCGCATTTTTATGCACACTATGTTAACAATTTTACAGAGTGGAATATTCCATGGTTGGTGATAATCTAACATCCCCGTTTTTTCGTTTTCATTTGCCATTTCATGTACAGATGCAAATGGATTAATTGAATTACGTACATTTATAAATTTGTTAGATGATATGTAAAGTTGTATCAATTTGATTAGGTATAGTGCAATGCCTAATACATATCACAACAAATTTAAGAGAGGCGAAATAAAAAAACTACTATAATAGGCAGAAACCATCTGTTCACAAAAATAATTAAGAAATAGTATCCAATATAGAATTGGACGTGATTTAGACGAATTGTTGAAAGAATGGAAATTAGAAACAAACATAGATATTTTACAATGGCTGGACCAATAGATAAAGTAACTCACAGGAAATATGTAAAATTAGAAAAGTAGTTTAGTAATTTCATTTGTGTAAGAAAGCATGGAACATTGTTTTACATTCAAATTCATTTTGTTTCCTTGTTGTTAAAAAATGACAGCTAAAGTGATTAATGCTACATTAATTATAAATTAAATTGTAACAAAATTGTAAATAATTAAAATAATTGAAAGTAATTTGTGTTAAAAATTTTTTTAAATATGAATCTTAAAGTATTCAATATATAATATGATATGTATGATACAACATTACTTTTGGAATAGTTTTTTAATTCTTATAATCATTTTAATCGGAACAAATATATAACAGTTAAAAGTTATTTTTGGAACTGTTTTAATTCCAACTGTAAGTAATGATACTCGTAAAATATTGTGATCCTAAATGAAACTTAGGGATAGATTGGACTGGTAATGAGATTTAGCAACCACAAAGCTGAAGTAGCAATAGTGTAAAATTAATGAGAAATGAAAACGTCCGGTATGAAGAATGTACCAGATATGAGTATCTGCCATTATTATAATTTGTCTCAATATATATTTATGTTGTTTATGTACCACTTCATTTCATTCCCTCATTATATCTATGTCACTAATAGATGAAAGGTATGCATTAAATTTATTATTTATTTCAAATTCATAATGCATTAAATACATATTATCATTGAAATATTATTATAAAGGTAATTAAAATATGTATATTACATACTAAAATCATATTAAAATCAGTTTACTATTAAAACAATAGTTATAAAATTCTTTTAACACAAATATTTTTTTCATTTTTTTCATAACTAACTATTAATATCTTAATACTACTATTGTATATCTCTTTTTTTAAAATGCTTAACAATATTTTCATATTTTCTTTTGTTTTTTTTTGGCTTTAACTGCTATTGTCATTTCGCCTAGAATCTTTCCCCGCTTTAAGTGGATTTCGGAGAACTCTGAACAATTACGAATAACCAGGACTATAATGTACATATTGATAGATATACAGGGAAAAATTGCTCAGAGGTGACGGAGGAGGATTTGAACTCTGACCCCAAAAGATTATGAAATCTGAGTCTTTACCTCCTTAGCCACCATAGTTCTTATTTTCAGATTTAATATTTCTATTCTAAAAATGGAAGAATGGTTTTCAAGTTTGAATTTTTAGAAGAATTCAACGAAATTCTTAATGTTACAATGGTGAGAATATGATGTAATATTTTAGTTTCACGAAACTAACAATAAGTATGTGCAGACCGCAGTAGAAAAATTGTACAATTACTTTAATAAGTTATTTTTGTACTGTTAAAAAGATTGTTATTGGCTCTTTTTTCAAAGTACACAACTTAACAAAAAAAATAAAAAAATTTTATTGGAGTGTATCTGTATTTTAATTTTTCAATGCACTAATAAAAATTAAACCTTTGTAAATTTTATTTAAAACATTTTATTTCATATTTCGTTCTAGTGAAAAAGAGATGAGAACAATATAAGTATAATGTTCTGTATCTTATTTGTATAATTAAAACAAAAAAAGTTAATGAGTAATGTTAATCGTAAGATCTTTATGCATAAGTTTCTGAGATCATGGTAGATCATGAAGAAATATATTACCCAGTTCCACCTTTTATTTTCATCTGTCTTTATACATTTTATAATAGGTTTTGCTTCGAGTAGGAGGTAGGTATATTTGGTACATATGTTTATTTGCCATGAAGTGTTTTTATTTAGACCCTTTAGTTTATAACATTTATATGTATGATTTTTACATATCTTATACATTACTTGTGATTTTCTGTCTTTTTGAATTACTGCGCGTAAGTATAGTCGAAAAGTCCTTGTGTTACTTTTCTGAATAAAATTGAAAATTAAATACAATTTGAATGTGGCACCTCACTACGTTGATTGATTTAACTTCACTAGCACTGAAGAAGTAATTGTAATATGTTATAATGGTGATTAAGGTTTACTAAAAAATAAAATTATTGAAGATTAAATCGAGAATGAATGGAATATATGTTCACATATATTTTTATTCATTGCTTTGAAAGTGTAAATCTTCTGCTAAAAATAAGATGATCCTCGTGTGATACAAGGTCACCCATGTGTAAGTTTATTTCGTATCAGGGACTTTTCGTTGATGTTCCTAATATACCATGCTCGACAGGTAACTCTATAAAGCAATGTGTTTCTATAATTTACTATTTAATTTAATATGGCTTTAATTTAATAGGTATCTTTTTAAATTTATATTAATTCTTTCAAAGCCTTACATTGTCTAAACATAGATTCAACAGAATTATTTTCCTTTTCACCATGTTTTCGTAAAGATACAAAGTCTCCGAAACCATGGTCTAAATATGTATTTGTTTTATTGTCTTTTGCTGTTGTTTTTAGTAGATATTAAGAATTAAGCTTTATTTACAATACTGTACAATACATAACAATGCACGTACTATTTTATATAATCTACACACGTTTTAGAGATATACCTGAGATGTTACATGCTTATCATTCTGAAAATATAACAAACGCATAAAATCCTGCATTTGCACAATTTGCATAATGTTGTTTTATTATCAAGTGAGCACATTTCCATTTTCTGCGCATATGCAAAAATCCCCTCCAAGAAGACATCATCAGATCACGATGAAATGAAAAACGCGCCTGCGCAATGTTCGATAAGAGAGCGCTTTAGCAGCGCTCCGCCATTTGCAGTTGATTGGGCCGGCGGCGTGTGCTAGAAGCACCGATAATTGACAGTTAGTTTTGTTCGACCTTACTCAAGGAATATGTCCACTTGAAGCAGACAGTCGTGCTTGCTTGCTTGGTTATCCATGCGAACTTCTGTCCTGTTGTGTCATTAAAACAAAATTAAAAAGGCAATTTGTGGTGATCCACCTCGTGTCATTCTATTTCTTTATCGACTCGTCTTCAAAGTATTACTTCCTCGACCCACTTCAAGGTATGTACATTCAATTTTGATTTCATAACTGTTGTTTTATTTGCATTTTATAATCGTTTACAGTATTTCCGAAAGATTGATGTTTATCTCATTATATCGATTGTGGCAGTTACGAAGTATAGCTTTTCTTTTATATTTTAAAATTGAAACAAGATAGAAGCTTTTAAGAACAGTGTCAAGAATTATACACTATATTATTATGCCCGTACTTTCTCTTGGTTTTTCTCCTTTGATTACTTTCATTATATTTGAAATTTCTGTTTCTTAAAAGCAGTTCACATGCGTTGCAATTCATACAAAATTAGTGTATATATGTAAGTATATATCTATACTTTACTGATCCTTTATGTGTTAGTTAACATACTATTAGTGTATTTTATAAATTATTCTCTTAAATTTTGTTGTTATTTACGATTTCCCCCTTTGATCTAAAAAGTAGTACACATTTATTTTTTTTGATATTCCTATGTGCTACTTATCGTTTTTTTCGATTTTACAAAAAAGCTTGTCCTTTCCTTTACTATTTCTGCTTTTACAATTTTGGGTTACCTTTTGGTTGCCTTTTTTTAACAGAAATTATTTCTTTTAACACATCCTTTTTTTATTTGGAAGATAACTCCTGTTCTGAATTAGGAATCTTTGTAAATATTATTTTATATGTAAGTTGCTCGTTTTTAATATAAATTCGTGACGACTCTTGTTATGTGATATTTCTAAGTAATATCTGATAGTTGAAAATTATTTTACGCATAAGTTTTTGTTTTTTCTTCTGCATCTTTTATTATATTTCTTCATGGAGACAATTCATTTTTCACTGTATAAATAAATGCAGACAGTAACTTAAATCTTATTGACTATTTACTGTAGTACTGCATAAAATAGTATTTTAATCTTTATCATCAGTTTTATTTAATTAATTCAGCATTAATGTTTAGAGTGTGGTTCTATGTGTATTTAATGCATTATATTTATTGTACTAATTAGAAAAGTAATTTAAAAATTATGTAAATGTTATTTATTTAAAAATATAATGAGGAATAGGAAATATAAACAATTTTTAATAAGTTTTATACAGTATTTTATTTAAACTTTTAATGAAATCAGTATTAGATTGAAAGTAATTTAATAATTATATTGAACAAGCACAATTATTCATTGTAAATATTAGATAGTCCTGAATAGAAAATTATTTTGTACAAAAATTTTGTTTTTGCTAAGGAGAGAATCAATTTACACAATTATTATAAACTGGTATTTACATATTTTAAAATTCATGAAACGTATATGAATGTTGCGAAAAAAAGTTGCATGACATTTTAACATCTACCATAAACATAATTGGCTATTATATTTATATATTCAATTTTTTTTATATATATATATATAAGAAAAAACATTTCAATTCCTAACCTTGAATGAAAATATTGAAATTATTTAGTGGTATTACCTTCTAGTTTGTACATTTCTAACAATAGTTCTATTTCACAATTTCCTTTAGATCAAGATTCACGTATCGACTCATAAATATATAATAGCTTAAGTTGTTGTTTTTGCCACTGTAATTGCATTTACGCTAGTATTCGTAACGTCAGCTATTTATAGTGTTTTACAAAATGACTGATAATTTGACAAAAAAAAATGTTACATATAATATTTATTATATTTAATATGGTCAATGAACTTGTAATAATAAAAATTTTATAATGTTCTAAAAATGTCAAGGTGATTTTCTTTCTTCGATTTTAAGTCACTCAAGGTTTTACTTCTAGTATTGTAAAATTGATTAAAATAACGCCTTTCTTTAACACGTTAAGCATGGCGTCAGTCTGTGAGGACTGACAGTGAGCTTTTCATTAACACTAGATCTACCAACGACTAATTCAATATATTTACGATCTTCAAAATAGATGTAGAAAATTGAAAAAGAAACAGCGTTAAAAATTTCGTGATAGTTTTCAGAAAATTTAGGACAAGTTATTTTGATCACCTTGGTAAATTCAGTGTTAATCGAGTGGCATTTGTCCCTAAAATTTTTCTTCTTGTTACATCTTGGAACATAAACAAGGGATTCACAGCAGCGGTATTAAGTAATGTTTGAAAGCTAAATAACTTTCTGTACCATCTTATTGTCTTTCTCAACAGGGTGTTATGTGCACTCATTTGATCAGAAAAATCTTTGTAACTGAACACCTCTTGAAGTTTCCACTGCTTTGTGCAGCCCGAACGTATAGCAGAACGAAATCTGATCTGCACTCAATGTCTTAATAACAATAAATAATTTTATTATATGACATTATCCTAATATGAAAACATAATTTAATTGGTAATGTTAACATGGAGAAGACACAATGATATTTAAAGTCTTTGGTCTTTATATTGAAGCTTTATAGGCTGGAATAATTACTAGTATTCTCATGTTTGTTTTCATCATTCTATAATATGTAATGTTTCGTTGAAGTCCTTCATCACTAATATAGAGAGCTTTACAGAAAAAAACTGTAAGTTTTCGTGGAAATGGAATGCAAAAAATGTAAAAAAATAAGATTGTGTTTTGTAGTATAAGAAATTGGAGTTTTAGTTGAGTTTATTATAAAAGATTAGTATATTGTTTTTTATCTTTGATGTATTGTATGTTATATTTGTGTTTTACTTATAAAACATTCACAAAAATAAAAATTTGGTATTTGATTTTTTAGGTGTACACCAATAAGATTATAAAAATTAATTTTTATTTCTTAGTCATATATTCATATACATTTTCTGATTTACCCATTTTTTAACTTTCTACTACAATATAGTCCATTAATTAGTGATATTAATTATTAACCCATTCACTGCCAGGTAAACTAAGCAAATATTACCTTTGCTGGTTAAAATTTGAGAAGATGACAGAAAGTTTTTAGAACGTTGGTTTCATTAATCAAAAATACAATCTCGACATTTATAATGATACGAAGAACATTTTTGTTCCAAAATTTCTATACACGCTCGGCCATTATTATTAAACTTATTAATTCAAACTTATAGTGCAGCTACGAGATATCTCGTTGGCAGTCAATGGGTTAAAGTGCTACCAATACTCCTAGGCTCCTCACCTTCATAATCATTTTAAGATTTTATGTCAATGGAATATTCAAGATTTTCTATAATTTTATCTATTTTTAAGAATAGATGTTATTTCAGTATAATTATTGTATAACTTTTTATATACACTGTTATGCCATTTCATTAAAGGTTTAAATATTGATTTACAAAACGTATAAATATTTTATCTACAATTTTATTGACAGAAAGTATGTAAATATGCTTTTTTACATTATCCCAAAGTATTTCATTGTATTATAAACCGTGGAGTTCAAACATTTCTTCTTAATGACTAGTTACACTTCTTTTACTACTACCTGAATTTGCATTTTTAGTCTCCATTGCAAATCAGTTGTTAAGAAATAAATAAATGTTTAATACGATGCATGATATAAATATTGGATGTCCGTTTTGCATATAGCACATGCATGCCACCTAACTTTATCACTTTTAAAATTTCCTTTGTAACACAGAATTCAAAAAGAATTTTGTTACAAAAGTTATATAGATTTATAAGGGCCAACGTATATCATTATTATACTCGATTTAATGATATATTGTCGCATAGATTATAAAACCAGTAAACTATTGTAAGAAACATTTTTTCGAATTTTGTGTCACACCTTTGATTTTCCAGGTGATAAACTTAAGTGGTAGAAACTGACACGAAGTTTATAAAATATAAAGTGAGGAGAAAGTCGAAAAATGACGACGCAATTACCTATGTAATAAATAAAGGAATAAATTTTTAAAACTTTTATTTTAACAGTTAGGTGTTAGTAAACGTTGATTACACCGTTCTTTTATTAACTAATAAAATATGTATACTCCTTTGGTTCAGAATCAAATGTTATATGTATATGTTGTGACTCGTTAAAATTAACTCATTAAGGAACACATTGTTCGATCAGTTACAACGGGTAATCGACGTATTCTTTCATTCTGCATGTATGTCGGTTTTTGTTCGTGAGTTTAAATATTTTTGCATATTATTAAAAACATTTCCTTGCATTTATTTTTAATTTTACTACTTACTTATACGCAAGGTAAGTTCTTTATGTCGTATGCGGCTACAGGATTTCCTGGATATTGTTTTCTGATGTGTCTTAATTTAAAGGAAGGAGAAGTAGACTTTTATTTACGGGAAACGCAGAAAATGCGAACGCACTGTATACATTATAGAATTCTTTGTCTAATCTCTTTAAACTTGTACATGTTTAATAACTCTATTTCATTTATAAAGGGCAAAATAAAAAAAATAGCACTAAATTATGCTTCATATAGTGAGTTGTCAGCTGTTTTTTAATTATTTAGGAACTCTGATACATTCTCACAGACGAGACCACAAAACACCATTTCTTATCGTGTTCTTGTGAAATTTGTATAAAGAAATTTTACTTTACTATTTCATATTCAAATACAATACATACAACGTAAAGTACAATACAGTGTTCGGAAATTAACACGATATCGTTTTCTGATGTAATATTATCAATACAGGAATATTTTTGATTCAAGAAATCTTACAAGCTGCTGGTCATCATTGATATGAGTATCTAAAAAGAAATTTAAATATTATTCACAGATAAGGTAATTGTTTTAAGGAAGTGTCTCTTTTTCATTTTTTATTTATTTGACATCTTGTGTATCATTAATTTCATGTATCTGCGCGTCACTCAACTGGCGCGTCATTGAACTTCCTGTTTTTTTGTTTAGTCGTTTATCCTTTTGACATGATGTAATCAGTCGCTGGGAGTATACGTAAATGCTTTAACAGTAAACTTTTCCGCTGTGATTACGATTGTAAAGAATATGTCTAGGTGTGATGACGAACATAAGAAGTAACAATAATTTATTTTATTTTATTTTACGTTCTAGGAAAACTATATGTTATAAATATATTAATATTTAACAAATTAGTTGTTACTGATATCAATATTTTGAATTTGATAAAATTTAAATTTAGCTATATTTTTAAAACGATGTATTTTAATTTTATCTGTATTTTACATAAGGAAGGAGTCAAAGAGGAATTTAAATAGATGTATTTTTTTCGTCTTCGCGTGCGTACTTACTTCTTGTACGCTTTTTTTTGTTATAAATCATTAATTATGGAGAATATAAAAAATAGTATAAGTAAATGTTATCCAGTTTAAAAGACGCTATTTAAATAAATAATGTTAAAACATTTTCTTAAAAATGCGATGATTGTTCATGCCAATTCTCTACCAAACATTTTAGCAAAATTGCTTGTATTTTATACAATCGTACTTCGTACCATTTGATTTAATAAAAAAAAAGATGAAGTCGATACCTATCGAGATAGTGGCTCATAACACGTTATCTGACACACCTCGTATGTATACTCTTGATAAATAATATTATATGTTTGAATATATTGAGTAATATTTTCGTCGAAGATAATCGAACATGTAGTTAATATGCATGGACATAATTTACATATAGCGTTAAAATATCTCACATAAAGCGTCTAAGCTTTTTTTTCCATGCATTTCTTTGAAAATTTTTTTTCTTTTTCATTAAGGCCAGAAATCCCTTTAGGAGCGTGAAAAATTAGGTATTTTTCGGGAATTTTTTTAGAGGGGATAAAATAATCGAATCATTTTCAAATTTTGACATAAGTTAATATTTATTATACTCGTTTCTAAACGAATATTTAGCATTCATTGTTTTATTAATTCTTATGAATCGTAAATGGGCATATTCAGCAAAAATATTTATTCTCTCTTACCAAGGACGGGAGAATCGGAATGAGATAATAATTTTCTTACTAAGAGTTTAGCATGTGCCAACATGGATGAGTCACTGTATTTTAACACTTCATAATAATCACTTAATATTAATGAATGATATTAAATAAATAGATTTGAGCAAATTACAAATGACTTAAAATTAAATGTTAGTAGCATATAATATATACATTTAACATAATAACATATAAAGTAAATTATATGTTATTAGTACAAAATAGGAAAAGAATTTCTGTGGGTTTTGCCTTTCGTAATTGTGCAAATGTTAATAATTGTCAAGTGAAATATTTAGAAATGAAGTCACAAATCTCTAAAGGGCATCAGAAATCAATGTCACAATACAATTTATTAAAGTAACTAGTAATCTGCAATTTATGAGTTTTCATACTATTCATTATAGTCCTCTAATTGCGAAAATAAAGTTGATTTAATTTGGTGAAATGTTCAGTAAATTTTCTGAAAAGCTCATCATTCTATAATTGAATGATATCTGACAGAAAGTATAAGAATCCATACACAACACTATTAACCCTGTCGCTACGGAATACTTTTCCGCGAGTCTGCCAACACTGTACGAAATAGTCCCGGCGCGGACGAATAACTTTTAATGGCTAGTGGCGTATTAGGAGTACAAATTAGTTCGGCCCGTTTTTTTGTGGTCAAAAATGCATTCATTTCAGTACAAAATGAATGAACAGATTAAACAAAGTATTGTCCATCGCTGGCTATTACATTTTCCCACCTCTCAGATAATTTTCGTATTCCATCTCGAAAAAATGTCTCGTTTTTTGAGGCGATCCAAGTTAGGAGCCAATTTTCGATTTCTGCGAAAGAAGTGAACCGGGGACCTGCCAAATCGTGCTGCATCCGGCAAAACAACCAGTAATCAGAAGGAGCAATGTCCGGCGAATACGGCGGGTGCGGTAAAATATCCCACTTGAGCGTTTTTAAATATTTTTTTACGACTTTTACGACATGAGGCCGAGCCGCCGAAATTGCCTTTCAACGTCTCTCGGTTTCAGTTCATAAGGCACCCAATTGCCTTGCTTTTGAATCAGTCCCACGGATTTCAATCGTACGGAAACTGCTTGTGTAACTCCCAATGATTCTGCAAGCTCCTCTTGTGTTTGACTCGGATCTTCATCGAGTAAAGCCTCCAATTCGTTGTCTTCGAATTTTTTTGGCTGCCCAGAGCGAGGCTTGTCTTCAACGCTGAAATCACCATTCATGAAACGTCGAAACTATTCCCTACTTGATTTATCAGTTGGAGCATTGTCACCATAAACTTCCACATGCATTCGATGCGCTTCAGCTGCACTTTTCTTCCAATTAAAGCTGAAAATTAAAACCTCCCGCAAATGCTGCTTAGTTAACAGGAAATTTGACATATTCAACACAGTAAAAAACAAGGTTTTTGTATGAAACTCCAAACGATATAAACTGAATATTATTAACAGATGTCTAACCTCTCTGAAACGATTGAAATCAGCTGTCACTATGAAACATTCATAACAGCCAGAGCTATCTTTTGAAAATGGACCGAATTAATTTGTACTCCTAATAATATAAATAATTACTTCTTTATTGAAGTTGTAATGCATATAATATGTGGAAACTAAAAACTTACGGTATTTAAAAAATATTCAATTACAAAATATGAACTAGTAATTAATTCTTCGTTTGAAATTTCGACGGGTGACTATAGTCACCGATAGTACCCAGCGAGTGTCAGGCGGCGGGTGACTATAGTCACCAGTAGTATCGAAAGGGTTAAAAAAAGGAAGAAATGTTTACTCTTTCCTTTCGTCTCTAAAATTGTTTGTATACATTAAATAGTATAATAATACTTACTTATCTATCAAACTGAATGTAAAGAAATTTTACTGTTATATTACGTACGCGAGCACCACATGTTTTCGCGAGAATTGGTATTAACTCGCGACTAATATATATTTCCGATTTGATATCTGTTTTTTATTTGCGTTATGTTGCCTGGCGAAAGGTTTGTTGAATAGTGTGCAGTGTGAGGGTTTTTGGGAAAAGTCGTGGGTGCGGAAAATTAGAAGGAGTTAGGAGTAGGGAATAAGGACCGTAGTATGTGGGCATGAGGTCTGTGCGGAAAAGGATGACTCCTTACGGCAGTTTCGGATATTCGGACGATATTGGGGTTGGGTTGTTGGACCTCCTTCTCCTCCTTTTCCTCCTCCCCCACACCGAGAAAGCTGCAAGCCTTTATATTGGGCGTGTATTTTTCGTTTAGATCTTATCATATTTTTTGTTGTTGGTTATAATAATTCGTTATTTTATGGCTGGTAAAATTAGTGCAAAAATATAGAATACATGTAATTTACTTATTGTTAGCTATACAGGGTGACCCACGCAACTGGGACAGGCTGTAGCTCCTAAACGGTTGGGAATAGAAGAAGATATTATAAGCCAAAGTTAATTGGTACCAGACTGTGCATAATATGGAATTATCGATGCAACAGAAAAATGCAACTGCACTTTTTTTAAAATGGAAACCTATGTTTTTGACTGCACTAATCGATGCAGTTTCCTGTGCTCTACACAAAGGTCCTAACATACTTATGCTCGTAACTTATTCGTTAGGAAGTTGTTGAAGCTAAAGTTCTCTGAATTATTTCGGTATCTCAGCAAGTGTTCCGGAGTACCTACGATGCAAGTGTTCGAACGGTCCTCCATGGCAGTCCAAGAACTTTCCCATCCGCTTCTTAACTTATTTTGGGGATATCATTTACAGATTCCCAGAAAAAGAAGTCGAGAGGTGTGAGGTCCGGTGATCAAGGCGGCCATAAGATCGGCCTTCGTGTACCAATTTATTTCGCTTCATAAGTTTTATTTAAATGTCTGGCAACCATCTGTGAATTGTGTTCTAGAGCACCGTCTTGTTGAAAGTACCTCATGTTTTGCCGTTTACTTAGAGGAATCTCTGTATCGTGTGAGAGAGCTGTTGGGTCGGATTCCAAAAAGTTTAGGTACCTTTGACCGGTCAATGTTCCGTTAAAAAAATGTGGACCGATAAGCCATTTGTCAAATATTCCACGCCAAACATTTACGCTGTACCGTATTTGATTGTTAGTGTTCCTCCTGGGGTGTGGATTTACAACGGACCATGTACAGGGTGTTTCAACAGGTTTTCTCATGGCTTCGGGGGGTTGTTCTACACCTCGGATTGGATGGAGATTTGTGAAAAAAACCTGCCGCAAAATTCGCGGAAGGGTAGCCGATTTTTTAGGGCCGGCTCATCGCATTCGTCTTGTTACGTAGGTAAAATGTCTGAGAGGAACCATGGGTCAGAAACGAACCGTTCTCTCACAAATTGACTTTTAATTGGGCCTCCGCGATTGAATTTTCGCTTAGTTTTCGAATCTGCCAGAACGTATATCCGAATTCCCCATTTAGTAGGCTTCATTGTGTTATACGTAATAAAAAGTATTCTACCTTTATAACAGACCACAGCTTCACCAATCGAGATTTCCATACCTGGGATAAAATTTTCTCTGAAATTTCCATCCAAATATTCCAAAAAAATTTTAACTACTTATTATTACTACTACTTTTAACTACTTATATTTCACATGAAGAGATGCATATTGAATTCTGATGCAACTTAAATAAAACATAACACTCTAAAATTCTCACTACACGTAAGAACGGTAAGTGTCACAAAAAAAGGCAAACAAAGGACAAAAGATAAAAATGATAAACGCAGACTTTGTCGATCGTACTTGAAAACATAACAAGTATAATGTGAAAATCATGTGTAATAAAACATTTCCGCTAAACCCATTGTTGGGTTGTACCAGTAGAACATCTTATTTTTTGGGGCCGTGAGACCGAAAAACATTCTTGTTTTTCGGAGAAACTGTTTCCTGAGAATAACCAGGCATGGGTTTGCTCTGCTAGGTTGCATATTTTACATTTTCCACAAAAGAAAACTGAACAATGACGAATGTTTCTTTCTTCTGTTAGTCAGATTTCTTTCCACAGCCATAGTGAAAAGTCAAGATGAATCCGCAATCTTCATAATTCAATATGCATCTCTACGTGTGAAATATAAGTAGTTGGAAGGTATAAAATTGATAAAAAAAAATTTTAATTATCCTCGACGGGATTCGAACCCTAGTCTTTTCTGTGCGAAGCCAGAACGTTGCCGCTGCGCCACGGTAGCTCTTGATATTACGTTTTACAGTTCTGTGGAATGGGTGGTTGTTAATTAGCGGCTTATATCGGAAACTCGCGAATCGTGCTTAACTTTAAACTTAAAATATACTATTCGTCTCCGTTCGTCTCCGTACTCCGTGTATATTCTGACCGTTTCCGTGTGTATCGTCTCTCCGTGTATATCGTAACTCCGTGTGTTTATTAACAGTCTCCGTGCGTATTCAAACTGTAACTGCCTCCGTGTGTCTCTAAAAACTGTCTCTTCGTTTCGTCCGTCGTGTCTATTTACTATCCGTTCGTGCGTCTTCGTCTTTCGCGTCTGTCTCTGTCCCTCGTTCAAAAACGGCACGTTCGCCCGAGTGCGAGTGCACCCTGGCCGCTGGGCCTCACCCCCGGGAAATTCCCGGGCCTGCTGGCCTCGTGCACTCTCCCTTGCATACCGTTTTGCCTTGAGACGTCCGTACCAGTCGCCATGTGTCACCGTTAGTCCGTACCGTCGTCTACCTGTCCTTACTTTTCTACATCTACAGGGTGGCTAAAAATCCCCGATACTACAGTTCCAATTAAGTATGGCAATGAAACTTTAATTGTAAATATCTTAAAAATCATTGAGTGTTTGGCTCTATAATAGGGTATATTCATAATCAGGGCGACTTTCTCTACAAGTATGCAAAGATTCAACCAAATCGGTGACCTGAAGGCCTTGCGTTCTCCTTGTAAGAGTCTTTGATTGGAAAATTTGTGCTAGAGTATTCCCTTGACCATCCCTGATTAACGGAACAAAAGGGTCATAAACCTTGACACTGACGAAAGATTGCGGCAGTTTTAATAATTAGTTTAAAAACGCTCTCTTAATTTCGCTGATCTTATTTTCAAAATCGATCGTCTCTATGTATCCTAAAGGGTCTAGCCGGATAAGGATGGAAAAAGTGCCCCTAAAGCAAATTAATCTTGGGGGATACCATTCTGTAGGTCCCTTAAAAGAAATCCTTTCTGCAAAGTATGTAGCCGCTACCCTTACCGTAGGGGTAGTTATAGGATGAAACGTATTTTATAGTTTTTGTCCGATTTCTTTTCTTTGGGTTCATAGAAAATTCTAAAAAAAATCACAGATATTATACCAAATAGTGTGGATACTTTTGAATTTTTTCAGATTTTTTGGCTGACAAATCCAGTTTTCATTTCGACGTTTAGGACATGCCGGGCCAAACACTCTTTTCTCGGGTACTTTTTCTACGCATTATTGTTGCGAAACTTCCGGAGAATACTTCTTTCTGGTAGCATCCTGACAAACGTTCATTATATTGTATTATCCGCTTGTCGCAATTAATATAAATTAAAACTTTTTTTATAATACAGTGAGCAAATTATGGATAATGTTTTTAATCAAAAATTAGTGAAAAAATTGATTGTTTATACTTATTAGATGTATCTGCCCTGTGGATGGTACTATCGCATCGGTGTCGATAACGCGCAGTTACGGTACTGATTCGCTGCTGCAGACGAGCAATGGCCGCATGGCGGCAAACCGCCGATTAATTACCCGTTCGCGACAGATATTTTCTCGACCTGTCGAAATTGAAAACTGTTTCCGATGCTTTCCTAGGCAGTCTTCTCATCAGAAATGTCTACAGAATTCGACCCTGTATAGCAAATTTGTAAGAGATAAATAACTTTCCGTAAAAATGCAAAAATATAACGTAGCATGTTCGTGCATTGACACTTTTCTAAACTTTAACGTTCTTTTACAACTTATTTTAAACAACCAATTTCAATAATTGTATACACAAAAATATTCGGCATGTCTTAAGATAAAATTTAACTACTTAGCGTTTATAGTTTTTGGGTAATACCTCATTTTTTGTCAAAATCGGATGTTTTTACAAAAACTCATAATTTTCAAAAACTGAGGGTGATAGAGCAATTTTGCGGCGGATTCTTATTTGGGACGAGCATCTCTACGAAGATCACCTAGCGGACATTGCAGAAAAAAATCGTGTTGAACAGTGTAATTATTGAAGTATCTGGTATGTCTTATGTATCTAAATACAATTAATGAAACACTGCAATTACAATACACATTAAACCGCATGACCAATTTTTGAATTTTCATGCAGTGAGTAAGAATTTGGAATTTTTCCTGCACTTACATGGTAATTGACGTATCATAAACCTGCGAATTTTAAAGTTCTATCTGCCGTTACCATTTATCACAAATAACGCGTATATCACATCCAAGAGTGTTAGCCTAACATACAATTTCTTTTATGTTTAAACTGGGACAATTCGTAAATTACATTTCTGTTATTTCCTTTTTAATCCAGTTGAAATAAGTCTTGCACGAAGATCGTACTGTTCCATCGTACGGAAACAAAAGCGCAGTCGAGACAAAGCGAAAGTTTGCCGTTCTTTGAGGCCCGACTTTAGCCGTCAGATTTTTTACTATTTACCAACATCTGGCGACCATCACGCGCCAAGGCGGGCAAAACTCCAATTCTTAAAGAATTAGGTAACCTCCGTTTTGAATGAACGTTTTCGTTAATCTGTCATGCTCTGTCAGCGGGTGGTAAACAGGGACTTCGGCCCGAACGATTCCATCGACCGCCGCTGACTCTCGATGAAAAATAGGTCATAAATCACGCACTTCGAAGAGAAATTCTGCCGATCGGTCGGCTAGGATTTTTTGGGCACATCTGGGTGCACTTTCCTCCACCACGTAGTCGCAGGGGGTGAGATTCCACATCCGTGGACCCTTCTCGTCAATAGCCCATGGGGGTGGTTACTCCCTTCGGAGGAAAGTGCGACCAATTAACGTCTCGCACCGCCCAGAAAATCCGAAAAACTCGCCTGCTGAAACGTCGCGAAAATTCAGCAAGCGGGGACGTTCGGCCTATAGAGTCGCCAAAGGTCTTCGGAAGAAAATTCTTCCAAGACATTTGCTTTCTGAACATCGTGACGGAAACTACGAAACTGCGCTCGCTGACGACCAAATCCGTCATAGTTTGCCATTAAAACTCGAAATCTAAAATCTCTCGCGAACCGACAAGGCTCTCCGCCGATCGAGGATTGTCGTGTCGATTAATTAAATATTCCCGGAAAACGCGAAAAGATGGTCGTCAATCTGTATCCACGCGGGACGTTGACGCCACAACACGTACATTCTATTAAAAACAAAGATCATCATTCATAAATGCACTTGCACAGAAATTCACACATATCAGAAGTAAGGAGAATCAAAATTAAGTACATTGACTCATGTCATACATGTGAAATATTGGACATTGCATATAATGATTGTGTAATAAATAGAATTCTTTGATCATACAAGTGTATACTCCTTTGCGTAGGGAATAAAGAGGGGAGCAGGTACAGGCTAGCCTCAACTGGAAAACTGGAATTTCGTTGGTTCATGATACGTTAATTACTATTGTAACTGTAGTGTTTCGTTAATTGTTTGTAGATAGAAAAGAAATTCCAGATCCTCCAATAATTATTAATAATTAGGAATTCGTGTGGCAATAAATTGAGATAAACAAATTAACTTAAAATGCGCATTCAAATCCTCAATCTGAAGTGTACCATTGCTTCGCGTACGGAAAGTAAGAAGATATCAGATTTCAATTTTTTTAAGGATGTGCCACTGCTCCGAAAAGTCTGACTAAGTTACACATTAATAATCATAATAAGCTTAAAAAGCCGTAACAATGTAAATGTTATCAAATAAATAATTATCTAACAATAAGTATTATAAATAAATAACTGCTTCCCATTTTTTATTTTTCTTACAAGGGAACTACCCGAGGTGTCCGCCTCCAATTTTAATGAAACTTTGCAGATTTGTTAAGCACGTGAAAACAATCGATACCTATTTTTTATATCGGCTAAGTCGCACGTTTAGGGGGTGAAACCACCCTTCAAAGTTTCGACATTTTTTCTTCTTTCGCTTATAACTTCAAAACGGTTAATGATAGAGATTTACGATAAATGTACGAAATATTTACTTTTTTGTGTACTAAACGCCCCTGGAATTTAAAATTTTATTTGACGATTTTTTCCTAATTTTTTATTAAAAAATGCCATGTTTTTCGTTATATCTTTAAAGTTTGCGATGCGATTTTAACCGAACTTTTTTTAAATGATAGAGTAATAAAAATAAATGTTATAAGTTTTCTTGTTTTTCCGTAATTTACTCTGGAGTCGTGAAATTAACCCTTTTCTTTTGCCACTTTACGTTACTATATGTGACAAACGAGTGACAATGGAAAAAATGTATTATGCAACAAATGCTTCCCTTGTACTGTAGAATATTATTGTTTTTGTAAAAAATCAAAAGTAAAATTTTTTTGTTTTATTATACAATCCGTAGGCCGTTCGGATCCGCCACGACGCAGTAATTTGCATTTGCTTGAGAACTAACCAAAAGTTTGTAAGTTCAGTAAGTTACTGTCAAAATTGTTTCACTCGCGGACCCCCAATAATGACTACGCGGACCCCCAATAATGACTACGCGGACCCCAGTTTAAGAAACGCTGGGCTAGACCCTTTATGTCCGCGGTGCCACATATCTTACAACGTATAACGCGTGTTAAGAAAGGTACACCTTCCGGGTTTATTAAATCTTTACCATATTTGCATGTGTGAATAAATGAGCTGGGCGCCATATTATTCCCGTCAAATATAGGGAGACATTCAGCGGCTTCCTTAACACAGTAATAATACGCGATTTGCATTAACTTGTCAGTTGACATTTTGTGCTCGTAGAAAGAGTTTCTTTTACTAAATTGTTATGTTGGTTTGCTGTGACTTACAGTAGTGTTCGTTCTGGGTTGAAAGTACGACTGCGGTCGGAAGTCTTCGTTCATTTACCGGATCGCTATCTGGATGTGGCCTCCTTGCGACAATGCTTATGTACTCGGCATCCCCCGTAATTTTCCTTCTGATTAGATCATTTCGGCTTTCACACTTGTTCTCGGCTGCGAAGTACAGGATTGGTATTAATTTTCTTCAGATACTCCGCTTGATTTATTAACACGTTGAACGCCACCGGCATTTCACTAGTTTCATTCTTTTTATTGAAGTCATACTTTTTCTGTTAAAATCTCATCTTTACAAAGCAAAAACCTTAAGCACAGAAACAGATATATAGTCAGCAGGGCGTTACCTTTTCAATGTCACTATTTAAATATTGAATGTATTAGAAAATTCATAAATATTGCAATTTAAAACTCATTTGAAATTTCATTGAATTCAACAACGTTTCACAACATTTTTTGTGAATTATGCCATTATAATACAGTAAATATATTCGGTACGTTCCGTACGCTGACTCTTGCGCCTTACGTATTTAACAGTATTCCTACCACGACCGGTCAAAGGACCGTTTTTAAAATTTCTGTTAGAATTTCCTATGTACAACGTAATTGAATCGCTTTTACACTTCATGACTTTTCCTCAAATATACGTATAATACATTCACATTATAATACATTTTTCAATGTTCACTTCTTTTTTTACTGTTCATTTTCTGGGAAAAAATTATCATTTGACAAATTCACCGGTTGCGGTAGGAAAAGGTATACGTGAAGTGTCGGTAGGAATAATGTCAACGCGTATAACGCCATGGCGATTCTACACGTTTCGTTTGCGTCACATGACATCGAAGAGCATTGAGATAGGCGCAAGTATCTGCGCTTGAGACGTACCGAATATATTTATTGTATTATAATGGCATAATTCACGAAAATTATCTCGTATCATAACGTTATTAGTTACTGATGGTAGTCTTGATCTAAAAACGAAATTATAAAAATACGTGTTCATCATCTATATCTACCTATGTAGAAAGTGTTATAGTCTTTTAATCATTGAAATGTGTTCCACCAAATCGATCGAATTGAAACTTTTAAAAAAATAAAATAATTGCAACAAATTGCAATTATTTTATATATGAATAATTAACGATCATTACAGTAATTACCTATACAAACTACATTATTATTATTAGTCACTATTTGCTCTTAATGTTTACTTTTACTTACGTAGTTCATAAAACTGTATGGTCAAAAATACATCTTAATTAGTAGAAACATCTACGTCATTGAAAGGGTTTACAGTTTCAATGGGACATTCGTTCTTCAACGTAAATAGTGCTCTCAAAGTTCTTAGCACAAACGAAAGTTTAACAGACTTTTATGGTAAAATTCAAGAGCATATAGCACATTCACAAAAGTACGTTAATTCTTTAATATATTTTCCTTGAGAAAACATTTTCTCTCTGATAATGAGAGAGATTTACATAATGTTTAAGAACCTTTTAGCACTATCATATTACACTGATATCTGAGTGGCGAAATGCAGCGAAATTTAGTTATTCTCTTATATAACTCGGGAAAATTCTAACAATAAATCATTGTTCAGAAACAAAAGTAAAATACCCTTTGATAATCTGTACGCTACTCTGTTTTAAAGAACTTAAATTTTAATAATTAAAAAAAGAACGAAAGAAATTGCCATCTCATATCTCTAAATTTCATACTTTTCAAACTGCTTTTTTTTCTTGTTGATAGTTCGAAGTTATTTTACTCGCAAATGAAAACTCCTAGAAAGAAAATATTTAATATTTAGTATCATTACCTAGTAGACATTACCTTTTCACCTAAACCAATCATTTCATTTTTTTTAAGAACCTCAAAAAATCGACTTTTGGCCACTGAAACGTCCGTTTCTTCCCACTGTGGGCCGTTAGGCAAGCACAGGAATTATATTTTTCGCACATCTTTATGAGTGTTAGCTTTCCAACGAGTTCACTCGTTATTTGAATTCTTTCCCGGGCGCCGTAGAGACAGTGGATAAGCAATTGCCTTATGCCGACGCACACGTTGCCACAGACAAAAAGTTTCTCAGAATCATAATCCTAACAACACATCCAAAAATCACTGAAATCGGTGAGATGGACTCTCATCTGTATAATTACCGATAATGATTTCTGATGAAATCTTTATTCATGACATTTACTATATTGAACGGGGTTGAGTCGTAATACTATAATTAATATTTCATGTGGACTACATTTTATAGAATACATGATATGTGATTAAATAATGTAACACAAGTTCGACAGAAATAACATTTTTTCTTTCTTTTCAGTTGGCTGTAAAAAAAAATTATCAAAAGATTGAAGCCGATCGAAAACCGTTTATGGGTAAAAGATACAGAAGAAAATTATCAAGATGAATAAGGTGGATTACATGGAAGTGACTGTGCCGAATTATTCGTACGTCTTTAACTTTGAAGAAGCCTTCAGACACCTGGACACTAAAATATGGATGACAAAAAACTGGACATATGGTTTTTATTTTTGCGGCATTTACATGATACTGATTTTTGGTGGACAGCATTACATGTCTAGTAGACCAAAATTTGAACTTCGTGGTATGTTGTGTTTTTGGAACACATTACTGGCAACATTCTCCATTATCGGATTTACCAGAACCGCACCTGAATTGATTCACGTATTAAGACATTACGGATTTTATCACAGTGTTTGTATACCTAGGTAATTTTGAGTTTTTCCTTTACTAGTGTTTTACATTTATGTCCGATATGTGAAAAATTTGCGTCATACATGACTATGTATGCAGAGTGATCCATTATAATTTATGAATATATTGCATTTTGGAAAATGTATTGAATTAAGCGAATGAAGCGAGCAACAAGTATGGCAAATCAAGGGAGGTATTGGAATATTGCAGAGGAAAGTTAAAAGATGGAGGTATCAAATACGTTTCAAGGGCACTTTTATTTTATATCCACTTTATCAACTGTTAACACTATGCCGTCCGGTGACGCCGCGTTGGTGTCATGCGAAAATATGCGGACAAATGACGGTGACACCACATTGGTGCCATGCGGAAATATGCGAACAAATGCCGGTGGCACCACGTTGGTATCTCGCTAAAATTTTAAGACAGTTGCCTATTATATCGCAAAGGCGTCGCGGCTATCTTACAAACACAATTGTTGCAAAGTATCGCTGTATTCTGTGCAGGCTGCAATACGCTACATATCCTCGAAATTTCGTGAAAATTGCGTGACAGCGAAGAGATCTACACCAATTCGGCCGGCGCCAAACCAAAGAATCTTGATTTATCGCGCAGACGGCATAGTGTTAATATAAATAGAAAATACATAGGACATGTTCAGTCATGACAGGTATTGCACCGAAAAAAATTGCCTTTAGTAGAAACAATGAAACTAGGGAAATACGGGTGGCATAGTCCGCGTTGATAACATATAATTTGTTTACTATTTAAAAAATTTTCAAATGGTATAGCAGTTTGAGGGTGATGGCTCATTCGATAGGTGGCCCAAAAAACAAACTGTATACCAAATTTTAATCTGATACCTTCAACGGGAGTGTAGTTATGGGATTCATATATAATATTAGTTTTTGTATCCCATTTTCCTAACTTTCTGGAGAGCAAAAATTTCAAAAAAATTCTGACACATTATAAACACGACACTACATATTGGATTTTGGAAAAAATATATATTGCATATTATCATTATCAGAACGCAACTATTTTTTTTATTTTTAAAATAGTAATTTGAGGTCATGATTGTTACATTCGGCCTTCTCAGACCTTTTCATGTGGTACAACACAGTTGAAAGAGTCAAACACTGATTTTTACGACGCAGTTCGTAAAACATAAAACAATCAGTATTTGTGTTTCGGCTGGTGGTCGACTTACGCCGTTTGAATTTTAATTAGTTTTGCTAAACTTCAATTATTTCAACCTGAAGGACCACCCTCGAAAGTACCAGGGAATAGATGTTCAAACTGCAGTTAGTTAACTTCAGTGATATTTATTTCCCGCCGGATTTCACTTATCAACATATTCTCAAATGCGAGGAATACTGAAGTTGGCTGACTACACTCAAACCTGTTTTTGTGCGATTTATTTTGTGCGGTATATGAAAATTTCATATTTCATATACCGCACAAAACAAATCGCACAAAAACAGGTTTGAGTGTATACGGAAATGTGTGCTTGCACGCTACTGCTGGTATTTTTAAAAATTCGCTTTAAGGGGCGTTGCCGCCACCCCCTGTATCCCTTTCCAATGCCCTAAAGTAGTGGGACTTGTTTGGTGGGATGCGTCAACGCCCCCGTTCAAGGGGGTGGAAGGAACATTGGCAACGCTATGGAATTTCCAAGGTCCGGTTTTTTCCCTTCACCATGAAACGGCACTTTAAAGGAAGGCCACATATTTCCCAGGGAGTCCACATCTTGGACCCACGTGTAGCAGTCTGAGCGGACGACGGCGTCGAGACGTCGAGCCGTCTTAGCAATATCGCTGGATTACCATACGGCTATTGCTATTGAGAAAGGCGAAAAACACGAAATAAACTCAAACTCGTGATCGAGGAACTCTTTTCCTGATTAGGATCACCGAGGGTCACTGGCGACCCAGGCATGCAAAGTGAACTAACTCTTAAAAATAGCTGCTTGCCGATCTGTATAATAAACCTTACCAGCTGTCGAGGGCCTGTGCCTCAACAATTTGTAATTATTTCATTGTTTTTATAGAGTATGTCAATTTGTTGATTTTAAACATTTCTGTGTTCTAAAGTATTACGTAAACATGAAAAGAATTGAGTTAATGCTATTGCCAATTTTATGCTTTCTACAATTTTTACTTTTACTTTTTTTACAATGCTTTTTACTTCCACAATTTCCAAAATACTTTTCTCTTACTATATTATAAACTATATCGATATGTTTAATTTTTTCTTTTTCCATTCTATTCTTTGAATAATCTATCGCTGATCTATCGTCAAAATACATCGCTGTGCTATCTGAAATCAAGTACTGCGTTAAATGCGTCTGGTCGAATAACATACGTATTTCTATACCTTCTTTGACTTCTCTTGATAACGACACATTCTGCTTATATCGTAGATGTCTGCTTTACTGTACTATTTCCAATTTTCATGATCATTCCGAAATAAGAATGTCTGTCATCTAAATTTCCTGCCTAGTCTGCATCGCAAAATATGTATTCTTGTTTTAGTATCTGTATTAAATGAATATATCAATTCTTTATTTCTCATTGTTTTTAAATATCTTAAAATATGTTTTACTTGATCCCAATGTTCTTGTGCTCGGCATTTTGAAACCTTTCAATAAATTATCTGTATATTCCTTCTGTTGAAACGTATAAATATCCGTTGTCGCGCTAGTCAATTTTAACTTCTAGCGCATAATTGATTTGTCCTACATCTTTGGCTTCATAATTTTCGGTTATGCCTTTAACCCTTTCGCTATGGGCGTCTTTCTGGCACGGTACTTCCGCTGACCGGGCTGCCGCGCCAAAAGAGTGCACGCTGCGCAAAAAAAAATCGTCAGCGGCTGCACTTACGCCTCGTTGCAACAGAGTTGCTTTGACGATATTTTTTGACAAGCAGATCTTTCCTTCTAATGCTACATGTCCAGAGTAAGATATTCGATGTGCAATAACTCCAATCACTCGTTGTATGTACAGTACGCTGCATTTTATGTAAAGCGACGTCAGTGGCATTTTATGGAGAACGACTATAATCCGCCGTAGTAACGAAAGGGTTAATTAAATCTGTTATTGCTCCTTCATTTCTTGAAACCATAAATATATTTATCTACATATATAACTATTGTAGGATATTTATTACAAATACACGTTAAAAAAATAAAATACAAGTGGAAACACAAAAGTACGGAAAATACTTGAACGCACACACACACACTCTTATGACTACTAATAAATACACAAACGTCTGTCTAGTCGCGTCTATTCGTCTACTTGTACGTCTATTCGTCTATTCGTCTACTACGTCTATGCGTCTAAGTACGTCTATAACGTCTACTCGTCTAAAAACCAACGTGTCCGTCTCACGTGGCGTTCGTCAACTCTCTTTCTGCGTCTTCTCGACCGCGTGCAGTCCACGTCCGTCTTTCGTCTGTCTTTTGTTCTTACGGTGGATCCCTCTAGACGAATCTAGATTGATCCGCGCGGGTTTTATAAAATTCCCACACTATGATTGACCACTGCTCTTTAATATACAGGGTATTTCACCTAACTTGACCACCTTAAATATATCGCTTATTTTGTATGATAGAAAAAATGTTAGAGGTAGAGAATATTCTGTTTGCTGGCGCCAATACGGTGATGGGCCGAATTTTTTTCTCAAGGTCATTATTTTCGAGATTTCAAGGTCATCGTATTTTTTTTTTAATGGGACTGCATATTTTCACAGCTACAGTCTTATAGCTTATAAAAAAACGAATCCAACTAGGTGCAATATATTGACCTTCACGTGACCTTTAACGAGAAACTACATCATAGACCGCGTTGAATCTAATAATGTTCACATTTCATGGCTTATGATTAGTTCCTAGACTTCTGAAAGATCTGTTCAATTCTTTATTCCCATCCCCCCATTATTCTGATCCCCTCAGCCCCGTTGGCTCAGGTGCTTCGGGTTCGCCAAAGCCATACCTGCCCTGATGACCTGACCAGACACCTACTGGAAAAGTCCCTAGGGTGGTTTAATAAGGGGCTTCCTTCCCTTGCCTGTGATCACCTCGGGCTCGCTAAACCCGCACCTGACTAGCATCTCCCTCGACAGACTCCTGAGGAGCTTTTCTAAAGGTTTTCCTTCCCTAGCCCGTGTAGCCCCGGGATCGCTAAGGCCCGAATCCGACCAGCGCACCACTAACGGTCAGGCCCCTGAGGGATCGTTATAAGCCCTTTTTTTGTTTGTATGCTTTTTTTACATGAGGAAATCTTCAAAAGACACCCTCTACCCTGAGGGAAGGGCAGCGGGTAGCGCCGGGTTCTTATCGGCCAAAACCTCATGGTGACCTTGCGTTGACGCTTTATTGAGTGGACCACGGGATCTAAACTAGCGATACTTCCAAGGAAGCGTTACAAGCACTTAAATTAACCCTTTGCGAACGGTTGTCTGCGGACCGCAGCCCAAGCACTTTTACCGTTCTGGACGCGTGTCTGCGGACAGCAGCCCAAGCAAATAGCAAATTTGTCATGATGATAATGAAAATTGCAGGGACTGCATTGTGTGCTCAAATATGAAAGTAAAAGGAGGAAGGGAACAAACACGTTTCTACTGTAACACATGTCCAAAAAAATATTTATGTGCATAGGCAACTGTTTTCAGAAATATCACATTCTAGAAAATTTTAAAATATAAAATTGAAATTATCAATAAAAAGTCTATTAGACTTGTTATTGATAATTTCAATTTCATATTTTAAAATTTGACATGTTGTAAATCATTTAGCAAACATTTGTTCATATAGTACGAGATGTATAATTGTTGCAAACGAATCTTCATGCGTATACTAATTTCCCACGAAATGCTCCAAAGCCTCCCCGTCCAGGCGGACACACGCGCGTCAGAGTGTCCCGTCCGCAAAGGGTTAAACCAAACTCTTTGCGGGCAAATACTCTGTTATATGCACACTTCACCCCGGTTACCTGTCCCCGCAAATAGTTTATCGAAAATGCATCCGAATCTTTCCTATATTTTACTTCCGGCCTTCTTTTATTTCCGAATATTTTCACAAGTACTTAATAGCTATATGTCCGACCTTCTTACAATTGAAACATCTTAAAGGTTATCTGTTTTCGTTGTTTACTTCATATCCTTTCTTATCTATTTCTCTAATAATGTACAGGGTGTTTCAAAGTTATGTGTTACGACTTACCAGACGTTATTCTACACCTTCTGATCGATGGGCAATTGCAAAAGAATCCAGCCAATAAATTCGGGAAAGGTTTAAAAATCAAGGTCAAATTTTTTTATTGGATTATCGCATTCGTCTTGTTGTGTAGATAAAATGTCTAAAATCCGAACTATTGGGTTGGCAAGAAAGTAATTTCGGTTTTTTAGTGTGAAATCAAACTCAATTTTTCTATGCAAAAAATGAACTTTAATCAGTCAAATATCTTCCATTCTGTTCGACGACCTTTCGCCATCTTTCTGGTAACTTCATAATTCCCCGCTCTTAGAACTTCTGGTCCTTAGCAGCAAAAAACTCAAGCAAGTGAGACTTGATGTCATCGTTATTACTGAAATTTTTACCATTTAAAAAGTTTTGTAAACTTCGAAATAAATGATAATCCGACGGTGCAAGGTCGGGCTGTACGGGGGATGCGACATCACTTCCCAACCAAGCTCCAATAATTTCGTACGTGTTGCTAAAGATGTATGAGGCCTCGCATTGTCGTGGTGGAACACGATTCCTTTGCGATTTGCCAATTCTGGCCTCTTCTCTTTGACTGCTTCCTCCAATTTCAAAAGTTGTTGGCAATAAACATCTGAGTTGATCGTTCGGTTGCTTGGACGCAGCTCAAAATATACAACACCTTTGTGGTCCCACCAAATTGACAGCATGATCTTTTTCTGGTGCAATTCAGCTTTCGATATGGTTGGTGGTGGTTCATCATGCTTGGACCATGTTCTTTTTCGATTAATATTATTGTAGACGATCCATTTTTCATCGCCAGTGATAATTCGTTTCAAAAAAGGGTCGATTGCATTACGTTTGAAATGCGTATCGCAAATATTGATTCGTTGTGTTAAGTGAATTTCTTTCAATTCGTGCGGAACCCAAATATCGAGCTTCTTAACAAGTCCAAGACATCGTATATGATTTTCAATTGTTGTGTGCGATACATTTAACCTTTCTGCAATCTCTCGCACAGTTATATGACGATTCGATTCAATTATGGCTTTGATTTGGTCATCATCAACTTCAGAATGTCGGCCAGAACGCTGATCATCTTTAAGTGAAAACTCTTCATAACGAAATTTTATAAACCAGTTCTGACACGTGCGTTCTGTTAAACAATGAGCACCATAAACTTCACATATCTCTTTGTGAGCCTCAGCCGCTTTCTTGCCTTTATGAAAATAAAAAAGTAAAATGTGTCGAAAATGCTTATTTTGGCACTCCATGTTAAAATTGACCGTAAACTGACAATTGTAAACAAAATTACACGGAATTTGTTTCTATAGTAACGTAAGAGTGTCAACTACCAAACCCCAAAAGAAAAAAAATCTAACATTAACAGCAGAATAACGAAACAGACATAACGAAATCTATTGGTGCAAACCGAAATTACTTTCTTGCCAACCCAATATAACTGATACACAACGAAAAAATAACAGTTGCAGCATTGTAGAACCGATACGGGACTAATATATTCTGGGCTTTGAGACTTGAAGAACCGAAACCGATGTATCTATAACAGTTATTACATTATTTCGGTTCTCGTAACTGTTTCAAGAACCGCAATCGATATTATAACTGTTTTCAACCCCTGCCTACAACACAGACACATAGAGAAAAGAAGCATAGGAATTGCCCGTATTGGTCGAAGTGTCGCTTGTACCAATGTATTATAAATCAGACGCATTACACGGGCTTTAAATGTGTTGACGAGTCAATCCAATCAGTAAAAAAGATGGCAACAGTGTATGACGTCTAATATTCTCTGCCGTTTTCAAGTTTTGAGTAATGGCACAAGCTGTGTCGGATGCTGCCAAAGAATTTTTCATGTTCATTCTTATAAAAAAATGACACTACCCGACTGTAATATAATTGAGTATTACTGATTACCAACGCACATATTTCTTTCGTCTTTAAACCCAAAAATTTCTTCAGTTAAAGATTACACATCGTTCTCAATACGGGAGGGGGTATGCAGATGACCGTGCATAAAAATACAAGCTACACAAACTGTTATTGAATAAGTAGTAGGATTTACAGTTTTTCGCGATTAAGATATCATTGCACAAGGAAAAAGTAATATTTGAACGGTAATAATAATTTATTCAAATGCGATTTTGAAATGAGGTGACTGTTATCATGTGCTCGTTGCGGGCTGGTCGTTTGCATAATGCTTCCATAACAAATAGTATACTTAGTTAATAATTTAGCACTGGTTACAATAATTATCAATTTTGCTTATTATGACACGAATTTAATACATGCATGGCATAAACTTCATTAAGGTTGCGGAGAGTGTTCTACCTTTTAACATGACGTTCAAATAATATTCAGAACAACTTCCCAGGCGTTAGCTTACACCTTTGGATCGATGCAAATTTGCGAAAAGAAACTCGTCGCAAAACTGTCCTTGATCTTGAAATTGAATTTCAAATTTATTATTCCCTCATCGCATTCGTCTCGTCGCGAAGATAAAATGTCTGAGAGCAATCATGGTCCTTAAGCTGTTCTCGTGTAAATTAACGTGAAAGTTGCAGTTATCGTGATTATATTTGCGATAGGTTTCTTATATACTCTCACGCGTAGTCTTTATTGGTCAAAGGTCTCGTGTACAATTTCCAAAACTTAAACACGGTGGCATACCAGGTAAACACGCGTGCCTCAAGTATCGGTGATGCAATTAATATAAGAAAATTGCATGTGTTATTTTTCCGTATGTCGCTGTAGGCTAACAATAAGTAACAGGTGTCTAACTCTTGTTTTTCTAAAAGTTACTCCTGTCTGGTTCTCGGTTAGCTGGTTCTCTCTCTCTTCTCTTCTTTTCTTTATTTTTCGGTTTTAACCCTTAGAGGTCTAACGACTCGTAGCCTATGCGGTCCGTACGGACGGCGTGCGGTTAGCGCTGACGATCGCTATGGACGGAATACTTTTTCGCCAGACTGCACTCTCTTGATTAACTATTCAAGGCGCAAATAAATAGTAATAAGTTATAGTAATCCTTTTGCACGAGATTAAATAATTAAAAAGCGTTATTTTTGTGTAATTGTTTATTATAAACATTAAAATTTCCAATAAACTGAAGAAATAAATATAAAAAATATAACAGAAATTAATAATTTAATTGGGTGTGAAAAACTTCGAAACATCGATTGATGCATAAACCAACATCGCATTTTTTGCATTCATATCGCGTGTGTCTCCTTAACTAACTGCTACAATTTATGCGTTGCCTATGCGACACTATAATCGTTACTAAGGAATGCATCTGTATTAATTTTACACAAAAGTAACTGCAATATTTATACGTAGATGATCGAAAACATCAACAGACGCAAATATGCGTCCTCCGTCCACATCAATGGCTTTCGCCAGACGCAAATATGCGTCCTTAGTCCACGCCGATGGCTCTCGCCAGACGCATATATATGTCCTTAGAGCTCAAAAGGTTAACTGCTATGGTGATTTTGACTTGGAACTACCGGTTTAGATGAATTCCGAACTACTGAGGCTATAAAACATAGTGACGAGGATTGAACTCATGTTCACTAATTACGAAACCCTGCCTTTAATTGTATATTCACCATAACCCTCCCCCCTCATTCGTTATTTTATATATTGAAAAAGAAAGACAGATTTTTATATTTGATTAGTAAGTATGGGTAAGCAACCGACCTATGATTAGTATATGATGCTTCTTTTTTTTCGAGGTTGTCGGCATTTTTTTTGTAAAAAAACATGTACTTATGGCTTCTATTGCATTTCACAACGGATGATGAAACGCATTCAGATATGTTTACGATGTAATCTTCAAATTATGTTCGGCTCCGGCATTCTTACATTAATCCATTACGTGTGTTGAGGGGGGTTCCAGATTAGAACGGCAACAGTTGTTGTAATGTGTCAATGCCGGCTTACTCGAGAAATGCATAAATTGCGGGACTGGGAATTGATTTTGAACATCACGTCCTTTCCATCCGACGGAGAAAAAAATCTTTTTGCGTTGCTTTTGATGAGAAGTGGGGCTGTAAATCCAATTCTCGCTTTAGACAGAGATTAATGTTCTACATCTACTTTTTTTCTATAATAGAATATATTTGAGAAATACCATGTGGATGTACTTTTTTTTATTCGCTATAAACTATATTAGCAAAAAATGCACGCTTTCTACATAAAAATGCCGATAATCTTAAAAAGATCATTAGAAAAGTATATACATTCAGAAAATATTTTCTCCGTGCGATTCGTCTCTTGAAGGAGCCTAAGTTACGTCAGAAATGATTTTCGTCTTATCAGTAATATCGAATATATTCGGATGATATGGTGTTTGTTAAAATCAGAGGTAAAAAGTTCTAGATAAACCTAATAACTTAATCCCTCATTATTAAATTCACTTTAGACAAAGCATTTAACAATTTCACAGAGTAGTTCACAAAAGGACGCACAACTTTGAAAGCAAGAAAAAGTGATTTGCAGTATTCCCGGGCAACCAATAATATTTTTACAAGGTTTGGGGTGATGATGAAATGCTGTATAAATTGAAAAGAAACTAAAGCATATCCATTCGGCAGGTATTAATCCGTAATATAAACCTACTCCCTTTTTGGTATTCAGTAAAATCAAGAGTAGGTGAAATCAAGTTTATTGACTACCTTTTAATATGCTTAATTTTTATAAATCAGCCACTGGTGTTTTGTTCACTTGTTGCTTATCCAAAGTTGACATACTTATTCCGCTACACAGGCTTAGTTTTTATCATATTTAAATTAACGAGAGCCATAAGTTCACAAACCCCAACTACATGATTAGTGGACATGTATGATGATATTAATCGACTTGACATAAATTTCGCAGTATTTAACAAAAAACAAGGCCCTTAATGAAAAATTTAATCATATTTGTTTATTCAAATAAATTGGATGATGTATACGAAACCACCTAGAGCTCGCAAAAACAGAGGTGGCACGCGGTATGAGGCACGGGGTAAAGGGAGAGTGTCGCTCACACCGCCTATCCCCACCACATCGTTTCTGGAAGCCTAAGCTCGGCGAATGACTATCGAAAACAAAACACCTCTTTTGTCATTCGCATGACGACGTAACAAATGTGCGGTTTTTTCGGCTAGTCGCGCGTTAAAGTCGAAAATGACGCGCGAACAAGGGATGTCTCTATCCGTCAGGCGAATCGGAATAAAACGCATGTCAGAGGACTTCTCTGATTTTGCGAGCTGTAGTGTTGTTTTTAACAGATTACGGCAGAACCTCTATAGAAACGTCTTACCATTTTCAGTCTTATTATAGCTTAAAGGTCAATTATTGACTAATGCTTCATGGCATGTTTCCAATTAAACACTACACATTGATGTGAAAATACCGTTAATCATATGCATAACCAAAATTTATGCCACAAAATATACAAAACGTAATCTAAGACAGTGGTGGACAAATTACGACCCACCACAGATTCTAAACAATAGTACAGTAATTTTCAATTTCAGAGTTTTAAAAATATTCAGTTAGGGGGGTGTTCCTTTTTTTACATAAGCAAAATTTTCTATAGGAATTAAAATATTTAATGAATTATATTGGTTCGCCAAAATATTTTCATTTTCTTTCTGGCCCGCTTCTCAAAAGGTTTGCCTATCACTGATCTAAGACATCAATAGCAAATTTAGGAGAACATGGCTAGATTGCCAGTAATAAGCGTAGCCAAACCATCAGTGAATGTTTTTTTACTTAAGCCATGAAATGCTTAACGCAGTTCCTCATTGCTCTCAGCAATAGATATAGTAAAGTAAGTATACAAGTATAGTAGAAGAATAGTTTTGGCAATAGCCAAAGCTATCTTATATCCTTTCCTAACATCTATATACAATGATAGTAGTGAGAACACTTACAGTAATGTTGCTGCCTCCATGTGTTCTTGCATGTGAAAATCTTAACATAAACGGATGACTCTGCATACTTATGCATGAATATACAAATTCTTTTATTTAGAGTGATATATGTTACTAAGAAAACAAAATAAACGTTATTTATTGCTGATATATGACATACTGATGAGACAGCGATATATCATTCATGGTAGAAAGATATTTTTATTTCAGTGTTATATAATTAGAATAAGTATATTAATTTTTTCTACTCAAAACAATACGTATAAGACTATATATGTATGTATACAAAGAAAAATTTTGTCCCTAGTTTTATTGAACACAACTGCGTTTCCGGATTCTGGACATGGATGTTCGTACTATCAAAACTGCCTGAACTTGGAGATACAATTTTCATTGTACTACGAAAACAGCCACTGATATTTCTTCACTGGTATCATCATATAACAGTACTCCTCTATGCCTGGTTTTCGTACACGGAATACACCGCATCTGCTAGATGGTTTATTGTAATGAATTACTGCGTTCACTCTATAATGTATAGCTACTATGCATTGAAAGCGATGCGCTATAATCCACCTAAGTGGATCGCTATGTTAATAACTATGTTGCAACTAACGCAGATGATCATTGGCTGCGTTATTAATATTTCAGCTTACCAATACTTGGAAAGCGGGCATACAAATTGCCACATTACATCAGTCAATGTTAAGTTCAGTTTAGCTATGTACTTCAGCTATTTTGTTCTATTTGCCAGGTTTTTCCAAAAGTCTTATTTACGTAAAGTTCAAAGTAATAAGGCAGAAAAGAAATATTATGTTAATGGAACATCAGAATATGAAAAACTTAAAACTAATTGAAGTACAGAGAAAATGTTTAGACATTTCCCAGAGATGCATTTTCATTATGTTTCTTGAAAATGCTTTATGAAGTCTTTGTTTGTATCAAATTCTTTTTTAAGACATTTGCTGAAGATGCTCTGTGGAAATTTATATTAATGTTTCTTAGAAATGTTCTTTGAATAATTTTCTTAGAAACAGTCCCTAAAAATGCTTTCTGAAAATGTTTCCTGTATGTGTTATAAATCTTTTTTAGAAGTATATCTAAGATTTCTAAAAATCTGTTGGGGAATATTTTCGGAAGCATTTTCTAAAATTAATTCCAGTGAACGTTTTCATAGAAAACTCTCTTGACTTATGGTCATAGAAATTTGGTAGAACGAGGGCAAAGGCACAACATTTGTAAGCATACTATGCACTATATTCACATATTTAACATTACTAATTTTACATTTAAATAAAATTGAAGAAACTTCAGCAGATATTATATGTATTAAATATGAATTTAGTAATAAATATGGAAACACATATTTTGAAACTTTGATCCATACAGTTATTGTAAGGAACTTAATTCAACATTATTAATGTATTTAATGTTATACATGAAGGATGTTTGAAATAGTTTTCGAAGCTTCAGTTCTAATGGAATTCATAAAGAATAGTGCTCTAAAGTATAAAGGAAAGGTGTAAAATTTAAAAGTGTGTAGAATATAATAACATTAAATATTTTAAATACGTCAGTGCATAGTTATATACATTTATGCATACAAGGATATTGGAAGCCAAAAGTGTAGTTCCATTAGTGAGCAATTTATTCTTTTAGTGTTGTACAATTCAGTACTTGATGCACTAAAGATAATTTGAATAACTTTTTTTATGAGAAAAAATGCTTAATGTTATGGAAGCTGAAAATTTCAAGTTCAAAAGTAATTTAAACAATTTTTGAACCTCGTTCTACTGCAATAGAAATGTAAAACGATTTGTCGAGGTTAAAGTAAAAAAGCGCAAAAGTATTGTTACTGTTCACAGATATCTGATTAGGCCTATTTGTATCTAGGGCTGGATAAGAAATATTCATTGTAGAAAATAGTAGAAAATTAGATAAGATAATAACGAAAGTATTACAGATGATCTGATTTTTCGTGGTAAGAAAATTGAAAATGATAGAAAGATTTCTATCAACTATTTTCTATAACGAATATTTTTTTATGGCTCATATAAGTAAATAACAGGGACTTATTGGTCGCATTTTATAATGATGTTGATACTACAAAGATATTTGTTTGGTTTACAAATTATTTTTGAAAGATTTCTGTGCAATTTAAATTTAATTGCATTTCAGTATGAATTGAAGAAAATTCATGAAACGGAATAATTTTTATTTCTATATGTATATTAACATTTTGCATCAGTTTATTAAATCATACAATAAATAGATATCTTTGTAGGGTAGAATTTTAAGCGAACCGTCAATCGGTCTCGATTTAAGAATTCTAGTCTCGTGCTCAGGATGAGAAAAATGTATTTTGTTTGAGCAGGGATAAATTTGAGAAAACATTAATTTTTAGAACGTCTTTCAAGCCGCTGATGTACGCGCACTTTTGCCATCTACACTTTGTTTCTTTATTTGATTCTATAAAGATTTTCAATGGAACATATTTTTCTTTTTCTTTTACGAATTTTTACGAATTCGCACAAATTTTCAGCAAGAAAAGTTACAGCATTCCTCTTATTAGTTACAATAGTAAACTATGGTTAAAAAATTACATTATTCGGAAATTAATATGTAAATGCTATATTAATTTGTTAAAAAGCTCACTATTATAATAAATTTGTACGTATACAAATTATTTCTTTGATTTGATGGATTTATTGAACTACAATTTCAATAATAAACTTCTGGTCTGACATAATTGAATGTTTTGCTTTAAACTTAAAAAATATAAGTTGTAAGAGAAGCGATTCTGTAATTATAGAATTATTCGGAATAGTTAGCTAAGTGAAGTCGTCAATACGACGATGTCTTCTGTTACAAAAGGAAGAATGCTTCAAAGAAAAAAACTTACCTGTCAATTAGCAGTCATTCCATGTATATCTTCACATATTGTATTTGAATAATTTGAACATGATAATTTTGTTATTTATCCCAGTATAACGAATAGTAGCAGTAATAACGTAACACGTTATTACTGTTGTTTACTGTGTTTTATCTGGCAGATGGAAATCTTAACTTCTGGATGTAGTATTTGTGGAATTTATAGCCGAAAGAGAAAGAAAAGTAGTCATTTAAAATAGGATTCTAAGGAAAAAAGGAAGAAACGAAAATGTATAGCAAGTTCTTGCTACATATAATTAAGTAATAGATAAGTGAATAACAGAAATTAACATATGAACTCAAAAAACTAGTATGATGGTAATACGATAATGGGCAGCATGAGGTATTTGCCATGGCGTAAAACTTTCGTTTAGTCGAGTGATTAATTTCACCGACTCGTTATTTAATAATCTTCATTAGGGCCAATTAAACGTAATAAACTTTTTATAAGATAATAATTTCCTATATTACTGTTCACTATTGATATTAACATAATATTACTCGATATCGTGTGATATAATACGTTCACGTGTTACATTGATAGTATATTGTAATATATATTATAAAACGCACAATGTTCATATAATATTAATCAGTATCATATTATTCTTATATAATTTCCTTAAATTTTACATGTAATATATACGTACTATATGATAATGATTAATGTTATATTTATAACATTGTTAGATTCTTATAATCCTTACTCACTGTATCATGATGTAATGCAATATTATATTATACCATAATCGAGTATTGTAATATAATACGCTTTTGTATTATATTATAAATTGTCTGCACTAATTATTTTTCTATTCTATTGGTTTTATATGATATTTTTTTTATGCATAACTATTTCTTTTCTTCCTTTTCTAACGTCACTGGTTGATTTAGTTAAATTTATATCATATTTTTTATTTATAATATTTATATGTTTTATTAATAGCAATTTTTTTTAGCATTATTTGTTTTATAGAAAAGGTGCACCATTTTCTTCATTCCAAAACTTTTGTTACGACAATTATATAAGCATCTGTTGATTTAATTTAAAGCAGTAATATAATTTGAAATCGCACAATATTTTTGAAAAGTGGAAAATATTTTGATGGAGTTTGGAGAAAAAATTTGATGTAATGCATTATCTCTAGTTTATATTTTGATTGTACATCCATTTGCTTTATTAGTGAATTTATTATATTTATTGTGTTGATACTGTTGCACTTAACTAATAACAATGTGAAGAAATTACAGCAATTCAGAGTTGTAAAAATTCTGAAAGGAATGAAACTTTTTAATTTTCTTAATGGTGCAAAATACCTTTCCTTGAACTTCGAAACGATATGGTGAAAGGGTGAAATACAAATTATTTGTCATTACAAATGAGATGGAAAATGTTTTCAGTATTTAAAGATTAGATAAAAAAAGCTTGAAGCGAACAACGAAATAAAAACTGATTAAGATATAAATGTATAAGATTTACCAATAAGATTGTGATCGTTAATCTGCGGTTAAATTAAGTTGCACAAATCCAAACAAAAAGCAAGTTTATATATAAAAGCGAAAAGGGATACAAAATAGGAGTCTGAAAAGGTGAAATAAATGTTAAAAGAAGAAATAATAAAAACGTTGACGCAGAATTTTATCTTTTTTTCATTTCTCTTATTACAATGCTTTTTTAATGATCTATTGTAGCATAAATTATATTCTTATTAACATATTTGAGACTATGTAATTTTAAAACAAGGAATGAAAATTAGTGGTATAATTCAGCAGCATAATTTCTTTAGTATTATTTACATTTTTCTTTATAATACATAAATATCGTACATTATTACTAATAATACTTTTTGCTATTCTGTCTTTTACAATTCAACTTTCATGTATCATATCTTTCATGATCCAAGTTACCTCATTAGAATACTCTTTTCAATTATAACGTATCTAAAAAACTATTACTTTATTTTCACCCTTTGCGGTTGGCAGATTTCGCTGACGGGAGTACCAGCAGGTTGGAGCAAAAGTGTTTCGCAGTTTCTCATTCAAAATTGATTGCCCGAAAATCTCTCCTCTCCGAAGAGATTGATAAACATTGATATCTGTAAATTGATCCAAACAATTGAACGTGGCATCAGGAGGATAGTTTTGTTCCATTATCGCTAGCCCCGTTCGCCGTGCCGCGCGCGCGCCAGGTGATCACGAATGGCCAGGCGAGCGGCATTGAGTTCTACGACTTGCGAATGCCGCCACTAAGGCGGCTTCAACCGCAAAGGGTTAATACTTGTTGGGACTTTCAAACAAATGCCTCATAATGATGTTTTATGAGGACTTAATGTTGGTCCCATTTAAATGTATTATTCTTTCGACAAATAGCGCATTAGAATTGAAAATACACGTGAGTGGAGGTGTGACTCTTGCCATCTAATGAATCAGATCCACATTCCAATCGCATTTCTTTCGCTCTCCTTTTTTTCTGCATCCCAGCTATACATTGAGGGAAAAATTATAAATACAAATTATTTTTTTAAAAGGAAATGATCACACATGATAAATCATTCTTTAAACGGTGGAAATGAAGTTCTGTGCTCATAGTTAAAAATTTGTTACTTAAATATACCCGTGGAGAAGTCAGGCAAACCAGATGGATAGTACCCAGCACCTTCTAAATTTATGAAAAATTTTCAAGTGTCCCAAAGTCCATGGCCCTTGCAACAATGTAGTGTAATAATACGTGTGTTGTCAATATAATGTCTAGCTGTCAAAATCCTACATAGAATTATTATGGCTAAGCTTGCAGGTTTACTTTAATGTCTGAATTACCCAAAGTAATACAAGATTCGAGAGCGCATAAACTCTTCAAAGGCTCAAAATTCGAAAGTTCTTGAACCCTGTATTCTCTTGAACTATTACATAATACGTTATATCAAATATGTTCAAAGTGTTCTTTTTCACTGCGGATTACAGTTTAACTAAGTACACATGTTATTTGCTCTGGGTGTGTTTATCACCAGACGGATGTGCCACTGATAATACAATTTTCAGGGACTGATTCATAGATTTCGGAAAAGACACAATTGAAAAGGTCAAGTGTGAGAGAAGTGAAAGGATGAGAAAATGAAATATGACTTTTACAAATCCCAGTTAGTCAAAAATGTGTGGAAGTATTGTCAGTCCAGCTGTATTAATTGCATAAGACATTGGTAAGTGTTATAGATGTGGTCAGAGTATTAGAGACAGAGGGAGAATTAACTTTATTTTCAGCAAATTTCTTATGGCGTAGATAAAGTATGTTCTAAATGTATGTAAGGATATCTTCCAACGTAAGTATGTAAAAAGATTATGTGAGCCGTTTATTTTGATAGTGACATGAATCACTTTTTAAAAAAAAAATCAAATTTTTTTTATGTAAAAAAACATTTTAGAACATCGTCTTAACAAAAAAATAAAAAAATACAAAATTAATCAAAATTTTTATTTTAATTTGGATTTTGATCCACATTGCAGAAAAGAGCCGAATATTGCAATGTTACACGTACATCGACTTTTTTATCTTTCTTTTCGAATTGCTCTTACGAAAAAAACATATTTTTATCAGTAAAAATATTTATTTATACTTTTACAACAGAAATAATAATAATACTATTTATTTTAAAAAATTATTCAAAATTTTCTTTTGTGTGATATATTTCGAAGCAAGGTGCAGCACAGAGCCCAACATTGCAAGTATTACACATAAATAAATAAATAAATTGAACAAATAAGTGTTATAGCTTACAATCCTATGTAAATGATAAATATTAATAAAACGATTTTTTTTCTTGGCTTCCATATTGTTATTTTCAATTCTCGATTATATATGAGTATGAAAAATTCTAGCATCATAAAATAAAACGTCGCTCGAATTATCTCGAGTGTGCACAGTTTGGCCTGTTTAGTGCGCTCGAATTAACTCGAGCGTACAAGTTAAGGGGTTAATGATAACATTATTTGCAATTTAACGGTATCTTTTCATTTTTATAAAAATTGTAATTAATATGATGAAAATAGCTTGTACTTTGTTAGAGAGATGTTTTGCTAGTTATAATAATGCTAGTATAATAATTATGTTTATTTTGAAAATGACAAGTTGCTGTAGAAGGCGTATGAAAATTATTTGTCCTGACTTACCAGGCGTTGTTTTAGACCTGTGAATCTATAGACATGTAACGGCGAAATCGTGGTTTCGCTGTTTTCGGAGACACCAAACTCGAGAAATGGACATTTAAGAACTTATTTGAATTTATTCTTATTTAGAATATTCGTAGTGGCGCAGTGGCGAGACAGAGTAAGTGTAGTGGTAGTATAGTAATAAATGGTAATGAATGGTAATAATGCTTTAGTGATCTAGTGACTTAGTAAAGATTTAGTGATAATTTAGTAATGCTTTAGAGACTTAGTATTGATTTAGTAATGAATGTAGTAATGCTGTAGTAATGAGCGATTTTGGTCGGGGTAAGGGTTTTTAAAGGTTTTTGGAGAAGGAGTGGGAGTGTTGTTGTTGGTGGTCAGGGCCAAGGGGTAGGGATAGAAAGTTGGAACTTGGATTTGCGTGATGATTCGGGGATGACTAAGGGATGGTGAGTCGGTGGTGATGACGGAAGTTAGCTAGCTACAAAATATTTGTCCTTACTCATTAAAGATATCCTACTTACTATCTAATCGGAGGGTCGGTACATTACAGACATTTACAAGAAAACAAACTCGCGACATTGACAAAAGCTGTGAAAATAAAGGTAACATTTTTTTTTATCTCATAGTATCTCATAGAAATGGGCCTGTTAGATTTTTGGATTTTAAGTCAGGAATTTTTAGTGAGCGATTAGTAAGCATTCGCAGTTCTGGGGTAAGTGCCGTGCAGTTCCTCACAGTGCTCTTACCGGGGATGAAACATCTCCCCACTCCGTGGCCAGATCCACCAAGCATACTCTTTACGCTTTTCAAAACGCCATGCAGCACCATGACGTCAGGTTATCTGCTGCTAAGCCATAACTTAGTCTCGGGTATAGTTTACGGCAGGCAGCCAGGTTAGTTGATCGACAGAGCTGTCCTTCGAAGAGCTCCACCTGCGTCCCCTTCCCGTGCGCTCGAGAGCTCGCTGATTGCTTCGCCTTTCACTTGCCAGGTTTGGACCTATTGCCACGCGCGTGGTGGCGTATTGGGGCGTCATTCGTATCTAACCGCTCGCGCTGGAAAGACATGCCACGCGCGTCGATCGCGGAAAACAAAACGCCGACCAAGGTTATTTGTTGAAGAACAGTTTCAGATCGCACCACGTCGTGTGCAGGATAAAACAAAAGTATTATTAGTGAAAAAGTATGCTCTGATATGATTTAAATAAAATATAATTAATAGATTTTAATGTTTTTGGACTTCTGGCGATGATTTGGTGGAATTCAACCACTACGTGACGCCTTACGGCGAAATATACTGTTCGGCCGCAACAATGTATTCTTTAACGCGAGAAGGCCCTGCGTTCTGCTGTCGCGGAGTTTCTTAACTGTTTGCGCTAGAAATTAATTTACAAATGCGCGTGCTAGAACGGAGCATTATATTTCGCCGTAAGGCGTCACGTAGTGGTTGAATTCCACCAAATCATCGCCAGAAGTCCAAAAACATTAAAATCCATTAATTGTATTTGATTTAAATCATATCAGAGCATACTTTTTCACTAATAATACTTTTGTTTTACCCTGCACGCGATGTGGTGCGATCTGAAACTGTTCTTCAACAAATAACCTTGGTCGGCGTTTTGTTTTCCGCGATCGACGCGCGTGGCATGTCTTTCCAGCGCGAGCGGTTAGATACGAATGTCGCCCCAATACGCCACCACGCTCGTGCCAATAGGTCCGGCCATGACACCGAGAGAGTGGCTGTGAATCAGTGACATCTCAGCTGTATGCGTGGGTGAAGCAGGCGGAGCTCTTCGAAGGACAGCTCTGTCGATCAACTAACCTGACTGCCTGGCCTAAAAGAAGCATTTGAATCCCGTGGTCCAGTGCGGAAAGCAGCGTTGTACAAGCAACTACTAAAAATGGAGAAGAAACGTGGTGCATCGATGACGCAGTATGTACGTAACAGATTTTACGCACAAGGCGGAACAATTGAAAGAGGCCGGGATAGAAGTCCCGCAAGAATTGCTGTCGATAATGATACTAAGTTCATTACCGATTGAATATGAAAATTTCACCATCGCGATGGAATTACGGGAAGAGATACCGACAGTGGAGACATTGAAGTTGAAACTTATTGAAGAGGAAGCGAGACAAAATAATCGTGCGACGAAGACAAACGACTACGAAGAGAAGAGTGACACATTATTAACCAAGGGGCGTTATAAACAATCCAAGCACTATTATGAAAAACCAAAGAACGATCCGAGAAAATATTCACATATTCAAAGATTCAATGGGAAGTGTTTTAATTGCGGTAAAATAGGACATGCGAGTCGATATTGTAAATTGAAGCATAGCGAATCGAGTAATATTAGTGATGCGATGGCAGTGATTGCGTGTAACACCGAACCGATCGAAAAATCGAAAACTTGGTATATTGATAGCGGAGCCACGAGACACACGTGCAATAACGAACAAGATTTTGTGACGCTTAACGATAAAGAACAAATGCGAGTATACACGGCCGCGAAACACTTTGAAAAATCCGTAGGCGCGGGCGATATCAATTTTAACGCGAAATTAAACGAACGGACCTCAAACTCTGTACAATTAAAGGATGCATTATGTGTTCTGGGTCTGCATAATAATCTTTTATCGGTATCGAGGGTTACTGACAACGGTTACACGGTCACATTTGATAAAAATCGAGCAACGATCAATCGTAGAGATGGTTCAACGGTTCTCACGGCTATGAAACACGATCAGCTGTATGTAATAAACCAGAACAATGAACGGGCGTCGTTAGTTAGCGAAAACCGCGGAAAAGATATATATAAATGGCATCAAAGATACGGACATTTAAATGTTAGCGATTTAAGAAAAATGAAAAACGAAGAAATGGTACATAGCATGAATTTCGCGTCGAATGTATATGAAATTAATTGCGAAATATGCGCGAAATCATAAATTCATAATCTGCCGTTCAAACCATCAACCAATCGCGAAAAAGAAGTTTTAGGTCTGATTCATTCAGATATCTGCGGTCCAATGAAAACACAGTCGCTCGGCGGCGCAAAATATTTTGCAACTTTTATAGACGACTTTAGCAGATATACGGAAACAGTCATGATTAGAAATAGGTCTGATATTTTTCAAGTTTTCAGAGACTACAAGCAGAAGGTGCAAAACAAACGGGACGAAAAATAAAGAAACTGCGTACGGACAACGGAAGAGAGTACATATTATGGGAATTCGAAGGATTCCTGAAGGACGAGGGAGTCATACATCAATTGAGTACGGAATATACACCTCAGCACAACGGGGTAGCTGAACGGGCGAACTGCATGTTAACTGTTTGAGTGCCACGCGTCTTTGCTGTTTCCCCGTCCAACAGTGCCAAGGGGCGCTTTTTCGCTTGCCGTATTCCCCATCCAAAAATGCCAAGCGGCGCGATAGCGCATGTCTTATTCTCCGATTAAAAATGCCAAGAAGCGCTATTGCGCTGTTTTCCGCTCTTGTTTCTGTACATTTTAATAACATTTGCATCCAAATGTTACATTAAAATTAAAATTCGTCCTTTTATCAGCTGTCTCATTCCTTTATTTTTATCTAAAACGGAATGGTAGTCGTACAGTCGCGCATCGGCTTCTGCCGAGTGTGTGCCGGTTGTCGGCATCGCAGCCTATAGCGCTGGCAGTTTTCGCGCGAAACAGAAGAAGCGTAAAATCGCTCCTTGGCACTCAAACGGTTAATTGAAATGGCTAGATACGGCCTAAAGCAATCGGGGCGAGAGTGGTAAAAAAGTTGGATAAGTACATTCAAAATATCGGAGGTAACCGCACGGCAGCAGATCCATGCGTATATGTCATAGGCAAGAATGAAGATAGAGTTGTTATGGTAATATATGTGGACGATTTAATTTTGGCATCAAAGAAACTCGAAAGGATTAATATAATCAAATCAAAAATGAAATCGGCATTTAAAATAGTGGATCTTGGTCGAATTAATAATATCCTTGGAATGAACGTGCAACGGGAAGGAGCAACCGGAAGGATACGCCTTTCAGAACAGAAATATATAGAAGGAAAACGCTAAAGACGTATCAACATCGATTGAATCAAATTTGAAAATTACGAAGGAAATGTGTCCTACAACGGAAGTTGAAAAACGCAAAATGAAAGATCGACCGTATAGGGAACTGGTCGGTGGTTTGATTTATATAGCTAATGCCACACGGCCCGACATAGCGTTCGCGGCAAATACATTGAGTCGTTTTTGTAGCAATCCGGGTAATCAACATTGGCTAAATGCGAAGCGAATTTTGAGATATTTAATGGCTACGTCTTATTATAGTTTAAATTACGATAAAAATAAAGAAAACCGCAGGGGTTATACAGACTCTGACTGGGGTGGAGACAGTGATAACCGTAGATCTTGATCGGGGTGCGTTATGACGTTAGCAGGAAGTCCGATTAGTTGGAAATCAAAAAGGCAAAATTCAATTGCGTTATCCACTACGAAAGCTGAATATGTAGCACTTTAAACAAAACGACATGCGTGGCACGTCGACCAAGGTGATTTATCGAAGAACAGTTTCAGATCGCATCACAGATATGTGTTAAATCAAATACGATTAATGGGTTTTAATGTTTTTGGACTTTTGGCGATGGCTTTGGTCGAATACGACTACTACGTGACGCCGTATGGCGAAATATAATGCTGCGTTCTAGTAGGCGCATTTATAAATCAATTTCCAACGCAAATAAATAAGAAACTCCGCGACAGCAGAACGCAAGGCTTTCTCGCGTTAAAGAATACATTGTTGCGGCTGCGGCCGTCTTAGCGATACATTTTACAATCCTGCCTAGACTCTCGCCAGCAAAGTTTCAATAGGTTTCCACATCACCTATGAGGTACTATTGCCAATGCGTCTTTCTGCAGTGGTATCCCCTGTAGGCCAATTCCACTGTACGGATGTCTTTTTTTGCTTAATTGTTAGTGAAAAATCGCGTTAAAGGTAAATTACGAAAATATTTTAAAATGGTCAAAACTGTAATGTACCGACCCTCCGATTAGATAGTAAGTAGGATATCTTTAATGAGTAAGGACAAATATTTTGTAACTAGCAAACTTCTATCATCACCACTGACTCACCACCTCAAATCCAGATCTCCTATTTTTCCATCCCGACCTTTTAACTCCCTAGCACAGTCACAATTCCTTACTCAACCCCGAATCATCACGCAAATCCAAGTTCCAACTTTCTATCCCTACCCGTTGGCCCTGACCACCAACTACAACACTCCCACTCCTTCTCCAAAAACCTTTAAAAACCCTTACCCCGACCAAAATCGCTCATTACTAAATTCGCACTAAAGCATTACTAAGTCTCTAAACATTACTAAATTCTCACTAAATCATTACTAACAAGGGAACTACCCGAGGTGTCCGCCTCCGATTTTAATGAAACTTTGCAGATTTGTGAAGCACGTGAAAATAATCGATACCTATTTTTTTATATCGGCTAAGTCGCACGTTTAGGGGGTGAAACCACCCTTCAAAGTTTCGACATTTTTTCTTCTTTCGCTTATAACTTCAAAAAGGTTAATGATAGAGATTTACGATAAATGTACGAAATATTTGCTTTTTTGTGTACTAAACGCCTATGGAATTTAAAATTTTATTTGACGATTTTTTCTTAATTTGTTATTAGAAACTGCCAAGTTTTTCGTTATATCTTGAAAGTTTGCGATACGATTTTAACCAAACTTTTTTTAAATGATAAAGCAATAAAAATAAAAGTTACAAGTTTTTGTGTTTTTCCGTAACTTACTCTGGAGTCGTGAAATTAACCCTTTTCTTTTGCCGGTTTTGGCACTTTACGTTACTATATCTGACAAACGAGTGACAATGGAAAAAATGTATTATGCAAAAATGCTTCCCTTGTACTGTATAATATTATTGTTTTTGTAAAAAATCAAAATTAAAATTTTTTTATTTTACTATACAATCCGTAGGCCGTGCAGATCCGCCACGACGCACTAATCGTAAACTATCGTAGATACCACAAAATGCCATAAGGAAAAGTTTTATGGTTTTTTACATGCAACAGGAATATGTTTACAAATTATTTAAAACATAGTTTATATATAACGAAAAAATTACTTTAATTGATTAATTTAAAATATGTGTACTATTACAGTTTCTATGAAACATATAGTTCACAAAAATGATACTTCTCGAAGAAGTGTTGAAAACAAAGGGATTTTTTGCACCATGCACATGTAATAATTAATCATTTGAGCTGTTTTGTATGCGACGTAATTGATTAACGATAAGATGTATCTTTGTAGAACAGTATGATAATTACGATAACTCTGTTGATCGCCCGCGTCGCCCAATTAATTTTTTTGTTAAAAATAAATTATGTTTCAAACTCTTTGTAAACATTTTCCTTTTGTATGTAAAAAACCATAAAACTTTTCCTTATGGCATTTTGTGGTATCTACGATAGTTTACGATTAGTGCGTCGTGCCGGATCTGCACGGCCTACGGATTGTATAGTAAAATAAAAAAATTTTAATTTTGATTTTTTACAAAAACAATAATATTCTACAGTACAAGGGAAGCATTTGCTGCATAATACATTTTTTCCATTGTCACTCGTTTGTCAGATATAGTAACGTAAAGTGCCAAAACCGGCAAAAGAAAAGGGTTAATTTCACGACTCCAGAGTAAGTTACGGAAAAACACAAAAACTTGTAACCTTTATTTTTATTGCTTTATCATTTAAAAAAAGTTTGGTTAAAATCGCATCGCAAACTTTCAAGATATAACGAAAAACTTGGCAGTTTTTAATAAAAAATTAAGAAAAAATCGTCAAATAAAATTTTAAATTCCATAGGCGTTTAACACAAAAAAGCAAACATTTCGTACATTTATCGTAAATCTCTATCATTAACCTTTTTGAAGTTATAAGCGAAAGAAGAAAAAATGTCGAAACTTTGAATGGTGGTTTCACCCCCTAAACGTGCGACTTAGCCGATATAAAAAAATAGGTATCGATTATTTTCACGAGCTTAACAAATCTGCAAAGTTTCATTAAAATCGGAGGCGGACACCTCGGGTAGTTCCCTTTTAAGTCTCTAAAGCATTACTAAATTCTCACTAAATCATTACTAAGTCACTAAATTACTACTAAAGCATTATTACCATATTACCATTACACTTACTCTGTCTCGCCACTGCGGATCTATGAATATTTTAAATAACAATAAAATCAACCATTCCAAAAGTCCATTTCTCGAGTTTGGTGTCTCCGAAAACCGCGAAACCACGTTTCCGCATTACAAGACAGATAATGATGGAAAAAGTGCCCCCAAAACTAATTGATCTTGGGGCATACGATTCGATAGATCTCTAAAAAAAACCTTTCTGCAAAGTATGAAAATGCTACCCCTACTGTAACGGCAGTTACAGGGAAAACGTATTTTAAAGTTTCTGCCCGGTGGCTGCTTATGCGGCTGCTCTCTGGTGGGATCCCTGCCGGGTGAGCGAGATTAAGATCCTTAAGGCCATGCAACAACGAGCACTTATTTCGATCTGCTCTGCCTACCGGAAGGCTTCTTTCGAATCGCTCTGCGTTTTTGCAGGCGTAGTCCCCATCGATATCTTCCTCGCACAGCGGAGAGCGTTGTACGAACTTAGGAATGGCAAGGACAACAAGATCGGGGAAGTCCCTGCCTCGGCTAAAGACGCGACCGAGTACGTTAAAGTTGAGGCGAACAATATGTGACAGGCACAGTGAGAAATATCCATGAAGGGCCGTACCACGTTCGCCTTTTTCAAATCTGTGCACACAGACTTGCTGCACAGTGGGTGGTTCCCGACTACAATAGGACAAGACGCTGACTGATCACGGCAATTTTTGCGAACGTCTCGCGAAGTACGGGGCTGTCGATGATGCGGAATGCGGCTGCGATGGCAGCACTAACTCTGTAACACACTGTTTCCCGAAATGTCCTGGGTGTGCTCCTCAGAGAGTAGCTCTACAGGACATTGTTGGTGAAGAGGGATGGCCGGCGTCACACAGTGGTCCAACGCGAAAGATTAGCCGCGCTTTTGCCAAAATAGCAATTGTCTGGTATGGCTTTCCTTTTCTTTATATCGATTCCTAAATGTTTATGGATTTCAGAAATGGCAAAATTATTGAAATTTGACAAAAATTGTAGTTACAACATTCGCTTAATGTTGGAACTTTTTCTCGAGACCAATTTTTATCGAAAAAACACGTTGTCTTCTTCGTGAGATTTTGACAAATCTATCTTATATTTTCTAATTATTTTTATTCCTAATTGATGAGCATTCTTCTACGATGAAAATGCACATACTGAATATAAAATTAGTGTTTGTAGTTGATTAAAAAATTAACGTTCAATGAATGAAAGAAAATCGTCGAAGTTTTCTATCATTGACAATGAATATCTTTTTATTTTCGTATTTCTTCGTACTTCTTCCAATGAGACTCTTTTCTATAAGCTTCCTGCTATATGATCCTGCAAAAAAGCTTCCCTATTCGTCCCACTAATATGATTTTTTATTGTTTAACGAGTAGCGCTCACTCCAGCGGGTACCTGCCGCTAGAGTCTGTCAGCGGTGTTAAATGAGCATTCGAAATTTCTGTCTACCTGTAGTTCAAACAATATCGTTTTAAATGGATTCGGAAAACAATCAGAGGGTTTTTAGTCTAACGGCATGCGGTTCACAACTTCTCGGAATTCGCTAAGCCAACTTGTAAACAACTCATCGGCAATTACAAGTCGATAGCTTCTTAAATGTGGGTTTTACAACTTAATGGTTCTAAGTCTACCAGCAGGTCGCATATGCTGTAAACCGCGGGCGGCGAGGAAGTAAAAAATGTTGGCCAGCGGATGAGTCAGGTAAAAACGGTTTTTTCTAATTATCTTCCCTCTTGGCAAAAATAACAAAATCTGGAGGGAAGTTTTCCTAATCAATCATTTGCATAAACCAATAATTTTGTAAAAGAGAAAAGCTCCTGTAACTTTGAATCGCCTTATGGCACTCCGCCTGACTTTTGAATCCGCCATTTTGTTCTTGGAAATTTTGAGTTCAGGGTCATAATCAGCGACCCAAAAAAACATAAGAATATTAATGTTTAGTTAAATCAGTTGTGTTTTTTGCGCTTTTGACGAGGATTTCAAAGATATCGAAAACTGTGCGAGGTGCCTGAACAGCTAGATCGAAGTTTCGGACCACTGTGCGTCAGCGCGAAGTCCCGTATCCTTTGCAAAGCAGAGAGATGGCATCTGGCATGTGGTTTGTTATGATTCTGTGGTTTGCCTGACGAATAGAGGCATCCCCCCGTTCTGACGTAATTTTCGATTCTAATGCGTTATTGGCAGAAAGAGCCGTACCTTCGTTGCGTTGTCATGTGAACGATGAAAGGAGTGTTTTGTTTCCTGCTGTCACTTGTCGATCTCAGGTTAGGCAGTACTAGCGATACGTTCCCCTTACTCCGTGCCTCATACCGAGTGCCACCTCTGGGGTTTGCGAAGGATAGCTACCCCAGAGGCCGTCCACGTCTTCGCCGATTTTTGTAGAGAATCCCTCTGGATTAAGGGATTCGAAAAAAGCGAAAGGTAGGCTTGCTACCAGGACGTAACTTCATAGATCTAAGTTAGAATTAGAACATAATGCGCGTTATCTCTGGGTCGCCCATCTGGAAGGCGTCAGAGCTTTCAAGCATAGAGACACGGTCCCACAACTTTCGTGAGATAATCGTGTCTCCGAGCGTTTAGGGCGGCCGAATTTTCAGGCTACTAATGAAATACTTTTCTTTCAGGTTTTAACAGGGTCAAATGGGTGTTACGCGTGGCCTGCTGGGACGAAGCCTTCCTATGGTCCTCGTGAATGCGGTTGCGATGGAAGATGGAAACGTCACCGCCTGGACTGTAGGGAGTTCGTATTTAGCGCGAAATTTTCTTAGGTCGTGCCTAGGGAAACTGTTGATTGTAAGTTGGATAAAGAACTATTCAAACTGTTGAATAAAGATTATTAAAACCACGAGGCTTGTGTTCAGTAGGCGTTATCTCTCCTGAAGACAGAACAATCCTGGGCTTACGCCACACCGCGTTATTGTACCACGTGCCTATACGTGTTGCGAGCAGTTAATTCCATAATCGCTATAAATCGTTATTTAATGTTGACACATATTGTCAATCATACGAATTTGTGAAAACCTTGTAATTTCTCTATAGGTATAAGATACGTAATATGCATATTTTTCGTTTAAAATAAAAATATAGGATATAAAATTCAAATGTGTTACAAACTGTGAGTTTATGTGGCACTCAAATTAAGTATCGGAGAAATTTTTAATTATTATACAACAATTTCTTTATGTACTCAATTCAGTTTGACGTTTTTCTAAACGGGGCTAATCAGATCAGATCATTTGAAGTGAATCGGAACACTCCTTTTCTTCGTTTAAATATTTTAACACAATTGTCAAAAGATTTCGGATAAAACTAATTTTACTGTCGAAATCCTCGAAGAACACCCGTTTCCATTTGGGTGGACTTTTATCCACAAGAACACCTACGGCGATCTCCGTCTGCGTTATCCGGAAGGACCCCAGGAACTTTTCTACAAAACACTTAAGGGGCCTCCTTATGCGCCGGTCTGCATCTCGTAGCCGACCAAAGGCCTCGGCAATGTGGAGAATTGCACTCCGCGTTGCCGTCGTTCGAGTTCCCGTCTTTAAGACAGATTATAAAAAAATGTCCCACCCACGAGTCGAGGACGCGCAATTTAAGATCCATGACTTGCTAAGCAAGCCGTCGCACAGTGTGTAATTTCGCCGATCTAGCTGGACAAAACTATTTTTTGAAAGAAATTGCGGGTTTCATTAATTTTACTGACTTTTCTACTAATACGAAACAATCTTATTCTTAGTGTTAATAATAATAATATACATTTTAATAATTATTTAACATTTAAACGTAAAATAAGAAACTCTCAACTTAAACATTTTTTTGTACTTTAACGGTAATAGTTATTTATATTTTCTCTGCTCAAAATGATTCTGTAAACCAACGCGAATACAACGACGTATATTATTTTAATGTTATAAAGATTTAAATATGTTTAAACAATGTTCAAAGCGGAGCAACCCCCAATATGCTCCCACTTTTATGAATATTTTCCAATTTACCTTAAAAAGTAAACGTCCAGGAAAAAATTTAATAGCAGGAGGCGATAGAGCAGACCTTTTTTGGGGGGAGGGGCGGGGGGGGGGGGGGGTGTAGCATAAAAAGAAGTTGCAACAAAAATGTTGTTTTCCGCTGAAAAATTAAAATAGTTCCGCAAGACATTTAGTTTTGTCTGCTCACAGGACCCAAGACCTAAGACAATACTCTTTCCCCACAGCTAGAAGAAGTCGCGTCCGTCCATTGCGGACGGAACACAACAAAAAGAGTAGATGTCGTCATTTGTCTGCAATGGCTCTTCGCATTTTCAATTGTTTATACTTTCAGCTTTGAATACACAAAATTGTAAAAGTGTAATATATTTTTTAAAATTATTTAAAATTTTTTTTGGAATAATTTTTACATTTTCTGTTTATATGGGCATTCTACTATTGATTTACAATAAAATTGTATACATATGGAACATTGCGAAAATTGACTTTTGTGCAGCTAGATCGGCCAAATTACACAATGTAAGTCGGGGCTTGGAGCTGTATTCCGGGCCGCGAAGCATTTGGCGTACTCCTCTTCAGAGACCCCCATATCGTCGGTCCAGGTGTTCGGAATGAGTGATGCTCCGCCGATTGCAAGTAAGACACCGTTATCGATCGGGACAACCGGAAAGAAAATGTTCATCACTCGTTGGAATAATTGAGATTTCAGATTATTCGTTATCGAGAGCTTTCTTCATGGAATTTTTCCATAACTATTTTATAAACGTGCCGCCATAAATCACTCTAGAGTGTCTGGAAGAGTTCATTTCTGATTCAAATCTTCGCGCCCCAGATGACCTACTTCAACGTATTAGTTTTCTTGCAGGTCGAACTTCCGTTCTACCTTGCAAATTCTCTTTTCACGGTAATTGGTATGCTAGCGTTCGTCAGTACCGATAACTAGTAATATACCGACCGCCGAGAAGAAGCTGATTTTAGTCGGAGTATGACGGTGTCACAGATCTCTACCATTGTCTGGTAAAGTTATGTCGTTGTCTCTCCCACGTTTGAAGTGAATTTGCCATTGCATGCGACTACTACGCAACAAGACCGCCACCTCCCCCAACCTTCACCCACCAGCTTGGTTCTTGTATTTGTCTAGTCGATCCAAGTTTAGGATTGGTGAGTTGAGGGACCATGCTAGGAAGATATTCCACATGCATGTGTCAATCGGACGAAACGGACAATTTTCGAACGATACTTGCTTCCAGGAACTTAACTGTTTTGTCTGGTCGGATCGAGTTTGGAATTTACGATTCTAGGACCCCGAGTTTGAGAAATTGGTCTGTAGTTAATTTGCCCTATCGAATGAAATAGACATTTGCACGGAACTGCGTAAGTTTCGGACGAATTGTGGCATACGTAAAAATTATAACTTTTACCTCAGCTCTCGCGGAACCCCGACGATTTTTCCTTAAATGATTGCTTCATTGACGCGATGGTTCTCTACCGACGGAAAGCTTAGGTTCGAGGAGCTCGACTGACGGAACTCAATTCTGTGAACGAATATGATGACAAGAAGTACCGCTCGCTTTTTCCAGCTAAACAATTATATCTCGCAAAAATAGAGAAGTCTCGCGGTATAATGTACGGGGTAAGGGGAGAGTGTCGCTCTCACCGCCTAAATATCTCCACAATGTCGGTCCTGGAAACCTGAGATCGACGAATGACAATCGAAACAAAACACTCCTTTCGTTGTTCACACGATGACACAACGAATGTGCGGCTCTTTCGGTCAATAACGCGTTAGAATCGAAAATGACGTCAGAAGGAGGGATGTCTCTATCCGTTAGGCAAATCCAAACAAACCACAGGACAGAGAACTTCTATATTTTTGCGAGGTATATCAGCCGCGTATCTATTGAATCGCGCGTGGGGCATTGTGACGACATTCGTATTAATAAGTTTCCACATCACCCATGGACTACTATTGCCCATACGCTTTGTTCTTGCAGTGGTATCTCCTGTAGGCCTATTCCACGGTATCGGTGACCTTGGTAAATACATAGAAAAGGTCCCGCCCTTATCAATTTCAATGATTTTTGAATATGTTGTAAGGATTATAATTTCGAGGAATTTTTCACTATATGTATAACTCTCGCTCGGCTTTAGTTCCCGAGATATTGTTAAAAAAAAATTGCTACTACTACATTTAGAATCCTTGCAACATATCCGAAAGCCATTGAAATCGGTAAGGTGGCACCTCTTCTGTATAATAAGCCTACAGGGGATACCACTGCAAAACACAAAGTGCATTGGTAATAGTACCCCATGGATGATGTGGAAACCTATTTTAATCTACATCTACACATCATATCCTACATCACACATTCTAACATCACATTTCTATTCACTAGGTCGAATGTCGCCTTTGCGGCGAGAGAAAATAATTTCGTTACCTACAGTACCGGACAAATGATATTTCTGAATATACATAAATGATTCAGTGTATTAACATTAACGCAATTAAATAGGTTATAGAGAACAGGGTGGCAAATAAATTGCATTAACGAATATAACGAATTTCAATATAAAACATATATTTTAAAATAGTAAAAGCATATGTGCGGGACAATAGTATTCGGACAAAACTAAATCGTTAAGAAAACTATAAAATAAATGAACATTTATATAATTCAATGATATAGAACAATAATTCAATTAATATTTGGTGGAATATCCTTTGGAATCAATTACTGGTTGCATTCTTTTAAGCATAGACCCTAAAAGTTTCACTATTTTTGCAGAAGGAATACTTTGCCACTTTTGGCAGAGTATTTCATTAATTTGTTACTATTTGGAATTTTTTCATTATTTATAGATCTTTTTAAGTAATCCCAAAGGTTCTTTATTGGATTTAAATCCGGGCTTTGGGGTGGCCACTTAATGGTATTTACATTGTTTTGTATTAACCAATTTTGTACGGCATGAGAGGTGTGCTTAGGGTTATTATCGTACTGATATACCCAGTTTCTATTCATAGTTTGCATTGCATAAGATAACATGCGATTTTCTAATATGTCGATACAAACTTCTTTGTTCATGGTACCTTTTATTTGATGTATAGGACCGACCCCCTGACTTGAGAAGCATCCCCAAACCATAATGTTTTCACCTCCATGCTTCAGTGTCGGAATTTGGTAACGCACATCGAATATTTTACCTTTTTGTCGTCGAACCCGCTGTATTCCATCAGATCGGAATAACAGAAACTTGCTTTCATTGCTAAAAAGTACATTAAACCAATCTGATACTAACCAATGAAGATGTTCCCGGGTAAATTCAAGTCGGGCTTTCCTATTTTTTGGAAATTAATGGTTTCTTTATTCCGTGTCTTCCATACAAACCAAAATACACCAAACGACGGCGTACTGTACATACACTAATATCGACATTGTTATTTTCAACTAAACTTCCATGAATTTGTACTGCTGTCCGTCGCGTATCAGCTACTGACAATCGTCGTATTGTTCTGTCTTGCCTAATCGACGTTTCTTTTGGTCGACCGGACTTCGATAAATTCTCCAAATGACCACGTTCTTGAAATTGTTTTTTAATGCTATGCACTGTTTGTTTTGGAATATCAAAGCATCGCGATACGCTAGATATGGATTCCCCGTCATTTAAAGCTTTTATAACTTTTTCCTTTACACATTGTGGTAAACTTCGCCTTCGTACCATCTTACAGAACACGATTTAAGGTAAAGGCACCAGTAGTTGACCAGTTAAGACAAATTTTTATCGTAAATGGTTGTAACTTTATGTATACTTATTATATAGTGGGGTTCAATGCGTGAAGATGATCCTTGAACTTCAGACATCATATAACAAAGCATACTTGTTCGAAAAGTAAAGCGGGACATAAAAATTATAAACGTTTATCGATAGAGTATCACTGCATCAGTAGTTGACCATTTGCGAACCTGAAAAAACCAGTAATTGACCTTTCTATTCGTTAGTAGTTGACCACTTATGTTAGAATCAAAATCACTAGAATCAATTGCTTTCATATTGTTTATTGGCAATAATTATCACTAGTAAACAGACGTAAGATGTAATTATAATAATTAAACAGATAAACATGACCACAAAAACATTTATATCTAAATATATTGATTTCATATGACATGAGTCCATATGACAAGAATTTTGCCAGGGAAATATTCCCCTTCATATAGAAAAATGACACATTCGTTTGTAGTTCTCTTTACAGTTTGCCATTTAGTGCTGTTCATAAGTTGGTTAATTTGTGCTAATAATTGACCATGTATGTCAACTTCTAAAATTAACCAGAACGCTAAGATTCGGTAGTTGACCTACCGGTTAATTAAGTTTTTGAAAGTAGAATAAGAAAAACAATCTGCTTAATACATATAAAATTTAATGACAATTAAGTTGTGAAAGTTTCAAGCATAAATGTTCAAAACTTGAGAAATTATTTACCGCCAACTGCGCACGGTTTCTTAATGAAAATGTTAAGAAGGTTATAGCGTCGAGCAATACGACTGACATTACCAAGTTTAATCGTCCGTAGTTTTGATAAACAGTCGTATCCAAGAAAAAAGATATGAGCATCGCGTCGGTAAAGAACGTAGCGCGTCTATCTTATTTGTTTTCAGAGGCATTCATTTATAAAAAGCTTATTTTTAACGTTTTAATTGAAAGTGGTCAACTTCTGGCACATGGTAAATGACTGGTGTCTTTACCTTACATATATAATACTTATTTTATAAAACTTATTTTATACCTTATAAGATGAAGCTGTCTTCACGTAACTTTTATGAATGCTAGCGAATAACTAACAGTCAACAATCTACGCGGCAGAAAATACATGACGTTACCATAATAACAAACAAACAAGAAAACTTCAGGGTCCGAATTGTTTTGTCCGATACTGTATGTCAATAGTTTTTACTTTTTAAATTTGGCAATACTTTGTTGTTACTATTGCGTAGTACACTTAAGAAACCGTTACTTTTTTGCTTTTCGTTTTACAGGAATTAAGCAAATGTTACACAGGCATAGAGATATCACAGTATTGCTTTGATTAGTAAACCTACCATACATATGGGGGATTGCTTCGAGAAATTTGACACTCTGAAAAAATACAAGAACTACAACATATTTGTGTATTCTAAAATAATAATTATTATTGTTCTTTAATAATGTCTAAAATTCCATTAAACAAAATATTTGTTATTTAACTTCATATATTTAACGCTTTAGTAATATGATGTCATTTTCTTCAATAAAGCTTGTTTGAGCTAGCGAGAAGCGCACTTAAAAAAACGCTCGAACGCAAAGGGTTAATACGAATATCACCCCAATGGGCCACGCGCGTTTTAAAAGATACGCACATAATAATAGCCTATCAGTGCGGAATAAAAGGGGTCACACACGTGCGGTCCGAAGAATTGGGCAGCATTTCTCCAAAAAACGGCTCTGCTGTGCAGATTTCGTACATCCCTGGACTACGGTATACCTCTTACAATTAGAATAGCAAGCGGAAGCAGATGTTTAGTTCACGACATCCCTATTTGATGGTAGAATAACACATTCAAATGGAACCGCATGATGAAGAAAATAAATAAAACACATTAGAACCAATTGAGAGAACACGAACTGAACGACAAACGTCAAAGCATTAATGTATGCAGTAGATTTAGAATATTGTCGTCGATAGTATAAATATACCAAGATTGTGCCTATTGTGTAAATACGGAAATTCTATAACTATGCAAAATGTCACGTCAAGAGGCTAAGCTTGCGGTTCATAATAACGAAGGGCCCCTGGTGCTTCTGTGTAATCCCGCGAGACATCTCTGTAACACGTCACAGTAGGTCTGCTAGCGGGTCAGAGTGACGGAGCCCTTTTCTTCTTTGTTGCTGAGAAACATTACTTTATTAGTCGAAGGAAGTAGAATCTAAATATAAAACGAAAAGAATCTGTGTACAACAAAGTGAAATTGACGTACTCGATACTAGTGGATTTCTTGTTTTCTTGGTTTATAAAGATGAGAAATGTTAAACCGACTTTCTTTTATCAGCATTCTTTACTATGACTTCCAATTTCTTCATGCCACACAGAATTCAATTTTACCTACAAATTAATGCTTTGCGGTCCGAACGATTATCTCAATCTATTGTTTTTTAATTCAAAGTAATTTACCGATGTTCTCTACCACTGGATGGCTAATACTAAAACTACCGAGGTGGTCAAAACAACATGTTTCCAAGTTTCTCTAAAAATTTCCCAAATTGATAGGCAACCTATGCAGTAACTCCTTCCATCTCTCAGAGTGTAGTGGGGACTCTCAGTATTCTATTTGGTTGGAAACTAAGTCATTGGGGATTTTATATAAGAAGGAATTTCCTTAAGCTGATGAGGGACCCATAAACTGAGTTTTTTAACATAGCGAAACTGTTTTAATTTTTTTTTGGATGCATGTATGCGATACATTGAGCTTCTCTCCAATCTTACGTGTTGTGCTATGACGATCTGAATCGATAATAGCCTTGATATGACTCTCATCAACGGCCAAATCGTTGCGCATTTTGGAGTGAAAAATCAGCCGAATGAAATTTGGAAAACAATTTTGACACTGCCTATCTTTCAAGGCTTCATTCCCATATACGGCACATAACTTCTTGTATGCTTGGGATGCGTTCCTTTTTCGGAAATAATACAATAAAATATGTCTGAAATGCCCGATTTGTTCTTCCATTTTCAAATTGGGATAGAAACGAAACTAAATGACTCATCGATTCGATTTTTTTTACTAATGAAAGGTGGAAGTCCAAGCAACAAGAAAACTATATATTAGGTGCTTTGAACATGTTGACGAAACAAAAAAAAGTGCTAAGACCATCTCTCGTCAAAATCCGCAATCACTTAGTTGCCAACCCAATACTTCTATCGTACAAAACCTGAATCACCTAATTGATCTTCATTTTCACCTCTTGATTTCTGAATTTATAAAGTGCTTATTCAATATATTGAAATATAATAGATATAACGCCGGTAGTTCTACTGTTAATTATATTATCGTTGGCGACATCAGTAACTATAAATGTAGTATAATACGTTGACTGAATATAGAAAATTATTATTAAATTCCAAAGTCGACATTACTTTAGCAGAACATTAATTGTGCATTATCTCGCAAAGGGAAAAGGAAAAAATAAGTGGAAACTGCAAAAATTATTTAAAAATGCGATAGGAAAATCTATAAATAATTCTATTATAATAAAAGAAAAGATAAAATCGTAATGAATAATGATTAATAGTAATATTAACATGGAAAGCTAGAGAAGTTATAGATGAGAAATGCAATTAATAGTGCAGTATTGTCTGGAGGTCGATTGCGATTGTTTGTAGACACCATTATATAACTACCACTCGCAGGTACCGGACGAATCTTCCTTAAATGGCTCATTCGATAGCGTTTATTCTTGACCGATGGAGAATTTTATTTCGGGGATCTTAACGAAGCAAGCTCTACTCGAAAGCGCGATGTTGATCGATAAATAGCAAAGTCAAACATTGAGAAAAAGTTCTTTTGGACGAATATTGACAAACGGAAATCGATGAACGAATAGAGATCGGTAAACGAATATTTGGAATGCTGGATAACGAAAATCAATGAACGAAATATCGTGAACGAATATTGGAAAATTAATGATTAAGTCTGAATTATTTGGAATGAATAATTTGCGTCTCGATCGGATACCGTACTCGAAGGTCAGATATTCCTGCTCGTTGAATTTCCGCGACGTATGAGTAGGCGGGTTTTCGGGATTTTTGGGCAGTGTAAAATAGTTGGTTGATGGTATTTCCCTTCGGTAGGAGTGACAAATTTTCTGGGCCTTTGTATCCGACGGGCTCTTTGAAGATGGAACTGCAGTCCCATGCCGACATGTTGGACAAAAAGACACTCAGATTTGATCCAAAAATCCTCGTCTGCAGGACCAACAGAATTTCTATTTATAGGTGCGGTTTATGTTCGTTTTGTCCCCACAAATCGGTAAAGATCGATAGGAATTTTTGGCCTGATGTCCTCGCTTATCACCCGCCGATAGAACACAACGAATTAACGAAAACACACATTCAAAGCGAAGACTGTGTAATTCTTGAATGATCGGACTTTTCGCCACCTTTCCGCACAAGTGGTCGCAAATTTGTGGAATGCTTCGGCCAAAGATTGTATCTGATCAAAGGAGAAAAACAACCTTTCACCTCGTTTCAAACTCGCTATGATTCCCGTGACGCAGAACAGATAGTGAAATTACTTTACAATTAATGTTTTAACCCCTTGCTGCACAATAACGAGTGACACTCGTGATGCGATAACTGGAATAGTCAATTTTGAAGTGTTCCAAAGATTATTAAATTAAAAATATCATTGGGTCAGGATAAAATAAAATAAATTCTATAGTATTTAATATTGTGTTAAGTCATACACTATATCAGAAATCAGGGATAGATTGTTATTTCAGCAATTTAATTCAGAGTTATTGCACATTCAGTCACGAAAGAAATGGTACGGCAAGTGGTTAAAAAAAAGAAAAATGTTTGAATCAATCCTCGACTCAGCGAAATTTCAAATTCCAATGATAACTGACTAGTCAGAATAAATCGACTTCAAATTGATCATGTAGCAGTGACACGCAACTATCTCATGGAAATGTAAAACAAAATTAATAATTGTACTCGTTGCCTTGTGCAAAAGGTATTGTAAATAGTATAGATTATGACATTTACAAAAAACAATTTATTATACGAAAGAACATATGCCACATCCATTAAGGTAGTTGTCGTGCGATGGGCATAGTGTCAGAAAATTCTAAATTTTAGAATACTCATTGAGGACATTATAATACAATTATCCTTAAAATTTTAAATCGATTGACCGCCTCTAATTCGAGATAAACTTAATTAAAGTTCGGGTCATTAGCATGGAGAGTATATGCGCTATGTAGTAGTTCTACCACTTTATTAATTCTAATAAAAAAACTAACAGTCAGAAACTTTCAAAAAACTAACAATTCATAAATGTTTTTGTTCTGAATTAGACAAAAAAAAAACAAATATATTGACCGTCCCGTTATTGAGTTATAATAATGCAAAAATTAAAAATTGTGGAAAAAAGCACACGCGGGAAAATCGAACAGAAACAACTTGGCAACGCTATACTGTACATACATTGAGTCTGTATACACTGAAGCGCTGTATCCAGTATACAAGCCCAGTATGTCCAACTGTGCGGCATAAGCGACGTTGCCAAATTGCGAGACGTGAATATGTTTCATAGTGTTTGTGTATACATATATATGAGATTTGTATGTGTATGTTGTCACGGGTACAGTATTGAAACAAAGGTGATCGTTCATATCGCTACTCGCTCCTATACTCTTACCACGCACATGATCCAAAAACTATTGACGATATTGTACCACGACAACGTCCTTAAGTCGTTTATGTTGTTCGCAGTTGTTACTCGCGTGCCACTCATTAAATGAATGTTAAGTGGTGGTATTATATTGAAAAATTGATTGAAACACTCTTCTTATATCTTTTAATATTAGTTGCATCTATAGTCTGAGCTACGAAGCTATATCACTGAGCTACGAAGTTGTTGATTTTAGGTGTTTCAAGGTTTACGATAAAAAAGTTTATTTTCGAATATTGATTTCTTCCTTGACGGAATTTTGCCGTCCATGGACGGTGGAGATTATCTCTATGAAAGTTTTAGAGACATCCACTAATCATAAACTGCATTTTTCAGCAATTATATTTTCCTAGATTTCAATTGGAAAGGGAGTGTAATTCTCTTTGATAGATCTTCTCACGGTGACGATTAGAGAGTCGAAGCTGTAACCTCAAATCTAGGAACCACTAAGCTACTATTCTAACTGTCGTGATTGGAGAAAGCTTTTAAAATGCTTAAAGTCGGGAGGTTAGGAAAACTGGTACTTATAAATTATTTATTGAGTTATCGACAGCATAAAAGGGACCATTGGCCAGATGTAACAAATTAAACTAATCAGCCAAATCTAACATATAACAAACAAGATGATAAGAAAATTAATTCTTTCGGTTTTTAATAACAACTAGGTGAAGCAGCAAAATGTCTTTACGTATCTATGAAAATGTTTACAAAATAAAAGATAAAGGACAGTAAGCCACTTATTAATATGCCAATATTTCTTACCGTCCAAATATTTAACATTTTCTTTCTGATACATTATGAAGCACAGTCACTACATTACATCCTCTAATACCGAAGAGGAAATTTTCGAAAACAATGAATGAAATTGTTAGGTAAGCGTGTTTATTTCTTTCTAAAGCATCGAGATATGTACACCCAAAGTAATTTCTTTTACTATTATAGTTTTTGAAAAAGTGGTGTTCAAAAGTTTCATCATTGATTAGTTAGTTTGTTTAACTATTTTTAGTTAACACTAATTAGTTTAGTTTATTCTCTACATCGTACTTTATACCCAAAAAAAGAAGCTTGCCTCTGTGGCTAATAAATGTTTTTTAGAACAGTTCCCTAACCATTGACACCTACAAACTTTATTGCCATTTATGAATGGCATTAGTTCCAAGTATTTGTGCTACCAACTTTCAATATGTGTACTACCTAAATCTATGATTGTTGTTTTGCAGTTTGGTCAGGCAAATATTTCGATCCAAACATGAAAACTTTTCTAATGACGATTTTACAAATTGTAAACATGTAAGTACCGTCGGGCATTAAATGGTTAAAGTGTCATAACTATCACACATTTCATCAGTATATAAAATAGATATATATGTTGCGGAGCAAAAATACGCCCCTGATGCTCACAGATATATGTATATAGCTTCAAGTTCGTCTCCTTACCTTTCTTAATCGTTCACATATTTCTTAATAAAAATAGCAGTCGCGCGTTATAGTCCATTTATGACTTTAAAATCAATGCGCTTTATGGGCCTATTGTCGTCAATATTTCTTCAGGAAAAGTCTTGTCCTGCAAGAAGTATTGACCTGCGACTTTTCCTCCACGCGAGCTGGGTTTTTCCGGTTCCACCGATCGGCAAGGAAGGCTCTTAATCAATGGGCAAAGGATGATTTTTTTGTCCACCAATGGCAAAATTAATCTTTGTTAACTAAAGAGTCTCCCAATCAGCAACCTTCCTGGTTCGCAGCAGTGACCGCCGCCCGACAAATTATGACGGAAGCGCGTCTTTACGCGCTTCAAAGAATTTAGTCTTCTACAATTTAAGAACCGAACAACATCTAGCGCTCTCGGTAGAAGCTCCGTCCGCGAGGCTAAGATCCGGACGTGTCTATAGTCTTCATTATTAAACTATTATAAAGCTCGGGATATTGGTCCTTCGAGCCAGATTTAATAAGTTCGGACCGTAACATTGGTCTTCGAACCGGATAGTTTGTAACATACATTGCATAAAGTGTAATAAATTCATTAGAGTAAGGCAAATCGGCTTTCATTCAATCGACAAACTACAATTCCTCCGTGCGTGGTTCAATTCTGGTGAGCCTATTAAAATACACGCTCACTCCAGAGGTGTCGCCTAGAAAACATGAGCAGGTATTAACTCGTGAGGTGGTTATCCGTAACAATACATAAGCGAATTAAGCAAATGCTACTTTAGTTTCAAGTCTAATACATGTTGTATATTACTACAAGTCTTCTTAATGATTAGACAGTTTTTTTGGCGTATCACAGTAATTTTCCTGTCGTTCAACATAAGGCATGCTCCTTTTTTCGTAACCCATTTACTCAAAGACTGAGGTGAAAGAAAATCATGAATCCCAGCTACTGTATCATTATGTAAAATTTTTTTAAATTATTGTATATTGCTAAATAAAAAAATAGATATAAATATATAGTGAGTAAAATAAATGTGCCAGTACGAATTTTACATTAATACTAATATATACACAACGAATCATCAGATGGGAGCAACTACATTGTTGAAGCGTTATTACCACCCGTGAACGAGCTTAGTATCAACAAGGCGTCGAGCGCAGGAGTCTAATTGTTTCATGTAATATTTCTGTTACAATAGACAATATGATGTCCAGGAAATCATAGCGTTAAGGCTCACAGGCCCACGGGCCCCGTCAGTCTCCATTATCTTTCTCACCTTTTCAATTAATAGCTTTTTTCGTAAAACAATTCAAAGTTTCCCTGGCATGCAGATGTCCGGTTCCGTGTAAACCATAGCCTTCGGGTACGAGCGACAAGGCTATTTGTGAGGATTGCAATAATATTCAAATCAACATGTGCCTTCCAGACCTTCAGCAAAGAGAGGGGTGCATTAATTGATTCATTTCAGCATTCTCTATAAAAAATAGTGCTAATTTATCTGATTCGAAAAATTATTACTTTAAAAAATATTTTAATGTAAATGTTGAGAAGGTGCATCCTTAGTTTTCGGGAGATAGTGATACAACAATTGCCTGTGTTTTGTTTAAATTGAGTAAGAGAACAGAACGATGGAATTACGATGTGTATAGATGTAATAGCTCGGAGTTATAGTTAGTGAGCTCGAGTAGAGATCCACGAGATTTCTCGGAGATGTTTCTTAAATTATCATTTAATACGTCACAGCTCCGATAGGTTGGAATCATTTTAAAACTTTGAACTGTAGACGAAAGGAGCATAACAATTAAAGCCAAAGAAACAACATAAATACCAAACTCACGATTTTCTGCAGTTGCCGAATGGTCACATCATTATTGTTCAATATGTATTCTGTGTTCCAACACGTTCACAAATAGAAAATAGTAGACGCAGCTAATTTGCAAATAAGGAAAATTGTTTTTATGCATCTGTTTGTGAAAGTTGTACCGCCGAACTGCAGCCAATCGTAGGCGATTGTCATTTTACTACCCCTCGAATTCAGAGAATACAAAACCGTAATGGTTTGCTGGCGTTCCAAATGGAAAACTCCGGTTGATATTTTCGAAGACACGGACAGAACTTACACGCGCAATTTCTCCTTTCGGAGGATTCGAACATAAAACCTTATGTTCTTAATCGAGCGATGAGGCTCATGAATAAGGTTTTAAGGTTGGTTATCAAAATATCTCCTAAACCGATAATTTTTTAACTGAAGTAGGTCGATACGTCTTTATACGGAGTGCAGAAATAAGTCCATTCATTTAGAAAGATGAAGGAAATCTTTAACATTTGAGTGTTCGTCTCCCTGAAAAAAAGTTTTGTTTGCTACATAATAGTCACCTCGGAACCAAAGGTCTTGTGTCTAACTCCTAAAATCTATCCTGTCTTAAAACTTTCAAGCCCCAGCAGTCCTTGATTTCTACTTCTGTTAATATTTTTAGAGAAATCGGGTACTCAGTGACATTGCATTCCGTGCCAATTGTAAAAATAAGGGTAAGCAAGCGACGAAATATAAAGTGAACGATTTATAGAAGGAAAGAAGAAACAGGAAGGTAAAAGAGTTGATCGGCGAAGAGACATAGAAGAGTGAAGAGGGTAGCAGAGCGAAGAAGTGGCCTAGAGCGGAGACACGGAGATGCGGAGAAGCGGAGAAGCGTAGAAGTGGAGTATGGGTTGCCGGGTACGGAGGCGGAGCGACGTCGCGCGTCGCATTCAGCCGGCGACGCTGATCGTCCTGCCCACGAGGCTCCTGGTGGGGAGCCGTGGCGAAAGCAGTTCTCGACCGATCACCGAGACGGTGTAACGGTGCTCGCGGTACGGGCTTGTCGTATTTACGACTCCTTCGGAGAGTGACCACGTGATAACAAGTTTCGTTTGAATTAAGAATTTACTTTGTTTTTTTTTGGTTTCATTACTCGATATAACCATCTTTTCTCTGATGCCGGATTTGAAAAGCATATAAGGATTTTAAAGTTTCATTCCTAAGCCGGGATGTAATAAGTTTACAATTTTTGTTTGTCACGCGTTAATCGTTAACAGTGAATGATAGGCTCTCGGTAATGAAAATCTGATCTATAAGAAAGTAGCAGAAACAAAGAGGCAGTATCTTAGTATTATTTTGACAGTTCTATATGTCATTCAGAAAGATTTTGCACAATTTCCGTTATCAATGAATAACTTTCTGCCTGCTGTTAAATAACAGTAAGTAAAACAACAGTATTGCTAGAAAATAATAATGTGAGTTTCGTGTAATGTGCATTAATACCATCGTGCGGTGATACCTAAAAGTGTCTGAGGTGGTTAAGAACGTCGAAAAGATAAGAGTGTCCTTTGCCTAAGCGACAGAAAAGTTTTCGAATTTCAAGATAATACGTTTTCGGAGGTGCTTCTGGATAAGGTAAGTCTATTGTTTCTATGCTGTTCAGTTAATGTTATTGAACTCTTACCCCCTATCAGATCAGTTGACTCTTCAATTATTTGTGTCATTGCTACGATATCGTGTATGTACTTCCGCAAGCTAAAACCTATCTTTACGAGTAGTAGGAAACAACATAAATACATAAATAACAACTAAATGATTGTTGGGTATGCTTAATTCAAGAACCAAATACTTCCACAAGTTTACAGATTATGATATTGTGTTTAACGATTAGGGTGAATCATTGACAATCTACGCAATATATACACAGGCATGCACATGTACACATTGTTTGTTAATTAAAAACAAATTATTTTTTCCTTGATAAAATATTTACAATAATAAAACAATCTATTCATGCATATTGATTGAGTTACATGGTGTTACGATGTTATATACAGATAAATATAGGGTACAGGTATTTCATAGAAATTTGAAATTTACATTTGCGTATCGTTGCGCGTCAACCATCGGCACTTGTACGAAATTCAGAATGACGGTGTGAAATTCTTTTCGTCTAGGAGCCAAAGCGAGATTCGGCATATGACCATGGTTAGGAATTATATTTTGAATATCTTGAACTTTCCGTGATCATGTACGGATATGTGAGAATTTAAGAAAACAAGGAATGCGATTATCTCTTAAATGTCAAGACACATGGAAATTTCTTCCTATGAAAAATGCTTTATTGAAAGGAAAACGTATTATCGGGGGAACGATTTTCCTGCAAGGAGAGGCGTGTGCTGTATCTGAGAAATCTCAAGGTCACCCTAACTCTTTAAACCGTAAAGGTACATTTTGTCTGCTTAAAGTAGATCGACAGCAGTTATTAAATAAAGATTGAAAATTCTCTTTTTCAGAGTACTTTGTGTCATATTAATATTTTAAGAGTACTTGACATGAAAAATATGTAACAAAGTGAAAATGTTTTATAACCTTTACCATGACATGCACGTTTCAATTTATCGATTAGTACCAACTTGTTATTTTCATGCAAATGTATGTTGTAAAACCTAAGTAACGCGATTGCGTGTACGTGATTTTTGAACAAACGGGGGTTGAAACTTTGCAAGTTTCATTCATCTGCTTTATGAAACGCGGAATGTTGAAAAAGTCCATCATTTAAAGAAAAATGATTGTTCTTCATAAAAATGATTTTATTCTAAAATGAAGGCATGTGTGTAAAAAAAAATGGTGAAAAGTCCTTTTACTTCAAAGTATTCTTTTTAATATTTTTTTATCTTTTCATAATATATCGTAACACACAGATTTCATGTCGACGTAGGAAACATATTATTATAGTATTTCATTTGAAGTTTTGAAAAAAATTATGTTAATTAAGTAGATTTGTAATACCTTGGAATTCGTGATCTCATCTGGTACATAATATTTTCTATTTCAGACCGAGAAAATGTGCATCTTTAGAGAAACTAACTACTAATATTGCATTTATTATATTTCCTTCACTAAAGAGGGTGTATTAGCATTATATTTCCAGCTACACTGAAAGTTGCTGATCTATTTATAATCAATGGGTAGATTATATAAATAGTTAAGTTATTCGGACATTTTGCAATGATTCTTCTGCTCCATGACAATAGCGGAGCTTTTGCATCTGGGAAAGCATGCGGTTTCTTTTATAGTAACTTTACTTTTTTTCGTTTTCCTATATACGAGAGCGAATCATTTTGTAATTTCTGAAAATGCTTTCATCGCCAGGGCGAAAGTTTCTTCTCATCTCCATATTTTGCGAATAATATTGATTGCGTGGAATTATGTTATAATATTATTGATTAAACAACCTTGTCTAATTACTTTGTCTAATCTAGGGACTTTGTAAACCGTAAAACAGCAATATGAAAAAACCTCGTATATACGTCGAATGAAAGGATTAAAATCCCAGATATAAAAATATTTCCAAGTTTTCGGATTTAATCAAACAGAATTGCATCCCTGTCATCTGAGACACGACATAATATTTCTATGAACGAGCTGTTTCTATAATTAAGGACATCACAAAAGTAGGAATTGGATTTATTAACTTTTTGTGATTCAAATTGTTTTTTCTGTTTTCAAGATTAGTTGCGTGAAATTGTGTCGGAAAATGTTAAAAATAAACCGTTAAGTAACTGATAAATATCGTTTAGAAGCATTTACTTGTGAAGAAAGTTAGTGATGTTCAAGAAAAATATTCTAATGGAATAACATTGCCAAAATTTTAATAGTTTAATAGTTGACCGAATACGGAATTATGTTAAATCACAAACAGTCATAGAGGGCCAATTTATTGTTCTGTACGAAAATGCGATACTATTATTACTTCAAGTTTCTCTCTTTTTTTCCTCGATTAGATAATATGATTATTGTAATACGTCATTTTTTGGCAATCATTTGATATCCATCTGGCAATCGTTCGTTGATCTAGAAAGCTTGCTATATTTATAGTCCAAATACATCGATTAAAATGTCACGATTGTTCCGTACGTCAGCTTAATTAAAACAACTTCCAACTTGGGAATTGAATCCAGTACCTTAACTTTCGTTGCGTCGCAAGTTTTGTTTCAAATTCTTCTGATTACAACTTCTCTTTTGAAATTTCTTCAATAAAACTAATTTTATTAATTCTTATTTAACTTTGTAACAACTAACGATAGATTAAATTTTATCGTTTATTCCGCCGTAACATAATTCAATATCTAACCACTTTTCAAATCAAAGCTTTTCAACTAAACATATTGAATGCGGAGGTTCAATTAACGTTGGAAAGTGTTTATGGAGGTTCGGTGATTTTTTAAATATATTAGAGTTTTACCAGTGGAGATCTTTAAAGTTTCTCATGGATGAATTATCTATTGCAAGTTTTTAAATATTGACATCCAAAGATAGAAGAAGCCCTTGAATTATTTAAAAAGACCCCAGGAATCATTCCGAATATACTGAGAGTTTTCACAAAACGTCTACAGGTTCACCTTGAAATGCATTTTGATTATTGTGCGCATATTCTATAAACGGAATTAGATAACACAACGTCGCAACAGAAAATTCGTTAAATCAAATAAAGGTAAAGAGGTAAAAAGTACATATGTGCTTTAAAACTTTTTTCATCGGATTTACACACAATTAGCTTTTGAAGGATGCTTTATATATTCTGTTGCAGATTATATACATACGTAATATGTTGGGGTATTACACAAATCTTATACCAATTTATTTTTGTCATAATACTATGTAGTAATTTTAGTATGTATTTTTGGAAATCTACACATGATTCGTATAAAAAAAACTGACCTATGTAATTTCACCTTTACCATAACTTGAATTTATTTTGCACATATAGATAAATTGGCATTCGACTTCAGAAGTGTAATTTTTAAAAAAGTCGTAGTAGTGCAGCATGTGTTTGCGTTCAAAGGCATTTTTGTATCACTCGCGTTCGGACGATCTTCGCGATCGAATATGTGTGAGTAATTTGGTAAGTGTAGTAAATGCTGAAGTGTGTTATTTCCTTGTACAGAGATTTGTTTGAGAAAGTTGCTATAAAATCGGTTTCAGCCTTAAAATTCAATGTGATATTTTTTACTATAGGTATGCACTTTGATATTGTTTTTCAAGGGAATGGTTAAACTTTGCCTCATGGTTTCCTCAAATTTGAGACGGTCGAAGATATCGAAACCTTACGCGCCGATTTTGGTGAAACTTACGTGAACGGTAGTTCTTACAAAACAGTATTTAACCGCTTGGCCTACAGTAACGAGTAACACTCGTGATGCGGTGGATGTAATAGGAAATTTTGAAATTTCCGAGAAGCTATCGTATTGAAAATATTAATGAAACACGACGCGAGCAAATTATTTTCATGCTATTAATGTTACGTCAAATTATACGATATACATATCAGGAATCACAGATCACTTTTTAATTATTACATTTGATTCTGAAGTTGTGTGCACACAGTAACAAAAAAAATCGTAGGTCAAGGGGTTAATACGCGTCTTCCTAATCGACCATCGTCCATATTAAAGGGGCAATAACACCTTGCAAAGTTTGTAATTGAAAATGTATTTTTTGGAATATCTCGGAAACTTGAGGACATTGGAAAAAATCTTTTTTTCATATTGTGCACTTTTCAACCGAGAATATAACCACATAGTAAAAATAACGCAAAAATTATTTGTTTAAACAGTATACAAAACATTTGAAATTTTTGTTCATTTTTCTTGAGGAATGTAATACATGGTTATGGGATTTCTTGAATTTTGAAAATTGACGGGAATTATTTGAGGTTTAATTTTCTCTCAGTTCAAGCATAGCTAAGCATCTGAAACTTTTCATTTTTAAGTAGAGCTGATGTTATTACAAGGATTTTATATTTGTGTAAGTTTAAAAACTTATTCTTTGTAATTTCAATTACTGAAACACTTCGAACCGTAACTTAACGCAGAGGAGGACAATAAATTTGAAAGCAAAAAGTCAGATGAAATATGCACATTTATAAAAGTGAGAATTCACGCAGGAGTTATCGAATTGAAGTTCCCGTTTTTATTGATACAGCTATATTTATTGTCTCTTCGTAGAAAAAGAAAAAACGATGTCAGCAACCTATGGAAAATAGGCCTGTCAATTCTCCGAACAACTTTCTGGTTTATGATATAGACTCTAGTACCTTGCAATTTTCATCAAGTTAAGAATTTTCTCAAGTTATTTTTGTATTAATTTGTTTTACTGCTTTTTTACGGGTGAGGCCAAGCTGACGTGTCTCCTTTTCCTTCAGCAAATATCAGGGTCCTAAATAGCTATTTTTATGTTATAAGCCGTAGTTGAAGAACACAAAGTGTGAATGCAGTTGTGCATATAATACGAAATGAAGTATCAGAAAATAAAAGATTAGAGGTACTAAGAATTTTGAACAACAGTACAATTCTGTTCCGACTTTTTGATGTATATGAGCACTGTATTTGTAAGAATTCTATCATACAGATTAGTGTCCTTGCAGTATCATTAACTACAAACCTGTAACATGCAAGTGATAGTACAATAAAAATCAGTCATTGATCACAATTGGTTATCAGCTCAGCGATATAAATAATTTTTTAGATATGGTTCTCTTGTCGTTATGCCAATGAATAACTAAAGGTTCACAGTATAAAGAGGATTTTTGTTTGGCAGATTCTTTCGTGTAATATAATTACTGTGAACGTCATACAGAGTAAAGGGTCTAGCAGGATAAGGGGGTCAAAAGTGCCCTTAAAGCTATTTTATTCCACGATGCGTCATTCGATAGGTAACCATAAGAAACCATTGTACACAAATGTTTAATCCGATAGCTTGACCGGGAGGGTAGTTATGGGGTAAATTCGAAAAACCAGTTTTTGCCTCATTATCGCTACTTACTGATGTGCAAAAATGTCCAACAAATTCTGACACATTCTAAACATTATTGCACCCGTTAGGAATGATTTTCAGATTATTACCTTTAATGTCTCTGTGTGAAACACCTTAAGCGACTATTGATTATTGCTATGTGTTTAATAATTTAAAAAAAAAAACAGAAAAAAAAGAAGTCCCCCATGGGGATTCGAACTGGCGACAAAAAGTGTCCAGCGATTCCACAGGCAGACACTCTAGCCAATGCACCATTTCATCTCTTGAAAGAAAGTTCAAAATTCTAGCATATACGGAACATACAATGAACAATTTACTTAATTTTCTTGATTCTCTTCCTCAACTCGTATCTTTTCGCATTCAGAGACATTGGAGGTAATAAAATGAACATACTGAATTAAAATAATGCAAAGATAGCACATACTGATCGCGTTTCAGCCCGAAATGCGTCCCAGAAATCGGTTTCTGATTTTTTCGATAGTGCTGCATCATATCAAAAAAATATGAATAAAATTGAGCATAATAGCGGTTACATCAGGTACTTACTGTAATTATTTAAAAATTGTACCCTGAAGATTTCAGTGCAAAATCTACATTCTTCCAATTTTTTTTTTCGTTTTTGATTTTTGGCGCATGGCACTTGCAACGGAAGAATCTGAAAATCATTCCTAACGTGTGCAATCATGTTTAGAATATGTCAGAATTTTTTCGACATTTTTACACATCAATAAGTGGCGATAATGAGGCAAAACTGGTTTTTCGAATTTACCCCATAACTACCCTCCCGGTCAAGCTATCGGATTAAACATTTGTGTATAATGGTTTCTTATGGTTATCTATCGAATGACGCATCGTGGAATAAAATAGCTTCAAGGGTACTTTTGACCCCCTTATCCTGCTAGACCCTTTTATGTTTTTTCAAATATACTTTTCACCCGTTATTTTTTAAATTCACACAAAACCGAAGACCATGTAATAAAGGCGTTTCGGTCACTTTGCATGACACGAGAGAGAATTAAGCAGCAAATAATAACCATTAATTGTTAAAAATTAAGAAATCCCGAAATCATGTACGTAGTAATTAGAATAATAGTTTACAAATACAAAGTTATTCGTTGACGACACAGCATACATCAAGAAAAATGCACAAAAATGATATATTTTTTCCATTTTTGTTATGCAGCTAAGCTCACCATTGAAAACCACACAATTTAAAAAATAAACTTTTTTTTGCCCTTTATGTTCCGAAATATTTGAAAAATCTCATTTTTATCTTTATACATTGAAAAGTGTTTTTGCACTTCTAATGTGTACGATACCCGATACAAAAATACGAGTCATGTATTTTTTGTATAACTAGATCTCATACAAACATGAAAATCGGAGTGTACGGTTTGGATATATTCATTTGTCCATTGAAGTTAAGAAGAAAGAATCTCAATTTTTGAATTTTCTGTATCTTCTTTCACAATCTTCACAGATTAACGCTGTTGCAACAAAATATGCAAAATAGCATCCACCTCCAAGACAAGGTTTTTCGGTGTGTATACTTCCTGAATTTCTTCATTTAGGTCATTTTACGTCGTAGTCACATGACGTTTCACGTCACATAATTGCAACCTATATTTTTCGAAATCATTGAAATTTTAATCTGCGATATATTGGACCAATTAATCAAGCGGCTCTTTCCATCTTCGGAATTGTTTCATTATTCCCAGTCTGTAGAAGTCTTGGAATTTATCCGCAAAATCTTAATGTGGTGACATTTCATAGTGTCCTTGTTTTTGAAGGACTTTCAATTCAGAGCGTGAGAAAAACGATCCATTTTTCAGCGAATCATAGTGGGTGATAAGACATAGATCATCTATGATAATATCGAGAAGAAAATATTTTAGAACCACAAAGATCAACCACCAAAATCCACATTTAAAGGCTAGACTTCATCCAAAAGAAAGTTATGGCCCCTGTATAATGGGAATTTAGAGGAATAATGTTTTATCGGCTAATACCGTGTGGGCAAACAATCAATTCAAATGTTTACTGTGATCAATTAACAACATTAAAGCAGGCAACCAGAAATTCGTGATTAGAAGTCATTAATCGCATGAGCGTTCTTTTCCATCGCTATTACGTAGCGCCGCATTCATCTATGCAGATTCGCAAACAGTTATTGAGCCTTACGTGGGATGTTCTGCCTAGTAGTTGTGGTGTTTTTGTTTGGTTTTGTTACAAGCACTGATTAAGTAACAGTATTATCTGTCAGTTTAACATTAAACAGCGTTCTGGCAACTTTATTCCTGCTTAAGAGAATTTTTCAAAATTGAGGTCGGACAGGAACATTTGCGGCATGTAAGCTGTACGAGTTTTAGAGGAGCGTTGGTGTTGGAACTGCACAAAAAAACGTTTAGAGCATGTATTTGGATGCTCTTGCATCGTGCTCCTGCTTTTAGGGTAATTAAAAAGCGATTTAACTGATTTCGCAGTCATAATTTCAACTTGGAAGATCAACCTCACTTTGGACAGCCTTACGAAATTTATAACGACATTGTGTGTGCTTTAGCGAACGAAAATGCAAGGATTACAGCTAAGGAGATTGCTGAAAGAGTGAACACCGATAATTCGACCGCATTTTGGCATTTAAAGAAAACTTTACACATTTTCAAACTTGGTACATGGGAAGCCGCACTTTTCAATGGGAGGAATAGCCTACACCGTATGACTGTGGCAATTTCGTTCCTGGCCCGTACTAAAAAGGAGTTCCGATGGGAAATTTTGCAGTAACCACCGTAGTCTCCAAATATGGCGCTTTCCGATTTTCGTCTGTTCCGATCTTTGCACAATAATTTGAATGCCAAAAATCTTAATTCTGAGGAAGCTGTCAAAAATCACCTCATCAGTTTTTTTCCAGGATAGCCAAGCTCTCTCTTCAAAAATCGAATTGACAAGCTTGTAGATCGTTGGAAAAAATTGTAGAGAAGAATGGTTAATACACAATTGGTTAATAAAATTGTATTCCTTAACATCTGGCTTGCTGAATTTTATTCTTCAAACGGGCACGAACTTATGCAATCACCCAATACATAGCTCCCAACAATTATCACCAGTTTCGCTTGCTGCAAAAGTCTTTTAATGGGGAATCCTTCAAAGACGAAGATACTAGAAAATGTCAGCTAAATAAGTTTTTTGTGTATAATTCCCAAGACCTCTTCGAACGGGGAATAATGAATGTACACGAAAGATGGTAATACCTGCTAGAACAAGGGTCTCGATACATCACAGATTAAAATATTACGTTGTAATATAAATTCGTTCGGCCGGCACAAGTATCATGTTTCTCTTCTAACAAGGGGAGCACCAGTTCCAGGGGTCACCGATTTTTTTCAAATTTGGTACACGTGTTCTACTCGGAAAATAATTAGACACGTATTTAGCCAAAAGTGTAGATAAGTCCAAAGTTATACGTATTTTTTTATTTCGCTGTAAAAACGTTTTCAAAAATCGACACGTCCTTTTAGTACCTTAGATTTAGAACGTTATTCAACGAAGCAGCGTGGCTGAGCGGACAAGGAAGTAGTTAGTCTGCGGTTACTATGGACCCTAGATCGATTCCCGTATGATGCATTTTGGAATTTCGTTTTTTTTCTTTTTTTCGGGCGTCCTAATGTCAACTTATTTCCTTATGGGACGTGTTTTATTTATTTTCACATATGTGTTGTATATATTTTATATACTTTGACTTCTATTTTATACTCTATTTTACTTGCGGATTTCAATGTTAGGATTACAAAGATGTCCACAATTATGTATTTTAACAATTTATTTATTTTTGTACATTACACATTTGTCTGGATGATAAGGGCCATGAAACATAGGCGTTACTACTGTTTCTATATGTCTTTAAAATATCGTTGTAGGGACGACGGTTTACAATCCGGTCTCCACCTTTGTCTCAATTTCGGGCTTCTGATACTGTGCTGGGCTCGTTAACTATTTTTAATTTAGCACTTTTCTGCTGCTTTGGGTCCCGCGGGTCTAGGACCGTCTGCGGTAGATAAGGGCCGAGTCATAATCCATCGAAAAAGAGAAAGTCTATTGCCTAGGTGGGTACTTCGCCTTCATGAAATGTTCGTGGTGAACATGACATTTGTTTTAAATGTTTCTACGACGCTTATCATCCACACAAATGTGTAATGTACAGAAATAAAGAAATTGTTAAATATAAAATTGTGTACTTCTTTGTAATCCTAACATCAAAATGCGCAAATACGATAGAATATAAAACAGAGGTCAAAATATATAAAACATATACAACACTATATGAAAATAAATGAAACATGTCTCATAAAGACATACCATGAAATTAAAAGGCAGGAAAAAAAAGAAAAAAACCGAAATTCCAAAATGGAACTTACAGGATTCGATCTAGGGTCCACAGTAACCGTAGTCTACTTCCGTGTCCGCCCAGCCACGCCGATTCGTTGAATAACGTTCTAACTCCAAGGTACTAACATGACATGTCGATTTTTGAAAACGTTTTTACAGCGAAATAAAGCTTAATTTTGCTCGTAGAACGTGCCTACAAAGTTTCAAGTCGATCGGGGAAATTTTTTTTTGAACCCAATTTTTTCAAAAATTTGGACTTATCTACACTTTTGGAAAAATACGTGTCTCATTATTTGCTGAGTAGAACACGTGTACCAAATTTGAAAAAAATGGGTGACCCCCGGAGCTGGTCCACCCCTTGTAAGAATCGATTGTCACACTATGAGCTTTTGAAACGTAACGAAACCGTTAATGCAGGACGGTATTGCGAACAGCGTCAAAGATTGCAACTGAAGCTTTAAGAGTGTTGACGTATTCTTGTCAATCGAGGAACAGTGATGCTGCTGCACGATAATGCAAAACCGCATACTGCAAAAATCACGCAGGAAAAAATTGTACAGCTCAAGTGGTCAGTTTTGACGCATCCACCACATTCCCCGGATTTAGCACCGTTAGAGTATTATTTATTTCGTTCACTGCAAAGCAGTAAACGAAAATAAAAAACAAGGAAAAAAATTTATTAATGACGAAGAAGTCAAAACTTTTTTGAATTAAAGGATGAAAATTTCTATTCAAATTGTATTAACAATTTGCCTTTGAAATGGGAAACTGTTATTAAAAATGATTGTGATTAGGTAATTGACTGAATGTAATTCCAGCCAAAGAAATAAAGAGAGATATGTATTAAGTTTAACCGAACGAATTTACATTACAATCCAATAACATTATTTTCGAAAAATATTGAATACAATTATAAGTCTAAACGCCAAACGACCTTTGTGACCAACTCAATATTATCTAATGATCAGCTATACAGTTTGTATACAGGTTGAGGTGAATTTAGCAGCTGAATGAATATTTTATTTCAACCGTTGAGTATAAAATACTTTCCACAGGTACAGAAAACGTACATTCTCTCTGTTCAAGAACTGTGCCTACTTTACATGTATAGCATAACAAGGTGGACCTGAAGAAACATATTGAAGTGTACTCCGATTTTAGTATATTTTAGTTTTACATAACTTTTTCATACATTAGGAAGTATTATGTAGTGATAAGAAGAAGTCTTGCGGTGTGGCGCAGGAACAAAGACTGTGTTTGGTGTAGTGCACCTAGCTACATCATTGACACGAACATAGTGGCCTCCTTACTAAAATGCGAATATTGTAGTAGATGTTCTTGTATCCGTAGAGGATCCTTACAATTAGTTTGCCTCAACAAACAATTAAAGTTTCCAGAGAGGCTTCACCAATGCTTTGAAAACATTCACCTACCTTACTCGATTTCGACATATACGTTTACTCCCTTCGTCACTCAACTCTACTTGTAGGTGTACTCTTATCTGCCAATCACGACAATAAGCGTGGCACGAGGTGTGGTTATTAGGCTTGAAGCGGTCGTAAGGTACTGACCACCAATAAGGGTTGAATTACTTTGTCTGGACTTTATTTTCCTTCTCTGTACTGTGCAAAAGGCTCACGACAAAAAGACTGACCTCCTATCAAGTTAAACAGCAGACGCAAGGCAATATCGTCCACTTGCGTAACCTCACCGATAATGAGAGATGTGTTAACATAGCAGAGATACCGTTACAGAGGCACTCAATCATTTTTGACTATGGCAGTCAGTAAATCAGAAAACTAGGATTTTTGGAGGAGCATGGCTGGAATGAAAAAAATTAAATTCATGATGGATAAGCTTTGGTATAATTAAATATTCGGCGACTGGGGAAACAATAATTATCTGTAATTGGCATATGAATCTCTCCCATTAGACGAACAAGTGCTTCTACTATTTCTTAAGTAATTATAAACTGGATAGAATATACTGCATGCATGAAGCAACAATGGCAACACCATTGAGCCAATACAAAACATGCATGTATATGGATTTTACATTTCTGTTCGCGAAGACTGTCTCGCAGAACTAAAGCCGAGCACAGGAAACAGTTATCGTTTCCGTCCCCGAATTTAGGCTGAAATATCTCTCCAACCAATGCCCTTTCCACATATGTAGGCCAATACATATTTTGTAGGGAATATTTAAGTAAATCAGATAATTGAGGAATTGTCTTTCTACCAAAGAAAAGCAAGATAACTCTTCGTTCAATTACGTTGTTGAAGCCTAATTTTGTCACTTTTCTCGAGATAAATTTGTTGCACTCCGAACTTGGTTCAAGCGGTTTCATTTCAACAGTAAAAAGAATAATAATCGTAACAATCATTTCAATAATAAGAAAATGGCAAATAAGAACTCTCGCAAGTGTGAACAACGAAGATTGTTCAGGCAGATGTGCGATTTAATCGATATGTTTTTGGAATTCTGAGGCAAGACGTATTTCTTGCTCATTTAAGGTTTTTTGACGCACCCCTTCCTCGTCTGCATTTTCCATGGGAGGGAAGTGGTGACTTGGGAGGGAGGAAAATGTTGGGCCAGTGAACGTATATTATTGCTCCTGTCTAGGTTTCGTGGATGTTTTCCCAAAAATTGCAACGTTACATTGGTTGTCGAATACGGCCGAGAGATAATGCCGGAAGTTTCAGGCAGGGGAGCCTTAGGTAACGAGACTGACGTGTCTACACGAGGACTTTAGATTTATGACAGACGTTATAAATCGTCAGGTCGGTTGAGACTGTGAATTTGGAGAAAGAGTTCGTTCAAATTTGGTGGTCACGTGCAATCCTTCGGTCGTCGATGTATTTTAATCCTGATTTATGAGGCCTGCACGGCTACGTAGCTAACTTAATAAATACAAATTTTCGCTCTTGCAAGCTCAAGGCCCATGATGTAAATTATGTATCAACACTAATGCACTCAAAACTCTTTGGTTCTATTTAAAAAATTTAAGTTGACTTCAACACCTTTCTACTATAACCATTCCTGCAAAAAAATAGTTTTCAAAAAAAAAATTTTTTTAAAACATTTCCGTACAATCTCATTCCCATATGAAATATTTGAATGCTCCCAGTTGAGTAAAATACCTTGTATATAAACTTCATAACATCCGTGTAAATATAAATGCCAATGCGGATTTATGCGTACATATTGTTACGGATTTCTTTTAAACATAACCTATGTATAAAATGAAACGTTTATAAGAATATTTACCGTTCATTAAACAATACTGTTTATGTCTGAATCGGAGGACGTCCAAACTGGGAGTCCCTTGTCTTATACTATTTGCAACGAATGGCATTGATCGCAATCATGTTTATCTATAAAAACTATACCGAGTGTATGCATTATATAAAATGAGAGGGAAAATTGTCAAGGAGTCATTTTATTACGTAGTTTATCACGAGTACATAGGGGCAAGGGAAGGAAAAAGTAAAATGCAACTACCTTTAGACTATCGGTGCTAAGGAAGTTTTGCATTACTTCTGTCCTATTCCTACAGGCTTCCTATTTTCCTTTTCATTAAAAGTCCTGGCAGTCCTCCAAATCGATTTTTTTGCAAATTACTTCTGTGCCTGAAGAACTATCGTCCATATTATGTGGTAGTAATTACACTTACAAGGGAACATATCGAACTCGAACACACCGATTTTGATGAAATTTATGTCAGAGGTACTCCTCGTCAGAATATTGGACACCTATTTTTTTTTATCGGCAACCATCCACTCTGAAGGGGTGAAAATACCCCTCAAAGTTGAGGGTAAAATCACATTTTTGGATATATCTCGGTAACCAGGGGTCAAAAAAATTCTTTTTTTTTTTTAAATTGTGTGTTTTTCAACCGAGAATTGAACTGTGTAACAAAAGTTGCAAAAAAATTATTTGTTTAAAAAATATATTAAAAAATTATTTTTTTTTGTTAATATCTTCCAAAAAACATTCGCAATTGATTAAATAAATTTATGTACACAAACTATGGTCCAAATTAGCGGATACGTGTTTTTGGATTTTTTCGATTTTTGACGATAACGGTCATTATTTCGTGTTTAACATTTTCTCGTTCCGCGCTGAAATGGCCGGCCGAAATGGACTTTCTTCATAACAAAACTGACTTTATTGTCAAGATTGGTTTCTTTTGTAGGTTCATACCGTAATAAGCGGGAAATGTATAAACGAAATCATAACAATTAGTCTACATAGCCCCAGTTACTGAAACCTGCAAGCCATAAATAGACGTAAAAAGGGATAATAGGCTTGAATGTAATTTTCTAAGCAAATTTCATTTTTATGGCATGAATAGTCATATCTTCACATTTTTGAAAACTTCAGAATCTGTTTAAATTACATGTCATCCAATATGGTTTATCGTTTTATTAAGAGGTACGGCCAAATTACCGTTTCTTCCTGACCTTTAGAATATGCATTGACTCCCAACTGTTATTAGCGTGTTGTAAACAATAGACAAAATACAATTTGGAGTATATTGCACTTTATACCTGACCACCGCACGATCAGGTATGAAGTCCAATTTCGCGACGTCAGGGGTTTTCCGGAGGGACCTTTCCCTTTCCTGCTCCAGGGCGGAAGGGTGGGATATGTCTTCAAAAAAGGCTTATTTTTCCGTGATTGGCTCCCTTGAGGTGCCTTTAACTTTAAAATTAACAAATTGAAAGGAAACTTGTAGGCATCTTGGGATAATCATTACAACGGTAACATACAGAAAAAGTATATATAAGAATATATTTGATGGAAATGAAACAGTCATAAGACATTAGCCTGTTATATGACACGCTGAAGATAGGAAAGTGTTGCCCTTTTCTACATTGACACAGTGTTCGAATTATTTCTGTAATTGGAATTAGTGTTATCATTGACTTATATTGACATAACTTATCAATACGAAGTAACCGACTCAACTTCTTGTGGCTTGTGTTGTTGTGCTGAATATCCTGTAGGAGGAAATAGTTTTTCGACTTCAGTTTTTTCGAGTTTATTCCGATCTTTCTTTAGTATAAAAATGAAAATCAATCCGATTAATATTATCAATATTTTAATGGAAAAATATAATTATGGGAGTACTACCACGGAGACACGCACAAACGGGAAAGAGATTGAACTGGCAGAGAGCATTGCAGACTTAATTGATACATACAAAGAAGCCTCATCTGTAAATATCGAAACACATCAAGAATTAATATTTGATGATTTAATAGACGAGCCAACAGCATCTACCATTGACACCTGTGCAACTATAGTAGAATCTGAAGTAGAATCGCCATCTACATCATCGCCAAGTTCATCGGACAATATTTTGGATGATGAGGGTTCCGAAGGCGTTGACATAGATTATAAAAAGAAAACGGTCGACTTTTGGAAAAGTGGGAAGAAAAGACCGCTGAATTTCAAAACAGTCCAGAACCGATTTAAAAAATTAAAGAGACGGTCGCAATTGTATGCCTGGGAAGAGCAAATTAATAAAGGTGGCTCCCGTTTGGACAAACTTGGAATAATCACACGTGGTACTCTGCAAAAATTCATTGATTCAAGAAACAGAAAAATGATCGTGCATGATATAGACTTGAGACGGTGGGCAATGACTGAAAATGAGACCACAAACTTACAAGGATTCCAAGCATCTGCTTACTGGCTGTGGAAATTTAAACATGCATTTCATATAGTGTCAAGGAAAACGACAAAACTCGTAACCCGGCAGCACAGTGAGAGATTAGATAGTATAAATAATGCTGCCGAAAACTTCGTGGCAAGTATAAAAGAAAAGTTTGATGGTCACGGAGAGAATATTTTTAATAGCGATCAGAGCGGCTTTCAACTGGAAATGCATTCTGGCAGAACATTGTCCCACAGAGGAGAAAAAGAAACCGTGTCTCTAATTCAATCCACATCCGCAACTACCCACAGTTACACTATTCAGCCAACAATTTCAGCCGATGGTCGGTTACTTTCACCACTTTTTATTGTTTTAAAAGAAGTAAGTGGACAGTTAGGGCCTCGTGTACGAAGAAGAGTGTTTACGGCACCCAATATTCATATTGAAGCTTCTACATCAGGAAAGTTAACAAAACAATTATTCAGGTCGTGGTTAACAAATGTTTTTTTTCCAAACACTCCGGAAAACGCAATCTTACTTCTCGATTCGTGGAATGGATACAGTCAGGACATAATTGAAAATGCAACACCGGATAACAGACAATTAGAAATACTAACAATACCAAAAAATACTACACATCTAGTTCAACCTCTCGATGTTTATGGATTCCGCATTTGGAAGAATTTTGCTCGGAAAATTTCTGATCTCGTAATGACATTAAACATAGATTTAAATTTATATACACGAGATAATATAATTAAAATGCAATCGCTGATCCATAATCAATTATCATCCCCGCGATACAAACAATTATTCCGATATGCGTGGTTCAGTTGTGGATATATAGATGAACGACCTGAAAAATTCGAAAATCCTGTCGACTTTTCTTTCATGCAATTAGAAAATATGAATTGTTTTCACTGCAATTGCGTGACCGCGCTTGAATGTTCTTGGTGCAAAGAACATTTATGTTTAACACACTTCTTCGTACAATACCACTACTGTGAACGCTATACAGAATAAACTTTTCTATTTTCTTTTTGTTTTTATATCTTCCCAATTTCCTTCTGTTGGATTACTCCGCGCTGAACTGGCCGGCCGAAATGGACTTTTTTCATAACAAAACTGACTTTATTGCCATGACTAGTATTCTAATAATCTGTGCGAAAGAATTTTAAATATCAAATAATAACCGTTAGTGTCAAAAACCAAAAATTCCAAAGTCACGAATACACTGCTTTCGATAATACTTTACATATGTACATATTATTCAATAGCGGAATAACACGTATCAGGAAAAATTAACGAAAAAATTCAAATTTATAATGTACGATTTGTTTGAATAATATATTTAAATTTGCATTTTCTCGTTAATTTTTTCTGATAAGCGTTATTCCGCTATCGAATAATATGTACGTAAAGTATTACCGAAATCAGTGCATTCGTGACTTTGGAATTTTTGGTTTTTGACACTAACGGTTATTATTTGATATTTAAAATTCTTTCGCACAGATTATAAGAATACTAGTCATGGCAATAAAGTCAGTTTTGTTATGAAGAAAGTCCATTTCGGCCGGCCATTTCAGCGCGGAACGAGAAAATGTTAAACACGAAATAATGACCGTTATCGTCAAAAATCGAAAAAATCCAAAAACACGTATCCGCTAATTTGGACCATAGTTTGTGTACATAAATTTATTTAATCAATTGCGAATGTTTTTTGGAAGATATTAACAAAAAAAAATAATTTTTTAATATATTTTTTAAACAAATAATTTTTTTGCAACTTTTGTTACACAGTTCAATTCTCGGTTGAAAAACACACAATTTAAAAAAAAAAAAGAATTTTTTTGACCCCTGGTTACCGAGATATATCCAAAAATGTGATTTTACCCTCAACTTTGAGGGGTATTTTCACCCCTTCAGAGTGGATGGTTGCCGATAAAAAAAAATAGGTGTCCAATATTCTGACGAGGAGTACCTCTGACATAAATTTCATCAAAATCGGTGTGTTCGAGTTCGATATGTTCCCTTGTTAGGGAATGTACAATACATTTACTTCAAATTATTCACAAGACGACTTGCAAACATTTAATTGTCAATATATTTAAAACAAAATAATACGTAAAGCATATTACCTTAGATTTAAACGAGCCTTAACCTGTCGAATCTCACAATACAAACATTTGAGTCTCTCTCGTATGTACATCACCCGGATTTATGCCCAATTATAGATTTTTTGTGAATAGTCTGATGTAGCAAGAAGTTAAATTTCAATAATTTATTACTTTCGATTCGTCCTTATAATCTTATTCGTAATTAGTACACTCCGGATGTTTATGTAAATGCATATTTTTATAAAAAACAGATAAAGCAATGAGACCAAGGCACAAATACCCAGCATGATTAGGAGGTGCTGAAAATACATTTTTTATTTTGCATTTCTTTGCATAATGCATATGCTCTGCATATTTACGTTTAAAAATATATGCAGTATATTAATGCATATGTTATTTGTCCTATTTATGCATATTTCGTGCTGACAGTGAATATTTTTGCTCAATACATTAAATTATCATCTGTCTTTACACTTTAATGTATCATAATAACTTCCAAGAGCGATAACACTGATGTATATTAACACGTTGACGGACAGTAGGAACAAGCGAAGTTCGAAAATTGACACTATATGTTTTTGTGATTTTTAGAATGTTAGAAGTATAGTTTTACTCTTTCTGCTTAAATAAACTTAATTTTGATTAATTTAGTACCTTTAATTAGGTTGCGGCTATAACCGTCATGGCGCCAGCGGACTCTATACACTAAGTGATAGGACGATGGCGGCTATAACAGCAAAAATTTAAAAACGTAAATGACAGGTTTAATGGTTCAAACAAGCAATTTTTCAAGCTTCTACGTATACGCCAGTAAGTGCACATTTGTGCTGCTATAGCCGTAGTGTCTAAAAACGACCGTTTCGTTTTGGACGGCTATAGCAGTCATGCCACATTGTGAACTTCGCTTTGACGGCTATAGCCGCAATTGTCCGTCAACGTGTTAAATATAGACCAACATAAAGTATGTTTTCATGACTTCGAATCACTGTCTAAGCGTTAGATATTTAATTTGAAATTGAGTTGACGTTTGAGATTCGAGTAGTGAAGTCTGATTAGTTTAATGCTATTGAAAATTGTGTGAATTTATTAAAGTGTTTTTCAATATTTAAAAAATGCAAAAAGCTCGAAAAAGTCGAACATCTGTAATGAAAAGTTGGATCGATGGCGATCTCAATTTCCATATTGATGAAAATAATGAAAGAATTATTGAAGTAGTGAAATGCGGAGGAAGATTGCAGTTGGTGCAACATATGAATACATTTAAACATAAAAGACATGTTGAAGAACGAGATGATCCATGCGAAAGAGAAAGTGAGCGGCAACTATCGAATTAAAAAAAGAATGAATTTTACAAAGATTTAACGCAAACAATGGTTGCCGTTAATATACTGTGGAGTTCTTTAAATAATCATATATAAAAAAATTTTCTTGCAAAAAATATAAATCATTTTTTTCCGAATGAATCGGTATTACGCAGAAATTACTTACAAGGGAACTACCCGAGGTGTCCGCCTCCGATTTTAATGAAACTTTGCAGATTTGTTAAGCACGTGAAAATAATCGATACCTATTTTTTTATATCGGCTAAGTCGCACGTTTAGGGGGTGAAACCACCCTTCAAAGTTTCGACATTTTTTCTTCTTTCGCTTATAACTTCAAAAAGGTTAATGATAGAGATTTACGATAAATGTACGAAATATTTGCTTTTTTGTGTACTAAACGCCTATGGAATTTAAAATTTTATTTGACGATTTTTTCTTAATTTGTTATTAGAAACTGCCAAGTTTTTCGTTATATCTTGAAAGTTTGCGATACGATTTTAACCAAACTTTTTTTAAATGATAAAGCAATAAAAATAAAAGTTACAAGTTTTTGTGTTTTTCCGTAACTTACTCTGGAGTCGTGAAATTAACCCTTTTCTTTTGCCGGTTTTGGCACTTTACGTTACTATATCTGACAAACGAGTGACAATGGAAAAAATGTATTATGCAAAAATGCTTCCCTTGTACTGTATAATATTATTGTTTTTGTAAAAAATCAAAATTAAAATTTTTTTATTTTACTATACAATCCGTAGGCCGTGCAGATCCGCCACGACGCACTAATCGTAAACTATCGTAGATACCACAAAATGCCATAAGGAAAAGTTTTATGGTTTTTTACATGCAACAGGAATATGTTTACAAATTATTTAAAACATAGTTTATATATAACGAAAAAATTACTTTAATTGATTAATTTAAAATATGTGTACTATTACAGTTTCTATGAAACATATAGTTCACAAAAATGATACTCCTCGAAGAAGTGTTGAAAACAAAGGGATTTTTTGCACCATGCACATGTAATAATTAATCATTTGAGCTGTTTTGTATGCGACGTAATTGATTAACGATAAGATGTATCTTTGTAGAACAGTATGATAATTACGATAACTCTGTTGATCGCCCGCGTCGCGCAATTAATTTTTTGTTAAAAATAAATTATGTTTTAAACTCTTTGTAAACATTTTCCTTTTGTATGTACAAAGCCATAAAACCTTATGGCATTTTGTGGTATCTACGATAGTTTACGATTAGTGCGTCGTGGCGGATCTGCACGACCTACGGATCGTATAATAAAACAAAAAAATTTTAATTCTGATTTTTTACAAAAACAATAATATTATACAGTACAAGGGAAGCATTTTTGCATAATACATTTTTTCCATTGTCACTCGTTTGTCAGATATAGTAACGTAAAGTGCCAAAACCGGCAAAAGAAAAGGGTTAATTTCACGACTCCAGAGTAAGTTACGGAAAAACACAAAAACTTGTAACCTTTAATTTTATTGCTTTATCATTTAAAAAAAGTTTGGTTAAAATCGCATCGCAAACTTTCAAGATATAACGAAAAACTTGGCAGTTTTTAATAAAAAATTAAGAAAAAATCGTCAAATAAAATTTTAAATTCCATAGGCGTTTAACACAAAAAAGCAAACATTTCGTACATTTATCGTAAATCTCTATCATTAACCTTTTTGAAGTTGTAAGCGAAAGAAGAAAAAATGTCGAAACTTTGAATGGTGGTTTCACCCCCTAAACGTGCGACTTAGCCGATATAAAAAAATAGGTATCAATTATTTTCACGTGCTTAACAAATCTGCAAAGTTTCATTAAAATCGGAGGCGGACACCTCGGGTAGTTCCCTTGGTAGACGATTGTTATAATTCAAGCATTCAGACCATTAGAGAAAATATAGCAGAACATTACATATGGATTTCTATAGACGAAACGACCAATGCAGCGGGGCAATACATTGCATATTTAATAGTAGGAAAACTTTGTGAGAATGAAACAAAAAAACCGTATTTATTGTGTTCTAAAACAATAGAAGTAATCAATTATGCAACCGTATCTCGTTTTCCGCCATTTTGTTTTTGAAAACTTTGACTTCAGATATATAATCAGCAACCAAAATAATCCTAATGAGTCAATTTTTGTCTAAATCGAGGTACGTTTTGAAGTATTTGCCAGTATTTCGACGAAATCGACCACTGTACGTCGGTATGGCTCAACAGGCATACACACTACTAGACGAGGTATCAAGGGAGTTCAAGCTTAAATGGGTGCAACATGACCACAGAAATGATTTTTGAGTATGATTTTTAACTTTTGAGAAAAGATTTGTATTTGTATTTTTAGAGATCTCTTATTGCCGAACTTGGTAAACGGTTTAAAAGAATTTCGAATTATGGAAAATTTAGCATATCTTCTGTAACTTACAATACAGCCGCATTAATTGTGGTTACTCAGTATCAAGAAATATGTAGAATTTATCTTTGACATACTAGTATCGATATTAAGGTCTAAGGAATTGTATTGCTATCAAAGACTGGATAAGTATAATATAAAATAGTACGTTGACATTACTAACAATTGAGGAGAAATTACGAATAATAGATAGGATGAAAATGTGAGACATTAAGATTTTTTTTCTTTCATATTCTACTGTTTTGGCTTGAACTGTTGTGATCGTTTCGCCTAGGACTTGCTGTTTTAGGTTGGCTATAAACCACCCAGGCTTTGATATGCACATGGTATAGGAAAAATTTCCCAGAGCTGATGGGGGATTTGAACTCGGACCCCGTGATTGCCAGTCTGATCTTTTACATTAGTACTCGCTAAGATCCCAAAGATTTTTACCTGTACATGGTATTCATAGTCTTGACAGTAATTGGATTTCAATTATTATGACGTGTTACTACCCTTGAGCAGGTAGTAACCTTTATCAAGAGTCGAGCGCAGGCATTCCATTGTCTCGCGGATTTTTATATGTAAGATCGGCCCTGCATGTCCAGGAAACCATAATATCTCCGGTTGACGGAAGGACAAGCCGTCAACCATTAGTCTTCAAACGGAAAGAGGGATTAACGATCCCTTTTGAACATCGAGAGTTTCCTGGCATGCAGAGGTTTATTCCGTAGAGACAATGGACTTATGGTGCGAGCGTCAAGGCTATTTTTGAGGGCTGCTTTAACGTCCACATGCGCGCCTCATGCCTTCCACAGCCAAGGGGGGTGAGAGTCCCAATAGTGATATTGGGACCTTCACTCCTCTACACCTCAATAGATAATTGCCGGACCATAAAGCTCTGCCTGCGCCGACGAGTCGCCGGTCTCGCCACCCTCGTCGGCCACCCTCGGTCCCAAACCAGGGTGGCAACTAATGCGCCGACGGGTGGCGAGGGCCACCACCCTCTTCGACCACCTCGGTCCCAAGCCGGGTGGCGACGAGTGCAACCGCACTCCGCGCGGATTGATCCGCTGTCCCCTCCGCCGTCCAAAGGCGTCCCGCCAAAACGCTCGCGCGCCTCCACAAATATTAATTTCTATTTCAAGTGCAAAGTCGCACCACGACTTCCGGTGGCGTGCGAGCCCCCCCCCCCCCCCCTTTTTCTGGGGGCATAACCGGACGGTGGAGGGAGAAATTCATCCATGGAGGACTCCTCCGTTTTTGGAGGAGTCAGTCACTCCACAACATTTCAACAAGCAACATCTCCGACATAGTAACTAAGTTCAACCACACGCATTCAGTATTTCCGTTAAGTTTTGTTCTGTACAGTAAGTTTTAGTAAAGTTTATAAAATCCACACCGGAGTGGCTCATATCTTCCAATCCTTTCACTCCACCCCTAAAAAACCCCGTGACGTGATCCATACACAAATCGCGGGGAGCACGGATATTTGTGGACCTCGTGACAACTAAGCGAGGGTTCGGCCTTATAAACCGAACTGGCCCAGCCGAGGCTTGGCCCCACAGATTGACGCGCAACATGACGTTTAAAACATTCTGTTATAACAGCCGTTGGTAATACTTAGTTACGTTTTTTTTGGTTTATAAACGTTTGGCGTTTTGGCTCTAATCAGAAATTTTTAGGCGGATTTGCAAACGGGAGGTTTATTTTGGTATACTTAATGTTTTTTAAACCAATAAAAAAGAAATAAAATTAGACGTCAATAGGTAAATGAGATACTTAATTGACAGTAACACGAGATAGTCTCATGTTACTCACCATATAAAAATTTATTATTTACTTACTAAGTTAATTTTATTACAAGAAAAGATAAATATTAAAATGGGAATTTCAAGACAGAATTATTCTAAATAAATTGTAAGCTTTTAAAGTTAATTGAAAGGGCTTGCGAATTGCGGATTATGCGAATCCGTGTTGTATGATTCAAAGAACTAGTGTAGAAAATGAAGTTAGGCTCAAAAAATAATATACTGATATATTTTTATAATTGGCACAAATATATTTATTAAAGTAATTTTCATCAAAAGTATTGCATATTAATATGTATTAAATAATGTTTTCTTCGTGATTACTATTAGGCGCTATTAACCAAGGGTGTTTTTTTTACAAGGTATCCTTATTCTCTGAAACACTTTTTGTTTTTCAAAAAGAAACATCTTTTTGTTTTTCATTTCCACATCTTACAGCTAATTTTTTTATTCGAAACCAATTTCTCTCAAGGCTTCTGTTATTATATAACATTTTGCAAGGAACTCGTGAATTTATAAATGAATTCTGAAAAGTGTCGATAAATTTCGCAATAGATTGCAATATGTATGGATATAACATTCATTTCATTTTACGTTAAGTTCTGGTTCTGTTACTAATTGCTACTTTATGCTATTATTTGTTATGTGCAATAAAGATCGAGTTAATAACTCGTAAAAACACTATTCTTGGATCAACAGTGTTAAAGTGAAGGCAAATATGTATCTTAAGCATTTCTTAAACGAAGTCAACGTTAGGATAGCTCGTTACATCGATACCTCCTATAGTCGCCACTTGGATCCAAAGGATCTCACACGGATTGCAAACAAAAATTACTTCAATAGCTCTAGAAGCGAAAAGGTTAATGGAATATAACCATTAATGTTTTTCTTTATCCGCTAAGTGGAAACACTGTACGAATTGTGTGTATTTCTTATACATACAATTATTTAGTTGTACTTATCTTTGGAAATGAAAGACTTCTTTCTCAGAACACTGCCTTTCAAGCCTTTAGTTACCAGATGCACTTTTCGCCTTAAAGTCGGACAAAAAGCCGATTCCAAAGATTTTATATTAGATGTACATTTTTTTTTGTCCCAGACTCGTGTGATGTGTGTGCATATAAGAAACTGTGTGAAAAACCCTTTTTTTTTCATTTGTATCTTCAGAAAGCACTAAATTATATCGATGTTTTCGAGATTTTACGATATGCATTTCTTTGTTAACCGTTTTCAGTAATATTGCACGTTTATTGGCGATTTTTGTGTAGTTTTGAAATTGTTTAAATTTCCGATGATCATCAGAGGTAGTGCAGAGTAGGGATACTTTCTGCTAAAAAGATTCATAAGTATAGTGATGAACGGTAAAGTGGACAAAACTCTGAATATTTAAGCAAATACTGGCGTATTCATTAAGAATAACAACACTTAATGCATTGGAAAAGTTTTTCTTTTCCTATGTTTCTATGTAGCACATTACAATTTATAGAAGTTCTATTATATAAAGTTTCAAAAGGTGTAATCATTAAAAGATTGTGTATGTTTTGAATTAGAACTGTGACCTTGTTTTTAAATAGGTTGTTTGGGCTTGGTTTCCTTATGGTAAATTCGCCCCTTGGTTTTATTTAGATTTTAGAAGTTCAAGTGGATTGTATTTTTGATTTTATTTAACTGAACAAACTATTTACAAATTGAAGGGACTCGAGGTGTTTTTGAGAGTATGTAAGATTGTGTAGTGTCTAGAGGAGGGCGAGTGCCTACCCTTTTATGAGTTAAGAAACATCACTGCATTCCCTCATTCTTTTCCAAGAACCAATCAGAAGAATTTGTCGTTTGGGAGGAACGCAGTGACGTCTTCGTTCAAGGGGGTGTGAAGGCATCGGCAACGCTGGAAGTTCTGAGTGGGAAATTCCTCACCCTTGACCTTGAAGCGGTACCTGAAGGGCGGTTCGGAACTAGCGGGATGTGCGCACCCCACGGCCCGCTAGTCAAGGGGTCAGGTTGAAAATGGAATAGAGCCGTTTTGTCAACGCCTCACTGGTTTATTATATGACAATAAATATTGAGCCTACGTGGAAAATATGGGAATAATCAAACTCAGAGGCGAGGATTTTTGTGGAATTAGGTCCGCAGAGGCACAAAGCTAGCACCTCTACGTCTATTAAAACTAATTACAGACTCAAAAATAGTTGCTTGCTCGTCCGTACAATAAACCCGATACATTAAGACTACGGCCTTAAGATAGGTATAGCTTGTATAATCAGAGTTATAATATTACACTTATATGAATAATATTATCGGGTGCATATTGTATGAATACAATCTTCCGATTTTTAGCGATTTTTTTCGACGCTATACTTATTCTCTGTAGAAGTATATACTTGTAAAAGACCAGAGACTGTCATCAGGATGTACCACAAGCCAAGAACTTCAGTGAAGTTACTGAGAACAGCAAGCGTGCTTCTGTGTATTGAAATTCACGAACAGAACAAACGGATTTCTAGAGATGTGTATATACAAATATCTGCTTTCAAGAACCGTTCGCGACCATCTCGTTGAACCAGCGAATTGGCCTTTAGTGGAAGGTTTTACGTGCCTCGTGGAAACCACGAATGCAATATCATTGATTGACTATCTGCCAACAAAATCCATTACCCATCTCCTCTTAAATACACTTTCAATACTACATATCACCGAGTCCATCGAATGAGCGTTTGTTGACGGGGAATACGTATTCTGTCACTTCTGCGGACATGTTGTAGTATCTTGACAATTTATTTATATTCTATAGAAGTTATTCCTTGTGTGCATAATACACAACTCTGCAAATGTATCATTTACTTTTAGGCTATATCCAGACAATTTGTTTAGACCATTTGCTTAGACCATCTGTTTAGACTATTTGTTTACGCAATTTGCTTAGACCATTTAAATGCATATCTAACGTCTAATTATTAAAAGTATTACATATAATCTTATGATTACAAAATTTGATTGAAAAACAATGCTGTTTGCACCCAAGCTCTTTTGACATATCGATTTTACAACTTATATTTACTTTTATACAGTTCCTTATAAATTTTATTTACGAGTCACGTTGTACTTTTCATTCCTGTTTCCTTAACGCATTACCCCTTTCTTTGTGTGTTTATTTACATGAAACGTTAATTGCAAATTTTTCAATGCGTGTTTTAAACTACGTTTTTATAAATATTTCGTTCTGAATACAAATTTTCGACATTTTGTGTTTATTACATTGCTTTAGAAATTTGTGTTAAACGTCTTATTTAAAATACGAATCATTAAAGGGCGATTTATCCGTAATTTCTTAAATAAAGGTTGATAACTATTAATGGAATACTGAAAATGAAATCAAATTGTCAGGTATAATTAATTTACTCTGTTTTTTTGTATTTTACTTGAGTTGTGTGGCATGGTTGCATAGATTGAAATGAATGTTTAAAAGTCTGTAGCATATTATATGGTGAAATTTCAATGTACTGAACTAAAACAAACTGTTTTCGATGATTAAAATAACGTTTAAAACGACTTACATGTTATTGTTTGAAAATCAGTGACACAATTTACTAGTATTTTAGGGGAATTTTTTGTGATTCCTCACGGCAAAAATAAGGTTACGAATTTTGCACTCAATCACTTACTGGTTCGCTGTTTTCGAACCGTGAATCTCAACTTAAGAAGTACATAGGTACTAATCTCGTTCTTTTCAATTTTGAATCCCGAAATAAGAGTTCCATGTCACACGATTTACTAGTTAATTACTCGTGAAAAGCACTTTTCTCACTCGACCTTTTATATGATGAGCATCTCAAAAAACAATCACTTCCTAGCACCCTCTTCCTCTCGAAAATTCGATAACGTACATACAGTCGCACATATCTACATACAGCTCGTACTTTTCTGGAACATTCTACGATGAATCCGCATATGCACGGATAGACACTGATTGCGCAATCTTTCCCGAACATTCAGTAACGCATCCACGCACATGAGCTCACAGCAGATTAGTCGATCACAGTTACACACTTTTGCAAATCTCACAGAAATTCAACCCTACAATATGTTCTGTACGTTGTTAAACATTTGTAGATCTTTACATATCAATACATTGAAGGATTATCAATGGAAAATTAGAAGCACAATGTAAAACGTTTTGAAGCCTGTATCTTCATCACTACAGTTTCAATTTCATTTTTTGATATATAGTACCTAAGTAGCGTGATTATAAATGGATTCGATACTTAAACGACTTATAGATTTCAGTGAAAATATTAAATAATGATTCGTAATAATGTACGTTTAAAATTTCTGTACTCATTCGTCAAGACAATTTAATTTTGAATTTTAATATAAATACAGATATTATTCTTACGAGTGAAATTAGAAATTCAGGGTCAGTTTTTTAATTTATCCTGTCCTACTGGTCGCGTCTCATGGATAAAAAGTCTCGAAGGAAATATAGCTCAAAACTCAACTATTCTGTTCTTCACAAGTTGATAATTCTTTAACTTATTTCATTTATAATTTCTTTAAAATTATTTACACATGTCCGTAAATATCAACTTTTAAGATGTAGGATGAATTATATATTCCTACTTTATATACTTTATATATTTGCACTCCCTAGACAGTATGTTTTGGTTTGTCTTTTACAACGAAAAATTACCAAATATAATGTAGGAATCAGACGGTAGGGAAAACCAAGGCATTCACACAAATAGATCACTTAATTACACTCAAACCTGTTTTTGTGCGGTCTTTTTTTGTGCGATTTGTTTTTGTGCGGTATATGAAAATTTCAATCAAATTGAAACATAATTGACGAAGTTATCAATAAATAAGTAGTAGGTTTGATTGGCCATATTTTTCGATTTTTAATATGTAGTTCATCACTGTCGACGCGTTATTACCACCCCTGAACGAGCCTAGAATCATCAAGGCGTCGAGCGCAGGAGTTTAATTGTTTCACGGAATATTTCTGTTACAATTGACAATGCATTTCCAGGAAACGATAGCGCTTTAGGCTCACGGGCCTTCGGACCCCGTCAGTCTCTTTGTCTCATTTTCCTTGTCGATAGTTAGCAGTTTTTCATACACAATTCAGAGTTTCCCTGGCATGCATATGTCCGGTTCTGTGTAAACAATAGGCTTAAGGTACGAGCGGCAAGGCTATTTGTGAGGATTGCAATAACATTAAAATCAGCATGTGCCTTCCTGACCTTTAGCAAAGAGAGGAGTGCAAACGTTAAGCTTAAGCTTCGCATTGTCACTTCTCTCTTCCTCAATAGGAATAGTCGTATCATAAACCTTCGCCTGCGCCGACGAGCCACCCTCTTTCGCCACCTACGGGCCTCAGGCCCTCTACCGACGATCCTTCGGTCCCAAAGAGGGCAGGCGACCAAGTGGGGGCGGGCGACCAAGAGGGGCGCGCTAGTAATGTCCCGCCAAAACCAATTACGCGGTGAACTTCATTTTTACTAATTTTCCGTATGACTTCCGATGGCGCTCAAGACGAATTCCTTGAGCTCAGCGACATGGGAAGGAGAGTGAATCGACGGAGGATTCTCCCTCGCAAATTGTCGCCATCAATTCCTCAACGGAGGAACAACTCATCCTCGACCAAGAGGATTATTATCGTAAGAGTTGTCATCAAGTCCTCAACGGAGGAGCAACTCATCCTCGCCTGAGGATTATCGTATCGCATTTTGTCTCATCCTCAACTGAGGCACATCGTATATTATCGTATCATTTCGTATCATCCTCAACTGAGGAATATTCGCATATTTCGTCAAGTCTCGATCAAGAGAAATATCACAGTTTAGCTTAAGTGTTGTTGTCTAGTGTTATATTCATTGTTATGTTAGAATAAACATCAATTCAAGTTCATACTCGAGCTAATCAGTTGACCACGGGAGGCCCAAAGAAACCAGGCTACTTTACATTAACCCTTAGGGCTCTATGGACGCATATATGGGTTTGACGAAAGTCATCCGTGTGACCTAAGACCGCATATATGTGTTTTCTCTAAGTCATCGGCCTGGACTAAGGGCGCATATATGCGTTTGTCAATTTTTTCAATCAATATGCAGTCATTTTCGTGTAAAATTAATCCAGAGGCACTCGTTAGTAATTTGCCTTCCTTAGGTAGCGGTTGGGCAGTATTAGGGTCATAAAAATCTCCGGGAATTATAATATATAATTAATTATTTATAGATAATTGTTTTGAAATTTTTCACACACAATTAAATTATTAATTTCTGTTGCAAATATCAAATTAAGTTTTTTAGTTGATTGTAAAATTTAATGTTTTAAAATTTTAATGTTTATAATAATTAATTTTAATACCCAAAAATAACAGTCTTTAATTATTTAACCTTCTGCAAAAGAATTACTATAATTTATTATTGTTTGCGCCTTGAATAGTCACTTCAGTGTGGCGAAAAAGTATTCCGGTCCCAGCGATGGTGAGCGCTAGCCGCGCTCCGTACCTACGGACCGTTTCGGCCGGGAGTATTTAGAGCTCAAAGGGTTAATTTGTACCGTAGCCAACACGTCGCCGCTCGAGACATCGAACGAGACGTGCACTCAACAATCACATTACATAAGTATTGCGTTAGCCGATTGCATTGTATGTTATTGAACTCTATACATATCTTCAAGTGACGAAAGCGATTTTGTACCAGTTTACCACAAGAAAGTTCGCGTATTGTCAGACTACGAAGGATAATGGTTATACGTTTTGAAAAGTTTTGTATGCGTAAAATAAGTAAATATTTAAATAAAATATTTAAAAATGTTCGCATGTGCATTTTCTAAATCAGATTCCAAGTAGCTACCAAGCCTTGTGTCTTGATTTCCTTTAAAAAAACAATTTCTAGTTATTTCGGAAGCTTTGAGTTATTTTCTACGCGAGATTTTTTTATGCGGTCCCTATTCACCGCACAAAAACAGATTTGAGTGTATATATATTAGGGAAAAATATTAGAATACCAAAAACAGAAAAAAACTACTGCGCACCGTCTAGCACGTGTCGCTACACTATTCTCTTGTTTTTCTCGACAGCGCCGCGTAGCGGGCCTTCTCTTTTCACACACCATACGTACATGCACACATACAAACATACATACACACCCAGTTACATACGGTAGCACTAAAAGTCACTAAACACTATTACTACAATAATAACATTTTTCGTGATGAAAGATTCAAAATTCCAATGTATCTTTAATTCTCTGTCCGATATACAGTTATCACAAACAACTACTCAAGGAAAAATTTTAAAAATGTGTTTTTTTTATGTAAAATTTAAGCAACTGGAGATTTTACAAAACAATGTATGCCATTGAACTTACCGTTGAATAAACTACTTATCTTCGTTAATTTATATGACTTCTCTAGCTCTAATTGTTTACGAGATACTCGTTAAAATAGACTTTGCATGTCCAACTTTGGGGCGGTTTTGATTCCTTTAATGTGGACGACTGCCAAGAAAATAAGGTAGATATCAGATATTGAGAACTTTTAGAAGAACTACATTTGTTGAGTGCACGTCTTATTCGATCTCTCGAAACGGCGACGTGTTGATTACGGTCCAAATTAATGTGACGTAATCTGGTTTTGTTGGGCCTCCCGTGGTCAACTGAATTGCTCGAATATGAACTTTAATTATATTTATTAAAACTTAACACTGGACTAACACTAATAACAAACTTAAGATAGAACTTGATATTTCTCTTGATCGAGACTTGCAAATAAACGAATATTCCTCCGTTGAGGACGATGTGAGACGAAATGCGATATGATCCTCTTGCTCGAGGTGTTACAAAATGTACGATAATCCTCAGGCGAGGATGAGCTGCTCCTCCGTTGAGGACTTGATTACAACTGATTTGCGAGAGAGAATCCTTCGTCGATTCTCCCTCCCACCGATGGCGCTGAGCTCAAAAAGTTCGTCTTGAACGCCATCGGAAGTCATACGGAAAATTAAGGAACATGAATTTCACCGCGCAATGTTTTTGGCGGGATAGTAGCGCACCCCTCTTGGTCGCCTGCCCCCACTTAGTCGCCCGCCCTCTTTGGGACCCGGGGGGTCTTCGGTAGAGGGGCTGAGACCCGTGGGTGGCGAAAGAGGGTGGCTCGTCGGCGCAGGCGAAGGTTTATGATACGGCTATTTCTATTGAGGAAGAGAGAAGTGACAATGCAAAGCTTAAGCTTAACGTTTGCACTCCTCTCTTTGCTAAAAGTCAGAAAGGCACATGCTGATTTTAATATTATTGCAATCCTCACAAATAGCATTGCCGCTCGTACCTTAAGCCTATTGTTTACACGGAACCGGACATATGCATGCCAGGGAAACTCTGAGTTGTTATACGAAAAAGTGCTAAGCTATCGACAAAGGAAAAAGAGACAAAGAGACTGACGGGGTCCGAAGGCCCGTGAGCCTAAAACGCTATCGTTTCCTGGAAATGCATTGTCAATTGTAACAGAAATATTCCGTGAAACAATTAAACTCCTGCGCTCGACGTCTTGATAATTCTAGGCTCGTTCAGGGGTGGTAATAACGCGTCAACAACATTATACTTGATATTCATGAAAATAGGTAATTACTACTTCGGGATGCCCCCTTGTCCGTACATTTTTTAAATTTTTATTATAATACAATAACTTTTTATCTAACGTACATATGTACAATGTATATTAGTGCTTCGACTTTATAACATCGTAATCTGCACAGGAAGGAGATACTGGTATACAAAATTCTTTTCATGACGGAAGACACTATGAAATTTTAATTGCTCGTTTTTTACATTGAATTCATATATGCAATCCGTTTATTTTTATTTCATGGAACTTTTAATGATAAGCAGTTCAGCATTTAATAATTTGTCATACTTTAAATTTTTTATGTAGAGGGCGATACCGAAATAGGTTTCTGTTTCCACTGACCACTGTTATCATTTTGAAATATAAGGTTGAATAAAGAAAAAACTTTTTGCTTGTGAAGCTGTTGTATTAGAATTGGAATATAATGCACTTCAGCTGTACTTGATATCAATAAAACATAAACCGAAACGCAAAGTTATTAGACACTTCTTTCCGATGCAGAGTTTTATATATTTTGCCATTGACATGACATCTGCTGTTTTTATTAACTCTTTGATTGCCACCGATATTTCGCTAGTTTCATCATTTTTACTGAAGCGAAACTTTTTCTACTAAAATTCCATCTTTACAATGCAGAAACCTTAAAGACTAAAGACCCGAATGGACTTAGTGCGTTGTTTTTCAGAACCGGATGAAGGTTAAGATACCTAAGTATAATGGCCTATACCATAAGATGAGAAATAATAAAGTAATTTCGGAAATTGGTGCATTATGAGTATTACGAGGTGTGTATGGGCAGAATACGTGTATAAAATAAGAAGTAAGTGTGTGTCTCCCTTTGGATGCTTAACACGTTTAACTGCGGTTGCTGTGCTTAACCACTGTGCTTAACCGCGGTTACTATCTTATATTTTTCTGTCGTATGATTATAGCGTTCTCAGGATATCGTTCAATGATTTCGTCTGCGTCCGTGCTGTATTTTTAGAGGTAATAATTAAAGGAAAAATAGTGATTGGTCTGTTAATTTCAAAATGATTTCATACATACATACAGTTATTCACAAAAGTGAGTGTACACCTACGTTGGTAGTAAGAAATGGCGAGAAACGTAATGAAAACGCATATATTTTGGTGTGATAACATAATATTATATTTGTTCACGTAGGTTAAATAACATTTACAAACAAATTTGTAATATTAATTAATTACACATATACAGAGTATTTCACCTAACTTGACCACCTTAAATATATTGCTTCTTTTGTATGATAGAAAAAATGTCGAGGTAGAAAATATTCTGTTTGAAGGCACCAATACGGTGATGGGCCGAATTTTTTTCTCAAGGTCATTTTTTCGAGATTTCAAGGTCATCGTATTTTTTTAAAAGGGACTGCATGTTATCGCTACAACAGTCTTATAGCTTATAAAAAAACGAATCCAACTAGGTGCAATATGTTGACCTTCACGCGACCTTTAGTGAGAAAAGTATCGCTTTGACAATAATATGTATCGGCATAGCAAAGCCTTGTTGAAGGCAGGCCTCAGTGGACACCGAAATTAATTAATAGTTCGGAAATAGTGGCCTCTGGTGTGTATAATAAAAATCGGTATATTGAGGGTGTGAGCCTCAACACTCATTGTGTAGTATGTCGTATTTAAATGCTGAAATTATCAATCAAAAAGATTTGTTCTGCCATTGTTTCATAACGATACATTTATATCATCTGCTCGTGTTGACTCCTTTGTTACATGCTATATTGAGAAATAATCTCTTATTGTGTCTTTTACGTTAAATTGATTGAAATTGCATAAATTGGTTAAGTTACTCGATACATACGTTTACCTTGTACGTAGATAAACACTGTACAGAGTGTTACAAAATGATATGTCGCGACATACCAGGCGTTGTTTCACATCGTCAGATCGATGGAAATTTGTGAAGGGAACCAAAATCAAAATCCAGAAAAGGGTACAAAATTAAGGTCCAACTTTTTTATTGGCTTATCGCATTCGTCTCGTTGCATAGGTAAGATGTCTGAAAGAAACCATGGGTCAGAATTGAACCGATTTTTTGCAAATTAATGTTGAAGTACCAGTTCTTTGATTAGTTTCCCGAACGGAGCACCCGCCTAAGGCACAGATGCACAGAGAAAAGAAGCACAAGAATTGCCCTCATTAGTCGAAGTGTCACATATACCAGGGTAAGTCAGACGCATATTACACGGGTTTCGAATGTGCTGACGAGTCCATCCAACTAGTAAGAAAAACGGCCGAAGTGGCAATAGTGTATGGCATCTGATATTCTCCGCCCTGCACATCATCGCGAGGCGCGAGACAGGTGTTGTGGCGTCAACGTCGCGCGTTTGTACGGAATGACATCCACTTCACCACTCGCGGAATCTTCGCGTTTTGCCGGGAGTAGCAAGTTAATTCGCGCGACAGTTCTCGACCGAAGGAGAACTTTGTCGGTTCGTGAGAGATTTCGATATCGAGTTTTAATGGCAAACTGTGACGACTGTAGTCGTCAGTGAGCGCGATGTTAAGTTGTCGTCACGATGATCGAAAGGTAAGTGTCTCGGAAGAACTTTCTTCCGAAGACCTTCGGCGACGCTGTGGGCCGGACATCCCCGCTTGCTGAACTTTCGCGCCGTTTCAGCAGGCGGGTTTTTCGGGTTTTTTGGGCGGTGCGAGACGTTAATTGGTCGCACTTTCCTCCGAGAGGAGTGACCACCCCCATGGGACTCTCGACGAGAAGGGCCCCACGGAGGCGGAATCTCACCCCCTGCGAATACGTGGTGGAGGAAAGTGCAACCAGATGTGCCCAAAAAATCCTAGTCCGGCCGATCGGCAGAATTTCTCTTCGAAGGCGCGATTTATGACCGATTTGTCATCGCGAGTCAGCAGCGGCCGATGGAACCGTTCGGGCCGAAGTCCCTGGTTACCACCCGCTGATAAACCATGACGGATTAACGAAAACGTTCATTCAAAACGAAGGCTGCCTAATTCTTTAAGGACCAGAGTTTTGGCCGCCTTGGCGCGTGATAGTCGCCAAATGTTAGTAAATAATAAAAAATCTGGCGGCCAATCTCGAGCCTCAAAGAACGTCAAACTTTCGCTTCGTCTCGACTGCGCTTTTGTTTCCGTACGATGGAACAGCAGGTATGTGAGAATGGGTGGTTGAATGCACTCTGATGTGAATGATCCAAGAGTGCAGGATAAGAGCCGATGGGAATAAGGAACGAGTTCAGTTTTAGTCGATGTGCGCAAAAGATAATATCAAAATTCCTCCCTACCACGATACTACCTAAACGCTGTGGCGCGCCGGGTACTATGCCTGGGAGCGTCTGATCCAACACCGACACTCCCTGATACAAATTTTCGTTCGCTCGAGCTTTTCACGTTCATTGAACCAACACAACGCTGATTTTCCGAGCTCAAGCCTGTGCGCCGCGGCGTAGGAAGATACAAATAGACTACAAAGTAGACTGCGACTCGGCCTTTGATTTCATTAGCATTTTCGTTACATACATATAAAAAAATCCCATCATGAATTGTAATGCTCTGCTTTCTAAATTATGTTCTAAATCTTCCTTAACTTCTACCCGTCATATCTCGTCGGATGAATCTTCATAATCGTGCACGTCGTCTTCTCACGCAAATTGAAAGAAGGAAGATTGTTGTCTAGATAATCCAGCCATCATGCCTGTAAATATGGACATTTTAGAAACTAAATTCTTCAGTTTGCCGTGCACGTCCTCCTTTCTCAGCGAGTTATAAGGCACTAAACTGTCTCATCCTCTGGGCCCAGTGTAGCAAGCGTTCAAGGCGGAGAACATCAAACTTTATTCCCTGTTGTCGCTTCGGCCGTTCATCTTATTTGTTGGATGACAACACACTCGAAGGCCATATAATACGAGTCTGATTTGCATTGGTAGATGTGACACTTCGGCCAATGAGGGTAATACGTATGCTTCTTTCCTCTATCTGTTTGTGCCTTAGGTGGGCCCAACGATTGGAAAATCAATTGTGGAACTGGAACTTTAATATTAATTTGCAAGGAGATGGCTCATTTCTGACCCATGGTTCCTGTTTGAAATATCCTAATCTGAGAGGTGGCGCCTTCAAATTGCGCCATGCGCGCTGCAGATCGGCAGCTTTCGAACCAATACACTCACTCGAGCGCCGTCCAGCAAAAAAGCAAGAATGATGCATTCATATTATACGACGGATTTTATTTTATAATCTTACAATACCACAACGATTATACAATTTATTATAATATACTTCTAAAACAAAAGTGCGATACGTTTTCAATTATCCAATATAATCCAGTTTCTTTCAGTCATTGTACCTGCGCAAGTCAATACAAAAGTTTAACGTTAGTTTTTAGCCCTTTGCCGGATTTTGCAGCTGGTTTCTATTATAAATGTCGACCAATCTGAAGGTGTAGAACAACTGGTAAGTCGCGACACACAGTTTTAAAACACCCTGTACTTATATACCTTTTTTTCATAGAATACAAAAATTCCATATCATATGCATTATAAGTTTTTATTTTTGAGACATTAATATTATTGTTTGGCATATCTATAGCATCGATTAACAATGCTCACTAACTGTATTTTAAACAGATAATAATGTATGGTTTCTGTTGTTGTTTATTGTTATTATAACTTGCATTACCTCTTTATATTTCCCTGTGCTCTTCAGGACGAACATTTTAATAAGAAATAAAAAGTCTTTGACAGATAAATTATGTGTACTGTGACCGTGAGCGATCTTCGAAAAGAATTCAATAAGAAATAAGCTCGAATATAAAAGATTGTTCTACTTGACGAATTCCTTAAATCGAAATGATGTAAAAAGAGCCAACGGTTAAAAGCATTTTCTTTGTAATAATCATCGAGAAGCGTGATAAACGAGCAAAGAATTAGCTTTGATATCTCGGCTTATGACATTGCAATATGGTCATAACTTTGAATTGTCAAATAAAAGGAGGGAAAGAGCAAAGCGTCCAACGGCTCATGGCTGTGAAGGGCGAAATCAGAATGTGTGGCGATGGGATGAGGAAAGGAGAGAGGAGAGTAGTGAGCGTAGAACGTGAGGGTTGCCCGTTAATGTATATTTATGTATTAAACAGGCATTATTTATACGTCCGATGAATATGCATTGTTTGGTGGCAGTAGCTAGGTGTCGAGTGCAGACCCGTCGCTATCACTGCCTCATCAATCACACGCAGTTTCAGTGGCAACCCGCCCCCTGTCCCTCTAGTTCCTCGAGTCCGTTCGCACCTAACTTGGTTGAGAATGGGAAACGCCATTTCTCTACGTGAGTGCGTACCTATACATACGCGTCCCCATATATCCCCATACATATACTCCCAATTGACACTAATTTACGTAATTTTTTCAACGCATCCATGTGTCACCGCGTTACGGTGCGACAAGTTTCGCCTCGGCTATCCGATTTGCGCGTACTGTTGATACACCGACTTCGAGAGGGAAATGGTAATACATACAAGCACAGTTATACGCCTATGCAGAGAGAAAGAGAGAGCACAACGATGAAACTATCGCGGGAGTTCGCCAAATGGTCATCTGTGGGTACAGCGCGGTGACGATATTCAGAACGTTAATCGCACGAATCAATCGGGAGTCTCCGGCCGCAAAACTCACCCATGGATATTCCAATCCTCTATGTGGAAAGTGTGCAGGGCGGTTACGCTGAAATTTTCCGGCCATGGGATGGAGGTTTCACATATTTTGTCCGGCCTAAGAATGACAATTAAGAAACTACACTTAAGCATTCTATATATACATATTCTAGCATTTCATACAAAAAGGCAGTTCTACTATGACAGTTTTGTAAGAAACATTCCTTCAAGTTTGGGGTTCAAATGGAAATTTTTAAGGAAATAAACTTAAGTCGTACATCCTGTACATAATAGAAATTTCGTAGCTGTGGCTCATAAATCATAAGATACGTATTGGTCGTAGATTCCGCGCTCATAATGATATGTCACCATGGACCGCTAACAAGAAGCGGTAGAAAGTAGAGATTATATTTAGTGGTAAAAGTGGGATCTGGGGGAGAAAGTATTGCCTCTGTGCCGTCCCGTTCACTATTTTCTCGTACACACATAAAACATATACACCAGTGCAGCATTGTTAACAATGGATAGCATTTTGTAAAGGAATTTTAAAGTTATAGATACCCTATTCACATATATACGTTTTTTTTATCACCATAGTTATACAAAAGTTATATATGTTACGATAAATGTGATTAATCCGGTGATTATGTATAATAACGTATGGTTTTGTATAAATATGATTAATCATATTTACCGTAACGTATATATTATATGTATATAGATATCATTGAAATAGCGAGCTCTTAAATCGGTTGAAATCTTTATTTTTCTTTCAAAGAAACTAACCTAATGAAGAGACTTTCGCTCCTTACAGTTTAAATTAATGTTATCTTCTACTTTTTAATAAAGACGTAAAATTCATTATATTCGTTCAATAAAAAAAATTATGTTGAAATGCGATTATTAAATAACTTTCTGCGCAGATTTTCCTACAATCTTAGTACCTTTGTCTGATAAAAGAGTAGGAACTATTTCGTTTAACAGCTTTTAAGTCTTTTATCTTCACGAAATTTTGTACTTACATTCTGTTCTCGTGGAAGCGATATTACATCAAACAAAGAAGAGGAACGGAACATTTTACATTAGAATCCTCCAAACAGTATCTATGCTTGAGCGCATCTTCAATTTTCACGGAACATTAAAAAAAATGGGAAAACCCATTTCATTAAAATGTCTACCACCATACGTCATAGTACAATGTCACAATACAAGCCAGCAAAATGAATGGACAGAGTTTCATTGAAACCATTGCTGCTGGTTGTATGGTAAGCGCAGAGGTGGGTAGATTGCTAGGTACTCATCATTCACTGTCCGTTACGAGTTGAGCGCGCCGCATATCGGCTGCTGAATACGTTTGGTTTTCTCTTGACTATCAATATAAAAGTGCGTTTTTATTAGTACCCGGAGATAAAAAATAATTTCACCGAATTTTATCTTTCAGTTGTAATGTCAAAGTATGTATATTTTGGAACGATTGCAAAACATTGTTCTTTTGCATTTTTTAGTATTTTTACGATGAGGTTTAAATACATATTTTAACGATGAAATTTTTATTCTACGTGTTAAATCGACTGAAAAACGATAGCTGTTATCGTTATATAACGTCTTGAACAAAATCGAATATAAATATGATATTTAGAAACGCATATAAACATACCCGACCAAAAGCAATGAGACAGTTTTATTATACGATAAGCCTGTATGTAATACATTACAGTATAATATAGAAATGCTACTATTTTATGAAAAATATCTACGACTAAAATCAGATAGCCTTGAAATTGAACAGAAAACAGTGTCATAGTTATTTATTTCTATCGCGATTACAGATACCAGAACGGTAAGGTTAGCGATGTACGCACGAGCAACGAGAAACTACAACGAAGCGTATGTACGTCACGGTGGCGAATCGACCAACCATATTGGCAGTATAACCGAAACGAACGCTTCAGCATTTGCCAGTGTCAACATGAAACGAACTGCTTTCGAAGGAGAAGCCGTGTCGGTTTACCGCTGCCTTCGGTATACCTTCCATCTTCTCCTAGTTATTTCTGTTAGACTCACAAATGCTGAGGCGGGAGGAGGCACTCGACGTGCCCTCTCTAACTTAACAGTTTCCGACATTGCTGAACTAGTGGCCTACACGTAACGGGCCATTTAAGTAGGCGAGTTTCCACTTACGATTACAACTGGCAAGTTCCCCCAGTTTTGTGTGATTTTGCATACTATTATACGACTTTACACTACGATGATACTCGCACGTTTCTCGTACTCGCGTTTATTCAATTATTCCATCACGCAGCTTCGAACGCCCTCTCAAAGTATGATGATTAAACGTACAGTAGCGCAACACAGGTCATTCCGCATCCCGGTTGGCTTTTATTGTTCGAGATAACAATGGACTATGCAGATACTTTGCTGATCGTAAAGCCTTGCTTCAACCCCCGCTTCAAGCTTACCGAAATGTTCGAATTTTTCCTCTTTACGCTCATCCCTGCTTCTAGCACACCCTTTTATTGGCATGCCGAATTGTTTGCGTAACGTTGCACCGCCCCGCTTGTAGCTTTCATGAATTTCATTCGACACGGGAAGGTGATCCTTATAAAAGGAGATAATACAATAAATACTTCAACATTTCGAGAGCCTAATATTATTAAGTATTACGATTCAATTTTACATTAACGCATTATCGGTCAAAAATATATTAATACCTCTCCGACAGACTGACGTCGAAATACGGCTGGGGTTTGATTCCTTTCGTATACGAAGAACATTTTTTGATGGAACACATACTAGGTACATTTCTTTTTAATCTCATTAATACGGTTAAATAACTAAATGTTACTTATTTCCTATAATTTATTGAAATTCTATTATTACCGATTTCGATGTAAAGGACACAAGCAAATTCGAAACGAAGTGAATGTTTATTCTTCTTTTATTGTAGGGCGTGATATTTTTATTAAAGTAGTTTTGTCGACATTTGTTGGCCATTTACGGGTAAAAGTGGCGCACGGTCATTAAAAAATTAAACATTCTCCGTTCTGACTGCAACGTTTTCGTTTACCTATTGTACTCTGTCGACGGACAGCATCCGGGAACGTTGCGACGCGTCGGGCCGAAAAATGCCATTGACTGTTGGGACAATGTGGTCATAAACCGCGACCTCGACGACGCATTCTGCTGATCGCCCGAAGTAGGATCTTTGGGACTCGTCTGGTTGTATTTTTCTCCACTGCGACGACGTCCGAATGAGATAGCCACCTCCATCAGGTTCTCTGACAACGAAGGGAAATTCAGCGGGCGTGGATGTTCGGTTTTCAATCGCATCGATCTTGCGGAAGACGGTTCAATCGGCATTCGTTTGTTAATATTAGTGTGTTTTATGTTGGCTTTAATTATCACGGTCGTTGTGTCTACGACTCACAGTTTTAAGTGGGTAACCAACTAACCATCAAAGCTGTGATACATCATCCATGCATTTATGAACGGAACCTATTCATCTGCATGGCACCACATAGGGATAACGGTGGTCTCCGGTTGCCCCGCCAGATCTTTGTTTTGTAAGAGAAAAGGAGGAAATGAAAGAAATACAGTACTATTCCTTTTCTCTATACGGCCGGCTTTACTTGTATAGCTTCACGTTCATCTTAAGACTATCTTCCGGATTGGTTCCGTCATCTTACGCCGCTTTACACATCGCATCCACACATACACGCACGGGCGCACACACAGGTCTGCTTCGCCAAAGTTGGACGACGATAGTTTAACCTACGCGAATTCGGCGAAAAGGATGGCGCAATCATCGAGAATATCGAGAATTGTTTCCTACTTTTAACTTTAATATAATCGGTACCTTCTATTTCTTAGTGGCATATGCTGGCATAGAAATAGTGCTCCTGCTACTACTAATTCTGCAGATTTCTTATCGATCAATGAGTTCCAAATACGTTTAGAAGATGGTTAGGATATATTTCTACGCATGTGATATTATGTAATTACAATGAATGAACGCTGATGAGTGCACATAGTCTGAAAGTATGACTAAATGTTTTGAAAATGAAGGATGCATGCTCAAAAGTAAGTCAGATGTCAGATGGATATTTTGGTTAGAAGCATGATGATATTGCCAGGGATCGTAGTCTTTTACTTAAAACAACGAAAAGGACTAAAACGCAGTTAATTTCGTACGTTTCCAACATCATGGATTTAAAGCATTTGGTACCTGGATTATGACTCGACTTGTTAGGGGAAAGATGTTGAGCATTTGCGATGATCGGAGCCAATCGATTAGGGATGATAGGGACAATTGAATTGGACGAGCGCAGAAGATACTGCGAGGTTAGCGAATCTTCGCCTGTTGAAAGGTTCAAACATAATTTATTTTACGTCATCACTACCGGCCGCATTCTTGTTTAAAATAGATGGTGCACTAGAAATTATTTTATATCCCACATTACTGACATTGAGATTTATAACCTGAGACCTAAAATATTCTATACCTACTTTTTATTATGTATGAATCCATTCGACCGAGCAATATAAAACGCAAAGTATTTTAATCCTTGCTGACCTCGAACTAGGTAAATATACATGTAGTAGTAGGTAAAGCTAAAAGTTTGAGATATTATTATATTGTCACACGAGGTCCGACACAACAATGTAACTATATGCGTAGTTATAGAAAATCTTCCTGGTACATTCGTAAATATTTTAACATTTCTCGGTGTAGCATAATATGATAAAAATTAAGACGATGGTAAGAATATACAATTTCTTCTCAAAGTAGAATTATCTCGTCAAGTTTTGTCATTTCATTTCACTATGACGCTTTGCATGAAATTGTGACAAAAACAGATATCGCAGAAAAGTTTTTGAGACTTTTCATCCTAGCTTATTACCTGTAATGGCACGGAGCCGAAGTCTATAAATCTAATACACAGATAGTGGCAGATCGAATAGCCCTTCAGTGAATAGCCCTCAATCTTTTGATAAAACCCAAATACCGCAAGTAACGAAATATGATTCCGTAAAAGTTTGGTGAGCACATGCAAACATTTGGTCAAAACGGTGGTGTGTTCGAAAGTATAATGAGAGTCATAAAGTGTAAGTAAACTGTGATAGTACAACAGCTGCATTAGATTCAGTGATTGTTTTAAACATGGGATTTTGAAACACCAAATAATCTTAAAATCGTAGATTTATAAAAAAATGTTATTTTATAATTGTGACGGATCATCTGCTTTTGTAATTGAGTATATTAAAATGTACGTTGCTTTAGTGTAATTTTCAGAATATTATTTGAAATCATTTGATATGTATGTAATTAACATCTCAAGATATTTTCTAACCTTGTATATTGGGTAACTGACGGTTTTCTGAGATTGTAACGGAAAACTGACAAGATTTTTTGATCACATAATATTATATGTAGGATACTTTGAAGGCAACAAGTATTATAAAAATCGGTACTGCTGATTCATTTCATTTTTTATTGTTTTTAGACGCTTGAGTGTACACTAATTCGCAAGTTTCCAATCAACATCGACCTACTATGTTAAGTATTCCAGGTTATGTTTCATATATAGCTATATACGTTAAAAAGGTTAGTCGCACTCGCCCAACAAACAAATGTCTTTGGATTCAGTTTTCGATGTTACACCGATTTATCTTGATTTCATTATTTTTTTATGCCTACAATTTTCAGACATGGTATTTGTTGGGACGTGGATCGGAGTGGGCTTTTTGATTGACTTCTCTTCAGAGTGGTTATATGCATTTAATACATATGATAAGGTAGCGGAAAAATATATAAACGTACACAATAAGTTAAAAGTCATCTCCATGGGTTCTCTTCACGGAAGGAAGTCCGTTTTTCTTAACAAAAGGGGGCCATCTAAGGCACCACTTGGAAAAAAGGCTACTAATGCTAGTGAGATGTTGCTATGACGCACAATTCAACAGTATCAAGGTCCAACACATCTGTCGGTCAGAATTTTGAAAAATGTGCGATCTTTAGGATTCTGGAGCTACGTCGATTGATTGTGTTCCTTTAATGGCCATAGCGTGGGTGTACATTTTTGCGTTTGGTTTAGAGTAGGATATTAGTGATTGTTTTTTTTTGTTTTTATATTAATACGCCTCTAAAGATAATCGCTTTTTACGAATATCGAATAGTTTTAGTCGGTGGTTGTAGTCGCCCGACAAGTGAAAAAACTTGTCTGCAATTTTCAACCTAGGACTGATTTCTCACGATAACGATATTTTTCAAATGATTCTGAATCACATATTAAAGAAAACACACCTGTTTTTAAGAGTTCAAATTTACCATCTTGTAATATTTAAATTCTGAGATGAGCAGTATAATACTAAAGTATCTTTCCACAATTTTTTATTTTTTCATTATATAAGTCAGATCTAACTTTATTAGATGCATGAAAAATTATCGTAAGGTATTTAAATGCTTTAGTCATAATTATAGAAGAGAGTATTCAACTTAAATTTGAAAAAAGGAAGTAACTGAAAAATAATTACGTATTTCATTAATATACACATCAAATTTTGAATTTTTCCTGATATCCAGCACAGTATTAAAATGTGCATAGAGGACATTAAGTCTGCCAATTACTCTTTACTTATTGTTTGTGTAAAACACAGATACTTCAATAGACGACAACAGCATAATATTTGGATGGTAAATCGGTAGTTCGACGTATCTAGGAAATATTCCTGACATACATTTTTTCATGAAAATCATAAGCAAATGTGACAAGCATAAGAGTTTCGTGGGCAAGGAAGAAGTATATCCCTCGGTATAAACTTGACACTTCATTTCTCCCTCGATGTTCTCTCCCGCTTTACGTTCACTAGCACTCCTCATCCTTTTCCTTCTCTCTCCCTTATTGCTCGACGCTATGCATATACTCGCTTTTCCTCTTTCTCCGTACTCTGTATTACTTGAGCTATGTAAATGAATTTCGTTTAATTATCTGGGAGGTCGCGCTAGAAAGGGTAAGAAACGTGGGAGGAGGGTTTGTTCTCGAGGGAATAGTAAGGGAGGGGAGCACAACGTCGCATTCGCCACGGTTAAAGACTACCCCTGAATTAACCGTGACTTTGCTAGCGTTAGAATTTCTCTAGCTCATTTCTCCTCTACTTCCTTTCTTGCTCTTATTCTCGCCCCTTCTGTATATATGTATGCATGTGCACTTAAACAACTTTACGTCTCTCTTTTCTTCCGATGATTGTACTCACTTCTCTTCTAATTGTTCGCCAACGATTTTCCCACAGCCACGTTAATTCGTTTACGTCTCTTAAACGATGATACAAGCACCTTCGAATCGGATTAACTCGAATCGCGTTTCGCTGACTTCAGCATCGAATTCTAACAGCATATCTTGCAATTCATTTTGAAATTCTCCTCTTTTGTCACGTTTATTCCCTCCCATTCGGTCGAAACCATGAATTAGATTTCTGCTTCGGTCTTGTACTGATTTATTGCTGGTAAATCTTTTTACCACTAGTCTTTATTTTCTAAACGAAAAATGTGTAATCGGAGTCTATCGAGGATTAAGATTCTATCGATTTTATTATTATTACATTGAAAAAGAAACAGCAATTCTTAACTTTTAGACTGTTTCACAAGTACAAATTGTGAACGTAACATGCGAATGATTTTCAAAAAGTATACTACATAGGATGAAATTGTTCAGTATACAACAGTAATATTTAGCTACTTTGTATGATAGTCTGAATATGTATATGTATTTATTTATTTAGATAAAACTTCCTGATCTTGAAATATCATTTGCAGTACGATACGTGCTTACGGTTCATGATTTTCCTGTGATTTCATGATATCTAGTAAATTTTCTTTTGGTACAATCAGAAATTGTATCTTGCACATGCTTTTAGTATATTCCGTTTGTGAACTTATGACGAATGTAATTTGTATCAGTAGATGAAAAATACTTTCTTGAATAGCATTATTTTTTGCCATAATTATAATTTTATTCAATACATTGAATTTTGTGCAAGTAACACTGATAAGAGTAGACAGGGTGCGCGTACAATAATTGTAGACAAATTAAAGTTATATAAGGAATATATTTGAATCGTAGCAGTAAACGAATAATCAGTGTTTCCGCGTAGGGCGTATATACAGAATTAACTCAAAAAGTGCTGGGGCGGCCGCGACACTTGAGGTTCGAAACGTACACCAAATTCCGAGTCGCAGTGCCGTATGATAGAAAAGATGTGCGTGCACCTCTCGTGTATTTCTTTCAAAGACATACTTTTTGACCAAGTAAGGAAGTACAGAATAGCTAATTAGCGCTTTTCATGAACAACAAAATATTTCCTTTCTAGCAATATTTATCGGTATTTCGTGGTTATTTATCTCCACAAGTATTAAGATAGTATTTTTTTTTTAATTTACTGATATCTCTGGAACCTCTTTATCTTCTGTTGGTCTGTAATGGAAAACATTTTGCAATGTCACAATTTTTATATTCTAGATGGTCTGCCTTTAAATGAGATCTAAAATAGGATCTTGTAAGAATACAGTTTTTCGCCTTTTTAACAATATTGTGTGTGTGTGTGCGCGCGCGCGCGCGCGTGTGTGTGTGTGTGTGTGTGTGTGTTAATACAATGTAGCTGTGCCCGACTCGCGGATAGTACAATGGAATATACTTTATTATGATGTGTTTGTGACGGTTAAGAAAACAAATTATCATTCGAAAAAAATTCAGATATATAAAAAATTATTTATTAAAATAGCAAATAAATTATTAAAATATCATCTTTTTGTGTATAAAAACATTTTATGTTAAATGTAAGCGATTCTTCATATGTATGCATACGCGTAAAATTATCTCGAGTTGCTACTTCGCCCAACTAAAAAAGTCGTCGAGTCCAAAGGATTAAAGAAATAACTTGAACAGTATGAGAACTCTACAGGAGAAAAATTATTCTTCCTATTGTAACTGGTACATTCGCATATTTTTGCAATAATTTGATCTATTAAAATAATAATAACGTTGATATTAATTAAACGCGTTTGTAATATTAATAAAGTTACTTGGAATAATAAATGTAAATTGGGTCTCTTCCTATACCAGGATTGTAAAACATTAATCTTTTTAAATAAACCCTAGTAGCACAAAATGTTGTATACATATTCATATAATATTAAAAAGAGATTCAATCTTTTTTTAAATATTCTAATATATGTTAGATTTTTGGATTTTAAGTCAGGAATCTTTACTGAGCGATTTGTAAGCTTTCGTAGTTCTGGGGTATAGGTCTGAAATGGTAACTTGGTAGCTGAGACGGAAGGGGAGATTGCTCTCGCACCGCCTATCCTCGCCATGTCGGTCCTGGAAACCTCAGATCAACGAATGACAATCGAAAATAAAACACTACCTTTTGTCGTTCACATGACGACGCAACGAATGTGCCGGTCTCTCTTACCAATAGCGCGTCAAAATCGAAAATGCGTGAGGGAGAGGGACATCCCTATCTGTCGGGCGAATCAGAGCAAATCACCCCTCAGTTGCCAAGTAAATATTCCATCAGTATACACCTTCCATTGGATGCAGATTTGTGAAAAAAACCTGCCGCAAAATTCCAAAATTTAGGCGGCTGGCTCATCGCATTTGTCTTGTTACGTAGGTAAAATGTCTGAGAGGAACCATGGATCAGAAATTAGCCGTTTTCTTGCAAATTAATGTTAAAGTTTCAGTGCCGCAATTGTTTCCGATTGGAAGGTTACAAACACATAAGAAAAAAGAAGCACACGAATTGCCATCATTGGTCGATATGTCACACCTTCCAGTTCAAAACAAATGCGCATCGAGCGAGATCGATGGCGTGCAGATTCCTTCACCGTCTGTTAGCGACGCCATCGCTCTGGGTCGATGCGCATATGTTTTGAACTGGGAGATATGACACATCAACCAGTGATGGCAATTCGCGTGCTTCCTTTTTTCTTATGCGTCTGTTGACTCCGATCGGGAAGCTATCTTTCGGATTCTGGTCGTTGTATTCCCTTTTCTTCTTTGTATCCCATAGTTTTGCTTTAATGGAATCTACATTTACTGCTCCTATATTTCTCATATTAAATACGATTAGTTATAGTTACGCCAAAGTTCCTCCAAGTTCGAAACTATGTGTAAGAGCTTCGATATAACTAGATTTCATATGTTTATCATGTAAATGTTATTGTGAATATAACATGTAGCTTATAGCTGTTTTAAAAGAGCTTATCTTTTCAAAATTATTTTATTTGTAAAGAGTTTTTTGTTGGAAGTGTGATTTACATTTAAGAAGATCAGAATAGAATTCCAGAGTTACCTAAAACCTAAAGCAGAAGTTTATTTAATCGACCATTAGAAATTATTTACACCTTGCTGAACAATAATAAATAAAGGATAGTATGGTTAAAAATTATTGACTGACACAGCGCGTTAAAGAAGATATGCAAAATAAAAAGATCGTAAAAAACTTGCAATATATTTTGCATAAAACATATAATTTTTATTAAAGAATTATGAGAAACATTTATTATCTCTATTGTGTTCCTTAACTTTAATCACTGTTTAAAAGAAAATATAGTTTGCTTAAATTAATTTGAAAGAGAATGCTGCACAGGGATTTTAAGCAAACGAAGAAAGTACATCTTTTTATAACTTCTCAATGTGGACAAAAATATGTGAGAATGAAATTACAATCAGTGATGCATGTAGTTCATATAATATTTATTGTTACTTTTGCGTGTATCTTTGGCAGAATCATCTCTCTTTTGTTATACAGCTCGTTTACTTTGTTTATTTTAGATATAAAAGTGTATCTACATGAACTTAAATTGAATAGTTCGATTTAACTTCTAACTTTTTTAACAATGAAACATTCTTTTCTTCATGTTTCCTCCCTGTATAGCTTTGGTAACAGCAAAAAAGGATAGGAAATCACAGTATACTTTACAGTGTTGTGTAAAAATATATAATACACAAGTGTTTAACTTTGTAGAGCAATATTTTTATCATTACAAAAGGTAATGGTTTTATACTAATAATTAATTACGTAAAACATTCTGTGTATATAGATCGACATAATTTATAATTTTCGCTCAAATATATTTACAGTAAATATTTAATCCTGATTAGAGTAATATTCAGATATCATATGTCGTATTTTACTTCAAATGAAAGTCATGACAAACAAGCACATTCGGGAGAAGATGCCAAGAACAAATAACTCAGAATTTATTCAGTAGTCATCGATATAATCCAGTCTACAAACTCTTTTGTTATGCCCATGGATAAGGAGATCACTTTGCGTTCATATTAACATACCATACCTGTACATTTGCAATATATTTTGTATTCGTACAAATATCTGCTTTCGCCTGATATTTTATATTGTATTCAAAAAAGTTGTAAATAGCGGTCAGCCGCTACCGAGAAACATGTGTGGCGGCACGACCTATCGACCACCACCACCGATCTACCGGTCGCCATTACGCCTACACCCCTAGTTACAGGATCGCCCGCTAGGCCTCGTGTCCACCGAGGGATCATTCTCGGGAGTGGTCCTATGACGATCGGTATCTATATATACGATCACTCAATAGATACCATCGTCCCATCCGGGGCACAGTGTCTAGGGCAGGGCCTGTGTTCGATCAGCTCTACTGACGAGTCCACGAACAGGCCCAGGACGAAACGCAGCGCGCTAATCTACACCTTTTTTTAATCCCTTTCCTAGGAACAGAAGGACATCACCGGACCAGGCACCCGTGGTTCCTTCACATGTTTTCTTTGCGTATTCTAACTTTTGTACTGAAATGTGAGATTTGATTTGCTCGGTAGAATCATCTTTTTTAACATATTGTGGTAAGATACCGTGGTAGTATACAGATTGTTTCAAATAGTAGCATTAAGAGACAATACTTTAAGTAACCGGTCTTACGTCTGGTAATGGAGGAATCATGTTTCGTCATACGGGACAAGAACACTGATTTTGAAACAAAGCAAGAGTATGTCTTTCTCTATGACCCGACATGATAATTTAGTCAAAACATTTATCAACGCTTGGCGGCCATTCGGCTACGGAAATTGCTAAACGCTCGGTTATTAAAGAATTAGGTGGCTTTTATTCTGAATTCGCAGTTTCTGTTAATCGTCATGATTCGGAAACATCGAAACACACTTCCCCATCGACTGGATTAATATTGTAGTGCCGGAAAGTTTTTGCAATGTGTTGTTAAGTACGACGAAGGGCAGCGAAGGTGAAAGCGGGAATGGGTCAGCTTCGGCCAGCAGGCTGATCGCTTTCTCCCTCAAAGCCCTGAGTAATCTAGGAGATAGTAAGTGCGAGTGCGAGAGAGTAAACGATTGTGTGAAAAAGATGTGAGAATAGGATATAAATAAGCGTAGGTTTAAGGGTAGGTACAGTTTAGAAGAGTTTAGTTACCAGTTGAGATATGTACGCTGTAGCAGATTATTTGTGTTGTACGAGTTGTCGTGTTCTATGAAGTTGTCGCATTTGTTGTTATTCGCGACGAATTATTAGATGTATCGCGCTGCATTGAGTTGTATTGTGTTATATAGTCGAAGTTCTATTTGTAGGCTCTTGTGTATTTGTTAATACATTTAATCATTGCTGTTTACTGTTGAAAGAAAAAGGAAAGACTTTTTCTCTCTATCTGCGTTGAAATTAATCCTCTTTTCGTTGTTATTAAACATCTCCTGTACAATATTTTTGGGACCCATCTGGTTGAATTGTCCTTCACTTCGTCGATAAGATGGCAAGAGTGTCACCTCAATAAGGCCCATCGATTGTCCTCGAAAAGTGCTGACTCCCCTTGGAGACGAATGAAAGTAATAGATGTTTTGTACATCCTAAAAATCCGAAAAGTCTGCCTGCTGAAACATCGCGGAAATTCAGTGTGCAGCGATATCAGGTCTTCGAATGTGTCGATCATGTGAGACGCAAACCATCCATAGACGGTTTAACTCGTAATATTCACGTTTGCACTATCGAAATTTGTTTATCCACGTTTGGACATGCAAACTTTCAACAATTACACGTAACATATTCACGTCTAGACCATTCATGATATAATATTCAAGTTTAAGTAGTAACGTCGGAATCCGAATTGTTAACTTCAACTACCGCCACTACGCTACTCGAGCAACCGCAGCGAATGTTCCTCAACCCTTTGTGGACGGAGACATTTTTGAATCTTGAGAGATAATCATTTGTTTGGCGATGCAAAACCGCCTTTTTATCAGAAAGTCAGACTATTGATGTATAGAAATAATAAATTACTGTTTGTCTAATCATATTTCAACGGTTGCATTTAAATTTTTTTCTCCAATTTTCTTGGCGCTTCGCTGACGCGAGGTTTTTTACTAAAATTTTGAGATGGTAGAAATCGCTGATGCGCCAAATCTATCAGTTTGTAAACTTTCTGGGGTTTGCCCGCTACAGGCATAAGCCGCGCGAGAAATAACCCGACAGCAAAGTGTTAATCTTATTATTTATATTTTCTCAAAATATTCGTTTCATATTTTAGTTTTATCATTAATTTTTATATATTATAGTTTATTTGCAGGAACTCAAGTGGGTCACTTGAAATTATCAAAAGAGGCATTTGGTGACCCGCGGGTGATAGGTTGCTAACACCTGTTCTAGACCACTGAAGACCTTAGTTTCGAAGAGCTCGATCGTCGAACCTCAATTCGTAATCATGTGGCTGGCAAACAATAATGGAAAACTTGTGAACGAATATAATGACGAGGATTCAAACGATAGATGTTTCGGTAATAAATAAAAGAATAACGAAGGACCTGTGTCCCGAACGATTGATACAGTCATAGACCGGACATCCCCACTCTCTGAATTTTCGTGACGTTTCAGCAGGTGGGTTTTTTGAATTGTTGGTAACGCAAAAACGTTAATTGGTTGTACGTTCCTGCAGGGAGAGTGGAGGAAAAGACTGTTAGAGAAATAATCGTGCTTGGATGTTAGAGACAGTCGAAGAGCGTTTCGGCGCAAAACTATGTTCAGATTGTGTGGTGGTAACTGGACTGAAAGATTAAAATATATATAGTCGTATTATATTTTTTGGTAGAAAACGTTTCCTCTTATTAGTTTGTATAGTTTGTCTTGTATATGGTCAAGTATTGTTTAATACAATAAATTGTATTGTTCGATATTTGTTTTTATATAACTTCTTTAATAAAGAATTGCAACCAATTAAACCAGTTGCGACCAAAAATCCTAGTCCGGCCGACCGGGAGAATTTCTCGCCGAGGGTGCGTTGTATAGCCGTTTTGTCTTCGTGAATCAGCGAGGGTTGATCGGAATTTTTCGACCCGAAGTCCCCGTTTACCACTCGTAGGCAGAGCATGACGGATTAACAAAAGCAAACATCCAAAACGGAGGATGGCTAATGCTTTAATGACCGTGCGTTTCCGGCACCTTCGTGTTCGACGGTCATAGTACATGGTCGTCGCCGAATGTCGACGAAAGTTTCGACTAATTTTAAAGTACCCGGCCGTATAAGAACGACAAAATTTCGCTTCGTCTCGAACTCACTTTTATTCTCGTACGGCGTAACAGATGTATTCAGCAGAGTCTTCATCAAAATGTCAATATTTATTTTTTAAATATATTTATTTCCAAATTTTTGTCGCCTTCATCGTAATAACTTTACGTAATGCTAAATTGTGTATAATCAGATGGCAATTATATCGCAAAAACAACCTATATGCACGGGAAAGTATATCATTCACAGGACGGATACTATTTAGTAATTCAAAACAATGTGAGTAGCACATACGTTCGTATCTCGAACGAACATTGCTGAATGTTGCTTGTTTCTGAACACAATGTGTGCTTCCAGTGAAAATATGCATACCTACGTGAACAGTTTTACGACCTGTTCTGACTGATTTTAACACTAGATTTACAGAACCCGTCAAATTGACGGGTTCTTACTTGTTTTATAAACATTTCTGAAATTTACAGAGAAGCTTAACAGTAGATATTTCAGGTGTATTTTATAATACAATAATGACTTAACAAATTATCATCTTTGCTGCTTGATCACTCTTTTTCCGTAGTCCTTATTTAATCTATTGCAATGTAGCAGATTTCACGCCCGTAAATCGAGTGTTAATAAAGTCTCTTAGGCATATCTCTAATAGTTTCCTTAAATCATATTCAATATAACACATTGCATAAATGCATTCATCTATGACGTTGATATTAAGTGATATGTTGTTGGAAATAGGTCCTTGTTTTATTTAAGGGCGTGTTCCGGTCTAGAAATATCAGAAACATATTTCTCGGAGTTTTGTCGGTTTTAAAATGGAAATAACAAATTTTAGACACCGTATTCATTATAAATAAAATGAACTTTGTTTAAAAAGGGCCAATCCGTGTGGCCTTAAAAATAAAATTTTTGAAGTACGATTTATGCAAATGTTAATATCTCTGGAAATTTTATTAACATCTTGATAAAAACAAATTTACGTTCCTAAATTGTTAAAACACATGTATACGTAATATTACTTTTAAAAAATTCAAAAGAAGCTTAAAATTGCTTGTGAAGATCAGAATTCCTCTTTGAATCTACTTATGAATTCTACTATTTTACGTATTTAAAATTAATATTCATAATATTAAAAATAACATTTATAAATTCATAAAATTAATATTCATAGGTTTTTAAAGTATTAATCAATCATCAAATTGTAGGTTTAGCATAACGAGAGAAAGTTGTTTCTTTGTATTGTTTGCAAATCAAACCAAGGATCATCCCCAGTGAAAACTGCTGCAAGTATTGAGTTACGCTTGGCAGATTTTTATTAAAAAATATTTGCAAGGATTAGCAACAGCCGCGCTTTCATTACCTGTGGCCAGCGTGAAGATTCAAAGAGAACGCTCAAAAAGTGAGCATTCATGCCCTGCGGATCGAGAGATACGCGTGTTCGTGTATTCAGGTACAGTTGTGCCCGTCGTTAGTGGTTTACAGCTGCTGTCGAAGTGTAGGTTCGTATCTGTATCTGACATATTCAGCGATGCAACATACTGAGATGAAATACCACCAGATTTTTCTCTCGTTACATAGAATTTTTCAATGGCAATTAGAGCGTTTGGTATGCACGGAGGTGTCTAGTATTTCGTTTATCCATGCAGTTCTCACGACGAAGAGAGAAATCTTCTTACGTACGAGACTCTTATTGTTAACGTTTTTATTGTTAACGTTATTGTAAACGTCCTCTTTACGTAGCTTATTTGTAAATATCGTGCATGCATGAAATTGCAGGTTGCCTGCGTTCAATATTTTTGTCAACAATAAAGTAATGAGTTACAGAAATTATGCATTCATTCTGAAATGTGATAAAACGTAGAACCACAATGCCTGTCATTTTTTTAAACTTTATTTAATTTGCATATTTGTGTATTTTTTTCTTTCAATAGAATTATATTTTGAAGAAACGACGCACAGTGGTCGATTTCGCTTAAATCCTGGCGAAAAGTCCAAAAACTTTTTCAGTGATAATTGAAATCTATCAGTTGAATTTGATTTATGACATATCAGACCATATGTATTCACTAATAAAACTTTTTTTTACACAATATTCTTAGAGATATGCGATCTCAAAGTTAATACATTTATGTAGGATATTTATTACAAATACACGTTAAGAAAATATAAAATACGAGTTGAAACACAAAAGTATGGAAAATACTTGAACGCACACACACACACACTCTTACGATTACTAATAAGTACACTAACGTCTGTCTGGTCGCGTCTATTCGTCTATTTGCTGCTCTCGTCTGATCGTCTGTACATCTATGCGCCTATCTGTTATACGTCTATTCGTCTATTCGTCTACTTGTACGTCTATTCGTCTACTCGTCTATAACGTCTACTCGTCTATTATGTCTGCTCGTCTAAATACCAACGTGTCCATCTAACGTGGCATCGTCAACTCTCTCTCTGCGTCTTCTCGACCGCGTACAGTCCACGTCCGTCTTTCGTCTGTTCTACGCAGGATCCCTCTAGACGAATCTAGATAGATTCGCGCTGGTTTTATAAAATTCCTACATTTATAACGTGATGTTTCCGCGCTAGAACTAAAATTATGTTTTTGATGTACTACAGACGCATAATTCCTTTATTTCTCTATTGGTAGCTATCTGACATACTTTAAATTTCAAAATATGTCGATTTAATTTTTTTTAACAATTTACAGCTATTGTGAAGAAAATATGAGACCCATGCATTCCTTCTCCTTTCCTAAGTAAATAGTTAAAAGGTTGGCTTAGGCGGGTGCTAATTTTTGTTTTAAAATAAAGTTTGAAGCTTTCTGAACAAAAGCCGATCGGTGCCAGCTGTTACGTTTTGCTACCCTCCGAGTTATTAACAATTGTTGGTCGCGCGCGCCTTTCGTATGGCAGCGCATTTATATTCATAGGATGGGAGTGTCGAATTCTACTTATTGATATATTGTAACCGCCATTATGTTTTTGAAAATTTTCAGTACTGATTAGTAATCAACTACTCAAAAAACATAAGAATACTAATTTTTGCGCGAAACCGAATATTTTTGGACACACATGTCCGCCATATTGAATCCGTCATTTTTTTTTTGAAAGTTTTTAGTTCTGATTCGTAATCAACGACGCAAATAACGCTAATATATCACTTTTCCATTAAACTGGAGCTTTTTTGAGACTTCGACCAGGATTTCAGCGAAATCGAATACTGTGCGATGTGTCACATGACTAAACGTATATTTTGTTCATGTAGTCATTAGGCAGTCTTTGCAGGAAGTTATGTCAGTTCCCAGAAGGATATGTATTATAAGTCATGCCCGAAATGAACATTATATATTTTTATGAATAGAGTTCGTCGATTGATACTCGTACGTATCCGAGCGTGTCAGGCTGCAGAATTTCTCACCCTTGCGATGATGACGCGTTGCCACTGAGTTTACAGCTTGTCTCGGTTTCGAGTGGAGTTCATGGAGGGCGACGGGTGTTAGATAAAAGTATAGGCATCCTGTCGCATTTCAAGAAACAGATTATTTAAACTATCAATGGGCCTGGGTCCGTAAAGTAGACCCGCGACTAAGTTATGGCATAGCGGCCTATGACCTGACGTCATGGGTCTGCATGGCGTTTTGAAAAGCGTTAAAGGTATGCTTGAATGATCTGGCCACAGAGTGGGGAAGATGTTGCATCTCCCGATAAGAGGGCTATGAGGAACCGCACGGCACCTTTTTTTACATGAGGAAATCTTCAAAAGACACCCACGCCTCGAGGAGAGTGCGGATAGTGTCGAGACTTCTACTGACTGAAACCTCATGGATCTTCGCGTACCGCATATGGGAGGCCCCTGGGATCCAAACTAGCGATACTTCCAGTGACCTCCCGCGGCAATATGGAGCAGCAACACGAGAAGACTGCTCCCCTACCCCTCATGGCTGCAGTGCCTCGTTGACTATCCTCGCCCAACGAGGCCCATGATATTGGAGGAGACGGGGACGAAAATTCAAGAGAGGCAAGCCTCAACATGAAACCGTGTCCGCCGTTCCTCCACCCTCCCGGGCCGAGTCTTAGTAAAGATTTGGCTCAACCCGTTCCCGAAACCACGTGTTCCGCGGACGCCATCCCTTTTGGCTCAGGTGACCCCGGGTTTGCCGGTTCCCGTACCCGTCAGCAGTCTGAACAGCGAGCTGAACAGTAGACTGAGCAGGCCCTTGAGGTGCAAAAAATAACTCCCATAAATCCCTCGTGGGATTTTCTGCCCCTTGGTTCTGATGACCCCGGGTTCGCCATACCCCTGCCTGCCAGCAAGCTGAACAGGTCCCTAAGGTGCGAAAAATACGCCCACCCGTAAAATCCCCTTGGGGGGGATTGCACCTACCCCCCAAAAATGTTTCTTAAAGAAACTTCCGTTCCCTTGGCTCAGGTGACCCCGGGTTCGCCAAAACCCATACCTGTCAGCCAGCTGACCAGGTCTTTGAGGTTCGCAAATACCAGGTTCCCCATCCTTGCAAAAAATTCCTTAATGGGAGTTTCCATCGCTAGGCTCAGGTACCCCGGGTTCGCTAAACTCGTACCTGACCAGTATCCCCTGATCAGGCCCCTGGGATGGTTTTTGAGAGGGTTTTCCTTCCCCCAGCTCAGGGAACCCCGGATTCGGCATTGTCCGCACCTGTCAAGCTTGCACGGGACAGGCCCCTGAGGCGGTTTTATAAGGGTTTTCCTTCCCTTGGCTCAGGTAACCCCGGATTTTTCACGTCTGCACTCCTGACCAGACCCTCAGCTCTGGTCAGGCCCTTGAAGTGGTTTTGTAAGGGTTTTCTTTCCCTTGGCTCAGGTACCTCGGATTCGTCATGTCCGTACCTGCCCAGAATCCCTCTGGACAGGCCCCTGAAGTTCCACCACTTCCATAGGAGGTTGACTTCCCTTAGCTCGGGTGACCCCGTGCCTTATTGCCAGACCCACGATCGGCCCCTGAGGCGGTTATTTTTGGAGTGGGTTTTTCATCCCATAGCTCGGGTATCCCCGGGAGTGCTAAGTCCCGCACCCGTCCGGCGCACCACCACCATTTGTGTCCCTGAGGACAACCGCACGACACTTACCCCAGAACTACCAAAGTATACAAATCGCTCACTAAAAATCCTGACTAGACCTAAAAATCTAATAGACATGTATCGTAACTTACAATCAGTAACATTCACTTTACTGGGTGGAGGTGACGTAGATTGGGAAACGCTCCTCAGGATCAGTAGCTATGAGCACGAGGTAATTTCGCGGCGAATGGAAGCAAGGTTGGAATACTTTAAGTCACCTTGGTTTGGGTTTTTGTTATTGTAATGAATTATCACCGTTATAAAAAACTATAACACAACTTAACGGAATAATGGTAGTAGTTAGAACTTGAATGTAACTGATTTGATTGTTGACTGTGACTGATTGGTTTAACGGTTGATGACTGACTCTTCCAAAAAAGGAAGAGTCCTTCGCGAGCGAATGTATCCTTCCACCGTCCGGTTACGCCCCCGGGAATAGGGGTTACGTGCCCCCGGAAGTGATGGCGTACTGCGTAATTGTAATAATTTGCTAGGAATTTCCGCGAGCACGCGAAACATTTTAGTGGGATAGCTCCGCGCTTCTTTGGATCGGCGAAGGGAACAGAGGTCCTGGCTGGGTGGCACGTGGCCCATTTCGATTCTTGGTGGAGGGGCTGAGGCCAGTGGTTGGCGGGAAAAAGGTGGTTCGTCGACACACACGAAACTTAACCTTAAGATTCGCATTCCCCTCGGTTGCTACAGGGCTGGCAAGTACATGTTGACGTGACGGTTAATGTTTACTTCAAAAATAGCCTTGCGGCTCATATCGTAAGCTTATTGTTTATCCGGAACCGGACATCTGCATGTCAGGGAAACTCTGACTTTTTGTCAACGAAAGTACTACAAGTTGGACATTGGAACGGAGGACAATAGATACTGACGGGGCCCGCGGCCCACTGAGCGTTGAATATTATGATTACCTGCATATGCATTATCTATTTTAACAGAAAGATTCCGCGCAACAATTAAACTGCTGCTTTGGACGCTTTGACAATATTACTACTCATTCAAGGACAGTAACACCGTGCTACATTATTTTGGACCTTGCTTTTATTTTGATATTTTTAATGGTTTAGAGAAACCATTCAGATTATTCATGAGTTATTCAGAAACCAACAGAGACAGTGATGATTATCAATTTACGTATTGATAAACTGGGGAAATGGCTATTGTCTGAAAAAACATTCATTCCAGGGGGGGGGGGGGGGGGCACCTGTACAGGCTTTTGGAAGACTCCCAGTGTTACCAATGCTTCTTGGACGTAGAGGTATGATATATTCTGATTATGCAGGTAGCTTTTCAAGAATGTCTTCAAGGGAGAATCAAAAGAAGCAGCATCGGGTCAAATCTTTTATTGTACTAACAGTCAGTTGTAATTAGAGCTCCTTCAAAGTTAAATTTTTTTTAAGTAGAAAGGACTCTGTTATGGTTTACTTCCCTACCACAAGTCATCGTAGTTTAACCAGTCACTTCCGTTGACAAATACTGTATAAACCTTGTGAAGTTGATCAAGTACAACACGCTGAAACACAGGAAAGGTATTAGTTGAAGAATGTACCGCGTGTACCCGTTTCAAGATTTTCGTCCCGTATTAGCTGCTGTGAGAACATCATCACTCGATGTCTCTGCAATTTCCAGCGAGCCCGTTCTGCTCCTATTAAAGCGTTGGTTGCTAGTATATAATGCTTGCATTTCGTTTTCTGTTGCTCGTAAATTCGTCAGGCGGACTGGCCAACGAGCAGACCCTGCCCTGGATTCTGTGTCCTGAAAGGGCGAGTCTATATGCCAATCGATCGTCCTTGTTGTTAGTGTTCTGCGGTTCGTTTTTGGCAACTCCTTTTTTCCTAGGCAATTTTTTGCTTAGGACCTATAGTTTCAAGTTCGATTTCGCACCACTTACATTATAATATACGTATTATGAAGGCACAATCATCTCGAAAGCGACGAGAACTTGAACTTGGGCCCACTAATTGAGAAACCGGGTGAGTACCGCTCGAAAGGCACGATGTACTCTAGCGTGCGATACTTGAACTAGCATAGATAATGGCGGCCGATATATCGATCGCAACATTCCGGATCGTGCCTCTACACTTTATATCCAAGACTTCAAACTATAAGCATGCATGTTGAAACAGTTATTATTATTACCATCATTGATATCATTATCAGCATGCGATATAAATGAATAAAATTAATATAACCGACACAGCATGCTGCGTTTACACTTGATGTTCGCTACACTTCATGTCACAAACAGCAACGACCCTACTCTGCAGGTCTTGAATAATTTATGAGAAATTACACAGTTGTTTTATAAATTTGTAAATTGAAGACCATGTCGAAACAAGATTAGTTGGAGGTATCAGTTGCATATTTTTTAATAAACTGGCTGACAGCTGTGTCAGTCACCGGTGACCATCGGTGTATTCTGATACTAAATTAAGATTAAGCAAATATAATATGTTCATACATTAGTAATTTTACATAACACGATTTTACAATTTTTTTTTAATCAATATTTTCGATGAACAAGTTCTATATGTTTTGCGTGGTAGTAAACGCATTAAGGGAAATACTATTGGAATAAATCGAGTGTACTGCCGCTGTTCAACAAAATAGGGTAAAAGTGGAAATACACCTGTAAGAATAAGTGTAACAAATGATCTAGTAAAGGATGAAGACAGATTAAAATAGTGTAGTAGGACATCATATTAAGACTGGAACAAGTTATTCAGCGTGATTATGCTATATACAGGGTGTTCCACGTAACACTTTTCACGATTTTTCAGGTACTAGCAATAACCTGACAAAAAAGTATTTTAAACAAAATTTAGACAGTTTTCGATTGGCTATACATTGCAGTAAAAAAGTTCGAAATTTTTGTTTAATTATTGTCAAGGCCACCTTCATTTTTTAAAATGACACTTTGCATTTTTGACTTAACAGTACTATAGCCCGTATCAAGACGAATTCAACGACCTAGTATACCATGACCTTCGGATGACCTTGAAGGCAAAGAAATGAAAATTTCACCAAAAAATGACAATCTGCTTCAATGGGCGATAATAACTTGAGTTTATTATTAAGACTCGAAATTACATTCAATTCAGAAACTTAGACTAAATGAACGCAAACTATCATCTAGTAATATAACCTTTAGTCAAGGTTCCTGAATTGAATGAAATTCAATTTGTATGTGCACTCATGCATGTATGCATGTACGCATGCATGTATGCACGCATACACAAATATTTGCTACGCGCGCGAGAATCCACCAATCGTCGGATGATTGTCACGCCACTTTCGGGGCCCAATGACTTGCTTTTGCCGTAACGGATTCCCACAAAGGTCCACACATCCGGAAGCATTCCAGCTACCGGTGGGATACAGAGAGTTGGGAAGCGAAAAGAATACAGGTCTGATTCGTCAGACGGCAAGAACCCTGCCTCCGTTCATACGTACATTCGATTCTAACACACTATTTGCTGCAATAGGTAACACATTCGAATTGTGCGGAAATAGGTGGTGCGAGCGGGATGCCCCGTTTGCCCCTGTGCCGTCCCGATAGACTTTTCTGGTTTTCCCCTCTGTACGTGGACCGCGAAATTGATCGTACCCTATAATACATATATTTCTTCGCTACAACTTCTCGCATCATGGATTGTTAATGAAATATACGATGCATGTTATCCACCGAGAGCCTATACGATAATTAATTTCCGAAACCAAAATATACGTGAGCCGAGCGACGGGGAACGAAAATAATCTCTCGACATTTTAGTAACCGACAATCCTCGCAACACTATTCTGGACTCCTATTTGGTTGACCGTTTACAATGGGCGAAAGAACTTCTCACTTTTGTCCTCTGTATTTTATTTACTTTCAGTATTTGATCTTTATACACGCAAATGGTTCCTCACCATCTCAACTTCTCTTGTTGGTAAAAATGTACTTTTCCAAAATATAAACTATATTTATAGATAATAGTAATGCTAGAAGGATATTAAAGAGTTGCAAATACATGATAGACATGTACGTAGTTCTACACGCGTTTCGGTATTGAGAAAGCAAGTCCTTCAATTAGAGAGGATTGTTCCTTTGTACAGAAAGAAAGCAAGTTAGGAACAAAGCGGAAGTTTGTCATTCTCTTATGGCTCGGGCGGTGATACTTTCTTCAAAATCGGGTGGCATCATTTGTTGGTCGCTCGCGCGTCATACGGGCCACATCGCTCAGTTATTATAGAATTTTACAGCCTTCATTTTGAATGTAAAGCTTTCGCTAACTGTATTCCGCCGTGTTTATTTTATTCAAAGCTATCATGGTGATCTTAACCTATGTTCATCGGTGAATGCGTTGGTGAGACTACTAAATGTAAGACTATACTATACTGTAATACAGTACTGTACTATAATGTAATTACACTTTATTTGGAATTTCTTCTTTATCATATACTGTATGTTCCCAAGAAGACTTGATCCGCTGATACTTTGTCTTCAGTCACGCAACTTTAACTTCGTTGTGACGCGAAGCAGTTCACTTATTGCAAGCTTAGTATCCGTATGGCTGCGTTATCAATACTTAAGTGACCATTCCCTTTTTTCATAATATTTTTTAGACCGCTTTCTGGAATTTATTTTGTAAAATCAGAGTACCGCATTGTATTAACCTTTTGAGCATATACATTATTTACTTCAAATGTTAACTGCATTATATTTTTTTTTAATTTCACATTTTTCAACGGAGGCAGTATCTTTGTCGTATGGAACTAAAGCGGTCACGAACGAATTAGACAGTCTTCTCAGACTTGCTCTGTTGGTGCGCCGCACAGTGGTCGATTTCGCCAAACTTCTGGCCAAAAAGCCAAAATTTGTTTTTGCGTTTTTCAAAATCTAGCAATTGCGTTTGATTTGTAACACATCAGAGCATACTTTTCCACTGATAATAATTTCTTTTGCACAAGACTTTCAGAGATATGCAATCTTAATGTTGGCACTTGAATAATAATTTTTGATGTGATATCAAAGTACGATCCTCTTTGTCACCATTGGCAGCTATCTGTCATGCTTTAAATTTATAAATATCTTGGTTTCATTTTTTTATTTAATATTGTATTTTACAACTGTGATGGTACATAATGTAAGACCTATGCATTTTTTCTCCTCTTAAGGAAATAGTTGTGAGTAACCCAAGATTTCACGGTGATATTTTTTTAAAATGAACTTTGAAGTTTCTTGAAGAAAGACCCGTTGGGAGTTCCTGCTAATTTTTGCTACTTCATGAGTTATTGTTAATATTTGTTGTGCGCGCCATTTACGAGGAAACACATTTATGGCTTCGGAGCGGGATATCGGGTTTTACTTATTGTTATTTTGCATTCACCACTATGTTTTTGGAAATATTTAAATTCGTATTTCTGACCAGCAAATCAAGAAGCATTAGAATACTACCTGTCGTGCGGAACCAACAATTTTTTGATACACGTGTCCGCCATGTTGAATCCGCCATTTTGTTTTTGGAAATTCTGACTTCTGCTTCGTAATCAGCGACCCAAAAAATATCAGGATACTAATTTTTGAGCAGAACCATCGATTTTTTTATACACATGTCTGCCATGTTGAATCCGCCATTTTGTTTTTGGAAAGTTTAACTTTAGATTCGTAATCAGAGACCCAAAAAATATCAGAATATTGATTTTGGCGCGGAACCATTGATCTTTTGATATACGTGTCGGCTGTATTGAATCCGCCATTTTGTTTTTAGAAATTTTGATTTCAGATTCATACTCAGCGACCAAAATAATCCTAATGTGTAAATTTTTGTCTAAATCGAAGTACGGTTTAAGGTTTTGGTCAGGATTTCGGCGAAATCGTCCACTGTGCGCCGACAGGCTGTGCGATTATCCAGAAACGTCGGGGCGAATAGTCCCACTGACCATCTCCGGCTTGCGAAAATAATACGGTCATGTATCGCCCCTTCACTGCTACACTTTGCTGATCGACCAGACTAGAATTTTTGGGACTCATCTGGTAGTATTCTCTTCCATTGCGTCAGTGAGAGGGAGAGGATGCCACCTCCATTGGGTGCACCAACTTCGAGGCCTCGGAAATTGATCAGTTCTACCAGAGAAAACTGCAATCAATTATATTTTCGCACCACTCTAAAATTTGAAAACCGCGCCCGCTGAAACAACTCAAAAAGTAACCGTGCAGGGTTGTGTCCAGTCTTCCACTGCGTGGATCATGAGAATCGCAAGAGGTTTACGTTTCGACAATGCAAGTTTTAAGACATACACCATCCAATATTCACTATTCACATTTTGATCACCCACGCATTAGCATACATTCGCTATCCAATATTCAACATTAACGATTCGACAATTCAAGCTGTGACATATATTCAGTGCTCAATATTCGACGTTCACGTCCCGTTACTTACATTCAATACATTCACTTCAAATTTCTTCGTAAGTTCTTTATTCATTTGTACTTACAGTGAACAAACATTATATGAATGCAGGAGAAATTATCTCACTCTCGCGATAAGAGTAAAACTCAATACAGTCCACTAATTTGAAACTTCGCAAGTGGCACTTCTGTTAATACATGGATAACGTATACCTATTTTGCAACATTTCGATAAACGTTTAATTATCTTAAGAATTAGGAATATAATTTAATAAAGAAATATAGTAAATTAATTGAAGATAACATGTAACATGTTAGTAATAAAAATCGTAAGACATAAGCAACACCTTCGCTTTGTACTTTCTAAGTACAGACGAAAGAGTAAGCCCTCGTGTGAATGTGGTTAGTTAAGGCAGATTCATCAATGATACTTATTTAATGATTCCATTTATTTGCACCATAATGGAAATACGTGTCTGAATTCTATTCGTAATACTTTCATGCTCTTTCTAGTTTGTACAGCGGTTTTTCCCTCTCCCTCTTTTTTCTACATGTACGCAATACGCACACATTCTCATTTTCATTCTCTCACCCTGTTTCCGTCTGATATACGTACACATGCAAACGTTATAAAATGCTCGTTATAGTTCACCGCGGCGTGTGCGACGCACGGGGTGAGGAATTTAATTTAGAACTTGATTTATATTTTAGCAGGCCATAAAATGGGGAAATAATTTGTCCCCTGCACGCGTATGAGATGGGGTTCCCCTCTCTGCACTACCGTGCTGCTTCACCCACCCTGTCTCCCTTGCTCCTCCCTCAACCCAGTCTCTCTCACCCTTCTGTCTCTCTCCCTCTCTCTCTCTCTCTCCCCCCTCTCGCTCTTTCTCTCTCTTCTCCACTCTTTCACTCTCTCTCTCTCTTTCGCGCGTCCGTTGTGTGACACCCTCCTTGTTCCACTCCCTTCACTATGCCACAGCCTTCTTCATCACCCCACTTTCTCATCCTTCCACTAGTGTCTTCTCCTTCTCCTCTCCCCTCCCCCTCCCAACCTGAACTGTACCGAAAGGTTGCGAGTCAACACACACATACGTGCATACAAGTGTGTATATATATATATGTAAATTACATGAAAATTCCAGCATTGCGCGAGAGATTTTATCTCTTGTGTTAAATTGAGAAGCAAGAAAGAGAAACGATCCTCTCGAAGTAATAAAGAGGAGTGCAAGAATGTTCTTCAAGTCAGCAAAAATGTTCGATTGTATTAACATAACAACGACATTTCATTCTCAAAGAAATGAGTATCTTTTTGTATGTTTTCATTCGTGTAATAATTCCAGGAGAGATGCACCATATTTTATTCTTATTTTATAGTATTCCAAATGAAATTAATTGAAACTATGCCTAAATATAATTTAATTGTTGATTTAATTTTCTTTAATACAGCATTACATTAATTCCAGACAATTTTTAATTCAATGCTTTAGTTTGCATTTTATTTATGTTCCACAAAAAGGGTATTTCCCCCTAAGGTTTAGGTTATGCGAACTTGTATCATTTGTATTCTATTCTTCGTTCTTCTGTGTTCATTGATTCTCTGGGAAACATGTTAAAGCGACAAATACGTGATCATATGGTTCATGAAGCCACTACAGGTTTCCCAAACGATAAAACCAAATTATTTAATATGTAATCGAATAATGGTTTTCTAAGCATTCAATACAATAGTTATCATCATTAATTAATGTTTTGTCTATGATATTCTGTTAGAAACATTAGCTTTCCTTCGAAGAACCTTGGATACACTCTGAAAAAATTTAATCAAATGTGATTCCTACTGTAACATTGACGGAGAGACTTTATAAATAAGAATAACGCAAGCAATGACTGAAAAAAGCTAACATGTGTTTCGGTTGTCACAGCAAAAAGTGGTGTGCTCCTCCTTAGGAAAATGTTTAGATTTAGACGATTCCAAATGCCACAAGATTACAATAAATTTAGTTAAATTTATATAATGTTCCCAATAATGGTTGTTGAACCATTTTCTATACATTTTACAGCTATTGTTGTAGACATCGCTGCCAATAAAATTCTTTGGTCAGGGTTTTAATTCCAAATATGTAGTACTTTGTAAAATTATAAGATATGTAAAGTTTGTTTTACGTAATCTGTGAATTCTCCAGCTGAGAAACTTTCTTATTGAGCTGCGAAGAAATCGAATTGGTAAGCATGTTAGTACAACGCTGTAATTAAAAGGCACGCGATTCTCGTAGGAAGTATGCGCGAAACTCTCTGTGAAATAAACGGGTCTCGAGGTAGAGAGAGTGAAGATATTTACGAGTTCGAAAGAGGAAGAGGAACATACCTGGAAGATGCGAGAATATTGGAGGGTGGAAGGAGACAGGCAACTCAATCTTTCCTCCCTGGAGCCCATCCGAGACTGTGAGGGATTCATTAAGGTTGGATGGAGGTGTTAATATACTCAACATTGCCGGCGGGACTACCGTATAACACTTTGCTTCTCCTAAGACATGGATACGAGGCTCGACATACGAAAAGCCAAAACCTGGATACCATATAGTGTGACGGAGATGTAAAGTCAGAAGGGGAACGGAAATGGATACAAGAGAAAAGGCGAAAAGCTAAGATAGGTACGGAAAGGAACAAGGAGCACTGCTACCTCGATGAGTCGCTGGCAAAACGAGCGAGATGAGTCTATTCTTGAATGAATACTATGAAGTTGAATTACTAAGCGCAATTCTGCTAAGACTATTACAAAGTATTAACCAAGATTTAGGTCTATACAGGGTGGTCCACGTAACTTGTGCACCTCGAATAACTTTTAAAGTATGCGTTGCACGAAAGAATGTTATATACAATAGTTACATGGTCTAAAAGGATACACTATGTGGTGTGTTAATTTTTTTATAGGTGGAGGCGTTTCGGAGATTTGAAGGTCAACTTCGTTTTTTTAAATGGAATGATATGTTTTTTTATTCATCATGAAATAGTACGTTTCAAGACGAGTTCAATGACCTATGACTCAAGTTCATTCAAGGTCAAACTTGTTTGAATATTAAGTAACTATAATTCAAAGTATGTCGTGTTTGGTATCATTTTAATCAGAAAAATCGGGAGGATCGGCCGTTTTCATTTTCGATTTTTTTTAAACCTTTGCTAACATATTCGTGAGATTTTTCTGATTAAAATGATACCAAACACGACATACTTTGAATTATAGTTACTTAATATTCAAACAAGTTTGACCTTGAATGAACTTGAGTCATAGGTCATTGAACTCTTCTTGAAACGTACTATTTCATGATGAATAAAAAAACATATCATTCCATTTAAAAAAACGAAGTTGACCTTCAAATCTCCGAAACGCCTCCACCTATAAAAAAATTAACACACTATATAGTGTACCCTTTTAAACCATGTAACTTTTGTATATAACATTCTTTCGTGCAACGCTTAATTTAAAAGTTATTCGAGGTGCACAAGTTACGTGGACCACCCTGTATATGTATATCTCTACAAATTTCGCGTATATCTACGTACCCATAACGTTCATACAATATTCTATTTATTACATTAGTTCCAGGAATAATTTTGTTTCTTACGGATATTGTGTGTTTGGTTTGATATATGTAGATCAGTGGTTGTTTTGTAAAACATTTTCGCGAGTGTATTGTGTTGCGAGTATGAGAGTGAATTAATATATGTGTTCCCGTAGTGATTTCCTACTGCTAATGGTTCCTTTAAAATTTTTTAACCTTGAGACGCATACTGTAACTATACTTACATTTACGGCTATTTGGGACAAAGTTCGCAAGTTTTAAACTAATCCACTTTTTCCTTAAGACCTGTAATATTTTTTTTGAAGATGGTACCAAAATGTATCGATTGATGAAAAACAAGACAGTTCCATTAAAAATGTGTAAGCTGATTTCAATTTTTTATCGAATGAATGACTTTCTTCCAACTTGCTCGAAATACAAGTTGTTATGACACGTTTACTGGCTAACTTTTTTTTAACAAGCCGTCTTATGAATTTATTGGCAGCACGTGAGAAACCGAAAGAATCATCTAGTGTTCGTAGAGGATAAGGGCCTTATTGTTACAAACAAAGGACAAGAAATTATGATGTGTCGAAATTTCTTTTTAAACATACTTCTTACACATACAGTACATTTACTAAAAAATGTAGAAGGCAATGAGACCGTCAATGCAAGTCGCGCCAAAGCCTTAACAGTATTCAAAGTGAATGTTTTAATTTTGCCAAATATTACAATTCAGTTCTTAAATATGGAGAAATTTCTTACACTTCAATGTTTAGAAATCAAGTTGAATCCATCAATTAACACTGTTTTTTTATCATTTTCCAATATACCATCCTGCAACTGATCTTCAAATACCACGAAAAATTCGGATCATGGGGGGTTAATTTATGTGTATATATCCCTTCTTTAAGGATCAATATTATTATCGGCTTTTGCCTTCTGTATCATATTTATTATACAGCTACATCTTGCTAACGTGTTGTAATATCAATTCTTTTTTACATGTTGGTAAGTGTTCTATTATTTTTCTGATGTTAATAGGTCCTGGTGCAGCATCTATCAATTGTTTTATTGCATACAAAAGTTCATCCATTGTGAATGGTATATGACATTATTTTCTCTTATTTTATACAATATTTAATCCTTTCTGCTTTCTTAAAGCAGATATTTTTTAATACTTTTTCGTTTGTGTAGTTTGTTTTACTACTCTGTGATTCGAAACCAGAGGCAACAATTTCTCCTAATGAAAAACGGTCCGATAATAACTATCTCCTTACTTTTATTAATTGTCATATTTAATTGTAATATGTTACGTCCGAAACGAATTTAAGACTAATAAACGACAAAACGATAATGATTCCGCAGAAAACTGTGGTCAGTGATATAAGTCCATTTACGCACAATTCCGACAGACAAGACCGCTGCACAGTGGAACGAAGCGACAATGTTGGCGGAAAAAAATAACTTGCGAACCATTGATTTTAGAGAAAAATGTTATATACAAAAGTTTAATAATCGGTGCAATATTAACTTTTTATTTGTTATATTTCTTCAATCTTATTTAAAGGTCAACTTCATTTTTGATAGCGAAATCTATATCTTTCTTTGCAGATTTTCATTCTACAGAAGAAATAAAGAAACTTTTGTATAAGTCATTTTCTTGATGAATTTTATGTTAAAAAGATATTGAATGGAATAGAGCCTACTGAAGTCTTTTCCGACAGGCTGACTGGCTCGCTAACTTTCGGCAGGTATAACAAAGAGGAGCACAGGTAGACGCACGAAATCTTTGCGTAAATTACTTCTATATACTCTAAGGAATATATCTGGGAAGTTTCAACCCGGTACCTTTCAGTAATTTTTAGTTATTCAATTTTTAAGTCAACAATGTCCCGCAGAGAATATGATTCCCTTCCACACAGATTACCCAGCTCGTTCCACTTTGCTTGCAAACTAACAATAATTGCAATTAAGTAATAAAAGTGATGTTTTAGAAGTCTTTGTTCTTATTAATGCCAATGGGATTTTCTAATTATTGCACGGTACCTTGAAGAAATCCGGGTATTTATTGACCGCGCGCTTCACTAAAACTCGACAGCCTTTCTGTGTTACATAAAATTTAGGGAGGTATAACAACAAAAGGCACAGCTAGGCCCAGCCAATTTTTGCAGGAATCACTTCTGTATAGTTTAAACTAAATACCCTCAAAGTTCCCAGAGGGTACTTTGGGGTACTATATAAGTTGTTCAATGTTGAAGTTGGCAAAGTAAACCGAAAAACATGTGTTTAAAAAATTTCAAAAAGTCGTTGAAAAAATAATTTTTCGAGACATTGGTTATGTGTACTACAACATTAACTAATGGTGATAAACTGTACAAAAGATAGAAAGTCTCACAAAATTCTTAATTGCTCTAATACCATTTCCTTTTCAGCGAAATATTTGTACGTGTTCGCGCTGCTGAAATTCGTTGTTCTTAAGCACTGTTTCTTGCACTTAGGTGATTGCAAAATCAATTATTATTCCTATCACTGGCCTCAGTAAACATTCTAGATTATGATAAAATTATTAAAGATTCATTCCGTGATTTGAGTTTTTTCCACCTAGATTATCCATTTCGTACCCCGGTGCGCTGGTCCGTTTATTATCAGAAAACTGAATCTCTTCACACGGGGCCGGACTCAAGAACGTGAGGTTGCACAAAGGTATGATGTTGAAGGTGAATGAAGGTTCAAGGTGAGAAAGGTTGATAGCCGGAGTGTAAAATATAAAGAAACTTACTTTTATTTTAGAGTTGATGACAACCCTCGGAGATACAGCTCGTGGTTTGGTCACAATAAACAGCTCCCTTCCCGATTCTGACTTTCACAATGCTTACTGGCTAACTGACGGGGTGACTTTTTGATTCTTTGTCTTTTAACTATTGACTCTTAACTTTTCATTATCCTTTATAATTCCTTTCTACTTTCAATAACTGCTTAATATAAATTCTCACATATTAACCCTTTGACTGCTATGGGCGCATATGTGCGCCCTGCGAAAGCTATAGATGTAGACTATGGACGCAAATACGTGTCCTGTGAAAGCTATCGATGTAGCCCAGGGAAGCCGTTTATTTGATCGCCGGAGCCGTCCTTGGAAAAGCTCCGCCTTCTTCCCGTTCCCGTGCGCTCGAGAGCTCGCTGATTGATTTGCCTTTCACTTGCCAGGTTCGGAGCTATTGGCACAAGCGTGGTGGCGTATCGGGGCGACATTCGTATCTAACCGCTCGCACAGGAAAGACATGCCAGACGTGTCGATCGCGGAAAACAAAACGACGTGCGTGGCACGTCGACCAAGGTTATTTGGTGAAGAACAGTTTCAGATTGTAACAACTCGCGTGTGCGGCAAAACAGAAGTATTATTAGTGAAAAAGTATGCTCAGATATGTCTTAAATCAAATACGATTTATAGATTTTAATGTTTTTGGACTTCTGGCGATAGCTTTGGTCGAATTCGACTACTACGTGACGCCTTATGGCAAAATAAAATGCTGCGTTCTAGCTATCGCGGAGTTTTTTAACTATTTGCGTCAGAAATTAAATTACAAATGCGCGTGCGATTTGTTGCAACAACTACTGTAATATTACACTTGTGGGGCATGTAATTTTTATATTGTTATTTGCCCCTGTTAATACGTTAAATATGTGTGCATTCAATTTGGACTAGACAAAGTAATAGTAATTGGATTGTGTACTATATTATAATGTGTTTCCGCTCGGTTTTTTCGTTTATCTGGTGTATAGACAACGTCACTACCGGTGGACGCTCGTCATGCAGAACATACGCTATTACCTTATCATATTATATTTTAGTCTTCCTTCATCTAATGATTTAGTTTGTACAGTTTAATTATATATATATACCTAGTTATAGTAATTCCATGTATCAAGTGCTAAGTTTCATAAATAAAGAGTATATCAATAACATATCATAAGGACATAAGATGAAATTAGATGGCAGGAAAAAAGAGAAAAAGAACCGAAATTTGAAAATGCAACATACGAGATTTGATCTCTAGGGTTCATAGCAACCGCAGACTAATTACTTCTCCGCTTACAATTAACCACGCTGCTTAATTGAATAACATCCTAACTCTAAGGTACTAAAGGGACATGTCGATTTTTGACAACGTTTTAACGTCTTGAAGATTTCAGTGCAAAATCTACATTTTTCCCATTTTTTTTTCGTTTTTGGTTTTTTGCGAGTGGCACTTGCAATGGAAGAATCTGAAAATCATTCCTAACGTGTGGAATCATGTTTAGAATGTCTCAGAATTTTTTCGACATTTTTACACATCAATAAGTGGCGATAATGAGGCAAAAACTGATTTTTCGAATTTACCCCATAACTACCCTCCCGGTCAAGCTATCGGATTAAAAGTTTCTGTACAATGGTTTCTTATGGTTACCTATCGAATGACGCATCGTGGAATAAAATAGCTTCAAGGGCACTTTTGACCCCCTTATCCTGCTAGACCCTTTACTTAAAAGACGTACATACATACTGATTTTTACACGTTGACGTAAAGCTACTTGTTTTAAAACTAATATTACTATTTGCATACTAACCCTCCTCGTTTCTCACACGGGCTTGGGGTCGTTTATGGCGGAGTTACTGGGTGCATCGACCCATTAGATATATTTGAGTGTACAAATTGTGCTGACTTTTCCTGCTTTTCCATCCCTCGATTTTTTCTAAAACGGTCTCTTTTTAGCAACATTTGGCAAACGCATGTTTTTATACAACGTCTTGTCTATGCGCATCGATGCAATATGATCTACTCATGACATCTCACGTATTGCTTGAAAAGAGACTGTGTAAGGTTCTCATTGATTTAAAAACTCTACGTGTGTTAGTTCTTGAGGGTGGCGCCAACTAGATCCGAACCCGGCAAGTAGAATTATAAAAGTACCAAGTTTTTGTATAAGAGTTGACGCCCTCTGGTCTCGATATTGACTGAACTGCTCGTCACTATGCCGATACGAGAGTGGCGAGAGGAGGCCCTTCGGGTCCTCCGCTCTCGGTGACACGTGCGTTCGGCGAAACGATAAGATCTGCTTACAAGGTCGCCAAACCTCCTTAGCGATGATCTAGTAATGAACGAACGAACCACTCCAACCAACTAAAGAAAAACTGAAGAACTAACTAAAAAGAAAAAGGCCACGCGCTCGAATCTCGAAGAATTCTTATATCCCTTTCGTATCCCTTCCATGGTTTAAATCTACGGACGTCTTGAATTATGACTGGGTCAGAAGTCGAAATAGGGGACTCTAAGTCATCTCACAGCATTGGAATTTTGTGGTAGAGACACTCAGCACCTCTGGTCTCGTTCTTAGAACATAGAGACTCCCATCGACGGGATGAGAGAATTAACCGTGAGATCGGTTTGTTACCAACTGTCTTTAACGATACCATAGTTTAGTCAATTCCTTCCACTCCTTTTACCATCTTAACGCATGAATCATACTTTCTCGAGTCACTCCACTGTTAACTAAGAATGTTTTTGGTTTCATTCCTATTACTCGCTCTGAAATTATGGAAATTGTCACTGAATGTTTATTGCAGGTAAAATAAGGTTTGTTACGGACGTAACAAATATTTCCCTGTGATTACTGTCATTTTTTTCAGATATCTTCAGGACTTACACTTGCTTTTTTAGATTGAACGTATGATTTTCAGGATTCCGTTTTAAGTTTGACTTGATTTTCAATTCATTGTCTTTTTTATAAAATGTGTCTAGAATTATTATTTTTTCTCATATTTGTTCGATCACATCTTCATTCCACCAAGGAACAGTATGAATACTTATAAAACATTTACATTTTGGAATCGAGGTTTCAATGACATTTCAAATTGTTTTCGTTAAATTCAAAATTAGGCTTTAATTGCTTCCTGTACGCTTGTAATATTCATTCTTGGAATGAAATCCAATTTGCGCGTTGGCGTTGTCAAACAGGGTGTAACTTTCTTTGAATGATGAGAACATCTTCTTGGACACTCTCTTGAGGAGAACATCGATGGCTGTGAAATTCAAATTCTTTGCATTTTAGCGCGCTTGAAGTCCTATAAAGGGTTGTGCCAATTAAAGTCGCTCATTATAATATACACAGAACATATGTGGCTGCTTCGGTAGATCCAGTAGTTGATTCTTACATCAGTCAACTTTTGAAAATCTGTGATAAACCTGTTTTATTACTTACGTGGCCCTATTTTACAAGTTGCATTCCGTTTTAGGTGGGTCTTCTATAAAGATAAGCAGAAAGGTTGCCGTACTGGAATAAGTAGTTGTAGTTTATTGTAATGCTTATAATAACCATTGCAATTCCATTGAATTACCGTTTTGTCGGAAATGTTCGGTAAACGTTATAAACTCTTCTTTGAAATCTCCTGTCATGTCGATGCTATTATCGACAATGAATCTGCAGATTTGACATGGTCTTCCTTATTGTTAGATTCACTTTCAACCGAAACACCTTTTATTATAAGAAACTTTCGAGATGGTCTGTAGTTTTCAGAAATGTTCTTTGCACAGTTTGTCGGTGAAATTATGCGCTCCGTTTTGAATACATTTTGAATACAAAACATAACGTTTTGATGTCTGGTGTTTCTAACATAGCATCGGCAGTTTTTATAGAGTGAAGAACTCTTTATTAAAATCTATTCCATTCCAATTACGCAAGGTCCCACGAGAATGTTAAGAAATATAAATTAATCATAACAGAGCCGACATAGCATGGCATGTCTTTTGATGTAATCTAAGGGCAGGAGTAACTTGAAGGCATAGTTTATAACTGCCTGATGTACAGCTATTCATCCACTATTGCCATAATCACCCTCATCTTAAATTACAAATCTTTTAACGGGTTTCGGTCTTTGAATTTGGGAGCTTTGCCAAGCCCAGACTATTCAGTAGCTCCAATACCACCCCTGTGGAAGGGAGCGGGGATGTTGTATATACTTTTGGCGGTAGCTTGCATACGACGAAGGTGAAAATGCTTAGCCATTAAAGAATTAGACAGCCCTCGCTCGGAATGCAACACAATCCTTAATCTATCGCGTTCCACTCTTGTGGTACATGCACGTCGAGTAGAAAATCCAGTCGACTAGCACTGCGTCATGGTGACATACGTCCTGACCGAGGGAAAACATTCTGCCGGTTGACCGGAAGGATTTTCGAGACCGATTTAGTTGTGTTTCCGTTACCGCGTCGTCAAGGAGGTGATATTCCATCTCCACGGGGCGCACCGATAACGAATGTGTTAAAAAGAGACCAGTTGACGCGGGGGAAAGTGTAAACAATGCTTGTTCTCCGAAGCCATGAATTGCGAAAAATATGCCCGCCAAAATGTTCCAAAAATTCAGTTTGCAGGAATGTCTGATATTTGATAGCATCGACCGCTCAAGATGTAAGTCATTGATTATCATTATTTAATATTTTTATTTACGAGTTTTTTTACACTTGGGCTTTCGACTTACTGCTTCTGGGCAGCGACAATTCCACCGACACAAAGTATCAGAAAGTGGAACGTAATTTCGGGAAATCCTTTGCAGCATCATTGGTTGTTGCAATTGATTGGTAGTGGATTCCGTCCACTTTTTCATGTGTCTAGCAAAGGCCAGGATGTTATAAGAAAATCTTTATCAGTATGAGTCATGCCGTGGCCCATGATTTTTGACTTCCTCAACCCTCGGTTTACGACGGGACATTTATGGTTGTCTCGAGATGGATCGGCACGATCGACTCGACGGCTAAAAGTTTGCAGTGACCACCTACATAGAGGGTCTTTCTGCTCTCGTGCAAACGGTTTCCATGGTTTATGTCATTTGCAGCAACACAGCTATTTTTGAGAGAACTGCCTTTTCTATACATTTTCTAGCGTCGCTTCGTAGAGTTTCTTGGACAGTCTCAATAGCTCTTGCGAGTGCCATAAATTATGCGTTTCCAATGGCCCCACGAGTACAGGCCCAGCGCCAACCTTGAGCCACACAAGACGAAGCGGGGGCACGGCGGAAATGCGTACGTGACCGACCCCTTGCCAGCGAAAACTTGCCGCCAAAACCTTTCCCTCTTTTCACTAAAAAGCGCGCCAAGGGCGCAAGGAATAGAGGGCGCAGTCGGTGAATTTCTCGTCTTTCGATTGGCTGAGCGGTCGTGGGAATTCGCCGGTCTGCGGGGGCGCGGCTCCTTCGAGCTAAGAGCGCGAAAGCATTCATTGTATTTTGAGCTGCTGGTCTGCGAAAATCTAGTCATTCATCTTAAATAAAAGTTCGGTGTTTACGGAAATATTACATTACATTAAAATCTATTAATCATATTTGATTTAAGACATATCTGGGCATACTTTTCCACTAATAGTACTTTTGTTTTACCCTACACGCGATGTGGTACGATCTGAAACTGTTCTTCGACAAATGGACCGTTTATTTTAAAAGTGGTGTAAATCCATTTATGTTCGAATCGAGATATTGAAGGGTTTGCGTTGGACTAAATTTAAAAATATGGGTAACAGATAACATAGTAGAATAATGTTTATGTGTTTCTAAGGGTGTCAAATTTATCATCCCAATTAGCATAATTAACATTATTTAAGAAATAATATGTTTATGATGGATATGAATGGACTTACACCACTTTCAAGATCAATGAAATGACGTTTTCAATTCTTAAGAAAGCACAAATCCATAGGAACAGTAAATTTCCCTTGAAATAAAAACAAATATATGCACTTTTATGATATAAAATCAAAAAAAAATTCAACTTTTATTCTTTGTTAAATAATTTTGACATTAAAATTAATATTGTTTTCTTAATTATTATTCAGTCTTCTCGTATGAATCCGTTAGCGGATCGAAAGTGAAATTTGAAATTAAATTGTTTATAACAAAGTCATTGCACATTGATATTTCAACTGCTACTTTGATAATGAAACATAAAGATGTAATCTCATAAAATTTTATTACATAATATTTTTCATATCCATTTAAAACTCTCACAGTGGGACTTACGCTACTTTTAAAATAAACTTTTTCATCACTTCATTAATCAACAAATTTTCGTGTTACAAAATCTTAATGATTTTAAATATATTAATAACGCGTTGCTTTAGAATGAAAAGATCATGTAAAAATGTAACTATTAATGTAGCTAACACGATTTTTTCGGAAAATGGACTTACACCGCTTTCGAAATAAGCGGTTCAAATAACCATAGTCGACGTGTCTCGCACTTCGTTTTGAGTTCCGTTTTGCGTTGAAATTTCATGGTAAAAGTATGAAATTAATTATTGCAAAACTATGATTAAATGTTGTAAGTTATTAACTTAAAATGTGTTGTACACTATTCGTACATGTCGAAACTGGAAATCGTTCTATTACTGCTAAACCTTCTTATTTCAGTGCTATACCTTTTTCACTAACAGCGTAACTACGATATTTAATATTCGCACATATACACTGTCCGACAAAACTATAAGACATCCTACAAAATTGTATCTATCAGTTTGATATGAAGGAATTTACTAATTCTGCTTATAAGTTAGAATTGTTTACGCTAAAACACGCACTCCTACAAAGTATTATATTCGTAGATTTCCTAATATAAGTAAAGCTATGCAAACACCCCTCATTGACCGCGACAAAACTATAAGACAGTCGTTGTCTATCCAGCAGACAGAGTAGTTCTCGAAACATTTCTTTCAGAATATATCAGCACTTTCACTTATATAGCTTTTTAAGTGTGTATTTGGGATATCAGATTATTTAGAAAAACATGCCACGGGGAAAAAAGCCCTCTGATGCTGAAATTAAAGTTATTGAGAAGTTACAAAGTAAAAACTTCTCTATTAATAAAATATCGAAAATATTAGAAAGAAGCCAGTGTGCCATCGCGAATTATTTCAGAAATAAGGAGAATTACAATAAGAAGCACGCAGGAGGTCGTCCAAAAGTCACAACTTCGCGTGAAAGACGTGCCATCCTAAGGCATGCATCGAATTCGATGCTAACAGCCCGGCAAATTGCGGCAGAGGCTGGGGTAAATACGCATATTAGAAATGTGCAACGCATAATTAAAGCGGCAGACCACCTTAAAAGGCGTAAAGTATTAAAAAAACCGCCTCTTACAGTCGCCCATAAACAGGCTCGATTAGACTTTGCCGAACAACACGTTCATTGGAGGAAACAGTGGAAAAAAGTGATTTTCTCGGATGGCTTCCATTACTATTTCCACGATCTACGAAAGGAGGAAAAAAATTTACAAAGGAGGCAAATGGGCGGTGGCGACATTATGGTGTGGGCAGCAATTGGCTACTATGGAACAATAAATTTAGTGTTCATTTCCAATAAAATGAATAGCCGAAAGTATATCGAAGTTCTTGACGACCAGCTGACGGCGTATGGCACTAAAATAGCCAAGAGAAAGTATATTTTCCAGCAGGATAACGCAGCAGTGCACACCGCCAGGGTGGTAAAAGACTACTTTGAATCAAAAAATATTACTGTCTTGCCATGGCCGGCCAGATCACCTGATCTGAATATTATAGAAAACTGCTGGGGACTACTAGCGAGAGAGGTTTATGGAATGGGACGTCAATTTCAAACAATTGAAGAACTGAAAAATTGCATCCAGGAAAAGTGGAGATGTATCAAGCGGAAAACATTAAATTAATTGTATAAATCGTTACCCAAAAGAATGTTAAGTATTGTAAAAAATAAAGGTGCTAGTACACACTATTAACAAAAACTTCTGTGTCATTTTTTAAAAAGGAGACTTACCTGTCTTATAGTTTTGTCGCGGTCAATGAGGGGTGTTTGCATAGCTTTACTTATATTAGGAAATCTACGAATGTAATACTTTGTAGGAGTACGTGTTTTAGCGTAAACAATATTAACTTATAAGCAGAATTAGTAAATTCCTTCATATCAAACTGATAGATACAATTTTGTAGGATGTCTTATAGTTTTGTCGGACAGTGTATTTCTATAATCCGGGTTCAAAGCTGCTGCATACAAATAATCAAAATACATGTTTCATTAGGATTAAAATGATATTCCATAGTTTTAGAGATAACTAAAATAACATTGAGACATTACCATGAGAAGTTACCATTTTTAATTAATTCTTTAAAAGTGCCATAAATAAATCGTGGGAGTCATACCGGTTCTACTTTTATCCAAAAGACATTTCAGGACATTCCTACTGACCTAATATCCACTGGCACAAAATGAATCTAAGTGAAAAAAATCATTGTTGGAAAAGGATATGCTATAATTTTATCTTCATTTAGAATGTTTGTTGCGATTAATCTCAGATATGATATTTATTTCAGTAGGCATGCAACCGTAAAAATCAATGTATAAAAATACCGAATCGTAACAGAGCTTACTTTTCGAGAAAATTGAGTTTGAAACGTTCATTGTGCAGCTAAATTCTCTGTTTAAAGAGCACGCAATTTAAAAAATATATATATTTTTGATATCCTCTAGTTACCGAGATATCCCAAGAAATGTATTGTCAACTCTCAACTTTGAAGGATATTATCACCTCCTCAGTGTGAACGATGTCCGATAAAAAAAATATGTCTCAAATATTTTTTCAAGAAATATATCTCACGTAAGTTTCGTTATACATCGTGTACGGGTTCGACATGTTGCCTTTTCAGCTATAATAACATCTGTACGCATCGGATTTTCAAATTCGGTTTTCTTGAAAACTAATGTAGGATCGTGAAAAAGTAAGAGACGCGCGCGGCAACCCGTCCAAGCAGCGTATTCGGCCTGAGTAGCTTAACACCGGAGATATCTCCTGGTCGGCGCGCACCCACTGCGCCAGTGTCCTCTCCCTGATGACACTTCTTTCCCACTTCCTTTTCACCTAAGTTCTTTATAGGAGGGTACCGCCCGACCCCACACTAAGCTTTAAATTAAAAGATTTTATTCCATATTTTCTTCTTATTTCCTAATAAGGAATCATTTCGTGCCCGCTTGTACATATATGTTATTCCGCCGAATCTAGTATATAAATTCTTCAACTGATGTTTCTTTCTATCATTTTTGGTGGTTCTCTTGAGAATTGATTAACTAACAACTACCAAAGAGTACTGCCGTGAAATTTTGTAGGTATTTATTTTAGACTATATAGAAATAGTTTTAGCGAAAATCAGTTGTGACTATCTGCGACCCTGTTTGTTATGCTTTTTTCATTTATTTGATGCGTTGAGGCCCTCATTGACTAGTGAGCCTGAGCTAGTGTTAGCTGATAAATCTCAATCAACAGCTGCAAACAGCCTTTCTAAATTTTGAGAAACGGCTCCCTAAAAACAGTCAAATATTTGTCTACAAGGAATTTTCCTGACCTAGGTGAAGTCCTTCCTCCTGCAAGCATTCAGAGCTCCTTTCTTCCGCTACTAACATATTCATAGTTCCAACAAGTGGCGCTATAGGGCTTCGGAGGCTTTAAAAGCAGCTGGAGACTTTGCCATGGCAGAATTTTAACACCGAACATCGACAATTTATACCGAATATCTATGCGTCTTTATATATAATGATTCTAACCGATTTCAACTACTTTTATACCGAAGCCAAGTTTTAAGCTGAATAATGTATGCAGCATAAATATTGTACATATAACGAATAAAAACCAGCGAAAAATGGTGCACAAATTTAATTTAGTGTGTGCCACAGACCTTCGGGAAGAACGATGAATTCAATAAATCAGAGATCCGTATAAGCTGTCTCTTTATTATAGCTAAGAATTAATTAGAAGCCTTGACTGGCTTCGGAGAATTCATAAATATTGTTTTCAGAGTCCGATGATTCTTAGTTTGAATGCAGGTTGTGGTGCTACTTTTGCGATCCGAGAATGTTCTGCCATTAACAGCAGCGGCACGTACATCTTGATGACGATCCAAAAGTTCCTGACCATCGGGTCAGACGAGCAAAAATGCTTCTTTTTACTCATACTTCTCTTTTCCAGGCATTGCAAAAAGTAGAGAGATTTTTTATCAGACAGACATTAACAAAAACTGTTGCGTCCCAAAACACGCGGTCAACTCGTCAAGCTGGACCAATTCGGGTCGTAAATCCGAACCCCCACTTTGATAGTTGTGGAGAACGTATTTAGGAAACGCTCCTCAAGGGTCCTTTGAAGTTGGACACGAGAGGTAGTTTCGTAGGGAGTGGAAGCAAAAGGTTGTATGTGTGAGCCACTCCGATGTGGGTTTTTGCACTTTAATGAAAACGTACTTTACAACTATTAACAAAAAACTTAACGGAAATAATGGTTATGTATGTGCGAATTGAACTTAGTTGCCGGAGATGTTACTGGTGTGAATATTGTGGAGTGACTGACTCCTCCAAAAATGGAAGAGTCCTCCACGGATGAATGTCTCCCTCCACCGTCCGGTTACGCCCCCAAGAAAGGGGCTCGCGCGCCACCGGAAGTCGCGGTGCGACTTCGCACTTGAAATAAACATTAATATTTTGCGAAGGCGCGCGAGCGTTTTGGCAGGACGCCTTTGGACGCCCCTTGGATCGGTGGAGGGGACAGCTGTTCAGTCCGCGCGGAGTGCGGGTCCGCTCGTCGCCACCCCGGTTTGGGACCAAGGTGGTCGAAGAGGGTGGAGGCCCTCGCAACCCGTCGGCGGATTAGTTGCCACCCCGGTTAGGGACCGAGGGTGGCCGAAGAGGGTGGTGAGACCGGCGACTCCTCGGCGCAGGCAGAGCTTTATGGTGCGGCAATTATCTATTGAGGCGTAGAGGAGTGAGAGTCCCAATATTGCTATTTTGGCCTCTCACCCCCCTTGGCTGTAGAAGGCCTGAGGCGCGCATGCAGATGTTAAAGCAGCCCTCAAAAATAGTCTTCACGCTCGCACCATAAGTCCATTGTCTCTACGGAATAAACCTCTGCATGCCAGGAAACTCTCGAGGTTCAAAAAGGGCCTTTAATTCCTCCTCCTTTTTAAAGGACTAATGGCTGATGGCTTGTCCTTCCGTCAACCTGAGATATTACGGTTTCCTGGACATGCATGGTCGATCTTAAACATACAAATCAGCGAGACAATGGAAGCCTGCGGTCGACCTTTGCAAAACATTACTACCTCTTCAAGGGTAGTAACAAAAACCAATGATTTTGTGAAAGAAGAAAATTTATAGAACTTCAGTCTGCCTGCTTCCCATTTTTTATACAATTTTGCAAAGTAATTAAAATTTCAATTTTAGAAATGATAGAAAAGAATCTCTGATAAAACTGACGGCTGAGTTTGAGAATAGATAGCCTATTTTCTGACACGAAATGGAGAATATTTTAAAAATCTTATATGCGACCGAGCAAACCTGTTTTGACTCATTATGTTATAAAACTGATAACGTCAAAAATGGAATAGTTATTCATTTCACCTTAAAATTTAATAGTCATCATTAGAATAATTTAAATGTTCCCATTTCATCATATGATCCTACCATTTCCGTTCCCTACTGAGGCATTGTGAAGACTGTAGCAAGGTTCTGTTTTAATATTTTTTTTAAACGAAATTCAACAGAAAAGTCTCTCACATATAAACCTTTTAGGTTTTGAACCAGCATAAAAATATACCAAGAGAAATACAGATGTGCATATATGAAGTTTTGGCCTCTCAATAACTTCGAAGGGCTATAAGAAATAAAAAATAAACATTGTTTTTGACATTTTTCCCAAAAATGAGTGATTGCAAGCTATGATTTTCTTCACTTATAGTAGAATATGGATTCGTTCCAATCTATCTATATAATAAAAGTGGCTTATTTTACGTATTTTTTCGACGTAGACATATGACAAAAGTGAATTTTTAGGTCCAAATGATTAAAAAATTTTCTATTGTATATTGTTAATTGTTCTTCTGTAACTGATAAAGAATTGTTATCACGCGCTAGTGCTTGTTTAACGTAGATACAGAAACCCGAGTATATATGCAGTTCATTATTATTTTTCTGTCTTACCAAAATTATCGGTGATGCATATTTAAAGCAATTTAAATACATAGCGTTTATTACAGACAGATCATATAATGTGACCGGTAGTCTTATTTTCTATATCATAAACACGAGATGGTTGAAAATGAAATCGTTTCGCTTTACTGGCTACTAATTTCTTGTCTATGGTGGCTTATACATATTACGTACAGCCATTCTGATGATACACATTTTTTAACATAAAATTGGTTAAAGTTTAATAAAGCTTCAGAATAAAGATATTCATTACTGTTTAAGGCCTCAGTTCGTTTTTAGATTGGCAAACAAATATCTATATTTATGGTCAGTTCCATTACTGTAGGAACGGAATTTCTCACACTCATAAATAGTATTAATTTTTAGAATTAGTTAGTGTGGATGGATTGTATATAAGCGAGAGTGGATGTTAGAGTATGTGATTTGGAAGGCGACGGATGTCAGGGCTAGCATGAATGTTTAGTCTATAGATAAAGAGAAAATGAGTGAGTGCAACAGAGAAAGCATGCTGTGAGAAAGACGAAGAATGCATGCTGTGAGAAAGAGTATCGGGGGTGGATGCGAGCGTGAATTTGGGAAGAGTCAGTTGAGTTGAGTTGAGGATACGCAGTTGAGTTGAGAATACAGAGAGTGAGAGTTATAGCGTGAGTGGAGAGATCTTTAGAGTAATTTTAGTATTGTTAAGAGTTTTGTATTTTTATCTAGTTAATAAAGTTAGTCATTTGTTTTTTAATTACACCCGTTCAGTTTAGTTTCTAGGTTACGATATTGTTGAGGTGTAATTAACAACGCGGGCCTTGAGGTTGCGAGAGAGAAAATTTATAACTTTATAGTTATAAAGGCTCGCACGTGGCCACCAGGTTTTGCACGCGTAAATTCCTCCAAAGCTAGATTTATGACAGGTGTCATAAATCTAGCGTCTACGCGCAAGCCTCGTCAATCTTGTGACCCAAGGCCCCCCTCTGCCTGGGCCTTCGGTGGGTTGGCAAAAACCAATGCAAACTCTGCATTTTGGTAACCACCCACGAAGCCCAGGCAGAACCAATAACATTTTTGCACGGGCCCAACATCCTCCTCCCTACCAAGTCACCACTTCCTCCTCGAAAGGGATGTCGACGGAGGAAGGATGCCTTCTCGTCTGCAGATGTTTCAATGATTTTGAATGTTTAAAATTTTCTCAATCTGCCATATACCTTTCATATACCATAATTTCGAGCCTCACGGTTAATTCTTTCTAAGTGTTATTATTTTTTAAATTTAGTTTACGCCTCTGTATTACGAGTTCGTCACGCTTCTCTAACCTCGCCGTCGCCATAGTATTTTCATTGTTCGTATACCAATCCATGTCGAAAGTGTCACCTGGTTCAGTACTGGATGTACTAAAGGACGAACCAACTCTCATCCCCAATATCTTCAAGGATACTTCTAATTTCTCCAGCGATTTTTAGTGTTGCAAGGACCTCTCTGAGCTAGGTATCTTACTCGAATTGAAAGCTTTTAGTTTGTTTGGTTCATAAGAATCTGTCTTCTCACGCAAATTGATAGAAGAGAGATTATTGCCTGGATAATCCGGCCATCATGTCCGTAAATATAGACATTTTAGAAAACAAACTTTTCACCTTGTCGTGGACGTTCTCCTTCCTCGGAAAGTTATAAGACATCAAACTGTTTCAAGCTCAAAATAATTTTTTTTTGCTTTATTATACAATATGTAGGCCGTGCAGATCCGCCACGACGCAGTAATCGTAAACTATCGTAGATGCCAAAAGATCTCATAAGAAAAGTTTCATGGTTTTTTTTACATACAGCGGGAATATGTTTACAAATTGTTTAAAACATAATAATAAAAAAACATCCTTATGACATTTTTTGGTATCTACGATAGTTTACGATTAGTGCGTCGCGACGCGTCGCACAGTGGTCCAGAACGTCGATTTAGCTGTTCAGGCACCTCGCACAGTTTTTGATCTCTTTGAAATCCTCGCCAAAAGCGCAAAACACATCCGATTTAGCTAAAAATTAGTATTCTTATGTTTTTTGATTCACTGATTACGAATCCGACCTCAAAATGTCTGAAAACAAAATGGCGGATTCAATATGGCGGACAGGTGCATCAAAAAATTAATGATTTCGCGCAAAAATTAGCATTCTTATGTTTTTTGAGTCGTTCATTACGAATCTGAACTCAAAATTTCCAAAAACAAAATGGCGGATTCAAAAGTCGGGCGGAGTGTCATAAGTCGGAGCAAAGTTACAAGAGCTTTTCCCTTTTACAAAATTATTGGTTTATGCAAATATTTGATTAGGAAAACCTCCCGCCACATTTTATTATTTTTGCCAGGAGGGAGGATAATTAGAAAAAAAAAGTTTTTACCTGACTCATCGGCTGGTCAACATTTTCGGCTTCCTCGCCGCCCGCGGTTTATGGCACGTGCGACCTGCTGGTTGACTTAGAGCCGTTAAGTTGTAAAACCCACATTTAAGAAACTATCGACTTGTAATTGCCGATGAGGTTTTTACAAGTTGGCTTACGAAATCCGAGAAGTTGTGAATCGCATATCGTTACACTAAAACCGCTCTGATTGTTTTCCGAATCCATTTAACACGATATTGTTTGAACTACATGTAGATAGAAATTTCGAATACTCATTTACAACACAGGATTAACTGTTTACCCTCTTCTAATTCAACCAATTCATAGAAAGATTTCCTTAAAGCCGCTGGAGTGAGCGCGATTCTTTAAACAATAAAAAATCAAATTTGTGGGACGAGTTGGGATGGTTTTTTTGCAGGATCATATAGCAGAGACCTTACAGAAATGGGCCTTATAGATCAAACTACGAGAATATACAAAACCTAAAAGATGCTGACTGTCAATGATAAAAAACTTTGCTGATTTTCTCTCATTCAGTGAACGTTAATTTTTGAATAAACTATAAACGCTAATTTCATATTCAGTATATGCATTTTGATCGTAGAAGAATGCTCTTTAATTTTAAAAAAAAGCATTAGAAAATGTAAGATACATTCTTCAGAACGTCACGAAGAAGACAACGTGTTTTTTCGATAGAAATTGGTCTCGAGAAAAAGTTCCAACTTTAAGCGTTTGTTGCAACTATAATTTTTGTCGGATTTCGTTAATTTTGCCATTTCTGAAATCCATGGACATTTAGGAATCGATATAAAGAAAAAAAGGCGATTTGAGAAAATCGACTTTTCGGCAAAAGCGCGGCTAATCGCTCGTTCTGGACCACTGTGCGTCGTGGCGAATCTGCACGGTCTACATATTGTACAATAAAACAAAAAAAATTGTAATTCTGATTTTTTACAAAAACAATAATATTCTACAGGACAAGGGAAGCATTTGTTGCATAATATATTTTTTTCCGGCAACATTTTTTATTTTTATCGCTGTATCATTTAAAAAAAGTTTGGTTAAAATCGCATCGCAAACGATACAACGATAAACTTGGCATTTTTTAATAAAAAATTAAGAAAAAATCGTCAAATAAAATTTTAAATTCCATAGAGGTTTAGTACACAAAAAAGCGAATATTTCGTACATTTATCGTAAATCTCTATCATTAACAGTTCTGAAGTTATAAGCGAAATAAGAAAAAATGTCGAAATTTTGTAGGGTGGTTTCACCCCCTAAATGTGCGACTTAGTCGATATAAAAAAATACGTATCGATTATTTTCACGTGCTTAACCAATTTACGAAATTTCATTCAAATCGGAGGCGGACACTTCGGGTGGTTCCCTTATAAGTAACAAGGACAAAGTATATTTCATAAGTGTATTTTATCCAAGATAGAAAGTCGAAGTTGACTACTTAAAAACATGTCTTTTTCTTGGTATTACAATTATAGGAAAATAAAAAAAAAGAGAGGTGGAAAAGGATAAAAATAGAGTAAGGAAAAGGAAAATAGGTATTTGATAGACGGAAATCGCAGTTAAAAAATGAGAAGAGAAACGCAAGATTTTAATAATGACTTAAATACAGAGTTTTCGCTATACGCTCGCTGGTTTTGGCAACTCAAGACACACTGACTTGTCTCTCGAACGCCTCGTCGTCGACGGAGCTTTTTGGCCTCTTGAAAAGAGCCGACAACGGACGTCGAGAGATCGACACACTCATACAAAAACACAGTCACGCCGGACACGCACACACACGCTCATTATCGCACTCGTCGCATATTCACAATCCCACACAGTCATTAAACTCCTGAGGTAGCTTGAAATGTAGTTTACGAATGAAACTTGTTTGTTTACTCAGGTATTTTTACCTACGACTTATATAACCACTTTGCCACAGTTTTTTCAGTTTGAGGTATGTTGTGCCGAATCTGTCCGCAAATTTGCAAAAACTCGCAAAATTAATTTTGAGTAGTTAGTTAAAAAACAGTTTATTGGGTTGAAAAGTTGATATATCAATAAGATCACTATGCTACATAGAAATAAATCGCGGACGACAACCAATGTTCTCCTTGAAAGAGTCCTTGCTTGATACTTGAATTAACGATAAACTAAAGTGATTGGTTGGTCTGGATTACAGAATTTATATCTGATTTTCTTTCCGGTTGCGGATTTCTTATGATCTCCCTTAAAGCGGTGTATTTGGAAAGAAAAGGAGATGGTTCTGGCTGCTAATGGGAAAAACTTTTTTGAATTGTTAAAAATTTAAGAAACTGAAAATCTGCGCAAAAGTCCTGGCGGGCCGTGGTACTTCCTTTGGGCTAGACACAGATGTCACCCTTCTCAATAATTTTATCCTCTCTTCTGGAAGATTGTTTTCCTCGCGATAAATTCTACGTCGGAATAAAGTGATACGCTGGTCAAGATTTTTCTGCTTCCTTACGATCCGTTGTTTATGTTGAGATATTTCCAGGTAGACGCGGTGCGGACCGGCTCACAAAAATGTAGCAATTTCGTTTAATTTATACCACATCACTGCATCGTTTTCCACTAATAATAATTTCTTGTGTACAACACTTTTATATAGAGATATGCGATCTCAAAGTTGGCACTTGAATAATGTAACGTTTTCACGTCGGAATTGAAAATACGTTTTTGATGTGATATGAAAGTACAATCTCCTTTTCAGCATTGGTAGCTATCTGTCATGCTTTAAATTTATCAATATTTTGGTTTCATTTGTTTATTTCATATTTTACAACTGTGATGTACAGAATGTAAGACCTATGCATTTTTTTCTTCTCCTAAGGAAATAGTTGTGAGTAACCCAATATTCCATGGTGACTTTTTTTTAAATAAACTTTGAAGCTTCTCGAAGGAGGACTCGTTGAGTTCTGTTGCTACTTTTTGCTATATTTATGGCTTAGGGCCGGGCTATCGTGCTTTACTTAATGAATATTATTAATCCTGCTCTACGGCCAACCTGGTAAGTTACGAATACTATATTTATTTCAACGGATTAAAAATTTAAATGGGGTTAGGCAGACTGATGGTATTTTATTTCGAGACAGCAATAGGTAGCCGCAGATGGCTCGCCCGCTGGCTGTCATAAACCGAAGGATCTTTGAAAATTCGAATGTATTCTAGCTAGTTGCGGCTATGAACGTGTTATTTGTTTCTTTTCAATATTCCATTTCTCCCCTTCCACCGAAAGTTTTAGTAATTAAAAGGAAAATTGAAGATGGAACTCACGAAATATACGGATATCATGATATAATCACTGAAGCGATAAAAATCGATAATACTTTGCAGTAAAGCGGAATTATGCAATAATTTTTCTTTTCAAATAAACTTTGAAGGCTTCTGAAGTAAGACACGTTGAGTTTTGTTGCTACTTTTTGCTACTCCAGGAGTTATTGTTATTTGTTTGCCGCGCGCGCCATTTGTGAGACAACCCCTTTTCTGACATAGGACCGAGGTATCGTTCTTTAATTAATGAATAGATTTAATCTTAATCTGAAATGACCCTGATAATTTAATGAATAATATATTTATAATGTCGCATTAAACATTCGAATGGGGTTAGACACACTGATGATCATTCATTTGTATGAGTTATTGTTATTTATTTGTTGTGCGTGCCACTCGTATTGTTATTTTGCATTAATCAGTTTGTCTTTGGAAATTTTTAAATTCACATTTGTGAACAGTAACCGAAGAAACATTAGAATGTCAACTTTTACGCGGAAACAACAATTTTTTGATACACGTGTGTCCACCATGTTGAATTCGCCATTTTGTTCTTGGAAATTTTGAGTTCAGATTCGTAGTCAGCGATCCAAAAAATATCAGAATACTAATTTTGGCACGAAACCATCGATCTTTTGATACACATGTCCGCCATGTTGAATCCGTCGTTTTGTTTTTGAAAATTTTGACTTTAGATTCATAATCAGCGACTTAAATAATCCCAATATGTAAATTTTTGTCTAAATAGAAGTACGTTTTGCGGTTTTGGCCAGGATTTCGACGAAATCGACCACTGTGCGACGTGTTTTAGTCGCGGACTAAGAATCATTAAGATTGAAAACAATATTTATGAAGTCTTCGATTCGTAATTACCAACGAGGGTTTCTAATCAACCCTCGGCGTTTACAAGGTGGCTAAGAAAATTCTGTAAAGTTGTAAACTGCGTGACGCTACAATACATATCACGAGGGTAAAGTTTGCGATAAGTAATGATAATATTCCAACTACATAGCATATAGTAAATAACAGTCTGAGACTCTCCATCAGCCGATATCATCGCCATTATTATTCTTGGTTTTCGTCACAAATACAACATTACAATTATAATTGCCAAAATTATACATAATACCTACATCTACTGATCCTACTTTCCTTATTAGTAACACAAAAGCTAACTCAACCTCAAAATCATAATGTGAAAACACGTCTGCTTTCCGTTATATTGAATAATTCCCCTGAAACATGCATGAAGCAGAACATGAACCATAGCCTAGCGACCTAAACGATCGTTTCAAAAGTACTCCGTGAAATATGTATGAGATAAAACTTTGTACAAATCCATGATATGTTGGGCTGGGTGACTTATCATTTTCATTTTGAAAATATTTCTGTATATTTCAAACACCATAGAATTGTATCTATGTACAGTTCTTTAAGTGCTAATGCGTATACTATATCGACAAGTTAAAATTTTTTATTTTCTGCAATTTCAAATATGTGCTTAATTTCTGTTGAGGGATATATTGCATTATGTAATTCTTCCCGAATTCGAAGCAAAGTGATTTGCCTGTCACGCTGGATGTGCTGTGATCCGCACTTTGGACCAGATAAGGCGACAATAGTATTCACGTGCGCACCTAATGCCTGGCTTTTTAGGAAAAACTCCGCGGAGAGTTCCCTTTTGACGAAGTCTGTGATTCGTCATTAACCCTTTCGTTACGGGGGTCTGCTCCGCTGGAGAGCTGCCAGTGAACGCGACACCGCACCGAAAAAAGTGTGCGCGTTTCAGACAAGATTTGTTGTTACAACACTTTCTTATCATACAGATATTCCACTGTCGAATAAAGGAAAACAGAAGCTCGTCTCGGCGGCCAAAATGTACTTTCAGTTACATTAATCCAATACGGGTCAATATAATCAAGAGATACTATACAGGTCCGGTATAATTCGATGAAAATGGATGCAGCGAGACCCAACGCCGAGGCTCACTAATTCACGGTCGTCACGGGTACAGAACCAACACAGAGTTGGTTACCCGAGCTCAAGTTGGTTCGCCGCGGCATAGAAAGAAAGAGATAGCCTACGCTCATGACTCGGTATTAGATTTTATTTGGAATTTCGTTGTATATACATATACATAAAATAACTATATAAAATATATATAACATAAAATACAAAAATAGCACCATGACTTATGAAAAAAGGATGTATTATGAAAAATATTTTCTACTATACATTTTTATTAATACAAACAGTGTATTTCATTTTCGTCATTTAAGTTCAGTGATTTTAACACACATGTGCATGGCTTCGAAAATATCAAATATAAGACTCCGCTCCAGCGAGTCGCCGAGCCGGGGGTTCTCAGTCCTGGCTTTCGTCAATTGGACTTTCTCCAGCGAGGGAGAAAGACAACCCTTGCCTCTCTTTCGGGGAAAGAAGGCCCTCGAAGGACCCTCGAAACAAGCGAAGTTTCTCAAAAAAGGTTTACATCATAGGATTCGCCATCAAGAAGCGCTAATTTTCACTCTGTACCTAATTTCCGTGTCTCTAATAGCTTCAGAGATATTCGATAAATAGGTTTGGCAACCCCAAGTTGGAGAGCGGTTTTTACCCCCTTAACGTGGACGATTGCCGATAACAAAATACGTGTTGAAAATTTTCACGAAAACTATAGTCAGAATCGTCAGAACCTCTTTGTTTTTTCTTCTCTCGGAAATAAACCACTCCGTGGTTTTGGTGTGTTTGTTTATTATAACGAAAAACGAAAGTATATACGGAACAACAAATGATAACAAATATAATAAGTAACAAAATGTATAACAAACGAGCACAACGAAAATATAAGGAAGACTGGTAGAATGTGTGTGTTGCAAAAATTGTGTTATAATACCCTCTTCGGGACGCTTGTTCGGTCCCTTTATTAGTTTCCCAAGCACCCCTTCCTCCGTCGACATCCCTTCCGAGGAGGAAGTGGTGACTTGGTAGGGAAGAGGATGTTGGGCCCGTGCAAAATGTTATTGGTTCTGCCTGGGCATCGTGGGTGGTTACCAAAATGCAGAGTTTGCATTGGTTTTGCCAACCCACCGAAGGCCCAGGCAGAGGGGGTCCTTGGGTTATGAGATTGACGTGGCTTGCGAGTGGATGTCAGATTTATGACAGGTGTCATAAATCTAGCTTCGCAGGAATGTATGCGTGCAAAACCTAGAGGCCACGTGCGATCCTTCGGTGATCGAAGGGTGCTTGCCCGGTGGGCCAGGTTTGTATGGCGGCGGAAATAAATATAGAGTTATAAAGTTTTGCATCTCGCAACCTCAAGGTTCAGGTTGTAAATTACGCCTCAATAACTTTCTCTTGCCCGGTGCGAAACTATCCGACCGAAACAGACATTTTTCAAAATAAAGCAAATTTTATTGCAAATACTTGTACATAGTCAGGTATTCTACGCGAGAGAAAGTTAAACATCCAATTAAATAGAAGCGTCAAAAATAAAAAAAATCCAAAAACAGGTATCTACTAATTTGGGTCATAGTTTACGTTCGTATTATGTATTCGATAGCGGAATAATGCTTAACGTGAAAAATTAACGAAACATTGAAATTCGTAATATATTATATGTTTAAATAATATAATAAAAATGTTATTTGTTTAAAAAATAAGTAATAAGTTTGATTTTGTGGTTTTTGGCACTAACGCCTATTACTTGGTGTTTAACTTTTTCTCGCCCTTTGTGAAACTATCTAACAGAGACATACTTTTTTTTTAAACGAACCTAATTTTATTGGAAGGACTAACATTCTATGTAAGCTTAAAAATATAATAAAAATTAAAAAATGTATTACTCTATAACGTTCACAATAATGGAATTATAGGAAGAGGTTCGTTAAACATAAATGTTCTTTGCATCAAGAACATTTAAGTGCGGTCATCCCATTGCAGTGGAAACACTTCATATTCTTTAACACTAAACGTACCACGAGGGGTCATTTGACCCCTTATGAAGTTTACGTATTTTTCTGCAGTTCTTCAAATGAAACCTTAGTTCTCGACTCAGATACACTTCTCAAGTTATAGTTTCATTCATCTGAATGTGATATGTGTGTTTGGTTTTGGCGTGAGAATTTCAACAACACGATCGCGTCCATAGGACGTAACACATAAACCGAACGGATTCTTTTTGGAGATTCACAGGCTACATTCCCGCCAATGAGTTGTCTATAGCTAAAAGAAATAGAAATGCAGTCCTATATTGAGAGTTAGTGAGTAAAGATCAGAGTCTACAAAAAATCAAGTACATTGGCCCTGTGTTTTGCTACAGCCCTGAATATGTCCGCACGTTCAATGAGACAGATATTGGAAATAATTCGAAACATAAGCGAATCGAGTTCAGGCGGGGCATATTCTATATCTAAGGATGAGCAAAACAAACAAAGACTTGCATAATTTGAAAAAAATTTGTCTGCGAAAAATGTATGAAGGAGAAGCCGGTCATGTGTAAAACATGTAATTAATTGATTATTTTACTCATAAAAATTAAAATATATGTTTGATTACTTTATTAGAAGTCAGAAGTTACGTTGCGAATTATTTCCTGCAATAAATTAAGAATTTCTTTGTAAAAATCAACGTTTATTTCATAAGGGGTCAAATGACCCCTTACGATAAGAATAGATATATGTAAAATGCCGGTACGTTTAGTGTTAATTTGATGACAAAAAAGTTCACAGGATTTTTTAATTTTGCAGGCAGTTCATCTGTATACTCACAACTGAACGAAGCACGTCAAAATAATTGTTTGTATCGCTGAGATAATAATTGGTTACGGATTACCCATTAAATTTTTATTATATTGTTTGTTGTATAATATGTGAATTCAGGACTATATTTAACTCTTTGCTCACCGAAGCAGCTGTATGGCGTTAAGAGCTCCTGCAAATGAATTCCTACCTTACGGTGTGACCGGTACGTTTAGAAGTCTGCCGTTGTCAAAAGGCTAATGACATTACAAGATCAGAAATTTTCCAAGCGAGAAAAAGTCAAACACCAAATAATAGCCCTAAGTGCCAAAAACCACAAAATCAAACGTGTTATTTACTTTTTAAACAAATAAAATTTTTATTATATTACTTAAATACATAACATATTACGAATTTCAATTTTTTTGTTAATTTTTCCCGATAAGCATTTTGCCCCTATCGAATAATACGAACGTAAACTATAATCCAAATGAGTAGATACGTGTTTTTGGATTTTGTTTTTGTTTTTGACGCTTCTATTTAATTGAATTTTTAACTTTCTCTCACATAGAATACCTGAATACTAGTATTTGCAATAAAATCTGCTTTGTTTTGCAAAAGTCCGTTTCGGTTGGATAGTTTCGCATCGGACAAAAGAAAGTTAACACGTTGAATGCCATGGGGGCCACCAGTGACCGCCACTATTGAATTCAATGAAACATATGACATTTAAATTGTAATATTTACGAACTTTCTAATGCAATCAATATTTAAATATTGACATTAACAAGGTAAAGTCCTGCTGATTATACATCTATTAGTGTCTTTAAGGTTTCTGTTTTGTAAAGTTCCAATTTTAATAGGAAAAGTACCACTTTAGTAAAAATGAAGAAACTAGCGAAATACCGGTAGCGTTCAACGTGTCAAACAACAAATAACAATAGCTAATGTCTAAAGCAAAAAAATCCAGAAACACGTATCTATTAATTTAGAAAAGAATCAAATTTTTAATATATTTTTTAAACAAATAATTTTTATGCAACTTCTCTTACGCAGTAAAATTCTCTGTTAAAAAATGCGCATTTTGAAAAAAAATCTTTATGACCACTGGTTACCGAGATATTCCAAAAAGTGCGTTTTCAACCCTGCAACCCTTATATTGTCACATAAATTCCATCAAAATCGGCATGTACCAGTTCGATATGTTCCCTTATCACTTTAAATTAAGAGCGGCAATGTTAGTGTCATAATAAATAAAACGCAATAATAATTAGTACTTTATGGTTTTACTTTTCGTATTATTTTCAATACCATTTATTACATTCCCATATTCTTTTCTGCTACGTTCCTTTATAACTGACAGTTGTTTACGAAAAGATACCAGCCTCAACTAATACATTATAAAGGGCACTTTGTGTGCTGTGTTACGGAGGTTTTATTACGCGATAACTATTAATAAAAAGTTACTTCAAAATAGTTTATTAAATTTTGTTTATTCACTTACATTTTACGTTAGCAGAACAATTAATACACTTACATGTCGCAATATTAATACTATAATAACAACCGTAATTTGAGAACGTATTTGTTGTAAGCGTTATAAAAGCATAGTCTTTAGATTATTACAAAACACTGAATTAGTTGATGTACTGTTGAAGCATAATTCACAACATGGGCCATGTTGACGCGTTATTACCACCCCTGAACGAGCTTAGAATCAAAAAGGCGTCGAACGCAGGAATTTAATTGTTTCACGGAATACTTCTGTTACAATTGACAATGCATTTCCAGGATACGATAGCGTTTTAGGCTCACAGGCCTTCGGACCCCGTCAGTGTCTTTGTCTCTTTTTTTCTTTATCGATAGTTAGCACTTTTTCGTACAACAATTCAAAGTTTCCCTGGCATGCAGATGTCCGTTTCCGTGTAAACAATAGGTTTAGGGTACGAGCGGCAAGGCTATTTGTGAGGATTGCAGTAATATTCAAATCAACATGTGCCATCCTGACTTTTAGCAAAGAGAGGAGTGCAAATGCTAATCTTAAGTTTCGCATTGTCACTTCTCTCTTCCTCAATAGGAATAGCCGTATCATAAACCTTCGCCTGCGCCGACGAGCCACCCTCTTTCGCCACCCATGGGCCTCAGCCCCTCTACCGAAGACCCCCCGGGTCCCAAAGAGGGCGGGCGACCAAGAGGGGTGCGCTACTAAAATCCCGCCAAAACAATTACGCGGTAAAATTAATTTTCACTAATTTTCCGTGTGACTTCCGGTGGCGCTCAAGACGAATTCTTTGAGCTCAGCGTCATCGGAAGGAGGGAGAATTGACGAAGAATTCTCCCTCACAAATCAGTTGTCTTCAATTCCTCAACGGAGGAACAACTCATCCTCGACTGAGGTTTATCGTAACATTTTCACATCATCCGCAACTGAAGAACATTCGAATATTTCAACCATCTCGACCAAGAGGAAAGTTAGCTTAAGTGTTGTTGTTTTAATGTTAGTTCATTGTTAAGTGTAAATAAACATCATTCTTAGTTGATTCAAGCTCATCAGTTGACTACGGGAGTCCCAAAATAACCAGACTACGTTACATTAATTTGCACCGTAGCCAACACGTAGCCACTTCGAGAAATCGAAGCGAGACGTGCAGTCAACAGGCCTTGCGGTTGCGTGGCTGAAAATCTGTAGTTGTTAAATTAACTCCGTAGCCGTGCAGGTCTGCTACACGTGGCTAAAGCTCTTCTATGCCCGATAGGCTGCACGTGGTCATTAGGTTTGCGCAGACAATGTCACCGAGTTTCACAGTTCCAAACGGCAGCGTCTTTATGCAGTCACATCAGTCTCGTAACTCAAGTCCCACCCTGCCAGGGCCTTCGAGCATAATACCTCGGCGGCATGAAGTAAAAACCAATGTTAAACTGTGCATTTATAGTAACCACCTACAAAACCTAGACGAACTAATAATTTTTATTAATATTTCCTCACTGGCCCAACATCCTCCTCCCTTTCAAGCCGCCACACAGTGGTCCAGAACGTCGATCTAGCTGTTCAGGCACCTCGCACAGTTTTCGATCTCTTTGAAATCCTCGCCAAAAGCGCAAAACCCATCCCATTTAGCTAAAAATGAGTATTCCTATGTTTTTTGATTCGCTGATTATGAATCTGAACTCAAAATTTCCAAAAATAAAATGGCGGATTCAATATGACGACCAGGTATATCGAAAAATTAATGGTTCCGCGTAAAAATTAGTATTCTTATGTTTTTTGAGTCGCTGATGACGAATATGAACTCAAAATTTCCAAAAACAATATGGCGGATTCAAAAGTCAGGCAGAGTGTCATAAGGCGGAGCAAATTTACAAGAGCTTTCCCCTTTTACAAAAATTATTGGTTTATGCAAATGATTGATTAGGAAAACCACCTTCCACATTTTGTTATTTTTGCCAAGAAGAAGAATAATTAGAAAAAACCGTTTTTACCTGACTCATTCGGAGGTCAACATTTTCAGCTTCCTTGCCGCCCGCGGTTTATGGCATGTGCGACCTGCTGGTTGACTTATTGTTAGAGCCGTTAAGTTGTAAAACCCACATTTAAGAAACTATCGACTTGTAATTGCCGATGAGGGTTTCTATTTAACTCTCGGTTTTTACAAGTTGGCTTAGCGAATTCCAAGAAGTTGTGAACCGCATGGCGTTGCACTAAAACCGCTCTGATTTTTTTTTCGAATCCATTTAAAACGATATTCTTTGAACTACAGGTAGACAGAAATTTCGAATACTCATTTTACAACACAAGATTAACTGTTTACCCTCTTCTAATTTAGCCAATTCATAGAAAGATTTCCTTAAAACCACTGACAGACTCTAGCGGCGGGCAGCCGCTGGAGTGCGCGCGACCCTTTAAACAATAAAAAATCAAATTTGTGGGACGAGTTGGGATCGTTTTTTTCCAGGATCACATAGCAGAGACCTTACAGAGAAGGGCCTTATACGCCAAACTACGAGAATATACGGTACATAAAAGATGCTGACTGTCAATGATAGAAAACTTTGATGATTTTCTCTCATTTATTAAACGTTAATTTTTGAATTAACTACAAACGCCAATTTTATATTCAGCATATGCATTTTGATCGTAGAAGAATGCTCTTTAATTTAAAAAAAAATCGTTAGAAAATGTAAGATAGATTCGTCAGAATGTCACGAAGAAGACAACGTGTTTTTTCGATAGAAATTGGTCTCGAGAAAAAGTTCCAACTTTAAGCGTTTGTTGTAACTACAATTTTTGTCGGATTTCATTCATTTTGCGATTTCTGAAATCCATGGACATTTAGGAATCGATATAAAGAAAAAAAAAGCGATTCGAGAAAATCGACTTTTCGGCAAAAGCGCGGCTAATCGCTCGTTCTGGACCACTGTGCGCCATCACCTTCTCATGGAAAGTACAGGTGGAACATGGGGTGTGTATAAAAACTTATAAATATACAAGACAAATGTCTTGACGAGAGATAAGCCAGGAATTTACAAACCTATTTCAACTTGTGCAACATTATCTTAACACCCTTTGTTGTCCACGCTCGCCAGAGTTCCTATTTGTCAACTTGTTTATATCTCGTTAAAGTTTTGTGTTCCGTGTACATATTCTTCTCGTTATTGTTGAAATAAACCCACTCAAACCAATTTTGGTGGGCATCAAATTTATCTCGAGAGAGACGAAAAAATTAAACTCCGACAATTTAATTGTTCGAGGAGTTATCTTGCTTTTCCTTGACAGCAAAATAATTCAACAATTACATAAGAAGTAAAACTATCCGTGTTTTATGCAACAACGAGATATAATTGGGAAATTACAATTTAAGTATTATGTTGTTTTATAACATCAGTGAAAAGTCGTTACAAAGTTTGTCATTTAAACTCCGCTTTAAACAAATGAAGGTAAAGCAATGCCTAACTCAGAATAACATTGAAATGTCTATAGAATTATAAGATAGAAATTAATGGCGCACTAGGAATAAATTTCTCGATATACTATTCTTGATAAGCGAGTGTTGGGTTTAAAGGAAAATCTTGAGAAGCCTTTCAGTCGGTGCTGCTCGCACTCGCAGTCAATTTCTGCACAAATTATAGCGACGAAGTTGGTTTACTATACATTAATTACTAATAAAACGGCATCACACTCGAAGCCTAGGATTAGGCGCATTGAACGGGCAAAAGGTGACATCCGACTACCTTTGAAAATAATAATCTCTCAAAAATAGCTGCTTCTAAAGTCGTATAATAAACTTCATAATATCATGGTTGTAAGTTTTAGCAATTCAAGTTATGAGACATTGTATATTTAGTTAAACACAGTAAATGCTGCAAACGTAGATTTGAAAAGCTACGTTTTAATTAAGTACATCCATAATACAATAACTCACTGACACTGGAATAGCATTCGTAAAATAAAAGTTTTGTAAACAATGCCATTGAAGTGATTAGGTATATTTGCGATGACTTACATTATTTAATGGTTAACCTCATTTTCATCTCGAGTAAAACCGCAGCGAGCCGACAAAAGTCATTAGTCAATTTTGCTCCGTATTGATCCACTTTGGGACTAAAAGATTTTGGTATAAGCAAAGTGAATTGCGAGTTCTGGGTTAATTTTAAATGAAACGCAAACAGAATTGCAAATACTGAAAGCTATTCAATCTAAAAACAGAGTCATACTTTATGCCAAAATTGTATTCACAATTATATGTTGAAAATGTAAATTATGCTTAATGTATCTCATGACTGTGCAATTCGACTATTAGTAATGAAATGTAAGTAATCACAGAATAAAATGCAAAACACAAGGATAGAGTGATTGAAAATGCACATTTGCCTGAGAGTGTTCGTGTAGGATATTTGTTTTTATATAAGCGATACGCAGTCCGAAGTACAAAACCGGTTTACCTTTCTCCATTGGCAAGAACTGTCATTAATGTTATTTGTGAAACTTTATGTTGTTGATACTTGTATTTTAATGCGCAATTTATTATTTAATATGTAAAATAGACGATAAATAAATTCACCTTTAACTTTGAAACGTGTTAGTTACAAATGCAATCGAGTTTTCACTTTATCGTTACATAGAAAGGAGTAGCGCAATGCAGCACAATGACAAATCGTTACATGGAAAGTCACCGAAAACGGATTAGGTGCGATAAACACGAGGAAGGGGAAATACTCTCAGCTCGAGCTTCGTACAACGGCGTCGTGTGTCACCAACATGCAACAAGTTGCTTTTCTCGACACTGCTTCTCCTCTGTCGTCCCGTATAAGCCAAACGACACTACATTAAATCATTTTTAAACCTCTACAAAACCGATATCTGACTTTTATACGACCAGTACATTAACTATAGTTTGACTTATAATCGATATCGCAGTTTACGATTTTCTCTTTTCAGAATTTAAAATTAATCAGTTCTTTTGCTATAACCAATTCTTTATCTCGCAGAAGCCAATTTAAAAAGAAAAGGAGATATTTTGCTGGGACGTTAATTAAGGAATTATTTTGTAAAGGCAATATCCGCGAATTTCCTTTTTATTACAACACGCATGGGCTAGCATACGCTTAGGGGAGAGGCAGAATGAAAGTGCGATTCCTTTGCTTCTCATTATCTCCAAGACCCTACAACGGCTTATCAGTGGTCGAGGAATCCGGGAAAATAGGAAGTTGTTTTGGTAACAAGTTTTCCGTTGGCAAGGGTTCAGCCACGTACAGCAGTTTTTCCCAACGGGGTCAGTACCGGTGGACGTTTAAGGGATCTAAGGGGGCTTTTGTGGCCCAAGGCCAATTTAAGGGGCGTTGAAGGCCAACACTTCTCCCCGTCCCCTGTACGCAATAATCGCGAGAATGCATTGAAACGTTTGATTAATACTAAAAATCATCGAATGGATGTTTCAACATACGATATACAGCTAAATGTCTATTAACCCCCGGAGAACTGAAGCATCGCATACTAAATATAAGTTAGTTGCGTACCCAGCGCAAAGTAGTTAAAAATGTGATTCCAGCTGCGCTAAAGGCTTTTTATTACATATATCATTTTATTATATACATTTTTTGCTCCTTCCATATATAATTATAATAGTGTTTATTCATGTATTATTTTTAATGTCACTTCTACTCATTTATAATTATTTTTTAATGGTTTCTTATGCAAATAAAAATCCTGCATTTCTTGGTGCAACTTTACATTACCTGATTATATCCATATTATACACGATGGAAAAAAATATTGTTGCAAACGCGCGCGTGTGTGTGTGTGTGTGTGTACACAAACTAATCTTATTGTATTGTACCGGCCCTTCGACTAAGATTACTAATGTCTTTGCAAAATTTTGTAAATCGGCGTGGTGACTGGATCCTCAGTGACCACTATCATTACTCATCTCCGAATCATAGTTCCAAGTGCAAAATCCCTATCTTCCTATTTCGACATTCGACTACCAAACTCCGCCATCCTTCTCCCACTCCTTTTCCTAAAGTCCTTAAAACCCTTCGTCTCTTTCCGCCGACGCTGAATATTAATACTCACTCATAACTAATTCTGCAAGATCATTCTACAAGCCATTCTTATTCTATATTCTACGTTCATCACACAAGACTAATTCATTACAAAACTCTACTCAATATCGTCGTGCTGCACGTGGATCTATCAAAATATACAACATATTCTAAAACGAAAAGTTCTCTTGTTTGCTGACTCCTGCAAAGCTGCGAAATTCCAAGGTCGCATTACATTATTTTAATCATTATCTGATTCAGTATCTTCGCTTTCAACTTTCACTGACTCTTCTTGCTGATGGTATAGTATGTCGCAGCACGGCAAAGGCTTGGTAACCGATACATTGTAGCCGCGTGCCGCTGCAAGATATCCCGAGAGACGAGCTGGCGAATGGCAACGAAGTCAGTCGTCATCGAAGTTCGTTGCAAAGCGGTCCGAAATAAAAACCTTCGCACTAATCCCGAGTATTTATTATCCACCAACGAACACGCTAAAAGTATAACATTTTCGAAGGAGAAGTATTTTTTAATAGAGCATGTCAGATAATATAAAATTGCTTTGTAAAAATGAATGTTCATGTACAGTGTCGTAAGATATAATAATTTGTGCGGAGTTAAGTTGAGCTAATACAAAATCTACAACGGTAATGGAGACGGTGGACCCTGGAGGTCGTATACTTATACGACCCTCTTCCTCCCTTAGTAGAGCGCCTCTAAGGGATTTTTCCTCGCCCGCTAGGGAAAGTGTTTAAGAATGTACGGAGCTTCCTTGGATGGGTCCTTGCAAGGCCTGATCATCGTCAAGGCCGAGGAAAAGTCTTCTTCTGCGAAGAGTGTCTTCCCTCGCTGCAGGGAACTTCCTTGACCAGGCGTGGGAAGGTCCCCGATTTGCGCCTCTCTGGCGCAGGGTCTTACAAGCTATATCATCCGTTGTTAATATAATATTGGATTCCGGAAAAAAATCGTGCGGATTCTTATGTCATGAATCAAATACTTTGAATTAAAAAAAAAGTTTTATGTTACTGCGTAGTCACCATTAACTTCTATGCCACTTTTGTAGCGTACCAGAAGCTTATACACCCCTTTCTTGTAAAAATCGGGAGATTTATTCGAAAAAAATAAATTAACTGCCTGTTTAACCTCGACATCACTTTTCAAATTTGATAAAGATGAAAATAGATAATAATCAGAAGCAGACAGATCAGAACTGTAAGGAGAATGGGGCAAGACTTCCCAACCGATTTTCTTTAAATATTTTCTGTTGAACCGTAGATGCAACGTGAGGCCGTGCGTTGTCGTGCAAAAGAAGTATAGGGTGAATGAAATTTATTTGTCACGGCCTATACTCGGGCATGTTCTCCTCTGCTAACCTATTCGAAACGAATAATTATTTTGAAGGCGATCGCAAGTAGCGAATAAAATTCTTATAGCCGGTTTCATAATACACCGTGTGTAATGGGTCTTTTTGGCTAGGAAATGCATTACACATACGGTCTATAATCTGTCTCGAATGGATTAAACGGTGAGGTATACATTTGTCCAATATTTTATGGAAGCCAAGTGAGTACAGTACATTTCTGGCTGTGGATTTATTACACGTTAAAATATTTTGCGAATTTCTAACTAAATGTTGATTGATATTCATTACTAAAAGAAAACCGCACGAACTTTTTCCGGTACCTAATATAAACAAAATATTTTTCGGCTGCATTTAATATTTCAGAAGTACTGGCTGATTTTATTAAATGTTTTATCCTACGCTTTTTGATTGTGGAACTTGCATTCTCGAAACTTTTTCGTGGCCTTCCAAAATGTGTTGTTGATTGGCTAGGTTAAGATTCAGTTTCAGTAAGTTTCATAAATGTTTATTTCAAGTTGACATCCATCCACGAAGAATTCGATCCAAGGAAGTTATTTAACACTATGTTTCGCCTTCTATATTGTAGAAATTGTTCCGCAGAATGTGTTGACAATTTCTGTCATTTGTTTTGTTTCCTCTTCAGAACAATTATCACGGGTAAATTTATTAAAAATATCAGCTAAAAAAACCGTTACCTTTGCCACATCTTTTACATCTTCTCCATTCGTAAAATAAATCTCTTCTTGAAATTTTTTATGTTCTGGAAAACAAATTAATATTTCAATTCACACTACATTTCTCGTGTATAAATACAGACCGCAACAAGTCTGATTGCGTGCGCCAAATGTTTTGGTCTGATTCGCCCGACCGATAGAGACATTCCTCGTTCACAGGTATTTTCGATTCTAATGCCCTATTCGCCAAAAAAGCCACACACTCACATCCGAATGCATGACGAAGAGAATGAATGACCCGCATCAAAGCAAGTGTGAAAACGCTATGTGAACGCCGAAAGAAGTGTTTTGTTTTTTGTTGTAATTGGCTGAGCTTCAGGTTTCCGGGAACGATATGTCTGAAATAGGAGGTGCGAGTGGCAGCCCCTATTGCCCCTGCACGCTACCGCGCATCAACTCGTTTCTTGCAGTCTGTAGCAGTATTGAGTGATTCTCACTAGAATATGTAACTATTTAAATTTTAATATTTAGTTGGCGATAGAGTATAATATCTTTGTTGCTCTTATCTTCCAATATAAGATCCATATTTTATTTTAAATATTCAGCACTTTATGAAGTAAAAAAACGCTTTGTAATTTTCTGATACTGCGTGTCAGAAGGAACGGTAGTGCAGTTGTGTCAAAAAAATAGTGACAATATGAGACCCGCGATTTGTTAATGTGGTATAATACCCATAGAGAGACGTCTCCCCATAGAGATGCTTGACGTGGGTAAGAAGTGGGGGAGATTGCCATCTCAAGAGGCTGCGTCTCGCGACGCATAGTTTTTTTAGATAGATTCATTTTAGAGACCCAGTTAGACGCACATATTTTTTAGACTCCATTAGATACCTTTGATTATTTAGTTATTTAGTATTTTATGTTGTATTCTATTTCTTCCATATTCAGTCAATATAAGGGTGACTATTGTACAAGGGCCACCTCGACTTTCCTTTACATTAGTCATGTGAGCAAAAGTTGCGCTCGCATTGCAAAATGCAACGTGGAAGTCGTCATCCATATCTTCCACATAACTTATAAAAACACCCCCAAAACTCAGGAGCTTGGTCCTGCGTTCCACGATCTACAGAAAACTTCTATCAGAGTAATCTCGTTTGACGTACTTTCACGCGTGAACTCTGGTTCTTTAGATATAAAATTCTTCATAGTTAGTAGTAAAAAGTGTTGCAATCGATTCTCGACGCAAGATCCAACGTAAAATTGGTGTCCGAATTGGGGATCCAACCATTGTATTGGGATGGCAACTAAGTGATTGCGAATTTTGACGAGTGATGGTTTTAGCACTATTTTTTGTTTCGTCAACATGTTCAAAGCATCTAATCTATAGTTTTCTTGTTGTTTGGACTTCCACCTTTCATTAGTAAAATAAATCGTATCGATGAGTCATTTAGTTTCGTTTCCATCCCAATTTGAAAATGGAAGAACAAACCGTGCATTTCAGACATATTTTATTGTATTATTTCCGAAAAAGGAACGCATTCCAAGCATACAAGAAGTTATGTGTCGTATATGGGAATGAAGCCTTGAAAGATAGGCAGTGTCAAAGTTGGTTTTCCAAATTCCATTCGGGTGATTTTTCACTCCAAAATGCGCAACGATCTGGCCGTCCAGTTACAGTTAATGAGAGTCATATCAAGGCTATTATCGATTCAGATCGTTATAGCACAACACGTGTGATTGCAGGGAAGCTCAATGTATCGCATACATGCATTCAAAAAAAAAAAATTAAAACAGTTTCGCTATGTTAAAAAACTCAATTTATGGGTCCCTCATTAGGTTAAGGAAATTCCTTATATAAAATCCGCAATGACTTAGTTGCCAACCCAATATATTAATCATTAATGTGTGTGTGTGTCTCATTGTTCTTTATTCAAAATCATTATGGATCCTGACATCATCACCACTTAGTTTTACCAACGCCTACACATTAGACAAAATTATTATTTCGGGGGGTGCAAAAGCTAACGTGGGGATGAAAGTCGAAGTCCCGATCGCGAATTCCAAGAATCGGTCCCGAGAATTTTCCCTAATATTTGCAGGCCATATGTCCCCAATAGCTATGAAGCAGCAAAGACACTGTATATAACTCCACTAACAATGAGTTTATTGCTGCTTTGTTCTCTAAAACTCTTCGAAAGTTATAAGGACTGTTGAAGCTGACGAAAAACTAAACTAAGACTGAAGGTCCCTTCATTTCCTTTCCATTAGACATATTTAGATGTATGTATCTGCATACACTACCGGCCAAAAGTTTGGAATCACTTGCTGATTTCAGTCATAATCGATTACACCGATACACTTTGAAATGATCCTTTGTTATTATATCAGATATGAACATGCTGCATTATGATTTTAGAGATTTCGGCATGTTCTTATGTCTATAATGTTCTTGTATAGGTTATACACCCAGTTTAAGACAATGCACGGAATGAACTTTCATACTATCGGGAAAGATATTCTGTTGTCGGCTTGTATAGAAACCCATGATTCTTTTGTTCTCCAATACGCGTTAAGTATTACAATAGTAGATTCCTATTGGCTGACTTTGGGACCGAAAAAATATATAAATAGAGCATTTGTCATACATTGTCATCATTCTCATCAGCAAAGGAGTTGAAGAGTTATCAGCAGTAATAATTTGACTCTAGTATTTTAAAATGGCAAGAAGAAAAGAAATTAGCATTGAAACTCGAAGTGCAATTGTTACACTTAGAAAGGAAGGTTATTCTTTGCGGAATATTGCAAAGAAATTGAAAGTGTCATACAAGGGCGTGCAGTGTACAGTAAAACGTTTCGTGAATACTGGCAGTTTGAAAGACAAATCACGATCAGGAAGACCCAAAATTACATCAAGGACTGAAAATGTGAGAATAAATATTATTTGCAAGCGGAACAGACGACTAACGGCCTCAGAAATTCGTGCAAGATTGAATGACAGTAGACCGAATCCAGTATCTCTAACAACAGTGAAAAGGCGACTAAGAGCTGCAGGTTTAAACGGCCGTCTGGCAATCAGGAAACCATTGCTGTCGCAAAAAAATGTTATATATTTATATATATTTATATATTTATATACATATGTTATGTAGGAGGCGGCCGAGATCATAAGCGGGTTATATGTATACATAAAGTATTAAAAGAAACACAATAACACTAAGAACTTAACAAATATTAATACTATTTATTTAAACAAAAACTTTTAATAATATACTTTAATGAGAAACTAACATAAAAACACCCGCAAAATATAAATTACATAAAACATAAGTGACATAAGATCCGCAGCGTATCATGGCTGATCACGCTCTCGCTCAAGGCCCAATTGGGACCGCACTCTGCGCGTTGTGACGTCTCGGGAATACGCCAATTCGCCTCGTGTTCCGACGTCAACGTCGCATAAACACTACAGTTACAATATTTTCTTCTATCGAGGATAATATGGATGCGATCAGTTAATATAGTGTCTCCGAGGAATTCTATACTTACATTTACACAACAAACAAATAAAAAATAATTATAGATATGTAGAAATAACATTAAAAATAATAAATGAATAAATACTATTAAAATTGAATACGTGGGAAGTAAAAAATCCAAAACGTCCAAAAAAAATCCAAAAAGAAAAGCCAAAAACCTTTTTCTTGATATTTGAAAAGTATCAGTCGCATTTGGTTTGTGGCATATCAGAGCATACTTTTTCACTAATAATACGTTTTTTGACACAATACTTTGAGACATGTAGGATCTGAAAATTGATACTTTTATAATGTGATGTTTTCACACCGGAATTGAAATTACGTGTTTGATGCAATATAAACGGATGACCCCTTTATTTCCCCAGTTCTATTCTACCCCCATTTCTTTTTATTTTGGCCCCACTTTATTTCGTTACTTAAAGTTTTACAGTTATCGTGAAAAAAAAATTTAAGGAGGTAGGTAACAAGTTAGCTTGGGTTAGCGTTAAGTATTTTTTAAAATAAACTTTGAAGGTTTCTGAACAAAAGCCGGTTAGTTTCACCTGCGACTTTTCGCAATTCTTCGACTTGTTGTCGATTGTTTGCAGTGTGCACCATGCATAAAGCAGCGCAGTTATGGCATAGGACTGGAGTATCGCATTTTACTTCGTTAATATGATTAATTCTGTTATGAAATCACGTTGTCAGTGTAATACACCGACTCTTCGATTAGTATTAGTAATATCTTTACAAATATTTTGTACCCCTACAAACACCGTGACTCGACCAGCACTCATCACTATCCTGATTCACTGGCCCAAGTCCGCATTTCTATTTTGACCCTTCGACTTCCTAACACAGTCACCACTATCTTTACTCATCTTCGAATAACCGTTCTAAGTCCAAAACCCTTATTTTTCTATTTCGACCTTCGGCTCCTAAAGTCCGTCATGCTTCTCCCACTCCTTTCCCTAAAGTCCTTAAAGCCCTTCGTCTCTTTCCGCCGATTCCCATTCACATCTCATAATTCATACAAGTTCACTCTGATTCTCATTCTAAGTCATTAACTAATTCAAGACTCATTTTCACACAAAACTCAACTCGTCACGATCGTGCTGTACATAACTCCATCGAAATATGCGACATATTGAAAAGCAAAAAGTTCTCTGTTTCGATGATTCCTGCAAAACTGCGCAAATTCGAGTTCGCATTAGATCAGTTTAACGAATAATAGATTTATTTCATCGAGTTTAAAGTATTATCATATTTTCATGGAACTAACAGTTTTTCAACACATGTGTCTGTCATATTGAATACGCTGTTACGTCCCGAGGACTGAAATTCATTTTTCGTTTTCTTTCTGTCATTCGGTGCCACATTTGCCAATGTCAACAGTATCTTCCGTCGGACTCGGATTCCGATGATGCAGATACGCTTATGCATTGTGAGAATTCTCTCTAACTGCATTAATGAATTGTTTGAGATATTTCGTGACAAAAGTCCGTGCTTCATCCGGCTGGAAGTCTGCTGGCAAAGGAATTTAATCTAATAAGCTAGCTGATAGGGTATCGTTTCGAAGTCACGTACTTCGTCCAGTCCCAGGAATTGATAGGCGCGTCAGCAGCGGCCGATGTGTGGGGCCCGGACAGAAGGGAGGATAGAGAATAACACTCTAAAATGTAAACCTTAGCAAAACGCGACCACGGAACGTGGCTACCACCTCCACCTAGGGCCCACACTTGTGAGGCCAAAGGCGAGCTCAATTCGTCAGTATCGCCTGGAAAGTCGCAAGGTGCGTAGGCATAGTCCGAGGGTCTAGTTAAGCATAGGTTATACGTGAATAACTTCAATAGTTTGATACGCGGTAACAGACTTTAACATCCTCGTTAAACAAATAATCTCTTGGTTTCCAATCGTAAAGTCGCGAGGTGGGTGATTGGTGACCCGCGAAACCATAAGAGAGAGAATCCTAGATTCTCTGTAAGCATAGTTCGGTAGAGCTGGGGACCGTTTCTTGGCAGCTGAGACGGAAGGGGAGATTGCTCTCGCACCGCCTATCCCCGCCATGTCGGTCCTGGAAACCTCAGATCGATGAATGACAACCGAAAATAAAACACTACTTTCGTCGTTCACATGACGACGCAACGAATGTGCCGGTCTATCTTGCCAATAGCGCGTCAAAATCGAAAATGCGTGAGGGAGAGAGACGTCCCTATCCGTCGGGCGAATCAGAGCAAATTACCCCTCAGCTGCCAAGTAAATATTCCATCAGTATAACACCTCAGTTCCGAAGGACTCAGTGTTTCGTGCGAGAATTGTATTATAAAACTACCTTATAAACTACGTTAACCCGAATTTCTTTATATTGTATAATCGGCAGAATCGCAGCATAGCTAAACAACAACGAGCGCAAATCTTAATCCATCCGCTCTTCTGTTCAGCCACCTGAACGCCAAGTTGTATTTCGACGACATTATATACTATATTACTACCGCCAGTATAAGGCTCCGAACCGAATTACCATTTATACCTATTCCATCAGAAAATCCAGGGTGAGTTCTAATTTTCCCATAACTATACATATCTGCTTATGTTCTATTGTAAAATTACTGTTTTAATAGCGAGCTCTGTAACCATCAGTTAATTTTAAATATTCATTTTCCTATAAATGGGAGGTTGCTTCGGACTCGACCTGTACGGGTCTTAACAGATCGGCCCATCCATCCTGTCCTCTCCTCGCCTTAGGCTGGGGAGAGTAACAAAATTTCAATAGAGTCAAACGCGGAAATCCGCGCGCGACTCGTTTTCGTATTAGCCGGTGTGCGCGGAATCTACCGTCCGTCGACATCCGCTCGACGGCGGACGGCACGTGAAAAATAACACGCCGCGCGTAACACCGCTATCTTGTTTTTGGAAATTTTTTAGTTCAGATTCGTAATCAGCGTTCGAATCAGTCGTAATTTGTTAATTTTTGGGTATATTGAAATACATTTTGAGGTTTGGCCAGGTTTTCAACGAAATCAACCACTGTGCGCCGTCGACAACAGCCATACGTAGAAGCATTCGCTTCACTGTTGTGGAGTCTTACAATAAGTACACTTATTAACATTTATAGAACAATATAATTCCTGTCATTACTAATAACCTCTTTCTAGTGTGGGATGCGAGGAAGAGAGAAAAAGAGAAAGAAAGAAAGAATGATCTATATGAGAGAGCGTAGAATGAATGCTGGGTGCGAGCGTGTTTGTTTGAGTAACGGCGAAGAGCCGAGTGACAGTTGTGCGTAAGCGATCAGTGAAGTAAGTTGAAAGACGAAAACCGAAAGGCGAGAGGAGAAAATTACGTTTCATATATTACTTAAATATACTTTTTATATATCTTGGATTTCAATAAAACTCATGTTTAAATTAAGATCCTACACTAGTTTGATTCCTACTTTGTGGATTCTTATTTTGTAAAATGACTCATTCTTGGAGGAATGAGTGTTTGGCGATGTAGGACTTTCAAAGTTTCTAGAACCGAATCGAGCCCTGGAATCTTTCGTAAGACAGATGAAGCAAAGGGAGGTATATAGCCGGTTTCGAGAAACCTACGAAGACGATATAAAAGTAGAGAAGTGAGCGTGAAAGGGCGCGTACAAGACGTATATTATATCCGTAATCCAATAAAATTTTATCCTTCATATATGTACATATGAACAAATCGTACGTTTTACAATGCAATAAATGTACATCACGTTTGGCTGTGGCACTGTCAAGCCGTGTTCGGCGAGCGATTGTCGGGTGGTAGTAAACGCTGGTGTCACGCTGTTGACGGGTATTTTCTTGAACTGCCCAAAAGGGAAACATTTGTGACATTTTTCGTGGTTGGTGTCTTCTTCAGAAATGTCTGCAGAATCCAATAAGGTACAATATTTTTGCTAGCGAACGCAACATTTGTAAAAATCCACAGGCAATGCATAAACAGTACATGCATCGGCCATTTTTTAAATATTTGACTGTTATTTACTATCCTTAAAAATCATGGAGTATTATAACTTTTCATATTTATATACTCAGGACACTGTCCTCTATTTTTGATGGAGAAGTTAAGCTTTCTACCATTTTTATAGTTATCATGTAATACCAATCTGTTTTTTTGAAATTGATCGCTTTTACAAAAATAATTTTTTTTCCAAAAATCAGTGTGTCGGAAAATTTCTGTTTGTATAAGAGTCACCCAATGGATATCGTAGAATTGCAAGGATCACATGTGAATAACCGGTGCGAAAGAAAAAATGTGGTTAAGGTAACATACGGCGAATTTTTCTCGGTATCCTAGAATTCACAAGGCGATGACGTGTGCGTGCAAGAATAAGTGCATGAGATAGATGACGAATGTAAGAAAAAGAGAAGGTAAATAATTACATGAAGCGACAAACAGTGTGGTTTGAATGAGGGGTGTTAGTGAATCATAGAAACGTTTTTAAATAAATATATTCACAATTATAGTTTTCCTCGTCCACGTTGTCTTTATTTTTTCACAATATTGCAAAATAGAAAACAGATTTTTGTGGGACTGTGTATTACATTGGCTGTGACATGTACACTGCCTTTCTAAAGTAAGCCTTTCATTGTTTACTGTTTCTGCTTTTTAACAATACTAAATTCGGCGGTTTTTTAGTTATCCCATGTAAATAAAAGCTTATCTAATGCTTTTACATCTTGTTTGCCAAATTGTTATTAATTTTAACTTTGTATATAATACTGTAGTTGCTAGAATAATTTTTGCAACTTCGGTTGCATCATTTTTTTTTATCGTTTATTTTGGGGGTAAAGAAATTTCAATAACGTACTGTTACGTCCGAAACGAATTTAAAACTAACAAACAAGTAAACGGAAATGATTCCGCGGAAAACAGCGGTCAGTGATATAAGTCAATTTACGCACAATTCCGACTCTAAATCATCTCACAGCGTTAGAATTTTGTGACAGGGACAATCAGCACCTCTTGACATGTTCTCAGAACATAGTCTCATCGAGGAGATGAAAGGATTGACCGTGGGTCGGTCAATCGCCAACTGCCTTTCGTAATACCATCGTTTAGTCTACACCTTCGACTCATTTTACCATGTTCACGCACCCCACTGTTAGCAAAGACCGTTTTGGATTTCATTCCTGTTACTTGCTCTCAAATTATGGAATTTGTTCCTAAATGTTCATGGGAGATAGAATAAGGTTTGTTGCGGACGCAAGAGTATGATTAACTCAAATACATTTCACTCATATTAATATAAAAGTTTATTTCCACTCTGAAATAAAAATATATAAAAGAGAATATAGAGTACAATTTGAAAATGAAAGATTGTCTATTAAGTAACGTTGAAGAGGTATATACCGTGAATTCGATATATTGGTAGTACATCATGTTTTAAATTAATTAACCGTGGTTGTTTTAAAATATCTTTTATTTTAACAAATAAATATTAACCGAGGCGGCGAACAGAGATGTAACAATGAAATTAGACAACACGAATTAACAAGGAGATTTAACGATAAAGTTTAACAAGAAATAAAGTGTTGAACTTGATATTTCGGCAGCGATTGTAACAATGTGTTAAAACTAAATGCGTTGAGGTGATTTTTAAGTTGATAGAATGAATTCAGAAAAATTAAAAGGTTGAGCGTTCTCCCCTCCAAGGAAATCCAAAAAGGGCCTCCGGTCCGGTGATGGGGTAGGTACCGCCACGGCAAAACCCTCTGAGTGGAGGAAGGATTCCTTAGAGGGAAGAATGTTCCTGGAAATTAGGGTGCATGAGACATGACCCGAGCTAACTGCCCCCTCGAGGGTGCAGGAATAAAAGGTGACGGGACTCGTCACGTGACGGACACGTCAGTGACCGCGATGAGTCTGTTCCTACGAACCTTTTTAGGAACGTTCTTTGTTCTATGGACGATGTTCAAGGTTTACTGTATAACTATGCTATTTTATACGAGACGAACAAAATTCAAAGCTTCAAAAGCGAGACACACAAAATGGGTTCGGTTTAGTTCTTGGAAGGGGAATCATTAAAATTAAAGCCATTTTCCTCAAAAATAGTAATGGGACTGCTCATGTAATAAACATTAAATACATCGAAGACGGACTGTGTACTGAACATTGGGCCTTAGGATGCAGTTAAAAAGATTCTATGTAAAATAATGTTGTATCTCTCCTTAGATACAGTGAAAAAGCTCCGCGCTGCAGTTTTCAAATAAATAGCCTATATGTGGGATTGGGTATACCAAGATGTTAAAAATTAAAATGAAGTTTATTTTAATATAAAAGTATGTACTAATTATAAGAATCATGCCAGATAAAAATTAAGGGTTGCTTAAAAAATACCTCGGTCACTTCGACCATTCAATTCTACAAATTCGTTCACACTCATACAGTAATGCACACATTCTTTAACGTAGTTTCATCGCGTAAACTTTGTTGTGTAAATTCTCGGTTAAACACTTCGGCACTTCCCCCACTATAATCTGATACTACATATGTATATATTCATTGATTCATTATATAATCAATTGTAAAACCTTATTAATCTTTAATATTACTTTTCAGGTACGCATATTTATAACAGAATCGCGGAGTTACTACTAACCAGAGATGGTAAGTTACCAATAACCTACAAACAGAAACGGCACTAGGGCGCAGGAGGTCTCTAGGTCACATGCTCCACCCTAGCAGCCTCGATACATAGGAGTAGGATTTACTATATCCGCACGGCATACATACAGTCTAACAAATATACACATCAATTTTTGGATATTGATATTTTTTTGCTCTTTTCGTAAACATGTTATTATCTTCTTTTTTTTTTTAATTTTAATGTTATTACAGAAAACTTCATATTCAGCTAATAGTTATTATTCTGAGGCGACATTTGTGTCATTAAAGGGTATAGCAGGATCAGGGGTCAAAAGTGTCCTTGAACTGATTTCAATGAGGGAGGTGTTATTTGATAGGGAATGCTCTGCGACCATTGCGTACCAAATTTTAACCACGTATCTTGACCGGAAGGGTAGTTATAGGGTAAATTAAAAAAACAGGTTTTTGTTCTTTTCCTCTATTTATTGAAGTTCAAAAAATTCAAAATAATTCTGATATATTCTACTCGCGCCAATACATGTTTGAGATTTGTTTGACTTAACTGGTAGGACCCAGTAAATAGAATTTGCTTCTGTTTCCATTAGACATCACGTCTGCAGCAACATATCAAGGTATAAAACTCTGTTCCCTTAATACCAAATATATATTTTTATATATCACAATAAGCTAATATTTCCTCAATTCATTTGTTACAAAATGTTAAAGAATACCGGTAACCATAGAGCAAGATATGTCTTGGGAGACTCGGCGAAACAACAGAAATGCCCCATAATTATTTTCTACACAATATATATATTTTTTAAGCATTTGCGAATATTTTAAAAACATTTTAAAATGATTATTGATCATTTTTATGCAGTTGTGGAAAAGAAAAATTAAACCTCCTCGGACGCGAACTCGCGATAAAAAAGTGCATAGCGATTTCAGAGTTGACACTCTAGACGAGTCGTTACCGCTGCTGTTGAATGAACGTTCAAAATTCTAGTAGATAACGGAACACACAGTTTACAGGTAAGTGAATTACTTCAACTCTTTCCATTCTCATGCAATTGTCTCGAATGGAGAAACATTGAAAATCACAAAATGAACATACTGTATCAAAAGTATGCAAAAATAACAACTGCTCATTACGTTTCAGATCGAAATGCGTCGGAAAAATTAGTGTTTGCTTTTTTTCACTATGGCGCAGGTTGTTTAAAAATCTGAAAGAAATTGAGGATAACAATCATGGGTACCAGATTGTTACTGTAAAAACGATAAAGTTGTATCTCGAAGATTTCGATACGATATCTACTTTTTTCCGTTTTTTTTTTCATATGCGCATTTTTGGCACTTACGTTTTTCAACGGAAAAATCTGAAAAAAATCTCGAACATGTATCGGCGCGTGTAGAATATGCCAGAATTTTTTTCCAATTTTTCGCACCTCAATGAATAGGTGAAAAAAGCCAAAAACCTGTTTTTTGAATTTACCCCATAACTACCGTTCCGGTTAAGATACAAGGTTAAAATTTGGTGAACCATTGAAATCGATTCAAGGGCATTTTTAACCCCTTTCTCCTGCTATACCCTTTCAGCCGTCACTCTTTATCGCTCCATCTCTCTTTTCTTCGATGCTTTTTCTTAGTGATTGTATATCACGATGAACATATATACATATGTGATTGACTAATTGTAAGCCAACAATGGTGGACAGTAAGAAATAGATACGTGTGATTCCGACCGGACAGTTTCAATAGTTTTGGACTGGCTGTTAACTTCGTCAGTGGGTTATCATCGCTGTACAGCTCACAATATCAGCTTGGAGTATAATTTACAATACCCAGATTAAACTACGACTGTGATGGATACTGATAGCATCTTTTTTCTGGCTTTGAAAACTTTTAGCGTTCATACGCGTGTGTACTCAAGATAGTGATAATAGTAATAGCAGTGCCGATGAAGACTTGGAAATACATTTTTATATTGATGATCTGTCACATGGAATAACATCATCAGAACACTTCAAATATTTCGCACATGCACTTTCGTTGCAACTATTCGGTGCAATAAAAAAACAAAATTGGTGGCAATACTTAATAATGATGTGACTGATGGATTGCTATATTCTTCTTCTATAGATTGTTCTATTGCATCCGAAATTTACAGACACATTCATCAATATGTTGATGAAGTATAAAGATGTTCAAATGGTAGAAGAGATATTGTTTTATACGATAGACTCTCGCAAATAATATTGTAGAATTTTAATGTGTAAGTGAAAACAATCTAAGTTGAATGTGAGCCGATTGAGAAAAGAGTGATGTTAAACATCATATGGATCAAAGGATGAAGAGAGAGTGAATGAGAAAAGAATAGATGAGTAGGGAATAGTGAAGTGTGAAAATGAGTAGTGACAGTAACAGTAGAGAAGAAACCGGTATAGAGAAAAACTGACGAATAGCGACAAATATTTTCTAACTTAAACTAATTTGTATATTTTTTACACGTTTTATTAAATACAGTTAAAAGTACAGAGTTCAGCGTAAGATATTAACAGGAAAGTAATATATTAAAAAAAACATGGTAAAGTAGTACGAAAAATAGATTTTTAACAAATTTAGTTTTTCTTTATTGAAATTGATAAGTAATACGTGAGTCCAGCAGAAAATCCTCCCTCAAGATTGTACAATAAATTCACTTCAAGTGTAGCTTGAAAGCAACGTATTACGCAAACAAATAATCCTTTCAAAGAGCGGCCAGTATTAAAACGTATTTTAATAAAAAAGTAATATTTCTTTAATCCTCTGATCCTCCTAATATACTTACATTGTACTTAGTAAAGTATTATAGAGTATTTTCTATCAATTTTATTTTATTTCTATTAATATTATAATTAACCGATGAAACGCAATTTGTGTGGGGAAACATTTGTATCACTGTTGTTATACGTTTAAAACAAAGGCTTAAAATTTAATAAGCTTAAATTTAACACTTAAAATTTTATATTACGTAAATAAAAATAAGTTCAGACACCAGTCCGTCCCACGAATTGTCGCTAAATGGGAGAAATTACATGATACTCTTGGCTATCCGTTAAGAAAAATAATAGGAATTTTCTTTTGAAGATTATTCAACACATAGTATAAAATGCCAAACTTAGATATTTACCATGCGGCCTCCTGTATTTTTCAAAGGTTAGATGACACAAAATCATCAGACATTGTTAATGAGTCATCGTTAATTGTCCACGAAATCTTTCAGCGAAATAGTTCCTTTAAATACAAGGATTACTGATTAATTTCTCGCGAATATCCTAGATTTCGACCTGTCTACACATTGAAGTGCATAAGCTGTGGAATGTTATTCAAATCAATGCCAAAAATTGATTTTATAGAATCTTGCAAACATATTTTTTTTATGTACCATATCTGTTTTCTATACAGATAACGCTGACTTTTCTCTAAAGATTTCTTGCCTGATAATAACCTTTTACCCACGTTTCTTCATGATAACGGAATTCGTATGCTTTGATATTATGGTGTATCCCGGTACGATACACCTATTATGTGCAATAACCTGCCACAATTTGCATGCTCGCTTTGCATGATTTCTGCGCTCTTTGCCATACATATGCAGGTAGATTCGCAGGTTACTTTATAAACTTAGTTGATGCAGTTTACACTAAAAAATGAGGCAGAATATTCGAATAGAAAAATATTTGTAATTGCTTCATTAAAGCGCAATAACAGAAATGTGAGATGTAACATTTTGAAAATCGTGAATCATTATTTTACAAAACAGTACAAAACTGTCATTAAGTTTTTACTACAGAGTGGGATTTGCAGCTCCAGTGAACTATGTGAAAGCAATAGGAGTGCTTGATATGTATTGTACCATTTTGTGGTACGAATAGAGCCTCATTCTTCCGCGTGTTCATGGTTCTAATGATACATTGATATTCCGAGACCTAATTTTCTTGATAGGGCATCAATTGATTGAAATATTGAGATTTTTACTGTGCTTCAAAGTATTACAATTGATTCTTCAACTGTGATCAATTGAGATCTACTGTTTCGAATGCTTCTCGTATAGTAACTGATTGAGTTCTGGCAAGCTGAAAAATTCTATGTATTACCCCTTTCGCTCCGAGCGCCGCATATATGCGGCATCCACGTGATGACGTGTGGATACGAACTCTGCATATATGCGGCATCCAAATGATGTGTAAACAAGTGCCATCTGTAATCGATGACAACATTTTCCGTTATCGGCTGAACATTTTCTGTCGATTTTATTTTATCTTTTCATATTAAAACTGTAAATATAGTTGTTACATTAGAGCAATGATTGTTTTATTCAGCACAGTTGTTATTAAGACTTAGAAAAACGTATATATAGGAGCCACGCGCATTGAGCATATTTCTGGCGCTAGTTTCCGTTCAGTTAAGGTTCTTCGGCGGATGGGACTGCCGTAGCGGCAGGGTTAAAATAGGATTGTTAAAAGAGCTGGACGTAGATACTTAGCGGAAGGTTATAGAAATACGACGAAATTATAGGGGGGAGCCAGAAGCTGACTGGTATTTTGGTTAGGAATTTTGCAGACGGTGATGGTGAGATGGGTGGATGGAAAGTAGTGGATGATGAGGGAACGATGGTCATGGGTTTAGGGGGCGAAAGTACTGTTTCTTCGGCTTCTGATTTATGGCTTGAAAGTGAAATGTTGGGACTGTTGAGCCTGACCAGTTCGTGCCATGACGTTGAATTTGAGATTTAACTTTATGTTTGCGACTACAACTAGTACTCTTCTTCGCATCTGCAGTAATATTATGTATCTTATGGATTAAATAACACGTGGAAAAAAGAAGATTGTAGTGTCTCCATTTCTTAATTTTGTCGTAATTTTTTAATATTAAATATTTATATTAACATTATATTTACATATTTAATATTACTTTTTCAGTATTTAATATTTTGTTTATAAAAGCCATTAGTTTTGTTTTTAGCTACAGAATGCACTGGCGATGTGCAGCCTCCTACACGCATTCATGATGAAATAAGTTAAATTATATAAAGTTTCAAGAATTAGCATATGCAATCAAAGTATCTTACAATTAGATAAACGCAGATTGTAAGAGTTACTATTCAATCTTTTAACATTATGCAATACCAATAATTACAAAGTAACATGCGTTAAAAATTATAACTGTAGCAAAGCTGGGATGGATCAAAATATATTTACTATTTGAACTTCACGCTTTTCCCCTTTCTTCGATTCGATCAGTTTACGTACCGTGAGGAACCGTAATACATTGCGAACTACTTTGTATCGTCAATCAATTACACTGGCCTTTGGCGGTTGGGCGATATGCAAAGGTGCGATATTAGCCTTGCGTTTAGATCGTAGCAGGATCTACAACGCGCATGAAACTATGCGGAGAATGTCGAAGGTTCAGTCCGGTTAGGTCATTAGAATTTGCCTCTCTCGCACGAATGCCGTATGTATTGGTGTGCTCGGCTTTTCCCTTTAATAACGAGTAAAGTCCGCTTCGGCTTACCGTCAGAGCTAGTAAGCTACTTCGTAGTACACGTTACTCTCCACGGCTGATTGATTGATTGATTGATCGATCGGGTTGTTTGTTCTGGTGCTCGATGCTCGAACTATTGCAACTCCCTTCGGCGTGAATATTCTAACCGTGAGATGTTTCTTCGTATTTAACGTGATTTTAGAAAAATCGAATTTCGTTTATAAACCAGCCATTGTGCTCTTATCCCACGAGGTGTCCTGATTGTACGAAATATTCGTTTATGAATTTTATAACTGTTTCTTTGACAAAATGTGAATGCTGTGACGACTAAACGTTTTGCATAGGTAGTTCCTTTTCACTTTTTCTTCCATAAGCTAAACCTAAAAGAATTTTGGTAATATTGTAGGAACATTTGATTACAAGAAAGAAGGAATAAGATTTAAATGAGATCTCTATTAAATATGTATCCTATGGTAGTTATGGTCTATCACGGAACAATTACCATAACGTTAAATACTAGCATGATTGTCTTTTTAAAGCGAACTAACTGGGAAATTTTAAATATTCTTATTCAATAATTCATAAATGTATTCTTACATATACATATATATCTTACATATACATTCTTACATATACATATTATTACATTCAGGACCGGCAATTCAATATGTATCAAACTGTAATAGTTTCGCACTTAACCTCTTTCTGACTAGTGAAATGCCGTTTCCAAATTATCTTTTCTAGATAAGCGGATGAGCGAATTGATAATTTCCTTTCTCCCATTCTATACTCTATATTGTTCACTTTTTTCAATGCACAGAAGATGACGGGTATCTATATCTAGGTCTTATTAAAATATTAGAAAAGTGATATCCATCATTTTCAATTAGATCGAGTGCTTTCACAATGTTGGTGCTTAACGTGTTAAGCAGACTAATAATGAGAATTTTACTAATATAAATATCAAACCCAACACTGAATTCTTATGGAAAAATCCCCTTTCATTATTTCTGTTAATTCTGGCACAGTCTTTTTTGGCACGGAATTTTAATTGACAATGTTCCTAATGACGATAACAATGAAAAATAATAACGTAACAATCTACCCCGTTTGGCCCCTAAGAAAGAACAGCCCGAAGGAACCACCTGCCCGTTTTAAAAGACAATGAAATGGGGAACACATAAAAGAATACAGACAAGAAAGAGAGAGAAATGCCTCGAAACAGTGTTGTTACCTGGGGAGTGTTAGGGCGTGTCTGGAACCGATGCTAGACACGACAGCACGCAAACTATCGGTGACTATGATCCGAGCAAGCGGGACGATATCAGGAAACCCGAACACAATGAAGCCGATAATAGAACACAAGATAACGTTCAACACGGAACACAACAAAACAACACCGCAAACCCTGCTGATGATGCTTTACAGTTACAGCCCACAACCGTCAAAGCTGACAAACAGAGACAACGCTTGAAGTGGAGTAATGATATGAATCAAACCGTCATGCGTTCCTACTACACGGCTTCAAAACTCAAAACAATAACCACGATACAGGCCGGAAATGTACAAATTATTAACATTACAGTATCCATACACAATTACGTAACCGAACAATGACTAATAGACCAGAAACGGTTTATCATAAAAACAAAAGATTGTAACAGCAAGAAATACAATCCACAAAAGGTGCAGTAGTAACAGAATTAAACAGGTAAATGGAACAAAACACACAAAGCACTGTAAGCAACACGAATGAAGAAAGACGAAACACATCATGTTATGGCACACAGGCCTAAAGTAGCAAGATTTATTATACAAACCGAAGGGCAGTTGTTTTTGAAATTTAACTAAATTTGGAAATGCTGAAGTACATTATTGGACCTCCAGCACGCTTAATCCGATAACAATTCCTCACAAGTTAGTTTGAATTTCCGTCATGCTTCGATTTCTCTCAATAGCGATTGCCGAGCAATAAACCGGGAACGTTGAAAATACGATCCTCCTGCAATGTCTCTTACGGACCCTTTTTCAAGAGTCGGACCGCGCGGACTCCGTGAATTTCCGACCATCCCTTCGAGCACCGTTTCTCTAAGCGAAGACGACCGATTCGCGGGAGTCTTTCAGGGTTGCCGACGTTCCTGATAACACACAGTGGTCCCAAATCGCCAAAACATGCGCTAAACATAAAAGCGTATTTCAATTTAGTTGAAAATTGAAATACCGGGATAATATAGGTCGCTGATTGCGAATCTGAACTCAAAATTTTCAAAAACAAAATGGTAGGCACGTGTATCTGAAAATTGCTGGTTCCTGGCGAAAGTTAATATTCTAATGTTTTTTGGGTCGCTGAATATGAATCTGAACATAGAATTTTCAAAAACAAAATGACGGATATAATATGGCGGACGGATGTATCTAAAAATTGCTGGTTCCGCGCGAAAATTAGAATGCTACTTATTTTTACTCCAACAAGTAATTGGAAAATGTGCCAACAAATATTGATCATTAATAAACAATCAAATATATCATTAATTACCAATTTATTTAGTTATTGCAATAGATTTAGTCATAATAATGTATTATAATGATCCTATAACAAATTAACAGAAATTAGAAAGAATTATAACAATTACGTACATTTACATGTAACAGGTACGTATACTTTACAGCTTGACGACGGGTCTTAACTATATTACCGTTAATTCCCACTATACTTCGGCGATACATATGAAGGAAAATTGAAATTCTGAGATCCCAATATTCACATTTAAAAATCTCGGAAAGTAATGTTTGCTTGGTATGGATCATTCCATATCTTAATAATTTAGAAAAGTAATAAATATTAAAAACAATTTAATCATTTTTCACGAATAATAATAAAATAAATCGAATGGTTACCATAACATATATAATTACATGAAATAAAATTAATTTTGACCTTCTCATGACCTCTGCACATTAGTTTAAACAAATGCATTGCAATTAAATAATAAGTTACTGTGAAATCGTATAACATTCATATGAGAATTTTTTCTATATCGCCCACGGTTCTCGACAAAACGCGCTGTAAGCTAATAACGCGAGTACACTGCTGTACAAAAAATAATGGAAATACCCGAAAAGCACCGAATAGCATAAAAATCTGTGAGATACAACAAGTTGAAACTGTAACCTGTAAGTCGAAAAAAGAATCATAGTGGAACACGGTGGAACACTGAACTTTTATCGAACGTATTCAAATATTTGCGCATAAAGGTTAACACCATATTTCCTACTATTTGCTTTGTGGTTTTAAAACACAACTGTTACGGCTTACAAGTAACAAACTGGAACATCGACAACCAACCCCAGAGCGGTCTCCTTTGCGGACCCCTTGCCGAGGGTCAGGCCGCGCGGTGCGAGGAATTTCCGGTAGCCCCTTCGAGTGCCGGCGCTCGAATCCGGACCCATCGACCTCCGGAAGTTCCTCAGGGTTGCCGATGTTCCGGACGCACCCTTGGACGGAGGTATCGATGCCCCCTCCCGAATTTGCCCTGCACCGTGATTGGAGGATCAAGTTCGGGTGGGAGGCATCGACACCTAGAACTTAGTATATAAGAACGCAATTTATGCTAATGAAGCAGTAGTTCCTGAAAGAAGCCCGCTACACATCACCAACACTCGGACTCCAGTGGAAGATCCAGAATATATCAAAACGTTACACCGAACAACTCCGGTCTACTATATATATACAACTCTCTCAATCACTTGACGAAAATTAATTTTTTCGTCAAGACGACGCATATTAACGTAGTTGCGCCGAACAACAACTATAAACAATTCCAATTTTTTTTATATTATTAAATGTTGTACTTACTTCCAGGTCCCGCGTCCATTTTGCAGAATTGAAGTAAATTCACTTTTACACAAGTTATTCACTAGGTACTTCGGCCTACAAAGTAGTGGTTATGTTCACTACGATTGGCAGAGTAATGAACGCGATTTTCGAAATGCGGCAAAGTCGCAGGTACACTCCGGGACAAAAAGATAGCACATCGTATAACTTTTCGTATTTGATACTATAAACTGAACAAAATGAACAGTTTAATATGTTAACAAATTTGGGCATATCTGTACGTATAATGTATTGAATATCATCGACAACATTTACTTCGACAGAATTCTAGGAATGAAAACGTAAATATTGTGGTTCGCAGGCGGGACAAAATGATAGCACACTTAACAAAAGACGTGAAATATAAAACAATTAATCAATCTTATTCAGTGCTTAATATTTTGTAGAGCCACCTTTACATCTAATAACTTCAATCATTCTATTTGGTATAGATTTATACAGTTTTTTAATACTTTTCTGCCTGATGTTCTCCCACTCGTCCAAAATGCATTGTTTTAGATCATTAATATTTTCAAATTGTCTGCCATTTTGGTATACGGCTCTGGCAAGATGTCCCGAACAATTTTCGATGATGTTGAGATCGGGGGATCTGGATGGCCAATCCAAAACACGAATATTTTTTAAGAAAAAGTATTCTTTTACTGCTTTCGCCGTGTGGTTTGCGGCATTATCTTGTTGAAAAATGTATTTATTTCCGGCAATTTTTGCAGCATATGTGTGTAATTGTTCATTTATCATTTCAATATATTGTTTACTATTCATTCGTCCTTTTATAAATTTTATTTCTGTTTTACCTCGATATCCAATACCAGCCCAAATCATCACGCTGCCGCCTCCCATATGACGACGGCTTAAAAATAGCTGTTCTTTTCTTAAATCATGGTAGTAATAATTAAGGCCGTCCGGTCCATCCAAATTGAATTTCTTTTCGTCAGTAAATATGATCCTTCGTCATTTTGTCCCCAAATTTATATGCTTTTCGGCAAATTGTAAACGGAACGCTTTATGCTCCTTCTTTAGCCAAGGTTTCTTCTGTAATTTTCTTCTCACTAAGTGCTTGCATTGTTGTAAAACACGACGTACATTCTTTACGTTAGTGTTTATACCAACACTTTCTGCGATTTGTCTTGCAGTCATCTTCGAATTCGATGCTGCTCTCAATATTTGACATTTTTCGCGAGCAGTTAAACTCTGTGGACGGCCAGAACTCTTCTTTTTTCCGTAATTTTCAGGATTTTTTAATAAGTTCATAATAACTTTTCGGCTCCTATTTACAATTTTTTATATTTTCGTAATTGAATATTGTTCTTCCTTTAACTTCAGTATAGTTTGTATTTCACATTCATTTAATTTCTTTCCACGACCCATTGTTAATATTTTACTATGTTAATATAACAAATAAACAAAAAAAAAGTAGTACACACTTTATGATTTTCGTTTTACAATGAATACTTGCTATAGAGAAACTTTATGTACAACTGACAAGTGTAAATCTGCTGCGTGTGCTATCATTTTGTCCCGCCTGCGAACCACAATATTTACGTTTTCATTCCTAGAATTCTATCGAAGTAAATGTTGTCGATGATATTCAATACATTATACGTACAGGTATGCCCAAATTTGTTAACATATTAAACTGTTCATTTTGTTCAGTTTATAGTATCAAATCCGAAAAGTTATATGATGTGCTATCTTTTTGTCCCGGAGTGTATGAGTAATAAAACCCCACCGTTTCATGTCTTCATAGGCATACTATCTGAGTACCGAACGCAGGAATAAAAATGCCCCCAACGAAAAGTCCTATCAATCCTCATCGGCACTTGATGACAAATATCGATCGACTTCAGGCCCCTTGTATCGACCACTATCCACTGCGAACGAAGGGGGCAGGAAATCCCCCCCCCCCCCCCCCCCCAGGAAAGTGTAACCATGCAACTTTTTTGCACCGCCTAAAAGCCCGAAAAACCTGCCCGCTAAATTGTCGTGTAAATTCAGCGAACGGGAATGTATGATCTTCGACTGCGTTGCTCAATCGAGACGGAAATCATTCATTTACTGAAAATACTTCATGCCATTATCAGTCTTCGTTTTCAAACATTCGTATTATTCTTTCATCAAACGTTCGAAATTAATTCGTTGTTAAGTCTTCGTTTCCGTTCTTTTATACAACATCATTCGTTCAACGTTTTTGTAATTTCGAGTCGAATTCCGTTGGTCGAACTCCTCGAAAATAAAATTTTCCATCAGTCGAAAGTAATCAGTCGAGTCAGCTACTTAAGGAACATTCGTTTAGTTTCGCGAGTGGTATCGTGGTGGTGTTTGGAAGCGAACATGCCCAGACCTCTAGACTCCACTACGATGTTATTGTATGTAGGTAGCGTACAGATGTATGTCATTTTTCAGGGCATACTTTATTTTCTGTTATTACCAAGGTTTATACAGGGTGTCCCAAATTTTAATTGCCAAACTTCTCGCGGACTTTAATGGCCAGCTTATTCTTCGGGTTTATATATGAATGAAATGTTATACTAATATATGTATGACATTTGGGGCTTTATTACAAAGATGTAATACAAATACGTGATAGTGATAAAATAGTAATACTATCTGATTAAAGTAGTATCTTTAAATGCTTACCGTTATTGACAATGCATTATTGACAACGAAAAAGGCAAATATACTACATAATAGACTTCATTTTTATCCTGTCTGACTTCATTGATCGCGTCGTTAAATCATTGTATCATCTCATCACGCATGTCTATCCTGGCGTGATACTTGCATTTTTGGTTTGACATTGAAAATATTTTTTCAGTGTTCCCCATAGGTAAAAATCGAGTGGAATGAGATCGGATGATCTTACGGACCGTGGTATTGGTTGAACTAGGCCTATCCATCTCTGAGGAAGTTGATTATTTAACCACCGTTGGCCTTGTCTTCCACAAAGTGTCGAAAAACTCCAGTTTTATTAACATATTTTAAGCACACGATAATGGCACATCCTTAGAAAGATATGCTAATTCATTTCTCAAGAAATTTGAAAATGCGTCGGATCCAAACTGTTTTTGCAAAAAATGAAATCTAGTAAAATATCGTTGTACAAGCCTGCGCATATGTAACACATATTTAAACTGACATCGAACGTGGGCTATTCAATGCGCGTGTCTGTACATTGGGCCTTCTCCACATACGATTACTACACGTATCAAAAATCTCTCCTCTCGTCGGTTGAAGATCTTGTACTCGCATGTAATGATACGGGTACCGATTATTTACGGCATAATGGGTTCGCCATTTCATTGATCAAGATAATCGGAGTTTAGATGTCAGATGACGTATGTATGTCTCAAATCTGCTGATCTTTGTGACTACCGGCATAAATGTCATTGACCAAGGACCAGCTTTCTCTCACCCTTTACCAGATGTTAGTCAGTGGTCAAGGGCCAGGTTTCACTCGCCTTTAGTGACAACTTATTGTTAGTCACAAGAGCAAGGGTCTTTTCTGTTTCCACGTACGCTATCTTTCCCTTCATCCAACTACTGTATATACAGGGTGTTAAAAAAAACATTCAATATTTATATGGTATATACAATACACTGAAATGAGTAAAAAAGCTTTAGTAAACATAGGTCGAAAGGTCAACCGTTTCTGAGATAGAAACATTTTTGTTTGTTATTATCATAATTGACTTACTACTGAATTTTCGATGTCTACAGAAGATTTTCCAGGTGTCCACCTTCCATTTCTACACACGCTTGGCATCTTTTTTTACAGAGTCGCGATCTCTTTCGAAAATTCCACATTTCTGTCGAATTGTTTGACAACATGGTGGATTCGGTTACGTAATTCTTCTAAGTCATTTGTCGGTGAGGGATACACTAGGCTTTCTAAATACCTTCATAAAAAGAAGTCTTGGGTCAATTCTCCGTATTGGGTGTCGATACAGATCTAGAGGTCTGTCAGAGCTTTGATGGCAAGGTGTAAGTGAGCCTGATTCACAAACACGTCGGTGAAGTTTTTGAAACAACATGTGAGAGGGAACCCTTCGATTGGGAAATTTTTCCGCGTAAAGACGTCGTGCAGCTAAAGCACTTCCATTAGCACGGCCATACATAAAATGCATATCTGCCATTTCTTCATCCGAATAATACGATGACATTTTCACAATACTTTGTAGCTGTGTAATATCTGCATAATTTTGATTCGTGAATATCGGAGCCACTTCGACGTCCTACAACTCGATGAGGTTTATCAACTGTCCAATGTTACCAGCGAAAATTGACTTCGTAGTTCTTGGCATGGTACAGTGGTCGGCAAATCGTGGCTCGCGAGTCGCATGTGGCTCTTTAGAGACATGAGCGCGGCTCGGCCAGTCGGCCACAACATTTTTTGCCAATAAATAAGATTATTATTATATCTGGTTTGTATTTAATGTTTAGTAGCTAGTTTAAACCGACTCCGGAAAACATGGTTCCTGGCAGGTTCTTGAAAATAAATTCGGCTCTCAACAAAATTTTAATCGTCCTGCTGCTGATTTTTGGCTCTTTTAACTAATGAGTTTGCCTAGCACTGTCATAGTACATAAAAGTAAACACTTCTTCTTAATAGATACAGATAAACCGAATGTAAACATGATAGATGGGTATATGGTAGTCTCTTTCATTGTCTCGCAGTATTACTGTAACAATTCATCGCTGCCATGTATTTGTGTCATTACTTTTAAATGAAGCCGCAAGTAATATAGGTTTATATAACATTTCTTTCTTATTTAGACCCGTTGAATATGCTAGCGATGTTTGGCCGTTAAAATTTGGGACACACTGTATAACTTTTTTTTACCAAAAATATACAAAAAGTAACCTAACATAACCCGAAAAGGCCGTTGAGAGAGGTTCTTACAAGTAAAAATTACTGGCGTGACTGTAAAATTGGCCGCATACACAATCTTATATGTAAACTGCTCAGTACTTCATAACGTCATGAAATCTGAGGATGCAATCAAACGCTGTTTGTGTACAAGGGGATATACCGAAGGGTAACCCCCGTCGTAATATTAACTGTACATTGTAAGAGGTTGCACGAAATATATCCTGAATCCGCTCACTGCTATTTAACGGAAAGATGGTCCTTTGGCCTCGACAAAATGCGCAATATCTTGCTCCTGTGGTTATTTGATGTTGTGCACCTAAGTGAATCTATTGCATTTTTATTATCCAGATTAAACTTACAATTTTGTTATGTTTATAATAACTCACTTAATCAAAACGATCAATTTTTTGGAAATTTTTCATTATATGAGAAAGTAGAATGAAAAAGGAAATGTCTTCAAGTAGAAGATTTGTTGATAGAAATACACAGCTTCATATCTTTAACCCTTTGAGGACTAGCGACGCATATATGCGGCCTGAGAAAAAATTTAATTATAGTTTACTGCCGCTTGTATATACAGTTAGAGTTGAAAAATTGAAATACAACCGTTGAAATATGATTGAACAAGTAGTAATTTATAATGTATATGGATTAACAGCATAACTTGCTGATAGAAAGGTCCTTTTGGATCGCAAAATGAATGGCTATCTCTCAATATTGAAAAATGTATCCGTCCGCAAAGGGTTAAAACTACAGGTTAAGATGGGTAGTGTGATCGAAGATACTGAAAGCTATTAAAGATTAGATAGAAAATTAGGTATTATAGTGTCCTACTCTAATTTAATCCCGGACCAGCCTCCAAAGAATATCGGTACTCGTCTTAGAAGAAACCGAATAGATTCCCTTAGAATTGTTTAATAATATCGTAGCCTATAAACTAAACTGAACGTGTGTAATTTAAAAACTAGTGATTAACTTTATTAACTATATATACCTATAAAAATACGAAACTCTTATTAACTCTAAAATAATTCTAGGTCTCACAAAAACTGTCTCCACTCACGCTATGTATTTCGCTCTCTCGACCCTCAACTCAACTGCATTTCTCAACTGATACTCTTCCCAAATTCACGCTCGCATCCACTCTCGATACTCTCTCTCACAGCAAGCATTTTCTGTTGCACTCACTCATTTTCTCCTTATCCATAGACTAAACATTCATGCTAGCCCTGACATTCGTCGCCTTCCAAATCACGCACTCTGAACGTCCATTCTCGCTTGCATACAAACCATCCCCACTAACTAATTCTAAAAATTAATACTATTTACGAGTGTAAGAAATTCCGTTCCTACAGTATCGAAAAGTTCACCGCATGTATCAGAATGTGCGCGTTATGAGTCAGTTCTTTCACATACGAGCATTGCCCATTTATGTTTTCCTTACTTTATAATTAAGATAAACATTTCAGTTAACCTAATGGTAATGTCAAAGTGCGAAAAAGTCGTCCAAGCCATGATCATTATGGGGTGGTGCAGTACGTTTGAGTCGTTGGTCATTTGTTGCACCAATCCGCTGCAAAGTACAGGTCTTAATCGTCTTATACTATACGTTGCAGTAGATCTCTTAGTCGCGCTGTCTGTAACGACGGATTTCGCACGTATTCGACACATGCCTGATTGAATAATACCAATATATCATATGAGGAGAGTTACTTCGTTTCTACGGGACCACAGTGCTTACGATACGACCTGTTCAATGAACCTTACTGAAGAGTTCAAAAGTCGCGCCAGCATGAAAACTGTGCGCGTCACTAAAAAACCCCCGAACTTTCCTAACTGCAAGAGTAAAAATGCTACCGCTCGTACGGTCTTGTAGCCAAGACATCGAGCAAGGATGTTCTCATGATAACAGAGACGATAAGGGAGTTGCGACAGCCTTGTGCTAACGACATCGTCTAGTGCAGTGATAGGCAAATTTTTTTAAGAGCTGGCCAATATAATTCATTAAATATATTAAATTTTAGTGATATTTTTGCACATGCAAAAATGGAATACCCCCTTATATTAATTTTTTTATAACACGGAAATTGAAAATTCCTTTACTATTATTTTAAAATCTGTGGCGGGCCGTTGTTTATCCACAACCGGTCTAGTGCGAATATGAGATACGATAAAAATATTGGGACACTCCATTTTCTTACCAAGTGATAATCAATGAAATGCAAGCGATATGCAAATAAATCAACCTTGTAACATGTAGGGATCAATGATTAAAAACAACTCAAGCTACAATCAATCTTATCAAAACTGATTTATTAGGAATTAGCCCTTGGGATATTAATTTATCGCAAGAATAGCTGTGACGCCGTACTACGAGAAATAATATGGGCAAAATTCATGTGCCAGACAAATATAGAAATATGAGATTTTAAGAAATTTTAAGTAATATGAGATTCTTGATCGATAGCAATACATAGACTCATGTTACTTCTCCGTTTTGAAAACGTATCGCTATATAGTAAAGTAAATTTCAATCATTCGGTCAGATGTCTCGAGCATAGATAAATAAAGGACAGTAAGGTTAAAAATATGTATTCCGAAGAAAATTTAAGTGCATAATTATACAGGAAAATGAAGCTATGAAACTACAAAACACTGTTTTAAAGCACCAAAAATATATAATATATCCTCCAAAATTCATAAAAAAAAGTACTACTGACAATTTAATTTGTACAAATTTTGAGTGAAAACAGTTTTAGAATATAATCTCGAAGATCAATTAGTCAATTATGTTTTCTAAATAGGATGAGAACTATGCAATGCGCACATTTTACGACAGCAGAATCGTAACTTTCTGTTTATGCCAATTTTAAGCATAACAAGAGCGGGTTTCTAACTAAAATTTTATCAAAATTTATTGCGAAAAATGTAAAAGAAAATGTAAATAAATGTAAATGTAGATGTTGTTTTTGTTTGTTGAACATTTTAAGGGCGCAGTATGAATACAGTGTCTACCATGCCAATTATGCTCAATTTATAATTGCATTATTGCATTTAATGTTTTGTCACTTCAGTACAACAATAAAACTCTCTCATTAACACTTCAATACATTTTCATAGCTTATTTCCCGCAAAAGTAACACTTTGTCGTGTTATCCGAACTTGTACCCGCTCAATTTTGCCTGCATCTAGAACAAAAAGAAATGTCAAAAATTCTGTGTGATCCTCAGTATCCATGGTTCCACAGCACATTGCATATGGGATTCCTGAAATTCTTTTATTAATTTTTCAATTCATGGCTGTCTTAAGATTCTCTACACCAAAAGATGAAGTGTGTCCCGTATTTGTAATTTCTCCTCTATATATAGATACGTATATCTCGTGAATTTATCGATATGATCCCGATTAGATATGAACGCATTGTTAAAAGCATTTGCAGGATTTTACTATGAAAGATATCCGGGCAAGTTTTATCCCATACCGCGTTCGTAATTCGAAAATGGTTAATACACACTTGACAAAACATCACTCATTTGAAGCCGGAAATGTAGTTGTGAACTACTTACTATTACTCGTAAGTAGACGTATTATGCCTCAAAATGTTCGCATTAGTACGTTCTGTTCACCAATTCTATATCTACTTGTATTTTGGCTTAGATTTAAATGCTCTGTTTTGCACAATTTCAATGTATTAGCACTTAGTACTGTAGAGAGCGGGATTTTCAGAAGAGGAGATTGGAAAACTTCGGGTTTCACTCGATAGAAAATAACAACAATCGACTTGACTTCAACAAATATTATGCTGGATCGGAATGAAGGCAGTTGAGGGGTAATTTGCTCTGATTCACCCGACGGATAGGGACATCCCTCTCCCTCACGCATTTTCGATTTTGACGCACTATTGGCAAGAGAGACCCGCCATTCGTTGCGTCGACATGTGAACGACGAAAGTAGTGTTTTATTTTCGGTTGTCATTAGCCGATCTCAGGTTTCCAGGACCGACATAGCGGGGATAGGCGATGCGAGAGCAATCTCCCCTTCCGTCTCAGCTGCCTTCTTACCGTTCCAGCATTATACTAAGGTTATAACTAATTAACAAAACAAGACAACACGACAACTCAAACTCCTTTCAACTACATTGCAACACAACTACAACTCGATACGCTCTTCGACGTAGTCTTTGACACACTCTTCGACGCACTACTCACACTCTGGACACAACTCTGCTCGTCCCTTACACTACGCTTTCTTATATTCTAACCATTCATCCCTCTTACATAACTATTTATTCTCTCGCACTCGGACTCACTAACTCTAGAATATTCGAGCCTTGAGGAAGAAAACGGTCGGCCTGCTGGCCTGAGCAGGACCCAATCCCCGCTTTCGCCCTCGCAGCCCTTTATATTGATATTTTTCCGGCACTATAGTACGATATTTTCATTTACTTTTAACACTAAACCTACCGGCTTTATACCTCTTATATTGAGATATACGAAATAAGTACTTTGGAAAAAGAGATTTGAACAGGTGAAAAGATCATCAGTTAAGTAATTTTTGCTTTATACGATAGACCTAAAATATTTACTGAATGGCTGTCCAATCAATTTGGGCAATTTTTAGAAAAAATCAGAAAGCGGTCATTTGACCGCCATGGTAGATTTAGTGTTAATTACATAAATTAAGTCTTTTAAGAATGTAACTGTAGAAAATATTTTGTATGCCAGCAATAACAAAGTCTTTGTCTCTAATGTAAAACTAATTATTCCAACATGAATAATAAATCGATACCTGTACGTTTAGTATTTATAACATGTATATCATTTGTTACTTTCAATGTCAACCTTGCAGCGATATGTAGCAAATGAAATTGTAATTGAAAAATGTAATTCAAATAACAAGCTGTATTTATTGATAAAGATGTGCAAAGTTATTGAAATCACTATTTGCATATCACTAATGATTTTCTGGGTACTGAGAAGTTTTACGCGTTAAATTATTCAGTCTGAATTTTGTCATTTCACGATTTTGAATTTAATTTCTTGAGATTTCACAGTTAATCTTTTTGGCGTTGTGCGGTTTATTTTCAGTAATAGTGTAAATTATAATTGAAACAACTATTATGTTCGTCTTATCATATTATAAAATCTGAAAATATCATTTTATTGTTATAATGCGAATCGTAAAAAGGATCCCACAATTATCTGGTTTAAGTACTTGAAAATATTCAAGTTTCTCTTGCACTTTCAGCACGACGACCTCTGACTTCTTTCGTTTTTTGTTAATTTGGAAGTTCCTAGATTCCACATATGTTAGATACCGGAAAAAGTTCGTGCGGTTTCCTTTTTCGCAATGAAATTCGATCAAATTTTAATTAGAAACGCGCTCTTGTCATTCTTAAAATTGGCATAAACACAAAGTTACGACTACGTTGGTGGTATACATGATGTGCAGCTTCCAATTGCTTAAAAATACCATTGTATATGTGAAATTAAAGATGGATAGCGAAAAGTTTAAGACGCGTGATTTCTTGCTTTATGAGTTTAAACTTGGAAATTCAGCAGCAAATGCAGCAAAACGCTTGTACAGCATGTGTGGTGAAGGCTTCGTTAGTGAAAGGACACAGCAAAAATTATTTAAGCGATTTTAGGAAGGTATTGAGTCGCTACAACGTGAGTCAGAGTCGGAACGTCTATCCGTTATTAAAGACGATGAACTGCGAGGGTACATGCATTTACACCCTCGAAAAAGGTGTACAGACATTTCAGAAGTATTTCGATGTGATGAATCCATACCCAGAAAGAGACGGCAATCTCTAGGCGCCCATAAAATATTGGGACAAATGGATAATGCACCGTTTATCAGAGCAGAATAAGCGCTATAGGACTCACAATATGCAACAACTTACTCTCGCGTCTTGATATTGACCCATTTTTAGTCCTGATCTTTTTCCATCCGTTTACCATCTATTTTTATCGCTATCAAATTTCATTGCCAATAAAAATTTCAAATACAGTCCGATGTCAAAACAGCAATTAATTTATTTGTTTCGCATGAAATCCTTGATTTTTACAAGAAAGGGATGTATGTATAAACTTGTAGGACGTTGTAAAAGTGTCATAGAAGTGAATTGTGACAACATTGTAAAATAAAACTATTTTTTAGAAAAGTTAGGGGTGCTTGAATCTGGAATTACAAATCCGCACGAATTTTTTCCGGTACTTATTATTACTTATTACTTACTTATTAATACTTATATAACTACATACATATACGTTCATACATACAGATCTCTAAAATAACAATTTTTAGACATATTAATATATTCAATTTTAATCCTGTTTGGCATTCCACTTTTATATTCTTCATCTGGAAAGATAAACGTGAGAGAGAAATTTTTGCACTCAGGGAATGAGAAACAAGATGTACGAAGAAGTAAACACATGATAGAAGAGCAACATGATAGAGGAACGTGGGGCTGCGGGAAGTAGCAGAACCATGAGGGTTAATGCATTAACATCAAAGTGGCTTGCTGGTACAATTATTGCACTCGACGCTGTAGTCATGCACGGCGTCTGGCGGATGACGGCCAGCCGGCGGCGTGTAATGGTAAAGCTGTGTGCGCTGGTAGAACCACCTTATATTACATTCTTCCGCGTTTAACTGGTCGGACATTAATTTGAAAAAGTAGGCAGCTACCCAGCCGCTGACCCCTGCGGTTTCGAATCTCATATCCCGGCTGGAGGCGTAGACTTCGTGCAAACGTTGAACTAGAACTTACACGACTTCGATATAGACACTTACATATAGATATTTAGGTACAGGCATATTACACTTTTCCTGTACTTTCGTAACCGTTTAAGCACGACCTTTCTGCCGTGAAATGAAGTCTAATAAAAGCGTCATCGAGCCTGCTATGTTCATATGAACAATAACCAGCAACCAAAATAATTTTCAATTATATATAATAACATTCAAATGGTTGCTGCAACAGTTATGGAAAAACAAATGAAATTCAACTTTACGATTTGAAAAAATCGTTGCGTTTTTCCGTTAGTCATTTGTTATGAAATATTTTAGATTCTGCTTGCAGTTACTTTATTAAATATAATCCGGTTTGTTCTGTGACATTTTTCCATCTCTCCGGAAGCCTTATTATACCATTTCTCAACACTTCTCTTTAGCGGAAAAATATTCTTGGAGACTATTTTGGATTTTATTTACGTATATGAACCTTTTACTGCATAGGAAATTTTGTAAGGATGAACCCAAGAAGTTGCAACCCGACGATACGTCCGTTCATCAGTTCTGGACATTTCGTAATGATTGCTTTTAATATGCCGATCTGAGTATGTTTTACTGTGTTAATCGTTTCCTCCTCAAGAAGTAATTTGTAATAGAACACAACATTCCAACTCCACCAAGTGAAAATCAAAATCTTTTTGGGTAGAGTTCTATTCTGCCGTTGGGGAGGATGTTTATGACGATGTTTACACACAAAATTATTGTACAGAATCTACTATTCATCTCCTGTAATCAGCCTATTAAGAAAGGGTCGCTTTTGTTTCACTAAAGCATGAAATTGTATGTTGAACTTCAGTTTATAAAGTTATTCTCCGTTAGTTAGTGCGGAATCCACACTTCAAAACAATTTACATATCAAGCTTTATCAAATGTTTATGAAAAGTTCTTCGCAAAATGTTTAAATTTTCATGAACAGCAAATTGTGGATTTTCAACGACTAACGATTTGTTAAGACCGACATCGGTGATGGATGGACAGTTGATGTGTTCATTGTTTCAAGGTTTAAATTTCCTTCTTTAATTCCTCTGAATCAATTACGGACAGTTTGGACTGTTAGAGTATGACATCTTGATCATCGCAAATTTCATTTACCGTATTTTTAGCATTGCACCCTTTTTTAAAGCAGTGCAATATTACGTGTTGCAAATGCTTTCTTTGATTCTCCATACTTTACAGTGAACTCAGACATATTTAAGACGCTTGACTGTCAACCAACCGAATTGTTAGGGACCTAAGAGATGATTTAATATCAACAGATCATAATATTAACTATAAAGAGATCAGGGTGCTTTAAATTTGTATTTAATGTCCAGATAAAACTAGCGATAAGAGTAACGGCAACGATTGTTTATATGAAAAATTCATATTCAGATATTCAGTTATTGATATTGTAATACCGGAAAATATTTCTGAAGATTGTAATATTAAAAACGCCGAAGGGCTGCGAAGGTGAATTCGGTGTTCGGTCAGTTTCGGCAAGCAGGTCATCCGGTCAAGGCACCGAATATTCTACATTTTTTAGAAGGTAGTGAATGCAACTGCAAGTGCGAGAATGTGAATTGACTGTATGAGAAAGATGTAAGAGCATTATAAATGGATCCAGTAGATTTAATAGTAGAGATTCAGTTCAGTTTTAGGTGCGAGAGGTAAGAAGTCAGAGAAGAGTTTTAGCTGTACTTTGTGCGTTGCAGTCCGGAGTCTCCAAGTGGCTTTAGTTGTACGTTGTAAGAATTATAAGACATTGTCGCAAGTTGTGATTTGTGTTGTTGTACTATAGTTGTAATAGTTATTAATTTTCTTGTGTATATCTTGTTAATACAGATTACGAAAACACTCTCGTCCATCCGCGTTGAATTGGACCTCTCCTTTCTTTATAAATATCTGTTCAGCTATATTTAATCTGCAACGAAATAATACGTTGTTGACAGTGCAACAAAGTAACCAATTATTGCGCTTTACCTAACGTGTTAGGTAACGTGTGCTCTTGATTCACTTTTGTTCAACCTTGGTTCATCTGCAAGATCTATATATTTAATAACAGAGATATGTATACGCAAAATGATTGTAAAAAAATCGAAATATAAAGTATCAAAAAATACAGTTCGTTTTATTTCGGAAACGTAATGTACATCTACACGATGACATAATAATTATCAGAGAATTTCAATATCATCCATTAATAATATCGTGAGACAGTGTTGTACCATAACAATTAAGTACATCTCGAAGAAGTGTGAAACGAAGATTAAGAGGGATGAAATTAAAGAGACGTATAAAAAAGGGATGTGCGAATAAGCTGTAGCGAATAAATTCACTTCATAAATAAGTAATATGGAATGACGAAAGTAAATTAGAGCTACCAAACTTTAAAAAGAGGATAAGTGTGTAAACAAATCCAATTAAAGTTGTAAAAAACGAAGTGTATTTTTTTACCGTTAAATATGGAGATGGTGCAAGAATGATAGGTGCATGTTTTTCATGAATGTATATAAATATATTGACATTTTACATGCACATTTAAAAATGTAAAATTCAACAGTGGTTTTCATACACTATTTAATCTTATTGCGTCGGTAGGAGTCAATATTGCTTTAGAAAAACATTGCAACGTAGAAATGTTTTTGACCGAACTGCAATTGAAATTTAAAGAATTGTGTAGGCGATGGATTCGAAAACTTGTTCGAAATATGTCATATTGTTTAGAAGCTATAATAAAAGGAAAGTTTTATAACGCTTAATATTAATTCAGTTTTGAATACTTATGAATTGTCCATTCAGTTTTGTTTATATAAAATTTTGTGACGTTAGGATTACATAAATAATATCTCAGATATTATATTGTTTAAATGTCGAAAAGCGTTTATTTAACAAATAACCTCGTTAAATCACCTGAACGTTATTTTTGTATGCATGTCCACGTAACTTCGACTACGAACAGCCATTTTTTGTGATTATTTAACTACGGATCTTTATGCACATAGTGTACATAAAGAACATATGGTATACATATGTACATGAAATACGTTGATGACATACATACGCGATTCTTGAATTCAGTAAATACGTTCTATTATAATTTTATGAATGTCATTTCAATTGAATACAAAGCTTAAAGACAACAAATCCATCTAAACTATGTGAAATATGTTACGCACTTCACGTAGTGCGTCAGTTACGTGGCGAATGGGTATTGATTGTCATTGCATTATTTGGACGATGATCTTTGATGTCGAAGTGGTCGAGATGTCAATGGCACCCCCGATTTTCTCTTTAGATCAGTGTGTTCCCTGTGGTGGGCATGCATTGATGTCTGCATTCAGAGAGATGAACATTTTCTGATGGGTTGATTTCCGTCTGAATGTACGTCCCTGCTCCAGGTTTCCAGATTTGCATGAGTCCGCATAGCTCGTGCTAATCGGCCAAACTCTACGGGTTAAGATCAAAGTGCAGTCACATAGATTCAGTCAGGCCTAGCTGTAGTCCAGGGCAGTTTTTTTTTTATTTTTTTCGTAGTTTTAGTCCATCTTAACCCAAGGGTAGTCCTATAGGGAATTTTTCAGTTTGGAAACCCCGGCGGTGTGAGTGTGTAAACTGAAATTGACTATTCTCAGCGAGTAACTTTTGCCCCTAAGGGAACATTTGTTGACTCAGGCTCTCACAGTCTAATGATACCTTCCTTGGTAAAGTGTCACATATATATATATATATATATGACACTTTATATATATATATATGTCAATGGATACCTACACTGTTGTTTACATTTAGCTCGTGAGATAAATGTGAGTGACTTGTATTAAATTGTGTGATAGTGTGACGAATTATTTATAATAATCATATAAACAATATACAGTCAGATAGATAAATACATGTACTTAATATGAAAAGTATTTTACATGAGCAAATATTTTTTAACTAAAATATTTACACATAAAGTCCACAACAGGAATACCTTATACCAGACAGGTAATTGTAAGCAAGAAAAAATATCTGGAATATAAAATCCAGTAGGAGAGATTGCTTAAACGTAAATAATATTCGTTAATCTACGAGGGACGATCCGAATGATAAGAAGGGATAGAAAAGCAGACTACGCCAATTACACTGTTCAACTTGTTTAACTTTATGCGATATCCACTGGGTGATCCTCGTAGAGTTCCTCGTACTAAAAACAAATCCGCTGGCAGCATTGCTCCATTATCCCCAGTTTTTGAAAAATACGAGTTTTTGTGAAAACACCTGATTTTGGCAAAAAATAAGGTATTACGTGAAAACTATGAACACTAGGAAGTTAAAATTATCTTAAAAGATGGAAGAAAACATGCCGAATATTTTAGTGTATATAATTATTAAAATTGGCTATTTTAAATAGTTGTAAAGGACCATCAAAGTTTAAAAAAGTGCCAATGCGCGAACTTGCTACGTTATATTTCAGCATTTTTACTGAAAATTATTTATCTATCTAGCCCAAATGTGCTATATAGGATCGAATTCTGTAGACATTTCTGAAGAGAAGACCGCCCAAAAAAGCTTCGGAAACAGTTTTCAATTCCGACAGGTCGAGAAAATATCTGACGAGAACGTGTAATCGGCGTTTTCCCGCCATGCAGCCATTGCTCGTCTGCATCGGTGAATCAGTGCTGTAGGTACGCGTGATCGATACGGATGCCATAGTACCATCCAAAGGGAACTTCCATCTAATAAGTGCAAATAATTAATCTTTTTTTATGTTTTAGTCAGAACTCTGATTTATGTCACTAATTGTAAGTTACTTGACGCGGACACTTTATTTGTTAAGATATAAGCGGTCCTCTAGAGGGCACTATTTAGGCGTGATTTAGTTTTTAAGTTCTTTTTATCGACGTAGAAGGTGAGTGGTCGTAAATTGGCGGGATAATTGAGCACCTGTCCTGGTACAACGATTAAACCAGTCTTTTAAAAGAGTGCGGATTTTATTTCTAAAAACCACCTCCATCACTGCTTTATGCGTCCTCAACATTACTCTACACTACACTACTTGTAAATAATATGAAGGTAAAACGTTTAATCTAATCAAAAACTTATATCTTTATATTTATTTCCGTAGCCGTGCATACCTGGCCCACCTGCCAAGCACCCTTCGACGACCGAAGGGTTGCACGTGGCCACCGGGTTTTGCACGGATACATTCCTCCAAAGCTAGATTTATGATACCGTTCATAAATCTAGCATCCACTCGCAAGCCACGTCAATCTCGTAACCCAAGGCCCCCCTCTGCCTGGGCCTTCGGTGGGTTGGGAAAACCAGTGCAAACTCTGCATTGTGGTAACCACCCACGAAGCCCAGGCAGAACTAATAACATTTTGCATGGGCCCAACATCCTCCTCCCTACCAAGTCACCACTTCTTCCTCGAAGGGATGTCGACGGAGGAAGGGGCACTTGGGAAACTAATAAAGGGACCGAACAAGCGTCCTGACTAGGCTTCTTAACACAATCCTTTTCAAACACACGCATTCTACCAGTTTTTTTCTTATAGTTTCGTTGTTCGCTTGCTTGTTATATACTTTGTTATCTATTATATTTTTTACCATTTATTTTTCTGTATAAACTTTCGTTTTTGTTATAATAAACAAACACACCAAAACCACGGAGTGTCAGGTTTATCTCCGAGAGAAGAAAAACAAAGAGGTTCTGACGACTTAATTGTCTGACGAGTCAGAGGAAAACACTTACAAGAGAACGTCCCGAAGTGTAAGTCACCGATTTTGATGAAATATTAGTATGATATAGTTTTCGTGAAAATATTCGACACGTATTTTTTTTATCGGCAATCGTCGACGTTAAAGGGGTGAAAACCGCCCTCAAACTTGGGGTTGTGAAACCTATTTATCGAATATCTCTGAAACTATTAGAGATACGGAAATTTCGTACGGAGTGAAAATGAACGCCTTTTGATGGCGAATCCGATGATGTAAACATTTTTTTTTAAAAATCCATTCGTTTAAATAATATGTTAAAAAATACAGTCGAAAATACAATAACTTTTTTTGTGACATAAATATCGAATTTCTAATTTATCGGTATGTCGTGTTTGACTATATAGTTTGTACAAACAAATATTCAAGAAAATGAATTGACATTTAACTGAAAAAATGACGAAAAAAATTGTATTTTTTAACATATTTCGCATATTAGATGCGCCACAAAAAGGCGTTAATTTTCACTTGCTATAAAATGTCCGCACTCTGATAGTTTCAGAAATATTTGATAAATAGGTATCGCAACCCCAAGTTTGAGGACGGTTTTCACCCCTTTGACATCGACGATTGCCGATAAAAATAATATGTATCGAATATTTTAATAAAAAATAAAATTTCATAAAAATCGGTGATTTACACTTCGAGATGTTCTCTTGTTAATAAAGCTGGAAAAAAGATATTTAATTTTTTGTGGGTAGTTGTATAGCTTAAGATAATAGAAAGTTTTGATACAGTGAAAACCGCTTTTTGTAATGATTTCAAACATGTCAATGGTATAAACATGGAAATTTACTCTGTTTGTGCTAAGTGTGTATTCGTTTGGACTAATAGGTACTTCATACTCCTGTAAGTAGGTGTATAATGTTTTTCAATCGATGTTCGCGATACCTCTATCACTCTATTCTTTTTCTTTAATCTATCGCTTTTCTGTATGCTTTATTCATTTCTTCATATCCCATTTCTATAATACTCGCTATTTCTGAATCCCCGCCTTTGTTCCACCGAACGGCTGATAATAACTCAGCCGTTCGATGTTCTTCCTACTTCCTTCTCTAGTCCTAGCTCTGTCGCGTTTATTTGTATATACCTCGATGCGTCGCTCCATTCTTGCTATCCTTGATTCTTATACCTCTCTCCTTCTCCCTCTTTCCTGTTGCCTAGTTCTCGTTTATTAACCCTAATTTTAACCGACTTTTGCAAACGACTCTTTTCCATCCCGAACCTTCTAAACCGTTTCCTTAGTCCCCACCTTTGCCCACCTGAACTGAGGTTATAAAAGTCCCGATGTCTTGCCCGCTCGTTCGTTATTTAACATCATCCTACACACATCCACGCTCTACGCTTCTACATTTTAAATATATGTTTCTCATCTCTATTCGCTAACTCGCTCAATTCAATTTCACGAAACCTTCCGCTTTCGTCAGTCGATACGATTCTGTATATTGTTAATTTTCTATTGTTTGTATTAAGTTTGAGTAATTTTTGAAATAAACTTTGCCACGTGCAAAACAGTCGGAAAAGTAATATATTTCCCCTTTTTAAGGCAAGGAGAATATTATCTAGGTATGCACAACGATGATTTGAAATGTTGCGCTCTTATCCTTGATAACAGCTACAAACAAATAGCTTCCCGTGGACTCATTGATGATGGTAGGTTATAGGCAAAAAGATGGTGGTTGTTTCCTAGTAAATAAGTTAACGGATTGTGGTATATCGTTGATCTATTAAGAAAACGGCGGTGATAGTAGCACATATCACTGGCTTTTTTGCTATATCGGCTCAGATGTCATTTCCTCTAATGGCTTTTCTTGTACTTCTGTGACCGTTGCTTCTAATTCAATTTCTGATCATAATAGTCAACGGTCATAGTGAACTTTATCTTCCCATTTCTTGTCGAAATGTTGCAAGATCTTATTGTACTTGGATCTGCTGTTTTGTCGGGCTGTATAGTCAACTGCATGTTGGATAGCAATGGTATCAAAATTTGCAGATAATCTATTCCTTCCAAGGCTTTTTGTGAGCTAGATCAGGGAAGCCGTTTATTTGATCGCCAGAGCCGTCCTTGGAAGAGCACCGCCTTCTTCCTCTTCCCGTGCGCTCGAGAGCTCGCTGATCGATTTTCCTTTCACTTGTCAGGTTTGGACCTATTGGCACGAGCGTTGCGGCGTATTGGGGCGACATCGTATCTAATCGCTCGCGCTGGAAAGACATGCCACACGCGTCAAGCGTGGAAAACAAACCGACGTGCGTGGCAGGTCGACCATGGTTATTTATCGAAGAAGAGTTTCAGATCGCACCGCGTCGCGTGCAGGGTAAAACAAAGGTATTATTAGTGAAAAAGTATGCTCAGATATGTCTTAAATCAAATACGGTTAATAGATTTTAATGTTTTTGGATTTCTGGCGATGGCTTTGTTCGCGTTCGACTACTACGTGACGTCTTATGGCGAAATATAATGCTGCGCTCTAGCAAGCGCATTTGTAAATTAATTCACTGCGCAAATAGATAAGAAACTCCGCGACAGCAGAACGCAAGGCCTTCTCGCGCCAAAGAATACACTGTTGCAGCCGCGGCCAACTTAGCGATACATTTTATATTCCTGCCTAATCTTTTCTTTTAAGGCGATTTTTCACCAACCATTAAGCAGAAAAGGACATCGATACTGGGGATACTACTGCAAAAAAACGCATTGGCAATAGTACCCCATGGGTGTTGCGGAAACCCATGACAACTTTGCTGGCGAGAGACTAGGCAGGATTGTAAAATCGTATCGCTAAGACGGCCGCGGCGGTAACAATGTATTCTTTAAGGACGTTGTCGTGGTACAATATCGTCAATAGTTTTTCGATCATGTGCGTGGTAAGAGTATAGGAGCGAGTAGCGATATGAACGATCACCTTTGTTTCAATACTGTACCCGTGACAACATACTCATACAAATCTCATATATATGTATACACAAACACTATGAAACATATTCACGTCTCGCAATTTGGCAACGTCGCTTATGCCGCACAGTTGGACATACTGGGCTTGTATACTGGATACAGCGCTTCAGTGTATACAGACTCAATGTATGTACAGTATAGCGTTGCCAAGTTGTTTCTGTCGATTTTCCCGCGTGTGCTTTTTTCCACAATTTTTAATTTTTGCATTATTATAACTCAATAACGGGACGGTCAATATATTTGTTTTTTTTTTGTCTAATTCAGAACAAAAACATTCATGAATTGTTAGTTTTTTGAAAGTTTCTGACTGTTAGTTTTTTTATTAGAATTAATAAAGTGGTAGAACTACTACATAGCGCATATACTCTCCATGCTAATGACCCGAACTTTAATTAAGTTTATCTCGAATTAGAGGCGGTCAATCGATTTAAAATTTTAAGGATAATTGTATTATAATGTCCTCAATGAGTATTCTAAAATTTAGAATTTTCTGACACTATGCCCATCGCACGACAACTACCTTAAGGCGAGAAGGCTGTCACGGAGTATTTTAACTATTTACTATAGAAGCCCAAAAACATTAAAATCTGTTAATCGTATTTGAATCTAAGACATCTATTTTTTCACTAATACTACTTTTGCTTTATCCTACACGTGTCGTGGTGCGATCTGAAACTGTTCTTCGATAAATAACCTTAGTCGACATGCCACGCACGTCATTTTGATTTTCGTGAGAGACGCGCGTGAGATGTCTTTCCAGCGCGAGTGGTTGGGTACGTATGTCGCCCCAATGCACCATCACGCTCGTGACAGTAGGTTCGCGCCTGGCAAGTGAAGGGGAATGCAACCAGCGAGCTCTCGAGCGCACAGGAAGGAGTAGCAGGCGGAACTCTTCCAAGGACACATGCGGCGATCAAATAAGCGGCTTGCCTGGTCTATTGGAACTTGCTAACCCAACTACACTAAAGTAAAGATTGCGCAACAGGAACGCGTATCTGTCTCTGTCCATAATTTTGCCAAAAACATCGGTTTGCAAAAATCTGTCCTTTGTCCAATATTCGGAAAAATGTAATTTCTTTACTTGCGACATTAGTAAACGAATGACAAAGAAATTGTATATTTCACTCATTCTTGTTTCTCCTTCGTGAGTATTTATGAAAGAGCGCTTCGAACTGTCCATCTTGAATTTCCGATATTCATTCGTTTTTTCCACAATAAATGACACTACTTCTTCCGAGAAAAATAATTGAAAGTACAGTGGACTCCCGAATAACGCGCTCCCGTATAATGCGAATTCGTATAACGCTCCGACAAAATTGCAACTAGTTCTCATACAACGCTATAAACCGTCCCGTATAACGCGCAAGATAAATTCAACATTTTCACATAGTTTCTGATTTTCTGTTTAGACGAGCTAATATATACACTTACCTGTTGTTTATTATTGCCTATTGTTAAAAAATAATAATTCAAAGCTGTACGTTTTCTTGTCAACTTTTCAGGTATTTTATTTATTTCAGTACGCATAGTTGAAATATATATTCTTCTTATAAAAATATTATTATAACGTATTTTTTTTTTATTATTATTAAGTCACCTGTATTCTGTTTTGAATGCTTTATTAAAAAAAACTTTATTTTAAACAAGTTAGTTACGTATAACACTAACAGTCTGTTCGCAATGAAATTATATTTCAAACTGAACCACAGCTCATCAGCAATATGCGATAACCGCGGCAACGTCTTCAATTTTCCGTTTGCAACAGCGACGATTTGTTGTTGCTTCGAAATTTTCGGCACCGATTGATCTCGCAGCCCTCGATCACCTTCAGAGCGGTGACTCTGCGCTTACAGTTTGTCCCACATAACGCGATTTCCTATAACGCGGAACGTATCCCCCGCGTTGTATGGGAGTCTACTGTAATCGATCGGAGTTGCAGATCGTTTGAGCCGAATTGTCATGCCAGAATTGCAGGAATCAAATTTATGCACTTGCGGATTCAAATTTTCATATGACGAGATCATTTTTCCGCATGTTGTCTCTCCGTGAACATCGGAATCTTCTGACTCTGATAAACTTAGTAGCCCTAATTTTGTTACATTCTTCCTACCATGCATGTTTCTGTTTATGTCATTTTCGATATCCGAGTCTGTTTCTGAATTGTAATAAATTGCTCTTCGTTTTCCATTGTGAAGGGACATATTGAGGTTAGAGATTCTAAAAAATTGTAAGGATACGGATTGGCATGTTAAAAAGAGCATCTAGTATATTAAGAGTAAATGGTATATTTATTTAAACGAAAAGCAACAATTCATACCTGACACTGATGTATCAAAAACGAAGGCTGTATATTCCGTCGGAGTATTGTTAACACTCTTATAAAACGTGGTGAAGGCAAAACAAGTGCGAATCAAAACATGAAAACGGTCATTCAATTCAAACGGTGAGCAAATGAGTCAGCAGAGTGAGCCACTATAGTGGCGTGTCGTAATATAAGATGACATTCGCGAAAGCCACTATAGTGGCCCGTCATACAGAAATATGACATCAGCGAGAGCCACTATAGTGGCGCTAAGAGGTTAATCTGCCTACCGTCTTATAATTACTGAAAAGCAACATGAATATTTAAACATTTGTTCGAGATTCAGCTTAAAATGTATGAATGTACGTTGAAAAAAATATAAAGTATTCTAATAATTTTACAAAATATGAAATTTCATTAAACATATTGAGTATTTATTTCATCTGTAAGTAAAACGGTGCGATTGTAGTTATCCCACTGAAAAGTATTGGGTATTTTATTTGTCCTCTGAGCAAACGTTTCAAGGATACATGTATGTATCTCCGTAGTGGCGAAACGACAAACACTCGCAATAATGGGGACCGAAGGAACGCAATTTTCGTGCTTTACCGGTTCCAGGGACAATTGGTTTTTCTCGAAATGAGTGGCAACAGCTATCCTCCTGATGAGTCCAATCAGTAAAGTCATGTGTTGTTTCTACTAGTTTACATCAAACGCATTATTTGAGTAGTAAACAAAACGAATCAACCTGCTAAATGGAACGAAACAGTAAACCCATTATACAAAAATTGCACATATAACTAAAAAATGTAACTCGGATTGTTACAAGAACAGTTCATCTTCACTTTACTTTACTTTCTTTATGCATTTTTTCTAACATTATGATCTACTATGTTTGAATACCTTGGCTCAATCGTTAATACTTTTACCCTTAAGACAAGCGGACATACAATTTCCGCCATACAATTAGTAGATGCGGACTGTTGACATGCACGCAAATTTTACATTCTTTGTTCAATAGGAATAATAATCTTTATTTGCAATTGTATTATTTGTAAAATACAATACTTTCGATAACTTATCGCTTATTCCTACTTTCTGTTAGAAGCTGTGATTAGGAAATTCTGTAAAAAGATATTAAATGTCTTACATTAATATATTTTTTTTTCACTTATGACTTCATAAAGGCGTCGTCACTTACCGGGTGAAGTTGGTCAGCCGATTCGCAATTAGAAAATAATGCTGCAATTTATTATACGATGGAATAAATCGATTATATTTGTTTTGGTGCTGTTGATTGATATTCGGATCGATACCGACGTTCTTCCTATTTTCCAATACATGCTTGGATGCTCGTTATATTTGAGACGGTTAGAGTGTGATTTTTAATTTTGAAAGATCTTATTTCAAGACTGCTAGGATTGGTGGGTCTCTGTCGCATTTCCATGAATTCGGGATTCTTGGAAATTTGCAGCTCCGGGGAATTGTCTAATCCGTTTATAGTTGAAACTGAAGAACGGTCACTGGCATTCTGATTTTAGCGGTTTGGCCGCAAAATGTGTTATTACAGCGTACAGTAGGAAGCATGCGCTATCATAAAACGTCAGTATAGACAGTCTCCACGAATTAAAAGCCTTCCTCAAGATGACTATGATTCCGAGAACTGTAAACAGTTCTTAAACTATATCTGCATCGGTTATTGAACATGCATTGATATGTCGCTTCTTTTCAAATAAATGTATAATAATGTCTAATAATTATTTAATCTTGTCGACGAAAAATAAATTACGAAAATATTTTTGAATTTTCTGATCAAACGATTCTAGCTGGACAAGCATGGAAAAAGTGTCTCTCCAATCAAATTCATCTTGGAGCATACCATTCGATAGGCCGCTTAAAAAAAACTTTCTGCACAGTATGATAACGCTACCCCTACTATAGAGGCAGTTACAGGCCGAAATGTATTTTACAGCTTCAGCCCGATTTCTCTGGTTTGGAATATTATAAAAAAAATTACAGATTTTATACCCAGTCGTGTGTATGTTTTTGGTTTTTTTTTTATTTTTATGTTGTAAAATTGATTTTCAAGCAGCTCAAAAAGTTTAATAACAGTAAATTTTTCTATTGTGCGGAAAGGACTTTTTAGGGACCTATCGACTGGTATACATCAAGGACAATTTGATTTGGGGGTACTTTTTCCATGCTTGTCCAACTAGAATCGTTTGACCACAAAATTTTAAAATATTGTCATAATTTATTTTTAACGCGATTTCTCACCAACGATTCATCAGAAAAAGACATCGATACAGTGGAATAGGCCTACACGGGATACTACTACAAAATAAACGCATTAGTAATCCTACCCCATGGGAGATGTGGCCACGCACGTTGTTTTGACTTCTGTGATCGACGTGCGTGGCACGTCTTTCTAGCGTAAGTATGTAGTAAAATACGAATGACGCCTTAGTGCGCTACCACGCTCATGCCGATAGGTTCGGTCCTGGCAAGAGAAAGGTTCGTTAATCAGCGAGCTCTCGGGTGTGCAGTTTGGAAAAACTGACGGAGCTCCTCCAAGAACGCGTGCGGCAATCAAATATAAGCGGCCCTCGACTTCCGCACATTCTACTTTCGCACATTTTTAAAAATTAAATTTTTTAAAGACTTCTGTCGATATTGCAAACACTGTTTGCTTTCATGCAGTCACTTCCACGGAGCGCTATAGCTCACGGTCACTCAAACATTGCGTATTATTTAGAGTTTCTCTAATATTGTAGTATTGCTTCCAGTATTGCCTACTAGAGGTTAGAGAATCTCAAGTTTACACAGAAAACACATGAAAGCGCATAGAAACTCCTCGTTATCCTTTTTATGTATACTGATAAATGAATATTTTAAAATACAATTTCTAATGTGTTTTCTATATCCGTCTACTTTCGATCATTCAACATTCGTGTACACTTTCAGGAAACAGTTCTGTTCGAAAGTCGACCGCCTGTAATTAGGAGCCATGTCCCAGAACACAGTGAATGCGAGTACGAGTGCAAGCGAGCGAGTGATTGTGGGAGAGAGATGTAGAATATGAATAGACGTAGGTTTAAGGGCAAGGAAGAATCCTCAGTTAGTTTTTGAGAGAGTCTTGAGTTTTACGGTTTAAGGGATACAGAGTCAGCGCTGTATGGTGTAAACGTTTTACGGAGTTAGTTTTAAGACGTCTCGAATATTGAATCCTGGTGTTATAGTTTAGTTATTAATCTGTGGTAGTTAATAACTAATATCTTATAAATTCAGACGTTTGGTTATTATGTTGGATACGGACCTAACTCTATGAGATAAAAACACCAAATATTTCCAAACGTGATTCAGGGTCCAAACGGGAACTCTTACTCATTTTCTATTTTGTCGTCGCTTTCCCTTCAAAAAAATATTTTTAAGACCTTTAGTCATGACAAGAGTCACAGGGAAAGCGCCCGCCCTTTGGAATCTTAATCAGGAGAAGTCGGGGTCATCTGAACCTCCCACCACGCTGTCCGAGAGCCCTTAAAACCTCGGTCTCATTACCAAAATTATCAATTGTCTAGAATCGCGGACAGTCGGTATCTTTCGACGACGTCATCTTTAAGTCCGGGAAGCCGTTTATTTGATCGCCAGAGCCGTGCTTGGAAGATCTCTGTCTGCTTCCCCTTCCCGTGCGCTCGAGAGCTCGCTGATTGGTTTGACTTTCACTTGCCAGGTTCGGACCTATTGGCGCAAGAGGGTGGCGCATTGGGGCGACATTCGTATCTAACCGTTCACGCTGGAAAGACATGCCACGCGCGTCGATCGCGGAAAACAAAACAACGTGCGTGGCACGTCGACAAATGTTATTTGTCGAAGAACAGTTTCAGACCGCACCACGTCGCGTGTAGAGTAAAACAAAAGTATTATTAGTGAAAAATTAAGCTCTGATATGTTTTAAATCAAATACGATCAATAGATTTTAATGTTTTTGGACTTCTGGCGATGGTTTTGGTGGAATTCAGCCACTACATAACGCCTTACGGCGAAATATAGTGTTGCGTCGTGGCACGCGCATTTGTAAATTAATTTCCAGCGCAAATAATTAAAAAACTCCGCGACAGCAAAACGCAAGGCCTTCCGTGTCAAAGAATACACTGTTGTCGCCGCGACCTTCTTGGTGATACATTGTAAAATATATAATGTGCATACTTTCTCACTAATAATACTCCTGTTTTACCCTACACGCGACGTGGTGCGATCTGAAAATATTCTTCGACAAATAACCATAGTCGACGTGCCACGTACTTCGTTTTGATTTCCGTGATTGGCGCGCGGAGCATGTCTTTCCAGCGCGAGTGGTTAGATATGAATGTGGCCCCAGTGCACCAGCACACCCGTGCCAATAGGTACGCGCCTGGTATGTGAAAGGCAAGTCAATCAACGAGATCTCGAGTGCACGGGAAGGAGTAGCGGACGGAGTTTGTCCAAGGACACATGCGGCGACCAAATATCATAACCAAAAGGGAATGATGGCGCGTGATATGAGGCACAGGGTGAGAGGAGAGTGTCGCTCGGACCGACTATCCCTGCCATATCGGTCTTGGAAGTCTGCGATCGACTAATGACAACCGAAAACAAAACACTTCTTTCGTTGTTCACATGACGACGCAGCGAATGTGCTGTTCTTCCGGCCAGCCGCGCGTTAAAGTCGAAAATGACGTGCGAACGAGGGATGTCTCTATCCGTCAGTCGAAGCAGAATATAAGACATGCAAGGAACTTTTTGTGCTGGACCACCCATAATTAACATTCTCCTACACCATTTTAGTTTTCCAATAGCTACTGGGTGATACTTATAGGGATCATCGCCCTGAACATGAATGCGCCATTAGAATTTCTTTATCACCCTCTGTTTTCGGAAAACATCAGTTTTGTAAAAACGGTGGATTTCGGCAGTGAAGCTGGAATTACGTCAAAACTAAAAGCGGCAGGCAGTTCTTCTTGGTCTCAAACAGTAGAGGAGTGTTTCCCGATTATATAGGTGCGAGGAATTACAATATTCCGTACATTTTAATGGCAGTAAATACCACCAAATTTTGAAAACAAGTAGAGCACTATTGCTAGCACTTTACTAGACATTATTAGATTCTGCAGACATTTCTGAAGAAGAAACTCAGCGAAAGATGTCATAACTTTTTTCGTTTTGGCCCAATTTAAGAAAATATCCGTCAACAACGTGTGTACCGTTTTCCCGCAACGACGCCATCGTTCGCCGAACCGGGCTCGTCAGTGCCGTAGCTACGCATTATACTTTCGCAGACCTTGAATGTCGTTGGATCCCGTAGAGGTGGCATTCTCAACCCCTTTACTAACGTGGTGGCAGAAAAAACATTTTTTTTTACAGAGGGAAAATTCTTCACGGACACCCCGCAAATGTGTTATTAATATAAATTAATGAACATGAACAACCAAATCAATAGAGATAAAGGGGAAATAACTTCCCACCATTTAATCTCGTTCGTTGCGAAGCTTACATTCTACGTCATCACGAAATCTTAAAGTTAACTTGAACGCAAAGTCTTAGATGTAATTTAAACTACGAATACGAACATTCGATAGTCTTAGGTACTGAATATTTGCATTTCGTGACTATCGTAACATTGGACCATTTTGACCAATAAATGCAAGCCCAATCAACCTCCATTTCATTGTGCTTTCCTTTGTAACACTTTTCCTCTCCATTTATGAGTTTTATACTGAGAGAAAATGCAACAAAGGAATCGCAGACCCTACATTTTTTTATTTTGTTTCGTGGAATGAGACACAAGACTGTCACTTAAGGTCACTGAGACTTCCACAAAACGTTGTATTTAATTGTTCAAATTATTTAAAATCACTTGCACAAAACTACCACTTGATGTCACTCATACTTCCACAAAACGTTGTATTTAATTGTTCAAATTATTTAAAATCACTTTTCATTTATTGTTTAACCGCTTAACGACCATGCCCTAGATATCTCGGGCATAGATGCCGTTTCGATTTTCCTATAAACGAGTTAATTCGGGCGCTGAAAGTTTTAGGGATATTTAATGCCATCGCCCGAAATATTGCGTGACAATCGATATCCTACCAATCACGGCAATGTGGAGTATGTAGTAAAAAACGTGACGCTCAGGGCAAGAAAATTCATAGAGAAACCAGATATTATTGTCCAGACTGTGATGTGCCTTTATGTGTTATACCATGTTTCAGATTGTACCATACTGTCAATGATATTTATAGATCGTAAAATATATTTACTTGATTTTTACTTTAGCTCTTATTACCTATTATTACTTAGACGACAGTGTTGTATTACTTTTGGTTAGATTGTGTTTTTTTGGCTTTTTCATTGAAGCCCGAGTTAACTCGGGTTGTGTCATGAAGCATAATAAACATCTTGTTTTTTCTCGAAAAAATTGCTATTTTTTGTGCCTTACAAAGCTACGTCTAGTGAGCTATATCTGCAGATGGAAAAAGTGGTATAAAAAAAATCGGGCATTTTTGACATAATTTTGAATATAAATTCGGTCATTCAGCAGTTAAGTAGTTTAATATTATAGCACACGTACACTAATAGTCGTTACCCAAGGTCAAGAGTGACTAGGTACCGATAGGCAATTCCAAAAATACACCTAGGGACCGTCCTGTCGAACCGCGCGACCCATTCGACCGTCGAAGCTGTACTGTGCTATACTGGCTAACTGAGGCGGCCCCCGGAACGCGGAGCATGCGCAGTACACCCTGTATTCTGAGATCACATATCTCCATGGATAATTTTGCAAATTTCGATATTACAACAATCTTCATCAATAATTGTTTCTTACAAATGAAATTATTATTTCATAACGTGTTTCTGCTTAATTTTAATAAATTTTATAGTGAATAGAAATTATGGATGTGAAGTTACGTCTGTTTATAATTGACGATGTACTTTTCAAAGCTTATAAATATGTGATTTTTAATTTAGTACTTTTATTTTATTAGTATATGAGATATTTTCAACTAGTTTTAATGAATTTTAAACGGCCTGGGTCGGGTTAGGTTGTTAGTATTTATAGTATTTATAAGCTTTGAAAGGTACAGGGTGTTTCAAAATTATTTGTCATGGCTTGGAGGGGTTCCTCTACACCTTCGATTGGATGGAGATTTGTGAAAAAATCCTGCCGCAAAATTCCAAAATTTAGGCGGCTGGCTCATCGCATTCGTCTTGCTACGTAGGTAAAATGTCTGAGAGGAACCATGGGTCGGACACGAACCGTTCTCTCGCAAATTGACTTTTAATTGGGCCTCCGCGATTTAATTTTCGCTTAGTAGGTGAGACTACCAGCTGGTCCTTCGAAAAGAAACACACGAGATCTACTTGCTGGCTCAGATAGTTTAAGCAGAAGCGTGCTACACATTAGAAATTGGGGGACTGGGTCACCGAACCACTAAGAAAAGGGCAAGTGTTTATGTTCTTCTCCTCGGGAGGGCCCTTGAGGGAACCTGAAACCGAACGCAGGTCTTCGACGTCTTCCTAGCCTCCGAAAAGTTACATCGAAAGATTTCGTTCGAAATGGAGTTAGAAAGGACCAGCTGATAGTCTCACTTACTAAGGGAAACTTAAATCGCGGAGGCCCAATTAAAAGTCAATTTGCGAAAGAACGGTTCGTTTCCGGCCCATGGTTCCTCTCAGACATTAGTGTATAATCTTGTATATAATCGTATAATCTGTATGTAACTTCATATATAATTCTGTGCAGAATTTTATATAAATATCTTTTAATATTAAAGCTACAAGCAATATTTGTTGGAAAAAACATTGTGTTATTAAGTACAGTTGTCATTTAATGCTTAAGAAAATATTCAGATAAAAGAGGACTGACCATGTGTTATGTGCGCATTTTCGGCGTGGCAACCCGTACAGCGGGAGTGTCACGGCGAAGTGTCATACCGAAACGGTTAAATCTTCATTAATCGACAGCTATCCACTCTGTACCAAGAGGATCTTCCGGGATGTTTCGGGCTATTTGAATTAAACACTCAAATAACCCAAAGGGAGTCGCAATCGCGGTATTTAGTATATCACTTTCCGCCATCGAAATTTGATGGTATGCCCGCACCAATATATATTTATCGGTGTGATGTTGGCAGTACACACCTCGTATGTCGACTTTATCACGCGATTTCTTATACTTGCACTTGGGAATACGCACAGGTCCGCTCTAGTGGCGTATCGACGATAAATAGCCGGCTCGCTGTCGACCTATCGTTGATCGCCGCGTTCAAAGACGGTTCCGTGTTCCGCCCGGTAGTTGCATGGGATGGTACATTTTGTCGACTGCACCCGTATGCATCGATGATACCGGCAAATGATGCTTCGTCCCTCTCTAGGCTGGCCGAGGAACCTTCTCCGATGATTTCTCCACGGACTTCTTTCCCGCAGTCTAGTTCGTAATCGGTCTCGTACTCGGCTCCTGTACAGTTCCTGCTGGTTTCGGCAGAGTTCGGACATTGCCAGTCTTAGCTCCGCGATTTCCCGGCGCAGCGCTGAAATTTCCCTCTTTTGTGATATTTTGTGCACCTGATTTTGTGGTGTCGCCTTATGTATTCTGTTCGTCAGTTCTGCCACTTTTGCTACTGCTATGCCCGTTTGCTTGCGTGGATACCGGCAGCTTGGACATCCTTAGCGTTTGCGCCGAAAGAATGTTCAGCGCGGTAATCGTACAAATCAGTTATTTTATTTATTATTGACTTGCTCGTGGTACAAAGTTACAGAATTCCTGTCTATTTCGTGTGTAACAGCCAAGTGTTCAGCCGTCCCCGTGTGCGTAGAAGCGCGGTGTTGCCACAATTCCTTATCTCTATCTGGTTTGTTGTGTCCTTTTTCGTCGTCGTTTTTAGTCGTCGCCGTCCCCTGTCCTACGTGCCTTCTCGAAAGACCACATTGCCAATTTTTTGGTATTTGTCAACAAGGAGGACAGAGGACACAGTTTGGTAGGGTCTTACTAGTACCGTTACACACAGAGATCGGAGAATGTTGTCGGTTATTTCGTTTCCTCAAAGATCCTGCAGGTGTTGCAGAAATTGCGAGGGCGTCCGATCCCCGACCTCTTTGTGCTCTGGTTGTTGTCGAATCTTTTGCTGCTGCGAACTAGAGGAACGCTTTATTAATTCTGTTTTTAATATCTCGTACTTGTTTCCTTCTGGCGGCGTCAATATTATGTCCCGGATTTCCTGAGCGTGCTTTGGTTCTAATTGTGCGACCACGTAGAAATATTTCAAAGTGTCGCTGGAGATCCGTCGTAAAGCAAATTGTGCTTCCAGCTGCCCAAACCACATCGTTGGGACTTTTGGCCAGAAAGGTAGAATCTGTATCGAAGAGACAACGTTCACTTCGGATGATGCGTTCGATGATTGCCCAGCGTGAGTCATGCTGGTGTTTTTCTTTCTCGTCGTCGGGTAGTCACCACTTGAAGGGTGCGAGCTATGGTGTTTGTAGATGATTCCGAGATACGTTTTAACTCGTTCGTCGCCCAGTGCGATTCGGTTGATTTTCCTGCGGGGCCAAATTTGACTGTCCCACAGCGGAACGAGTCGACAATCTAGGTGGAAAAGAATAATAACTCGAGAACCATTGGTTTTAGAGAAAAATGTTATATACAAAAGTTTCATAGTATCGTAGAGAGAATATCGGTGTAATATTAATTTTTTATTTGTTATATTTCTTCAATGTTATTTAAAGGTCAATTTCATATTTTATAGGAAAATCTATATCTTTCTTTTCAGATTTTCATTCTATAGAAGAAATAAAGAAACTTTTGTATAAGTCATTTTCTTGTTGGACCTGTTTGACTGTCTTCCTAACTTTCGGCAGGTATAACAAAGAAGGGTACAGGTAGACGCACGAAATCTTTGAACAAATTACTTGTATATAGTCAAAGGAATATATCTGGGTAGTTTCAACCTGATACCTTCCGGTACTTTGTAGTTATTCAATTTTTGAGTGAACCGTGTACCGCAGAGAATATGATTCCCTTCCACCCAAATTACCCAGCTCGTTCCTCTTTGCTGGTAAACTAACAATAAGAACAATTCAGTAATAAAAGTGATTTTTAGTATTTTTATTTTGTATATCCTATATTTATATTTCAGTGTTTATTCCATTAAATTCCTTAAAAAATTCAACTGAAAGTCCCATCTAACTTGAACAAGAAGAGCGTCACCCATATTTGGGTGACGGGGCCTGAACGGAAACATACCCGTCACCCAGATATTATTATTATTATTATTATTTATTTTATTCACGGGACGTAATCCCTTTGGTACATAATGCGAGATAACTTTGTTACTGAATTAAAAGAAAGAATTATAAATTTAGTCTTAATACTAATACTATGGGAGGTGAGAATATCTATGTAAGGCGTTGAACTGCAGTATATGTAGATTGTTTAAAAGAGGTGAACGAAGGTGAATAAAAGTCTACCATTTCACAAACTCGGTTTGAGTTCAAACAGATATGGGTGGCGCGTCGACGAACGTGTTAATACAGTAATAGTGGGAGTTTTTCCTTTATTCATTCCTGGTATTCTAATCTATTACAATTTTTTGCCTTAATTTATATGCGAATGGATCGTGTGCATCAGAGGGGGAAAGGTACGTCTACCTAGATAAGGCTAGACGTGCCCCTCCTACGCTCGTAATTGATCATGCAGGTAATGCGGGGGAAATGCCCTATGCAGGTAAATCTTTATTAGTAATCTTGTGTCATGAAGGTCCTCATTTGCTAAATGTTCGCGGCTTTCATATGACTTTACTAAATAATATTACATGATAATTATTAAGACACGAGGTTTACGATTTTCTAAACATCATGACTTGCTCGCCACATACTTATTGTACTTGCCGTTTTCGGAGAACGGTCGGACTGTTTGGACCCATCGTATTAACAACAATCATAGACATATTCTTAGAGACCATAACGCAATAATAAGAATACTCGTAACGAAAAGTTTATTTTTGGCGTTTCGGCGATTTGGGACGACTGCATATCGCCTCGTTCGAGGACTTGCTGGTTTGTAATTGAAATAGTGTGGCAATGCTATGTCGCATTTATGTTTCGACGTGCTCGCTGCCACAAGGACTACCGAATCGACAAGCTATACTATACTACGTTTGATAGGATTCTTATTTTTGTTACACATGGTTGTTAACCCTTACTCTTGATCGTATATATGATGGTAACTTCTATCGCGTTCCGATGGACTTTTAAAGTTATAACAGTATTGCTAGTATTGTCAACATATATTGATATTATGTTAAGAATTCTAAAGTTTGTCTAGTAATTGTAGTTGATGCGATGCGCAGCATCGTAAATACAGGTTGCTATTTCGTGTTATTCCAATGAGTTCATCTAGAATTGCTTCCGTTTCCAGGTGATTTTTGCTCCAGTACATAAATCGACTGCGAAAGCGTTCTTTTAACATTATGAATTAACGTCAATAGGTAAGCGCCCTATCTTTTATAAGTTGATGTACTGCCCGTATCGTCGAAAATAGCGCAGAAGATGTTCAATATGTTATTGTATTAAATTGGTAGATCTTTATGAATGCATTAATATTGGAGCGTCAGAGATTTCTTTGGTATTTCATTTATTTTCTCCACGTCATGAGTTAAAATGTATAGGTCTTTGCGGAATCTAATGAAAACAGAGAAAAGATCAAATTGTATTTTGAGACCTGCTACTAATGTTTCGTTCAGCAACATACCGATCGATGACTTTTCTGAGTCGCTAAGTACAACAAGAAGTTTAGTGGTGACGTTAGATTGTTTCATGGCAGCATGATAAAGCACGTTGTGACCTTCTGTGCTAGATGAACAATCGATTGGTGACAAGTGTCCTAACTGTCGATATTAGCTTAGAAATTCTATGTATGTACGGCATCTTCATGTTAGGAGTTTTGTTCAATTATCGCTCTAGATACATCAATCGTTTGATTACCGTATTATGTTTATGGTTCTCGTATATCGTAATTATTTTCCGTGAACGGCAACTTGACATATCATCTGCCATTAGAGTCGCGTTCCGCTTTTCTCATGTAATGCGAATCATATGACTTTCTAGCAATGATCCGAGTTGAGTATTTCAAATAGCTGTGTTGCTAAACCCGTTTGACCAATGCAAATTGGTATATAAAATACTTCGATTTCCAAAAGAAGATCTATTTCTGGTGGCCTGTTAAATTACCAAACAGGGAAATGGAACTTTCCTATCTGGTATTTTCGGTTGCGTTTTGCTAATCTTCGTATGAAAAGGAGTGAAGGATCTGCAGAGTTCATTGTATTGTGATGTTACTTTCACGATTGCTATGTATATGACATCAGATGTTATTTAGCTAATTTCGGTTACAAGAACACTTATTTTGTTTCTGCGTAACACCCATTTCGTCGGTGTCGTTTACTTTAAGAAATGCAAGAGCAAATATCTATTACGACGAATGGAGTTATGTCCCGTTGACGGCGGTTCACAATTTGAACACAAAACGAAACATAATTTGCAACAAATTTAAGATATACTTGAAAAAAATATTTTTTTGTATTGTTGTTTCTGATCATTAAAAAAAATGTCTGAGTTCTTGATCATGTGAAAATTGCCCTACGGTAAGTCATTGAATTTGTCTCAGCGTCGACTGTACCTACTCATTTCAAAACAAAAATGCGTGATGCCACGAAAAAAGACGAAGATTACTTTGACTTTCTATTAGTCAAACTAATTTTTCAAAATTTTCCTTATAGAAATTTTTCTTTAATAGAAAAATGATGCTGATTAATTGTTGTATCAAATACATATGTTTTAACACGACTATCGGAAATGCCTAAAAATTGTTGAATATTTTTAAATCTTTGTACACAAATACCTGGTGTACAAGAATATTTCAAATTAAAAAAACTCTTAGAAACGCATTAAATAACCTTTAAAAAAAATTAGTTTTTGCTTTAGGTGTTTCTGTGCTATGGTTACGGTTTAAAAAAATGTTTATGTGACATTAATTTTACTGCGCAATCCGAATAATATATTGTATCAAATATACAAGGTACTGAATTTACCTATGTTCTTTTTGATTGAACTTATCAGAATGATAGGTAACATCGAGCGTTTCGAAAAGGCAATTGCAGTGAAATACATTATAGCGTGAAAATTGCGTGTCCCTTTGTACTGCTTTATGGGGTATGTTTGCCGCTTCGGTGTTGCAAGTGAATGTGCATATAATGTTTGCACTGGACGCATATATCGTTTCTATTACATTGTCGTCTACAAAACTGCAATACGTGACATGGTCTCGAAATGAATATCGATGAATATAAACATCTAGCTGAAACATACAGTGTGCTTCCCAGGTGATAGCAGGAACATTATTTTTTTAAATGTTATGCACTCACATACGCTGTTTAAAAATAATAATTATGAGATTTGATTTAAAAGGGAAAGTAGTAATTGATAAATTTTTCATAATTATAAATTTCTGTCAAATAATTCTCAAGCTTTGACCAATTGAATAAAAAGCTTCGATAAAATATTAGACGATTTGTAGTTAGTCAGCTTTAAAAAAATTGATTTCATTAAATGTGCATAAACTTCGAAAGTTCTGATAAGTGTTAAACGAGTATAGAAGTCAAGCAAGAAAATTTTCTGTTGAGATGCAGGATCGTTTCATGATTAATTTTTATCCTCCGCCAGCTTTTATATATCCTGAATGTTAAACATGATATATATGTTTAAAGTAATAATTTTAACTTCTGTTCCGGACTGCTAAAAATTATTTTCTCTTTGACGTTTTCGAGCTTATTTTATTAGTAATGAGTCGTATGGAATTATGTATTTGAATATTTTCTTTCTTTCGTAGATTTTAATAACACAGTATGTATCAGTTTTTGAAGAGCACTATTTTATAAATTAAAATAATTTGATTGTATTGCGTTTTATAAAATTGGTTTGGCCTTCCTTTTACAAGCATACAAATAACTTAACATTCCTAATTGCCGTATCTTGGAGACAACAGTTTTTCGATATGTATTTACAATCATCTAAAACTATTATATTTCAACAAACTTTCAGGGGTCTAACCGACAGCGAAAACGATACAGCGGGATTATTCTTTCTCGATGCATTACCACTTTCATTGTCACATTGCTCGCCGATTTTGACGATCATTGTTGTATTCCGATCCTAAACAGATATACCATTAAGTTAACTATTTTTTTATTGACCGTGCCTGAGTTTCCCTCAGGGACGAATCAGTACCTTTGCAGAAAGGGAATTCCATGCTGAGTTTTGTCTGGAAACCAAGGCAATGACCGTGATCCCTAAATTAGGGAGAGAAGTTCGTTAATTTTCCAACTATAGAACGATAGTCGTAAAGTTCAATGTAAAGTTGTTTCTGGTCCTCGGCTGTGCGTTTGGTGCACGCATAAAGAAATCCTCGAGCTTCGTTGTTTTTAATTTTGAGACAAAGATAAATGGTACTATACGCCGCAACGTATATTTAACTAAATATCCCATCGTTCTCTTTTGTTCTGTCAAGTAAACTTGACAAAGATACCTAAAAATAAGAGGCGGTATTCAACTTATCCAGATATTTGTAATTTTGCATATTTAAATTTTGTAATTTTTTTTTCATCGGATACTTCACTGAGAAGGTTCCACCGAATCCACATAGCAGTTTATATCTTAATTAAATATTTTTGCAAACCAAACTTATGTTTATTGAGAATATAGAAAAGTTGTGTGAATTCTGCAACATACAGCAACAACTCACAATACTAAACTGGTTTATCTCTACATGCAGACAGTACAAAATATCAGGGAATAACCGAATCAGAAATGAAATGTAACAACAAATTAAATGAAACCGTCTTAAATCAATCATTAGTTATGCTAAATGATATGCAATGTGTTATTTGTAATGTGAAGCTGTTTATGGTATAACATACATAGCACCAATTGAAGGTAATACAAAGGGTATAATATAATAAGTAGGTCAGAAGCGCCCTTTGAACGATTTTGATTGTCGATGAGATATTCGACATTCATTGTTATTTTGATTTTTTTTAGATTTTTGGATGTATTGCAATGCAATTGAAAAATCAGAAAGTAATTTTTTTTACGCATTTTGGTCAGAAACGCAATTAGTATTTGAGAAGTTGCACCCAAGCCCTCTTAATGATAAATAAGTTTGTATTTAGCAGTTCTTTAATTGATATTTTGTCGAGCGCCACATAATGTCTTGCGTGCCCTCTGTGGCCCGAGTGTCGCCACGAGACTTGGTCCTGGTCATCACAAGTGTAACCAACGTCATGTATAACCTAATGAACTATCAGTATTAGTAATTTTGCATTACTTACAGGGAATGCGTTCTTTTCGTCGGTTTTAATATTTCTGAATTCGAAATGATTAACTGTAAATGGAAAGAATCGAGTTAATTCAATTATAAATGTAAACTGTATGCTTCATTTCTGCTAGAATTTTAAACGTTCTTTCAACGGCGGCAGTAGTGAAGTAGCTCCAGTATTTGTCTGCGAAATGGCAGGACACCTTTTCTATCGTACATTCCTATCCGAAGAAGAGAATTTTTTTTTGTCATTGCTAAAAAATAATTAACTACAGAACAATAATCAATTGTCATCTTAAAATGTTGTAACTATATTTTTAAACACTTGAAAAATATAAAACGTATATAAACATAATTATGAAGCATGGATTTTGCTTTATCGGCCCAGCGTAAGCTCGCCGTACTTTATGGCTTTAGGTGTTATTGAATACTTTTAGTACATAGAATAAATATCGGTTTATTACAGGTCTAAAAATGGACATGTCAAATATTGATTCCGTCATATACCAAGAATACTTAATCAGTTCTACAAAAATTGGTGCAGGCAATTGGAGATGAATAAACGAAAGAATTTTTATTGCATACACCTTGATTCACAATTTGCGATTGTCTTATAAAACCTCGATCGAATTTTGCAACCTTTTCATAAAATTTTTCACTCGTTGATAAAAGTTAGCACCGCAAGTGTGGCAATACGGACTACCTTGTGGTGCAACTGTTTCTAATATGGACGTGCAATTTCCGTCGTCATCGGTGAATATACTATGAAAATAGGCAACATGTTTGTCTGTCCCAGGAATTCAAAATTGATAAAAATTTATTGTTTTCACAATGTTGGCCAATTATATTGTGCACAAACGTAGCAAAACGATTTTTCGATAATTTTTCTGATCTTCGATGCTGTAACAATTCCGTTTTCATACCGCTGTATCAAGGCTTAGATATTTAAAAAATTAAAAAACGCATAAAATGTAAATACATGTATAAAAAAAAGAAATACAGAAAGGAAGAAAAAGAAAAATAGAAAAAAATTGTAGCTCACGAAGCGAATTTCGAACCACTGATAGATCAAATTAGAAACCCGACATGCTACCGCCTGGGCTACTATTGCTCTTAAAAATAATTTAAGTATTTTATTATTTCACGGATTCAAAAATTTAATATGAATTATCTCTACAAATTGTGCGTATTGACAGAAACGGGCGGCTAGGGGTTTACTTATTTTAGCTCTGGATACGGCAGGAAAAGTTTTATCAGAATCGGTGACCCAACAACCCTGGTTTCTCCTTGTCAGATTTTATCAAAAATCTTATTAAAAGCACTTGTGGATCTTTGGCAGAAGTATATTGGTGCCAATGAAAATTATTTTGATTTATAAATATTCGGTTCCAGATATTAGGACAATTTGTGCCGTTGATTGCAAATCCGAACAAAAAATTTCGAAAAATAAATAAAATTCGATACTTCAGTCTTTTGCGATAAATGCGCTGTCATACAAAACTTACGCACGACCAATAATTGTCAATAACTCGAAGGGTAGCAGAAAATAGCAGCTAAAACCAACCTTTGTCCAGAAAGCTTCAAACTTTATTGAAAAAAAAAATCCTAACGAATTGTTGGAATTAATTAATAGTTTGTTCTATGGTCGAGTAGACGTAGCAGATTTAAGAAGACAATGGACAGAGAGGATGGAAACCAATCAAAAGTGTCAATGAATGTTATTTTGACAAACTGAATGAAAATCTGCTCTACCTGGCAATTATTTAAGATTTTAGAATTGAAATAGTGATGATGTTGGATAGAGTTAAGAAGATAGGTTTTCCGAGAAATAAGTTACCACTGGCTAGAAGAAGTGGTGGAAATCGTAGTGAAGATCGTTCACGATCGGACAGAAGTAAAAATCAGTGACCAGCGCAACAAAGAGGCGAATGGTGTGGTTGGAGAAACCCAACGATGCTATAACTGCAACAAAACGAGTCGCATTTCGGCGAAATGCAAACAACTACGGAGAATATAGAGTGTTTTGGAATTGTGGAAAGTAAGGGCGTAACGCCAAGGGCAGATCAAGGAAAAAAGAGATGCAGATTGTACGCATGTGGATAAAACGGATATAAAAACGAATTTCTGTGGCGAATTGGCTGCAAATTCGGGTACCAGGGAATATCGTATCACTTATGTATGGATGTTTTATTTTTTGATACAGGGACTCCAGCGAGTTTTATCAATGTAAAATATTTGGGAAATTTCGCATATATGGAGACCATATATTTATTGGTAAATGCGATTTTAATGGTTCAAGGATAGTTAGGGATAGGCATTACAGTTGCAACTATAGCGATAGACAACAATACGAAAACAAATGTTTTATTACATACTAGTGGTACCACATCATACGGTGTCAATTTCAATAGTACCTGTTAAGTCGGGATGTAATAAAATTGTTTGGCTACGGTTTGATTACGTCAGAAACGGTTAAACAGGACGACAATATCGATGATATCTCAGGAGTTATAAACATTAATACCGACAATGTAGAATCCGGAAACGACAGTGATTTGTGAGTTAATCCAGGAATGCCACAAATAGATCTGTTGCGTCCCAAATATCAATGCGATCAGCCCTTGAGCGTGATCTCACTCGGGTCGTAAATCCGCATGCAGTTCTCTTCAATTGTAGGAACTGACGTTTATTCCTTGACGCGCTACGAATCTACTTAAAGATTCGTTGCTAGTTCCGCAGCGAATGGAAGCGGCGAATGGTGATGGATTAAACCATGGATTAAGTTGCTTGGATGTCGTAACTTCAATAAACTCTAAACTTGTGCAGGGATTAATGATATGAATGAGTAATATGTATAACTATTGTAGAATCGGTGAAAAAGGAAGAGAGTAGCTTAACACCGGAGGTGTCATGGGCCGGGTCGAAACCACTGCGCTAGCGTCCTCTCCCTGATGACTTTTCTTTTTCACCTCTTTTCCTTCCTAAGTTCTTAACGGAAGGGGTACCGCTCGATCCCACACTATGTTAGAAGAAAGATAGATATTTGACCTGAGAATTTGATGGTGACAGTTTGGTAGATAAATCGTGACTGACTTTTAGAAAAAAGGACGAGTCTTTCGCAGTTACGCCCCCATGAACGCGGGTTTGCGTGTCTGCAGAAGTGACGGTGTATTTTCGCAATTACTAGAAGTTTACTAATTGTAAGATTTTTCACTACACGAATATTTTGGTGGGATATCGCTACGCGTTTCCTTGAATTTTTGGAGGGGATAGAGCTTCGTGACTTGTCGGTGCAGGCAAAGGTTTATGATCCAGCAATTTCTACTAAGGCAGAGAAGAGTGAGTGTCCAACATATGTATTCATTTTCGGGCTTCCACTCCCCTTGAGTATGGAAGGCTTGAAACGCACGTGCTAAATACAGATTAATTTATCCGTCAAAAATAGTTTTGACTATTTGGAACGCTCGTACCGTAAGCCTATTGTCCCCGCGGAATAAGTCTCTGCACGTCAAGAAAGCGTTCGATCTTTTTAAGACGAGCAAATTCTACGATTTTTGTCTCACTAAAGCACACAGAATAACTGCTAACGGGCTTGTCCTCCCATTAACCTTGGACACCATGGCGTCCTGGACTTGCATGGTCAACTTTGGCATACACGATTCCACGAGAACATTGAATCCCCGCGTTCGATCATTGCTAACCGTTCGTGGGTAGCAACAAGATCTGTTATATTTCGAAAGAATTTTGAGTACACATTATGAACAAGCCAATGTTGTACATACACCAGAAGGTAAAGCCGAATAGAAATTAACATTTAATAATAATGATATTAATCTTAGAATATTATAACTACAAAACTTAGATTGTGTGGTAAAGCATAGGTTACATACCCACATGAGGTTCGTTGATGCGTTTAGTCGCTCTCCCAGTATTTTTGTAATTGAAAAAAATCCGTTTGTGCCGTGGCGTAAAATAAAGTAATTGCGCACAAAATTAGAATAGAGCATACGAGAATGAGTTTGTACCCGCTCAGCTGTTCAGTACTATTGAAGCAATTTAGTAGTTAACGAAATCCAAAACTTACATGTATCTTCGTAAATAATGAGTATTGATAAAAACGGCCGAGTAGGAGTCGACTTATATTTGCTCTAGATTCAGCAGAATTTTTTTTATTAAAATTGTGAATCCAACCACTGTGGCCTCTCCTTGTTAGCGTCTGGAGATTTCGGACATTGCCGATGCTCCCGCGCTCCTTTGAATGAAGACGTCAGTGCACCCCCACCAAATACAGGGCCCTCCAATATGGTTCTGAAAGGAAGAGTGGGGGAATGCAGTGATGTCTCTCAACGCATAAAAGAGCATGCGATTGCCTTTCGTGACACATAGTTGATTTCAACGTTATGCGTACCAGAATTAATTTATTATTATTATTGGCTACAGAAAATTATGAGATTGATATAAAAGTCTCGCTCACTCGCCCGTAATCTCGCACATCTAAGGTTCTTCTCTTGTCTTCTTCCTCATCCCCACTCTACCCCATGCTTTCTTCTTTTATTCCAATTCGTATGTCATCTTTCTCTTTCATTCATCCAGTCTCTCTTTCTCTCTCTCTTTTAACTCTCTTCGACCTTTCATACAAACCGTATATTACAAACATTGCCTATGACCGCAGAGCCCTCAGGCTGACCTTCCTACATATATTACATACACTTCGTTACCCTTGGTGAGCAATTCATACGTAACCACGTAGCTTACAACTTCTCACACATTATCAACCTTTTACATCTTTACACAACCATGCAGCCTAAGTACACATGTGTTGTTATAACTAAGCAATGGCCATGAAAGTTAAACGGTGTTGCACATGCATCCATTCCAAACACAAAACATGCAGACGTACTCACAATCAGTGTCATTTCATACATTCTGTGATCAGCTTGCTCTCTTGCCACTGTGAATTTAAATATTTACCGTTACTCTAACGTAGTGTTTCCTAAAGTGTGGTACGCGTATCCCGTGGGGACGGGAAGAGTTTGGTGGGAGTACGCGATGCATCGGGCTTTGGCTTCGCCTGGTTGAGCAAGCAGCTTACTTTTTTCAGTTACAAGCATCGAAAAAGAATAAAAAACTTCGTAATTATACAGATCGTCCGTCCCACCGATTTGAATGATTTTTGGATATGTTGTCAGGAGTATAATTTTATGTGATTTTTTTCGTATACATGTAACCCTCACTTGGCTTTAGCTTTCGAGATATTGGCAAAAAACTTTTGCTACTCCTATATAGAATTTTGCCTACATATGGACGTCCGTGCAACGCGTGTGTCACCGCGATGCTGAGAACTGTTGGAATTAGCTTCAGACGGATTCTTGAAAAATAAACATAAGGAGTGTACTTTAACACTAGAACAACCAAACCAGTCAAAATGACTGGTACACAATTTTTTCCAAAAATTCTCCAAGTTTATAGAAGAGTCATAGAATATATATTCTGCGTCCATCTTATAAAACATAAATTACCGAATCGATCATCTTTTCCACCTCTGAATTCCCCGTTTTTCAAAATACTTATTTTATATATTTAAATATAACAGATTTAACGCTGGTAGTTCTAGTGTTAACATCATTCTGGTTGGAAATGCAACATGTGTGTCCAGTTTTCACAGAGAAAGTTCTGAAATGCATATCTATGTGAAGTTGCATTTTCTGCATTTGTAGACATTAAGTCAAAAAAGGAGAAGACTTTTAGATGTGGAACCGCATCTCAGAAGGGAACGTACCGAACCCGTACTCGCCGATTTCGATGAAAATTATATGGTAAATAGTTCTCGGAAAAATATTTGACACGTAATTTTTTATATCAGCAATCGTCCACAGTGAAGGGGTGATAGCAGCCCTCAAACTTTGGGGTTGAAAATGTTTTTTTCCGAATACCTCCGAGATTAAAGGGCGCATGGAAATTTATTTTTTAATTGTGCGCCTTGAGATTCCAAATCCACTGATATAAATAAAAATTGCAACAAATTATTTGTTTAAACAATATATTAAAATTTCATAATTATTTGTTAATTTTTCGTCCTAAATATTTTCGTGTAAAGTTATATGTATGAAGTGTAGACCAAATTAGTGATTACGTGTTTTTGGAATTTTTTGTTTGTTAGCATTTAACGATAATTATGTAACGTTTAATTTTCGCCCGCTTCGTACAGGGCGCATGAAAATTATATGTTATGACCTACAGAACGTTGTTCTATACCTTTGGATTGGTGAACATTTGCAAAAAAAGCTACCGCAAAATTCGCTAAAGTCGTACGATTTAAGGTCACATTTTTTGTTAGCTCACAGAAGTCGTCTCGTGTCGTAGGTAAAATATGTGAAAGGAAATATGGGTCAGAAATGAACCGTTCTTGCGCAAATTAATTTTTGAAATTGCAGTTCCGTGACGGACACATAGAGAAAAGCAGCATCCTAATTACCCTTATTATCAGAAGTGTGGGATTTACTATGTCAGAAACGTAATCACCGTGGTGAGCCTGAAATATTGGACGAGGGAGCCATACAGCCAGTAAGAAGAACGCATGTGTTTATGTTATTTTCCCCGGGAGCGCCCTTGAGAGGATTCGAAACCGACCGGAGGACATTGACATTTTCCTGCGAAAAATTTACCGGTCCAGGATTTTTGAATCCCATATGTTTGCAATTTTCTTCGTTGATTCTATATAGAACAAGGTATTGGGATAAAAATTTTCGCAGTATAAGAAAATATCAAAGACCCGCAATCGGCTTCGGGTCCTCCCAAAGAACTCGTCGCAGTGAAGGACATAAATCCATGCGTTTTTCTTACTGGCTGGATGGCCGCTTCAACTATATTTGAAGTCCGTATAGCGTACACCGTGCTGAGGTTTTTGAAATTGTAAATGAGACACTCCGGGTAATAAGGGTAATTCGTGGGCTCCTTTTGTCTATGTGTCTCTCCGCGAAGGTTGTCCCACCAATTGGAAAGAAAACTTCGAATACTAGACGAAACAAATTCAATGAAAAAAAATTTGACACGAATTTGCAAAGCTTTTGTGAATGTCTAGGTAGCTTTTTTGCAAATTTCCACCAATTAAAAGGTGTGGAACAACACTTAATAGGTCATGACACATCATTTTCATGCGCCCTGTACGAAGCGGGCGAAAATTAAACGTTACATAATTCTCGTTAAATGCTAACAAACAAAAAATTCCAACAACACGTAATCACTAATTTGGTCTACACTTCATACATACAACTTTACACGAAAATAGATCAATATTTAGGACGAAAAATTAACAAATAATTATGAAATTTTAATATATTGTTTAAATACATAATTTGTTACAATTTTTATTTATATCCCTCGATTCGAAATCTCAAGGCATACAATTAAAAAAAAATGTTTAACTTGCACCCTTTAATCTCGGAGATATTTCAAAAAAACCATTTTCAGCCTGAATATTTGAGGGCTGTTATCACCCCTTGAATGTGGACGATTGCCGATATAAAAAAATACGTGTCAAATATTTTTTCGGGAACTATCTACCATATAATTTTCATCAAAATCGGCGTGTACGGGTATGTGCCCTCGTCAGATTAAAATTAACAACGAGGGAGACAAACTATGATGATCTGTCGTCTCAATATAAATAATTTCATCCTTCTCATTGATTATAATGAATTTTATTCATAATATAACTGTTATTTGTTTTATTTATATTTTATTATAAATGAATTTCATTTTTCATTTATTATCATTTTGTTTATGTACTAAAAAGGAAAAAATACATATATTGTAGTATCGGGAATTTTTACCGTGTAGGCTTAGCTTATACATAGAAAATTAAAGACGAAGGACGGGACATTTACGATTTCTGTACAAACCAACTGTGACGCATGACAACGAGTGTACGGAAGGACGAGGACGGACATCTTGACGGAAAACGGTACATAACGGAAAGTCCCAGTGGCTGGCAGGCCCGGGATTTTCCCGGGGGTGAGGCCCAGCGGTCAGGGTGCACGCGCACTGAGGCAGGCGTGCCGTTTTTCTCGAGTGACAGAGACAGACGAGAAAGACAAAGACACGCGAACGGAAATATGATATATAGACACGACGAAAGAAGCGACAGACAGATAGGATATACACACAGACATTTAGAGAGACTTTTTGAACGAGTACGGAGACGGACGGACGAACAGAGACACGGGGTAAAACGATTACGGAGAACGGAACGACGACACGGGGTAGATTTTTAAGGTTAAAGATCAGCACGATCCACGAATTATCGATTTAGCCGATTGATCACTATAATCCCACAAAATTTTGATTGTTATTAAAGTATATGCAATTTTTTCTTACTAGGGGTACTCATTGTTACGAAAATTATAGAAGGGGTGCACAGATGTCGAAAGTTTGGGTAACACTGCTCTACCGCATCGTAAACGAGACAATCTCGTACAGACGATCTTCCCAATTCATTCACGGTACTTGTTGTTCGGTGTATAACTGTAGTGGTTGTAAATGTCCATAGTTTTTATTCTTCCGATTGGACTTCTTAAATTAATCACTTTGGTTGTATTATGCGAGTGCTGTCGCCGAAGGCAGCAGCCTTTAACCAATGCGACATAACAGTGTGTATCTTTACAATGCAATAAATGTGTGGCTTTAAAGAATCCAGTTCAGACAGAATTTTCGATTACAATAGAACCTAAACGACATTCTCGATAAATCACGCAAAAATGTTCTTTGGTATTAATTTTTATTAGTAGGAAAGATTTTTCCTCCCTCCGTTATATTTAACTGAAGCAAGAGGTTCCCTACCATTAACAAAATTAACTGGATTTGCAAGGTTTCTTCTCATAAGAATGATCTCAGCGGCGTTCAAAATCTCTTGTTGTATTCATTCTCCCAAATAACACGCAATACCATCTACAACATTGATGCTCGGCCAAATGAAATTTTTAATTCGGAAATCTTCGCCCGCCGCAACTTCTAATTTGAACTACAAACCTGTATGCTTGTTAATATTCCGAATGCTTTAAAAATAATGAATATACGTTTCCAAGGGTAGTCAACGTTCTGCAAACTATGAATGCCTGGTAATGATTGTTTGGGTTGATCGACGGAAAACAGGTGAATGATACAATATGAATGGAGTGCGAACGAACAATCTGCGCCACGATCTTTCTTTCTTCTTTCTTGACATTGAAATACATCTGGGGGCAGTGCATTCTTTTTGGGACTTTCATTCTCAATGGGTCCAGTGCAATTGATACTCTCACACCTTTCTCGACGCAGTAGAGGAAAATGCGAAAATGTATCCCTAAATTCTAGTTCAACCGATCGGCAGCATTCCTGACAAAGGCCACAGTTTATAACTGCACTGTCCCCATGAGTTAGTCGATAAGGCTTTCATCAGTTACGGAAGCTGTCTCATTCTTTAGCGACCGCTTGCTTTTAGTCTGTGTGTGTGCGTATGCTCGTATATAAAGAAAGGGAAAAGAATATGAAAAGGACATCAAGGAAAACAGACTATCGGATAATGAAACATTGAGCGCGTTTAGTAACTGTAGTACTGTAAAATAATTATACAATATTTTGTCACATTAAACTTTAGTTCTTTATTGTCACAATAATATCTTACAAGTATAAACGGCGGTGGATGCATTTGATCATCTTTTCGTCCTGCATAGTGCAAATCGACATTCCTCCTAGCTCACTGATTCTTTGCTCTTTGCTTTTCTTCCTTTTTTGAGGGACAGAAGATAGTTCAGTGCTGATTGGTTTTTCGTACGAGACTGGAAGTCATCGTATACTGACAGAATTCTACTGCACTCTTTATATCAAAAATGGTGATGAGCTAACTGGCTCGCCACTTTCACATCCAATCCAAACATCATGGGAACGTGAGCGGCAAATCCGAGAATACCAGTTTATATTGTCTATAACCGACGAACACGAAGGCTAGGCTTGATTCTTTTGCGGCTTGATGGAATTTCCCCCGATATGAGCAACTCAACAACTAAATCGTCAAAAAATATATTTCCCTGTTGAATATTCACCAAAATTGTAATTGTTGTCAAGAACATGGAAAAAGTTGAACAATAGGTTTGAGAATAAAAGAAAACACCATTAACACGTTTCGTGTCAAGCCGTTTTTGCCCGACTTATCGTTCAGGCTATTTGATGTTTTGACTAAAGATTGATATATTATCACACAACATTTCATTACATCATCAATTCATAAGTAATTAGCTTGTTTAGAGTAGTTATCGCATCGTGTATCATTTATGGTTCACGTGGCGTTTCAGTCAGATCGAAACTTTTCAAACAAACTGTAAAAAAATTCGGTACTGAAGTAGCAAGACAGTAAGAAGCATTTTTCGTGCTGGGGGTCACCGGTGACCCCCACGGCGCTGTAGCCAAGTCGAGTGCCGGTCACTGGTGACCCCCATGGCAGTCAACCTGTTAAAGTTGTAATTATTTCTGATTACCCTTAGAAATGTAGGAGTAGGATTTTTGCTTACAATTTGGTTGCAATTCCCCCACTCTGTTGACACGGAGGTGAGATTCCACCTCCACCTCGCCTACCGACGACGATGTCTCAGGAAAGTGGTTAATCCTCCAGAGAAAACTCGCCTTTTAAAAGATCGCAAAAATTCAGCGAAGGAAGATACCCGATCTTTGACTGCGTCGATCACTCGATTCGCAAGTCGTTCGATTTCTATCAGTCGTCTTTCGTTTTATCCCCATTTGCTTTATCCCGTTCAAACGAAATTAATCTTATGTTTGCAAACACTCGTGGACTTCGAGTAGAACTCCGTCGTTCGAAAACTTCGAGCTTAAGAATAGTTCGACGCACAAACTAACGAAGAGAATAAGGACTTTTAGACGTTGCAAATCGTAAAAACCGAATTTAATTATCCTTACATGCATTACAGCGTATGAAAAATCAAACTAGTTTGATCAGATTGCGTATACGATCGACCAAAACACATGTATTATAATCACTCTTATTTGTTTAACAAGTTGTCTAGTCGCGAATTCACTGTAACTGCCACATGAATTGCCAAAAAGCAGGTAAAGATGGAATATTGCGCTAAAGTTTGATACAATGGAAGTTTGCAAGTGTTAAAATAAGGATGTCAAATTGTGTTAAATTAACACATGATCGATTGACGGGACATATATTAAACGTTGTAACCAAAAATATCATCTTCTATCAGGGCAATATGAGTCTCCACAGAGCAGAGTCTGTGAAAGAATTCTTGCGACACCAAGATATCAAAATTTTAGAATGGCAAATCAAGTTACCAGCTAGTGTTAACGGTCAAATTAAAATTAGACTTATGCATGATTGACAATTACTGGGCATACCTAGCTAACTTAATTTATGTAAAGTGAGAACAATTCCACAATGTTAAAGAATTTAAAAGCTCGTCAAACAAAACCAGACGTCATTAGCTAGAAACGGTAAAAAGTTCAAATGTGTACTAATAAATTTAATGACAGTTATGTATACAAACATTATTTTTTCATATATCTTAGGTAATTAAAAAAACATGATAACTTTTATATACAGCAATTTTTCATTTTTTAACACATATTCATAAGCAAAATTTTCCTTTATATAATTTATGTATTCAGGTACATTGTAATAACTTTCCACAGTTATTAAACGATATATAAGATACAAATAATACAATGTTTTATTAGAAAAGTTAACAAAAATTCTGTAAATAAGTTTTACAGTATTCAGCAATAATCTATGATGACAGAAAGTGTTTATATTTCTGAATCAAAGAATATCAAAATTGTGTTTCTATGACCTGTTTCCATCCGTAGGAATAATAGAATATAATCACAAATATTGGTCACTTACTTCCATGTCACACTCTGTATTGTTACTAGGCTGCGGATGTTTATGCCCTTAAAATACGTTGTAATAAGCAAATGAGATATGTGAAATATAAAAGTACATATACAAAAGTATAACAATATATGCAAAAAATTTGTGAGATACGCAATAAACACATTTACAATGTGTAATTGCAATAACAACTTTATTTATAATAATAAGCAATAACTAATCAACAATAATGATTAATGTCAATGATTCGAATTTTTACAATACACTATAAGCAATTTTTTTAAATTAATTAGGTGTTAAGAACTTTATGAGGGGGCATCTGCATTTCTCGGTGGATGCAGATGCTCCTATTGTTTCTCATGAAGCTTAACCAAGGGTTCAAGTCGCGTCTGCTTCAAAAGGCACTAGTGAGTAAAGTTAGTTTATAGAAAACACATTTCTTTTCATTCTAGGCTGAAGAGGCACAAAACTCTAACTTCTTTAGGATATTTATTGCCTCTTCAGCCCTCACTAGTGCATGGCGCGTCTTGGACCTCAACGGGAATTTCTAGACCACCCTGGTGTGATTTATGGCACAATGAGTGCCCATAGCATTGGGACTCTCGCCAGGGTTGGTTCTGGAAATTCTCACTGTCAAGGTCCTTCTTCCCACGAATCTCCGGGGCCCTCTCCTCATGCGTGTAGGAGAGGGAATTTCATCAGATTTTCACCCCCGTTAGAGATAGGGAAGAAGGACGGGTCACCACCTTGGAAGGGCCGCCTCTTGCCGATTTCACGGCCCAATCAGGGCATTTTGTATCTCCTTCCACGACGGCTTTTTGGGACTTTGGCTCGTGAGGAGGAGATGCAAAGTCATCCACAGACAGTCATACACAGTCTTTCACAGAAAGTCATTCATAGAGATATAGACGTAGATTTCGACACAAGAACTCTACAATCATATTCAGCGACTCGTACAGGTCGCAAATTCAAAGTCCGACACAAGGACTCAGTTTTTATTCACCGGAACCGATCGCCGCGATATTATCATTCACTGTTATAAGTCATTGTTATCTATTTAAGTTATTCGAAATAAATAGCATATATATCAGAGGAGTGATAACCAGGTCCTAATCATCATAAATAAATACAGTCCACTTAATAATTGAAACTCCTCAACAATTAGGCGCAAATGATAACGTTTGACATTTAAAATGAACCTGTAAAAGGAAAGTGATTACTCGACATCACACGAAGTGATTGGACGTATTGAAATTTGCTCCAATAGCGATCTTCAATTCTTATTTCTTTCCGATCTTTAATTCCGCCTCCTAAAGTATTTGCAATATTGTGTTGTAATTAGAGATTTTTTAAAGCGCATTCCATTTTGAAACAATGTTTTCTCCAATAATGCCAAGTATGCTTCCATTTTGTTCAATACCGTTTAGTAATTCCATTGAATCGGTTAAGAGCATTCCACTCATATCTAATTGTTTCATATAAATTGGTAATAATTCAAAATGGTGGACACTATTATTTGTTAAAACTAGTTACTTGTACTTGTTGAAGTGGATTTTATGGTATTTTAGTTGAATCGGTATCATTCACTTTAAATTATTGGATTACTTTGATTACTCTTGACAGAAGATATTAACCCTTAACGCTCCAAGTGTGCCTCTCAAGCACCACCGATGTGCGGCGCTCTACTCCAAGTGTGCCTTTTAAGCACCGCCGATGTGCGACGCATTACTCAATTACAATTAATATAAATATTGTAATCAAAATTATATTACTCCTGACAATGAGATGAATAAAGACCGTTTTGAATGACTTTAACACGTTGACGCCGGCATGACCCACCGGTGGGTCCTGCCTGTTTGTTCCGTGGGGCGGCATGACCCACCGATGTGCCACCCTTATTTATCAAAAAATACGTAGTACAAAATGTAATTTTATTTTATTCAACAGTATACATTAACATTTCAACATTATAATCAAACATTCAATACAAAATACAACTTATAAAGCGATGCAGACAATGCTATAAGCACTTAGCAAACCTAAAAGGTACTCAATACGCCGCGAGAAGAGCAAAGAAAGTAAAAACATATTGCAATCATTGCGAGGGCAAGCCGCCATTATGTGTAGCATGCTTTGAAAAGTTGCATAGAAAAAATTAAAATAATTACATTTAATTATATTCAATTAATAAGTTAAATTATAAGTTGTATTTTGTATTGAATGTTTGATTATAATATTGAAATGTTAATGTATACTGTTGAATAAAATAAAATTACATTTTGTACTACGTATTTTTTGATAAATAAGCGTGGCCCATCGGTGGGTCATGCCGTCCCACGGAACAAACAGGCATGACCCACCGGTGGGGCTGCGCCGCCCCATGGGACGGACCGCTAGTTGAAGCGCCGCCGCACGGAAGCAACCGCGAATATCCGCGCCGGCGTCAACGTGTTAATATTCTTTTTAACACGTCATTGTAGCATTTAAATTCTGACACTTAAAAACTTGCAAGTCGAAGTGTGATGAGAATAAGTTGGAGTTGCCGGTCGATATTCACAATTAAAAGTCGGAGCGTTAAGTGTTAAATGGTTCACTAACGGAAAAATCAGATTTGCCCCTGCGACTCTGTTTGGTCCTTGTGCTGCACATGTTACGTGATTCAGGTTGTGGTAGAATGATTTTAATTTTTTAGCAGCATTTATCATATAAGAAGCTGCATCTGTTACTAATGTTACGTTCGGGGTTGCGTCGCGCGTCCGGCAATGCGAGGTTCGTTTGAATCGCGCGCGCATGGTCTCGTCGTCCGTCGTCGAGCGAATACCGACGGGCGGTGATTTCACGCGACCCGAACTATGGGAAATTTGGAATATGTAGGAAAAAATGAATTTAAGATTCTCTGCTTAGCAAATAGCTAAGAGAGGACAGGGCGGGTGGGTGCCGATCTACAAGGTCCTCTACAGGTCCCAGGACTATAAAATTAAAGAGGGCTAACAATCTATTGTAATAAAAATAAACAAAATATGAATAACAACAGAATGAATCTTTATTTCAATCAATATTACTTGTGCAATATAAATAAACATAAACTGTTATAATCTTTGTTTTCTCTTTGGTAAATGTTATAAAATCGGTTATAAATTGTTATAAACAATTAAATGAAATAAACATCAAATTATAACAATTGAATTAAAATGAACAAAGATGAGAAATTAAAACTAACCCTGATTGACGATGTTATGACAATAAAATTGTAACGAAGCGCCGAGCTTCGTTACTCCGCCGCCAGGTGGCGCGCCACTTCTCGCTAGTGAAAGTGGGCGCCGGCTCCAATAAATCGATACCGCGCCGATCGATCAGCGAGAAGCATCTCGCATCGTGCGGCTATCGAGCGTTTATACGAGCGAACCCCGACGAGTGCTTTCTCTTATCTTTTGCATCTCTTATCTTTTGCATCTCTTCCGCCTCACTGCCATCCGACAACCGAGCCTTCCTCGGAAGGACATATTTTTAACGGACGCAGTTTGGTATTCTTCCAAAACCTCTTCCTCACTCTGCATGCACTTCCGCCGTCGGGAACCCCCCTACGCTGATCGGCCCTCGCCGCCGAAGGTATCTGACCGCGATCAGACACCGCCCAGCGCCCGACCGCGACGATCCCTACATCTGGCCGGCAAGCGTGCCGGAGTAGTTTTGAGACCGCGCTCGACTACGCCCAGGGTAGCCATTCCTACTCCACTGGCCCTGCCACCTGGTAAGCCACACGGACACCGGCGGCGTTGGCGGAGCTGCCGCTGGCCGGGGCCGGTTGGCGGCTGTCCGTGATCGGACGCGCGGGCCGGAGTCGGGGTCCGGGACTTCGCCAGAGGCCGGACGCTCGGGGACCTCCGGCGGTGTAGCCTGGCTGACGGTGTTACTAGTCGGCTGGGTGCTGCGTACAGCGAGCCGGTGTTGTATGCGGTTCCCTCTGGTGGTTCGCGCGGTCTTTCTTCCTGCTTGGTTCGGCATCTTGGCTCGACTCTCCCTTCGTTCCGACTTCACGGCCCTTATATACCTGGTTCGCGGGTACCGTATCCCCACCCAGATGCCCGGGGTAGGGGCGCAAATCTTTCACGTGGGCTCTCCCCACTAATTTGCGCCCGTGAACTTCGCCAAGCCGGAAGATGGCAGCAAACGGTCCTGCCTAAGACTCGGTATGGCCCCCGAGTATCGTCGAGCCAGCTTCGCGGAGGACAGCGGGTGTTCTCGGCGCATCACCCAATCGCCAATCTTGGGTGTCCACCTGCGGTGTCGCCGGTCGTACGGTTCCTCGCTGTCGGTCGAACGCCCGTGCCAGGTTAGTCCGGACCAGCTCGTACGCTTCCTGCAGTCGGCGGGCATTCTCCGCAGGCTCACTGGTGTGCGGCTCGTCCTGGTCGGCGGAGATGGCCGTGCTGGCCGGCGTCGGTTCCCTCCCGAAGTTTAGGAAGGCGGGGGTGTACCCGGTGGAGTCGTTCCTCGCGGTGTTGAAGGCGAACGCCAGTTCCGGGAGCCAGTCTTCATCCGTGTACTGAGCTATCATCGTCTTGATACTCCGATTGGCTCGCTCCACGGGGTTGCACTGCGGGGAGTACGGCGGCGTCTTCTGGTGGTTAATCCCCCACTCCTTCAGTGCCCGGCTGAACTCCCGACTCTCGAACTGGCGCCCGTTGTCGGTGATTATTGTCCGCGGTCTTCCGTACCGGTACACCACCCGTTCCTTTACGGCCTTGATGAGGGCGGCGGTGGTGGCCTGGTGTAAGGCCTGAAGTTCCGACCCACGTCGTGAATTTGTCCTGGATCACCAGGAGGGTCGTGTTCCCCTTTCCCGTGCGGGGCATTGGTCCGACGAAGTCGATGGCCACGACCTCCCATGGTCCGCGCGGCATCGTGGTGCTCATCGTTCCGGCTGGCGCCTCCGCTGGTGCCTTGTAGCGCAGGCAGGTGTCGCACCTCCGGACGTAGTTGGCCACGTCGCGGAACATGCCCGGCCAAAAGTAACGGTTGGTCAGTCGCGCCGCCGTCTTCGCGACTCCGAAGTGGCCGGCCGTCGGTGCGTCGTGTACCTCCCGGAGTATTTGCGCGCGCTCGCCTCGCGGGATGCAGGCCTTCCAGGGGGACCGTCGGGGGTCGTCGGTGACCTGGAGGCGATCCAGGCAATTCCGGTATAGGCGGTCCTCTCTGATGCGGTACTCCGGGTACCGTGTCGGTTGCTCCTGCACGGCGGTTAGGAGCCGGTGGTATCACGGACAGTGGTCGGTGTCCATTCCCGCGATGTCGACGGGTTGTCGGGACAGGGCGTCGGCGACGAGGTTGGCGGTACCCTTCCGGTACTTTATTTCCACCTCGTACTGCTGCAGCTCCAGATTCCACCGGGCCAGCCGGCCGGTTGGCCCCTCGAGCTTGTTCAGCCACTTGAGTGCCTGGTGGTCGGTGAGGACCGTGAAGGGGTACCCTTCGAGGTATGATCTCATCTTGCGGATCCCCCAAACTACGGCCAGGCACTCCTTCTCCATGACGGAGTAGTTCCGCTCCGCGGGGCTGAGCGTCCGGCTGGCGTAGGCGATCACCCGCTCGCCTTCTTCGTGGTCCTGCGTCAGGATGGCTCCGAGTCCGTGGTGGCTGGCGTCGGTTTGGAGGACGAACGGGCGGCTGAAGTCCGGGCACGTTAGTACCGGTGCGGAGGCGAGTCGTTGGCGGAGGGTCTGGTAGGCCTTTTCCTCGGCGTTCGTCCATCGCCATTTTTGGCTCTTCTTGAGCAGCTTGTGTAGGGGGGCGGCCAGTTCCGCGAACCCCGTGATGAATCGGCGGTACCAGGAGAGTACCCCCAGGAACCGCCGCAGCTGCTTCAGGTTGGTCGGTGGTGCCATTCCCAAAATTGCGCGCACCTTCTCCGGGTCCGTCTGGAGTCCTCGGGCGTTGATCAGGTGCCCGAGGTATCGGACTTCCGGCACGCAGAACCGGCACTTCTCCGGGTTGATGCGGAGCCTCGCGTCTCGGAGCCGCTGGAAGACCTGGCGGAGGCGCTGGACGTGTTCCTCGAAGGTCCGGCTGAAGATTACGATGTCGTCCAGATATGCAAACGCCCACGGCTCCATTTCCGGCCCGATGACCTGGTCTAGTAGGCGCTGGAACGTGGCCGGCGCCGAATGCAGGCCGAACGGCATCACCCGGAACTGGAAGAGTCCTCTCCCCGGGACGGTGAAGGCGGTGACCGGCCGGCTTTCGGGCGTGAGCGGCACCTGCCAATAGCCGTTGCGCAGGTCCAGCGTCGTGAGGTACCGGGCCTCTCGTAGTTTGTCCAGGGTGGCGTGGACCTGGGGTAACGGGTAGGCATCCCTCTCGGACACCTCGTTCACTCGCCGGAAGTCGACGCAGAAGCGGTACCGCCCGTCCTTCTTCTTCACCAGCACCACGGGCGAGCTCCATGTGCTACAGGAGGGCTCGATGACCCCATCCTGCAGCATGGCTTCGACCTCCTGGTCGATTACCTTCTGCATCGCCGGGTTCCGTGGTGAGTAGCGGTGTTTGGTCGGCTCCGTCGCCCGTACCCGGATCCGGTGTTCGATCAACGGGGTTGGCTCCCGGATCTGTTCGAAGCGTGGGAGCTCCTCCTGCAGGAATCGCTGCAGGGTCGCCTGTTGGCGAGCTGTACAGGTGACCAGGCCCTGGGCTGGTTCTGTGGATGTTATGACAATAAAATGCTAATTGTGTATATGCTAGTGTCTATTTCGCAATCGATGTGGGCGGTATTATAATCTTTTGCTGTTTCAAAGTAATTCTAAAGCTGAGCAAAAAAATATATTAGTGTACAATCGAACATTTCTTGCGCGCTTATAAACTATTACGGATACTATAATTACAATAATTCGACGTATATGAAATATATAATAATATAAAATAAAACGAGTAGAATATAATAATTCTTAAATAAAAAGTCACATTCACCACCGATCACGCGCTTCGCGATTGTACGATCGTGTGTGACGGACGAATTTTATAATTAACAAAAATATCACTTTTGTAAAAATCGAAAAGAAAAGTTATTTAAGTTTGTGCGTTTTTGTTTGCTCTACCGATCACGCGCCTCGCGATTTGACGATCGGGAGTTTTATACGCTTTTATCTATGCATTTATTTATCGATTCTATTATCTATGAATAATCTATGCTTTATAATACACCTCGGACTTTCCAACGCACCTCGCGACTGTTCAGGAAGAAGTAACGAGCAAAGCTCGCTTTCGGGATTTCGGTGGTGGGCCCTATGGTGGGGTAGTCGCTCGGAACACAGGCAAGGTCGTAACGAATATCCTCCCTTTCGTCTGGCCTGCGAGACGGTTTGTCTTTGTCGGAACGGAGACGTTCCGTCGGCCTTTTCTGTCGGATGCGTATGTCACATCTTATATTAGTCTGACGGAGAACGCATGATACATATTCTATAAAAGTATGCCTAATTCTGACAGGCACGGTACGCAATCTCGTCTCTTGGAGGAAATCGGTACAAGATCTCAATTGTCGATGCATGGATGAGCTCAACAAAGGGTTAACTCCCACAATACATAAGTATTTGAAGGCTCACCCTGCATTTGGCCGATGCCTCCTCCAAGCTTATGGAAGCTTCTCCGAAGACGAGACTGCGTCGGGCGTTAAAAATCGATAGATTTAAACAACCTTGGGCCCCGTCGACGACGGAGTACCAGTCGGACGGTTTCGATGCGATGCAACAAAATAATATCTCAAGCGATTCTGCTTCGCAGCTAGATGGTTCGTTTATGCGTAAGCAACGCTGCGTATCGGAGAATAAATATTAATGATCTGCGTATTTGCCGAGGGAATCTCTCACAATACATAAAGTATTGACAAATACGACAGACAAAAATAAAATAAAAACAAAATAAAAAGAATTTTTCCCTCGGGACGTAACACTAACAATAGTATTCTTTCTTCAGAACACCTTCTGGCTCTGCCATTCGTATAAATAACAATTAAATTTTCTATGGAACTTCCAATTTTGTCTGTCGTCTCGTCTACCAAAATCTAGCTAATGCTAACTGTTAATTTATAGCAAACATCGAAATAGTTTTTCCGAATTGTTGACTTATCACATATATTTTGTGTAATGTTGTTGGAAATCAACAATTTCGCGCCCCATCCATTAATTGGGACCGTGCCTGCCAGAGGCGCACCGTCTCCCTGTTGCTATCGTCAACTGGACAACCAGTTCTTCGGCCCCACTCGTTGTTCATACTCTGTTGCGGTCACTTACGTCTCACATGTAGTTTATAATAAAGTTATTTTCTCCTGTATATTTCGAAATCACCTTATCTGCCCTAACAAATGTATTTTACAGGAAAATTATGTTACATTTTATTATCAAGAGTTCGGCGTATATATTTAAGTGCTGTATTAATTGTGACTTTCTGTTATATTGTAGAATGTAGCGTATACATTTTACAAACATATTTTAAAATGCACAGATTCACAGCCTTTCACGACACGGCTACGTTATATTCCACCCATTTATTCCCGTCTTCTGACTTTTGGCATTTCAGTAGTTTAAAGCACTACTTTCTTAATAGCTGTGTTACTACTTGCTTAATAACATGTTGCTGTTACCAGAGAATTATTAAATATTGCGTAAGATTTTCTGCTGTTGTGTGTGTTACATAATGGTGCCGGTCATATTAAAGAGGTCTTCTGTACTAGACCTTTGAAAAAATGTATTTCTTTTTGCAATTTTCTCAAAGTAGACATTTGCAAAAGTAAAAATGTCAAAGGATTTTTTTGAATTCGTGAAATTGACGAAATTATAGATGGTTAGAGAAGATGACTCACCATTTTCATATACCTGGTATGACAAACTTTAAACGTGTTTTTCTCGCCACAGTAAGTATTCACAATTTTTTTTGTATTTTGGTTCACGCCATAATTACAATCATACTAATGAAGAATCCATCGGTGTTTTTCATTACAGGTAAACAGAATGATTGGAGTCGTGTCAGCCATTGGGACCCTTTTTTTAAAGGAAGCTTGTTCAATGGCATGCAATTCAGATAGTTTTGACTATTTTTACTTGAAAAAAATTGTGAACATTCATTAAATATGAATATGTATGTGTGCAAATTGTTGATATTGAAATTATACCTTTCTTGGGAAAAAACGGCATTTTGATTTTATTCGAAGGACGTTATTCCAAAAATTCATTACATTACATCGAATTTGGAAAGTGTAGATGATAAATATAAATGGCATACGTAGTGTACTTTTATGTACGCATTTTAAAAATGTATGCAAAACATATAAAATGTGCAAAGTGTGCGAAATAAAAATTGTGCATTTGGAATCGCGTAATACAAAACGGATTTCTATTTAGGTCCGGTTGATATACTTTCATTTTATAAAAATACGTGTTTGCATTAACATCCGCAGTCTAATTATCACCAAATCGAATTTTATTGTTGCTGATTCTTTACTTGTCCTGCAACACGTATTTCGAACATATAGTAAGTCTTCTTCTGTATTATATGTTCCCAGCTGGTTACGTAAGATAAGGTATTTAATCTACAAAAATGGAAGCCGATGTAATTTCAAGTCGATTTTCGTTATGTTGTAGGTCAAGAATGTGCTAAGATTCACAGGCAGGTAGTTTCACGAAAACTATTCTGCAGCTTTGCAACATTTGTCTCCACTTCCTCTGTAACACAGCCACATACAAGAAATGAAACCAGTAGCTATGCGGCTTAATACTTGAGAGTGTTCTTGCAGCAACAGCATGCCTGGCATGCAGTTCACTCGCGTTGTTTCATTTTCGTTGTTTCGCCAGCTTTTTATAAAAACTATCTCTTTGCGAAAGTTCGAACGAGACTGTTTAATGTTCAAATGGTTAAGTTGTTTGTTAGTACAGTTAAAAAGAGTGTATAATGTATTTTATGCAACGTGGTTTCCTCACCTTTATTATTTTTGATTTTTTAAATTTGCCATAGAATGTTGGCCAATTGCATTCATGATTACAATTAAAAGAGCGTAACATTTACTAGTGTTGCATTGTGTTCAAGCCTGACCCGGGCAGAATTTTTACTTCAATGTTTTGACCTGCTTCTTGGAGAATATTTTCTGTCAAATAAGTGGTTTCTCTAATTATACCACAACAAGTGTTTAACGTATCTTTATATTAAATGGTATTGTGGGTTGAAAGAAAAATGAAACACGATACGACAAGCAGATCAAATAAATGAACTTTATTAGCAAATAGTAATTATAAGAGTTCAGAATAATCGATTAACAATTCGCCGGACAAATTAAGTGAGTGTCGTTCAGTGTAAACAGACAAAGACTCTCTTTTTCGGCTTGGAGATTGCAGATCGAATGCGTGCATATAGCAGCCCCTTGACAAAGACAGTAAAATACTGCAGAAAGTTATCTAGCTTTTAAATCGTTTGCAAATACTGCTGGTGTAAATGCCTTATTTATGTTTTAACATAAGATGTAACAGGAAGAAAAATGTTAGGAACCGACACCACCCAAACGAAAAGTTCACTGCTAGTCCCGACGGACAGACGTCGCCTAAACGGAAAGTTCATTTCTGCCTTCATGAACTGAGGCCGTGCTTAACGTGTTAAGACAATCCACGTTGCCTATGAGACGTCCTCCTTCAACTCAGACGATTCTCTCAATCTCAACGTTATATAACCTATAGTGCATTCAGCGAGACACAACAGTAGCATAAACAAGTATCATACAGACACAACAAGTTAAAGACTCCTTACAAACCAAAATGTACAAAGGCAAGGAAACTAGTCCGCTTTCTTTACCCTGGTGGTGCTAATGCGTGGATGTAATCAGACAATATTTATATATCCGCGGAACACCCATGAAACTTAAATACACATTAATCTTTTTATATACACACGTGCAGAATACAATTCTTTCCTCTATAAAGGTTGTAATTATATTTTAAATGTAGTTCTATGAAAATTACTACATACACTTCCGGCCATAAGTATTAGGACACCTACTTCGGATGGAATAAATGTGAACATAAATCTACGCACATTTTTGTATGATTTCAACTAATTTTGTTTTATTTAGTATTACATATTTCAAGGCAAATATACATCAAGTGCTATAACAGGTTTATAATGCAAAAAATAAAATAACATTATTTTTTGTTTTCATCGATATAACCACGTCTTTTCTGCATGCACGGCTTTCACAGTTTTTTTTAACATTTTTATGAACATTTGTATACATTTACAGAGGATCTGATACGAAAAGCCACACGCAGCAGAACCTGGAAGTTACTCCGTAAAAATATAATACAGACTGTTGTCAAAAAACAAGTAATAAATTTATAAATTAACCAAGTATGTCGTAAATGCTATAGTTGAGAATATGTTTTAATCAAAACTTGAAAAGAGGAACAGTGAAAATGTTCACTCAACAATCAATTTCCGATTTCGTGCATACGTAGCAGGTGTCCTAATGCTTATGGCCGGCAGTGTATATACTACTATGCACTGTAGCCAGCTTTTTGCGTAAAGTATCCTTAACCTCTTAACGTACAAGTCCGTGACGATACAAGGGCTGCCGATGTCGTTGCCACATTGTGGATTATTTACATTCCCCGTTGACATTTATAACTCATGGCCATAATTACGACATAGCGTTAATGCGTCTCGTACGTATTGTAAAGTTGCGGGCAACAGGCGCACAGTAATTCCAAAACGCTAAAACATGGCCAAAACCCCTAGATGTCCTTCAATTTGCGCAAAAATCAGTATTTAAGGGTTTTTGGGAATCTGATGGAATCTGATCTTGATTTTTCAAAAGCAAAATGGTTGATACAACTTTAACTATAATCGATGTAAAAATTTTAAGCATTTATAAATAAGGATGCATAAATCACTAATTGTAAGCGTCAAACGCTTAGCGAAAAACGTAGGAGACAAAGAAACGCCTAGCTGCATAGGGCCACATTCCAATCAGCTTCCCAACAACCCTCATCCATTAACAACCAGATAAACCGAATGCGTGACTTCCGCAGTCTTGGGGAGTTTTTCTCTCGCCTCTTTGGCGCCCTTATTTTCCCGCGAGAGTCCTGCCACCTTTGTCCTTACGAGCCAGTATTCCTTAAAAATCCGTCACGCTGTTAGTCAGTCTATCCATATAGGAAAGTTCACGGCTTTTTGCATCGTTCAAGTATCGTAAGCATAAAACGTAGGAACCCTCGCGAACCGACGCGTGATTTTCGGCTAATCACAAATTGTAAGAACATAATTTGTAACAAGTTGCACAATTAACAAGTACCTATTGTTTGGAATATACCTTTATATTCTCACGGAGGATATTTAGAGTCAGTGCTTATTAATTCCTTCACTTTGGAGTAACAGAGCATCGATCTCCCTTATTCATTCTTACCGCTCGGAGAGAATAACATTTTAAAATTAAAGTTACGGGCAGTAGTTAAAGAGAATTTACTTATGTCCTAATTTTCTTATGTCCTTTTACCAGCCAGTGGCGGTACCCCCGTATCCATTGGTACTGGCCTAATCCGTGATACTGGTGCGAGTTCACCTTAGGTTGTTCTCGTTATTAACGGGCAGACGGCGGCCCTATAGTTATGCTATAGGTTAGTCCAGTCCCTTGAATACTCCTTCAAAATTCTACACTGTAACTCATAAATTTCAGCGTATTGAATTAATACGATTCGGTCTCGTTCTGCCACTCGCCCGGCTCGTAACATCATCAGGCGACGCACGGATACGTTTTCTATTGTTTCTATGAGGGAACATTTCCGTGAAATATTTTCCCGAAATCTTTTAATAAATTTGTTTACGTGTTCTTCAACATCTTTAGACATTTGTCCAATCGACAATAAAACGGATCTAATTATTAAAGTCTATACAATCACAAAATTATATATAAAAAGTATATTTAAAACACACTATCTAGGTAAGAATGAAAGAGGAAGCCGAAGGTCTGTCTGGTGTTGGCCATCCAGGGACAGTTAAAGGAACCCTAACGACTAAAACAGCAAAAAATGCAGCCAGTTTTTGCAAATTCAACTTTCATTCTTTAGAATACGTTTTGCGATTGTACAATGTAATCTTTACATTTTTTGGATATCCTAATACTAATAAACGTTCTACTTACTTCCAAGAACAGCATCCGTTTTGCAGAATTAAAATTAATATACTCTTTTTAAAGTCATACACTTTAAACTTTGCGCTTTGCCACCGTACTTCACTACACGAGAATTGTTTAACTAATGAAGGCGATATTTGGACTGTAATCATTCTGCAGGTATAAATCGTAAAACCTTCGCATTTCGATTCTCCAAAAGGTACATCGTCAGAGTATGCGACTTACCTATAAAAATACCTCTAACGAAATGTTCATTTTTGAGGTTTTGGCCAGGTTTTAGTGATTTGGGGCCACTGTGAGGCGTAGGAACACTGTGGTTTTGGCTACGGGAATCGAATTGACGGCTTGCTAGCCGACTGTGACTCCTTCTCTTATTTGCATGCTTAAAAGAGCCGTAAGAGAACGGCTTCTTCAGTGCCTTTGAAGAACTTCTCCGTCGTAAGACATACCAATACCAATCTTACCATCAGTAGACTACATACTTTTCCGATTGATCCGTCGCTTACAAGTACGTCTCATTGTTTGATTTTACGGCCGATACATGGAGTAGTGGGTAGTCAAGCGATGGTGGGAATATTAATTAACGGAGTATGGAGCTCGTGCAGCTAGTAAAGACAAACAAGTGAGAGAACCAGGGTAACTCTAGATCAGTGTCTCTTAACATGGTCGATCGACAAGTTACTTGACATAGTTATTACTTATTTAGAATTCACACATTATAATATTCCAATGGAGATATCTGTTAATCCTTTCGTTACGAGCGCCTAATACAGTCGACATCCACGCGACAAACTGTATCTACAGGGTGTTTCAAAATTATGTGTCATGGCTTGGAGGGGTTGTTCTATATCTCGGACTGGATGGAGATTTGTGACAAAAACCTGCAGCAAAATTCGCAGAAGGGTAGCTGATTTTTTTGACTGGCTTATCGCATTCGTCTTGTTACGTAGGTAAAATGTCTGAGAGGAACCATGGGTTAGAAACGAACCGTTCTCTCGCAAATTAACTTTTAATTGTATCTGCGCGATTGAATTTTCGCCGAGTAAATCAGACTTGCAGGTCTCCGGCCCTTCGGAAAGAAACACACGAAACATCCTTGGTGACTCGAATAGTTAAAGCAGAGAAAATCAGACGAAATCAGAAATTGGAGGGCTGGGCCACTGAACTACTAAGAAAAGTGCATGTGTTTATGTTCTTTTCCCCAGGAGGGCCCTTGAACGAACCTGACACCGAACGCAGATCATTGACACATCATGATATACATCATGACTGTATTAATCAATGTATTATGTGATTACTAGTTAACGTTAGCTTAACAAACGTCTTTGGCTGCTCTCATTTTCAAATATATTGAAATTAGATAGACCTTGCTATTATTATCTGTATCAGTGACAACGGTAACCTTGGGGACCACCCGTCGACAAAGCAATATGAAATATAGAAAGGTAAAGCTAAATGTCTAACTCTTCAATACCCGCGCGCTTTAGTCACTTGTGTGCATATGGTTGCCAAATGTTGGTTTAGCAGATTCAAAAAGTGCAGCGCCCGGCAACAAAAGAAGGACAGACTTCCGCTTTCATTCAATTCCTCTTTCTTCCTAAATATCGCCTTCGTCTTCGTTGGCCATCTGGGCACCGATTTTTATTAAACTTACCTGAGAGGTAGGTCTCGAAGAAATACTTAACAGATATCTTTTTTATCCGTCTCTATCTGTATTACGATGGTGAAAATGATTCCCTTTCGAACGATATCGTTCGTTGTAATTTTTCGGGCGCTAGAAAGATGTCAATGATCTGCGTTCAGTGTCAGGTTCGCTGAAGGGCCCTCCTGGGGAGAAGAACATAAATACTTGCACTTTTCTTAGTAGTTCGGTGACCCAGTCTACCAATTTCTAATTTCGCGTAGCACGCCTCTGCTTTAACTATTCGAGTCAGCAAGGACAGATATCTCGTGTGTTTCTCTCCGAAGGGTCGGAGACCTGCAAGCCTGATTTACTCGGCGAAAATTCAATCGCGAAGACACAACGATGGCACTATCGACAACGATAAACTATCGGGAAAAATATCTAGCCGAGACAGTAAAATTTTCGTGACGTCGTGGTATATACTACCCACCGGACATGATTAACAGCCCGTGACCGCACGTGGTAGACCGTATTTACACCGGGACTCCGGAAGTTCGATCTGTTCAGGACTGACAATGAGCATGAGTGGCTCTGTTGGATCCCCAATTCTAACACCAATTTTAAGTTGGTGTTCGGGTCCAGAATCGATTGCAACACTTTTTACTACTAACTATGAAGAGTTTTGTTTCTGAAGAACTAGAATTAACGCGTGAAAGTACATCGAACGAGATTACTCTGACAGAGGTTTTCTGTAGATTGTGGAAATTAGAGCTTGACCCTTGAGTTTTGGGGGTGTTTTTATAAGTGTTGACGCATTGTTACCCCTTGAATGAGCTTGGACACTATCAAGGCGTCGAGTGCAGGGGTTTAATTGTTTCACGGAATATTTCTGTTAAATTTTACAATGCATTTCCAGGAAACGCTAGCGTTTTAGGCTTACAGGCCTTCGGACCCCGTCAGTCTCTTTGTGTCATTTTTTCTGCATCACTAGTTAGCATTTTTCTTTACGATAATTCAGAGTTTCCCTGGCATGCAGATGTTCGGATCCGTGCAAACAGTAGGCTTAGGGTACGAGCGGCAAGGCTATTTGTGAGGATTGCAATAATATTCAAATCAACATGTGCCTGCCAGACCTTTAGCAAAGAGAGGAGTGCAAGCGTCAATTTTAACCTTCGCTTTGTCACTTCTCTCTTCCTCAATAGAAATAGCCGTATCATAAACCTTCGCCTGCGCCGACGAGCCACCCTCTTTAGCCACCCTCTTTCGCCACCCACGGGCCTCAGCCCCTCTCCCGAAGACCCTCCGGTCCCAAAGGGGGCGGGCGACCAAGTGGGAGTGGACGACCAAGTGGGAGTGGGCGACCAAGAATGGGGCTCGACTAAAATCCCGCCCAAAATTGTTACGGGGTAAAATTAATTTCTCAAATTTTCCGCGTGACTTCCGATGGCGCTCAAGATGAATTACTTGAGCTCCGCGCCATCGGAAGGAGGGAGGATCGATACAGGATCCTCTCTCAAAAAGTTAGTTGTAATCAAGTCCTCAACGGAGGAGCAACTCATCCTCGACCAAGAGGATTATTATCGTATCTGTCGCATCAGCCTCGACTGAGGTTTATAGTAACATTCTCGCATCATCCTCAACGGAGGAATATTTGAATCTACCAATCATCTCGACCAAGAGAAAGTTTATCTTAAGTTTGTTATTAGTGTTAGTCCAGTGTTAAGTTTAAATAAATATAATTGAAGTTCATATTCGAGCTAATCAGTTGACCACAGGAGGCCCACAAAAACCAGATTACGTCACATTAATTTGTACCGTAATCAACACGTCGCCGCTCGAGAAATCGACCGAGGCGTGCATCCAACAATAAGCAATGTGAAAGGGATGGATGACGACTTTGACGTTGCATCTTGCAACGCGAGCGCGACTTTTGCTCAGATGACTAATGCAAAGCAAAGTCTTGGTGGCCCTTGTAGAGTAGTCATCCTTGCCTAAATATTGTGAGGAAAATGCCGAAAACACATGCGTCATCCAACACCTCACTTACGGAGTATTCGAGCTCAGAGCTCCGCTTCCCCGTGGCCCTCAGCGACAACGGCACTACGCGTTCCTCGACAACATGAAGGGCACATTAAATGTAAGTGAGCTGTCTCCAGTACGGGTGGGTCCAACTAGACCTTTGATTCCAGAAAGAGGAGGGCAGGATTTTTCCAGGCCGCGTGTAGTCCTCCTGCATACGCGTTTCCCTCGTAGCTGTTTAATTGTAGAGTAGATACATATATGAGCCGTTTATTTTGAAAGTGGTCTAAGTCCATTTTCCAAAAAAATCGAGTTAGCTACATTAATAGTTACATTTTTCCATAATCTTTTCATTCTGAAGCAACTTGTTACTAATATACTTGAAATCATTAAGATTTTGTAACACGAAAATTTGCTAGTTAATGAAGTGATGAAAAAGTTTATTTTGAACGTGGCCTAAGTCCCAATGTGAGAGTTTCAAATGGATATGGAAAATAGCATGTAATAAATATTTTTGAGGTCACAGCTTTATATTAAATTATCAAAGTAGCAGTTGAGTTATCAATGTGCAATTTTGTTATAAACAATTTAGCTTCAGATTTCACTTTGGATCCGCTAACGGATACGTACAGGTCTGCGGAAACGCCTTTGTAATTTTCAGCAATTTGTTAATGATTTGTTTATAACAAATTAAATTGCAAGAAAACTGTATAAGAATATTGAATATATTAAAATATACGAAGAGAAAACTTGTGAAACCGCAACGGGGAAAACCGAAAAACTTTAATATTATCAAGTTGGCACCACAATACAATAAAACGAGACCACTCACAAACCTAAAATACAAGGATTTAATGGATTTATTACATTACATACCACTTGCACACCATAGTTATTTTAAATCCGTCCCGCATAAACAAACTGGAAAAGACTGAGCAATAATTAATAAAACAATATTAATTTTAATGCAAAAATTATTTAACAGAGAATAAAAGTTGAATTTTTTTTTGATTTTATAACATAAAAGTGTATACATTTATTTTTATTTCAAAGAAAATTTAATTTTCCTATAGACTTGTGCTTTCTTAAGAATTGGAAGCGTCATTTCATTGATTTTGAAAGTGGCGTAAGTCCATTCATAGCCATCAGAAACATATTATTTCTTAAATAATGTTAATTATGCTAATTCGGATGATAAATTTGACATCCTTAGAAACACAAAAACATTATTCTACTATGTTATCTGTTACCCATATTTTTAAATTTAATACAATGCAAATTCTTCAATATCTCGAATCGAACATAAATGGACTTACGCCACTTTCAAAATAAACGGCACAGATATTGATTCTGAAGTGTTGTAAAGACACATAAAATAAATTGAGTATAGCTTTGTAGGGACGACGGTTTACGGTCCGGGGTTCACCATTGTTCGGCTTCGGGCGGTTGACCGTGTGCGGGGCCTGTTAGCTATTAAGAATTTTACGAAATTTCCAAGCTTCAGGTTCCGCGGGTCTACGACCGTTCGTGACGGACAGGGAGACCGGATCGTGAGCCGTCGGAACGAAGTCCTATTGTCTAGGTGGGTGTTTTGCCTTGAGGCGGCCGGGCCTTGAGGGGTGTTTGCCAGATGTGGGATTTTCTCATACCAACAGCACCCCCATGGTCTACGGACGTCTTGAGGCGATCCGAACAATTCTTCCGGACCCGCCTAGACAAGGACAAAAGTTAATGTTCTCCTACTCTCGAACGACAAGGGTAGGGAGACAAATTGACCAAAAAGAGTAGGGAGGACCGAGGTGACAAAAAGGGTGACACGCGGTCCTCCTGAGGATTTTTGGTTGGAAGCGCTCGAAAGTATTATTCTAAGCTCGTTGTACAGTGGTAATATCACCGATCAGTGAATAAAGAACCTAACGTCTAAAGCTTCTTTCAATTTGAAGCATTTTAAATTATGTTGAATGGACTTCGGCTCTACCAAATTTTAAAACAAATCTGGTTGTTAATTTTGAAAGTGGCTTAACTGCATTCTTGGTAAAAACAACGCATATTATTCACTTAATAATTGTCATTATTTTAATAGGAACTGTAAATTTAAATCCTTTAGATACACTTAAACAGTATGACTGATTGGTATCCTGTACGTATATTTTGAATTGCATTGAAACACAAACCCTTAAATATCTCAATTTAAGTATAAATGGACTTAGGCCACGTTCAAAATGAACGGCTCAAATCTAATATTTTATGGTAAAGCAGGTATAAATAAGAAACCCGCAGAACGCTTTAGCTCAACTATCTTAAAGTCGCGGTTCGAGGCACTGACACTACCTCGAATAAACCGTATATTACTATATGTAATACGCTAGTTCTCTTTGTCTTTCTATTTCATAGGACTAACATTTTAAACTGTGAATGTATTTTTCGATTATAAGTTCGATTTACCGAAAATCCTATGAAGTAACATCGATCCATGCTGTATGAAATTCTTGAACTTTGTGTTTGAGCACAGATTGAATATTAAATAGACTGAATCAGGACTGGTTTAGAGTTTCATTGTTAATAAAGTTACCAAATTTTTTACAACTCTTGAAGTATATTTTAGCTTATTATTTGAATTATCAGAATTTCTAAAAAGAGATCTGTAGAGCAGCAAAGTCAAGTCGATGGACGCTAACCTTATTTGAACAGTTTACAATGCTAATTCTATAACAAATGACCTAAAAGTTTTTAGCTGTTGCTACTTGCTACTCGATTACAATTACATTTCGCTGATATATAGCGTGATCCAGTAAGAACCGATAAGCACCATTGAAGCCGTGAGATTACGAGATTTTGCATTAGGAGGTATTGTCTAGTTTTAAGTGAGTTATTGAATGGCCATTTTGATATTTGTGTGAAAGTTTGTGTTTAAAATATTTTTCTCATATTCTCATACTTCGAAAGGTATTCAATGTGTTAATTCTTATTAAATCAATCTGTATGTAGAGTGGGATATATGTACTACTGTCTACCATGACAGTACCAGAGATACCGTTGCGGACAAAAGTTTCCGAACAATTTAGTCGATAGTCCTTTATTATTAATAACAGTTTGGCATCTTCTGGAAGCATAATACAGAAAAAGTACTGTAAAACTAGGTAGGGGCAATATAATGGTTTGGGACTGCTTTTCGTGGCATGGTGTAAGCCCTCTACACCGTATTACTGACAGGATGGATGAAATACTGTTAAGGCCGTAGTCTTAATGTATCGGGTTTATTATACGGACGAGCAGGCAACTATTTTTGAGTATTTAATTAGTTTTAATGGACGCAGAGGTGTTAGCATTGTGCCTCTGCGGACCTAATTCCACAAAGATCCTCGCCTCTGAGTTTGATTGTTTCCATATTTTCCATGTAGGCTCAATAGTTATTGCCATATAATAAACCAGTGAGGCGTTGGCAAGACGGCCCTATTTCATTGTCACCCTGGCCCCTTGGCTAGCGGGCCGTTGGGTCCGCACACCCCGCTAGTTCCGAATCCTCCCTTCAGGTACTGCTTGAAGGTCAAGGGTGAGGAACTTCCGACTCGGAACTTCCAGCGTTGCCGATGCCCTCACACCCCCTTGAACGAAGACGTCACTGCGTTCCCCCAACACTCAAACTCTTCTGATTGGTTCTTGGAAAAGAGTGAGGGAACGCAGTGATGTTTCTTAATTTATAAAAAGGGCATGCACTCGCCCTTCGAGAGACACTTCATTTAACACTTCAAAGACACTTACTTAATAATCTTATAACATACAAACACCTCGAATCTCACAATTGTAAATAGTTTGTTAAGTTTAAATAAAATACAGTCCACTACAAAGTCTAAATCTATACAAAACCAAAGGGCGAATTCGACTAAAAGAAACCACGCACAAACAAATACAATACCGTGAAATATTGCAGAAGACAATGTTGCCGTATGCTGTTTACAACATGCCACATGATTGGTTGTTTCCACAAGACAACGACCACAAAGATACAGCCAAAACGGTTAAAACGTGGCTACAGCATAAAAAAGTTGATGTTTTGCAGTGGCCTGCACGACCTTAACTTAACCCCATATCTTAACCCTATAGAAAATCTAAGGAGCGAGGTAGAACGATTGATGAGAGTCAGAATCTTTTCAAATTCCAATAATTCATTTGCAAAAGCATGCCAGATTTGGAATTCTTTATTACAATCGTACCTCCAAATACTAATTGAAAGTACGCCAAGAAGATGTCAAACCGTTATTGATAATAAAGGAAAATCAACTAAATATTAATAAATTGTTCGAAAACTTTTGTCGGGCTATATTTTAGATGAATATGTAAAATTTAAATATAAGAAAATAAACATATTTTTTATAAAGATGTTTTCGATGAATTCGTATAGATCAGAGGTGCAGAAATTTTGCACGCCAGAGCCGTCCTTGGAGGAGCTCCGCCTGCTACTCCTTCCCGTGCACTCGAGAGCTCGCTGATTCCTTTGCCTTTCACTTGCCAAGCGCGGCCCTATTGGCACGAGCGCGGAGGCGTTCTGGGGCGACAGTCATTGTTAATAACTCGCGCTGGAAAGACGTGCCTCGCGCTTGTAAAACTTGCCATGCACGTCGGTCACGCAGATCTAAACGACGTGCGTGGCACGTCGACTAAGGTTATTTGTTGAAGAAGAGTTTCAGATCGCACCACGGCGAGTGTAGAGTCTAACATAAGTATAGTTAGTGAAAAAGTATGATGAGATATGTCTTAAATGAAATAGGATTAATAGCTTTTAATGTTTTTAGACTTCTAGCGATGGTTTTGGCGATATCGTCCGCTACGTTACGCCTTACGGCGAAATAGTGTTGCGTTCTCGCATGCACAATTATAAATTAATTTCCAGCGTAAGTAGTTAAAAATCTCCGCGGCAATAGATCGCCGGGCTTTCTCGCGTCAAAGAATACATTGTTGTCACCGCGGCCACCTTGGCGAATTTTACAATCCTGTCAAGTTTCTCGTTAACAAAATGTCCATAGGTTTCCACATCACCCATAGGGTATTATTACCAATGCCCTTCTTTTTGCAATGGTATCTCTTGCAGGCCTACTCCACTGCATCGATGCCCTTTTCCGTTGAATCATTGATGAAAAATCGCGTTAAAAAACAGATTACGAACATATTTTGTAGTAATTATACATATGAGCGTCCACCTCACCGATTTCAATGATTTTTGGATATGTTGTCGGGATCATCATTGTCAGTCATTGACATCGGTGAACCCTCATCTGTATGTTTACTACAAAATATTTTCGTAATTTTTGTTTTAACGCGGTTTTTCACCAATGATTCAACGGCAAAGGGCACTGAGACAGTGGAATAGGTCTACAGAGAGTACCAGTTGCAAAAAAGAACATATTGGTATATACAGTACCCCATGGGTAATGTGGAAAAATTAAAAAAATTTGATTGATTAATTAATAATTTGTAACAATTATTGCAATAATGGTATTCATTGTTATTCTTATAACCAATATTTTCTTACACCACGAGCATTCTAAAGCATCCCTGTAATCAATTCAATCATGTAACGTCCGAAAATAGTAAATATATGTGGTATCGATAATCGAAGTATGGCCTCATCGCGACCGCCTAGACTGTTTAGTCTAGGCGGATGTTTGTAAGATACGTGCCGCGGAGGCCCTACGGTCCCTATTTTAAAGAATGCATGCGCGTATGTATGAATGAGTGCACGGATGTATGAGTACGAACGAGTGACTGAGCGGAGCGAATGGTAGTTAGTTCTTTATAAGCGATCACACGAGGCAGTTCAGATTTATATTCATTTTGTATTAGCATTTAGTATATGGTTCTAGTTAATAAACTTAGTTTTACCTTATATTTTTAACATCTATATAACCAATCCCACATATATAACGCATACCTCCCGAGAATTAATTAATTTATTTGGCCTGTCGGCGGATTCACATTGATATCATAAATGACTATCCCGAAGTGTAACTCACCAATTCTTATGAAACTATAGTATAAGGTGCTTTTCGTGGAAATATTTAATATCTACTTTCATTTATCGGCAATCGTCCACGTTAAAGGGGTGAAAACCACCCCCACAGTTCGGATAACGAAAACTGTTTTATCGAATATCTCGGAAACTATTAGAGATACGAAATTTTCCTAAGGAGTGAAAATTAACGTATTTCAATCACGAATCCAATGTTATAATCATTTTTTTAAAAAACCCGTTTGTTTAAACAATATGTTAAAAAATACTTTTTTTTCATAATATTTTCAGTTAAAATTCTTTCAATTTTCTTAAATAATAGTTTGTATACACTATATAGTCAAACAAAAAATACGGATCAATTAGAAGTTTCATATTTGTGTTACAAAAAAAGTTATTGCATTTTCAATTCTTACGCTTGATGAACTTGTCAAGTTTTCCCGTCGTATATACATAGTTGATTGATCCGTATTTTTTGTTTGACTATATAGTGTATACAAACTATTATTTAAGAAAATTGAAAGAATTTTAACTGAAAATATTATGAAAAAAAAAGTATTTTTTAACATATTGTTTAAACAAACGGGTTTTTTAAAAAAATGTTTATAGCATTGGATTCGTGATTGAAATACGTTAATTTTCACTCCTTAGGAAAATTTCGTATCTCTAATAGTTTCCGAGATATTCGATAAAACAGTTTTCGTTATCCGAACTTTGGGGGTGGTTTTCACCCCTTTAACGTGGACGATTGCCGATAAAAAGAAATACGTGTCAAATATTTCCGCGAGGAGTATATCATACTAAAATTTCATCAAAATCGGTGAGTTACACCTCGGGATGTTCCCTTGTAAGAGTTTTGTGCAAAAAAAATTATTGTTAGTGGAAAAGGATGCTCTGATGTGTTGTAAATCAAACGCAATTGCTAGATTTTGAAAACCACGAAAAAAGATTTTGGCTTTTTGGTCAGGATATCGACGAAATCGTCTACTGTGCGGCGTGTCTCCAAGAACGGCCCTGGCGTGCAAAATTTCTGCACCTCTGTTATAGATCATTAAATTTTCTATCGGTATAAGTGATTAAATTTGTTTATAATACTAAATGAATTTCTGAAATAGCATGAAATTACAAAAATTGATATCGTTCGGAAACTTTTGTCCGCAACTGTATTTAGATACTATCAGCGAGCTCTGACAATGGTATATGAAACATAAGAAATCTCATCGTGTAATCACGCTGGATAATCATATTCGCTATCTTCACCTTCAAAACTGAGAGTAGTATGAAGTACATCCTATACAAGTTTTTTCGTTTCATTCAGTTGTATTTATTTTGTTATAAAAAGATTATTTTTCTTAATGGTAAAATTTCTTTGACCATTGAAATATTATACAAATTTCGACTATGACAGATTGTGACGGTGAAGAATTTTTTACTGAATTATATGCAGATGCTTTATTACATTATTCGATAAATTTTGAAAGATGTTGTTGATAGGAGTAAACAGGGTGCCCGTTGAATTAATTGTAGACAAATTAATATATATGGAATCTATATTTGAATCGTAGCAGAGAAAGAATATCTAGTGTTTCCGCGTAGGGCGTGTACAGAGAACAGACTGACTAATTGTAAGATGCGCTCAAAAAGAGCTAGGGCAGAAGACTTATAATATAAAGTAAATTCCTATGCGCAGTGCCGTACGCAATACAAATCATATGCGGGCACCTCTCGCATAGTTCTAATAGTTGTAACTAGATATTTGTAGCGTCGTCGTTACATTATGAATCTAACACTAAATAAGTTATGAATCTGAAGTTAGATTACCAAGACAGCAAAAAATAAATGTGATATAATCCGATAGCAAACTGTGACTTTCTCGAAAGACAAAGAGCAGGTAAGCGAGGCATATGAACTTGCAAACCTAGTGTGTATCATTACACATAGGTGGTTGGCTGTACAGCATATCATAGAAAAAACAAAATATTAGGTTGTAGAAAAGGTTTGGCAAAATTTTTTATTTGAATTCATTATGTATAAACGAAGTATATTGAAGTGTATTTAAAATGTCTCACTGTCAAATGTAAAACTGTCAGTCAAAAATGTCTTATAATTACTTACATTTCTCTATACCTCATTTGAGGCCATAAAGAAATCAACTTTGACTACAGTTATACAATTTTTTCTCAAACAGAGCAATCGATATGAACAAGTGGTTTGCACATTCTACAGTTACTTGCTGAATAGCTATACTAAAGGAGTCAAGAGTAACTATAACATAATGTTGCAAAGAGAATATATACATGGTTAAACTGTATAGAATATGTAGAAACATAGTTTCTAAAAGACTTTAGTACCAGGAAACTCACGTCAAGTTAATTAAAGTTTCGTACGTAAAATATAACATGTTTATTTCTTGTAGCACTAAATAAACCAAAAATATAAATAATAATCTGAAGTGAGTAAAAAGTTCCTATTTGGATGAAAAAATATGTCGACAAGTAATGAACACGGATTTTTTTAAACATGATACCATCTAATTATCAGCGTGGCTCTCTTTCACATTGAGCAGAACATTGAAACAGTTCTCTGATGCGAGCACGAAACGACGTCTAGATCTTCATAGGCAACTGTCCCTAAAAGAGAAGTCCGTGGAAACTCGTGTAGACAGCTTCACGAACTCCGTTCAGACGTCGAATACGCGAGTGTAAGAGCGTAACTGCCTACCGACATACTCTGGTACGCTCCTAGTACAACCAGTTTCAACTCTGTTGAGTGGCCGTTATATAAGGTTCTAAGCATTCTGATTCTGCTGACCGCTGCGCGGATCTCATACCCATCTGACCGCTCTGCCCACCCTAAATGCTACGTGGACTGCCTTTAAACTCCTCTTTCACTACCTTCTTCCTCTTTGACTTCATTCTTTCTTTTCTTTTTGTTTTAAGTCTTTAGTTTTTTTCTATTTGCTTCCGTATCATCTGCACTCAGCTTTCTCCTTATCGCATTTTTACGTTTTACTCGTAGTCTGGTAATACTGTGTTTTTACGTTATGTCCATATATGTTGATCACATATACAGTGATCAGGGTCACTTCGGCGTATATCTCATGAAAATATTTAAAATGGGTCGGTATACAACAGCACGATTTTTGGAGTATCAGTATGAAAATAATTAAATATATGTTTTAAATATTATAATGTAACAAAAACTTTGATATATTACGGCATAGTATCATTTACCGCATTTAATATTGCGCAATAATTTCAAGCCTGTAGTTACCACTAAACGACAATAACTCGATTGATCTATCTACGTTATTATAGAATAAGTGCACTTTTGTCATTTAGTTCGCACGACTTACAATTAGTTAAAAAAGGATATCAGGGAGTCTGACAATTTTAAGTTATAAAATTTGGCATACAAGTAAAGTAATTTATACATAAGGCAAGCGTATTTTTCTGTATGGCGTAATTCGGTTTTAGGGGGTGAAATTGCCTTTTCAAAAATACAAAATTTTCTTTATAGCAAAATGGCACGTGATATCCAAAAAAGAGGTGGGACCAAAAACGTGTTCTTTTTGCGTACATCTACGAAACTGGTGCAATTAATGCTTTGAAAAATTCATATTATTCGAGTTAGTCACATCATGAACTCTTTAGGAAAATTCCGTAAGCAATAATAGATGTGAAAAACAAAACAGTTCATGTTTAAATATTTTTTCGGTATTTTTCTTATTCTCGAAATATCATATCGCAACGCAAATTTAAAAATTTTTTATCAGTTAATCTCACCCTTTAAAACAAAACGATGCCAAGAACTAACGGTATACTACAGGGTCCTACTCTAATTCAATCTCAGATGATCCACCAAAGAACACTTAAAACTAACTAATAATATCGTCGCCTAGAAACTTTACCGAACGCGTGTAATTAAAAACGAATGATTAACATTATTAAATATATATAACTATAAAATAACAAAACTTTTAATAACTCTAAAATAACTCTAAATATGAATCTCTGAAAATCTCTCTTCTCTGACACTTTGTACTCCACTCTAGATGCTCAATTCAACTCAACTGCCACTTTTCCAAAATCATGCTCGCATCCACCCTCGATACTTTTTCTCACAGCATGCATTCTTCGTCTTTCTCACAGCATGCATTCTCTGTTGCACACACTCATTTTCTCCCCATCCACAGACTAAACATTCACACTAGCCCTAGCATTCGTCGCATTCCAAATCACGCACTCTAATCACCCCCTCTCGCTTGTATACAAAACATCCACACTCACTAATTCTAAAAATTAATACTACTTCCGGGTACAAAAATTCCGTTCCTACAATACTTATGTAATGCAGAAATTACTCTACTGCTCCACAAAGTTTCATAATTTTATGAATTTCCAAGTTTACCAACTTCTCTTGTAAGGCAAATGTTATTGTATTTAATGAACTTGTTGAATCATGTTCGCTGGTGAACAACGAAAAGCCAATTTTTTTTTGCGGATATCAATAGCAAAGAATTCTAAGTTATAGGAGGAGATAAGTTACAAACACATGGAAATTGTATTGTTATTGGATATTTCCCGTCTTACAAGTACAATGTAGTACAGGCAAACCGCTTATTTGATCGCCGCATGTGTCCGTGGAAGAACTCAGCCTGTCACTCCTCGTCAGCTCGAGAGCTCGTTGATCGACTTTCCTTTCACTTGCCAGGCGCGAACCTACTGTCACGAGTATGGTGGCGCATTGGGGCGACATTCGTCTCTAACCACTCACGCTGGAAAGGCATGCCACGCGCGCCGATCACGGAAATCAAAACGACGTGCGTGACACGTCGTCTAAGGTTATTTGTCGACCAACAATTTCAGGTCGCACTACGTCGCGTGTAGGGTAAAACAAAAGTATTATTAGTGAAAAAGTATGCTCAGATATGCCTTAAATTAAATACGATTAACAGATTTTAATGTTTTCGGACTTCTGGCGATGGTTTTGGTCAAATTCAACTGCTACGTGATACCCTACGGTGAAATATAGTGTTACGTTCTAGCATGCGCATTTTTAAAGTAACTACCAGCGCACATAGGTAAAAAACTCCGTGGCAGCAGGACGCAAGGCCTTCTCACGTCAAAGAATACATTGTTGCTGCCGCGGCCGTCTTGGCGATACATTTTACAATCCTACCTAGTCTCTCGCCAGCAAAGTGTTAATGTTTTCATATCACCCACGGGGTACTATTGCCAATGCGTTTTTCTTGCAGTGGTATCCCCTGCATCGATGTCCTTTTCTGCTTAATCGTTTGTGAAAAATCGCGTTAAAAGTGAAGAATTAAAATCTCCTTTAGGCGACGCGCGCTGCTGCACCAAGCGTACTCCGCTAGGTACTCTCACCGATATTTGAATAATGCTAGTCGTTGGTGTTCGCAAGAATAATCTCCCGTATCATTTGTTTCCATGGTTTCATGTTTGTTCATTTGTTTCTATCGTTGCATTTCTGAGGTCCTCACTTATCACCTCGCCCGATGGGAACTTTTGCTGTCGCCCGAATATGGGTGACGCGGCAGTCAACGTGTTAACGCTATCATTAAGAAATAGCGGGCAGTTCACGCTAAGTAATTTCTCAGCTTTTGACTTTTTATGTCTGAAACTTTCCCTATTTTAATTGCCATTAAATTTTATATTCGCTAAACACACTGTTTTTCTCATCCCAATATCAAAAACTTAATTGACTGACGGGCCAACTACTGAATCATGACATTCTGATTATTTCTAGAAGTTGACAGCCATGGTCAATTACTAACACAAATTAATCAAATTTATATATTAATTATATTATATCTATTTTACATATAATTTCATTAGAAACAAGGAACCGAACGCTCACTTTTATAGTATAATGTGTTTTAATAGATGGCCGCATGGTCAACTATTAACTTAACCTGCGCTCAATTATTGACGTCATTTAAATTCCACTATCTTAAATCACTATGTAATATTGTTAAAATCACCAAGTAATAAACTATATCTATATATGCAATAATTTTATAGATAATTAAATTACTGAGCTGGAGATGCCGCCTAACAGGGGTTAACTTAATTCAGATGATGTTCCCTGTACCCGTACTTTACATACAATCCCAAGCCCATTTGAAAAACATTTTTATTATTCTGGCATAAGAAATCAAAAGACACCGAAGAAGAAAATACCAAAACAAAGAATGCCTTCCAATGAATCCAGGAAGCTGTTTCAAGAATATGTTTTAAACAAGATGAAGAAGAAAGAAGAGAATGAACGTTTAAAGAAAGAGTGAGTTGCGAAAACGCAAAGAAATAAGGAAGAAAAGAAAAGAGCTAAAGAACTCAAAGCACGCCAGCCAAAACGAAAAAAAAACGACAAAAGTTTTACAATATTTATCTGAGAGTTCAGACACTAGCTGTGAAATACCCGATTGTGTAGATAGTGAAGATAACGCAAGGCCTACTGAAGATTATACATCGGAAAGAAGAGAAATATTGGACAGCAATAAATGGCTTACTGTTGAAAATGATGTTAATGAACATGTAATATTTTTATATGAAAGTGAATATTATCCTGGAAAAATCCTTTGTACTACTGACACTAAAGCAACTATATCTTCTATGCAGAAGCACGGGCGATTGTGGAAATGGCCAGAAACTCCTGATATATTAGATCACGAATGGGAAAATGTACTTGTTCATATGAATAACCCTACCAAAACGAGCGAAACGCGAAATATTTACTCTGTACCTGAATTAGATTCAATATGGAATTAATTAACTTTATTTTTTATTAATTTTCAGAAATTAACTTCTTTTTATTTGTATTTACCCTTTTATTTGTTATTTCTTCTAATTGATGTAAATAAACGATATTAAAGTGATTGCTTTTGTTGATTTTGGTTTTAGTATAAGTGGTCAACTACTAATTAACGTATGGTCAATTACTAGTTCTCTCATTTTCAAAAACGGTCAACTTCTAACGGAATTACAGAATTTTTTAAATATTTATTAAATTTGTGTAATATAACTTTTTAGAAAACAATACGCTGTGTTAAATGTTATAGGAAGTTCAAAGAGCATCTTCACCCTTAGAGAGTCTACATCCGATAAAAATGTAACCAGTTAGCACTATCTACACAAAAAAATCTCAAAGTGTTAAGTGGTCAACTACTGGTGCTTCTACCTTAAAGCAGTATCGAATGATTCTGAAGTGCTCAATTTAAAGGGTCTAGCAGGATAAGGGGGTCAAAACTGACCTTGAAGCTATTTTATTCCACGGTGAGTCATTCGATAGGTGACCATAAGAAACCATTGTACACAAATTTTTAATCCGATAGCTTGACCGGGAGGGTAGTTATGGAGTAAATGCGAAAAACCAGTTTTTGCCTCACTTTCCCCTCTTAATGATGTATAAAATTTTCGAAAAAATTCTGACGCATTCAAAACATGATTGAAACATCAAAAACGAAAAACAATGGGAAAATGTAGATTTTGCAGTGAAATCTTCAGGGTACAATTTTTTGACTTTTACAGTAACTACCTGATGTTACCATTACTATGCTCAATTTTTCCATATTTTTTTGATATGGTGCAACGTTATCGGAAAAATTAAAAACCGATTTCAGGTACGCATTTCGGGCTGAAAAGTGTCCAGCGGTTCCGCAGGCAGACACTCTAGCCACTGCACCAAGTCAACTCTTGAGAGAACGTTCACAATTCTAGCATATAAGGAACATACAATTAAAAATTTACTTCATCATCTTGATTCTCTTCCTTGACACGTATCTTTTCGCGTGCAGAAACATTGAAGGTAATAAAATGAACATAATGTATTAATATAATGTAAAGATAGCAAATACTGAGCGTGTTTCAGCCCGAAATGCATCCCAGAAATCAGTTTTTGATTTTTCCGACAACGTTGCGCCATATCAAAAAAAAATATAAAAAAATTGAGCATAGTAATGGTAACATTAGGTAGTTACTGTAAAAATCTGAAAATTGTACCCTGAAGATTTCACTGCGAAATCTACATTTTCCAATTTTTTTTTCGTTTTTGATGTTTCAATCATGTTTTGAATGCGTCAGAATTTTTTCGAAAATTTTATACATCATTAAGAGGGGAAAATGAGGAAAAAACTGGTTTTTCGAATTTACCCCATAACTACCCTTCCGGTCAAGCTATCGGATTAACAATTTGTGTACAATGGTTTCTTATGGGCACATATCGAATGACCGATCGTGGAATAAAATAGCTTCAAGGTCACTTCTGACCCCCTTACCCTGCTAGACCCTTGAGTTTCGAGGTAAAAAATCGAGACGAAGGAATTTGGAGCTAGACGTTACGGTGGACAAAAAATAGAGCCTTGAAGCGAACTCGGCTCCAAAGTTTAGGGCCTCGTGGGCCTGGAAGAGCCCCCCAGTTGGCCTATATGTACAGGAATGAGTGTGTTGTTTTTCACTCGGTCAACAGAGGCAGTAAAAAAGAGACAAAGACGCATGAATCCTTTTGGAAAGGGGACTCACTGATGATAATATATCACTTATAACGAAGAGGTGTATGGTAACCCAACGGTAAAATTTACAGACACGATAGCGTGATTATGCAAGTAACGTTTGCAATTTTAGAGATTGTGTTCTTGATTGTAACAAGACGTAGTGATTTATTTTCTCTATGTACAGACTTTGTGTTTTACATATAATCTAGTCGCCAGTCTTCTCTTCGCTCTCACTGAATCTAGGGACGACCGTGTGTCGCCCTTTTCTACATCTCGGTCCTCCCTACTTTTTCATTTAATTTTTCTCTCCCTACTCTCTAATAACGAGAGTAAGGGAATGTTCTTTTATCCTTGGTTGGCGGGTTCCAAAAAATTGTTAAGGTTGCCTTGAGACGCCCGCAACCATGGGGGGTGTCTTGGTATGAAAAATTCCACATCTGGGTGGACACCCCTCAAGGCCTCCAGCCGCCTCGAGGCAAAGCACCCACCTAGACAATAGGACTTCTCTTTACCGCCGGCCCACGACCTGGCCTCTGTCCACCGCGGACGGTCCTAAACCCGCGGGACCCGAAACATCAGAAAGCTAAATTAAAAATAGCTAACGGGTCCAGCTCAGAATCGGCCGCCCGAAGTCGAACAATGGCGGAGACCGGATCGTAAACCGTCGTCTCTACACAATTAATTAAAGTTTTACTAATTAAGTGACGCAAATCGGCATTGCTTTATCGAAAAGTAAATAAGCTGCAATACCTCAATTATTATCATTATCATCTCTCTATAGCAAGGTATGACTTACTGGGACGATTATGTCGTGAAAACTATTAAATTGAGTTTTGGAACCTATGATGATCGTGCCATCAACAATCCAATCTCAATAATTATCATGCAATGCTATTTAGTACAGTCAACTCAATGCCGCGGTTATTGAGCAAAAGAGGAACTTCATGACACGAGGTAACTAATATAGATTTACCTGCGCATAGCATTACCCCCGCATTACCGCCTTGACCAATTACAAGCACCGAAGGGACACGTATAGCGATACCTAGGTAGACGCTCCCCATCTCCGACGCACACAACCCAGACGCATATAAATTAAGGCCAAAAATGAAGGCTCAGTATATCCAGTGTATATCACAGTGTATCCAGAATATGTAGCAGGAACACCAGTACACGAATAAAGGAACAACTCTCTCTGTTACTATATTAAAATGGTTCTCGGAATCTCTACAATCACTATTGCTCCCACCCCCTTCAAACCATTAAATACAGAACATAAAGAAATGAGTTTCAAAAATTGAATGAATTTTATCCACATACTTTTTTGACACGCTGGCGAGCGCTACATTTTGATATTAAATTATGTACAACCGAAGACGCCTTATATATGTGCAGAATCGGGAATTTGTAGGCGTATTGTGTAGGCTAGAATTAAGATAGAATAGGATGTAGCAACGTAAGGACGAAGTACGGGACGTTTACAACTTTATTTCTGACAGCACGAACTGGCGATATGATACATGACGGCGGGTAGACGGAAAGACGAAACTGGACGTCTTGAGGAAAAACGGCACATAACGGCAAGTGCACGTGGCTGGCAGGCCCGGAACTCGGGGGGGGGGGGGAGGAGGAGGCCCATTTTTCCCTCGAGTGACGGTAACAGGCAAGAAAGACAAAGACGAACAGGATTAAGGACTGTACAGATACGACGAAAACGAAACGGACAGAGACTCTTTTCAGCAAAGCACGGAGACAAGGATACGTGATTTTTACGAAGTACGAGTTTTACGGAGGAAACTACGACGCAACGGTGTACAATTTTAAAATTAGAGATAAAAACGATCCGCGGAATTGCGACTCAGCAGCTTGTTCGGTACAATCCTACATATGTAAGATTTGTATATTGAGCCTTTGCAAAGAGACTTACGTCGATCATCAGATTACCCAACGATTAGTAATTTCGTACAACTCATTGTTAGTGTTAAAATGCCTCATTTCATCCGATGTACGTACCTCGTGAAGAAATTGTTCTGAATTCATGTAGCAGTTAACATATCCACACCTTCGCATCGTGAAACTACATGTTTTGTTTTTGAAAATTAAGCGTCATCGTCAGGAAACGAGAATCCTCGTTTTGCAACAAGTATATACTTTGCTGGTGAATTCTTAGATAACTGCATTACATAATATATGACAGTGGTAAACTATTACACTTCTTAGTGAGTATATTTACATTATATGTGAGTGTTTTTCGCACAATCAATTACATCACAGTAGTTAATTACCCTAGCTTTAATACACAAATATTGAAGTATTTTTATATCATTAAAATACCCCGTTTCATAGCATTGAAATAGCCCAGTTTAGATTATTTATTTTACAACTACATATGCGTATTTTTTATATAACTTCCTGAGATAATTTGTAATTGCCATGTGAATCAAAAACAAGTACTGAAAAAAACATTACGATATTATTATGTTATGTTAACCCTCTCAACGTTTCACACTTCTTCTAAAGTGTAAATTACTTTACTTATCCATAGAAAAATATTTAAGTTAATATTCACAGAAAAGAATACTTGTAAGAAAAGAATACTTGTCAAGTTGTTTTTCACGAATTCTCCATGAAAATGAGTACAATTGAATTTTCTACCACCGACAGTTCAATATTGAATCGTAATATTGTATACACTGAACAATTGCGATCAATGCTGAAGCGCAACAGCATTAGGTATTCCTCGATGTAAATATTTGCTCACCGTGATTTTGTTCATCTTCAGATGAAATCGGAAAAAGTAAGACTGGAATTTTAAGTAAGAATCCTCTGTCTACGGTAGTTAAGAGGAAATGTATTTCCAGCTGCATATCTTGTGAATTGTAATTACCTATTCCTGTTCCTCTTGTAAGAAGAATGCGAATAAGTCTGTGTTATAGCTTGAAATGATATTAGAAATCCTTCCTATTTTCGGTACTGTTTAGAACTTTTCTACATCCTTAAATATTTCAATGTTAGTTTGCAAATTTAAATCTAAGACACACGTTATTGATGTCTAACATATTATACATTTCGAATTGTGCTCTTAAAAGAAATAATAATGTAATGTCAATTATTTTTTGATTGAAATTAAGAAAAGGATTCATTTAATAGTGCGTATACTCGTATTTTCATACAACTTCCAAACTAAAGTTGAAGAGTTTACAGCTATATAGAAGAGCTTAAAACAAGATACAAATTGTATAATTAGTCAACACGTTAGTATTAAAATCATACTTCTTTCAGTTCGTAACAATAATCACCAGTTCAAATAAATGCAACACAAGGACGTTTCACTTTCTTATAATATAATACATTCTGTCTACATTAAGTTAGGATGTTATTACACATGCCATGATTAAAAAACGTATAAGCAATAAACAATAATAAATTGTTGACAACAGCTTTCCTTGCACATAGTGCCTATTTACTCATACGAGTTATTATTATGACTATAGTGGGTATGGGTTGAAAGGCTCAGACTCTCAATTAAGTAGGTCGAAGTTCAAATCTCGGACACGTCTGGAAGATATTTCCTATGTGATATCACAGTCTTGGTGGTTGAACTAACTTAATACTGGACGTTCTAGGTGAAACGACTATAGTAGTTGAAGTCAAGACAAATACAAAATAATGGAACTGTAGATCCGCATAATATTAAATATATATTTGTTAAACTGTTAATGATATTTAGGCGCTGATAAGAATGTTTGTAAAAGAAATAATTTAAAATTTCTGGATGATTTAAAAACATAAAATCATTCTTTGGGTCTATGAATATTTTACATGAATGTACTGCATTTGCTGTCTGGCGTGATTGTATGGGACTATTTGGAAAGATCCATGTACAAGTATGAGAATTGTTTTAAATAACAAGAACAGCGACTTGGGATCGCGTAAGTGCGTACGTGTGTCAGACGAATGTACAGTGGCTCTTATTAATATTCGTACACCGGAGTGTTCTATCCATTATTACTCTCTACATTTAACCAGAATTAAATTAACAGGTTTTTTTATTTTTATTATGATAAAATATAGTCTCTTTCCAATGAAAACATAAATTTTATTTATTTAAATTAATTTGTTTATCGTATAACTAATAATATGTATAGAAATGTGTTATTCGTACGTCGCAAAAAATATTAATTGGATATAATGATTTTACATAAAAAATACATTTATATTATGTAATTTTCAAAATCTTAGTGTTTCGTGGGATAGCCGTTTTGTTTAATTACATGTTGTAATCTGTTGGGCATGTTAGTTATAAATTTCTGTAAATAATTTTGTGTTATACGTTTCCATTCTTCGAATAATCTTTGTTTTAGTTCTTCTTTTGACCTGATTGGTGTTTGTCAATTTTTTTTGTCCAGGTGATCCCATAAGTTTTCAATCGGGTTTACGATAAATCTGGTGACTGCGGTGGTAGATGTAATACGTGGGGGCAATTATATAAAAAGTATTCCTGAACTATTCGGGCTTTATGTTTTGGATCAATGTCTTGGTAAAATTTAAATGTTGTTTCAATATCCATTGCAGTTACACTTTTTTTTGGATTTTGTTTCAAAATAATCAAATACTTATTTTTATTCATGGCTCCATCAATAAAGACCAATTCTTCAACTCTTTTTAACGATATAGAACCCCAAACCATGATACCTGTGCCTCCGTGTTTAACTGTTGGATTCAGATTTTTAAAATTAAGCTCTTGATCCCGCTTACGCCACACTATTTTTCGTAAATCGGGTCCGCTTTCATCGGCGAAAACAACATCGTTCCAACACGATTGTTTTTTGCTAATAAATTGTTTTGCAAATTTTAATATTTTCTTACGATTCGCCTCATTTATATAAGGCCTTTTGCGTGTCACTCTACCGTGGTATCCATATTCTTTTAACACCCGACGTATCGTATCTGGATGAGCTTTGTTTCCTGATTCTTCCAATAATTCAGCACTTATCTTAGGAACACTTAAACCAGGATCCTTTTTTATGTTCCTCACAATTTTCCATTTGTCTCTATCATTAAGTATCTTTGGCCGTCCCTTTTGAAAAATTGACTCAATCCGATTGTTGAGTGCACGTTTCGTTCGATTTCTTGAGGTCTGACGTGTCGGCTACGGTATAAATAAATATAACGTAGCCTGGTTGTTGTAGGTCTCCCGTGGTCAAATAATAAGCTCCATTTGAACTTAGGTGTAATTTATTTACACTTAAAACAAAGTAACATTAACATAACAACTCTTAAGCTAACTTTTATCTCTTGGCCGAGATGTTTAAGATATACGAATGTTCATCAGTCGCGGGTGAATGAATACGTCGATAGTAATCCTCAGTCGAGGATTTGAAAGCAACTGATTTTGAGGGAGGATCCTGGATCGATAATCCCTTCTTCTGATGTCGCTGAGGTCAAGGAATTCGTCTTACGCTCCATCAGAAGTCATGCGGAAAAGTGGTAAAAATTAATTTTACCGCGTGATTGGGTTTTGGCGGGATTTTGGTCGTGCGCCCCTCTTGGTCGCCCGCCCCCACTTGTTCGCCCGTCCTCTTTGGGGCCGGAGGGTCTTCGGTAGAGGGGCTGAGGCCTCGTGGGTGGCGAAAGAAGGTGGCTCGTCGATGCAGACGAAGGTTTATGATACGGCTATTCCTATTGAGAAAGAGAGAGGTGACAATGCGAAGCTTAAGATTAACATGTGCACTCCTCTCTTTGCTAAAAATCTGGAAGGCACAAGTTGCTTTGAGTATTATTGCAATCCTCACAAATAGCCTGCTGCTCGTACCCTAAGCCTATTGATTACACGAAACCGGACATCTGCATGTCAGGGAAACTTTAAACTGTTGCACGAAAAAAGCTATTGATTGAAAAGGTGAGAAAGATAATGGAGATTGACATGGTCCGTGGAACTGTGGGCATTAACGCTATCATTTCCTGGACATGCATTGTCTATTGTAACAAAAATATTCCGTGAAACAATTAGACTCCTGCGCTCGACGCCTTGTTGATACTAAGCTCGTTCAGGGGCGGTAATAACGCGTTAACACCGATCCTCATGCATGTATGTACCTATATATAATATCTGCGACGGTACTTTTGCTTAAATTTAACAGATTGCCGATTTCCCGATAAGATTTTCCTTTTTCGCGGTGAAAAATGACTAATTGCCGCACGTTAAAGGAAGTACTTTTGCTTTTCCGACCCATGTTCAAAGTTTATAATTGATTACAACGTCTTCCGAATAGCAACTGATGTTTCGAAGAATGCTCTATATCTAGATCAACATATGTCTGTAAACAATGTCAAGAACGAAGAATACTGCTTAAGAAATACAGCTAAATATTGGGTGTCCCGATATTTTTGCGTCGTACGAATAACTCATTTCTGTACATACTATGAGTTATACGATAAACAAATTATTTTAAATAAATAAAATTTATGTTTACATTGAAAAGAGACTATAGCTTATCATAATAAAAAACAAAAAATCTGTTAATTTAATTCTGGTTAAATATAGAGAGTAATAATGGATAGAACACTCTGGTGTCCGAATATTAATCATTGTATGTATGTATATACCCTATCATCGCTGACATCATGTCTTTAGTCGATTTTCTGCGAATTTGGGGGACTTTGCGGTTCGAAATCTTGTGTTTCGAGTTTTGCACTTACGTTCTACATTTTGAGTTATTTTCATTTTGAATTGTTGTTTGAGATTTTGAGGTTTGAGTTTTTGACATTGTACAATTTTTAATATACTCTGTAATTTTGAGAATTTTAAACTAAAGCATTTGTTGTTTGTTCTCTTTATAAAATCCTACAACTTTTAAAAACAAATATAACCGAGTCTGTTCATTTGAGGGACTGTAATGATTTTATACGTAGACTTGATTTAACGTCATTTACTCGCACACTAAATTCTATACATACGTACAACTGAGAATACAGTACATGAAACGTGCAATGTGGAATCATTATACATTTGAATCTGTAACACAGAGTGGTTAATGTTACACGTAATGAAGCTCGATATAAGTTAAATAATTATCATCAGTTATGACTAAACGACGATGTAAGACATGATGTAAACTTAGTATCAATAATTTTCAAGGATGTAAGCATTGTTTGATATTTTTATGCTTTATCAAAACTTTCTACTTTTTCTGCTACTATTTGCATGTCCTTCTAAACTGTAAACTATGATTTGTTGGGAAAATCACTTGAAAAAGTGGTGATATCTTTTTGATATCTTTTATATTTAATAATACTTAATTGCTTAATAATTCTTTTTATACTATGACGCATTCATGTCAATATGACAGATCTTAAGCGACGTTCTCATCAATATGAATGAAGTTACGGTACGTTATGTATCTCAATCTGTAGACTACAGGTCATCAGTCTTTGTCACTTCCATACAACATGTATCAAAGTTGACAAAATGCGTATTAAAATTTAATATATACATGTCAAAAGTGTACGTAATTTATAATACGTAGGAATGTATTTACTAAATTCTACCCACATTTGAAGTAAATTATTGCAGTATTAATAAAAATAATATAACGTTACTGTCAACGTTTGCAACCTTAGGACTAGATGCTTTAGTAAAGGGATGGAGAGGTATTTTTGACATTTTTCAAATTTCATTAATTTTTCGGCACTTTAAAGTTCTCTTACAATTAGTGATTGCTAGGAAGTCTAATTCACGTGACACACCTTCTTTCATGAATTTGAATCTATTCTGAAGTTTTTAAATTTTTCTCGATAGCAATTACCGTACAATAAGCCGTAAACATCAGAAAGACGGACCCAGCGTTATTGTCCATGTAGACTTCGTACAGCTGAGGCCAGCTGCATGGACGCAAGGAATTTATTGCATATCCCTTCTAGCGACGTTGCTCGCCCAAGGTAGGGCCCTCCAAAGTTTCCTGGGATGAAGAATTTAAGATGGCAGTTATGCCCTTAAAGAAATATATCTGGATGCTCAGTTGCGAAGCACTTTTCGTTTAAAGGCGTCTGTTTACGTTGTATGCACACTTTTTAAATCAGTCATTAGATATACTTTTGAAGCTATTGCTTTCAATAACATTCAAAGTTTATAAACATTTGCACACCCAATGTATTCGCTGAAGCAAATCTTTTGTCTCTGGATAATATTCAATATTCATCTCAAGTTAATTCCGTAGGTGTAGTTATCAACATTATTACAGAATCTTGCAACGAAAAATGTTCTGTTTCATTAACCAAAAGCTGTAGTGGCTAATATTTTATATGCGTTACAAGTCATTGTAATCTTCAGCAATTTACTGTTGCATATATTATGTTGCTAATAGGAACTGAAGGGAAAAAAACTATGCTATATTTAACGCTAACAAATACTGTGTTCTTTCTAACAATCTCTCAAACTGATATCACGACTTTTTTCACTGGCTTTCTCGAGGCTTCTGGCGCTTTTTCCCTCTTTCTTTCACTCGCTCTCACACTTACACTTCTAATCTTATTGCACACACGCATCTCACTCCTTAGGTAATACAGGGAGTGATTATACTCCCAACATTTACTACACCGTAAAACATTTACATTCGGAAAACATTTTCCTACAGTATAAAAGTTATGACAACGTAGCGCTATTGCATATATTATGTAGGTAAAAAATACTAACTGTATGTATATGTAAATCAATCATTATTGTTAGATACTGTCTCATCCAAAATATTTTTATAAGATATATTCCGAAGTGACTCTGATCCCAGTCAGGATGTACTTCTTATGTTCGATCATTTATCGCGTTTTCTAAACATTTCAAACTTATCAAGAGATGTTAGAAATAACATCCGCTTTTTCGAAATCCGAATCACAAGGGTTAAAAGTCTCTAACCTCCCACTCCACTAATTTAGAGTCCTTTTAGTATGCAATAATAAAATTTTAATAAAATTGTTGAATCCGTAACCCGGAAACATCATTTTAAATTGGGTGTCACAAGTGGGATTCAAACATTATTACACTTTTTGGCATGAATCCCACGCAAGCGACAGATGCGACTATGGTGCGTAAGGAGGAACAAGTTCAGTCTCACAATCAGTGTGTTCGAGTTCAAATCCTCTTCCATTCACCTCTCGGAAATTGTTCCTATGTGATATTAATGTATATAATAGCCTCGGTGATTTGCGACCAACCTAAAATAGTAGATCCTAAACGAAATAACCGTAGCAATTGAAGCCGAGAAATACAAAACAAAAACAAGAGACAATTTCTAATAATTATAGATAACTATGAACATGTAAAACACTTCAAAATATCTAATAATTTACATACATTGTAAGGTTTTTCTGTGAAAGATGTTCGTTTTTCGACGTCTTAGCTTCGAAGAAAACTATCGACCTGTATGGCAAGTGCGTGCGTGCGACGATCGTATTTCGGTTTTTTGTCGCCGACGCGACGGTCCAGCAAGCTGTTGCATTCTAATTGTAAGTACATTCGGCAGCGAAAACATCTTTGCGATTCTTTTACATTCCGAACCTCTTTTATTCAGTAGTATAATCCACACAGAATACAGTATTGTAAGAATATTGATTACTACTCATTTTCTGCCCAAATAAAGTTATATTTTTTAATGTACACGCCCTACAATATAGAATTTACATTATTTTAAGAAAGGTTTTTAGAAAGCACCACTAATCATATCGTGTTGCTGTTTCGTACTGAATTTCGTGCCTCAATCATTCTACTTACAGAATGTTTCAGGATACCAGTTAAAAATTATCTGAGATTATACTCACTGCTTAAGCAAACTTTTTTTTTAAATAGATCACTTAAGGGGACTTTCCACAATATAAATATATGACTAGAACGAACACACGGATTATAGGAATCTGATTGAAAAATTCGATATTCAACCTACTTTACTTTTTTCCCTTATGAATTGAGTGGAAATGACGCTAATCAAAGATCGATTTTCATAATAAGTTGACCCGCAATAAAATCACTTAAACCACCTGACGTGTTCCTTTATAACGAATAAGTTTTGTCCGAGCATTTGTTTTTGTAGCTTCAAATGTTTGTGCGATATTTTATACTCACGTCTAAACTTAACACGCTGTATCAGAATTTATGGGTGGTAAGACTATAACTGAATTGGCTTTAATTCAGTAGAAGAACGTTGATGGACAGGAATATAAAAAGTAAACAGAAGGCACTGAGCTCATACGTTAAATGGTCACCTCGTCGATTCTGAAGGCGTGTGCTTCAAGCTACCGTGTTTAGGTATTCAAAATCGTGGATGAGATTGTTCGATTTGTGAGAATAATGCGTGTGGGGTTTTCGGTGTGTATCTATTCACAAAGGTTGTTCTACCAATCTAACGAGGGCACATACCGAACCCGTGCACGCCGATTTTGATGAAAATTATGTGGTAGATAGTTCTCGAAAAAATATTTGATACGTATTTTTTTATATACGGCAATCGTACACACTGAATGGGTGATAACAGCCCACAAGCATTGGGGCTGAAAATGTTTTTTTCGAACTATCTCCGAGATAAAAGGGTGCAAAGTAAACAATTTTTATTAAATTGTGCGCCATGAGATTCCGAATCGATAGATATAAATAAAAATTGCAATAAATTATTTATTTAAACAATATATTAATATTTCCTAATTATTTTTAAATTTTCGTGCTAAATGTTGTTCTATTTTTGTGTAAATTTATATGTGTAAAGTATAGCCAAAATTAGTGAATACATGTTTCTGGAATTTTCTGTTGGTTAACATTTAACGATAATTATGTAACGTTTAATTTTCGCCCGCTTCGTACAGGGCGCATGAAAATGATGTGTCACGACCTATTAAGCGTTGTTCTACACCTTTGGATTGGTGAAAATTTGCAAAAAAAGCTACCTCGACATTCACAAAAGCTTTGCAAATTCGGGTCAAATTTTTTTTTCATTGCATTTGTTTCGTCGAGTATTCGAATTTTGTTATCCAATTTGTAGTGCAACCTTCGCGAGGAGACACATAGAGAAAAGGAACCCAAGAATTACCCTTATTGCCCAAAGTGTCTCATTTACTATTTCAAAAACCTCATCACGGTGCACGCTATACGGGCTTCGAATATTGTTGAAGCGGCCATCCAGCCAGTAAGAAAAACGCATGCATTTATGTCCTTCTCTCCGACGAGTTCTTTGAGAGGACCCGAAGCCGATTGCAGGTCTTTGATATTTTCCTATACTGCAAAAATTTTTATTCCATTATCTTGTTCTATATAGAATCAGCGAAGAAAATTGCAATCATATGGGACTCAAAAATCCTGGACCGGTAGATTGCCGGAATATGTTGTTAGTATCGCGGTTTGTTACTCTATTTTTCCGCGTAAAGTTTCGCAGGAAAATGTCAATGCCCTCCGATCAGCTTCGAATCCTCTCAAAGGCGCTCCCGGCGAGAAGAACATAACACATGCGTTTTTCTTACTGGCTGTATGGCCCCTTCGTCCATATTCGAGAATCGTACAGTGTGCCACGGTGATTACGTTTCTGAAATAGTAAATGACACACTTCGGACAATAAGAGTAATTCGGGTGCTTCTCTTCTCTACGTGTCCGTCACGAAACTGCAATTTTAACATTAATTTGCGCAAGAACGGTTCATCTCTGACCCATATTTCCTTTCGCCTGCCGATATAAAAAAATACATGTCAAATACTTTTTTGAGAACTATCTACCACATAATTTTCATGAAAATTGGCGTGTACGGATTCGGTATGTTTCCTTGTAAGGGCAACCACAGGTAATTACAATATCAGCATCGAATTTCACGAGAAGGGCACTCTTCCGATCCATGAATCTTTTGAGATTTTTGTATATCTATAACGAAAATAATACCATGAACAAAAAAATTGCCACCTTAGCTTTCAAGGTCAAAAAGGATTTCGTCTAGTGGCTTTCTGTTAATGTATATTTATCCAAATGTAGAGATTCGCCGCTGTCGGATCATTGCATTAATTTTTGAAACATCTTGTATGAATTTAAATATGTAAGAATCTACTGTGGGCAGAGATTTAAACTATCAAGGCATCACCACAAAAACTTGTGGTGTTTCTGTTGGTCTCATTCGTAGTTGACTCGCCCTTACACATACTAGCCTCTTTTATACAATCATTTGACTTGAATTTGACGGGTCCTTATTTTAGGGACGATTCCGAGCGGTCACTAGATAATTTCTATTAAATCAGTACTCTCGTTTTAACGCCGTTCCTCGAATACCAGAGCGTCACTGGAAAATTACGCAACCGTTCTCTCGGAAGAATTCCATTTCCCGGGACTTCGCTGCCCATGCTGGAAGCAGAATACGAATAATCCTCGGCAAGAAAACAAAAATCCATAACCCGCTGAAGACCAGTTGAACAGTTATCGTCTTTAAACTTGAAATATACAGTGTTGCCATTATATTGTATCACTGCCTCCCTTGAATAAAGATCCGTAACTTTAAACATGGAAAAAGAATTTATTGTGTGATTAAATAATTTAAACTTTATTCCATTTATTCTGCTTTGAATGATTATTCGACTTTTCATTATTGTTATAATTAAAATAGGAAGATAATAATGTTTACCACGCTGTTATTATACGTTAGTAGATATTTAACATCTTTATCACTTATAAAATTCGTCTTCTTTGAGGAATGTATTAACTTTTTACGTAAATATTTATATACATTAAATATAGACGCCTACATTTACGGATAAGGACCATCTGAATTTATTTAAGGTCGCTCCTCCGATCTGAAAGAGGAAGATCCGAAAAGGCACGATTGGAATTTTAATCGAGAATCTCGTTGTCGCAGATAGCATTCCGAGACGTAGTCCTCACAATCGGGTATGGGGTTTATCGACTTCGGTCTTGAACATTTAGTCTTATCCCGAACCAGTATACAAGAAAAACGGAGGGGTAAAAATTAAATTCTAAAATTTATAAAAAGACCAAATGTACAAGTGCAGGAATATTCACGTGCATACTTGCAGTTTAAAACTAAAATTATGTGTCAAAATGTTCAAAATAACAAAATTTAAATGTTACGTTTGGTGTAGGCGTATCACAATAAAATGAACAAATCATTAGGTATAAATTCTTTAGTGAGTTATTGTTATTATTAATAATACCCATGCAATACTCTGTTCTGATAAACTGTTGATGCTACACAACGAATGGGAATGCAAGTGAGAATTAACACTAGAAATACCGACGGTAAACGCATACCTATTTATGTACGTGTACTGGGGTGGGGGGGGGGGGGGGGGGGTCAAAATGACTCGTTCTTTTTAAAAATATTTTATTTTAATAACATAATTTTAAAAGAATTACATTCAATTAAAACATATTTTTTACAAGATACAGACGTTTTATCAGTGTAATTAGGACATACATATTTATTACATGAGCCACAAATAGTGGTGTCTATGCGACTTTGTCGTCGTGATGCAAGATGCCGCGTCGTGCAATTACACTATCCAACAAAAAAACTTTTTTTCTGTTTTCCAATAGCCACAGAGTGATTCTTATAGCGTTCGTCGTCCTGAACACGAATCCACCAATAACATTTCTCTATCAACCTCTGCTTGCGAAAAACATCAGTTTTTGTAACAACGTTAGATTTCGGCAAAGAAGCTGGTATTACGTGAAAACTAAAAACTAAAAACAGTTCTTCTTGGTCTCAAAAAATAGAGGTGTGCTTCCTGAGTATACAGGTGTGATTGGTTATAATGTTCCGTACTTTTTAATGGTAGTAAATTACTGCCAAATTTTTAAAACGAGCGGATGCGCGAACTTTCTCCACATGAACTTTGCATTTTGACGCAGAGTATTATTGTTAGCACAAATTTACTACACATTACTGAATTCTGTGGACATTACTGAAAAACAAATTATCGGGGAAAAATGTCATAACTGTTTTAGTTTTGGCATAATTTAAGAAAATATCCGTCACCAACGTGTTTCGACCGTATTCCCTGTACGACGCCATCCCTCTCCGAACCGGGCTCGTCAGTGCCGCAGCTACGCATATTGGTTCCCAGGCCCTGAGCGTCGATGGATCCCGTTGAGGTGGCATTCTCCACCCCTTTATTAACGTGGTGGTAGAAATTTTCTTTTTCAGTGTAATGAAAATCAGCGGATAGTGTGGGACTCGGTAGGCCTATTGCTTACGTATACCCACTAAAACACCTCTCTCATTTACTCTGTTTCTCTTTTTGATTCAATTAATAAAACAAGATTTGCTTCAAACAATGAATAAGAAATATCTTATATGGGGTGTTCGTAATAAATCTTACCATCGTTTCTTTTCGTGAATGGTGAACATCAGAAAATATTGAAGAGGGGGATGTTGTAGTGTATGTGGTATCTCTCTATGACCTCCAGAAGTCGAGAAAAAAAATTCAAACCTTAGCTAGCACCGCTTTCCTGGCCGCCTAGACCTCTCACTCAGTGCTCCCAAAAATGATACTTCTCCGACTTTCAAATGAAATAACTCACTTGTTTTTGGACCGATCCCGACAGGCCTTATTTCTACGTGTTTCTAGTAAAGTATAGTACAACTTTCACCTCTTTGATTTTTTTCTGATGTTTACCATTTACGTGGAAAACGGTTTGAAGCGAATCTTGTATTAAACATTATGGTGAATAGAAATTAAAAGAGTGAAGTTACGTCGGTTTTTTAATTGACGATGTATTTTTCAATGCTTATAAATATTTGAATAACCTAACACCTTGTCAGACCAAACCCAGACCGTTTAAAATCATCCAAACTTGTTGAAAATGTATCATTTATTAATAGAATAAAAGTACTACATTAAAAATAAAATGTTTATAAGCTTTGAAAAGTAAATCGTCAATTATAAACAGACGTAACTTCACTCCTATAATTTCAATTCACCATAAAATTTATTTAAATTAGGCAGAAACTCGTTATGAAATAGTAGTTTCATTTGTAATAGCAGTTATTGACCAAGATTGTTGTAATAATCGAAATTTGAAAAGTTATCCATGGAGAAAAGTGATTTTAGTGTGTGGTCAGTGAATCGCGACGTTGCGACACGTTGGGTTGTACTGCGCATGCTCGGCGTTCAACGGGCCGCATCAGTGAGACAGTATAGTACAGTATAGCTTCAGCGGTCGAATGGATCATGCGGTTTGAAAGGACGGTCCCTAGGTATATATTTGGACTTGCCTATCGGTACTTAGTTGCTTTTGACCTTGGGTAACGACTATTAGTACATGTGTGCTATACTATTAAACTACTTACACAATAAATTAAAAGTCATTTTAAATAATTTTAACAATTAAATACAACGTTTTGTGGAAGTGTGAATGACCTGAAGTGATAGCTTTGTGCAAGTGTTTCTAAATTATTTCGACGAATAAATACAACGTTTTGTGGAAGTGTCAGTGATCTAGAGTGACAGTTTCCGGCGAGTGTTGTGACGAATTGTGAAAAATTATTTAGATATCGTCTGCATATGCATAAGCGCTTCCTATAATACGAAATTCTCAAGTAATGGGTAAAATATTGCGTGTATATTATCACTAATTAATATTATTAATTCATTTTCCTTTCTTCGAAACTCCCAGCCATTGTAGCATAATATTTCGGCCTCTATTTCCTCCGTAATGTCAGTTCTTAATTAATTTTCACTAAAACTGCTTTCTGTTTTTAAGATCAGTTGCTTTTTCTGCTCACAATATCTCCGATAGAGGATTTGGGATGTTGGACCATTCGGAATCAACTAGAATGAACGTTAAATCGGAAATGACAAGCCTTCGCTACAATTTTCCCGCGTTTCGAAATTCTGCATACTTTTCATATGAAACCGTAGAAGCAGCTGTCTTTCTGAAGACTCGATTGCACTATCGTAAAGTCTGTAGTGCGAGTATAGAGTAATATTCGCGTTTAGAAGTTAGCAGAATTAGAAATTCCAACGCCGAGAGATTAATACAATTTAATAATCTGTATTTCCTCTGGAACGAAGTCAAAGGGGCAGCGATTTATGTTTTCCTATCGTTGAAATGGAGGTTGGCTCGGCTTGCATTTATTGGGAAGAGTGGCCTATGGTTAGAATGGCCACGAAATTGGAATATTCAGCAGCTAGGACTACCGAATGTTTGGATTCCTAGTTTGGGTTATATCAAAGACTTTGAGTTCAAGTTCACTTTAAGATTTCCTTGTTACGTAGAAATTAAGCTTTGCAATGAACGAGATTAAATGGTTGGAAGAATGGTGAAGAATTTTCCCTCTATAAAAGAAAATGTTTTTTCTGACACCACGTTAGTAAACCGGTTGAGAATGCCACCTCTACGGGATCCATCGACGTTCAGGGCCCGTGAAAGTATTATGCGTAGCTACGGCACTGAGCTCGGTTTGGCGAGCGGTGGCGTCGTAGCGGGTAAACAGTCGGCACATGTTGTTGATGAATATTTTCTTCAATTGTGTCAAAACGAAAACAGTTATAATATTTTTCGCCGATATTTTTTTCTTCAGAAATGTCTGCAGAATCCAATAACCTGTAGTAAATTTGTGCTAGCAATAGTACTCTACGTGAAAATGCACAGTTAATGCGCAGGAAACTACGGCATCCTCTCGTTTTTAAAATTTAGCAATTATTTACTACCATTAAAAAGTATGGAATATTATAACTGCTCACACCTGTATACTCAGAAAATACTCCTCTATTTTTTGAGATCAAGAAGAACTGTCTAATGTTTTTAGTTTTCACGTAATACCAACATCTTTGCTGAAATCCACCGTTTTCACAAAAACTGATACTTTTTTAAAACAGCGGGCGGTAGAGAAATTTCATTGGTGGATGCGTATTCAGGGCGACGGTCCATAGAAGTATCACCCAGTGGCTATTGGAAAAGAAAAATCATTTAGGACAGTGTTATTATTCTGAGCCATGAGGTTAGAATGTGTAGCGTGCGAAACGTGAGCCTTGAGAGGTAGAGCGTGCCTGACAACGGAACCTTACGGTCTTTAGTCTTCTTATGTCTTTATGCACTTTATCTTTTATTGTTATTTATGTTGTTAAGTCTGTAATATATTAATAGTGTTTAAATAAATAAGATTAATAGTTCGTTAGTTAATCCTGTGTGATTCAAGTTATTAACTAAATATTAACTACTGTTAAATATTAAATACTGTTTTTTTTTCATCATTTGTAATAGAAGCTGAAAACAGTTACGATATCGATTCTGGTTCTTGACACAGTTACGAGAACCGAAAAAAATTTTATATTTAACTGTTATAGATTTCGGTTTCGATTCTGCAGAATTGGTATTATATCGGTTCCGTATCGGTTCTATAATGCTGTAAGTAAGTTAAAATTTGCAACTGAGATAGAAACAAAGCGCTATATTTTGTATTGTTTTCCATTAATTTGTTCCTTGTTAAAGGACACATTTTTATTACGTTTACGATGTTTTTTATTTAAAAGACTCATTGGTAAGCGCCGATTCTATACGCTGTTCAAAATGTAAACCTCTTACACAGGAAATGTGTACTTTCAACTATAAATCTTTATTGCTATTGGAAGTAATATTTGTTGGCAGGTAATACACAGGGAGGGAGACAAGGGGACTAGAACTCTACGTGCTTATAACAAAACGGCTTTAATTAGTAACTGCGTGTTTTACATGTGCGAAGCTTGCACTACTTTTGTGAACAACTGCGCCAAAAACGAGGGCGCGTCCCGCAGACGGTGGTGGCGCGTAGTGCAACAGAAAGTAGCACTAAAGAGGGCCGCGTGTCGCCGGTGTTCGAAATACACCACATTCTTACAATACACTCAAACCTGTTTTTGTGCGGTATATGAAATATCAAATTTTCATATACCGCACAAAACAAATCGCACAAAAGAAGACCGCCCAAAAACAGGTTTGAGTGTATTAGCAAACATGACTAGTGTCTCATATCATTACCGAGAGTGCTATAAAAATTGTAAACTACTTTCCATGCCAGAATTGTTTTTTAAGCTCACTCAGGAATAGTGGATTATTAGAAAGACGTTTGCAGGTCAACACAGGGGCAAGAGGGTCCTTCCGCTTGTGTTGCATTATCGTCCTTATCGTTCTTAAAATCCTCAAGATCGATTTTGTATCGACATTTTCCGAGCACAACTTTTTCCTTTTTACAGTAACTACCTGATATCATAATTGTTATGCTCAATTTTTGCAGATTATTCAGTTTGGTGCGCCATAGTTGGAAGAATCAAAAAGTATGTTATTTTTAAAATTCTGTTGATATAGTATGTTGATTTTGTGATTATCAATATTCCTGCATTCGGTACAATTACGTGGGAATGGAAAGAATTGAAATAATTCAATTACGTTTTAAACTGTATTCTGGTATATAATAATAATATATAATATTAAATTAGATGCAATAAAATAATAATGTCTCCTGAACTAAATTACATGTATTCATTCCTTTACGGTAGTTTGAAAACAATAAAATTGAAAATTAATACAAAGCTTTAGAAAAAAAAAATGTAAAAAAAGTGGAGTAAATTATACCCCTTGGGACTCGAACACACGACAAAAAAGTACAGTGATTCTGCAGGCAGGCATTTCCAATGGAAAAATCTGAAAAAAAATCTCAAACATGTATTTTCGTATGTACAATGTGCCGTAATTTTTTCGAATTTTTTGCACCTCAATAAATAAGAGCAACAACCGGTACTTTTAATTTTCCCCGTAACGACCCTCCAGGTCAAGATACAGGGTTGAAATTTGGTACACAATTTTTTTTTTCAATTACCTACCGAATGACACCTCGTCCATTGTAATCGGCTCAAAGGCACTTTTGACCCCTTATACAGCTAGACCCTTTGCGATGTTGTCGATGATATCGCACCCCCTTGGAAATTCATATTAGGTGAAGGTACATCGAAAAATATTTGTGACGTGTCCGGGCGTTCTTGTGAATGGGCCCTCAATTTGGAGAAATCGCATTTTGAAAAATGCAATTTTTCTATAGTAGGTGATATACACTTAAAGATGAAGCATCTACAGAAGAAGTGCGGTGGCTCCGCGGAAGTGTGGTTGGCTTATGCTTTTGCATTCCGCCGAGTATCGGCATCGAATCCCGGCTGCTAAATATATTCATACATGGTGTCCCGTAACTGGTGGTACAATCGGACATGGGATGATTCTACATGAAAAACTGAGTCGAAAATATAGAATAAAATTTTTTGATACCAGGCTTTGTTTTCGAGAAAAATGAGTTTGAAAATTTGTCTAGTGTGCGTGCACTCGGCTTACTTACGGCTCAACGGACTTTATTCTGAGTTACTTCAACCTTTGATCGGAAAGGTTTTCGAGGTTTGTATACATCGAATAAATCGAAGGTCAAGGTTACAATGTTGGAATTACCTTTGACGAATTCATTTAATTCATGAATTGCTGGAAGTGCTTTCTACGTTGTTGTAGACGGAATTGTGCTCTTGGTATTAAATACCTTCGAACCTCTTGTAATGTACAATTATTATTTTGCTTTAAGTGTTCAAACGCTATCACAATTTTGTGATGTAATTGTTCGATGCTTGTTATGTCACCAGTTACGGGACACCTTGTATGTATATATATATATATATTCCCCAGCCGGGATTCGATCCCGATGCTCGACGGGGTGCAAAAGTATAAGCCTATCCACTTCCTCTTAGCCACCGTACTTCTTCTATAGATGCTTCATATTTAAGAGTATATCACCCACCATAGAAAAATTACAATATTCAAAACGTGATTTCTCCAAATTGAGGGCCCATTCGCAAGAACGCTCGGACACGTCACAAATGTTTTTCGATGCACTTTCACCTAATATGAAGCTCATCAAAATTCCGATGTCCAGTACCGTAAGGTCTCCTTGTGAGACATCAGTGCACCCTCGAAATATCAGAACCTCCTGATTGGTCAGGAAGGGAAGAGAGGGAGAGTACAGTGACGTCTCGCAATGCATAAAGGGGCAAGTGTTCGCCCACAACATACACAGTAACATTACATTTATCTTCGATATACATGGTTGTGTGGTGTGGCACTGCTTGGTGGTAGTCATAGTTTGCTGCCCAAATGCTACACCCTCCCAATACACACACATACACATCAGTTTGTATAATAATTGCCATAGTCGGTGAAATAAATAATAATAATAGAGTCTTTACATCTTTAAGTATTTTCCTCCTCTATGGGGGTGGTCCTTCGAACAATAAAGTAAAAATAAAATACCATCTATCTGGAATGCCAGAAGTCGTCCACGATCCCATTCATAGATAATTATTTATTTAACCACATTTATATTGTTACTGATTTTTAAGCTTATTATAATTATTAATGTGCAACTTTTTCAGATTTTTAGGAGTGGTGGAACATACTTAAGGTAGTTGTCGTGCGATGGGCATAGTGTCAGAAAATTCTAAATTTTAGAATACTCATTGAGGACATTATAATACAATTATCCTTAAAATTTTAAATCGATTGACCGCCTCTAATTCGAGATAAACTTAATTAAAGTTCGGGTCATTAGCATGGAGAGTATATGCGCTATGTAGTAGTTCTACCATTTTATTAATTCTAATAAAAAAACTAACAGTCAGAAACTTTCAAAAAACTAACAATTCATAAATGTTTTTGTTCTGAATTAGACAAAAAAAAAACAAATATATTGACCGTCCCGTTATTGAGTTATAATAATGCAAAAATTAAAAATTGTGGAAAAAAGCACACGCGGGAAAATCGAACAGAAACAACTTGGCAACGCTATACTGTACATACATTGAGTCTGTATACACTGAAGCGCTGTATCCAGTATACAAGCCCAGTATGTCCAACTGTGCGGCATAAGCGACGTTGCCAAATTGCGAGACGTGAATATGTTTCATAGTGTTTGTGTATACATATATATGAGATTTGTATGAGTATGTTGTCACGGGTACAGTATTGAAACAAAGGTGATCGTTCATATCGCTACTCGCTCCTATACTCTTACCACGCACATGATCCAAAAACTATTGACGATATTGTACCACGACAACGTCCTTAAAGAAATTAAAATGGGATATTTCTGTACTTTCCGTACGCTAAGCAATGGTACACTTCAAATAGAAGCTTTGAATGCGCATTTTAAGTTACTTGTTTACCGTAATTTATTGCTACACGAGTTCCTAATTATTAAGAATTATTGAAGGATCTGGAATTTCTCCTATACCTATACAGGGTGGTCCACCTAAGTAAGGCCACCTAAATATCTCCCCTCATTGTGGGGGTACAAAAAATATTTTGTATGCTATTTGAATGGTTTGAAAAAACCATTCTATTGCAACAAATGTTTTTTTTTCTAGGGTAATTTTTTTCGGAATTTCCAACGTTATGGATGTTTTTTTGCGCATAATTGCATAATTTTTTTTATTGCATCGTGTAGCTGATGTAAAAATACGTTCAGATATGTATATTACATGACCTTGAAATGACTTTTGAGTTTAAAAATTAAATGTTTAAAAGTCATTCGTAGTGCGATAGTGAGGTAGTATCGCGTGAGTGTATGTCTGTTGAGTATATGTGGATGTGTATGCATGTGGATGTGTATGCATGGCAAGTGCGATCCTCATTTGTTTTTGCGAGCTCGAGTGGCTGCAGAAAGAACCGAGGGAGCAGTTCTCCTCGATCCCTTACGCGGAGTGTTATTATTGTCAGTATTTCTCTAATATTATTAATCACTAATAAATACTTTTATTTTATTTACATTATTAAATACTATACATCATCTTCTTTTCATTTCACCACCATATCCTACAGTGAACATGTTTATTTAATCTTATAGATTCCCGAACGACGTCTGTGTCTCTAAAGTATCGATAGTCAAAAATTTTTCGCTTCCATTTAATTTTTAAACTCCAAGGTCACTTCAAGGTCATGTAATGTACATATCTGAACGTATTTTTACATCAGCTACACGATGCAATAAAAAAATTTATACAATTATACGCAAAAAAACATCGACAACCTTGTAAACTCCGGGAAAAATTACCCTAGAAAAAAAAACATTTGTTGCAATAGAATGGTTTTTTCGAACCATTCAAATAGCATACAAAATATTTTTTGTACCCCCACAATGAGAGGAGATATTTAGGTGGCCTTACTTAGGTGGACCACCCTGTATACAATTAATGAAACACTACAATTACAATAGTGATTAATGTATTATTAACCGACGAACATTTCAGTTTTACAGTCGAGGCTAGTCGATATCTGTTCTCCCGTTTAGACTGTTCCCTAATGAGAGTGATACGTACATTGCCTTTGGCGAACTTTTAATTTTCATGCAATATGGGACAATGCGGAATTTCTCTTGCATTTAAATAGTAATTAACGCATCATAAATATGCGGATTTTGAAGTCCTATTTGCCGGTATCATTTAACAAAAATAACACGAATATCACATCCGAGAGTGGTCAGTTGTTATGGATGTTTACAATATTTCAGAACTTTACTAATTTCTATTGGAAAATATACCGTAACCTATTATAAGAATAATAGAGAACAAGAATTTCCTAGATCTTTAACCCGTTGTAGAAGGAGAATGCGAGCTAGAATGATAGATTTTTGTAAAAGTGCCGAGCAGAGTTTGAACAGAGCGGTAAACGTGATGTGCCGAATAATTACTTTAGCAGTAAATAACCAAAATAATTACAGGTTAAACTCATTCGTTAAAATTGAGTAATTCATTTACCAAATTCAAAAATATTTAATAATTATGTCAGAAATATATTTGTCCTGCGCACGGCACTGGGAATAGGAATTCGGTTTACATTATGACTCTTAAGTGTCGCTGCCACCCTAACTGTTTTTGAGCTCATCGTCGTCAGTTCTCTTTATACGCCCCACGCGGAAACACTAATTACTCTTTCTCTGCTAAGGTTCAAATACATATTCCATACACATTAATTTGTCTACGATTAATTGAACGCACACCCTGTCTACTCCTATCAAATTAAGACCTAATATATAATATTGTTTATGTTCAAAATGGGAGAATTCGTGGACCTTTTGAATATAATTGAAATAAGTCTTACTCAAAAATCGTACACTCTGTTAAAAACGAAGATCATCATTCATAAGTTCACCTAAATAGGAATTCCCACATATCGGAGGTAAGGAGAATCGAAATTAAATACGTTGACTTATATCAGATGTGTGAAATATTTGACATTCATATAGTGATCGTGTAATAAATAAAGTACTTCGATTATCCTAGTGCACACTCCTCTGCGTGCGGACCGTGAGAAAATATCGGTTTCTTAATGTTTTTGGTATGATACACTTTTGTAAAAAATCTGAAAAAATTACAGATTAATAATCATAGTAAACTTCAAAAACTATAATAATATAAACGCGGTCACACGAATAATTTAACCAATAACATAAGCAATTTTTGATTTTTAATATTTTTAACTATGTTCTACCACTCCCGAAAATCTGAAAAAATACACATTAATATTTGTGGGAAACTGACGATAAACTAAATAAGTTGGTTTCGTTGAATAAGACATTTCTTTATTCTTGTTGCGCGTGCAACGTGTTCGCGGGAGTATACAGTTCGACTGTTTCTTAAAAATAGTTTCCTTGCCCTTTTATACGATTCATCGCTTCTTCGTCCCGACCAATCCCGTTACAGATTTCATTTGCTGTTTTCCCGGGACGGGCCCAGTCTCAAGGGCCTCTTGGCGGATACATAAATATGTGGCGACACGCTGTCGCGTTTTCGATGCGACGTGTTCGTTGCACGTCGCCGCCACAATATTTATGGCATGATGCAAATACTGTAAAAATATAAAGGTATGTTTATATTTTCAATAACAAATTAATGTTTTTAAACTTTTTTAAATTTTTAAAAATTAATTTTCCAATTAAAAAATCGGAAAAATTCAGAAGTATGCACATCACTGGGTATAATATCTGTGATTTTTTAAATTATTTTTTATGATGCTAAACAAGAGCAGAAATTGTAAAATACGTTCTACCCTGTAACTACCCCTATAGAAGGGGTAGCGGTTTCATACTTAGTACAATGTTTCTTTTAGTGACCTATCGAATGGTATGCACTAACGTCAATTAACTTTAGGGGCACTTTGTCCATGCTTATCCGGCTAGACCCTTTGGTATTTTCCGGCGAAATTTTTCTGCCAAACGTCTCATAACACCAAGATAATATTGTTTATTGCCTGTTCCTCCCTCCGGAGGGAATTCTCAAGTGGAGAACACGGTGATAGTTAAAGAAAACAGTCAATCGACGACGTTGAAGATCGACTGGAAAGGCAAGTCTTCAAACCACTTCTCGTCCTTCTTTGATTACGTTGTACCACCCGTATGCTTGTGTTTCCGATAAAGATGAAAGAGGCAAACTCTTTGATTGATATTTTTATTCATTTTAAGAATCGCAAGGCATATTCGGGATCGACCAATATAACCAAGAATTGTAAAGAAACTGGTCGACAGTTTACACCGAAACTCTGCGTTAAAATTAGATACAATGATACCAACTTACAGTAAAAAATCTTTCTCATACCTCTTACGCGGACACTATAAATGAACAATTCCCGGTATTTATTTGATAGAATGTATATTAATTAATCGTTAGTGATACTCTGTGTTTGTGTAAGACTCCGTGCTATCGGGGCTCCGAGCCGGGCGTTCCCGCGCCTGGGTTTTGTCAAGGGGACACTTTCTCTAGTGAGGGAGGTCACGTGAAAGTCAACATATTGCACCTAGTTGGATTCGTTCTTTTATAAGCTATCAGACTGTTGTAATAAAAATATGCAGTCCCATTTAAAAAAAATGCGATGACCTTGAAATCTCGAAAAATATTCGGCCCATCACCCTATTGGCGCCTTCAAACAGAATATTTTCTACCTCTGACATTTTTTCTATCATACAAAATAAGTGATATATTTAAGGTGGTCAAGTTAGGTGAAATACCCTGTGTATATATGTGCACACACACACACACACACACACACACGGCTAAGATCGGTAGTCCGCGAATCGTACTTAACTCTACGCTTAAATTGTACTCCGTGTTTCCGTTCGTCTCCGTCTATATTCAAAAAACTCCGTGTAACTCCGTGTGTCTCTAAAAACTGTCCCTTCGTTTCGTCCGTCGAGTCTATTTATTTCTGGTCGTGCGTCTTCGTCTTTCGTGTGTGTCTTCGTCACTGGAGGAAAATCGGCACGTCCGCCCTAGTGCACGAGCACCCTGGCCGCTGGGCCTCACCCCCGGGAAATTCCCGGGCCTGCCGGCCTCGTGCACTCTCCCTTGCGTACCATTTTGCCTCGAGACGTCCGTACCCGTCGCCGTGCGTCACTGTTAGTCCGTACCGTCGTTTACCTGTCTTTACATTTCTACGTCTATAGTGTGTCCAAAAATTCCCGATACTACATATATATATATATATATAACACGTAACTGGTGTTATATTAATTTTGCTGTACAATGTTTTCCTAGAGCTGTACAGAAAAATATATTAATATACGTGCCGAATATTTCCATTGCGGTTACAAACTATTCTAAGAGTATGACGTTAATTGTAGGATTCAACGTTCTTCCCGTTAGTGTGGAAATTCTTTATTAAATACAAATTACTCGGAGTATTTTACAGTTCTCAAGAATTCGCCGGAATCCACGTCAAGAGTCTCGTAGGGCCGTGCATCGTCCTTTTTGACCTCTCGGTCCTTCCTACTCCTTCCCGTGAATCTCCGTTGTCCTCCCTTCTTCGCGGGTTTGAGCGAGAGAAAGGGAGCTCTACCTGTCCCCCTCTAGGTGGGCCCCAAAAATTGTTAAAGTTGCCTCGAGACGCCCGTGGGCCTCGGGGGTGTTCTGATATGGAAAATCCCCACATCTGTTGAACACCCCTCATGGTCCCGGCCGCCTCGACATGACGTGCTCATCTAGACAATGAACTTCCTTTACCGACGGCTCACGACCCGGCCCCTGTTTACCTCGGACGGTCCTAGACTCGCGCGGTCCTAAAATGTTGCGTGTGCTAATTATAAGTAGCAAATAGGCCCCCCGCAGAGTCGACCGCCCGAAGTCGATACAATGGCAGAGACCGGATTGTAAACCGTCACCTCTACATTAATTATAAAAATTCAAATAATACGAAATATAATATCGAAAAAACGAATGAAATAACAATTTTTACAACACTAAATCGCAATCACCACCGATCACGCGCCTCGCGATTTAACGGTCGGGTGTGACGGACGATTTCTTTAAAACAACAAAAATATCACTATTATATAAAAAAACGTAATGTTATTTAGTCTTTTTCTTTGCTCGGCCGATTACGCGCCTCGCGATTTTACGATCGGGAGTATTACTTGCTTGTACGAAGTGTTAAGTCTATTATTCACGGCACTGCAATGAGATGAACGCAAATAATCTATGCTTAATAACACACTCCGGACCTCTTTTACGCACCTCGCGACTGTTCAGGAAGAAGTGACGGGCTAAGCTCGCTTTCGGGCTTTCAGTGGTGGGCCGTATGGTGTGGTAGTCGCTTGGAAACGCAGGCAAGGTCGATCTTAGCGCGTCGTAAAACATCCTCCCTTTCGTCTGGCTCGTGAATCGGTTTGCCTTCTTCAGAACGGAGACGTTCCGTTGCTTTTCTCTGTAAGATGCGCGTGTGACATCTTATCTTACAAGGGAACATACCGAACCCGTACACGCCGATTTTGATGAAAATTATATGGTAGATAGTTCTCGAAAAAATATTTGACACGTATTTTTTTATATCTGCAATCGTCCAGATTGAAGGGGTGATAATAGCCCTCAAACTTTGGGGTTGAAAATGTTTTTTTCGAAATATCTCCGAGATTAAAGGGCGCACGGAATTTTTTTTTTTAAATTGTGCGCCTTGAGATTACGAATCCAGCGATATAAATAATAATTGCAAAAAATTATTTGTTTAAACAATATATTAAAATTTTTTAATTTTTTGTTAATTTTTCGTACCAAATGTTGTTTTATTTTCGTGGAAATTTATGTGTATAAAGTATAGACAAAATTAGTGAATACGTGTTTTTGGAATTTTTTGTTTGCTAACATTTAACGATACTTATGAACGTTTAATTTTTCGCCTTCAAATCAGAGAATAAAAAAAAACAAAAATTTAGACAAATTTGGTCGTCGGGACGTAACACCAGCAACATTGTGCAAAATGATACATCGAATTTCAATTACGCATAGTGTGCAACGAATGGCTACTTATTTACTGTGCGAGACTTTGCAACATTCCAATTTTTATCGTGATCTTATCCTATGGATTAATGCAGCGCGTTTTTGTCCCTTACAGTATTTGCTTACATAGTTTCGATCAACGAGGTGAGATGACTCCATATAAAGGGTGTCCCAAAATTAACGCAAGATTTGAATAAAAAAAAAACACAGTTTTTTTTCTTTAAATTGTTATTTTTTTATTGAATCTTAAAGTACACAAGATGGGGTTATGTATGGAATAACACATATGGCAAATGGTCTCCACGGCTTTGCTGGCACGTACGCACTCTTTTGTTGAAATTTTCCATGGCCATTTCGCATAAATAAGGCTGAATTTCGTTACTGCATCGTTGAATTTCCTGCTTCAATGCACGCATGCTTGTGGGCTTGTTGGTATATACCTTTGACTTCAAATAACCCCATAAAAAGAAATCCAATGGAGTTAAATCACACGATCTACAGGGCCAATTCTTATCACCGAAGCGAGAGAGTACACGGCCAGGAAATGTCTCATGCAGTAATTGAATTGTTTCACGGGCTGTATGGCATGTGGCGCCGTCTTGTGGAAACCACATGTGTTTAGCATCACCAATTGATCCATTCTGCCTCAATTTTTCAATTACTCTCTTCACAGTTGACGAAGTTAAATCACTAGTCCGACCATATATTGTACGAAATTTTCGAACTGCGGTCGCCAGATTTTCATTATCTTTGAAATATTGTTCAACAATGAAAACACGTTGTTCTATTGTGTAACGCTCCATTTTTACTAACCCTAAACTATCAGCTATAAAATGTTTTTTTTAAAAGGGTTGCCAACACTTTAATGCACGAATGGTGGTAAATTCAAATATTGCGTTAATTTTGGGACACCCTTTATTTGACGGCAACAATTATAATGGTTTCAGTCGAAGTCATGTTAGCCAAAATATGAAAAGAATATTAATGAGCAAGAATTAAGTACAATCAGTAACAGTCAGTCTGATGACAATACCTGCGATACTTAAATGTATTATAATCACAATCAGGGCACAGAACATATCACGCAATTCACTGTTACACTTAAAACTCGTCGTTTCCTTTAAATCATTGAGAGAGAATTTACGTTCCAAGGCTATGGTCAGTCTTGTGTTACCTATTTTCAACATCTGCATTTTTGTGACAATAGCAGACGGATTATTACAAACTGTGACCAGTGGACCCGAGTATGCTCTTCAGTGTGGCAGGTTCATTACAATGAATTCAATCCCTACAAGCCATGGTTTTTCCTTCTATACGGAAGAATGTAATACAATATAGTTGTACTGAAAACAACTGTGAACTTTCTGCACTAGTTTTTTGTGTCGATGTAAATATATATAAAATAGCAAAGCAGTTTTTAAACTTTAGGGGAACCAGCAAAACAATTAAGAGAAATTCACTGGTAACGGGAAAAGTATTTTTTGTTGTATGAAACAAAGCGACAGTTTCCTTTCTTCATTGCCGGATTTTATCATTTCAATGAAAACAGTCGTCGACACTTAGCGACCACTTGGGTGCGAAAAGCTGAATGTTGAGGTGTAATTGACAATGAGGGCCTTGAGGTTGCGAGAGAGACAATTTATAACTCTATATTTATTTCCGCAGCCATGCAAACCTGACCCACCTGGCAAGCACCCTTCGATGACCAAAGGGTCGCACGTGGCCAACAGGTTTTGCACGCGTACATTCCTCCGAACCTAGATTTATGACACCTGTCATAAATCTAGCGTCTACTTGCAAGCCTCGTCAATCTCGTGACCCAAGGCCCCCACCTCTGCCTGGGCCTTCCGTGGGTTGGCAAAAACCAATGCAAACTCTGCATTTTGGTAACCACCCACGAAGCCCAGGCAGAACCAATAACATTTTGCACGGGCCCAACATCCTCCTCCCTACCAAGGCACTACTTCTTCCGCGGAAGGGATGTCGACGGAGGAAGGGGTGCTTGAAAAATTAATAAAGGGACCGAACAAGCGTCCTGACTGGGTCTTCTAACACAATTTTTCATACACACACATTCTACCCAGTTTTTCTATCTTATATTTTCGTTGGGCTCGCTTGCTTGTTATATTTTTGTTATCTCTTATATCGTTATCATTTTGTTCTGTATATACTCTCGTTTTTTCGTTATAATAAACAAACACACTAAAACTACGGAGTGTCAAGTTTTTTTCCGGGAGAAGAAAAAACAAACTAGATTCCGACGACTTAATTGTCCGACGAGTCAACACTGAAATCGTTGGTTCTCAAAGAATTAGATGATGATCGTTCTCCGCTTTCGTCTATTCATCGTAGTCCGTTGATGACTAGGTCTAGGGATGATGTGCCGAAAGGTTCTACGGAGCGTAATGAATTAATTTGGGTTGTGAAATTTGTAGTGAGTCGCCCAGGTAGGAATGCCTGTATTTAACTGTTTTGATTATGGCTGTATATGATGTTTAGGGATCGTTTGTTTAGTGTGCACAGGGAAAAATCTGGAAGTATCTATGAAAGAGTGGGAAGAGTATGTGGAATGTCGGTTTATTCGATATGTGTATAGCATTTTCTAAAAAGATGTATTGAGGAATTGGGGAAATGTGTAAAATACCAGTTTATTTAGTGTGTATATTCAACTGTTGGGAATAATCTGTGATTAGTTGTTAGAATATGTCGGTGGCTCCCCTGTCTATTATTGTGCGTGTACGGTTGATGCATATGTCAACAGTTCTCAGTAAGGAGAACAAGTAAGGAGGCGCGACTGGAAATAACTGATTGTATCAGCGTAAATGCGTGCGTGTGTGTACAATGAATACTCCAGGGCTTGAACTGAAGTGGAAGAAAAAAGGAAATTTGTGTGACCTGCAACAGCGTTCATTGCAATAACGGCTAACACTAAAATCACTATTCATGTATAAAGAACCTTTTAGTTAGTATAAATTATTATATCACTGTGAGAAAGCGTATCACTCTCGCGACATCATTGCACGATACGGCCCACTAAATTGTAGCATTGCTAATAGTACGTCCGTCTTACATCGTGAAGTGAAAGGTGTGATTACTGGATTTTCACGTTTTGGCTGTGGTGATAATGATTAACGATGCATTATGGGTTAAAATACATTGGTGCATTTTATTTGAGGTTTGGTATACACAAAAAACTTTCTTAAGAAGAATTTGTACCAGAAGACACGCTCAGATCTCAGTCTACTACTATTGTCTACACATATTTCCATCCTATTTTTTGCATTTCAGAACGTTATTGACTTAAAGTTGCAGTGTGTTATATAGTCTAACGGTTGGCAAATACCGTTTTTCGTTGAGTTAAGACCTTTTTGAACGACCCTCTCAAACTCTACGTTGAGAACTATTTTCAGTGAATCTTGTTAAATTGTCTAAGTACCTAGTACTTTGTTATACATATTTTATGATGTGGCTATTTATAATACAAGGAAAGCTGCAACGCGGCTCTCATTGATCTCGTATGTGCACACCCCCCCCCCCCCCCCCCCTCCCGGATATTTCATATATTATGGGATTACAACTTCTTTTATATGATGTGAATATACGCCACCTTTCAAAAAATGGAATATAAACAAGGTATCAATCCCACAGTGAAGTCATATAAAATATCCAGGACCATGGATTAATTCGACGGTCAGATACAAAAATATCTAATATCAGTAATCGAATATACAAAAATAAGCAGACGCAATGTAAGTTTATTAAATAGCTGCTCTATCTACACTTAATTTAGATAATAAAGTTGGAATTTATCATGCAATAATACTTGAAGGGGTAGTTGCGATATTCCCTGCGCTCAGGCAGCTCAGCCCCTCTGAAGGAGGCATGCGCGGAGGATAGCGCGGACCGTCTTGGCAATGTCTCGGTTCATTACACGCCAATTGCTATTGAGAGAAAATCGAATAAAACTTGCAACCTAAAAGTTTGATCTGTTCTATAACAAATTTCCGATTATAAAAAAGTACGTAAAATAATGTATACAGAAGGTTGAAGAGATGTACCGGGCATATAAACTCAATAGAACTTTAGTAACAAACGATTAATAAAAAGAGTATCAAGTGATGCAGAAACAATTCGTGCGACAATACAATGTGACTTTTAGGCAGCGTAACCAAGTGAAGACTCTTTGCCGGCTCGGGAACTGTCCTTTATATTCCAAAGTATAAGTAATACAAATTGTTCCCACTTCTCCAGTGCATCAAGGATATTTTTCCTGGATTATGGTATCCTTAGTTACACGTGCTTACCAGAAACTTTTTAAAACTGTGCTCGAATTACAGATCGCTCGACAAGCAAAACAGCTACCGACAGCGAGCACCGCGGTTAAACCTTGCCTACAAGAAGTACCTACAAAAACCCGCGGAAAACCGCTAGAAATGGAAATTTATTGATTGATAATTCCAGTATAAAAAGTTTACAATGAAAGCATCTCTTGAATTTAACTGCACTCTCAGGAATGTGAACAAGCGGAATACAACTGGAAATACTTTAATCAAAAAACGATGTAAAATGTACAACGATTAGAAGTAAACACTTTTATAATGTTTATAACTTAATGTTTATAACTTAACTGGTGTTTCTAAAACTGATCTTTGTGCTTAAAAGATAAAAATTACAAGTGGTGCCTACATAATAATTAAAAAATTAAAAAATGTTATTAATTAGCTTATATAAGTAGTACGGGTGTTATTTTGAGAATTTCTTAGTAAAGATTGTTGTTAGTTTACTATGATAGTATTATTCAAAGACTATTGTTAATACTGATTGACGAATGAACAACTTTCAATTTATTGTGAACGTCACGTACATATTTAATATTGTGCTTTGTTAACCGCTATACGCTCCTCCGGCTGAAACACCCGATCTCTGTTTCCAGATACTACATAACATTTGATTTGTTTTTAATGTGTTATAACTTGATTTAATTTCAGTGAAATATAGTATAATAGATGCACCGTCATATGGAAGCAAAAGCGAGTTCAAAACGAAGGAAAAGTTTATCGTTTTTTATGGCTGCATACGTCTATCCTGTTAAGTTATGCCAACATTTGACAACCACCGGACGCAAAGGTTGGTGAAAAGGTTCGGTAATTGAAGAATTAGACAGCCTTCGTTTTGAATCTACGCTATTGTTAATGCGTCATGTTTTTCGCGGTGATCGAGCTTCACCGACTCGCGGTATTAAAACGGTCACAAATCGCGTTATCAACGAGAAATTCTGGCGGTCAGCCGGACCAGCATTTTTTGAACATATTTGGTTGGATTTTCTTCCACCATGTCATCACGGGGGGGGGGGGGGGTGGTGGTGGCGGTGGTGAGATTCCACCTTCATAGGACTCATCCCGTCCGAAGGCCCAGGAAAATCCGAAAATCCCGCCCGAACGAACGGGTCGTTCGTCACAAAAATGAAACGTCGCGAAAATTCAGTGGCCGGGAATGTCAGGCCTAGGACTGCGTCAAACTTTTTTAAAATGCAGAGCGTTTACATATCATTTGTTTTCAAACGTTCGCAAAAGTTACATCTACCTCTCTTTCGTTCCTCACTGATGACAAGATTTATCGTTGGAAATATTGTCATCAGATTCGTTCACAGTTTGTCATTTATATCATACCACATCGTCGCAAATTCGAGTTGAATTCAAACAGTCGAGCTCCTCGAACCTAAGTTCTCCGTTGATCGAGGTTCATCGCGCCGATAAAATAACCATTCAAGGAACAATAGTCACAGTTCCGCGAGTAGTAATGTAGTGGTAATTGAAGTCATCGCTCCAGGGTTTAACGCCACTACAAAACGGTACAAATAATAATAATTTTTTATTGCGAAAAGAATATAGTTGACACATACAGAAAATGTTAACATGTTTTTAAACTCGATTGATTTGTTTAACATTTGAAGCAATTTATGAGCATTTAAGGACTAGTAAAGTAATCTGGGATTAACCTTAGAGGAAAAATTAGAAAATATAAACCTTGACCGAAGATTGCAAATAGCATTAGTTAAAGCGTAAAGTGGAAATGGTTGAAATATGAACCGATGATGTTTCATGTAACTATTTTTGAGGAGCGTACGAGGGTTAAAAAAATAATCGAAATAAATACGAAAATTGTATGGACACATTAATGTTTACAAATACTATGCCTGTGTATGTATGTAATATGTTTTATCGTTATGGCAAGATGAGACACAAGACCTGAATATCTATTGTAAAACTTTGTCATTTAAAAGTTGATTATATAATGAAAGTAGTATTTCTCAAATATTTTCGTAATGAATGGTATATTTAGTTTTTAGGATAGGTATACGATTTTACAGCGTTGTATTCGATACACATACATTTAAAGTTTTTTTCAACAAATCATGTTTCTATTAAAAATATTCAAAAAAGTTTCTTTCACGTTTTCATGCAACCAATTTCCGATGTATCGTTCGGACTAGAATTACGCGGAACCTTACGGGCATTTTTACGCAAAATAGTAGATACTTACCTAACATAAATAGATAGTCAGCGTACTGTCGTACACCGGTTTTATCTTTTACAGTAGTGCTTTTATTGAAGTATGATGTTAATGGATACCTACTATTAATAAACGGATTCATTTAACTTACTTAACGATTATCGTAATACCATAGTAGAGCTTCAAAAACAATCATGTTGTTTTTTTTTAAATTATTAACGGAAATGAGTAAAATACCTCATTTTGCCTAGGCATATGCATTTCTATAGGTTTCTCATACATGAAATTTGTATTGAAAAGTTTGCAGTTAACTTTTCTATACACCGTGTTATACGCAGAAAGATATACACAGGTTGTTAGAATAAATTATACATATTTGCTGGTAGAGCTTTTGAAAGTAGAGCCTCATTAAAAATATATTATTTTATTACGATAAAAGAAAAGTAGTATAGAATAAAAGAAGCATAACGAAAACTAAGGCTACGAACAGGGCATGGTTCACAGTTAGAAATCGAATACAGAGTTGGCGTTGGTGTTGGTGTTAGGGTTGGGGTTCGGGGTTGGGATTGGGATTGAGATTGGGATTGGGGTTGAAGTTCGGGTTGAGGTTAAGGTTGAGTCACAGTTGGATTTCGGATCGAGGTCATGGTTGAAAGGTGAAAAGAGCAAGAAGTCAAAGTTGCTGAAATGTCATAGAACCATGGTCGACCTGTACAGACACAGATCCAACAAGAGGTTGCTGCAATTTTCTCCTGTTTTCCAATATCACGACCGTCTTTGATACATCGGTCTCTTGAAGTATCACTTGTTCCATTCGACACTGCTGACTGGAAATCAAATAAATTCCAATCATATTGAGTAACGTCTATACAATAGATATACACCCAATTCTGTTTTTACACGAACTTTTTTCACACGATTTTGATTTAACCCGAATTAGAAAAGAATTTAATTCTCCTTTTACACGGCTTATTTGGAATTAACACGATCGACCCAAATTCTAAGAAGAAAATTTTGCTTTTCTGTGGCCTAGCTAAAACACATACACAACGATTAATTACTGAATTCGTTCTTAAATTCATTGAAACATCGGCAAAACAGGAGGCTAGTCCTAATTTTCTTCAAGAGATTACAAAAAGAATTTCACGAGTGGCGTACGAATTCGATAACCAAAACATTTCTAATGCCAGCAGGAATATTGCAGTCTTGCACAAACGTATGCGTTTATTGTCAGAAAGTGTCAACGAATAAAATCTTTTTACATGTAACTCATATTATTTTGCCTAATTTTTTTTATCATGAATTAGTGAGATGTTTTTTTTCCTTTCCAAATGATAATTTACTTTGTATGATACAGGTGCAATCTTTATGAAATAAAATGTTTAAGATCCTAACATGAAAACTCATGATTTATTTTAATACCTTTGCTGATTTCTTAGGACTGGAACCAATCTTCTATTTTTCCATAGATGCAATATATTTTTTTACACGATTTTTTTTTACACGCTTTCTTCGGGAACGTGTCTATCGTGTAAAAACAGAATTAGATGTATTTACACCTACAGTTATTTTCGTCATTCTTCTTAGATCAATAGTAAATATGTTAAAAGTAATTATGAATGTACGAAAGACTGAATGTCAGAAAGACTGAAACTTAGTATATACCTATATTGCCCAAAAGCAGTCAAAATGACTGCATTGTGAAAGAATAACTAATGTGCAAAGAAATTTATTTAAAATTAATTTTTAATATTTTTTTATATTAATTACAGTTATATATCAGGTTATTAGTAAATATTAACAATAAAAAAAATTTACTTCACTTGGAAAAACAAAACTTTATGCATTATTATTTGTACATTTTATGCGCGTTAGGGAGGTACGCGGAAAGAGACGAAGCTGTGATGCTAGCATCAAAATAACTTCCACCTAACCTACGGAATCAAGAAGCACATGTACTTGTATGTTATCATGTAACGGTAATCGAAAAAAATGAAAAATGTTATTTCAATACAAAGCCGAACTGGTCATATAAGAAATTTACTCAATTCAATAATAAGAGTCATTTGATTATTTTAAATTTCCCAAGCAGTCAAAACGACTACTTTTGGGCAATATAGCTATAACACATATATATACCGGAAATTAAGGAGGGGGGAGGTAACTACAATTATTAATAAACGCATTTATATGTTGTACAAAAAGTCACAAAATTCTAAGAAATTGTATCATTATATACATAATTTTTTTTCTAATTGAAATTAAAAAGCAGTCATAATGACTTCCTTGGGCAATCTAGTGTTAAAAGACTCCGGATGTTTATATATATTAAGTGTATAAAGTGTGTATAAGCGCGTACACTTACACGTTTCCAACAATAAGTTCATATACAGGGTGAGTTTCCCAACATGATCAACTGAATGGCTCATAAAATATGTACTGTGTGAAAAAAATGTTTCGAGCAAAAGCTGCACGGCTACGAAGGAGGCATTCAATAGAAATATTGTTGTTTTCCTGTTGTATTGTTTTATCGAGATATGCAGGCTGCCTTCATTTTTTAAATGGCATACCTCAAGTTTCTTTCTAAATTCTGACAAAGCGCTGAATTTTGCATAAAAGATCATTATACTATGTAGGGTGTAATGGATAATTACTGAGATATTCACAAAATAATTATCCAGCACTACAAGGCATGTTCATTCAATAGGAGTGCTACAATTTGGAGGGCAACGTTGTTTATGACGACAGGTAATGTTGGTAAAAGAGATGCATGGTATAGCGTACAACAAATATCTGTAAAAAGAATCGAAAACTGTTTGTTTTCATGGTGAAATTAAGGAGACTTTGAATTTTACAAATAACAACACATTTTTTTACCATATTGCGGAGGATGTCGAGACGAATTCAAACACACACACACACACACACTACAACAATTGATTTTTTATGTTCACATGTTTGTAGGGCTATTAAATAATATAAATTTTTAATCATTTATGTAATTTCAATTTTTCAATTGAAGCTTCCTTTTATGGTACGTCCAAATCTGTAACCTGTTTCTCGTGATTTATTTTTCTTCTGAACGTTTAATTTCTGAGATAAGGTAAATTGGAAAAGACGTAATAGAACATTTAAAATTTAAATGTTTCACCATTAAAATAATGTGTTTCATTATATCTGGGAGAGTCCTAGAAGCATTTTCTGCAAAAGAAGCTTACATAACTTTTACTATTGAAATACAAAAAATGTTGGAAGTTGGAAAGCCCAATTCTCTTTGAAATTAATTTTCTCAGAAATAAAAGGTACTGTAGAAAAACCGATTTCAGATTAGTGTTAATCATTGCAAAAATTCGCAAAAATGAGTGTAAATATTTTCTGTGATAAAAATTACGTTGATCAGTGCTATTAGATTTTAATATTGCTCTCGTCAGCCATTTTCTCATAGACAGATTATTGAAGCTCCATGGTCTTTTCTACTTTCTCTTTAAGAAAATATCTGTATATTTCTTTCACAAGGGATAAAAGTCTAAAATCTTGAAGCTAAATTCCTGCGATATAACTTGTCTTGTAATCTTCTGAATTATCTTTTAGCAACTAGACAACTTTTATATTTGTGCTTGGTGTGATTCGTAACGGCATTTTGCAGATATCGGTATATATAGGGTGTTCTTTGGAAGTCCTCTGAGGAACTTTTGCATACTACAAAGTTCCACTCATGGAACTGGATGAATGTTTTTTAACGGACTATGCTCGAGGGAAGGGAAAATCGAACAGTAGTGAATGTTACTGTTTCGTTAATCCATTTGCATCACTAGCGCATATATGCGCGCACTTTTTCTGGTTACCAGCACCGGAGCGCATCTATGCATTCGCATTGTGAGTGAGTAATGGTATATATGAAGAGCCTAAATTATTTATAAAACAATCGTCGATTAAAGTACAGATATATATGAAATTTGGCCACCATTTTTATCATTTACGAATCACTGTTTGAAATACCACTGTACTTATTGTTAGATTTAATATAAAGAAAGGGATAAAGGTATATTTTTGATTTTGTCGTATGATGCAGATGGGTTATATCGACATATCAATTAGTTTAACTCGAGTGATTTTTGTTACATTTATTATATGCAAGAGACTTTGCACAAATACAAAAAAGTTACAATCACTGTTATTCGTACTGTCCATTCATTTCCCACATCTTCACGATTTGCTGCAATTCACGTTCAAGTGCAATTCTGTGGATCTTTTGAAAATGGGAAAAGATGGCTTCCTTTTGAGTAAACAAATGAATTACAAATGTACTGATAATATACCAATCTGCAGGTTTGTAAAATCACGCGTAGTCCAATCAACAGTAGTTGATAATTATGAAAATTATTCGGCAATGAAAATGACCCGCCTTCGATAATTTTCATTGCTGAAAAATAAAAATACCGAGCGTTTAATACATCTGCTGCCTCTTCACAAGCCTGTATATATACCAAGAAAAACTAGCAACAATATTTCTTTTGCCTTTCTACACGTTTAACACAGATTCCATCAGTTAATGTCACATCCATTCTACTTACATTAGTTCAGTTACATGGTCATTTATGTGATAAACTTAGTTTTGTGTTTTTTTCTTTTCATTATTTAACCATTCTAAATAAATAATAAATTTATGGTGGCGGCGATGAACACTAGCAATGAATTGCTGGCGGTGAATTTTCCGGACACCATTATTTCCGTACAACTTTCAATATATGCCAATATACTTTCATTCTGCATACGTCGTGGTGCGCCGTAGGCTAGAATTATGTCGAAATAACAATAAAGATGTACAATACTTCTAGATACAATACTTTTTTAAGTGGTAACAAATTATTAAAAACTATTTGATCTGTTTGTTTTTTATTATGAATACATTCTAATGCAGGAATAAAAAATTCTACTATTTACTACGGAAGATTTTCTAGAGAGAGTACGGTTTTCCTACGGCGACGACAAGCGGTGTAAATTTAGTTTAACAAGTAAATTGTTGCAAATAGATATAATCCTTCTTTATTTTAGAATGAATATTCCCCAAAGGGGACAATGCCCCCTGGGGTAATACATTTCAAGATCCGCAGTGAATTGCACATACTAATTTTTACATATAATAGTTGTCACCCGGGTAGCCGCCATGGGTGACCGCAGATCAGGTATCTGTTTTTCCGGATTAATTTTCCGCCTGGCGCTGGCTGTCTTGCTCAGGCGTTGAAAAATAGATAAACAAATATATAAATGAATAAATAAATAAATAAATAAATTAGTAAATAAATAAAGAAAACTAGTTTAGGCATTGTAAAGCCAGCCCAGCCGCCATAGCGTAACATAAAATATATACAGTAAAATTTCCAATAGGTAATAAAACAACATAGCGTCGAGACACCGAATTATGTAACATCATAAAATAAAATAAAATACAGTATAGAATATAGAAATAAATAATAAAGATGATGTACATAAATAGAATAAAATGGATAAAATGTATAATAAAATTCATTAAAATGGAATATATAAAATTTTACTACATACCATATAATCGATAATCTAGTATTTCATCAGTACTTAAAAAAAACATTTAATTAACGTGACAACCTCTAGTGGCCAGTGCACAGTGATACTAATTGTAAGCAATACATTTTTTCATCAGCCTGGAATTCTGAAATGCCAGTTTTAACATATACAAAGCAATGCATTATTTATTACTAAAGCAAGTAATAGAATCTTGAAATAGCTCCTATGAGTATATGAAATTTAATTTTTTTATAAATAATATAACTATTGTACAAGTAACTTAGATCAATAGATATGGGAAACTCGTCATATCATAGTTATAATCCGGCGCAAAATTTGTTTAAAATTCTGAACAAATTCAAGTAAGGATACATCCGTTCCGACTATTGATCGGATCTTTTGTGCTTTTATAGTGTTAATGCACTTACACTGGAATTTATTATCCGATAATTATAATAGTGGCCACTTCTGTATATTAAATATAAATCAGGTTCTAAGAATATGAATATCTACAACTCCCAAATGGCGTGCATATAATGTAAACTGATCTAATGTGAAAAAAAGTTGTCGTCCTCTTATTTGAACTATGGGAATAGAAATAGTAACCAACAAACACACTTCAAGGATTGTAGAAGCAGCAAATATAGCTATTCTAAAAACTTTAGCAAAACCACGAAAAACACACAGGGTGGAACCGCATAAGTTGATATTAGAATCCAGAAGGAAATCGTGAGAAAGCTGTGTTTCCTCAATGGTTAGCAGAACCACACCTGCGGAGGTCTGAAAACAAAGAAGATTAGTGGTTTCTACAAATCTTAAATTCTGGATACAATTGCTCAAGACGGGCGTATATTTGTTAATAATAAGTATGCAGCAGAAAGGTTAGCAGAATTCTTTACTTCTATTTCAAATAATATTAACACATATTTTCAGATAACTATACCAAACCTATAGTAAGCCTTTCACAATGAAAGAAATGAACAAGGTCATCCTCTGGCGCTGATAATATGCAATTTAAAATGATATAAAGGTATTATCTTAGCATGTAAAGGACACACTTTTAAAACTGTATAACAAGATATGAAAGCGTAGTAAATATTCCAAAATACGTGAAGAAGTTAGCCATACTCGAACAAGTTGGACAGTGAGATCAGTTACACTGGTCAACACGATTTTTTGTTCAAAGAAAATTTTTGCTGATTCTTATAGATTTTGTAGTGTTGAATGCGAATATGAAGTCCGGTTATGTCCATCAGACTTCATTTTTGGGAAAAGCTGTTTTGAAGAAAAATATAAATTTCCAACGTTCAGAATTTTTTATATTTTAACCGCAAAAGCTATTTAAATTTTTTTTGCCTAAAATGATTCTACAAACCCTCCGGAATATTACAATGCATATTACTTTAATGTTACAAACATTTATACATGTTTAAGCAATAATCAAAGGGAAAACGATACCCAAAATGCCATAATGTTTGTAGATATGTATCTATTTATCTTAAAAACTAGACGCCCAAGAGGAATTATAATAGAAGGAGGCGATAGAGCAGACATTTTTCGTGAGAAAGCCATAATTGAAGGTTGCAACACAAGTTTTGTTTTCCGAGCCTGAGAAATTAAAGTAACTCAGCAAGACATAAGGTACTGCCAGCGGTTTTCAGTACAGCCGTTTCACTCGCGCTAGTTTTACATGTTGCTTGCTGTACAAATACATTTCTTATAATAAACAATGTTGTTCAATTGCATTAAAATTTCATGATTAATTATACGAGCAGCGGGACCAATTATTTCCACTTCACTTGCCAAGGAGTATAACGACCGCTAGGTGTTGTCAAAATGTAGTCGGAGGGGCTCGGCGACCGTAACCTACAGGTGTCCGTCTCGCGGGCCCACTGACAATAAGTCGTTTCAATGTTGGCTTCGCTGTCAGTTCGCTCTCCACCGCCGACGAGTAATCAATGTTTTGTGATCGGGTTCAAGCATTTTCACACTATGAATGCATGCATAATACTTTCTAAAATGAGACTGTGAATCACCAGATACCTCTCTTTTTGTGGGCCACTTGGTAATTCTCACGGTATCCGTACAGTGGTATTAATCCTTACACTGGTATTAGTCAGCGGCCGTATGTCTGCTCTCAGCCACCAAATCAAAGAATCAACACGTTTCTGAGGTATATATAATTATTTTTAAGATTGAACTATTTTTGTTGAAAATGCGATTACATGTTTTGTTTTTAATGAAATACGACCGCTGGAGTTAATGTCACAGTACTAGAAGAGAAGTAAAGTATTTCTTTAACGCAAAAGCTTTAGTGTTGCGGAGCAAATATACGCCCCTGAAGCTCACAGATGTAGCTTCCAACTTCGCATTTTACCTTTCTTAATATTTCACAGATTTCTTAGAAAAACTAGCAGTCGCGCATTGTCGTCTATTTATGACTTCAAACTCAATGCGCTTTATGGCCCTATTGTCGTCAATACTTCTTCAGGAAAAGTTTTGTCCTCGCCGATCGGCAAGGGAGGCTCTTAGCCAATGGGCAAAGGACGATTTCTTTGCCCACCAATGGCAAAATTAATACTCGTCAACTAAAGGGTCTCCCAATCAGCAGCTTTCCGGCTTCGCAGCAGTGACCGCCTCCGCCAAATCATGGCGGAAGCGCGTCTTTAGGCGCTTCAAACAAACCAGTCTTCTACAAAAATCGAACCAACCAACATCTAGCGCTCTCGATAGAAGCTCCGTCCGCAAGACTAAGATCCGGACGTAATCTTAATCTACAAACATCATATCGCTCGGGACATTAGTCCTTCGAACCAGATAGAAGTGAGTATCTATCTACTGTACCGTGAATCTAACGATATTTCCGGCACGTCGCGGTTTAAATTAATAAGCCGAGACTGATTTTAACAGTTTATTTTGAAATAATAATAATGGAACAAATAGGGTGCGTAAAATAAGAAATACAAACAGCGATAACAAATAACACTCACAATTAGAACTAATCAAAAATTGTGATTGATGAATTTGAATTGAAGATTGAAGTTAAGCTTATGTTGCTTCGAAGTTTGGTTTGAGACTGACTCTTCCAAAAAATGAAGGAGTCCCTTGGGATTAACCATCCCCTCCACCGACCGGTAACCCCCTCAAGAATAAGATTCACGCGCCATCGGAAGTGGTGTGGTGTCTATGTAAATTTAATAATTTGCTAGGGAATTCCGAAAGTGCACGAAGAATTTGGCGGGATCGCTCGGCGTTTCCTTGGATCCGTGGAGGGGGCGGCGGTCCGGGCCCCGGGTGGCACGGGTCAGGTCAACCCTTGTCAGAGGGTTTACGCGTGCGTGTAAGACGGCAGGGTGACTCGTCAGCGCAGGCGAAGGTTTATGATACGGCTATTTCTATTGAGGAACAGCGAAGTGAGAGTGCACACTTAATCTTAAGACCTTCACTCCCCTCAATGGTTAATGACCTGGGGAACACATGTTGATGTTAATTTAGATTTCCTCAAAAATAGCTAAGCCGCTCGTACCTTAAACCTATTATTTACGCGGGACCGGACAGCTGCATGCCAGGGAAGTGATTTTGAACTATTGTAACGAAAAATTGTAAAGAAAGATTGAAGCGAGCATAGAGTGAAAGTAATGAAAACTAACGGGATCTGTGACCCTGTCAGCCGTGAATTCTAAGGTTTCCTGGACATGCATTGTTTGTTTTTAGTAGACAGATTCCACGAAATAATTTAACTCCTGCGCTCGACCCCTTACGGGAACGGTAATTAATTGTTGAATGAAACTGAACATCTACACACTGTATAAAGTGTAAATAAACTGACTAGAGTAAGGCAAGTCTGCCTGCATTCAATTCTTCAACAATTCATAATACCTCCGTGCGTGGCGCAAATCGGGTGAGCCTGTTTTAATTATACTCTCACTCCAGAGGTGTCGTCTGAAAAACACAAGCAGGCGTAACTCGTGAGACGTACATCCGTAAGATTTAGTATGTAATTCTAATAGTGTTATTTGTGCTGAATTCAGTTATGTAATGTGTTTGTTTTCTATCATGTAGAATTTTTTTCTGACAAGCAGTTTTATACTTAATAAGTCGTATAATCATGAAATTGAGAATGCAGTTGAACGGTATTGCTTATTTGTAAGATGAAATTTTACAAATATACTTCTTCATTTAATGTAGCATTACTGCCATGAAATAACTCATAAATCAATCTTGTGGACCAGCGTACAGACAAATAATGTAGTTTTTGGAGGATGTCAACTCTTTAAGTAAATTCCAATACGGCTTCCATTGAAATTATTCTGCGGCTGATAATTGAATTTGTTTATCAGGCAATATTGTTTTATCTTGAGAAAAGATACGATGTCACGTGGCTTTATAGACTATTGATACAATTATCGGAATGAAATCTAAAGGGTGGTGGCGCAGGGCTGTCGTAGCTCCCTTGCCGTATCACTGTTGCGAGATCATCCTGCTTTCGATATTTCGACAGCATCTAGTCCAGCTATGGTCCTGCTTGTAGAAAAGGGGTAAAGCTACTGTTAAGCACACGTGTTCCGTCAAGAGCCTGCTCATAGATTTATCAGTAGGGCTGAACGAACAGGCCATGCTCTATACACTTCGTCCAGAATAGGACGTTGTCTCCGTGTCGGTCGGTAGGGTATGATGTACTTGCAAGTACTGCTCCTAGAAGAGCACGAAATCTAGTGGGCGATCCTTGAACTAGGTGAAAGAGTAATGGCGACCGATAAGTCGGTCGCGGTGGTGAAGATCGTGCCGCTACAAAACGTCACATAGGTAGACTACCGTTCTTTATTATCAGCTTCCTATCAGTCCGACATTTTCGTGTTAACCCTCGAAGGTCTGAAGCTTCGACGACTATTCCTGGGTTATTTCTGACCCAGCATTGATATTGACTCATACAAATTCATGGTCGCATCGAGCTGCTCATGGATGCTGAACCAACACAGTGTTGTTTGCAAGAGCTCAAGACCGGTATCAAACGATACAAATCGACTAGAACTAATGACTCGATTTTCGACTTTATTCGGGTTTTCGTTGTATTCTAAGGGACCAGAAACAAGGCACTTGAGGGGTAATTTGCTCTAATTCGCCCGACGGATAGGGACATCCCTCTCCCTCACGCATTTTCGATTTTGATGCGCTGTTGGCAAGAGAGACCCGCACATTCGTTGCGTCGTCATGTGAACGACGAAAGGAGTGTTTTACTTTCGGTTGTCATTCGTCGATCTCAGGTTTCCAAGACCGACATGGCGGAGATAGGCGGTGCGAGAGCAATCTCCCCTTCCGTCTCAAGTGCCTTATTTCTGGTCCGTCACTTTATATATGTTGCCGTTAAAGCTTATAATCCAGTTATTTGATAAAGTAACTGACCATAGCTACCTAGTTATTTTATGGAATAACGGATTTAATACCAGTTATTTTATGAAATAACGGATTCCACGCTTTGACGGTAAGACATGTGTATATTAAAAAATAATATTGTAGCACCGGAAAAATATTTAAGAGCTTATCTTTAAGAACCACGAAGGACTGCAAGGGTAGAAGCGAGGTTGGGTCAGGTTCGGCCAGCAGGCCGACATTTTTCTCCCTCAAGGCCCCGAATATTCTAAAACGTAGCGAATGCAGGTATGAGTACGAGCGAGCGAATAGTTGCATGAGACAGTTGTGAGAATGAATAAATAAATATAGGTTCAACGGTAAGAGAGAATCATTAGTTAAGTGTTTAGAAGAGTTGAAGGTGGTACGGAGCTATACGGTTTAAGAGTTATACGTTGAAAACGTTGTACGAAGTTAAAGTTTTAAGACGTTGCGGATTATGAATTCTGTTGTTGTACTTTAGTTATTCATCTGTAAGAGTTATTAGTTAATTTACAGTAAACACATACTTTTAGTTGTAAGCGAAAAAAGGAAACTCTCCTTCTCACAACCGAATCCTTACTAGTATTCCACAATATCATGAATTATTTATAATATTCTGGCCTCTGAATTATCTTGTAAATATTTCTCGACTACCGAATTTTGAATTTCTGGCTCTGCATCGCATGGTCGCTGTACTTTCATCGTCTAATGACTCTATATAATTACGCTCCCCGCCTTCTTCCGCAAATTGAAAGAACGGAGATTGTTGTTTAGGTGACTCAGCAATTATTTCCGTATATATAGACATTTTACAAAATCTATTTTTTTATTTGCCGTCAAAGTCTTGCTTCCTCAGAGAGTTATAAGGAACTATTCCGTTTCGTATGTAGTTCGCCATTTAAAACTGCAGTATGGATGATATGACGTTCGTTATTTTGTATATGTGACATATGGTACCTCTATTATTGTGTCGTCAACGTTCTCAACACGGAGCGACTCGCCGGGTTATAAAGTACTCCAGGGGTTAAAATAGGTAACACACATTCTAGTAAGCTTCGACAAGAGAATGGTATATCTCAAATATCCACATTAAGCTCTACTATTCACTATAGCTGTAAATGCTATTATATTAGCGAATAGAACAGTAAATATAATTATGTATATTGGCAGCTTTTCGTTAGTTTTGTTTTCTTCGGGGAAATGTATGACTGATATTGGACTGAAACTGCAGAAAGTCTTAGACAAAGTGGCGAAAATTGGCAAAAATAGAGGCATTTCCTTCAACACAAACAAAACAAATTGTCTATACTTCTGCAGGTTAATAATACCTTAAAATGATCCACGGTTATTCATAAAAGAATATGATATCAAGGTACAGCACTCGCTGCTTTTTTGGATTAGAAATAGATGAAAAGCTCACATGAAAGAGACACATAAATAACTTCATCACATCGTGTAAAAGATCATTAAATATTCTAAAATAATTGACAAATACAAATGAGCAGCTACTTGAAGGAAGTATACATATTAGAGAACATTATTGAAGCAAGTATATGCAGTACTAGTGCTGTTATACAGGATATGGCACAGCATATGGGATAGCTTCTAGCACACGATTAAAGAAATTATATATTATCCATAATTCCTGCATAGAAATGATAACATGAACGTCTGTACCAGTATAAAGGTCGTTTATATTGCGCATTAGAAATAATGCGTTAAAATATAACAGGCTGCTATAATGGTTACTTACGCTACTCGAGTCGAGTGTAAACACCAGATCTCACGATATCTGAATTATCCGATTTCTACAATATCGGTAGTACCATAGCATACCGGAATCAAATCAGATATACGATATTGTTCCAACAGGTTAAAGCATTGCAATCTATTTCTTTTTCCTTTCGAATTTCGCTTCACATAAACTTTCACATATCCAACGGGGAGAATCCCGTCGTAAACTTCCATAGAGTCAGAAATATGGCTAGATGTAATACGTTTTCAAAAATCAGAGACAAGTAGAGAACTATTAAAAGTATATTTTACAGAGATAATTAGTGAGTACATAGAAATAGTGAAGATTATTTATACCGATGTATCAAGAGCTGGAATAGCTGTTGATTGTGCATGCATGCTGAAGCCGCAGATAATTAATTCGACTCTACCAAAAAATGTAAGCGCATACACAACCGAGTTGCATATCATCTACAAAGTACTACAACACCACAGAGACTCATCCAAAAGAAAAATGCCTATATGCACCGATTCAATAAGTTTTATTATGTCTAAACGTGACCAATATGCGATTCATTAACCTTTTAGGCACGATACGCCACTATAGTGACTTTCGCGGATGTCATCTCTCTGTGCGACGGTCCACTATAGTGGCTTTCGCGAATGTCATCTTATATTACGACGCACCACAATAGTGGCTCACTCTAATGAGTTGCACGCTCGCTTGGAAGTGCAAAAAACCTAAAAAAGCGTTACGAAATTGTATCGTATGTGCAAGAAACGATGTAAGAAGAAGATCACGCTATGAGTGTGAAGATTGTGACGAGGGCCTATGTGCCGTACCGTGTTTTAAAATATATCTTACTCAATTGCATTATTAATTATTAAAGTAAATTCCCAAAGTTAAAGTATATCTATTATATCTTTGGGAAAAATTATAATTCAATCATCAAAAATTTAATTCCAATGTACTCGCGCAGACAATAGCATTGTCCGTCACACATTATAGTGCTTCATCGTTTACGCGTAATTCGCGTCGAACTCTGGCGTACCGAGAAACAGCCCCGCGTAAAGTTGAGCCGTGCCTAAGAGGTTAATTCATTATAGTAACACACTACGTCAAAAAACTATGGAATGTGGTAAGAAAATAAAAAAAAAAACTCCGCGACAGCAGAACGCAAGTCCATCTCGCGTGAAAGAATACATTGTTGCCGCCGCGGCCGTCTTGGCATTTGTCACGGAGTTTTCTTGACAATTTGCACTGGAAGTTAAATTACAAATGCGCGTGCTAGAACGTAACACTATATTTCACCGTCGGGTATCAAGTAGCATTTGAATTTGATCAAAACCATCGCCAGAAGTCCCAAAACATTAAAATCTGTTAATCGTATTTAATTTAAGACATATCTGAGCATACTTTTTCACTAATAATACTTTTGTTTTACCCTACAGGCGACGTGGTGCGATCTCAAACTGTTCTTCGACAAATAACCTTAATCGACGTGCCACACACATCGTTTTGATTTCCGTGATCGGCGCGCGTGGCATGTCTTTTCAGCGAGAGTGGTTAGATACGAATGTCGCCCCAATGCGCCACCACGATCGTGAAAATAGGTTCGTGCCTGGCAAGTGAAAGGAAAGTCAATCAACGAGCTCTCGAGCGCACGGGAAGGAGTAGCAGGCGGAGCTCTTCCAAGGACACATGGGGCGATCAAATAAGCGGCTTGCCTGATAAAATTAAATAAGGTCACTCGATTTTTTCCACACACGGAGGTCTTGATGTGTTAAAGATGAGTGAATACGTCTTAACCCTAGTTACAGACCTTATTCAAACTGTATATAGGACACGAAGATTCTGATACGCCCAAAGAAGTGATATCACGGACGGAGTTTCTCAAGATTCTTACTTGCTTTGATTTGCTTACTTGCTTACTTCTTTTGATGTTCGATAGAAACTGGAATTGCTAGCGCGAAAAAATGTGCTTCTATCACGATTTTGCGGAGACCGGGGTTACTGCGAAGCGGGAAAAATTCTGGTTGGGTGGGTCTTAATTAGAGAAGTTGTCATTTTCACATTGGTTGGCAAAGAGATTTTCTCTTTCCCATAGGTCAAGAGTCACCTTCGGCGATCGGCGTTGCCAGAAAATCCCGATTCGTGTGAGGATAAATGTTCCCGGTTAATACGTGTTGCCGGACAAACTTTTGAGGAAGAAGTATTGACGAGAACAAGCCCATAAAGCACATTCATTTTGAAGTCATAAATGTAGTACAAAGGCGTGGTTGTTAATTTTTCTGTGGAATAGGTGAGCGTTAGAGGAATCTGCAAGATGAATTTGGAGCTACATCTGTGGGTTTCAGGTGCTTATTTTTGCTTCGCAACAATATAAGGACATAAATTTACAAATCATGGCAGTTGACATCCAAATAATTAATTCGCAGAGAATACAATTTGGTTTATCAAACATGCCAGGGCGAGATAACAGTAAATCCTATCATAGAAGAATTGCAAACGATATGAACAGCATATGCTAGAATATGGCATTCCATGAAGTATAACTATTGCTTTATCGAGTAATGGAGAAATAGAGAAAAACCTTTTAGATTTCCTTAAAAGAACTAGCGTGATAAATCAAATTCAAGGCACACAACAAGAAAACACAGCTAGAGAAATATCTAAAAATAAAATTTGCGTCAGAATGTATAACTTATTAAAAATAAAGGAAGCAGAATTTAGATGTGTCATACATAATTTAAAAAACATGAAAAATTAAAATAAGGTTTAACTTTTTTCACCCTTTTTTCGTCAATCTGTTACCACTTTACCGATATATTACCATGAAAAAATATTATTTTCACTTTCAGGGCTTACTTAACATCAGAAAATCGAATTATAGCATGACGACAGAAGAGATGTGTGTTATGTATGAATTGAACCATTATATTATTTGAAAGTGTTACAAATCCCTTTCTTCTTATATTCAGATATTTGAGAATTTTTATAAAAGCTTTCGTTCTATAACATGTAACAGTTGAAACTTTTTGGACGAAATGATGAAGATATTTCATTCTATTTAAGTATTGTGCCATTTGAAATGTGAAAAGAAGACACCTATGTTTAGCTAAAACTAACTTGAACATGCTTTTCTCAAAAATAGATTTATTTCACTTTCACAATTAACAGCTGAATCCTTTTTGAACGTAAAATTTTATGTTTTTATTTCCAGATTCCCTAATGTTCTTCAGAAAATTGTTCTTGCGTTATCGGCCCGTTACTGGCCTATTATTGACTCACGTCAGTTAAATTATAGCAGACTTTAGATTTGTTACAAACTGCGATTCAAATTTGTCGTGAAAAGCGCAAAATATTTTGCAAAATGGTAATCACCTACCTTATTAGCCAAGGATATACATAATTCATAGAAACAAACGTATTGTGGATGTTCTTCTCTTCTCAAGAATAGTAAAATGAAACACAATGATGTATTATCGCTGCACGGTAATAATATTTGTAATATTTATCTGTGAAATCACAGATGCAACTTTCTATTCAATCCGAATAAAGGGTCAGAAATGTCCAACATTTTTAAAGTGGGTGATTCCAATACTATTCATAGCTTTGAATGCGTTACGTGCGTATACTGTATTATAGGCCATCTCCGAAGAGAGATAGAGGAGGGTCGGGCAAGACAATGGTAAGAAGACGCGTTTGAGGGTAACAGAGGAGTTACGAAGGAGTTGCAGAGAGGGTACGGACTCTCTAAGCAGCGGCTAGATCCCTGGGGACATAGAGTTGACGGTGTCAATAGTTACGTGTTAGGCATGTATAAGTGGGCATTAGAAATTCCCGCAGAAATTGCTTGCAAGGGTCTGTTAGGTCTTTACAGAACACGATAAATGGTTTCAAATAATAGCGTGAGTGTTTAAACGTAACTGAAATATGAAATGTGAAGTCGTAAACTTTCAAGAATCTACAACTACGAAACTATATTGTAATGATAAAGGCAGTCTGCTAATTGCATACCCTGAAATTAAATGACTAAATACGCGATCATAAAGGCAAATTGAAAAGCATATATGGGACTAATGTGGTAAATTATAACATGTTTCTTCTATTTCTTATTTCCAGAACAACTTTAATTATGGATTTATGATTTTTGTAAATTCAAATGAAAATATATAGGGTCCTACTCTAATTTAATCTCGGACGAGCCCCCAAAGAATATAGTTACTCAACCTGAAAGAAACCGAATAGATTCTCTTAAAATTATATAATAATATCGTAGCCCAAAAACTTTATTGAACGTGTGTAATTAAAAAAGAAATGACTAACTTTATTAAATATATGTAACTATAAAATAACAAAACTCTTAAAAACTCTAAAATAACTCTAAATACGAATCTCGCAAAATCTCTATCCTCTCACGCTTTGTACTCCACTCTAGATGCTCAATTCAACACAACTGCCACTTTTCCAAAATCATGCTCGCATCCATCCTCGATACTCTTTCTCATAGCATGCATTCTGTATTGCACCCACTCATTTTCTCCACATCCACAGACTAAACATTCACGCTAGCCCTAGCATTCGTCGCCTTTCAAATCACGCACTCTAAGCATCCACTCTCGCTTGTATACAAACCATCCACACTCAGTAATTCTAAAAATTGAAACTATCTGTTAGTACAAAAATTCCGTTCCTACAGATGTAATGTTATTGACTTATCAAAACAGTTTATTAGGAAAGGTATAAGTCGATAAGTTATAATATAAATAACGTATTTATCCTAATAAAAATGTTGAAGTATTGCGCATGGTAAAGTCAATAGATTGAAGAGAATTTTATTACGTACTCTCCTGTACCACTTAACGATCGACGAAGATGTCAAAAGAATGTGGACCAACAAAACCAGAACAAAGAAGGCACAAGGAAGTCAAGAATCTGTCGATAACGCGACGTTGTGGCCATAATTTTTTTCCCTCAAAGCACTCCATTAACATCTCATTACGAACACTGGAGGCCCAGACTGACGGTGGTCTCGTCCGATAAAATAGCTTAAGTTCGAGCCACCATTAAAATATTCGATGAGCCCTGTAAATCGCCTTATTTTAAATTCCGCCACTTTTCATCACTGAGATTTTTGTTTTACTTGGCACTGATTGTAAGTGTATTACTTTCTGTGTTATGTGCCAAAAGTAAGAATGACTCCAAATAATAACCGATCTTGACCCTTAATAATTTCAATGGAATTTTAAAGATGTTACATGTACAATGACACTTTACGAAATTATTATATGCTAGATGTACCCGGCCACGCGTCGCTGTAGCTCAGTCTGGTTAAATGGGAACGAAAGAAAAGAGTTTCTAATATGTTTAATTTCATAATTCTTGTGGGTGTACAATATTTTTTGTTGCTCCATTGTCTGTGCAGGTGTAAAAATTGTCTGGCTTGCCGGCACTAGAACATGCAACATATAATTGTCCGTGTGAGAAGCAATCCGTGTCTAAATGTAAACCGCACAGTTGTTAAGATTGGCCCTGCTTTATCTGTCACAGGTGTAACATTTATATAATTCGGTATGTAAAAATACGCGCGTATTCAAATGTAACGTTGTATCAAAATTTCAAAGCAATCGGTGAACAACTTTCGGAAAATTAAGATTTTTAACAAACGAACATTTACATTTTTATTCATATAGATTAACATAGTAAATATATGATATAGAGTATCAGCCACTTCAAGTCTTGTACTATAACTTAGATTATTTTTACAATGCCATTTTTTAAGGCGATGGACTGTGTTGCGATGAGTGTAGTGAAATAAAAGAAACCTTTCCACGACGATATTAACATTTCTGAACTCAAGTTTTTACTGTTTTCTTGTGCAAGTAACCTCAATTAACGTTCAATGTCTTCAAAGTCTTGTTTTCCGCTTTTAACAGGCAACGAATAATTTATTACGAAAAAAAACAAAATTGGAGCTTTTTTCTTAAATTTGAAAAACTACTTTCGAATACATGTGTGGACATTTAGAATTTCTTTTTGTCTGCTCTTCGATAGATGCCTATGTCCAAAGTAATAAAAAATGGATCTATTGAAACGATGTGTATAGAGTTTTTCCTTACCTACATAACACACTACGTGCGAATCATAATACAAATGTCACTTACACGTTCGATGAATAAAAATTGAGACATCTCTTCATTGCTTTAGAAATGTTTGAGGCAAAATAATTAGGACAACACTTACTTCTAAAAATTAGGTAAATGATAGTACATAAGCATGCATAAATGAAAGAAAAAATTTGAAACTTCTATGAAAATAGCTTCACTGTACGAACATATTTCAAAATTCGAGCAACTAATGCTTTGAAACCTGCTCCACAGATATTGATAATTAACTATGCACTGATAATAATTACTGTCATAAACTGGTATTAATAATTGTAATTAATAATTGGTATTAATAACATTGCGAAGGCTTCGTACACAGTCGCGAATTACATATGGATAGGCACAGCTCATCGGTATTGTTTGCGAGAATATTGATTCGGTTCTATGCCAATTAATTCCGCGCAATCTGACGAATACTTCGTTGCAATCTCTCAAAGAACGGTTCACAGTTGGCCGAAGGGGTTGAAGTTTTGAGCGCTCATTTCCCACGCAAAGAACATCGCGCATGAGATCCGAGGATTACAGTCCACCTTGCGAAATCAAGTTCTGTTAGCACACTTCTTGGTGAAGAAGTCAAGCACTTTTGCGCCAATGACGATTTCCGAGATAAATCTGCCTATCCGTACATCTGCACTGATGGCCAGTCAACGCGATTCTCTTAACTTATTGAATGTTGTAATTCTTTGTATGCTTGTACCCGTAGCATTTTAACTGCAACCATTCATGTATGTGACCGAAATTCACCGAGCGACCAAATGGACTTGCTAATAGCGGTGCTTAAAGCCACGGGTGTAAGAGAAAACCGAGTACATACCTAGAAAATTAGTTAACCTACGGCCTTAATACAGTTAGTACAGCATTTGTTTTGGACATACCATTGATCATATATCTTTAGAATCACTGTTTTAAGTGTTATCCATTGTTTTATTTGTTCATTGTTTGTGCATTGATTTTACTTCGTAATTCTTTACATTCCAGTAACTTAAAATGCCTATTATTGAATGAGTCATTCTTAAGTTACGTATAGCACATACTATTATAGTATTAGCAATCATGTTAACAAATGTTTTCTGACTCCCAAATTCAATGTTTATTTTTTTACCTTATTACAATCTTGTTTTAAAAGTATAGGGTAAGTATAGTAATATAAAACAGTTTGCAGAAATGACAGTTGATCTGGTTTACATTAGCTTTATTAGGAAATTCCAATAATTTGTAGGGCAAACAATTATTGCGGCTGCAACGATATATCGAAAACATTCAATACCGTTATCTCTACAAATATTTAAAAAAAAGACGTGAAATTTTCAGTAATTGTAGGCCATAAATTGTCCATATTGTAATAAATTGGCCTTCCCAGAAACCAACAGTGTCTCAATAGATTGGTCTTTATAATTTTCGGACCATCTTTCACACGCGGATTCTTTTCACTGATTCCAGTGTCTGTCTTATCACCATATTCTTCAAATACCCGTCAATACATTTGTATCCAATACTTCCACGGCGTGAATAATTGATGTCCCAAAAAGTGCTTTGTATCTTCAGAGAAGTGAAACTTAAATATTTCAAGTTTATGATTAGGTAACCATTACAGAAGTCGTGTGATATTTATATGATTAAAATTAATTGGATACAATTCCCCGCGGCGATAATTCGGCATTTCGCGTTACTTTCGTCGTGGCCATACTTTCAAAGTAACTACTTCCCTCGTAAAACCGAAAAATATTCGTTAAGTGTTTTGGCTGAATTTCGATGATGAGTAATTCAATCGGTGAAAATACTCGGGACCACGAGAGAGATTAAATTTGAACATCAACTTGTGAAGAATTATAAAGCGCATTCGGTTACTGCCCTTGAGGAGGTAGTAATGTCGTGTAGAGTCGAGCGCAGCCATTCCATTATCTCGCGAATTTTTATATGTAAGATCGACCCTTCATCTCCAGGAAACCGTAATATCTCAGGTTGACGGAAGGACAAGCCGTCAACCATTAGTCCTTTAATAAGGAAAAGGGATTATAGGCCCTTTCTTGAATATCGAGTTTCCTGGCATGCAGAGGTTATTCCATAGAGACAATGGGCTTATGGTGCGAGCGTGAGGGCCATTTTTGAGGGCTGCCTTAATATAGTAAAACTACAGTATCTTGGCACCTCAGACGGAAGGGGAGATTGCTCTTGCATCGCTATCCCCACCACGTCGGTCCTGGAAACCTCAGATCGACGAATGACAACCAATAGTAAAACACTACTTTCGTCGTTCACATGAGGACGCGACGAATGTGCGGTTATCTCGACCAATAGCGCGTCAAAATCGAAAATGCGTGAGGGAGAGGGATGTCCCTATCCGTCGGGCGAATCAGAGCACATTATCTCTGAGGTGCCAAGAAAGTTTTGGCCTACATTACCAGCATGTGCGCCTCAGGCCTTCCACAACCAAGGGGGGTGAGAGGTCGAAATAGCAATATTGGGACTCTCACTCCTCTGCGCCTCAGTGGACAATTGCGGCATCATAAAGTTCTGCCTGCGCCGACGGGTTGCCGGTCTCACCACCCTCTTCGGCCACCCTCGGTCCCTAACCGGTGTGGTAGCTAACGGGCCCACGCGTTGCGAGGCCATGACCGCTGTCCCCTCCACCGATCTAAGGGGCGTCCAAAGGTGTCCTGCCAAAACGCTCGCGCGCCCCCACAAAATATTAATATTTATTTCGGTTGCGAAGTCACACCGCGACTTCCGGTGGCGCGCGAGCCCCTTTATTGGGGGCGTAACCGGACGGTGGAGGGTGACATTCATCCGTGGAGGACTCTTCCGTTTTCGGAAGAGTCAGTCACTCCAGAAACACCGAACAAAAAACACCTCCGACAACCAAGTTCAGTTCACACATACACACGCTTTCATTTCCGTTAAGTTTTGTCATAGTTTGTAAAGTACGTTTTATTAAAGTTAAAAAAAAACTCACATGGGAGTGGCTCACACTACAACCTTTGCTTTCCACTCCCTGCGAAACTACCTCTCGCGTCCATCTTTAAAAGACCCGTAAGGAGCGTTCCCTGAATACGTTCCCCACATCAATCAAAGTGGGGATTCGGACTTACGACCCGAATTGGTCCAGCCTGACGGGCTGGCCGCGTGTTTTGGGACGCAACACATTCAATGAACATTGGCTTAAAAGTATAAATGAATTGTGAATGACGACGAAGCGTCTTGCTCTGTAAATGACTCGCGAAGACCGAATATCCGAATATGATTGCTCTTCAAATTTTAGCAATGCCCGAATTCGTTCAATATTTACATTTATAAAAAGCACAACAAATCTTGTGGTTGCATTTTCCTCCGATGGTACAACGTCCTTCCCGAGCCATTGTAGCCACGGGTGGGGTTGAGTTGTTATTTTCACTCTCTTCTCGACGTGGCGAAGAAAAATACAATCACGTGAGTGTGGTTCATTATACCCGAATTGTTACGATGAGTTCCGTTTTGACACTGAATCTTCGCCTGCTCAGAGGAAACGGACTATCGTGCTCATTCGAAAATAGACTCGAAATGACTTAAAATGACTTGGGGAGTGGAGTGTGTCACTTAGGTACGTTTGATGTAATTGTAACTAAGCTTGAAGCTGTACAAAAACGAACCATTGTTGAGATGTATTGTAAGTAGTGGTAATTATGTAACTTAACGGTTGCGACGTGACCTGGTAAAATTCCGTTGTGACGGAATTTTCCTCCTACCGTTCATCAGCATGAATGATAAAGGCACGGAGAGAGCGGGCGGGGGGGGGGGGGGGGGGGGTTAATAATGAATTTACATGGTTTTTGAGAAATTTCCGTGAGTGCGAATAAATTCGGATGCAAGAAGGGCACTCCGCGTGTAGTATTTTCTTATAACGCAGGTATCTGACTCACAATTAGTTCCACTTATTAACTTTAATGTTTTCTCAATATACGTTTCAACAGGAATCTTTTGCTGCATTCGTGGTTTGCGACCGTGTTATCCCACATCTCATTATTGGCGGTGATTAAACGAACATTATTATAGAATCGTAACAAAGAAAGAGAGGAGCGCATGGTCACCCCCATCGTTGTAGCAGTCCTCGGCCGAGTAGCTTAACGCTGAAGATGTAGTGGATCGGTGAGAATCCACTGCGCCAGCGTCCTCTGCCTGATGACAATTCTCTTTCACATCCTTTTCTTCCTAAGTTCTTAATAACAGAGGTACCACCCGATCCCATATTACTATCTACGGATTAACAAAAATGGTATATTTAGAACGAAGGCCTTTTGGTCATATAATAGCTGCATGTTTTCGTTATTTCTTATATATGCGTGGCAGTCAAATGTTAATGTGAAAATCCAAGAGAAATATTTAGGCTGTTAATAAAGAAAGGTAGATACTTCCGTCGTTCCAAGCTTTCACAAATGGATTGCATATCTCAATGCAACACAAAAAGTGTTATTACACTCACATATTAAACCTCGTGTAGTAAAAGAAGAACTTCAATTTTGTAAACTAATGTATTATACTATTGACGTAGCGGAGCCTGCTATAAGATTTTCTTCTTGACATTTAGTTTTTAAAATAAATTAGAAAATATCCACAAAAATTGAAGCATTTTGAGCGACATTTCCGCTTTCACCATTGCTGAAATGTATTTAAATATTTATAACATTAAAGTAGACTCATTTCATAGGGAAAAAATTCAAATAACTTTTACGGTTAAAAAAATTGTTTAAAGGGTATAGCAGGATAAGGGGGTCAAAAGTGCCCTTCAACCGATTTCAATGGGGACGGTCTCATTCGATAGATAATGCTCGGCGATTGATGTCTACAAATTTTTAACCCTGAATTTTGACCGGAAGGGTAGTTATGGGGAAAATTAAAAAAACAGGTTTTTGGCCCTTTTTCCCCATTTATTGAGGCGTAAAAAATCCAAATAAATTCTGACATATTCTACACGGTACCGGACATATTGGAGAATTTTTCAGATTTTTCCGTCGAAGTAGCTAAGCGTGACAAATCGGCAAAGTCAAAAAAAACGGAAAAAAGAAGATTTCGTATCGAAATCTTCGAGGTACAACTTTTTGGTTTATATAGTAACAATCTAACACCTACGATTGTTATCCCCAATTTTTTTCAGATTTTTAAACCACCTGCGTCATTGTGAAAAAAATCGAAAACCGATATTCGGGACGTATTTTGATCTAAAACGCAAGAAGTAATTGTTATTTTTCCATTATTTTGATAGAGTATGTTCATTTTGTGCTTTTCAATGTTTCTGCATACAAAGCAATTGCGAGTGAATGCAAAGGATTGAATTGATTCAATTATTCGTAAGCTAAACACTTCCTTATCAGCTAAAAATACGAACGTCCTTTCAATAGCAGCGATGGCGCAGTCGGCAGAGTTCTTGGCTGCGGAACCTCTCGAAACTTTTTGTCGCCGGTTCGAGTCCCAATGAGGTAAAATAATTTTTTTTTTTTTTTTTTAGTCATTCACTGCATAACAACAAATAATAATCATTTTTCAATTTTTCAATGTTTTTTAAACATTTTTAAATACTTATTCAATATGAAATATATGTAAAAATAATTATGGAGCATATTGTTTTTTTCATTGATTCGTCCTAGCCACATCTCGTTATTCTTTTGTACATTGAACGAATATTAGTTTACTGTAACGAATGCAAATATGTATTCAATATTAAAAGGATCCAATTGTATATTCTGATGAATTGTAATGAAGGTGATGTCTAACGGAAAGAAGGGTCTATTTCTTTTTAAACATTCTTATTTTTGTATTTACCGCTTCTCCATTTATGCAGAGATCACCCAAAATGGACAATGAATTGAAAGAAAGAAGGTATATTGGGATTTCGTCCGTTATAATTCCTTTACTGTTTTATGCAAATCAACTCCTCAATATTCTTAAATGCCTCGTCCGATCACGCCACATTAATCAAAGAAGTTATCGTTGCTTCATTGACTATACCCCTAATATAATTGGAATTTCGGGCATCAAATGTTATTGCTGTGAATGTGCGAGTGGTAACCGTACCATAGGTTGTTGTTCGCACATTGCTACAATAATATACTACCTGTCGCACGCACGGTATCTATCGACAATTGTTAGGCCTTCAGAGATATTGACAAAAATATTTAATAAAAATGAAGTGGTGCCCATCATTAATGAACATAGTGACGGGGATTAAAGCCACACGAAACGTGTTTCAACTTTTAATTATCAAAAGGTAATCTATCGCATGCCATTTATATTTTCACACTAATATTAATTTCCGTATTAACAATTGTTATCCAGTTAATACTTAAAAACATTTGTTTTCTAATTATATTTCATGGGAGGTGAATTGGCGAGAGAAAAGTTTGAAGTATTCCGCAGCTAGATACTGTAGCCTAATCATCAAATGGTAATCTATCATTCGTATTTTTACATTAATATTCATTTACGTATTAATAACATTCCAGTCAATAATTTAAAAAAAATGATCATCAGTTCTAAAGGTACAACTCGGTACCTGCCCGCTACCTACACGCTGCGCAGGTAATTGCGAACTAGATAACTGAAGGGAGTACATAATACCGGAGTAAGTGTAATGAAACAATAAAGCCTTCTGAACTGAATTTAATGTTTTCGTGTACTTAAAGTGGTTGGAAAACACGATTGCAATAGGGCACAAAACCTAAAGCTGAAGAAGTTGATTTGCATAAAACAGTAAAGGAATTATAACGGATGAAATCCCAATATACCTTCATTCTTTCAATTCATTGCCCATTTTGGATGATCTCTGCATAAATGGAGAAGCGGTAAATACAAAAATAAGAATGTTTAAAAAGAAATAGACCCTTCTTTCCGTTAGACATCACCTTCATTACAATTCATCAGAATATACAATTGGATCCTTTTAATATTGAATACATATTTGCATTCGTTACAGTAAACTAATATTCGTTCAATGTACAAAAGAATAACGAGATGTGGCTAGGACGAATCAATGAAAAAAACAATATGCTCCATAATTATTTTTACATATATTTCATATTGAATAAGTATTTAAAAATGTTTAAAAAACATTGAAAAATTGAAAAAGATTATTATTTGTTGTTATGCAGTGAATGACTAAAAAAAAAAAAAAAAAATTATTTTACCTCATTGGGACTCGAACCGGCGACAAAAAGTTTCGAGAGGTTCCGCAGCCAAGAACTCTGCCGACTGCGCCATCGCTGCTATTGAAAGGACGTTCGTATTTTTAGCTGATAAGGAAGTGTTTAGCTTACGAATAATTGAATCAATTCAATCCTTTGCATTCACTCGCAATTGCTTTGTATGCAGAAACATTGAAAAGCACAAAATGAACATACTCTATCAAAATAATGGAAAAATAACAATTACTTCTTGCGTTTTAGATCAAAATACGTCCCGAATATCGGTTTTCGATTTTTTTCACAATGACGCAGGTGGTTTAAAAATCTGAAAAAAATTGGGGATAACAATCGTAGGTGTTAGATTGTTACTATATAAACCAAAAAGTTGTACCTCGAAGATTTCGATACGAAATCTTCTTTTTTCCGTTTTTTTTGACTTTGCCGATTTGTCACGCTTAGCTACTTCGACGGAAAAATCTGAAAAAATTCTCCAATATGTCCGGTACCGTGTAGAATATGTCAGAATTTATTTGGATTTTTTACGCCTCAATAAATGGGGAAAAAGGGCCAAAAACCTGTTTTTTTAATTTTCCCCATAACTACCCTTCCGGTCAAAATTCAGGGTTAAAAATTTGTAGACATCAATCGCCGAGCATTATCTATCGAATGAGACCGTCCCCATTGAAATCGGTTGAAGGGCACTTTTGACCCCCTTATCCTGCTATACCCTTTAAAAATTATATTGTATATTTTTTTAAAAATTGATTTTCTGAAAAATGGAGGCTGATGGAGAAAAACTGTTTTCACTATAAAATAAAATAATATTCAAAATCGTCACACTATCGGCGGGAAGGGTATTAATACCTTTTCCACAGACTGGCGCCGATCGGCGGGTCGGGTATTAATACCTTTTATGCAGAACGTTCGCTAAGTGTTAGTAAAGCACTTATTGTTAAGAACTTTATGAGGGGGCATCTGCGTTTCTCGGTGGATGCAGATGCTCCTATTGTTTCTCATGAAGCTTAACCAAGGGTTCAAGTCGCGTCTGCTTCAAAAGGCACTAGTGAGTAAAGTTAGTTTATAGAAAACACATTTCTTTTCATTCTAGGCTGAAGAGGCACAAAACTCTAACTTCTTTAGGATATTTATTGCCTCTTCAGCCCTCACTAGTGCATGGCGCGTCTTGGACCTCAACGGGAATTTCTAGACCACCCTGGTGTGATTTATGGCACAATGAGTGCCCATAGCATTGGGACTCTCGCCAGGGTTGGTTCTGGAAATTCTCACTGTCAAGGTCCTTCTTCCCACGATTCTCCGGGGCCCTCTCCTCATGCGTGTAGGGGAGGGAATTTCATCAGAATTTCACCCCCGTTAGAGATAGGGAAGAAGGACGGGTCACCACCTTGGAAGGGCCGCCTCTTGCCGATTTCACGGCCCAATCAGGGCATTTTGTATCTCCTTCCACGACGGCTTTTTGGGACTTTGGCTCGTGAGGAGGAGATGCAAAGTCATCCACAGACAGTCATACACAGTCTTTCACAGAAAGTCATTCATAGAGATATAGACGTAGATTTCGACACAAGAACTCTACAATCATATTCAGCGACTCGTACAGGTCGCAAATTCAAAGTCCGACAAAAGGACTCAGTTTTTATTCATCGGAATCGATCGCCGCAATATTCATTCACTGTTATAAGTCATTGTTATCTATTTAAGTTATTTGAAATAAACAGCATATATATCAGAGGAGTGAGAACCAGTTCATAACCATCAGAAAAAATACAGTCCACTTAATAATTGAAACTCCTCATCACTTATCAATGTTTTTTTTTCATTTAATGAATATTTTGTTTTGCACAACTCTTTGTAACCGACCTTCACTAATTCTTCATAATGCTTGACTAATTTTCGCCCGCTAGACGTGTGAGTCAAGCTCATGGTATTACCCGCGGATAGTGTATTAATTAGTGTAATAGACAAGATGAGAGAAGGAAAAACCATAGGAGCACAAAGAAAAGAAAAGGAAAATAGATTATAGAATGCGTTTTAAAGCAATTTTTAAAGAAATGAGAGCCTCGCTAAAGAGATTAATGCTGGTGGAGATTGGATGAACAAGGTTTACGATCCGATTAACGCAATTATTGAATCCACGTGTAGTAATGTGTTGCCCAGAGTCCAGAAACGTACGATGTCTTACACTTGCAATTATACGTTTATTCGAAATATTAACACAGTGTAACTGAAGAAGGTGACGACAAGAAATGACAGCTTTAATAATTTTTAGCAACAAAAATGTGTAAAAAGTTTTTCTTCTGCTGTGTAATGCTTGAAGGTTGACTTGATGAAAAATAGGGTTATGGTCATGATAATCTATAAATGAGGATCTATTGGTATAGACTGCTACAGTTACGATAAAGTATTATTATTAGTAAAAGTCTTGGAAACTTTATCGATCAGGCCAAAGGTATTCAGGCCCCGAGAAATAATAGATTTATAATGGGCCAAGGAAAATAGATCCGTTGAGAAAACAGCCTCCAAATATTTCACGCTGTTCAGCGCAAATGGCGAGACGCAACTTATAGCATAATTAAAGAGAAAATTCATTTCTTACGGATAGATCTAATAATATGACACTTGGATAACTTGAAAGATAATTTATGAAACATAAAATATTAGGAGACCGAACTGATGTCGAATCAGCACGTGCATACATTGCTTTGGAAAAAAACTGTCTACTTGTATAATTTTATGTAAACGAATCGTACTGTGTTATTGTTTATATTGTAGCAGTACATCGCATGTAGCTAGAAATGTAAACATTCCAGCAGTTTATAACATTAACATGAATTGGTAGTAATTTACGGAAGTTCATTTTACTACCACATTGATCCTGCATTTCCTTCCAAGATAGCTCGCCGAAATCGTCTCAGCATCGACTATCACATAGCGATAAAAAACATAGCGTTCCATTAAAGAAAATAGAGCTGACCTTGAAATCTCTTGTATGCCTCCACAGATGTAAAAAACGTTTGTATCACAATATGTCTCCCTCTATACAGCACAAGGTTTACATGTAACTTTTTTTGATATTATTGCAGTTAACGGAAATATTCAAGATGGAAAAAAATAGTATATGTAAAAGAAAATTTACAGTTAAGAATCCAAACAAAATACATATGTTTACTGAACTTCTCTTGCCATGTATTGCTATTCTACCTTATTACTTGTACAATTTCAAATACTAAAGTTTTTCCTTTTAATCTATTCAAATGAATTACAGATATGAAGGGCGTATTCCAGCATAAAGAAAGATATCTAATTAAACCGTTTGTTTTGAAATTGGCATAAGTAACTTTGTCTTTAAAGGGGTACCCTCGTTTTTCTTAGTCAGAAATCCCGATACTACAGCATTTTTATGCAAAAAACTATTGTATAACAGTAATTAATTTCAAAGTTTTAGTTATACCTTCTGTGTGTTACATAAATCTCTTCAATTTGATACATTTAAAAATACTGTTTGAACTGACCGGGTATTAGGATGTAGCGCACGTAAGGGTTGACATGTTATCGCCCTTCACCTCCTCCCAATATCAACCGAAATAAAATATTGCAGTGAAGTTTTATCATATGCACATATAGTTATCGTTCGATTTACAATAGAGAAAAAAAAAAAATTTCCAATATTTTGGCAATTAAAGGAAAAGTCTACAACCTATCGTCTTGCCTGGAGGCTGAAAGATAAAGTGACCCTTTCTTAATATACAATTAAAATTTCAAGTTGGACGGTCCAATACTTTTTTCTGAATCGTGTCAACCAGCTGCAAAATCAGTTTCGAGAAAAACGCGTTTAAAGTTTGCTCGATTGCATGCCGCCAAGTATACTAACCGTTCTTTAAAAGTCTGTAACTTTGGAAATTTCATGAATTTTAACTTAAAATTTTGCAAAATTATGCCTATAAAGTTAATCAGCAAAATCCAGTAAAACAAAAATATTGGTATTTCTGACCATGAAAACGAGAGTATCCCCTTAAATCAAGCATCTACAAGTAATTTGTTAAAAATTATTGACTCCAACTTTTGAAATCGTTAGTTCAAGATACTTATATTTTTCTCAGTGTAGACATTATTGTATAGTCACTGAAAAATCACCATTTTTCATTATCCTAAAGTGACTGACCACTTTCAAAACAAAGGGCTCTAATTATCGCTGTCATTCTGAATGAAATGAAAAATATTTTACACACAATTTGCATACTTCAAAAAAAATAGATACTTTCTTCTCCTGTAGTTTGCAGCGGATATTAAAATGCAGTGGACCATATTCATTATATGAGAAATGGACAGCATTTGTCAACATTCGATGAACTAAATAGAATATACACAGTTACTGCTGGCAATATTATGAAGTCACTCATATTTACTTCGATTATATGAAAAAAATGTCGTTATAGTTTTTTATTCTTAGTAAAAAGTCCGCTGAAGAAGCTTTAATAAAACTTAAAAGATTGCTATACCGTGGAGCTATCAATGTCAGTAATAAAAGTGCACTATTACGGAGAATTGTATTGGGCATTGAAATGCGACGATTATTGAGAAAAGATGCTGGAAACACCTGCGCGAATTAAATCCACTACGTTGGCAAGAAGTAGAACTTTACTTTCTCATAATATAATAGTATCATTAGCAAGAGTTTCGAATCTTCGTTACGATTACGAACTGTGTGATTTCGTGTTTATTATTTATAATGAGTACATACAGTGGCTCACGAAAGTATTCGAACGAGCACACTTGCGAACTTTTATGAACGAAATAATGTATGTTAAACTAATTTCTTCAAAAAAATTTGGTATCTATAACAAGGGGGAAGACTCAAGATTTTACCAATAAATTTTGGAAGTGATTCAACAATGTAAACAGTAGTTGTGATATATTTATTAGAAACACGTACAATGAGTGACCCACAAAAGTATTCGAACATTTAATATATTATTACATTACGTAATATTAATATGTTGATGGACCCCCATTAGAAGTTATAATGTGTCTCAATCGACTTTCCATACTACAAACTAATGTTTTTGTAAAAGTACATTCAATGGAATTCCATACTTCCATAATCTTTTCTTTAAGCATCTGCTTTGACGTTATTTGAAAATTCTTTAACCTTTTGCCGATTTCAGCCCATTTTTCAATAGGGTTTATGTCAGGACTTTGGGGTGGAGTAACTAACATGTGTGGTGTGTTATATAAGATCCATTCTTTCACAATTCTAGCAGTATGTTTGGGATCGTTATCTTGTTGGAAGTGGAAGTCTTCCAATAATCCCAATTTACAGGCACTTTCCTTGAGATTATTCTTCAAAATATTTAAATATTTATATTTATCAAGTATTCCATCGATAAATACTAAATTACCAGTACCATTTGCTGCCATGCAGCCCCATACTATGATCGAGCCACCTTCGTGTTTTACAGTATGCTGTAAATTTTTAATTTCCAATTCTGTATTTGGTTTTCTCCATAGATAATTTCGACCATCTGAGCCAAAGATATTAAAGTTCGACTCATCCGAAAAGATTACTTTATCCCAAAAAGAATTATTTAAAAATTATCTGTATTGATATATTTTTTTGCAAAAGTCAATCTTTTCTTTCGATTCTCCCTATTAATGTACGGCTTCTTTCGCGGTACTCTGCCATGAAAATCATTATTTCGAAGGATTCGTCGACACAATTCGGGATGAACTTCTTTATTAAACATATCAGCTACCATATTCGTGAGTTTAGGAGCGGATATAGTAGGATTTCTTTTCACTTCGCGAATAATAAATCTCTCTTCTCTTTCTGTCAATTTCTTTGGTCGACCTGAACGAGCTTTGTTCGCAATAGTTCCCTCAACTTTTGACTTTTTTATGATATAATGTATCGTAGATTTACTTCTGTTTAAAATTTGTGCAATCTCACTGTATGATTTTCCATCCTTATGTAACCGAAGTATCATTTCTCTTTCACACTTTTGGGTTTCTGACTTTTTGGTATTCATTTCAAATATTATTATTCACAATTTTGCGCTACTGTTACTGAAACGATGTCTTAGCATCAACTAAATGTATTAATGTTTCGATTCAGTGCCACTGTTTACATTCATTGCTAGGAAAGATGAAAAAATATCAACAATGTTGCAGCGTTCGAATACTTTTGTGGGACATTCATTGTACGTGTTCCTAATAAATATATCGCAACTACTGTCTGCATTGTTGGATCACTTCCAAGTTTTACTGGTAAAATCTTGAGTCTTCCGCCTTGTTGTAGATACCAAATTGTTTTGTAGAAATTAGTTTAACATACGTTATTTCGTTCATTAAAGTTTGCAAGTGTGCTCGTTCGAATACTTTCGTGAGCCACTGTACATTCACCTCATATTTAGCTGTCTGTATAAATACGCTGTTATGTCTTATACATTTTAGTCTTATTAAACATTCAGAGAAATTAAAAAAAAAGGGAATACACATACTCTATTACAGTCTGTGTATTGCAAAAGGAAGTAACATACTCTTGCATTATTAAAAAAAATTATTTTTGTTTTAGTAGCTGTTGAGTGACTCTGACGTAATTAAACGACAAACCTAGTTCTGGTGCTCTGCCGAAAGTAACTCCGAAATCCCCGTTGAATGTAAATTCATCTTTTGTTAACAAAATCTTTAATACTTGAATTAATAGTGAATGTTAAAGAGCTCTCCTGGTTGAGACTCAGTCGTGTTTATCGGTTTGCAGAATGTACTTGGTGACCCGAGTGTTCAAACTCGAATGAAGAAAATTAGCTTACTTCCTATCTCGTGAATTTTCCTCCCGCTGTTCATTATCCTGCGGAGTGAAACGTTGGGAGGAGGACGGGACATGTTATGTCTTGTCCTTTGCCATGGAATTAACTATTTGTTGATTGGTTATGCCTGAGTTTCGAGTAGTTTCCTTAAGGGCGAATTAACATCTTTAAAAGAAGTGGACACCATGCTGGGTTTTGCTGGAAACAGCTCATTACCATTAAAACACCGATTTTCTCCCCATGTCGCATCTTCTTTTAGATACCCTAGGAAAAGTGTTGGTATGTCTTGTAAAGAAACGGTTGATGTCTAAAAAGAAGGGGGGGGGGGGGGGGGGGCTTATGCGTAAGCCTTCCAATTAGCTAAATCGGTGCACCTCATCGATAAATTGTTACGGTTTGACTGAGGCGGCCGGTTCTTCTGTGAAGGAAAGAGTTCACGTTGCATTGAGGCAAAGAGGAGTGATAATACGAAAATGATTTTCAAAAGCCCCGACTCCTCTTGTTAAATTTGAAAATGTATTAAAAGAAAATTCGACTGGTGGATAGGTGTAGTTAAAAAATAACTGATCGATCCGTACTGTAAAGTTGTTGGAAACTGCAAATAGCTAAGTGCCAGGGACACATTGCTCTCTACTTCAACGTACATATACACCCAAAAACGGTATCATATAAATACAAAAAAATGGTATTGTTCTTGATTATGTGTACTTTATATTGAACGTATTTTTAATAACAATATTTCTGTTGTTTTCGTATATCTTACAGTTATTTTAATAAACTAATAACAGTATATTGCTCTTGGGGCTTTTAATATTTTCCTAACCGTACCAACGATTCCATAAAAATAAATTGTCCTAGTGAAACATACAGTTGAGAGCTTTGCATATCTAATAGAATTGTATAACGTGCCGCAAAAGGTAGTAATCAGACGTTGCATTGGCTCGAATAGGAACCAATTTGAATCTACTAGTACCACGCGTTACTTTGGCATTCCTTAACAGTATCTCCGCGCACCGTTCATAGCAAAAGTGTAATCAGCCAGATCGCTAATGCGCTTCCGCGTTGGAATACTGCATTGCTTTCGCGGTTTTGTATCGTCGAAATGGAATTTGCAATTATCTGTCCGCGGAAAAGCCACTTTGTTCCGAATAGTGCACTCTGTCCACTGAATATCCTCGTAGTCTCTGTTTCATCTGTCGACAGTCTTTCGTTTATGTCAGTAAATGCAGTAAGCTTGCACATTGGCGATAATTATTTTCAAGTAATTCTTTATTTATTATCATCCATAAATAAGTCTTTAACAGAATCTATACATAAACAATAAACAACCTGTACATGATTAAATTTTTGTAGTTGATGTTTTTAATTCCATGGATATTAAATGTGGATTCCTGGTGTAACTGAAGTTTCAGTCGTTGATGAGTAAACAGTTAATACCAAAATCGTTACAGAACCGTAATATTCCCTCGGTGAAATTAATTCTAGGAGGTTTAGTTTGCAGCAGACACAACAGGTAATACGAACGCGAACTGCGGCACCCTCGAGTCGGGGTTTAATGCAAAAGCGATGAATTTGCTATTATCGTGTTAGTGATCTTACGAGTTTACCTGTTCGTGATATGCAATAATTCTTCGCTAAGTGTTTTCGCAACTACACGTGAAATCGCAAGAAATAATCCCGTAAATTTTCTTAATGGAAATTTCGTTACGCGTGCTCCATCGGATTGTTGATTTCTTCTAAATCATCCACATTCCCCAAAGAATGTGAATGTATTTTGCTTATGATTAAAGTTTTGAACATGTACAGCAATTATAAGGGAACAGGAATTATTCAGTATCGAATAAGTGTCTTTAGACGGCTAATTGAAATACACAATATTTATTTAGTACGTTAAGAGAAAATAACAAACCTAAAACAATTACTGTTGAAAGCCATAGTAATCTAACAACTTTATTAGTGAAGAATTAATCTACGTAGTACCAGGAGAAATTAAAAAACTAAATGAACTTTCAAAGCTTTGCCTTTCTCTCAGTTTGAGCAAGTATGTTAATACATATCATTATAAACTTTTTCGCAGAGTAGATAAGATAACACAATAAGGAACGAAAGAAGGTTAAGAAAAGCAGTGTTGATCAGAAAAGCGAAGGAAGTATAAGAAAGTCGTAGGAGTTGCAATACAATTCCTTGGTGAGAAATTTCGTGTAATATCTTTCGATCTGGCAACCCATTTCGAATTGCAGAACTTATCAACATAAGAATTTGGTCTGAGTCATGCTGTAAAATGCGAAATTCCGTATCTTGGAGAATAAACACTGTTACGTGAAAGAACAAGAAATAAACGAAAAAGTAAATGGAAATGCAATAAAAATTATTTATAAGAAAGAGTACAAATAAAATCAGAAGGTAATGGGGAAGGAGGAAAAAACAAATAAGCAGACAAGACAGGAAAATACTGCGCCTGTACGCGCACGGGAGAGATAAAGAAAAAGGAAGGGTAGGCTGAGAGGGAGAGAAAGAAAAAAGATATCGGCAGAACTCAGAATGGAGGAGAATAAGAGTAAACGGAGTCAATAGAAAGAGATGGTAAACCATAAGAGTGAGGGAGGTAGGTAACTGTGGAGCATGGACTATGCGCGCCACGTGTAATTAGCAATGTTCCGGGGTGTCGGAACTCGACTTTAATGGAGCGCGTCGCATTAACCCCGGCATTTACACGTCAGGCACGAAGATCGAGTGGAATCGGAGAGCGTGCCTCTTTCGAGCGGCTTAAATGGATCCGTGCCGTTGGGATACAAGGCAGATCTTCGTAAATTCTCAACAAGAATGAAGGAAAACACATTTCCAAGTAACAGGTTCTTTTACATTTTCTATACTGACTCTGATGCATGGCTTAATAATTTCAAAAAGTCAAAGTCACATATGGATTTTCTCATTTGTGTCTATATTTGTTCGTATCAAATGAAAATTCACAACTTACATTCTATCCAATAAATGCCAGGAATTGACCATTTTCTTCGACTATCGTAGTGCTGTCCTCTGAGAATTCCTTGTAGAGAGGAAAACAGTCAAACAACAATATTGTCTTGGCGTTATGAGATGTCCGGCAGAGAATTTTCGCCGGAAAAGACCAAATTTGTGAAAGAACAATTTTTAGATTTTGCACCACGAAAATGCACCGTTCCACACATCGATCCTGGTACACGATTTTTTTATCGAAATGTCAACGAATGTCAGCTAATAAGCACCGTATTCGCTAGATATGGCGCCGGGGGACTTTTTTTGTTCACCAAATTGAAATTCCCACTACGTGGAGGATGTTTTAAGTCCATCAAAGACATTAGACAAAATTCGTAGAAGTAACTTAAAACCATACCGTAAAAGTGTCTATAAAACGTGTTTCGAAGACTGAATTATACGTTGACGTAAGTGTATCTCATCAAATGGTGCCTATTTGGCGGCAAAATAAATTTCGAGGGTTAGACCAATATTTTGTGTTTTATTGAGCAATTCTTGGTACTTATTTGCCAAAATGTACATGTACTTCCATTTTATAGAAAAATTAACATCAATAATAAATGTTTATCACTTTCATTTTGCTGATATTATATAATTTATTTCAAATTGTAAACTCAAAATACAATACTGTCAACTTACTTTTCAGGATGAAATCCTGTTCAAGTGAATTCCCTGAAGGCAATCTGTACTAAATCACTTAAACATCATCAATTAAAAAAAAATTCCTTGACCATTTTACATGGATTTCTGCCATTTTTATGTGTCCGCGAATAGTGCTTTACTATACACAAAGTGCGTCCTGAAGAGTTATTAAGCATATTGCTTTCGATCATTCTATTCTTACTTTCTTGTTGTGTGAAATGAAGCGGAAGTTTGGCGTTTTTTTATGCCTTGACGTGATAATTTATCGGAAAAGTTCGCTCGATATTTGGCGTATCAACGTGTTTGGAAAGCGGCAAAAACGCTTGGTTATAAACCGGTCATAACCGAGCTCCTTCTTAATCTGTCCTGGCTTGTCGGCGAATAGAAAAGTCCCACGGACTACTGCCGAGTTACGAAGACAATGCAGTCATAAACCATAAACTCGGCAAAGATTTTCGCACCTGTTAATATTCCAAAAGACGCATTCGCTAAAACACTGCGAAAATTCATAAAGAAGGGGTGTGCAATCTTTTCCAACATTCATTCCTTTATTTTCCCTCATGTTATACCTCTTTCATCGCTTGAATTATTTGCTATTCGACTTTCACTATTCATATTTAGTTGTGCGCATTTCGAGATATCTATTTTTTATTTGTTCAGCATTCGGAACGTTAATATCAATTTAAGTCAGACAGAAAATTTCGATACTAGTCTGTCAATTTTTTCTTCAGAATTAGAGTCAGAACCATCGACTTCCGAGAATCCTCGAATTAAATATTCTTGATTAATCCGACAATCAATATTGCCATCATACTAGCTACCTAAAGAGCATTCGTACTATTCCACAAATGGTATAAGTGCGAAAACGGCAGGGAATTTTGTTATGCGGTGCTGATGAGAAGTCTCGCGAGACGGATGTGGGTAAGAGGAGTGTTCCGTTGGGGTCCTAATATCTCCGCCTGTAATGACCTCTACTGTTTATTTACCGTTTGTTTACCGCAAATATCCTAAACTGTGGATACACAAAAAGAGATTATTTTCACTTTCATTTAATATAAGAAAATAGAAATTCTGTTTGTTTATTTTATATCCATCTTTAACCAAAACTAACTGTCACCTTACGCTGCTCAAAACTTTCTTTAGCCCTTCCGCATTAAACTCAATATTGCAGCACTCTTATAAGGTTGACGACTCTACCCGCTCAATTAACTTGAGTTGAATATTGTAGTATCGGGAATTTTTAGACACCTAGTAGACGTGGAAATGTAAGGACAGGTAGACGACGATACGGACTAACGGTGACATACGGCGACTGGTACGGACGTCTCGAGGCAAAACGGTACGCAAGGGAGAGTGCACGAGGCCGGCAGGCCCGGGAATTTCCCAGGGGTGAGGCCCAGCGGCCAGGGTACTCGTGCACTAGGGCGGAGGTGCCGTTTTTCCTCGAGTGACAGAGACAGACGAGAAAGACGAAGACAGACGAACGAGTAATAAATAGACACGACGGACGAAACGAAGGGACAGTTTGGAATACGCACGGAGACAGTTTTGAGATACACGGAGACGGACAGTTACGATATACACGGAGAGACGAATATACACGGAGTACGGAGACGAACGGAGACGAGTAGTATATTTTAAGTTAAAGTTAAACACGATTCGCGACTTTCCGATCTTAGCCGCTAATTAACCACCACCAATCCCACAATATTATACATCGCCCAAAGGCACAGAAGATGTTTTAATCAATATATTGTTTGTGTAGTGTTATAAACTTTAAGCTTTACACTTGGCATTGTTACATGCTACGCGAGAAACGTTGACCGGAAGTTTATTCGTATGCGTTGCGTGAAAGAGTGTGACTTAAACATAACACTATCAAAAGCTTTAAATATTGGCTTAAAAACTCTGCCAATTACTTAAACACTTGACTTCAAATGTAAAGGGATCTACAACTGAGCTTCCATATGTGTTTCTGAATGGGCGTAGCTACCTTCCCCTACTATCCTTTCAAAGTGATCTTTCTTTTGAGAAAGTTTGCAGAAGCGTAGAACCATGGGTGAATTCCGAGGCCGAATGCTCGCATCTCGGCCGAATAACGATGCCGGAATAGAAGGCATGAAAATTCTCTTGATCCGTCTAACATACGAGCACTACGCGAGGTCTGCACGAGCAATAACTTTGGAGCTATCTTGCCAATGCCTTTAAATTACAAAACGGTAATTTGTGTTGAGACAGAATCGAAAACGAAGGAATAAATGAAAAGACATGAAAGAGCATTAGTCACCTTGTGAATCAGTATACCCATGAATGATTATGATCGGCCGGTGATACCCACACAACGCATTAACTTTGCGCACGTTCAGAGCGCGTGGCATTCTTTCAAAATAGTCGCGTTGTTGTATCTTTGGAGTGAACATCCTCCTGAATGAAAATCTGTTTCCCCCTCTCTCTATCTCTACGAGGTAAGTACTTCTCGAGATCTTTTAACACAAATAAATGCAAATTACGTCACTCGTTATATTATTATGTAACATTGACTCATTAAGAATGTACGCTGCATACGTATAGTAGTAGGATGTTAATGTACATTGATGTATGATGTCACTTGTATGTGATGTGTGCATGTTTCACGCGTAACTGCCAGTATACAGGTTAAATGCGTGAAGGTATGTTTATGCACTTATATTTTCAGATACGCGGACAAACACTCTTATATATCACTTGAAAAGTATTACTTTTGTGGACGTGTATGTTAGTTTTTAGTCGAAGCATTCGGCGACGTTTGATAGGCACCTTGTGCGAAAGTGCCAAAAACGCTCGATCATTATAGAACTAGATAGCCTCCTTTTCGAATATATGCTTTTGTTACTCCGTTGTGCTCTGTCTATGAGTGGTAAACGGGGACGTCACGTCGCGACGGTCCGAAAAAATTCTGTCGACCATCGCCAAATCGCGGAGACAAAACGGTCAAAAACTGAGCTCTAAAGGAGAAATTCTGCCGATTTGCCGGACTAATTTTAAAACTTTTGGTTCACATTTGGTTATATTTTCCTCCACCACGTCGACATGGGGGTGAGGTTCCACCTCCGCAAGGCCCACTGCGGTCAAACGCTTGGGAAGTGATCACTCTCCCCGAAGAAAAAATACAGCGAATCAATTTTTCTTGCGTCGCCCAAAAATCCAAAAAACGCGCTCGCTGATACGACGCGAAAGTTCTCTGAGCGAAAATATCAATTCTTCTACTGCGTTGTCCGATCGAGATGGAGATTATTCGCTTACCGACTTCATTCGCAATCATTCGTTTATCGTCTTTCGTTCTTTAACGTTTAAGATTCATTCGTTCTTTAGATTCGTATTACGTCATCCGACTCCCCAAAAAAATAAAATTCTCCATCGGTCGAAAATAACCACTATCGAATCAGTCATTTAACCTTTTAGATACGAGGCGCCACTATAGTGGCTTTTGCGGATATCATATTTCAGGACGACGCGCCACCATAGTGGCTTTCCATGTTTCAAAATATATCATACTCTATTATATTATTAATTATTAAAGTGAATTGTTATAGTTAAAGTATGTGTAATATATATTTTTAAAAAATTATGATTTAATCATCAAATACTTCATTTGAATGTTCTCCTGCACAGAACGGGATTGCCCGTCACACTTTGCAGTGTTATATCGATTATACATCGTTCACGTCAGACCCTGCCATCCAGGGAAATAGCCACACGCAGAATTCAGCCGTATCTAAAAGGTTAAAGGACATTCATTCGGTTTCACGAGTGGTGTGGTAGTGTTCAGAACCAATCGCAACAGACTTCCAGACTCCACCACAGATGTCTGCTACTCGATCTAGCGTGCTGCTTAATCTTGTGGCTTCACAAATGTCTTTTACAGTTATCATGTTTAGTCTAAGTCTCACGAAGTGAAGGTGCATTGACTGGATAAAAATAAAAAAATCAAATAATGGCACTTTTGAGAGCTCAAATAGGATTCACGGATCGATTCAATGACAGATCGAGATACTGCTTCATGTAGTTTAATATATTCTGTATGGACCTTCTTTCTGTACCAAATTATATAGCTAAATCGTTTTATATAAATTTAGATAGGTCATAACATTCAATTTCTTACTACTTTATTCAGCAAGTTCTTAGTCAAACTTAAAACGCAGCGTCTGAGCAGCGCCGTCACTTTGTTCGGACAAGCAGCTTCGGTTTTACAGCTCGTAATAATTGAACATTATGAATGATGGTGCGAAAACAGAAATACACGATTCACCACCAAACAGTATAAATAATAATTCTTAGAATGATAATAGTGTTTGTGCATAACATAAGAATTAGAAAAGGTACATGTAGTGTGGTGCTCCTTTGTTCGATTTCCACCCTCAGTAATAACCGATTGGAGACAGTTCACGGATATAATTCTCGGATTTCTGACATTATAAACTGAACACGTAGAAATGAAGGATCATGACATGGCTTGCTCGTAGATAATTGAACAAAGTTACAAATAAAGTAATTTACAGCGTTATTGAAATTTCGATGTCATTTTTCAAGGAACTACAATCTTTTTTTATTGAATGCACACCGATGCAGAAGTGAAGAATCATGTTCCGGTGATTGCCTTAAGCTTCCAGAGTGGGCTTGATTCAAACTTTTAAACACTGTATGAATATACTTGTGTTACGTCCCGTACACAATTTTTTAAATTTCTATACTTCCTTTTCGACAGACCACCCGGTATACCATTTTTACCATTGGTTTATGACTTCCGACCCTTGAGTTAAGCCGTAGAAACTCTTAACGGGACACAAAACAGACCTACGTAGCGCATACCTCCTTGGAACCATCGCAACCGTACAGTCACACGTGTTGACCATTTTACCTACGATTCTATTTAGGAAATTTACCGTTATATTTAATTAAGTAACGCATTCGAACAAGGAATTGTCAACTGCGATCTAAATTTATTTACACAACCAGTAGAAATTATAACGCCAACAGATTTAGCCACGCATCAGTCTCTGGAAAACGCAGATAATTCTTTGGAATGGTCCTTGGCAATATTGATTTCAACCATAATCTGTTTCTCGAAGCATTCCCAGACGATGAATCTAAATTGTAACGTCGTTTCGAGGACGAACTTCGTCGTCGCGACGACGGCCGTCGGAGAAATCTGGGAAATAAACCCCCTACAAAAGCCGAGTAGGGAGGGTACGAGCGTCGTGCCCCTCCAACGAAGCGGAGGACGTCATTCTCGTTGACGAATCCTGCGACAACCTTTCAAACTTCGATATCCCTAATTGGTCAATTCTTCGCGCGCTTTAAACGTCATGCATCGGTCGAGCGTCTTCGCATCCCCGAAGGATTCGAACATCCTGTTCATTAACGTCTGAGAAAGCACTGTGAGAGCATCGTTTTCAATTAACGTCTGAGAAAGCACTGTGAGAGCATCGTTTTCATTAACGTCTAGAAAAGCATAGCGAGCGCATTGTAATTCGAGGAATCGAAATTAGTGCTTTCTTTATTAATCGTGAGGTACGTAAGACGTTGGTCCGAGGATCATGACATTGAGCATAATTATCCGCGAATAACTTACAATAGTGACGTGATAATAGACTCGATCCCTCGTTAAATAACGATGGTTAAAGAGTGAGATTGTTCGCGAATATCGTTTGTGACGCGACAATATAATACCGAAAGCCATCAAGAAAATTCAAACAACGAAATTTATACCGAACAATTCAATCTAATATTTGTAATCATTATTATTATTTTATCTTCGTTATATTCCGTTACATAATTATTATATTATTACATCGAACAAATACTGATATTGTTTATTTTAAGCTATAGATAACAAAAGGTTGTCATCGCAGCGATTCAGTTGGCGAGATTGGTGTTTTCTGCCGCACGACAAATACACCAGACTCAGAAGTATCATTTCTTAACCGGAATCGAAAGCGTAAATATAATTTTCTTTATTTTATATAGTATTGCACAGTGAGAAATCACTCTGAGGATACCGAATGTGTAATGCTATCAAAATTGTTCATTGTATATATAATTAGAATTTGTACTCTCCATTATTTTATTATCATTGTTATTTTTCAAACATAAGCTTTGTAAATTATATGCATAACCAAACAGAAACATATGTAAAGAAAAGGTCAATAGATATAACCAGACTATTGTTCATTCAATAATTATTGATTCACAAAATTGTAAAATCTAATTATTCAAATTTAATATAAAATTTAATCTTTGTTAAATTCAAACCATTGAATTCTTTGATTAGTCCTTCAAATATTTTTCCATTTTCATAAATATACGCAATTAAAAATCCTGTAGAGGATTCACGGCATAGCAGTTCCCACGTAAATAATAAATCGTTCGAAATTCAAACGTCGAACGAGTTTTTGCTGTTGACGCGACATCCGCTCACGACCTCGCCTACCTTACGCTACCTAAATTATTCAATATTAAAATCATTAGAGCCGATCATCCCCCGCGCCTTACAATAGTAATTATAACAGTAACTAAAGGCCGCGGTCATATTCTTTTTCTCTCTCGCTCTTGCTCATCCTTCAATATTTCACCCTCCGAGCCTCGCCGTTGCAAACAGGGAAACCTGGGCCCCAGCGGTAGGAACCCGTCGCGCAACACTTGCATTAATGGCCCAACTTATTTAGACCCTCACATACATAGCAACATACGCGATGGTTGGTGTCATCCTTGTTATAAAATTTAATTACAAACATAGTATGCATACAATTTTAGTATTTCTAGTAATTGTGGATATATTTCGATACTTTTAATATGGTGTGACGGTTTTAGCTATCACTTCTACTTTTCCATGTTGCATTTTCATTCGCCTTTCTATACTGCGACATTGATTTTACAGAGAGCAGGCTCCGAACATACTATCGTATCAAACCAAAGGTGTCGGCGATAAAACGTTTTACAGCTGCTCACAGAGAAAATTACGAGACGCTATCCCTATAAAACCAGATTTCACATGGCTTAATCTATTCAAGAAATTAAAGCGGTGCAACTTCTGTGAAGAACAGAAAACCATTTAGTATTTCAGGAAAACCTGTGCTCCTGTTTACTTTTATTGCACTATCATATTCCAATTATATATTTCTGGCCAATATTATTTTTATAAATTTTAATGTAATAAGATAAGTAATATTTGAGGTGAAAGTATTGAAAATTAAATATAAATCTAAAAGAAGCTATTCCAAGGTTATATCATATACATACCAAACATTACACTTTCGCGATCCTTTTTCAAGCATAACTAACGGCATAAAACAGTCTTCACGATTATCCCTGCAGAGTTCAAGGAGTTGTAGAAGATAGCACTACCCGCTGACTGTTAAACAGCCTTTTCTAGAATCAAGTTTTGTTTCGGTACGCGTCAATATCCATTTTTCATTGTATGTCACCATGCGGACAGAAAATGTCTCTCTATCATTTCTTACAAGCAGAGAACTACAGATTACTTAGCGATAGTTTTTTTCTCTGCCATTCAATTTGTGTGAAAACCATTGATTGAACTTTTTGACCTTATCGACCAATAGCAGGTAACGTAGCACGGTAGCAATACTTACGCTCTAGTGTATGTGTTTGCCCAGTTTTTCACCGATTTTCTTTAGCAGCTCGGGAACCTTACATCCCCATTTTTACGTTCTTTTACACCAGGTAGTTGCACGCTCATTAACAGCATTCTCATCGAACGCATCATTAATTTTCCAAGGTGCGACTACGGCATTATGACTACATTGAGTTAAATAAAAAGTAGTCAAATAAAAACAAAAAAACGCACACCCTGCAAAAAACGGCTATACAGGGTGAGGCAGAATAACACGTACAAGCGGGCATTAGGTGATTCCTCGTGAAAAAATAAGAAAAAAATATGGAATAAAATTATTTAATTTAAGGCTGAGCTTTCGAGAAAATTGTGTTTGTAAATTCATATTTTTAATACATTATTTAAATAAATAAATTTTGCAACAATTTAAAGAATACGCAATCCCAAAAACAATTTATTGCCGTTAGTTACCGAGTTATCGCAAGACATGCATTTTCAACCCTACTACTGAGGGGTACTTTGAGGGGCATTTTCACTCCCTCAATATGGACGCTGGCCGCTAAAAAAGATACGGAACAAATATTTTGTCGAGTACTATATCTCACGTATATTTCATCAAAATTGGCGTGCACAGGTGCGATATGTTGTCTTTTTAACTGTAACAGCATATGTAAACATCGGATTTTCAAAACCTATTTTCTCGAAAACTAAGCCTTACATTAAAAAATTTGATTCTATACTTTGTTCTTACATTTCCATCAGGAATTGCCTACGGACCGCGTGTATATGTTATTTCGCCGTCCCCTGTACACCTTAACAGGAACAAACTTATGGCTGTGTCTCATAAAACTAATGACCAGCTCTAAAGGATATCATGCACTCAACTGATTAAACATACTTACATAAAAACACTCCATAAATGCATATCGAAAACTGAAAATTTCGTATGTAACATAATATGAAGAGAATTGAAGTCTACTCGTACGATCACTCGAAATACTCGGGCAAGATTAACACTTTAACGGCCGTCACACAACATGTGTGTGATAGCCGGGACAACTGTCAGTGGCCGACCACACATGTGTGTGATGCTACCACCGATGGTATTGGCCGGTAACACATTCTCTGTGTGATGATTTCTCTAAACGTTATTGACGGATAACATAATACATTTAATATAATTATTAAGCCATAAATTTCTTCTCCCTCTTCTTCTTCTCTTGCAAATGTTTTTATATTATTGGCAGCATAAGTTGATATTTCCGTTTCTGTGTTGAACGTGAACAAATTTAGATACTGTAGGAATGGATATTGTATTTTGACTGTTTTTTTTTATTAAAAATGTGTGCGTTCGCACATGTTCAACTATTTTGTTAATTTATATTAAGTTTTTTTCAATTTAATTCTTTAAAAACATTGCCGGTCCCTGGCGAAGTTTAACTGCCTACACGTGCGGCCATTAAAGTGTTAACGGACGTTAGTCTTACACTTTTGAGTTTCGAATATTGTATGTATGTTGCGTTCTTATTCTTATTCGGAAATTTGGAAATTTTCAGAAATATCTCATATTGTATTCTATTTAATATAAAATAGTCCTTTACTCAGTTTAACTATAGTTAATTTTATTGTAATACTTATAATAGTACAATATAGGTCAATTATGTTTCGCAGATTATTTATCACTAACTAAAATCAAAATAACAATTAATTTACTAAATATAGGAAGCTCGTAGATACACTTATCGTGAAATAAGTATCACATATTCAATATTGCCGCACTAACCGTCATAAACCTGTCGTAATGTTATTCAACACTAGTAACATTTCATTTTAATGCAGATCAGACAAAAAATAACAGAAACAATTGGAGTTCCCAAAAATTCATGCACAAATTCATTCATTACTGTCAGCGGTACGGAACAAAAATGAAGATGTAACGGCAAAATATTTCAATCAGTTTAAATAATGAACAACATCTCATTGCATAGTTCTTGTTATGTAGCAAGTGAAGTCAAAAATTAGCTGGCAATACATAATAATAGCCACAGCACCAATTTGATGCCCACAGCTTTGTAGAGTTAAATTTTAGTTGGAAATGAAAATCATTGCTACAATATCGTTCATTGTTAATAGACTTACCAAGGTGAAAAACAGTGATGTAATTGCGGACTAGTATAGATAAAGAACAATATTGATACTTTACAGTTTTTTTCGGAACACTGATGTTACACTATCTGGCAGAAAAAAAGAAATTTTGCAATAATATATATTAGGTTATTCTTTAACAAACGATTGTGCTTCCTTTGTGTTTTCTTAAGCTCGCGGAACGTGGATATATTTGAAATAGTATATTACGAACAAATCATTACACTATACTGATGAAATCCTACATGGCACGAGATCGCATTCGCTAGTACCGCTTCTGCATTGTCATCTTTCTATAAGCGCAAGCATCAGCTTCGTGAAACTTCGCAGACGTATTGAAAGCAAGACGAACCTAGTCTGCGACTAACGATCGAACGTGTCGAAGGAAAGTCATCGGGAAAGACCGCGATCCTTTGACGTTCCGGCTTGTCGTACAAACTTAGTTTACTACGATGGTTATTTACCCTACCTTCTTCTCACCGAAGTACGAAGAAAGTATGACATGAACGAGATAGCATACTAACAAGAGAACGAGGAAAACAGAGGAAGGGGAGAGAATCGTGTATTCCATTATAGGAAGAGAGAACTAAGGAGGTTGCAGGACGAAAGTGAACAGGACGAAGGCTTTGTTCTCGTGACGTCATGATGGAACGTGTCCCGTAACTTCTACTCAGGAAATTGGAGAAGTATTGTGATGCAGGACATACCCTGTCGGACGAGAAAATCCAGAAATCTTAGAATTCGTTGTTCGTTTGTCTTCTCACGGAAAATCGTACTAATGTACCATTCGAAAGTTTATTGTATCTAATTTCCTTCATGAGCGCAACTTTGTTAAGATCAAAATTAAAAGCTTTATTTACCAATAACCGATTTGAGACACAGTATACATCAGCAATTTCATGTGGTACTGAGCCAAAAAAATGAATATCTCATCACATGTTTTATAATCATTAGTTTATACTATTAAATATTAGCAAAGGACAATCCGGGGAGATATTATTGTTTTTATATGGAGCAAAACGTTATTGAGGGTGAAAATAAAAATGTATTTCGGCGTTGAGATAAAATTAAAAATGGAAAATGTACGATGATGACCGTTAAGACTATACAGAACGAAAGTAATTATTTACTGCTTTCAAGTAAGAGATACAAAAATCAGTATAAGATTACAGAAAATACTACAACGAGTATAGAATATTTGCACAATATAAATATAAGCTTCGAAATAAATAATAATGAATTTAGTAAAACAAACGAAGAAACTAATTACGAAAGTGGTAATAGATTTGAAACTAAAAAATTAGTTGAAGTTTTTAAATATTGTTACGTCCCGCGGAGGTTCCGGGTCTTCTCGGCATTATAAACTATTAACTTTATTAGGAACTACTAAATACAACGATAATTATAACGATAACAATCTATCAAACGTCGTCGAACGTCTGTCTTGTTCCACTCTTCGGTTCCGACTTCCGGTCAGAACACTTCCGGTGGCTAGAGCAACGACCGGCCGAATTGATTCCTCGATCGCATCAATCCTCGAATCCACGGGTTCGAGGGAGCAGCTTCGCTCGGTACGCCAACTTCATATCGACGTAACAATATAATGGAAATATTAAAGGGGGGGGGGGGCATATAAAAGTGATTTAGGAAAAATAGTTTTGAAGGCAAGCCTGATCTCCAAAGGTTTTTAAAAAGTGATGAAAATATGCTTTGAATCCAATGACACACTGTGCGACACCTTCAGATTTGTATAACAACTAGCTGTGATGTCAATTTCTCACCTTCCAAGCATTTTCTCATTCCTAAATTTTCAACAAAATCAGACTGATTTCGATTTCCATGGATCGCTTTATGAGCTATACATCTTTAATAATGCGAGTGATCGCTGTATTTGTAAGTTATATATTTTTAAAACGTGAGGTTGCCATTAAAGTTTAATTAAGGTAAACATTAACTTTAATTCTTATAACATGTTATCATATTCTATCGGTACATCTTCCATCGTATGAAGAATACATGATAATCGTAATGCAAAGAGAATTACATATTTGGAGGAAATTGATCATACTGAGTATCAAAATATAGGAGCAAATGATGTAGGGAATAAAAGTCATACATAGAAGGCATCGCATAGTAGTATGTCTTACCTACCTACTGCTAAGCGTATTGTTGATGACTCTGACGTAAGTAAACGCTGAGCCTAGTTGAGGTGCACTCCCGAAAGTAACTCCCAAATCCTCGTTGGATTTAAATAGATTTATTGAATAAGAAACTTCAACGCTTCAAGTACTAATGCAGCCCTCTTGAGTTAGAGTAACACGGTCCGCAAAAGAAAGATTTTGTGGAATGCGTTTGATTCGAGTGGTCGGACTCGTATTATGCAGAAAATTGTCTTATTTCCCATTTCGCAAATTTTCCTCTCACTGTTAATCATCCCGAGGGATTTAGCAATAGGGGAAGAGGGGCATGTTGGGCCTTGCCAATTGGGATAATTGTCGATTGACTCTGACAGAGTTTCGAGGAGTTCCCTTAAGAGCGAGTGAGCTTCTATGCAAAGGGAACTCCACGCGGAGTTTTTCCTAGAAACCCAGGCAGCGACCGTATTCTCTAAGTTAAAGGAAGAAATTCGTTGATCTTCCAACTTTACGACTAAAGTCATTTGGGGTGCGCATGATATTCATTGCGAGCCTGGTCGCCTTACCTGGCCCGAAATGCTGGCCGCAGTAGACCAGCGGGATCGGAGCACGTTGTCGGTGCCTTCGAATTTGGAGCAACGACAGAAAGCAATATATGCCACAAGAATTACGAAGTTCGAGCATTTTTAAATTTTCATAAAACCTAATATTCTGTTTAATATATTCATTTATTTTATTAATTCTATCCTTCGTCATTTTTTTATTCGTCTCGTATGAAAATTCTCAAAATTACGGATTGTCATGTTTCTGAGATGTTAAATACAGTGATATTACACTCGGGCGGATGACGGTAATAATTGTAGTATCGAAAGATTAGTGACTGATCGGCTTCAAATTAGTGTAAGGGACAAGGGACAAGGACGAAACAGAGAAAACATCCAGACTTCACGGTGAATGAAAAACAAACTTGGAGGGAAAGAGACGCTCTGAAGTTAGGGCCCCGTAGGTTTAGAATAGTCCTTGAGTTCGTCTGCGTGCACGAGGGTAAGAGTCCTGATTTTGTCTTGACTGACAAAGATAGTTAGAAAAGGCGAAGATAAACGAAGTTGTTTAAAAAACGGCGAACGACGATAGGCCATATGTTACAGACAAGTTTACAGAGATGCGATAGTGAATTTTTCAGAAACGGTGCGATGATTTTTTACGGAGATTGCGAACAGAGTTAACTTATATTTTACTGACAAGAGCACGGGCATAGATTCCGCCTTGTTGAGCAGCATATAAGCTGCGATATTTCAATCATTTTAATTATCATCCGTTTATAATAATTCCATAGAATCCACGGCATACAGAAACATCGTTAAAGCTACCAATTTTCAGTTTTTGTCCAGCGTCAAGCAGCATTAAGGAACAATGCACGTTCAGGAAGGCCTTAATACTTCAGGCACGCAAACTCGAGTATCTTACACCTTTATTACTAAGTTAAACTAACAGCCACAAATTCTTCATGTACCATGTATATTTATATAGAAGATGGTATTCCCTTGCCACTCAGATGCTCTTACCTTCGAACAACAACTTTCCAATGCAGATGGTTAAGGTATAGAAAGAAATATGGCACCCACCAGTTGAACTTTTTAAAATCCTTTTGCTAAATTAATGAAGAGAAGTGAAAGCCTTTGAAACCACTGTTCACACTCTCAATTCTATTGTCTGAATAGTAATTGATGTGTCATAAACTGTTCTATGCATAGATAAGTCGGTCGCTCTGCGTCCCTTTACCGACCGGGGATAGAGAACAGGATTGCGCGAAGGCCGACAACAAGTCAGTCTTCCCCTCCAGCCCCACCCCACATCACCGCGCTAGAAATATTATTTTTTTGTAAAATACTCTTCCAACGTTCACCATCACTTCCGAGCTTGAAAACGCTTACAGTGCAGAATGAAAACCAGTTTTCTCCAGGCATTTTGAGAACAAACTACTATCTTTAATTTCTCATGTTAGAATTGAGATAGCTTGAACACTGCGAATAATATAAAGACAGACACCTTCTACGAACATGTAAATGGGACATACTCGTGTACTGATATTTTATCAATGAATATAATTGATTTCTATAATAAGATTCTAGAATTCTATAATAGGAATATGTAGCATCGTGAAAAAGAAAGAGAGGCGTGCGGTAACCCATCTGAGCAGCGTACTCGACCTGAGTACCTTAACACGGGAGATCTTCTGGGTCGGCGCGAATCCACTGCGCCAGAGTCCTCTCCCTGATGATAAATTTTTTCCACGTCCTTTTAACCTAAATTCTTTTATAAGAGCACTCCCGCCTGATCCCACAAATATGACGGAAATGTAGTTTTACATGTTCTTACATATATAAGACAAAGGATAATATTAAGGACTTCAGGAGAATAACCAAAGAGTGTTGCTCTAAAAGAAAGAGGTTATAATTTACGCGTGATGTATGTACACTATTTACAAATATACGCAGTAGTTTCTTAATTACCTAAAAGAAAGAGAAACGACAATTAAAGCCTATTCTCCTCACTTACTCCTGGATCTTATTGTTTTATTTTATTTTATTTTATTTTATTTTATCACTTGCACGTGGAGGTCCTCTACGTTATCTCTCGTTCAGCTTCGATATATCGATCTCGATCTATATCGATTAGCGGGCGCGCTGGCTAATAAGGCGCGGCTAATTTGGATTGAAGGAAGTATTCTTTCTTTACACATATTTATATTGTAGTTTCGAAAGATATACCATTGAAGAATATTAATTTTTTGTTATTGATATTTGTATAAATGCTAATTACGTGAATTGTTATTTCATTCAGGAACTACAAATAAATGTTATTGATTTATGTTATATTTTAGAAATTGATAATAATTGTTTTGCGGTATATTTACCACAATTATTACATCAGGTGGTAATTACCTATCAAATATCCCACAAAATTAAACCAGTTGTGTCTGATGCACAGTATTTACATTCCGGAAGTCGTGCGCGTTTCGTACAACTTACGACCGATTTTCCGAACCGTAGAATGACAAAATTCTCGAACGTAAATCGTAGGTTAAGAGGTTAAGCTCACAATCTGGTTTCGCTACGTAGATGACACCTTCGTAGCATGGAGACATGGGAAAGAAACCCTACATTCCTTCCTGGCATACGTGGACTCCCTACACCCCAACATCAATTTCACAGTAGAAGTTGAAAACCAGAAACAGATCCCTTTCCTTGACGTCCTGGTCTCCAGAAATCCGGATGGCACCTTAGGGCACAAGGTTTACAGCAAAACCACGCATACCAATAGGTACCTTCAGGCGTCCTCCCATCATCATCAATCCCAAAATTGTCCGTCATATCTTCCCTGGTCACCAGAGCAATCGCCATATCACAACCCTCCGCACTTGAAGAAGAGCTCCAACACATCAAGACCGCCCTAAACAATAATGGATACAGTCCATACCAGATCAAGCGCACAATACATAAATTAACAGACAACCATAAACCCCTTCAATCCAAGGTAACTTCCCCTTCTCCAACATCCCTAGCTTTCCTACCTTACTTCCAAGGCACCGCTGACAGGATTTCGCGGATCTTGAGAAAATACAACATAAAAACCTATTCCCATCCGGCTCAGAAGGTGAGTCAAATTCTGACCGCCGCCAAGGACCCTAACCCTGCCTTAAGCTGTCCCAGCGTATACAAAATACCCTGCTCATGCGGAGAGGTATACATAGGTGAAACTGGGAGGAGAGTCAGTACTCGCCTGAAGGAACATGAGAGATGCTCCAGATTGGGCTATGTACAATCAGCACTAGCTGAACATCAAATTGAGACAGGCCACCAGATCCTTCTCCAAGACACCAAAATCTTGGCAACGGAAAATGCATACTGCCCCAGACAATATCGAGAAGCCTTGGAAATTCGGAAATACCCGAATAACATCAATCGGGATAAAGGCCTCAATCTCAATTCGATCTGGAGCAGCCTCCCCCCAGTTTTTTTAATTGTACGCCTGCCCAATTAAAAACTATTGGCGTGCTCACCGTTCCGCATAGGTGAGCAAAGGTATAAGTTAGGGCCCTCTCTGATACTCTCTTCAGTATCAGAGTTCCTACGAAACCCTGATGAAGCCAACTGCAATGTTGGCAAAACGTCGGATTCACTCCAATCTCCAACGCGGCTCTAACCCGGAAGCCAAGTCATTTCATTATCAATTTTGCCGCGAAAGCCTTAAAATTATTATGTGCGAGAATGTTAAACATCAAATAATAACCGTTAGCGTCAGTGTTCCATCGTACGGAGACAAAAGCGCAATCGAGACGAAGCGAAAGTTTGCCGTTCTTTGAGGCCCGAGTCTGGCCGCCAGATTTTTTATTATTTACAAACACTTGGCGACCATCACGTGCCAAGGCGGCCAAAACTCCGGTCCTCAAAGAATTAGGCAGCCTTCGTTTTGAATGAACGTTTTCGTTAATCCGTCATGCTCTGTCAGCGGGTGGTAACCAGGAACTTCGGCCCGACGGTCCCATCGACCGCCGCTGACTCGCGATGACAAATCGGTCATAAATCGCGCCTTCGAAGAGAAATTCTGCCGATCGGCCGGACTAGGATTTTTTGGGCACATCTGGTTGCACTTTCCTCCACCACGTATTCGCAGGGGATGAGTTTCCACCTCCGTGGGGCCCTTCTCGTCGAGAGTCCCATGGGGGTGGTCACTCCTCTCGAAGGAAAGTGCGACCAATTAACGTCTCGCACCGCCCAGAAAATCCGAAAAACCCGCCTGCTGAAACGTCGCGAAAATTCAGCAAGCGGGGATGTCCGGCCCACAGCGTCGCCGAAAGTCTTACGAAGAAAATTCTTCGAAGACACTTCGTTTCCGATCTTCGTACCGTCAACTACAACATCGCGCTCGCTGACGACAACAGTCGTCACAGTTTGTCATTAAATTCGAAATTCTTACTCTTTCACGAACTTACAAGTTCTCCGCCGGTCGAGGACTATCGCGGCGATTAATTAGCCAGTCCCGGAAATCGCGAAAAGATTCCGCGAGTGGTGCAGTGGACGTCATGCCTTATTCACGACGAATATATTTCTATGACCACTGGTTACCAAGATATTACCAAAAATACGTTTTCTACCCTCAACTTTGAGGGCTATTTTCACCCCTTCGGAGTGGATGGTTGCTGATAAAAAAAAATACGTGTCAAAATTTTTTTTGAGACCTACCTGTTACATGAATTTCATAAAAATCGGCGTGTTCGACTTCGATATGTTCCCTTGTTAGATCGCTTGCGGAAGTATTCCATAGAAATATTTGATAAGTTACGATCGGGTGAGCACACAGACCATAGAAGAGTTGAAATTTTCTCCCTTGAAAAATATTTTTCAGCAGCGACGCATCGTGCGTCGCCTAGTTTAAAGACCATTTGGTCTATAATATAAATAATGTAGCGATGCTGTGTCGCGTTTACGTTGCGACGTGTTCGCTGCTCTACGCTGCTGTAAGATGAATGCAGCCTTCAGTCGGCAAACGAATTTTTAACCAAAAGTTTCTCAGTCGTTGGATTTACAGAGTTTCTGTTTCAATTGATTAGCAAGATCGTCATATTTAACACCACTGGCTTACTTCTGTGAGATACTGTAAAAAAATACTGCAGTATATGTAGCATCGGGAACTTTTAGACTTAGTATAGACGTAGAAAAGTAAGGACGAAGGACGGGACATTTACGATTTCCCTAATAACGGTACGAACTAACGGTACGACGCATGGCAACGGTTAGACGGAAGGACGAGGACGGACGTCTTGAGGGAACACGGTGCATAACAGGAACTGCAAGTGGCTGGCAGGCCCGGGAATTTCCCGGGGGTGAGGCCCAGCGGTTAGGGTGCACACGCACTGGGGTGGACGTGCCATTTTTCCTCGAGTGACAGAGACAGACGAGAAAGACAAAGAAACACGAACGGAAATATATAGACACGGCGAACTAAGGGAACGGACAGATAGGATATACACGGAGACAGATAGAGAGACCTTTTTTGAACGAGTACGGAGACGAACCGGCAACCGGAGACACGGGGTAGAATGGTTACGGAGAACGGAACGACGCGGCGGAGTATATATATTTAAGTTTAAAGATAAGCACGATTCGCGAACTATTGACCTTAGCCGACTGTTCACTATATTCCCACATATATTATGTACTATACCAAAGACAATCTATGAGTTAATTATAAAACGGTGAGTCTACTATAAGTCAACGATACATAAATAGTATTGAAGTCAATAGAGAGTACTGCAAGCATCATCTTTAACTCTTTAAATATAACTGAAACTATCTGTCACATTTACATGGTGCTAATAAACGAAGAGGGAATACTATGTTTCAAAGACAAAGAAGAACGTAACTTTCCAACGGGATGGTTGGCTAAACATAAAACTTTGCATACACAATTTTAGCTGATCTTGAAGTACATAGTAGTATAGATCATGCTATTCATCTTCAAAATTGTTATAATTTACAGGTAGGCCAAATAAGATGATCCATTTAAGATAACCATGTTGAATATTTTACAAAACTACACACCTGTTTGAAGAAACAGTTTTTTTTCGAATTATTTGTTAGGACAACAATTTTTAAGATAAAGCTGAGTGGTATACCTTGTATATCTAGAAATCAGATGCATACTAGGCATCTACGATTACAGGTGGAAAACATTATGCAGTCGGCCATGATCAAACTAGCGAGGGTAATGCCAGCTGATAGATCGGTTGCAGCGTTTTCGACTGTGTCGCTACACGATCACTGATTATTACTATCCTAGTTTTGTAGGAACGGAATTTTTGTACGGATAAATAGTATTAATTTTGGAATTAGTGAGTGTGGATGGTTTGTATATAAGCGAGAGTGGATGTTTAAAGTACATGATTTGGAAGGTGACGGATGTCAGGGCTGAATGTTTAGTCTATAGATAAAGAGAAAATGAGTGAGTGCAACAGAGAAAGCATGCTGTGAGAAAGACGAAGAACGCATGCTGTGAGGAAGAGTATCGAGGGTGGATGCGAGCGTGAATTTGGGAAGAGTCAGTTGAGTTGAGAATACGGAGTTGAGTGGAAAATACAGAGAGTGAGAGTCATAGCGTGAGTGGAGAGAGCTTTAGAGATAAATTCAGAGTTAGAGTTATTTTAGTATTATTCAGAGTTTTGTATTTTTACATGTTTAATAAAGTTAATCACTAGTTTCTTAATTATACGCGTTCAGTTTAGTTTCTAGGTTATGATATTGTTAATTAATTCTAAGGGAATCTGCTCCGTTTATTCGAAGACGAGTACCAATATTTTGTGGTGGCTCGTCTGAGATTCAATTATAGGAGACCCTCTATAATTTTTTGTATATCGTTTATTAGATTCAGAAGTTTGCAAAAGTATTTGACTTATGGTTTTTGGGAAACACAGAGATTTGATTCCTGATTTTGTTTCGGAATCCTGTCCCATCAATTTCACAGGTGGAACCAAATTGGTAATCCAGGTCAGGCTTTCGAATTACATCTCGCAAAAGATGTGAAGCCCTCTAGCCTCTGGATTGTTCTGATTCGCCTGACGGATAGAGACATCCCACGTTCTGACGTAATTTTCGATTCTAACGCATGACTGGCCGATAAAGCCGCACATTCGTTGCGTCGTGATGGGAATGACGAAAGAAGTGTTGCATTTTCGGTTATCAATGGTTGGACATATGTTTTATAACAGTTTCGCTGAACATCTGAACGCGTCGAAAACAAAATGTTTCTTTCTTCTGTTAGTCAGATTTCTTTCCACAGCCATAGTGAAAAGTCAAGATGAATCCGCAACCTTCATAATTCAATATGCATCTCTACGTGTCGAAATATAAGTAGTTGAAAGGTATAAATTGGTAAAAACGTTAAATTACCCACGATGGAATTCGAACCCTAGTGTTTTCCTATGCGAACCCAGAACGTTGCCGCTGCGCCACGGCAGTTCTTGATGTTACGTTCTACAGTTCTACTTAAGTATGGCAATAAAACGTTAATAGTAAACATCTTAAAAACCGTTGAGTGTTTGCCCCTTGTAAACGACAACACACGCCAGGCTCTCGAAGACACCAACCAATCGTGTGTCCAAAACGAAATTCATTCGATTAGATCGAATTTTCGTATACTATTTTCACAGCCTCGGCGTGTAGGGGTAGGTTCCGAAAAGGTGGACGCAGCCGCTCGGGAATACAATGGAACACACATTTGATTCAAAACTCAGATCTTATATTTCCAAATATATTACAATGATATATGATCAATACAAATGGCCGCAACGTAGAAATACAATCGCTCGGCGACGCGAATATAACAATCAATATAAAACAATGAGAAAAGCATATAACTGTAAGGTGCTCGGACGTGGTCACATGAATATTGTTCGATCCACGATCGACAATAAACACGCCACTAACTAATCGAGTCCAAGTAACTGGATTTTCCAGTATTCAAATCCATCGACAGGATCACTCCCGCTAAGTGGAAGGATCATAATCGATGCTTAGCCTCGATAGTCCCGAAGCCGCTTACGTATAGCCCAATAATCAAATATATTAACAATCAACGTACGCGCCGAGCGATTGCCGCACGTCCGTTCTCTACGAGCGCCCGTGGTCAAGTGACTCTCCTTCGGAGCCGCCGCGCCAATGTTGACAATGGTCCACCTTGCTATTCGCCGTCTACGGTCGACGGCTCGCGTTGGCAACACCCCTATAATAGGGTATATTCATAATCACGACGACTTTGTATAGAAGTATGCAAAGATTCAACCAAATCGGTGACCCGAAGGTCTTGCGTTCACCTTGTCAGGTTTCCAGAACCGATATGGTGGGGATAGGCAGTGCGAGTGACACTCTCTCTTTACCCTGTGCCTCTTACCGCGAGACTTCAGATCGTTTGCCAGGTATAGTAATAGGTTTCTACATCACCCGTGGGTACTATTACCAATATGTTTCTTCTCTTTTTTGCAATGGTACTTCCTGCAGGCCTATTCCACTGAATCTGTGACATTTTCTGCTAAATTATCAGGGAAAAATCGGGTTCAAAAGAAATTGCGAAAATGCTTTAAAATTTTACCGACAAAATTTCAATCAGTTTTGGAAAAATTAGGTTTTCGAGCCCGAATGTATGTGCTCGGTAAATCTCAGCTGTCAGCGACCAGGCTGGATGTCTCTACTCGTACAATTGACGAGAGCGAAGAATCGTTCAGCAGTGTACGCTGTTCTGTGTTAATGCTACGCATTTTCGACAATGAACATTTCTACAAATATATTAATCCGAACATTGAGAAAATTCGGCGCGCGAAATCTCTAACATTGGGGTACATCAATGTTTCTAGTATTTTGAAGAATTCGGCACTTTTTTCTCCCATCGTTTTCGAAGAAATATCGTGTTGAAGATCGCACAGTTATTTCCGCCTTTAATAGAATTGATTACCTTTGTAACCTTCTCTATGGCGAAATATAATTTTGTATCCCTCCCGCATAACTCTTCGTGATGATGAAATTTGATTTGTGTTCGTCTTCCAAAATTTGTAGCATTAAGACAGAACAGTGCACGCTCCTGATCGATTAAGAAAAAACGTGTGTGGCAATCTAGTTTCCTCAAATTAATTAAAATTTTGACGGCAAAGTTTAAAAGTATTTTCGGAATTTAGTTTTTAACGCCAATTTTTCACCAATGATTCAGCATAAAAGGTCATCGATACAGTGGAATAGGCCTACAGAGGATATCAGTGCAAAAAAACCCTTTGGTAATAGTAACCCATGGGTGATGTGGAAACTTATTAATACGATTGTCGCCCAGTGCGCCACCACCCATGATTCAAAATGTTCGCGCCTGGCGGTGTGGAGCGCTAGGGGAATCGCGAGATCCAAACCGTGCGGTGGGAAGAAGTAGGTACTAATCAAGAACGTTTTTCCCAATTTTTAGACAAGTCGTTTGCAGTTGTATATTAAGATTTCTGGTGCTACGTTAACTTGACGTGATGGCCAAGTCGCCCAAAGGCCATGAGACTCTCGTTGGGGGCGCGCGGTAGTCCCAACATACAGTGTCCTAAAAATCTCGTGTTAGAACGAATAATATAGTACTGCTCTAAGTTTAGGTACTCCAAACATCGAATTAACCTTAGATGAATCTTGTATGTTTCATATATGGATGTATGATTTAAAGAAGTGTGTGTATGTATGCGTGTGAGTTTATGTAAATTGCTACGGCAACGAGCATCCTTATACATTTCTCTATGGGCATCGTTGCGTTCTCCAAATTCTCTGTCCTTGGCGATTTTGGAGGATCTTACATTTAGTGGGGGCACATTGAAGTTTCGATTCAAGAACGTTGCAGCAGCATCGCGAACCTTAAGAAAACCCAGAGGCCAAATCCTCTAGTCACGACCGAGTAACGCTAGCGGAAAGACAGGCATAAAAATTCCTTCAGTCCGTGCAGCTCGCGCCTGCCACACAAGATATGCACGGACAGTAACGCCGACACTGTTTTATCAATGCCTCCGGTTTATTCAAATAAATTGAAACACATGTACTATGTGCTTATGTGTGTATCGTTTTCTTTGTAAACCAGTACAAGGAAGGAATGAAAAAAGATCTAATATTAAAATTCATTTATACCACCCAAAAAATTTATTATGAAATAAAAATAAAGGAAGTGTTAAAAGAATAATCTCTATAATTCGGTTCCATGGTATTCAGGAAGTATAGGGGAATGTTGCAAAAAACGCACCAGTCTCCTAAATCATACTGCGGGTGAATTTCTAACAACTAATAAAAAATTAGAGGTTCAGTGATATATTTTAGCATTAAATTTACCACCTTCACTATATAGCATACAATTTATACAAACGTACGTGTTTCGTGTTATGTTGGTTGGAGCGGCCGTGGAAGAGATAAAATCAAAGCCTCTTTACTTTTAGCTCGCCCGCACTGGGTAAAAATTTAGTAGGAAAAAATCTCGACATATTTTGGGTTTCTCCACGTCAGTTCGCTGTCGGAGCAATGAAACGAAATGTCGAGCAGCAGGTCCGACTGACAGTAAGGCCCCGTTAACCCTTTACGAGCGGAGACATTTTTGAATATTGAAAGACACTCATTTATGTAATGGCTAGTAATCTAATTGGGTTTGGAATATTCTAAAACAAGGATCTAAACATAAACCAGTATTACAATCTTTACATTCATATCTTGATTTCGATCTTTTGTCATACTTGCTACAAACTGTACATCTTCAGCTCCGGTTCTTTCCTCTTGGTAGATACAATGAGGGAAAATGTCTCTCTTAACCTCATGGGATTATCAGTGACTCTTCTTTTATTTTTGATACAATCATGATGATACTTATAAATTATTTCCTTTATTAATTGCAATTGAAGCTTTATCATGGATATGATTTGGATCCGGCTCTTGTACCGAAACTGTTAAACAATGTTACTCGTCTATTTGTACGTATATTGTTAATTTATCATAAATCACAAAAAACAGCACACTACTTGTGAGTCAGTCATCAGTGAGAAGAGAATTAGAAACTCTCTTCAATATTACTTCATCCCGTTTCCATTGGTTGACTTTAAAAAATCAGGTATGAAAATTATAATATCTTATCAAGAATAAATAAGTGTAGGATCATAGGGAGAAAAAACAACTATTTATTATTCTATAGATTTTACCTATGTAAATTAAACATGCTCTCTTTTCATGCACTGCTCGCTGTATCACTCACTCCACGTTGTGCGCCATATGCTTCGTTGCCGACTTCTCTCGCCGTTCACTTTCGCTATTCACTGTTGACTTCTTGCTATACACTGTCGCTATGCACTGTCGTTCTTTTCTACACGCCGCGCAATGATCGATTTCGCCTAAATCCTGGACAAAATCACAACAATTTTATTCGCGGTTTTAAAAATCTAGCAATTACATTTGATTTATAACACATCAGATCATCCTTTTCCACTAATAATAATTTTCATAATACAATATCTTTAGAGATATGAAATCTCAAAATTGGCACTTGAATAATGTAACAGTGGGGCTGCGAGGTGCAGAATGAGAAAGTAAAGTCTTTTGTAGGAGCGGAAGGCTGATGGCTTCAACACTGTATTTTGTTCTCTTGTATCGCGCTCGACGGCTCTCGAACCAAGTGCCAGTCGGAGGATCTTTTGCTCCGACGTAGCTTCTTGGGAGGCGGAGCGAAGTTTTGGGAGTTTTTCTCTATTATAATTTCATTGGTTTTTGCAAATGATTGGTAGAGAAAAACTCCCTCCAATTTAGGGTGTGTCTGGAAAGAGAGGATGTTTTAGTGAAAAACCCAGGCGGCAGTGACTCACGCCGTGGCCGTGGATTTTGGCTTCCTTACGATCCGCGGTTTATGGCGGTACCTGTCCGGTCGGCTCAAGGTGGCCAGCAAAAAATAACTTAAGCTGTAGTCATTGTCCTCAAGAAAACTTCGACTTGTAATTGTATTTCGAGGGTCTCTATTTTGACCCTCGGCAGTTACAAGCCGGATTAAGGAATTCCGGGAAATGATAGACTGTGTATCGCTACATGCCTTCGATGTAATATCAAAATACGATCCCTTTTTTCAGCATTGGTAACTACCTGACATGATTCCAATTTAGAAATATTTTGGTTTCATGTTTTTATTTAATATTTTACAGCTCTGATGTAACATATGTAATGTAAGACATATGTATTTTTTTTCGTCCCGTAAGGAAATAGCTGTGGGTAACCCAAGATTCCACGGTAATATTTTATTAAATAAAATGTAAAACTTCCCGAAGAAAGATGCGTTGAATTTTTTTGCTACTTTTTGCTACATTTTCCTACTCTTTGTTGCGGCGCGCCACCTGGCTTTAGGGTATTGTATCTCTATTAATACATATTAAGCGGGTGTTTTCTTGCCAAATTCTCACTATATAGCGGGTGATTTTTTACAATTCGCGCACATAATTACTTCTGCATAAAATAGCTATAACTTGTAGCAATAGATGATGCGTAATAAGTACTCCTCTAATGCCCATATTTACACGTTTCCTGCACTCCACCGATAATTCCTAGAAAACAAAGTTTTGTCAACTTCCGCGCTTTATTAATAGTATGCACGAAACAGGTTTAGACGATTCCCGCTTGAGATGTGTTAAGCCATTTTTCAATCTGACGCACGAAACACACACACACAAACACACATGCTCCTCACGCTCGCAAACCACCTCCCTACATAAGTCATATCTCATCTCAACATGGTTCAATTACCTATTTTCTTTGTGTTAATACAAACTTTGGTATTTCAAAATATTTATGAAGTATTTTCTATGAGGGTTATACAATCATTTTAATGTCAAATTAAAGATTATAGTAAATTCGGTAAAGTATCCTAAATCGTACGACTTGCTGTTGCTTAACCCTTACTGTTACGATATTAAAGCATTCGAACAGAATTTTCTAATTTTGTATAGGCATGTTACATATGGCTCTGAATTTGACAAATTTCCATCTGCCGCCAGTCAGACACTTAGCGAAAACGTAGGAGACAAAGAAAGGCCTAGCTGCATAGGGCCACGTTCACATCAGCTTCCCAACAACTCTCATCAATTAACAATCAGATAAACCGAATGTACGACTTCCGCAGCATAGGCAAGATTTTCTCTCGCCTCCTTTATTTTCCCATCAGAGCCCTACTACCTTCACTCCCTGTTTCCGCACTTTTCCCAAAACTGGGACCTATATAAGCAAGCCATGTTTTGTCTCCTCGGGCCAGTATTCCTTAAAAATCGTGACGCTGTTACTCAGTCTATCGAAATACAAAAGTTCACGGCTTTTTGCATCGTTCAAGTATTGTAAGCATAAGACGTATGAACCACCGCAAACCGACATGTGATCTTTGGCTAATCATAAATTGTAAGAGCATAATTTGTAACAACAACTTGTACAGACACTAAGTATGATATTCTTTCGAATATACCTTTATAACCTTCAACGAAGGATATTTAGAGTTTTGCTTATTAATTCCTTCACCTTCGAGTAACAAAGCAACGATCTCCCTTATTCATTCATACCGCTCGGGGGGAATAAGATTTAAATTTAAAGTTTCGGGCAGTAGTTAAAGAGAATTTATGGGTTGCAGTAATTTTCCTATATCCTAATACCAGCCAGTGGCGGTACCCCCGTATCCATTGGTACGGGCCTGATCCGTGATACTGGTGCAAGTACAATTCAGTTTGTTCTCCTTATTAACGGGCAGACGGCGGCCCTATAGTTACGCTATAGGTTAGTCCGGTCCCCAGCGTATTCATTTACCAGCTAATAACGGACCCCCGTATCCGTTGGTACGGGACTGATCCGTTATACTAGCGCGAAAGTACCGCGAGGTGCTCTCGTTATTCATGGGCAGACGGCGACCCTACAGTTATGCCATAGGATAGTCCGGTTCCCGGATCCTTTGAAATCCCACACTGCAACTCATAAATTTCCGCGTATTGAATTAATACGATTCAGTCTCGTTCTGCCACTTGCTCGGATTGTAACAGACACCTACAATTAATATTGATAAATAGACGACTTATAGTTCATTATCAAATTTCAAGTTTTTGTGGCCAGGGACCTTTTGAATAAAAACTAAACTTTAGATGAAAATATCGATGAAACTGAACATTTGGATATTTCTATTTTAACTGGGGTGATAAATGATAATGCTACCTTAAAAGCGCCTATATCTGGTGTTTTCGCTATTTTAGCATTTATAAATGTACCTATATACTTAATAAGTATTTTGCATTAATGTGTCAACTGCTACAAAATGTGTGTAAAAATGTTTGTAAAAAGTGTAATTTTATCATTTGACAGAATTAGTTTTGTAAAAACGTTTACCAAGCTGTTTTATTCCCACAATTCGTTAAGTGCTACGATTATGGCAACTTTCCCTTACACTATCAGACTATTAAAAATCAATTCATATAAAAATCTTAGGATAAGTAACTGTTGCGCATCAGCATCTTGCATGGCTATTCCTAAACAGTTAAAAATGTCTAATATTTATGCCTGTCTTATGAATCTATTTAAATAGGGATGTAAATAATAATCGCGAAATAATTAACGTAAATCGACATAACAAAATCTGTTAATTAATATCGATATTGGAGTGCAATTATTATATGATTAATCTCACGTATGAATATCGGAGCACGTAAATATTGGTACTCGTTATTGCTAATCTATACGATTCAGTTTCAATTCGGTAATAAATTTTAAGCCACATAATCTTCATGTCATAGTGCACACATAACTATGTTACAATGGTTAAAAAGATTTCAATTTGTCTATTCATTTTATATAATATGATGGTTGAAATGACATTGATTCTATTAACGAGATGATATGAGCTGTTTATTTTAAGACTGGCATCTATTACATCTATTACATTGGCTGTATTACATTAATGTAATAAAACATAATGATTTTTCAGCGAGAAAACGAAATGATTTATACTGAGAAAAATATAAGTATTGAACATAACAAACACAAGCAAATCTCCTCGAAACTTGGCATTAACATTGCGAAACACGTTAAAATGCAAACCCTTGAATATCTGGAATTACAAACAAAATGACTTATGAACATGCACGCACGCACATTACACGTATATTATAAAATAGTTCGAGAATTTGTTAAAGTTGAGGTTCAAAATCTCACATTTTTCCGGCAGAGAGAAAAAAAAGTCAAGATATATGTATGCTCTATTTTATTGGACCTTGTTCTCGGGATGTAGAGAATTAAAGTTTTAAATAGTTGTAACGAGTTAGGTCAATAGTCTCCGTTTATACCAGGCACGTAGATAGATTCTGCTAAAACCTTAATATAATAAACTACATCTCGAACGCAAAGTCAAATAAGGCATACGTTTATCTGAATCTTTTTTATTGTTTTAATGTGCTGAATTCATCCCCAAAATAGTTCCCGCTTATTTTAGGGTGTCTTCTATAGCTGTGGTGAGTACAACACGGAAAATTGTATCGTGTAGTAACTAGAAAACGTGACAGTGAGGTCGAAACTTCTCGGTTGCCTTTCCAAGGGTCCTATTCCTTGTAAGATGCTAACTCTTACTTAACAGACGGTTGTTACATACGGTCCTGAAAATTTGGTAAAGTTTCATCCGGCGCCAGTCAAACGCTTAGCGAAAACGTAAAACACAAAGAAAGGCCTAGCTGCATAGAACCACATTACAATCAGCATCCCGACAAACCTCATCCATTAAGAATCGGATAAACCGAATGTACGACTTCCGCAACCTTGGCGAGATTATCTCCTGCCTCCTTGGCGCCTTTATTTTCCCATCAGAGCCCTACTACCTTCACTCTCTGTTTCCGCACTTTTCCCAAAACTGGGACCTATATAAGCAAGCCATGTTTTGTCTCCTCGGGCCAGAATTCCTTAAAAATCGTTACGCTGCTAGTCAGTCGATCGATATTCGAAAGTCCACGGCTTTTGTGCATCGCAGTTCTAGTATAAGAACTACTATTTGTTACTGCATTTTGAACGAACATTGTGTAAGAGTACATTAAAAATGTCACACTGGTGACATTCAACGTCTTCGTTATTTCTCTACTCTTCCTAAATCTTCTTATAACAGAGCAACGATCTCCCTTATTCACTCTTACCGTTCGGGGTGAATAAGATATCAAACTACAATTACGGGTGATTGCTAGAAAGAGAGACTACTTGTGGCAACGAAACTTCAATTTCATTTTACCAACTAACGGCGGTACCCCTGTATCCATTGGTACGGGACTGATCCGCTATACTAGCGCGAAAGTACCGCAAAGTGCAGGCTGATTGGGACCTACAATGTATGCCGAAGACCTTGTGGCGAACAATAACCCGTGTTTTCCGTGAGTCCCAGAGCGAGGGAGAAGGGTGTCCGAGACACGGCAATTCGAGTCCGGCAAGTCCGGTCCCTCGATCGCTCGGGCCCGGGTACGTAATAAAACCTTTAGGCACGAGCATCGGAGTTTTCTTGGCATAGCCTGACTCGGAAAACCTTTCCCCCTCTTGGATATTTTTCCTGCTCTGGACGAATCAGAGCAAGGCCTACGGAAAACACAGGATATAAAAGACGACCGTTTGGACGTGAATGATTCATTAACGCCACGAGGCTACATATCGACGTCGACCACAACATTTGTATTTCGTACGGATCATAAACTTGAAGTCTACGTAGACTACATCTAGTTTTCGCATTCGTGACCATCACCTCAGCCTGAATGTGCTCGTTCTTACAATATTACGTTTGGTAAGATTTTCAGTTCAAAAGGGAAATGTGATATGATAATTGTTTAGGGTGCGTGTGATGAGCGTGTTGAGAGAGCTAAAATATTGTATGAAAATTCTACTTTTTTAAGGCTTAGAAAGCGTCTTTAAAAAACTGGCACGTTTAACGTACAAAACCTCAAATGCGAAAAGAAGTGTAAGAGTTGAATTTTTGTATATATAAAGCTATATACGTTTTACATCTTCTTAACAATGTTCTTCCATATAACAATGAAACGATATAATATTCCGACACGCAGGTAAACACAATATAATGATACCAGCATCAGGATACGTTTATCACAACTCTCTTCAAAAGAGTATATCAAAGATATCGCCAAAAAGTAACGAAGACGTGACCCCGTCGGGTCCTAGGTGTCGACTATATACGACGCCTTCCTTCTTTGCCCTCGATGGGGTCCTTCGAGGGGCTACTTTCCCCGAAAGAGGGGCAAGAGTCGTTTTTCTCCCTCGCTGGAGAAAGTCTCCTTGACGATAACCAGGCGTGAGAATGCCAGGCTTGACGTTTTACTTGCACGGAGTCTTACAGGAGATTGTCAATGACGAAAAACCCCGTACTTTTTCGTTAGCAACCGTATCACATACCCCACATGTCAGTACGCGGCAAATATTTCATACCGAATGCCTGGGATCGTGTTTAATAACATTATCTGTCGTCGTAAGCAGTGTTATCCATCAAATTATGGCTGTCCCGTTGAATGAGCATACCTTGTAATGCCAGATAATTATTTTGCGAATATCTCAGTAATTATTTGTTTTAGATCCTACATAGTGTTGAGGCGTAATTGACAACGCGGACCTTGAGGTTGCGAGAGAGATAATTTATAACTCTATATTTATTTCCGCAGCCGTGCAAACTTGGCCTACCTGGCAAGCACCCTTCGATGACCGAAAGGTCGCACGTGGCTACCAGGTTTTGCACGCGTACATTCCTCCGCAGCTAGATTTATGACACCTGTCATAAATCTAGCATCCACTCGCAAGCCACGTCAATCTCGTAACCCAAGGCTCCCCTCTGCCTGGGCCTTCGGTGGGGCGGCAAAAACCAATGAAAACTCTGCATTTTGGTGACCACCCACGAAGCTCAGGCAGAACCAATAACGTTTTGCACGGACCCAACATCCTCCTCCCTACCAAGTCACCACTTCCTCCTCAGAACGGATGTCGACGGAGGAAGGGGTGCTTGGAAAATTAGTAAAGGGACCGAACAAGCGTCCTGACTGGGTCTTCTAACACAATTTTCAAACACACGCATTTTATCAAGTTTTTTCTCTTATATTTTCGTTGTGCTCGCTTGCTTGTTATATTTTGTTATCTATTATATCGTTATCATTTTTGTTCTGAATATACTCTTGTTTTTCGTTATAATAAACAAACACACCAAAATTACGGAGTGTCAAGTTTATTTCCGGGAGAAGAAAAATCAACGAGATTCCGACGACTTAATTGTCCGACGACTCAACACATAGCATAATGATTTTTTTTGCAGTATTCGATGTTTTATCAAAATTTAAAAAGAAAATGTAGGCATTCTATTTTTAAAAAAATAAGGTGCCTGCATATCTTGATAAAACAGTAAAACAGCATAAAACCCATATTACTACTGAATGCCACCTTCGTAACCGTGCAACTTTTGACCGAAACATTTTTCAGACAGTACAAATTTTATGTGTTATTTAGAATTGTCATATTGCAAGACTCACCCTGTACATTGTATGTACATAGCGTTATATGTGAGATCTGTAACAAAAACGAGTTGTTAGTACTATGCAGAGATGGTAAATTGCCAAACCCTTACAAACTGAACGACATAGGGACAAGGGTCCACCTTATCCCCTCTAGTGCGGACACAATACTTGGGGACAAACCTTTCGTCTCCGCGGAAATATATAAAAATGCAATATAACTTCAATTCTAGGTATACATGTTTTCAAGTTATAATTCTTTTCTTAAATACCTTATTCTTCTTTTTTAACTGTAATGCTCTTAAAGCATTGAAGCATATTTTTATTCTGACAATAAATATTAATCGTTATTATTCTGAGCCGATCACGATGCCAAAGAATTTGAGCCATCGTTCTTTATCGCTCTATCTTATTCTGTTCAAATACTTCACCCTGGCGACTGTTGTCGCGCGATAAATTTGTAGATGTGATTGACTCATAATCAGCCAATACTAACCAAAAATAAGAAATACGTGTAACTGGGACAGGAAAACGAATTTGATGGACGGTAACTTACCATCTCTGCATAATAGCACCTCGTGATTTAATTAATACGCGGAATAACGTATACTCTTTATGACCTATTATTGTTTTTGACTAGTCGTCCGATAAGAAGCCCTTTTTTTCTTATTTAGTCCATTCATTAAAATAGTTTTCCGATCCCACACATATTTAGGATATTATTTTGTTGAAAGTAGACGCATATAAGCTTTTATTTATATCAGGGATGGATAAAGTTATGCGGTTCCCAATAGTTTGCAAAATCGCAAATACCTCGTATGATGCAGAGTCGAGTAGGCAAAGTTTTGCCCTGTGATTGAAGTCTGCCCTCATCTCCTTATCTCTCAATTAGTTGGCATTATAAAATCGAAGAATAGCGCTATTAAGAGGGTAATGATGACGTTGCAATGAATCGAATGCTCTTTCTTCTTTAATTCCCATATAAATGTAACGCCCCTATATTTCTTCAGCTTGTTACAGTAGTGTGCTCCCTGGAAACGTGAAGTGAAATTACTCACAAAATAATATGAGATATTTTTCATAGGATAATTATCACTTTAACAATTTAATACAGTCAGTAACACGAACTATGTTTGCTGTGATATTCATTGAGGTATAAAAACCCGTAAACTCGACAGAAAAATCAGATGCTAATAACATTCATGTGAGAATATTAAATAATGTAAAATGAAAAACATCAAGACAGTTCAAGAATATAACTAAACTCCTTGTATGTAAAACATAAAGTAAACAATGGAATATAACTAAACTAACTAAATATAAAAAGGAAAAAATTAATATGGTCTTATCGTTTCGTACGTCTTTATACTGTCGTCATTCTCCAATTACTGCCTAAACGGCAACGTATTCGGATGCACGAATAATACCTCGAACGGCGACGACACAATGTATCTACAAAACGCATACACACAAACATACGCATCCAATACTTCTTTTTATTTTCAATCAATGTTCCCCACAGGGGACAATGCCCCCTGGGGGTAATACATTATAGAATCCGCATAAAATTTGCAAACAAATAAATATATAGATGGTTGTCACCCGGGTAGCTGCCCTGGCTACTACATTCGGAGAAAATATTTTTTTATATTATTATGTTGCTTGTCACAGGCCGAAATAAGTAAGACGTATTATCACATATTCTGCAATTTCATAATCGTATTTATGAGTACCAAATACTCAAGAGAATCATGTAGCTACGTATTTTTGCGCTCTCCTGTATTGTACTCATACATGTCATATCTCAAACTTTACAATTTGTGGCATGACGAAATGTCAAGAGAACGTGTCCCGAAATTCAGAATTTTTAAATTGAATTATTAACAAGTAGTATGGTAGATTCAAGAATATCGTATAACCCTCTGGGAAGAAGAAGAATTAAGAAGAAAAATTAGGCGATTTATTAATTTAAGGAATTGGACCGTTAAGAGCGTGAATGACTTTTTGAAGAATTAACACTCTGTCATTTTGATTCGAATTAATTCAAATGGGTCTTCTCACTACTTCATGTTTTTGGATATATTCGAACATAAATTATATCCACAACTTTTCTAAACAATTTAGAGATAATTACTCATTATAATCTTGTAATACAAATGTTCATTTGACTAAATATTCAATCGTTTACAAAACTGCGTTTGTATATAAAATCGCTTTCATCAGTTCAAAACAGCAGCACAGTGTCGGCTACGAAGCGTCTTTTAAGCTTTACATCCTATTTTATCGAATGTTTTTGGATTCCCAAGAAGAGGCATTGCACCCAGTAATGCGAAACTTTCAACTCCTTCATCTTTCCCCTCATCTCCCATTTGTCTCCCTATCTCTCTTTCTCTCGATCCTTCACTTGCCAGAGTTCATCTAAGTTAAGCTTTAGTGATTTGCATTCCTGAGTTAAGGATGTTCTAAGTTCGATAAGGCAATAAGTGTGAAAAAGTGATTCCATGCCAGTATCGTGAGCAAGGCGAGAGAGTTTTCCAATACGCTCGACAACATATAAATTAATCAGGGAATTCCGTTGAACGTGCTGTAAAAGTAAAAAAGAAACTTAAATCAAGTTTAAATGCTTTAAACTCGATGGCGCTAAAAATAGAATGAAAGATTGTAAGCATCTTTGTGGATCCTATCAGCAAATATAAGCAAAAAGCACTCTGCAACCAAATAATTGTAAAAATTCTTTTCGCTGTTTATATGTCATCTCGAAAAAATGTCACACTTTTATGAAATAATATAATTAAACATATTAAAAAGAAGTAGAATTAAAGGAAAAACATCTCACATTAAATGCACTTGATATCTCACCATAACCATAATAATAATAACTGTAATAATGATATGTTGCACCATGTAATTACGTAAACTATTAAACTGATACATAGAAACAGATATGTGCATAGAAATTTTCAATTTGTTAGAAATGTGTCAAACATAGATAGATATTATACATTTAGCGTTTTCGTGTGTTATATTCTGAAATATTAATTAATAGTTACTTATATTTAATGGTATGAAACGACAAGCAATACAATACACTCTGAAATACAACGAGCTTAACTAGAGTTCAAAAACCGATAAAAATTATCACTAAAATTGGACTATTGTATATATACAATATAGAAATTTTTTAAAAGTGTTTATATATGAATATGTTCGCATAAAATTTTAATTTATACTGAAATATGGTACCCAAAATTTCTTTAATGTTCTATGTCATAGAAGTGGCGAGCTCTTTGTAAAGAGATAAAGAAACTTCTACAAATATACTTGCAACTATGAAATATTGGTAGCAATATGCGTACAGATGTGTATAAACTCCAAAAGATATTAAGCTTTCCTTTATTTCAGTACTTAATAATGTTCTCCCTTATGTTGACAATAATTCGTTCCTTTGTTTCAATTTACATCCATGATGCTACAATTTTGAATCTATCGTTGACTGCGAAACCAGAAACATCTTACTGTTAGTGATCTATCTGATCACATCTTCGATTTTAAGATCAAATATCTCCCGCTGCAATTTTTTGCGAGAAAAGGGCGAAAACTCTCGATCGTCAAAGCATGAAATATTACTTAAATTTCAGATTTATGATATATGTCAAAGTAAATATAGATATTTATTTATTTATATATGATATAATTAAACGTAATGTTTAGGTATTATCGATAAATAAAAAATAATAATTTATTTTATAATTCAAGACTGTTTAATGTAATCATTTACTGAAAAAATGTTTTAAACATTGAAATAGCTATTACAAGTATAAATACTATATAACTCGTGATCAGACAACAATGTGTTAACATTTTTTTCCGACTGGAAATCAGTATCGCCAGCAACTCAGCCACTTCAAAAAAATTTCGTTCAGTTCTGCGACTGATACTGCATAATGTTAAAACAACGAAAGTGACGGGACTTCTAGTCACCACACATTCAACATACTTATACTATTTATTAATTATTACTATCAGTTACTATTAACTATTTGATGAGGTAGGGACTCCACGAGGGAAAATTTCGAAGTTTTTATTACGGTTTACTTGATAAAGACTGTATCTGAAGCTATTGGGTTGTCCCATCAATTCGTTCGGTTGCCGCAAGTATCACGTTTGTCTTCTAATTGTAAGAATCGATTGTTGCACTATGAGCTTTTGAAACATATCGAAACAGTTAATGCAGAACGATATTTTGAACAGCTTCAACGATTGTAGCTGAACCTTGAAGAGTGTCGATTTAGTCTTGTCAATCGAAAAACAGTGATGCTTTTGCACGGTAATGCGAAACTGCATACCGCAAAAATCACGTAGGAAAGAATTATGCAGCTCAAATGATCAGTTTTGCCGCTGATGAGGAGTTTCAATTATTAAGTGGACTGTATTTTTTCTGATGGTTAGGACTGGTTATTACTCCTCTGAGATATATATATTGTTTATTTTAAATAACTTAACTCAATAATAACAATGATTTGTAATAGTGAATAATAATATCGCGGCGATCGGTTCCGGTGAATAAAAAAATGAGTCCTTGTGTCAGACTCTGAATTTGCGACCTGTATGAGTCGCTGAATATGATTGTAGAGTTCTTGTTTCAAACTCTTACGTCTTTGAATCTCTGTGAATGACTGACTTTGCATCTCCTCCACACGAGCCAAAGTCCCAAAAAGCCGTCGTGGGAGGAGATACAAAATGCCCTGATTGGGCCGTGAAATCGGCAAGAGGCGGCCCTTCCAAGGTGGTGAACCGTCCTTCTTCCCTATCTCTAACGGGGGTGAAAATCTGATGAAATTCCCTCTCCTACACGCATGAGGAGAGGGCCCCGGAGATTCGTGGGAAGAAGGATCTTGACAGTGAGAATTTCCAGAACCAACCCTGGCGAGAGTCCCAATGCTATGGGCACTCAATGTGCCATAAATCACACCAGGGTGGTCTAGAAATTCCCGTTGAGGTCCAAGACGCGCCATGCACTAGTGAGGGCTGAAGAGGCAATAAATATCCTAAAGAAGTTAGAGTTTTGTGCCTCTTCAGCCTAGAATGAAAAGAAATGTGTTTTCTATAAATTAACTTTACTCACTAGTGCCTTTTGTAGCAGACGCGACTTGAACCCTTGGTTAAGCTTCATGAGAAACAATAGGAGCATCTGCATCCACCGAGAAATGCAGATGCCCCCCCATAAAGTTCTTAACAGCCGCATCCACCATATTCCCCAGATTTGTTACCGTCCGATTATTATTTATTTATTTATAATTTATTGAATCTACATAATTTATTGAAGATGTCAAAACTTTTTTGAATCAAAGGACGAGAATTTCTATTGAAATGGTATTAACCATTTGCCTTTGAAATGGCAGACTATCATTAATAATGATTGTGATTAGGTAATTGACTGAATGTAGTTCGAACCAAAGAAATAAAGAGAAGTATGTATTAAGTTTAACCGAACGAATTTATGTTACAACCCGATAATATAACGTTCATTTTTAATGTGGTTTAGGTTAAAGTAAAAAAAATCTAAACATCAAGAAATATACACAAATTCGAAAAAAATGATAGATTACGATAGATTAGGGTCTATTATTTAACTTTGTAATAATTATAAAACCTTACATGTCAGTTATTCTACTACTAGCAGTGTGAGCTTCTGCGTGATAAGCATTATGTATTTTTTTGTTTCAAATAAAGGGTTAAAGACATTCTTGTGGTGAAAGTACAACTGTGTGTCACATCACATTTGTAGAGTCCCTAAGTTCTACAATAAATCGGACTTTCATAAACCATAAAAATATGTGTATCCTCGAACTTGAAAATAGGGAGTTGCGAGTACACACTTGTGCTATAAATGTTATATATCTAACAATCATGATGGTTGAAAAATGTCCGGCATACTATTCTTTCATATTTTTTTTCTATTTAAAGACTAATTACCGATGACATAATTCACGCTACTCTATATTCTTTAGTAAATGAAGTTTTAGTTACATATCTTCTCTCAAAAGTATTATTTTTTACTAGAGTCGCTATATATTTATACTCGATATATATATCTACTTCACACCTAAGAACGACTTATAAAAACCTCTCTTTCCAGACTTAAAGTATATCACGAACTACCAAAACGGATCAAGGGATAATAAATTATTAGATGTAGCTATTTTAAGGAGAAAGTATTGATCGAAAAAATAGGGGACACTACAGAAGTTAAAAATGTCGTTAAAATATAATTAAGACAGAGGGACAGAGTGAAGGAATATTGTTGTTAAACATAAAAAAATCCGAAAACTTCTAGTGAACAATACAGCGTGGACTAGTAAAAGCTGAATAGACCCGGCATTATTTAAGATACAAAAATAACTTTATTGATAAGAACTTTTTAGTATAAAGGGGGATACAATGTGGTGGAAATATATTTTTGTAACTGAAAGGATTTTCAAAATTTCAAACGAATCCTCACTTATATTGTGCAACTTTGGTTAATAAAGTTCCTTTTATATTTCCAAAAACAGCGTATACATTCTAGTGCTAATTATTATTAGATCGTCTTCGACAACCATTGGTTTACAATAACATTTTATTCTGTGATTCATTTCTCGCAAATGAATAAATAAATAAAAGAGTATATAAGGGCGGTACAAAAGATGTTCTTATCTGTCAAAATCATATAACTTTATGTGGGTGCATTAGTTTAGATGTACACTGTATCATAAAGATATAAATAAATTATTGCTGCTCACAGTTTGTGTATTTACACGGATGAAATAATTTAAAAGTGTCAAATGCCGTTTAATTTTCTTCTCCTTTGGCTTAAAATATTTGAAAGTTCACCGCTGTATACACAACAGTGCATCCATGTGCGATATACAGACATTTTTATATCGCTCAACGAGGAAAAAAGTATTATCGCATACTCCTGGCAGAAATGTATTTTGTAATTCATAATACTACATTTGAAGAGGACATACATTTCCCAAAACAAGGAAATATTTTGCAACTCGTTTACTGTAATCATCTATTGGTGTTCCAATTCTGTTCGAAAGTTCATCCAGTATTATAAACCTTAATGTTGAATGCAGTTTGTGAACTTTTGGCCGGTACTGTATTCGCCGTCTGAGGTGAAACGATTCCTCCGGGTGAAAGAAAACGTTCTCGCGCATCGATGGTACGGTACGAAAGAAGGATCCGAGTTCGTGCGAAGTCGTTTCATCTTGACAAACTCGTAAAAGCGAAGAGGAGTCGTAAACTTGCCCGAAGATGGGCGCCGCTGAATATTCACGAATTCACGAGTGGTACTACACAGACATAGGAGCGAAGATGCAGATAAACACGTATGCGCACCTATCTTATATTCCGTGCATACGTATAGATCTTTATTCATTTTTATTCCTGTCCTTATGCGAACTCCCAAATGTTGCAAAATACAGAATTAGTATAAACGGAGTTGAGGTAACAATTTTAACAGGGGTCAACCATAGTTATATCATTAACCCGTACTTAGTTCTCCAAATTGTTACAGTCCTAACTAAATTTGAAGGCTATTTTCTATCACTAATTTTGCTGATATTGCATTTTTTTTTATATATCTGCACCTACGTAGAGAGGATAAATACAGGATAGGTGAATAAAGTTATGAAACAGTAAGAATTTCCTCTTATTATTGCTGGGTCTTCTTAATGAATGTGTGGCGACCGTGTCATGAAGTACAGGAGATCGTAATAATTCTGAAATCATAACTATCTTGATAATGACTAACCAATGTATTTGGTAAAGTAAAATCACTAGCCGCGGACAATATGCAAATGAGGAACTTCATAACACGGGGGTCCTAATATAGATATACCTGCCTAGGGCCTTACCCCCGCATTACCTCCTTGACCAATTACAAGCGTCGAAGGGACACGTCTAGCGAGGCATACGTAGACGCCCCCCACTCCGACGCGCACATTACAGAAAACATATAAATTAAGCCGAAGATTGTATGAGACCAGTGTAACCAGAATACGTAGAGGAACAACGCTCTCAACACAATAAACTCTCGGTTCTGGGAATCACGCTCGCCTGCATCTTACCTTCAAATGAATACGTGATAATGATGCATACAGCAAATTAATTAATTGAAATATATGAACACATTCTATGTTCGTATGCTGTACTCTCTTAACCAATCTTGTTTAATACACATTTTTTCCTTTAATCTAGTTTCGAGAAATCGAAGTTCTCATTTGAAAAGTCAATAAATAAGAACGTAATAATGCACTATGGCAATGTAAAGTATTATATATATAGAAATTTTAAGAAACATTTTGCATATAAGGCATTGAATTACAATTAAGAATGTAACACAATGTTACTTGAAGATATTTTTTGCAATGAAAAAAATCTATCTATAACAATTGTTAAAGTAAGATATCTATAAGTGAGGTACCTTTCAAAATTTGCACTCGCACCATACAACTGAAATTTTAATTTTTGGATTCACAATGAATCAGTCATTTTGCACTGTTTGATAATATTTTTCTTACCAAAATTGCATCAATTACGGTAATTATTTTTCCGTGGGAACGTATAATTAGAAAATTCATTTCAAACCATAATATATTTGTTTCTGATGTCGTAGAAAACACTTTACGGGACACATGTAAACTCTTAAAATACTTTAGGAACTGTGCTTCCCTATGGACGTTCTTAACGCTCCGCTCTGCATTCTTCAAAGGAGGAAAAACTTCTAGTTTTATGTGAATGTCCTCTGTTAATCTATGGTAGTGAGACTAACACTCCCTTGGGGATAATTCGTATTACTACACGAGACTGTTGGCAGTCCTTGGAGATACTATCTGCCCAACATTTGGTTCTTCCTGGAAATAATTACGATCTTTCATGAGCATTAAAAAAAATAAACTTTGTGATTAAACGTTTCACCGCTGATCTCCTACTTAACAATTATTAATCCACGATTACGATAAAAGAGACGCACCACTGATAACACGAGTTGGCATTCCACGTAAGAGGACATTAGGTTACTACTGAAATTTTCTGTAATTACACAGAGTTCTGTAACATTTATTGCTGTGAAAATATTATTAGCCCTGTGTAAAAATTATTAGGTTATCATTTACACTTTTGATATTCATTTTCATAAGGATTATTGGTGAAGCTACATCAGTAAACAAGTCTTTATGTTGCTTCGAATAAGTGATATCTGTACCAGTCGTTCAAATATCGCTTGAATACGTAAATCTAGATATTACTCTCTTTGCCGTTTTTTAAAAAATAACATTTATCTTAGTTTATTTTATTGTAATCGCAAATTAATTCCAAAATTTATGAAAACCATGTTCATAATAATCGTTGCGATATTTACTTTCTGAAATCTACACAACTTTTGTCCATTTAACATTTTGGACACTGTATATATTGATGAAATTGACTCAAACATTTGTTCTAAATATTTATACGCTTTCTGATCCACAACAAGGAAATTGTTTGAATAAAAACATAAGGTAAACAGACATTACATTCCACAAAGTAGGCTGTTCCCGTCTGCATTATGAACAGGTTTGCTAACGATAGTGCCCTAATAAAAACCGTAAATCAAATACATTAATATTTCATTATTATAAATATTTACAATACATACAAAAGAAGACATAACTTGTAAATTTATATATCTGTTATCGTGCTTCTTATAACTCCAAGTTTATTGTGTGAACGGAGAGGCCGTTATTTCTGAAAACATAATTAATTTTCTAGCACACTGAAATTCATCTTCCGTTTTCAATGGGTCTAATCCTTTGACAAATTTTGATCCGTAAGATTGATTTATTGCAATGTTTGCCGACAGTTTTAGGTAGCAATTGCCGTGTAATAATCCGCGAGCAATAGCAAGATAGCCTTAGCGCCGTCCTTCGTTCAGGTTTCTTCTAGAGGGGTCGAGCTGCCCATATCCAGGGAATGTCCGAATCACACCCTTCGAGCACTATTGCTCGACGAAGCGTGATAGGCTCGGTTCTGGCAATTTTTTAAGGATAGAGATGCTTCTGCAACCGCTTTGTTCCGTCGCAAAATGTTGCACAAGAACACGTTATATGTATAGGACAAAGTTGCCCAGAATCATGATTCTAACAACATATTCAAAAATCATTAAAATCGGTGAGGCTCTTCTGTATAATTACCCAATAAACTGTAAAACTACTATGAATATTATAAAAATACTGTAGTCTCGCGTAAATGTGATGGCTGCCTGATTTTGTATGGATGTGTATGCATGTGTGAGTGTGAGCTTCGATTGTTTTCTGCGAGCTTCGAGCGGCTGCAGAAACCACGAAAACGCAGTTCGTCTCGATCCGTTACCGTGCGAAGACTATTATATCAGCATTACCATTTTTCTTTTTATTCAACAAATAATCTAATTTTCGTTGTTCATTCATATAACTCAAATCTCTTTTATTCTCTCACCATATTCTACAATACAGAGAATATATAAAACTGAATACTTTGGAATGCAGAGGACTGATATAACCGATAGTTTTCGAGTCATAAGCATCAATGTTGATACTAGTCAGACACCCCGGTCCTCTTCTGTCGTCGATCCGTAACCCCTCGGTACGCTTTGTAGGCGCTAACATTGCGTTGATCGCAATCTTACGAACACACGCACAGATGCATTCTTCATTTATAAATTATAAACAATAGTCAGCTTTAGGCTTCCTAACTTTTTTTCTGTTATTACACATACAATTATGTACAGATTATAATAAATTGAATATCACTTATGGCTTTGAGTATTTGAGATTGTTGCACACACGGGTTAGTTTTTGCTGAAACTTAATAACATATAACTAAATTATTACAGGATTTACAAGTAGACGACATTTATTGTATAATATCACAGATCAATACATCAAAATGACCGTAGTGTTCGTAGTCAGACCGCGAAATCTCCCATTAACCTATTTTCTAACTACTGACGATCCAATATTATTCAAAAGGTATGCTCCAATTTAAGTATCTTAATTTAAACAAAACTTCTTAAAAACATAAAATACTCATGGCTAAATATTTTTTTTAACTTATTGCTGCTCTAAGAACCAATAAAAAAAGATCCATTATTATAAAACTTTTACTGTATACAGTCATAGAACAAATTATTTGCTCTGAAGTTATAAATCAGTACAAGAAAATTATAGCTACTGAATACGATTTTAGTAGAAATGATAATTAACATGTTTCATTCTGGCAATTTATATAATCTCAACAGATATGGCTACCGAATACATGCAAGTCTAGATTTTTAGTTGTACAAGTTGTGTAAAATACAATTTCTTTTGTAGAATGCCACTCTGTTATGAAAAGTTTTCTTTTCTTACATCACTTATTCTTATTAATGTTGGAAGGGCTGAAATTTTAGTAAAATTTAAAGAGTCTGTTGCTGTTTTGCATTCAATTTCTGCAAAAAAAATTTCTTTATATTATATTGCTACAAAATTTCATTAGATTCTGAATTTTTCATGCGCCGAAAAACTTCCTTCGTTAGTACAGATCGATGCTTACGCTAAAATACAAATGTAAAATACTTTTTTTAATGATTGATAGATCCAACGTCTATTAATGTTTTCATAAGTTTTAGGTACATTTTGTACAAACGTAGCTGGCGCGAAACGCTGTTGTACTGATACAGTTCCTGGTCCTAATATCAGAATCGAGAAAATCGCAACAAAAAAACATTGACGTTACTTTACATTAAATGCTCTGCGTTTTGCTTTCCGATTAACAGTAAACGGCGCACCCTATACAATAATTAATGACCAGTGGCACATCGGTTTAAAATTACTATATTTACTTTAGTAAATTTAAACATGCATAATGTTTAATACAATACTTAACGTTTTACAAACACTTCTTGTTATATCTAAATGTTATTTTCATTCACGTCCCAATACAGACGTATGAAATAATCGTAGCCTTAAAATGTAAGTAATAATTAAAATCAAAAAGCATTTAAAATGCGATATGGCAAATGATAATGCCAATATAAGCTAAACAAGAGCTGAGTAATAATTACGATTATGGTGTTTGTATAGTATCCTCTGTTTTCAAGCTATTTTCATGTAAATTTCGCTTACTCTTGTACTGGCATACTTGTAGAGCCGCAAATGATCATCGCAGGAAAAGTGATAGTGCCGCGGTTTGGTCTAATACGATATACGTACTGCTTGTATGGCTGCGGCCAGTTGTACTTTACCACGTGTATGCAGAATAACAACCATATGCGACCAATGACCTAAGGCAAATTAGGAGCCGTTCGTTTTAAATCAAATAGACTGTATCAAGTATTTTTATTATTATAAATTCTAAAAATAGTAAATATTTAAAGATAAAGTATGTGATTGCAGAATTTCTTGATATATTTAATAATAATACATATTATGTTTCGTACGAAGCATATAGCGGGATAACGGTGTGAAAGACCTCTTTAACCCATTGATCGGCGATGTGTCATTCGACAGGCTACCAAAAAAATCATTGTATCAAGAATCCAACACTTTGAGTGAGAGAGTAGTGATGGGGTAAATTCCAAATATCGATTTTTGTCCCGCTTTTCCTACTTAATGAGGTGCAAAAAATTCGACAAATTTCTGACATTCTTAAATGACAATACTTTTTAGGGATATAATTATAGGAAACTGTTGTAATCCGTTACTGTGCTATTCAAATTGCAACTGATTGTGTCACCATGTAATCGACTTGGCGTCACTGCGCACACCAACAATTACATGCACACTCCAAACTTGCCAAATCTTGTATTTATTCCTACAAATAAATTCTCTTTAAATTAAACACGGATTCCAGTTACATACACAAGGCTAAATCATAAGGCGATTCTTGCATACGTGATAATTCTAACTACAAACATATTGTTTCTTGTGATGTATTTAATAATTTTTAAAAAATGATAAATAAACTTGAGACTTTTTGGAATGAGAGACATTCCACCGTTGCTGTCATTGAAAGAACGTTCAAAATTCTGGAAGATAAGGAACATACAATTTATAATTGAATTAACACGATTCTTCTCATTTACACGTAATCACTTCGAGTGCAGAAACATTTAAAATCACAAAATCGGCATATTGTAGTCAAATATTACACAAATAATAAATACTGATCGTGTTTCTGCCTGAAATGCGTCGTAAAAATCGGGTTTTAATTTTTCCAACTACATTGTATCATATCAAACAAATTTGAAAAAATTGAGGATAATATTCACAACATCAAATTGCTAATGTAAATATGAAAGACTTGTATCTGAAGGTTTGATTCAGTGCCACATTTACATTTTTTCAATTTGTTTTTGGTGTTTCCTTTTTTGCACGTAGAACTTACATCGGAAAAATCTGGGAAAACTCTATAACATGTATGTTCGTATTTAGAATGTGTTGAAAAATTGTTTTTGATACTTTTGCATCTCATTGAGTAGGGAAAATGTGGCAAAAACTCATATTTTGCATCTACCTCACTACTCTCCTCGACAAGGTATCGCGTCGGAATTTGATACACAATGGTTTTTTACGGTCACATATCGAATGACTTATCGGTAGGCAAATTCGTTTTAAGGGCACATTTCACCCCTTATCATACTTAACATCAATAAGTTTTAAATACAACCTGCTTCAAAGATCAAAACTGTAAGAATTTCACGATACATGTTTTATCGTTTTATCTACATTTCGCAATTTTCGTTTCAAAAGCAACTTTGGTTACTAAATCGTTAAACAAGATCTGTACATTATATACGTCTGTACGTCTGAACATGATTGATTTTTCGTTATTTATGTTGGACTTTATATATAATATAGTTTTAAACCATGATGAGAAGGCTATATATAACCGGACAGTATTAAGCTGTTTCTTTCATAAAATTTTTAGAGAGTTGGTGATTCAAGAAGTACAAATCAAATAAAAATAATTCACTGAGAACATAAAACATTATACTTGTAAAAATTTAAAAAAAAATGTTAATTATTTTAGAAACTTGCATTACCTATTAATTTATGTAGCAAGTTTTCTGTTTCAGTATACTTTGTATAAGAATTTTAAGTAAATAAAGTTTCTGCGGAATATGTAATATAAAGTGAAAAAGCGGAAGGGACTAAAATTATTTTTCAATATGTTTAGCCATTTCTTTATCGCCCAAATACGCTCGGAAAAGCATCAACTGTAAGAATAACTCGCTATAATATGTCTGAAAAATGATCATCTGTAATAAGTGATTTAAGCTCCTCTGAATTCCCTTTGGTCTTCCTCAACTTCAAATACGAAATGTTTTTCTATATAGACAACACGGAGAGTGAAGTTCATCATAGTGTTGCTTCCGGCTGATTTTCTTTGTTTTTGTTGGATAAAATATTGCAACAGAAAGAACCTCCCATGTGTTAGAAGTAAGATTTTATATATTACACATTAATTCAAGCGTTCATATAGTACTATATATTCTGCGGTTTAAAAAAGCGTAATAGTCATTTTTTTAATTAAGCTTAAACGGCGGCTTCAAAAAATAGAAAGAAACGGATAACGTATACAAACAAGGTATTTATATATGTATACATATTTATACACACCGTAATGTATTCGCGGACCCCGTTAACACGTTGACTGCCACGTCACCCATATTCGGGTGACAGTAAAGTTTCTGATCGGGCCGCGTCACCCGTATTGGGGTGACGCTTATTTGACTACTTGCGAAGGATATTCGTATGTGTTTAAAAAGATATTTCGCTGAGGAAGTAACAAAACTATTGAATATTAATTAATATAAACTATATTTATTAATATAAACTTAAATTTATAATAGAATATTCATTAACATAAACTATTGTGATAAAAGTAATACGAAAATGGTTTATTAAGAAAACTATATAGAATGTAAAACTTTAAAACATTTTATACAAAGCTGAGGCTGGTCGGGACAACTTGGACAATAAGTTGTTGTTTTTTTTAAATTCTTTCTTGTCTCTGATCGGCCCATTCGACGACTTTTATCTGAATAACATTGTTTGCATGCGCGTCTAATGCTTTCTCCATGCTTTTTTCGAGCATGATACCATGGAAACGAAAGAAGCGAAAGATTATTCTTGCGACAAACAGCGAATCTCATTTTTAAAATATCAGTGAGAATACCCAGCAGAATACGCTTCGTACAGCGGTACGCGTGGCCTGAAGGAGATTTTACTGTAAACGCGCGTGGCAGTCAACGTGTTAAAGCATAATTTTTCGGGAAAATACTTTAGGCGCTCCGACTTATCGCACTAATTATAAATATGATACGTCATAACACTCGTTCACCACAGTCTGGCATTCCTACATTTATATGTAATGTTTGGTCTTTTCATGTTTGCTTATACCAGTACTGGGTTGTGAAAATTGTAAAGTTGCAAGCAGCAGTAAGGCGCTTTCCCTAATTGTAGTGTTTGGAAAAATGTCGAGTGCTTGGTGTAAGTTAGTTCAAGGGACAAGCACGAGACTGAGAAAACGACAAGACTTAACGGTGGACTGAAAATAAAGACTGAGAGGGAAACTCTTAGACCTGGAAAAGTCTTCGAGTTTGCCTCCGTGCACGGGGATAAGAGTGTCGATTTTACCTTGACCGACGAAAAAGGTAACAAAAGACAAAGAAGGACGAAACCCTTTAAAAAGGAAACTCACAGATAAAGATGGGGCATTACATTACGGTGCAATACAAATCATGTTACACATTCTGAAGAAGCTTACGGTGGCGTTATGATGATGTTTGTACGAAGACACTTACGCAGACGAACTGACGGAGTTAATTTTAATTTAATTTATGGAAACGTGAATAGGAATCGCCTTGTCTTTTTCCAAAATTATAATACATATTTCTGTAGGATTTTTGTATGTGTAGGTGATAGTATGAAAAAAATGTGAGACGAGTGTATAAGAAAGTGACGTGTGACAAAGTATAGATAAAAGTAGAGCCAACGAGAAAAGGAAAGAAGATTGGAGAAGAGTGGTGAGGAACGGTAGAGCAGTTGACTTGTGACGATCTGCACCGATAGTGACGATCTACGACGATAGTAACGATTTCCGACGTTGGTGTTGAGTATCTTATCATTCATTATTCTTTTTTTTATTTTATAAGTTTTGAATAAATACGGTTTACTTAAACTACTGAGTTTACTTTAACACAAAATCTCACATTTCCACAGCTATCAACCTGTACATAATTTTTAGAGATATATAATATCGAGGGTCATTAGAAAGATGGATTGCACCACTAATTAGGCAGTTAACAAAGACTGAAGTTTTTCACAAAATTAAATGATTTAGAAAAGGCAGTATAGATTTAATTTATAAAAAAACCCCAAAGCTTTCTTGGAAAAATAATGAAAAAAATTGTATTTTGATTGTGAACGAACTTTTGAAAACTTATAAGTATCTTCCATGTAACACGTTTCTTAAAATTCATTTATTACATTCATGTTTAGCATTTTTCTACCAAATCTCTGTTGAATGATTCGTCGGACAACTAAGTCGTCGGAATCTAGTTATGTTTCCTCTCCCGGAAATAAACGTGACACTCCGTAATTTGGCGTGTTTTGTGTTTATTATAACGAAGAACAAGATATATACAGAACAATAATATAACGATATAGTAGATAACAAAAAATATAACAAACGAGCACAACGAAGATGTAAGATAAACTTGATAAAATGTATGTATCAATATTTGTGTAAAAAAGCTGCTTCGGGACGCTTGTTCGGTCCCTTTATTAATTTTCCAAGCACCCCTTCCTCCGTCGACATCCCTTCCGAGGAGGAAGTGGTGACTTGGTAGGGAGGAGGATGTTGGGCCCGTGAAACAATATTATTGGTTCCGCCTGGGCTTCGTGGGTGGCTACCAAAAATGCAGAGTTTACATTGGTTTTGCCAATCTACCGAAGGCCCAGGCAGAGGAGGGGGACCTCGAGCTACGAGATTGACGTTTGTCTTCGAAAGGACGCTAGATTTATGACAGGTGTCATAATTCTAGCTTGGCGGGATGTATCCGTGCGAAACCTGGTGGCCATGTGCGGCCCTTCGGTCAGCGACGGGTGTTTGCCAGATGGGCCAGGTATGCACGGCTATGAAAATAATTTTGGGCTATGTAAATTTTTTCTCTCGCAACCTCGAGACCCGTGTTGTAAATTACGCCTCAACAATCTCAATGAGGTAAGTTCCGATCATAGCAAACGTTTTTGTCGAAACGTTTCTAAAATGTAAAAACGATATAAAGGAAAAATTGTGCGTATAATCTTTGCTCATTATTGCTGAACGGTCGAAAAAGAAAAGAAAAATGTAACATAGAAGCGTTAGGAAGAATGGAAACATTTTTGTTTTTTATATTTATTTTATTCTATAAGGCCTCAAAAACGTGAAGTCATGTAGGAACGGAATTTCTTACACTCGTAAATAGTATTAATGTTTATCATTAGTGATTGTGGATGGTTTGTATATAGGCGAAAATGGATGCTCAGAGTGCGTGATTTGGAAGGCGACGGATGCCAGGGCTAGCATGAATGTTTAGTTTATGGATAAGGAGAAAATGAGTGAGTGCAACAGAGAATGTATGCTGTGAGAAAGACGAAGAATGCATGCTGTGAGAAAGAGTATCGAGGGTGGATGCGAGTGTGAATTTGGGAAGAGTGTCATTTGAGAATATGCAGTTCAGTTGAGAGTTCAGAGAGCGAAAGACAGCGTGAGTGGAGAGAGCTTTAGTGAGAGATTCAGAATTAGAGTAATTTTAGAGTTATTAAGAGTCTTTGTGTTTTTATAGTTATATATATTTAATAAAGTTAATCACTTATTTTTAAATTACACGAGTTCAGTTTAATCTCAAGGCTACGATATTATTAACGAGTACCGATATTCTTTGGGGGCTCGTCCGGGATTAAATTAGAATAGGACCCTATATTCTTTGGGGGCTCGTTCGGGATTATATTAGAGTAGGATCCTATAGCAATAAGGTGAAGTATTTCTGTGCTTCCCAGAACATTGCAATTTTTCGCAAATAATATCATATGTATACGCAAGAAATGATCGTACATTAGACGATGAAATACATGTCTGTCACTCGTGGCTACCATACTGATGATCCGCGCGAAATCAAAGTCATTACAACATTTATCATCGGTGGTTTTTTTCTTTAGAAATATCTGATGAACGTAATAATGTTAAGCAAATTCATCCCAGCACTTTTTATAAAAATGCAGAGATTGTGCATCGAAAGTCTGAGCATCTGCCCTTTTCTCAACTTTGTCAGTTATTTACAACTATTCATAAACAATAATATGAGTACGGAAGGTTAAAACTGCATACAGTTTTATACTCCAGCAATTCCCTTCTGCTTTTTAAGATAAACTTGAACGTTCTATCACTTTTAGCTTTCACGTAATACCTGCGGCTTTTCCTAAATCGACTCTTTTTACAAAAACCATACTTTTTTAAAATCTATAAGTGTAAAAATATTCTGTTTGCGAATTATGTTTGAAACAAGTATTCTATATGGATCACCGAATGGTCATTGCATAATAGAAAAAACGTATATTTATTCGACACTGTGATCGGAGACATTCGATTCTATGATTGTAATCTACTATGCTACGCTATTATAAGACTAGCGTAATGTAGATGTAAATTTTAATTGATATAAATAGAACAAGTTTGACGAAAGTGAAAGGTTCAGTTTACATATTTGTAATGCATGCACTTCAACTTTGATATCTTTAAAAGTGTTTAGGACTACCTCAGAGCGAGCCAAATCTAATCGTCTTGCAGTTACAACGATTAGATCCTTCAAGATGAAGCTCATATTAAAGCTAGTCAATCCAGAACCGATAAACGATGCTTTAAGGTTGCAGGTTTTTTAATATCCGTTGTAGCAACGGATATTAAAAAATTGCAGACTTAAAGTGAAAATATTTCCTTTTCAGTTGTAAAATGCCTTAATTATTTTCATGAAAATCAGTTGCTCTTTCTGCCGAGGATATTGTGAAATCATGACATTGTAAAATGTTCTTTTATAAAACTTTGAATTTCATAAATCTTGTTCATATTTCTCCTCAGTCTTAGAATCTTTCTAATTCATTATGAACACTGCACATCTAAGTTATTGAGACGCACATTGCTAATCGGCATCCTTTTGAAAATCAGTAATAAACGGCGATATTCTTCGGCACTTTTAGGTGTCCGACAACCTGCGCTTTCGAGCCAAGTAATGCGACCTGAGCTGAAACGAGTTGCATATATGCACCAGTTGCAGAGCCTTTGCAATGGCTGGAAAAATCTTTCATTCCATCTTTCTAACTCATGTCACAAAGTTGGAAATATCTCAAAATTCTCCCCTTAATTCGGGGACTGAGATCGCTGTCTGGGTTTCCAGGAAAGAATTCGCGTGGAACTCCTTTTTCTTGCAACACTGCAGATTTGCCCTCAACGATACTCCTCGGTATCCAGACAGGGCCGATCTCGTCAGTGCACTAACTAATGGTAAAAAAGAGGCCCAACATGTTCCTCCCTCCTTCCACTGTCATCCTCTTTCTAGATAACGGACGGCGAGTGGAAACGGAAGATAGCGAGGGAAGAAAATTTCTCTTGTTAGTCACATCACAACAGTCACGAGACAACCGTCAGTCATCGCCCCTACCTACAATACATGAAAAGACCAGTTCTTTTTTGTACATACAATATAGAGTTTAATTAAAGTTACACTAAACATGCCAAGCAACCCACTTGACTCCACGAGTCATTTTAACCATTCAAAGCTCCTCGTTCAAATTAATTATCCAGCGTGCACGACAGCCAGTTAGCGCTGAGCGGACGCAAACGCAACGTCAAAACGGCACTTGTAACATTAGTAGCTTTTTATTCTGAATGCAGATAGGACATGTTTCACAGACTTGGGCTAACAATAACAGTTTTGTGTACTCGTAGGCAGTGGGAAATAGATGTTTGAAATCATTACTTTAGTCACAGTAAATAAATTTTCAAAGTCTTAATTTACTTTTTTATTACATTTATTTTATTTAAGACTTAACCGACGTCACTTCTTTTTAATTTATTGCATAAATAAATAAACGTAATATTATACGGGGTGCAGCAATAAGTATGGCTTCCTTGAATATTGCCGTTATTTGTAATAATATGAAAAAAATTTCTATACAAAACTTGCACGGTATAAAAGGGGGCACATTTTGATACAAATACTTTTTCCGTGAGTGGAGGCATAGAGGAGATTTCAAGGTCGTCTCTATTTTTTAATGGAATACTATATTTTTGTTATCGCAATATGATAGTCGCTGGTGAAACGATTCAACGAGCCACCGTGAAAGGTCGTGGAAGATCAAATGCGGTAGTACAATAAACTTCCTTACACTGCCTTATTGCAAGAGATGTTCGAAGTAGTGACCGTTTGTATGAATGGAAAGTTGCAATCTTCGTATCGCTGCATCACGGACATGTCTTATCATTTCTGAACTTATTCTATCACATGCTGCATTTCATAGACTCTTACTTTTTTACGAAACGAAGTCGTTGTTATGCAATGACACATCGAAGTGGTAGATTTTCTCCCGAAGATGCTCCCGATTTCGGACTGGCACTTGCATATACTGCTGTCTGAAAAAACTGCCAGCTTCTATGCTTTTATGTAAACGAATAGTTTTGCAACATTGTGTTAGTTATAGCAGTACATCGTGTATAGCTAGAAATATAAACATCCCAGCAGATTGTAACATTGACACGAATCGGTGGTAACATTAGAAAGTTTATTTTACTACCACAATTTGTCCTTCCATGATAGTGTCACTTTCCGACTTAAAACGAGAAGCGACTTACATACTCCGAGCCACTCCCGATCGCCAATTTCTAAACACCGTTGGGATCCGTGCGGAACAATTAATTGGAATTACGGATACGTGGCGCGCTATCACTCGCAAGTAAAGATAACGCGAATCCGTTAATTAGGAACATAATTACCGATCGGGATCACCTGGGGTGGGAATAGTCTGGTTGCAGGAGGAGAAACCGGCACAGTCACTATCCCGCGCTCTCCCAGCGATTGCTCTGCACGGATTATATAACCAGCAGAAAGGTATATCCTGGAAAGACACAATGGGGGCTAGGTCGCAGTACGGATTTTTTCCGGATTTTGCACTAGCCCTTGGCTCTAATACTCCTACGCCGCAGAGTATTTGTTAGGTCTCCTCCTCTTAAAAAGAGGACGTGAAAGAGGGGGGATTTCAGGTGATCCTTTCTCGCACGCACCTACTATTTCTCTCTTTTCCCCTTTTTTTGAACTTTTTCGCGTTAGTCCTAAGTTTCCTATTTTATGAGTCTAATGTTCTTCGTCTTAAATCCTAAGTCTCGGCTTTCTATTTTAGTTTTCTTTTCTTCGCGATTAGTCATAAGTCTCGATTCTCTATCTCATGAGCCTTGTTTTATCTCCTCACGTTTAGTACGTAAATCAAGTTGCGTACTCGTTTAATTTATGTACATTGTTTTATTTTTTATGGTTTATATTTTTTTGCTTTTATATTATAATATTCGAGAGAATCCTATCCCAAAAAGGGAAACGAGGCTTGGTGGAAGGAAGTACATGCAAAATCAAATAAAGGGGCGACTCTTTCAAGGCCAGACAGTTAAAGCGGCGGAACGATAAGAAGGCAGCTGAGACGGAAGGGGAGATTTGCTCTCGCACCGCCTATCCCCGCCATGTCGGTCCTGGAAACCTGAGATCGGCGAATGACAACCGAAAATAAAACTACTTTCGTCGTTCACATGACGACGCAACGAATGTGCGGGTCTCTCTTGCCAATAGCGCGTTAAAATCGAAAATGCCTGAGGGAGAGGGATGTCCCTATCCGTCGGGCAAATCAGAGCGAATTACCCCTCAGTTGCCTTCTTATAATGCTGGAACGGTAATGGAATATTTACTTGGCAGCTGAGGGGTAATTTGCTCTGATTCGCCCGACGGATAGGGACATCCCACTCCCTCACGCATCTTCGATTTTGACGCGCTATTGGCAAGAGAGACCGGCACATTCGTTGCGTCGTCATGTGAACGACGAAAGTAGTGTTTTATTTTCGGTTGTCATTCGCCGATCTCAGGTTTCCAGGACCGACATGGCGGGGATAGGCGGTGCAAGAGCAATCTCCCCTTCCGTCTCAGCTGCCTTCTTACCGTTCCAGCATTATATCAGACCCGTACTTCTCGAAGTCGCACGTCCTAAGCCTTCCACGTAACCTGCCTACAAACGATAAACCCGTCGAGGCGGCAGAAAAGCAACGGCAAACAGACTCAAAAAGGGCCCGTACGCCTTCGGGGAATTTAACCCCACAGTTTTCGACGCACTAAGGCCAAAAATCGAAGCTCCCGCGAAAATCCCACCTAAACCGGCTATAATGAACAATATCCCCGTACATTTTAAAATCTCGATCAAAATTGCCCTTAAAAGGGGATATTTTTGATTATCCCTACTTTTTCTCCAACCCCAGCCTACATGTTAGCATTCCCTTTAAAAAAATAGAGGTGACCCTGAAACCTCCTCTATTCCTCCATTCACGCAAAAAATCTTTGTGCCAGAATATATTCCCCTTTACACTGCAAGTTTTGTATATAATATTTGTTCATGTTATTATGAATGAACGGAAATATTCAAAGTGGACATAGATATTGTCTCACCTTGCATATATCTATATGTTTGCTTATAAGCATGAAAATGCTTAAATTAGAGTAAATTCTATGTCACTCTTTTTATTCGGTCGTCTGCGTGGAAGAGCCAACTCGTTACTACTGCTGCTCTTACCACTGCACCTGCTGTTTGTGGTACAGATCGGATTTACCTTGTCAGTAACGAACTGCAGTGCTCCGTGTTTCGTGCTTCGTATTTCACATTTTATGTTGGGGTTCGTCGTATCTGTAGGAAGGCACATAGGAATTAATGATTTCGTAAATATTGTCATCCGAAATTTCCGCAGGTTGACTAGATCTTCAATGTCGGGGAATGGTATTGGTGATTTAATAAGATGATTGAAATCATACAAATTCGCAAATATTTTCTAATCATAATATAAAATTGTTTTGCCCTTTTATAATTTATGATGGAATTATGCTGTATAATTTATTACTAAAATATAATGTAATATTAAATATAAAATCACTAAATTTTAAGACTTCATTGCGCCACGTATTATTGACTTTCACTGTAATAAAATGTTTCATACTCGGCCGTAATAATTGATGTCACAAATACTAATTTAGCAGAAGGATTATTTTCCCCAGACGTTGAAATACGTCGCTTTCGTTGCAAATATTATAAGAATGAACTCACCAACACTTTTATAGCGCCAAATCCGCAACGATAAGAGTTTAAAAAGACATCTTACATCTGATAAACATCCGATGTTAACTAGTTTTTTTAGGAATACGCTGTTAATATTTGTTGTTAGACATATTCGCTACAACATTTCTATTCTCTTCCTATTTGTTATTAATATACGAACATTACTTTTCAATACACTCTGACTTCTCGTCAACATACATTGCACGTACTTCATGGTCACTGAATAATTCGATCTTCCTGGAGGTTTGCGACATACGCCGAACTAATATTGTGTACCATTATGAGTCAGTATGAAAGTAAATATATTTTCCACTCTTTATAGCTTATACAATACATTCGGTGTACGGATATTGTATCGCAAACTCCTAGTCATGGATATGGGTATATAACATTCTCGAAAGATCGATGTAATAGTCGTTGCGAAATTGGTTCTGAATCCTCGTAACTTGAGTTTCGGTGTAATAATTCAGCCTGGTCGAGATCTTCCGCTCCGTCTAAGTACTCAGAACTTCCCTTCCACTATTCGATAGATGTATGAATTTCCTGGGATAAGAGTATAGAGGGTTTCGGAGTGCTGGCAAACAGAAAGACTCCGTCACTATGAAAAAAATTCCACGCCAAACATAATCGGTTATTTCACTGCGAGTTTCCCAAGTCCTAGGTGAGAGACTCGCAAATGTCAGTTAAGATTTTTGTGATTTATGCTGGATACTTCCGACGATCGAGTCACCCGAATGCTTTCAGACCTGTGTTGAGAGTGCCTGCAAGCCCCAGCATACTTCATCCATCATTGTATAAGTTTTTTCATAACCCTAGAAGAAAATGTTTCTTACCGCGAAGTCAGCTGTGTACAGATTGTATCCTTCAATTTGTGATCCATCTTAAATTTTCAATCCATTTAGACGCCTCACGTTGCATTCTACAAATCATTATAATACTTCACGCTGCCGATATTGTATTACGACGACCTCTTTTTCCGGTACAAGCTGTGATAATTAGAGTTTCATTTTTATTGGAATATATATGTGTGGTATCGATAATCGAGGTATGGCCACATCGCGACCGCCTAGACTGTTCAGTTTAGGCGGATGTTTATAAGTTACGTGCCGCGGAGGCCCTACGATCCCTATGTTAAGGAATGCATGTCCGTATGTATGAATGAGTGCACGGATGTATAAGTACGAACGAGTGACTGAGCGGAACGAATGTTTTTTTAGTTCTTACGAAGCGATCAAACGAGGCAGTTCAGATTTATATTCATTTTGTATTAGCATTTAGTATATAGTTCTAGTTAATAAACTTACAAGGGAACATATCGAACTCGAACACACCGATTTTGATGAAATTTATGTCAGAGGTACTCCTCGTCAGAATATTGGACACGTATTTTTTTTTATCGGCAACCATCCACTCTGAAGGGGTGAAAATACCCCTCAAAGTTGAGGGTAAAAACACATTTTTGGATATATCTCGGTAACCAGGGGTCAAAAAAATTTAATTTTTTTTTTAAATTGTGTGTTTTTCAACCGAGAATCGAACTGTGTAACAAAAGTTGTAAAAAAATTATTTGTTTAAAAAATATATTAAAAAATTAATTTTTTTTGTTAATATCTTCCAAAAAACATTCGCAACTGATTAAATAAATTTATGTACACAAGCTATGGTCCAAATTAGCGGATACGTGTTTTTGGATTTTTTCGATTTTTGACGATAACGGTCATTATTTCGTGTTTAACATTTTCTCGTTCCGCACTGAAATGGCCGGCCGAAATGGACTTTTTTCATAACAAAACTGACATTATTGCCATGACTAGTAGTCTAATAATCTATGCGAAAGAATTTTAAACATCAAATAATAACCGTTAGTGTCAAAAACCAAAAATTCCAAAGTCACGAATGCACTGATTTCGGTAATACTTTACGTACATATTATTCGATAGCGGAATAACGCTTATCAGAAAAAATTAACGAAAAAATTCAAATTTTTAACCCTTTCGCTACGGGCGTCTTCTCCGGCGCGGTATTCCCGCTGTACGGGCCGCTGCGCCAAAAGTGTGCACGCTGCGCGGGAAAGATCGTCAGCGATCGCACTTACGCCTCGCTGCAACAGAGTTGCTTTGACGTTTTTTTAAAAAAAATTTTTCCTTCTAATGCTACATGTTCAGAGTAATAATATTCGATGCGCAATAACTCCAATCACTCGTTGTATGTACAATTTGCTGCATTTTATGCAGAGCGACTATAGTCGCCCGTAGTATGTCAGTGGCATCTTATGGAGGGCGACTATAGTCGCCCGTAGTATGTCTGTGGCATCTTATGGAGAGCGACTATAGTCACCCGTAGTAGTGAATGGGTTAATGTACGATTTGATAAATAATATATTTAAATTTGCATTTTTTCGTTAATTTTTTCTGATAAGCGTTATTCCGCTATCGAATAATATGTACGTAAAGTATTACCGAAATCAGTGCATTCGTGACTTTGGAATTTTTGGTTTTTGACACTAACGGTTATTATTTGATGTTTAAAATTCTTTCGCATAGATTATTAGACTACTAGTCATGGCAATAATGTCAGTTTTGTTATGAAAAAAAGTCCATTTCGGCCGGCCATTTCAGTGCGGAACGAGAAAATGTTAAACACGAAATAATGACCGTTATCGTCAAAAATCGAAAAAATCCAAAAACACGTATCCGCTAATTTGGACCATAGCTTGTGTACATAAATTTATTTAATCAGTTGCGAATGTTTTTTGGAAGATATTAACAAAAAAAATTAATTTTTTAATATATTTTTTAAACAAATAATTTTTTTACAACTTTTGTTACACAGTTCGATTCTCGGTTGAAAAACACACAATTTAAAAAAAAAATTAAATTTTTTTGACCCCTGGTTACCGAGATATATCCAAAAATGTGTTTTTACCCTCAACTTTGAGGGGTATTTTCACCCCTTCAGAGTGGATGGTTGCCGATAAAAAAAAATACGTGTCCAATATTCTGACGAGGAGTACCTCTGACATAAATTTCATCAAAATCGGTGTGTTCGAGTTCGATATGTTCCCTTGTTAGTTTTACCTTATATTTTTAACATCTAATATATTCAATCCCACATATGTTCCATTAAAAAAAAAATACTGGGTCACTAGCATCCTAATTAAAAAGTTGGTATACGGTCACTCTCAGTCTGGTACTATCGATTTTTAAAAGAAAAGATAATCATATTCAAATAGCAAATGGTTATGACGAAAGTGTACAACCTCAATAGCCAGTAAAAGAACCTTTCAGGAATGAAAAGAACACGAGGAAAGCACTCAGTGCATTTTAAATTGGTAACTGATTATGTGATCTCGTTTAGGCAATGACCATATACTCTATAGTATTAACACGTTTATATTATGGTTTAAATGTGGTATTAAACTTTATTCGTGTGAAAGACGTGGAAAGTAATATTTGCGTTGAGGAAATTATGTCCCATGGGTAATAACGGCACTATTAAGAACGTAGATATTCTTAATTGTTAACAAGCATTATGCATAGAATTTTGTGGCACACATGCTTTGCAATAAACTATTTTTTACAGATTTATTTCATGTGTTATATGCGGCCCTGAAACTTTTATTTTTCATCTGATAGCAGTCGGCCACTTAGAAAATTTACGAAAAGATGAAAACACAAAGGGGTCTCGCTGTACAGGACCACTATCCGAGCAAGTAGTATAAACAAACTACGATCCCCTACAATCCTGTCAAGATTTATCCCATATCGCCTTGGTGCCCCTAATTTCGCTTCCAAAATCCTACCACCTCCACTCATTTTCCCTAGCTTTTCCCAAAACATAAGCGAGACATTTTTTGACTCCTCCGGTCCAGTATTCCTTAGAACTGTTACTTAGCTGTTACTTAGCGTACAGAAATTTCAAAGTCCACGACTTTTGCATCGTTTGACTATTGTGAGTACACGACCGCGACGTGGAAACCCCCGCGAACCGACGCGTGAATTTCGGCTAATTGTAAGTTACATTTAAGAATCATTCATTGTAATTGCATTCTGAACAACAATTGATTGCAACTTTCAATATACGTTTATATTCACAATTGTGACATTCAAATGTTTTTAGTTATTACAGTTTACTTCCTTAATCTTCGTGTAACAGAGCAACGATCTCGCGAATAAGATATTTTAAAAATTAAAGTTACGGGTGATCGTTACAAGAGAAGGAGTCTACTGGTTGCAATGAAACTTCCATTTCTTTATACTAGCTAGTGGCCGCACCCCCGGTATGCTTTGATACGGGACTGATCTGCTATACTAACGCGAAAATACCGTAAGGTTTTTCGTTATTAACGGGCATACGGCGACCCTATAGTTAGCCTATAGGTTAGTCCGGTCCCCGGCTATAATTCTTAGACTCGTTGCAATCCTTAACTCTCGCAAGTATAATTGCATTAACGTCTCGTTCTGCCACTAGCCCAGCTCGTAACACATGCTTGCAGCATTGTTTATTGTCTACATGGCTTGATAGATGAAAGTATTTTCGATTCCTGGAATTTCATTCTCTTGCTGTTCCCATACTAAATACTGAATGATGTGCCATCAACGTTGCCAGGGACTTTCGGCCACTACAGCATAATTTCCAGGGCCCACCAGTATTCATACGAGCTTTTGGATGTTACCGGGGTCAATTCTGGGGATGTCATTGCCGCCTACTACTCTTTCACCTTTTGTCAAGGATTTCCTTAGTTAGGTTTTTTGAAACGTAAGAGAGGCAATTCCCATATGCAGTAAAATCTCGATAAAGACATCATGAGTTTCCCTCGATAAAAGCATCATGCCTATCCCCTCCACATAGGCAGAACTCCCTTGGTGAACCTCGACGCTCGACGAGGGATCAGTGAAACATGATACCACTCGAATCTATCGGTGAGGCAATACAATTGGAGGGTCGGCCGTTTTCATTTTCGATTTTTTTTAAACCTTTCCTGACGTATTTGTGAGATTTTTCTGATTAAAATGATATCAAACACGACATAGTTTGAATTATATTTACTTAATATTCAATATATTTGCTTACTATTTATATACTTTAAACATATCGTGTTTGGTATCATTTTAATCAGAAGAATCTCAAAAATGCATTCGGAAAAGTTACATTTAGAAAAATGGATAAATCAACAAGTTTATTGTTGCATTAGCAATGCCTCGACGATACTTTCGAGCAGCTCACTTTGTTTGCTTGCTTTCTCTAATTCTTCTACTGTCTGTCTTTTTCTAACATAAGTTCACGCTCGGCTCGAGCCCTAATGTAAACACAGATTCCACACCGGTACTCGCCAAGAGCACGACTTTGCCTCCAAAATCTGGGCATTTATCGACGTTTTATTGTAGTTCGGGATCCATAGAAAACAAGGAAGGGGTGTAACCTGTCACCTATTCATTCGGGGCAACTTAAAAATCATTTCTTGAAGTAATAAGAAGGTTTTGTATCTACTTTCATGACGACCTCACTACGACTGTAGGTTCATGTGAAGAAGATAGCAGCTCATGAACGATAAAATTAGAAAGAATCGACTTGAGATTTTGGCAAGGATAGGAATGTACAGTAACGCTTATAACTGCTCTCACTTTAAAAGTTTGCATCAAATATCAGCTCGTACTACAAGACATGCATCATTTGGTTTAAATATTGTAGTTTATTATAATACTTTCTTTGTGTGATATAAATTTTGCATGTAGACAAAAGAATTATAATTATTAATAGTTATGCACTCTATTCATCCAAACTCATGAACAATTTATTAAAAAAAGTTTGCGATCGACAAACGACACCGAAGGGAAATGATGGGCCGACGAACTCTCGGACAGGTGGACGAATAGAAAGACAGACAAACACGATGAGATAAGAGCAGTAAAAGCGGTACGTTATGGTGGGCGGTTTGACGATGCAAGAGCACGCGAGCTGAAAGTTCGTTCGGTGGAAACAGACGATAAAGCAGTACCATGACGAGGTACTCATAGCGATGGCGGTCTCGTGTCCACTCATTCAAAACAACTCTTCTCAATGTTTTCAACGCTTCCGATACTTCTAACCTTGCCGTTCAATCTTTACGGCGATTCTTCGATCGTTAAACGACTAGAACTGTTGACTAAGGGAACCGTTTCCTCTTTCTTTTTCAGGCATGCTATGTGCCAGAAGATTGGAAACAGGCCTGCACGGAAGATGACAGCGTTAAGCAGATAAAGAAAATAACATCTGGTGTCATCGACGGACGGTTTCTAGCATTCCTTATGCAGCGCACAATGCTCTGCCAGCGCGCCCTTGTCGTTTACTTTCTTGTCAACGTACCAATTGGTGAGTACCAAATCTAATAGCATTAATGTTAAGTATTAATTTCCTCCCATCATAGCACTCTTTATTTCGAAATACTACTTTATTTGTTTTTTATGAAAACAAAAATTTCAAGTATATCTGGCAATGAATTTGGTCAATAATATTTTATATTTATTTTGTATTTGATAGATTGCATGATAATTATTTTTAATATATATTCATACTCCTCAATTTTGATGAGGCAAATATTAGAAACTTCAAAATTTTGCAGGTTGAAAATCATATCATTCTTTCAATGTTATAATTTAATATAAAACATACCTGTGCATATAAGCAGAAAGATTCGTTGAATCTTATAATACAACTAATAATCACCTACGTGCCGAAAAGGATAGCAGCGTTTTGCAATTCTCGAATATTCGAAGCACATATTTAAAGTTTATTCCGTATTCTGAAGGAAAGTACAGTCGAGGCATTTCTAAAAAAATTTACACTTGACCAACACGCATATTTAAAGGAATACTGTAAAGATTGGAAAGGATCCTTGGAGAAACCAAGAATATCTCGGTATGATGTAAATCCAGATGTATTAATTTCTTCATTTCCATAATCCGTGGGTTTGGAAACAGTTTTTCAAGCGAGCGGTTAGTTGGTATTAGTCTGTTAATCTGTTGACGCGTTATTACCACCCATGAACGAGCTTAGAATCAAGAAGGCGTCGAGCGCAGGAGTTTAATTGTTTCACGGAATATTTCTGTTAAAATTGACAATGCATTTCCAGGAAACGACAGCGTTTTAGGCTTACAGGCCTTCGGACCCCGTCAGTCTCTTTGTCTCTTTTTCTTTATCGATAGTTAGCACTTTTTCATACGACAATTCAGAGTTTCCCTGGCATGCAGATGTCCGGTTCCGTCTAAACAATAGGCTTAGGGTACGATCAGCAAGGCTATTTGTGAGGATTGCAATAACATTCGAATCAGCATGTGCTTTCCTGACTTTTAGCAAAGAGAAGAGTGCAAATGCTAATCTTAAGTTTCGCATTGTCACTTCTCTCTTCCTCAATAGGAATAGCCGTATCATAAACCTTCGCCTGCGCTGACGAGCCACCCTCTTTCGCCACCCACGGGCCTCAGCCCCTCTACCGAAGACCCACCGGTCCCAAAGAGGGCGGGCGGCCAAGTGGGGGGCGGGCGACCAAGGGGGCACGCTACTAAAATCCCGCCACAACAATTACGTGGTAAAATTAATTTTCACTAATTTTCCGTGTGACTTCCGATGGCTCTCAAGACGAATTCCTTGAGCTCAACGCCATCGGAAGGAGGGAGAATCGACGAAGGATTCTCCCTCACAAAGCAGTTGCTTTCAATTCCTCGACGGAGGAACAACTCATCCTCGACTGAGGATTATTATCATAACATTGCGTCTCATCCTCAAATAAGGAACATCGCATTTCAAAACATCTCGATCAAGAGAAAATTAGCTTAAGTTTTGTTGTTTTAATGGTAGTTCATTGTTAAGTGTAAATAAACATCATTCTAAGTTGATTCGAGCTCATTAGTTGACCACGGGAGGCCCAAAATAACCAGGCTACGTTACATTAATTTGCACCATAGCCGACACGTCGCCGCTTCGAGAAATCGAACGAGACGTGCACTCAACATAATCGTATCACTAAAACCGTGCTATTGATTTGCAGATTTATGCTGTGGAATTTAGCAAACGCGCACCTTATTGTCGCTAAGCGTCAAAATTGTCCGAAAATACAACATATAAAAAACGCTACTATGGAAAAAGAACACTAGTTTACAAAATTGAACTTTTCTTTTGCCTAAAGAATATTTACGTTGATTCTTATGGATTTTGTGGCGCTGAGACTGAATCTGAAGCACATTTGTCTCCATCAGACTCCATTTTTGGGAAAATCAGTTTTGAAAAAAATGCAAATTATCAAGTTTCGGAATTGTTTGTATTTTAACCATGTAAGTTATTAACATTTTTTTGGCAGAAAATGATTCTATAAACCCTGTTGCATATAATGATGCGTATTACTTTAATATTGTAAACATTTAAATATGTGTAGGATATTTATTACAAATACACATTAAACATATAAAATACGAATGAAAACACACAATTACGAAAAATACTTGAACACACACACACACACACACTCTTATGATTACTAATAAATACACAAACGTCCGTCTAGTCGCCTCTATTCGTTTACTTGCAACTCTCGTCTAATCGTCTGTACATCTATGCGTCTATATGTTATACGTCTATTCGTCTATTCGTCTATGCGTCTACTACGTCCAATCATCTACTACACTACGTCTATATGGCTTTTCTTCTACTCGTCTACCAACGTGTCCGTCTAACGTGGCGTTCGTCAACTCTCTCTCTGCGTCTTCTCGACCGCGTGCAGTCCACGTCTCTCTTTCGCCTGCCTTTTGTTCTTACGCTGGATCCCTTTAGACGAATCTAGATTGATCCGCGCGGGTTTTATAAAATTCCCACATATGTTTAAACAATGCTCAAAGCGAATACGGCGCCTTAAATGCCCCAGTTTTTATGGATATTTCCGTATTTACCTTAAAAATTAGGCATCCAGCAGAAATTTTAATGACAGGAGGCGATAGAACAGACATTTTTCTTGAGAAAACCATAATTGAAAGTTCCAACACAAGCTTTGTTTTCGGCTGAGAAATAAAAATATTTGTGCAAACATACAAGGTATTACCAGTGATTCTCAGCGCAGCCGTTTCATCCGCGCTGGCATTATACATAGTTTGCTTTACAAGTATATATTTATTCTTTGTGAGTTATTTTATGACTTTATGATATTATATGTAGCTTGCTTTACAAATACAGTTTATGTTTATGAGTTACTTTTTGACAATAACGCTACATTAAAAAATGTATTATATTTGGTTATATACCAAATGTGCGGTTATACACCGCTGCGTGTTGTCAAAATAAACTCTGCAGGACTCGGTGACTGTAAACTACAGGCGTACGTCTCACAAGCCCACTAACAATAAGTCATTTCAATGTTCGCCTTGCTATCTAGTTTGTCCTCAACCGCCGAAGAGTAATCAGTACTCCGTGAACGGGTTCAAGCATTTTCACTTGTTAGTGCGTGTACAATTCTTTCGGAGGTGTGATTCAGAATCACCAAATACCTCTCTTTTTCTGGGCTACTTGGTCTTTACCGTGCCACCGTTACAGTGCCAACAACCCTCAGTTAGCGGTTGCTAGTCTGCTCCTAACCACTAAAGCACTTTTACCGTCGTGGTCGTATGTCTACACTCAGCCACCAAAACAAAGAATGAACATGTTTCTGAAGCATATATATTTCTCACTAAGGTTTTACTAGTTTTGTTTTAAGTTCGATTACACATTTTGTTTTTAATGAAATACGACCGGAAAGGTTAAATGAAGAGTACTAGAAGAGAAACAACGTATTTCTTTCGGCACAAAAGCTTTAATATGTAATTCTAGTAGCATTCTTTGAGCTGAATTCATATACGTAATTCACTTGTTTACATCATTTAGGGTTTTTCATGACAAGCACATTTATATTTAATAAGTAGTATAATCTTGAAATGGAAAATGCAATTAAACAATATTGCTTGTTTATATGATGAAATTTTACAAATATATTTATTTGTTTAATATAGCATTAATGTCATAAACTAATTTATAAACAATTAATGGACTTGTAAAATAAGCTACATGTCATAATACTAGCGCAGGTGAAACAGCTGCGTTGAGAATCACTGGCAATACCTTTTATCTTGCGGTGCTATTTTACTTTCTTAGCCGAAAACAAGACTTGCGTTGCATCTTTCAATTATGTTTTCCTCAAGAAAAATATCTACTATATCGCCTGCTTTTATTAGAATTCTTCTCGGGCGTCTGGTTTTTAAGATAAATAGGACAGTATCCGCTTTGGGGGATTTTCGGGCGCCGTTTTCCCTTTGAGCATTGTTTAAACATGTTTAAAGGTTTATAATATTAAGCTAATATGCATCGTTATATTTGGGAGGGTTTATAAAATCATTTCATATAAAAAAAAAATAATAACTCTTATGGTTAAAATACAAAAAATTCTGAAATTTTGCATTTTTTTCAACACTGATTTTTTCAAAAATGGAATCTAATGGAGACAAAGGAATTTCGTATTCGTGTTAAGCATGACAAGATCTAAAATAATCAACATAAATAATCTCTGGATAAAAAATTGTGTTGATTAGTGTGATTTAATACTTACTGTTTACTTCAGTCACTTCCATTTGTATGGTCAGCTGTACCGTTAATTTGTGCAGGGCTATGTTTGGTTAATGCAAATTAGAATCGAAAGTTAGACCCAATGATACAATTTATCTGTTAGACTTATTCTGATGTATGTACATAGGTCAGGGAAGCTGTTTATTTGATCGCCGCATGCACCCTTGGAGGAGCTCCACCTACTTCTCTCAAGCATCCGCTTCACCCAACCAAGATTGACTTGCCTTTCACTTGCCAGGCGCGAACTTATCGCTACAAGGACGGTGGCGCATTGAGGCGACTTTCGTATTTAACCACTCGCACAAACTAGAACACGAGAGACTAGACGGAATTGTAAAATGTATCGCCCAGTCGGCCGCGGCGGCAACCATGTATTCTTTGATGCGAGAAAGTCTGGCGTTTGGCTGTCGCGGAGTTTTTTAACTATTTGCGATGAAAATTAATTTACAAATACGCGTGCTGGAACGCACCACTATATTTCGCCGTAAGGCGTCACGTAGTGGTGGAATAAGCCAAAACCATCGCTAGAAGTCCAAAAACATTAAAATATTTATTCACTAACAACACTTTTGTTTTACCTTACACGTGACGTGGTGAGATTTGGAACTCTTCTTCGACAAATAACCTTAGGCGACGTGCCACGCACGTCGTTTTGATTTCCGTGATCGACGCGCGTGACATGTCTTTTCAGCGCGAGTGGTAACATACGAATGTCGCCCCAAAACGCCAGCACACTCGTTCCAATAGGTTCGCGCCTGGTAAATGAAAGGCACGTCAATAAGCGACCTCTCGAGCGCACGGGACGGAATAGCAGCTGGAGCTCTTCCAAGGACACATCCGGCGATCAAATAAGCGGTTTGCCTGACATAGGTTGTCCACTTAACACATTGCTGACCGCTCACGAGTTAACTCGTGTTTTCATGCCCAAACGTTGTTGACCGGTCACGAGATAACTCGTGTTCACACTTCCATTAGCTGTTTCAATTTTACCACAGCGAAAAATTACTAAAACATATAATATGTATAAACTATAACATATAGCAGATATATACAAAGTTTCATTTAAATTCATTGTGTATAAATAAAGTACACTGAAGTTTATTTCGACTCTTTCAATTTCATACTCAATTACGGAAAAAATAGCCGATTACACGAGTTAACTTCTACGTAAAATTGCCGGTCAACGTGTTAAGATTACGTGACACTCATCATGAAGTTAAAAGATTTAATAAATTTATTATTATTTTTTAATAAAATATAGTACTCTTCGGAAATTGGTGGTATCGGTGCCTAAATGCTGACATTCCTATGTTTTTACAATGTCTTTGCACATAGCAATTAGAAACGTTATACTTTCCAGGCGTGCAACAGATCTAATTTTAAACAAAATCAAACGTGGGTGCGCAACAGGCTGGAGACGCTTTGTCCTCCAACATGGAAAGGGAGATAGCTGGTGAATGTCAAATCTTGACAGATACGTCGCGACGTATACGACGCGTCGCATAGTACCTCTCTCTTCCGGCATATTAATTCGTACAAAACCTTGTGTTTTAGAGGTTTCAGTCTGTATCTGCTTCTGATTCGATGTGCTTCTGTATCACTAAAGATTTTCACTCTCTCAGTTTGATTCCATGAACTGTTTTCTTTTTGCAACAATAAAAGTTTTTATATTAGGGTCGCGGTGTAAGAACGGTATAAAACGTTTTCAGTTCCATGTACTGTTAACCCCTTCTGGTATGATTTAATGATGACAAATTGTGCATGAAATAACCATTTCATTTTATTTATAAAAAACATGTTTCAGGTTTTAATTCATGCATATCGTTATCTATACGATATTGTTAACTAATTTAATTATAATTATATTCGACAATAACTTTAGTCACATGACGAGTGTAGCTCGACATTGTACGATATGGCATGAAAACCAATGACGAGTTAGATTCGTCATTTTACCGCAAGGGGTTATGTAAAGATTTACCGCACGATATCCATGGATGAAAATGAAGTTTCCAGCACTGCATGGTTTTGAAAAGGAACTTTTGAAAAGAAGATAAGTTCCATATCTAAAACCATTAACAATAAAATATCCACGAGATAATTTTACGTATTGTGCTGGCAAACCTCGTATAGCTACGTCTATATGAAAATCAAAATCTAATCGGATTGCGTTATTTTGAACATCTTTTATGACGCCAAAAAATAACGAGGAAAATAATTCAAAAGTCTTCTCAAATAGGTCAACAAACTTGTCTTTCTCTAGATACATTTTTTCGTTCCCATGCAGATATCATCTGTAGTATTGTAAAAATATCAGAAGTTCAACATTCTATAGAAATAGCACAATAATAAAACTTCGAATCAACAAAAGACGAAGTATTTCACTTCGCGCATAGAAACATTACTTCATATTTTCTGCGGGTAGAACTGCCACCGGATGCTAATTGTAATTTTATGTACCATACCGCAATTCCTTCAAAATGCAAACACAGTCCGTCATCTCGCACTTTTCATTTTCATCCGGGCGTTCTATAATTTTTCGTGAAAATACAATAGAAATATTACCGTAATCTAAAATATTTATATCCTCGTACGAAAGGCTTTCGTATGTGTTTACGTTGCTTATCACATACTTAACAGTAAGTCAAAATTACTAGATTCTAATTCTTTCGAATTATTCTCGACAGTGATAATGCTACAGTTCGTTTAACTTTCTACGTTTATATCGTAAAATATAAACGATAAAATTGATTTATAATTCTTTCTCCATTGATCATCTTTCTTTTAACTTATTTATCTAGGGTATTTAAATATACTGAGTTGATGCTACGATAGCTTCACTATTAGAACAGTGATTTGTAAAGTTGAATTAATTATTTTTGGTTTTTCATATGTACATTTAATATATCTTATGGGCCCTCACAGATTGTCTATACAGCTTAATTATTTTTATATTATTGAATTATCTAGACAGGAATTTTGAACAATTCGGATGAAAAGATGTTTGCCATGGTGTAAAGTCTGTTTGTTCTATAATGTAAATAAATACTGCCTATCAGGTTATGGTATTTAATATCGTTTAGGCGATTTGTATTTGCCTTAAAAATGAATATACCCACTGGTGTATTGGTTTCATGTAAATAATCAACACCAAACATTTATTTACAATATGTTAGCAATTGTGGAGGGGTGTTCTGTTATCAAATATAACGTCCTGATTTCCAGATAGGATATTACATCGGGGTGCAATTTCATTCAACTTCCCAAGTGAACTTCAGCTATATTTACTAGTAATTATTAACCTCTTAACGCGCAGGTCGGTGACATACACGGACGGCGTAATTTGTTGGATTGTCGAGATCCGTGAACGTTATGATTACCACAGTGATGAATCAGATAAAATTTCAAGAAATCATCAATAAATCTAAAAACATAAGTTCCAATTATTTACAAGGAATAAAATTGTTGTTTCTACCCAAATCAATAATAGAATTGTGCTTTAAGGTGTTAAAGCAGCGCTTAAACATAGCATCGTTTTTAAATCGTTCTAAAGAGATATGGCTTATGAGAGATATTTCAAATATCATAATAAATAACACTTTCGCAATCAACGACTATTTCTATCGAACTGTTTCATAGTAAACTTAAAATGTCATCACATGTGCCATTTCATGTATTACAATTAAATAATGGTAGTATAAAAACAATGACGTGTAAAAAATTGAAATTTTCGTTGATTTGTAAAAGTAATGTTTGATTACCATATAAGGCAATCTTTTTCTATACACTCTTGGCACTTCGTACACTGCTGAAAATAAGTAAGTTAAATGGAATATAAAATTACAAGTAATCTGTGGATTTTGTAAATCCATATAGAATATGTTTGAAAACTTTTTAAACAAACGTGTGATATCCAAATATATATTATTTTCGACATCGGAATATTTAATTATGTGGAATAATAAGTAAGGATTTGGTTTTAAAGTGGGAGAGTCCCTTTTTTTCACTTGCAATGCTAGTATTATACTAAATGCTTGTATTTACAATATATTAACTATTAATTACTACAGATTGACAACTAAACTATAAGATAATTGATAACTCGCGACATCTTACATTTCTTACTCCGTGCAACGTTTGCACCGTATAACTCTGACTCTGTGTAGCTTTTACCCCGTATCTCTCCTACATCATGCAACTCGAGACTCTCTCAATAACTTGCTAACGATTCTTCCTTACCCTAAAACCAGCGTCTATTCTACATCTCTCTCACGCAATCATTCGTTCGCTCACATTCGTGCTCGCATTTGGTACGTACTAGAACATTCGGGGCCTTGACGGAGAAAGCAATCGGCCTGCTGAGCGAACGTGACCCAACCGCGTATTCACCCTCGTAGCCAATCGTCGTTCTTAAAACTACACTCTTAACACTAAACCTACCGGCTTTATATCTGCTATATTGAAATATACGAAATATGTACTTTGGAAAATGAGATTTGAAGAGGTGAAAAACATGGTCGGTTACGTAATGTTTGTTTTATACAATAGACCTAAAATATTTACTAAATGGCTGCCCAATCAATTTGGGGAATTTTTAGAAAAAAATCAGAAAGCGGTCAATTGACCGCCATGGTAGGTTTAGTGTTAAATATTTTCTCCGTGGTACAATTATATGAAGTTTCCACTTCGTAACCACTTTGAAGGTTGTTCTTAATCCTTTTTGATTGCAACTCGATACCAAAGACAATTTGAATTAAATAATTTGTGACATCTTTGACTAGATATAAATTAGTATCGAGGTACACCTTCGATCACTAATGAACGGCGTAAGAATCAAAGTATTAACTATTATTATTACTGTCAGAAAATGTCTGGTAAGTCCGTACCGTCAGATGGGATCTAGTAACGTAATTTACAGTTTAAGGTCCATTACCCTTGTTCTGTCTTGAAAAATATTATGAAAAAACTTTGGTAATTCTACCTAGTGATATACCTATCTAAAAAATTTTAGAAGTTTTGTTTGAAAACTCGTATCTTAAAAATGTAAGAACTTGAAAAGTTTATATTGAATTTAATAAATGACCCCATTTATATTTTTACAGTATTACTGTCTTGTTATTGTTATTAATGTATAATTATTCAGATTTTCCGAAGAGCAGGAGTAGAGTTAAAAAAATTACAATCTTTTCACATTATTGTTTTAAACCTTTTCTCATAGTATTATTATAAAATATCTACTTTCCATCCTCAACTACGAGAAGATTAGGCAATATATTAATTCCATTCCATTGAAATAACGAATCACAAATTGAAAGAACAAATCTTCCATTAATTTTTTTTCTATCGGACCATATGATACTGGTATCATATCGCCTATTATAACATTTATATAAATTATAGATAATCGGAAACCGTACTATTAAAAATTTTATTAGTTGTACAACTTGTTTAGCGGTATTATTTGGATTATTTTCAACTATTGTCGTTAATTAATAGTCATCAATTGCAGAAAGCCTTTTAGAGTGATGTGCATCTTCAACTGTCAGCAATTATTGACTTTGAATTCATAAAATTATTTACGTGCTGTATTTCATTAATAAAATTCTCTTTAGTATATACCACAAATCTTTCTTTCTCCTTAAGATGCATTTTTACCTTTGCGATAGCAAATTAACATGGTGTATTGCAAATGTTCCGTATTATCTAGCATTCTTTAATCGCCTTATAACTCTACAAATTTATTTGTTGCACGCAATGAAGCATTTTAAGTGGATATAGATTAGAGAACTGTATGGAAAGAGTACCTACAGATGCTGCAATAATCTAAATAAAGCAAATTAATTTACAAGACTTTATACTGACATATGTTACTAAACATAATGAACAGAATATACAACAAATTCAGCGTGCAACAAAATTAAACATTATTTCTGTGAGTGTGTAAATAGTAGGCATAGTATTGGATGTTGCTCACATATAGTAGAAGTACTAAATAATATGTTCGATATCGAACACATGAGAAAGTGTTGAATGGTTTAGGTGAGAAATTCTCGTCTTTAGTTATTCGTGATTTTTCCTCCCACCGTTCATCATTCAAAAAGAATATTACGATGTGAGGTGAGAGAGGCATGTTGGGCGTTGTTTTGCCATTGGTATCCAATTCGTCGTGGTTGGCTCTATCACGGATTTAAGGAATCTGAACTCCAACCATTTGACAGAAGCGAACTCAGCGAGGAGTATAACGTAGGACCCCAGGGAACAGTCTTATTGTTAGTCTCGATAGGGGAAAATTACCTATGTTCCTAATCTTACACTGCTTGTCATGGAGTTTACATATGATTAAAATTACACACGGTTAATTAATACAATCTTCAAAAACTTGAAAAATATTAACGCCCTGACATAAATATTTAACAGAATAATGCAAAGAAATAGTTTTATTCTTCTTAAGTATGTTGCTCTGTTTCGAAAAGCCTGAAAAATTATACATTAATAGCTATAACAAGATGCAAATATTGCGATAATGTAGAAATGTCAATTCGATGATATTAATATAAATTTCTTATTTTTAAAGTATCAAAATTTTTTAAAAGTTGATTTTGCAATCAAAAGTTCTGAGGAAATCATAAGTACGTCCATCATATTACGTGCCAAGGGCCAGGAGCGTTGCGAGTGGCCGAGGTAAAAGAATAAAGTGCAGTGTTCGTTGTGGTGTTCGTTGGGTTTTAGAACTAGTTGTTAGTCGTGGACGATCCCGTGTATGGCTAACACGGGTTGCCACAGGAGGTTGGAACACGCGTGGACGATCCCGTCTATGGCTAACACGGGTTGCCACAGGAGGTTGGAACACGCGTGGACGATCCCGTCTATGGCTAACACGGGTTGCCACAGGAGGTTGGAACACGCGTGGACGATCCCGTGTATGGCTAACACGGGTTGCCACAGGAGGTTGGAACACGCGTGGACGATCCCGTGTATAGCTAACACGGGTTGCCGCAGGAGGTTGGAACACGCGTGGACGATCCCGTGTATGGATAAAACGGGTTGCCACAAGAATGTTAGTTAGGCTGACGTAACTTTATAATTATGCTATACACTTCGAACGGTAAAAGTTTATTGCTGTGGAATCGCAGGCTGACGATTTCTGGAAGGTAATTGTAGAAAAGAATTTAACGCGATAAGACTAAGAACACGACCGAGCTATATTTCTTTATGCTGGCAAGTATTACAGGTTAATGTGTAATGTGTTTGGTTACAAAGGTGTTACATGGACTTGTGTTTCTGGACGCACGCACCTACTTGTACTGCTAGCGATTTTCACGCACTGAGGAATGCGGGGGTATCAGACCGTACAAAAATGCCTAATAGATATTGCGGACTTGGCGCGTATTCTATACGGTTAACGACGTATCGACGAAAACTAATTGTAAGTTTGGCCAAACGAAGAAGATCTATCCGCGTGGTTATAACGGCCCTGCAGCGTGACAGTTTATTACTGAACTAATCCCCCGAGGTAGTTCGTAACCCGTCTTTTATAGTAAGAAAAAGTGGTGGGGTACGATGCACTTTCTGGAATTTTCCTGCGGGATGCAATAGGAATTTGTCTATAAGATATCCGTTTCGTCGTTCTCTCGAGTTCTAGTTATCGTGGTCAATTATTCTGGGCAAACAGAGCAGTTTTCGGTTCGATCGAGGGGTCCGGCTATACATATGGTGAGTTTCCGGCCCCGAGGTCGAAGTAGAGAGACTAATTTGTATTAGACTCAGGGCCGCATGTAACAATCACTATGTAGCGACCACCTACATAGAGGAGTTTTCGCCTTCCTGCGTACGGCCTACGAGAGAGTGAATCATTCGCACCATCATTACTATTTTTGAGGAAACTGCCTTTGTCTCTTAGAGCGCTAGCGCCAACATTTTTGTAGGACTTTTTCAGTTACAGACCTTCAGAATTATGTACACCGAAGTTAATTTGATTCATTTTTAGTATGTTCATTTTCTTAGACCTTATGCCACTAATGGTGATATGTTGTTATTACCTTTAACATAATGCAATATGTACATGTGCAGAAAGTCTTAATGAATTATAACTATTATGCTTTGAAATTTAAGTCGGAAAACGTTCAATTCAATTAAATTTTCATCAAATATAAATTCGCATTACGATTCGTGAATTGCAATCGACAGTGTATAGGAAAGTCTGTTGTATGTACGCAAGAACGGTACGACGTCCGATGCAGACGTAACGGAGAAGCTGTGCCAAATACGTTATATGGACCAAGGGAAATGGGTACGTACACAGAGACGTCCCGGATATGGCGCGTCCTGGAAACCGACAGGAACGTCGCTCCGGTCAACTGCTGGCCCTGATGTTTATTCGCCGAGAATGGAAGCGCCGACTGCGCTTGTCGTTCGCGAATTAATTTACCGCTTCCGAAACTCGAACCTTTGTCTCATTCCAAAGATGTAGAGGGCCAACGGGATCTTCTACGGTACTCTTCGTATCCTCTGATTTTGCAGCGATGAAAACTGTAGCATGAAAAATAAGTCGAATTCGGATGAATTATGTAAAATTGGAGTCGGACTCTTTCCACGAGCATGTTTAATTTTCGACATGGAGAATCAATTACCTTCTCATACGTTTCCCGAGAACTAGCTTTGACGCAACGTTTGATCAATCGCCACAGTCATGATTAAATAAGTTTGCGGTAACTAAATCCTATTTATCTATAATTTGATAATGTTTCGGAACACAATAAATCCACTAAATGGATAAATTATAAAATGAGGTTCGGAGCGTCGGAGCTATTGGATTAAAACTGGTGTTGTATCTTAATTTAATTAGGATTGATTTGCATAGAGTAAAAGCACTTCACCGAACCTATAGATTATCTGTATCCTGAGACTCCTCGAGTAAGCAATCGAACGTTTAAATTCTATTTCAGTACTCACTCAGAGTAGCGTAACACACAGTTTTACTGTAAACTGGTGTAGTAGTATCTTTTTTCTCATTCCGGAATTAGCATATGTGATTTTGTATTTATATAATGACACTAATATACTACTTGGCATCTAATATATATATATATAGAAAATCAAAGATCAGTCAGAAATAATAAGGTTGACTTTTTAGCAATAACGATATATCTATTATATCTACAAGAACAAAATAATTAGCGGAATAAAACAGTGGTGACTGAACTCAAGTCCCTTTTAATATCGCTTGCCTTGCGACTGATAAACTGTAAAGGAAGCACGTATTCAGGGTGTCCCAGGTTTTAATGTTCAAACTTTGTAAGTATGTTCTATGGCACTAAATAAGAAAAAAATGTTATGTAAACATAGGTCACGTAGAGCTCTATTAAAAAGTTAGAGAGAGCTCTATTAGAAATATTGATCAACAACAAAATTCACATAACTGTAGAGTGGGAGGGTTTTACAAAGGGGAAATTGAATTAGCTCTTCGGACACAACTCAAATAAAATAACAAATAACAAAGTATTACTAAAATTACAACTGATTAACAAACAATACGACACGATCGACTTAAACTCCTCGCAACACAACTACAACTACTACAACTCGACTACTCCTCACACTCTAGCCAACTCTTAAACTCTGCACACAACACTGGGCACTCTCTTAAACTAAGCTTTCTTAAATTCTAACCATTCATCCTTCTCACACAACTATTCACTCTCTCGCACTCGCACTCGCATTCGCACTCACTAACTCTAGAATATTCGGGCCTTGAGGGAGGAAACGGTCGGCCTGCTGACCTGAGCAGGACCCAACCCTCGCTTTGGCTCTCACAGCCCTTCATCATCCTTAAAGCGGAACTACTCGTATTTTCCGGCACTACATCACAGTTTTTAAAGTAGGCAATACATAAGCGAAGTACACATTTTGTATTTCCTATCCTAAAAAAGAAATAAATTACACCAGGTGTAAATGGAATATCGAAAACCATGAATTTGATATACATATGTGATGCAAATACAAATAGATTTATTAGCTTATGCCTCCTGACCTTCGTATGGAAATTCACTGGCTTGCCCATCATGCTGGTTAAGGGACTACATATTATCATTCATTTACTCAGTGTTAGGGAACATATCAATAAATATTTTCTCCTTAACCAGTTAATTATTGGGTACGCTCCTTTTAATAATGTGTTGAGACATCAAACTGACCTTAACCCTTTTTATGTATATATAATTATAGATGCATGTCTAGTCTTTGCTTATTACGTATACATAATATAGCTCTCTTACAACGTCTCCTGTCGACATCATGTCGTAATTACTATCTCATAGGACGAATTTACGGATGACTTAATCGCTGAAGTTATTACTCCGTAACAAGACCAAATATAATGTTCAAGTGGAATAGTAATTATAATTACATACAGAGTGAGTCAATAATACATATATGTAATGTAAATGACTTCTACCCTGATAATTACATCAAAAAATTCTAAACAAATTATGTTGTGAAACATATTGGATGAATTCAGTTTGGCTTTTGTTGAGCACATCTTGTTTGAAATGCTCTTTGATACAACCACAATGCTGGGAGTTAATTTAGATATTATTTCTTGTTGATCCAACATTCATACTTCGTAAGATAGTACTTACTAGTATGTACCATTCCAGCTAAATATATATGCTACAGAACATAATCTCTAAAGTACACAAAACACGGCATAAGTATCGTCATAAAATTTTAAGGATTTTCATATAATAGCAAAAAATTCTTTCAACTATTTACAAAATTTCGGCTGGGTGATTGATCTTGCTTCACGGAGCAGGGATAATCGAGGAATATCGCGCTTCAACTCAAGTACACTTGTATTCAACAAGCTCATGCTTGCCTCAAAACAAGTGCGAGAAGGGTGCAAATATGCACTCTATAAACAAACCAAGTTATATATACAGAGAAAACAGGATCTTTATCAAATAAATTTCATGACCTCTCAGACTTGATTTTATACTGTTGAATTGGTGAACGTTTGTAAAAAAAGCCCCTGCCCCCCCCCCCCCCCCCCCGCCACATAAGTCTATAAGTCTGTTTAACCTTGAAAATTAAGGTCACAACGATTATAACGATCATGATAATAATAACATTAACAATAATGGTGATGATGAGCGATATAATGCGGAGTATGTCGGTTGGGGTTAGGATGTAACACCAGATATTTTAAAATTTATGAAAGTGATGTGGAATATGGGTTTTATAAAATTACCTGAATTGAAAGATTATTGATCACAACAACGAAGCTCGAGAATACCATTTCGTGCAGAGCATTTCGCAGTTAACAGTACTTTCGAATCTTTTTAATATGCTACTCTTACATACTCAGTGAGCGCTACGACTAACTGAATTACTCCATTCTTTAAACGATACGACCAGCTGGCTACCCCTCTTTCAAAGCGCCCCAACCAGAAAGGGATAAACATATCAAATCTGAATTGTACGTAACTACGTATAGCATTTCAAGTTCCCCTAAAGACCTAAATATTAGGTCGAGTGAAAAGTCCGTTCATGTTCGTCCATAAAATTATAAACCTTTGGAATTTTAATGTCAGACTTACCTAATTAGTGAGGCATGTTCTGTTACATGACCTGTCCGCACCTGTTTTTGAATTTAAAAATACTTTTTGTGTAAAACTTTTGGTCTTATTTATTGATGATTACATCCAAATGTGTTTTTGTTTGTTTGATATTTTTAAAGGATTTTCTATTAAGGGAAGTTTACAATATATGGAATAAAGAAAAATTGGATGGTGCCAGGTCCGGCAAGTGTGCTGGTTGGGGCAAAAATTCCATACAAATTACATGAGCGCTTGTCGTGTCTTTAAAGATCTGTGCAGTCGTGCGTTGCTTGGAGAAAGACAATTCCTTTTCTGGATGCAAATGAATGTCGTTTTTCTTGGGTTGTTGTTTTTAAGTGTTGCAACTGTTCGCGATTGTTTTTGGATTTGGCGACTTTGATTATTTGGAGGGAGTTTGTAATAAAATACTCCCTTATAATCCCACCAAACGAAAGCAATACCTTTTTGTTGTGCAGTTTGCCCGTTGTTAATGACTCTTTCCTGGCTTAGACTAATGCGTTCCGCGTCTTACATTATGAAAAATTATTTTTCTTCATCATTAGTGATGAGTTGTTTTAAAAACGTGTGGCCTTTATGTTGCTTTAATAATACATTGCAGACCGGAGTGCGGAAGAGCAAATTTTTCCCCGTCGATTCGTGTGGTGACGAACGTCGTAGCTATTAGTCCATTCTAATTTTTCCACGTACATACATGTAAGAAAACTGATTTTTGCGAGATATATAATATGTTTGGAATCTCTCTAATTGTATAACTTCGATTTTGTTGGATATAATTAGCAATTTCGTCGTCGCCAATCATTTTTGCTTTCCACGGTAAGATCTTCACCATTAAATCTTTGGATCCACAATTAGATGGCACGTTTATTAACCCTTTGCACTCGAGGCCTTTTTCACGCGGACGAACCAGCAACTCGAGACGTTCCGCAGCATTTTTGGTGAATTTACATACAAATTAATGTATAAAACTTTTATATTTTAACATTTTGTGTATCTTTACACCTTTATGAAGATAATTTCTTAAACATTAATCTTTGTAATTTAGCTTTGTATGATATTTTATATAACAATTGCCAAGATGCGTGCCCGGTTTGTCGAAACAAACTTCACAGTAGTATGTTGTTTGGTGTCTTTTGCCGGGTTGATTTGTTTTAGAGCAGACTTTGCAATCCTTCCTAACTCCTGTTAGGAATCGAAAACTTTAACTCTAATAGTCCTTTTGCCACGACTGTCAAGTTCGGACTAACGCCGAAAATGCAGTCCGGATCGTGATTGCGGACCAATTTCAGATAAGAAAATCTTATTCCCATTTAAAGAGGTGTCATTCTACACTTCATAAGATTATACACAAAGGGCTTAGAAACCCATTTCAAAGGAACTAAACATAAATTGTCATTACCGCGCATAGAGTTTCCGCATCAAACCAAGTGGTGAGTGAGAGTCACCTCTCGAGTGCAAAGGGTTAACAGCAGCATCAACATAAAAATCACAATTTTTCGTCTTTTTGTGTAACATTTTCCATGTTGCCAAAATAAAAAAGAATTAGATGACAAAAATGAATGCTTGACACGTTCTCTTGAAAACGCTTACACTTGCAACAAAATTGAAAGAGGCTTGTGACTGCCGGTTATGATATTAATATCAAACGGATGTTGTAAGTTACTGCAACACCGTATTATCAACAATATATTCTTTAGTAACGCGATAATAAGAATCTGGAAATAAGCTGTGCTTGTTTGAAATGTTTACGAGACACTTTTCAACGAAGAATGTCTACGTATTGAACACTGCGCTGATACGACTCCTCTCTTGCACCTTGTTGTCATCCGAGTGTTCGGTATCCATCATAAGGTGTAATGGAGGTGATGACCTACCACCCTGAATACAACAAAAACGTCCTCTCGATGTTTTATAGGAAACGGCTCAGCTGAGTTCCGAAAACCGATGTTACATAAAGTACCATAACTTTTTTATCAAATTCTACATTGTACATTGCTTTACTGAATTATTTAAATGTTTAATAACCTTCTATGACATTGCACTATTCGTTAGCGATTTCTTACTGGTAAGTTCAAAATAATACGTCTTTCAAAATTTTGCAAATGACAGAGAAAGCAAGAAAAAAGAAGGCGATAGACTGTAACTTGTAATTAGAATTTCGTCAGATAATTTGTAATTTTAATGTATGAAAGTAACGTAATCAATAAGATAAAATGACACATTGATTATTTTTGTAATCAATTATTCAGTGGTAAGTAATTATCATAGAATTCCACAAGAATTCTTCACAGGGATTTCAACCAACGATCGCAAAACGGCAATAGCTTCTCTAAACCCTATTTACCTTTACTGAGAGCAGAATATTACTTTCGCTCAATAATCAAAACTACAAGATCCATTGAACTTCGACAGGGGTTCTAAGACAAAATATCCTGAAGAGAAAGGATAGAGTGACAGGAAAAACGAACATGAAAAAAACAAGAGAAAGAAGGTGATCGAAAGAAATGGAAAGAGAAGAAATTGAGAGTCTTATCTCTCGGCCAGCAGATAAGATTGTTTGTCCATACTCCGGATCACCGTCTTCCCGTCGATTGTTCCACGAGAACACTAGCGTCTTTTCCTTTCTCCTCTTTGCCGCTCTCTTATCTGAAAACAACGACCTTTCCGGCTAAATTGGTTGGCTCGGCTCGAAGTCTAGTAAAACGTGATTAATCGCTCGCTTCCTTTCGTAGGATGTATCTGCCTTGAACCACCGCCATGCTACAACCATCGCCGTCGCTATTACCACCACGCCACCTAGAACCTCTTACGGTATATAGTGATAATCGGATAACCGCGATCTAAAACTCAATTGGGTTTCACCTCGAAGGGTCAGTCCCGTGCATTGCTTTTTCTTGGAAGAGGGAAAGACGAGGGAGCCGTCGAAAAGTATACGTTCGTTAGGTATACTTCTTCTCTACTACCTTCTCCTTTAAATTTTAACACCTCTGGGAGTTTTACTTCTAACTATCTGGCAGATCGTTTTCTCAATCGTTTTTCAAAACGGTTGCACCCTTTATCCGAACGAGTTCAAGTTACAAGTTCTACACTCTTTCTCGCGAATCGGGTTTGGCTGAAGGCTAATTGCACTTACAATTAGATCTAGAACTGCAATCGCAGGTAAAGTGAATAAATCTGTAGTATTGTATGACATTATTTATTATAGTTATACGTATTTAGATAATGTTAGCTTCGTGGCATTGTAAAGGAAGAATTGTGTACGTTGAATTGAAAAATGAATAATGCATATGCAAGGTGGTTTGTTATCTTTATTACAAGCAATAATATATTTCAAAAACTTCGACGATGCTTGAAGAAATTTTAATTGTAAAGCAATTTTTTAAATTATGTTGTAGGAACGAACCTCTTATAGTGAGGGACCAGAAACAAGGCACTTGGGGGGCAATTAGCTCTGATTCGTCCGATGGATAGGGACATCCCTCTCCCTCACGCATTTTCGATTTTGACGCACTATTGGCCGAGAGATCCGCACATTCGTTGCGTCGTCATGTGAACGACGAAAGGAGTGTTTTATTTTCGGTTGTCATTAGTCGATTTTAGGTTTCCAGGTCCGACATGGCGGGGATAGGCGGTGCGAGAGCAATCTCCTCTTCCCTCCCAAGTATCTTGTTTTTGGTCCCCCACTATATGTATGTCAGCTTGAAAAACGGAATCAAAATTCCTTGTATAGAATTTTCCTAAATAAATAGTATGCGGACGCCCACTTGCGTAGTTAGTTTTTGTATCATTTAAAAAATTCCATCTAATTCTGAAACATATTTCACTTCATCTTATTTTACCTGTATTTACACGTTATAAGTTGCTCAATGAACCGTAACTTACAATTAGCTGTAATGGCATAAGTACGCATCGCATTTTCAAATTCGATTTTCTTAGAAAGTAACCCTACAATGGAAAAATTTGATTGTCACATTTTCTTCTAATTTTTTAATGTGGAATCACCCCATGCCCGCTTGTACATGTTATTCGGCCACACTGTCTATAAAGACGTACTGATAGATCCGATTTATTCGCAGAAGATTTACAAAGAAACCACGAGATAAACATTGTAACTGATACGAATACGGTGATGGATATAAATTCAATTTAAGACTGCATATAGTGACAGATTTTTACCGATTTTTATACAAAATAATTTTATTATTGCTACGTAAGGAGGGGTTGGTGGTTAAGAATGAGGACCGAATCTATGTATGTACATATTGGGTGGCCGTGGAGGGTGCAATCGGAGAAAGTTGGTTGAGGTTATAAAATCCGACAGCTAAATACTGCAGCAACGGAGTAGTTCCGTGCAGTATAAAGCCTCGACTATGTCCTTTACTTTCAGATCAAAACAGTGTTAAATGCAATCGAAAGTTAGGCTATAATTTTCAACATTCTGTAATTGTTGATACATACAAACGGGCACAAGTTTCGGGATGCTCGCTTTGCTCACTAAAAATATTTTCGTGATTTTCGATGCAACGAAACTATGTTTAAAGTAGGATTTGTCCCTTACCAAGTATTAAGTACTGGGGTTTGAGACAGTTGTTTTAAAGATCTATTTTATGCACTCTACGAACAGTGAAGTTTTTCAAAATGTGTTCACAGTTTCATTGTCATAATATTAAAGCTTGTAAAGAAACAAATCCTATAACCAAATTTGTATGATCTTTAAAGAGCTTGATCGAAGGAACGTTGGCATAAAGTGTCGTATTTACGGTGATATAGTCGTAGGTACAGTCGTATTTACAGTACTTGCATAGTGCCAGATGGTATGCAAAAAGCAACAAGTATAAAAAGTGCACCGCCATCATTTATTTGTTATAACTGATAAAATATTGGTATTGATGGCTATATTGCAATATAGCTTTGATTTATTATACTATAGATAATACTTTCTAGAAAATACCTGACACTTAACAACTGCTAAAATGACAATTACGCATTGAAACGCATAAAATGCAAATTTTTTTATTACTCACAAAAAAACGTTTCCTCTTTTTACAAAGTTCTGATAATTCGTTAAAATTGTTTTGTATAAAATATAACACTATTGTAACATATTTACTCTCAAAACGAGCGAAATTCCTTCCCTAGACATTTTTCTATATTCAGAATGATGAAAATATTTTAACTGGTTAAGTTAATCGAAATATCGTGTGCTATATATTGTAGTAGACATTTGTGTTGAATTTGAATTCGTCTTTATTCTTCCACTATGTATAGTAATATCTGTTGTAAGAACAATTGCATTCGTAAATACAAAAAATATGTTTTCATTAGGGATAACAGGCGTGTGCATCAGTTAAATTGCTTGTAATTTTTTCATCTAAGTAAGTTTTTTCCAAATCAGTAATTAAATGTAACTGTGACATTCTGGATTTCGCAATGTTTGCAATTATAAAATCACGTTATTCGCATTAATATTATATCAGTGAAGTCTTCGTTGTTAATTATCATGTGTTTTTTCGCTATAATACATCTAAGCCGCTAAATAACAAAGAAGAATCTTAACAAAAAAGAAAAACTCGAAGATAAATTATAAATTGAATTCTACACATAAGCCCTACCTGAATACTAACTTTACAGTAATGTAATATCTTTAACTGTAGTTACATCGACATCTCAGAACTCAGCAATTTTTATCGTTATTGATGAACATTATCTAACAGCACACTTAGAAGCAACACAAGAAATTAAGTAGTATTGATTCGGTAACGAGGCAAAAGATGAAATCTTTTAAACAAGTGTGTTGCATTAATGAATTTCTCACATGAAATCTAATTTGTGTGAATGTCAATTCCTGGAACTAGAATTGTTAATAGACTCTGTTCCTCGGAGATGAGAATTAATATCAAACTGTTTTGTTCGCCCGATGTGCATTGATGCGTGACTATCTTTAGATGCTTGATAACCCATGTCCGTAGGCGTGTTGCCCCTACATTTCGATTTATATCACATGGTTGGGTATAGTGTCATTCTAGACTGTAGAGGCAGATGATTTAGAAACATTCAGGCGTTACACAGAGGGGTATTTGCAATGGAAAAATCAGCCAAAATCCAATGTCAAAAGTTTTGTGCAAGATGTTTCTTATTAACTGTAGCTGCTGAATGTATGAAAAACAATGTAATTTTCTCTTATTTGTAAACTCATAAAGTATTAACCTGTGCACTTCTAAACAGTTTTTATTTCGTTATCATGGATTTATAGTCATCAACGTTTGAAAATACTTAACATTTTCAGTAATTTCCTTTAATATATTCGTAGCTTTTTTACGATTACACGTTTTCATTAAAAATTTTGTTACAGCTCCGACTGAATCTCGATGCACTTTCTACCGTTATTGCATTTGGTAAAGCTTTATGCTATGAACTTTGCAGGAAGAATCTATGCCGAGAGAAGTATTTCTCATCGGAAGTTTGAATTCTTTCAAAAACTCAGATGTTCCTACGTTTATAGCGCACTTCGGTAATAGGTTTAAGTCACGTATGGTTCTATAGAACATTTAGTTTTGAGACGCTGTATTTTATTTTAACAGCACTGTTCTGCATACTTAACTAAATGCAAATGGACTGCAATTCTCTACAAAATTGACCCTTTACCCATCGCTAATGATTGATGTGCCTGAACCCTTAAATGCATGATTTTTTAATTTTGACCGAAAAAAATCTGTTATATGTAGATTATTATGTAGATTTATGCAAAAATACAAAAAAAAATTAGTATGTTGGTTTGTTTTTTTTTGAAAAATGAAGTGTTTCAGTAATGATCCACCATGCAGTACAAACAGAAATAGTATCGTTTATTTGCTAAGAAAAAAGTATGAATATATTTACTTTCTAAGTAACTATTATGAAATAATGGAAATGAGCCGAAATTAGCACGAATAAGTCTCCAAACAATTTAATTTTTGTCGCTCCTTTCTCGAACTTCCTCGAACGTGCCAAAACAATTAGTCAATCTAAATGTCATACTTATTGAAAAACGCGCTGATTTACTTTTTCCTTTTTTCTTCATACTTTGAATGGACCAAGGTAATATGACATACAGCCAAAAGTAAAACTTTCACTACGGTTAATACTTTAATTAGGAGTTAAAAACAGAGCTTCGTTTTTCAGACACTATGCATTTAAAGGTTAAAGTTTATAAAATGTTTCCGGAACACTCGGTCATAATTTATAGGCCCAACAGGGCCCTATGAAAGTTATGACTTTAGCAGGGTTGGTTTCGGAAATTTGCATTACCACTACCCTTTTTCTTACGGTCCTCTGGCGTCCTTCTCCTTAGAAATTCCTAGGAAACGGGCTTTTGATGTATCCACCAGATCCGCGGAAAAGAAGGAAGAAGGGATACCGCCTGCCTTGTTAGGTTCCCCTCCGACGTTTTTCAAAGCTTAATCAGGAGAATTTGCATCTCTTCTCAATAGCCTTACTGGGATTTTAGCTCTGTGTGAAACAGATTTAAGAGTAGAATTTTATCGCTATCATGGAAGTTTAAACATCGATACAGAGATTTTAAACACTGACTTCTAACTATTAACGACACCTGGATTTTGATTTTTGTGACAGAAAAATTAGTTATTTTTAATATGCCGAAATGGTAAAGTAAGGTTAAATGTGATTTGCAACAAACTGTTGAAATCAAAATTTCTAAACATGTTATGTATAAAATATCACAGAATTCATTATGGTAAACTTCGTAGTTTGGTGTTTGAAAAATTAAAAAAATATCCGAATGTTAATGTGATGGTTCTATGTGATAATTGTTAAGTGTTACCGACAGAAAGAGCAATAAATAGGCGAGAGTCTTTGGTTAATAATGACATATACTAGCCGGAGAGTTTTGCCTATTGTTTTCACAGTTTAAACGCAACGGAGCATAACAGGTTTATTAAGCGTCAGTGGCATGACTATTCACTCTATAAGCAAAGTTATCTTTTCTGTTTCTATATTTTTCTTCGCGGTGGTTATCCTACGAATCCAAAGCAAATCCTCGTGGTTGTCGTCTTACCAGCCTTGAAATGTCGATAAATACAGTGTTATTAAGAAACGCGAATATTAAATCATCCCGCATGAATATAACGCACTAGAACAAATTTCTGCATAAATATTGTTTGGCATAAAGATATATATTATGTGGTACAAATAATATTCAGGTAAGTGGAGTAATGAACGAAATATTAAGGGTAACTTCGTTTTTTAAGATAGGAATACTATCTTCTATCATTAATATCCACTTGAAATCGTGGCGTTTATTTTTGCCAAGAACTTTCAGTCCATAAAAGATTAATATCTTGTATTTTTGTCCCATTCAAGGGGATCAGTTGTAATAATACTTTAATTGCAGTGTTATTTTAAAACTCTGACGCAAATAAGAAAGAGTTACAATTCCTTAAAAAAGCGTTACTGGCATCTGACTAAAAAAAAATTTGTCCATTTTGAAGATAATTAAGATTACGTTCGATTTTCCGAATATAACAATACAAATGCAATTCAAAATCACTTGACATATTAAAGTAATTAACACTAGATTTACGGACTGAGCCAACTTGACTCATTAAAAATTTGATTACTATATATACATAAAACTTAAATATTATTTTTTAAAATCATATGTTGGATTTTAGTTACGTCATGAAATATATGTAAATGTTGATTCCGCTCCCCCGCAGACCCCTTCATTTCGCATTATCGAATGTGGTATACCTATTTTTACGGTTGTGAGCCAATTTGACTCGTGAAATGATTTAACAGTTAATCGCATAACACATGAAATTTATAGCTTACATTAGGCCTGGGCATCTTGCAGCTTACAATCCGCACGTGATTTGTTTCTCCTCTAATTTGTCTCTCCTCACATACAAACAATCATCCTCACTTCTTTTCGCTACTCCGTTACATTATCTTTGGTACCTACCCACTTCTGCCATCATTTCGATTTATACATCGCGTGTGAACAAAGCATTTTTAGTGAAATAATATAATTTTATAAAATCCATTTTTTGAAAAAAAGGTTTCCAATGAATTTTTTAATAACAAATCTTTCATTTAAGTTGATTTGGAACTATTTTCATTGCAAAAAACTTCAATTTTCTCGTATGAGTCAAATTGCCTCACCTCAATAAAAATAGGTATATAATCAACATCCGTAAATATAGTGTTAAATCGTAATTTAAAATTCTTTTGATGATACTTTATAGAAATGCTTTGGCCTTTGTCTCTTTCTCACGGATTATATTACTATTTACAATTTTGTAGATAATAATTTATACATGGGCAGCTTTTTAATCAGTACCTACGTCTGATGTATAATCAAAATCGGTTATCACGACATAACTAAATGAATTCCTTCAAATTCATTAATTATATCAGTTCAAAATTAATGTTTCTTAGATAATTTATATGTAGCATTATAAATCAGGTTTCTTCAAAACTACTTAAAATTCAAAGGAAATTATGTGTAAGATATAATTATCTAAACTCATATGTTTTATTTGTTTATGATATAATAATTGTGAGCATTATCATATTAAGTTCAATAAAACAAAATTTTATTGAAATAACATTTATCTTTTGTTGTAATGTGAGAATAACCTTCATTAAATGTAAGTCAAAGAGAAATACATTATTTTTTCTTCCCTTCGTAGATGAAATTAATATTGTGCCAGTTGTTCGGTTTGCAAGTAATTCTGTAATGAAAGATAGTTATGATTCTACGTATTTATGCTTATTACAGGTGTGCTGAATTGTTTCGGTACATGACCGAATTCGTATGTATTAATTACACATTACAATTACACTCGATGATGCTAAAGGTTATGCCGGTCTTTTCTCTGCATGATCATGGAATCGAATGTAAAAATTTAGACAAATTATATAAATGAGGGTACAAAATTCTAATTTTATAATCGCATTATCAAATTATATTTGCTTAAAAAATTCTTCGGAGCGAAATTTCTTTTGGAATACATAACATAAAATAATATATGTCACAGTAGTACAAACGGAAGGAGGAGAAAGGTGCTACACCATTTATAACGTCCTGTCGTGATAGTTGATTTTTCACGTACTGGAGATATTATCGGAGATTGGCAATAACTATGGAACTAAATGACTAATGTGAGAACAATGGAAACATGGAGCTACGTTCACAACATTCGTATATAGCCGCACGTATCGATGCCGTGTCAGTACATAGATACGGTATATATGTGCAGGTAGCAGAAGATTTCAAGTCCGTGCCAGAACACGGAGGGTTCGATTTGATCGCATTGCATTGCGAGCGCACTGCCTTGTATCGGTCGTAGCGAGATTCGAAAGTAGATTGGGAAGAGCCTGGGCAAGCGTGCGGCAGACAGGCGAGGTAATACATACAATCTCCCTTGTTGTCTGGCATCGAGTTGGTGCGGAAAGAGAGACAGGGGTCGACAGGAGAGAGCGGAAGAGAGTGAGTGAATGAAAGGGAGGCTGAGCGGGAGAGACAGAGAAAGGTAGACGAGAGAGAAGGAAAACAGGGTGAGCTTTGAAAAGCGCGGCAGCTACCGGAAGTCTTATAAACAATCCCAAGTGCGATGGGAACGGCGACCGAACTACCCCCAGCCTTGTGCAAAGAGGATCAATGGTGAACGAAATGCGTGTAAACAGTGAAGCAGGGTTACGCGCGGCTGTATCAGTATCTGTGTTTGGCCGGTTTTTTCTTTCTCTCTTTCTCTTTCTCCACGCGAGCAAGAAGACTCGCTACCGCACCATACAAACTACATTCTTCAGAAAACGTTTAGTCTCCGTCATTGTTGATGAATATTATCCCTCATTTTACATTCCTGTTTAATATATGCTCAAGTTTTTCCGGATAATAAGACGCAATATACGGCTTACGTTAGTATATATTTTATACTCGTTGAAAGTTATGAAAGTAAAAGTTGCGTGTAAATCGCTTTCTTGTAATAAAAGTAATAAAAATTACTTTCACAAGGTAATTTCACGTAGGAAACAGAAATAAATATTCATTATTTCGATGTAAAGGTATAATTAGAATAATAATTCCAGCATTATTTGCAAATTAATCGTAAGTTGTATATGATTTGCCAATATACAGGATGTCTCTGTCGATTTTGACATCTTGATTTTCTCGCTACTGTTGCTTGCAGCGAAATATGTTCTATAGGAGACTTGAATGGTATCGCGTTGGGGATATTCTGGTGTTATTAGTTTCGCAAGTGGATGCTTCGAGGTCATATGAAGGTCAACTATATTTTCTTTGTTGTGAAATGAAATATTTTGTTATACATCAATCGTTGCAGCTATACCTTTATAAAAAAAGTACTATGACTTATGTCTGTACGTTGAAAATTTATCCTTTTCGACCATCGATTCATTTGATATCATTCAATTGTCTCATAAAATATTATTTACTACGGGCAGCAATGTTGGCAATGACTGAGATACCCTGTCTATATAAATGACAATTTCAGTATTATAATATTCGTCTGATTATCAGTACTCTTCACAGTGCTTCATTCTTTACACACTCTGAATTTCTTTCAGTTGCACTTCTACATTTATATTTTTAACAGTATAATGTACTTTTGGAAGAATTTTTACTTGTCCCAAATGTTATGTACTACTACAAATTTATTTTTCTCCGTTAATATTTTTACTTAGAGTATAATTTACAATTTTTTCAACTGTCTTTGTAGTAGAGTGTACACTGTAATTCGTATCTGCACCCCATACACTTTAAAAGACCTGTATTGACAGATTACTAGTTAAGATAAACAAAATTAAATCTCTGGATAGTTTCAAGATTGATTTAACCCTCCTACATAAACGGATTATAAGATATAGAATACTTGAGTTTTCTTTAAATGAATTTGACATAAGAATATGAAATTGGTCATCTATAACTGGTGTAGCAGTTGACTTGTTAAGTAGCAATTATAATGTATATTTAGGGTGTTCCAGGATAAGCGGGACAAATTTCAGAGGTGGTTTCAGTACATCGAAACAATGAAAAAAGTTTCGATAAACATATACTATATTTGACCTTGTTTGCGGGATATAATGAATTCCAATTTTTGCAAACTGTATGTACACTCTCAGTATAAACGAAGGTAGTTGGCCTATATTCCATTGAATTATTTACAAATAGAGCTCAATATGATCTACAATTATGCTGTGTAAGCAATAGTGATTAAAATAACTACGTTCTATGATATCGAGAAATCAAAATCATTGCGATACGTTGTGTGTTAAATGAAAATTGGAAGTTATTCGAATGAAGAAATGACAGACATAGATCTAATGTATGGACTTGCACAGACTAATACACTTAAGGTGTTCTTCTAGTATAGTCCTTCCAAAAAATGGATATTTTTTTGGATTATCTCAAAGTAGACATTTGCAAAAGTAAACATGTCGAAGGATTTTTTAAAATTCGTAAAATTGATAAAGTTATAGGTAATCAAAGAAGACAGCACACCATTCTCATATAACTGGTGTGAGAGATTTTAAATGCGTTTTTTTTCGAAACAATATTTTCTTACATATTTGACATGATATCTTAAACTCTTAATCGACCGTTTCAAATTTGGCATACGCCTTCAGTGTTTGTGCCGTTATCGTCTGAACCAAAAATATAAAGCAAAGCATTTGTAGTGTTTCTTGTAGCACGCTGAACATGGAAAAAAGTCAAGAAAATCGATATTCAGTATTGAAAGTTCTGCCATTTTGTAAATTGTCAGAACATTTTTCTTATTTTGGTTGACACCATAATTACAATCATACTAATGAAGCAGTCACCAGTGTTTTTCATTTCGGATAAGCAGAATAATCGGAATCGTGGCAGCCAGTGGGACGCTTTTTTTTTAAAGTAACCTTGTTCAATAGCCTGTAATTCAGTCAGTTTATGATTATTTTCACTTAAGAAAATTGTAAACTAAAAAATTCAGTTCTAGACTATGAGACCCCCTTAAAACAAGACGGCTCTATGAAAAGCGTTTTCAGGTAAATTAAATACCCTTTATTTATAGTACTGGGATTTTTTAAAACACACAGTGCATAGAACTCTTATAGACAATTTCTAAATATTACACCAAAGAATAGAACGAGGTTTCCGGCAAATTTGAGCGACGTGACGGCTGGCAGCATAGAAAATTTAAGGCTGTCGGTTGTTAAGCACTTGTAAGCTTGTGTAGAGTCATCAGGAGGTGACTTTGAACATAGCTTATGAAAATAAGTAGGCACAGTTTATCAAAATTTCAATTCGTTATACCTCGAAAATAAGGTAAAATAGTGCATATGTCTATGTTATCTTCTATTTATTACTTTGATGAAGCCATCCCCAAAATATTTTACACTTATTCTTGGACACCCTGTATATGCTATATATACTTCTTACAAGGGAATATCCCGAAGTGTAAACCCCCGATTTTTATGAAATGTTAGTATGATACAGTTTTCGTGGAAATATTTGACACGCATTTTTTGATCGGCAATCGTCTACGTTAACCGTTTTAGTGCCGGGGTTTTTTAAGAATCCGTGTCGGATTGTGCCATGCAGCGCAATAGCGCTTCGTTCATTTATTTGCGAGAAATGCCGATCGACGCGATCGCGCTGCTCTTTTTTACGTACAACAGTAAATTGAATAAAAACAGCTTATTTATGCAGGTGGTTTACAATTATTCGAAAAAAAATAGTAATTACGAGAGGAAACTATGATATGACTTGCGATCGTGACCAAACATCGTGACACAGTTTACCACAGTACGCGAAGAGCGCGATCGCGCTGCGTGGCGCTAAAACGGTTAAAGGGGTGAAACCCGCCCTCAAACTTGGGGTTGCGAAAGCTATTTATCGAATATGTCGGAAGCTATTAGACATACGGAAAATTTGTAAAGAGTGAAATTTATCGCCTTTTGATGGAGAATCCGATGGTGTAAAAATTCTTTTTAAAAAATCTGTTTGTTTAAATAATATCTTAAAAAATACAATGTTTTTCACCATTTTTCAGTTTTCTGAATACTTCTTTGTAAAAACTGTATAGTCAAACACAAAATACGGATAAATTAGAAACTTGATATTTATGTTATCGAAAAAGTTATTGTATTTCAAATTCTATGTCTAATAGATTCCGAGATATTCGATAAAATATGTTTCGCGACACCAAGTTTAAGGACGGTTTTCATCCTTTTAACGTGGATGATTGCCGTTGAAAAAATACGTGTCAAATATTTTCACGAAAATTATATCATACTAAAATTTCATAAAAATCGGTGATTTACACTTCGGGCTGTTCCCTTTTGGTCTAATTTACAAGTTATACAAGTATGTTTGGTAAATTTATATAACATAGGAAGAGAAAAGATTAAGTGGTGTCGTCAGTATTCTCCCACTTTTCCATCAGTTCGGATCTGCTTGTTCATATGTTATTCAAACAACTCCATATGCTGTTACGTTTGCGACACCTTCTATAACATTAAAGCCACTGTATCTTGTCCCGAAAGTACATTCAATTTCTAATGCATACCAGCACTTGGTAAAGTATGCTTAATAATTGTAACTAGCTGGACGTCATTATTACAACATCTATTACTAATGTTTGTACCACTGTACACATTCGTATCCGGTTATATTTCCAGTAAAAGGTGTTTCACGATAATCTCTTTCACTGATGTAGCTAAGGTCAGTCATTATGACTTGTTTTTATACATTGCTGTGTCTGAAGCGGAATTTCTTAGTAGCGGTCCAAATTAGCAGAGAGCATATTAAAAAATAAAAAAGTGCAAAGAAAAAAACACGGAGAAGAGAAGTATACATTGCATCTTTGAAAAAATCTTTTGCAAGGATGAACTAATAAGAAATTTACACACTTCGTTACTTCAAGAACAAGAGGAGGTATTCACATGACACAGTAACAGAATGAAAGTAAGATGTATTGAATACAACTTAAAGTTCTGTATTTTGTCATTAGTAAAATTCCACCTATTACTTGTCCTCATCTTCCATAGAATGTAATCAGTTCGATTATTCAGTGTACTCTAACAGGAATTCTATAATGAAAATATCAAGACAAGGATAGATAGCGAAAATCCCTAAATCATTGATCGCACGCACAAGTATGAATGGTGCGTCAGATTCTACTCCCACGCGGTAGTTTCATGGTTTTTTGGATGTTGGCGCGTTATTACCACCCCCTGAACGAGTTTAGTATCAACAAGGCGTCGAGCGCAGGAGTCTAATTGTTTCACGGAATATTTCTGTTACAATAGACAATGCATGTCCAGGAAATCATAGCGTTAAGGCTCACGGGCCCACGGACCCCGTCAGTCTCGATTATCTTTCTCACCTTTTCAATCAATAGCTTTTTTCGTACAACAATTCAAAGGTTTCCCTGGCATGCAGATGTCCAGTTCCGTGTAAACAATAGGCTCATGGTACGAGCGGCAATGCTATTTGTGAGGATTATAATAAACTTCAAATCGGCATGTGCCTTCCTTGACTTTCAACCATTGAGAGGAGTGCGAATTTTAATCTTAAGGTTCGCATTGTCACTCCTCACCTCCTCAATAGGAATAGCCGTACCATAAACCTTCGCCTGTGCCGACGAGCCACCCTCTTTCCGACGAGCCACCCACGGGCCTCAGGCCCTCAACCGAAGACCATTCAGTCCCGGGGGGGGGGGGGGGGGGGGGGGGCGACCAAGAAGGGGCGCGCGAACACTCCCGCCAAAACCGTCCACGCGGTAAAATTAATATTCGTTAATTTTCCGTGTGACTTCCGATGGCACTCAAGACGAATTCCTTGAGCTCAGCTACATCGGAAGGAGGGAGAATCGACGCAGGATTCTCCCTCTCAAATTAGTTGCGTTCAAATCCTCGACGGAGGAACAACTCATCCTCGACTGAGGATTATTATCACATTATTTCATTTCATCCTCAACTGAGGAACATTCATATAATTCAAACATTTCGAACAAGAGAAAAGTTAGCTTAAGTGTTGTTGTTTTAATGTTATTTCATTGTTAAGTGTAAATAAATTACACGTAAGTTCAAGTCGAGCTTATCATTTGTCCATGGGAGGCCCAAAACAACCAGGCTACGTGATATTAATTTATACCATGGTCGACAAGTCAGACTTCGAGAAATCGAACGCGACGTGCACTCAACATTGGACAACATAAACATCGGTTTGCAGAAAATACTTTTTAAATGGATTGTCATTTGAATAAGACAAAGGCAATTAATAAATTGAGCTTTGCTAATGTCTAAATGACGAAAACCTGATTTTTTACCATTTTTACATCATTTGCAAGACAAATAATTGCACGTTACGAATGCCTTAAAATATGTAGGATCGCGAAGAATAAAGATTTCTCGTTGCCAGCCAGTTTCGAAATTAACCTTGATTCTTCCTTGATTATTCCTTGAAATCCTTTGTTCACGTCAATGCTCAATTCACGTTCAAACAATTGTATAATTAATTCTTTTGAATTATTAATATTCATTTTAAATTCATCCATATATTGATGCTAGGTATGCTCATGTGCAAATTATTTTGTTTCTCGGTCACTTTTTAAACTGTAAACAAGCTATTTTTTTTAACCACACTCAAACATTTTATTAATTGTAATGTTTATATTTGAAGAGTGAGAGAATCGGAAAAAATTATGGATCGTGTATACAAAGTATGTCGTAACATGTGGAATCCACTTCGAAAGTAGATAAACACGCAAGAATATTAAAAAAAAGTTCATATGCACTTAAGGTAGTTGTCGTGCGATGGGCATAGTGTCAGAAAATTCTAAATTTTAGAATACTCATTGAGGACATTATAATACAATTATCCTTAAAATTTTAAATCCATTGACCGCCTCTAATTCGAGATAAACTTAATTAAAGTTCGGGTCATTAGCATGGAGAGTATATGCGCTATGTAGTAGTTCTACCACTTTATTAATTCTAATAAAAAAACTAACAGTCAGAAACTTTCAAAAAACTAACAATTCATAAATGTTTTTGTTCTGAATTAGACAAAAAAAAAACAAATATATTGACCGTCCCGTTATTGAGTTATAATAATGCAAAAATTAAAAATTGTGGAAAAAAGCACACGCGGGAAAATCGAACAGAAACAACTTGGCAACGCTATACTGTACATACATTGAGTCTGTATACACTGAAGCGCTGTATCCAGTATACAAGCCCAGTATGTCCAACTGTGCGGCATAAGCGACGTTGCCAAATTGCGAGACGTGAATATGTTTCATAGTGTTTGTGTATACATATATATGAGATTTGTATGTGTATGTTGTCACGGGTACAGTATTGAAACAAAGGTGATCGTTCATATCGCTACTCGCTCCTATACTCTTACCACGCACATGATCCAAAAACTATTGACGATATTGTACCACGACAACGTCCTTAAGTCTTAGTTGACCGTTTGACAAATATTAACATTTTTCTATTTCAATAAACCACAAATGTTTGTCAATAGAAATTGCTCGAAGTAACCATCCTTGATCTATATGTAAACATGTAAACATCGTAGAAGAGAATTCTGTCCCCTGTCAAAAATTCCAGGGGTGCTTGATATGTGGGATTGGATATATTAGATGTTAAAAATATAGAATAAAACTAAGTTTATTAACTAGAACTATATAGTAAATGCTAATACAAAATGAATATAAATCTGAACTGCCTCGTTTGATCGCTTCGTAAGAACTAAAAACCATTCGCTCCGCTCAGTCACTCGTTCGTACTTATACATCCGTGCACTCATTCATACATACGGACATGCATTCCTTAACATAGGGATCGTAGGGCCTCCGCGGCACGTAACTTACAAACATCCGCCTAAACTAAACAGTCTAGGCGGTCGCGATGAGGCCATACCTCGATTATCGATACCACAGATATTTATTGGCATACTCGTTGTATGCATTCACGATATTTCTACACTACCAATTCATGTCGGATATACATTAGCTTTTAAGTTCCCCGACAAATAAAAGTCTTACAATTAGCCATATTTACGAAAATACATTTCGTAGTAACAAAATGTAAAAAATATGCAAATATTAAATTCTCGCCGGGTACTCTTGTCCATGGCAGTCTAAAAAAAAGTCTATCACAGTGTAGAGTGCGGGTTTTCTTCAAACTAATGATGGTTGCGATCACATTTAAACTATTCCCTTTTTCGTAAATATAGCATCGTCACTAAATAACACTGAAAATAAGAAATGTCGATCGCTAATGAATACCTGAATGATTAAAAAGAGCGAAAAATCTTTTGGAAGGAAATTACTTACTTGATGAGTTTCCGCTGAATATGATATGGATAACGTTGCATCATTCCCTAATATGTCCAACATTCCCTGTTGTCGTTAAACTCTGCACACAGTTCTCAAAAATTTGTTTTGGCGCGATTAACAGTATTTGGCTTCTATTTTACAATAATTGGGATATCACTGTTCGATATTCAGTTTTTAAACGATCCAATACCGCGTATGCGTTCATGTAATCTCTGAAACGCTTCCCAATTTGGGGAATGTTGTCTTGCCTCAGCTGAATTATACTCACAATCAGCTAATTCAAACTCTTATCATTTCTTCAAGTGTGTCGACCTTATTTCCTTAATTATCAGGTAGTTTTGGCCTGTAACGCAAATACAAATTTATCCAGCTTGTTGAATATTGCTCTACGTCTTTTCTCCATTATTGGCAACTTTTTGCAACTTACTTTCAAATGAATGTTTAACATGTCCGTAGTAAATATACAAAAAATTATGGAGATACATTTTGAAACTTTTTTTTAAATATTCTGGGTTATATTAAAATTTAAATTTATTTTTTAATGCTTTACGACACAATAACCTATTAATCATGAACTTCAGTGTATTGCTTTCGTCCACGGCTCGTTACATACTGTATGTCGCTGAATTATCTCAATTGTCTTTTATGAATTCAGGATTTGGATGGGACCTTCATGTTTATTTTGAGAGGGATAAAAATTGGAAAGTTCCAATCGGGCGGGTCTAGTAAGCCTGGAATGAATTCAGGCTTCTATAAGTTTAAACATTGATGGCTAAAAAGATGCGTGTGCCCGGCCGTTATCGTATCATGATACTACTGACTTTTTTCATTAATGACTTTGGCGTCGGATAAATTATTCCCTCAAGAAGAAGAGAGAATTATTGGTTATTGTTAAGTATTTTCTTCGATATGCGATTGCAGATCTATCAAACAAATCATCTATTTCCATATAAATGTTGTCTATATTCTAATGGATGAAAAGTTAATAAAACAAAAGGACGACCAAAAGACCTCGACTTTATCAATCGAAATCTGTAGAATTTTTTTGGACAAATATTATCCGATACAATCGCTTAGTCATTAACGAGTTACTGTTAGTCACTAATCGTTAAAAACTGAAAGAGTTATAACAATGTACGACAGCAACAATGATAATACAAACAGCAACAGAGATGGTTGTCATTGTTAGATCGGATTTCCCGGTGTTTTTACGCACAAAATAATAATCACTACCGCTGGTTATACAAGTTTGAATCAAAACAATTAGTAGTCAACACGATAAAAGGATGCTTTGGACTTCACATACGTATGTACCGTTCGGTAGATGAAAGTATAATTAATGCAGTCGCAACGCAGAGAACAACGGAAATTGCCGTTCCGGCACCAACGTGTTACGGCATACTAAAATTATATTTGACTAATCAATATGTTTATTCCATTTTGTTATAATTCCTTAACTATATTTGTGTTTGATTATTTTTAAAGCTTTCAGGCGCATGGAGATAATAGGGATTGCCTATTTTCATTCACGCAACTTAAAACAGAAATGCAAAAGTCGTTGAAAAGAATCTTACAATGGGGCAGCTAAAGAAAGAGTAAAGCATTGAATTTGAAGCGGAAAAATATTACCGCCGTTCAGTACCACTTTTAATGCATCTAATTTTATGATTTAATACCACTTCAGTATTTATTTGATTGATTTTATAAAAGAAATAACCTGCGATGCTTACGATCAAACTAATCTGTGGTAAGCAGAATAGCTCTATCAAAGTTACGACCACAACCCGGAAAATTGCATGTTTCTAAACTTGTTAGTTTACACGCGCCTCAGATTAATTATCGGACGAGTAAAACAATTATAGATTTATATAGAGAAAGAATAAAAGCTACGAGAATACAATAAGTCTAAAACCCGATCACATGCGTTTCAAAAACTATTCCTTGATTAAATAAAATTACAAATTATTAAAGAGTGTAGCATGATACTTGTAGCGACCACCTACATTGAGAGTTTTTCCGCTCTCATGCAAACGGTTTGTCTGGTTTATGTCATTTGTAGCGACACAGCTATTTTTGAGAGAACTGCCTTTTGTATATATTTGTTAGAATCGCTTCGTACAGTTTCTTCGCAGTCTCAATAGCTCTTGCGAGTGCCATAAATTACGCGTTTCCGTTGGCCCCTCGAGTGCAGGCCCAACGCCAACCTTGGGCCGCACAAGACGAAGCGGGGGCGCGGCGGAAATGCGTACGTGACCGAACCCTTGCCAGCGAAAACTTGCCGCCAAAATCTTTCCCTCTTTTCCCTAAAAAGCGCGCCAAGGGCGCAAGGAAAAGAGGGCGCAGTCGGTGAATTTCTCGTCTTCCGATTGGCTTAAGCGGTCGCGGAAATTCACCGGTCTGCGGGGGCGCGGCTCCTTCGAGCTAAGTCAGCGCGTAGTCAGATTATTGTATTTTGAGCCGCGCTTCAGACCACTGCTAGTCATTAGCCTTACGAATAAAAAGATTAAGTGTTCACGGTAATACTATTTGTTAAATAATTACCATCACCTCGACCGTCCCGACATACTTAAAGTCGCAACGGCGAAAAATAAAAGAGTGTCTCGTCTCGGGTGCGCAAGTAGAAAAAATTGAAAGGAGAAAGAACTATTTCTTTCGTTAATTGTTAAAGGTTAGAAGTCTTCTTAAAAATGCCACCACGAAGCACATTTTAACATTGGTTCTTTCCCACCAGGACTGTTGGTTGGCTGAGACCTAGTGAGAAACTTGGCATTGGAACTCGGTTATGAGTTGTTTTTTGTTTGTAGAAGGTTGGATCTTGGTAGGCCGTCTGCAGAATAGCCTGTTGGACCAGTAGAGCCGCCAAACAGTGGTCGATGTCGGTGAAATCCTGGCCAAAAGTCCAACAATTTTTTCCTTGGTAATTCAAATCTAACAATTGGATTTGACTTATGCCATATCACAGCATATGTTTTCACTAATAAAACTTTTTTTTACACAATATTCTTAGAGATATACGATCTCAAAGTCAATACATTTATAACGTGATGTTTCGGCACCGGAACTAAAATTATGTTTCTGATGTACTATAAACATATGATTCCTTTCTTTCTCTTTTGGTAGCTATTTGACATGCTTTAAATTTCAAAATATGTCGGACTTATTTTTTTATTTACCACTTTACAGCTATTGTTGCGTTCCAAAGTATACGGCCAGCCCTTGGACTGGATCTATTCGGCTGGTAAATCCGAATCCCCACTTTGGTTGATTTGATGAATGTATTTCGGGAACATTCCTTACGGGTCTTTTGACATGGACGCGAGAGGTTGTTTCGCAGCGAATGGAAGCAAAGGTTGTATTGTAATGAGCCACTCCGATGTAGGTTTTTTGAACTTTAATAAACGTGCTTTACAGCTATGTCAAAATTTAACAGATAAATGTGTGTGTATGTGAGATGAGCTTAGGTACTGGAGGAGTTTACTGATCGGAGCTTGTGGAGTGACTGACTCTTCCAAAAACGGAAGAGTCCTTCACGGATGAATGTTTCCCTCCAACGTCCGGTTACGCCCCCAAGAGAAGGGTTCGCGCGCCACCGGAAGTCACGGTGCGAATTCGCGCCAGAAATAATTATTATTATTTTGTGGGCGTGCGAACATTTTGGCATGATATCCTTGGACGCCCCTTGGACTAGTGGAGGGGACAGCGGTCATGGCCTCGCAGCGCGCGGGCCCGTTTGTTACCATCCCAGTTTGGGACCGAGAGTGGCCGAAGAGGGGGTTGAGACCGGCGACTCGTCGGCGCAGGCAAAGCTTAATGATGCAGCAATTGTTCATTGAGGCGCAGAGGAGTGAGAGTCCCAATATTGCTATTTTGATCTCCCGCCCCCTTGGCTGTGGAAGATCTGAGGCGCACATGCAGATATTAACGCAGCCCTCAAAAATTGCCCTCACGCTCGCACCATAAGCCCATTGTCTCTACGGAAGAAACCTCTGCATGCCAGGAAACTCTCAAGTTCAAAAAGGGCCTTTAATCCCTTCTCCTTATTAATGGAGTAATGGTTGACGGGCTTGTCGCCACATCATCCTAAGACGTTAAGGTTTCCTACACATGCATGTTCGATCTTAAATATAAAAATCTTTGGAGACAATGGCGACCCTTGTGAGCATTACTACCTGCTCAAGGGTAGTAACAGCTATTATGAAGAACCTGGATTTGGCTTCCGGGTTGGAGCCGCGTGCGAAAGACAATAAGGTCCGACGTTTCGCCAGCATTGCAGCTAGCTTCATCAGGGAGTCGAAGACGCTCTGATACTGTATCAGAGCGTCTTCGACTCCCTGATGAAGCTAGCTGCAAAACGTCGGACCTTATTGTCTTTCGCACGCGGCTCCAACCCGGAAGCCAAATCTAGGATCTACCCTTCTGGCCGCGAAAGCCTAAAAAGTATTATTATGAAGAAAATATGAGATCCATGCATTTCTTCTTTTTTCCTAAGGAAATAGTTAAAAGGTTGACTTCGTTTGGCGTTAATGTTTTTTTAAAATAAAGTTTGAAGCTTTCTAAACAAAAGCCGGTCAGCTTCAGTTGCTACTCTCTGCTACCCCTCGAATTATTAACAGTTGTTTGTCGCGCGTGCACCTTTCGCATGACAGTGCATTTATGTGCATAGGATGGGGGTATCAAATTCTAGTTATTGATATATTGTATCATTGCCTTCTTTACTACTTGAACATTCTGTGTACATCAGTACGTTGTTTAACTTTTCTAAAATTGGACTAACATTGCTTAACCAGTTAAGTGTGGCGATCTCTTTGCAAAGCGCGCACTAGTGTGTGTCGCGATAATCACTGCTTACGAATTAGCTCTCAGGAAGTTATGAATCCAACTCAAATTATTTGCAATTTTTATTTGTTTGTTTCATTTCGTCTTGACCTCTAAACATATTAAAATTTACGAATATAATTTAGTTTTCGCCAAAATTACAATTCAAATATCAAATTGTAACAAAATTTTACGCATGACGGATGTCGTTGTTCGTTGGTTTCTTGCCGATGCCGGCTCGTCCGAGATGACTCCGAAATCGGAGGACTATGATGTTGTCCCAAGGACGCGTCGCTCCGATAATCAGAGTCGATGTTCTCTCGGGCATGTATTATTTGTTGAGATCAGGAAAATAAATCTCGATCTCGTCGCAGTCACGGTTAGTCACTACGACTAGTTTTTTGTAGAGTAAATATATGTTTATTCAAAAATAATAACAAATTGGAGGTAATAGAAATACTGGGTATGGTAATTGGTGTAGCAGTCGTGACGATATGAATAAGAAGAAGTGCTCGCCGGGGTGCGGTTACTCGTATTTATCTGTTCCGTTGTTGAGTGTGTGCGTTGTGTATGTATAAATGTTTTATTATGTAATTGCATAGAACTGTTTGGAATATTCTATGGAGGGGTGGAAAATGCGTGTAATGTTTGTTTAATTGGTATGTGTATCGAAATATTTGGAAAGTTCTATGCATGGTTATATGAATATGTGTATGGTTGTATGCTATTGTACGTGTAGCGCGGTTTTCAAATGTTTCAGCTGAGTTCGATGACCCTGGCTCTGCCAAGAAATATCGATCGAAAACAGCTGATGATGTATGTATGTGTTTGGTGTGATGCATAAAGGAAAATGAAAAGAATTTTGTTGGAATCAGATAAATACGACTAAATTTGAGATTATTATCCTTTCCAGGGTAGTAAGAAATGACTACCCTTTCGAGGGTAGTAACAGTCGTCATGACCCAAAATACTGCCACATATCCATGACGGATATAGTCGTCAAACACACTTAACTGGTTAATATTAGGGATATTGTTGTATCCCACTTCTGACACCAAATTTATGTTGTATTCCGTGGGGAGTTTTACAACAGTTTTATTAAACGAAGAATTACTTTCGCGTTTGGAGTTTTTACAAGTAAGAATAACGTCGTCGCAAGATACCGACTGTCAGCGATTCAAGACAATTGATTATGAATTCTGATGATTTGGAAATGAGCCGAGGTTTTAAGGACTCCGAAACAGCGTGGTGGGAGGTTCGGATAACTCCGACTTCTCGTGATTAGGGTTCCAAAGATCGGCCGCTTTTCCTGTGCCTCTTGTTAAGACTAAGAGTCCTTAAAATATGTTTCACAGGGAAAGCGATAACAAGTAAATAAGATTTCCTGTTTGGATCCTTAATCACGTTTGACAATATTTGGCGTTCTATTTTATAGAATTAGGTCGGTATCCAACAATATTTAATCGATATCTTGAATGTTTGTCAATAACTTTACCCACTCTTCTTAAATTAGACCTTGTGCCATCCGATGCAGTGACAGTAACACACACAGACGGCCGCGGCGGCAACAATGTATTCTTTGAGGCGAGAAGGCCTTGCATTATGTCGCCACGGAGTTTTTTGACTATTTACGCTGGAAATTAATTTACAAATGCGCCTGCCAGAACGTAACACTATATTTTGCCGTAAGGCGTCACGTAGTATTCGAATTCGACCAAAACCATCGCCAGAAGCCCAAAAACATTCTATTAATCGTATTTGATTTAAGACATACACTTTTTCACTAATAATACCTTTGTTATGCCCTACGCGCGACGTGGTGCGACCTGAAACTGTTCTTCGATAAATAACCTTACTCGACGTATCACGCACGTCGTTTTGATTTCCGTGATCGGCGCGCGTGGCATATCTTTCCAGCGCGAGTGGTTAGCTACGAATGTCGCCCCAATGTGCCACCGCGCTTGAGACAATAGGTTCGCGCCTGGCAAGTGCAAGGGAAGTCAATCAACGAGCTCTTGAGCGCACGGGAAGGAGTAGCAAGCGGAGCTCTTCCAAGCACACATGAGGCGATCAAATAAGCGCCTTGCCTGATATATAATATTTAAATTTCGATGTAAGTGCAGCCCACAAAACCAAGCAAAAATAGTTGTCGCAAAACGCAGACAAAACATTCTCAGCCCAATAATTAAATATCAGAAGATTTTTAATTCTTTAATGACCGAACATTTTCATCCACTCGCTGCATGCTAGTCGCTACCAAACGTCAAACGAACGTTTTCGACACATTATCACGCTCGACCGTGAAAGAACGGCAAACTTTTCCTTCGTTCCGAACTCGCTTTTGTTCCATACGACGGAACATCAGGTATGTGGAATACTCAGATGAAAAAAATTGGTGGTATCTGTATATGTAACACGTTGAATGCCATACGTATACATGTATTTGGTTTGACCTTTCATTTCTACTGAAGTGACACATTTTTACTAAAAACGTATCGTTATAGAACAGAAATATCGGGAATTAAGCAAGTAACGTTTAATGCCTTTTCCATAATTTTATACTAGTATTTTGATGCTCAATGCATTTTGATATTTGTTAACAATATACGAAAAAGCTCACCAGAAAATGTTTATTTTACCAAATTTACTAACATCGATTACAAATAATTCTCACAGCGTTCATATTCAAACGAAAATCAGATGAATTATGTAATTAAGAGCTGTCTGTTTATAACTACCCATTTTTTTTACGAATTCGAGGTGTCTTTCTGTTAAATGTAAGTATTATCAAGTTGAACTTGGAAAACAGAATGATATTCCACACTTTGTATCAAATACGTAATGCTTCTTATTTTTTTATGAATATCCGACTTATATGATAATATTCATTATTACATTTCATTGTGATAATACGCGAAAGTAACCTATATACATATTGTCCCGACAGTGGGAGAATAAATATCTTTTTCAAATGGACACTGCCACGTATCTTGCAACACGGTAACTATCTTGCATTGTCATTTTCTATTTTTCCCCACATTTCGGGTGTATCTGGAAAGTCGAAGTTTTTCAAAGTATGCGATCGAAAGATAATCCAGAAAGACGAACACAGAGAAAATCTTTTTTGAAATCGTTTCCTTTCCCCATTGCTATGTATGATACACGAACACCGTGCTCATGTTGCATTATGCATCGTGTTATAATGCAACCCTGAGGGGTAATGCCAGATTCGTGAATTTCTTTTGCCTGTTTTGCAATATCGGCGGATGCGGTTGCCGGCTTCCTTTACCAGGAAACTGTTTCATCCATCCCTCGTTCTCTTCGGTACATATATCTGCTTAACGCGTGATCTTCGCTTGAGAAGCACTTGGAAGGACGTTCACGTGCGATCGGAGAAACCGTTTCCACCTCAGTCGTTTTCTGATTATGAAATTATATCGCACCCATGAGATTCGATGCCTTAGGGTTATGCGATGGCCTGAAGCAAATCTTCTTTACGACACTGTCGACACCGTATCGACCCGATTTTAATCACGATTATACTGCAATTTTATTCTTTTCCCCAATTTTTAATAGGTGTACAAGCTTAACCAGTTAAAGAAAAAAGGTAATACATTTTTTTTCAATTCACTACTAAATTTTAAGAAGGGTTATTTAGGAGATTGTGATGCATATAGCGCTTAATAGAAACGATATTTGTTGTAACTTCAATACAAATTGGGTCATTTTATAAATTGTATAGAGTAAGAAATTCTCTGCAAAATTATAAAACATTGGCTAACTTGAAGTATTATAGTACAGATACAGTTCTGTTTCTGTCAGCCTTTTTATTGCCGTAGACTCCAATCGAAAATTATTACAGTCATAAACATCGATAACAAGACTCCTTGTCAGTAGTCTCTGAAAATGTAGAAAGTACTCGCTGAACTTTAGTACTTCGAGTACTACTCTCAGGTAGCCACTCAAAATAAGAGGAATTTAATTACTCCTTCAAGAAGTAACGTAACTTTGGTGTTGTAAAAAAAATTTGTATGGGTCATCATAGTCATCATTCATATTCTGATAGCACTTATTGTAAATGGTAAGTGCCTGAAATCAGCTATGAAATAGTTGTCATCTTCTGAAAAATAGTTGACGTTATATTTTAATAATCATGGATAGTTTAAGAGAAAGGCTATATCGAAAAACTGAATTTTATAAATATATATCGTTTTGGAGAACTGATGGAAATCTGGTATCGAATTATAAATGAATTAATTGGGACACTGCGCGCTTCACCGCGCAGACATATGTATGTATATACCGATGAGTCAGCTAAAGTGAAGACACTCTGGCGTTTGAAGTTTGTTTTTAAAAAACGTATTGTATTAATTCTAGACAAAATGTTCACATCGATATATCTCTTATACGTTTTAATTTATCTGAAGAATAAGATAAACTGAACAATTGCTAAAATACTTTACTAGTTATTTACATTTTTACGGAACTTTATACAAATAGGATTGCTTCTTTTGAGGATGAAATGTAAAATCTTTTCGTTACGAGAATGTCAGACATTTTTCAATCGAAAAATAATTAAAATTTTATGTCTTAATTCTATGATTCTATGGTAAATTCCGTGCGGTCTTTGACAGTCCAGTCAAAGTTAAAATAACGTCTGGAAAAAGACATTATTTTAATACTCCCATTATGTTTCCATATTTCCGCAGTACATTTCCTCTTTTCATCAGTTCACGAATTTCATATTATAATAAACTCATATGGAACAATCGCATAAAAATAATTACCGTTGTGATCATTTGTAAAAGTGCTCTATCAACGTTACGTTACAGCAGCTGTAATATACCTCCTTCTACTTAAAAATATTTCATTTCGAAGGTTTATTATGCGAAAGAAGCAACTCCCGTATTTAAAATTATCCTTTCTGTAGCGGATGGACTCATTCTCTTCGGAAGTGCACCTACCCTAATCTTTTTAACGAGTCCTTGTTTGAATTTTCAACTGTAATTTCAATATTTCCTTCGTTTAAATGTCAGCTGGAAAACAATAAATCGCATTCGCTGTCATCATCGCCGTTCCATGTCCACATTCACGCACACGTTTAGTTATTTCACTGTTTGGTATGACGTGTGCTTTTATTAAAATTGTATCACTTTCATTGAAAAAAAATTAGTCTTTTAATTCCTTTAAAATCATTTAGATTATTTTAACCATCTATCCTCGAATATTTCCTGGAATTTTTATCATTTACTGTTAATTTCTGCGTTAATGAGTCACGTATTTTGATCTCGTTTAACTAATAAGTACTTTGTTCTTTATTATTAATTAACATTAGCTACAGGAAACCTTCAGGCGTTAGCTAAAAAACTAACAATAGAAATAACTATTCGAGATGATATGACAATGATTCGTGGCTATGTCGAAAGTTCATTGGGTGATTCGTAAGAGGACTCCAGGGTTTCCTGTTAATTTCAAGACAAACATAAAAAGTGATTTATTCAAAGTAACGTCTATCATTAGCTACGCATATCCTTGAACTTACAGATAATTTGTGGATACCAACCCAATACAACTTTTCTTGTTTTGAGACAAACCATTGAGAGACCCAATTTTTCTCTTTCTCGTACATTTAGAAGTGCTGTACAGAAAATGCGTGTGTCATCGACCGGTACAAGTGATAATCTGAAGGGGCAAAATCTCGTGAATGCGGCGGGTGGGTGTAAATTTACCAGGCAAGATATTTTAACGTGTTTTTAACTGGTTTTGAAATGTGTGATGGTGCGATATCACGAAGCGAAATTACTTTGCCGTGTCTTCCGGCTCATTCAAGTCGATTTACGATCAAAGCGTGGTTGAAATTGATTATTTGTTGTCGGCGGCAATCGATATTAACAGTTTTACGTGGTTTTTAAAAGCTCATAATACATCACATCACCCTGATCCCACCAAACGCAGAGCAGTGCCTTCTATCTGAAGCTATTTGGCCTTGCAGTTCAGGTTGACGGATGATCTGGATGATCTCATGATGTTTTACGTTTGGCATTCTCAAAATAAATCCACTTTTCATCGCCAGTGACAATTCCATGCACAAATGACTCTTTTGTGCCGCTAAAACAACATTTTTTTATGACTTTCCATTTATGTTTCGTTGAGATCATGTGGCAGCCATTTGATTTCCTTTAAAATCTTTCTCATTGGTTATAAACGGTCGGAAATTGTTTCCCGTGCAATTTTTAATCTTTCTACAAGTTGTTTTTCTGTTTGACACGAATCTTCAGCCAATAATGCTTGTAATTGGGTGGTCTTTAAACTTTTTCAGTTAAACTGGACGTCCTTTGTTTTTCTCATTGAAATCCTCACTTTTAAAGCGTTTAAACCAGCGTTCACAAGTATCTTGAGATGACGCATGTTCATCATAAGCTTCCCGAAGTCTACTTTAACTTTCAGCCGTACTTTCTTTTTAAATAAAGCAATGAATTAAATCTTCCTGCAAATATTCTTTTTTTTTCACAACATCTGAAGATTTGATAAACATAATTGTGAAGTTTGTTGTTAAGACAACAAAATACATTATCATACATATCAAAACACATGTACATCAACATATGAAAAATCCGCATTATTAAAATGTATTAGAAAACGACATTAATTATTACTAGACCTAATAAGTAGCTACGGAAATAAAAATCAAGGTTTCTTTATTCTGTAAACCAAAATTCTGTGGATATCTACGTTTAAAAATCACTATTTTTGAAACCATGTGAAAACACATTATTTAATTCAGATCACAAAAATGTGATCAAATAAAGATAAACAATCATTATCAAGTTATTTTAACACATTGACAGCCGGCCCCGCGAAAACGCGGATTTCTAATCCACCATGAAATGAAGCACTGTATTTTTTTCTGTAATTATAAATTAAAATTTTCGATTTTGTTTCTGTTTTTAATTACCGTTAAATTGTATATGACGAATATGCAAATAAAATGTTCTATTTTACGAAAATATATAATGTTTTAAATATTTTTTTTGGCTATTCAGTGATCAGAAACAATCGAATAAGGCCGGCGTTTGGGATTTAAGTGGCCGATACGTTGCCGGCGCTCAGGCTTTAAATGTCTCTTAGGTCGCCGGCTGTCAATGTGTTAAGAAATTAAAAATGTTTGTTTAACGTTCTGTTAGCTGTGCATGATAAATAATGTTGGTGCTGCATCACTCTGCGGAAAAAACAGGACTCATGTTCTTCTTATTTTCAATTAATTGTTCATCTTAATCCGCTTCGCATTGCCTGACTGTACCTCGGGATGTCATAAACCGAAGGTGAGTCGAATCATTCAGCAAGTTGAGAAAGAGACCCGCTATAAAGCATCAGCGGAATACTTTTTCTTCAGTCAGGTTTTCTAATTTTATTATCCAAACTTCCAACTTAGGGAAAAACATTTGCCTTTTCCGACGGCTTCCTCCTTGACCTTTCAACAGCTGACCAACGCGCCAAATTCCACGAATTTAAGTTGGCAACTGGTGCTAATGGGAGGCATTTTACCAGTATAAAGGGACCGGGAATTCTCTGCAAACGTTAGTTAAAAATTGAAAATAACTGGTGATATTTGACCGTTATAATCTGTACAAACTTACATTTACTGTCACACTTGTGATCAATACAGCTGTTGTGATTCTTATCTCAAACTACTTTCGAACTTAATAACCCTTATTTTTATTATTGCTGTGCTAGCCTTATGTGTTAATTCTTGTTTTTAATAAATCAGTTGAAATCGTGAACTGTAGTTTTAAGTTCATTTCGGTCATCTTAAATAATCTAGGGATTAATATGGAGTTCCGTATTAAAATCATCTTGAATAATAATTTGTGTTCACGATCAATCATTAGGTACACAGGAGCGTATTTATGCACAGCGGAGAGTTAAGCTGTCGGGCAGTTACACTTGCAACAAAATTTTTTGCAAAGAATACTAACAAAATGTGACGTTGATGTTATGGTAGGATGTAATTATAGTATAGACCATTTCACTTCCATTACTGATATATAAGACATACTTTACCATGTTCACTGTGGTACAAAACGTACTGCCTCCGTAATTTCGATCAGTACTGATAATGAGGTTTCCTCAGGTGAAATCTGTAATTGTCAAATATGAAAGTTCAATACTGGGTGTATTTATCCCGGGCCGTCCACTTGAACGTCCCACTGATTACAAAATCTACACTCTTTCAATTTTATTTGGTTTTCAATTTTCTGCGCGTAGAACTTGCAACGGAAAAATCTGCAAAAGATCCCCAACTTGTACAATCATTTTTAGGATGTGTCATAATGTTTTCAAAATTTGCATACCTCATTAAGTAGGGGAAATGAGTAAAAACTGCTTTTCTGAATTTACCCCGTAATTAACCTCCTGGTCAAGGTATCGAATTAAAAATTAGTATACAATTCGTTTTTTATGGTCATCTATTAAATAACCCATCGGCAGGCAAATTCGCTTCAAGGGCACTTTTGATCCTCTTATCCTGCTAAACCCTTTCAAGAATTGTGGGAGATATATTCAGAAAAATAATAAATCAGCTACAGAAACAACAAAGTAATGTATAATGTATGTAGTATGTAGTAATGTGTAAAAACAGAATTGGGTGTATTTGTTGCTCCTCTAATGCCTTCTTACCTTTGCTTTTAGACTTACAATGATCAAATCCTACCCGTTATCTGTAAAAATGTACGTATTCTTAAGCATACATAATTTGAATCGAATTATAATAAAATGGCATATATTTCGAGTTATTTTAAAAAAAGGCCAATAATTTTCGACCTTCGAAATCTGTTAATACAATATCTTATGTATTATCCAGATAACTTGCTTGAAATTAAGTATTTTAAAAACAAAATATAATAATACAAATGCGAAGGTTGCTCTGTTTTTCAAATATTACCATATATTTTTCACATCAGGATATAGCATGTGTTAGTACTTCAGGTGTTGGATACCAATTTACTTGATTTTTTCTCGATTTCTCATAGTTGAAATATGTTGACCGGTCATTAACAACTGAATTTCTTTACTTTCATCAAATAAATGTAGGACTGGGCTGCACAGAGGTTATTGATTTAAACGGTATGCGTGCCAGAACTAATTTATTATTATTAGGTATAGAAAAATTTGACTATTGACATAAACCTATCGCCCACTCGCACTCACCATCTTTCGCCAGTGAACTCTCATAACGTACTCTTTACTCTTCACCATGCACCCTTCTTATGTTCCAATTTGTTCATCGTTTTTCTCTCTTATTCATCCAGTCACTCTTATTTCCAAACACTCGACTTCTTAGAATTTAAGTACTACCGTAGCACAACTAATTGCCATGTTTTCCGCGCGTCAAACTTTACATTAAAATATGCCCTTAGCTCTAACAAACTAGGTAGTACATTTAGACTCTGTAGGAAAGATAATCTGGAAAATATAATGTCACCTTCATATCAGAAAGCTTAGTTAAAACATTTTTTAATGATTTTAATCCCTCGTGAAATATACGAGCATTTTCATTTAAACAAAACATGTTGTACAGTATATCCGACTTAAATACATACATACAATTATTTCTGTAAATATCAGTAACGCGAAAAATATTTCACTAAAAAATATATGGTATCGTATCGCAGGGGGTTGAGTGTTGGGAGGGGGGGGGGGGGGGGGGGGGAGTACATGATGACAAGTGTTCGATGTTGAGTTGACATTGGTGAGTCCCATCAAAGTCAAAATTTAATTATTTCTTGGAACTCTATATTTTCTATTGCCTGTTCTTGTTACAGACGTTTATTGTTAGACGTTTTCAGAAGACTGCAAACACGATGTACTACTATGAATCGTTTTAATTGTGAGATGTAAGCCGACAAGCTTGACGTGTTTTACCACATGCTTTTTCGTTCACTTACTTTCAAATTATCTAAGAAATCGGTTACGAACATTTGTAAAAAATCCATTAAGTATATTTTTCCATTTACTATTCCATAAACAAATAAGGAATAATGAAGTAATAACTAAATGATACTGCCCCGAAGAATACGAATTCCATTTTATCTGCAATGGTTAATGACATTTTAAAATTTATTAATTACAATATATAATAAAATAACCTTATTACTCAATAAATAATCATACGAGTATAACGTATTTATGGTGTTTTGAAAACATCTGAATGTTAGCAATACGAACATACAATAAAAAATATAGAGTCTCAATAAAAAATTCAGTTGTGATCTTCACAGGTCTCATTAATGGCAACTTAAGATTAAACAATCGTCATCACGATACATTATTGCTTGAGTCAGCAGTAATGCATCACTGATCACATTATTTGTTAGACTAATTCATAATTACGGTGTATTTTAAAAATGATAAAGAAATTCGTAATGTTGTACCCCACTCTTATGTAGTACTTGATATTTTAGAACTTATTGTTAGTAACATCTGAAAATGGCGAAACAAATATTACTTGTTTTTATTAACGGAAAATATAGTAGGCATTAAGTAATCCACAATTTCAGCTTTCTATTTTTTTACACATAAGTGAAAAATGAGAACAATATGAATAACTCATTTAGGGATGTTACGGTATACGACTCACAAGGGAACATATCGAACTCGAACACACCGATTTTGATGAAATTTATGTCAGAGGTACTCCTCGTCAGAATATTGGACACGTATTTTTTTTTTCGGCAACCATCCACTCTGAAGGGGTGAAAATACCCCTCAAAGTTGAGGGTAGAAAACACATTTTTGGATATATCTCGGTAACCAGGGGTCAAAAAAATTGAATTTTTTTTTAAATTGTGTGTTTTTCAACCGAGAATTGAACTGTGTAACAAAAGTTGCAAAAAAATTATTTGTTTAAAAGATATATCAAAAAAATAATTTTTTTTGTTAATATCTTCCAAAAAACATTCGCAACTGATTAAATAAATTTATGTACACAAGCTATGGTCCAAATTAGCGGATACGTGTTTTTGGATTTTTTCGATTTTTGACGGTAACAGTCATTATTTCGTGTTTAACATTTTCTCGTTCCGCGCTGAACTGGCCGGCCGAAATGGAATTTTTTCATAACAAAACTGACTTTATTGCCATGACTAGTATTCTAATAAGATTATTAATATGCGAAAGAATTTTAAACATCAAATAATAACCGTTAGTGCCAAAAACCCAAAATTCCAAAGTCACGAATGTACTGATTTTGGTAATACTTTACGTACATATTATTCGATGACGGAATAACGCTTATCAGAAAAAATTTACGAGAAAATGGATATTTAAATATATTATTTAAACAAATCGTACATTAACCCTTTCACTACTACGGGCGACTATAGTCGCTCTCCATAAGATGCCACTGACATACTACGGGCGACTATAGTCGCTCTGCATAAAATGCAGCGAATTGTACATACAACGAGCGATTGGAGTTATTGCGCATCGAATATCTTACTCTGAACATGTAGCATTAGAAGGAAAATTTTTTTTTAAAAAAACGTCGTCAAAGCAACTCTGTTGCAGAGAGGCGTAAATGCGATCGCTGACGATCTTTCCCGCGCAGCGTGCACACTTTTGGCCCAGCGGCCCGTACAGCGGGAATACCGCGCCGGAGAAGACGCCCGTAGCGAAAGGGTTAAAAATTTGAATTTTTTCGTTAATTTTTCCTGATACGTGTTATTCCGCTATTGAATATTAGGTATGTAAAGTATTATCGAAAGCAGTGCATTCGTGACTTTGGAATTTTTGGTTTTTGACACTAACGGTTATTATTTGATGTTTAAAATTCTTTCGCTTTACTAATAATCTTATTAGAATACTAGTCATGGCAATAAAGTCAGTTTTGTTATGAAAAAATTCCATTTCGGCCGGCCAGTTCAGCGCGGAACGAGAAAATGTTGAACACGAAATAATGACTGTTATCGTCAAAAATCGAAAAAATCCAAAAACACGTATCCGCTAATTTGGACCATAGCTTGTGTACATAAATTTATTTAATCAGTTCCGAATGTTTTTTGGAAGATATTAACAAAAAAAATTAATTTTTTGATATATTTTTTAAACAAATAATTTTTTTGCAACTTTTGTTACACAGTTCAATGTTCGGTTGAACAACACACAATTTAAAAAAAAATTCAATTTTTTTGACCCCTGGTTACCGAGATATATCCAAAAATGTGTTATCTACCCTCAACTTTGAGAGGTATTTTCACCCCTTCAGAGTGGATGGTTGCCGATAAAAAAAAATACGTGTCCAATATTCTGACGAGGAGTACCTCTGACATAAATTTCATCAAAATCGGTGTGTTCGAGTTCGATATGTTCCCTTGTCAGTTATTTGCTAACTATATAGTTATTAACATATTAATTGACAAAATAAATCCTGAGGGGAGAGCATGCCTATTATTAAAAATGACGCAAGAGGCGAAGAAAGTAGAGACAACAATGTTAAATTACAAAACTTCGCTGAATTTTTAGAGAACATGAAATGAAAGTTAATATATTGTGAACGAAATTTTTATAATAAAACTTTCATCAGTGGAAAAATTATTTTATGGAATTCTATTGAAAATTGCAAAAAGTTATTGATGTTTTTCTTTTATTTGTATAATTGTTAATGGCGCAAAATAACATACATATCTAAAGTCAAATTTCTAAAAGCTACTCGTATTTCTGCCATTAATTTTAGAGCTACATTCGTCATTTAACTCCACGGATGTTCTTCATGATGGTACTATGAATCGACGCGTCGTCAATGTTATACTATCATTAAATATTTTTAAAAAAAATGTAATTGGATTTAAATCGCGGCGTTTAAAAAGCCATTAAAAATTCTAATATTGTAACTCAAGTCGTTCTGTTTATTACTATTTTCAAACGGATAGTAATGCTTTTTACCGAGTTACCACACTTGGGAATACCGTTGCAGCTTTCGAGCTTCCGAAATTTGTGCATGGTTAATTGGTCTCAAAGAAGAATCCATGCTTAGGAAATCTCTAGTACGCCATGCACAGAAATCTCGAGTCTCGTACACTTCGTCATTCTTTAACGTACAGGTAAAACTTGTTGAAAAACAATTTTATGATATGTACCATCTAGCTATGATTCCAAGCCAAATATTCTTTTACATTTTGCGCTATTTGGCCATTAGCCAAGAAGAGTGAATATCTTCGAAATCAGCTTTTGCACTTTCACTTCTGCTTGCCTCAATATTAACTGATGCATCGTGAACTCCTCCTTGCATGAGTAGCCCACCGGCCTCTCTGCATCTTCTCTCTTTCCTGTGAGGAGTAACGACCTGGCCGTTCCACCAGCCGCTTGCCTGACCTCCACCACATCACCTAGCTTGCGAAATTGTTATTTTTTCTCTAAAAATACACTTGCGACATCCACCAACACTTCCGAGGACGCACTGACCCCATTCTGAGAGCACTTAGAAGCAGCGTACAATCTTGGAAGAAATTCGGTTAACATCCAACAGTCTTCCTATAACGATTGATCAACACCCTTCAATCGAACAGTTGTGGCCAACTTCCCAACTAACGTCCTCCAAACGAACTGTTGTTCTCCTACTCCAATCAGTGATAGAAATGATAATTTGTTCTACATGCGAGACGGAGTTATAACCCAGTTCTTTAATTTAAACATACGAAATCTCTGAGAACATCATCTCGGATCTTCTTGTGGACGTTGTCTCTTTGATCATACATCCCAGTCCTTTCAAATCGAACAATTATCGTATGAATCACAAACTGCGTACCAAGCTTGTTTTGTGTACGTGTTGTTCAGGCTTACACGTAGAAAAAGAAAAATAGAAAAAATAAATTATAATTCACGAAGCGGGTTCGAACCATCGATTTATAATAGAAACCATACACGCTACCGCCTGGGCTACCACAGCTCTTGGGAGTCATTTAAGTATTAGGTTGGTGCGTATGAAATGTCGGATTGTATACGGCGACATTAAAATGACCACAGTTTTTGCAAAATGAATGTTTATAAATCAAAATAATTTTCATCCACATCAATACACTTCTGCCAAAGCTCCACAAGGGCTTTTATACCATTTTTAATAAAATCTGAGTTTTTAGAAAGGATGAAATTGGAGGCGACTTTTTTATTATCACCTTCATTATCGAATTTTTTTTCTATAATGAAGTGGCCTAAGTGTTTAAAAATGTGATAATCCGTTACAGGAAGATCAGGTGAATAAGGTGGGTACGTAAAATTTCATATTTCAATTCGCGACATTTTTTTGAGCTCACGTTTAACGGATATGGTCTTGCGTTGTCGTGCAATAAAGTAGGCCCCCGCCGATTAATTGAAACCGAACGCAGTATTTTCAATTCCACGAGCATTTGTTCAATTTTTTTACAGTATCTGTCAATAGTAATGCTCTCAACGCCTTGGAAAAATGGAAGTTCAGTTTTCCATGTATAGATAGGACATCATTATGGCATACGGTTATGGTTTACCACGAGGCGCATTTTGAAGATACTTATATCCAGAACAAAACTTTTTGAACCAACATTGTACGATTTTTTTTTATTAAGAATTGCCTCCCATATGCTCTACTTATGTTAAGACTTGCAGCTGCAGCATTATTACCAAGTTTATACTCATATAAGAAAATTACACGAATATCGGTTGAATTCATATCGGTGCAAAAATTCAAAGCAAATAACAAAAGGGAACACTTTTGAGAAAATCTTCTTTGCTAAAATGTGACTCTGGCAATGGACAGTACGACTATAAACCAGGTTATGTCAAAAACAAAAGCATAACAAAAACAGGGAGACAAACGTTCACATTTAAAGAAAATGCGACATTTCATACGCACCAACCTAATAGTTTAGTTTTACAGGAAGTCAAAAGTGTAATATCAATTATCTTTGTAAATAATAAGCGTTAACGGAAATTTCTGGATAGGTGTAGACTTATTTATGCTCTAGATTCGACAGAAAAAGTATTGTCAAAATCGATGACCCAACAACTGTCGCTTCTCCTTCTAATTGTAAGTATTTTCCTCCCTTATGGGAGGTGGTCCTTCGAGTAGTAAAACTTCCAATAAACATAACATAACTATAAGCTCGAACGCCGAAAGTCGACCACGAATCCAACCACATGCATTGAATTCTTATCCTTTTCGATATGATTTTATTCACATTGGCAATAAGTTGATTAGTTTATCAACGAAGAAATTATCGGTTTTGTTTTGTCATTCATTTTACTAACTGTTGAGATGAGTTCCGCGTGCTCGCTAAGGCTTCGCCTACTCCGCGTTTCCAGAATGGTCTTACTCACCTGCAAAATTAACGTGGGAGGCAGCTTTTCGGAGATCGACTCTCGGAGCCGATGGAGTTACTCAAGAAATTTTCTGTAACTTTAGTGAAATCCCGACTATATAGAAAACGCAACTGTTCGAATCTATATACATACGTCCATCGTGGCAAAGTTTTGTTCTTTTGCCATTTCGCATTTTTCCTGTTACCGTTTATGATTCAAAAAGAGTATGATAGTGATAGGCAGAAAGGTCATGTGCCGCGTTTGATTTTTAACACGTTAAGCACGGGTGTAGAGCAGATTTTTTTCACTAAGGACTGCGAACTATTTTGGTAGTGTTTCATCTGCAAAAAATTTATAACAAATATTTTACATAGTTTCAAACATTTAAATCCAGTGTTATCCATTTTTAGTTAGTTAAATTATGAGGCATCATGTTTATACCTCATCGTTTTTAAGTAAGACAGCCAGTGAGGGATCAGCGTTATATCACACCGTGCCGAACGTATTAACTGAACGCGGATTTCTACGAATTGCGTCTCACATGATTATTGCACTCGCTTGGTTAGTTTAAATTAGTGTGCTGTTCAGTTAATCCTAATCTGCCCATCAATTCTTGCCTTATGAAATTACTTTTCGAACATCTATTGTGAACAAGGTAGTTGGACACATGTGACACTTATTATCTCTATTTAATGCAGTGCCATAAACAATCTCAAGTAGCACCACCGAATTGCCAATTGACGTTAGCGCTATAGATTCATGTAAGTTCTGCGATTTCTAACTCGTTTGCTGCCACTGATAAATTAATGTTAGTGATTATGCCGAAATATAAAACCGAAATATAGAACTATTGTCATCAATACTTCTTCAGGAGAAATTTTGTCCTGCAAGAAGTATTGACCGGGGACTTTTCCTCCACGCGAGCTGGGGTTTTCCCGCTCCGCCGATCGGCAAGGGAGACTCTTAGCCAATGGGCAAAGGACGATTTCTTTGCCCCCGCCAAATCATGACGGAAGCGCGTCCTTACGCGCTTCAAAAATTTAGTCTTCTACAAAAATCGAACCAACTAACATCTAGCGCTTTCGATAGAAGCTCCGTCCGCGAGACTAACAAGGGAACTACCCGAGGTGTCCGCCTCCGATTATAATGAAACTTTGCAGATTTGTTAAGCACGTGAAAACAATCGATACCTATTTTTTTATATCGGCTAAGTCGCACGTTTAGGGGGTGAAACCACCCTTCAAAGTTTCGACATTTTTTCTTCTTTCGCTTATAACTTCAAAACGGTTAATGATAGAGATTTACGATAAACGTACGAAATATTTACTTTTTTGTGTACTAAAGGCCCATGGAATTTAAAATTTTATTTGACGATTTTTTCTTAATTTTTTATTAAAAAATGCCAAGTTTTTCGTTATATCTTTAAAGTTTGCGATGCGATTTTAACCAAACTTTTTTTAAATGATAGAGTAATAAAAATAAAAGTTATAAATTTTTTTGTTTTTCCGTAATGTACTCTGGAGTCGTGAAATTAACCCTTTTCTTTTGCCACTTTACGTTACTATATGTGATAAACGAGTGACAATGGACAAAATGTATTATGCAACAAATGCTTCCCTTGTACTGTAGAATATTATTGTTTTTGTAAAAAATCAAAAGTAAAATTTTTTTGTTTTATTATACAATCCGTAGGCCGTGCGGATCCGCCACGACGCAGTAATCGTACCCTATCGTAGATACCAAAAAATGCTATAAGAGAAAGTTTTATGGTTTTTTTTACATGCAACAGGCATATGTTTACAAATTATTTAAAGCATAGTTTATTTATAACGAAAAAGTTACTTTAATTGATTAATTTAAAATATGTGTACTATTACAGTTTCTATGAAACATATAATTCACAAAAATGATTATCCTCGAAGAAGTGTTGAAAACAAAGGGATTTTTTGCACCATGCACATGTAATAATTAATCATTTGAGCTGTTTTGTATGCGACGTAATTGATTAACGATAAGATGTATCCTTGTAAAACAGTATGATAATCACGATAACTCTGTTGCTCGCCACGCATCGCGCAATTAATTTTTTTGTTAAAAATAAATTGTTTTAAACTCTTTGTAAACATTTTCCTTTTCTATGTATAAAGCCATAAAATATTTCCTTATGGCATTTTTTGGTATCTACGATAATTTACGATTACCGCGTCGTGGCGGATCCGCACGGCCTACGGATTGTATAATAAAACAAAAAAATTTTACTTTTGATTTTTTACAAAAACAATAATATTCTACAGTACAAGGGAAGCATTTGTTGCATAATACATTTTGTCCATTGTCACTCGTTTATCACATATAGTAACGTAAAGTGGCAAAAGAAAAGGGTTAATTTCACGACTCCAGAGTAAATTACGCAAAAACAAAAAAATTTATAACTTTTATTTTTATTACTCTATCATTTAAAAAAGGTTTGGTTAAAATCGCATCGCAAACTTTAAAGATATAACGAAAAACTTGGCATTTTTTAATAAAATATTAAAAAAAAATCGTCAAATAAAATTTTAAATTCCATGGGCCTTTAGTACACAAAAAAGTAAATATTTCGTACATTTATCGTAAATCTCTATCATTAACCGTTTTGAAGTTATAAGCGAAAGAAGAAAAAATGTCGAAACTTTGAAGGGTGGTTTCACCCTCTAAACGTGCGACTTAGCCAATATAAAAAAATTGGTATCGATTATTTTCACGTGCTTAACAAATCTGCAAAGTTTCATTAAAATTGGAGGCGGACACCTCGGGTAGTTCCCTTGTAAGATCCGGACGTAATCTTAATCTACAAATATCATATCGCTCGGGACATTGGTCCTTCAAACTGGATAGAAGCGAGTTTCTATCCACACACTGTATAAAGTGCAAATAAAGTGATTAGAGTAAGGCAAGTCGGCCTTCATTCATTCAATTCTTCAACAATTCACAATACCTGCGTGCGTGGCTCAAATCGGATGAGCCTGTTTTAATTATACGCTCACTCCAGAGTTGTCGTCTGACAAACACGAGCAGGCATGACTCGTGAGACATACATCCGTAACAAGTATTGCGTTCGAATTTCCAAAGAATGATATATATATGGTAATATGTTGTCCCCGTGATCATGCTTGATCATGCAAGCTTTTTTTCAATTTCTCTGGCTCGAAGAATCGATGTGAATTATTATGACGAAAGTGAGACTTATCTGAATCGTCGTAATACTTACACGGTAAATGAGTAATTAAGTCCATTTATACAAAATATTAATGCGCAATACTATATTGTCGAAAACTAATTATTAAATCTCTGTGCTTTTAAATAGTTACGACAGTAATTAGACAATAATGTAACGCGATATTATTCAACATATAAGGCTTTGAATTTATTTTTTAATATTCCCAACCTCATTGAGAGAAAAGTTACGTTGCATATAACAAACTTTCCATGCAGCTATGGCAACCTGTAATTTGATTTAAAAATTCACGACGCTTTATAGGGTGATTACAATTGGAATTTCAGTAATAACAGTACGTCATGAAATTTTCCAGGAAATAACAGTCAAGTCGAAATGTAGGGTATTTGAAAATGTCAGTTTTTTATTGAAATTTCACAATATTGTAGGATCGTGATTTTTTATATTAATGAATAGTTTTATCTTTAGAACTACTGAGTGCGAATGGATAGTATGCAAGCAAGAGTGGGCGTTTATAACACGTGATATTAAAGACGAAGAATGCTGGGTTTAGCGTGAATGTTTAGTCTGAGGGTAAGGAGACAATAAGTGAGTGCGATATAGAATATATGTTGTGAAAAACAAGTAGAACGGATATTGAATACTATAGAAAGTTTTCATTTTCGGAAGTGCACCCCAAGTAGACTTCATGTTTAATAATGTTAGAGCCATCAACTTTACTGACATTAAACATTTTAACTCCATTCGAAATAATAGTTAATGTTTCGTTATTTAAATAAAACTTTTAAATAACGAAAATGCTGCACGGCAATTAAATCTATATGTACATTAGGTATGCCATTCACGAGCATTTCGATGTTTGCCACCCTTCAGTACCTTTCACTTTCGAAAACTTAATAATGTTTGACGAAGTAGAATAAGAGTAAAGGGTTTATAGAAGTTCCACTCGTAGAGACTAATTGTATTTTCCAAGGCGCCCTTAGCATTAGAATTAATGAATTACAATTAGACACTTACTCTTTCGTTATTTTTTAGTTCTCTTCAGTTAGTCATCTAGTCTGAACGACTTCATCACAGTAGTTTAACAAAGATTTTCAAAGTCTGTTTACTGTCTTAAAGAAATTTATGTATTACTCTGTTCGATACTTTCAACATTTTTACTTTTCTAGTGTTACCACTGATCTGTCTATAGTTTACCGCTTGTATCTTATGAGCGTATGCACGCATTTGAGAAGTATCTAAATTTGTAAGAACAATTTTCTTTGTACTCAAATACTCAATTTATTGTAACTTAAACCTATTGTGAAAACGCAATTCATACCAAATGTGAATACTGTTTACAAATATGACCATAGTATCTATTATAAGTTTTATAAAATCCGTTTTGACTCGTAATTGGCTCTCGTTATTTCTAACCGTGCGTGTATTTAACCAGAACTATGTACTGGACTTTCATTTAAATGTGCTTTCCCATAAAAAATTGGCGTTTCTACATTTTTTCTCTACATTCGCAAGGAGAAAATACCCCTGCTGAGTTATATTGAAACTTGTGTATTAGAACAATAGTTTTTTTTGCATATTACGAGAAAGATGTTCAACATTTTTTTATTTACTTTTAAACAAATCTATATAACTTGAACATAAAAGTACTCAGTGATAAAGACGGAAAGACGGGAATCTGTTGGTATGTAATCTTTTACCACCGCTATTAAATACTCTTTTACGAGGAACATCGTCTTCAGTATTTTCTTTTATCTCGGCTTAAACAAGAACGCAAGAGATCTTGCGCACGGGAGCTTAAACGATTTTCTCACGCTGTATTTACATGGATGAGCGATCTCGCGCTGATGAAGGGACGAGAATGCGGAGGATGAGTATAATCGAGATGCACGCTAATAAGAGAATAATAAAAGAGAGCTAGTTCCTCGTGTCTCGAGACTTCCACCCTATTATTGATAATGATTTTTATTACGACGTACATTTAATAATTGAAATCAATCGATTCTTGGTAATTCAGGGCAAAGATAGCAAATAAAGAACTTTTACTTAATTATTTATACACTATTTAATAAATATAATCAAAGGAATCGACGCCAATATGCTTTTTTATTTCAATACCAGGCTAAATTGTTTTCAAAGCAATGAGGTATCATCACATCTGTATTATTAGCAGCATATAAAAGTACTTTACGTGTCAGTTTCAAATAAATTTATTATTAAATTATTCTTTACGTAAAGTAGATATAGATTATTCTTTTGATGTCTTATTAGATAAGCGTTTGCTCATTAAAATATAGATGGATTTTGACACAGTAAGCTTTTTCCATTAAGATCGCTTAATAAAACTTTAGATGTGGAAGAAAATATCAAAAATGCGTTACGGGATTTACTTTGTTATCAAGTAATATTTATAAATATGTAAAGCTTAAAGCTTTACAAAAATAATAAAGCTTGGCAATTTTTAACTCATTGGGAAATGAATTTCCCACTAAAAGATATTGTACGGCATTTAGATGTTTTGTAAAAGTAACATTTAAATTCATACATATCAATTATTCGTAGCAATATAATTTCGATTAAAGAAATTTGCAAACTTTGAGAAATCTACTATTTTATTTCTTATTAAAAGATTTATTTGTTAACAGAAATGTATAATATACTTTCCGTCGACTGCTGAACTTTTAATTTTTTAATAGAATTGTATTCCTTTTTTCTGCTTCAAAACGAGTTAATATTTTTTATATAATACAGGGAATTATTCGATGAAATGATTTCGTTTCTTTTTCATTAAGGTACGATGTTTTCGGAGCAGATTCAAATAATAGCAGTCATTCAACTTGGCTTGCCTTTATCCAAAATACAAAAATCGTTTTCTTTTTATTACTTACAGCTATAAATTCTTTATAGCGAAGGAACACCGCAAAATCAAAAATTGGGTAGCAAGTAAAAGTTAAAGTATTGAATAATAACTGTACCAAGATACTGGCCTGCAAAACTGAACTTTTTTTGTTTTAACAAAAAACATTTACACTGATTCTTGTTTATTTTATCCCACTGAAACACAAATATGAAAACCGTTTCCCTCCATCAACCACCATTTTTGCCAACATGCATTTTGAAAAAGATGCAAATTTTCGATTTTCAACATATTTTGTATTTTAACCATAAAAATTACAGTGGACCCCCGTATAACGCGCACCCGTATAACACGAATTCGTATAACGCTCCGTAAAAATTGCGACTAGTTCTCATAGAACGCGATAAATCGTCCCGTATAACGCGCAAGATAGATTCAACATCTTCCCATAGTTTCTGATTTTTTCTTTAGACAAGCTAATGTATACACTTACCTGTTGTTTCTTATTACCTATTGTTAACAAATAATAATTCAGAGCTATACGTTTTTGATAGGAGTAAACAGGGTGCGCGTTGAATTAATTGTAGACAAATTAATATATGTGGAATATATATTTGAATCGTAGCAGAGAAAGAATATCTAGTGTTTCCGCGTAGGGCGTATACAGAGAACAGACTGACTAAGATGCGCTCAAAAAGAGCAAGGGCGGCCGCGACACTTAAAACTTATGATATAAACTAAATTCCTATGCGCAGTGCCGTACGCAGTACAAATCATATGCGGGTACCTCTCGTATAGTTCTAACAGTTTTCTTCTCTAATTTTCAGGTATTTTATTTATTTCGGTACGCATGGCTAAATATATATTCTTCTTATAAAAATATTATTATAACGTATACAATACTTTTTTTTATTATTAAGTCACCTGTATTCTGTTTTGAATGCTTTATTAAAAGAAACTTTATTTTAAACAAGTTAGTTACGTATAACACTAACAGTCTGTTCGCAATGAAATTACATTTCAAACTGAACCACAGCTCATCAGCAATATGCGATAACCGTGGCAACGTCTAGAATTTTTCGTTTGCAACAGCGACGGTTTGATGTTGCGTCGAAACGTTCGGCACCGATTGATCGCGCGGACCTTGATCACCTTCAGAGCGGAGACTCTGCGCTTGCAGTTTGTCCCATATATCGCGATTTCCTATTGTTGAGTGACTCGTCGGACAGTTAAGTCGTCGGAATCTAGTTATGTTCTTCTCCCGGAAATAAACTTGACACTCCGTAACTTAGAGTGTTTTTTGTGTTTATTATAACGAAAACGAGATATATACAGAACAAGAAATATAACGATAAGAAAGAATATAACGACGAGCACAACGAAGATGTAGAAAAACGTGGTAAAGTGTATGTATGAAATGTTGTGTAGAAAAAGCCTGGTCGGGACACTTGTTCGGTCCCTTTATTAATTTTCCAAGCACCCCTTCCTCCGTCGACATCCCTTCCGAGGAGGAAGTGGTGACTTGGTAGGGAGGAGGATGTTGGGCCAGTGCAAAAATGTTATTGGTTCTGCCTAGGCTTCGTGGGTGGTTACCAAAATGCAGAGTTTGCATTGGTTTTTGCCAACCCATCGAAGGCCCAGGCAGAGGGGGGCCTTGGGTCACGAGATTGACGAGGCTTGCGCGTAGACGCTGGATTTATGATACCTGACATAGATCTAGCTTTTGAAGGGATTTACGCGTGCAAAACCTGGTGGCCACGTGCGACCCTTCGGTCATCGAAAGGTGTTTGCCAGGTGGGCCAGGCTTGCACGGCTTGCAGAAATAAATATAAAGTTATAAATTTTCTCTCTCGCAACCTCAAGGCCCGCGTTGTCAATTACGCCTCAACACCTATAACGCGGAACGTATCCCCTGCGTTGTACGGGAGTCTACTGTATTTAAATTTTTTTACCCAAAATGTCTCTATGAATCCTCCCACATGTAACGATGCTCAAGACGCCCAAAATGCTCCAATGTTTATTAATATTTTCCAACTGATCTTAAACACTGTTCGCTCAGGAGAAAATCTAATAGCAAGAGGCGATAGAGCAGACATTTTTCTTGCCGGCATGATAAAAAAACAGTTGCAACAGAGTTGATTTTAATGACCTTGAAATGTGTTATAACACGTAATGTAAGTGAAAATTAGTACTCAACTAAATCTGATGATGATAATAATCAATAATACAGAAAAGTGATGTAATGGCGAGAACAATGATAAGGGACTGCGTGACGATAAGTGTCATTCACAACACTTTATAGTAAACTGTCGCGTGGATAATATTCGAGGTCTTATTCGTGCGTGCCATTAATCTAAAGTGAGGGACCAGAAACAAGGCACTTTGGACGGAAGGGGAGATTACTCTCGCATCGCCTATCTCCGTCATGTCGGTGCTGGAAACCTCAGATCGACGAATGCCAGCCGAAAACAAAACACTCCTTTCGTCGGTCACATGACGACGCAACGAATGTGCGGGCCCCTCTTGCCAATAGCGCGTCAAAATCGAAACTGCGTGAGGGAGAGGGATGTCCCTATCCGTCGGGCGAATCAGAGCAAATTACTTCTCAAGTGCCTTGTTTCTCGTCTCTCGGTATATCATGTATTCGTTTGCATGCAGCTAAAGGACTCATTATTGCCGTGATAGAAAATCCTTTCAATTTTTATACATATCTCCTGCAGGTGCTTGGTGGAGCGTCAAAAATGCCCAAACGGAGGAAAACGGTTTTTTGGTCTAAATAGTTCAGATGAACTAAGATATATACCCGCGTCGATCTTAATTGTTCTATTATAATATATTCTGGGTCAGGACATGTTGACCTTCCGCCTCCGCGGTAGATACTGAAAACGTTTCTACCTCTTATTCCAATATTTATAGTAAAGTCGTGCCATTTGTGTGTTCGCGGTTTATACGGACGTATCACTCGTGTTGTTTTGAATTAGTAAACTACATTGAATACTAGTCATCGTGAGGATTGTGTAATGTCTTGTGAGTGTATGTGACGTTCATTTACTACAATTGCAAGTGATTATACACGAATACTTAATTGCATATTAAATAACCGATCAATTAAAGAAAATTCTGCTGAGTTTAAACATGAATTTTAAGTTAAGTGTTAGAAGCTGAATATCGAGAAACTGAAGTTTCTATGCTTGAATGTTGAAAATTTGAATGTTGGAAAGTAATTGATCCGCGTCTCGCATAATGGACAAACAATATTTGCCAGTCGAAGACTGAACGATCCTGCTAACTGAATTTCTGCGATATTTCACCGCGTGGGGTATTCAGCTTTTTGGAGAGTAAGAAAAACCATTGGATGTGTTCTTTTCCAAGGGGGACGTTCACTTTCCGGGCCTCTCACAGCTTCATCGACGTGGTGGAAAAAGATACAACCGAACAGGTCCCAAAAATCGTAATCTAGTTGATCGGCAAAATGCGGCGTTGTGCTGTGGCGGGGGCGCATTTTATGACCGTATGCCCCCCCCCCCCCCCCAAGGGATCGATGGCCGATGGAACATACCGGCCCGACACACAGTGGTCGATTTCGCTAAAATCCTGGCCAAAACTCCAAAAACTTTTTCATTGCTAATTGAAATCTAACAGTTTCATTTGATTTATGGCATGTTACAAAATATTTTTACACAATATTCTTAGGGATATACGGTCTCAAAGTCAGTACATTTATAACGTGATGTTTCCGCGCCGAAACTAAAATTATGTTTTTGATGTACTATAAACGTATGACCCCTTTATTTCTCTATTAGTAGCTATCTTTTTTTTTAACAATTTACGGCTGTTATGAAGAGAATATGAGACCCATGCATTTCTTCCCTTTCCCGAGGAAATAATTAAAAGGTTGGCTTAGGTTGGCGTTAATTTTTGTTTTAAAATAAAGTTTGAAGCTTTTTGAACAAAAGCCGATCGGTTCCAGCTGCTACTTTCTGCTACCCTACGAGTTATTTACATTTGCTGGTCGCGCGCGCCTATCGTATGGCAGCGCATTTATATCCATAGGATGAGAGCCATTTTGTTTCGAAAAGTTTGAGTTCTGATTAGTAATCAACTAGTCAAAAAACATAAGAATACTAATTATTGCGCGAAACGGAACATTTTTGGACACACATGTCCCCCGTATTTAACCCGCAATTTTGCTTTTGAAAGTTTTTTGTTCTGATTCGTAATCAGCGACTCAATTAATGCTAATATATCAGTTCTTGATTAAATTGGTGCTGATTTGAGGTTTTGGCCAGGATTTTAGCTAAATCCATCACTGTGCGATGCACAGTGGTCCAGAACGGCGATATAGCTGTTCACGCACCTCGCACAGTTTTCGATCTCATTGAAATCCCGGCCAAAAGCGCAGAACACATCCGATTTAGCTAAAAATTAGTATTCTTATGTTTTTTGATTCACTGTTTACGAATCCGAACTCAAAATGTCCGAAAACAAAATGGCGTATTCAATATGGCGGACAGGTGCATCAAAAAATTAATGATTTCGCGGAAAAATTAGTATTCTTATATTTTTTGAGTCGTTGATTACGAATCTGAACTCAAAATTTCCAAAAACAAAATGGTGGATTCAAAAGTCGGGCGGAGTGTCATAAGGCGGAGCAAAGTTACAGGAGCTTTTCCCTTTTACAAAATTATTGATTGATGCAAATGATTGATTAGGAAAACCTCCCTCCACATTTTGTTATTTTTGCCATTAGGGAGGATAATTAGGAAAAACCGTTTCTATCTGACTCATTCGGTGGTCAACATTTTCGGCTTCCTCGCCGCCCTCGGTTTATAGCATGTGCGACCTGCTGGTAGACTTAGAACCATTAAGTTGTAAAACCCACATTTAAGAAACTATCGACTTGTAATTGCCGATGAGTTTTTTACAAGTTGGCTTAACGAAATCCAAGAAGTTGTGAATCGCATGTCGTTACACTAAAACCGCTCTGATTGTTTTCCGAATCCATTTAAAACGATATTGTCTGAACTACATGTAGACAGAAATGTCGAATACTCATTTACAACACAAGATTAACTCTTCTAATTCAAACCAATTCATAGAAAGATTTCCTTAAAACCGCTGACAGACTCTAGCGGCGGGCAGCCGCTGGAGTGCGCGCGACTCTTTAAACAATAAAAAATCAAATTTGTGGGACGGATTGGGATGGTTTTTTTGCAGGATCATATAGTAGAGACCTTACAGAGAAGGGCCTTATAGGTCAAACTACGAATATGTACGGTACATAAAAGATGCTGACTGTCAATGATAGAAAACTTTGATGATTTTCTCTCATTTATTGAACGTTAATTTTTGAATAAACTACAAACGCTAATTTCATATTCAGCATATGCATTTTGATCTTAAAGAATGTTCTTTAATTTAAAAAAAAATCATTAGAAAATGCAAGATAGATTCGTCAGAATGTCACGAAGAAGACAACGTGTTTTTTCGATAGAAATTGGTCTCGAGGAAAAGTTGCAACTTTAAGCGTTTGTTGTAACTACAATTATTGTCGGGTTTGATTAATTTTGCGATTTCTGAAATCCATGGATATTTAGGAATCGATATAAAGAAAAAAAAGCGATTCGAGAAAATCGACTTTTCGGCAAAAGGGCGGCTAATCGCTCGTTCTGGACCACTGTGCGACGCATCGCGACATTTTTAAATATCGATTGCCAGCAGAGTACGATGAATTAACAAAAAAACGCGAGAAGAATAAAGCCTTGGTAATTCTTTAATAACCGAGCGTTTTGGCTATTTTCGCCCCAAGCTGCAGCCAAGTTTCAACGAATATGTAAGCTCTCAATTCAGGGTGAAGAAAGGAAAGACTTTGGTGGTTTAGTTAAAAGGAATAATAATATTTAATAGTGTAGTATCGGGAATTTTTAGACACCTAGTAGACGTAGAATTGTAAGGACAGATAGACGACGATACTGACTAACGGTGACATACGGCGACTGGTACGGACGTCTCGAGGCAAAACGGTACGCAAGGGAGAGTGCACGAGGCCGGCAGGCCCGGGAATTTCCCGGGGGTGAGGCCCAGCGGCCAGGGTGCTCGTGCACTAGGGCGGAGGTGCCGTTTTTCCTCGAGTGACAGAGACAGACGAGAAAGACGAATACAGACGAACGAGTAATAAATAGACACGACGGACGAAACGAAGGGACAGTTTGGAATACGCACGGAGACAGTTTTGAGATACACGGAGACTGACAGTTACGCTACTATATACACGGAGAGACGAATATACACGGAGTACGGAGACGAACGGAGACGATTAGTATATTTTAAGTTTAAGGTTAAACACGATTCGCGAGTTTCCGATCTTAGCCGACTATTAACAACCACCAATCCCACAATAGTATAAAGAGAAAGGAAAAACTACACCACGCCACGACCGATCGGAGACAGCTTCATGACTCTGCAAACGACTTCTCTCTGTTTTTTCTTGGTAGCATTCCTTCAAAAGCTACGATTCTTTTATTTGCGGGACCGCGCCACTCTAAACACGTTTAATTACACTTATTTTTAGTATAAAACATATTATAATACGTTTGCATCTATTCAAATGCATTGAACTCAAGTTGCTGAATTTGCGATACTACAAATATTTTGATTAAATTTTCACGCTCGGCTTTAAAGAAAGACCAATAATTACGATTGACTTCGTACTTACTCTTATTTCGGATGACGGAACATACTTACATCTGTCTCTTAAGATATGAACGTTTAATACTATTAATCTAAACACTATTCTTTTTCAGAAATCTATCTTATATCACTTTAGATATAAAGGTGTATAATTGTAAGGCGAACGAATTCCTTTCCAAATATTGAGATATCTTGCTTACAATTAGTGTGTCGTGCTTGAAGACTACCAGCGACTATGGGACACCCTGTTATAGACAAATATAAGAATGCAGAATTAATTAATTAATTTATTTATTTATTTATTTGAAAAACCATGACAGCAGAAAATGTTAGGCAAAAAATTATTTCAAAATAAATTTATTAATTACGCTTTCTGCTGTATTTGTTTCAAATAATCTTTTGTTCAATGCATTTTGCTGTATTCTTATATTTATCAATGGCACAGTATCTAACAGTCGTAGTTAACCTTTTAGATACGAGGCGCCACTATAGTGGCTTTTGCGGATATCATATTTCAGGACGACGCGCCACCATAGTGGCTTTCCATGTTTCAAAATATGTCATACTCTATTATATTATTAATTATTAAGGTGAATTGTTATAGTTAAAGTATGTGTAATATATATTTTTAAAAAATTATGATTTAATCATCAAATACTTCATTTGAATGTTCTCCTGCACAGAACGGGATTGCCAGTCACACTTTGCAGTGTTATATCGATTATACATCGTTCACGTCAGACCCTGCCGTCCAGGGAAATAGCCACACGCAGAATTCAGCCGTATCTAAAAGGTTAAACTTGAAACACGATGCTCCAAACAAGAAACCCCAATATCTGGAATGGAATTCGTTTATTGTCAAATAAATTCGATTATTCATCAAATTAATTAAAGACAAACAATCGATGAATTCAATTGCTCTTCCTTCATTTAATTACCTTTTAGTAACGTGAATTGTAGAAGCCTATAATACATACCTATACGGTAAAGCCACCAGTATAAATTACGGTAAAAAAGTAAGTTGAAATGCGTATTTAGATACCGAACAAATTCCCGATCCTCCAATAACACTGTCCAACACGATTTTTTTATCGGCGCGAATTGCTCCATCATCCTCAGTCTTTCGACCACCGGGAATTTTTTTTGAACGAAACTGAATCGCCCGAATTCGAAGACCGAACGATTGCTTCCGGCGGTTTAGCTCAGTAGGAAAATTGGCGAGGAACTTGTAAAAACTTCTCTTCTTTATTTAACTGACTTGATAGTATTGAACAAATATATACACTTATATACAAGGTGTTGTAGATATTAATCTCAAGTATTATACTTCGCGTAATGAATTGACTTGTCGATGCGTGTCTATATGAATTGTATCTGTCTGACCTGGATCTATAATCTATAAACGACAACTCGTAGTTACTGCACTGTCCCCATGCAATGGCCGCATGGCGGCAAAACGCCGATTACGTGTTCCCGACAGATATTTTTCCGACCTGTCGGAATCGAAAACTGTTTCCGAAGTTTTTCTGAGCAATTTTCTCTCCAGAAATGTCTACAGATTCCGATCCTGTATAGCAAATTTGTGCTAGATAAATAATTTTTCGTAAAAATGTAAAAATATAACGTAGCAAGTTCGTGCATTGGCACTATTTTTTAAACTTTGACGGTCATTTACAACTATTTAAAACAACTAATTTTAATAATTAGATACAGTAAAATATTCGACGTGTTTTCCTCTATCTTTTAAGAAAAATTGTATATAGTTGTGTATAGTTTTCGCGTAATACCCCATTTTTTATCAAAATCGGGTGTTTTTACAAAAACTCATTTTTCTCGAAAACTGAGAGTGATGGAGCAATTCCGCCGGTGGATTCGTATTTAGGATGAGCAACTCTATGAGGATCAGCCAGTGGATATTGCAAAAAGTTAAACAAGTTTAAATTTATTGAACAGTGTAATTATTAATAATTGGGAATTCGTGCGGCAATAAATTACGGCAAACAAAGTAACTTGAAATGCGTATTCGAAGCCTCGATCTGAAGTGTACCATTGCTTTGCGTACGAAAAGTAAGATAATATCACATTTTATTTTTTTTAACTATGTTCCACCACTCCTAAAAAGCTGAAAAAATTACACATTAATATTTTTGGCATGTTGCAAATACTGTAAAAATATAGAAGTGGTATTTTCATATTTTCAATAGCAAATTAATGTTTTTAATCTCTTTAATTTTTTAAAAATTGATTTGCCAACGTAAAATCTGATGAAATTCAAAAGTACGAACACCACTCGGTATAACATCTGTAATCTTGTCATAATTTTCCATGAAGCCGATCAAGAGAAATCGGGGAGAAACAGTAAAGCGCGTTTTACCCTGTAACTACTTCTATAGCAGGGGTAGCGGTTTCATTCTTTGCCGGAAGTTTTTTTAAAGACCTATCGAATGGTATGCCGCAAGATCAATTAGCTTTGGGGGCACTTTTTCCATCCTTATCCCGTTAGATCCTTTCCACTGGATTATAATTTGATAATATTCCTCATAGAAGATGCAAAGGAAGAAACATTTCTCGTCCATACAGAGCCATGGAAGGCGATAAATTCAAAGTTTCATGTTAAGTTGAACGACACGAGAGCATGAACAAAGAAATAAATTCATCACAGCCTATTTGACAGCAAGAAACAGATTTTGATACATTTTTTGTGCGTGTTCTGCAGAGAAAGAGAAAATAATTTGTCTATAGATATCATAACTTGTGTCTGCTTTCACCCCAATAATTTGATTAAAGACACAACTTTTTGTATTAATATTGTAAGTAAAAGGTAAGTCTTTTATTATCAATAGAGCAACAGTACATACTATAGGATTAATGTACACCTAATTCTGTTTTTACACGATAGATACATTCCCCAAGAATACGTGTAAAAAAACTCGTGTAAAAAAATATATTGCATCTATCGAAAAATAGAAGATTGGGTCCAGTCCTAAGAAATCAGCAAAAATAATACAATCAACCATGAGTTTTCATGTTAGGATCTTAAACATTTTATTTCATAAAAATTGCAGATGTATCATACAAAGTAAATTATTATGTGAAAAGGAAAAAAAACATGTCACTAATCCATTAACACAAAACTCAGGCAAAATAATATGAGTTACACGTAAAAAGATTTTATTCGTTGTCACTTTTTGACAATAAACGCATACGCTTGCGTAAGACTGTAATATTAATGCTATCACTACAAATGTCTTGGTTATCGTCTTCGTGCTCCATTAGTGAAATTCTTTCTGTAATCTCTTGAACAAAATTAGGACTAGCCTCCTGTGGGCCGATGTTTCAGTGGATTTAAGAACGAATTCAGTAATTAATCGTTGTGTATGTGTTTTGGCTAGGCCACAGTAAAGCAACATTTTCTTTTTAAAAATTGGGTCGATCGTGTAATTAAGTCGAATCGGGAAGAATTTAGCAGCATTAGTTTAGTTTATTCAAATTCAATAAGTGTGTAGTTTTAGTGATTTAATACATTTTCAAAGAAAACGGACTCTCTTTCTTGAGCCGGACCTCGCATTATTCTCGGTTATCTCTGATTCTATAGTACGAAATTCTAATATATTGTTTAAAAAAATAGTTTTTCGCAATTATTTTTCATATAATTGAATTCGGCATCTCAAGATGCTCAATTTAATAAAAATACTTTTCCCTTACTTCTTTTAAACACAGAGATATTTTGAAAAACCACTTTCAACCCCAAAGTTGGAGGGGCATTAACACCTCTTCAGTGTGGACGATCGCTAATATAAAAAAATACGTGTCAAATATTTTTTTGAGAACTATCTACCCTACAATTTCCACCAAAATCGGCGTGTACAGATTCGATATATTCCCTTGTTAGTCGTCAGCTTTCTATCTGGAGAGCTGGTTAGCAGCTTTGAATTTGTTGCAGTCTTCAAGGTGGTAGAACGTGAAGGTTTGTAATTGTTCACTTAGGCCCTCGAGTCCATACAGAAACTGAGTCTGCGCGCTAAATATACACTATCAAATCTGTCACCTCTTGGAAAGGCGGTCACAAAGGAGTCACTGTAGGGACGACTATGTCACCCTTTTTCTTGTTATAATTGAACATTCCTCTGAGAGGTCACCCGAAACGAGACACGGTGGCTGTTTGTACTCGTGGCCGGCGATCGTCGATCGAGTTACCGAGACTTTGATCTATATATTTAAACTATTGCAATTATTGCTCGAAGGACCACCTCCCATAAGGGAGGAAAATATTTAGAGATTCACTGACTCTATTCGTTATTATTTATTATACTAGATATGGCAATTATAGAAGTGAATGAATTACAAACTGATGTAAGTGTGTATTGTGAGGATGTGACTCTTGTGCAGTAAACTATGGTTACCACCAAACAGTGCCACACCACACACTTGTGTATATCAAAATGTTATGTTGTGTTAAGAGTGTAATGTGAATATGTGACTGTATTAAGAGTGTGATGTTATGGGCGAACACTTGCCCTTTTATGTGTTGAGAGACGTCACTGCACTCTCCCACTCTTCCCTTCCTGACCAATCAGGAGGGTCTGCTATTTCGTGGGTGCACTGACGTCTCCGTTCAAGGGAGTGCGAGAACATCAGCAACATCGCAAATTTCCCGAATCCAACTCCTCCACTTTCGACCAAGTAACGGTCAAGAAGGGGAAGTCGGGATGCCCTGAGTCTGAGCGTCTTTCCGGTCTAAGGATCGCGGTCCGCTCGAAGAAATGACACCAAGGCCGGTTTGCCGACGCCCCCGGGACCATTATAAGGCAATCACTATTCAAATCCATGAACAAAGGAGCAAATTAATACAAACTCGCCAGCGAGGATGGTTTGTGGATTAGGCCCACCGAAGGCCCGAAGGCAACCCTCAGAGGGCCCCGAAATTAATTAATATTTTGGAAATAGTGGCCTTTGGTGCATATAATAAACCCCGGCATATTGAGGGTGTAAGCCTCAACAGTGGCAGAAACTCGCAGAATCTGTTTTATTTCTCTCTCATTGTCAGGCACACAGCTGCCATATGGCCTCGCTTAGCTAGACCAGAGCAGACTTGCGCACTCGCGCTGGAAAGTGGCCGTACACGGCCAGGCAAATGCCCCCACTCCTTACTCTCCACGTTCGGCCACATGTTTTCTGTTTCTCGTCGTTCATGAGTGAAAAATTGATTAAATTAACAAGTTAATTTACAAACATTAAATTAATAAATTAACAGCATTTACAGCGAATCAAAACGAGAATATTTGGGAGACACTAAACTTACAAGGGAACCTCCCGAGGTGCCAACCACTGATTTTAATGCAATTCAAGTATGATGTATTCTCATAAAAATATTTGATACCAATTTCTTTTATCGGTAATCGTCCACGTTAATGGGGTGTAAAACTGTTTCGAAAGTTAGGGTGGAAAAGCAACTTTCCGTATCGTAAACCGGGGGTATTAACAAAACGGTCATGACGTTGTTGAACTTGCATAACTCTGCCAGGCAATATGAGTTGTACAGGCCCAAGAAATTCCTAAACTCCCTTCCATGTACCGCTACTCGATCTCAAGAGCAAAGAACTTGGCCACGAAAAATCCGCAGATCCGAAATGGCGTTGGAGGCTCGGCGACGCCTGTAGAATATTATAAAGGGAAACTCGGTAGCGGAAAAAATGTTATTTAATAATAAAAGCTTCGCAAGAACAGATTTTTATATATTACAACATAGTCATCACGAGGCAACAAGTGTGCACATAAAAACTTATCATTACACTGAAAATGAGTTATAGCCATCATGCGTTATTTAATGTTAAAATAATGCAGTGACATAATCTCTTATTATTCTCTCGACCAAATCCAGTCTTGACTTAAAGTTCCTGTACACTACGTACAGAATATTACCACATACAAAAATTTCAAACCTTGATTGACGAAAATCAACCACGTGCCGAAATAGTCACTAAACACTGGTTAAAGGCTAACTATAAATTGCTTTTGTAAGTTAATCTGCCATTACCTTTAAAGTATTCCAGTTTAAAAATAAGTAAGAGCCATTAAAAGTAAACTGATGATTAATCTAATACATTTAAAAATGTAAAATAAATATGTTAGAAGAAAATAAATGAAGGAGGTAAAATACTTCATCGATTTAATTGCTCGCAGCTTATAAGATAGATATAGAAGATTAAAAAAGAAATAGCACCAGAAATTTTAAAATTATTTACAAAACAATTCGAAATAAGTCATTAAGTCATTTTGGCCACCCTCATAGATCTAGTGTTAGACATAGAGCTGGGGAACCGTTTCTTGGCAGCTGAGACGGAAGGGGAGATTGCTCTCGCACCGGCTATCCCCACCATGTCGGTCCTGGAAACCTCAGATCGACGAATGACAACCGAAAATAAAACACTACTTTCGTCGTTCACATGACGACGCAACGGATGTGCCGGTCTCTCTTGCCAATAGCGCGTCAAAATCGAAATTGCGTGAGGGAGAGGGACGTCCCTATCCGTCGGGTGAACCACAGCAAATTACCCCTCAGCTGCCAAGTAAATGTTCCATCAGTATACAAATAGATACATTTTTTAGGCGAAAGCATGATAGAATCTCGTATAAGACGCTAACTAGCTTGAATGCTGTGTGAAATCAGCTTACAGAAAAAAGGAACGAAACAAGTTGATGAAAAGCTCCGCATTTTACTAATATACAGAGTATACGACTTAATTTTATCACTATCAAAATTTCAGTTGCAGTACGAAACTCGCGTAATATTTTTTTTTATACAATTCCTACAAGAACGCTTTTTCGCATTTTCCGTTCCGACGGAACTTTTTAAGTTGATAAAGTTAGGTGGTATTCCCTGTATATAGTGCGTTGTATCGAAATCGTATTGTATGAAAGTAGTCATCGCAATACCTCTAGCGCGTTGTGAGAATTCGGATTGCAAGAACTTGCGTTATATGGAAATTGACTACACATTACATCTTTTTGGTTGTAAGGTAGAACGATGCTACATACAGGTTTGATTTTGAAAAATTATGGTAAGGATGATAGCAAAAGAAAGGAAAGTATGGCAGACTATTGTAAGCCATGAAGCAAAAGCAGATGAATTATATATTTTTATTCGTTTAAAGCAAATAAATTATTCCTTAAATTAATATTAAGTACCAAATAAAAGTATACTGGTAATAGGTTTATCTCTGGGGGTATCATTTATTACTGTTCCTATATTCATGATCTTCAACTTCTTTTGCTCACATGACATTTGCTCAAAATGGAACGATAGGAATACATATGGAACTTGAGAAATGCATAAAAAGGCTGTAAAAATAGAAGAGGAAATGAGTGGGTTACGCAACGATGGCAGATATTAGAAAAGTATGTAAAGTAAGGACATATTACCAATTTCAACGGGTATAAATATATCCACCTCGTAAGATAAGTTAGGCGACCCGGCGAGAAATTTTCCAAATTAGAAAGCTCTTCCTCAGTTGAATAACGTGTGAACATTCTCATCGCGTTTTCCTCGAGGGACCGAGATACTTCGTCGTTCGGGAAAGGAATGTACAATCTTGTTGTCAAAAGTATAAGGTAGGAAAGTACCTATCGCGCTACTAAATTTACGAAAAATACTCGACTGAATCGAAAAGAAGATTGAATGGGATTCTTTTTTAAGGCATCTTATATTACATACTCGCATACGCAGTGCAAGTGCTTTAAATATTTACTGCTGAAGATGCAATTATGAAAAATAGTAATTTGACGATAACTAGTTAATCGGTAGTGAGCGACAAGCGGGGAGAGGGGGGGGGGGGGGGGAGGGTGGAAATCTATTCAGTAGGCTTAGAAATTGTTGATTTATGTGAGTAGTTTGCTTTGGGTCGAAAGGACGTACGGAAATTGTTTCGTTTTTGTCAGTTTTTGATCTCGTTTGAATAACAGCTGTTGAAAGCGAATGATGTGTCGAATGAGGTGATGCTCCGTATAAAGCGTAGAAGTAGGAGATTTCGGACAAAATGGAAATAAGCGAACGTAAAATGGGAGTCGAGTAAGGAATAACGATAGTATGATTCCGGCGCAGGGAATATGACGTAATACACTATGTGCGGCGTCGTCTGTCTTGTCCCATTTGTTCGTTCGCACCCGTAGTACATCAGGAAAACGTTCTGGCGTCCGTCCGATCTCCATGATAGGCTGAACATGTTCAAAAGAGAAAGATGAAGATAAAAAACAAAAAGAGAATGAAACAGAATGAGAGCGATACAGAAACGGAAGAAGAAAGAGAAGAAGCGCGTAACCCGCGCGCGAGAATAAGAGCGAAAAGGGAGAGTGAGAAACGCAGTATAGAAAAGAGGGAGCGAGAAGTGCGAGATACAGATAGCTAGAAAAAAGAAAAGAGCGGAAGAGCAAGAGGGTAAGAGAAAGTACGAGCTGCACTAGCGTTGATAACGACTCGCAGGCGTTCATACTTTACGCGACGCTCATCAATAATTCATGCCGTGAATAATGTGCAGCGCTGTATCGTGTTACTTTATACTGTTGGCATCCTTCCTTTCTTCCTTCCTTCCGTCTTTTCTTTCTCCCTTTTTTTCTGTCCTACCGTGCGGACTTTCTTCTTTTCGTCCTTGCTCCTTCCCATCCTCTTTCCTTTTTTTCTTCATTCCTTCGGTCCCCGCTTTTTCTCGTCCTCCATTCTTCCCTCTTTTCTTTTTGTTTGTTTATTTCTTTATATTTTGCATTCCTTGCAATTCTGCATTCCTTCATTTCATCTTTGATCCCTTGTTTTGATTCGGCAATTTTCTCTTCACTCTTTTTTTCTGCTCAATACTTCACGACGCATTTTCTATTTCTATTGTACCATTTTCAGAGGAACGGCTATGAATCTCACCTTGATATAGGTACCTTCATATGTAGGTTTATCCTTTACAAGAAGAGAACACGTTTTCCCTGTTCTATGCATTAAACTGTTCTGTCATTTATGTACGCCTTATACGTTTATTTTTTCCAAGCAAAAATTTTCCGTCTTTTGCATAAAAAGAAAGCCGCCCTTTGGTGAACTAGATAATTATATGTTTCTGTAGATGATTCATCTCGGTAAACAATATTTCGTTGTTACTGACATTCAAATGCCCTACGTGGTGCAGATAGCATTATGTAATATGTTTTTTATGTATTTTAGTTTCATGAGAAATATAGCTCTGTTTTTTAAATAAATATGTTTTGCCAACAATTTTTACTTCTCATCATTCAGATTTGTTTGCTTACAGCGCGTTTTACGCATGTCCGCGTTCTGTGTTTTACTCCGAAATGTGCATTTTTAATACGGAGTTTGACGTTCCTTCATAGTATTATATTTCTAAGAGCTTTCCACAATATTAGGTCACTTTGCCCGGTAAGTGGTTTATTGACATCTGAAGATTAATTTCTCATCAATAATCTATTTGTAAAGCAAAGTTATAGTACTTTGGATCTATTTTTTTATTCCCATTTCTAAGCTTTTCTATTTAATCTTCGCGATAAATGGTAATATACCTCCGAGCAATACAGTCATCCCATCCTTTGTTTTTCTGTGAAAAAGTGATCGTTTTATGCGTTATTAGAAGATATTTACCTAAAGACTACGAGTTGCTTTAAAACATTTTATGTACTTTGCTTTTTGATCTACAGCAATATGTTAATGTTAAATAAATTTCAACTATCTAGTAATCGTTGTCCACCAATGATTTATTCGAAATATTTGCTATTATGTTCTCTAACGTACCCATGCACAACAGTCCCCTAGTAGCACAAAATATTGTATACACATTCATATAAAAGTAAAAAGAGATTCAATCGTTTTTTAATATTCAAATATACATACAATATTTATCTTATATTAAGTAACAAATATTTTCTTTTAAATATGCACAAGATGCCTATTTCATGTTACGAGAAAAATATGTTTTTCCACAGATAATATGTATAATATTAGAGTAGAGATAATATTTATTTCATATTATGAAAGAAATATTTTTTCTCATTATAAAATGAATGTTTATGTAATATTGGAAGTAGAATATTCTTTTTTAAATATGCAGAAAATATTTTATGTTTATCATGAATGATTATTTGTTTCAGAATGTGATGTGAAGTAAATTGTTAACTTTTAATTTACTTCGTGGTTTGTTACCTAATCGACATGTATTTATATTATACGAACATTAATACGACAAAACTGTTGCATGAAAAATAATCATGTAGCTATTAGGTCTTACGCAATGTGATTGAACTGTAAGATTAAAAAGTTCGTAACAACAGACTCCCTCTAGCATTTCTGGAACCTATTCGGGGTCTTTCTCGGCTTTGTCTATACAGATCTTATCTCCGACTTCGAACAGACACAATTTCCTCGGTCACACGTTCCATTCTTTCGAAACGTACAATTCTCAGGCGACCCGATCTGACACACATAAAATTGGTCCTTCAAGTCGGTTACAACAGCCGAATACATCGCCCCGTCAACAATATTATTTCTTCTTAAATGACTAAAGTTTCCATCTCTGTACTCTAATGAAAGTCTGAAAGTAATCTAAGTCAAAATTCACATCCTTTCTCGAGTTCGGAAGCAATTCCAACACTATTTATACATTTCTGTTTCTCCCAGTCTAGTACTCTATCCGAAGAATTTGTTATGCTAGCGTGGACTGAAAGTTTGTCATAAAAGACGTACGCGGCAGAAATCAGTAGGTAGAAATATGAGTTTTGCCTTTTGCGTTTGACTCTAAAAAGCCACTAGTATCATTACTGATAGAACGTGCTACAGAAGCAATATATAAGAAGCGCATGTTTAACTTGTTGATTAACGACGTGCAGCAGCAGTTCTACATAAAATGTTCATATCTAAAGTATATAAAGAATACAATGACGCGCAGCTTTAAAACTATTAGCGACAAGGTATCGCGTGTGACACCATACTAGAAGCCTATCATGGTTCCTCTAAAGCTCGTAATGGAATTCAGTCTCCTATGGAAAGTATCATACAGGTGGGTGGGGGCTTTTCCGTCGCATATTCTTTTATCAGAAAAAGTCACACCTGTGGAATGGCCAATTTTCGTCGAATTTCTACTGATGAATCTAAAGCGTGGATAAACCAGTCCATATCCGACTCCCTCTCACAGTATGCATTTTCTACAACGATATGTAACATATAATTTTTGACATTCCAGTAGATGTACTTAATATGTAATAAATAGTACAGCAGTTTTGATAGCATAAGTGAAAACGTAACTGGTTCGGTTCTTCTTAGGATCCTGCGTTTAAATGTTACAGTAGTCTTGATAGGCAACAAAATTCATATATGAAAAATCACTATTTAGCATGTAGACCAGGTTTCTTTTGCGGGTAATATGGAAGGCAAATATGCGTGCATTGTAAAGAAGACTCCCGTACAACGCGGGGGATACGTTTCGCGTTATAGGAAATCGCGTTACATATAATATATCGGACAAACTGTAACCGCAGAGCTGCGGTTCTGAAACTAATCGAGGGCCGCGAGATGAATCGGTGACGAACGTTTCGACGCAACATCAAACCGTCGCCGTTACAAACGGAAAATTGTAGACTTTGCCACGGTTATTGTATATTGATGATGAGATGTGGTTCGGTTAGAAATATTATTTCATTGCGAACAGACTGTTAGTATTATACGTAACTAACTTGTTTCAAATGAAGTTTCTTTTAAATAAAGAAGTCAAAACAGGATACAGGTGACTTAATAATAAAAAAAAAATTCTATAACAACATTTTTATAAGAAGTATATATTTTAACCATGTGTACTGAAAGAAATAAAATGCCTGGCGATGCCCTTATGCGGTATGTGCCCCTGCAAGCTCTCTAACATAAGGGCTATTAGACTCGTAAGATCAGGCAAATTCAAATTCTCGCGCCCGCGGAATTCTGAACTCGCACGACTACGTCATCATACTAGCGCCGTTCTCCCACATAACGTTCGACTTACACCCATACAATGGATTTAATTGGGTCACAGAATAAAGGTGTTAGAAAAAATAATAAAATACCTGATGAGTTGAGGAGAAAACGTATAGCGCTGGATTATTATTTTTTAACAACTGGTAATAATAAATAGTAGGTAAGTGTATACATTTGCTTTTGTAAACAAAAAATCGGAATCTGTGTGAAAATGTTTAGTTTATCTTGCGCTTTATATGGGACTGTTTACCGCGTTGTATGAGAACTAGTCGCAATTTTTTCGGAGCTTTATAGGAGAGTCCACCGTATTATCACACAGTAAATGTCTCTTAAAAGTACTGTGAAAAATGCTTATATCTTTTACATTCGTAAGTGTGTCATTCTGCACATCGTCGTTCTGCACACCGTCATTAATATAAAATAGTAATCTGCATACAATGACACTTTTAAAGAGAGAAAACAAATTTTTAGGAAAGTGAAGTACGTCAAAATAGTGTCCAAAGACGCAAATACGCTCGAAGTTTTACATGTAGTGCCTTATCCTCTACTACGTGGCTCACTGCTGGGCGAGGGATTGGGATACGTTCGGTCAGCGCAAACAGAATGGGCGTACTCCACCTGGTCTAGCAATTGATAGAAGGTTCTAAGGCGTGCTATCCACCTTGCTGCGTGCAACGCCTTTCTAAAGCTCTACCAATTATCCAGCCTGGTACCAGAACGGTTACATGTTCACTCGCCGACGTGGCAGTGCATTTCTGAACTGCGATATAGGCTGTAATACTTCCACCGCAAATCCATGCCCGCCATCGGCTCGGAGAATATTCCCTGGGGGCTTTGCCGATCCCAGCGGTTCCCGTTCAAGGTACATTGGTCACACCTTCATGAATGTTCCACTATTGAAGGGGACTAACCTGCATATACTCATAGTCTTCGGGGATGAGACTGCAGAGAGGGCAATGCCAAAACGATATCGGTACTCTAGCCCGAGTAGCCTTTGTTTCGCAAAGCTTATACTTGACCGGACGCTAACACTTCAGAGAAGGCAAAAAAACGCAGATATATAAAGACAAAATATTTCTCCATTTCATATTTTACATTCACCAACCTCAGAAGAGGTAAACCTGCTACATCATCACTTATATATATTACGGTAAATACGATTAATCCGGTGATTATGTATAATCGCCGGTTATTATATTTAATCACCACTAAGCTCGGTAAATGTAATGAATTATTGAATATTTATTAAATTAACCAGCGAGTTTATATAATTCCCATCTCGTAATGGCGAATGTGATAAATATCTCGACCGATTGAGCCAGTATCTATGCATGCACGTCCTTTTGTGTGTGTCAGCACGATGCTTGTCGAAAAGGAATCTTATGCGGATGTGGGAAAAATGTAATTCCACTGTTTAGTCGGGCCGCCTCACGGCGGCCATCTCTTGAAACTATGCCCAACCAACACTAATTTATCTTTTCATTATAAGCACCTAAATTAAATCAAACTCTTCGAAGGCAAGTACCTTGCTATACACAATTCATCCCTTCTCCCTGCCCCCGCAGGGTCTGGTTTAAGTTAAATGTCTGCATCAAAAGATTTATTAGTGTTGGTTGGAGATAGTTTTAAAAATTGGTCGGCATCAGGCGGGCCGACTGATTGTAAGCATTGGAATTATATTTGTTGCACATTCTTATGACGGTAACGAACTTTCATCACATTCGACATTACGAGTTGGGAGTTATATAAACTCGCTGGATAATTATATAAATAAATTCAAGAATTCATCACATTTACAAAATTTAGTGATGATTCTATATAATAACCGGTGACTATGTATAATCACCAGATTAATCACATTTACCGTAACATAAACACTATTTCTACACATTACTTATACAGGTTGCGGCGGAATGATTCCTTATCAAAAAATAAGAACAAAATGTAGAATATAACTATTTAATTTAAGGCTTAGTTTTCGAGAAAATCGAGTTTGAAAATCCGTTGCGTGCATATGGCGGTACGGCTAAGAAGGCAACATGTTGAATTCATACACGCCAATTTTTATGAAACTTATATGACACAATTCTCAAGAAATATTTGATACGTATTTTTTTTATCGGCAATCGTTCATATTGACGGGGTGAAAGTAGCCCTCAAAGTTGGCGGCTGAAAATGCATGTTGTATTCCCTCCTGTTTTTATTCTTATAAACCGAAAACCCTGTTTAAATTATTTATAATATAAAACATTTGACTACTGTTGCGTCCCAAAGTATGCGGCCAACCCTCGGACTGGACCTATTCGGGTCGCAAATCCGAATCCCCGCTTTTGTTGATGTGAGGAACGTATTTCGGGAACGTTCCTTGCGGGTCTTTTGAGATGGACGCGAGAGGTTGTTTCGCAGCGAATGGAAGCAAAGGTTGTATTGTAATGAGCCACTCCGATGTAGGTTTTTTGAACTTTAATAAACGTGCTTTACAGCTATGTCAAAATTTAACAGATAAATGTGTGTGTATGTGAGATGAGCTTAGGTACTGGAGGAGTTTACTAATCGGAGCTTGTGGAGTGACTGACTCTTCCAAAAATGGAAGAGTCCTTCACGGATGAATGTCTCCCTCCACCATCTGGTTACGCCCCCAAGAGAAGGGCTCGCGCGCTACCGGAAGTCACAGTGCGATTTCGCACATGAAATCAATATTTCGTGGTGCGCGCGAACGTTTTGGCGGGACATCTTTGGACGTCCCTTGGACTGGTGGAGGGGACAGCAGTCATGGCCTCGCAGCGCGTAGGCCCGTTTGTTACCATCCCGGTTTGGGACCGGGGGTGGCCGAAGAGGGTGGTGAGACCGGCGACTCGCCGGCGCAGCCAAAGCTTAATGATGCGGTAATTGTCCATTGAGGCGCAGAGGAGTGAGAGTCCCAATATTGCTATTTTGATCTCCCGCCCCCCTTGGCTGTGGAAGATCTGAGGCGCACATGCGGACCGGGGATTAAAGCAGCGCTCAAAAAGAAATACTAAAGCAGTAACAACTACCATTGTCTCAAAAACAATCTCATCTTCCCTATTCTGCTGAAAACAATTCCATCATCGTCAAATATTTGTACCGACTAGTCTTGCCCCAGCTGCATCCTGCTATCATCAGGCCCAGTAACTTTCCTTACAAATTCATCCACGTACCTGCAAGTCATTCTCATATCTACCCCTTCTATCACCCCCTTGTATTCTTCCGAAAAACTATTGTACATACATCCCGCAAATGAAAGATTGCCTCTGGCCTCTGGTTTGTTCTGATTCGCCTGGCGGATAGAGACATCCCTCGTTCTGACGTCATTTTGGATTCCAACGCGTGACTGGCCGATAAAGCCGCACATTCGTTACGTCGTCATGAGAACGACGAAAGAAGTGTTTCATTTTCGGTTGTCATTAGTCGATTTCAGATTTCCAGGACCGATATGGTGGAAATAGGCGGCGCGAGCGACACTCTCCTCTTACCACGTACCTCATACCGCGCACAATCATTCGTTGTTGCCTATGATAAACACCCTTATTTTTGAGCAAGTCCACTTGTATTCGAAAGTTCTTTAATGGTACATCGTCTCCGTCTTCTATATTCTGACTGCCTTACAAATTAAACTTGTCGTTATGAAATCTTGAAATAAGTGTTGCGTTTCAATTCTGTATCGCGGAATCCAGTATTCATTTCTTGGGATAATCCGTTAACTAGAAGATAATAAAAAATATATATTTTTTTAAATTGCATTTTCCTTAACAGAGGATCTAGCTACATAATAAAAGACACTTTTTTATGTACGATATGGCATTTTGTTGTAGGTAGGACAATTTTTTCATTACACACAATTTTCTCGTTTGTCCACAAAATTCAAATTCTTATATCAACGATCTGCGCGGCAGTAAATGACTTACCTCTTCTAATTATTTCCTGGCACGCAAGACGCTGATGCTTTTTCCACTCAGATTTCCCCAATTATTGAACCAGAAATGTAACCATTATTCGACATGTTTGAAGAATAAAAAAAGAATGAGTTTTAGTTAAAAAGCAACAAAAAACAGTTTACTGATAAAGAAAAGTTTAGTCGCTAACTTGCTCTCACTTGCACGGAAAAAGATTGGCGTGTGTTTTCTGCAAATTGCCGATAAAGATGACGAGACCATGCCGCAGGCTTGCCGTAGCCACACTTTGTCGGACCGCTTTGGCTTATATCGCGCCCCTTTGGCGTACTATGCGTCGCGACGCGTTCGCTTTTTTCGCGTTAGTGGACACTCACGTGGGACTCGTACCCTTACACACACACACACACACACACAATGCAGCGCAATTTTGTAACTACCACCACTGGACACAAGTTTCTAAAAAGGTGATTTATATTTAGCACGTAATCACTTGTTCTCATACTTGTTGAATTTGTAAGAATTTGGTTTTTCTTTTTCTTTTTAACAATATTATAAATATATTACTATTACAATATATTAGGTTGTCACAAAAGTTTCTTTCGTTTTATAAGGAAATAATAGATGCAGAATATTTTTTGTTTTAAATTATTTTATAGAATTATATATGATCTATTTTGTTCTGTTATCCTTCCCCACCTCTCCGGAAGGCACATAATGCTTTTTCTCAGAAATTCTAGACTTTGCTAGGTGCAACTTCATTTAATTTACCGTATTAAATTTTTAATCGCGAAGAGAATTTTTTATTGAACGAAATAAATAGTAATTACACGGGGCAATATCCGGAAAGTGTGGAGAACGAAGCAGACCATCCCAATCAAACGATAACAATTTGTTCTCGACAATTAAAGACACATGCGGCTTGGTGTTATTGTGTTGGAGAGCGACGCCTCGTCTATTGGCTAATTCTGGCCGATTTGTGTAATTCTCCCAATTCCACCAAATTAATATTAATACATTGTTCAGCTGAAGACCAGACTTTGATACTGTTAAAGGCTTCTCATCCCTTGACCACCATTCCCAATAACTAATCTTATTAAAAATGGATTTTTCTCATTTCGCAGAAGGAGCAAATCACACGTCGAAATACGGTTAACCCGAAAACTGGAAAAGACGATTGTCGCCCGCATCAGTATTCAGTGCCTTTAAGTTTGACATGCTACATCCTGTATCTTGCAATTCTCTTTAACCGTTTGAGTCCCAGAGGCTTTTAAAAGAACACGGTCGAAAAAACCCGAGCAACGCGATAGCGCTTGTCTCAATCGAGTACTGGGACTTTTCGACACAAAATCTGAAGAGCGCGTTCGCGCTCCTTGGGACTCAAACGGTTAATAAAATTCATTTTTTTATTTTTCCATAGTAAACTAATAGATATAGTAATAACCTAGTTCATTTTAAATCGATTCATTTCAATGTAAAATTAAATGATATGTTTAAGTCGCAAACTTCAAAATTAAATAGTAAGGTAAGGGGTTAACCCTTTGGCCTATAACCACGAGTCTGACTCGTGGTAAAGAATTTGTGCTATAAGCGAAAACCACGAGTCTGACTCGTGGAAAAGAACTTGTGCCATAAGCGAAAACCACGAGTCTGACTCGTGGTAAAAGTGTAGTCGGGTACTCGGCTGAACAGTTGAATGGCACGGCGCGCGACCGACCTTCTTGTTTACTATGGCTCGCGCAATCGGCAGATACCGTGTAGGCCAAAGGGTTAAGGAGTTTGCACTCTGTCAACTGATATGGAATCCATACTTCAGAGCGATTGGCATAGCAGATCTTTGTAGGATTATGATGTATTTCGCGAATTTTCATCAACCATGGCCTTGATTACTTCCGCATCCATAGTGAATGGGCGGCAGCTACAGCTCCAAACCTTTTGAACCAACTACGAATTGTCTGAACATTTTTAGCACCACTCTAATACACGGTGGAAATATCGGTTGCGATATTTTTAGCACATTTGCCTTTTTTAAAACAATGCAGCATTACATGCCGACAATGCTTTCTTCGATTTTCCATACTTAAAGGCGTAAGAAATGACGTATATAAAACTTTGATGCAAACGAAACGTATCCTAAGACAACTAGAGGACGACTACAGATAAACACCACACACTTGACACATTGGGTTTCATGCTTATATAAACATTGACATTTAAAGCAGGTGCGTTTAGACAGCGAAAGAGATTCTGGGGACAACCTAATAGTTAGCCTAGGAACGTTAGGAACGTTAGGAAAGCCCAGTAAGGAGGGTGACCGTTGCCACCCTAAGGCGGCTAGCCTGACCATGTTGGGCCTTTTGGGAGACACGCCATCAACCCCGTTTCGGCCTCTGTTTGGACTTTCACGAGGGACCAGGGATCGCATTACCCAACCCTTACTTACCCTGGCTGTCGGGGATCCCAGCTTCTTCCGGTCTGGCGTCCGAAGCCACAGGCTGAGATCGATTTCTTGGCGCAGGGTGCAAGTATCATTACGTCCTTGCTATCCCTACGTCACCTGCTAGCGCTGCCCGTACTAGGGTGTTCAACTCGCTGGACTCGCACCGGCGGAACCACGGGCCCCTATCCTCGGAAACCGGGAGGTAAGACCTCCCGTATCCTGATTCGGTGGCCCTGCTAACAGTGGAATAATTATCCTACCTCGCAGATGATACAATATCATATGTCGTGGTGAGCTCGCAACGGTTGGATCATCATAAGCGGAGTCTATTCTGTTTGAAGGCCGTAAAAAGAATCCGTTTCGTTGGTTTTAGGCGTCTTATTCATGAGACGCGTTCCTTCCATCACTAGACGTAGGTTCCTAGCCTTCCCCTTCCCGAAGGGATGAGTCCCTTTTACACCCTCGCTGGTGAAACACCATTAGCGAAATCCAGACGTAGGAACGTTTAGCTTGACACGTCGCTGTCACGGAGTTTTACAAATTGTTACGCTACAGCATATTCCTCCTTTGGACCGCGATATTTGCATGTGATTTCCTGTCGTCATTAACGTATTTACACGTTCCTGCACGTTTGGCAGCAAACCGTATCTCCTTCAAAAGTTAAATGTGCGAACTATTGCATTTATCTTTTTTGTTGAATTCGAAGTGCTGGTGACCGATTTCTCAAAATAAAAATGGACAAATTGCGCAGCGGTTACGAGATATACCGTATGTAGCTGACGGAACGCCGCGACCGGCTGACGAAATATCTCGTTTAACGGTTTCTCATTGTCAGACGCGATTTTCCATGACTCCAGAAATAAAAAAGAATTTGATCTTTTTGTTGCGTTATCAAGGGGAAGAAAGAGCTTAGGACAAAAAGTTCGCAAAGTTAACAAACGTGGAAATGCTGAAAGAATAGAAAACCGTAGGTCGGTATTACTATTATACCTCGCAAAAAGTCTCGCGGTATGAAGTACGGTGTACGGGGAGATTTGCGCTCCTCTTGAGTGCTGCCTACCCCCCCCCCCCCCCCCCCCAACAATGTGGATCCGAGAAACCTCAGATCGGCGAATGACAACCGAAAACAAAACAATTTTTTCGTCGTTCACATGGCCACGCAACGAATGTGCGGCTCTGTCGGCCAATAACGTGTTAGAATCGAAAATGATGTCAAAACAAGGGATGTCTCTATCCAGCAGCCGAATCAGATAAAATCACGGGCCAGAGGACTTCTCTATTTTTGCGAGGTATACACTGGTGGGTTCGGTTCAATTGTGCGGACACTGAAGCCATGCTGGGCGAGCAGTATGCCATACGCAATGAGTTAATAATGATTTTTGATGGTTAACACTTTGAGCTCCAGGAAATCAAGTTTACGAATCAATGCATTTCTGTTGTTCTGTATGTGGTCATGGGCACCGTTTACACGTCTTTGGATCAATGTTGAACTCAAATTGTACCGGCGTGTTAAACTTCTCTGGAAGTAAGTATTGTGAATCGTTAAAAGCGAATTGTACATTGTTGCAAAGAAAACCGATAACAAAATAAAACTATGTAATCTCGAGTTATTTAATACATGCAGTCATTTATATTTCATATTAAATATGTACAATATATGCAATATTAAAAATATGAATTTGCATAAAAGTTCATAGTCTCGTAATGATTTGTCAATGCAAATACTAGCCGATAATGGCTCATAAAATGTATCAGCAATAATTTTCCCCTTCTAGATGGAAGATTAATCATACGACTTTCAATTATATCACAATATTATTTTATATTTTCCATCGATTTAAATTATCAGTTGCTAGAAAAACTTCTATTGCCATAAATTATGAACTTAATTTTTTCAAAAGGATTCATGAAACAAAAAACTTTTTCTGCATATAATAAATAATAAAAGTATGTCTAAACTACTCAAAGAAAATCCTTTGTTAATATGAGAACATGCTACATATTTATTACCGGTTGCATGTATTCGGGTACAAGTTTACATCCTAATTTATGGCACCTTTGCCAAAACACCACTTGATTACTTGTACGTATTCAGGTTGGAGTATCGGAGATTAGGATTGGTGTAAGCGCCTCTAAAAGGTCTTTACTTAGTGGTGGTAATGCCCCTCGGTACATCGCTACTAGGTTTGTTTTAAGACAGAAAACAGATCGCTAGTAATCTGATTTATATCGTCTCCGTTCTTTTCTCATCAATGTATCATATCGCTCAAAAATGGCAAAGTTTATAACCTGGCTCTGTGCGATCATTTTCTAGTATTTGCTCAAATTGTGACATTAATAGAAAAAATATATAACAATTTTACATCTCCATATCTTCTACTTCTTTAAAAATTAAATTTTCAAGTTTTTAAGATTTTTTAGTGAATTGTAATTGTTACAAATCCTCAAAACACAAATGCCAAATGTTACGTAGTATTTCCATATGAAGTTCGGTGTACGCTTATGTTAAAATTAGTAAAATAGGATTCCTATTATACATTGATATATAACTTCGGCAGAATTACACGGTCATGCATTATTCAAATCGATGAAAGGCGATTTAAGTGTGTCAGAAATTAATTATCTATGAAAAGTAGCTGCTGCTCTGTCCGTATATTTAACCCCGCAGTATTTGATTCTAATACTTAACACATATGTATGTACATTAAGTTTAAACTGCTGTCATTTGCTTCTTTTGTAGAGATACGAGGCGAGTATCTCTTGAAGCGTATAACATATATGATGTGTTGAAAACAAAAGTATTCGTCCAGAAGGGTACATGGGTAAGAGAAGCGTTTCGCTATACCCACTTCCATCGCTCTACCTTTAATGTTTCATTTATTATCTTTGTATAAGATCTGATTAGTAGTGTGACTACTTGTGCGAATAATATCCTTGAACTAAAAATTCGTGTGAGAAGAGGCGTGACTCCTTCGATTCTAACTTATTAGTTTCGCAAGTCTGTTCAAGGGCATTTTGTCTATCAATGAGCAAGCAATTTCGATAGTATCCAGAGTTATTTCGTGCAGGGAAGGTTTCTTCTTTGAGAAACATTAGTTGCACTCAACATTGGCAGAAGAGCTGTTGCATTCGAAAATAATGAAATAGGTTTTTCTAGGAATGTTACAATAGCTATACAGATAGGTGGAAAAGAAAAAGGGCAAAGTATTTCTTATGTATTAGCAACGATAACAAATATAAGACCAAATATAGTATGTGCCAAAAACGTGTATGTTGTCAACATTCCATCATAAAAAATGATAGGAAATGAATTACCATAATAAAAATTGAAAAAAGAAACTAACTAGAACAATCCTTCTCTTTACCGCATAACCAGAACTAATTGTAAGCAATAACAGCCAAGGCATATACATATAATATGGAGAAACTAATAAACGTCATAATCATATTCGAACTTCCGAGACCGAAATGCAATATACCGCAATGCTACCGCTGGCAAACACTCAGCTACACAAAAAAACTATTCTAACTGGTCCCCAACATGTGTACAATTTACAGTTAACGATCTGTCAACTTCCTGTCCACGGCAAGGTAAAATTGAAAATGTGAAGTGCGGCAATCGTCAAGAGAATCATCCTGCAAACTACAAAGGTTGCACGGCTTGAAAACAGATGCACTTGAACCTTTTTCGTACTTAAAGGAAAAGAACTGAACAATCCTCAACGGATATAAGAAAAATCGATCACTGTATAAACCAATACCAACTCTCGCACTACCCTCGATCGATGAACGCAAGTAATAGAATCTATACATAGGTAATTACTGATCACAACAGATAACAATAAACCCAAAAACAAACCTTTGCGAATCACATATATTACTGTAATGTAGAAGAAATTACGGAATTAACACAGCTACCAATCCAATTGATAAAGGATGCAGAAATTATAGCCGACGTGTTAACAGCACAATCAACACTATTGCAGAAACAAGTACAACGATAACTTTCATAATGTAACTACTGTTGAGTATTTGCGGCGCATGAGCCATGCACGAATCAACTTCGTAGCTTGACGCGACCGTTGTTCTTACGATGACTTAATCATGCAAGAGTTAATTCCGAAATGTTGTTGAGGAACGACGATCCGGCGTGAATTTTATTTTATTCGTTGTGTATGTGTTACAAGTGTGTTGCGTGTTTTGAGAGTGTCGTTCTACGTTTGTAAGAGTTGTTCGTTGTTAGATGTATTGTGTGTTCTATTTCGTTGCACTGCGATATTCTGACTGTTTTTTGTTCTTGTTGTGTCGTGAGGTTTATGTGTTTCGTTACGGGGGAGGACATTCATGACTGGTTGAAGGAAGTTGAAGAGAAGGAAAATTCCAAAATGGTACTGGTCAAATTGGAGAGGTTGCAGGTATATAGACTGATTTCTATGGTGGGACGACATTTGGTATTGCCGATCACTGTAGGGTATATCGGCAACAACTACTAACCAAAGTTGTCAATAATAACAAATAATGGATTGTACAACTAAAATAGCAGTATGGAACGATATAGGACTCTAAAAGAGGCTGCAAGATCTCAAAGAGTTTATTCACACATAAAACATAAATGTCCTGGGAATTTCGGAAACTCTTACGACAACGAAAAACCAATATATAAAAATTTCACACTACACTTTACACGACACTGACATAAGCATCCATTAGAGACGGCACACAGAGAAGCTGCCATTATTATTACTATAGGGTCCTATTCTAATTTAATCTTAGACGAGCGATCAATTATCGGTACTCGTCTTTGAATAAACCGAACAGATTCCCTTAGAAATAATTAACAATATCGTAACCTAGAAACTAAACTGAACGCGTGTAATTAAAAAACAAATGACTAACTTTATTAACTAGATAAAAATACAAAACTCTTAACAATACTAAAATAACTCTAAAGATCTCTCTAAAATAACGCTATAACTCTCGCTCTCTGTATTCTCCACTCAACTGCGTATCCTCAACTCAACTGAACTGACTCTTCCCAAAATCACGCTCGCATCCACCCTCGATACTCTTTCTCACAGCATGCATTCTTCGTCTTTCTCACAGTATGCGTTCTCTGTTGCACTCACTCATTTTCTCTTTATCTATAGACTAAACATTCATGCTAGCCCTGACATCCGTCGCCTTCTAAATCACGTACTCTAAACATCCACTCTCGCTTATATACAATCCATCCACACTAACTAATTCTAAAAATTAACACTATTTATGAGTGTAAGAAATTCCGTTCCTACAGTACCAATAGCATTAACCTTTTCGATACTACCTGCATCGAATCAAGAGGAAAAAAAACTTAAATACGTATGAAACAACTGTCCATGTATGTTTATATGCGATATACCGCAATATCTGTGATACGTATTCAATCTTGATGTAATATTTTATATTTTCCTATTATTATGTTATCAGACTCGTTATCATCATATATTATGGCCTGCAACGAAAAGAAAAAATCCGAATATGGAATTTATTACGTGTTGTCAGCGCGCAATCGCGCCGAATCATACGCACGGTGTAAGTTTCGTCGTGTATCTCCATAAGTCGGTGGTGCATTTTTCTTTATTGACAACCAGGTTTATTTGCAATCAATCCAATAAACTGGATTATAAACAAATAAAGTGTACGACATGGCTTTAATGGCAGGACTCATTGTGTTACTCTGTATGTATCGTTTAGTTTTGGAGGGTAAGGACTTGAAGGTCTTCAGCTGTTAAACTGGTAAAAAACAACGTGGCAGATCTAATACGTGGTATCTTTTGAGTCATCTTGCGAGTTGATTTCTGTCCAGAAGATTGATTGCGTGAGAGTTTGGCTGATTTTCCAACCTTGTTATGTAGTTTTTACTAAATTTTGTGATGAGATGTCTCATCTGTAACGTACCAAGGTGCGTCAGAAATGATTTGTAGTGCTTTTTATTGAAATCTTTGAAGTGTTCCGATATTTGAGATGTTGGCAGAGCCCCAAAGCTGTATTCCGTATGTCCATACCGGGTTGATTCTAACTTTATAAATTAGTAATTTATTATCAAGTGTTAATGGGTTTTTTTTCACTAGTGGACAATACCATTTTTTTGTCGTGAGAGCAAGTTGTTTATGCTTGATGGAAAAGTGCTTTTTTCACGTGAGGTGCCTGTTCAGGTAAATTCCTAGATATTTTGCACTGTTTGATTGTGGAATTTCTTCCCCGTGGAATTGTACTGGAGGACAGGTTTTATTTCTATTGGTAAAAGTTACGTGCACAGACTTTGTTTCGTTGACCTTTATTCGCCATTTGTTGCACCATTGTTCCATCAAAGCCAAACTTTCCTGTAGTTGTTCTGAAGCTTTAACTTAATTCTCGTTTACAGTTAAGATACCTGTATCATCTGCAAACGTTGCTGTTGCTGGTGCATAGTAAAATTGATATAGTGGTTGAATGGAGAGTGAAACACATAATATTTTTAGTTACTATAAAAATCTAAACAAATAATGCAAAGAAATTGTTTTTCCAAGAACTACTGTTTTTTCAAATTTTCTTCATACAAGTTTTTGCGCCCATTATACTATTACACCAACCTAAAACATTTTTCTATCTCTCGTACTTTAAGAGATATATGCGAAAAAGTGGGAATGCAGGTTTCACTTTGAGGTTTGTTTTCACGCCCTTAAGGCGCAGTGGGCATGAATTAAGCTTATTATTTTTCTTGTCTTGGCTCACTCTATAAAGCCACAAAATTTCATTCAAATCCGTGAGTAAGGACTCGAAGTGTCCCCTTGTGAGCTCCGATCTATTTCCAATACTAATAGAATTTCTGTATTAACTCCAAATAGAAATCGTGCACTCACTGTATAATATTTGAACAGACCGGTATAAGTTTAAAATGTTAATCAAAGGTTAATGAAATTGCAGTATCACAGTAAAAAACGACCGAACATTGAGAATACAATGGACTATTTATCGCAAACAATTCAGAAACGTGCTACAAAACATAAAGTAAAGAAGAAATGCAAAAGCGCAAGGACAACAATGTAAAACAGAAGAGTGGAAAAAATGCCTGAATGCATTAAGAACAGAAGTGATAAAACTGTTACAAGTATATCATAACAAAAAATTCAGCCAGTATATCTCCAATTTAAGGCCAAACCTTACAATTAATATGAAATAATTTCCTAGGCAGCCTTCCCTTTAGTGCGAATCATTCTTGGATATCCCAGGGCCCCGTAGTTTCTCGTATTTTCGGCTCTAATTGTAAGGTTCTCTCTTATTGTTAGTAGCCTCCGCTTTGGTACTGCACTTCAGGGTATCTTTGCTTCGATTGCAGTTTTTATGGAAGTCGTCATTGGCCACGATGATTTCAATCATATTTATATCCTCCATATCTCAGTACACTTCGCCCTTTGTTTCTTGTATACCGTTTTGGTTTTCTAACTTACTTGACGTTCCGAAATTGTTAATATATTTTACATCACGTTTACGGCATGTATTCTCGGCATTTAGGCCCCACAATCGGCAACTCATTAATTCTATTGAGTATGTGGCAAGTATACATTCAATTGACCTCTGCTTGAATTTCCCCTTTGCTCTATTATACATCATGTACGTATGTACATCAAAAGTTCCAAAATATGCTGTAATTGAAGTCTTCCTAGTCCATATTTTATAAGGTGAATTCGTCGTTTAGGCTTTGCTATTCACCAGTTGCATTTGACCGAGGATTGCATTCAACGGAAAATTAAGGTTCAATATCTCCTTTCTGCGATAAGTTTTTGAACCTTCGAGTGGAATCTCCCTTTCCGTTGTTGGATTTTAGATCTTCACACTTACTTCAGTCCTTTAGGAAATAGATCTCGTAGAACCTCAACTTGTCATCTATAAAGGCTACAAAGTATTTCAATTCTTTAATACAAGTAAATTGTATTAATTCAGAAATATTTATGTGAATCGAACCTATGAATAGCTTGCGAATCTGATTCAGCGAAAGGCGCGCAGGACTGTTTCCCTTGAATACAAATTTTGCACACTGGGAGATGTTTATTATCTTTTAGAATAATTCCGTGAATTTCTTCATAGCATGTTATATCTTTAGAGCACCGCTTGGTTAAATATCTAAATCTGTAATACCGTTCTATTTGCAATGGCTTACGTTCCTCAGTGGCTACAGCTTCCTCAGGTAGTATTTTTCGCAAAATACAAGTTTATGTTCGTTTTCCCTATCATAAACTTTCTTCCAATTACCGGATTTGAAATAATTGCCCTTTCTTTTAAAATAATTAGGCCATTTACATACTGGCAGTAGAGTTTAACGTAGTTCTATTGTCAACAATGCATCTCGAAATTTTTGAATAATATATTGTTGATATAATAATGTTAATAACGATAGAACTGATGTTAGTAACTGTCAGCATAATAGACGTAATGATTAGTATGACGACTGAGTCAATCAGAATAACGATAATACATTGCAGAAGTCATATAATTACGACAATATTAAGAATAATAACGATCAGAACAGTGTTTACTTGCAATAATTCCAACGGCGCATACCTCTTTGATTTCAGCTGATTGTGAGTCGTTATTTCTCAATTCTACAGAGGTGATTGCACTTTTATGAAATTGACGCAATTTTCTTTTCTGCGAACACACACCGTTTATCTTTGCATTCTACGTTAACCGACATTGCTATCTTAGCGCTTTTTGATGTTTCCGATTTTTTTCCTACTCGCCTTGAACTACAGCTTCTTGAAAAATATCCGTTTTTTCCATAACAGGAACATTAAAATTGTTGTTTGGTGTTTTTATTTCAAACTGTTCTCTTATTTTTTATATTCGGTGCAGCTTTCTGTTGCTTTGACACTAGCATCACTTGTGAATATATACCTCCAATTAATCTTTGCGTTACTTGATACTCATCCGGCAATACTTTTGAAGTTCTTCTTTTATAAATTCTTTCAGGACTTGATGGCTAGTCTGAAAGATTCATAAGATTGAGATATACTAGATAGCTCGGTATATAGTTGGAATGTCTTGCGGGATACCGATACCCGTAGTCTTCAATTCATTCACTGTGTCAAAATATTGTGAAACGTGATCTCATATTAGTTGTCCCTCTCCCGTTATTACGTGTCGCCCACAAAAAAGTAATTCGTTCGCATTACCTAACTGTTCATCCATGTAACAGCAGTTAAACAGTAAAACATTTCAAATAAAATAAACCAAAGAGTAACTGTATAGTTATTCATGTGCTGGTGCTCATAGGATAGTATTTGCGACGAAAAAATTGGCGATTTGACAATGGATTAGCAATGCATTAACAATGCGGTGATCACAAAAGGGCACATCGTCATCAGCATGTATATATGAGAAAATAACCGTCGTTAGGACACGAGTTTAGTACATTAAACAAAGGTAGAAAAGCGCTATCGCATGGATCCCTTTGGTGCCCCTTGGCATACTTATCAAATGTTTTGTTAGGAGTAGGAACCGTGCCTACGACCTTTCCACAAATATATCTAGGCCGAACTCTTTTCTGTTTTTCCTTAGAAAGTCATGATTAAAGCTGCGAAACGAATTTTACGTCGGAACTCTGTGGGTAACACCGTAGCTACGTGATGAATCTTCCGACTTGTACATACGTATATTACATTTAACTAATAACATACTTCAGATGAAACATTGTACCCACGCTTCGCGAACTCTTTAATGGTTAGATTCCTTGGTAAGGATAATTTCCATTATTGCATTCCATTCCATCAATGAGCAAAGTGAAATCTATGATTTTCCAGGTGATTTTGGATTAACGCTACACACTTATCAGGCCGCAATACTTTTTACTAATCTTTCCGATCAATTTTCTACGTGCTATAATTTTTTTTAAGTAGCGGTATTTTCACTGTAGTTTATCTTCCTTTTTCTACACAAATGGGGCACTTTTTTTGTACATTTGCGTCTTCCGTTTCTTCTGAATGTGAACGTTCAGTAAATGTGAGCCGATAACCTTTTAGACAAAAATACCCTTTGGTTTAATTTTTAGTACATATTTTTAAGAGGTTTTAAAAATCCGTGCATATAGATGAAAGTGAAACAGCACAGGAATGCATGTCGAAGAGGAGCGGGGCACGTGTAGCGTTTGTCAGCGAGCGTATTTCGATATCTAGTCCCGGCAATTTCATGTTGCAAACCGTATCCTCCTTCCCCTTCTCACCATACCACCTCTTCCCACGCCCTTACCCTTTCTCTTTGTTGTTACGCAAACCCACAAACGAGAGAACTACAAATGCGCAATGTCGATCATGTTTATCGCCACAATGTTGTATAAGTAAATAATAATCATTAAAGCACAACTATATTTATTTTCTTCGCATTACTTTTTATATAGCTTTTAAATATGATTCCTTAACCAGTTAACTGTGATTGACGGGTATACTCGTCATGGAGAAGTGGCACGATTTTGTGTATTGACGAGTATACTCGTCATGCGTATAAAGTAGGGACCATTGGCTATTTAAATTGTAATTTTTGAGAAAAACAAAACATATTCTCAAATTTCAAGATATTTAGAATATTTTGAGGCCATGCCGGAATAAAACAAATAAATAAAAAATATAAATAATTTGAGGTGAACTCATGCGTCCCCGTATGCACCGGTTGAAACAGCTTACCAGTTCGCATAACGAATTTATTTATGTGCGATGATAACGTTTTTTAGATGTTAGGCTAAAAGGGGCAAAGGTAAAAGTCAGAAAGTTGATTTATAATAGTGTTCCTTTTTAAATAATCCTGTTTAAATTCTTACTTTTATATGTATAATATTTAATTTTTATTGCGTTTTTAGTTTAATATGTATGTAATATATGTTTATGTTAACCAAATAAGTAAATATTAGTAATAAAATTTTCAATTTTATAAAATAAACCCATCTTTTGGATCCAATATCTTACCAGCGCAACTTACTCTGTGATTGACGAGTATGCTCGTCAGGGCTCGATTTTGGCGACACAAAACGGTGCGCGCTCTCAAACGAGGGCGCCACAGTTAACTGGTTAAAAGTACTCATTGTCAGTAAGAAGCGAAAGTTAACAAATGCTTTTTTACGATACCTGTATCTCACAATTATAATAATGCAAACTCATTTTGAACACACTGTATTTTGTGTTAAGATACGATATTTAAAGTTACAGTATAACTAGAAACACTTAATAGGAACCAAAACTCAGGAAGGTTTTCATTGATTTGTTTTTTTCTCTTTAACTTGATGAGCATATTTTTAATCTTGGTAGATAATCTACTGATTCGATTTTTTTTCACAGGGAACATCTGCATTCAATTTGAGTCTATGACCAGTTATTCATGTTATTTCGAACTTTGCCATTTAGCGCGCCATCAAATTGAAGTGCAATATCCAATATGGTTTACTTAATGAGAATTATGTAGAATTTTGTTGGCTGTTTTGAGGCCCTTACGATACTGTGATAATTTGAAATTTTTATCATAATAGCCACAGATAGATAGTTGTATGATTACTCACAAAAAAAAAGATGTTTAATTTTGTATTAATGTTATTACAAGAGATTATTTCATAATATCATTGTTCTTTTTCTTTGGTCCAAGTTGCGCATGCACACACATACACAGGTTGAGCTGAAACTGTGACGGCGCCATTAATTAGTATTTTCCACACTTTATCCACATGTGTCCAATGATTTGGAAGTGACATTGCTCGTGACCGCATGTCGCCCAATGCATGTCTGGAAGTGAGTTGCTTATGAGACCATGTGAATGGAACTTGCGTGAAAGAGCATATAAATGGTACTTACTATATAACAATTTAAAGTGGATTTTATTTTTTTATATTCTAAGGCGTGGTATACATTGCTTCCTCGCTTTCTGAAGTAACTCCCTTTAAATGGAAAGGAGGAGCATGAACTTGGTTAAACTTACAAGGCACTTACAAGTTCAAGGAGTACGTAATGGACAAATGAGAGTCATACTTTATTGATTTATTTAAAAATAGGCGAAGGTAGCAATACTTAAGAACTAGTTATCATTCTTGTTTGTGATATTGACTTCGGTGCGCAAGCCATGGTCTCCATCTTTAATTTTCAATTTCAAATGTTATTCACGATTTATACATCGCACCACATTCGGAGAAGTCCGATGATCGCTTCGGCGGTTGAATATCTGATTGTTATAGCTAATTGTTGATGCCATGCAGATCGTTTGTCTCTTTTTCTTCTTCGTGTTTTCCGGAATCCTCGTCAACCGCCATATCGAAAACACGTATTATAACAGCATAATTTGATTCGTCACTTTGCAATAATCGATTGTGTCGTCATATAAATAAAATAAGAGTCTGTCAATTAAAATATAAAGTGGGAACATATTCTTACAACCGCGCCTGCTCTGGATTTTATGCACTGCACGGAAGGTGTTAATTCGTCAACAAATTCCATACAAATGTCTCCCTTCAATGAGGGCAACGTGTTTCCAGTGGACAAGGTGCAGCGAGAATCTAGCAAGGGAACCTCCCGAGGTGCCAATTACCGATTTTGATGAAACTCATGTATCATGTAGTACTCGTAAAAACATTCGATACCTATCTTTTTTTATCGGCAATGGTCCACGTTAAAAGGGTGAAAACCGCCCCTAAAAGGTGGTAAAGCATATTTCGTTGAATATGTCGGAAACTATGAGAGATAGAGTAATTTCGTAAATTGACGAAATTAGCGCCTTTTAATGACGAATTTAACGGTATACATTTTGTCCTAGAATCTCCATTTGTTTAAACGATATGCTAAAAAATAACATATTTTTGACAGTTTTACTAATTTAATGTTAATAAATCTTCTTCAGTATTTTTTTCTAAAAACTACAGATCTACTACAAAATTACGGATAAATCAGAATTTCGATTTTTTCATCAACAAAAACGTTATTACACGTGGAATGTTATCGTTCGACGCGCGAAAGAGAGTGCCTACGCGAGTCGTTCCTTGTTCATAATTACTTGGTAGCTCGTAAATGAGCTGATTTCACCGATAAACATTCGTTCCTAACGAAAATAAATGAATTTTCGTTTATTTTAACACGATACAACGTTCAGGTACCGCGTGACGCATGGCCACGGGTGGGTATGGTGTGGCATGCCCAAGCCGCCACGGTACGGACAAGTTCGCTTCTTGTAGGCACTCTCGTTTTCCGAGTGTCGATTGGTGTCATTTCAAGTGTAATATTTTTTTTTCTGATAAAAAAATCGAAACTCCTATTTATCCGTAATTTTTTAGAGGATATGTAGTTTTTATAAAAAAATACTTAAGAAGATTGATTGATATTAAATTGATAAAACTGTCAAAAATATGTTATTTTTTTGCATATTGTTTAAACAAATGGAGGTTCTTGGAAAAATTGTATACCGTTAAATTTGTCATAACACGACGCTAATTTCGTCAATAAACAAAATTACTATATCTGTCATAGTTTCCGAGATCTTCAAAGAAATATGCTTTACCCCCTAACTTTGGGGGCGGTTTTCACCCTTTTAACGTGGACGATTGCCGATAAAAAAAGATAGGTATCGAATGTTTTAACGAGTACTACATCATACTTGAGTTTCATCAAAATCGGTGATTCGCAACTCGGGAGGTTCCCTTGTAGGTCGTTAATTCGTAAATTCTTTAGAGAACATTTTACTCACCTTTGCTCTTCAGAAAGTTTTCGGGGTTTAATGTCAATCAGTATTGACTAAAAAAAGTAGTACAATCAAAGCTTTCTCAAATCGGTTTCCATTGGTTCCGTGGCAGGACCAGCTATATATTGGGACAATTTAAGATACGAAAAGTTTATATCAGTCTCAAAGCTACTGCACCGTTAAAATTTCACATATAAAAAGGTAAAAAATCGTTGAAGTTCGAACAAATTGGATTATTGCATTCACAGACATGAGATACGAGCTCGGTTGAATACGAATAGATGAATATGTCGTATTAGTATGCTAGCGTCAACGATTTATAAGAGGGTAGGATACCCTGTAGAGCAGATGAGGTCGGTCCGCATTGGAACAGTCGCCACTGTGTTTAGAGTTTGTCTCGGTTTCGAGTGGAGTTCTTAGAGGCCGACGGGTGTTACGTAAAAGTCTATACATCCTGTCGCATTCCAAGGAGTGGATTATTTAGAGTATTGATGGATCCGGGACTGTAAACTAGAGCCGTGATTAAGTTATGGCAAAGCGGTCGATGACCCGACGTCATGGTGCTGCATGGCGTTTTGAAAAGCGATAAGAGTATTCTTGAATGATCTGGCCATGGAGTGCGGAAAATATTGCATCTCCCGGTGAGAGGACTGTGACGGACCGCAAGGAACTTCCCCCAGAACTTTGACAGAATACGAATCGCCAACTAAAATCCTTACATCATCATCTATAACAGCTCTAAAATCTAACAGATCTTTCTACTGTTTCATTTTAAAAGTATGGAGAATGTCAAAACGTTTCGATATTTTTCTGATGTCTATCATTTACGAAAAAGACGGCGGTAAGATTTATCGCGAACACCCTGTACAAAATATTTTTATTCATTGTTTAAAGCGAATCTTGTTTTATTAATTAAAATAAAGAGGGTAATAGAGTAAAGGAGAGAGGGGTTTTAGTGGGTATACCTAAGCATTAAGCCTACGGAGTTTACACTATATTCTGCGCTATCCGCAAAATAACACATTTGCGGGTGTGAGTAAAGCATTTCCCCTCTATAACAAAAAAATATTTTTTCTGCCGCCACGTTAGTAAAGGGTTTGAGAACGGCACCTCAACGGGATCCATCGAAGGTCAGGGCCCGTGAAAGGATTATGTGGATCTACGGTACTGACGAGCCCGGTTCAGTGAGCGAGCACTAATACTCTACGTGAAAATGTAAAGTTAATGCGCAGAAATTCCCCTCGTTTTTAAACTTTGACAGTTATTTACTACCATTAAAAAGTACGGAATATTATAACTGATCACACCTATATACTCAGTAAACACTGCTCTATTTTTTCAGACCAAGAAGAACTGTCTACCGTGTTTAGTTTTTACGTAATACCAGCTTCATTGCCAAAATCCACCGTTTTTATAAAAACTGATGTTTTTCGAAAACAAAGGGTGATGGAGAAATTCCATTGGCGGCTTCGTGTTCAGGACGACGATCCCTATAAGAATCACCCAGTGGCTATTGGAAAACAAAAATTGTGTATGACAGTGTTATGAACTTGAGATTAGAGTCGCGGCGAGTGCATCGATGATTGACGGTTTGAGTTACTGGATTTGGGTTTTCTATAACTTAGTAAACTTTAGAAGTGTACAACGATTAACAAAGACTTAGCGGAAGAATTTGTGTACGGAAAGAAAATGTGATATTGACAGAATGTTGAAATGTGACCGACTCCGCGGAATAATCCTCCGTATATTCTCCCTCCTTACGACGGTGCTATGCTCAAAGAATTCATCTTGCGCTATCGGAAGTCGCACGGGACATTAATATTGTTACGGATCGACCGCGCACGCGAACTCCTTTTGAGCATAGTAAATGATTAACACACTTTTATAGATGACTAATGTAAAAGAAAGTCACGGTGGCCCTTGAACAATAGTCATCCTTGCCCAAATATTAGTGATGAAAATGCCGAAAACACATGCGTCATCCAACAATGGCTTCAAGAAACTACTTTGGTGGAATATTATAATTATCAAATCAATTTCAAATGTTCATATACAAATTTACTCGATGTGCCAGTTTTACGACTTGTAGAGAAAAAGGGAGCTCTGGAACCTCTTTTCCTCCGAGGCTTACTCGATTCAGCCTCTTACAATTTGTCAGCTAGTCGTTTCTGTTTTTGAATTCAAGAATCACAGAAACCCCATTCTAATGGGTGAAGTAAAAAGTTCTGAGCGTTTTTTCTCTTTATTTTGATGATAAAATTAACAAACTTAGAACTTTCGGAATTAAATCAAATAAGCGCCGTTTTGTTCAATAACTTTTTCCCATTTTGAAGGCAATTTCATAATTCCGCGATTGAAGAAGTCTTCGTCCCTATTGTTAAAAAACTCGACCAGCTCACTTTCACAAGCCTCTCTTGAGGCCAGTTTTTTGCCATCAAGAAAATGTTGTAAATGTCTAAAAAGGTGATAATCGCTTGGTGCCAGGTCTGGGCTATACGGCGGGTGCGATATAACCTCCCATCCAAACTCTCGGAGCTTCTGGCGTGTCGTTACAGATGTGTGCGGCCTGGTGTTGTCTTGATGGAAGACAACACCCTTCCGATCGGACAATTCTGGTCGCTTCTCGTTGATCGCCTGCTTCAATCTGGTCAGTTGTTCACAATATAGGCCCGAATTGAGTGACTGGCCCGATGGGAGCAGCTCATAGTGCAGGATTCCCTTCCAATCCCACCAAACACATAGCAAAACCTTCTTGGTCGTTAATCCGGGCTTGGCGATCGTTTGGGCCGTCTCACCGCGCTTGGACCACGATCTTTTTCGCCTGTCATTCTCGTATGTGACCCATTTTTCATCGCCAGTCACCATCCGCTTCAAAAATGGGTCCATTTCGTGACGCTTCAGCAAAGAATCGCAGGCATCAACTCGCTCCAAAAGGTTCTTTTGCGTCAGTTCGTGTGGCACCCATATATTGAGCATCTTTTTGAGACCAGCCTTATGCAAATGGTTCCAAACGGTTTTCTGGCTAATCTTCAGTTCCTGGGCAATGGAATAAGTGCTCGCATGCCGGTCTGACTCGACGATTTCCATGATTTTATCGACATTTTCAACGATAGGCCTACCAGAGCGTGTCTCATCTTCGACGTCCATATTACCAGAACGGAAGCGTTGGAACCACCGCTTTGCTGTTGCATTCGATACTGTTTTGGGTCCATAAACAGCACAAATTTTTTTGGCTGCCTGCTCGGCTTTTTCCCCTTGATCGTAGTGGTATTGTAGAATGTATCGAATCTTCTCTTTCGTTACCTCCATTTTGATACGCTCTAACAAACAACTGGCTTCACAAAACAAAAGACTGTCAGAGAACTTTTTTTAAAGCGTTATGTTGCCTTTAAGTCACAGTATAGAATGACATGATGCAACGTATACATTGTGAGATATGGCTCACTAAAGCCATCTAACAAAAAACGCTCAAAACTTTTTACTTCACCCATTATTATGTGTATAATCGGTGAAATTAAATACGCCAAGTACACCTTTGTTTTTTAAAATACTTAATTGGTTTTTATACATGTGTATATTAGAACGTGAAGTATATTTACGTAAAAGATCAGTACTTGGTAGATGGTGAAGCTATTGTGACGCTGGAAGAAGTTTTGCGTGGCAAACAAAAGGAACAAAGAGCCATGTTGGTTCACGAGCCTCCAGTCAACACCTCTGCTCCCTAAAACAATAATGTAAATAACATTAATACAAATCAATATTCAATATTATGTATTATTGATGATAAAAATAATCATCTTACTGATTGTGAGGCAATAAATCGTACTGGAGGCTATGGTGGGTAAGGAGGCAGAGGCTCGGATTCGCTATCGGTAGGCCTGAGTCAAAATTCATCATCCTCTCTAGAGAATATTTGTTATCTGGTATATACGTATATCATAGTCTTGGTGGTTCGAAACATACCTAAAATGTTAAGTCCTGGGCAAAATGACCATGCAAGTTAAAGCCGAAAAATTCAAAACGAAAGAAAGGTCAGCGTTTAAATAAATGAAAAATCGAAACCAAGAAGAGAGTATGTAGTATCTGTATTATTTTTTATAGTAAGCTGTAATATCTTTATCAAAGTTAAACCAGCAGTAAAAGTTTGTAAAATGGAATTAATGCGAATTCTAGTAGCGGACTTATTGTGTTCAGTTTCAGTTTACGGTAAATATTTATAATGATATTCTTCGGTTCCAATAAGTTTTAAATACAAACACGAAGTGTAATTGGTTACGTATTATAGGGTCCTATTCTAGTTTAATCTCAGACGAGCAATCAAAGATTATTGATACAAGTCTTTGAATAAACGGAACAGATTCCCTTAGAACTAATTAACAATACCGTAGCCTAGAAACTAAACCGAACGCATGTAATTAAAACAAATGACTAACTTTATTAAATATATAGAAATACAATACTCTTAACAATACTAAAATAACTCTAACTCTCTAAATCTCCACTCTGTATATCTCCACTCAACTCGACTCTACGAACTCAACTCAACCAACTGCCTCTTCCCAAAAATCCACACTCGCATCCACCCTCGATCCTCTTTCTCACAGCATGCGTTCTCTGTTGCACTCACTCATTTTCTCTTTATCTACAGACCAAACATTCATGCTAGCCCTGACATCCGTCGCCTTCCAAATCACGTACTCTAAACATCCACTCTCGCTTATATACAAACCATTCACACTCACTAATTCCAAAATTAATATTATTTACGTGTAGAAAAATTCCGTTCCTACAGTATTCATCCACGTACAGGCTGTACCAAAATAAATGTTATTATGACCAAGGCATGATTCTACATCTTTTGTTGGTGGACATCTGCACAAAAAATATCAGCAGCAGAGTTCCCTTTCAAAGAAAACGTTTGTTAACTCCTGCATATTAAAATGTAAATGGTTCTATTTCCTCTGTGCTAGTCCGTGTAGGTGAAATACGATGGTGATTTTAGTAATGAGCTTTTTGGATTTTAAATAAACGGATGGCGAAAATTATTTTGGAAAATATCTTTTGCAAAGGATATTCCGGAATTTGTATAAAGAACGAAGACACAGATATTTAAGGAGCACCATTGTAGTCTTACCTGCAGCTGCACCAAATAAAGATTGTCATTTTCAATGATGCATACCTGCTACAATTTTGTATATTCTGACTCAAAAAAAGTATATAATGTAGTTAACATATTAGTAAATATATGCCTAAAAGATTAATAGTAGATTAATAAAAAAAGTACACGAAAACAGGGAATTCCCTCTTAAGGCGTACAACCTTAAAATTAGATATTTTATTTTATGGAACGCGACATACTTACTTTGGGTTTAAATTGTTTTTTTAAAATACATAACTAACATAAGTGTGGTATCGAAAATCGAGGTATGGCCTCATCGCGACCGCCTAGACTGTTTAGTCTAGGCGGCTGTTTATAAGATGTGTGCTGCGGAGGCCCTTCGATCCCTACGTTAAGGAATGCATGCGCGTATGTATGAATGAGTGCATGGATGTATGAGTACGAACGAGTGACTGAGCGGGGCGAATGCTGTTTAGTTCTTTATAAGCCACGATACGAGACAGTTCTATATTATATTCATTTTGTATTACCTTTTAGTATATAGTTTTAGATAATAAACTTAGTTTTACTCTATATTTTAACATCTAGTATAACCAATTCCACGTAAGTAAGCCTGTAAAATTATAATATATCAAACATCACATATTACAAGTGTAAAGTTACGAACATCGAGCATAATATTTATTCAACTCACTTCCGTGTCTCTAGAATTCTATTATCCACCTGTGGCGCCGTGAAGGCCATCCTACGGCGCGGCGTGTTCGTTCTTCTCACACTATACAATACACTCGCAGAACCAAACGAATATTCGTTGAGTGTCTGTTTCGATGCCGTTAATGAATAGCTGTCGTGTTGAACTATTCTCGATCTCGAGGGTTTTGGTCATCGAAGTTCAATTCGAAGTGCACGAGAATTTGCGAACGTAAAAATGAATACGAAATGATTTGAACGTGCAACAATGAACAAATGAGGAATGTTGAAAATCGAATAATTTGCGTCTCTAGCGATAGACACAATCGAATACTGGTCATCTCTGTTCACTGAATTTTCATGATGTTCCAACTGAAAGACGCTTTACGAAAAAATTGCATTCATTACGATGGCTGCCGAATTCTTTGAAGACCGAATGTTTTCGCCGATTTTGCACGCAAGGAGTTGCCAAATGACGACGAATGCTTCGACTAAATATTATCACATTCGACCACAGAAAAAGGACGAACTTTTGTTCCTTACGATAAATTACTGTCTAATGTTGATTGGTGCATGGAGACGGTGATCGTTAAACTGCGACGAATAACATTCCGGGGTGCGAGAATGTATAAAACATATATTATACAACAAAATGATTTTTATAATGCCTTTCTGTATTAAAAGGCTCATTTTTAACAATTTTTCGCTCTATAGAAAGAGACCCCACGGGGCAATTAATCTACGTAACCAAAAAAATGGGTATACTTCGATAAATAAACAGTATACTGGTATTTGCCGAGCAAAAATACGCCCTTGAAGGTCACAGATGTAGCTTCAACCTTGCATCTTAACTTATCTTAATCGTTCACAGCTTTCTTAGTAAAAATAACAGTCGCGCATTGTCGTCTATTTATGACTTTAAAATCAATGCGCTTTATGGGCCTATTGTCGTCAATACTTCTTCAGGAAAAGTTTTGTCCTGCAAGATGTATTAGCCGGAGAGTTTTCCCCCACGCAAGCTGGGTTTTTCCGGCTCCGCCGATCGGCAAGAGAGGCTCTTAACCAATGGGCAAAGGACGATTTCTTTGCCCACCAATGAGAAAATTATTATTTGTCAACTAAAGAGTCTCCCAATAAGCAACTTTCCCTCTTCGCAGCAATGACCGCCCGTCCGCGAGACTAATTGTAAGATCCGCAGGTATCTATAGTATAACATATATTATTGTGTGGCGGCACGACCTATCGACCACCACCACCGATCTACCAGTCGCCATTACGCCTACGCCCCTAGTTCCAGGATCGTCCGCTAGACCTCGTGTCCACCGATGGATCACTCTCGGGAGTTGTCCTACGATCGCTGTCCTGCGGAAATCTGTGATAAGGTCGAATTTCTAACTTGATATTACGCGAAGAAAATTTTCAGGAAATAAAGTGAAATTACTCGTTAGTTATTAGGTTTAGGGCAAATGAAGGTTAATACTTTTTTACTCAGAATTCGACATTCTTCCATATTTTGATATAAAAAATATAGCATTCCATTTAAAAAAACAAAGTTGACCTTCAAATCTCCGAAACGTCTCCACCTATAAAAAAAATAACTACACTATATAATGTGCCCCTTCAGACCATGCAACTTCTATATAAAAACTTTTTTGTGCAACGCATATTTTGGAAGTTTTTAACGGTGCACACGTTTTGTGGACCACCCTGTATATTTAGAACTGAAATAATATGTGGTATAATTTCTCAGGTTGCTTATTCACCGAATACTCTCTAAGGACTCCTAAGGACTTTCTCCCTAGCCACCACGTCGGTCGTAAGAGGCCCCTACCGACTTTGTTTTCTTTAAGATAACGCAGGGCCTCTCTCCGACGATGAAGGAACTTGCGTGGCGTCACGTTAGTTCCTACAATTTGATACTGTTTCAATTTCGTTTTATTTAATACAGTAATTGATAAATGTCGTACGGACATTATCGTACCATACCTCTGCTCGAACTCTAAATAGACTTTCCTAAATATTACGTAAGTAACTGCCTTATGCGTAACGTAACTTTCACTCACAGTGTGTATGTAGAAAGACACGGAAAAGAGGGACTAAACTGTCTACCGTGTACAGGGTGTTTCAAAAGGTTTTGTCATGGCTTCGAGGGGTTGTTCTAGAGCTCGGACTGGATGGAGATTTGTGAAAATTACCTGCCACAAAATTATTTGAGGAATCCCCGATTCAATCTGGCTGGGCCATCTTATTCGTATTGTTACATAGATAAAATGTCTGAGAGGAACCATGGGTCAGAAATGAACCGTTCTCCCGCAAATCGACTTTTAATTGGGCCTCCGCGATCAAATTTTCGCTTAGTACGTGAGAGAGTCAGCTGTTCCTCCGGAAAGAAACACACAAGATATCATTGTCGGCTAGGAAGACGTCAATGCCCTGCGCTCGGTGTCAGGTTCGCTCATGGGTCCTCCCGGGGAGAAGAACATAAACACTTGCACTGCTGTTAGTCGTTCGGTGACCCAGTCCCCCAATTTCTAATGTCGAGTAGCACGCTTCTCCTTAGACTGTTCGAGCCGACACGGATATCTTGTGTGTTTCCTTCAGAAGGAACAGCTGACTCTCTCACTTACTAAGCGAAAATTTGATCGCGGAGGCCCAATTAAAAGTCGATTTGCGGGAGAACGGTTCACTTCTGACCCATGGTTCCTCTCAGACATTTTACCTACGTAACAATACGAAGAGGATGGCCCAGCCAGTTTGAATCGGAGATTCCTCAAATAATTTTGCGGCAAGTAAGTTTCACAAATCTTCATCCAATCCGAGCTCTAGAACAACCCCCCGAAACCATGACAAAACCTTTTGAAACACCCTGTACAGGGTGTTTCAAAATTATATGTCACGACCTACCAGGGGTTGATCTGCACTCTTGGATCGATGGACATTTGCAAAAACAACCGCTGCAAAATCTGGGAAATGGTTAAAAATTAAAGTCAAAGTTTTTTATTACCTTATCGTATTCGTCTCGTTACATAGGTAAAATGTCTAAAGGAACCGTGGGTCAGGAACGAACCGTTCTCTTGGAAATTAACGTTAATTATGACCGACGTTGTGTCTCCGCAATTGGATGTTCACTCAGTAAGTTAGGTCTCCATGTTACCCATACATAGGAAGGAAACACACGAATTATCCTTACCGGTTCGAATGTTACATATACTAGCTAAAGCAGAGACGTGCTAAACAAAATTCAAGAATGGAGGACTGTTCATGTTGTTCTCATCAGGAGGGCGCTTGAGTGAACCCGACACCGATCGCAGATCATTGGCATCATCCTAGCCTCCGAAAAATTATATCCAAAGATTTCGTTCTAAACGGAGTCATTTTCACCACCTTAATACAGATAGAGACCAATAAAAAAAAATTACCTGTTAAATATTTCTTGGGGACCTACCACTCAGGTAAGTCAGTCGTCCACTCAGATGTCAGATGGACAACGAAGTCGAAAACCGGATGTTTAGGAAGTAACCGAAAATCTGTCCTTTTGTTGACGGACGCTGCACTTTTTGAAACTGTTAAACGAACTTTTGGCAGCCGTATGTGCACGGGCGGCTAAATCGCGCGGGTATTTGACGAATTAGGCACCTTGCTTTACTTTTCTTTATTTCATATTGCTTTGTCGGCGGATGGTCTCCAAGGTTACTATTGTCACTGTTACAGAGTATAATTAGCAAGGTATATCTAATTTCAATATGTTTGAAAATGAAATCTGCTAAAGATGTTGGTTAAGTTAACATTAATTAGTAATCATACAATACATTGATATCGAAACAATTAACAAAGAAATGTTTACCTCTTTAGAAATTAAGATTAACCTTTCCATTTGAAAATAAAATTATATTGTTTATTTCAGCAAGCGATGCATCCTTGCAACCACTCTGCAAATGCACTGAAAGACTTTGATTGGAAAATTAAATAGTTCAAAAGCGATGAATTTCGTCCCAAATGCGGTTGATTATTACCATGGGAACCAATCCGTATAGCTTTCTGGAAATATGATTGATCACTTACGCTAATATGCTTGATTCATTCTTCCTTTGTTCTCCAATAATCCTAACAGACATTGAACCTCAAGGAGATTATCATCATCGATGCTGTTTCATATCTTACTAGCATGCTTGACAATTGCATGGCCTGGTAGAATTAGAAAGATAAATGTACGTTTTGTGAAAGACTAAAATTTATTTTCGTTAGTATATATATCGTCCACGCAATCATGAGGAAATGTAGTGTCACGTCAACGACATTGGTATAGAAAAACATAACTTCATGCATTATATTTACGATTTTGTGAGATGGGTAGAATCTATAAATGAACAGGTGCAAAACATGGAAAGATGTAGAATAATATGAGGCATTAAAAGGAGGATGCCAGGCCCACAGTGGGCCAGCTCCGGACCTGCAAATTGGCATTTTAAGAAAATTACGGTGCACAGAGTTTAATGTTCACCCCACGCCTTTCGTTCTTTCCTTGTATCATATTATATGTGTGCTATTATATAAACAAAAAATTGGAACTTTTTGTTGCTCATGAAATCTAAAAACCTACATGATAAAATGTATCGCGTCTCCCCTTCTCACCCCTTAGTCAGGGGTGACTCTCTTACTCCCACTCTCCCACTCACTTCCTCCCCCACCCCTCCCTCCTTCCCTCCCACTTTCCTCCTCTCACCGAATTCTATATCAGAAGCTTAGTGAAGAGATATACATATAGAAAGAAAGCGGGAATATTAACACGTTAAGCACGGCTGTAGAGCAGATTTTTTTTTCACTAAGGACTGCGAACTATTTTAGTAGAGTTTCATCTGCAAAAAATTTATAACAAATACTTTACATAGTTTTAAACATTTAAATCCAGTTTTGTCAATTTTTAGTTAGTTACATTATGAGGCATCATGTTTATACCTCACCGTCTTTAAATCAGTGAGACATCAGAGTTATGCCACGTCGCGGTATTGTCGTGAAGTCACGAAGTCCGTTTTGGCCCGACAGTCTCGCACGAAGCGAGAAAAAGTTAAACGCCAAATAATAACTGTAATCGTCAAAAATCAAAAAATTCCAAAAACACGTATCTACTATTGTTACGGGCTCGTTTAAACTTAGATTTTTGTGTCCCTTTTGAGTTTATGCACGGAGTGCTTCTGTTAGGTTTCTCGAAGGACCACCCGATTTTGTATAAAAAATGGGAAAAATTGAATAAGATCAAGGTGTGGCATGGAAAATGACTTCTGTACTGTTCTGGTTGAATGTTACAAAGTTTCTGATTTTAGAGGGTGTGAGTATTAAAAACGTTGGGTGTGATGCGCCCCTCTCTTGAAGTCGTGTATGAATCTCTAAGCTTCGATGGGGGTGGAGTCTTTGAAAAATAAGCAACTCTTGGATGATTAACTAATTGACTCCACCCCCTCGAGGACTTCAAGAGAGGGAAGGTGACGACATGCTCTCAGTACCTGATGGAGGATTTCAAAATTACCAGCTGCCTCCGAGCAAGCCCAAGTCCCGTTAGGGTCATCGGCGGGTACGCACAAAATTCCTTACATTAATTATTTACAATAATATACAGATGTGCGCACCCTGACCGAGCCCCAATCGTACCTATAGGTTTATTGCCGAAGACAGCTGTCGACAAGATGGTTTGTCGCTCCACCAGGTCCCAAGGTTTATGACTCCTTAACAACTATTTTGGATCATAGTTTACGCGCATATTATTTGATCGCGGAAGAAAACTTATCGGGAAAAATTAACAGAAAATTAAACTTTAAATATATTATTTAAACAAATCGCATACAAAAAATTTGAATTTTTTCGTTAATTTTTCCTGATAAACATTCATCCGCTACCGAATAATATGTACGTAAACTATGATCTACATAAATTAGTAGATACGCGTCTTTGGAATTTTTTGGTTTTTGACGCTAACGGTTATTATTTGTTGTTTAACATTCGTTCCCATAGATTACTAGAATATTAATCTCTGCAATAAAATCAGTTTTGCTTTGAAAGAGGTCCGTTTCGGCCGAATAGTGCAGGACGAAGCGAGAAACAGTTAAACGCCAAATAATGACCGTTATCGTCAAAAATAAAAAAGTTCCAAAAACACGTATCCCTTAATTTTGGCCACACTTTGCGTACATAAATTTATTCGATTGGAAGAGAATGTTTGCTGGGAAATATTAGCAAAAAAAATCAATTTTTTATTATGTTTTTTAAACAAATAATTTATATGCAACTTTTCTTACGCATCTAAATTCTGTGTTGAAAACACATAATTTTACAAAAAACAATATATTTTTATGACCACTGGTTACTGAGATATTCCCAAAAATGTGTTTTCTACCCTCAACTTTGAGAGGTATTTTCACCCCTTCAGAGTGGATGGTTGCCGATAAAAAAAATACGTGTCAAATACGTTTGTGAGAAATATCTGTCACATTTTCATCAAAATCGGCGTGTTCGAGTTCGATATGTTTCCTTGTGAGATCAAATAAATAATAATAATATTTTATTGCAAAGATTACAGTTGACAAATACAAAAATAATAATAACATGTTTTGCACTCAAATGATTTGTTTAACATTCTAAACATTTGTGCGCACTTGAGGACTAGTACACTAATCTAGGACTAAGTTTAAAGGAAAAATTAGAAATAAGAAAACAACCTCAATTGTAGGCAGCACATTACGAAACAGTTGTTCCGAAGTAAGTAGCTAGAAAAGCCAGTGTTTAAGCCTTTTATATTTATACTTTTTATAGCATAGGTTAGTGAGATCGTAATTAACTAGCTATCGAATATATCACCAAATAAATATTTTTGTGATTCATGAATGGAATGTACAATATTATGTACCAGCATTTACCAAAAGGTATTTCCATGTTCCATTAAAGCACCATTAGCAGTTGTAATGTGGTAATAATAACGTCCACGTCATTTTCAGAGTGTATTTTTACATCTAATACCAATTATCCTTAAAGAAGAGTATGTGGCATATGCCTCAACGTTTTGTTCTTACTTATGTAAAGAACATTACAGTTTAAAGTGCATTAAGTTAACAACTTATATCATTTAACTTATAAAATACTGCTGTGATAATACTATTCAGTTATTAGAGCTTTAACTGTGAAAAGAGACTGGAATAACATGTATTAACACAATGGAAATACTTATGAGTCTATTTTACTTCATCTAGCTATGAATGTTGCGTTGAATAAACGCCGACAACGGAACATCCTGAACTGCGAATTACCGATTTTTATGAAATTCGTGTATAATGTAGTTCTCATAAAAATATTTGACACCTATACTTTATTGTGTACTGTCCACATTAAAGGTGTGAAAACTGCCCCCAGAGTTAGGGTGGTAAAACATATTTCGGCGATTATCTTGGAATCTATGAGAAATAGAGTAGAGGTAGAAAAGTTGTACGCGATCTGTGCGTCGCGCCCAAATTGCGAGAAAGATGATGATCGCGTTCGGGTGCGATCAAGCCGTATCGGCGGTCTTTGATAACCATTGGCTCGGCAACGATAGTCTTTTGTAAAATATAGTAAGTTTGTTCCATAAAGAGAGAACGAATTTGACTGCCACGAGGTCCTCACGTTTTTTGTAAAGCAGAAGTTCTGGTTGCTGCGCAAGGCACCTCTTGTAAATTTTCTTATTGAAAATAAATAAAACAAAATAGTAATATAGTGGGAACGTTTCGTTACGACAGTGCCCGTGCTTGAATCCGCTCGACACACGAATAGCGTTAATTCGCTTACAAAATTCTACAAAGGTAGAGTAGATACTCGAATTCTCGCGTTAAACAATGAAAAAGCAATTTTCATTCAATTGAATGTTGATAAAAACATCAAAATAACAATTTATGCGTAATTTTATAATGGACATATATTTTTTATAAACAAATACTCAAGAAGAGTTATTGACATTACATTGGTAAAACACATAAATATATGTTATTTTTTGTCATATTATTCCAACAAATGAACATTTTACAAAATACCTGACACCGTTAAATTCATCATAAAAAGGTTCTAATTTTTTCAACTTACACAATTGCTCTATCTCTCATAGTTTCCGAGATAATCACCGGAATATATTTGTCCAACCTATCATTGAGAGCGCTTTTCTCCCCTTTAACGTGGCCGATTGCGAAACAATTGCCGAAAAAAGATACATGTTAAATATTTTTATGAGGACTACATCATACTTTTTCATCAAAGTCGGTGATTGACACCTCAGGAGGTTCCCTTGTAAGTGTAATGGAGCAACGTGAATCTTGGCAAATGTGCGCTGTGATGAAACTTGCCGTGCAAAGTGTTAGCAATAAGAAATTAGCACAAATATCTATCTCTGCATCTCTATGCTAAACTTAATGTCGGGAACATTAACCTTTTGAGCTCTAAGGACACATATATGCGTCTGGCGAAAGCCATCGGCGTGGACTAAGGACGCATATTTGCGTCTGGCGAAAGCCATTGGTGTGGACTAAGGACGCATATTTGCGTCTGTCGATTTTTTCGAACATCTACGTAGAAGTATTGCAGTTACTTTTGTGTAAAATTAATACAGATGCATTCCTTAGTAACGATTATTGTGTCGCATAGACAACGCATAAATTGTAGCAGTTCGTTAAGGATAGACACGCGATATGAATGCAAAAAATGCGATGTTAATTTATGCATCAATCGATGTTTCGAAGTTTTTCACACCCAATTAAATTATTAATTTCTGTTATATTTTTTATATTTATTTCTTCAGTTTATTGGAAATTTTAATGTTTATAATGAACAATTACACAAAAATAACGCTTTTTAATTATTTAATCTCGTGCAAAAGGATTACTATAACTTATTACTATTTATTTTCGCCTTGAATAGTTAATCAAGAGAGTGCAGTCTGTCGAAAAAGTATTCCGTTCACAGCGATCGTCAGCGCTAGCCGCACGCCGTCCGTACAGACCGCATAGGCTGCGAGTCGTTAAACCTCTAAGGGTTAAAGATGGTGGAATCCCACCTTTGAGACCAAGTTTAATATGATACCTTCCATAAAGCGGATCCAATAATATTTATTATACGAAAGAGATTCTGGACTTTCGAATACAGGAGAGATAAGAAACGCAGTCCGACGGTGTAACTTTGTGGGAGCATTGTAAATCAGAAACAGTTATTTTTAAAAGCCGGATGTTATTGCTTAACAGCCCTTGAAATGTTTTAATCATTTAGGAAAAGCGGAAACTGGACCCAAAATAAGCAGCGTGTGATATCTGGGATCCGAGTCACTTTGGAGCGCATCTTACAAAAATATTTGAAATGAGTCGGTATCCAACATAGTTGTAAGCTCGAAGGAGTTATGTTTCATGCTTTTATTGCAAACTTGTCACCTGATGATAATTTCTCACAGTGTGCAGGCTATATTTCCACTCATTTTTTAAAATAACTTTTACATTATAATTGCGGAAAATAGTTGTGTCTGCACAATTCTGCGGAACCTATAGAACGGTATTATTAGTACGGTGTTTGGAATTTATTAATATTTTTGCTTTTCAAAGGGTCCAGAAACGATACATCTTGTATCATTCTCTTTTCAATGATGCTGTTCTGACAAATCGCAGTAACCGTTCTATCAGTTTTTAAATGCCTATAAACTTAGGATGAACTTCTGAAGTTGACTTAAATTAAATTTCTCATGATACGAATTATTAAATTTCGATGATTAGGTTTACAGTACCTATTAACATACATATTAAAATTATGTACCTCAAGTATATACCACCAATCATTACCTTCATGGTAGTTACCGTTAAAACTGTAGCAACTAAGGAAGTTGAATCAAAATCTGAAGCAAGAGCTTATTAAACTTAAAGCGCACTGCTACTACCATCGAACGGGTAATAATATCATCAAGTCGTCGAGCACAGTAGCCTAGTTGTTTCGCAGAATTTTTCTATTGAAATAGACAATGCGTAAAAAATTATAACTAGATAAGACCAAAAATTCATAATACGGTTGATAGACAAAACGTCTTACCTAGGTCCCAATTTTTAGCGACGTTGTGTCACGGCGAGTCCGCGTTTGCCGATCGGACTTTTCATATGCAATAACACTGCTTGTGTCAGGTCTCACACATTCATGAATACAGTGAACAACATAGGAACGAAGCTGTGTTTGAAGTCTCTAGTGAGAACGCTCTGCGTGTCCGAAAGGACCAAGACATAGTATTTCCTGTGGCTGTCTTGTTCTTTATCGTCAATATTCCAAGAGATAGGTGTTGGATGGCACGTATCTTTAATAATAATGTTTTTTTCTAATCTAATAATGTCCTTTCCTAATCTGTATAAAATGAAGTTATTTATATGTAAAGAAAATTTCTATATTTATCAGTTAAAAGTTACACGAGAAAAGGCTCTTCCTTTCATGCTAACGATGAATTCTTTACCGTGTGAGGTATAAATAAGATAAAGCGTTATTTAAACTTTGGATCATTGAAAATTTTATTGTACCGTCAATTTTTATTGATATCAATTACTATGTGCAATATCCGTAAGGTTTTACTATTGAATACCACCGATAGTATATCCTGTTAGAAAGTGAATCATACACACAAACGTCAAAAACGTATATAAAGTAATATGTGCGCCTTTCTGATGTAGTTGTACCTCTTCCACTGTTAAACAGCGTTAACAAGCTCGTAATTGGGAAAATCAATAAATAATAGATCTTTAGCTTTTCCGCTTGATACAGCAGATATATGATTATTCCGCTTCATTGTTTACTAACCAAGGTTACCCCTCCTGCAGATCTTTGGAATAGTTTACTCCCAAAGACCGCTGCAGTTTTAAGACTTGTTCTACTGTAAGACGTTTCGGAGCAATCCCTTGGATGGTACTCCAATTTCCTGCTGGCATCAGAAACCTGTACTTTCTCGATACGACGAGATAACGTTTCATGTCAAATTAGCGAAAAAGTAGTGGCGTTTAGTCCCGTGGGAAGGGCCGCTTCACGGTGTACGCTTCAATCGTTTAAGGTACGGTGGGATTTTCGATGTCCCCGTTCCTCCAACAATTCTGTAATTCAAGTTCATATTGGACGATTCCCTCTTGCGGATCGATAAACTTCCCCTGGGACATCTAGTCGCTACTTCTTGGTAACTGTTTATAGGTGTCTAATGTGAGCATGTCAAAACGACTGATCGTAAAACTTCTTCCGGCGTAGCAAAGCGATCGGGGAAATGACTCATTTTTTGTTCTTCGTTGCAGTACACATTTGGCGTACAATCTGTTTCAATGAAAATATTTCTATGCATGATTTTCCCATTTCTTGTAAGATATTCCAGTACAGACCCTCTGTGAACTTAATATTTTCGTTAAATTACTGACAACTTTTTATTGGTTTACGAAAATCTATATCAAAAGAATGTTGTATCATATGTGCAGTCTGTTGCACAAGATCGTGGACACGGTATCTGTGGGTAAATAATTTTTTTTTGGAAAAAAATTATGAATCGATAGTATATCTTAAAAGTTAATACGTAATTACTTGGTAATGCGTCCAATCTTTACCAGTTACCGTAATTGCTTGACACTTCTGGACATATCTTCGATCTGTTTTCCCGCGTACGCGACAGGAAGAGACTGTACTTCATAAAGGATCAAACATTGGAAAAATGTGGAAATCCAGTTATACAAAGGAGCATTAAACACCCAATGAATGTCCATGTTTGGGGAAGTTTTAAAATTAGGGGTTTCGGGAAATTACGCGCCTTTACGGATAATTTAAGTGCCCAAAGAATGATCAAATTATATGCAAGGGGTTTCCTAACATCAATTAGAAACGTTGGTCTGATGGAACTAGTGAGCAGTGGATGCTTCAAGAGGGAAATTATCTGAAACATCTAATTGTATCTTAATCCCCTGATGACAATGCAATAGGAAATATTGGGTCTCTTATGAAGTACAATCTGTGAGGAAAGTGTATTTTAAAATTGAAAGCTATTTGATTTAGACAACACTTTTTATAAAAAAGGAAATATTTGGACAGAGATATCGTGCCCACGCACTTATGAAACAGACTATTCGTTAAAATGTAGAGAAACGACAAGTCTAAATTATTTTTCCATACAAATAGCGCCCTATTGCAGAATTTGTACTACAACCGCATAATAATATTTCTATGATATGAAGCTTATTAATACTGCGTTTTCAGGAAAAATAATTACAATGCTGTCTCTAGATATTAAATTCATAGACTTTACGAAATAAATCAAAAGATTCTTTTACTACATAGAAGTCAAGTAATAGAAACAAGTACTATAAAATCAGTTGTATAAAAGCAACTCAGTTTTCATCATAACACCATTTTAAGCACGAGATATAATTCAGTTTTCAAGGTAGTTGAAGGCAATTTTCAATACATGGTAAAACATATCAAATATATAATTTATAAAACTGAACTTACCATTAGCTTGGATATTTCAATAGATGTAAGGGCACATTGAGTATCTACATTTGTAGGATTTGCAATTCCGCGAATTCCAACAGAATATTTGTTCAGTACGCGCACGAACTTGTGCACGTATTGTAATTCCAATACAATCAATAAATGTATATTTATAACGGCAAGTAACATTTAAGTGTTTTAATAAAGTTTATTTTAAAAAAGAATAAAAAATTTGTACCAAATATTTAGAGTCGAAAATTATCGACGGATGAATAAAGCTTTATGTAAAAACGTATTCCATAAGCTAATGTTTTTGTTAACCATTTAACAGACCAATTTTTTACGTGCAACGTAGCGCAAATTGACGCGTTGCCCGAGCGACACTCGGGATAAACTGTTAAGTGGTTAAATGTAGTTTTGAAGCGGCTGTATAGTTTATGAAGTTGAACGGTCGGACTGTGAACTAGGTAGTGGGCCTGAGTTCAAACACCCAGCACCTCTGGGAAATTTTTCCTGCGCGATATGTGCTTATGCCGTAGTATTCGTGGCTTAGAACCTACATAAATTGTAGGTCCTGAGCAAAATAACCATAGTATTTGTAGTGAAAATACAGTATAAAAGAGAGATGTAGTTCCCATCCTCGTATAATATTCTCTATTTCTTGATGTTTAAACATGTTAAAGTAAATATGTACAAAACTAGGTGGCGTTAAGGGGGAACAGTAACTTATTTTCGATTTATATGAAATGTATATCACGGGTAAAAAGTTCCAGTAGAACAATATGTTTCGAAATTCACCGTTACTGTTATATTCAACAGTAAACAAACGCAGCGAGGTCTTTCCTATTATTGCTTTATAAATAGATAATAATAATTTTTCTTTTATCATGGAGTAATTAACACTAGAACTACCAGACCAGTCAAAATGACTGGTACACAATTTTTTCCAAAAATTCTCCAAGTTTATAGAAGAGTCTTAGAATAAATGTCCTACGACCATCTTAAAAAACAGAAATCGCCGAATTGATTATCATTTCCGCCTCTTGATTCCTCCTTTTTCAAAGTACTTATTTAATATTTTGAAATATGATAGATTTAACGCCGGTAGTTCTAGTGTTAACTGAATGTTGTTTCATATCCTACGGTCTTCACTTTTTTTTGTGACCGTAGTTTTGCCAAGATACATAGTGAAAATGACTTGCCCTTAACTTTAGTCAATATGCTATCGAATTTCTGCCGGTGTCATTCTTTTGATTTGTTTCATTTACGTGGCAAAATATAAACGGTTTACACAATCAGTTTTCTTCCCTTCTTTGATTTTTTTTTCTTCTTCTAACACATCTATTTATGTAGTATGTGCAGTTATAAAAGAGTAATTGTATTCGTGTGTTTTTCTTCACAGATATTCTGAGCAAAAATTTGTTATTGCTGGATAAATTAGATGATCATATGATTGACCACAAATTTATATAAAAAATAATTCATATGATTCTAAATTGAATTTTAATCACATTTACTAATTGATTTTATTTCCTCACGTGTGAAATTTACTTAGCTTGCATACCTGCACTCGCAGTTTTACGTTGAAAGTGGTATTCAATATTCTACCACACTCTTCGAGCTGATTCCTGAAAGAATCAAGAGAATCGCCCGAAGAAAGTCGAACTGTTCATTGAAGAGACATAGATTGATCTTCTGTAAAGTTGGAGGGACTTGGGACATTGGTAGTGCGACACAACGGAATTTCATGTCAGATTCCACACTTTGTCTGTGAATATATCGAGCTCAGTAAGAATCCGTCGACTCTACTTCTTGTAATACAAGCAAGAAAAGAAAAAGAGGAACGTCACCCCGTCTCGAATGTCGAGTTCTTACCGTTGCTTTAAATACGGCAACCGGGAAAGGAATCCAAGTGAACAAATCTTAAGAGGCAGATAGAGCGAAAGTAAAGAAAACAGTAAGCGTGAAAATGTAAATCAGAAATATCACAAAATCTGCATGCGTTACGCCTTGTAAATTGTTTTCATTTAAAATTCCATAACATGTAAATAGAAACTTTTTCAGTATCGATTGTTGCATTTTAATTATTAGCGATTTGAATAACTTTTCTCATCTATTCTTGTTAGATATTTATTTTCCTTAGACAATAGTATTACCTACAAATATTATAGAATACTTTGGCTAAACAAAGAAAATAATTATTACATCTCGAAATCAGAATTACAACATAACACTGTGATGAGTTAATAACACACACCAGTTCTTCTTTCACGTGATACATTGTGTTACATCTATGGAGTGATATACGTAACATGGATTTTTGAGGAACTTTTTATGTTAACTGATAATTAGATATATTAATTGTAACAAAGATAATTTTGTTTTAATGGCTTCTTTCGTTCGTGATTGTAGTTGTAGTCGTAACAAGATTTCTTAAATATCAGATATCAAGTACTGCTGATCTCATTTGGATATTCAGTCGGTTAGAAATATAATAGAAATACAAAACATGGGCACGGATGAAAAAATTCGGATAAAAATAGAACGTGAAGTATGTACATATGTAATAAAATATCGATCGAATGAAATATGCCCAATTTATAACTAAAATATAAGTCAGCTGAATATAACCTGAAAGTTTTGGTTACTAATCCTACAGATGATTCATTTTTCATATTTCAACATGGGAGATAAATATCTTGGAAGGAAAAGAATAAAAATAGGAAACGTAGTAATTGATTTTATAGTCTTAAAAATTCCTTCTAATAAGTTGACGAGATTGTTTCTTAGAAAATGTTTTAACAATAAATAACAATTAATAAAAGAGCTGGAGAAATGCCTTTGTGTATTGTAATTGTTACCAGTAATTTTCCCCGGAGATTCAGGGGCTAGTAATGGCGCATAGTCTGACTTTAATGACCTGTGAATTAAGCCGCATTACAGCCATACTAGCACATCTAGTCGGAATAGAATTCCCCAATGTTAACTCTGGCAAATATTTTTGTTGCGATTTGACAACTGAGTGATCTAAAATACAAAATTGCATTGATAAGTAACCATTTATCTACGTTAATTGAGGTTCCACATAATTTAACATAGATCAAGAGAAATAAATAAATTAAACATCACAGTATGAGGTAACAGATATTATAGGTATACCGTATATTTTATAGATATGGTAGTGTAAATGTACTATTCTCTTTTAAATTAAAACCTGACAGAACTTTCTGGTAGACCTAATATTTCGTCAGGTCGTTTTAATTATTTTAGAAATGACAAACACAGCAATTTGAAAGAGAAGTATGTTGTGGTCAAAGCACATCTGCACTTTAAAAACAAAAATATTTTGAATAAAGAACTAGCATCGACTGATATTTTATTTTTTTAACACTCTTGCCACATTTGATATGAAATATAAAGTAAATCACACGATGCATCATATTAAACACAAATTATAATTCAATTTTATAATAAAAAATACCTGAAGGAGCACTTGAATTTCCATTCATTCCATAAAGGTTCCAAATCCTAAATATACGTAGTGAGGAATTTATATGTTTTCCTCGAAGCACTGTACTTCATAGAAATCACAATTTTTTATATATATTATTATAGGATTCCGTAACGCGATTGTGGGGGAAGAATAAAAGAAAACGGATATACTAAGCTAAAACTATATTTAATAAAAACAACACGTAAAACTAGAGTAAAAACTAAACTGAAAATAATTATAACTACGTCTTAAAAATGATCGTCTTAAAATATACGTCTTATAACTCTTGTCTTAAAAACCTGTCTTGTATTCGTCGCATCTTAACGTCTTCTGTTCTAACGTCTCGTCTTTCGGCCTTACTTCCTTATCGCTCATTCGCACACGCATACACACATATCACTTATCCGCCCGACTGGGCGGTAAAGCATAATCGGCAATATCGACATAACCGATTCCTACATTATTCTATACAATCAGATTCATTTTGGCTGTGAATTATAGCACGTTTCTCCCAGACTGTTAGTTTTCCTTAAGTTTTGTTATACACCTTTTCTGGTACAGCATCAAAGAAAAGCAAGCCTTCCTGGATTAGATAGGACACCGGCATATATTCACATACCCTTTACTAAACTAATTGTAAGTACGTCTTTTATTCTGTTTTTTAATATTTTTTATCATATTTTATACACTATTGTTGTAATTGCACCTTTCGGAACTGTTTACCATATAATTCCAGACTGAATTAAAATAAGACATTTAGGAATAAAAATGAAGGACTGTAATAAACACTTAAGGGGGTATTACCATTTCTCGTGACACATTTTAGACCTTCTCCTGGATTTTTTTTTGTAAAATCAGAGCGTTGTATTGCATTAATCTTTTGGACACACATTTAACAATATGTTATTTTATAATGCAGTTTATTATATTCAAACTACATACAGTTTATTATATATAAACTACATTATATATAATGTTTTAAGTCAACATAAACAAAATTGTAGCAGGTACGTATCATTGAAACAGGAAATCTTCTAAGAACATGTGATGGCTGACATAGTTCCGACCGTTAAAACGGGTTGTAGTAGATTGAAACAAAAAGCGAGGTGTCCTTTTCTTCAGTATGAATTGGGTTCTAGCCCGAACCAAAATAAATGTTATATCTCGTTGTTTAAAATGTTGACGACTTTTTAAAATTTAAATTGACTATTCCAGCATATTTTTTCAGTCTTAACATAATAAAAAAAATAATATAAACATTTTGGTCCCGGCTATTCCGAGAAGTCTGGTCAAGAACGTGCTCAAATTTCAAGTAAATCAGACAACCAGACCTTGAAGGCCACACTGTGCTTATAAAATATCAATATCTTCGTTATTTTTACGAATTCCGGCATATCCGTTGACAAAGATATTCTCGAAGATATTTACTTTTAGATAATGTAAAAAAATCGATTTTTTCAAAGTTCGAAATATGATTACCCCCTTAACCGGTTAGAATCTCAGGAGAATAACTACCACCTAGTGACATTTTCAAAATAATATATAGTACAGACATTTACAATTATTGAGAAATCGTACTGTCATTCTTAGCCTTTTGACTTCAATACCAATGAATCTGCGTGAAATTACGTGATAAATGAATAAACGTTGAAAATATTGTAATTGTTGTACAAGAAATTTTCACAAAATATATCTTTGTTTACATTATCTTTATTTGCGCCAGGAAGTAAGTGCTACATTCGTTGTGTCTTTCTTCTTCGTCATCAAATAAAAGAGTATTCCTTGTCCACTGATGATCTCCCTGAGAAAAGGTTTCTTCTCTTCCAGAGAAAGACATCCAATTGGACTTTTTGTAACGAAAATTCGAAGATGACGTTTGCCTGTGAAAGTTTGGAAAAGTTGAGACGAGTGTGCTCCCATTCGCTAGCGTCCGGATCAAAACTTCAGACTGATTTCTATCATCGTTTGGATCAAATACCCAGTCATGTATAATTTCGATCATCGTAAAGATCAATAGTACACTTAAGAGTATAACTTTATACGTCAACAGAAAAACATGAAACATTAAATTAAGAATACTTTTACCTCCGTAACACCTGCAACGCCTAGAGTAATCTGATATTTTAATATTACCTTGCATAACGCCAATTAAAAGTGCTATTCTTGTTTTCCAATGAAATTCCAGTCGAATTTTGTTCAGACGGTTTCGTGAGTGGTAAAGTGGTTGCGTTTCAAGTCATCGCATTCAGACTCCAACTCCATTATATATGACATATAGTGAGTACGCAAATAATTGTAACTCATTCAAAAAGTGCTGTGGTGATTCTTGTTACAAAGGTACTGGAAGGTAATAAAACGGTGATTTGAATTTAAGTAGTGTATTATACGAAGAGCAAATTCTATTATTAAGAGAATTTTTTTCAAAGATGTAGAAGTAAAAAATTTTGCACGATATAATTGAAACAAAAACCAGATAAAATGATGCAGTTGAAGAGTTGTAATTTCAGTGGACTATATCAATAATTGGTACTTCTAAATTATTAACATTCTACATGCAAATTCAGAATTTATGTCGCAAGAAATAATAATTATATAATAACACAACACTTTAACTAACAGATTTGTGTCTCATAGCAAGAGATAATACGAATTAAGGTTTCAAAATGAGAACCTTATTACACGGTGCTGATCTTTATTGTTGTTATTGTCCGGATTTAGTCTCAGGTTTAAGAGTCTTGGTTCACTTATCTGGTCAACAATTTGACAACTGTTAAAGTGAGGGACCAGAAACAAGGCACTTGGGACGAAAGGGATTGCTCTCGCACCGCCTATCCCCGCCATGTCGATCCTGGAAACCTGACGTCAACGAATGACAACCGAAAATAAAACACTCCTTTTGTCGTTCACATGACGATGCAACAAATGTGCGGGTCTGTCTTGACAATAGCGCGTCAAAATCGAAAATGCGTGAGGGAGAGGTATGTCCCTACCCGTCGGGTGAATCAGAGCAAATTACCTTCAAAGTGCCTTGTTTCTGGTCCCTCGGTATAATTTCATTTTCTTATGACTCCTTCGCATCAACCAAAAATTGGGAACCTAAGATCGTCATTGGAGGACTTGTGCAATCTTTTGATTGATTTTATTAGCCAATCAACCAAATGGTTTTTTAAGAGTTACATTAACCTTCAAATCACATGAGCACTCCAGACCTTTCGTAACCGAGGGGAGTGCGAATCTTGGCGGTGATTTTCATAGTCACTCCTTTGTGCCTCAACAGAAATAGCCGTATCGTAAACCTTCGCCTGCGCCGTCGAGCCACCCTCTCTGCTGCTATCCACGAGCCTTAGCCCCTCCACCAAGGGTCGCGCTGGCCCACGTGCCACCCGGCCAGGACCTCTGTACCCTCCACCGCAGTAAATTTTTAAAGTTGGAAGTTTCTAATTTTGCCTGTAAATGTTAAATAATGATTACAATATATATTGATATTAACACTAAGAATAATATTATGTTTTGTACTAGTAGAAATGTCAATAAAGTCACGAAAACCGTAATTTCTTTCAAAAAATAGTTTTGTCCAACTAAATCGGCCAAATTACACACTGTGCACCGGTCCAAAGAAGCGCGGAGCGATCCCGCCAAAATCTCTCGCGTGCTATCGGAAATGCTTAGTGAATTGTTAGAATTACACAGACACGCCGTCACTTCCGGGAGCGCGCGAACCCTTTTCTTGGGGCGTAACCGGTCAGCGGAAGGGGACATTCGCTCGCAAAGGACTGTTCCGTTTTTGGAAGAGTCAATCACTTTCCAACTATCAAGTTAGTCACTTTTCAACCATCAAACCGATCACATTAAAAGTAAAACACACACATTTTATTCCATTACGTTTGTCATAGTTCTTGTATCAACGAAAGTTTATTAAAGTCTCGTGCTCATGACCAGTGGTTGCGAGGAGCATTACCCAATTTACCTGCTTCCATCAAACAAAGCGAAGTATTCATCCTTACAACCCGAATATGATCATTCCGAGGGCTGACTACGTATTTTGGGACGGATCACACTTATTTTGGAATGGAGAGAGTGTTTCATAAGTCACAGGCAATTGTGTATTATTAACGTGAAATCTTATGCCACAGAGTTTATGATACAAACATTATGCAACGTTAAATTTTCAAAACATCTGCTGGATATAAGATCATGTTATTAAAATCTATGGCACCATTAGAAGAATGTGAAACTATAACATTTTCCTATATTTTTGTTGCAACATTAATACTTTTGCTGCATTAGAAATTATTTTTCTTTCATTAATAAAAAAACTAACTAATTGCTGGATTATAAAGACAGATTGTGAAGCATTGGATTCATGTTTATATAAATTAAAAAATCAAAATTTTTTTAAAACTTTTCCGGTTTCTGGAGGACCTCAAAACAAATATCGACAATCATTCTCTGTAACCTGATTTCGGTTCTCCAAGTTTCGTTACTCAAGTTTTTGCTTAGTTTGCGTTGGAATGTATCTTTCGAAGCATTTGATAATCGAACAATGGTTTGGAATCTCCGGGTTTAAGCGGCGTTGAGAGTTGCAAAACTTCCGACGTTACGCCAGCATGGCAACTAGCTTCATCAGGGTGAGGTGATACTGATAATCTATTAACTATAACTATTTGATAATCTATTTTCATTTTCAAAATTATTATATTCATCCTCAAACCCTAAACTAAAACTTCAGAGGTTAGGTTTTCAGAGCGACGTGCTAGTTTCTAATAAACATTTGTATTTAGACAAACATAATAAACTATTTTATTATGAAAATATTGACATATGATGTACTTAAATTGCTTCAAGAATAATGTTTTATAAAGAAAAACTCTAAGTATCTTTTCACAAAATATAAATAGAACGTATTTTGTAATTTCAGCTATTCGTGAACAATCACCACAAATAAAATTCACAAAGCGGTTGTTTGTAAAACTGATAATTACCCGCAAAGTTCTTTTGAACAAAATTGTATTTCAATTGGTTATTTGGTCCGGTTTGTGTATGTCCCATTTAAACTATGTTGCAGATAAAAAAATTGTTTCTTATAAAACAGTGTTTTATTATTAGGTTGGAAACTATGAAACGGGCGTTGAATAAGAATAAAAAACAAAAAACGAAATTTTTCACATTATTTATTATATTCAATAGAAATAACTTCCATTGGCATCTACGACTTTCTGCCTACGATTGGGCAAGTCATATATGCCTTTTTGAAAGAAATCTTTCTTTTTAAAGTTAATAAAGAATTCAAAGTCTTTTATAATATCATGTCGGTTATTGTATTTCTTTTCTCTTAAAAATAATTCATAATTACGAAAAAGGTAATAATCGGTCGGTGAAATATCGGGTGAATATGGAGGATGTGGCAAAATTTCATATTGTAGAGAAGTTAATTTGTCAACAGTAATTGAAGCTTTATGTGGTTGTGCGTTATCATGCAGTAATATTGCGCCGTGCCGATTGAGCAATGCTGGTTGTTTTTTCATAAGTTTCTCATGCATGACATCAATCTCACGACAATAGGACACCTCTGTTATGGTTTCACCTGGTTGTAGGAAGGAATAATGGATCACTCCTTGGGCATTCCACCATATGGTAACCATAATTTTTTTTTTATGAAATTTCGGCTTCGGAGTGTGCCCTGGGGGTGTATTCTCATCTATCCATTTGCTTGATCGCTTTCGATTATCATGCAAAATCCACTTTTCATCACAAGTGATGATTTGGTGTAAAAACGGCAATCGTGTATTGCGAAGCAACAAAGATGTGCACTTGCTCTTGCGGTCGATCATCTGCAGTTGCGTCAGTTTGTACGGCATGTATGAGTCCAATTTCTTTACTTTATTTATTGTACGCAGATGTTTTAACACAGCCGTATGGCTATTTCCTAGTTTAGACCCAAATTCGCGAATAGTTGTGTGTGAATCGGATTCCACAGTCATCCTTAATTCCTAGTTATCAATACGGGCCGGTGGTCTTCCTTGAGGCTCGTTGATGATACTCAAATTGCCAGAACGAAATTTTTGGAACCAAAATCGAGCATTTTTTTCAGTAGTGGATCCATCTCCGAATGCGCGATTAATGTTTCTCGAAGCTTGAGCTGCGATATGATTCAATTTGAACTCGTACAAGAAAAGTAGATGCAAATCGCGTTTTGTTTCCATTTTGTTTCGGAGAAAAATAATATAAAAATGAGATACAAACACGAAAAAATTTTACGAAATGTGTAAGAAGAATACCTTTAAACTTTATAAATAAAAATATCGAGCGCACGTTACAATGAACCTCTCTCAGTCGCAGCTGAACACAGACTAAACAAAAACACCCGTTTCGTAGTTTGCAACCTAATATATTAATGTACTAATATGCTGTTGTATTCAAATATACAGTCAGACGCGTATACAGTTTTATATATCTTGGCCGCTTCATACAGTTATCTCCTATGCGTATGTGTACTTTAATATTTTCGACTTCGTTTGGAAAATACCTTTTAAAACACACTAATATTTTGAGAAAAGTACATGTGCTACATACGTCATAACTATTCACTTCGGCTAATTATAAGGGGGTTTGAAATATTTATAATTACAACTGAAGTGATAAGGTACTCTCCATACGCAGAAATGTCGCGGGTAATATTTCCAATGGCGGCATGTCATCGCTACTCTGTGAACTTCGTAGTAATTACATGTGGAATTATAACACTTTTGTACGACTTATTGCCGAATTATTTATAGGAGTATGTGTACGCGTACTGGAGGTTTATGACATCTGCCCCAGCTATGCTCAACAATTTAATTTTGCTTCTTGTAAAATTTTCAAAGGCATTACGTCCTAATATATTGACATTTTCATTATCAGTTCACATACTTCATGGTTATTGTTGGGCTTCAACATCAGTTATAATAGAACCGAAAACAGTGTAATAGAAGATAAATGCTTTCAAGATTATGACAAGGATTTATTTAAAGGTTTTTATAATTCACCTAACACTGTAGAATAATTTTTCTACTTAAACAAGAATAAAATATGAGCTACTTTCGCATAATTTAAAATAATAATTTATGAACTCATATCAGACCCTCCGGCAGAAAGCAAACGAAATGCTCAATAGTTTAGCCCTTTGTGGTTGTCCCACCACGTATAATACATTCACAGCATTCTCTTATTGAGGTATGATATGATTCCCTGTCTGCGAGGCGCCCAAACGGAATTTATATTGCACAGGATGTTTCAAAATTATGTGTCTTGACCTACCAGGCGTTGTTCTATACCTTTAGATCCACGGACATTTGGAAAAGAACCTAGTCACGAAATCCGGGAAAGTGTTAAGAATTAAGGTCAAAATTTTTATTGGCTTATCGAATTATATATATATATATAAATCCCAATATACACTCTTTCTTTCAATTCATTGTCTATTTTGGATGACCTCTGCATATATTAGAGAAGCGGTAAATACAAAAATAAGAATGTTTAAAATGAAATAAACCCTTCTTTCTGTTAGACATCACCTTCATTACAATTCATCAGAATATACAATTGGATCCTTTTAATATTGAATACATATTTGCATTCGTTAAAGTAAACTAATATTCGTTCAATGTACAAAAGAATAACGAGATATGGCTACGACGAATCAATGAAAAAAAACAATATGCTCCATAATTATTTTTATATATATTTCATATTGAATAAATATTTAAAAATGTTTGAAAAACACTGAAAAATTGAAAAATGATTATTATTTGTTGTTATTCAGTGAATGATTAAAAAAAAAACAAAAAAAAATTATTTTACCTGGTGGGACTCGAACCGGCGACAAAAAGTTTCGAGAGGTTCCGCACTCAGGAACTCTACCGACTGCGCGATCGCTGCTATTGAAACGACGTTCGTATTTTTAGCTGATAAGGAAGTGTGTAGCTTACGAATAATTGAATCAATTCAATCCTTTGCATTCATTCGCAATTGCTTTGCATGCAGAAACATTGAAAAGCACAAAATGAACATACTCTATCAAAATAATGGAAAAATAACAATTACTTCTTGCGTTTTAGATCAAAATACGTCCCGAAAATCGGTTTTAGATTTTTTTCACAATGACGCACGTGGTTTAAAAATCTGAAAAAATTGGGGATAACAATCGTAGGTGTTAGATTGTTACTATATAAAACAAAAAGTTGTACCTCGAAGATTTCGATACGAAATCTTCTTTTTTCCGTTTTTTTTTTACTTTGCCGATTTTTGACGCTTAGGTACTTCGACGGAAAAATCTGAGAAAATTCTCCAACATGTCCGGTATCGTGTAGAATATGTCAGAATTTTTTTCGGATTTTTTACGCCTCAATAAATGGGGAAAAAGGGCCAAAAACCTGTTTTTTTAAATTTTCCCCATAACTACCCTTCCGGTCAAGATTCAGGGTTAAAAATTTTGTAGACATCAATCGCCGAGCATTATCTATCGAATGAGACCGTCCCCATTGAAATCGGTTGAAGGGCACTTTTGACCCCCTTATCCTGCTATACCCTTTAAGGACTCTATTATTATTGTTTATTTTACTGATTACTGCAATTATTATACAACTGATTTACTACAAATTTACGTGTAAGTGTGTATTGTGAGGGTGTGGCAGTTGGGCAGCAAACTGTGGCTACCACTAAGCAGTGTCACACCACACACTTGTGTATATCAATGTGTAAGTGTTATGTTATGTTACTGTGTGTAAGTATATAAGTGTTTAAGTGTAAATTATGAGTGTAAGTTATGGGTGAACACTTGTCCTTTTATGTGTTGAGACACGTTACTGCACTCTCTCACTCTTCCCTTCCTAACCAGTCAAGAGGGCCCGATATTTCGTGGCTGCACTGACGTCTCCGTTCAAGGGGGTGCGAGAATATCAGCAATTTCGCAAATTTCCCGAATCCGACTCCTCCACCTTCGACCAAGTAGCGATAAAGAAGGGGAGGTCGGAATGCCATGGGTCTGAGCGTCTTTCTGATCTAAGGGTCGCGGGCCGCTGGAAACAGTGACACCAGGACCACCTTGCCAATGTCGCCGGTTCGATTATAAGGCAATCACTATTTAAATCTACGAACAAAGAAGCAAATTTAAAGAAACTTGCTAGCGAGGATTGTTTGCGATCAGGCCCACCAAAGTCCCGAAGGCAGCCTTCAGTGTGCCCCGAAATTAATTAATATTTCGGAATAGTGGCCTCTCGTCCGTATAATAAAGCGCGGCATATTGAGGGTGTAATCCTCAACAGCTTTCTTTCCTCGAAACAAGGGCGAGGGTTGTCTTCCTCCCTCACTGGAAAAAGTCCTCTTGACGATAGCCAGACGTGAGAAAATCTGACTCGACGTCTTGCTGCCACGGAGCCTTACATTACTTCCACTATAACACGGCATAAAATCGTAAAAAGTTAACATTTTAATTATATGACATTCCTCATAACAGCTTTCTATATGTAAAACAAATATATATTGTTAGCATTGTTAATATTTTTCGCTTTTTCAGTTCTTATTATTACTATCAATGATAAAAGTTCACATTCGTTTCCTTCCTCAAATCCATTGCTCTAACGATTGTGAGTTTTATTACTTCCTTCAATTATTTCGTTTACTGTAACGAAGTGTTTTACACATTTTAAAATTTGTGTATAGCTGGAACTTTTCGAGTTCAAACAAAACTTTCAGTACGGAAAACTATATTTTCCTAATCTGATTTGACATCTCTTAGTTTGTGGTTTATTCACAAAAGCCCACGGAGTAAAATAATCAATGTAATGCGAACACAAAGTTTTTGCGGTTGTTGGAGTCACCAAACAAGAGAACTTTTTCTTTTTTTTTTGTTAATTTATTTTGGCGTAGACACGTTCGTGCAGCGATACGGCATGGAGTAAGATTAAGCTTGAGTTTGAACGATTGATTGAGGATTGATTGAGCAAATGAGCAGAGTGACCAAATGTGAATCGACAGAAAGGAATGCAGGGTTTCAAGAACTTTAGAAAAAGGAGTGGGAGGAAGGTGACGGTGTTTGGGAGTCGAAGGTTCAAAGTAGGAAGTAGGATTTTTGGACTTGGAACGGTGATTTGGGGATGAGTAAGGAATGGTGAATAAGGATTGGGTTATGGCGTGGATGTTCAAAATATTTTTGTGTAAAAAGCCATTAACGAATCGCCAAGCCGAAGGGTCGGTACATTACATAGATTTGCTTTGTTGCTAACATTAAATATCGTTATAACTGAATATCTAAGAGGTTCATAACAAATTATTCATTTCTATGTACCCTATCATCATCTTGATTTTTATGATGCGTATAACATTTTCCACTCTAAACTGTAATAACAATAGATGGATTATTTGCGGTGTTTATACATTGATCAGGAACATTCCTTCCTTTCTGACCTGATCATAATTCTGCAAGTTCAGTCTAGTTAACCAAAGTTTTACCCAATGAAAATTGTTTTCTTTCCATTTGCGTCTACCTGGAAGGTACTTCTTATTTCAAAGTTTCATTATCATCAGCCGACTGCCTAAGTAATCCAAGAGCAGATTTGCTTATTTATTCATATATTCAGATACTTTGGTGTATATATTTATGTTGGTCAACTTAATATTCTTAGTAATAGAATTAAATGCTCTTTAACGGTAAAGTACTTAAAGACAATCGAATCTCTTGCGCTCGGAGAGCCACCCGAATCTCGCTCAGGGTTTGGTCTAGGTTACATGTTGTTCTTTCTTCACTTTTCCTTTACAAGCTGCACGAGTTCCACTTTATACTCAATGAAACATAAACATGGTTGAATAAGAACGACACCAGGCAAACGTTTTGTTAAGTATTAACAAAACAAAAATTTCACTGATACAAAGAACAAAAATACTATAGGGTCGTTATTGGTATTTTAATTTAATCAGACAAATTCTCTAATTATAAATATTGTATTAAAAAAGGTAGTGATGCGGCGTTGAACGTAAAATACTAAATGTGTGAAAACAGTAAAGCTACTATATTCTAAAAATAGGTGAATATTTATATATAAAATAATAAAACTCACTATTAAATAACTAATAAATAAACTCGCTCTCTAACTCTATCACAAAAAACTCTCCAACTCTCTTCTCTCATGGTTTACACCAAACTGGGCTCTTTCTCAAAAATAACACTCGCATGCATACTCGACATTTTTCTCATCGTTCATTCTTCTTTATTCTCACAGTATGCAGTCTCTATCCCACTCACTCTGGGAGATCTTTAAAAGAATGTCGGCACACGAAAATCGATGAACTAATAATCTAAAACGATTATCAAAAAACGAATAATCTAGAACGATTACCAGAAACGAATAATCTGGAACGAACGTAGAAGAACGGATAGTCGGGAACGAATAATCTGTGTTGTGACCGGACGATGTAGTTAAAGATCCATTTGCACCACCTCCGCTCGCTGATTTCTGCGTGATGTTATAACGGGCGGAGAGCGCAAAAAAGTCGATTGGTTGCATTTTCCTTCAGGAGGAATGATCACTTTCCTACACTTTCATCTGCGTTGGGATCTGTAGAGGTGGAATCTTACCTTTATGACAAAACTCGCAACCAGCATGTGATTGAAGGAAAATACAACCAGATGCAACGCTGTAACGAAAAACATCCTAGTCCGGCTGGTCGACCATGGTCGCGAGAATTTCTCGTCGAGGACGCGTTTTACGATCGTTTTGCCCGCGTGATTCGGCAAAGATCGAATAGGACTTTTTCAGCACGATATCTCTGTTTACTACCCACCGACAGAGCACGGCGGATTTGGAAAAGCGTACGTTCAAAACGTTTGTATGTCTAATTTCTCTTACTGTCTAATTTCTTAATAACCGGATGTTTTTGCCACCTTCGCGTTCAAGTGGTCAACAAATATCGACGAATGTTTCTACTAAATCTAAAGTATCTAGGCATAAAAGAATAATAAAACTTTCGCTTATTTTCGAACTCACTTTTGTTCTCGTACGACGGAACATGTTTTGTTAATGAAACATAAATTCCGTATCTGTGTGGCTTATAAACCGTAAAATTGTCGTATCCCTTTTATTTAGATTACGTAGATTCTACTTACCATTGAGGTAGCATGGGGTATCAAAAGATAGAAATTTCGGATTATGTTGTTTTTCACACCAGATCTGCTAAAGCGATCAAAAGGAGCCGCAATTAGCTCGCAAGCAGTCAATTTGGAGCCCGTGAACTGCTTTACACGTTGAATACCATGGGTGTCAGCGGTGAACGACGCTATTGAATTTGATGAAATATCTTATGACTTTCAAATTGGAATATTCGCGGATTTACTAATATATTCAATATTTAAATATTGTTGTTAGGAAAGTAAAATATCGTTGAGCATATAACTATTTCTACCTTTAACGTTTCTATTGCATAAAGTTATGATTTGAATAGAAAAAGTTTCAGTTCGGAAGAAATAATGAAGCTAGCGAAATGCAAGTGGCGTTCAACGTATTTTAATACATTTTATTACTAAACGCATATCTATCGATAATGTACTTCGATTTATATAAAATGATAAAAAAGAGTCCATAATCTCTAGGATAGATAGCACCTACGAAATTATTAAAAAATGTTTTAATAAGCATGGATAAAATAATTAATGTCTTCAAACAAGTAAACAATCTTCATGGGGATCAATGATTTTCTCATTTTCAGGAACTATCGCAGAGTATGGAAATAATACCTTATCTGGCTTTACATTCTATAACACGACACTATCTTATTATGAAACTTTGCGTAGTCAAAAAAAAATTTAGTTATACATCTTCGAAATCAGTGAGTAGTTATGGTTCACTGATTATTTATAATTGAGAAAATACGAATTGTTAGACCCCCGTTTAGTACTATTTGCCCTCGAGTTACAAATCCTTTTTTTCTCTCACTTTGTGTAAAAATAGCAATCTGTGTCACAAAACTGAATACTGAATGAAATCGATATTGTCAATTTATATTCTCATAAATTCTCTCGTTCCTTTCAAATCACTATTTGCTTCTTATAATCGCAGAAAGAAATGAAGATAGTAATAAAACACTCGTTCAAGCTCACAACGTATTTTAAATCTTTTATAGTGATCATCTGACTATATTTAGCATTCTAATAATAAGCGCATGTGTGTCTTCTTGTGGCAATTCATATAAAATCATTAACACTGGTCTGCAAAATTGAACTTTTTTTCCCGAAAAATCTTTATGTTGATTCTTACAAAGTTTGTTGGCGCAGAATACAAATATGAAGTCCGTTTTTCACCATCAGACTTTATTTTTGAGAAAATCAGTTTGGAAGAGAATGCAAATTTTTAACATTCAAAATTTTTTGCATTTCAACCGTAAAAGCTATTTATTTTTTGTTGCGCTAAATGATTCTACGAATCTTCCCGAATATAACGATGCATATTACTATAATGTTATAAGAATTTAAATATGTTTGAACAATGCTCAAAGGGAAACCAACGCCGAAAGTGCCCCAATTTTTGTGGTTATTTTCGTCCAAAAGGTCGTCCAAAAAAAATCTAACAGCAGGAGGCAATAGAGCAGACATTTTTCTTTAGGAAACCATAATTGAAAGTTGGAGCGACGCGTCGTTTTCCCTTTGAGCATTGCTTAACACATTTAATTGTTTATAAAATTAAAGTAATATGCATCATTATATTAGGGAGGGTTTGTAGAATTATTTTATGCAAACAAAATTTAAATAACTTTTACTGTTAAAAAACAACAAATTCTGAAATGTGAAAATTTCATTTTTTTTTAAAACTGATTTTCTCAAAAATGGTCTCTAATTGAGAAAAACGTATTTCATATTCGAGTTTAACGCCATAAAATCTGAAAGAATCAGCAATAAATATTCCTTGGGCAAGATATCTTGTTCACCAGTGTAATCTCAGTTTTCTTATGTCAAAGTTTATTATTTGAAACAGATGTTCTGCATTAAGTGTGACATTTGAGGCTTGCAGGTCAGTTACATTATGAGCCATTTGTAAGACAAATTCAAGTATAGATATTAAAGAACAAGGGGTATAATATTTAAGGCCACATCTTCTCATGGATAAAAAGAACGAGCGACATAATGCGGATTTTTAACTGGTATAGTAAACACGATGAGCAAGAAGCAGGAGTCCTGAGAGAAAACAGTTTTTGATGCATTGAGAACGAGGTTTCGTTTTTGCGGCTTTTCTTTCCGCGGCTTGGACCCGCCAAAACTCTGTAGTTCTTCTCTAAAAAAAATCACAATTCGATAAGAAACTAAGGCAATAAAAAAAGGTTAACTGGCGAGACATTAGCGGAGATTTTTTAAAGCGACAAGACTATAATATAGTCGATATTATAGACGATATTATCGTCATCATTTGTGATGCCGCAGCTGAGTAATCGGCTGTCATTACGGAATTAACGTCGCATACGTCCTATGCCTTTGTCACTGAAATTATCACTTACTTTTGAAGGACTAATATTTAATTTAATATAATCTTATAATATTTTTGTTAGCAGGGCGTGGACAAGGAATGGAATTAGAACAAGACGGCTATTCCTGACTAAATACGTTTATTGAAATTGTATGCGTTTGGTACGGTGGGTTGCTTAAGACTAACTTCTCGCACGACGCATCATAGACCCGGAGGTCAAAATGACAATCGGCACGGGCCCCATCTACCGTTCGTTATCGGCTTAAGAAAGCCTTACGTCGGTAATGCCCGTTTGCTTTCAACAATTTTATTGAAGGATCTAGTATATTGTGACTTAATTTCCTTGGTGATTTCTTGTTCTATTTTATTGAAATGATTCTTAAGCTTTTTCCCGAAATACAGCAATGTTAAGACACTCTTGAAATAACGAATACAGAAATGTTGTTATGTGAAAAGTTCTACATCTTCTTTTTGTTGTTACCTATTCGTATGCTATTGCATTGTCACCCGGACTTTACAAGAGTGTTTTCAATAAATGTAGCATCACCGTGCTGGGAATTGTAATTATTTTTCAACCGCAAGTCAGTCATACTTAATGATTGATGTCACTTTCTCCTTCACTTTATCCTAAACCATAGAAGGAAACAGAATTCTATGTTAATAATAAAAAACGATAAAATAGCGTGTGCGCTTCAAGAAATATGTAATCAGTACTTAGCGAATTGCAGCTTGCGTAAAGATGCAGAAATACGACATTGACATTCACGTTTAAATTGGTTTTAGCTTGGATTATCCGCTACTTCTGATATTTTTGTAAGAACGTAATTAAATGTGAAGAACTCTTATTAACATATACCAAAGCATTTCTATTTCATATTTTCGTGTACGTGTATAAGATTGAAAACAAGAAGTAAAGTGTAGGTATATATTGAAAATCATATTGGAATGGTAATAATGTTGTACAAAAAGTAGTGAAACAAGTTTCTATAAAGAATTACAAATATCTTAACTTTTTAATCATTTATACGATTACATATTTTGCACTCTCTCTGTGAATTATATGCATTGTTAAACTTTCAGATCTATAAAACGCATAAAATTTGTATTTCTCGGAAGCAAGATTCTAAGTTTTTAACAAAGAACTCCTCGTTAAAACTTTATTTTCTGCTCGTTAGAATGGGATAAATAAAAGCTTACTGAAATTTCTGGTTTTCGAGTTATAAAGTTTGAGTTGGGAGAGAAAACAGTAGAATATTGTTGCATTAATTCTTAGCACATTGCGGACCGAATATGTCTTGCATATAGAGCGCGGCCGAATAACATGTACAAGCCAACAATAAGTCACCGTGCATCGAGCAACATGTAATGGGCAACGTGTTTTTAATCAATGTATACGCAGCATTTACTTAAAAATTACTAGATCAGAGAAAAATACTCAAAAGACTTTTAAAAAACAATATTTTATTTTAACAATTGCAAAATGCTGAATTTTATTGCCCAGCACAGTGCCCTCTGTAATAACTAGAAGTAGTAGACAAGCATTCCAGGCTTCCAAAGCTTGTATCATATCAACATATATTCCCTATTGGTGTATATTATCGTTGGATAGATCAACGAAAATTGCCCGATTAAGCAAATAACACATTGGAAGAAGCCTCTGATCATTGTTTACAAACATGATACGCGTTAGACGTTACTCGATGAACCGTAACTTAGCTGTAACAGCATAAATACGCATGGGATTTGCAAACTCTATTATCTCAAAAACTAAGCCTTAAATGAAAAAAATTTATCCCCATTTTTTTTCTTATTTTTTCATAAAGAATCTCTTTCTGTCCGCTCGTTCATATTGTTTGACCACACCTTGTATAGCGAACTGAACGTCGAGGCCGAGTGACGAGACATCTCGTCTTAATTGTTCCTCACACGCGCATATCAATGATTTCAGAAATGAAAAAGAATTTGATCTACGGTACTAATCTACGGCAAACACATATTCTCGACAAAAAAATGTAAAGTGTATTCGTTCAATAGAAAAAGGAAGCGAAACCAAGTATACCTGCAAATTATGCCGAATATCATTGCTCAATGGAGAATGTTTCATCAGAAATTATCCCCTTATTCATTATCGAAAATTGTAAAATAAATAATAACTTATTAATTTAATTTTGTTAATGTAAAATGAATAGTAGCTAAAATGTAAAAAAATCTAGATAATAAATAGATATATGCAAAATATATAGTAAACAAGAATAATTAACAAATGTACAATTAAAAATGTACATGTCTACGTTGTAAGATTTTTCGGAGGACTCAAAAATGTGCAAACCCTGGAAGCACGTCAGACAAGCACAGTGCTGGACGCAATGTATCACGTATGAAATTGTTGCATAATCTCATAACAATTATGTGTAGCAATATGATTGTGTCATTTAAGCGACAGAGAATGATCGAAACTAGTTTCTTGACTTTAACATGTGTGACATTGTTTAAAATCGGGAAAATAAGTAGTTTTCTGACAATAACTTTTTATGTAAGCGAAGGATGATGGCGCGGTTCGGGTGCAGCCCCCTTGTCGTATCGCTGTTAAGAACTTTATGAGGGGGCATCTGCATTTCTCGGTGGATGCAGATGCTCCTATTGTTTCTCATGAAGCTTAACCAAGGGTTCAGGTCGCGTCTGCTTCAAAAGGCACTAGTGAGTAAAGTTAGTTTATAGAAAACACATTTCTTTTCATTCTAGGCTGAAGAGGCACAAAACTCTAACTTCTTTAGGATATTTATTGCCTCTTCAGCCCTCACTAGTGCATGGCGCGTCTTGGACCTCAACGGGAATTTCTAGACCACCCTGGTGTGATTTATGGCACAATGAGTGCCCATAGCATTGGGACTCTCGCCAGGGTTGGTTCTGGAAATTCTCACTGTCAAGGTCCTTCTTCCCACGATTCTCCGGGGCCCTCTCCTCATGCGTGTAGGAGAGGGAATTTCATCAGAATTTCACCCCCGTTAGAGATAGGGAAGAAGGACGGGTCACCACCTTGGAAGGGCCGCCTCTTGCCGATTTCACGGCCCAATCAGGGCATTTTGTATCTCCTTCCACGACGGCTTTTTGGGACTTTGGCTCGTGAGGAGGAGATGCAAAACGAGTCATACACAGTCTTTCACAGAAAGTCATTCATAGAGATTCATAGACGTAGAGTTCGACACAAGAACTCTACAATCATATTCAGCGACTCAGACAGGTCGCAAATTCAAAGTCCGACACAAGGACTCAGTTTTATTTCACCGGAACCGATCGCCGCGATATTATTATTATTCACGTTTATAAGTCACTGTTATCATCTATTTAAGTTATTCGAAATAAATAGCATATACACTCCCGTCCATAAGTGTCCGGACACCTATAAAATACATGTAAATGCTGTATTTATGCTACAATAACTTACATATTTCTCAATAAAAACAATCTTTATTGAATATTTACTTATAGTAGAGGGTATAGAGAGCATAGTATATACAATTCTTACCACCAAATGACATAAAAAGGTTTAAATCTTCTTTTCGTCGATATGTCCTCCCCGTTTCGAAATAACCGCTTGCACCAGTCGTGGTAGTCTTGCGACAAGTTTTTGTAAAGTTTCTTTTTTAATTTCTCCCCAAATTGTTTTCAACATTGTCCATAACTGTTTTTCACTTTTTGGGCACTTGGTTCTCACTTGTCTATCCAATTCGTCCCACAACTTCTCAATTGGATTAAGGTCCGGCGACTGTGGGGGCCACTGCATAATTTTTACTTCATTATTCTCTTCCAGTTCCTTTAAATAGTTTTTACATATTTTTGCACTGTGCTTTGGATCATTGTCCTGCATAAATACAAAATTATTTCCAATAATTCTTTTCCCTGAAGGTATCGCGTTTTCTTTTAAAATGTTCAAATATTGTTCTTTTCGCATTATGCCTTCCACTTTCACTATATCGCCCACATCATTACCCCCAAAACACCCCCAAATCATAACTGCACCACCACCATGCTTGATTTTAGGCACAACACATTCTGGAAGATATTTTTCATTGACTCTTCGACGAATGAAAGTGCGCCGATTGTCACCAAATACTTCAAATTTGGATTCATCTGTCCAAAGAACTTTTTCCCATTGGGAAATGGTCCAATTCGAATGATTCTTAGCCCATTCCAGCCTCTTCTTCTTATTTTGTGGCCTTAGAAGTGGTTTTTTTACTGCCACACATCCTCGCAAGCCCGCTTTCAGCAATCGCCTCTTCACCGTCGTACTGCCAATAGGGTCTACTCTATTTTCATTAACTTTCGCTGCAATTTCTTGTGCAGACATTTGCCTATTTCGTTTGCTGAGGACTTCGATGTATCGGTCTTCTGCATCAGTGGTCTTTCGAGGCCTTCCTGATCGTTTTTTCGAAGATAAATCCTCCGGATCACGATATTTCACTACAGTATCGTGGACCGTGGACTTTGAAATCTTCGTTTTCGCAGCTATCTGTCTAATAGAATAGCCTTCATTAGCTAGAACTATAATAGCAGCACGTTTTTCTTTGGATAATTCTTTTCTAGGACTCATCGTTGCGATCACTAGCAGTCTCAAACTTAAACTAAAGTGTTCCGAACGCCTGCATTCCGCTGCTCTCGTGTTTATAAATCTTAAGTGGCCGATATGCAATGTATGGTATTAGAATGCATACGAATGTATAAAGGTACACATACTAAATAGATCGCACTGTGAGAAACGAACGGATGAGAGACAAAGTCGCCTAAAACTTGATACCCTCATAACGCTTCTCTATGTACGTTTTCGCTTACTTATCAATATAATAACTATATCAACACTATTTGGTAATAAATATTGCTTGTTTTGCTCAAGAGCAGTATCAAGATTAAAGTACAACGTAATAAATCCATAGAAACAACTAAATTTAAGAAATATTTATGCGAATTCCGCAAATACGTAAGTGTCCGGACACTTATGGACGGGAGTGTATATCAGAGGAGTGATAACCAGTTCCTAATCACCATCAAAATATACAGTCCACTAAATAATTGAAACTCCTCAACAATCGCTGTGTAAGAAAATTGTCGTTCAATGTCTTAGCTACGACCGATCCGACAGTGGCCCATCTGCTCCTAGGAAAAAGGTAAAATTGTCGCGCTTGCTTTTCATCCTGAGTCTGCTCGTAGACTTGTTAGTAGGGTCGACCGATGTGGCCCCACCCTAGATGCTGTGTCCCGGATGTGACATTATCTACCAGATGATCGACAGTACATGTAGGAATCGGCGGCGTGTGAGGTACTATGCAGAGATGGTATGTTGCCAAACCCCAGCATGCTGAACGATGCAGGGACAAGGAAACTGGACTCTGCGTTCCACCATATCCTTTTCAGTTCTGACACAATGCATAGGGGTAAAACTTTCGTTTCCGCGGGAGTATATGAACGGGCAATACAAATTTAATTCTTTGTATACATGTTTTCAAGCGGCAATTCTTTTCATGAATATCTAATTATTTTTTCTAAAAAATGCTGCTAAAGCATTAAAATAGCTTTTTATTCTGCTAGTAAATATCAGCCCCTACTGTCCTGAGCCGATCACTATGCCAGCGTGTTTAAACCGTCACTCATTATGACTCCATCTAATTCTGTTTCGATGCTTCAAGCAGATGAGTTCTATCGCGCGATAAGCCACAAAAACGTGTGACAGGAAAATGAATATGATTGAACGGTAACTTACCACCTCTACATAATACTTGCGAGTATCGCTTCTCGGAGGACACATAGTCTGTATAGCCGATGGATTAGTTGGAACGTGCGGAAGCGTGTTACTGGAAAAGAAATTACGTAATTTGTCGTCTGTTGTATATGTATCCCAGTAGTGATTCACAGTTGAAAGAAATTACAATATGAATGCATAAGACAAATAGAATGTTTAACCTCTTAAGTATAATGCGCCATTATAGTAGCTTTAGTAGCTTTATAGTAGTACCCCACAAAATTCAGTCGCACCTGAGAGGTTAAAAATGGAGTCGTGATATTTATATCTGACAAAGCAACATCCGATACTTCCCTTTTATTCTGGAAAGATTAGAAGAAATGGATGACCGACCAGAATCGAATTATCGTCGGTAAATAAAATGCAGAGTTTCTTTTGGTTTCATTACTCTTTGCTGCCTTACGCCCTGAGATTGGTCTGTAATCTTAACGATGATATGTTCACTTCTGTTTCATTGAAAACATAATTCATGTTAATTCATATTAACTGTGACATTATCACACTATCCTTTGTAATATAATAATATATTGGTGTCGACTATATACCTAAAATTGGCAGAAAAAATAGAAATTAAAAGTATAAATTGCCTTACAATTAGTTGATATTAGTGGCATATATAAAATTGTTTTTAAAATGTAAAGTACTGCAGTCAACGGTAATTCTTTATTTTATATACATTTCTGGAACTTTATGACATAACTCGAAATCTAAGAACATGTTTAAGGTTTGACCCACAGCACTCGAAAAAATAGAAAATAATGTTTTCCTATGACTTTCATAAAATAGGTAACTTGACTCTTCCTCAATCGTTCCCTTGATGTCTGATAGAAAAGTATTACTGAAACTCCACGTTTCTCACGTAGTTCTACAAATGTGCATAAACTGATGAAGCTTAATTCTGGATAATTGCAATGCCAATACGAACAAAATCTTTTGACTGTATAACTGGAGTATACAAGTGGATGCACTATAAAGTAAGGGATTTATTGATGCACACAAAGATACAATTTATTCCTAAACTACTTAATCGATATATGATGTAATCACCCCTGTTGAAGGGGTGGAGGAGGTTCGTGAGACACACCGGTATATCGTATACCGGAATACGCTTTATCAATTTATCCATTAAAACAGTTTCGTTCCGTTGCATTACCTTTAAGAAGGCCTTGAGCGAAAAGAGTATAGTATAACGGAATTGGGAAGAGTAAAACGAGAGGACTCTGAAACCTTTTGTTACAACGGGATTCGTCATTGTATTTCGAGAAAGCTCTTTAATGCTTCCTCTTTTCCGTTTCGACGTAACTCTCTATGCAGTTATTTTTCATTATGAGCGATCAAAGTAAATCGTAGGCAAGAACCAAAAAAGGGCGAAGCGGTGTTGAAGGATAAAAGGAAGAAAATAAATGCAAGGTACGGTGGAAAGAATCGCGGAAAATGAAGAGAAAGAGGTAACGTGTCGTAAGGAAAAAAGGAAATGGGAGAGAAAGGGAATTGCCGCCCTGGAAGGAGTATAAATGTGAGGACGTGCTATGATGACGGAAGGAATCCCAATGGTATTGGAACCGGAAACAGAAGTGGATGGCGAGGGGTAGAGCATTGGAGCGAGGTCGGTGGACCGAGCGCGATGTGACAAGTGGGATGATGCTTGGGCACGCTGATAGAAGTAGTGGATTTCTCGGCCGAGAACTCCTGTTTACTTACACCCAATCAACTCCAACCTTTCCTCGTTTCTTCTTACTTCAATCGTACACAAAATCACACAGTGTGGTTGACGCGTACGTATCCTTAATAGTATCACACGTCCGTTTATACACATACGTACACGACGCACCCTTACTGCCTGGCTCTTCTGTCGATGCTTATCTCCGTGTTTGCTATTCAGCAAATTGACGTATATAGGTGGAGGTTGTCACAGATACAAGAGATGGACATCTACGTGAAATATTCAAGATTGTTGTACTGTTGAAAAAATGGAACTGTTTATGTGCTTATATTTTGGAAAGTATTCTCTGGTATTCATTTTTCTAGTATCCTACAAATTAGAGCATCGTACTAGATATTTCGAAATGTTATTTTTTCATTCCGTAAAAATACATATTTCAAAATGAAAATATATTAATCGAGAAGCGCATGATAATAGTTAATGGAAATGTACATCTGCTTCTACTTTTAGAATATTACATTTTGAACTGTTTTTTCCGGTAAAAGAAACATCCGGTGGTTTTTGTCATATTATCTGTTCCCCGATATTTACACATATTCTCAGGCCTTGCAGTATTAGCAGGTAATGAATAATGGAAACATTATTAATATGTGTTTTTATTCTTTTCACAATCGCATTCAAAAAATATTTTTCGGTTTAATGTGATGCGTGAGTAATAAAAACTACTACACATGTGGGTAGATAGATATCACTGAATAGATATAACGAATTAGCATCTTTTTGAACCCGCGCAATTTAGATATACACATTATTATGGATATTGTACAATTTATTTAAAAAATTAATGTCCAGGAGAAAGTCTGGTAAGAAGACGCTACAAAGCAAACATTCTTCTTGGAGAAAGAATACATCGCAAAACATGACGCACTATAAGTGATTCTCCTTGCAACGCAGCCATTCCATTCATGGTACATTATTTTACTTTTAAGTTCTTTTTCGTCACGCAAGATTTGATATCTGATTTTTGCGCTGAATTCAGCAATGCAATTCATTTGTCTTCATTGTAAATATAAAGTCTTTTTGTAACAAATAGTTTAATACTTATAATTAGTAACTCATATAATATTTAAACTGGAAATGCAATTGAACATTACTGTTTATTTATGTGATAACACCTTACAATTACATTACTGTGTTTCAGGCATTATGATTGCCGTAAAATAACTGATAAACAAGAAATGTAATTGTAAATTAAGCTACGTTGTACTTCGACATAAGTACTTCGTGTCTTGCAGTGTTATTTTAATTTCTTAAACGAAAACAAAGGTTATGTTGCAACTTTCATTTATAGTTTCCATAACAATGATCTCCACTGTATCGCCTTCTGCTCTTATTGTTAGATTTTCTCCATGACGTTTCCTTTCTAAAATAAATTGGAAAATACCTAAGAAAATTGGTGCATTTTGGAAGTCATTGAGCATTGGTTAAACATGTTCAAATGTTTATAACATTAACGCGAGAAAAACATAAGTATCCAAGATAACAAGTATAAGTAAAACTTCTCGAGAATTGGCATCTACATTTTTAAACACGTTAAAATGCAAACTCTAAGTACCTCGATTTAAAAAGGCGAGAGAAACGATTTTGATATTCGTGTTCAACCTTACGAAATACGTAAGAATCAGTGTAAATTATCAGTAAAAATTCTTTGTCACAAAAACATTTTTATTTTTGTAGGTCAGTGTAGTGTTTCTTTACAACTTTTACGCCATTGCTTTATAACCGTTTGATACACATAATCTTTTGTGCATTTTATATATAAAAGCTACTTACTTGCCTGTCATTGATGTTAATTGGAGTTCTAAACAATGCATTACAATAATTAATTCCAGGTGACTGTAGTAAAATAAAAAATTAATGTAAGTATTAATGAAAAAATATAAAAAGTTATTACATGTACCATCAAATTTAACACTTAAACTACGTTTTAATTATCACACCAAATTGTGATAACCTTGAGTTTAGAATGTAGAGTCTGTTTCAGAAGAGCGTGGACACGACATTTCTGTGTAAATTTTTTTTTTGTAAAGAAGTTTATATAAGTGCATAGAACATCGGAAAAGCTAATACACACTTACACAGTAGTGCGTCTAATCTCCATTTGTGATTATTGTTGGACAACGTCTGGGATAGGAAACATATAGAAAAGACCTCCATATTTCTCGAATACGACGAAATAGAGCTTTCAATTTTAAAGTAAGCTTTCATCGGAGATTGTACTTTATATGTGACAAAACATTTTCTACTGGATTGGCATCAAGGGATTGAGAGGGCGAATTCAACACGTATATAACTTTTCTGTTTTCCATTCCGTGCAAAAGTAGCTTGAATGTTTCGGATCGTTATCCTCTCAAAGCGTTCACTTTTCTTTAGTTCCAAAAAACTAACGTTCCTAACTGATGTTAGGAGACCCTTTTCATATAATCAGATTACTTTTTGGGCATTTAAATTATCCGCAAAGACGCGTAATGTCCTGAAACCCCGAACATTAAAACGCCCTCAAACATGAACATTCATTGTATGTTTAATGCTCCTTTGGAAATTGGATTTCCGCGTTATTTTTCCAATATGTAACCCCTTATGAAGTGCAATTTTCGAAGAAAGCGTATTTCGAAATTGAAAGCCGTGGTTCGTCGTATTCGAGAAATGTGGTTTCTTCCTGTCTCATATGCGGACAAACTGATCGAAAGTATGCCTTGATGTTGTCAAGCAATAATCGTAAATTGTGGAGATTGGATGCACTACTAGCACTCAGTGGTAACAAGAGTTAGAGCTTTCTTAATGTAGAGTGAATTGTATAAAATGAGTGTCTAGACAGTTCGTAAGATAATGATTCTTAACTAGCAAAATGGTTGATTGGAAATTTTTCACTCGAGTGTTTCTAATTGAATGTTTGAATAATTGACTTGAATGTCTCAATAATTTGCCTCGAATGCACGGATTTGAACGTTTCATGAAAATTTCTTTATTCCCCGACGGGCGAATTTTCATCTCACTTGTTATGATACTGACAATGAGATATGTAACGGTGGGAAAGGGGCAGGGCATATTGGGCCTTGCCCTTTGCTATTGGATTAACTATTTGTTAATTGACCCTGTCTGAATTTTGAAGACTTCCATGAAGGACGAATCAGCTCTTTTGTAAAAGGGGAACTCTACGCGGAGTTTTTTCTAGAAACCTAGTCACCAACCATGGTCTCTAAATTAAGGGCAGAAATTCGTTGATTTTCCAACTTTATGACTGACCTTATGAAACGTATGTTTCGAGGTATCAGGCAAGATTTGGCGAATTAGAACCACTGTGCGTCTTCCCTGCTTATCACCCACCGTGCCCCAGATCACGACGGATGAAGGAAAACGTATATACGAGCATATGTATGTACATTTAAAACGAAGGCTGTCTAATTCTTTAATGATCCTGCTCTTTTCACTACCTTCGGGCGAAGGTCATCACCAAATATCGTTTAATACTTCCAAAATACTTTTAACGTGGTTTTTAGCGTATTGTGTTGGTAATGATCTCCATAGCACTCTTATTAAGTAACATGATTGTTTCAGGGTGTTCACTTGTTTTCCCTGAAGTATTACCTTCATAATTGCCCATATATTCTCAATGGGGTTCGCGTCCGCTAGCTCTAAAGACCACTCGATGCAAAGGCGGCTGCGGTATTTCGGATCATTATCCTCTTGGAACACCCACGATACATTATTTTCGTCGAGCCACAGTCTAGCAAATTTCAATAAACATTTTTCGTCAATTTTTAAAATTCTTAGAGCATTCAGATTTTCAATGAAGAGGAACAAATTCCGAAACAAAGAGAACTGAAGCATTACCAAACATGGACCTTAATTGAATGCTTAACAGTTCGTTGAAGCATCGGATAGCTTTTGCTGCTCCAAGCTCTCTTTTTAGGTACTCATAACCAATCAGAAAAAATTGCCTTCTCCCAATTGCGACCACTATTTTTCTGGACCTAAGTGTATCGCATACTGTCATGTTTCTCGGAGAGTAAGGGATTTTGCAGCGTGCTTCTATATTTCACGCAATATTAGGTAGTTGCGACGTAGTATTATGAGTAAGCTGGAATGCCCTTTTTGAATTATTAAAATACATTTACTTGTTTCTTAGATATACGTAGCTCCGATGCTTTTACGAAACCGACTGTGTGTGTAAGTGTATACAAATCCATAGACTTATTATGTAATTATTTCTGTTTCTTAATTAAACCTATCTTGCAACATAAATATTATTGACTTTAAGTAACTTAGGATCTTAGGTTATGTGCATGCACTCACGTACGCGCACACACACACATACCGAGTACGGTGGAATGAAATGTTCAAGCGAGCTCGAGATGATTCCTTATGAAAAAATAAGAATAAAATATACAATAACATTTTTCAACTTAAGACTTAGGTTTTGGGAAAATAGAGTTTGAAAGATCAAATTTGGAATGCATTATTTAAATAAATAATGTTGTGCAACTTTTATTATGCAGCTAAATTCTCTGTTAAGAACTCGCAATTTAAAAAAAAAAGTTATGTCCTCTAGTTACCGAGCTATTCCAGGAAATGTATTTTCAACCCTTAAGTTTGAGGAGTATTTTTATCCCTCAAGTTTGACGAGTATTTTCACCCCTCAATATGGACTATGGCCAATAAAAAAAAACGTATCAAATATTTTTTCGAGAACTACATCTCACGTAAGTTTCATCAAAATCGACATGTGCAGGTGTGATGTGTTGCGTTTTCAGCTGTAACAGCATACGTACGCATCGGATTGTCAAACTCGATCTTCTTGCAAACTAAGCCTTAAATTATAAAGTTTTATCCTATATTTTGTACTTATTTTCCATAAGGAATCACCTTGTGCCCGCTTGTACATGTTATTCCGTCGCAACCCTATAAATGTGCGTAGCAAACAGTCGGTACTAAGACATCGGCTGACGGGGGAAAGATCGCAGATGAAACGATGAAGATCAGTTTTTGAATGGGATGGTAGAAAATAGACCAAAAAGTCGGGACGATTAGCTTCAATTGTCCATAAAATTCTAAGCGTATATAACTTTGTAATAAAACATTTTTAGACTCAAGTTTATATGAACTATTTTATCTGCTTGGTTCCATTAACACAGAAACATATATTATGATATATAATTTTAACCTCTAAACGTTTCGATACCGTCATAACCATTTTAAATATTTGATGACAAGTATACGATAACAATTAAGGAGCTTTGCTGCGAATCTATCATTTTCGAATTAATTACAGGATGATTAAGAACTGATAATTAGGAACAGATTATCGAGTAGTTGGAAAAAATTATTATTTAACTGATTTCTGCCGCAATACAGCCATTATTACAGGTACCTTGAATAACAGAAAAGTGTTTTTTCAGTAAACTCAAAATATAGTGCAATCGAGGTGGGATAAAAAAGCCAATTTTTTGTACAATCATATTTTCTATTTGCTCGAAGTTTTCTACGCATCCTAACTTTTGATGTTTCAGTCCCTACTAAAATATAGTAGCGACTTCATTAATTTCCGCATTAATATTCTTGTACGAATCGGCTATGTCGATATTGCCGATTGTGCTTTACCGCCCAGTCGGACGGATAAATGAAATGTGTGTATGTATATATTTTGTGAATGCTTGGGTGAATGAGCGATAAGGAAGTAGGGCCGAAAGACGAGACGTTAAGACGCGACGAATAGAAAACGAGTTTTTAAGATCAGAGTTATAAGACGTTTATTTTGAGACGATCATTTTTAAGACCTAGTTATAGTTATTTTCAGTTTAGTTTTAACTCTAGTTTTACGTGTTATTTTTATTAAATATAGTTTTAGTTTAGTATATCCGTTTTCTTTCATTCTTCCCCCGTAATTGCGTTTCGGAATGCTATATTCTTATAAATTTCTTTCATAGTATTTGAGATTAACTTCGAGAACACGTCTGAAACACATATTCCCGGTAACTTAAATACGCACTTGCAGAATTTCAATCCATGATATTTTCCCCCGTAGTTATAATTCTTATCTAATTGACAATCGAAACAAAAATTGCTCAACAAATGTCATCAATTTTTAACTTTGAGTAAGGCCCAATCGTAAAAAATGTTATATAAACATGAAATTATATGATATTACATAAGGTGTTTCATCTAAGTAGAAATTGTAGAATGCCTACAGTCTGGATGAATTCGATTTATCAAAAACTGTTGTAATAAACGTCAGACGACCAAATATCAATAATTATCGTTAATCTGCAAGGAACTAAGCCTAGAAATCCTAATAGCAATTACAGCTTTATCCTTCATTTCGTGAAGACAGAAATAATGTTTTCCTTGCCGAAAAGTCTCTCAAGGCGTCTCTCCTCTTTCTGGGAAATTCCGTCTCTGCTGTCTCTAAAAGTTGATAAAGAAAACTGCATCATGAAGTTTCAAACAGTCTTACGTGCGCACATTATTTTCTGTAGTGGTTAGATTGAAACATGAGGGTGATTTTTGTTGATTTAGCAACAGTACATCCAGACGAGTCTGTGGCGAGAATTTTTCAAGTCATTGGCTGACGTCTTGCAACGTTCGAAAATTCAAGAAGGGAGAAAAATGATTGCTACAATTTATTTTCATTTCGTTAAATATAATTTCCCAAATTATCACATGTATGTGAAGACGATTTTTCCTTTTAAATACAATTTAACGTCCTTCAATTTATGTGGCACTTAAATTACGCAATTTCTCATTCCCCTGGCTGAAAACGAGTCCTCTTATGTGATTATGTCATTCGAATTATAACTATTATTATTTTTCGTTTTCCTTTCACCGTTGTTTCGTCTTAGCAGTCTCATTTTTAACAATTTTTAGCCGTGAAAAAGAAACCGGGTGGAAAGGATAATCCTCTAAAATTATGGGACACGTACATATACATTGTAAATGGAATAATTTCCCTTATTGTATCATCTTTTCATCTCTATAAAAAATAATCAGAACATTATGAACCGTGTTTCAGTACCGCTAAATTCTGACATTAATTATATACATGGTAAAATATTTATTTACATCGCAGATACTCTGGGTGCAAGGATGTACAGTCAAAATCGAATGTAAATGTAGTGAAATATAACTCACAGTGGTTTAATTTCCAGGTTCCGGAACACCTGCTGCAAACTTTAAACGTGAAGCACCTGTTTATCTGATAATACTGTGAAATTTTTCCAATTTATTTTAACGCTGTATTGAAGCTTAAACGTTTGTTATATGTGAAATTTACAAGTTTTCAGATCGTTATCCGTGTAATTACAAAACTCTGTGGCCATGTTGTGGTATAAACGCGTATGTATAGTCGTGTACATTCATTCACGATGCGGATGTAATCCTCACTGTTTGTCACAGTGTTTGCATTTAAATTGCCGTACGTCATTGAATTAATTGGTTATTGCTTAATTCACAAATCAGAATATTTTTAATTTATTGCCTCCACTATGTACAAATCTTTATGAATTGTGAATTTAAACTGAGGATAACAGAACAGAAGAATAAGGTAATTTTGAAAAACGTATCAATAATAACAATATACTGATATTAACTGTTTCGATATTACCAAGATTTGTACAGTCTGCGATGGAAATATTCAGACGCGGCGATGCTTTTAATCAAAATTTGTTCTGACATCTTGCCTACTGTTTGTAAACATTTCGCTCTGTACATTGGAACGCATCTAATGGTACCTGAACATTGTTACAATTAAAGTCGGTAAATTTCGATTTATCAACTACATTGGAACACGTACAACAGCGTAGCATCTGATACTCCTTGGAATACAAAGTTTGTTACTTTTTTCTCGACCCAGATGGAAAAAAAGTTATGTTCGTCTTGGAATCCTCTAACAGATAGATGTAGAAAAATTATATGTTTATTTGTTAAATATTTAAGGTCACCTTGAAAAAAACATGAAAAAAAGAGTTGACAAATAATTTCTTATAGTCACGTTAAAGCTCTCTTGAAACCATCTAAAAACTGATAAAAACACTTTCGATGGGACTGCTAATAGCAGTGTAATCTCTACTGATCAAGATTCGTGATTCACCCTGTGTATACTTATACACATCTTCTGTAGGATATAGGGGGAAAAGCAAAGGCTCATAACAACTTCATCATGTTTGCTGTACCCTGAAATACGCAGTTATAATACTTAATATGCGTGACTGGTAGTACTAAACTTTTCTACAATATAATACACTGAGATATGCTCTTCTAATAGCTTTTCTTTCATATTCTTTTGTCCTTACTTCGTTACTGTCCATTACGGGGTGCTCCTGACTCCACGCTTCTATGATGAAGGATATGTCTATAGAAATGTGTGACTATATATTTAATGTGGTTTCCACGCTTTAAGGGACAATTGTATTTAAATTTTAATAGCTCGTATGTAAGGTACTACATGTTCTTGATTACTCTTCGCCACTGAATTAATAGATCCAACGATTGTACGTTTTAGTTCGAGTAAGTATATGAGGAAAACGGAAACATGCCAAAAAGGTATCTCTATAATTTTATTTTTCTTGATGTTGCATCTATGAAAAATACTGTAAGTAGTCCTATCATGATTTTATCAGAATCTTTTAAAATGAACTTTCAAACTAAATTAGAAACGTAAAGAAAAATATTTTGAAGATAGTGTAGGATTCAATGTTCTTCCCGTTAGTTCGGAGGTTCTTTATTACATACAAATTACACGGAGTATCTAACAGTTCGAGAGGGTTCACCGGAAATTCACGTCAAAAGTCTCGTAGGGCCGTGCGTCGTCCTTTTTGACCTCTCGGTCCTCCCTACTCCTTCACGTAAAGGGTATAGCAGGATAAGGGGGTCAAAAGTGCCCTTCAACCGATTTCAATGGGGCCGGTCTCATTCGATAGATAATGCTCGGCGATTGATGTCTACAAATTTTTAACCCTGAATTTTGACCGGAAGGGTAGTTATGGGGAAAATTAAAAAAACAGGTTTTTGGCCCTTTTTCCCCATTTACTGAGGCGTAAAAAATCCAAATAAATTCTGACATATTTTACACGGTACCGGGCATATTGGAGAATTTTTTTCAGATTTTTCCGTCGATGTAGCTAAGCGTGAAAAATCGGCAAAGTCAAAAAAAACGGAAAAAAGAAGATTTCGTATCGAAATCTTCGAGGTACAACTTTTTGGTTTATATAGTAACAATCTAACACCTACGATTGTTATCCCCAATTTTTTTCAGATTTTTAAACCACCTGCGTCATTGTGAAAAAAAATCGAAAACCGATTTTCGGGACGTATTTTGATCTAAAACGCAAGAAGTAATTGTTATTTTTCCATTATTTTGATAGAGTATGTTCATTTTGTGCTTTTCAATGTTTCTGCATACAAAGCAATGCAAAGGATTGAATTGATTCAATTATTTGTAAGCCACATACTTCCTTATCAGCTAAAAATACGAACGTTCTTTCAACAGCAGCGATGGCGCAGTCGGTAGAGTTCTTGGCTGCGGAACCTCTCGAAACTTTTTGTCGCCGGTTCGAGTCCCAATGAGGCAAAATAATTTTTTTTTTTTTTTTTTAATCATTCACTGCATAACAACAAATAATAATTATTTTTCAATTTTTCAATGGTTTTTAAACATTTTTAAATACTTATTCAATATGAAATATATGTAAAAATAATTATGGAGCATATTGTTTTTTTCATTGATTCGTCCTAGCCACATCTCGTTATTCTTTTGTACATTGAACGAATATTAGTTTACTGTAACGAATGCAAATATGTATTCAATATTAAAAGGATCCAATTGTATATTCTGATGAATTGTAATGAAGGTGATGTCTAACGGAAAGAAGCGTCTATTTCTTTTTAAACATTCTTATTTTTGTATTTACCGCTTCTCCATGTATGCAGAGATCATCCAAAATGGACAATGAATTGAAAGAAAGAAGGTATATTGGGATTTCATCCGTTATAATGCCTTTACTGTTTTATGCAAATCAACTTCTTCAGCTTTAGGTTTTGTGCCCCATTGCAATCGTGTTTTCCAACCACTTTAAGTACACGAAAACATTAAAGTCAGTTCAGAAGGTTTTATTGTTTTATTACACTTACTCCAGTATTATGTACTCCCTTCAGTTATCTAGTCCGCAATTACCTGCGTAGCGTGTAGGTAGCGGGCAGGTACCTTTAGAACTGATGATCATTGTTTTTAAATTATTGACTGCATAAATGTTATTAATACGTAAATGAATATTAATGTAAAAATACGAATGATAGATTATCATTTGATGATTAGGCTACAGTATCTAGCTGCGGAATACTTGAAACTTTTCTCTCGCCAATTCACCTCCCATGAAATATAATTAGAAAACAAATGTTTTTAAGTACTAAGTGGATAACAATTGTTAATACGGAAATTAATATTAGTGTGAAAATATAAATGGCATGCGATAGATTACCTTTTGATAATTAAAAGTTGAAACACGTTTCGTGTGGCTTTAATCCTCGTCACTATGTTCATTAATGATGGGCACCACTTCATTTTTATTAAATATTTTTGTCAACATGTCTGAAGGCCTAACAACTGTCGATAGATACCGTGCGTGCGACAGGTAGTATATTATTGCAGCAATGTGCGAACAACAACCTATGGTACCGTTACCACTCGCACATTCACAGCAATAACATTTGATGCCCGAAATTCCAATTATATTAGGGGTATCGTTAATGAAGCAACGATAACTTCTTTGATTAATGTGGCGTGATCGGACGAGGCATTTAAGAATATTGAGGAGTTGATTTGCATAAAACAGTAAAGGAATTATAACGGACGAAATCCCAATATACCTTCTTTCTTTCAATTCATTGTCTATTTTGGATGATCTCTGCATAAATGGAGAAGCGGTAAATACAAAAATAAGAATGTTTAAAAAGAAATAAACCCTTCTTTCCGTTAGACATCACCTTCATTACAATTCATCAGAATATACAATTGGATCCTTTTAATATTGAATACATATTTGCATTCGTTACAGTAAACTAATATTCGTTCAATGTACAAAAGAATAACGAGATGTGGCTAGGACGAATCAATGAAAAAAACAATATGCTCCATAATTATTTTTACATATATTTCATATTGAATAAGTATTTAAAAATGTTTAAAAACCATTGAAAAATTGAAAAATAATTATTATTTGTTGTTATGCAGTGAATGATTAAAAAAAAAAAAAAAAAATTATTTTGCCTCATTGGGACTCGAACCGGCGACAAAAAGATTCGAGAGGTTCCGCAGCCAAGAACTATACCGACTGCGCCATCGCTGCTGTTGAAAGAACGTTCGTATTTTTAGCTGATAAGGAAGTATGTGGCTTACGAATAATTGAATCAATTCAATCCTTTGCATTGCTTTGTATGCAGAAACATTGAAAAGCACAAAATGAACATACTCTATCAAAATAATGGAAAAATAACAATTACTTCTTGCGTTTTAGATCAAAATACGTCCCGAAAATCGCTTTTTGATTTTTTTCACAATGACGCAGGTGGTTTAAAAATCTGAAAAAAATTGGGGATAACAATCGTAGGTGTTAGATTGTTACTATATAAACCAAAAAGTTGTACCTCGAAGATATCGATACGAAATCTTCTTTTTTCCGTTTTTTTTTACTTTGCCGATTTTTCACGCTTAGCTACATCGACGGAAAAATCTGAAAAAATTCTCCAATATGTCCGGTACCGTGTAAAATATGTCAGAATTTATTTGGATTTTTTACGCCTCAGTAAATGGGGAAAAAGGGCCAAAAACCTGTTTTTTTAATTTTCCCCATAACTACCCTTCCGGTCAAAATTCAGGGTTAAAAATTTGTAGACATCAATCGCCGAGCATTATCTATCGAATGAGACCGGCCCCATTGAAATCGGTTGAAGGGCACTTTTGACCCCCTTATCCTGCTATACCCTTTCCATTCCTCCCTTTTTCGCACGTTTGAACGAGAGAAAGGGAGTCTCTACCTGTCCCCGTCTAGGTGGGTCCGAAAAATTGTTAAAGTTGCCTCGAGACGCCCGTAGGCCGCGGGGGTGTTCTGATATGGAAAATCCCCACATCTGTTGAACGTCCTTCAAGGTCCCGGCCGCCTCGAGGCAACATGCCCACCTAGACAATGGACTACCTTTATCGACGGCTCATGACCCGGCCCCTGTCTACCTCGGACGGTCCTAGACCCGCGCGGTCCCAAAATGTTTGCGTGTGCTAATTGTAAGTGGCAAATGGGCTCCGCGCAGAGTCGGTCGCCCGCAGTCGATACCATGGCGGAGACCGGATCGTAAACCGTCACCGTACAATAGTACAAATGTCTTGCGTTTCTACGTACACGGAGTAGGATAGCATGCATTTATTTGTACATGTCGTGCACATATACAATGTCTTCTTTTCCAATTGGCAATTCAATTAGCACAATTTCTTCGAAACATGGACTTTGAAATACACTTACTTCATTCGTTGCATAATTCATAGGTGCATTATTTGGGTTCGCAACAGAGGCTAAACATATTAAACCGATGATAGTTACATTATCTTTAGGGGACGTTATAAATGTGATTCTTAAAGGTGTGCAGTCAGTATCAGAAACAGATCTCTTCTGTTCATCAATCATGTTATCTAAATGCTAGGTATCGTTGCTAAATGTTTTCGTTTTTCTTCATCTTCTACTGTTTCTACTCGTGATCGGCGATCGTCGTTCGAGTTATCGAAACTTGGTCTTTGTATTTAATTAGTATGGTTCGAAGGACCACCCTCTCAATGAGGGAAAAATTGTACGTAAACTTTGTAACAATGTCACACTTTATTATCGCGAACTGACGTCGCGTTTTATCTTGCGGACTCTAATTATTACGTTAACAAATGGGAATGTAATATTCCCGGAGATGCAATATCTCCCTATAGATCCAGTGTCTATGTGAGATTCAATATCTCTATCAGTATCTGGTATCTATCTTATATTTGTATATATCTGTATGTATCTTAGTATCTGACTTGTCGCGCTCTGCGACGCTTAATTTATAAAATTTGTAATGGGCGTTGCCGTCTTCCCCCAACTCCCTTCTCCAAGGCCCGGAGTTCTGGGACTTGTGGGTGGGAGACGTCAACGCCTCCATCCAAGGGATGGAAACAACTTACACGCCCCTATTCAAAAGTGGAGGGACTCATACTCCCCTACTGAAGGGGTGGAAGGGACATTGGCAGCGTCGCAGATTTCCGGGGCCCGGTCTTACCCATGACCATCAGGTATTCCAGGAAGACCGGACAATTTCCCGGAAATACATCTGCGACGCACGTGCAAATAGCGCGGGCAGGCAACGAGCGCCTAGACCCTTTGCCAATGTCCCTGGTTTACTATACGGCCATATTTTAAAGATGCAAAAAGAGATAAAAATAATTTCAAACTCGTGACCGAGGAATATCCTATCGGTCCGTATAATAAACCTTCCAGCTGTCGATGGCCTGTGCCTAAACATCTACTATCTATTAAACAATTTGAAAACCTTCAAGACCTTTTGAATCAGAATGCTAATTTCTGAAGGATACAAAAATTGTTAATTAGCAGGAATCAGCTTCAATCAATTCATGAAATACAAATAAAAATGTTTGAATTCATAACGTATATTGTTCCCTCGCAGGTGAATGCCCTTGTATGTGAAAAATTGGATCTGCTCTCGGAATATTTGAATCGCTCTCTTATTGTTTGGATGTTATTCCACGTTAATAGAGAGAATAGAACACGTAGGAAGAATACAAGAAATGGAACACCATTTGTTATACTACTTTTTAGATGCACACACACACGCGCGCGCGCTTCCTCGTGCTCTCTCTCTCTCTCTCTCTCTCTCTCTCTCTCTCTCTCTCTCTCTCGCAATCAACCCCGCAATGCTCTCCCAATCCTACAATACAATTAGCATTAAAGTGATTTAGTCTTATCGCTAACATTTAACGTTTCCTTGATAACGATCTTCATTCCACGAAGTATGTGAAATTTGTTTTACCTTTCGTAAAAAATGTTACTAATTTCACTTATTCTCTGGCTATGTAATAACATCCTGTGTAGAAATTTGTTTATTCTTATTAAGAAGGATTATTCTCAAAATCTTTATTATTATTATGAATATTATTTTTAAAAATTTGATGGCATTAAAACAAATATATCAAAATTATATGAAAATGTAAAGCTTGGAATTTTATACATTCTTGTAAACTTAATGTTATATTGATAAAAGTTTGAAACTACTTAAATATCTGAAAAATCATCAAACGCTCTCTTGAAAAATGCGATTTAATGATGTTTTAACTCTTTGGGTCCGACAACTTCTTATTACGTCAAACTACAGATCATTCTCGAAAACAGCTAGAGAATATTCTACGAATATATTTGATAAATACTTTACGTCGAATGTAATATGATTTTGCAAGTGGAAATTCACGGATGAAATTATTACATTTGATAATTGTATACGTGTTTACCATTTAAAATACAAAATTTGCTAATTGTTTTAACCTATAGTTTGTTTCTTTATAATATTTTATACAATGCATCCTCGGCTTATCCAGCCACGTATCTCAGTAATATCGAGCATCATGTCTTCCGCCAGACTCAGAATGTGTAAATAATTCACTAATTGCAAGTAGTTAGTATCATTAAATAATAACGATGACAAAATTTATGATTACAAAATTATTTATGTACAAACCAATTCAAATTTACATTAAGAAATAGTGCTTTGTTACTTACATTTACCTTATAATTAATTAGTCATTTAACACTTGTATTATTTCATATAAAACAGCTAAATACGAATTGTAAATAATTCGTTAATATATAATTTAGTAAGGAAATTATTAAATTGAATTCTCCGCTAGTTTGTATTCAAGAATACTTTCAGTTAGTTGTATGTCTTTCATCTTACACATTTGTATTCCACGTATTCGCCTATTATTGATGGCGCAAGGATCCTTTCCAACTGTAGGAAAAGCGCAGTAGAGGTTTCCGTTAAATAGCAGTAGGAATGAGAAATTTCAGTAACATTTCAAGTGTACCATTCCAAACACGTTTCACGCCTAGGGTGCAGTTGCTTCGAAGTACATAGGATCATTTCTTATGTTGGATACAAAGAGAAACATAGTAACCTCCTCATTCTATGGGGTAAATTCGTTGGTTTGTTCACTGGTATTATTCTCAAGAATATATTTTTCTGTTTGCGAATGCTGATGTATTTTTCATTTTATTATTAAAGATCTACGGTCTTATTAGCAATCAGTCTTTGCTTGGGCCATGAAATAGGTATTATTCTTTAAAGGTGTAAAACATTCTTAATGCCTTACCAGATAATTTTTGTATACGACTTCAAAAATGAAGATTATATCTGCTGACAGAAAATGCTTTGACGTTGATAAATAAAAATTAAATTTATGCAAAGCAAAGCTGTTATTTGTAATGTACGAATACACATTCGTAAGAATATGATTTAAATATGTCGTAGGTAGTTATTTGTTTCTTCTCGTCGTTCAAAATTATAATATATTATGTTACTTATCATTTTATAAAAAGTATCCGTAGCTAGTATGTACAGGGTGTTTCAAAACTATGTGTCACGATCTACCAAGCGTTGTTCTGCACCTTCGGATCCATGGACATTTGTGAAAGAAACCAGCCGCAAAATTCGAGAAAGGGTGAAAAATTAAGGTCAAACCTTTTTGTTTGCTTGCTGCATTCATATCGTTCCGTAGGTATAATGCCTTTAAGCAACCATGGGTCAGAAATGATCCGATTTCTTGCAAGTTGATGTTAAAGTTCCGGTTCCGTGGTTAGCTTTCCGATTGGAAGGTCGCAAGTACAGAAAAAAACAAAAGCACGCGAATTACCGTCATTGACGGATGTGTCACATCTGCCAATCCAAGGCAAATGCGCATGGAGCGAGAGCGATGGCGCACAGTGGTCGATTTCGTCGAAATCCTGGCAAAAACCGCAAAACGTACTTCGACAAAAATGTACACATTAGGATTATTTGGTTCATGGTTATGCAACTGAAATAAAAATATCCAAAAATAAAATGGCGGACACGTGTATCAAAAAATCGTTGTTTCCGCGCAAAAGTTAATATTCTAATGTTTCCTGGGTTGCTGTTCAGAAATGGGAATTTAAAAATTTCCAAAAACAAACTGGTGATTGCAAAATAACAATAAGTCAAATCCGATTTCTCGGTCCGAAGTCATACATGCGCTGCCTCATGAATGGCGCGCATAACAAATAAATAACAATAACTCATGAAGTAGCAGAAATTAGAAAAAAGTCTCAACGGGTCTTTCTTCAAGAAACTTCAACGTACATTAAAAAAAATGTCTGCGTAATTCCACTTTTTCGTGAAGTTTTAACGTTCTTTGCCGCTACACTGGCTGCATCATGATAGTAATGATGAAATATAAAAATTATATTGTGGCGCTCCGCCTCCAATTTTCCATTATATTTCTACACGTTTCGATGAAGGAGAAACAAATAAGGTTGAAAACAAATTGTACTGTCGTACATACAACTTATCGCAATTTATTCGTATCCTCAAAGATGCTTCTGTTTATGACCGCCAACGAAGGAGTTAACTGTGGCTACTTATTGTTGCCTTCAAATAAATGATCACCAGTATGTCTAATCCTGTTCGAATGTTTAACCCGATATTACAAATATATTTTTGCGGGTCGACCGCACACGCAAAGTCCTTTTGGATGTTACGAGCCGGGCGAGTGGCAGAACGAGACCGAATGCGTTAATACAATTATACTTGCGAGAGCTAAGGATTGCAACGAGTTGGGAATAATATCCAGGGAATTATATCCGGGGGCCGGACTAACCTATAGGCTAACTATAGGGTCGCCGTATGCCCGTTAACAACGAAAAACCTTGCGGTGTTTTCGCGCTACTATAGCGGATCAGTCCCGTACCAAAGGATACAGGGGTACCGCCACTAGCTAGTACAATATAAAGGAAAAAGGAAATTGTTGCAACCCGTAGACTCTTTCTGTTCTAACGAAACACCCGTAACTTTAATTTTAAAAATCTTATTCATTCCGAGCGGTAAGACTGAATAAAGGAGATCGTTGCTCTGTTACATGAAGATTAAAGGAAGTAAATTGAAATAACTAAGACGTTTGAAATGTCACAATGTGAATGTAATCGTATATTCAAAGTTATTATCAATAATGGTTCATAATGCAATTACAAAAATGATTCTTTAAATCTAAACTTAGCCGAAAATCACGCGTCGGTTCGCGGGGATATTCTACGTCTTATACTTACAACAGTCAACGTTTATAGAAGTTGTGACTTTTAATCTTTACGTACGCTAAGTAGCAGTATGACGGTTTAAAGAATACTGGATCCGAGGACTCAAAAAATGCCTCGCTTATATAGGGCTCGGTTTCGGAAAAACTGGGGAAAAATGAGTGGAGGTGGTAGGACTCTGGAAGGGATATTAGGGGACCAAGGCAGCATGGAATATGTCTTGCCAGGATTGTAGGGGATCGTGGTTTGTTTATGCTAGTTGCTCGGACAGTGATCGTGTGCAGCGAGACCCCTTCGGTTTACATGTTTACGTAGATTTTCTAACGGTTGACTGGTATCAGATGAAAAATAAAAGGTTCAGGGCCGTGCGTAACAGCAGTGAAACACTTAATGGCAAACAAGCGTTTCTGTTATCGTCCTCTAGGAAGACATTCTGGGCGGCTAATAACGGCACCAAGATCACCCCATTCCGGTTTACAGCCGCCTCTGAGAGATCCACCGTGTTAGATCGTATTGATTGTTAATCGTTCCTCCCGAACCTCGTATTTTTAAGTTAAAAAATTTTGAGCCCCCACGAGACTAGTATGTCGTGAGGTTGTAAGCCATATTCTTCTTGAAAAGCTTACCAAATTCATTAAGAACCATTATGAGCTGGCATGCGTAGGGTTATTATGGAGGACTTCATTCCTTCCTTGAGAGGACTAAAGAATATTTCTACCAGTCTGCTACCTCTGCGAGAAAGGCTGATGATGTGCTTCAACTGCGAGGAATAAGCGCATAACGCCAAAACCAGAGCATTGATAGGAACTTCATACGAACCTGGAGCACCGTCGTGAGCTTCAAGGCGGTTACCTCGTCTTTGGCAAACTTTATATCGCTAGTGCAAGTGTTCCGGATCGTGTTTGCCATAACGAGAGCATATGTGGGGTGTGTCTATCCGTAACCGAAGGGATGCCCTGACAAAGACTGTGTCTGACAAGCATATGATTTTGCTCCTATGGACGAAGGTGGACTCCTGGTAGGTCACCAACTCAACGAACTTCTACAATGCTTAAAGTAATGTAATGTTTTCACCTGGCTGCGCAACTACCGAGGTTGTTTAGTACAATTCTCAACATTTTGTATTGATCTATTGATCAAATCTTTAACTTTCTTCGCCAACAACCACCGCAAATAATTAACTGCAGATTGATTGTTAAACTCGATGGTGGACATACATTTATTGTAAATATTGAAATTTTATATTTTTACTAACACTTTCAACAGACGTTGCCATGCATCAAACCAGAACAAAATCGAACTGTTCTTGGCGCCGTTCTTCGTACAAACCTTTGCTTGCTAATGCGAGCTTCAGGGACTTATGATTTTCTTGATCTTCAGCTTTGAGACATGCATTTTGAAAGGATACGGAGGTTCTGACCTCGAAATTTTCCACATTTCCCAATGCTTCTTCATGTCCCGAAATACAGACATCGATGCACTCCCTCTATGTATGGGGCCTTCCAAGAACGTCTTAAGCGAAAACAGAGAGATATATAGACGTCTACAAAAAAGTGTAATTTTCTTATTTTTTACTTTTCGTGCGCCATGCACTTACTTACATATCTCGATCCGTGGACTTCTTTTTGGAACAAGTCGGACAAGTCTATTACGCCGCAAGTAGCAATTCAGAATAATTTATATTTTAAATTGCACAACATTGCGAATTTTAACAAAGAGGCGGTTCACTATAACATTGGAAAGCATTCCCGAAATTCAAGAATGTACACAACACTGTATGCTCTAACACAAATTTCACTATTGTAGTGTTTATGCGACGTTGACGCCGGGATGCGAAACGATTGCGGCGTATTCCCGTGATGTCACGACGCGCAGAGTGCGGCCCCCAGCTGGGCCCTAAGCGAGAGCGTGGTCAGCCACGATACGCTGCGGATCTTATGTCATTTATGTTTTATGTAATTTATGTTTTACGGGTGTTTTTATATTAGTTAGTCGTTAAAGTATATTATTAATAGTTTTGTGTAAGACTCCGCGCCAGCAAGGCGCCGAACCGAGCGTTCTCACGCCTGGCTTTCGTCAAGAGGACACTTTCTCTAGCGAGGGAGGAAAAAGACCCTCGCTCCTACGCACAGTGGTCCAGCGCGAGAGATTAGCCGCGCTTTTGCCAAAAAACCATTCTTCTCGTATCGCTTTTTTTTCTTTATATTGATTCCTAAATGTCTATGGATTTTAGAAGTGGCAAAATTATTGAAATTTGACAAAACTTGTAGCTACAACAAACGGTTAAAGTTGGAACTTTTTCTCAAGACCAATTTCTATCGAAAAAACACATTGTCTTCTTCGTGAGATTTTGACGAATTTATCTGATATATTCTAATTATTTTTTTCCCTAATTGAAGAGAATTCTTCTACGATAAAAATGCACATACTGAATATAAAATTAGTGTTTGTAGTTTATTAAAAAATAAATGTTCAATGAATGAAAGAAAATCATCAAAGTTTTCTATCATTGACAATGAATATCTTTTTATTTTCATATTTTTTCGTAATTCTGCCAATGAGGCTCTTTTCTGTAAGCTTTCTGCTATATGATCCTGTAAAGAAACCTTCCCTATTCGTCCCACTAATTTGATTTTTTATTGTTTAACGAGTCGCGCTCAGTCCAACGGGTACCTGCCGCTAGAGTCTGTCAGCGGTTTTAAGGAAACTTTTCTAGGAATTGGTTGAATTAGAAGAGGGCAAACAGTTAATCCTGTGTTGTAAATGAGTATTCGAAATTTCTGTCTACATGTAGTTCAAACAATATCGTTTTAAATGGATTCGGAAAACAATCAGAGCGGTTTTAGTGTAACGACATGCGGTTCATAACTTCTCGGAATCCGCTAAGCCAACTTCTAAAAACCGAGAGTTAAATAGAAACCCTCATCGGCAATTACAAGTCGATAGTTTTTTAAATGTGGGTTTTATAATTTAATGATTCTAACTCTACCAGTAGGTCGCACATGCTATTAATCGCGGGCGGCGAGGAAACCGAAAATGTTGGCCAACGGATGAGTCAGGTAAAAACGTTTTTTTCTAATTATCCTCCCTCTTGGCAAAAATAACAAAATGTGGAGGGAGGTTTTCCTAATCAATCAGTTGCATAAACCAATAATTTTGTAAAAGGGAAAAGCTCCTTGAACTTGGCTCGCCTTATGACACTCTGCCTGACTTTTGAATCCGCCATTTTGTTTTTGGAAATTTTGAGTTCAGATTCGTAATCAGCGACTCAAAAAACATAAAAATACTAAGTTTTGCGCGAAATCATTAATTTTTCGATACACCTGCCTGCCATAATGAATCCCCCATTTTGGTTTTGGAAATTTTTAGCTCAGATTTGTAATTAGCAACCCAAAAAACATAAGAATACTAATTTTTAGTTAAATCGGATGTGTTTTGCGCTTTTGGTGAGGATTTCAAAGAGATCGAAATCAGTGGGAGGTACCTGAACAGCTAAATCGAAGTTCTGGACTACTGTGCTACGGGGCCTTCCGGGGAAAAGAGATCTTTGGAGGACTCCACCACCGAGGGACGAGGAGCGTGGCGAAGAGAGTCGACTCCTAGGACCCACCGAGGTCACATCTCGGTCACACCATCGCGATATCGGTGAACTTCCGCAGAGAGAGGTGATACAAGAGGATCCTGACGCTTGTATCATTATATTGTATTTGCCCGCGTTTCGGAATGTTATACTGTATTATTGTTATCTTATAATATATATAACAACACACGAAATTTTTAATTTACTCTTACATTTGTTTAAATAAGTAGTATTAATGTTTGTTAAGTTCTTAGAGTGGTTGTGTTTCATTATAATAATTTATGTATACATTTAACCCGCTTATTATCTTGGCCGCCTACTACAATATGTAGCGACACACGGTTCCAATTACTCGAAATTCGTTAAACCGGCTTCTAACGGCCGACGGTTAATTATAAACCCTCGACGGCAATTATAAATCGAAGTTTCCTAGACGACAATTGTCTATAACTTAATAATTTCTAATCCGCGAACCGATCGCGCCAATCCGTCCAAAGCCGGCCTGAAATGTCCGCGCTTCGGGCCTGATAAAGCGATGAGAAACGCAGTTGAGTTCACTCTCACGCCGGATACGCAACCGGGGTCATATTGGAATATTAACAAATTCTCTCTTGAATTTAGAAACCGCGGTCAGCCTGGGTTACCAAAAAAAATTACGCCCGGAGTTCCCTTCTTATTCAAAGGCGCTAATTCACTCTTAAGAGAACTCTTCAAAACTCAGACAGAATCAATTAAGAAATAGTCAACCCAATTCCAAGGGGTAAGGCCCAACATGTCCTCCCTTCGTCCGTCATACTCATCTGGATCATGAGCAGTAGGAGAAACATATCGAACTTTGTTAAATCGTCTTTACTCTCAATCAGGACAGCTATACCTTTTATACCCGCATTGCTATTTATAACTGGTAAAGTTCGTTTATGTTTAATAAACCTACTTAATGCAACGAGGATTTTGAAGTCCATTTTGGGCACGCAAGTCAACTAGGGTCAACGATTAACCGCGTTAATAAAGTCATCAACACAATTATTTTATCTACCGTTCAGAAATAATTGTCACGACCCAGTTGTAGTTCTACACCTTGGGAGAAACAAGAACTGGCGAAAGTGAGAAAAACCATGGCAGAATTCTCTTTCAGGTTGAACATTAAGATCAAGTATTTTTAGCGTATCGTATTCTATTTGTCACGGAAGTAAAAATTCTGAGACCAACCATGGAAAAATGAAACAAATCGATAATCTAGGTGGGAAAAAATAATAATTCGAGAACCATTCATTTTAGAGAAAATATAATCTACAAAAGTTGAATAGTATCGTGGAGAGAATGTAGGTGTAATATTTATTTTTTATTTGTTATATTTCTTCAATGTTATTTAAACGTCAACTTCATTTGTTATACAAAAATCTATATTTCTCTTTGCACATTTTCATTCTCCAGAAGAAATAAAGAAACTTCTGTAAACATCATCTTCTTGTTTGACTTTACGGTAAAAAGATATTTTTTAAAAAAAGGGCCTACTAAAGCCTTGTTACTGCTACTGTAGACGGTTGAAAGTCAAATGATGTACCCGAAACTGTTTAAGTTGCTCTGTGACTTATGTAATATTAAAGTAACATCGATTTGTTTAACTGTATCCTTAGAATAGAACTATGCCATTAGAACCGTATCCTACGCCATACGGTAATTTTACGGAATCCAGGAAATTACTGGCCGCGCGCTCCACTGAGACTCGACAGCCGGGCTGTTTTACATAAACTTTAAGGAGGAATAACAACAAAAGGGGCAGGTAGGCGCAGTCAATTTTGCAGAAATTACTTCCATCTCGTTTAAACTAAATATTTTAGAAGTTTCCAGAGGGTACTTTGGGGTACTTTTTAGTCATTCAATTTTGAAGTTGCTGATGTAACCGGAAAAACTTCGTTAAGAAACTTCCAAAAATTGTTCAGAAAATAATCTTTCGTGAATTTCATTATAGGTACTTCAGTATTAACTAATGGTGATAAACTGTTCAAAAGATAAAAGGCCTCACAAAACTATTAATTGCTCTAATAGAATTTTCATTTCACTGAAATATTTGTACGATTTCGCGTTGTTAAAATTCGGCATTCTTAAGCACTGATTTTTCCACTTAGGTTGTTGCAAAATCAATTATCAATTAATTAAAATTACAACTACTTCTCATTAGCATTAGATCAGAGTCGACACACTTATCAAATTCCTGTGAGAGGTTAAGATCTGTTTGTAACTTTTTACTGTAGTATCTAAATGTTGAAATCGAATAGTTCTATTTGGTAAGACAAAAGTTGTTGATTAGATGTTTGCTGTAGAATTCTAATGCTGAGTGAAATATCCTGCGCTATTTGTACCTTAGTTACTTTTTCTGCTAGTGCGGAGCTTTTTATTTGAATTTAGGTCTGGAATGTTATTCTTCCCATCGTAATGAAGAAAAGTAGGTGCTGTAAATACATGCCTTAGAGTGCCATGTACATTTCCACTAAAATTTTTATCTACTGTAACGACAAATGGACCTTGTATATGTTTATTTAACTTAAAGCAGTGACTCTTTGAAAAAATCACATTTGGAATTTCGACAACAGTTCACAATTATGGTGTTTTATAATTTTATACAATTATTTCAGGTCATAGAAAGACAGTCGTTCTTTAGGAAGATGGTACATTAATCCATACAGAGTTGTAATCCCATGTTGACTTGCAAGATCATTCAAATAATGATTTGAAAAAAATTTATTATTCTCGGATACCTTGCAATATTTTATCGTCAATGACGAGTTCAAGTAGAATAAGCGAAATTATAGCCAGAACTGAAATTACCGTATGAAACAGCTATCGAAAAGAACAAAATAAAATATACAAAACTTTCAGGACCGCAAAATCGATCCACTTATGGATATATTACCATTATAGATAATATTTGTGTACATTAAGAAATATAACATTTTCTGTACCAAAGTAGAAGAAATGAATGACTTAAATACTTCGTAACTTATCACTTTCATGTGTCTAGGAAAATTCACCGCCAGCAATTTACTGCCGCGTCAGTTGAGCACATAAACAATTTATAGCTTACAAATGATCGCTACGACATTTTATCGCCAAGCAATACTCATAATTTTAAATTGAAAATAAAGTATTTGTGTAGGTGTTATTTAAGAATTAACTACAGTGTACCTATATAAAGATATACAGGGTGGTCCACACAACGTGTGCACCTCGAATAACTTTTAAAGTATGCGTTGCACGAAAGAATGTTATATACAAAAGTTACATGGTTTAAAAGGGTGCACTATGTAGTGTGTTAATTTTTTTTATAGGTGGAGGCGTTTCGGAGATTTGAAGGTCAACTTTGTTTTTTTAAATGGAATGATATGTTTTTTTATTAACCATGAAATAGCTCGTTTTCAGACGAGTTCAATGACCTATAGCTCAAGGTCATTCAAGGTCAAACTTGCTTGAATATTAAGTAACTGTAATTCAAAGTATGTCGTGTTTGCTATAATTTTAATCAGAAAAATCGGGAGGATCGGCCGTTTTCATTTTCGATTTTTTTTAAACCTTTGCTAACGTATTTATGAGATTTTTCTGATTAAAATGGTACCAAACACGACATACTTTGAATTATAGTTACTTAATATTCAAGCAAGTTTGACCTTGAATGAACTTGAGTCATAGGTCATTGAACTCGTCTTGAAACGTACTATTTCATGATGAATAAAAAAACATATCATTCCATTTAAAACAACAAAGTTGACCTTCAAATCTCCGAAACGCCTCCACCTATAAAAAAAATTAACACACTACATAGTGCACCCTTTTAAACCATGTAACTTTTGTATATAACATTCTTTCGTGCAACGCATACTTTAAAAGTTATTCGAGGTGCACAAGTTACGTGGACCACCCTGTATAATACAACGTGAAGCTTAGCGCGACATTTTCTTTTTATAATCCTTTACTATATTACATTTCATTGGTTTTATATTTCAGTTACAATTAGTTTAGGTACTTACTCATTTATATAATAAACTTATCTCAGTGTTTCTTTTTCCTTTTCATTATTTAATTATTCTAAATAAATAATAAATTTTAACATAAATTTTATGTATTGGCTGGAAAAATAAGATGTGTTAGCGATCACTTGTAAACTTTAAATTGTTTATGCGCAAAACTGCTCGCGGTGAATTGCTGGCGGTGAATTGCGGACGGTGAATTGCTGACGGTGAATTTTTCGGACACTGTTGTTAAAAATGCTATGCATTAATAATATTACACTCTTCTTTTAGTTTCATTGTGGAATTTAGTTTTCAAATACTTTAGATATACATTCTTTGCAGAATTTTTTAGTTTAACACATTCTATACATGTAGGGATACTTGTATTGATGGTAATGAACAGTCGGGTTTATACGGTCGTTTATTAAAATTTAAAAATATAACAGGCACACACAAAAAGAATAACAAAAATAACGAATATGTTTCACATTCAAGCAATGGCGTTCTCAATCTCTCTCTACATGCTTTCCTTGCCGTTTTCTCCAACTCTACTGTCTTCTGTTTTTTCCTTTCCCTACTCCGCACCATCCTTCCTCGCTCTCTGTCCATCAAACACTCTCACTCACTCTCTCGTTCGCTCTGCATTACCACATACATTTCAATGGGTCTCTAGCTGGATAACTGTAAAGAAAAATACAGTCCGAAGCAATTACATCAATTGCGATAAATATTCTTGTATTTTTCAATCTTTACCCTTACAGTCATAATATTCACAAAAGATGAAACTTTTTGTATTCATGTTTTACGTGCAGATTGTAAATATATACTTTCTGTGTATGGAAGCAAATATTTCCTTTTACGTCAAACATCATTGATGAACATTAGTTCACAGACGCTCACATTCAGCATACACTTTTACATTTGTTGCTTTGCCAGGTAATCGTGAAAGTTCATACATAAAACTAACAGATTTATAGGATTGTCAAAGTTCAGTGAGAAGTAGACGCATTTTGTCTTTCAAAACAGTTGCCCCCTTCAAGAAAGAATATCGAAAAATTTCAGACAAAAAGAGCAATGAGGGTTTCCTTTTTTCTGAAGTACCGAGCATGTAGGAAGCTAAACAAGAATTTTTAGGTTTATGGCGACGTAAATCATTTTACCTGCTATACAAGCTACAATTCAAGTTCGTGATACGTGATTAATGCAGGATAAATATCATTTTGTATGCGATGTACATAGATTCCTCGATATTACTTATTTGTAATATATCGATATTACAAAGGAACATATTGTTTTTGTTAATCCCAAGCTAATAGCACGATCATGACCTACCATTCATCAATGGACAAAGCCAAAAATATTCAACAACACTTAGAAATCATTTATTCTATATCACGTTTTGTGATATAATAAAAGTATTATCATAATTTTTTACTTCAGTAATAAGATTCTTTCTCAAAAACCGGAAAAAAAGGTATCATATTAAATCCGTGAAAAGAAATAAAATTTTGATATAAATAAAATAAGGAAGATAATTTTATACCGAGGAAAAATTACAATTTAATGCATACAGTTTATATTATTGAGAAATGATACTGAATTACTATTTCGTCGAACAAAGATATAGGAGATGTTGATGTAAAATGGTCAGAATAAGCGAAGACAAGTATAATTTGTTTTACTTGTGTAGGATATGGTGAGAAAATAAAAGAGATGTGAGTAGTATGAATGAACGAAAATTAGATTGTTTATTGATTAAAAAGAAAATAATGGTAATACTAATATAAAGTCTTCGCACGGTAACGGATCAGGACGAACTGCGTTTTCGTGGTTTCTGCAGCCGCTCGAAGCTCGCAGAAAACAGTCGAAGATCACACTCACACATGCATACACATTCATACAAAGTCAGGCGGCCATCACATTTACGCGATACTACACTTGTTGAATAGAAAAAGAGTGTTTAAAGAAAAACGATCTTAAATGCTTAGAAACAAAGATATTTATACAAAATTATGATTTTACTGCTATTTTTGGTTGAAATTAGCAATTAATTAGTGAAGACATTAACGATTTTGTATGCATGGTGTCGACGATCTTTTTACATTCTGATATACTTTTCTTTACCATTTTCAATTATTTATCTTCTTCTACTCCTATTTTTCGCAGATGGATCACTATATGGAAGAAGTATAGTATAATATAGAGATCACTATATTAAAATGAAATTGAGATAATACATTTTTTTAACAATTATGTAATATTATTTCTATATTCACATAAATACTACAACTGCTTGCTCAGAAAGAACTTATTTTTATTCAAACAGTATTTTTATAATGTGCACGGAAAATTGTCTGTTGCATCATTTTTTGTGTTCTTTATCATGCTAATTACGTGCACAAATGGTATACCAAATAAAATCGGCCTACGTTACAAACAGATAAAAATCATTTTTTTCGGATCTCCATTGCATTTTGTTTAATGCCTAAATGATTTTTCTATAAGGAAGTTCTTCACATTGCAGTTATTGTCACATAAAATGAAACTAATTCATTATAATTTATGCTCAATTGCTATCGTTCGATATTAATTGTGAGGGCAAAGGGGGGCAAAAATAAATTTCGCGAGCGGCGGTTAACCGAATATAACTTTTATTTCCGTCGTCGTCGTACGTCGCGTGGCGTTACACTGCTCCGCGAGGTTCTCGAAGATTCTTTTTTAGAACAATCGCCGGCGCTGAGGTGCGACCCATCGACGACGGCAACTGTTCTCCGCCTCGCGCCTTGTCGGCGGCGCGCTCGTGCACGGGCCGCCACATTAATCAATTTCTTTCTTCTGCTCCTTCGTCAATTCGTTCAATTATTAGTGATACATTATAATTACAATAAATGATTCTTACGTTATTGTTAGCCTGAAATGCAATATATGGAAATCGACGATTGAAGAACAGGGACAGTTTCAACACATAGCAACATAAGCTGGACATTTCTGATCTCCATATCTTCAACAGTTTAAGTTCATGTTATGCCACTAAGGACTGCTCTCCAGTATAAACCTTGTTTATCCCCACGAAAATTAACGAATTATCGAATGCGTAGGAGGGTGAAATTTTACTGACTAATACCTCGTCAACTACCGTACACTTGGCCCTGGCCAAACAGGAAAATAGAATTATCTATTCCTACAAGATAAATCGTATCAAAAAAGGAAAAAACGAAACACGAGCAGAATCTTATCAGCCATTAAACAAACAGAATCGCACAAAGCATTGGAGCAGAAAAAATCAATCGTATTATAAACATTCTTAAATAGATCATGGACCTTTATCGAATTTCAAACGTCGCATGTTCTTCTCGTATTCGCAACATCTACAGTGTATAGTATCACGTAATTTTTACGTTCGATTAATATTGCGCGAAGAAGATGACAGGTGTCCCTTGGGTTAACTCCAAATTAGCGACATTATTGTGTAACAATTGAAACGTAGATTCTAAGTCTTACAAATCCAGATGTATGCTTTTGGTCAATTAAATAACACAGCCAGAGTCCATGTTATTATTAACGCACATTGATATCTTTATTCAGCTTTCTTGACGTTTTAAAGACATTACGAGATTTTCAGATTTCAAAGGTACATTTGTTTTGCGTCAGACTGCACTTTTTCTTGTTGAATCAATAACATAATATTTAGCTCTATTAGCAAAAAGAACATCCCTTCGCCACTTTTTTTGTCTTTGCAGTGAACTTTAAAAATGCATTTACTTTTGGTGTTCTGCGTATGTGACTGATCATACTTTCTTCGAACTATGTGATCATTATATAACTGTCTTCTGACTGCCTCTTGTAGTATTTTAACACTGATTTTCTCGTGTTTCTTGTGAAAGGTCCTTGATGGTGATTGCGATGCACTGTGATTGCGGATTTCTGTAAACTCTTCGCACAATTTTTCTTCCTTTTCTTAACACTATTCCTACCACGACCGATCAAATGACCATTTGTAAAATTTCGATTAGAATTTCCTATATACAACGTAATTGAATCGCCTTTAAATTTCACGACTTTTCCTCAAATATACGTATAATACATTCACATTATAATACATTTTTCAATATTCACTTCTTTTTTTACTGTTCATTTTCTGGGAAAAAATTATCATTTGACAAATTCACCGGTTGCAATACGAAAAGGTATACGTGAAGTGTCGGTAGAAATAGTGTTAAATACCCAAATTCACGATAGTTCTCTTCGTTTCTCATAATAGATACGGTTTTGTTCTTTCACCTTTTGGTGATGTTTTCAGTAACATTTGTTGTACTAACTCTAAAAGTTACAAATTTTTCGCATTGATTTGTACAAAATCGCAGCTTATTAGCTATTGGCAGCTACAGTATAATAATAAACAGAGTATGCTGCAGGCTTCTTTCATCAAATATGCTCATTATTTGCATCATTATAGGTATTCATATCCTTAGTAGAACTCTTTACACATTTCCTTGATTAATAACTTATTATCAAATTATGTTTTCTCATAAAATTATTATCAAACAACATGTAAAAACTACCATGGTAATTCATCTGCACACATTTCTCACATTTTTTGAAATTTTTTTATTAGTAGTGACATTTTGATGGTACTACAACAGATTTACAAAATACGACTCTTCGCAACAGCGAAAAGAAAAGTAAAAGAAAATATTAAATAAGACGCGCTGAGGAGCGTAAAAGGTATACCGAAAAATATATTCCAGAAATTAATGTTTTAAAGATTAAAAAAACTTTAACATAGACATGGCGGAGTGAATGACGATTACTTCAAAGAGAAACGAAAATTCTGAAGAACAAAGGCATACTTGTTGAAATGAGCAAAAGTTACACTATCGGTTGATCGCATTTAGCATTATTTCTTCTGTTTATATTTACTAAATATATATATTTATAAAAAAAGCGGTTAGTAAAATAGCACGTAACCTGTAACGTTAATGCCATTTTGATCTTATTGAAAAATCTGGAGCGCTTGTTGAAGGGCAATGCATTCACAAAAAGGAACTGAATATTTAACCATAGAAACGAAATTACTGAATTTCAGACTGAACCACGGAAAAAGAATGTATTTTTCCGCGAAATAGTATAGGCATCTTTTCGACCATAGCATCGAAGAGAGTAAAACAACTGTCCCCTCTGACCAAGCGGCCAGTTTTCGTTCGTGCGAGAAGAGTTTGTTTCAACGACACCGGGAATAGTAGCACTCGCGGGAGAAAAGTAAACCTGTAAGAAGAGGGAAAGCCATTTGAAGAAGGGTCAGAGCTGATCGGCAGCAATGCTCTTGCTAGCGATGGTTGGCAATGGCTTGTGATGGTCTCGGTAGTCGGATATCCCCGTGGGAGATCGGGGTAGGACGTTATTCGCCCGCGACTCCTTATATCTGGGAATACGACTCGACCCTTGACTCACACTTCCATATCTCTCTCTCCCTCTCTCTCTCTCTCCCTTTTCCTCTTCCCTTTCACAATCCCATTCTCACTGTGTCTCTTCATCTTCCTGTGTCTTTTATGTTGGTATACGGCGATCAGGCAATGGTCATAAATGCTTCTTCTGGTCCCTGCTTCCCCGTACGCTCTTAGCTTCCAGCGACAATTATTGGTACGAGTAATGGTTAAAATAACTGACAGCTTCTGCTGAGTACGTGTTTCCCGAAGCTCGACATAAAAGGCGAAAATACCTATGATTCGTTCTATATACTGTATGCGACCTCTCCTTACAGCAAATTTTATTAACTATTGATGTTCTTCCTCGGGTCATTACAATCGATAAAAGTAAGGCTATGTAGTTTTAATAATCATAAGAACTCCCAGATCATTGTTATAGCAATTTGTAATAACAATCGAATTACTGGTATAAAAGTATTAATTGAAAATTTTATGCGCGTTTATGTGCCGTGTACAGTTGGTAGTTCTTTCTATTTCAATTATATTATTAACATTATTTTTTATAGCTTATTGACATTTGCAGAATTATTTAATTCGTTTTAAGAGCTTTCGAAATATTTCACATAAAATGTATGAAAAGAATGCACCGCGTAAATCCATATTGCATAGACTGTTTGATCCGCTCTCGATTCAGAACGGTGCATCGTTTGTGGGATCAAAATATTACGCCACGCTGGCTAAGAAATAAACCTGAGAGGCGCTATTTTTGTTAACCGAAAATGAACTATACTTTGAAAGAGATATATATGATATTCTAATGGTAACTTTAATAAATTCGAAATAACAAATATACAAATAACAAATTTGAACTGTACTAGTGATATTAACTGTGAATATATGTATGTACGTAGTTTACACGAAGCGGTTGATTGTGTTTCTTCTTGTTTTCGATTCGTCTTATATCTGTTAGGAAAGCATCAGAGTCTTCCTCCAATTTTCAATCCAAGATCTTGCCAATATCCCCGATTTATTACATAACAATTGTAATCGAAAAAAATGGAAAACACGAACGTAAAACCAACCTGGTGAACAGAGAATTGATACCCGATTACGCCTACTGAAGAACCAAAGACTAATTTCAGTATGCCAGAAAATTAATTAAGTTTCCAAACATAGCTGTCTCACGAATGGTATGATAAGTCGTGTAATATTAAACATACATCTGAGCGTAGGTATTAACCGTTTGAGTGCTGAGGAATTGAAAATCAACGCAAAAGAAGCGCGGTAGCGCTTCGCCGCACTCAAACAGTTAAATAATATATACAGATTTAATTTTCGTGTTTTGCTAAGTAACGTTTGTAATAATACTCTTACTGATGCATTATCATCATGAATGATTTGGAACTAAACATTCGTAACTTAATCTGCACACATTTTTTAAAACTATAGTTCTAGCATTTATTCAATATATTAATATAAAACTAAGGCAATTCTTAGATTTATTATAATAGATCTATACATAATAGACAATTTTTTTCGTTGTTGTTTTGACATTTTAGTCTTTTGCAGCCCTTTCCTTTTTCAAAAAATATGGACAATGTTTTTCATTAATTGCAAATATTACAATTATAAAATGGACCATTATATTGTTTGACGTTAAAACCAAATAAATAGATGAATGTGATTAGTTGCAAACTTTCGAGACATATACTTTGCGCGTTTTATGTATTATCAGTGACCATTGAAAATTCACTGTGCATTGTGTTGCGACAATTATTAATGAAGTCTATTAATTTGCACATTTGTTAATAATTAATCTTTAATCAAACCTGTCAAATTTATAATGTATTGAACAAACGGAGTATGCATTTTCGATATTATAAATAATTAAAAAATCAGAAGCTTGTTCGCATCGTTAACACGCATAAATACTAAGTAAAGAATTTAATAGCTTGGACAATGTACTAACAATAAGTACAATGATATGCAATGTTGAAAATGATTAATCCTCCCAATTTTTAATTCTTATCAGTAATTTACTAAAATACTGGATGTTTTAACAAGCAAATGAGAATGTAATAGAACAAAAAAACTGAAGAAGACAAGAAGCGTTTCGTTGTAATATTTGTTCTAACGAAGAATCGATAACGTTGACATGTTAAAAAGCAAAGGAAATATGTACCATCAAAATTTTAACAATGTTGAAAAGTATATATTGTTTCTGTAAACTTCCGATGTGGTCCTTGCCGGGATAAAAGTGTAAGGAACGAATTTTTGCGATCATGAGAACCTACGAAGTTTACTTTTATTCCTCTTCAAGCAGTTTGAAATATTTTTCATCGACACTCGTAAATGGTAATATTTACTTACTTTATTTTACATCTCGATAGATCAACGAAACATTCTCCACCGTTCCCCTTCTTAATAAGATTTTAAACGAAGAAATAGCAAGTAAAAGTGAATAGGGGAAGTATTTGCTGAAATAACCGTAGTACCTTCCTGGTATCCCTATGGGTTTGCCAAAGTAAATTGGTACTCCTTGGATACTATTCACATCATATTTCACTAGCGATAGAGCGTTAGAAATTACTGAATGTCTAAATTTGGTTAATTCAAATGTAAATAAAAATATGTATTTGGTTCGCTTAAATGCCGCTTAATGATTAAAATATAAAATATTACTCTCAAAATATAGGTTAATTGTTTACATTAATAAATTAATATGCTCTGTGAGTTTTTCTCATTTACTTTAAAATAAATAAATTATACTTTTTCCAAAAATATAAAGAACTCCGACCACATGGAGTTTAATCGAAATATTTTGTTTCTATAGTATTTAGTCTGTTTATTTAGGAACATGTGTATCTATTAATTAACTCCGTTTATTTATTAAATTTATTCTGCCTGTGTTTTTCAAAAGAACTAATGCGAACTTCTTCGTTCACATTCATGACAGTATTTCTATTTAAGAACTTCAAGACTAATTACTCTGAAAAGAACCTCTCGAAGATTTTTGTATACAATACCTATAGCATAGTCTTGGTAATTCCGTCGCCACTCGAAACTGTAGGTTACAGGCAATATAACCATATCAGTTAAAATTAAAAAATACACAAGAAGACGTACACACATTTTGGAGGAAATATTTAGCGCAAAAGTTTTATTGCTTTGAAAGAAAAGTACAACTATTGTATTTTACATATGTTTCTTATGCTTTTTAGAGGCATTTGAAAATATATTGATTCATATTCAACTTCAGATAGAGAGGTATTTTCGTTATTGATATCACTGTCCAATACGATTTTTTTTGCAATATCGACTGAGTGATCCTCGTAGAATTGCTCATCCTAAACACGAATCCGCCGGCAGAATTGCTCCATCGCCCTCAGTTTTCGAAAAAAATGAGTTTTAGTAAAAACACCCGATTTTGATAAAAAATTAGGTATTACGCGAAAACTATAAGCGCTAGGAAGTTAAAAATTACCTTAAAAGATAGAGGAAAACATGCCGAATATTTTAGTGTATCTAATTATAAAAATTGGTTGTTTTACATAGTTGTAAATGACCGTCAAAGTTTAAAAAAGTGCCAATGCGCAGACTTGCTACGTTAAATTTTTACATTTTTACGGAAAGTTATTTATCTAGCACAAATTTGCTATACAGGTTCGAATTCTGTAGACATTTCAGAAGGGAAAAGTGCCCAGAAAAACTTCGGAAACTGTTTTAATCCCGGCAGGTCGAAAAAATACCTGTCGGGAACACGTAATCGGCGTTCTGCCGTCATGCGACCATTGCGTGGGGACAGTGCCGTAACTACGCATTATCGACACCGATGCGATAGTATCATCCGAAGGGCGCTTACATCGGATAAGTATAAATAATCAATTTTCTATCATTAATTTTTGTTTAAAAATATTATTCACAATTTGGTCACCGAATCATAAAAACGTTTTATTTAATTATAATTTGCGTACAAATAGTGACTACTCCCTGCTTACAACTATTTTGAAATTTTGTTACAAAATAAAACATTGTTAGAACTATAATGTTCTTTTTAAACACGATCATTATGTATAACAGTAATACAGTATGATATTCCGATAAGTGGATAATACAATATAATGGGCGTTTATCGGGATGCTAACAGAGAGAAATATTCGCCGGAAGTTTCGCAAAAATAATGCGTAGGAAAATAAAACTCATTGCTATTGGAGGTTTTAAGAATTTGTGACAGGGAGGTTATTGATTTTTATTCATTAGAAAAAAATTGGAGAAGGCAAAATTGGGCGGTTTAGAAGTTGAGGGAATTTAGAAGCGTAGGAGATAAAGACACGATGTTAATTTATAGTTACAAAGAAAAACTGAAATAAGTGTCTAGAGTACAAAGAATCGTGAGAAATGGAATTTTAGCAAAAGTTGGCTCTGGAAAATCTTTCCCTGAACCGTTGTCGACACTTGATATATGCCAGACAGACCTCTGGCAAAGAGTGGGCCAGCACTGAATATAGTGTCCCACAGAGCATACATTTTATTTGAAACAAAGGAAAGAGTTTTCAATTGCTGAGCATGAGTAACTTAAACAACTATCAACACAAATGAGTGTCCTAACTAAAATTGAAAAAAAAAATTGGTTATTTATACTTATGAGAAGTAAGCGCTCTTCGGATGATACTGTTGCATCAGCGTGAATAACGCGTAATTACGGCACTGTCCCCATGCAATGGCCGCATGGTGGGAAAACACCGATTACGTGTTCCCGACAGATATTTTTTCGACCTGCCGGAACTGAAAACTGTTTCCGAAGATTGGGCAGTTTGCTGTTCAGAAATGTCAACAGAATTCGATCCTGTATAGCAAATTTGTGCTAGATAAATAACTTTCCGTAAAAATGTAAAAATATAACGTAGCAAGTCTGCGCATTGGCACTTTTTAAAACTTTGACGGTCATTTACAACTATGTAAAACAACCAATTGTAATAATTAGATACACTAAAATATTCGGCATGTTTTCCTCTATCTTTTAAGATAATTTTGAACTTCCTAGCGCTTATAGTTTTCGCGTAGTACCTCATTTTTTACCAAAATCGAGTATTTTTACTAAAACTCATTTTTTTCGAAAACTGAGGGTGATGGAGCAATTCTGCCGGCGGATTCGTCTTTATGATGAGCAACTCTACGAGGATCACCCAGTGAATATTGCAACAAGTTAAACAAGTTTAAATTTGTTGAAGAGTGTGTTCATACCGTAATGCTGAATTTTATACTTTTTTTGCGGATTCATATTCTAAAGGCAAAGAAATGAAACTTTTTTTGTTTGTGTTTGGCGGCACATTTTAATCATACTTTACCTTAAAAAGACATTTAACACAATAGAAACTTGTTTTTGCTTATATCAAAGTAGAGGATGAGAATAAAGTGATATAAACGAAACTTCTTTAATTTTTCGGGGCATTACTGGAACGGTCAGTAACCTCTCATTATTTGTTATTATCAGTTTCTTTTTATGGAGGAATTTAAAGTTTGTAGTTTTTAAGGCGAAACCAATAAATATTGAGGAATTCAAGCAGAGAATTATTAGAGAAGGAACTAGTAGGGGAGTGGAATTTTTTTAAACAGCACAATACGTCATTCCGGACTGTAAAGTGAAGAATATTTTGAAGGTATTTTATGAGGATTGTGTATAATTATTGAAATTGATGGTGCACTACAAAAAAGTAAAACCGAAAAATGAAATAAGTCATACTTCTTTATCCCCATAGAATGAGAATAAACAATGAAACATGTGCATTTTCATTTGAAAAATTAAAGTTCATCTTCAAATAATTTTGAAATATCCTAAGAATTAAAAAGTAGATATGATAGCTCTATCCCCCTATTCCATCAGAGGTCGTGCGATTTGCGTGGTCAAAATTTATCTTTAAAATGAGTTATTTTTGAAACATCTAAATATATAATTTCCAAATGTGAACTCTATGTGTTTCATGTTAGCGTTCCACTATATGAAGGAAATAGGGCATCCATAAATTAGGATAAGACGTTTCGTACGTATAATTTTATGCTGTAGTCTGTCAAATATGTTAAAATTGTTGACACGTCATCCAATACATAAATATTATATGAGCCGTTTATTTTGAAAGTGGCGCAAGTCTCCAAAAAAAATCGAGTTAGATACATTACTAGTTACATTTTTACATGATTTTTTTATTCTGAAGCAACTTGTTATTAATATATGTAAAATCATTAAGATTTTGTAACACGAAAATTTGCTGGTTAATGAAGTTATCGCATTTTCTGCATTCGTATCGCATGTCGCTCCTTCTGTTATTTTTCGCACAAACAGCACATTTTATTCTTAATAATTGTTTTGTGCTCGCACGATTATGACATTTTGATGGAAAATACCTATCAATTAAACGAAACGGTAAATCCTCAGACTTTCTTTATCCTCCTCCTGCCATGCTTCTACGTTGGGGATATTTTCGTAAAACATATGTTATCAACGCTAAATGAAATTCAATAAATTTTTGTTTCGAACCAGTATAATTTTAATATAAAATATCAATCATATTATGACTGATGCAACAAATAGTTTATGAACACGTCAGCTTTGTTTTCGAATTAACAATTTTATCGAAGAATTTTGACATTTCGGTCCCAATGAAGAAAAATGTATGTTCATTGAGAACATTTTTCGCCTTTCTTCTGAAAGTGAAAAAGTGAAATGTCCTGCGGAATTCATCGCATTGGATTATAATTTTATTAGCATATGTTAGTCGTCATGCGATCGCTAGGTACACAACCACAAAATTCACCTTGTAATTTAGTTTTTCTGCATTGATTTATGGTATATCGGTACCTATCGAGCGTAATTACAAACTTTAACAAATGCAGAACAAGACTAACTGATCTTGTAATTTGAACGAATTTTTACGGTCAAATATGATTATCTCAGGATGCTCCTACACCTGTCTTGCGTTGCCAAGGTTTTTGCGAACAAATGTAAACTCAAGAGTGTAAGACACAATATATAATATTTTGCACGTTGAGCAGAAGAAACGATAGCATCAGTTGTTCTGAGGTACGTGTTGAATTATTCACTTCAGTTCTTTTTCCAAAAGGTTTCTGGCGGCGTTATCCTAGCGTGACCACACTTTTCTTGAAAAGCCTTGACAATTTTATCACATTACGAGACATCGAGACTTTAAGTCATTCACAGCTACACGTTTTTCAGTAGCTGGGAACACTAAAATGAAGTTGATATCTTAAAATTAAGAATGCCGACACAGTCTAAATGGCGGGTTCCCTAAGTTTTACGAAAATGTTTCACATTTATATCATTTTGTTAATATCGATTGTTCTAATTTTAAAATGTACTTCAATTTATTTATAAATCAGTACTTTAATATTTTCAGATAAGATAACAATACATCTGTACCTAAAGCTATTAAATATGTAACACGTCGATTCCAATTTTAATAGTAATTTGCGTTAGAATGTTGGGGAACTCATTAATGAAGGCTCATTCTTCAGGAATTATAATGTGTTATTTCAATTAACTAGGCACAATTTATAACTTATAACATAGTAAAATATGAAAGTGATCTTACAAGGGAACATATCGAAGTCGAATACGCCGAGTTTGATGAAATATGTGGCAGGTAGTTTTCAAAAAAATATTTGACACGTATTTTGTTTTATCGGCAACCATCCACTCTGAAAGGGTGAAAATACCCCTCAATGTTGAGGGTAGAAAACGCATTTTTGGGAATTTCTTGGTGCCCAGTGGTCACACAAACATATATTTTTTCAAATTGTGTGTTTTTCAACACATAATTTAACTGCGTAAGAAAAGTTGCATAAAAATTATTTGTTTAAAAAATATATTAAAAAATTAATTTTTTTGTTAACATTCTCCAACAAACATTCTCTCCCAATCGAATAAATTTATGTACGCAAAGTGTGGCCAAAATTCATGGATACGTGTTTTTCGAATTTTTTGATTTTTGACGATAACGGTCATTATTTGGCGTTTAACTTTTTCTCGCTACGTGTGGTACTATTCAGCCGAAACGGACTTCTTTCAAAACAAAGCCGATTTTATTGCAACGACTTGTTTTTTGTGTAGGTCTAAAACGTAACCAGCCGAGAATATATAAAGAAAATCATAACTATTATTCTATACAGTCCCATTTATGTTTAATACACTTTTTCGTACAATACCATTACTGTGAACGTTCTGCAGAATAAATTTTATTTTTTTTTGTTATGTCGTTCCGGTTAGTTATTTTTGTAACATACGTAGATTGCTGATCCTTACAGTTCAACCAGATTTGTTTTGAAAGAAGTTTATTTCGATTAGATAGTTTCGCACCGGGCGAGAAAAAGTTAAACACCAATTAGTAATCGTTAGCGTCAAAAACCAAACAATTTAAAAAACACGTATCTACTATTTTGGATCATAGTTTACGTGTACATTATTTGATCGCAGAAGAAAGCTTATAGGGAAAAATTTAACAAAAAATTCAAATTTAAATATATTATTTAAACAAATCGTATACAAAAAATTTGAATTTTTTCGTTCATTTTTCCTGATAAGCATTCACCCGTTACCGAATAATATTTATGTAAACTATGATCTACATAAATTAGTAGATACGCATCTTTGGAATTTTTTAGTTTTTAACGATACCGGTTCTTATTTGTTGTTTAACATTCGCTCGCATAGATTACTAGAATACTAGTCTCTGCATTAAAATCAGTTTTGATTTGAAAGAAGTCTGTTTTGGCCGAATAGTAGCGCATGAAGCGAGAAAAAGTTAAACGCCAAATAATGACCGTTATCGTCAAAAATCAAAAAATTCGAAAAACACGTATCCATGAATTTTGGCCACACTTTGCGTACATAAATTTATTCGATTGGGAGAGAATGTTTGTTGGAGAATGTTAACAAAAAAATTAATTTTTTAATATATTTTTTAAACAAATAATTTTTATGCAACTTTTCTTACGCAGTTAAATTCTGTGTTGAAAAACACACAATTTGAAAAATATATATATTTGTATGACCACTGGATACTGAGAAATTCCCAAAAATGCGTTTTCTACCCTCAACTTTCAGGGGTATATTCACCCCTTCAGAGTGGATGGTTGCCGATAAAACAAAATACGTGTCAAATATTTTTTTGAGATCTACCTGTCACATAAATTTCATCAAAATCGGCGTGTTCGACTTCGATATGTTCCCTTGTTAGTCTAAACATTTTGAGCCCTTATTGGGTGGGGCACGAACACAAATTATAGTTAAACAAATGACTGTACATCCATGGTGGAACCTAATGGCAGATAATCTTTTTGAATAATGTAAGATAAATATATCAACTATAAGTCGGAACAAGAATTTCAGCGTAATGTTATGGAGTATACAATATATAGTCTACATCCTTCACATTTGTTTGCGAAATCTTATTTTTTCTTTTTTGTAATAAATTTAAAAATGGTACAGTCTAATCATTAGGTGTCTGAGGAGATACATTATATTACATTATACCAAAAACATTATTCATAATTATACAACTATAAATTGTACTTAAAAGTCATTCTGTATATAGGAATTATTAACATTTTTTAACGATACTTAATAATTAAAAAAATATTTCAGTTAGTACATTGTTTGGAATGTAGTGCACTTCAGAATTACGCTTTATGCCTAGTTTCGTTATTAAAAAGCATCATGAGAATAGGTGACGAAGCTGTTGCTTTTATTTATATTGTGTCTGATGCTATATTATAATGTATATGCCTATATTTGGTTTTTGTTGCAAATGTGTTTAAGGCGTAAAATAACTCAAAGAAAGATATCTGATATTTTCTTCTAAGAAATTCAAAGATGTCAAATCCCTTTCACTGTTGTGGCGTCTAAAAGCCTTCGTCGCGTTAATTCTTCAAAACACAGCATAATACAAATTTCTGGACCGACTACATAATTTGGAAGTAGTTGCGTTGTTAAGGGTAATTTTTGATAGGCATAGCTTTTTCCGGAAATGTTGACGTCGTTTTACGCGAACTTTCCGAATGTTTTCGAATGCAAAATGCATTCAGCTTGTATCGTACAAGAGACAAGGTTAGCTGTGAATGCAGGATCGGAAATGAAATGATTAAGCACCAGATAACAAATACTTCGAGTGATGGACAACGATGGATAACCAATGACTTGAATGGGTGGCAACAAAGGAAAAATAAGTTGTTTGCTCCAAATAAGATTCAATGTTAAACACAAATGATCGACTATGAACATTTTGTTCGATAAATAAGTCAGAAAGTAACTTGATATATATGTAAGTCCGAAAGGTGTGACACTTTATTTAAGTAAAGACTGATCAATTTTCCCACTAGAAGTCCAAAACAAGTGTTAAATCAGTTAACAAAATCCCATGATACTCTAGAGCAGAAAATACTTATCGTCAGAAAAATATGCTGAAATATAATCCGGGAGCGTAAGAGTAAACTTGTTCTCAATTAGTATCTATAATACAGGCAAGCCGCTTATTTGATCGCCGCATGTGTCCTTGGAAGAGCTCCGCCTACTATTCCTTCCCGTGCGCTCGAGGGCGCACTGATTGACTTGACTTTCACTTGCCAGGCGCGAACCTATTGCCATGAGCGTGGTGGCGCATTGGAGCGACATTCGTATTTAACCACTTGCGCTGGAAAGACGCGTGCCGACCACGGAAATCAAAACGACGTCCGCGGCACGTCGACTACGGTTATTTGTCGAAGAACAGCTTTAGATCGCACCACGTCGCGTGCAGGGTAAAACAAAAATATTATTATTATTATATATATGTATATACACACACACACACATTCATATACATATTTTTTGTTACGCCGATACGAAGTTGCCGTATCGGGCGAAGCTCGAACTGGTCGAAGATGGGATCGACGTATCGATTGTCCGGTGACCTTAGCAACCGGGAGTATTGTGACCGGTAGTCGCGATCGAGCTTTCGAACGAGGCTCACGTTCGAATCGAAAGTATGTAGTATCCGTGTTTATAAAATTAAGGTTCCTGCAATGCCATGACCAGGAAGACCTTCCTCGAGGCGCAACAATATATATATGTACATATTCAACAGCCGGGATTCGATATCAAAGTTCGACGGAGTGCAAAAGTATAAGCCAACCACACTTCTGCCGAGCCACCGCACTGCTTCGATAGATACTTCATCTTTAAGGGTACATCACGTACTATAAAAACATAGCATTTTTGAAAATGCGGTTCCTTAAAATTGACGGTCCATTCATAAGAACGACCGGACAGGGCAGTAATATTTTTTTATGTACTTTCACCTAATATGAAGTTTATAAAAATCCAGGTGTCCACGAGTGTGAGTTCTCCTTGTCAGCTACATGTGGAAAAATTTTCCATCTAGTGATAAAATCACTTCCGTTGTCCCTTTGGCTACATTCAGGCCGTAATACAGACATGCCGCATATGCTCCTTCGTTAGTACCATTGTCTACGACGTAATAAATTAAGGAGGTTATTTGTGAAGTTTCCGAATGGCGCAGAATTTTATTATTTTTTATATCTATACATTAGATTGCTAAAAAACTGCAGACTCCTTCGGATCAAATAAATGTAGCAGCCAAATAAAAATCATCAGGAAGAACTTTTCACTATACAAAACATATTCGATATTAAAATGCTGGGATAAAATAAGTGAAATACTGAATCTATAATTATTGTTACGTTTAGTGCCCCAATTTTATAAAGATATAATTTTAACTAAAAAATATTTCGATGCAAACGGAGGGACAATAATTAAATTTAGTCAAGCGTCAATAACAAGCGTTAACATTATAAATGTCTCTATGAAATCTCGGTATTTTACACTTTGTGCAAATTACCCGTTATTCTGTAAATTGAACAGGTAGTAATAATAGACTATTGTTTTGTGAATTGGATAGGTAGTAATAATTGACTGGAATAAATCTTGTTAAATTAATCTATTCCGCAATACATTCACAATTACGTAGCCGCAAATCATTAATTCGATACGTCTAGGACAACGCAACTGTCACGCATTCACGCTTTTCAGAGCAATAAAATGTTCGCGTGATAGGTAAATTTCGATTAGTGGTAGAAATAATATAATTTCCGAATATTTGCGAAGACACATTCACATAAAAAGTTTAAGTGTTCCAAAAGAGGCACTTGAAATAAAATAAAACATTAAAATGTTTCAATTTAAGACGTAATCTTTTCTAATGATGTAATTTCATGGTTAATTATACTAGAAATTGAAATACGAGATTCAATACGTTTTGTACCTTGTACACTTCCCGTAGTATACATTAAAATGTTCATTCTGGTCGTATGACTGAACGCATTCTAGTCGCATAGACATAGAAACGATAATAATGTAAAAAGTATTGTGTAGCATAAGTCAAGTAAATTTTTTAAAACATTATATGGATAACTATAAATACAAATAATACTTTACAGCAAAATAAATAAAATGGTATGAATAAAAAATCGACCAAAAACGGCTCAACACTAAACGTGTTATGAATGAGGCCTAATTAAGTAAACAAATTTCTATAACTCCGACGTTGATGAAAGAAATTAATTATACTTAAAGTATAAATTTTTTTATAACAGTATCGTTATTAATAAACTAAATAAACACAAACCTAATTTTCGGAATGTCAAGTTTCTTTTCGAGAGAAGCGACAGAATTAGACTCCGACGACGTAATTGTTCGACGACTCATCGTGGTGTAACATCACGGCAAAAAATAGACGACTCAACAATACTTCAAATACTTTTGTTATCAACAGCGGCTATATTGCACTAAAGGTTATTACCAAAACTTTTTATCAAAGCTCGAGTATTTTTTTTCACTATCTATTGGGTTGTTCGGAAAGTAGTTTCGTTTTTTTAGTAAAAATGAAGGACCATTTTCTTATAGTGTATAAATATTTTATTGAATTATATATTCTACATTTTGATCCAACACCTTTTGTCATCTTTCTGGCAGGAACATGATTCCACGCTCATAAAACTTTTAATCTTTGCTGGCAAAAAACTGACCCAAGGCATTTTCGACGCCATCATTTGAAAAAAAGATTTTGACGGCGAACAAATTTTGCAGAGACCGGAACAAGTAGTAATCCAACCCATTTCTTGTCCCCAGTGATGATTCGCTTCGAAAATAGATCATTTTCTTGACGTTTAAGAAGCAAATCACAGATGTCAATGCGACGGAGCAAATTTCTTTCTGTAAGGACATGTGGAACCCACATGTCGAGTTTTGAAATGAAACCAAGGCGTTTCACGTGATTATGAACGGCCGAATTCGATAAATTTAATCTTTCAGAGATCTCACGAGTTGTTATTCAGCGGTTTGCGTCAATCAACGCCTTTATTTTGTCTTCATCAGCTTTAACCGGCCTTCCAGAACGTGGCGCATCTTCAACATCAAAATTGCCGGAACGAAATTTTGCAAACCAGCTTTGGCACTGGCGTTCTGTTAATACATCTTCTCCATGCACATCTATTAATTTGTTTCTTGCTTGAGTCGCATTTACACCTTTTCAATAGTAAAAAAGTAAAACATGCCGAAAATGCTGCTTTCGGCTTTCCATATTTGATAGAGCACCAAACAAAAACTATTGTGCAGAATCAAAAAAATTTTTTCACAAAGAAGCCTTGCTATATCAGCTGACAACGTATATAATGACAATGCCGCTTAAGTGCGAAGTTGACTGTGAATAAATAAAATGATGTCCTCTGTTAGGAAAAAACGAAATTACTTCTCGACAACCCAATCTTTGCCTTTTTTTGCTGATCCGTTCCATGTGTACGGTAACATTCATGATCAATATTTACAATTTTTAGACGTCATTAGCTGTTATGCCTTTGCGGAAATATCTGCAAATGAATACCGATTCAGGTATATGCTGAGCGTACGTCTCGAACGAAGGCCCGAATGGAACGAGTTGGTTCCGGTACAAGTTAATGTAGTGCAGCCTGGTTTTGTTTGTCCCCAAATAATTGTGACCAGCTGAAATTAGTTTATGTTTATTAACACTTAAAAACAAGTCAACAATTATTTACACAACACTAAAACTTAAATGTTAGAAGCCTAAACTTAACGTGTAATACAACTCTCAGGCGAGAGTAAATGAAAAGGTTCTCAGGTGAGAAACTTTTGCGAAAATTGTTTGACCTCAGGCGAGGAGTGTTTTATAGCGAAAATGGAATGTTCTCAGAGGAGGATTGCTCGATAACTGATGTCCTCAGGTGAGAATTGCTTGGTAGCTACTGTCTGACTGTTTTCGCGGGAGGATCCTTCGTCGATTCTTTCTCCATCCAATAGTGCTCAGTTCAAGGAAGTGGTCTTGAGCGCCACCGGAAGTCACGCGGAAGGTTAGCAAACATAAATTTTCTAATTAAGATTCTGGTTGGCACGCCCCTTTCGGCACCAGCTGGTCTTCGGTGGACGGGCTAAGGCCCGTGGGTGACGAAAGAGGGTGGCGCCCCGGCGCGTGCGAAGGTGTAGGATACGGCTGTTCCTATTGAGAAAGAGAAGAGTGAAAATACGAACCTTAATCTTAAGATTCGCACTCCCCGCAATTATTAAAAGTCTGGAAGGCACATGTTCAATTGACGGTTACTGTAATCCTCAAAAATCGTCGTGCCGATCGTACCGTAAGCCTATTGTTTACACGGGCCCGGACACACTGTCCAACAAAGATAAAACTTTTTTTGTTTTCCAACAGCCACAGAGTGATTCTTACAGTCTTTGTCGCCCTGAGCACGAATCCGCCAACGAAATGTCTCTATCACCCTCTGTTCTCGAAACACATCAGTTTTTGTAAAAACGGTGAATTTCGGAAAATAAGCTGGTATTACATGAAACCTAAAAATGGTAGACAGTTCTTCTAAGTTTAAAAAAATAGAGGAGTGTTTCCTGAATATGCAGGTGTGAGCAGTTAAAATACGTCGTACTTTTTAATGGTAGGAAATAACTGCCAAAGTTTAAAAACGAGACCTTGAGTAACGACTATTAGTGCATGTGTGCTACAATATTAAACTACTTAAACAATAAATTAAAAGTGATTTGAAATAATTTTAATAGTTAAATGCAGCGTTTTGTGGAAGTGTCAGTGACCTCAAGTGACAGTTACCCGCAAGTGTTTTTTAATTACTTCGATAATTAAATACAATGTTTTATGGAAGTGTCAGTGACATAAAGTTACAGTTTCCGACGAGTTTTTGTAAATAATTGTGAAAAATTATGTAAATATCGTCTGCATGTGCACAAGCGAGGGAAAACCGGAACACCCACCCCAGTGAGCGTGTACTGCGACCGCTGGGCCTCACCCCCGGAATTCCTAGGCCTGCCAGCCACGCGCACTTTCCGCTATGTACCGTTTTTCTCACGACAATCGCGAGACAAGTGCAATCGCGCCTTCAGAAGGACGGATCCCTCCAAAAGGCGGTCCGACACTATCCGCAAAATAACACATTTGTGGTTGTGCGTAAAGCATTTCCGCTCTATAAAAAAACAAGTTGTTTTTTCTGCCACCACGTTAGTAAAGGGTTGAGAATGTCACCTCAACGGAATACATCCACATTCTGGGCCCATGGAAGTATTATACCTCGGCACTGATGAGCCCGGTTCGGCGAGCGGTAGTGTCGTAGTGGACAAGAACTAAAAACCAATAGAAACTAACGGGGTCCGTGGGCCCGTGTAAGCCTTGAGCGCTACGATTTCCTGGACATGCATTGTCTTTTTCAACAGAAAGATTCCGCGAAACAAGTAGACTCCTGCGCTCGACGCCGTAAAAATAATACAACATTTTGGGGGTAATGCATCAACAGTTTATTGAAATTAAGGTCAACCTTCTAAAGACACACTAAGATTTGTAAAAATACAAAGTATGAACTATCGATCTGGAATACGTGCATTTGAACGAGGTAAAAGCTACAGACACCTAAAAATCTTTGAAAATTTTTTTAGTTTACTCGTAAAGGAAATGTTGTAAATTATAGACTGACAGAGATTAAAAATATTGCCTGAGCCTAACTGTCGAAATTAGAGCTGAAAGCGAAAACTAAATCTTTGAAATTACTCGAGTGTGCCTCTGCTTTCAAAAGGTATCTGTATTCCAAATACCTTTTTATGTGAAATCCAACTTATCGGAAATGATTCAGTGAAAAATAAATTTGTTTACTTCTTTAAAGAATGAGATAAATATTTTGAATCTTAATTATATATTACGCGAACGTGTACTTATATATCTGTTAAACATTTTCATGAATTTGCTTCATATATGCGAATTCTTTCTATATTTTTTTTATGTTTATGTACCTGCGTATAAAAATAACTCCTAAGGGTCGTTTACCAATACCTGTGCCGGTATGCAGGTTATCCCCTCTAACTTTCCCTCTATAAAGTACATACTTGATTCTTTATAATGGAACAGAAAGGCCTAACCACATGTCATAGCAGGGGAGAAAAGAAGTAAAAGATTAAATATTTTAGATAATAAGAATGGTAAAAAGCTTTTAATATTTTGTATAACAAATATATTGCGAATTATTTGCAATTTGAATTATTTTTCTAATTTTTCATCAGTCAATACAAATTAACTTTGTAGAATTCTTAGCCTTTGTTTACTCATTTTTACTCGACGATAATAACTATTGGCACTGACAAGGGAACATCCCGAGGTGTAACTCACCGATTTTGATGAAATTTTAGTATGATATACTCCTCGCGGAAATATTTGACACGTATTTTTTTTTATCGGCAATCGTCCACGTTAAAGGGGTGAAAACTACCCTCAAAGTTGGCACCCTGAAACTTATTTATTGAATATCTGGAAAACTATTAGAGATACGAAAATTTCGTAAAGAGAGAAAATTAACGTATTTCGACCACAAATCTAATGATATAAATATATTTTTTTTAAACTCGTTTGTTTAAATAATATGCTTAAAAATACAACTTTTTTAATGATTTTGTAAGTCAAATTTCAATAAATTTTCTTGAATATTTTTCTGAGAATACCATATACCGAAACACAAAATACGGATAAAATGGAAATTTGAAATTTTTTTTGTAAAAAAAGTTATTGCATTTTTAATTTTTTCTCTTGCGTTCTTGTTAAGTTATGCCTTCGTATATACATGTATGACTGCTTTAAAAGGCCAGATTTTATTGCCAGACACACATATCGTCTTTATATAAATTAAAAAAATTTGATTGATTAATTAATAATTTGTAACAATTATTGTAATAATGGTATTCATTGTTATTCTTATAACCAATATTTTCTTACACCACGAGCATTCTAAAGCATCCCTGTAATCAATTCAAGCATGTAACGTCCGAAAATAGTAAATATATAACGCATACCTCCCGAGAATTAATTAATTTATTTGGCCTGTCGGCGGATTCACATTGATATCATAAATGACTATCCCGAGGTGTAACTCACCAATTCTTATGAAACTATAGTATAAGGTGCTTTTCGTGGAAATATTTAATATCTACTTTCATTTATCGGCAATCGTCCACGTTAAAGGGGTGAAAACCACCCCCAAAGTTCGGATAACGAAAACTGTTTTATCGAATATCTCGGAAACTATTAGAGATACGAAATTTTCCTAAGGAGTGAAAATTAACGTATTTCAATCACGAATCCAATGCTATAAACATTTCTTTAAAAAACCCGTTTGTTTAAACAATATGTTAAAAAATACTTTTTTTTTCATAATATTTTCAGTTAAAATTCTTTCAATTTTCTTAAATAATAGTTTGTATACACTATATAGTCAAACAAAAAATACGGATCAATTAGAAGTTTCATATTTGTGTTACAAAAAAAGTTATTGCATTTTCAATTCTTACGCTTGATGAACTTGTCAAGTTTTCCCGTCGTATATACATAGTTGATTGATCCGTATTTTTTGTTTGACTATATAGTGTATACAAACTATTATTTAAGAAAATTGAAAGAATTTTAACTGAAAATATTATGAAAAAAAAAGTATTTTTTAACATATTGTTTAAACAAACGGGTTTTTTAAAGAAATGTTTATAGCATTGGATTCGTGATTGAAATACGTTAATTTTCACTCCGTAGGAAAATTTCGTATCTCTAATAGTTTCCGAGATATTCGATAAAACAGTTTTCGTTATCCGAACTTTGGGGGTGGTTTTCACCCCTTTAACGTGGACGATTGCCGATAAATGAAAGTAGATATTAAATATTTCCACGAAAAGCACCTTATACTATAGTTTCATAAGAATTGGTGAGTTACACCTCGGGATAGTCATTTATGATATCAATGTGAATCCGCCGACAGGCCAAATAAATTAATTAATTCTCGGGAGGTATGCGTTATATATTTACTATTTTCGGACGTTACATGCTTGAATTGATTACAGGGATGCTTTAGAATGCTCGTGGTGTAAGAAAATATTGGTTATAAGAATAACAATGAATACCATTATTACAATAATTGTTACAAATTATTAATTAATCAATCAAATTTTTTTAATTTATATAAAGACGATATGTGTGTCTGGCAATAAAATCTGGCCTTTTAAAGCAGTCATACATGTATATACGAAGGCATAACTTAACAAGAACGCAAGAGAAAAAATTAAAAATGCAATAACTTTTTTTACAAAAAAAATTTCAAATTTCCATTTTATCCGTATTTTGTGTTTCGGTATATGGTATTCTCAGAAAAATATTCAAGAAAATTTATTGAAATTTGACTTACAAAATCATTAAAAAAGTTGTATTTTTAAGCATATTATTTAAACAAACGAGTTTAAAAAAAATATATTTATATCATTAGATTTGTGGTCGAAATACGTTAATTTTCTCTCTTTACGAAATTTTCGTATCTCTAATAGTTTTCCAGATATTCAATAAATAAGTTTCAGGGTGCCAACTTTGAGGGTGGTTTTCACCCCTTTAACGTGGACGATTGCCGATAAAAAAAAATACGTGTCAAATATTTCCGCGAGGAGTATATCATACTAAAATTTCATCAAAATCGGTGAGTTACACCTCGGGATGTTCCCTTGTCAGTGAAGTAAACGCCGTAAAGGCACTCCGCCTTTTTCTACTGTTTACGATACGTATGCTTCATTTACTACCAAAACCGTAAGTATTATCGCCTTTCTCTACTTTCTATGACCTTCAATGACCTTATGTAATAAGTCGTTGAACTCGATACGGAATGATGCGACATAATACGGAAGCAAAAATATACCGATCCATTTAAAAAAATGGAGGTGACCTTCAAATGTCCGAAGAACCTCCATCTGCAAAAAAACTTTTATCGCCACCAGATGGCCCCCTTCGTACTGTGCAATTTTATTGCAGCAAATATTTTTATGAAACTTATAGTTTCGAAGATATCTGAGGTGCTAACAGTTATTTCCCCACCCTGTAAAGTCAACCCTCCTATAACGCGATCAATTCGTACCGCGTTATATGGAAACAGCGATATAAGAGTATTACGTTATAGGATGGTTGACTGTAGTCCAATTTCTGACCAGTTAAAGCGACTTTAACAATTATCTAAAACAGTTCGATTCGTATGACACGGACTTACGTGTCTGCGAAGAAACAGAGACACCTCTGAACCTATTGCTAAAGTGTGAGTTGTATCAGGAAGAAAGATTCTTACAACGGAACTCCTGGCATACAAAGGCTGCCCAATGAAGGACAAGTGATCGGATAAGAGTTATTCCACATATTCCACAACTTCACCAAGAAAGCACTTAAAAAGAAGAACGAAGAACGGAAATAGAAGATGCCCTAAAGACGACGTTCGGAAGGTGTGGCCATGGAATTCGTTACAAACAGTGTAATACCCTGTGAGCCTGTAGTTTGGGAATAGCGAAACAACCGCCACGCCAATATGCATAGCGTCGGGCGAGAGCTAAAGCTGGTAAAAGAAGTGAAGTTCTCTGGCTGGTGGTTTGTTCTGATTTGCCTGACGGATAGAGACATCCCCCGTTCTGACGTCATTTTCGATTCTAACGCGTGACTGGCAGATAAAGCCGCACATTCGTGGCGTCGCACAGGGGTCCAGAACGAGCGATTAGCCGCGCTTTTGCCGAAAAGTCGATTTTCTCGAATCGCTTTTTTTTTCTTTATATCGATTCCTAAATGCCCATGGATTTCAGAAATCGCAAAATTAATGAAATCCGACAAAAATTGTAGTTACAACAAACGCTTAAAGTTGGAACTTTTTCTCGAGACCAATTTCTATCGAAAAAACACGTTGTCTTCTTCGTGACATTCTGACGAATCTATCTTACATTTTCTAATGATTTTTTTAAAAATTAAAGAGCATTCTTCTACGATCGAAATGCATATGCTGAATATGAAATTAGCGTCTGTAGTTTATTCAGAAATTAACGTTCAATAAATGAGAGAAAATCATCAAAGTTTTCTATCATTGACAGTCAGCATCTTTTATGTACCGTATATTCTCGTAGTTTGGCGTATAAGGCCCTTCTCTGTAAGGTCTCTGCTATGTGATCCTGCAAAAAAAACGATCCCAACTCGTCCCACAAATTTGATTTTTTATTGTTTAAAGAGTCGCGCGCACTCCAGCGACTGCCCGCCGCTAGAGTCTGTCAGTGGTTTTAAGGAAATATTTCTATGAATTGGCTAAATTAGAAGAGGGTAAACAGTTAATCTTGTGTTGTAAATGAGTATTCGAAATTTCTGTCTATCTGTAGTTCAAACAATATCGTTTTAAATGGATTCGAAAAAAAATCAGAGCGGTTTTAGTGCAACGCCATGCGGTTCACAACTTCTTGGAATTCACTAAGCCAACTTGTAAAAACCGAGAGTTAAATAGAAACCCTCATCGGCAATTACAAGTCGATAGTTTCTTAAATGTGGGTTTTACAACTTAACGGCTCTAAGTCAACCAGCAGGTCGCACATGCCATAAACCGCGGGCGGCGAGGAAGCCGTAAATGTTGACCACCGAATGAGTCAGATAAAAACGGTTTTTCCTAATTATCCACCCTCATGGCAGAAGTAACAAAATGTGGAAGGTGGTTTACCTAATCAATCATTTGCATAAACCAATAATTTTGTGAAAGGGAAAAGCTCCTGTAAATTTGCTCCGCCTTATGACACTCTGCCTGACTTTTGAATCCCCCATTTTGTTTTTGGAAATTTTGAGTTCATTGAGTTAAAAAAACATAAGAATACTAATTTTTAGCTAAATCGGATGTGTTTTGCGCTTTTGGCGAGGATTTCAAAGAGATCGAAAACTGTGCCAGGTGCCTGAACAGCTAGATCGACGTTCTGGACCACTGTGTGTCGTCTGCTACTTTCGTTTGTTTTTGTGCGTGCTGAGCGTGGCAGGCAGCTTAGAGCTAACATCGTCGAGGAACGGACCTACGCTCAGTAAAGCTAACAAAAATCAAATAACGGCTTTCTTAATTGAAACCGTTATTATCCGATGAAGTATCATTCGATTGCGAATAGTGTGCCCTGACCTCCCATATTTTTTGGTCCTCCCTATTCCTACTACGATTGTCTACACATATACCTCATCGAACAGTACTATCAATTCCCACCGGATGATTCAGGTATAACAATATGTTTTCGTAAATCATCATAACAAATAATAACGAAATTATATTGACAGTGTATGTAGGGGTTTGGAGAAAAAGTCAACTGTATAAATCATAAATGAGAATTAAATAAACGCATTTTTTAGTCAGTCGAAGCATCTCTGTGCTGGTTTCCCCTCCGGATTTTCTTCTTATTTACCAAATTTCCTCATACCTACAACATAAGATGCTTCGTAGGTAGTTCTAAGCAGTCACTAGATAATTTCTAATTACGATTCTTGCCTCACAAGTATCTTGTCATTGCAAAAGCCGAAAAATTATAATCACTAAGATACTCCACTTCCCCTGTCCCTCGCCCCCTCTCGGTATTTTCTCTCCATCGAAATATTTCAATTCGATTATAAATGGCTGCTGTTCCATCGTACGGAAACAAAAGCGCATTCGAGACGAAGCGAAAGTTTGCCGTTCTTTGAGGCCCGAGTCTGGCCGCCAGATTTTTTATTATTTACTAACATTTGGCGACCGTCACGTGCCAAGGCGGCCAAAACTCCGGTCCTCAAAGAATTAGGCAGCCTTCGTTTTAAATGAAAGTTTTCGTTAATCCGTCATGCTCTGTCAGCGGGTGGTAACCAGGGACTTCGGCCCGACGGTCCCATCGACCGCCGCTCACTCGCGATGACAAATCGGTCATAAATCGCGCCTTCGAAGAGAAATTCTGCCGATCGGCCGGACTAGGATTTTTTGGGCACATCTGGTTGCACTTTCCTCCACCACATATTCGCAGGGGATGAGTTTCCACCTCCGTGGGGCCCTTCTCGTCGAGAGTCCCATGGGGGTGGTCACTCCTCTCGGAGGAAGGTGCGACCAATTAACGTCTCGCACCGCCCAGAAAATCCGAAAAACCCGCCTGCTGAAACGTCGCGAAAATTCAGCAAGCGGGGATGTCCGGCCCACAGCGTCACCGAAAGTGTTCCAAGGAAAATTCTTGGAAGACACTTACTTACCGATCTCCGTGACGACAACACAACATCGCGCTCGCTGACGACAACCGTCGTCATAGTTTGTCATTAAACCTCGATCTCGAAATCTCGCACGAAAAGACAAAGTTCTTCTCCGGTCGAGAACTATCGCTAAAATAAATTGCTACTCCCGGAAAACGTGAAGCATTCCGCGAGTGGTGAAGTGGTGATCATTTCGGATCTACACACTTCGTTGACGCCACAACAGCTGCAAATATTATACTTTAAAAAACAAAATCAATCAAGTTGAACACTGACAATAGTTTTTTGCTTTAAACGATATTTAATAGATTAATAATATTATACAATGTGGTTGTCGAATTGTGCTTCTTAAACATCGTCGTCGGTATATGCAGGGTGTGGTACGTATGTATGTAGAAGCGGGTACGTGGTGATTCCTTATGAAAAAATAAGGAGAAAATATGCGAATAACATTTTTTCATTTAAGGCTTACTTTTTCAGAAAATGAAAATTGAAAATTCGGTGCGTCACGTATCCTTTTACAGCTAAGTTACGATATATCGAGCTTATCATGTACGTTTGTATAACGCCTATCATGGTTGTAAACAAGAATCTGAAACTTCTACTGATATGTTATCTCCCTAATCATGTAGTTTTCGTTGACCTATCCAACGATGATGTACTCAAATAGAGAATGCATTGATATCATCCAAAGTTTGAGAGCCAGTGTTAGAAAGTCTGCTGGTGTTCGTTATTACAAAAATCACTGTCTTGGACAAACAGTTTCAGTAATTTTATAATTGATAAAAGAAAATGTTTTTCTTTAAAAGTCTTATGGTTATTTTTTCTTATGTTCACTAAGTTTTAAATACTGTGTAGACATTGTTTACAAACGCGATAGGCTTTATACGTTGCTCGGTGAACTGTAACTTGTTAACTGCATTAGCATGCGTACGCATCGAATTTTCACACTCGATTTTCTCAGAAACTAAGCCTTAAATGAAGAAATTTTATACTTATATTTTCTTCTTATTTTTTCTAAAGGAATAATCTCGAGATCACTTGTACATGACATTCGGTCACATTCTGTATATATTGACAACTCCCCCGATGTTCGGGTACTGGGCAAGCCTTCTCGAAAGGGTGAAGCCGTTAGCACTTCACTGTCGCAGAGTCTTATATCTGTTAACGTCAAAAGGTGTTATTATAGCCGTTGGCACATTCATTCATCTTATACACGAGACCAATTTTTATACATTTTTGTTTGTGCGCAAAGCTCCAACTGCCGCACTGAAAAATTTGATGTGCTGTACGTGCAGCGGAAAGTGACAAAATGACCCTTTGGGTGCAGCCGTTCATCTTATAATTAGTAAGCACTCGTCGAGCAGTCGTCCAGTGACCGTCAATCTGTATTTGTAATTAGAGATTCGTTCTACAACTGTGAACCGTACAGAACATTGCAGACGAAATAAAGTTAAAATGTAAAGCTTATAATTGATACTAATATAATTATATACACTCTTTCTCCAAACAGGAATATTTGTTAGCCTGATCATCGTTCAACAACAAAAAGTACTTATTTGCGTAGTAAGTGTGAAAAGTGCATAAAAGCTTGAAAAAAGACGCAGTTTCTTTGCATTCGAACTCCAACGTCTGAATACTTTGGGATATTCAATTTATACTGAATAATTGTTCGACCTGAAGTGTGAATTAAGAGAGTTAAGAAAATAACAAATTCGGCGTGAGCGAATATTTAGAAGAGTGACTGTTTTCAAGGAATTTTTGTTCTCCACAATACGGTTCCAACAAGTTTATTAAAAGAAAAAGACTCTTGACTTTCAGATACAGTAAATACGAATCGCAGATCGTTAGAATAACTTCCTGGAGATCGCAAACTAACTGTAATCTTTTTTGCTCGAACCCTTATCCTTCGTTTTAAAAACTCCAATATAATGTGGTACGAGGTTTGGTTGACACCGACACTAGTGACTAACAACAAGAATCCAAAAGGCGGATGTTTTTGCTATGACATCCGTTAGGTCTAAAGTAGTTAGGTGATGGCGATAACTGAACCGAAAATAAGCAATATGTCATGTTTGGAATCTGAGTCACCTTGGGATGCAGTTTACAAAGTATTTAAAATGTATCTTTATCCAACAGAATGTACGTACGACTGTGGCTACGTAGAGTATGCATGCTGGAGTACGATGTGTTAGTAAAATATTAAAAATCTAGTATTATATCAGGAGTATAAATTAGTTCGGTCCGTTTTTTTTCTGGTCAAAAATGCATTTATTTCAGTACAAAATGAATGAACAGATTAAACAAAGTATTGTCCATCGCTGACTACCACATTTTCCCACCTCTTAGGCAATTTTCAAATTCCATCTCGAAAACATGTCTGGTGTTTTGAAACGATCCAAGTTAGGAGCCAATTTTCGATTTCTGTGAAGGAAGTGAACCGGTGACCTGCCAAATCGGCTGCATCGTGCTGCATCCGGCAGAACAACCAGTAATCAGAAGGAACAATGTCCGGCGAATACAGCACACCTTTTCTGCAATATCCTTCCAAGTTTGACCTTGAATGACCTTGAGTCATAGGTCATTGAACTCGTCTGAAAATGTGCTATTTCATAGTTAATAAAAAAACATATCTTTCCATTTAAAAAAACAAAGTTGACCGCCAAATCTCCGAAACGCCTTCACCTATAAAAAAAATAAACGCACCACATAGTGTACCCTTTTGAACCATTTAACTTTTGTATATAACATTCTTTCGTGCAACGCATACTTTAAAAGTTATTCGAGGTGCACAAGTTACGTGGACCACTCTGTATATATACACACTATATACCACCTGTATATCACTGGTTTAGTGAATTCAATTGTGACCGTAATTTGCTGACCGACGAGTTTAAAGAAGATCGCCCAAAATCTGTTGTGCGAAAAAACGTCGATGCAATGCGCGAACTAATAATGCAAGACCGTTATGTGACATACCGTGAGATTGAGGCATCTCTAGGCATTAGTATGACAAGCATACGTAAGATATTGCATGAACAGTTAATCGTGAAAAAGCCTTGTTCGCGTTGGATACCGCATAATTTGACAAGGGCTAGTGTTGATTTGTGCAAAGAAATGCTCAAAAAATTCAATCGCGGTGTGTCAAAAGCCGTGAATAACATTCACACGGGTGAGGAATTTTGGATCTATGCGTATGACCCGAAAGCAAACAATTTTCGACTGTGGAAGACGCGGTTGATGCATTCAAAATGCATGTTCTCGAGATACTTCAATCGGAATGGAAGGAGTGCTATGAAAATTGGTTTAAACGTATGCAAAAGTGTACCAATCACCACGTAGAATATCTTGAAAGACGATAATACAATTTCTAATGATAAATATTCGTTTTTGTTTGACATTGCGGATACATAAGTAGCATCCCTCGTATTCTCCTTCTAAAGTTGTTCGTAACTCGGCAGCAGTATTTACGAGGCGTTAATTTCATTATACACACTGTTTCACGTTCTTTCACAACTCATCGTATAAGAAAATAGCTTATTGTAAGATGAGAAAACGCAGTAAACCGATTGTATATAAGTTTTTGATCATCGAGGGTTGCATAGGCACGTAAATTCCTTAATTATAACATGGTTATCACGTTATCGAAACTAGCAAACACGTATTCCGGTATCAAAGCGAGGATAAATTAATGTCATTGCCGGCATCTGTATTAATCTAGAATTTCATCCCCAATTTCATCTTTACCGCGACGTATTAATACTTTAAACTTCAAATTTGTTCAACTGTTGCAGTTGCTTTTGCATTTATTTTATCGGTTTCATATCGTGACGCTCGATAATCAAATCCGTTGTACGTGAAACAATTACTAATTATACATCATTTATTTCAAGGATTTTTTAATACGTTGTGAAGATCGTGATTCTGAACAACTTTTTTCAACGCATATAACCTTTCAGGGGATTTTGGTTTCCGAGATTTTCGCAAAAAACTTTTCATGTTTTTCCTTTGACGTGGATAAGCTGCCGTGTAGGTTTATTTACAAATACGGTTACACTACATTCCCCTGCTACTGTGAGCTTCGCGGCAACCGGATTGTTCTTAAAACCTTAAAAATAGCAAAACTTTTTCGTGAATAAATTTCAAGGAAGATGGAAAACAGGTTTTCTGCAATTACATAGGTTTAGTTTAAAATTACCTATTAATAAAATTACATTAGATAATTTGGACTCGCTACCCCAACCACAATGAATTATTTATTTTTTAAGCTTTATTTTAACTTTTGTTTTCTCTCTCTGTTTTTTGAAATTCAAATCTGAGACATATAAACTTATTGGAACAGAAGTAAGTAGTGCAGGTATATTCGCCAATAATGTTAGTACAAACTTAAACATTTCCAATTAGCTCAAAAAATCAAAAATTCTCGCGAATATCTCGAAATTTAAAGCCGAGCGATAGTTATACATATAGTGGAAATTGTTTAATATTTCAGCGTTAACAAGATATTAAAAATTCATTGATGTGCAGCATAATCTATATAATTATTAAACAAATGAGTCCTTTTATCATAAAATATACATTCTGTTCTTTACAGTCGCTCTGTTTGCTCACTTTCGTGATGCTCTGTAATTTTATTTTTAATTATCTACACGCTTTTCATGTTTTCCTCTCCGTTTATTATACTTGTGTGTATTAATGTTTACGTCGAATATATTTAGCTAAAAAGCAGATGTGTGTTACTTCTTTAACCCTCTGACTGCTGAATACTCTGAGCCGAAGCGCTTCGCGTGACCTGCGCGCGGCCGACAATAGTTATCGCTGGGACTGAATACTTTTTCACGCAATATGAATCTTTTCGGCGGTGTATTAAATAATATAGTACAGAATCCAATTACTGTTACTTTATCCACTCCAAAATTAATGTTTTTTAATTTTTTAAATATTTTTTATTTTCAATATATATTGTTTATTCATCAAGGATAAAGTTTAAAACGCCATAATTTGATAATTATAATGCATTTATTTGCATATTGAAAATTTATAAATGAAGTCCAAACCATACATATGTTACATGCGGCCCTGAGTCTAATAAAAATTAGACTCTCTACTTCGAGCTCGGGGCCGGAAATTCACCATATGCATAGCCGGACCCCTCGCTAGGACCGAAAACCGCTCTGTTTGCCCAGAATAATTAAGACTACGAAAGCTAGAACTCGAGCGAACGACGAAACGCATATCTTATAGATACATTCCTATTGCATCCCGCAGGAAAATTCCAGAAAGTGCATCGTACCCCACCACATTTTCTTACTATAAAAGACGAGTTACGAACTACCTCGGGGGATTAGTTCAGTAATAGACTGTCACGCTGCAGGGTCGTTATAACCACGCGGATAGATCTTCTTCGTTTGACCGAACTTAGTTTTCGTCGATACGTTGTTAACCGTATAGAATACGCGCCAAGTCTGCAATATCTATTAGGCATTTTTGTACTATCTAATACCCCCGCATTCCTCAGTGCGTGAAAACCGAGAGTATTACAAGTAGGTGCGTGCGTCCTGAAATACAAGTCCACGTAACACCTTTGTAACCAAACACTTACACATTAATCTGTAATAATTGCCAGCATAAACAAATATAGTTTGATCCTGTTCTTAGCCTTATCGCGTTTAAATTCTTTCTACAATTTCCTTCCAGAAATCGTCAGCCTGCGATCCCACAGCAATACACTTTTACCGCTTGAAGTGTATTGTGTCGCATCGTAGCCGCTGGTCTCTTCGGGGTCGCGGGACCTACGCGGTCCTACCCTGGGATCCGCCGGGTTATTATCCGAAAAGATGCTTCAACTTTAAACGAAGTCTATTCGGGTCTGACTTCGGGAGGACCTTGTAGTCCCGTGGTTCCGGAAAGGGTTGAGGTTGCGGAGGAGGAGGAGGAGGAGGAGAGCTAGGAGGAGGAGAGGAAGGAGGCGGAGGAGGAACCTTCTTCAGGAGGGTTTCGAACAGGGAGGAAAATCCCTCGTCCGAAACCTTCGTGGGGGCCTGGTGAAGCGCGCGAATCAAACGCCAGATCTGTCGTTGTTTTCCCGCTCGGGTTTTGCCCATGGAGAAAAAGAAATCAGGGTACGGAATAAATTTGGGTGAGAAGATGACTGAACGCCCTATGGCGAGAGCGCAAGTCGGATCAAGAGAATGAGTTGAACGCCCTATGGCGAGAGCGTAAACTCATATGTAGGACCAAACTGAACGCCCTATGGCGAGAGCGCAAGTTTGGGGAACGACGGACGGAATTAAAGGAATTGAGCGGGAAACAAACGAAAAAGATTCTGGGTGAAAAATCCACCGCGACGTTAAAATAAAATTACACAACTTGGAACAAAAAACGGAGTATATTCTAATACCAAGAAATCAAATGAATACAACGAACTGAGTGACAGCGAAACGAGCTTAAAACAGAACAAAATATAAGTGTCGCAAGGCGAGTTTTCCTCGTCTTTATATACGAAGGCGCTGGATCAGCGTGGGCGCTGATTGGCCCAGGTTTTCGCAGGCCCTTGGTTTTCCTGGTAAGGAAGGGGCATCCCTTCCTTTCCAAAGTTTTCCTTTTTATTTTCCTTATAATTTATATATATATAGATTTTTATAATTTTAATTATTTTAGATTTACCATATTCATAACATTACGATTCTGGTGGTTTTTGAATTATGATTTTATATGAATTTTAAAGGAAACTAATGAATTTATAATATAACTTTAAAAGATTAAGAGAAATTAAAGATGCCGGGTGAGTCCAAATATTGTGAATAGTCCAGAAGAAAAAGCTAGTGAACTTTTGCTTATTGCTGAATTTTGTATTCTGTATGCTTCAGCTATACTTTTTAATAAGGAAACTCCTTATTCGGCTTGACTGAGGGGAGAGGTTGACATTTGCCAGCACACCCTTTTGTCTAGGCGTGCTGGCCAACGTTTGGGTCCTCATAAAAACAGGACAGTAGCTAGCTTTTTCTTCTGGGGGGTATTTTTCGCCCAGGTTCGACGCAGTATGCGACAATTGCATAATTATAAAGTTACGCCACCCTAACTAACATTCCTGTGGCAACCCGTGTTAGCCATACACGGGATCGTCCACGCGTGTTCCAACCTCCTGTGGCAACCCGTGTTATCCATACACGGGATCGTCCATGCGTGTTCCAATCTCCTGTGGCAACCCGTGTTATCCATACACGGGATCGTCCACGCGTGTTCCAACCTCCTGTGGCAACCTGTGTTATCCATACACGGAATCGTCCACGCGTGTTCCAACCTCCTGTGGCAACCCGTGTTAGCCATACACGGGATCGTCCACAACTAACAACTACTTCTAAAACCCAACGAACACAGCACCTTATTCTTTTACCTCGGCCACTCGCAACGCTTCTGGCCCTTGGCACGTAACACATAAACAAAAACTTTCATCTAACAAATTTGAGAAAAATTTCATTGAAAATAAATTTTGTGTAAGAAAGAAAAACTCATCTGGGAACAGATGAAACGAATGTAAGATATAGTGAATAATTGACCAAATAAACGAAATTTCATTTTTTCTTGTTGATAAACAACAAGGTATGTTGTTTCTGAGACTGTTGCACGGATACGATAAAATAATTTCTGGACAAATACAGTAAGACAGCAGTAAACGATCGAAGCCATCGCTGAGCGCACATGTGCGTCCATAGTCTATATCGGCGGCTTTTGGCGGACGCTTATTTGCGCCCATAGGCCACAGTGATAGCTTTCGCTGGACGCACATTTGTGCCCGTAGCAGTCAAAGGGTTAAATCCGTTGTAACTTTATCAATGTTCAAAAATATTTGCTTTTGTTAAATAGTACATTTTGTCCTAAAGGTACTGATCCAGTAGTTTCCGTTTTCTGACGAGTTCGTTAAGACTAAAATCATGTTAGAATTACATGAAATACGTATACAACTTACGGAGAAAACGTAGTGATGTTTAGTAAACATTTTTTTGCAAAATCACAGTTACAAGATTAGTGAGAGTGAATGTGAGGTTTTGCAACAGAGGGGAGGTTACAGGTGAAATAGTCAACTGATGCAGCTATAATAAAAAACTGCTTATTATCTAATTGTAAGATGTTGAACAAGTGGCGCAATGAGTGGTGGTTGACTGACTTGACCGCGTGTCTTGGAAGAACATGTTGCATGGTCATTCCTGCAACACGTTCTTCAACGTTAATCATCACGATCATTGCACGGTTCGGTAAGGCATATATGCAGTGAATTTACTTACACTGTCGGCAAAAGGAAGAGTAAACAGAGGTTTAATAATGACAGCTATCCAGTTTATTAGATTCCGATTTGGTTGTAGCAAGAGTCGCATAAACATACACAAAGAAAAGCGTAGTAGCTACAATATGTAGTTCGTGCAAGAATCGAAAAGATGATTAGTTGCCCCCTTACTCTTGAGACAGTGTCACAAATAAATAAATGCGAATAGAAATGTCCCCTCTCAATTATCGTATTCTTTTTACCAGGATGACCGTGCGGTCGCTTCGTCGAAGGATCGTTTCTTACAGTGTTACTCGAAGGTAATTGTAAAACTAAAGTAGTGGCGCAAGTAGTATGACTTGAGAATTGTGCAACATTCTGCGAAAAGATTTTTCAGTTCGAGATAACTTCTATATTATCCTCTAAAAAAATTACTATCCCCTTAAAAAATAAAGAAATTAATCATATATGTATTATATATATTATATATGTATGATATATGTATTATACATTTGTATTAAATGTTGATCAAAATATACGTTTAAAGTTAGACATATTGCATTGGTGGCAGTTATGATCTCGCACTGTATCGAATAAGGCCCAATGAAAAGTTGTAAATTTTCTGAAAACATTAAAAAACTTTCCAAGTGTATAATTTCTTAACTAAAAGATGCCAAATATTATTATGCCATGATATTAATTATTTGTGGTGATGGATAACATATTGTACATAATTTTCTAACTTTTTTGTCTCGTAACTATTGTTAGATCTACTATATTTTATGTGCGGTTCAGGAAAATTTTGTTTCTTCACATGAGACCTATAGAAGCCGGATAAAAAAGAGTGTACGGTTCAAACAACAGAATATTAAATATAAATTGGCGGGTCGTATTATATGCCAGCTTTTGCACATAAACTGTAAATATATGGGACAGCCATAACAATAAATGCACAGTTTTCTATCGAACAGCTGTCTGAAGAAGCACAAGAGAAACGACATAAAGACTTTAAAAAATAAAGAAATAAAAATACTAGAAAGAGTTCAAGAACTGGTACAAATCAGGATAGATTTTATAGACTTCTTTTAACATTATATCCATATATGATTACGTTAAGAAGTAAATCAAACGTCAAGAAGCAAAAAGCATTAGTATCGCAGGTTCAAGAACTTATAATCAAACGCAACGGGGGTATCCCGCCCTTTGCTAGATAGATCTTTTCATCATAAATAAGTCCGCAATAAATTATATTATACTTATACAAAGTTTCCATATTTCTTAATGGCATGTCCATATTTCTCAATGTTTACATATATCTCAATTTTAATACAAACTGTAATATTGTTCGATTTTTTTTCATAATTTTTAAATCATCAACTTCAATTTCTTGAAATTTTACTAATTGATGATTTAATTAGCTAAAATATATTAAATGAACTGTATCACTAAACGATTTATTCTTTTTATATAAAATAATTAAATTAAAAACATAAAGAAAGAATACTTATACATAAAATATTTTACGTTTTATGTAATTGAAAAAAGAATCATTTCCTTTCAATTCAAACCCAAATTTTGTTCCGATGTATCTAATAGACCAAACGCTATACAAAAAATTTGCGAAAATTCTTAAAGCCGCCCACTGTATAGTGCAACAGTGGACTGGCATTGTAGTGGCAGTGCCATTGAAGATCATAAGTAGACACCGGAATTCAAAGAAAAACCATGCAACTTTCAAGTTTTAAGACATACTAATATATAAAAAATAAATTAAAATAAGATAAATACATATTTTAACGTATAAGTTACTATTCTGAATGACAACATGTTCGTAGTAACAGTGTCTAAAGTGGTTCATTTTAGGTATATTCTCCAAAACATGAAAGGATTGTCTTCTGTAACTGTTATGACGATTATATAAGGTAGTGGCAGAAAACACGTTCAAATGTAGCGCACATTTCCAGTGCTGCGCCACAACCCTGGGGGGTTGTTAGATATTCTATAAACGAATTAGTATATTACTTTAACTCGCATCGAGTATATAAGATTGCGTATTTTTTTCCATTTGTTACCTAACTCGAAAAGGGTGTAAAACTTAAATATAGGAAATCTTGCCACCACTGTAACACCATAAATATAAAAAATATTGCTACCACGGCATTAGTTTCGATGAAGCAGAACCGTAGCTTTTCTGCAGTGGTGTTCAAAGAACGAAATTGTGATACAGTCCATGTAATTGTAGTTAGTTTAAGAGATTAATCAGGCGGCTGATTAAATGTTATAATAGATACCGATTGATTAGGTGCTAGCACTTTAATTATTTTGATTTTTGTGATTTACTTTATGCAAAAACTAACTTCGCAAGTTTGTCACTATGACATGTTAAGTATGATTCCTTCTGATGAGGTTGGCCATTGTAATATTTTTATTATTCTTTTAATAACTTAAGAAGATTCATTATACAGACCAGAAGGTAGTCCTTTTTGAAACTTCATGTAGACCTAGTCCCCGTGACAAACCTAGTCTGCGAATTTAATTTTATCTCTGTGTTTTCGATGTGTCTCAGTAGTGATTGCCCTATAGTAAACTACGGTTTGGTAAGCTGTCTGTCGTGTTATTGTCCGTGCAGACCTCGGCTAGGGCGTGCAAGATGCATACACGGACCCATGGGAATTCTTGGGATCCACCGTGGGGATCGTTATATTGCGGAGGCGCACGGCATTTTCCTTCGGGAAAACCCAGCGATTCAGGTATTCCTGCAATCCCCTTGAACATATGCGTTGATGCAGTCCCACCATGCATAAATCGCAATAAGAATATGTTGGAAGGAGAGTTAGTGGAAGACATCGAATTCTTAAACTCCTTTATAAGACTCTTCTTCCACGAAACGGACATATGTACATAAGACACTGTATACGTATCACACTTAATTACATCGCGCAATACGTTTTACATGCATTCTCGCAAAAGCGTGATGAACTGTTCTTATAATTATCTTGCATAGTGTTCACAGTCTCATTAACATTAGACACAAACAAGCAGCGTACAACAAACATCACTCCGATCTCGACCACCTATTTCCAATTGAGGCTGACAGTTATTAATATTAAGTGATCATGATCTTTGTATCCTAAACGTACAGTTAGTATTGCGCATAACAGTTTTGCAATATGAAGAATGAAATATCGTGTTGTACAATGTGCTGGTTGAAAATTACTATTCTGAAATCCTTGTTTATGTGTGATTGATAACGCATGTATTATTATTAATGTATAACTGACTGTATCTGCAATATGATTGCGCAGGGATGATACGACAGTTCGACTGGATGTGCATGAATGTGATTTTACGCAAATTTTGTCACTTGAACCTTTAACACTTCCTATATTCTATAGGTATACATACTAGAAACTCGTTGCAATATAAAGATTAGTTTATACAATATCAATCAGTGATGGATGAATTGAACACAAAAAAAGAGTAATTCAAATAAAACTATTTACTCGTTAAACTTCTTTCTTTTTTTTAAACTAGATGTTTCTACTCTTATTCTTTCTAATTTCATAACATTTTAATAATATGCCATTTTCCTCGTACGGGAGCTGTTAAGTCATGGCAAAAGCGATATGTGTTCCTGAAGGGTGCCCGTTGACAGTGAATGTTAAAGAGACAGCAATATAAAGAGCCTGTCGAATCACGAGAATGGTATTGCACTATTCCTGCGATACACAGCGGCGATATGTGATGCTCTTTCAATACTGAATTTGATATTGCGTAAAGTTTCACATATAGGAGGAAATATTAACGTTCCTATATTGTACCATAACATTTCTTTATCCAGAATGACACGAGGAATCAATTCGTTAAAACAGATCAAAGAGTTCTACTTAGAAATTAGTGAAATTGCACTTTCTAATCGTATTAATGCAGTTCAGCGAGAAAATGCATTACACAATAGTGCAGTTTGTTAAGCAATGCAGAATTTTCCTCTATAATTGTTTTTTTTTTGTGTCCGAAAGCACTAGAATTATGTGCTCCATAATTCTGTCACCCTTAATGACTCTTTTATTTATCAAGATCCTATAACATGCTCCGACAGGAAGTCGTTATATTTCAGATAGTAGAGCGGGATGGAAAATTGGGCTGTACAAATGAAGGTCGTCTCAAAGTCATATAACTGAGATTTTACTAAGATTTTACTGAGATTTTGGAGTAACTTTTTTTTAGGTAGAATGATCTATTCTCTTTGTTTATTATTAAAAAGATGAGATGACAACGCATCCAAGAATGCACCACAACATGAATCCATTAATTGAGCCATCCATTTTGAAAATGGCATAAAACACTTTACCATAATGAAAAATGATGATTTTTTAATGGCTATATGAAATTATTTATACTGAGAATAATATAAGTGCCCAAAATAGCAAGAGCAAGTAAGTGTTCTCGAAAATTGACATGAATATTTTTAAACACGTTAACGTAAACCCTCAAATAAATTGATTTAAAAAGAAAGTAACTTAAGCCTCTTTCAAAATAAACAGCTCATTTGAGCTTTAAACGAAACAATCATAAGTAATGGTCGAAGCGGAAGCTCACGACAAATGAATTACAGCAACAGAGTAAAAGGGTTAATAGCGTTACTGATTATATTAATGCGCGTGTTTAAAGTTTTGTTTTTCAAATGCCATACATTGCGCATTTTCATACATATCTGCAGCCGTTGTCGGAACATCGTTGTATGCAGTGTCCTTAATCATATGCCAAAAAGAAAAATTAAATGGTGTCAAAGTAAAGTATGTCCAAAATATAAAATGAAATCAATTTTGCACATCATCATTAGCCACACTTGATTGAGACTTTGGTGTGCCGCTTCGCGTCGGAAAAAAAATTGTTTCTCTTGAAGCATTTTCTGGTATTTTGATAAATACGAGAATTCACAAGGCTCACAGAATTAGGTGGAACAAACTGTATATGTAAATACATATTCATGTAAACACATGAGCAAACTGCACGCGACATACTTGCGAGTCATTTGCATGTGTAAATTGTATCCTCTCAAAACATAAGAATCCATACATACATAGATTACAATTGATGTGGGTATCAAAACACGTTGTGCAGATTAGGTATAATACCCATAGTAATGCATATAACAGTAGATAGGCGTACCCATTTATACATGTTGTAATCCGAACAATTGAAATAATTCGTGCTTAGGTGTGCAATTACTTTAGTAAACAAGCAGTTTCAGATTGTAAGCATTATGAAATGTACAGCGTACAGATTCGTTGTGTATTAAAGTATTTTCAGTGCAAATGTAACATATCGTCGAAGCGATAAGTTTTACTTACAACTTGTTAGACGCAAATATTAACTCGACTCGTATAGAAGCAAGGATTTCAACAGCGAAAAAGAAATAGTAATATTACTTTATTATAATACATACGTCCTTTTGCTTCAACACTTTAAATATTCGTTTTGTATATTTATAAACAATTTATTCAGTATTTTTTAAAATATGGAGATGTAAAAATATGATAAAATAACAAAACCTTTTAGTATGTAGTGATTACTATATTTTTTTGCGAAGAAATTGAAGCCGCTCACTGTTAAGTCCTACAATCTTTTTCCGTTTTGAAGAAGCGTAAATATTTTTATAAATGATCTACAATAATGTGAAGTGAGATAATTGTAAACTGCATAAATGAACATTTCAAATATAGGTGGTATTTAGCTAAGATTTCGGAATAGTAATTTGATGCCTCACTTACTCAATACAAAAATAACGGTTTCAGTAATTTAACTTTAACCGGTATCAATTGTCATGGAGTCTGCTTTATGATTTAAATAACTAATCGACTCAGTGTCATCACCAAGTTTTATAAGTCCATGTGTTTTCATTTACAAATTTAGGTTTCCATGCAGCATGCTAAAAACTCACTTGTCTGTAAGCTTTGACATTTACGATCGGAAGATTACCATTGAGGTTGTGTGCACACGATAGCGCCCATTTTACAAAACAGTGTAAATTATAGATCATTGATGAAGTTTTCCATATAAATAAACATACTTAGCAATTGTTACGCATCTCTATTAAATAGATATTTAAACAATATAATTTGAACTGCGTTCCGAAATAACTCTTCCATCATTAAGTTTAAACAGAAAGAAAAAATGAAAGGTACGCATGTAATGTCCTTAATTGCGGGTATACGTTTCAGTCACAATTTGATCGCAAGAAACTGGTTAAAAGTATGTGGCAATAAACAGGAGAGCGCATTTTTAAGTAGAGCGTTGCGACGTTGAACAGTTGTATCTCGGCGAGCGACCCAGTTACTTTGTCTTCTTTCTGCGGTGTGACACGAACGAGATGAACTTGGTCTTTATACTTCCATCTAGTAAAAACGATGTAAGCGTCGTGTTTCAATGTCTCGAGATACCGTCGAGCTGAGAATTGAAGAACGGAGATGTCGCATCTTTTTCGGAAAGGGTGAATCTTGCTGCGCTCCGTTTTGTGCGCCAAGAAGGAAGAAGGCATCTTCCATGAAAAGAGACCTTTACGACGTTCCGCCTCTTCTTGTCCATTATTCCATTTTCCACGACTTTCCGGCTGCACAAGATAATCGCATTAACAATTACGTGCTGGTTCTACTACAACTTATCTAAACTGATTACAAGAGTAATTGCATTCGCCTCGAAGGTTCTGCCGCATGCAATTAAAGCACGGGCTTCCTTTACACCTTTTTCTAACGTATGCATTGTTCTGTTTTTTTTAAGAATCTTATGCATTCAACGTCCATCGCTATTTTGATGGTATTTTATTTCTCTGATGCCAAAAAGTAAGACCACCTTTTATGGAAATGAACTGCTGTAAAAATGCAGTACAACAAATGTCCAAAAATTGTTGGTCTCCATACGTAACAGGAGTATTCTAAATCGCTAAAATTGACCTATTTCTAAATAATATATCGAGATACGATTTACATTGATTAGTGTCATGTTTCTCTGCTACGTACAGTGAAAATTTTTATTAGTTTCCGATAGATTTATGTTTGTGAAAAATGGCGTTGACGTACAGGATTAGCTACCCAAATTCCGCCCAAAACGAATTAAAAATTGTAAATTGAAATAATATATATATACGATTAGACTTTGTAAAAAAGAATCATTTGTACATACATACGATAGGTATTGATATCGTAAATTACGCCTACGTTCAAAGTCAAGAATCATAATAACCACGCTAGCTTCAGAATGCCCAATTAACTATAAAGGAACATATTTCGTTCTTCCCTACAAATCAATAAATGTTATGTCATACATATCCTACCAAACTAAGCAAGTAGATACTAAAACATACTTTTTACTGTACAAAAATGTGTACAGTAAACGGCTACAAAAAATATTAAATTGATTATTTCTCACTGTTTTTAATCTGGAATTTTCTACTGCGGTACTTACCATTTATCATGAAGCACGTTGTGTAATAACATGCAGTGAACTGTATAACAACCGGAATTCATGCATTGTATTGTGTCAGTTTATGCAGCTATAATTTCCACAGTCTATGATTCTCATTCGAAAACGCTATTTTAAAAAAAACGCCAGTATATTACCATACCGTGAATTCCAATTTCAGTTCAATTTTATGGATATTTCATTATCATATTTATGAAACTTTGTACTTTATAGAAATTTCTTGTAATGAAAGTTTATGACGCGGTTTGTCGGTCAGCACGAGAAACGAGTGCTATTTACAAAGGGTACAAAGTTTAATGGTGATATGATAGATGTAAATATAAGATTAATTTAAAAAACGAGCACTATTTTTGTGAAAAGTGTGTACAGCTATCCCCTCAATTACACGGAAGATAGGTTCCTTAGAAAACCGTGTAAATCGAAATCGTGAATTTTGATACGTAAAATTGCGTAAATCGAAAACGAACTAAAACGTGTATAATTCAGTCATCTATTTCAACGTTAGCCCTTTTCGGACGGAGATAGTTTTGAATATTGAAAAGTAGAAATAGCTGAAAAACATTTTTTTAAATCTTTTATCTTAAAAACCGTGTAAAAAGCGAAATTGTGGAAATAAAGTACGGTGTACATCGCGGGATAAGTGGAGCACTATTTATTTACAAATTGTTAAGATTTTAATAGATTCCTTTTCTTTTCTATTGCTGTAACTTCAACTGTTTCAGCAAATAAAAATTTTGTTATTAAACAATGTAAATACTAAAATTGTACTTAGTCTTGAATGTACAGTAGCTTAAAGGACACAACGAAAATATGTATTGTAAAGAAACGAGAAGACAACATACATAATACGGTCATTTTATATTTCGCTGTTTCCTACTTCACGCTTCCAACATCTGATCGAATAAATTTCATCGTGTGTGTACGCCACGCAGCATGCAGGCATTCAAAATGGAAAACGATGGAAATAAAAGAATGGCAGAAAATCTGAAAGAACTAAGAGAGGCACAGAGATATCGCGTAAGATATTCCATACCAGATACGAGCCGGAGCGAGTTCCTTATCCGCTTCACCGCAGGATGAGAAAGAAATCTTTAAAGCGCACTTTGATTCATAGGTGGCCGCCTCGGCAGTGAGGGACGGAACGTGACCTAGCATTAAGTGTCCTATAAAATATTGTGCTCATGTAAATATCCTCGTAAAGTTCAGCCGGCAATGTTGCCGCTTCTCGCCTCCCGGTACTTTGCGCGTGATGTCACTGGAGTGTACGTTACGTTCCATCGCGTTACACTCTGCCACGCTATGGTCGACAACATTACAGGTCGTCCTCCTGTCACGTCGTATTGTGTCATGTAGTAACATTTCATCTATTGTATAAATGCGGATTCTATATCCTCAAATTCTCATCTTTTTACAACGTATAAGGATTCCTGTGTAAGGATTTTTTTCGAATTTTTTAGCGTTCGTAACAAGAACGGCAGAAGATTTTATGTTTACTAAACATGAGTGGTTAATATATGTTAGATGTAGCGGCACGATTTCACACGCTACAACCGATCCACCGGCCGCCATTATTCTCTCGGCTGGTTCCAGGATCACTCACTACGCAACGTATCTTTCGAACAGCTGTATTCGCAAGTATACTGAGGGACCAGAAACAACGCACTTGAGGGGTAATTTGCTCTGATTCGCCCGACGGATAGCGACGACCCTCTCCCTCACGCATTTTCGATTTTGACGCGCTATTGGCAAGAGAGGCCCGCACATTCGTTGCGTCATCATATGAACGACGAAAGGAGTGTTTTATTTACGCTTGTCATTCGTCGATCTCAGGTTTCCAGGACCGACATTCCGGGGATAGGCAGTGCGAGAGCAATCTCCTCTTCCATCCCAAGTGCCTTGTATCTGGTTCCTCACTTTACTATTGTTGTGACCCCGTAGAAATAACTTTACGAATTTTCTTAAACACCAGGTTTATTTGTATGAATCGTAGTGTTAATGGTTTGGAAGCTCAAATAAAAATGAAAACATTATCAGAAAAGCGTTTTGAAGCTAATCGAAGTGAATCGGAGAGTGGGGAGGATATAGTGAAAAATAAGTAAAGTTTAGGAAAAGTGGGAAAAAGGTAGAATGTTAGAGGAGTCAGGTAATTTATGGTGTCAGAGTGGTAGGCCCAAGTGGGGCCCAAATAGGGCCGAAGTAGGGATCAAGTGCGGATCTCTGGTTTTTCGCTGACTCTAGTTTGAACGTCTTGGTCTTAGAGAGAGAGTGTGAGCCGAATTTCACTAGGACCGTAGGCACTGACACAATGATAGAATATGGTGGAGAGGTATCCAACACTCTGCAGAGATGGTAAGTTGCCGAACTCCTACGAACTGAACGACACAGAGACAAGGGAACCGGGCCTAGCGTTCCATCTTAAATCCCCCAGTTCGGACACAACGCATAGGGACAAAGCTTTCGTATCCGCGAGGTGTATGAAAGGTCAATATAAATTTAGTTCTGTTTAGATAATTCACCTTGGCAACTTCTGTCGCGTAATAAACTTGTAGATGTGATTGACTCAGCCAATAGCGACGAAAAGTAACAAATACGTGTGACTGTCAACTTACCATCTCTGCATACTGCCGTACACACCTCCGATTCCTATATAGGTATACTGTCAATCGGCAGGTAGGCAACGACCCATCCAGGACACTGCGTCTAGGGCAAGTCATAGTTGGCCAGCCGTACTATCGAATGCATGAATAGCTTTATCCCATTATTAGAAACAGAAGGACCACAACCCTAAAGACCGTAGTTGAGTAATTGAACGTCGATATTCTAACAACAGCGATACGGCATGGGAGCTACTACTGGCTGGCTTCATTATCCTTTATAGACGAATAATCTTAACAGTTTACCGACCGGTATCCGGTCTATCGGCTTTTTGTCACCAACGCTCACCGACCGGTAGCCGATTAATCGGCTTTATGTCCCACACGCTCACGTGAAAAATCGCGTTAAAAGAAAAGACTAGACAGTGCAGACTTATTTGCTCTGGAAATTAATTTATAAATGCGCGTGCTAAAAAGTAACACTATATTTTGCCGTGAGGTGTCACGTAGTAGTCGAATTCGACCAAAACCATCGCCATAAGTCTAAAAACATTAAAATCTATTAATTGCATTTGTGGGATTGGTGGTTGTTAATTAGTAGGCTAAGATCGGAAACTCGCGAATCGTGTTTAACCTTAAACTTAAAATATGCTAGTCGTCTCCGTACGTCTCCGTACTCCGTGTATATTCGTCTCTCCGTGTATATCGTAACTGTCCGTCTCCGTGTATATCAAAACTGTCTCCGTGCGTATTCCAAAACTGTGCTTTCGTTTCGTCCGTCGTGTCTATTTATTACCCGTTTGTCTGTCTTCGTCTTTCTCGTCTGTCTCTGTCACTCGAGGAAAAACGGCACCTCCGCCCTAGTGCACGAGCACCCTGGCCGCTGGGCCTCACCCCCGGGAAATTCCCGGGCCTGCCGGCCTCGTGCACTCTCCCTTGCGTACCGTTTTGCCTCGAGACGTCCGTACCAGTCGCCGTATGTCACCGTTAGTCCGTATCGTCGTCTACCTATCCTTACATTTCTATATCTACAGGGTGGCTAAAAATCCCCGATACTACACATTTGATTTAAGACATATCTGAACATACATTTTCACTAATAATACTTTTGTTTCATCCTATACGCGACGTGGTACGATCTGAACTGTTCGTCGATAAATAACCTTGGTCGATGTGCCACACACGTCGTTTTGTTTTCCGCGATCGACGCGTGTGGCATGTCTTTCCAGCGCGAGCGGTTAGATACGTATGTCGCCCCAATACGCCACCACGATCGTGCCAATAGGTCCGAACCTGGCAAGTGAAAGGCAAATCGAGCGCACGGGAAGAGGAAGCAGCCGGAGCTCTTCCAAGGACGGCTCCGGCGATCAAATAAACGGCTTTCTATATTCCTAACTAATTCTGCTATCACGAATTTTACATTACTCGATTAATTTCGGATTTCGGCAATCCTTAAAAGAAGTGTATTAACCTCCTCATCTGGCGCCCCCCCCCCAACCCTCCGCCCTCCCCACCTAACAGTCTTTAACCGGTTGTTATCATAGGCAAAAGCGAAAGTTTGCGCGCAGTATGAAGTACGGGGTAAGAGGAGAGTATTGCTCGCACTGCCTATCCCCACCATATCGGTGCTAGACACTTGTGATCGACTAATGATAACCGAAAACGGAACACTTCTTTCGTCGTTCCCATTACGATGCAACGAATGTGCAGTATTATCAACCAGTCACGCGTTAGAATCGAAAATGACGTCAGAACGGGGGATATCTCTATCCCTCAGGCGAATCACAACAACCCAGAGACCAGAGGCATTCTTTCCTCTTTTCGGGCTGTAGATATGTAAACGTCGCAAAAACAGAGAAGTCTCGCGGTATGAGGTACGGGGTAAGGGGAGACTGTCGCTCGCACCGCCTATCCCCGCTATGTCGGTCCTGGAAACCTGAGATTGACGAGTGACAACCGAAAACAAAACACTTCTTTCGTCGTTCACATGACGACACAACGAATGTGCGGCTGTATCGGCCAGTTACGCGTAAGAAACCAAAATGACGTCAGAACGACAGATGTCTAGGTCCGTCGGGCGAATCAGAACAAACCACAGGCCAGGGGACTTCTTTATTTTTGCGAGATATAGTAAGGTCGACAGTAGGCACAGAGCCATTGGATTGTTTGGCCCGTTTCCTATTTCTGAATCATCTTTATTGGTCCCTTGCCTTGGCTGTTCCGTATGCCGGCACATTCTCAACACTGGCTTACCCGGTAGCCAGGGTCCCTGCAAGAACTCCTCCCGGGAAGCCCACAGTCTCTGGTCTGGAGGCGTCGTCTTGGAATCCATTAACTCTCCCTCCGATAAAATGCAGTTTCTCAAAATTAGCGCTGTTTAGAAGCATACGTGACTTACCCCTTTGAGCAAAGTGCATGAGAAAGGTAGGAACATCTGCTCCCTTGACAAAATTAAAGTTTCCCGTGGGGAATACTTTCGTTGACGCAGATTCTCCTCGCAAAGTCCTTAACAAATACAAAATTCTGCTTCGGTACAAAGAATGCTGTAATTTTCCGGATTAGTTTTTATCTCGTAGACGTTTTCGAATGTGTACATATGTATCTTGGAAAGCTTTTGCTCTGCCCACTCATAAAAATGTAGGAATTTGTTAAAATCGATGCACCAAACTACAGTTTCTTTTGTATACTTCGTTACTTTATTAATATGAAAAACAAACAACTAGTGATTTACAAAAGTCTTGTATTTTTTATTTCAATTAAAGGTAATAGTTTTTAAAAAATGTGAAGTGTGTAGCCGTTGAACGACAGTTATATTCTTTCAATATTCGCTTACAATTTTCAATATCCTTTTCAAATTCTTTTTACAAAGCTTTACTGACATACAACTAATTGTAAGTATTAATGACGTTTTCTGAAAAATTGTAAAAACCTTGTAAAACATTTGGCGCTGAAGAATTGTGCCGTTTAACATTCCTTTAGGTCACCTTTAGCTTTTATTATACTGTATCGTGGTATAGCAGACGCTGGGAAACAATTTCAATTCGTTGTGCTTGCGTTTTTCTGTGAGAATAATGAAAAAAGCTTCTTTCGTGCATTAATTTCTTCCAAACGTACGGTTGGCGGAGAATTTTATTGAGCGTACCTTTATTTCGCGGCAAGTATTTCGTGATATATGTTCCATTGCTTAACTGTAAAGCTCTCTCAGTTTAAGAATAACTTTAGCCTTACTTTTAACTGTTTGGTAAAACATAATTTTCCAAATATTCACATACTTCTTGTTTCATAACTTTGTAAGAATATTTACTTGAAGTTTACTTTATACAATTTCGAAAGGTAGTTATTGTCATGCTCAAAGTGAATCAAATAATTAGAAGAAAGTAATGACAGAGATAAAGATACCGATTATAAATGTAACCTGTTTTGAAAAATATGGAACAATATGAAGTACTGCGGACACCTAATTCAGAAATATATTAAGAATCTTCGTATATAAATATATCTCATTATTTACGGCCGTAATGTGAAGCAGAACATATTTACAAATCTCAAGAATATATGTAGGATTGGGTATACGAATTCACGGGAATATCGAGATAGAAACTACTTTATTATAAAATACTAAAGAGAAAGAATAAAATACAAAGAACTCTATGCTATGGATCGATCTTAATACTTAGCTGTCGCTAACCAGACTGCCGAAACGCGGCACACCGGCTTCGGTCTTTCTTCCAGCGCGAGATCGTTCATTGTTTGTTTGGTTTACTGGGCCGCGATAAGCGGCCAGCATCCTTAGCATCCTTCATATATAACACATATTATGTTTATACAATATGTAACAGCTTATTTAAACAATTATTATGACATATAAAACGTAAATGTGCAATAATGAATACTGAAAAATTGCAGAGTTGTTCAATATAGAGACCTCCGTTATAAAGATTTTATTCTTAAATAACTCTTATGTATTATACAACATGTTTGAAGGGCTCTTTACTTTTTGTTTCGATATATGTAATATATTTGTGTATGATATTTGTTTCATAAGCCATTGGGAAAACATTTTATAAATAGGTTGCAATAAGAAAGAGTATTAAAGGTTATAAACTGAAAACATGATTTAAGAAACATTTAATTGTCTTTGAAACTTATTTTAACTTAATTTTTAATATAAATGTAAGAGTTCGACTTCTTTGTTTTTAAGAATATTAAAGTCGACTGGTACAATATACAGTATAATAATAATCATGTCATAGTGGCTAATCCAACAATACGGACGATCGGGCATATGATTTAAAGAAAATTGTTAGGATGAGTGTCGAGAAGAATGCAATTCCAATGAGTTTTGAAAAGTGAGTCCTAATGCATCGTCGCTGTCGAATTTTCTTTCCGCAGACTAGGAAAATGTGAATGATCTGCGTTCAGCTTAGGCTTCTATCAAGGGCTCTCCCTGGAGCTGAATTTAAACACATGCGCTTTTCTAACTGGCTGCAAGACCTCGCCACCTATTTCCAAACCCCGGGTAGAGTGCCACTGTGTTTAGGTTTTCCAAATAGTAAATGAGACACTTCGGCTAATAAGGATAATTCGTATGCTCCTTTTCTCTATGTATATAGTTTAATGTGGGAATTTTATAAAACCCGCGCGGATCAATCTAGATTCGTCTAGAGCAGTGGTCGGCAAACTTATTAGCCAAAGAGCCAAATATGAACATTACAACAATTTTTAAAAAAATTGGGAGCCAAATCTGCTTGTTTAGTAAACTTTTATTACACTAAATAAGTAGTACACTAAATAAAACTAAATTTCATACTTAATAAATATGTATTAATGCGAACATGTGCTTGCATCTCCTTAAACTCGATGTTAAACTCGATGTTCGTTACGTATTTTTACAACAATATAAAATTTTAATTACCTGTCTATCTTTTAACTTAAACAAAAAATTATACATGTTCTCGATTTATAGAAGAATTTTAATTTATCAAAATAAGATATAATTTTTTTCTTACCAAGTTTTTTTTTAAATGAAAATATTATTGCGCCTTCCGTGGATATTTGTGCCAGAGCCGCACTTAAGGAGCCAAAGAGCCACATGCGGCTCTGGAGCCGCACTTTGCCGACCACTGGTCTAGAGGGATCCAGCGTAAGAACAAAAGACAAACGGAAGACGGACGTGGACTGCACGCGGTCGAGCAGACGCAGAAAGAGAGTTGACGAACGCCACGTTAGACGGACACGTTGGTTTTTAGACGAGTAGACGTTATAACGAGTAGACGTAATAGACGTATTTAGACGAATAGACGTATTTAGACGAATAGATGTTATAGACGAGTAGACGTTATAGACGAGTAGACGTAGTAGACGCATAGACGTAGTAGACGAATAGACGTACAAGTAGACGAATAGACGCGACTAGACAGACGTTGGTGTATTTATTAGTAGTCATAAGAGTGTGTGTGTGTGCGTTCAAGTATTTTCCGTACTTTTGTGTTTCCACTTGTATTTTTATATATTCTTAACGTGTATTTGTAATAAATATCCTACATTAATTTATACATAGGACCATTATGAATGAAAACCATTATGATTGAAGTCGGCTGGATTTGAAACCTCCCCCGTGTTACGTTTGGAAATTTTTCCTATGTAATATTTAGATCATAACCTCGGTTGTTCGGGATCCATCTAAAATTGTAGGACGTAGGCGAAATAACCATAGCAGTTGACGCTGAAAAATACAAAAGAAAAAAGTACGTAGGTGTACGAATGTGCAGAAAACAGAGAACTTTATATAAAGCAGGCTCGAATCATATTTCTTATTGTAGATCCAAGTTTTTAACACGCTTAAGCCAACACGCTTTTTCGTATTCCGCGTGATGAATCGACTTGTGGTTATGAGTTGTTTATTCTTCTGGCGACACATTTTTGCTTGTTTTTATTTACGTTGTCAGTGAATTTGCCGTTTAATTTATCATAAGCAGTGCATGTGCAATATTACAAGTTGTGGTAAAGTTGAGTAAAATTTTCCAAATATTTAAATTGTGTAGAACACCGGTGACTCACGTCGCCTGATGTGAAAATTACGTGTGGGTCACCGGCGATTCGCACCGTCAGATAGAAGAACAGCGTGTATGTCACCAGTGGGCCACGCCGCACAGTGGTTCAGCGCGAGAGATTAGCCGTTCATTTACTACAAAATGAATTTTGTCGTATCGTTTTTTTTTTACATTTATATCGAATTCTAAATGTTTATCGATTCCAATAATGCCTAAATTAATGAAATTTAGCAAAAATTGTAGTTATAACAAATACATCACGTTGGAACCTTTTCTTGAGACCATTTTCTATCGACAAAACCTGTTGCCTTCTTCATGACATCCTGAAGAATCCATCTTATATTTTCTGTTGATTATTTTCCCTGATGGAAGAGCATACTTCTACGATAAAGGTTCAGGTACTGAATATAAAATTAGTATTTGTAGTTTATTAAACAGTTAATATATATATATATATTCAATGAATGAAAGACAGTCGTCAAAGATTTCCATCATTGACGATGAATATCTTGTAAATGCCAACTTGTGCCGCATTTTTGCTAATGGAAACCTTATCTGTATGCTTCTATATAATTATGCAAAAATCGAGTCTGAGTATGTATTAGAAATATAAATTATTATTGTTTGACGAGTTGCGCTGACTTCAGCGCGAATTTGCCGCTAGGGTCTGTACGCAATTTCAAAGATCTCTTCCTATGAATTAGTTGAATTAGAAGATGGTATCGAGTTGACCCTACGTTGTAACTGTGTAGTGGAACTTTCTGTCCACATGCAGTTCAAATGTCATTATTTCAAATAGAATCGGAAAAACTAAGAGCGTTTTTAGTGTAACGACATGCGATTCACAACTTCCCGTAATTCGCTGAGCCAACTTATAAAGACCGAGAGTTAGTTAGCACTAAACCTACCTGCTTTATATCTGTTATATTGAAATATACGAAATAAATACTTTGGAAAAAAGAGATTTGAAGAGGTGAAAAAGATGGTAAGTTAACAACTTTTGTTTTATACTATAGACCTATAATATTTACTGAATGGCTGCCCAATCAACTTGGGGAATTTTTAGAAAAAATCAGAAAGCGGTCATTTGACCGCTATGGTAGGTTTAGTGTTAAAAACGTGCATGGGCAATTAAAAGTCGATAATTTCTTAAATATTGGTTTTACAACTCAATGGTTCTAAGTACACCAACAGGTTGCACATGTCATAAACCGCGGGTGGAGAGGAAGCCGAAAATGTTGTCCAGCGGATGAGTCAGGAAAAACGATTTTTCCTAATTATCCTGCCTCTTGGAAGGAGTAACAAAAAGTGGAGGGTGTTTTTCCTGACCAATCATTTTCAGAAATCAATGCTTTTGTAAAGGGGAAAAACTCCCGTAACTTTCCTCCCCCGCTTGACACTCTGCTTGGCTTTGACAATTATCACCAATCACGTTAAATCCGCCATTTTGTTGTTGGAAATTTTGAGTTCAGATTCGAAATCAGCGACCCAAAAAACATCAGAATGCTACTTCTTTGCTAAATCAGAGGTGTTTTGAGCTTTTCACGAGGATTTCAAAGAAATCGACAGCTGTGCGAAGTACATGAATAGCTCAATTGAAGTTCTGGACTACTGTGCACCCTGCTGAACGTATTAAGTGTGTGTCGAGAGCGAGTAATTGACTGAGATGCAAGGAGAAAAAGAATACATGAGATGAAAGATTAGCGTCTCAGTGAAAAATCGGAAACAAGGAATCGAACAATTAATATTCTTAGGATCAAGTGTTAATAAAGCGAACTCTTCGGTCATCGAAGGGTGTTTGCCAAATGGGCCAGGTCTGCATGGCTACGGCAATGATTATAAATTATGAAAAGTTTTGGCTCTCGCAACCTCAAGATCCACGTTGTAAATTACGCCTTCACAAACTCTATACTATCCCTTTCTACATACGTACATACGTATGTATGACTTTATTTTTATTACGGAGAAGGACAAGCGATGCAGTTGTTCAGGAAATAACATGCACTTAATTGTATTTTTGAGCGAGTGAGTGCACGTACCTATATCACACTTTATTCACGCATCTGGCAGTATTTCTGTATATAATATAGAAATAAAAAAGAAATATAAATTGAAAGTGAAGTTTCTAATAGAATTTAATCATGGAGAACTGAGCAAAGATATGAAAGAAGCATTATGCGTTCAATTTATTTAAATACGATACACGGTAAAAATGGCCGTCGACAAGAACTAATGCCATATTGAGCAATATATACAGGGTGGTCTACGTAACTTGTGCACCTCGAATAACTTTTAAAGTATGCGTTGCACGAAAGAATATTATATACAAAAGTTACATAAAAAAATAAGCCGCACCACATAGTGTACCCTTTTGAACCATGTGGTGCGGTTTATTTTTTTATAGGTGGAGGCGTTTCGGAGATTTGAAGGTCAACTTTGTTTTTTTAAATGGAATGATATGTTTTTTTATTAACCATGAAATAGCACGTTTTCAGACGAGTTCAACGACCTATGACTCAAGGTCATTCAAGGTCAAACTTGGAGGGATATTGCAGAAAAAGTGTGCTCGTTTCATTTGTAATATAGTATGTATTCAAAATGATTACCTCTTACTTCAATGCACTTTACAATTCTTTGTGTAAATGATTGAACATATCAAAACAATTTTAATACATTTTCATTCTCACCACTATACTTAAGTACTATCGTTCAGCGGAGGATACCTTGACACGAATAGTAATGAAAGTAAACTGACTGTCGTGCAGAAGAGCACAGTAATAAATGAATACGTTTGTTTTCATTTCATTGATAATGACTTTGTAGCGGCACGGCAGAGACTTCGCAATCGAAGCATTTTTGCCGCATGCCGCTGCAACATCTCCATAGAGGACCTGGCGGATGGCAACGACGTTAATTGTCATCGAGAGTCGTAGCATTAATACTGGTGTATTTATTAACTCGCCAAACGAACACGCTAAGACTTTGATGTTGCCCTAATTAATGCTGATATTGAAAACATGTTATTGTTTTGGTGTGAAAGTTCGTAGGCGCAAACTGAAGTACAAGTAAAACGAGCACACCTTTTCTGCAATATCCCTCCAAGTTTGACCTTGAATGACCTTGAGTCATAGGTCATTGAACTCGTTTGAAAACGTGCTATTTCATGGTTATTACAAAAACATATCATTCCATTTAAAAAAACAAAGTTAACCTTCAAATCTCCGAAACGCCTCCACCTATAAAAAAGTAAACGCACCACATAGTGTACCCTTTCGAACCATGCAACTTTTGTATATAACATTCTTTCGTGCAACGCATACTTTAAAAGTTATTCGAGGTGCACAAGTTACGTGGACCACCCTGTATATGTAATGCCCCATGCAAAATATACGTATTTTTTGTGCTTCGTAATAACCTATAAGGCCACTGAGCCCTCGCTAAAAAAACTCATTATTATTTTTTTTTTAAAGATGTAAATCAAAAACAGGATACTTCAATTTTTTAAATGTAATTTACTATTTGATGATTATTTAGAACAGTAAGAATTTGTAAAAATAATATACGTATCAACAATAAGACATAATATTGAAATTGTTTTGAGGATTTATACCACCAGGTTAAATATGAGGTTAGGAATACCAATAAATAAACAAATGGCAATTATTGTTCATTTTGGTATATTACTGTTAAAAATGTTGAGAAAACTTTAGAAATTAATAGCTATAAGGTTAAATCCAAAATATGATGCAATACAAAAAGAAATTTCAGAACAATTGATTCAAGAAGTACATATGTACATAACTCACGATCAGATGATTAATGGATACTGTTGATCATTGCTCTTTTTCCATCAGATTCGGTTTAACAAACTAAACGAAAATCTACAGAAAAACTTTTTACCTTCGATCTCGATTTGTCGAAGCTAACTCATGTAAAACCTCCCAAATGATACGAATATTTTTTAATTTGTTCCTGAGAGAAAATAAAAATTCCTGTCACATAGATTGTCGTCGTGTATTCATATAGGTGTTTTTTCCATTTGCCTATTGAGTTGTCGCTGTTATCTTGAAGGCTTGTAAACGGTTGGGGATCGCTATAAACAGCAACCCTATTGATTTGAGAAGATAATTTGGATGTTATACGGGACTGTTCTCGTGGTGTACAGATAGGAATAAGAGACAACGATAAATAGTTCTGAAAACCATAGATCAGGCCAAATGTTGTACGACATTGAGTAAAAGAATTTTGGTAAAATGAGAAGGAATCAAAGCAGTATTTCAAAGTGTTATAATCCGCCGTGTCACGGAACCGTCGAGGAATTTAGTCAAATGCAAAGGTCCGTTGCAATACAAAATAAATACAGTCGCACTTTGTCTCTTGCAGTACGTTCTGTCCCGTAGAACTATTGTAATTTGTCAGTCGGGAATAAAACGAGTGTTACAGCTACCTTTTATGGTTCCTCCAAGAAAAATATCTGCTCTATCCCTGTTTTAGCTCGTGGTCGGCGTAATGGCGGTCGAGCTCTCATGATTACACTAGGGTGCAAAACACTTTAACCTGTTCGCAGGACCACCCTCCATATGGAGAGAAAAATGCAATTTCACAGGTTTACGGGATTTTATTTGGCGTATAGCACTCTGCTATATCGGCTACGATCCGAACGCATTATTTAAAAATAATGACAGTTATATCAGCTATCTTGGCTAATCCGCTGCGATTTTAATACAAAATCAATGATGGCGAAATTAGACAAATGTTCCGGATGGACACTTTCACCAGATCTTAATCATTAACTCTGTGTAATCTTACATTGTGTGTTTCCGTTGATCCTTTCGCATGTGATCCTACTCACGTGTGTGTTTTGGCGCGGGCAAGCACTCCCATTTATTAAGTCGGAAGGGCGTTGTCGTCCTTCTCCTATCCTCCCTCCTAGATGTTCTTGAAATGCTTTCATTTATAGTGGGGGGGCTCTGGAGCGCCCGTCCAAGGGGGGGGGGGGGGGGGGGGTGCGACAATATCGGCAAGTATGGAACTTTTCATGTTCAAACCTTCTTGCCTTCGGTCGAGTAACAGTACTCAAGGGGCAGGTAGCAGATCACCAGCTCCGTGCAGCTCGGGCCCAACGGTACGGGCATGCACGGGCAACTACGTGGGGGATGCGTGGTCTACGTTACGAGGTTTACTATAACTGGCAACAATAATGAAGTCCTCCGGCCTGTGGTTTGTTCTGATTCGTCTGAAGAATAGAGACATCCCTCGTTCTGACGTCATTTTCGATTCTAACACGTTACTAGCCGGAAAAGCCACACATTCAAATTCGAATGGAACGACGAAAGAAGTGTTTCGTTTTTGGTTGTCATTCAGATCAGGTTTCGAGGACGGATATCTATGGTAGGGATAGACGGTGCGAGCGACAGTCTCCCCTTACCCCGTACCTCATACCGCGAAACTTCACAATTTTTGCCAGCTATATACGACAGTTGCTATTGCGAGAACTTCAAAACACGAAGGTAAAATCAAACTCAAAAGCGAAGAATATTCGGATTGACGCAGCTGAAGCCTAGATGGGAAACTTCAGAACACCTACGAAATAGTTGTGTCTCAAAAATAGCAGCCGCTCACTCCGTATAACAAACTTTGGCATATTGAGGACCTGTGCCTCAAAAATCACGTATTGAAATAAAGTTTCCTCCGGAATGTATACTTCTTCAAATAAATTTAAAAATACCCATAAAATTTAGTACATTTTGAGTATCGTTCTCCCTTAATGCATTGCTTAAACATGTTTAAAGAGTTGCAAAATTAAAGTAATAAACATCATCATATTTGGTACATTGTATAAAAGAATCATAATGTTCTGCACAAGAAGTTTAAATAACTGCCACACAGTCATAAAAGAAAAGATGTTGAAAATTCGAAGTCTGCATTTCTTTAAACTGACAAAATATTTAACAAAAGTGTTATATATCTTCACTCATTGTCAGATCATTAGTCTTTTGATAATTGTTCATAAGTACTTATAAATTCACTCGTCCATACGCCTCAGCTTGAATAGATACCGATATATTGTAAATCTCAAGGGTAGCATTTTATATGTAATCGCAAAGTCCGAGTCCTTCATTTCCGTACTAATATGTATGGCAGATTGATAGCAACCATTCGTTTGGATGACCTAGGTGGCCCCTTCTTCCAACTGGAGATAGCCTAAATGAACGCCGTAAACTGAACTTCTCGAAATTGTCTTTTCTGGCAAGATTTACAAATTGAAGATGTTATACATAAAAATCTTGTCGGTCTTGTTTAAACATATCATCATTAAAATCGCAATGTTAAAAGTACGAACAAGGTCGTAGGAACGTTAAGACACGAATAGTAACAGTACGTCTCAATTTACGCTTTGTACTGAATGACAACATTAAAGGTTATTAAACATCTCGTTAAGATTTTGATTAAACAGTTTACTTGGGCTTTGACAGGCAATGAGAATGTTACTTCTGCTCGTTCTCGTTCAAATATAATTAGGGCAAGACCGTACTAGTCTGCCTCACAGTCATTATGCATGTTTGTAGTATAAAAGAAATTTCACTGTACGTGATTTCACCGAAGCCTTGTGAAACTTACAAATTCGTTAAACATTAATAGAATTAGCAGAGTTACAAGAAGGTTCTGAGCTACTTGTCCGACGAATGCAATTTTAATGACCATGGTTATGATACTGACAATAATTACACTCCCTTAGGCTACGGATCGAGATAGTATCCATGTGCACTGCACTGTTAGTTTCAGCGGTTTGAATCTAATACCGACGGCCCCATAAGCCATATTAGAACCACATCTACCTAGCCGACTCTGTATATTCAGTTATTAGATGAACATTTATGCATGTATTTCCAATTTGCTTATGATTTTATCGACAGTTTTACTTACAAATTATACAAGTTGTACTAAAAATGAACAGTTAATGTAGTTTCAAAATGCAATAAGTATCTTTACGGTCAATAAACTATAAACTGTTGTTATTTTGATAAACAACAATCATCTTCTTTAGCTCTGTCGTTTTTAGGTAATTTTCAAACCGTACGAAAATCTTTCCCTTTGAGTGAAAATTATTATATACTCTTTCCACGATAATTATAATGCCCAATAATTGATTATCACAACAACGTTCGGCATACTATTTATTTAAAAAAATATATATAAAATTAAAATTCATCCAGTTTGTTAATAATAAGTATTGTAATTGACTTTCTCAAATTATGTTGTAAAAAAAGTACATTATATGATAACGATCAGTAATAACAGCTGTACTTTTAATTTTCCTCAGTGCACCTTTTGTAAACTGAATTTCTCTTAGCGTAAAGGCGTTGATTCAAAATCGGCTAAAATTACCTGAGACCAATTCTTCTGGATTTTTGCATATTGGTTTAACATTGATTCCATGCAAAAAATTTCCCCCTGGACGACACGGTTTAGGGGGGGGGGGGTCAAAGTACGTACTTTGCGAAATCTATTATGTGCTGCAACTTTTAATAAAACCAAGATATCGATCTGACATTGACACCAATAAATCATAAAAAGTTGGTTACACAAGTTTTTCACGTTTTTCGTGTTTGTCAAGGTGACAAAATTCAGAAAAATTGTAATTCCCAAAGAAAGTATCGCCTGATTTTAACCAAAAACACTGCGTCAAGTCAGCTACTTGACCAAAATATTCGTTTCAGACGTAGAACAAACGGGTTCTATGATTATATGTACACTGTATATAATACAGCTATATTATTGTTATCAATTTTACTGTTTTGAAAAAGTGAAACGCATTGGTAAGTTTTGTAATTCATTTTTTAAGCCAGTCCATGTTTTTGATTCGCTGTCGTGTAACTTTTCAAGAAAATTATATTTAGGTGATTTATTTTCGTTGAACTTCCGTAATTGATCAATAATATTTATAATTTCATTTATTGATAACGTTGTTCCGCTTTGTAAATTGTCCTGCAGTGAGAATATCAAAGGTTGATCTATACTGTCATTTGTGATATGACGTTTGCAACATACTGATCTTTCATGAATCGTACCACGGTGACTTATCAATATTTCTGTTCTTAATGCTTTATTAATGAAACAAAGATTTTTTTCTTCAAGACCTCTACAGCCAAAGATACAGTGCGAATGGCTCTTACAGTACATCTGACTAATAGTCAGCGATATTAGTGCAATAACTTAAATAATTAAAAATGAGATCCAACAACTGCAAAAAGTGTGGCATTTCTCTTTAATAAAAATCAAGGAGAGAGAAGAAAATGAAATCTAACCAAGTATTTCGTAAAAAATGTTTTTTAGATGCTTTATTTTCAAATATTGATGACCAAGAAAAGCTAGAACACGCTTCCAAGGTGAAATATCACCTTCAGCATCAATAGAGAGAGAGAGAGAGAGAGAGGTGGGGGCATTTAATCTTCTACTGTTTTACCAATAAAAGAAGCTCCTAAGAGTCGTTCGCTGTGCATCTTTGGTTGTACAGTTGTTAAAAAAAAAATTAAAGAATTCAGGACAGAAATGTTGATAAGTATATTATAACGAAGTATATTTTTTTATTTATTGTATAGTATAAAGTATATTGTATACTTTATTATAATAAAGTATATTATAACAAAAATATTATAACAAACATTTTGACCAATTAGAACGTTTCAACCGGTTAAAAATTTGTGGTTCAACTTTCAATTATGATGTTCCCAAGAAAAGTGTCTCCTCTATCGCCTTCTGTTATTAGATTTTCTCGTGGATGTTCAGTTTTTAAGATAAATTGTTATATATTAATAAAAATTGGGACCTTCTGGTTGTCGTTATTAGTTTGAGCACTGTTTAAATATGTTTAAATGTTTGTAACATTAAAGTAATATGCATACTTATATCCGACTGGGTTTATAGAAACACTTTATTTTAAAAAATTGAAATAAATGTTAAGGTTAAAATCCAAAAAATCCTGAAATGTGAAAGTTTGCATTTCTTTCTTAGAAGTGCTTTTCTAAAAAATGGAGGATAATGGAGAAAAACAGACTTCATATACGTGTTGAGTGCCACATTAACAAACATATATTGACAGTTATTAACAAATATTTTGTTAATTCATAGATAATTTTAGTTTGAGGAGCGTGTATTTAAACAAATATGTTATATCATGTATCCATTTAATTGTAATTATAGTTTAAGTAACCATCATTATCCCATTCTCCGTTCTACATGTTAAGTGCACCGAAGTAATTTTCAAGTTGCGCTAAAAACACTCATACATTTTTTTAATTGTCTATAATATGGAAACATATTTATTTAAAAAATACTTCTTAATATTTACGTAAAAATTAGCATGTTATTCAAGCGAAAGATTTATATACATAACTCATTATTGTTGTACACGGACAGAAAGCATTTTTTGTAAGTCAGCACTTTTTTGTTATAAACATATTTTACCATTAATTCTTTGAGAAGAGTTATTCTAAAATGTCAAAAGTAATGCACGTGTATTAAGACAATTCAAAAATAGCAGTAGCTTCATTTGACAATTCTCAGGTAATAAACATCATATGATATTGTAATGCGAAATTGTAGTTTCGCAGTTTTCGGAGACACCAAACTCGAGAGTCGGACTTTAAACTATGGTTTTATTCTGACTTAGAAATAACATAGAGACGTAGTGGCGGGACGGAGTAAGTGCTGTGATTTTAAGTATAAGTCTAAGTATGAATTGTAGTATGAATGTTAATCGTTAATCTGTTAATGACTGATTTTGATCGGGGTAAGTGTTTTTAAGGGCTTTTGGAAAAGGAGTGGGAGTGATGTTGGTGGTGGTCAGGGCCAAGGAGTAGGGATAGAAAGTTGGCACTTGGATTTGCATGATGATTCGGGGATGAGTAAGGAATGGTGACTGTGCTAGGGAGTTAAGAGGTCGGGATGGAAAAATAGGAGATCTGGATTTGAGGTGGTGAGTCAGAGGTGATGACAGAAGTTTGCTAAGTACAAAATATTTGTCCTTACTCATTAAAGATATCCTACGTACTATCTAATCGGAGGGTCGGTACATTACAATATTAATTTAGAAAAAAGATGGAAAAGACTAAGAATAGTACATTTTTTACATCAGATGATCTTTCTACCGATTTGTATTGTCAAATAACAATGGTAATGCTTTTATCATTGTAGGAACTAAGGACTCTTACTCAAAAACTAAACTCGCTCTCCAGTCTCACTCATTTATATCCACTCCCATTTATACAGTGTTACCCTTTTCCTCGAATACACCCGCTCCACAATTTCGGGCAACACTCGCATTCTTCCACGATTCACCCTTGTTTATATAATCATGCGTTCTTCAGTCACATTAGGGTTTCACGCTTAAACATTCACACGTCGCCCAAACAGTCACCAGACAGATCCTTACAAACAGTTACACGCAGTTCATGCATTCCGAAACGTTCACCCTACATCATTGCTATAAGTTGAGCATAAATAGCGACATGTATAGTGCACTATCTTACAACATTTTGACTGTGAATAGTGAGACTTTTCGTCAATAAGCATTACATGAGCTCTAATTAGACTGTCATTTTAAATAAAGTATGTCAAGTACAATGAACAACCAATGTAGAGTTATAATAACAGACAAAAAATGTTTATTATGAAAGATAGAAAATATAAAATATAAAATACAATACACACTAAACACTCAAATAACAGTTACATTCACGCAAAACAGTACTCTAGAAAATGGTATAGCTGCTCAAATTATGCTGTATATTCTCTCGCTGTTACCAAAATCACATTCTATACGCTGCAGCGCGCTGTTCGCTGTTCCTCAATTGGCACTGGGCCTTCCCACGTAGCCACTTTCCCACGAAAGCCCTGCACCCCACACACACAAACACACACAGATACACATCATCTCGTAGGCACCTTCTCTTACAACCCTCTTTCACTCTCTCCCTTTCTCAAACACACACGCTCCTTCATTTCTCTCTCTCTTTTTCTCCCGCTCGCTCGCTCGCACTTATCTCTGCAGTCATCCCCACAATGCTCTCGCACTTCTCCTACACCAATATCGTTAGGGCATATGTAATATAGTTTAGATATAGTAAATATTTCTTTCAAAATCGGAAAAAATCCAATACGTTGAAGGAATTGATTTTCGAAAAATTCAGACGAATTTACATTCCTGACGTTGAGACTTAACAACAATAATGGTTCTCATTTTGGAAAGTAATCATCGTTGCGCTCCTTTCAAATGTTTACCTGATATGTTTAATGTATACTCATTTCAAAATGTTTTGTCTGAAGAAATATCAACCAAAGGAAATCTCACTTCTTTCAATGCACTCCGTATGTATATTGAAATAAACTTTATTATACCCTTTACAGAAATTGTTAGTGATCCAGCTCAAAGGACAAAAAAAATGTTGATGACTCTAACGTGGCTAAACGTTGAGCCTAGTTAGGTTACACTTTCTTATGTAAACTCCAAAATCTTTGTTGGATTAAAATGAATTTATTAAACAAATGCCGCTTCAGCATTTAATCCATCAACACAGATATAAGAATTAACTCTCTTTGTTCAAAGTACAAGTTAATTTGAACGAGTACATTCGAGGTTAAAGGTTCGAATTGGGAAGGTTTAATGTTGACGTTAAATTGAGGGCGGGATGTGTTACGCCTGGCCCTTGATCATTGGATTCACTGTTTTGTTTTTTTTGTCCCGTCGAAGTTTCTAGAAATGTTCCTAAAAAAGGGCCTCCTTGCTGAAAAAACAAGACACGTGACTGCTACCATAAAGTGCTTTATGATACGTCAGCTCAGCCAATATAATGGTGCATATTCCGGCTCATCTAGCAGATGACACTTACTCTATAAAAATCGTGCAAAGAAATATAGGCCATTAGTGTGCCGCCCAAAATCTGGTATTAACGGACGCAATAAGTAATAACGTACATGTCCTGTTGAAAGTAGATCCCTACAACAGTCGTCCTGAATGGATAGCCAACTTGAAGACCAAAGGAACAGTCAGGGGTAAATGATACTCGGCAAGCGCACCATAGTGGACGGTGACTGAAACGCCAAAGTTATGACGTGAGTGCGTATTTAACAGGCAGAAGAGGTCGGTACATTGAAAAGTTCATAAACAACTTTTCCCTCGTTTCCACTCATCGAAATGAGCAGTCTACCTTCCACAGAGGACCAACCGGCACAGTGATAGACTTCATCATGTGCTTCCGGGAACTGATTCATTCTTTGGTCAAATCCACGGCATTTAGCGCCTACAACCTATCTGACCACTGTTTTATCGTAATAATCTTCAACATACGGCTTACATTAACCCACCTCGCTATCAACAGTAGCGCACAAATTATCATGGTAGAAACAACCAAGTATAGATACAGACAGGAACTTAAAAGTACCTTGAGAATATAGATACGGAAAGTGTTCGGTGAACACCCCAGCGAACAATTGAATGTAAATCAAACTGCGTCTTACGTTACTTTTGCCCTATACTTAATTGCATACAGGACTCTGCACACCACGGAATGCCAAGACTGTAAGAGAGTACAATGGAGGAATCAGAAAATTAAGAAACTTAGGTCGAAATGCAAAGCTTTACGCAAAAGATATTAAAGGGCCTGTGCCCGTTAATTCCAGCAGGTCTTCCTGTCCATTTACAACAAGGAAGGCAAGGATGCAAACTGTCATCTTAAAAAGGATGTACCCGTGCACAGTAGGACTCCCGGGTACATCTCTTAATTTGACCATATAGAAGGATCCCCCGTGAGACAGCTTGCGTCATTGCGAAGAAGTTGCCAATTACACTTACTATACATGTCAGACACATAAAATGAATATACAAGAGATCCGCACCGGTGCTATCAGTCATAGCAGGCGACATCAGACAAATGACAACGGTAGATCCTATATATGCAGCTATTACACAGATGCTTAAGGAGCAACAACAGACACAAAATGTTTTCGTATAGGAAACAAAAATAATAGAAATAGCAGAAACTGAGGCCTGATATTTGCGGTGAGATTTCTGAACACAGTTGATTAACCGAAGATGAACATTTAATCTGATCCCCGAACTTCATAAATGGGCACTATAAGAAAGATATCATGAAAAATCATATTATAACGCAGTTTCTTTCAGGGCACGGTGTGCACAGCACCTACGTTCATAAATTAAGCAAACAACCGAGTCCTGCTTGCCGGTTCTGTGGAACGGTAAAAGATACACCATTATACGCATTCTATAGGTGCAAGCAATGCGATGCGGTAAGAGCTGAAATGCCAGCCGGGTTCATAAATGAAAACCAGCCAGCTGACTTAATAGACTGGGCCTCTGACAGTAAAAAAAATTGGCAGGTAGCCGAGACGGAGACGCCGCTTCGGTTATGATACAAGATCGATCCCAACAGCAGATGAGAGAGAATAATGCTTAGGGAACCAGGATTATTGAAACAAGCCATTGATTGAATGTACCTGCTGGAAAGGTGGTTTAACCCTTTCGGTACGAGAGTCTACTCCGCCGGAGAACCGCCACTGAACGCGACACCGCGTCAAAAGAAGTGTGCACATTTTTTTTTGAACCTTTGAAACCTCAATCACGAAAAGTCAATCATCCAAATCTCCCACCATTCTGTCTCAGAGCCGTTAAAATGTTGGTCTCGTTTCCAAAATCTCAATTACTGTCTAGAATCGGTGACAGACCGTACCTTGCAACGACACTTATTCTAAGTTTGTAAACCTCCGAACGCGAAAGTTGATTCCTCGAAAATAAAGTGTTGTAAACTATTCACGGAATACAACATAGCTTTTTTGTCGTTTCGCGTCAGATTCAAGTCTCCAACAGAATCTGAAGAAAATTGGAATTTGATTAGCAATAATAGTGCTCCTGCGCACGTCAGCTCCTATGGAATTATTACTACGCGAATGAGTTGTATCAAAATATTTATAGGAAGTTTTCAAGAAATTAAGTACATTGAATCAACAGTTTTGAGAAAAACTGATCTTTAAAAAATAATCAGACTAATTGAAATGTTTAAACCATTGCATAAATTTGATTAAATAAATGTTCTAAACTGTGAAAAAAGGAGGAGAAAAGGGTACAGGACGGAGGGAGAAATATATTCGTAGATCTGTATAAAATTTATTCGCTGTTGGCGACAACATTTTTATTGGGCTTTGGAAAAAGCATAGAATGGGATCAAAGGATCTATCTGAGGAAATACAAGAAGAGATACGACTTCTATGGAAATATCAGATTGGAATTCGCTACGTACCAACAAGTAAAAACATAGGCTGTTCGGTAATACATATTTATCTTTATCTTACATTTTATATTTGATATCTTGTACCCAAAGTGTTTGCAAAAATTATCGGTCCTTATGAGGGATTTCCCACGTACTGATAAAACAACTCTACATTGTGATAACATTTACGATCAGGAAATGAGTGACATTGTTCTTCGAATATATTGTAAACAGAGTAGTAATGCATGACAAGTATTTTATTAAAGGAATGGTTCGAATGTTAAGAGAAAAACAATGTTGAACGTACTGTCGAGGAGTTTCAATTTTAAGTGGACTGTATTTTACGTGTTATGATGATGTTTATAGGTGTTAGTTATCACTCCTCTGATGTATATATATATATATATTGTTTATTTTCAAATAAATTAGATTGATAATTAGATATAACAGTGACTTATAGTAATATTGCGGCGATCGGTTTCCGGTGAACTACAATTGTTTCGTGTAGTAAAAAGACTTGAACTTGACTTTCTGTGTTTCTACTAAAACTTGTTCTGTGACTTTAACTTCAATGTTTCTGTGATTTTGAATTTCTATGTTTGACTTCTAACCGTTCTGATGCAAAGTATGCCCTTATATCTCCTCCGCACGGGCTAAAGATCCAATCAAAGCCGTCGTGGGAGGAGATATGAATGCCCTGATTGGACCTTGAAAATGTTTGAGGAGGCCCTTCCAAGGTGCTGGGCCGTCCCTCTTCTCCATCCCTTGCGGGGGTGAAAATATTGGAAATTTCCCTCTCCTGCAAGGCCGAGGAGAGGGGCCCCGCAGATCCGTGGGAAGAAGGACAGTGACGGTGAGAGTTTCCAGAACCACCCCTGGAGAGAGTCCCAATGTCTTTGGGCACTCTTTGACTGCCACAAATTATTGCAGGGTGGTCTAGAAACACTCGTCGAAGTCTAAGGCGCGTCATGTACGAGTGAGGGGCTGAAGAGGCAATAAATATCCCTAAAAAGGTAACAGACTCATGCCTCTTCAGCCTGGTATGTGAAGTGATGTGTCTACAATAAATTACCTTTTCTCAAAACTAGTGCCTTTTGAAGCCACGTGACTTAAACATCTGTCTGAATAGCGTGAGAAAGAATAGGAGCATCTGCATCCACCGAGAAATGCAGATGCCCCTCACAAAGTTCTTAACACGTACTATATGTTACCTTACATTTTCTTCGATGAAGTAACTAAGAATGTAATTGCACAAGTATTTATTTGTATAGGATTATAGCCCTAACAATAGTAAGATCAATTACGACGAGTTAAATTATCTGGGACATCTGTCGCAAAGCGCTCACAATAACGAAGAATATTGAATAGCGCCACAAGTGACGTTACTGAAGTGTAATAGAAATCGCTTGATTCATATAAAGATAATGTGCTTCAAAGAAAACTCTTATTTTGCACTTGGGTCCCTCAACTCACAGAACTCTGACTACAACGCGCTCACAGTTCAGCATGATTGAAATATAGGTGTTTTGTTTTCCAAAGAACCCCTGAAGGAATTTCAGAGAAACACACAATAGTTTACATTAAAAGGCTTCAAAGAGTATTTACGGTTTCGGGACATTTTGTAATGTCGCTTGATGATAGTCACGAAAGTAACTGCGAGAAGCTCGGGTCGGCCGCAGTAGTCCTCCCTTCACCCCTTGACTGCTGGGTTGTCCATAACCATCCCCAATACCCAGTTGAGAGGTCATCAACCGTCGATCGGAACGGGTGTCGTCCTCCTCTCATCCTTGGCGGTTGTCCTTGTTCCTAGGAAAAGGTAAAGAGATCATGGCAGGTGTGGTGGTAATTACCGCACGCTGGAGTTATTCCCCGTCCTGGGCCCATTCGCGGAGAGTTCACAAGCGTACGGCTGACCGAACGGGCCCTGCCCTAGACGCTTTACCCTAGTTCGCACCTTGTGTACTGCCGGTCGGCGGTATATGTAAAAACCGGGCGTCGATGGAGAATTTGCGAGAGTGATCCCTTGAGGTAGACGAGTACTAGCGGGCGATCTTCAAAGTAGTGCGAGGGAGTAATGGCGGCTGGTATAATGCTGGAACGGTAAAAAGGCAGCTGAGGGGTAATTTGCTCTGATTCGCCCGACGGATGGGGGCATCCCTTTCCCTCACGCATTTTGAATTTTGGCGCGCTATTGGCAAGAGAGACCCGCACATTCGTTGCGTCGTCATGTGAACGACGAAAGTAGTGTTTTATTTTCGGTTGTCATTCGTCGATCTCCGGTTTCCAGGACCGACATGGCGGGGATAGGCGGTGCGAGAGCAATCTCCCCTTCCGTCTCAGCTGCCTTCTTACCGTCCCAGCATTATAGATCGGTTGCGGCGTTCGAGTCGTGCTGCTACAGTCGTAGTTGTTCAGTAAATGAAAGATGTAGGTATCCGGAACTAGGAGCGTTGCTAAAGGATACGATTATTTTGTCACCACTTACAAACTTAATTAGCGATTGAAATATGCCGTTGTATAGAATATTTGGGAAAATGTGTACTACATGACCAATATTGTTTTAATTTCTTTGAAAACGAATGATGCATTATTGAATATTTCGTGATAAAGCATTGTGGGCTTCAGCAGTCGCTGCATTTGATATCTGCAACTTAAGCTGTTACAACGTATTTCAATAGTAATGGAGTGTGACAAAAATAGTACAGTATATAGGCATAACGTGTAATGTCTGATACTGGGAGCAAACTACCTGTTGTGGCGTCAATGTCGATCGTGGATACGGCTTGACGTCCACTTCACCACTCGCGGAATCTTTTCGCGATTTCCGGGACTGGTTAATTAATCGCCGCGATAGTCCTCGACCGGCGGAGAACTTGTAAGTTCGCGAAAGATTAATATTCTGAATTTAATGGCAAACTGTGACGACAGTTGTCGTCAGCGAGCGCGATGGTGTAGTTGTCGTCAAGAAGATCGGAAACGAAGTGTCTTCGAAGAATTTTCTTCGTAAGACGTTCGGCGACGCTGTGGGCCGGACATCCCCGCTTGCTGAATTTTCGCGACGTTTCAGCAGGCGGGTTTTTCGGATTTTCTGGGCGGTGCGAGACGTTAATTGGTCGCACTTTTCTCCGAGAGGAGTGACCACCCCCATGGGACTCTCGACGAGAAGGGCCCCACGGAGGTGGAAACTCATCCCCAGCGAATACGTGGTGGAGGAAAGTGCAACCAGATGTGACCAAAAAATCCTAGTCCGGCCAATCGGCAGAATTTCTCTTCGAAGGCGCGATTTATGACCGATTTGTCATCGCGAGTCAGCGGCGGTCGATGGGACCGTCGCACAGTGGTCCAGAACGTCGATCTAGCTGTTCAGGCACCTCGCACAGTTTTCGATCTCTTTGAAATCTTCGCCAAAAGCGCAAAACACATCCAATTTAGCTAAAAATTAGTATTCCTATGTTTTTTGATTCGCTGATTACGAATGTGAACTCAAAATTTCCAAAAATAAAATGGCGGATTCAATATGGCAACCAGGTGTATCGAAAAATTAATGGTTCCGCGTAAAAATTAGTATTCTTATGTTTTTTGAATCGCTGATTACGAATATGAACTCAAAATTTCCAAAAACAATATGGCGGATTCATAAGTCAGGCAGAGTGTCATAAGGCGGAGCAAATTTACAAGAGCTTTCCCCTTTTACAAAATTATTGGTTTATGCAAATGATTGATTAGGAAAACCACCTTCCACATTTTGTTATTTTCGCCAAGAAGAAGAATAATTAGAAAAAACCGTTTTTACCTGACTCATTCGGTGGTCAACATTTTCGGCTTCCTCGCCGCCCGCGGTTTATGGCATGTGCGACCTGCTGGTTGACTTAGAGCCGTTAAGTTGTAAAACCCACATTTAAGAAACTATCGACTTGTAATTGCCGATGAGGGTTTCTATTTAACTCTCGGTTTTTACAAGTTGGCTTAGCGAATTTCAACAAGTTGTTAACCCCATGGCGTTGCACTAAAACTGTTCTGATTGTTTTCCGAATCCATTTAAAACGATATTGTTTAAACTACATGTAGACAGAAATGTCGCATACTCATTTACAACACAAGATTAACTGTTTACCCTTTTCTAATTTAACCAATTCATAGAAAGATTTCCTTAAAACCCATGATAGACTGTAGCGGCGGGCAGCCGCTGGAGTGCGCGCAACTCTTTAAACAATAAAAAATCAAATTTGTGGGACGGGTTGGGATCGTTTTTTTTCAGGATCACATAGCAGAGACCTTACAGAGAAGGGCCTTATATGTCAAACTACGAATATATACGGTAGATAGAAGATGCTGACTGTCAATGATAGAAAACTTTGATGATTTTCTCCCATTTATTGAACGTTAATTTTTGAATAAACTACAAACACTAATTTCATATTCAGCATATGCATTTTGATCGTAGAAGAATGCGCTTTAATTTAAAAAAAAATCATTGGAAAATATAAGATAGATTCGTCAAACGAATCTATCGACGAAAGAAAAGATTCGCGAACATCGACTTTTCGGCAAAAGCGCCGCTAGACGCTCATTCTGGACCACTGTGCGTCGGGCCGAAGTCCCTGGTTGCCACCCGCTGACAGAGCATGACGGATTAACGAAAACGTTCATTCAAAACGAAGGCTGCCTAATTCTTTGAGGACCGGAGTTTTGGCCGCCTTGGCACGTGATGGTCGCCAAGTGTTTGTAAATAATAAAAAATCTGGCGGCCAGACTCGGGCCTCAAAGAACGGCAAACTTTCGCTTCGTCTCGATTGCGCTTTTGTCTCCGTACGATGGAACACTACCTGATGGCCTGTGGTAAGTGTTTTGATCTGATTCGCCAGACGGATAGAGACATTACTCTTTCGCACTTCATTTGCGATTCTAACGCGCTACTGGCCCAAGAAGCCGCACATTCTTTATGTTGTCATGTGAACGACGAAAGATGTGTTTTGTTTTCGACTGTTATTGACCTAGCTTCAGGTTTTCAGGAACGATATGCTAGGAATAGGCGGTGCGAGCGACAGTCTCCCCTTATCCCCGTTTAATACCGCAGGTCATCAAGTCGTTTGCGACCGGTAAATAATGTTTTTGTTTGATTATACGATATTGGTAAAGACGTAAGCTAGAGGCGCACGAGATGTGTACACCAGAGCCGTTTTTCGACAATCGCCGCCTACTTCACCCACCACACACCCACAAGTTACTGATTCACAAATACTCTCTCTTCCGTCAAGTGAGAATTTGTCGGCACAATCAAAAAACTCTGCGACAGAAAGGCACCAGACTTTCTCGCGTCAAAGAATACAGTGTTGCTGCCGAGGTCCTGTGATGTCTCGCGTGTGTGTCGGGAGAAGTAGGTGGCGCTTCTCGAAAACGGTTCTGGCGTGCAGATCTTGTGCACCCCTGACGTAAGCATATGGCTGCTCTAATTGTGAGCGATGGATAATAAGGGACAACTGAAAAATAAGTGATCTAGTTTAAGTGATGGCAAACAAATAAATCGATTCTCAGTCGGTCAACGCATTCGAAGTTTGGATATCCTCGCTCGCTCGCTGAATTTTTGCTACGTTTCAATTTGCTCCGAAAAGAGGGTCCACAACCCGGATTGTCGATGTCGATAAGTCCTGCGGAAGTGGCACTCTCACCTCCCTATCGAGGCATTGGCGGAAACTACAACTAGATAGGTTTGAAAGATCTTACAATTAGTCCGCTCAATCGGCAGAATATGGCATTAAAGGCATTGCTTATAATTGCATTACCCCCGCGTCGAGAAGTTCCCAAACACCACTCGTCGTCAAAGCACGATGGATTAACGAAAGCGTATATTCAAAACAAGGAATGTCTAATTCCTTAATAACTGAGCGAATTCACTACTTTTGCGTACAAGTAGCCATCAAATGTCGACGGCTACGTCGACTAAAATTTAACGTATCGCCCATAAAAGACCAAAATATCTTTCGCTTCGTTTCGAACTGGTTTTTGTCCCCGTACGACGGAACACGGATAGATTTCAAATGTAACAAATATAATTGTTGTACAGTATATTAATTTAAGATACTTAATGTAAAAATGTTTGGTTATTGTTGCAGTGTCGGGGTTAGAGCCAGACTTCGTTTACCCGCTGGAGAACGTAACGATCCCGCAGGGTCGAGACGCTACCTTCACCTGCGTGGTGAACAACCTCGGTGGATACCGGGTGAGTCCTTCCTCCTCCGTGAGCGGAGATCACTCTGGCGGCGCCAAGGCCCGGGTAACTATTTTACCATTAACCTGTGTCCGCCTGTAATGGACTACCTTATCTACTACCTACTACTACTACCACTACTACTACTTCTATTGCACTACTTATATGCGCGTGTGCCTGCACTTCACAGCACTGCATTTAACTGCACTACTGCCAGCTATGAAAAAAGAAAACTACCACCACAATTACCACTATCACCAACTATCTCTTTGTATGACATCTATTTTCAACAATTGATAGAAACGATGCATTCGAACGTGTCAGTTGCGAACTTTATCTTCGCATAGTTGTTCCGCATTCCCCTATTTTATGTTCTTTTCTATACTTCCCTACACTTATACGAGGAAAGCCCTTCATAAAAATAGCTTTTCAATGCAAAATAGCTAATTAATAGCTTGCCAATGCAACATGCATACTTTTTCTCTTACACGATGACGACTGTATGGATTGTTCACAATGGTCGACATCCAGTAGAATGATTGGTTCGTTCGCTTCGGGCATACAGACAATAATAAATGGAATTGCACCTTACGTGTGATTATAATAATCCGACGCGAACAGGCCTATGTTGGTAGGTTTAATTAATGGAGTGGCATGTGCTTACTTATAGGAAATCAGTCTGCTTCATTAGTGATGTCATTTCTTGTAGGCTCTTTCAATAAGATAAGCATACTCCTAAATTTTCCCATCGGTACATACGCGTGTAACACCTAAAGAACTTGATTCATGTAAAGTATTTTCCAGCAGTAGCACCGTTGCAGTATATCCGTCTTAATTGCATAGATGTAAAGTTTAGAATTACGTGGGGAATGCCCGCGGATTACATTTACCTCTGAATATTATTTACATTCTCTATGTATTCTTGATGAATAAAATTATTAAATAACTATATTTTAATAAGCAACTACATTAATAAAAATCATTTAGAAACGTTAAAAATTTAATTACTGGTAATCAACGGGATATTTAAAACGACAAAGGAAAGAAAACCATCTACTGAGTTTCAATATAAAAAAGTTTGTCAAACTAAAATATAATAAATTTTTTTTTTAATTTAGTATATAGTGTAATATAATTCGTTGGAATTAAAACGAAAGTGAATGAGTTTTTATAAAAAAAATTGTTTCTTGATAAAAAAAAGTGCCCAGTCTCTCACTTATTTAGACTTATTCACATTTCACGTTCCTACATAAAACTTAAAAATCAATCCGCTGAAGGTGGTCCGGCAGTCTTCTTACAATTTTACCTTCCCGTTACCCTGGGAGGAAGAAGGTAGCCAGAGGCCTGTGGAGGCTAGCGTTATGGAAAAATGTCGGAGCTTGTTTAACCCGCGAATTATCGTCAATGATGATGCAACCGTATCGGGGTGGTGCTGGAACACTTTGTCGCACCCCTTCCTTTTACGTATATCGCGGTGTTTTTCGTGGGTCTTCTGAAGTTTGGCTTCCTTCCGCGCGAATGTACGCGTACGTGGGACCTATGTCTCTACTTATACATTATATATCTACGAATGTTGATTACATTACCAGAATATTTAAATGAAAATTATTAAACGTAATTGTAACATATTTACTTATGCACACATAAATCTACGGTAAGAGTATTGCTCATTTCGTAACTTTAAACGCAAGAAATTTTTAATCATTCCTTTAGTACCAATAAAGACCTTAAACATTCGAATCACATTCCCTCCCTTTATCGCCCATTATCTTTGGGTGCCTTGTTAAAAGCCAGTAAAATTATCTTTGTACCAAATTTTTCCCAGTCAATAAGAAAACTGAAGAATTAAATTGGAAATTAAATAGTGCGTTTAACTTGGTATAGAGGTATTGGAGTCATTATGAGAATGTAATACAGAGCAATATCGTTTGCACCGAAGAATTTAACCCTTTAGCTACTGGTACTTATTCATAAATGTGTTTCTCTAAACGCAAAAAAAAAGTTGTACAAATACTCTTTCACTATACAATGGGTTGCGTTTTTCGGGTTCAAGCCGCGTTGTGAAATGTGAAAATTCCGACGTTTCGCCAGCATTTCAGCTAGCTTCATCAGGGTAAAACTGATACTCTTTCACTAGCTTCACTTGCACTATCCAGGTCACTAAATGAAAGAATTTCTTCTTCATCACTATATACATATATCAATGTCACTCAATTCTGTTCTTCGACTATTTGAACCGCGAGTACCACGAGATGTTGACGGTAAATCCATTTTCGATATTATAATCCGGCAAATAAGAAATATTTTTAGTGCAATAAAATATAAAATGCAGCTAGACACATCAAATATTACTGCGAAACTGCCATTTCTTGTGCGCGTTCGGAAATGTGAGCCCAAAACGTTCGAGAGGAAGGCCATGTAAACAAATTTTATCCGAAAAGCGATCAGAAGTCACTTGAAAGAAGTGTTTTGTTTTCGGTTGTCATTCGCCGATCTTCAGGTTTCCTGGCCGATATAGTGGCAATAGGCGGTGCGCTTTTCGGGCTATACATGCGGCATACAAAACGGTATTTATTGCGCATCTGATAGACAACGAATGAAAAATAAACACTCAAAGCACCTGTTTCATCGAAATTTTGTCGATGAAACAAATGAAAGTCGATAAGTGACGCCCGTTCCCAGCATAATTCATCAAGTCATTGACGACAGCCGTATCTCACGAAAATTTCGCTCCGAAGTCTATTGACGACAGCCGTATCTCACGAAAATTTCTCTCCGTCGTCTATTGACGACAGCCGTAGTTAAAGGGTTAAATAACTTGAATTGTCATCCTAATACATTAATCGATAAATAAGTCCAAAAATATTTCGAATCGACGGTTCGAAACCCACCTAACGCTGTAAGTTCTGATCAATATAACCATTACAGTTAAAGCTGAAATACAAAACAAGACGAACATTTTCAAGTTCAAGTCCAAAGAAAGCAAATAAGTGACATTATAATTAATATACAAGTACGACAATAATTCACAGCACAACGTTGGGCCACGTTGAGGAAGTTCTGGACAAATAGGGAAGGGGGCGGGGATTTATTACTTTACTTGAATGTAAATGCCGGTCCCAAAGAGACGAGATGTCTGCAGTGGTGGGCAGTTTTAATCACCCTCTGCAGCGCATGTCGACTTGAACTTGGGTTTTACTTTTGAAGAGAAAGATAGGCAGCACATAAAGACAGCTCGAACAAAAAAATTGTTCTTTTCAGTGACCCAAGTATGTCGTTGCCAAGACGTTCTTGTTGTCGCCTTTTTTTTTTTTTTTACATGGGGAAATCTTCCAAAGACACCCCCTGCCCTGAGGGAAGGACAGTGGGCAGTGCCGGATTCTTACCGGCTAAAACCTCATGGTGACCCCTCGTTAAAGCTTTATAGATTGGACCCAGGAACTGAACTGCACATAATCTAACTGGGCCCCATCCTAGCCTGTTGCTCCCGGTGGAGGCGGTTTCCGACCCGAAGGTCTTCCCCCATCCTCCCCCGGGGCTTCCCCCAAGAACTTGAAACCGTCATGCAGTCACAACATGACGGTTCCCCCTCCCCACCATGGTTGCCGAGGCAAGGGATGGTCGCCTCAACCATCCCTATATTATTATTCTCATAACGTACTTTTTCTCAAACCGTTAAATAGGATAATGTAAGTTTACAGTATAAAGTTAAATAAAGATTAGGAGACAAGTAGTGCCATTTTTACTATACGTATAATTCTTCCTATGTAGATCACTCATTCTCAGACATACGTAACAATATTTAAAAGGATAATAAAATCTCATCCCTGATACAGAGTATTCAACAAGTGTTGAAAGCTAACTTCAATGAGCCGTTACTGTGAATTTCTATTACACGTTTGTAGTTCAATAATCAAAGAACGTACAATGCGCGATAGCATTTTTAATCCTCGGCCAACTTACCATCTTAAATTCATACATAGACCATAGTCGAAGGTCCTCACTTGAATGTTAACACTAGATTTACGGAAGCCGTCAAATTGACTTGTTTTATAAACATTTCTCAAATTTACAGAGAAGCCGGACGGTAAATATTTCACGTGTATTTTATAACACAGTAATGACTTAACGAATTACCATCTTTGCCGTTTGATCCCTCTTTTTCCAAAGACGTTATTTAATATATTGCCACGTAAAAAATTTCACGCCCGTAAATCTAGTGTTAACAAATAATACACATAATTCACTGAACGATGTCAATTTCGCCGTTTCCCGTGCAAAGGGGATGTCAAATTTCACTGAAATCATTTCAATAAAATTAATACGGCTCGTCATAAAAGAGTAGCAAATATTGTCTTTATTCTCAACCCATTTTTGTTCCGTGCAACAGAATATATACTTACTTGATTTATCAATAGTCTATATGTTGTTCGAATTCAACAAAGTTGATTTCTAGATTTTCATTTTATCAGTGATAGAGACGCAGAAAGTTTTCTTAAATAAATGATTTAAAAACTAACATATTTACATAAGTCCCTCTGGAAGTAAGTTAAAGTTCTCAATAATATGAACATTATGAAAAAGTTTTCATCATAATGAAACGACAAAGTTACAACAAAAGTCTGTGTGCTGAAAGGTTTCCCGAAAAAATCAATCGTCTGTTTGTACGTTTTAAAATGTCTGGAGTCAATTAGAAGACATAGGAAGTTTGAAATAAAGAAGACGCATTCGCGGCAAACCAGTTAAACGTGACGTTAACGAAATTGTTGTTCTACCGCCAGTAGTACATAATTCACACGTTGATGTACAACCATTTTCACGTAAATCTGGAATACCTGTTGTGAGCGTATTGCGACTTTTGAATTATAACAAGTCTTAATCATTCCATTTATCTGTTCCCTGAGAACTTGCACGGTGATCGCTTTGAAATACTTGTAGATCTCAGTCAATGGACTTTGAATAAAGCATAACATTGTAATTCGTGTCTCAAAACAGATGGAAGATGAACCTTTCGTGTGGTATTATTAATAGCACTGTCGTTGATCCATATTTTGTTGAAAGTAATTTGAACGGACACTCTTATGCAAATTTTTTATCTGACACTCTTCCCTACCTTTCAGAATAGTTCCTATATACAGTAAGAATATTGATGTGGTTTTAACAAAATGACTACTCTTCACACAACGTTCAAATAGCATGAAACGGGGGGATAGAAAAGCTCTCTAATCGCGGGTTAGCAGAGGTAGCAACTTCATTTGGTCTACGAGATCACAAGATTTAACACCCCAAGATTATTTTTTAGAAGATACTTTAAAAAATATAGTATGCTAGAGATCACCAATACCACAGAGCGATCTGAAAGATAGCATTATCACTGCATGCAGACAATCGACATTCTCTGATAAAACGCTACGTGTTTCTGTTCCATCAATCAACGACACATAAAACGTATTGATGGCAATTAATGTCCTTTATAAAACAATTTAAAAGCAACTAAAAATATCTGTCACATTTACATTGTGTTAATAAATAAGGAAACGAAGCCACATATCCCAGGCAAAGCAGAACGTAATCTCCTAGTGATATGGTTACTTAAACATAATACTTCAAAGAACTTTACAAAATACTTAAATCGCATTATACATTTCCGCTAATATTGCAGTAAATAGTATTATAGGTCATGGTATTTCCCTTAAAAATAGTTATCATTTGCATGGAAAAAAAATATGACGTTCCATTTGAAAAAGAAACAGAGCGAATATATTATTTAGTTAAAGCTCTGCAACACGATAAAAATATTGTCATTGTACTTTATTCAGGATACTTGTGGGTTCATAGGGTTTGCTTATAAAGTACACTTTGTCTTGAGAGATAGATTTTATGGAAATATTATTTTGGCAGAGGTGCATAGAATTTTCTAAACACAGATAGAGAGAGTTTCATAAATAATACTTTTACGGTGTTTTGTTTAATTATTGAAAATCTGGGTTAATATTTAGTCTTTATAAATCATCCTTTCATTTACATATTACTTTTCCAATATTTAATTGAATATGGGCAGAAATGCAGGTTTATCTGAATATGAAAAGTGCAAATTTTATCATTTAAAGAAAGCGGTTTAAGCAATCAGCAAATTTCCCGTCGTCTTACGCGATCTCATCACCTTATAAACAATTTTAGGAAGAAAAGCTATCTAAACGAGAATTGAAAATCTGAAAATTACTATTTGAACGTGCGAAAACAATCATTCGTAACGAAGCTGTAAATTCGGGAAAGGGAACGCGACGATTACGCAATGAAATTGCAGCCTCAAGCTTCACAAATGACGATTTGGTCTACTCTGAAGAAGTCACGAAATCTTCAGTATAAAAAAAATGAAAAAGATTCAAGCGATGGGAAAAGAGCATTACTGAATTCTCTCTCGTTTCGCAGATGAACGTTAAACATGGATGCACCAATGAAAATCGGTGTGGAGGTATTTGCTGAACACCACTATTCCTACTAATTTTTTTTAAATTTAGGTCATCTTCTCGGATGAAAGGAAATTTAGTCCAGATGGTTCTGACGGTTTGGCATATTATTGGCATGATTTAAGGCGGGAACCACGTTACTTTTCTAAAAGAAACTTTAGTAGCGGTTCAGTAATGATATGAGCCGGATTTTCGGCATTTGAAAAGATAACTTCGGCAATCATCGCTACTCGAATAGACTCACTGGCGTATCAAAAAATAGTTAAAGAACATCTTCCACCATACCTTCGTCGCTTTCTGCCAGCTAATTTGAGATGTATGCACGATAATACACCTGTCCATTTTCTGCAAGCTCTACGCAGTTGTTGCAAAAGAAAAGAATCGACACTATCAGCTGGCTAGCGAAGTCTCCTTACCTCAACCCTATAGAGAATCTTTTTGGTCAAGTTGTAAGCGATGTATATGATAACTATCGGCAATATGATACAGTTTTTGGGTTGAAAACAACAATACTGGATGTTTGGAACCGCGTTACTCCTGAACAATCGCAATGTCTAACAATAAGTGCTTCAATGACAAATAGAATAAATTTATTAATAAAAGGTGGCGGAAAATCTGTAAAATATTAAAGTTTATTCTTTTGCGTTATCCGTACGTTTTCTAAGGTTTAAAAATTGTGTTCAAGATTTTAAGATTTTAATTTTTTCATTTTTCAGATTTTTAAGTTTTTTTAAGTCTCTTAAGCTTTCAGGTTTTCATTTAGGTTCCACATTTTATAAAATCAAGATTTTAATTTCACGAATTTTCTATTTTTCTGCAAGTGGATCTATCATTTTGTTACGGTTAAAAATTGGAAAAAGTCACAAAAATGTTTACTGTACAAGAATAAGACGTTATACTGAAACATTTTTTTACAGCAATATCTCTAAGTGTTTTTCTAAGCACAGAGATAAGTTTTAGCCGAATTAGTTATATAATTTTAAAGTTAATAATGAAAATATAAATGGCTCTATCTTTTTGTTACACACTGTACACGTCTGGAAATTAAATAGAATATTTTATTCCTTTATTATCATACATATCTCTTTTAATCCAGAATATGTCCTCACTGCAAATACACATGAATGAAAGTTTTTTGTTTATTGGGTAAGATTAAAATTTTATTCATTTGAATCTTAAATAAAACAGCTGTTAGAAGGGAAATAGAAAGAAGATTTTAGGTTTGGCCTATTAATAATATAAAATAAGTAAGTGCAGTTTCCCATTACCTACATTTTGCAGTACTTCTAGGTAAATACATTTTGGTATTTTTCTTTGATGAACAATTATTAACATATATTTGAGGATTTTGCGGTGTTTCAAGTAGGAAATATGCTGCCGGTTTTCCGAATTCTCTGTTCCTTCATGTAGTTTTTGGCACATTAATGGATTTTCCCTTGTTATAATAATACGATTTTTTAACTTAAAGGCAGCCTAGTCCTAACGTCCATGATAAAAACACAAGGTATATTGCAGCTGCTATGGTTGGGACTTACACACTTATGCCTTATAAAATTACACATGTATGAAGGATGCAAGATGCGTGCGTGTACCGCAGGTTGCGACGAACGTATAGGTCTGGAATGGTAACTTGGCAGCTGAGACGCAAGGGGAAATTGGTGGTGCACCGCCTATCCCTACCATGTCGGTCCTGGAAATCTGAGATCGACGAATGACAACCGAAAATAAAACACTACTTTCGTCGTCCACATGACGACGCAACGAATGTGCGGGTCTCTCTTGCCAATAGCGCGTCAAAATCGAAAATGCGTGATTGAGAGGGATGTCCCTATCCGTCGGTCGAATCAGAGCAAATTACCCCTCAGATGCCTTCTTACCGTTCCAGCATTATAATCGTACGCGCTTATAAGGAGTACCGCGGGGGACGGGTACGCGATAGAAGAAGAGCGGGTTCTGTGGCCCAGTAGAGCTTTTAAAGCGATCCTCACGACAACATCTCTTATATCGTTCCTCTGCATTATTAAAGTATTCATTGTTACTTTTAAAGTATTCTCCATAGTTTTTATAGTTTATTATATTTTATTGTTTTTGTAGTTAGAATAAAGTTATTTTCGTGTTAGTTTTGTTGTAAGCCTAGTGTTAAGTATGATTCCTGGAAATCCGTTCATCCAAATCCTATATGTATAACATGTGTTACCTGTTAGCATTTCTTATTCCTCTCCCTTTGAGAGCTTTTTCCCAATTGTTTATGTACGCCCTTCAAAATTTTCGAGAATTCCATTTGGCGCCAACTAGACACTCGGCGGTAAAAAGGCGACAAAAAGGAGTCAGGCCGCATAGGACCCTTTACCGATCAACACCCTAGCAAGCATTTACCATACCCATAAAGGACTTACTACCTTCGCTCATTTTTCGACGACTTTTCCCAACTTTTTGATTCCTCGGGTTAGTTTCCGAAAACAATATCTTGCTGACAGACAGTACATACTTCGAATCACGAAGCTACTTACTACTTACTTTCATCGTTTGATGCGAGTACAAGCCATTAGGCCTCCTCCCCCCCCCCCCCCCCCCCCAACCTCCGCAATCGGACGCGTGAATTTCGGTACAACAATTATATTTAATTCAATCTAATTCAATATTGTAACTAAACGCAACTTGTAACGAAAGTCTAGTTAGAATATATCGCCGAGTTTTTATTTGAATTTGAATTATTCTTGAACGCGTTCCCCTAATTACATTTTAAACAGAGAAGGGAGTCCAGAGTTTACTCTTGCCGCTCAGAGTAAATTCAAATCTTAATTTCAACGCTACAGGTAAATCAATATACGTTCGATTTGAGGAAACTTCTCCCCATTCTTTATGCTAGCCAGTAATGGTACACCGTATTTCGCGTCCAGTCCGGATCCTTTATACTGATGGAAAGGACCTTCGGGTACTTCGTTATTAAGAAGTGTACAGGGTGTATGAAAATTATTTAAGACGACCTACCAGGCACAGTGTTACACCTTTGGGTCGGTGAATGTTTGCAAAAAAACAGCCGCATGAAAATGTCAATGGCCTGCGATCGGCTTCAGGTCCTCTCCAGGACCCTCCAAGGGAAAAGAACATAAACACATGTCACAGCATATTCGAGGCCCATGTAGAGTGCCATTCTGTTTAGGTTTTTGAAATAGTAAATGAGACACTTCAGCCAGTAAGGATAATTCGTGCGCTTCTTTTCCGGCTTCTTTTCGGAAAACCAATGACGGAATTGCAACTTTAACATTAATTTACAAGAAAACGGTTATTTTCTGAGCCATGGTTCCTCTCAGACATTTTACCTATGCAACAAGATGAATGCGGTAAGCCAATAAAAATATTTGACATCAATTTGCAACCCTTTCGCGAATTTTGCGGTTCGTGTTTTTGCAAATGTCAACCGATGCAAAAGTTGACCAGGAACAACGCCTGGTAGTTCATGATAAATCATTTTGAAACGCGCTGTACGAATTTATAAATAGTGAACAAGTATATTTATTTAATACCATCAGAAAGCGGTGCACAAAGATAATTCGGAGTGCATCCCTGAGCTCCAGAAAGATCAATTAATATAATATCTGAGGCCCGTACAGGCAAAATAGATATAATCTAACCTCGTATAGCATAACAGAGGTAGCACAACTTTTGTGAAAGCCTGTAGGAATTAGTTCTAAGTTAACTTTCAACAGGTTGAGTCGTTTATTAGTTGGCAGTTTATTAGCAGGTATCTGATTCAAAAGCGTCGTTAAATGATGATACATCAGGGGAATCTGCTACCGAACAATAACCTTGAGAAGTGAGATAGAAGGAAGTAGGGCAGAAGTATCATCATGAAAGGGAGTACGACACAGTGTTTCAGTGGTACATCTACTGTTCCGTGCATTAAGGAACCTGACTGGAGAATGTAAGCACAGTGAATAATTCATGGGTCTTTCATTTTATCTATGAAAATTCCACACTGTTATCTTGCGTTAAGCAATAAGACAATAATAAAAAATACTTGCGAATTAATGGTTCTAATAGTAGTTAATTGCAACTTCAAAAGGTATGTCGAAGGTGTTAATATTTTTCTATACTAAATAGGTAGAAGGAAACAAACGTTTGTAGAAAATACGGAATAATTGAAGTATCTCTCGTTCTACCTCTTCTTTTGTGTTTAAGCGTCTTATAGTTAAGTACCGAATCGGTAAATTATGCATTTAGTTACTATGTTCAACTTTATTGTAAACTTCAGTATAAAACTCGTAGCATAAATATGGCTTGATTTTGTAGTGTCACTCACAATCAGCCAATATTTACCTACTCAATTTTTTGTCTTGGACATTTTTAGATTCCTAAGTATTTTTAATTGTGTTTTCTACGATGCGACTGTGGCTCGACATTTGTACGCAAGCGGTTAAAGTTCAGCAACTGGGGTAGTTAGATTTTACCGCAAAAAAGATCTGCCACCCCCTGATGAGAGTAGAGATGGTGAAAAAGTTTTAACTGTTATTTAAAAGAGAGATTATAGCGGCGGAAACCTGCGCACTGTGTTTCTACTGCTTCACTAGGCTCTACATTTAAAAACTCTTACTGTTAGAATGGCTTGAACAATATTCAGACAGTATTTTAAATTGAAACTGATTACAATGCGCATGTTGTTATTTTAAACATGTGCTTATGTGAGTATCATTAAAATTCGTTCTGCATTGTACGGTTTCTATAAGAGACAAATCTCTCGTGTGTTACGTATTCGTATTCGTATTATATTCATATGTATATGTTAAAACTTTATTTTCTATTCATTGTAAACTTTCTTTGCTTATCCAATTAGTTTGTCAAACAGTAAAAACATCGGTGTCCCATATATAGTCATCGTATTTTTATAGTAAAAATTTCTTGCTGCTACACTAACATTAAAAATTGAGAGTAAATATTTTAATTACTTATTTGTTGTATTCATAATTAAAACCATAAATTTTCTATATAATATTAGTAGATATACATAAATGTGGAACCTGGAAATTTCCAGAGCCGTGGAATTTTTGTATGCGCAAGGCGGTCGCAAAGGAACGATGCAGTTGATTCCGACACGCCATGCAAAACGCACTTATTTTCTGAATATACTTTATTTTTATTTTAACACGGCTCTATCATTTTGATCCCCTCAGAAATTGTACATAAATATAACTTAGTATTTGATAATTTATAATTAAAAATTAAAAGTAAAATCCTTTTGGGAATATAACGAAGTAAAACTGCGTAACTGATTTTAGTCCGATTATTTTTATATTTTCGTCTGTAAGGTTGCATTAGCCTTTCATCAAAGTCATAATATACAAATCACGTAAAACAAGTTTCTCAAAGAAGATGGGTATCCAAACGCAGGTCAACGCCTTCGAACCTTCTTGACTCTGTATTTTTCGAAATGGTTTTAACATTTAATTTATCCTCCTGTACATCATTATCATTATGACTTCCATCTCTTCCGGCGTAATAAGGTCACACTTGGACGATTATTCATAATACGGTTCATAATATAGTTGGAAAGTTTTCACAAGAAGTTATAAATCTACCGCTTCTAATGAAGTTCCAAATAAATGGAATCTTTTGCCCATGCCAGATATACATGACAACTAGACACCAGATTAATATAGTTACAACTGAACTACATTACAAATTCATTATAATCTGTCCGTGGAAGAGGACACTGTAAAACGTTTTTGAAGATGAAGTTATCCATTTATTGTAATTAAACATAATGTTGGTCTCTGCAATATTTATATAAAGTGAAAGGATACACTGATTTATTTCAATTAAATGCTAGTTTAGGTGTTACGCAGGTTTTTAAGATAGCATTACGAAGCAGTTCCAGAAGTCGGAGGGATAGGCTCGGAATATTTCTCGTTGGATATATGTATGTAGATAGGGTATACAGTTTGCAGCTAGCTAACAGCACTCGCTTAGCTACTTCGCAATTGGGTACAAGCACGCAACGGACCTTGTACAAGATGCCACCCTTGAGATATATCAGCGCTCATTCAAATTAAACATATTGAACCAAGAAACTTTTGTGATTTGGTAACAATTTTTCGTTATACTTTTAATAGTACAGTTAAAGAGTTAATTAGTCTAACTAAATAAATAAAAAATTCTCATTTACGGTATGTTGCTGTAGTGCCACATAGTTCTTAATCACTTTTGACACTTTTGGTGAGCTGACTTTCCAATGGAACATCAATTCACGGTATTGCAAGAACCATATTGCATCGTTTATGTTAGGATCGGAATATTTGATAATAATGGGTGAAGTAAAAAGTTCTGAGCGTATTTTCTCTTTATTTTGATGATAAAATTGACAAACTTAGAATTTTCGGAATTAAATCAAATAAGCGCCGTTTTGTTCAATAACTTTTTCCCATTTTGAAGGCAATTTCATAATTCCGCGATTGAAGATGTCTTCGTCCCTATTGTTAAAAAACTCGACCAGCTCACTTTCACAAGCCTCTCTTGAGGCCAGTTTTTTGCCATCAAGAAAATGTTGTAAATGTCTAAAAAGGTGATAATCGCTTGGTGCCAGGTGTGGGCTATACGGCGGGTGCGATATAACCTCCCATCCAAACTCTCGGAGCTTCTGGCGTGTCGATAAAGATGTGTGCGGCCTGGCGTTGTCTTGATGGAAGACAACACCCTTCCGATTGGACAATTCTGGTCGCTTCTCGTTGTTCGCCTGCTTCAATCTGGTCAGTTGTTCACAATATAGGCCCGAATTGAGTGACTGGCCCGATGGGAGCAGCTCATAGTGCAGGATTCCCTTCCAATCCCACCAAACACATAGCAAAACCTTCTTGGTCGTTAATCCGGGCTTGGCGATCGTTTGGGTCGTCTCACCGCGCTTGGACCACGATCTTTTTCGCCTGTCATTCTCGTATGTGACCCATTTTTCATCGCCAGCCACCATCCGCTTCAAAAATGGGTCCATTTCGTGACGCTTCAGCAAAGAATCGCAGGCATCAACTCGCTCCAAAAGGTTCTTTTGCGTCAGTTCGTGTGGCACCCATATATCGAGCTTCTTTTTGAGACCAGCCTTATGCAAATGGTTCCAAACGGTTTTCTGGCTAATCTTCAGTTCCTGGGCAATGGAATAAGTGCTCGCATGCCGGTCTGACTCGACGATTTCCATGATTTTATCGACATTTTCAACGATAGGCCTACCAGAGCGTGTCTCATCTTCGACGTCCATATTACCAGAACGGAAGCGTTGGAACCACCGCTTTGCTGTTGCATTCGATACTGTTTTGGGTCCATAAACAGCACAAATTTTTTTGGCTGCCTGCTCGGCTTTTTCCCCTTGATCGTAGTGATATTGTAGAATGTATCGAATCTTCTCTTTCGTTACCTCCATTTTGATACGCTCTAACAAACAACTGGCTTCACAAAACAAAAGACTGTCAGAGAACTTTTTTTAAAGCGTTATGTTGCCTTTAAGTCACAGTATAGAATGACATGATGCAACGTATACATTGTGAGATATGGCTCACTAAAGCCATCTAACAAAAAACGCTCAAAACTTTTTACTTCACCCATTATTAAGGGACTTTTCAAGATTCAATGTACCTGCAGCTGTAAGGATACTATTGTATCAATACAGTAATATACTTCGTGTCAAATAACTATGGCTGGAAATTTTTTCCTCATAGCACGATGATTTCCGAAATTCACAAAGTTATCATTTTTTTCATTCCGAATGTCCTGTTTGATACAATACAGACCGATCGTTTTTGGTAGAATTATAAATCCGATCGAACCTTATACAATATTAACACTTTACCGACCGCTAGCCTATGAATAGGCGTTTTGTCACCAACGCTTAGACTTTTAGTTTATTAATCGGTCCCCACGGCAATCACTAATTTGTTATTTATTATTGTAGTGGAACTGTGTCAAGGAGTCGATTAGAAGCATTTGTAATTTTCAAAGAGATTGTAATTTTCTTTAGGCAGTTTAAGCCGAAACAAATCCTTTAAAGTGGGCAGAATGCTCAAACAATAGCGGTCGGTAAAGTGTTAAGATAAAGTGATCTACGTGACAGAATATGGCTCAAACTCGCGCCAGTAATAACTATAGAATCGTGAAAATGAAAGAGATGAGCGCGCGGTCACCCACCGTAATAGCAGTCCTGGGCCGAGTAGCTTAACACCGGAGATCTAGTGGGTCGGCGCAAAACCACTGCGCCAGTGTCCCCTCCCTGATGACAATTCTTTTTCACGTCCTCTTCTTTCCAAGTTCTTAATAGGAGGGGTAACGCCCGATCCCGCATAACGGATATATGAACACCATTTAACCAGCTTGCATGGTTCTCCTACGGATGATCAGCTTCATGACGCTTGTCATGGAATGAAATTAAAATTTTTCTAAGTTTTGAACCAGTTCACTTTCGGAAGATTCCTGCATGCAGTCACTGCTAATACTGTAATATCAAGTTCTGAGAATTCAAAAGGCCCATGCAAAACCAATGGTAGATTTACATACATCCAGCTCAGAGTACTCCTTGTTGAGTCTCACTATAAGACTAGATGGATTATTGCACGGATTGCCAAAAAACTCTTTTTGGCTTTGAAGTTTAAGAGCAAACGTTTTATACATAATACGTATAAGTGATCTACCACTACGTTACGGGTAATAACTAACACCATTAAGTATATATTTTCAAATATAGAAATAATATAATCACCGAAACCATGCGTGTACCTCTCCGCGATCTTTAATATTTACCGGAGATTATCTTGGCAGAAGAAGTTATTAACCTGTTCTCACTTGGAACAGTGACTGTATCATATAATACATTTGTTCTAAGGCACGAGGCTCCTTCCTTTGACACGCAATTTTCTTTTTGACTGATAGTCCAAGTAATAATTCAACTGCAGTTTTGTTTGAGTTATAAAACTCTACTCTCGCTCATAACGAAATATACTCGTTTCGGCAGATGGCTTACTTTCGTCAATCAAGCTTTAACAAATTTGCTTATGGGGTGCTGACATTTCATAACCTCTCAATTAGTTCAAAAGACCACCCTCGCTGTGGTAAATCGCAAAACACAAGGTCACTGAAGGTACTATTTGTTAATGACACCCGGTAGCTTGTGATGACTACAACGAAGTATTATTTTTTCAACCGATCATAACCCAGCCAAATGGGACTAATGACTACAAAGATGTGACTCGTTTTATATTGCAGTCTTGAATTTTGTAAATCCACGGCTCACAAGAAATAGGTGATAATTCAAATTGAATATGAAACGATAAGAAACAGAAGCATTTGATTTTTCATTATTAAATAGGGACATCGGGAAAACATACAACAAGTCAAAGAAAGTTGTTCGATTATGCAAATGAGATACAAACTCAATTATTGTGATCGTGCGACAAGTAATATATTGGTGGAGGTAAAGCGGAGCATGACAGATCGAACGAGACTGTCACATATTGACTGTTCAGTACGGTGTGCGGTCACCCAAAACTGCCAAAGCGCACTGACAGCGATGGAGAAATAGCAGGATATGCACATTCAAGATCAGATATCGTACCGGATATAATTAATTACACAATCATTCATAATTTATATGTTTCGCTTTTGAAATATAAAAGGTAGCTTAGAATGTGTGCCACCAGCTGCTATAAAGGGCGCCTAAAGTTTTTCCGGATAGACGATGTCGGCGTATTCTATGCACGAAAACAAGAAAAAACTATGTTATATGAAAGTTGAACAGTAAAGCTTTATTAGAAAGGCATAACATCATTGTATATCTGCCTAATCATCCTATTCAAAATGCCGTCCATCTTACATACCTCCGTGTAATGTTTACTATCTTAAAGTCATCAGGCAATTTCTAGTCGACCGCATTTTTAAGATTTCTCACAAAAGATTTGTCCCAGTTACCATGACAAGTACCGCTAAGATCGTCACAACGGGTGGATACTAGTAAAAAAATTATTTAAATAAACACTACCCTGAGAGGTGGATTGGACGAGGGGGCATAGTTGCTTGACCAACTAGATCACCTGATCTCACGCTTTCAGAATTTTATTTGTGGAGAACACTGAAAGGAAATGTTTATGTATCTGCAATATAATAGCTACCTACGTAATACCCTGCTACAACAAATAAAGGATATAATTGTAATAGAAGTCGTCAAGAAAATCCCAGTCAGAATTCATTTCATTTCTATAATACATTGTATTTATTCTTATTCACGAGTGGAGCAAGGACTCTTTAGCTCGTGGTGTTGTACATGTGTAATGTATAGCATTATTTATTATTATTCCAAGGGATTTATTATTATCTCATTTATTTATTATTATCTCAAGAGACTTCTCATTCAAAATCATTCATCTCGCGTTGTACATCGCGAGTGATGTCGCCAAAGAAACATTTTCTTTGATTCGCGCGCCGCAACAGCATACTTTTACAAATGGATTATCGGAATTTGAAAACTTTCTGCCCCTCGTCAATCGTTCTACCTCGCTCCTTAGATTTTTTATGAGGTTGAGATCGGAAGATCGTGCAGACCAATGCTAAACATTAACTTTTTTATGCTGCAGCCACGTTTTAACTGTTTTGACTGTATGTTTCGGATCGTTGCCGTGTTGAAACGAACAATCATGTGGCATGTTGAAAATAGCGTACGGCAACATTGTGTTCTGCAATATTTCACGGTATTGTATTTGATCCATCCTGCCATTAATACGGTGTAGAGGGCTAACACCATGCCACGGAAAACAATCCCAAAACATTATATCGCCCGCACCGAATTTCACAATACTTTTTCTGTATTATGCTTCTGCAAAGTGCCAAAAACTGTTATTAAAAATAAAGGACCATCGACTAAATCGTTCGGAAATTTTTGTCCTCAACTATATATGTTATAACTTTTTAATAAAGTCCCATTGGTCGATTTTCATATAACAATTTCTTCCTATTTTCGTGTATGGAATATACATTGACAATGTTTCTCCGGAAGACCTCAGATACTCTGTGTATGAGTGTTATTATTTTTTTTTCACTTGGGATAGCACCCAATAGGTTATTATTAATAAATTTAAAAATACGAAATGAAACTAACCTAAAGTCAACAGATAGCTGCTTGGCGACTTGATTCCATGTAATAAACTGTGAAAAAATAATATCGTAAACCTCAAAATTGATTAAACATACTTCAAGATATTTTTGTGTGCTGAAACTATTGTACTTTAAAAAATGGAGGCGATGTAGGTATCTCCCGAACAGGACTTTATTATATAAAATGTTCGATCTTACTTTATACATGCAAATTCGTGGTAAATTATCTATTATATCAAACGATTTAGGTAGGAATTTGCAATAGTTTCTACGAGATCGTAATTTGGGACAATTAACTTTCTTTATTATATGTAATATTTTCCAACTACTAATCAACACAGCTCATAACTTTCTACCGAACAGTATTAAGGTATGTCTTTTAGAAACCTATTAATTTGAAAAATATTTTAATTATAACATCGAAAGGTGATGTATGTTTCTTTGAAATGATTTAACTTGACTTTCATTTTGACGAGGATCGGTAAACCACCACTGCCACCACGATTACGCTACATGTTATTTGCTTATTATTTACATTCATATATTAAAATCGAACAGCTAGCATCTGGGGAATCGGGAACTCTCTGATCTTCGTTATTCGTAAGGAGAGAAGTTAAAATTTGTCCTATATTCTGCTAAGGAGAGTATATATCGTTATTTTGAAAAAGTAAAAATTGCAATATGAAATATACATATCGCGTGGCTGCAAGCATTTCGTTTATAACCCTTCACACTACTTTGACGGGATTGACTCGTGATTACAATTTCGGGCTAAATACAAATATCAAGAGTCTGACTCGTGATTATAATTTTGGGCCGTAAAAGAATATCATGGGTGAGACTCGTTGTCACCATTTTGGGTCGTATATCACCAACAGTCCGATAGTTTCTTAGCTCCTGCTTCGTATCACGAAGCTTAAAGACTCACAATTAGAAGAACTGACTCATTGTTAGCTGCTGCGCTTTTGTCGCGGATTTCAGCCGAGTAAATGATAAAGCACGAGACATTGTCGAGACATTGGTAACGTAATTCTGTTGTAAATATGATTCCCATGAACTTTCTTTTTATTTCCTAAAGAGTACAACCAATTACTAGAATACGCTTGACGAGAGCCGAAATTTAAGTTGCGCTTCTTTGTTTCTTATTCGCCCAAAGGACTCGCACCTCGAATGCCGGCAAATTCTCTGCGACCAATCGAGGATTCTGTGGAGGAGAAATTCACCTATCACGCGCTTTTTCTTTGTATTCGTAGTATGCTTTTTAGAGAAAGGAGAACAAGTATTCCTTTGGCAAGGACTTGGGCACGTGCAAGCCGCGGTCGCCGGGCCTGCACCTAACCCTTTCGTTACGGGAGTCCACCCCGCCAGAGAAACGCCACTGAACGCGATACCGCGCCAAAAAAGTGTGCGCATATAAAAAAAGATTTGTTATTACAACACTTTCTTATCGCACAAATATTCCACTGTCGAATAAAAAAAAACAAAAACTCGTCTCGAGGGCCAAAATTTATTAGGTATGTTCAAAATGTACTTTGAGTTGGATTCACGCAATACGGGTCAATAGAATCAAGAGATACTTTACTGCTACGGTAAATCAATGTGTACTATTGTCGGCGTTAGTACACACAGGTCGTCGCGTGGGTACCGACTATAGTCGGCGCTCGTAACGAAAGGGTTAAGGGCTCTGCGGAAATATATAATTTATAACACTGACAGTAGCTATTCAAATTGCTCAGTAATTTTTAGGCTATGCTTATTCGAAGTATAGGTAAAAAGACAGTTTCCCCAAAAACAGTTGTGCTGGCTCAAATAATCTGAACCAAGCAGGAAGTTTGCATAAAAACTAAAAACTTTGTACATAAGTGAAAGCTACAACATTATCAACGTATTTCTCCATAAGTCTTTTGTGAAAATGGACGGTTGATCATGTATTAATTCTTTACCTTCAACGGGCAGTCGTGGAAAAAGAATTGTGAATACGTAAAAATGATGTGGGTATTCTTCATTTCGAAGTACTCGTGAAGTTCCCATGTTTGCAGGTGTAATACGGTTGCCTAGTGTAAGGATGGTGAACTAAAGGTTACATTTGCAACATGATAGCTTGGTATAAGACTCAAACTCAATCAACTTAGTAGCCACTAGTATATAGCTAGTTTCAGCATCGCCCAGAAGGCAGTGGTGTTCCTTACGGCAGCACCCCGTACCCGAGACACATAGCGATTAGTACAAATACCATCAATTCGAAGATAGACGTCGTTCCTTTGGGTCACAGCGTCTAGACCACAAACTGCTCGATTAACCCTACTGACGAGTTCACGAGCAGGCCCAGGACAAAAACACGCGCGCCACTAAAGTCCAAACCTTTCCTAGGAACAGTAAGGGCCATCGTCTGCAACAGAGACATCGAAAGACGATGCTCTGCAGCAGATATGGCAAGGGAGCTGAGATTGGTCCACACCCAACGGTTTTCCACAATAATAAGATTAAGGTATAATTACTGTTTTCCATACTTGACAAAAAAAGTGTCCGAACAGTACTCTTAATCGGAGACCGTCCTTGTAAACCGAGAGATATTTTAAATAGTTTAGCGATTTTTACTTATGGCATAACATGCCTATGAATGTTATATAATGAGACATACTATTATAATTACATTGTTAAGCATCATAACCTTAATTTTGTAGGGCTTTTTATACCTGTTAAAAATACAGCCATTTTGCATACTTAATTGTTATCGGTAAATAGGATCCCGCATTTCGCCTTCGTTTGGCTAATCCTACGAAAAATGCTTGTTTATGAGTTTGTTCATTTTCATAAGATTGATATATTTCGAAGAAGTGCCGTATGCAGAGTAGGGCAATAACTATGCCCACCTTGAATATTGCCGTTATTTGTAATATGAAAAAATGTGATATATTGCGATACAAACATGTCTTGCGTGAGTGTAGGCATAGAGAAGATTCCAACGTTATATCTATTTTTTAATATAATACTATTTTTTTTATGTCGAATACTAAACGATGTTGACATGATTTCAACAAACTAGCGTGGAAGATCATGCAAGCTAAAATGCGGTAGTAAAACAAACTTCTTGTTCTCCGTCCGGGACACTAACGAAAAAGTCTGACAGTGGACCAGTCTAGGATTTTTGAGACTCATATGGTGACAATTTTCTTCGCTGACTCCTAAGAGAATAACGTACATTGATGGAAATTGTCGCATGATAGGAAAATGTTAATGACTTGCGATCGACTTCGGATCCTCTCAAGGGCCCTGCTCCGGAGAAGAACATAAAGGTCGCAAAACTTGAGATGACTCGCGGTGTGAGGCACGGGGTAAGGGGAGAGTGTCGCCCGCATCGCCTAACCCCCCTATATCGCTTCTAGAAACCTGAAGATCGGGCAATAACAACCGAAAACAAAACACTTCTTTCGTCGTTCACATGACGACGTAAGGAATGTGCGTCCTTTTCGGGCTGTAGCGCGTTAGAATCGAAAATGACATGAGACCGAGGGATGTCTCTCTCCGTTAGGCGAATCAGAACAAGACACATGCCAGAGGACATCTCTGTTTTTGTCGGCGGTAAATACATGCACTGTTCTGGTTGGATGGCGTCGTCAACCATATTGGAGACCTGTGTAGCATGCATGTCTACGTTTTTGAAATACTAGATGTGAGACTTCGGCCAACAATGGTAATATGTGTGCTCTTTTTTTCTATATGTCTGTCCGCGAAGGTTGTCCTACCGATCGTAAAACCAATCACAGGACTGCAACCTTAACATTAATTTGCAAGAAAACGGTTCCTTTCTGAGCCACGGCTCCTCTTCGACATTTTACCTATGCAACAAGACGAATGCAATAAGCCAATAAAAATATTTGACCTCAATTTGCAACCCGTTTGCAAATTTTGCGGCTTGTGTTTTTGCAAATGTTAACCGATGCAAAGGTGTAGAACAACGCCTGGCAGTTCATGACAAATCATTTTGAATTACGCTGTACGAATTTACAAAATAGTGAACAAGTATATTTAATTAATACCAACACAAAACGGTGCACAAAGTTAATTAAAGTTAAAGTTAATAATAATTAGACCTTAATTTGCAAGACTTTTGAGAATTTTGCGGCTGTTTTTGTTTTAAATGTCCACCGATCTAAAGGTGTAGAACAATGCCTAGTACTTCGTAACAAATCATCTCGAAACAGCCAGTACAATCGACCGAGTCCTAACTCAACGGATATCAAAATAACGTCTATATGCTTGTAAACCACTGGCGTATTTGTAAACATCGTCGGTGTTATCATTTTTTCTATTACTCTTGCGTTACTTCCACCCTCGACAAATGGAGCTCTTACAATTTTTTTTCTATCAAACAAAAGATATGTTTTAGTTGATTTTTAATATGTTTAGATTTACATTTTTAAAGTCGATTTTTCCGAAAACGAAGGCTTAAATGAAAAACATTTACTTTACATTTTCAACCCTATCCGGTTGTACTACTCCCTGTATATTATACGATACAACTTTATGTTACAGTTACTTTTTTATTCAATTAATTGTATTTTTAGAATTTCATGGTGATTTTGTTTTTAACTAAAGCTTCCCTCAATATCCACGGTTACTGATTTTATTGAATCAAACAAATATTAGTTTCAATTCACCGACCACAAATTGAAAAGAATGAGCCGCATCCCAAACAGCTAGTATCATTTTACCGGTTGCGTTCTTCCGGGACCGATATTCTCACATCTGGTGTCGCGTCGTTTTCTCGATGCTTTTTTTTACATTTTAAATATGTTGTTAAGAACGAATAGCTTTGCTTCGCGCAGATTGATTTAAGAGAAAAATTAAAATGTTGCAGAAATAAACAGAAAGGCAACATAAACGCGAAAAATAAAAGGACAGGAAATCTGTTTTTAATGTTTTTTTATTTAAAAATTATGATACTAATAAACCCTTGAATTAATAAACACATCAGCAAGAAAATGCAAGTATTTTATCTTTCAGTCCTTTTGTGATAATTTTACATTAATGTTCCTATTTATTTAGATATTTATCTCTCTATACTGAGAGGATACTAATATGTTAGAGCGTACTGAATCACTAAACGCTCATTACAAATTATTTAACATATCCAAAATATTCTACATTGATGCGCTGAAGGTACTGAAAGCAAATTGGAGTGACAGTGAGATTCAATAAACGTTAGTAATATTGATTTTTAACGCGAATTGAAAGAAATTCTGGGCTTTGGAAGCCGTGAATTGCGTGGAAGTAAATAAGTGGTATTTGGAAAGGTTGAAATAGTGGAAAACGTATCATAAATACGTCAGTGGTTAAGGAGATTGACATCAATAGTAACAAGTCAAACTAATTAACGGCTTAAGAAAAGGCCGAAAAACGTAACCGTTAGATACAACGGGACGTGCTATACGAGTCCAATAGTGCTCGTCGAACAAAAAAATTAGTAATAAGGTATTGTACGTGGATTATTTTTACCTCAGATCAGAAAACAATCGGATCGTTTGAAAGCATATGCATTTTTCTATTTTTTTCTTCTTAATTCAATACAACGCTTCTTTAATGCTCCATTGCACGATGGCATTTAAATGCCTATGGTATTAAATGGACATTAACATTTTTTGAGAACACAATTCAAGTTGTGCAATTCTCCTGCTGAGTCTTAAAACTTCATAAGTGTAATTGTTAGGTAACATTTAATATAAAGCCGTACTGTGCTATAGCATTAACTCCAACAGAATCATGCGTGGTTCAATGATCGGTTCAATGGAATGAAAATATGTAATTTCTTATATCATTAATACGTTAAATGCCATGGGGGCCACCGGTGACTGGCGCTATTAAATTCCATGGAATTTTGTATGACTTTTAAATTGAAATATTTACGAATTTTCTAATATTTAAATACTGACATTAAAAGGATAAAGTCCTGCTGACTATATAAGTACTTGTGCCTTTAAGGTATCTGCTTTGTAAAGATGTGATTTTAATAGAAAAAGTTTCACTTCTGTAAAAATGATGAAACTAGCGAAATGTCGATGGCGTTCAGCGTGTTAATTAATGTCGATTTTCTGTATCTTTTTCTTTATTAAATTAACACTTGAATGCCTTCGCACATCCCTCAAACTAAGAAAAGGAAACAAAAGCTATAAAAGGAAGAGCGAATCCTCTTGTGCAGCATAAATGATTCATACACGGAGCATAGTCATTCATTCATAGAACTCACTGTCAGTCAAATCCAATAATCTCACCCAATTCAGAAACACGTAGCCTCACGTTACAAACACGTAAGACAATTCAAGATACAAACGAATCAAGATATACACTTACAAGGGAACATACCGAGGTGTCTGCCATCGATTTTAATGAAACTTCGTAAAGTTAAGCATGTGAAAATAATCGATACATATTTTTTATATCCGCTAAGTCGCACGTTTAGGGGGTAAAACCACTCTTCAAAATTTCGACATTTTTTCTTCTTTCGCTTATAACTTCAAAACGGTCAATGATAGATATTGCAATAAATGTACGAAATATTCGCTTTTTCATGTACTAAATCCCTATGGAATTTAAAATTGTATTTGACGATTTTTTCTTAATTTTTTATTAAAACGTGACAAATTTTTTATATCTTTAAAGTTTGCGATCCGATTTTAACCATACTTTTTTTTAAATAACAGAGCAATAAACGTTAAAGTTACGTGTTTTTGTGTTTTTCCATAATTTACTCTGGAGTCGTGAAATTAACCCTTTTCTTTTTCCGGTTTTGACACTTTACGTTGCTATATCTGTTAAACAAGTGACAATGGAAAAAATGTATTATGCAACAAATGCTTCCCTTGTCCAGTAGAATATTATTGTTTCTGTAAAAAATCAAAATTAAATTTTTTTTTGTTTATTATACAATATGTAGGTCGTGCAGATACGCCACGATGCACAGTGGTTCAGAACTTCGATTTAGCAGTTCGAGCACCTCGCACAGTTTTCGATCTCTTTGAAATCGTCGCCAAAAGCGCAAAATACATCCGATCTAGGTAAAAATTAGTATTCTTTTTTTGGGGTTGCTGATTACGAATCTGAACTCAAACCTTTCAAAAACAAAATGGCGGATTCAATGTTCACTACCTTCGTAATTTATTAAAATAAATTGCCTTGTTTGCTTATTCAATTCCTACATTAATTAACATTTTGCTGAGCTATGCTGTAGCTATGCTACAGTGAACTTAATAATAATACTGGAATATAATTATCTTGTAACAAATTAATAAACGTCCCGGATAATGCTAATAACTATCTTATAATAATTAATTAGTTTACAAAACGTGGTTCTTCTTGGTTCATCTCCTTGGAATGGTATGGAAACCAAGTAAATTAGGTAGTAGAAAATATTTATCATACCTTATCATTTGAATAATTATGTCGCGGCTAACTGTTCGGCAACTGAGTTGCCACTATTTCAAAGACTAATTAATTTACTCTAATAAATGTACATAAAAACTTAAATATATATAAATACACAAATTACTACATATCGTCATCATCTTCGAGGTCTTCTTTTAAATAAGTAGTTTAACTTCAAATGGGATTAACTAAAAATTCAAATGGGGTTACGCAGACTGGTGGTCTTTTATTTCGAGACAACAATAGGTAGCCGCGGATGGCTCGCTCGCTGGCCGTCATAAACCGAAGGCGAGGATTGGAATGTACTCTAGCTGGTTGCAGGTATAATGGTGTTATTTGTTTCATTTCAATGTTCCATTTCTCTTCATCCACCGAAATTTTTAGTAATTAAAAGGAAAAGTGAAGATCGAGTCCCCGTAATATACCGACATCATGATAGAGTCACTGAAGCGATAAATATCGTTAATACGTTGCGATAAATTGGAATTATGCACTTCAGTTTTTTTAAAATAAACTTTGAAGTTCTTGAAGAAAGACCCGTTCAGATTTGTTGCAACTTTTTGGTATTCCATGAGTTATTGTTATTCATTTGTCGTGCGCGCCATTCGTGAGGCAGCGCATGTATGGCTTCGGATTGGGATATCGTTTTCTATTTATTGTTATTTTGCATTCGCCAGTATGTTTGTGGAAGTTTTGAGTTCACAATCATAATTAGCGACCCAAAAAACATAAGAATACTAATTTTTAGCTAGATCGGATGTGTTTTGCGCTTTTAGCGAGATCGAAAACTGTGCGAAGTGCCTGAACTGCTAAAGCGGAGTTCTGGACCCCTGTGCCACGCACAGTGTGTAATTCGGCCGATCTAGCTGGACAAAACTATTTTTTTAAAGAAATTGCGGTTTTCATTAATTTTTACTGACTTTTCTACTAACACGAAACATAATCTTATTCTTAGTGTTAGTAACAATATATATTTCAATAATTATTTAGCATTTATACGTAAAATACGAAACTCTCAACTTTACAAATTTTTTGTACTTCAACGGTCACAGTTATTTACATTTTGTCTGCTGAAAATGATTTTATAAACTACCGCGGACACAACGATGTATATTATTTTAATGTTACAAAGATTTAAATATGTTTAAATAATGTTCAAAGCGGAGCAACGCCGAAAATGCCCCCATTTTTATGAACATTCTCCAATATAATCCCTAAAACTAAACGTCCAGGAAAAAATTTAATAGCAGGAGGCGATAGGGCAGACGTTTTTCTTGGGCCATTTTTATTGAAAGCATAAAAAAAAGTTGCAACAACAATTTTGTTTTCTGATGAGAAATTAAAATATTTCCGCCAGACATTTAGTTTCGTCCGCTCACAAGACCCAAGGCCCAAGCCAATAATACTCTTTCCCTGCAGCTAGAAGAAGTCGCTCCCGTCCGTTAGGGACGGAAGAAAACATAAAAAAAAGATAGATGTCGTCATTTGTCTGCAGTGGCCCTTCGCATTTTCAATTGTTTATACCTTCTACTATGTACGATAGTTTACGATTACTACGTCGTGGCGGATCTGCACGGCCTACATATTGTATAATAAAACAAAACAAATTTTAATTCTGATTTTTTACAAAAACAATAATATTCTACAGAACAAGGGAAGCATTTCTTGCATAATTGGTTTTTTCCATTGTCACTCGTTTATCAGATATAGTAACGTAAAGTGTCAAAACCGGCAAAAGAAAAGGGTTAATTTCACAACTCCAGAGTAAATTATGGAAAAACACAAAAACACGTAACTTTAATGTTTAGCCGACAAGGATATCTTGTGTGTTTCTTTCTGAAGGAACAGCTGACTCTCTCACTTACTAAGCGAAAATATGATCGCGGAGGCCTAATTAAAAGTCGATTTGCGGGAGAACGGTTCATTTCTGACCCATGGTTCCTCTCAGACATTTTACCTACGTAACAATACGAAGACGATGGCCCAGCCCAAAAAAATCAGGGATCCCTTAAATAATTTTGCGGCAGGTTATTTTCACAAATCTCCATCCAATCCGAGGTCTAGAACAACCCCCCGAAGCCCTGACAAAACCTTTTGAAACACCCTGTACAGTGGTCTCCCGTATAACGCGAATTCACATACTACTCCGAAAAAATTGCGATCAGTTCTCATACAACGCGAAAAACCGTCCCGTATAACGCGCAAGATAAATTCAATATTTTTACATAGTTTCTGATTTTTTGTTTAGACAAGCTAATGTATACAGTTACCTGTTGTTTATCATTACCTATTGTTAAAAAATAATAATTCAGGGCGATACGTTTTCTTCTCAACTTTTCAGGTATTTTATTTATTTCAGTGCGCATGGCTGAAATATATATTCTTCTCATAAAAATATTATTATAACGTACACAATACTTTTTTTTATTATTATTAAGTCACCTGTATCCTTTTTGGAATGCTTTATTAAAAGAAACTTTATTTGAAACAAGTTAGTTACGTATAACACTAACAGTCTGTGCGCAATGAAATAATATTTCAAACTGAGCATCTCATCAGCAATATGCGATAACCGTGGCAACGTCTACAATTTTCTGTTTGCAACAGCGACGGTTTCATGTTGCGTCGAAACGTTCGGCACCGATTGATCGGCACTGTATTTAAATAGTGTGTTGAAGCAGGTTAAGTTCTTATTTACGTCAACACGTGTTATGATAAATTAGTAGCTATGTATTACTCCGTATTTTTGAATATTTTATAGTGAGGTAATGTTTGGTACATTTTTTATAATATTGAATGGGATAGGTATTCACTTAATGCATGCATGAGCCAATGAGAATACAACGGGATATTTCTGTACGTCTTTCAATGTCCTGAAAAAAAACACATTTTCAGCAGTTTTATTTAAATGAGTTTTAAACAATCCCATAAAACTTCTACCAGAATCAAAAAATGTAAATATCTTGGAAAGGAAGATATTTCAGACTTATATTTTTACGATCTCTTTTCTTCTTTTGCTGTAGCAGAATGCCTTAGGTACAAAAATTCCACTACGTATTGTGTAATAATTTCATAATAATTTGTAGATACATGAAACTCGCCAATGGCCTAATTATTGTTTGTTGTTACCAGGAAAATGGAATGTAACATCATTACGTAAATAGATGGTGACGATTTTTTTTGACAGATAAATAGAGCAAATCTAAAGAAAAAATTGTAGTCTTCACGAATAACAGATAAAAACGAGGAAGCGATATACAAATTACGTTATGCAATTTGGCTAGGCAAAAAGGCGGTAAAGAAGAAGGCCGACTGTAGGAAATTTCAAAAGACGACGATGATTTGTGTAACACGTGACGCCCTTTGACGAGGAATCAAACTCTTGCCCGCTGTGCTGAATAAATTTAACACCCGGAGCCAGATTTCTTTTCAACAGGTACCGAACAACGTTTTCGCCCGCGAAAAAATGTGAATGACTTTTTGCCTATTATCCGCCTGCTGTGTGGTGTATACAAGCCTTCTCCGCATTTGTTCTTAAAAACACCACACAGTACCACTCGCGAAACTGAACGAATATTCTTCGTTTTTATTGCAAATGGTTATTTTATTAGCAATTTATGTTGAGACGTACATTGCCTGTTTCCATTATTCGCAATGTATCAACGCCGATATTGCTCGGTCCCGTTAGGTGTGCTGCGGACCGTGTTTCAGAGCGAGATAAAATGATCAGAACCGCACCAGATGCACTGCCAAAGACCGGAGAAATCTTTAATTCTAACTTTATGACGTCACTAATAAAGTTGGAAAATTAACGAAATTCTCCCCTTAACTAGGGGCCATGCCTGCTACCTAGTTTTTCCAAGAAAAACTCCACGTGACATTCCGTTTCTGCCAATGCCCATAACGAAATTCATTGAAAGTCAGACAGGATCAATTAAAAAATAGCTGACGGAATGGTCAAAGACAGGATCCCACAAGGACAAGAAATTATCTCGCATTTATTCAAACAATCAATTCATCGTTCTATGTCGAACAGTCAACAGTCAAATACAGGCTCTTACGAACCGTCACCACCAAACATACTCGCCAAATCGTTTCTACCCGTAACAAGTTCGTTGAAGTTTGTTTTTGTTAAATAAATTCATTAAATCCAACGAGGATTTTGGAGCTTAGTGTCGGGAGCGCTCTCCAGCTAGGCTCAAGGTTTAATCACGTTAGAGTCATTAATAATTTATATTTTGATTAGCGATTTTAATTCAGGCTCCTTTACCCTTTGATGTTCTACTTGAATTGTAATGAAGATATTGATTGACCGATATCGAGACTTTTCGAAAAGGTAGTAAACTTTTATCATTCTAAATATTGAAATTTAAAGGGTATAATAGGATAAGCGGGTCAAATATGCCCTTGAGGCGATTTCAATAGGCGAGGTGTCATTCGATAGGTAATCAAAAGCGACCATTCTGAACCAAATTTCAACCCTGTATCTTGACTGGAAGGGTAGTTACGGGATATATTCTGAAAAATCGGTTAATGTACTATTTTACCTATTTTTTGTGGTGTAAAGAATTCGCAAAAATTCTCACACACTCTACATCCGAAAATACATTTTTGCGATTTTTCGATTTTTCCATTGAAAAACCTTAAATGCAAAAAATGCAATACCGAAAAAATCGAAAAAGTAGATTTCGTACCGAAATCGTTGAGGTACAACTTTTGCTTGTTTACAGTAACAACCTGATACCCATTAATGTTATACTCAATTTTTCAGATTTTTCGACTACCTGCGCCATTTCTTTAATCAACTTCTACAAGTAGAAACACATATAACATGTTTTAATAACAGGATATTAGTTAAATATATTTGAGATATTTATGAAGCCACTTGTTGAATTGATTTCTTGCTTTCTGACATTATTGAGAAAGAGCGAATCTTTCTTTCTAAAGAGATTTCGCCGAAAGTTAGTTTGTAAATTTTAATTAAGCGTCGAAGCCTTAAACTTTATAACTTGAGAAATAAGCGATTCTTTCAGCAAATGAGGTTCACGATTCAACTTCTTTTAGCTTCCATAACGGAACAATTCTCTGTTCAGAGTTATAATCATTTACACTTCATGTGCATGAACTTTATAAAAGGAATTTATCTCTGATCTGATAAAATATTTCTTCTACATTGTATTTAAGTGCATAATATAATTTATTATGTATATACATCATTTGGGGAGGAAAAACCAGTTGTTGACGTAACAATTACACTAAAAACGTTGTTTAAAGTGGTACACTCGTTTAAAAAGATTATTTTCACTATTTTTAAAATATTGTTACAGTGTAATTGTGAACGTTTATTGATGTTTTAAGGAAACGCAGGAGAATTTTAGTTTAGAAATAATTTATAACACAGCAACAAAATTATTACATGAGAGTTATAATATTTCATTTCCAATGACTATCCTTTTAATTATTAAATCTTCGAAGATAATATTTTTAGCTAATTTAAATAGTAGAAGATAATTTTTGTGTAAGTGAGTATAATTGTTGCTCGTAAAAAACTGGCGCCAAAGCAATTTGATGTAATAAAACAGCAGTCATGTAAAGAAAAACAATTTCTGAAAATTTCGTGTTCATCGATAATAAAGCAAAGCAGAAAATGTTTTGCAGAAATTGGTACAATTTCACTGCAAACTATAAACAGTCATTGTTGAGTGTACGTCTCGTTCGATTTCTCGAAGCGGGGACGTGTTGGTTGCGGTGCAAATTAGTGTAACCTAACCTGGTTATTTTGGGCCTCCCGTGGTCAACTGATGAGCTCGAATCAACTTAGAATGATGTTTATTTTCACTTAACAATGAACTAACATTAAAGCAACAACACTTAAGCTAATTTTTCTCTTGGTCTTTTCCTCTTCAAGAAATTCGTCTTGAGCGCCATCGGAAGTCACACGGAAAATTGACGAATATTAATTTTACCGCGTAATTGTTTTGGCGGGATTTTAGTAGCGCGCCCTTCTTGGTCGCCCGCCCCCACTTGGCTGCCCTCCCTCTTTGGGACCGGAGGGTCTTCGGTAGGGGGGCTGAGGCCCGTGGTTGGCGAAAGAGGGTGGCTCGTCGGCGCAGGCGAAGGTTTATGATACGGCTATTCCTACTGAGGAAGAGAGAAGTGACAATGCGAAGCTTAAAATTAGAATTTGCACTCCTCTCTTTGCTAAAAGTCAGGAAGGCACATGTTGATTTGAATGTTATTGCAATCCTCACAAATAGCCTTGCCGCTCGTACCCTAAGCCTATTGTTTACACGGAACCGGACATCTGCATGCCAGGGAAACTCTGAATTATTGTAAAGAAAAAATGCTAACTATTGATGACGAAAAATAACACAAAAGGACTGACGGGGTCCGAAGGCTTGTGAGCCTAAAATGCTATCGTTTCCTGGAAATGCAACGTCACTTTTAACAGAAATATTCCGTGAAACAATTAAACTCCTACGCTCAACGCCGTGATGATTCTAAGCTCGTTCAGGGGTGGTAATAACGCTTCAACAGTCATCTGTTTTTGTTTTGTATAATATTTCAAAGAAGGTGCTCCACTCTGTATTGATGTTTTATGGTTGTTAAATCGGAAGTACAGTTTCTATAAAAATGCGTTAAAAATTTCACATATACCTTACATAATGAAACAGAAAAAACACTAAAATAAGTTTGCTATATAAATGATTGGGTAACTAAACTAACAATAAGTAACATATAAAACAAATGAAATATAACTAAACTAAATGATTATTAAAAGAAAATATCGTCTTATATACTCTACATACGCACATTTACACTACATTTACTAAATTTTATTAAAATTACTAAGATGTTAATAAGAAATTATTAAGAAATTATACTTCTCTTGATACAGTGTAAAGACCTTTTGAACAAGTATGTTTGACACTGACGGTTCGTAACTCAATTAACTATGTACGGTAACTATTTAATTAATTATAATAAATTTATTATGAGATAATTTTTATAAAATTCATTATTACGAGTATTAATTTGTTCTAAGATTTATTAATGATAAATATTTCTTATTATATCTTCTACGTAGTATTTACATCGAGCAGAAAATGCTAGATTCAAAAGAGACACTGAAATAATAAATGTAGCTTTTGGTTAGGATTTCAGGGAAATCAGCTACTGTGCGTCGTATTGCGGGAGTTAATTCTTAAATAACACCTATAGAAAAACGTTTTTTCCAATTTAAAATTATATGTATGGCCCGAAGATAAAATGTGGTAGCGATCATTTGTGAGCTATACATTTTTTATGCGGTAAACTGACGCGGCAGTAAGCTGTTGGTGGTAAATTGCTACAGGTAAATTGCGACCGGTGAAATTCCCTAGACTCAATAAAATATGTTTTTTATTCATTTGACAAAAAATATTACTGGGACCAACAAATATTAGACTAATGCAACTACGTATTTTTGCGAAAGTCGGAAAATTTAATTTATTAAACTGTACTGTCAGGACGAAATAAAATAAAGTTTTTGGTTTGTAGTTAAATATATATATAATTAATGAAATAGGAAAAGAAAAGTAATAATTGCTGAGATCACAGATTGTTACATAAACAATGTATAATATAAGGACTAGGAACGAGGACTGAGGTCTGCACGACTCACTGTCGTCGGAAGGCAAAGACTTTGTAACGTGGTGATTCCCTTACGATACGCACATGACAATGAAAACATTGTCTCGCATGGCTGAATTCTTCAAAACCAAAATTAAATATTTAAAATTTTTTTTTAAAAAGTACGATATAGAAAGTCGGAATCGTCACTGGAGTAGGAACATGTACCCGTATTTACTCCCATACATTCTTCATTCACTCATATCATTACAGTTTAGTATACATGTTCGGGTTATCCCATTTATTATAATCGCATTTAGCCACTTGACTTTTTCCGAAGGTTGAAGTTGTCAAGAATTTATTGTATATTGTGTGTATTTGTAAATTAATTCTTCGAAATTTCTTTGAAAATAGAAAAATTCATTGTTGCATTTGCGAATGCAGTTTGCAATTCGACCAAAAACATCGCCAAAAGTCCAAAAACATTAAAATCTATTAATCGTCTTTGATTTAAGACATATCTGAACATACTTTTTCATTAATAATACTTTTGTTTTGCCCTGCACGCGACCTGGTGCGAACTGAAAATGTTCTTCGACAAATAACGTTAGTCGACGTTCCAGGCACGTAGTTTTGATTTCCGTGATCGGCGCGGGTGGCATGTGTTTCCAATGCGAGGGGTTAGATACGAATGTCGCCCCAACGCGCCACCACGCTCGTGACAATAGGTTCGCGCCTGGCAACTGAAAGGCAACTCAATCAGCGAGCTCTCGAGCGCAGAGGAAGGAGTAGTAGGCGGAGCTCTTCCAAGGACACATGCAGTGATCAAATAAGCGGCTTGCCTGATGCATAGGGTACGAAAATAGCATATGGTCGATCGTGAATTGCACATGAATAACTAAAACTATGAAATCCAGCAGCGTAGCAAATCCATAATGACTAATATCGTAAAGAGATATAATTTCACAGAATATCAAGTTTCTCAAGTTATGTTTTACAGAATTGACATAAAATGTAAACTGTTTCTATAAAATTATATTGAATTACGACGACCATGAATTAAGCGTACTGAACAATTGCGTTATTACTGATGCTGTTTGCTAAGAACTTTGTAAGGAGCATCTGCATTTCTCGGTGGATGTAGATGCTCCTATTTCTTTCCCACGCAGTTTAGGCAGAGGTTTAAGTCGCGTACGCTTCAAAAGGCACTAGTGAGAAACGATAATTTATTGAAAACACATTTCTTCGTATACCAGGCTGAAGAGGCTCGAAACTGTAACTTTCTTTAGGATATTTATTGCCGCTTCAGCCCTCACTAGTACATGACGCGCCTTGAACCTTGACAAGAGTTTCTAGATCTCCCTGTTGTAATTTATGGACCAAAGAGTGCCCAAAACCATTGGGTCTCTCGCAAGGGTTCGTTCTGGAATATCTTACCGTCAAGGTCCTTCTTCCCACGAATCTCCGGGGTCGCTCTCCACGGGCTTGTAGGAGAGGCAAATTTCATAACACTTTCACCCCCGCAAAAGATAGGAAAGATGGACGGTCCACCACCTTGAAAGGGCCACCTCTATTAATTTCGAGGCCCAATCAGGGCATTTTGTATCTTCTCCCACGACGACTTTGGTGGGACATTTGGCTCGTGCGGAGGAGTTGCAATAGCATGTCAGTGCCAAAATAAATCAGTTGAACAAGTTCATCTCAAACATCAGACCGTCATCAGACCGTCATCAGACGTTCAGCTCATCAATTTGTCATCAGCCGTTCAATTCATTCAATCAGGAACATTCATCTCATGAATTCAATTCAAGTCACAGTCCCAGTTTGAACACGTGAGATAACCGTAGACGTCGGACCTATCATCGCGAGTTCCATATAAAATATTAATATAAGCCACGGTTAAAGTAATTATAGACTTTTAAATAAACATTATATACAGGGTGGGGCAATAACTATTAGCACCTCAGATATCTTCGAAACTATAAGTTTCACAGAAATATTTGCTGAAATAAAATTGCAGAGTACGAAGGAGGCCATCCGATGGCGATAATAGTTTTTTTGCAGGTGAGGTACTTCGGACATTTGAAGGTCACCTCCATTTTTTTAAATGGATCGGTATATTTTTACTTCCGTATCATGATAGAGGATCTTGAAACGAGTTCAACGACCTATTACACAAGGTCATTGCCGTAACAGATTTCATTTGCTGTTTTCCCGAGATCGGTCGGGCTGCAAAGGCCCCGTCGTAACGGCGACGGGCCGTCGCCAAGCTCAAGGGCCTCTTGGCGAAAATGTAAATTACGTGGCGACGCGTAATCGCGTTTTCGATGCGACGTGCTCGTTGTACGTCGCTGCCCATCCTCCACACTTATTAAAGTGTCCTTCAAGCAGTGTTTAGTCTCAGTGAAGTAAACGGTAAGCATTACGCCTTCTTCTACTGTTTACAATACGTATGTTTCATTTACTACCAAAACCGTAAGTACTATCGCCTTTCTCTACTTTCTATGACCTCCAATGACCTTGTGTAATAGGTCGTTGAACTCGTTTTAAGATCCTCTATTATGATACGGAAGCAAAAATATACCAGGTCCATTTAAAAAAATGGAGGTGACCTTCAAATGTGCGAAGTACCTGCACCTGCAAAAAAACTATTATCGCCACCGGATGGCCCCGTCCGCACTGTGCAATTTTATTTCAGCAAATATTACTGTGAAACTTATAGTTTCGAAGATATCTGAGGTGCTAATAGTTATTGCCCCACCCTGTATATATGTATATTCAGAGGAGTTTAGAACCAGCAACCTATAAATCACCATAAAAAATACAGTCCACTAAATCGAAAGCAAAACTCCTCGTCCCTTTTATCAACCGGTAAATGGTCCTACATGTATTATAATTCACAATAATTTTTGCGCTACATTTCATGAATTTGTAATAGGAAAAATAGAAACTTTAATCCCCACGAAGGATAATACTATTATAACGTTTCGTATTTAGGCCCCACGTTGGGTGCCAATGGTGACGTTGGTATCTTGTCTCGCCTCGTTCGGCGACGCGAAATACTACGTCGTTATGGGGGAGGGTCCCGAAAACAGGCTTCACTGGACGGGATCGAAGAAGGAGACCGTAGTGAAGGAAAATCAAGGAAAGAGGGGTGCCGTTACCAAAAAGGCTACGTCTTCCCCTCAAGGTGGATGGGGTTGGTAATGCTGGTGAAGGATGCAGAGAGAGAGAGGTGCCATTACCGCGTAGGCTACGTCTTCCTGTTGGTCTCTCTGCTAAGGATGGATCCTAGATAAGTCGCGTCTCGTAGGAGTGCCGTTACCGCGTAGGCTACGTCTTCTCCGTACGAGGGCTACTGTCGTTGGTGTGGAGTCCAGGAAGTACTCTGCCCTTTTCCCGAAGAGGGCCTCCTTTTATTCCTCTTTCCGCTTCCGGGTCCGACCAATCAGGGATGCTCCTGGCGGAAAGAGGGTAAGGAATGAGCTGGAGAGGCGCAGGACCTCGGAGCGGAGTACCTGCCGCTCCTCGATGGTGGCCGATATTCTCGTCGCGTTACACTACTTATTATCACTTATAATTGTTATTGCAACAGAAATGGCATTGCTGTTTGACAATTTCTATTATAAAAAATTATTCAAGTGAATTACAAAGCAAAACGTCGGACATATTAAATAGAAAATTCATAACTATCATTCATAAAAAGATCAATCATCTTATTCATAATGGATATGATTTCTCGAATTAGTAGTTCATGCCAATATTTCACATAAATGTAGGAGCGCACAGACTCCTGTGCGTAGCTGATTCAGGAAAATTATAATTATTCAGTAGAAAATATCGAGAGGAATTGCGCTGATTGGATATCGCATATGTCAATATCCAATACTGGGAAGAATTTACCGTCCGTTTATATTTGGGAAATTATCAGCAGAATGACCTATTAGGTTGGTAGGAAATTAATGTCGGTTTTCAAACTTTATCTTTAAATACACATGTTGAGAATGGGAATAACTTTCTTTAATTAAAATAAATTCCATTACAATTTACACATTTTTCCCAACGAGAAACAAGTTTTTTATTACATTTTTTTTTCTCAAATGATATAAGAAGACAAACAGATTAAAATGAACGACTATCTCAAAATTAAGCGCCACAGTTTGAAAACTCGAAAACCGACATTACTTACTTACCAACCTAATATTTTGGTCTTTATATATGTCGCTTCAAAAATATTTAGATATCGAAATAACATATTTCATTGAAAAGTAATGCTCACTGTGAAAAACAAAAACCGAAAGAAACAAAGCGAATATTTCTGGCAATCGTATTTGCATGTACGTTTTGATTATTGGTCTCTTCCGAAGAGAATTACTATTTCTATTATACAGCACAAGGAGGGCGTAAGCTATTTCATTCGCATATTTGACTTGCTGATTCTATACGACAAATTATCATTTTCATTTTCGTTCCCCATGATCAAGAGACCCAGTAAAGTCTTGTGCCAAATGTATGCGCATATATACAGATATAAACATGAAGAATATCTTTGCCCTTTACAAATACGCTGAGTGATAAATAACTCTGGCCTAACCAGGTGATAGTTTGTGATCCAGAGTAGAAAGATGGTACATTAGTGACGAGACAGATGAATGTAAATTATATTATTTTAACCTTTTAGGTACGGTACGCCACTATAGTGGCTTCCGCGGAGGGCATCAATTTGAACGGTACGCCACTATATAGTAGTGGCGTTTCGCCGAGACCCTCTATTTTTACGGAACGCCACTATAGTGGCTTTCGTGGATATCATGATTTTGGACGGTATTACACGTTTTTTGCTTGCTTTCTCATTTGTTTCACCTAAACCACATTTCCCGTCATACTGTAAAACCGTTAAAACCAAAAGAACCTTGCGAAATTGTGTAGTATGCACAAAGAACGATATAAGGCGAAGATCGCGGTACCAATGCGAAGACTGTGTGTGGGACTCTGCATTATAATTAACTAATTAATTAATAAAGTTTTTCGATGCCGTTACATGAAAATGTATAAAGAAATTATAATTTATTCATTTCGAACTCTATTACAACGTAATGTCGTTGTGGAAATCGTCATGAACGGTTTTTGTGCCATCCGCGGCCAGGCACGCCTTCCCAGGAGTATCCACTCGCGGGCGAGCGCGCCGTACCTAAAAGTTTAAATATTATTCAACGTGAATGATAATGCTGGACTTTTCTATTGCACTCTGGAAAAAATGTTATTAAATTGTGATCTCTCACCGTTTATTTGAATTCTTAAAAAGTCCTAAGAATTTTTGTTAGCTACCTTGGAATATAATTCGGATTATTTATATTCCTTTAATTTCGCTTGTTCAGAAATTATTGTTTTATAATACATTTCTATATCTACGTTCTATGACTTGCAGAAAATTTAAGTAGCCCGGCGTTCCACATCGCGCTTCATAACATCAAATATTGTACGTAATCGTGGAATTTTTTTTGGAAATTACGACAGTTTACATTTTTGCAGTAACTATGTCGATATAAAACCAAAAATAAATGATGGAGAAGTGATTTGGCCTGGTATAGCTTTGAAGCACCTTATTAGCTATACGAAAGACCTGTGGTATACCGAGATTTGAAAACGGACAATACTGCGGCAAACAGGGTTTCACTTAAAAAAAATTGTGTTTCATAATTTATCAATGAATCATTTTTCTTTTGTTTGTAAATACTTGCAATACAGACAGAAAACACATATTTCATTATTAAAATGACTGAGTAATTGTTAGAAAATACATAATGAATTTGTAAGATAAGAAACGAAATACTGTAAAACAGGTATTATGAAACAAATTTTTGAATACCGTATATGTATAATATTTTACTTCGACATAAACGTTATATCTTTCCGAATGTTATCTTTTATATTTCAAAGTTGTATAACTGACAATAATTAGGAAAAGTCAATTTTTATTGGCGACAATCATCTCCTTAAGATTAAAAACTTTTAATAATTAATATACAAACTTCATAACGTGCCATTTTGAAAATTACTTATCGGAGTTAAAATAATTATAATCTCAAACGATTATCTATCAGCTAACAATAAGTGAAAATAATTCGTGAACTTTTCTGCTATTGGTTATTTATTTTTTTCGATAATTATCTAAAAAATAGCTATCTAAGATAGTTAAAGAAGAATCGTTTGATATTCGGACAAAGTAAACCATTGTATAATAGCAAATTATGATGCAACTATCCCAATGTAAAACGGCAAAGAGCCAGTCTGTCTGGCTATTGAAAAAACATTTCTAAAATGGAGTGTTTCAGACGATAGTCGATATAGTAACTGATTATATATAGTGACTAATACTAATTAATCATTAGAATACATATGGTTTCAGTTAAAATTCTGGACAAAGAAATACCTAAATTAATGTGGTCACAATCTCTTCACTAAGCTTCATTTTCAATAAAAATGAAATTCATAACTGGATTTTCAGTTTTCTTCGTAATTTCTCTCTCATAATAAGACATAATTAATGCATGGACATTTCTAGACACGTAAATGGGCTTTCCGTTAGTAATTAAGGAATAACAACGTCTGTTAAGAGCAAATATCATCAATAAAATGTATTGATCTGATGCAGAGTTTGGCAGCATTATATTTAAATTAAAACTTTCATATTTAACTGTAGTTATTAAAGATATTTAAATCTCGCCATTTTATTGATGTTAATCACGAATATTTTTATATTAATAAGGAGGCATTAATTATTGTCTATTGTTACGTTAGTATTTCACATGTGTCCAAGTATGTTTTACGAGTAACTATTTAAAAGACGAAGTAGCTGTTTCTTAAATCATTGGGTCAGAATAAATCGACGAATTGTATAATTCGTAAAAGATATAAATTAACAGTTATCATTATATTTTATGTGTAAAGCGTACTAATAGGATCGTTAGGCCTTAATTGAAATCACACTGTCCAATTAGAACCTCGTTCGTAGATCGTGATGTTTATTATATCCATAATGTATTATACATTATAACTTCCACGAATAATCAAAACAAAAACAAACTTGAAAGTACGTTAGTTTATTATGAATACACAGTATGTATACTGCACAGGCATTTGTTCATAATACATAAGACACTTGAAACTGTATGTTTGAACGATGAAAAATGACACAAGTTACACTGAATGAGAAATGGGTGCACAGTATCAAAATCTGTTATGCGTTGCAAGTAATTACCAAATCGATAACTACCAAATACATTGTTTTAGAGTATCTATGGATTCTGACTTATACAAGGCATGCCTTGATGCATGAATATATGGCAATAAAAGATACTTCGAGGTTGCATGAGCATGTGTTTTAAATAAGCATTAACCTAGATGAATAAGCGAAATTATTCAGTATCGAAGTTCAATATTGAAGGACGGAGTACCATGGATATTAAATGTGCAAATCTCTAATTAGAGCCGATGCTTATAAGGCTAATCAATTTGTGAATATATTGCAATGAACTGTGCTACACAAATATGCAATACTGTGTTTCTTTTTGGGGGGGGGGGGGGTGGAGGAAGGGAGGAGTATTATATCCCAGGCTATCTATAGAACATTAGTTCTGCCTTTAAACAGCCCGTAATTCTCGAAGAGCTGGCACCATATACATACAGAAGAAATTATGATTAGATTACGCATATATATACAAATTAAAATTTTCATAAACGTCATCAAGAAAAGGGAAGCCAAGTACAGATTCCAATCACGAAATATTATAAAAAGTGTTAAAATGCTTTTATTTGATAAATATTTTGTGCATTTTGATAGTTTTAAATTTTCTATTAATGCATGACAATTCCTATCCTGGTCGTGATATCGCAGCGGAAAGAAATGTGAATAACAAGATGCTGTATTAATAAATACTGCGAGAAACTCATTTCCAAGCAATATTTCATTAGCGCGTTCTTTTCTGCTTGACAATAACCAAAGAAAGCAATTATTTTGCGCGGATTTACTTTTTGATAGACCAATATAACATCACCTTAAGTATTATGTTCGTATTAGGTTGGCGCATATGAATAGTCGGATTGTATACGGCGAAATTAAAATGCCACAGTTTTTGCAAAATGAATCTTTATAAATCAAAATAATTTCCATCGACATTAATGCACTTCTGTCAAAAATCCACAAGGGCTTTTATATGATTTTTAATAAAATCTTAGTTTTTAGAAACAATGAAATTGTAGACTGTTTCAAGGTCACTTTGATTATTGAATTTTTATTTTGTTATGACATGGTCTAGATGTTTAAAAATGTGATAATCCGTTAAAGGAACATGAGTTGAATAAGGTGGGTACCGTAATATTTCACATTTCCATTCATGAAATTATTTTGAGCTCCCTTTTGACAGATATGTTCTTGCGTTGTCATGCAATAAAGTAGGCCTCTGTCGATTAATTGAAACCGAACGCAGTATTTTCAATTCTACAAGTATTTGTTCAATTTTGTTACAATATCTGTCAGTAGTAATGCTTTCATCGCCTTGGAAAAAAGGAAGTTCAGCGTTCCATGTATAGATTAGGACATCAAGGCATACGGTTGTGGGTCTACCACGAGGCGCATTTTGAAAATACTTATATCCAGAACGAAAATTTTTGAACCAACATTGTAGGACTTTTTTTATTAACAATTGCCTCCCATATGCTCTATTTATGTTAAGACTTGTAGCACCAGCATTATTACCAAGTTTAAACTCATATCGGATTACTACTCGTATTTCAATAGTGCTCACGTTACAAACAAAAGTATAGTTTTTTATAGAAATTTGGAGTCTTCTAAAAAAATACACTGAACATTGAGCATATAGACCAAATAACATGTTTCAACTATAAAATTATGATTTTTAGGAATACCGATTTACAAAACATGGGCAAAATATAATGTATAAACGTAATCTGACATTTCGTATACCCCAACCTATTTTGTATATAAAATAACTTGGTATTTCTCTTGAATTTTCTACAATTGCGTACTGTCGAAAAATTTGTCATATAGTAGTTGGATTACTTAAGATCTATTTTATATACCTAGTGTACTGCAATGGGGCATTATTTTACTCGCAAGTTAAAATTTGTGTGTACTTTCCTAAGCAAGACCGAAGTTATAAGTAATAATATTGCACGATGCTGCCATCCCCGCGCTATTATCATTCTAACAATAGTTCAACATCATACTTATTCAAATCTATATTTGACTTTCTCAATGAATGCAGGAAATTAAATAACACATATGGCAGATGTGAAAAAGGCGACATAACATGTTAAATTCTATCATCAAACAGCCTTTTAATAAATGCATTCATTCTGCGTTTTAACCCTTTAAGGACTGCGGACGCATACATGTGGTCTGAGAAAAATTCTGATTATACTTTATGGATGCAAGTATAAGCGGTTAGAGTTAAAAAATTTAATATAACCGTTGCAATATTATTACGGAAATAGTGATTTATAACGTCTATATATTAAAATTACGACATTCTGATAAAAAGGTGGTTTTGATCGCCAAAGAAGTGCTTATTCCTCAATATTCAGAAAAGTCTCCGTCGGCAAAGGATTAATAAACGATACATACATATAATGTAATGTGAATATAACTATATCCAGATAGAAGTTGGCCTCCGGCTCTTAATTCTCACACATTGCTTCAAATAACGAATAAGTTTATAAAGATATGAATGTACAGGATGATTAGGGATTAATAATTGAGCCGTTCAGTGCACAAATCGATTAACTCCATAAAACCTAAAGTGGAGAAATGTGATGAAATAGTATACACTCCTTTTTAAAATTCCCTTCATAATATAAATACAAATAAGTATTGTAGAATATATAATCGCATTTAGCTTTCCTCTAACGAAGTACAAAATGAATAACGTGGAATAGCCTTGGAATTAATTAGATTGACTTCTGAATTCAATTATTTATTATTCGATGGCCAAACAAACTTCGTCATTTAATGATGTCAATCGTTATTATTACGAAAATTTATCCCAACCATACAAAGTTATGATTCAATCGAGTGCTTTGAGACTTAAATTTAAAAAAATTCAAAAAGTGGAGTTAATCGATTTGTGCATAGAAACGGCTCAATTAACGAACAGATACATGGTATTAGTGCGTATCGAGAAGAGTAAAAGGGTCTGAGCAACGTAAACCCCAAAATTAATCTGTTTCATATAAGATCAGTTTTTAAAGTAATAAATAGCGACTGTGGTGTACAATAATTTGCAAGCAGGGTGTTCCACTTCTGATGGAGAAAAAACAGTAGTATCCCTTTAAGATTGTAAACATGTAACAAATAATAATATCAACATATGTTTCTTTATAAATGCAAATATTGTACAAATTGCCGTAACTGAAAATGTTCGATACGTCTTCCTACAATTTCTCAATTATAACATTATATTACATTCTTATTTTAAATAGATTTAATCTCAATGCTTAAGTTAATTAGATATATTTAACCCTCCTCGGTGGGTAGTGTACATGCCGCAACAAGTCTGATGGCACGCGGCAAGTGTTATGATCTGATTCACCAGACGGATAGAGACATCCCTTGTTCACACGTATTTTTGTTTCTAACGCGTTAATGGCCGAAAAAGCCACACATTCAAATTCGAATGCATGATGAAGAGAGTGATTGATCCGTATCAAAGCAAGTAAGAGAACGCTATGTAAACGACGAAAGAAGTGTTTTGTTTTTGATTGTTATGGCCGAGCTTGAGGTTTCCAGAAGCAATGTGACGGAAATAGGAAGTGCGAGCGACAGGCGCCTCTTGCCGCATTGGTCCATCGCGAGCTATCAGGCTTGTTGCCATCAGTAAATACTTATGTCTTTTAAATATGGGACCCTCTTTTTATCCCAGACATGAATTGAAAAGATCTAAAACAAATGGTATAAACTGTAACTCAATGCAGGATTCAACATGTAAGATGAGTCAAAAGTTTCGCTACAACAACGATGCTGGGAATTTTATATAACGGTAGCACAGGTAGCTTCCTATTTTGTAACTTGTGCATATGATTCTTTCTTATAAACACCACAAAGATTTTATCAATATCAGCCAAGAATTGCTCACTTCACACATCAAAAAATTAAATTTTTGTGTTATCTTCTTATCTATCTCGTTCAAATATTCTCACTTACATTCATTTTTAGTAATAGGTAATCCCTTCCATTGCGGTTCAGCAAAAATATTGTGAAAATATTATTACAAAATACATTTGTAAATCTATGGTGAATATGCTGGATGAAGTAGAGTCTAATATCAGAATTCGTTCAACTTTTGCAACGTTGACTGTGCGCCGTGCGGTCGAGCATTATCGTGGAGAAGAATTGGGCCCTTCCGATTCACCAATGCCGGATAGAAGTGTTCCAACTTTTGGTGCATTTGATCAATTTCTCGACAATAATTCTCCGTTGCAATAGTTTCACCCGGTTTCAAAAAATTGTAATGGATAATTCCTGCGACCGATCACCAAACCGTCACAATCATCTTCTTTTGGTGCAGTGCCGGTTTAGGAAAGTGTTTTGGCTGTTCAGAGTGATCCAACCACTGGGCAGATCGCCGACGATTATCGCATAATATCCATTTTTCATCGCAGGTCATAATACGATGAAGGAATGGTTCATTTCTCTTGCGTAGAAGGAGTGCAGAACACCCTTCGTAACGACGATTTATTTGGTCGTCGGTTAATTCGTGCGGCACGCATTTCTCAAGTTTCTTTGACTTTCCTAGCTGTCTTAGGTGGTCAATAGCTGTTGGGTGACTCACACCTACCTCCCGTGCAAACTGTCGAACAGTTGTCCGTGGATCAGCTTCAACCAATGTTGTCAATTGATCATTGACAACGACAGAAGGGCGTCCGCGGCCATCTTCATCTTCGAGGCTCTCATCTCCGTTTCGAAATTTTTTGAATCAACGTTGCACTGTGCACCCATACAAGAATACGATACGGATTTGCTTCCTGTCCATCTTAAATGCAGTAACGAGAAGCGATCACAAATTAACAGTAAAAATAAAATCATACCTATCAGCATATAGAGTGACATCTGCTCTCTAAAATGATGTAACAAGACAAACAGACTAAAATGAACGCTATCTCAAAATTAAGTGCCAAAGTTTGAAAACTCGAAAACCTACATTAATTTCTTGCCAACATAATATTTCACAGGGTAGTGAAATAAGTAGTATACCTTTGAAGAATAATGGCACGGGTGGGTCGCAGCTTCCTCGCGATAACACTACTGTGAGATCATCGGATTTCGGTGTCTCGACTATGGCTATCCCGGCCAGGGTCTAGGGTTGGACTTTCTGCCGTCAACATTTTTTGATTTATCCTATTATGTACAAGGGGTTTCAAAATGATTTGACACGACCTACCAGACGTGTTCCAGACCTTCGAATCAGTCGACATTTGTAAAAATCAAACAAACGGACGCTTAATTCGCGAAAGCCTTTCAAATTGAGGTAAACTTTTTTTATTAGATCACCCTATTCATCTCGTCGCGTAGGTAAAATGTCATAAAGGAACTGTGGTTCTGAAATGAACTGTTCTCATTCACGTTAATGTTAAAATTGCAGATCTGTGATTGGCTTTCCGATCAGTAGAACAACCATCCCGACAGACGCATACAGAAAAGAAGCACACAAATACCCTCATTACTCGAAGTGTCTCATTTACTATTTCAACAACCGAAACGCGGTCGCACGCTACACGGGACTCGAATATGGATGATGGGGCCATCCAGCCGGTGACAAAAGCGCAAGTGTTTACGTTTTTCTTCCCGGAAAAGACCTTGAAAGGACCCAAAGTTAATTACAAGTCATAGACATTTTTCAAGCATCCTACAGTTAACGGGAAACATAAACCGCGACAATAATAAAAGATTCCAGCTGCCCACCGGCCTACGATTTTTGATTCGCTGACTCTTTATAGAACGAGATATTTAGATGAAAAGTTTCGCAGGCTAAGAGAATATCAGTGACCTGTGATCGACTTCGGGTCATCTCAAAACCCTCCCAGGGAGAAGAACATAAACACATGTACTCTTCTTACTGGCTGGATGGTCTCATCACCCATATTCGAAGCCGTTGCATAGTTGCATTGCGTTTAGGTTTTTCAAATAGTAGATGAGACACTTTGGCTCATAAAGGTAAGTGCGCTTATTTCTCTATGTGTCTGTCCGCGAAAGTCTCACTGATCGGAAAGCCAGTCACAGAACTGCAACTTTAACATTAATTTGAAAAAAAAACGGTTGATTTCTGATCCATGGCTGCTTTAAGACATTTTACCTGCACAACGAGACGAACAGGGTGAGCTAATAATAAAATTTGATCTTAATTTGCAAGAATTTTTCGAATTTTACGGCTGTTTTTTCAGAAATATCCACAAATCCAAAGGTCTAGAACAACGCCTGACAGATCGTGACAAATCATTTTGAAGCACCCTCTAACATTGGTTAATTTACCATTTATTTATAGGTATTCCGTCGTTGACGCTTTGATTTCACGTGTATTTTATTGTTTTCGTTCATAATTTTGTTACGCCAAATACATTAAGTAAAAAATATACTTTTATCGTTAAACTTTTTGCGACACACCACTACATTACGTCTTTTCCATTTTGCAGTATAAATTTTTTTTTTCTTAATGCGATTGCATTTTTCGTCGTCGAATGCACATCTTAATATCAGTGGTACGGTTACTAAGGTTTGAACAGCTTTTATCGTATGAATAATAAACTGTTTTAAGGTGGTCTGTCAAGACCGTAACGCCCTGACCATTTTATGGAATGACAAAGCATTTGACGGGCTGTTTAGCAACTTTAATGAGACGACCGTACCCGTTCGGCGAAGTAGCACGAAAGTGCTACTATCGAACGGTAATGCTTGGGAATGGAGGAGGGTTGAAAAAAGAGAAGGACCCATTTTTCGCATTAAGTGCATGATAATTATAATATGGTCATAGAGAATTGTCCCTTTTCAGTACTACTTGTAATACGAATGTCACCGTTTCTCTATGTAAAATTGGTTAATACATGGGTATATAACTTCCTTTTGTAGCATCACATTGAACTTTGCATTCACTCGTTTCAATGCCGTAGGATCAAGACGTCGTGGTCTGGAAGTTATTGACAGACCGTGCATTCTCTCACTACGGTATCCGATATCATGTTTTATTCTCCGTTTGATTCATGGCATTCGCGTAAGATCCAGAAATTTTGCTAGAAGATCGTGATAATTCGAACTCCCGTGTATCGTCCTCACAGCATGTCTGCGATGTACGGTTATATGTCCACAGACCGCAAGCGACGTAATCTCGTCTACGAGTCGGCGATTTCGTTGGTACACCGGCATATTATAGAGCACCAAGAAGTTCCCCAGATAATACTGGTCTATAATATTGAACTTTTTTTGCCCAAAGAATATTTATGCTGCTCTTGATAGATTTTGTGACGCTGTACACAAATATGACATCCGTTTGTCTCCATTAGAATCTATTTTTGAGAAAATCAGTTTTGGAAAAAATTCAAATTTCCAAGTTTCAGAATTGTTTGCATTTTAACCGTAAAAGTTATTTAAGTCTTTTTTGCATAAAAGTTATTAATAGATTCTACAAACTCCCAAATATAACGATACATATTACTTTAATGTTATAAACATTTAAACATGTTTAACACGTTCCGTGCGAAGCCCTTTTTTGCCTGACTTGTCGTTCAGGCCATTTGATATTTCAACCAAAGACTGATATATTATCACACAATATTTCATTATATCATCAATCGATAAGCAGTTACCTTGTTTAGAGTAATTATCACGTCGTGTACCACTTGTGGTACACGTGGCGCTGCGATCAGTTCGATTGTAAAAGTCAGTCTGTTCGAAACATTTCGACTAGTAAAGAACCTGTTGCATTCGAATTTGTTTTAAATAAAAAACGAGGCAAATAAAATATTTTGCAAAAAGGGAGTAGGTAAATATACAAAGATTACATTCTAACATTTCTATTGTTAACTTTAATTGAATTATTCTTTCTTCTTTTAATTTTTCTAATTGATCGAGCTATTCAGCTTTCATTGTTCATCCCTAATGATAGGCAATATGGAAGTACACGACGGAGATAGTTCCAGTTCCAGCGGGGACAGCTAGACAACGTTCCAGTTCTTCCTATAAACAAAATGTAAAAAAATTTGGCACTGAAGTAGTAAGACAAAAAATTATAAGAGTAATGACGTTTTGTAGCGATTGCCCGAAAAAGCCGTCTTTATGTATTTCTTGCTTTAACAAAATCAACCATTACATGTAGTTATTAATTGTTGTAAATATAACAATTAAACAAACTTATGTGCTTTGTTCTATACGGCATTCTGTATAATGCCTCAATCTTTTAGTATAAATATTTGTTTACAGAATTAAATTTGTCATAAACATATATTTTCAGCGTATTAAATAAATATGTCCGAGTGTACCACCGGTGGTGCACGTGGCGCGGAACGTGTTAAACAATACTCAAAGGAAAAACGACGCCCAGAATGCCCCAACTTTTGTGAATATTTTCCTACCTATCTTAAAAGCTACATGCCCAGGAGGAATTCTAATAGGAGAAGGAGATAAGGCAGACATTTTTCTCGACGAAACCAGAATTGAAAGTTGCAACACAAGTTTTATTTTCAGATGAGAAATTAAAATAGCTCCGCAAGACACAAGGTATTGCCTGTGATTTTCATCGCAACCGTTGCTCCCGCGTTAGTATTATGATATGTAGCTTACTTTACAAGTACACTTATTTATTATGAGTTATTTTATGACAACAATACTAAATTACACAAACAAGTATTTATATATAATTTCGTCATATAAATAAACAATATTGTTTGATTGCATTTTTAAGTTCAAGATTATACGACTTATTAAATACAAAAGTGCTATTCACAAAACAACCCTACATGATGAAGACAAATGAATTACGAATCTGAATTCAGAACAAAGAACACTATTCGAATTACATATTAAAGCTTTTGTGCCAAAAGAAATACTGCATTTCTGTCCTAGTACTTTTCATTAACCCTTTCCGATCGTATTTCATTAAAAACAAAATGTGTAATCGCACTTAAAACAAAACTACTAAAATCTTAGTAAGAATTAGATATACCTCACAGAAGTGTTGACTCTTTGCTTTGGTGGCCGATAGCAGACATACGATGGCAACGGTGAAAGTGCTTTTGTAGCCGAGACCCGACGCTCGACAGCTGAGTAAGGGTTAATACCACTGTAAGGATGAATGACCAAGTAGCCCAGAAAAGGAGAGGTATTTGGTGATCCTGAATCTCACCTTCGAAAGAATTATACACGCACTAATACGTGAAAATGCCTGAACCCGATTACGGAGCATTGATTACTCGTCGGCAATCGAGGGCAAACTGTTAGCGAGACAAATATCGAAATCACTTATTGTTAGTGGGCCCACAAGACGGACACTTGCAGGGTGCGATCGCCGAGCACCGCCGAGTATGTTTTGACAACACGCGACCGTCGTCGTACTCGGCGGTCAGTAAAGTGGAAATAATTGCTCTCGCTGTTGGGATACTTAATCTTGATATTGTAAATGCAATTGAACAATATTATTTATTTATATGACCAAATGTTGAAAATATAATAGTTTGTTTAATGTAGCGTTATTGTCAGAAAGTAACTCATAAACAATAACTGTATTTGTAAGTGCTGCAAGCTACATATAATACTAGCGCGGGTGAACACCACTGGCATCACCTTGTGTCTTGCTGAGATATTTTAATTTCTTAGCCGAAAACAAAATTCGTGTTGCAAATTTTAGATATGGTTATCCCAAGAAAAATAACTGCTCTATCATCCCCTGCTATTAGAATACCTTTTGGTCGTCTGGTTTTTAAGATAAATAGGAAAATATCTACAAACATTGTGGCCTTTTGGGCGTCGATTTCCGTTTGATCATTGTTTAAACTTGTTTAAATGTTTATAACATTAAAGCAATATGCATCGTTATATTCGAGAGGGTTTGTAGAATCATTTCGTGGAAAAAAACTATAAATACCATTTACTGTTGAATTTGTTTCTAAAACTGATTTTCTCAAAAATGGATTCCGATGGAGACAAACAGACTTCATATTTGTATTCAGCGTTACAAAATCTATAAGAATCATCATAAATATTGTTTGAACAAAAAATCGTGTTTACCAATGTAATTAGTCTGTTCAAGCGAGCCGCAAGCCATTTAGGATATTTAAACATGGTAGGTACTTTGCTACACGCGTTTACCCATGCGACACAGTCTGTCACCTTGCCGGCTATGATAGTGACCGTTAGGAAGGAGCGCACAGTTGTCCAGCGCAAGAGATTAGCCGCGCTTTTGTCAAAAATTCGATTTCTCGTGTCGCTTTTTTTTCTTTATATCGGTTCCTAAATGTCGATGGATTTCAGAAATGGCAAAATTATTGAAATTTGACAAAAATTGTACTTACAACAAACGCTTAAATTTGGAACTTTTTCTCTAGACAAATTTCTGTCGAAAAAACACGTTGTCTTCTTCGTCAGATTTTGACGAGTCTATCTTATATTTTCTAATTTTTTTTTTCCTAATTGAAGAGCATTCTTCTACGATAAAAATGCACATACTGAATATAAAATTAGTGTTTGTAGTTTATTAAAAAATTAATGTCTAATGAATGAAAGAAAATCTCAATCGAAGTTTTCTATCATTGACGATGAATATCTTTTTATTTTCGTATTTTTTCGTAATTGTGCCAATGAGGCTCTTTTCTGTAAGCTTTCTGCTATATGATCCTGCAAAGAAACCTTCCCTATTCGTCCCACAAATATGATTTTTTATTGTTTAACGAGTCGCGCTCACTCCAGCTGCTACCTGCCGTTAGAGTCTGTCAGCGGTTGTAAGGAAATCTTTCTATGAATTGGTTGAATTAGAAGGGGGTAAACAGTTAATCTTGTGTTGTAAATGAGTATTCGAAATTTCTGTCTACATGTAGTTCACACAATATCGTTTTAAATGGATTGGGAAAACAATCTGAGCGGTTTTAGTGTAACGCCATGCGGTTCACAACTTCTCGGAATTCGCTAAGCCAACTTGTAAAAACCGAGAGTTTAATAGAAACCTTCATCGGCAATTACAAGTCGATAGTTTCTTAAATGTGGGTTTTACAACTTAATCATTCTAAGTCTACCAGCAGGTCGCACATGCTATAAACCGCGTGCGGCGAGGAAGCCGAAAATGTTGGCTAGCGGATGAGTTAGGTAAAAACGGTTTTTTTCTAATTATCCTCCCTCTTGGCAAAAATAACAAAATGTGGAGGGAGGATTTATTAATCAATCATTTGCATAAACCAATAATTTTGTAAAAGGGAAAAGCTCCTGTAACTTTGCTCCGCCTTATGACGCTTCGCCTGACTTTTGAATTCGCCATTTTGTTTTTGGAAATTTTTAGTGCACATTCGTAATCAGCGACCCAAAAAACATAAGAATACTACTTTTTAGTTAAATCCGATGTGTTCTGCACTTTTGGCGAGGATTTCGAAGAGATCGAAAACTGTGCGAGGTGCCTGAACAGCTAAATCGAAGTTTTGGACCACTGTGGAGTGGTTGAAAGATGAATATAGTCCTTCTAGATTGTCAATCGAACTACAGAACTTTTAAAAAATCATAAATTGCTTTCGAGTGTACTAAATAATGATGGGCTTATTCAAATTGTAAGTAGTCTGCAGTACTAGTCACCTAGATTCTGGTCGTTTACATATATTTCAAAAAAGAAGTGGTAGTAGTTTGAAATATATTTCTATCTAAACAGGGCAAACAGAATGTTCTACAAAATACTTTGGGAAAGGAAATAAGTACTCGTAAGTGAAATCGTACATTGGTAAAATAGATCTAAATTTTTTGAATACCTCACTGGAATTTGTTAATTTCCTTTAGATTATTATTCTTGATTATCGTAGGAAGACGCTGTTGTAGTAATTTCGACGCACAATTTAATTCGTCGACGCAGTCTAATTGTAAGACCGAACATCCTCGGTCACTGAATTTCCACGAAGTTTCAGGGAGCATTTCTTTTTTATTTTTGGGCGACATAAACATTTTCATTGGGTGCATTTTCGTCCGGAGACAGAAACCAATTTCTTGGGTGTTCATCCGCGGTGGGCCTTGTATAGATGGGATCTTACAACTATAACAACGTGATGGAGGACAATATAACCAAACGTAAAACAAAAATCTTGGTCCGGCCGATCGGCAGGATTTCCCATCGAGGACGCGGTTTATGACCGTTTTGTGCCCACGAGTCGATCACGATCGATGGGACCTTTTGCCCAATGACCCTACTAGTTGCCGACAGAGCACGATGAATTAACGAAAGCAGACGTTCAAACTGTCTAATTTTTTAATGTCCCGGCGTTTTCGTCACCTTTTCGCCGAAGTGGTAGCGAAATGTCGATGAATGTTTCAACAAACATAATCGTACCCCGCCATGAAGGAATGACGAAACTTCTTCTTTGTCTCAAACACTCTTCTGTACCCGTACGACGGAACATTTTCTTTATTTGAGGCATTTTACCATTTAAATGATATATATTACACATACCCATTGATTGGAGATCTCTAATCAATAAGTTTTATTTGATCTAACAATAAGTTTAACATATTTTTCGGGAATATCGAAATGTACCTTATTCAATACCAGCGGCAATGAAGTGGAAAGACCTAAAATTTTCGTAATCTCACATAATAATTCGCATATATTAGAGAAGGTTATAATAACTTTTTTTTCCTACTCATTACTTTGGCTATCTCTTCGATGCTTGTTTGGCATGTAATACTTAATTAACTGTTAGTTCGTGATATCACTAGAATTGCTGAGAGCAGTAGATACACTGATACTATTTATATGTCGCGGTATTTCATGTATCACCCTGTCTTTGCATTTGGTACATATCTATAAGAGATTGCTACTTTTAACATACTTGTAATAATTTCCATTAATGTTGAATGAGTAAGACACATTGTTTTTATGAAATTTATCGCAAAAATCTACATATAAAATTTGTTTTTTAAAATTGAATTTAATTGATTTACGAGGTAAACCCTTCGCGTTACACGAAAGCAAAAATATAAAATAATGAGGTACATGAAAAATGTACCTATAATACACATGAAAGTATACACACGGATAAGTGAAAAATATTATTAGAAATAATATGGGTTGATTAAATAAATTAATTATTTTGTTAATATCATTATGGTACCCACATGAGGTTCAGTGTTGTTCAGAATGTAATTCGGTATGGTGTTTGAAATGTTTAGCAAGAATATTAAAGACGAGAAGGACAGGGAGTGATATCATTAATATCTTTTGCAGCGAACAAAAGGTAAAAGATTCTTCTTCTTTTATCTAGCGTTTCAAGGTTACATTTGTGAAGAATAGGATTCTAGTCATGCGATTGAATTGACAGGAGATAGTCAGAATGTATGGATGCAATTCGTAAAAATGTTCTCAATGCTCATATTGCGGAATAAGCAGTACGGAGACAAAATAGTTGAGCTATGCTTAAGGATGAGTCTAAATAATTGTAATAAAGTAATTTTATTAATGTTAATAAAAAATATTTTAAACTCGACATATAAGATGCTGGGCGCTCAGACCACGCGAAAGAATACGTCTATGAGCTGAGGACGATCGGTCGAATGAGAAAATAATACCTAAATCTTTCACACTGTCTAGCAGAGATAATAAATCGTTATTTATGGAATAAATAAACAGGATAACATTTGCATAAATTGGGAGATAACTTGTTGCGTAAACAATAATAATGAAATCTATCGAGATCATGCTGAATTAATTCGAAAAATTGATGATTCAAAGTGTGTCAATACAATAATAAAATTTTAAAACATCAGCATCTAATAGAAATTTAGAGAACAGGAAAGTTGCAGAGATGTCGCTAATAAAAAGGATAGAAAGCAGAGGGTCAAGATGAGAGCCTTGAGGAACACCGGAAGTAGCTCTAATTTCTCCAAAGTAGGAGTTCCTGAAGTTAACAACTTAAAGTCTACCGGACGAGAAGGTAGTTAACCACGAGAGAAGCTTGTCATTTATTCCCAATATCACCAACTCTTTTAGCAAAATGGAATGATTTAGAAAACTTAACTAACACAAGTTTTAAATATATTTTATAGTACCACTGTCTTCGACGTACATTCTACTGAACACTATCATACTCTCGACTTTTCACTCCATATATAAAAACGTAAACAAAATCAATCATCTACACCAACGTTGATCTAACATTTAAAGTTTCTAGAACTTTCCTCGTAAGAAGTCAATCTCATCTCGAGGAGACCGCGAATATGCAGTTACTCACACATACACATAGTCAGATGTACGCATTTACACTTATCAACATGCGTATCCTCACACTCATATTAGATAGTGATGGTATTTCCCCAGGTTGGTAACAGCAGAATGACCAGGAACGAAACCAAGCTGTTGTTAAAATATCAGACTTTCGAAATCGAAAGAAAGGTCGCGATTAATTAGATCCAACAGAACATTTTGCATTCAGATTGGACTATCGTTGGAAATCAGTGTACGGTCGCCAGGCTTAAGTATAGGTTTGATAACGAACGATTTTCATAGTTTGTTAGTTTGTATTAGAGAGAATGTTCCCAATATTAATACAGATAGTGAAGACGCTTACATTACAAGTGCAGCTAAGAGAATCAAGTTTTGTTAGAAGTGTACACATGGTGCGGCCGTGGAAGAGACAAATCAAAGGCTCGAAGATTTTTGAGATACTGTAAGAAATACAAGGCACATACTTTGACCGTTCATTCTGGCCTTGGCAGCAGAGTCACTCCTGCAGCCCTTTGCACACCCCATAGATAAAAGAACTAAAACTATGAAGGAGGACCGAATCCTCAGGACAGGCAGACTTTAGTCAAACACAAAGCGTAGTCATTCATTCAAGTTGTCAGTCAAAAATCACAAATATCCGTAGAAACGTTAACACTAAACCTACCAAGCCGGTCAAAATGATCGAATCCTAATTTTTTCTAAAAATTACCTAACTTGATAAGGCAGCTATGAAGTAAATATTACACCTTTGCCTTAAAAACTCTAAATTGGTTAATTAATCATCTTTTTTACCTTTTGATTTCTTATTTCCAAAGTATTTATTCAGTGTACCTAAATTTTAGTCGATATAATGTCGGTAGTTTTAGTGTTGAAGACACGTAATACACACGAAGAACAGTCATTTAAACACATTTGTTATTTGTTACTCATTATCTAAATTTTTGTTATTCGTTGAATGTAAATACTTGTTCCTTAAACATAAAATCACGAAATGAAAAAAAACGTGCAAAAACAGAGTTTATTGATGAAGTAATTCGAAAGGTTCCTTTCAGCGTCATTTAAATCCTTCTCCAACCTACAGATTCGATAAAATTAGCAAAATCATTGAAAACGGAGAAGTTATTTTTCAGCATGTTGTCATTATGAATAAGATACAAGGGAGGAGGTTTAAATCAGCTTATAGAGTTAATAAAATTCTAAAAAGACATTTCTGCATTTAATACAAATATGCTCCCGCCATGTTTAGAGGGAGCTTTGCATTTTGACCTTATGTTTGAAAAGATCAAGTAATCCTCATATGAATTTCTAACCATGTAGCGTTTATGCGAGAGTTTCTTAAGTTTTGTTGGTGAGAAAAGTCCGTTTAAAAATTAGAGAGGGTAACCAAAAAACGTGAGCTTCTCAGAATATTCTCCCAGTAACAAGAGAAAGGTTAATTATATCGTAGTGGCTAGCAAAATGAAATCGCTTTTAACAACAGGCGAAGGATTCGCTCGAGAGCGGAAGGGAAAGAGAAGAGTAATGTGAAGAAGAAGATGATAAAAATAAGGTGGTAGACAGAAATAATCAACAGATATTGTAGTAACATTTGCCTGTTTGGAAATCGGTCAACAGAGATATCGGATCACCATTTAATGGAGTATAATTCAAACATTCATCTGCACTAGAGTTTAGATTCAATTATGAGAAACAGTTAGAAATTGATATTCTCTCTTCAGTCACACCTCTTACGGTATTGTATAGTTTCCCTGCCTTCGAATCTATGAACATTCACATTTTTTTAAATACCTATTGTTATTACGTTAATTTCAATTTAATCCGAACACTTGAAAATCTCGTATTCTTCGAAGGCAGGTACATGTTTAATTGTATACGCAGTTTATGCAATTATAAAATTAGCTGTTCATTCTCGAAGTTTTTGATTGTTTCTATTACGTTAATATAGTTGTGGACTGTATGCGAGTTACAACTAAGCTGTTTAGCCAATGCTTTTAGTGTTTGTCAATTATTCTGCTTAAAAAACACATTCAACGGATCCCCGCTAAATTTTCTTGAACGTCCTTTATGGACATCCGTAAAATTGACCTTATTATCAATAAATCGTAAAAACAATTTCCGAATTGTTTTGGACTATAGCCTCGATGAAACTCAGAAATGATAATATATCTAAAATATTAGTTTATATATTATAGGTTAGGTTATATATATGGTATATATTGTGTGTGTGTGTATATATAATATTACAATATTCATCTTTTAAGCTTTCTAAAATGATAGGCACTAATCGAAAGACGTTACAGTTGCATAACCTAAAACACTAGATCTCAGGCGACGTTATGATAGCAGGTAAAGCTAAAAAGAAGAAAAAGGAAGTACTAACAAACAAACAACAATAGAACACTTTGCTAGGCGAAAAGTTTCGACGAATGCCTATACCTTCGTATACAGATAGCGACTAGTGGAAGGTAAATGTCGTCAGCTTCAGTACCAAAACGTCTCACAATCAGAATTACAAATTCCACTGATAAAAGACACAGTCAAACTCTTAGTAATAATTACGTAATACGCTATCAGCAGCAAAAACTTTTATTAGAAACCAGCACGAATTTAATAACCGATATAATATCCAATTTACCACAAAAATTCATTTTGAAATATTAATATACTGGTGCTATACTGAAATCTACTGATTTAGAAATTACAAATACATTACATGGTTAAAAGTGCAAATATATATGAAACAATTACTCTGAGTAAATTTACGGAAGCAGAAAACAAATATTACTGTATATTTAGTCTCAAAAAACTGTGATATACCGAGGAGAATAATTATTAAATAATTCGAAACAGAAAGTACTTTCACAGACAACGAGAACAGAATTATTTTTCTATCCATAAAGACACACATACTACATATTTACACGTGTATAAATAAAAATATTCAAACTTTTACCTTGTTTTAATTCATTCGCAGTTCCAATGGGTATTGTTAGAATGTATTAAGCTTGTTATTACGATTTACTGTGAAATATAATGATGATGATCTTTGTCATTCTCTAGATGTTACTGTTAAGGAGTCATAAACCTTGGGGCCTGGTGGAGCGACAAACCATCTTGTCGACAGCTGTCTTCGGCAATAAACCTATAGGTACGATTGGGGCTCGGTCAGGGTGCGCACATCTGTATATTATTGTAAATAATTAATGTAAGGAACTTTGTGCGTACCCGCCGATGACCCTAACGGGACTTGGGCTTGCTCGGAGGCAGCTGGTAATTTTGAAATCCTCCATCAGGTATCGAGAGCATGTCGTCACCTTCCCTCTCTTGAAGTCCTCGAGGGGGTGGAGTCAATTTGTTAATCATCCAATAGTTGCTTATTTTTTAAAGACTCCACCCCCATCGAAGCCTAGAGATTCATACACGACTTCAAGAGAGGGGCGCATCAGAGCTAACGTTTTTGATACACACACTCTCAACAGACAGAAATCTTGTAGCATCCAACCAGTACAGTACAAAGTCATTTTCCACACCACACTACGATCTTACTCATTTTTTCCCATTTTTTACACAAAATCGGGTGGTCCTTCGAGAAGCGTAATAGAAGCACTCAGTGCATAAATTCAGACGGGACGCGAAATTCTAAGTTTCAAACGAGCCCGTAACAGTTACAATAAATAAGAGGTATTACATTTCATTGTTGCAAGGAAGTACAAGTTATCACGAATGAATTTAAAATACATTACTTTTCGCAAGTTTTTATTGCAATTAAGTACTTACAAATGCCAATGAAAACTGTTGCTATTTATGAAATAAAAAACTATTGACAGGGTAGCAAAAAGGATTTGCGGAAATAATTAACCACACTAACATGTAATTTGTTGGATACAGATAAATGCTATATTTAAACTGAGAACAAAATAACGTATGTCGTTTCAATAAGATTGCGATGCCAACTAACTGCTTACGAGCCACGCCCGGAGGTAAATAAAAGCAATCGCGGCTCAGCATGCATATCGAAAAGAAGGGGAAGGCTAACTTCGCATATATTTCTCGCAATTACGATATCTTGTTGGGCTTAAGATGCCAATTACACCAAACATTAAAAAACATTGATAAAAACCCTACATACGTTGTAACTGTAGCAATGAAAGCGGACGTTTCTAGTTCGTTTTTAATATACCACAAATGCGGGGTTACAGTCTACTCATTTTAATATCAACAGCTGTAATTACCCTGATGAAGTAGTAAATCGCAATTTCGTTTCGCCTTCACCCTCAAAAACAAAATTCAGTGATTACAACAGTTAATAAGTTAGAAATTCGCGCATCTACGTGTAATATTAAGTCAAATTTTCATCATTGAGCAGTATAGAAACAGGAGGGAAACAACGAATAAAATGATTTCTGCATGTAACCGTTCGCTTAACCTTTTCGCTTCGAGCGCCGGATATATCCGGCGTCCGCGCGACGACCTGTGCGTACGAGCGCCGGATATATCCGGCATCCACACGACGACCTGTGCGTACGAGCGCCGGATATATCCGGCATCTATATGATGTGTATATAAGTACGATCTGTAGTCGATGATAACAGTTTTCGTTATCGGCTGAACATTTTCTGTTGATTTGATTGACATATCATACAGAATTATATTACTAGTCTCCACATATTAATATACTAACTAATTTGCGTTACATTATTAATTATATTAAACGTTTAATTGTAAAGTCCAGTAAATATGTAAATACCTAAAAACATGTCAACTGTAATTGATCTAATGTTTTTAGAATAATATAATTTTGTATAAGTCTTCTCACTCATATTAAAAATGTGAAGAATACGTGCTATATTAGAGCAACAATTGTTTTATTAAGTACAGTAATTATGTAAGACTTAGAAGAACGTATATACAAAAATCACACGCACTGTGCAACATTTCTGGCGCGTGCTTCCGTTCGGTGACGGCACTTCGGCGGACTGGATTGCCGAAGCGAAAGGGTTAAGCTTCACCAGTCGTACGTGTCATGCGATGCGAGCGGATAATCGGGTTGTTTGCGTGTATAAGTATACATGTATACGCATGAGTGCGTTTCATTGTACCAGTCCTGTGCGGGGCAGAGTGGAGTAATAAATTCTAACATTTTTAAAATCGTCATAGCACGAAAAGCTTGAAACAATACGTACGGAATAATATTTGCAAAGTAGGCAGGTATTTGTAACGTCAGCGACCTACGAGGCTGCGGACTCAAGGACAAAGGAATTACGAAGCAATCGAGGAACATGATGGAGAAAGAAAAACAAAATGCTATAAAGTGTGTAAAAGGATTGCAAAAAAGCAATTGTAATAGAAAATACCGAGTTATCTGTGGTGGATCGTGCCTGTGAGACTTTCAATTAGGGTGGTTATCTATCTATTTGAATAGTTTAGTGCCGAAAAGGTACATAAAAAGGTAAATGTGAATATATAATGAAGGATATACATAAATGGCTCACAAGGAGAAGGTAAGCGAAACATAGGAGAAGAGAAGAGGGTGCGAGGAGTCGCGGGTTCGAGGATGAGAAGATGGCGGGAAATAAACGAGGTGTGGTAGACTGGACCGAGGCTCCTGATCCCACAATGCGCCACAATAGAGCGCCGACGATGGTTTTGCATATGAAAGAGGCCCGAGAATGGAGACCGCAGAAGATAGGTGCACGTAGTGTGATATTATATCTGACTAGGATTCTCCCCATCCCTGCTTCCCTCTCTTCTTCATCATTTCCCCGTTCTATCATCGTCTTTCCTCAGTCTTCTTTCTCCTTTTCTCACGCAACATTTTTCTCCCCCTCTTTCTTCTCTTAAAAGCTACGAGACCCGAGCGACCGTAAGCTGAAAATGTCCAAAGGTAACTGCATTAAGCAAGGGGCGTCTTTCACTTAAGATAAACTCGTTTCCATATAGTCCTACCCTTTAAGTCGTTGCTTTCATTGTGCTGCAAATTTGCGATCTTCTCCGAGACATGGCCGCGTGCCTCTTGGATTATATTGGAACCCTTTCCGAATATTTTAAAGCGAATCGGGAGGAAACATTCTGCTCCGTGTCCCCTCTTTCAGGTCCTCCCCTCTTTCTATTAAATACAATTCGCACAACTCTTGAATACCATTCGATGTCTAATACACTACAGCTTTTATTGTTTTAGGAACGTAATGAAGTTACCAATCAGCGTATTCGTAGTTTTGGATAGAATATTAACACAATTATTGGCAAAATATTACTGATCATTAAACGGCAGATATATATATATATATATTTATATTTATGGAAATTTGAAAATACTGTAAAAATGTATGAAACGTTTATGATGAAATTCATGTACAATACTCAGAGAGTATCACTTATAATATTTAGTGAGTGCTACAAACCTGCTTTTACATTTCACGTCCTTGGTGAAATTGATGAGTGTTCAAATTGTGGGAGTGATGACAACGGAAATTTTACAAAGAGAACAAATGAAAATTAATATTTCTTCGTGACGTCAACAATATTACGCAATATAATAAAATATATTTTCCATAAAAATATTTACAATAAATGATCGAAACTTTTAAAATTGCTCACCTTCGTGTACCATTGAAAAACATTTCTCAGTCATTAATAACTTGTAATACAAATATCGCGAGTCACTGTACTTTTCAAAACAGTACTTACTGAAATTTTGTAAATCACAGTAATGAAATTGTATTATAGATAGAGAATATAGATAGAGAATATTATAGAAAGAAATGTCAAAATTTTTCATTATTAAATTTTTTTATACAGATCTAATCTGTGATAATTAAAGTTTCTATTTTACTATTCTTAAAAAAATATTGTTGTTTTTGGAAAGAATTCTTTTCATTATGTGTTGGTTCGCATTAGTTTTAATAATTATGTAGATTACAATTACTTACCTATCTACTTCTGTTTATATAAATTATGTGTTATTCTGGCAAATACGAAATCGATAACATTTAAAGAAAAGTTCATACACTTTTCCGAGGTATTGAAAAAGTGATTTTATATATTACTTTAATGTAAATAAGTTTAAATGAGAAATATTATACTACCTAACTAACGTTGACAATTAAATGATAAAGGATCTATGCAAAAGTGAAATATTTATGCTGTATACTTCTCGTCATTTATCATGTATGTGAGACAATAATCCTAAATCATATTATAATATCAAACGTTTAAGTTATAATTAATAAGCGTTACTCTAATAACAATACCTGAAAAAAGGAGATTAATTAAATTAATGTTAAATATAAATACTTACCCATGTGGTAATATCTATTATTACGGTCCTCATTATAAATTTATGCAAAACTGTTTTCATTGCATCTCAATTCATTTTCATTTTCATTTTCATAAATCGGAAGAGAATTCGAGGAAGTATTCCAACAGCATTACAGACTACCTTTTCTCGTTTGCAATGTGTCGCTCAAAATTCCACGAAATTTTCAAATACCATAAATATTTCACAGAAGCAGTATTGTCAGCCATTTTCAAATTTCAATTCTACCTGCAATCGTTACAATTCTACTTCCAGTTATGATAACCTGTAAAGAGTTTACTAACAGTCGAGCTAATCGGTGATTTTCCATTTTCCAGTGATATGCTCGTGAATCCAATAGATTGTTTTTCTCCCGCATTATGACGTCGTACAAGTCATGAATGTCAAAGCTATTAATCACTTTTCGATGAATCGTCAGAAAAAAGAAGCCCTGGGAATGGGAAAGTGCCATAAATGTTTCAGAGTCGTAAGCATCTGTCGCCCGGAGACTTTTTCAGTTCGGAAAGAGAGCTCGGTTTTGGGTGCTCACGTATAAGGTGGAGTGCAAGGAGAAGGGGCTTTACTATCCTCGTATAATGTATTATAAGTGGAGGCACTCACAGGGCCGTCAGTACCAAACACTCAAAGCCCTCTATCGACTCTCCTGCTCTTCTCACTTCTCCCATCCAGTTATCCCTTCGTGTCTCTCTCCGACTCCTGCCTGTACACTCCGCTTTCGAGTTATCGATAAGAACCGCAGGCCTCTTTTGTTGGTTGATAGATAGCCTTTCAAAGCGACGCGAGGTCAAATATTCGACATGCCAGGGGTTCAATTTCATGCCGATAATATCTATGCAAAATAGAGGTCGGAAACTTTCCTCTGAGTTTCTTTTTCCGGGGCTTTCGACAAAACTTCGTAAACATTTAACAGTTACTGTTTCAAGTACAATTGCGACGTTTCAACAGAATCGACGGAAATAGAAAACCGTCATATTCATTGTTCTCTTATTCCTATGAGTTGTATCTGTCAAATTGGTAGAGTGATATTGGCTTGTGATTTTTTCATAGTGCATATTATACAAAATATTTTACCTTCGGCATGAGTTTAAATAGTATGCACTGATCAGAATCATACGTTTTATATATCTTTAAAATAATCGTTACATGTAAAATCACATTCTTAAAACTATAAGGAAATGACAATAAATCGAGTAAAGGCACCAGTAGTTGAACAGTTAAGAACGATTATCTGCGTAAATAATAGTCAGCGCTCGTTCCTTTATTAAATTGAGAAACTATGCGTGAGAATGCTGTTTTAACTTATTACCTTATGTAACAAAGCTAACTTCTTAGCCATATTATCCATATTTTATTGATATTTTTTAAAATCAATAACTGTGTGAGAAGTTGACCATCCTTGATATCTAGAAAACTAGTGATTGACAACATGTTTGTTAGTAGTCGACCACTTACACTTTTGGAATGTCTCGGTAATTCGAGGAAAGAAAAAAGTATATATACATATATTTTTTAAATTCTGTGTTTTTTGGCAGAGAATTTAGTTGCATAAGGAAAGTACCACAGAAATTATTTGATAAAATGACATTGTAAATGTGCATTTTTTGTTCTTTTCCCAACAAACAGTATTGCGATATCGAATAAATTTTCATATGTAAACTATGATTCAAATTAGTAGATAAGCGTTTTTGGAACTTTTTGGTTTTTGACGATAACGGCTATTATTTAATAGCTAACTTTCTCCCGCGTCTGCCGTGCGAAACAATGTGACCGAAATGGACTTCTTTCAAAACAAAGTTGATTTTATTACAAGAACTAGCATTCTGTGTGTAGAAGTCCGTATATATATCTTAGCGTGAAAAGATAAATAAAGTATACACTTGACTCAAAGAAACATGTAAAACTGTATTTAAATATATTTTTATGAACGACATAACGAAACGAAGATTATTGATTTAATACACATAACAAAAGCATCACAGACAAGGCCTACTACAATATTTCAGTGCCTTGCTTCTTTTGTCGTTCGCGCCAGATTCAACTCTCCAACACTTCCCCTTGAAACTGGTACGATCTTTTAATTTTGCGTTATTCCCAGTGCTTTGGTGAATTCTTTATGTTTTGGACCTGGCAGAGCTTTAGTTAGAACATCTGCCGTCATTCTATCCGTTGAAAGATATTCTAATTCAATTTCTCCGTCTTTAATCGAATCTCGAATGAAATGATATCGAATATCGATATGTTTCGTCCTAGCATGAAAAACTGGATTTTTTGTTAAATAAAGAGCACCCTGATTATCGCCTGAAATTGAAATTTTTGACAAATGATTAATTTTCAATTCTCGAAGAAAACTTTGAATGTATATAGCTTCTTTGATAGCTTCTGATAAGCTAACGTATTCCGCTTCAGTTGAAGATAAAGCTACGGTCCTTTGTTTCGTAGACGACCAAGATATTGCAGTTTCACCTAAACAAAATACATAACCGCTATAAGATTTACGGTCTTTAGTGCAATTTCCCCAATCTGCATCTGCAAAACCCTTAATGAAATTTGATTCTTTAAAATAAGTTAATCCATAGTCCAGTGTTCCTTGCAGATATCGAAGTACTCGCTTTGCTGCTTGCCAGTGAGTTTTATTATAATTATTTTGAAACTGACTGAGAAAGCTTACTGAATAAGCTATGTCTGGTCTTGTAGCAGTTGCCAAATAATTTAAAGCTCCCATTAATTGTCTATAATGGATATTTTGAGCTTCATTTGTATCTTCATCAGTTTGTACTTCATTTAAAATTGTACCAGTACTCATTGGAGTAGATGCAGCTTTACATTCGTTCATTCCGAAACGGTTTAAAATATCTAAAATATAACCTCTTTGATTTATTGTTATTTTGTTTTCCTCTTGTTTAACTTCAATTCCTAAGCAATATTTTAAATTTCCAAAGTCTTTTACATTAAATATTCTTCTCAGACTATCCTTAATATATTTACATAGTTCAGTGCTTCTTGAAAATATAAGTATGTCATCAACGTATATTAATACATATGCACTATCTTCCCCTCGTTTGATAGTATAAACGCATGGATCGGATACAGTAGCTTTTAATCCCAGTTTCCGAAGCTCACTATCAAACGTTTCGTGCCATTGTCTACCTGACTGTTTTAGTCCATATAGAGATTTCTTCAACTTGCAGACTTTGTTTCCTTCTTTTAGTTGCGTTAACATTTTCTTGGCATTCAATTTCAAAACTTTATTTTTGTCTTCCTTCAAGACTATTCTCCCTAACATTTCTTCCAATAGTTTTGGTTGTTCCATATACAATTCTTCATTTAACCGACCGTTTAGATAAGCGGTTGTAATATCTAGCTGATGTATGTTCATATCATATTTAGCAGCTAAAGCTATGAGAAGACGTAAAGAACTTAACCGTGCTACTGGTGCAAATGTGTCATGATAATCTATGCCAGGACGCTGCGAAAAACCCTGTGCAACGACGCGTGCTTTTCGCCTTTCAATCTCACCGTTTGCGAGATATTTATTCCTGAGTATGGTTCTGCAACCAATGACATCTCTATTTTTAGGTCTATCTACAATTTCGAATGTTTCATGCTCTAACAGACTCCGCATCTCAACTTCTATAGCATTCTTCCATTCTTCGGCTTGTGCATCATACATAGCTTGCTTCCAAGAGATTTCCGCTAATTGAGCATTTTCAGTATTTGAAATTTGATACTGCTTTCTTGGACGACCTGGTTTACCAGTGTATATTTTTGAAGGTCTGCCACGTCCCCTGTTTGACTGTGGCACATCTAGTCTTGTACTGATTTCTTCATTTTGAGGTACACTGGCCGTTTCTTCATGTTCCGATACATTATCTATATTCATTTCATCATGTTCCGATACATTATCTGTCTCTCTGTTTTCTTCTACTTGTGGAATACATTTATTTAAGCATTGCCGATTAATGTTAATGTCCATAATATTTTGTTCTTCTATTTCATCTTCTTCTGATTCATTAAAACAATTATTCGGTATGAATTCTTGAAATAATCGTTGCTCCATGAACTCGTTGACAAACTTAACATCACGAGCAGCAACCAATTTTTGCTCTTGAGGCAGCCACACTCTGCAAGCTTTAGATTGATTATCATGACCAGTGAAAATGCATTCCTTACCACGAGGCTGGAACTTCCCCTTGTTCGGCAATTTGTCCAATATAAATCCTTTTTCACCAAAAGTTCGAAAGTGATGAACTCTAGGACATCTTCCTAGCCACAATTCAAAAGGTGTTTGTCGCTCCAGGCTTCTCGACGTACATCGATTTCGAATATAATTTGCGGTTTGTATTGCTTCCGCCCAAAACGATTCTTGCAAATTCGATGTAATCAGCATACACCTCGCCATTTCCGTTAAAGTACGATTTTTTCTTTCTGCAATCCCGTTCTGTTGTGGTGTATATGGTACAGTAACTCTTCTTTTAATTCCTTGCTTTCTCAGGAAATCGTCAAAATCCCGGTTAATAAATTCCTTTCCATTGTCTGATTGTAAATTTTTAATTTTATGCCCGGTTTGCTTTTCAGCTAACGCTTTATATTCCTGAAAAACTTGAAAAGCATCACTCTTATTTCGGAGAAACCTTACTTCACACCAACGGGAATAATCATCTATAAATGTAATAAAATATTTCGCTTTTCCTTTAGATTCTATGCGCATTGGTCCGCATATATCAGTGTGTATTATCTCCAGTAACGATCTGCTTCTTTCTAATTTTCTTGAAAATGGAAGAGCAGTAATTTTTCCTTTTAGACATGATGAACATGTTAACATCTTCTCGTTACCTTTGAGTTGAATTCCTATAACAGATTCATTTTTTACCATATCCAATAAAGTTTTCCTGTTAAGATGGCCAAATCTTTCGTGCCAAATTTGTATATCTGATTTTTCGACAGTTGTTACATTAGCTTCTTGTTTCCTTTCCTTTAAATAATATAAATCACCAATTCTATCGCCTATTAATTTCGTTCGACCAAGTTTATCTAATATCGATACAGAATCCTTTTTAAATAATACGTTAAAATTTCTATCAGTTAGTTTTGATACGGATATAAGATTAGTACGAAGTTCAGGTACATATGATGTATTTTCTAAACACAAATCGACCAAATTAACACCGTTAGTAGTAGGTATGATTACCTTACCCTTTGCCTTTATTTCAGTCGATGTATTATTTGCGAGCTTTAACCTTTCTAAATTTGTGGTTCCAACTTCAATCATAACATCAAAATCCTTGCAAAGATGTGATGTACATCCACTGTCAATACACCGTTTTTCATTATACGTACCATTCTGAACTTGCAACGTGGTTTCTTCTTTGTAAGCCATCGAGCACATCCTTTCTGATAATTCTGCTTGGTCTCTCATAGGGCAATTTCTTATTGTGTGTCCTTGTTTGTTACATTTGTAACATCGATATTTAAAATTATTATAATCCTCTGGTTTTGAATCGCCGATGCTAGAATGTGATTCATTTTTATTAGATTTCCAATTAGATTTAAATTCACCTGTCTTCCAATTCGACTTCGACTTAAAATGCTTTCTCTGATTTTTATTGCTATATAAAACAGCTTCAGAGTTGTTTACTACAGTCTGACTTCTTCTTCTTGCACGGCTTTCATCCAAAATTTTTACACGCAATGTTTCTGGATCAGGTAATATATCACGAGATTGTATTGCACACCTAAAGTTGTCATAACTATTTGGTAAACTTTGTAACAGCATGATGCTTTGCAATTCTTCGTTTATATCCAATGACAACTCAGATAACTTGTCAACAATAGTGAAAAATTGATTTACATGCTCTCGAATATCACATCCTTCTTCAAACCGATGTGCTGACAATTGGTTCCATAATGACGCTTTCCTCGCTGGTCCTTTCGATGCGTAGGCTGACTCTAGTTTTAACCAAACATCCCGCGAAGTGTCACAATTTCTAATTAATTTTAGTACAGGAGAACTAATTGATAATATTAGATCGGCTTTAGCAATTAAATCTTCCTCGATCCAATTTTCAACAGCTGCTTGCGATACCGCGTCATTTTCGATTATCGCTGGTTTTTTTTTCGATCCATTAACGTAAGCCCAGCCCTTACTTTTTATTAAAAGAGCGCTTACCTTCGTTCTCCATGTATCATAATTACTCCTTGTGAGCATTTCTATTCGCGTAGAATTTGTATTACACGCTTCCATACTTCTTTTTAGGTTATTTTTTTTTATATTTCTTCTTTTTTAAACTGAACTTCGATTTTTTTTATTTATTTAATTCCACCCATTTATCTTTCTTCTGGGCCCATAACCTGTAGAAGTCCGTATATATATCTTAGCGTGAAAAGATAAATAAAGTATACACTTGACTCAAAGAAACATGTAAAACTGTATTTAAATATATTTTTATGAACGACATAACGAAACGAAGATTACTGATTTAATACACATAACAAAAGCATCACAGACAAGGCCTACTACAATATTTCAGTGCCTTGCTTCTTTTGTCGTTCGCGCCAGATTCAACTCTCCAACACTGTGTAACAACTTTTTTTATGCTGCTAAATTCTCTGTTAAAGACCACAACTTCAAGAAATATATACGTTATGTCCTCTAGTTACTGAAATATTTCGAAAAACCCCTTTTTAATTCTCAACGTTAAGGAGTATTTACACCCTTTAAGTATGTTCGTTGGTCGACAAATAAAGCACGTGTACAATTTTTTCGAGAATTACCTCTCCCGTATGTTTCGTCCTAATTGGCGTGCACGGGTTCAATATGTTTCCTTGTGAGTCATTAATTGACCGTAGTTTCAGTCAGTAGTTGACCATGTGGTCATCTGAAATGCATTATATTTCGAACTCGGCAGTTCTATTCTTTATTTCTAACGAAATTACATGTAAAATTGATATATTCTAGTTAGTAAATAAATTCGAATAATTCCTATCAATAATTGACCACACCTGTCAACTTTTAGAAATAATAAAAAGAACAAGATTCAGTAGCAGACCCTACTGCCTATTACGCTTTCTGAGGTACAGATAACAAAAACATGGCATGTATTAAATATAAAACTATAACAATATAAGTAATTAAAGATTCTGTCACAAAAATTTGAAAACTTGGGACTGCCTCACCGTGAATCCTACACGATTTCATAAGCGCAACGTTAAGGAAATTACAATACGGAGAAATACAACTAACGTCAATGAATTGAATTGTTCCATGCTATAATAAACAATTGAAGTTAGGTAGAAGTGTTTCCGCGTTGAGTTAGTAAATGGTGCAGCATATTTATTAAACCTTTATCGAAAGATTATTACTTTGAAAAACCTTATCTTTCACGTTTTTCTGAAAAATGGTCAACTGCTGATAGCAGGGCAATTACTGGTGCCTTAACAACAATAAAATGGATTTAACTAATAATCGAATAAATAATATCTGATACAACTTTAGTCTAATTTTAATCTAATTTTTCCCAAGCTTCATGTGAAGAATAAGAATTTTTAAACTCTTCCAGACAAGATTGCATAACAAAGACTGTATTTAAAATATTGAAACGTATCATTTATTCACTTAAGTAAATAAATATTTATTACAATTTTTGCGTTGTGGTATTGAAATTCCGAGTAGAAATGTTTCAAAAAATCGGGCTAAGGTAAAAATATTTTTAGCCATCTTATAATACATAGTTTATTCGTGATATAGAATTTTAATATTATTTTGCAAATATTGAACGGGAAGGACTGCATGTTATATTAATTGTGATAAAAGACAGCTGCGGTAGTACAGTGTTGATGATTGTCATTTGTCACCTGTAAAGTAAAATATAACGTTGCCATCTGCAAAGGAAACTCATTCGAAATACCTTAAACATTTTTTATTTCAAAGTTGATGGAAATTTGTTTTTCTTTTCACACAAAAATATAGCGTAAAATTCAATATAACGGTATTTTCTTTTAAAATATTTTTGTCAAGGCAATATAAGAAAGGCATCATGAACAAATTGTTTGAATTTCACTTTCAACATTTCAATAGAAAAATATTGATTGGGAACTGTTAGATTTGAATGCGTTAACAAATATAATAAGATGTAAGTTTTGAATGAGAATAAGTTAGGAGACAGTAATAGAAATGTCATGAAACGCTTAGGTATACGTTAAATTTTAATATGAAGAATACAACTTGAAATTTATTTTTAACTTACGTTAAATCATTGTTTAAGAAAAGTCAGTACGAGGCTTTGCAAATCTGTTACATCATTAATAGATATTAATAGTAATTACAGTATTGTAATATACATCTTTCTTCGGAGACATATTTTGTTCGCCACACATATGTAACCGATTATTTCGGTGGTTCTTAAATATCAAAAACGCTGAATAACTTACAAATCATTAGGAAATATAAATTCATGATCTTCCAAATTTATTTATTTTTTTACTAATTTCTCAACTCGTAATGAAAATCAGTTTAAGCCGTCCGACTTTAAACTCAAAAATATGAGTAACAGATCGAGTGATATCAATTGTCAGCGAATAAATGGAAATCTAATCAAAAATATTTAACTTCTTAAATGATTTGATTTATGGTATTTACGTCAGTTTGCCTGTACAACTGCATATGCATGGTAAATAGTTTGGGTAATTTACAGACATGTAAAGAAATCCGATAATTTGCAAATTTATGAAAAATGTCTTTTTCGATCATGATTATCCTCTGATCACTCGTGTTGGCACGTTCCGGAGACTGCATTGCACCTGACAAGAACTATTGATCCCGGGTCAAAGTTATGACCACAGTCAGATCAATTTGTGATTAACAAGTAGTCAATTTAACTATTCATTGGCAGTCTGTTACGATTACTCAGGTTTAACAGGAGCTATTCATATCTCTCATTTGACAGGAAATTATACGATTGTTGAATGAGGTATTTAATAAGAGAATAGTTGACACAAGTATAAAATTATCATATTATTAGATTAATAAAGCAAAAGTTATACTTTTGACTTCACGAATTGGAACAATTTTCCATTTCTTATAAAAAAAAGATACAAAAACGATACTATATAAAACGATACTGTATAACGAGCGTGAGTTCAATGGCGTTTCAAACATTTGACAACTGTTGCGACACTATTTCCAAATACAGTCGTCAATATCACCGAAGTTTCAGCTTGACTTGAATTCTACGGCTAAAAATTCGAAATACCTCAACGATTAAAAATCTATTATATGCGCTAAAATCCGTGCACGGAGCCTCACGAATATAGCAAGCAACAGCATACGTTCACGAAAAGTGTTTTCACAGAAATGAAAAACATTCATAAAGGCGATGACTACACTGTTTTAATTTCAAAAGATATTATTTTATCAGTTAATGAATTTCTTACGATTAATTTCGTTTTAATGTCTATGTATGCAACTTATACTATAACTTAGGTATGCAAGGAATCTTTCTCGAGTAAAACTTTTGATAACAGTAAATATTTATCTTCTTCTCAAAGAAATTAATTTTATTCGATATGATTTACTTCGGACCTGTTAAAAGTTAAACCTTGTTTTGTGATGTATTATCTCATTTGCCAAAAACTATGTAATTATTGTTAATTTGTGATACATATTTTCTGCATTTATTAAGATCAATCAATAAGATCAATAAGACCATAAAACTGTTGAATCAATTAGTTTTCTTCTCAGACATTAATAAAGAAATCACCGTGGACCCGCTATTACGATGCAGTATCATGTAATATCATTTGTACAGCAAAAAGGTGTTGGATCCAAAGTTTAGTTGACATAGCAGATGTGAATTTAATCTGCCATCAAACGATATTACGCACGACTTAACAGTACTATTAAAATGTATGATCCCATTAAGCAAAGATGACTGATCATAAAATTTCGAACAAGATAGTACCAGTAAAATGTGGACAAATCGCCATATTGCCGTTTGTAAAACAAAATTTATTGCCTGAAGTTTTTTCCATTTCTTAAAGAATAACAGAAATATTTTACATGTATAAAATTCTTATTTATTTTTTCTTTCATCTTATTTATAAAGTTGGTTTGTTTCATCCAATTTCGAATGTAACATTGAACCTTTTATTCTTCCTTAAACTTAAACAAAAATATTTTATATTTACTTTCATTTATAAATAAAATTCCTAATGCTTAAACAACTGAAAGGACAATTTAGATAACATTTCAAGCGGAAAGTCAAAAATAAGTAACATAATTTAATTATTACTATGAATAAAAGTGTAAGTATGAAAAAATGGATGCTCCTGTATTCTGACTTGAAAAGTATTAACGCTTTTGCATTGGCGCATGTCTGACGGCCATGTATTGGCATTTTCAACTAGCATTCAGAAATAAGGATGTATGCCTTTTTGGTAATAATGTCAACATAAATAAAGAATACAAATATTACTATTCAATGATTTACAAGATATGGTACATACGTATTATGTACAAGCACATTAATTAATTGTGCTATGTACAAGTGCAAACAGTATAGTTACACACTGTTAGTATGCGAAAGGCATGCCTAATTTTGAAAATGATTGATCTGAGAAATGACGGTGCACTCATTTTATTACATTATTTTTGCGAATGCTTTACTGTCCACTGAAACATGCTCTTTTATTTTGGAGATATCGATCTCAAGAAATTCTTATGTTCCCTGCTGCCAGTTTTTGAATGATTAGTACCAGTTAACTTAATTACAGTAAATGCAAAGAACAAGAATTAAATTCTTTAAGCCAATTCTTCAATATTAAAGTTTTTAAATATTGTCGATTATATAAATACAACTTTTAACGACTTATTCTCCTCTAAAATTTGATCTGTAGCATTTTTAAAAAACCTATAAAGTTGTTTGAAAACCGTATGAAGGGGATTGATATTTTTTAGAGTATTGTACCAAATATAATAAGAGAATAAACGTGGTATATTAGAAATGGAAGTTGTAAGGTTTAAGGAATAAAATTTCTTAGAAGATAAACGTATAATGTTTATTATTAGTTGACGATTACATGAAGAAGCTACAATGTTATGATTCAATACACGCGTTCATACGTATGCAGGCTGTTTTACGGAAATTGAGCGACGCGAATGTACTTTTTAGTCATAGGAGGAAAATCGTTGCTGATGTGGCTGAGACTATTTGGAGAGACGAAACGAAGGGAAGAATCATTTTTCTTAAAATTATCATTTTCTAATGTTTTTATCAAGGCCATCGACATTTTTTATGTAAGAAATGTGAGCTTTTTTATTAAATTTTGTGTAATAACAGTGAACTATTTTTTGAGAGACCAAGAAGTAAGCGAATGTAATAGTGTAATGAATAATAGTGTTTTTCACGGCCTGAAAATCAGTTCTGTTGGCGTCCTAATTTGAAATCCCGCTCACATTAATTAAAAAATTGTGGAGTGCCAGACCATTTGAAGTTCACACCATAAACATACCAGCATGTATTTTTTCATCCACTATAAAATACAATAAACGGAAATACACGTTTCCTAAATATGAAATGTTCATGACTTTAGAAAGAGAAGTTACTAACTGATATTAAATAAAATAGTTCTTCCATCCGATTCGTCCCTTCAAACAGACTATGTAACGTTAGCAAGGATTTCCGTATTATCACTAGTGAGGAACATATTCAGGTGGTCTGTTTTTTGTAAAACACCCTGTACATTAATAACTGCGCGGTAACTTTACGAAAAAATTATAGACATTTAATGATTCAAGATGCTAAAAAATGGGTTTGTGAAACCAGGTGGCATGGATAAAAGCGGACACCAAAGCTATTCTGGCGATTCACGATCACGTGATCACAAACAACGCACGGCTGTCGGTGACCCACAGCGATTATAATACATGGACGTTGAGCATTCGTGAAGCACGCCGAGAAGATCGAGGCATCTATATGTGTCAGGTCAACACGGATCCTATGAAGAGTCAGGTATAGAATATTCTTTATACTTTACACTGATTGTAAGTATATATGTTACGATAAATGTGATTAATTCGGTAATTATGCACAATCACCGGTAATTATGCATAATCACCGGTTATTATGTATAATCACCACTAAGTGTGGTAAATGTGATTAATTCTTGAATATTTATCAAATTAACCGGTGATTTTATACAATTCCCAACTCGTAATGGCGAATATGATAAAAGTCCGTTATTATTCGTTTGTTGGATACCGACCTTATTCTATAAGATAGAACACCCAAAAATTTCCAAACGTGATTCAGGGTCCAAACGGGAAATCTTATTTACTTTTTTATTTTTGTCATCGCTTTCCCTAAAAAACATATTTTGAAGACCTTTAGTCTTAACAAGAGTCCCAGGGAAAGCGGCCGCCCTTTGGAACCTTAATCTCGAGAGGTCGGGTTCATCCGAACCTCCCACCACGCAGTCTCAGAGACCTTAAAACCTCGGCCTCATTTCCAAATTGGCGAATTGTTTAGAATCGCTGACAGTCGGTATCTGGCGACGACGTTATTCTTAAGTTGTAAAAATTCCAAACGCGAAAGTACTTCTTCTAAAATAAAGTATTGTAAAACTCCTCACGGAATAAAACACTTTTGGTGTCAGAAGTGGGATTACAACACGTTATTGGCGGTCTTTCTCGATGTCGGAGGCACTCGCCGAAAAGCTACCTCACAAGAATGTGCGACAAATATAATTCGAATGCTTAGTCGCGTCGCCTAACGGCGACCCTTTTTTAAAACTATCTCCAACCAATACTAATTCATCTTTTTGGTGCAGACACGTAACTTAAACCAGACCATTCGGGGGCAGGGACCCGGGATGAATTGTGCATAACAGGGTACTTTCCCCCGAAGAGTTTGGTTTAATTTAGGTGCTTATAACGAAAAGGTAAATTAATTTTGGTGTGGAGTAGTTTTTAGAGAGGGCCGCCGTTAGGCGGCCTGACTAAACAGTGGAATTGCATTTTTTGCACATCCTTATAAGATTCCCTTTTGACAAGCATCGTGCCGACACACACATTGCCACGGACGTGCATGTATAGGAAAAATTCAATGTAGAAGTAGCAAAAGTTTTTTGCCAATATCTCGAAAACGAAAGTCGAGCCGGAGTTATATGACATATATAGGAAGAGGTTGCTTAGAATCATGATTCTGGCAATGTATCCAAGAATCATCGAAATCGGTGGGATGGACCATCATCTGTATAATTACCGTTTTTTATATATGTAACTGTTTTATTTGAGTTCTCATAATAAAATTATTTTCTCGACTGAGGTTCTTCATTTGTTAATTGTAAAATATTGTTATTCGAAGTCTCTTGTGTCATAGTGTCTAACGAAAAACTATACTTCTGACTAGTAACTAATCAAAAAACTGCACTGCATTGTACTGGCTCAATTGGTTGAGATATTTATTACATTTGCCATTACGAGATGGGAATTATATAAAATTACCGGTTAATTTGATAAATATTCACGAATTTATTACATTTACCAAACTTAGTGGTTATTATATATTGTAGTGATTATGCATAATCATCGGTTTATCACATTTACCGTAACATATATATTGTATAAAGTAGGCATAATATTGTAAATCTAAAATTCAACGATATAACATCATGATATCCGTCTAACATTCACATCTGTTTCCATATACTTCATAGAGTTCCTATGCAAGATGTTTCAAAAAGATTTGTTATTACCCATCAGGCGTAATTCTACACCTTTGGACTGATAACCCGAAACCAAATCAATTCTTTTTGAGCTCAGTGTATTTTCCTCGACACGAAGGTAACAAGTTTTAAAGATACCGGGAGTCAGAAATGAGCCAATCTCGCGAAAGTGTATATAAAACTTGCAATTACCTGTGGTTGCCTTTAAATTAGTAGCACAACGTTCGTGGACAGATACGTAGAGGAAAGAGTACACAAATACGGTTTATCGGCTAAAGAGTCTCGTGTTCTATTTCAAAAACCTGGTCTCGGTAGCATATAACATGCCCCTTAAGTATCAGTGAAGCAATCATACGACTTGTAAAAAAATTGAATCTGCTTGTACAGAATTCTCGTATGTTGCAGTATCTTACAAGAGAAAAGCGCACAAAAATTGCTTGGTATAAAGAGGAATATTATGTGATATAAATAATTTTAATGCATGTGATGTGTTACAAAACACAGAAATAGGAATGAGGTAGTATAAAGAGAATATATTTTAGATATCAAATAGTACAAAGTATACACGTTGGCTACAACGAACAGAATAGGTACAATCAAGCACGTGCCGAAAGAACCACACGTACAGAACAGAAAATAGGGGTCCACACGACCATAGTTATGGGTTCCGCCGGTCACACCGCAAACTAATTACTAACGTATAATATAATACTTTTGAGGCTTTCGCGGCCAAATTGGTAATCAAATGACTCGGCTTCCGGGTTGGAGCCGCGTTGGAGATTGGAGTGAATCCGACGTTTCGCCAACATTGCAGTTCGTTTCATCAGGGTTTCGTAGGAACTCTGATACTGAAGAGAGTATCAGAGAGGGCCCTAAGTTATACCTTTGCTCACCTATGCGGAACGGTGAGCACGCCAATAGTTTTTAATTGGGCAGGTGTACAATTAAAAAAAAACTGGGGGGAGGCTGTTCCAGATCGAATTGAGATTGAGGCCTTTATCCCGATTGATGTTATTCGGGTATTTCCGAATTTCCAAGGCTTCTCGATATTTTCTGGGAAAATATGCATTTACTCTTGCCAAGATTTTGGTGTCTTGGAAAAGGATCTGGTGGCCGGTCTCAATTCGATGTTCAGCTGCTGTTGATTGTACATAGCCTAATCTGAAGCATCTCTGATGTTCCTTCAGGGGAGTACTTACTAACTCTCCTCCCAGTTTCACCTATGGATACCTTTCCGCATGAGCAGGGTGTTTTGTATACGCCGGGACAGCTTAAGGCAGGGTTAGGGTCCTTGGTGGAGGTCAAAATTTGACTCACCTTTTGAGCCGATTGGAAATAGGTTATTATGTTGTATTTTTTCAGAATCCGCGAAATCCTGTCCGTGGTGCCTTGTAAGTATGGTAGGAAAGCTAGGGACGTTGGAGAAGGGGAAGGTTCCTTGGATTGAAGGGGTTTATGGTTGTCTGTTAATTTATGAATTGTGCGCTTGATCTGGTATGGACTGTAGCCATTGTTGATTAGGGCGGTCTTGGCGTGTTGGAGCTCTTCTTCAAGTGCGGAGGGTTGTGATATGGCTATTGCTCTGGTGACCAGCGAAAAAATGACGGAGGATTTTTAGGATGGATGATGATGGGAGGTCGCCTGAAGGTACCTATTGGTATGCGTGGGTTTGCGGTTAACATTGTGTCCTAAATTGCCATCTGGATTTCTGGAGACCAGGATGTCAAGGAAAGGTATCTGTTTCTGGTTTTCAATTTCTACTGTGAAATTGATGTTGGGGTGTAGGGAGTTCAGGTATGCCAGGAAGGAATGTAGGGTTTCTTACCCATCGTGGGCTTAAGTGGAGCATCTCTAAGTATTGTTACGCCGATATGAAGTTGGCGTACCGAGCGAAGCTGCTCCCTCGAACCCGTGGATTCGAGGATCGATGCGATCGAGGTATCGATTCGGCCGGTCGTTGCTCCAGCGACCGGAAGTGTTTGGACCGGAAGTGTTTGGACCGGAAGTCGCAACCGAGGCGTCACAGACGACAGACGTTCGAAAGATTGTTATATAAGTTATAGTTTAATAAAGTTAATAGATTTAAAAATGCCGAGAAGACCCGGAACCTCCGCGGGACATAACAGTATTATGGTTTCTAAGTGTTCCATAAAGATGTCAGCCACTGCTGGTGAGATGGGAGAGCCCATGGCTGCTCCTGTCTCCTGCTTGTAGAATTCCCCTTGGTAGGAGACGTAGGTGGAGGTGAGACAGTATTCTATGAGAGGGATTAGGTTAGGAGGGACTAGGTTGGTTTTTCGTATGATGTTGAGGGTTTCAGGGATAGGTATGAAGGTGAACAGGGATTGAATGTCAAAGCTGACAAGAATGTGCTGAGGTTGTATTGTGAGGCTCCTAATTTTATTGACAAAATCCAACGAGTTTTTGATGTGGTGTTCGGTGTTACCTGTTAGAGGTTGGAGGATGTTACTAAGGTATTTAGCTACTTTGTGAGTAGGGGAATTGATGGCGCTCACAATTGGGCGTAAAGGAATGTTTTGCTTGTGGATTTTTGGGAGACAGTATAGTTTTGGAAGCTGAGGTTCTGAAGTGGCGAATTATATAGCTGCCCAATTAAAAACAATTGGCGTGCTCACTGTTACGCATAGGTGAGCAAAGGTATACATTAGGGCCCTCTCTGATACTCTCTTCAGTATTAGAGTTCCTACGAAACCCTGATGAAGCTAACTGCAATGTTGACGAAACGTCGAATTCACTCCAATCTCCAAAGCGGCTCCAACCCGGAAGGCAAGTCATTTGATTACCAATTTGGCCGCGAAAGCCTCAAAGGTACTAACCCTTGGTTTATTTGTAAATGACTTAAAAAATGTTCGACTGATGGATGCTGTTCGAAACCCTTTCCTAAATTCCGTTTTAAAATCCATTTAATTCCTTGGTCTTTCCTAAACCTCGATTTTCCCGTCAATCAGCTGTTCCTCTCCCGACGTTGTTGTCATATCACCATCCTTGTCTTTCTGTCTATATCTATCTCGCTCCTCTGTTTACCTCTCGTACATTGCTCGTTGCCTGCTATCCTTATTCCCTAAGTTCCTTTCTCTGTCTCTCCTACTCCTTACCTTGTCAGCGTTCATCAACCCATCTTCAAAACTAAACGTTCCTTTCCGAATTATCCAATCCGTTGCCCTAATCCCCACCTACTTCCCTTTATCCTCGTACAATAAAAGTCCTTGCCTCCCATTCCTCGCTCTTAGTAACACCTCAGTCGCTTATTACCTACATAGCTTACGAATCAATTAAATCGCACTTCGATTTAAACTCTCTCGTTTAAGTTATTCGCTTTAACCACGGCACTTCCGTGTTGATCTTACGTTAAATAAAATCGTTTGTGCAATATTATCCTGGTTTTCGTGTGAATATAAAGTACTGTGCATAACAGATGCATATACCTAAAAAATAGTTGATCAGCTTTGTAAACTTGTTGTTTGAAGTTCAGAACAGCTACATATCAGAGGAACACTGTCTATATAAATGTGATCATAAAGAGATGATAAAGACGTACGAGGCTCGAATTATCCCGCCTGATGTATTAAGGGGTTCTGGGTATGCATAACTCTTTGGGGATAGTTGATCCTGGACAAAAATTGGAATTTGGATAATGATAACGGCATTCATCTGTCTGACAGACTCAGTACCTGATTTGATGGATATATCAATTCAAATATCTCAGAAGTGTTGAGTCACGACTGTGAGGTGATAATAAATCTCTTTGAAGTACCCTGTACAAAGCAATTTCTTGATTGTATTGGTATAAATTTTCAAATTCGATAATTCTGATTTTAAAGATTTTCGATAACACGAATGTTTGCCCATGTGCTATTTCATTAAAACAAAATTGCTGCATTGTTTTAAAAAAATTCGCATTACTTAACTTCCGGCACTTTAAATGCACCGCTCTGTAAATATTGGGTTGGGGAAAATGTTTTTTCGCATTTTGGCGCAGAAAGGAAACTAGTTTTTTTGCTACAAATCACAGGAATTTTACAGTGATGATTATGACTTTACCCCAAAAATGGCAAAAGGTGGCTGAACAAAATGACATATATTTGATTTAATAAACTTCATTCTAAATATGAGAAACTTGTTTCATTTTTACGGTAAAATATGAAAAAACTTTTTCTCCACCCCTATATATTGAAAAGTTTTAACACGATATTTTATTTCCCTTCAATACGAATGCGATAATGTGGTGTTTGCGTTTGATGATTAACAATCACTGTTACACTATGTAACACTGCTTTATATTAAGTTCGTTAAACAATTATGGTATATATAATTTACAGAGTGCATTTTTGGAGGTAGTAATACCACCAGATATAATATCTGAAGAGACATCAAATGATCTGATGGTGCCAGAAGGAGGATCTGCAAAGTTGGTGTGCAAAGCTCGCGGATATCCGAAGCCAAACATCGTCTGGAAACGAGAAGATGGTACTGAGATCATTTCTCGTACGGGTGTCACCGGTGGCAAAACAAGAAGTAAGCGTGTTCCTTATATGTATTATAGTTATTTCTCATTCTTATTTCCCCTTCGTAGCTTATATTTGCATGTATAGCAACTAATATTAAATAGATTTGTAATGAAAGTAATGAAGAATCGCGATCGTATTAACAGGCAATAACAATTAATACGAATAGTTTGCGCGAAAATTTGTATCTCTATATTATAATTTCAAAATATTTTCATACGAGAAGGATACAAATAGGATACATACCAGAAGAAAGAACGGAATTTTTATCGCGCACATTGGAAGATAAAAGGTCGTGTCTCGTTTCAACATACGATCAAGTCGGTATAAAAGAATATTCCGAACTGGAACTACATACTGTAATATATATGTATCACAACCGAGTGCTCCATGTGCAACAATATGTACATGCTTTGCAGAAATTTAGCTTCCGATAGAAATAATAAATTTTAACAATTGAGTGGAAACTTTATATTAACATTTCCGTAAACTTTTAACAAATTTTCGTAATAATAACGATTAACACCATTAAATGACGAAGTTTGTTTGGCCATCGAATAATAAATAATTGAATTCAGAAGTCAATCTAATTAATTCCAAGGCTATTCCACCTTATTCATTATGTACTTCGTTAAAGGAAAGCTAAATGCGATTATATATTCTAAAATACTTATTTGTATTTATATTTTGAAGGGAATTTTGAAAAGGAGTGTATACTATTTCATCACGTTTCTCCACTTTAATTTTTATGCAGTTAATCGATTTGTGCACTGAACAGCTCATTTATTATTCTTCGTACAATTACTCGGACTGCTATTCAAACACACTAAAATTCCTATATTTATTGTTTTACACAAAAGAGGATTATTTAAGTAACATACTACTTATTCTAGAATAAAACGAACTATTTATTGCAGATTGGATATAGATAAACACTGTTTCTAACGATAACATTTAATTGCAATATAGAGTTTAATCAAAAAGTTGTCACATTTGCACGTTTCATTAATGTTATAACATTTAGGTCGTTGAAGCGTATATTTTAAAGACGAGGAAAATAAGCGATGAAATTCTCCGTTCTTCTTAAGTATGGCACGCCCTGCAATTTTCGGCCAGGACAGGTGGCTTAATTATAAGTCAAAAATGTCATCGTGTGCGGCTCAGAACCGCGCACGATGGCTTTCAGACTAACGTTATAGAGATAGAAAACAAGAAAATATTCTCTAACTTGGGTCTAAGGCCGTTTCTTGAGCTTCTAGAAAGTATTCCGCGCCGAGTGCGCTTTTAGCTTAATCCAAATAATTGCAGTCGGTAGCAAAATAAGTGCAACACATTTCGCCATTCTCCCACAGTTATACCCATTTTTGTTGATAAACAATAGGAGCAAAATTCGCGAAATAGTGAGAGACGAAAATTTCTCTCATCAGTCATTCTGCACTTACGAAACAACACAGTCACTCCATACTTTTGAATCAATACCCTCATTTTTCAACTCATACATTCACTCAGCATTCAACACTCTTACAACACTAAATGTAGGTAATACTAGTAAAACCGAGCAAGTTTATTTCTATCCAGTTTCAAAGTATATTAAAGTTATCAATAAAACGCGTCGGTGTGATTTACTTGACTCTGTGCATTATTTAAACAGAATTCAAAACAGCTCAATTAAATTAATTTTGGGAGCAATCGCGATGTTCTGCATTTGTTTCGTTTAGTAACCACTTTTAAAATTTCGTGTAGATAAAGACTAATGGTTTTCAAATAATTTGTAAATAAAATCCCATTCACCTTTAGCTCTTATTTTTAATTCCAATTTTAAATTTGTTGTTGTTTTTTGTACTGTTCGTTCTAATTTATCCCGTAGATTTCTATCAGACTTAAGTAATAAAGCTTCATTTGCTCTTCGCCGCCGTATATTTTTTCAGCTGAACCTAAAAATTCTGCATTTACTTTATCCCCGTCCAATGCACAAATAACATTGTACCTAAATATTATAATTTGCATAGCCGTCAATAAAATAATTACACGCGTTGTCCGTGATGGGTTTCTTTAGACTTGTTAGATCCTTATTACTTACATGAGAATACTTATTTATTTTGCATTTCCTGATAATTAATTAAAGGATAGTTGGTTTTTAAAAAATATTTAAATAGATTATTTTCCAGGCTTTCACATTATTGGTATTTATTTAAAATTAAACTGCTTAAACTCAGAAGATTTTTGAACATATTTCGTTCTTTTTGGAGTACATGAAACGTCTTCCCTATTTGTTCGCTCTTATAACACAGATAATCCAGTGCTATTTATGATATTATAAATAACGAATGAAAATTGGTGAAAATTGCAAGGTTTTTTGAAATCACTGTAAAAAGTAAGCGACAAAACTTTCATTCCTGTCGGTTGGAACACTTGTTAACGTAGACTTTTTACCAAGAACATTATGATGGATAATAAAACTTAGGTGTAGATATAGCTACAAAACGTATCTTAAGAATATTTAAGAGGTGTTAACACTTATTTCTTAAATTCTAAATAAACGAAATGATCCGTAAAGCGGGGCAATCCCATCGAGATCTAAAAAGCTGGAAAGATGGAGAAATGATGTTGCTAGCGATGCGGATATAATGTGGCAATACGTTTCCGCTATAAGTAGAATGGCTCGTAAAATACAGGCACAGATCGAGGAACGAGCGTAACATCGAAATCAGAGCCATTTGTCAATACTTTTCCATACACTTAAAACTATGAATCATAACTCCCTGAGGAACTTTACGGATACGGAGTGAAAATAGCATTATCAGCAAAAATGTTGCACGACAGACAATAAATGTCTCCAAACATTTATGTCACCCTTCTAGTAGAACTATTTTTTCATATTTATGACTATTAACTTAGTGTAACATTTTTTATTACCTTTGGAAGAAAACATTAATTCAGAGGAGGACAATTTTTTAATTTGACTGGAAGCATACTACATTCCGTGATTGCATAACAGTTAAATATTTATAAGAGTGTATCATTACGGTAAAAGAGATAATGCAATTTTTTATAAACACCTACTTTTTTACAGCCAAAGTTGCATTTAAATACAAATTCACTCATATAGAGTACCGCTCAGAAATGTTAAGGTACTTCTCTTTTCATGTACTTTTGATTACTAAAATTTAAATTATGCATTTTACTTTATTATTTATTTAGTATATTACTATAAACGTATGTGTGAATGTACCTAATAAATAAATATTTTCACATTTTTGCTGAGTTTTTATATGTTTTATACAGTTATCCAGAGTGCCTAAACGCGTATGAGCGGTAGTGTAGAGTATATAGTACATATATCATACTGCAGTATCTAAACAATAAGAGCGGTAGTTTTAATTGCATACAATGCAAAGCAATTTTCTCTAAATTTGGATTTTAACTACTGTTCAAATTTTCGAATTTTCGTTCTCCCATTGAAAACTTAAAGGTGTGTACTCATATCCAATTAACCAATTTTAATACCGTAACTTTAATATGCCGAATCGCAGGTTGCTTTTCTTATGCGAAATTGCTTTCATTGTTAAGGCTTAAAAGCGAAATTGTAACAAAGAAAGAGTTATAAAATGCATGAGAAATAATATGTGCCTAACACCTAGGAATACCAGCGAAAAGTATGAGAAAGAGTTGTAATAAAATGTAACTTCGTGCGTAAAAAACATTCCTGCTTAGCAATATGCTTATAGTGTTGTAATAATTAAAACATTAACATAAGAGAAATATCGGTAATTCATTCCAACGTGATCAATTCCCTCATTGATCTCTTAGCTGAATATTTCGGCTACCCGTATAAAAGATATGAAATTATTAGCTGCATATGTCATTACCACTAGATATATTAGAGTTCTTAAAATGACACATTCCTAATTTTTTCTTCAAAGTTTAAAATCTTTCTAATCCTATTTTTCGAATATATCAAAATAACACTACCATAGTCGATAGTTCCAGTTTTAAATTAGCTAGAGGCAATTAAACAGGATATGAAAGTAACAACTAACGCATTGTTTAATGTATATATTTCAACTATTTAATCACAGTCGTTTCTATTTTACCTAATAAGGTTCACAGCTTTTATTATGTACTGTTGTGTAATGGTACTGAATTTGTGTAATGAATAGTCGACATTGAGCGTAACAAGGCTCTTATAAAGTGAATATTCCTTGTAGTGGGTTGGACTGTCTGTGTTACAAGTACACGTATTATGTTTTCTTTAAAGAGGCCAAAGTGGAAACAATTATGATTTTGCAACAAGTTGGAAATAACGCACTGTTTTGACTAACTTTTTCGCAAATCTGATATAAAAAGAGGGTAAAAGTAAAGCTAGAGAGTTGTTAAATACTCAAAAATACTTTTTACTATCACATGTGACACATTATTATACCATTTCCCTTCTCCAGAGTGTAACAATTCTGTACATTCAACTTTGCCGGAGAAATTTTACAATGCTACGTTTCGCTTAGTTTCTCTGGAACCCAATTTTTCGTATTTAATTTGACGATCTTTGGTCCTTTTTGTTGACGTGTCTCATTGTCAGAGCTCATGTATAAACAGAAACAAGGACGCAATCGTCGAATAAATTAAAGGACCGTGTATATGGGACATCTCACAAACATAACGTCATAAAGTTTTTGGACTTGTTTTTAACTTTACTGAATGCTAAACAAATGTTCAGCAGTATTTAAACCTATACATGAACGTTGTCTCAAAAGTTTAATGTAGACTTGAAATGTTCTTTCAATATTTTTTATCGGAATAAAGTGATGCGGACTGTGGTTCGTGCGAGAAGAAATGTTCCCGGAGATAAGAACAAAATACTTTATTAACTGAGGGATACTACACTGTCGCGTGATGCTCAGTAGCTGGGTCGGCTTAACACTAAACTGCGCCTTCTTAAAACAGAAGAATCTTATTAGATCTTATTATATAATTTTTACTTAATGAGATTGGTGCAGTTGTTTTCTCGAAACCAAACCAAACTTTTTAAACTACTTACGTTGAAAAATAATTTACAATTGTGCGTGCGAGAACGTAACACTATTTCGCCGTAAGGCGTAACGTAGTGGTCGATTTCGCCAAAACCATCTCTAGAAGTCCGGAAACATTAAAATCTAATAATCCTATTTGATTTACGACATATTTGAGCATACTTTTTCACTAACAATACTAACAATACTTTTGTTATACCCTACATTCGACGTGGTGTGGTCTGAAACTGTTCTTCAACAAATAACCTTAGTCCACATGTCACGCATATCGTTTTGATCTCTGTGACGGACATGCGTGGCACGTTTTTCCAGCGCGAGGCACGTCTTTCCAACGCGAGTGGTTAACAATGAATGTCGCCCCAATGCGCCTCCGCGCTCGTGCCAACAAGTCCGCTCCTGGCAAGTCAAATGCAAAGCAATCAGCGAGCTCCCGAGTGCACGGGAAGGAGTAGCAGCCGAAGCTCCGCCAAGGTCGGCTCTGGCGTGCAAAATTTCTGCACCTCTGTTTTAAGGGAATCACTGTTTTCTCCTAATTCTCCTTCTAAGGAGCTCTTGGAGGATTTTGTGTTAGGTCAGGGTAAATCGACGCAGAGTGGGATATTTGGCCCGAAAACTCGAACTTAATTATTTTTTCCAGTAAATCATCTTAAAATGAATTAAATTACTATTTTAACGCAAAATTTATTAACAAAAACTCTTTTTAATAAATAAAAATATATATGTTTTATTACTACCTGTAATTTTTGTTTTAAAATATGTCCGAAATTTCTTCCGCGGATCATAGCAATTCTTCACTAGTTTCTGATGGTATGTTTTTGTTGGCAAGTATAGATGGAAAAGGTAATATTAAAAATAATGATTTTTTTAAAATGGCTTCCTTCATCCGTGTTGCTCTTATTCTCGTGAAAAGGGGACAAAAAGTGAATAAAAGTCTATTGATCACGTCCATGTTGTGTTTCTCTGAAACAATTTCTTGCATAATTTCGTTTATACAGAGGGCGGCGGAATAACATGTACATACAAGCAGGCAGGATGTGGTTCTTTATAAACAAAATAGGAACGAGATACACAATAAAATCGTTTAATTTGTGTTTAATTGTTGCAAATAAATTATGCAACTTTTATTATGTAGCTAAACTCCCTGCTAAAGAACACGCAACTTGAAGAAAACATTATTTTTTTTACCTCCAGTTACTTTACGCAGGAAATATTATTCCAAAATTTTCAACCCTCAATTTTGTCTGATCGGTAAAATGCAATTTTCAATTACCACTAATCCATGAATTAATAATTTATATAGCATTGATAGGGTGCAACAAATACATTTGCATACACGTTGTTGCAGTATGTATTGCATATTCTGTAATCTTTATTGTATCCCTTTTGTGACCAGCTGACCTTTCTTCGAATATTATTTTAAATCTATGTAATAATTATAAGTCAGGACCTTTTGTTTCAGACAATTCATGATCTAAAAAAATTTCAAATGTCTGAAGGTAAGATGCAGGCGACAGTGATTCCCAGAACCGAGAGTTTATTGTATTGAGAGAGTTGTTCCTCTACGTATTCTGGTTACACTGGTGTCATTCAGTTTTCGGCTTAATTTATATGGTTTCTGTAATGTGTGCGTCGGAGTGGGGGACGTCTACCTATGTCTCGCTAGGCGTGTCCCTTCGACGCTTGTAATTGGTCAAGGAGGTAATGCGGGGGTAAGGCCCTAAGCAAGTATATCTATATTAGGACCCTCGTGTCATGAAGTTCCTCATTTGCATATTGACCGCGGCTATGAGTTTACTTTACTAAATATATTAATAATTGTTAAGATATGATTTAAGTGTTATTACGATTTCTTGCACTTCATGACACGGTCGCCACATGTCCTGATTATAGCGCGCAAAAAGACAAGCCAAATTTCAATGATTGTACATTAAATTCCCCTTTTTTTAAATTATTACATTCCTGAGAAATAGCTCTACATATGAAGCACCTTGTCGTTGACATAATATTTGTAGCAACATTATAGACTTCAGAATCGATCATTGTAAATACCACGTCGTGCTCGACAAATAAGGATCGATTTCTGTCAACCTTTGTTTCGTATATAGACTAATGCCAAATGAAATATCCTTAAAGAAAAAATCCGACGGGAGCCTATTACATAGTGGGCTTGAGTGGTGTTTATACAATACTTTCGACGTATCAGCTATAATAGATCTTGCCGTTTCTACTTAAAGTAGCTATACAGTTTCCAGACGGATGAATCCGGAATCAACCTATATTTCTCTATCACGAATCTTTATTGGATCTAATGGGACTAGAAAAAATGTCGAATCTCACCCAGATGCATAACAAAATTATTAATGTATATAATATTATAGATGAGTAAAGAAAAATACTTTATTTTTTATTATATTTAAATATTCATAACTATACAAATACATACGATAGCAAACTGAAACCTATCCGAAAATGCAAAACATTTGATTCCAAAGATGTTTTATAATGCAAGTATTTACGCAAACATTTAAAAAACACACGTTGCTGATAAATTAGAGCAGGCAAGCCGCTTCTTTCATGTTATTGAAATTACTTTACAACTGCGCGTGTTAGAACTTGTTATAATTATGGATTTTATTTATCGTAACCACCATGTATACATTGCACAAGGAGAGAGCAAAACCGGATGTCTCCTATCCGGAAGAGACAAGTGTATGTCCACCTGATCACAAATCGCGCGCGAATTATAAACCTTCAACAGAACTCAACATTATATTTCCCATAAAGCGTCACGTAGTAGTCGAATTCGCCAAAACCATCGCTAGAAGTCTAATTAAAATCTGTTAATTGTATTTGATTTAAGACATACCTGAGCATATTTTTTCAGTAATAATACTTTTGTTTCACCCTACACGCGACGTGATGCGATCTGAAACTGTTCTGTGAAAAATAACGTTAGTTGACGTGCCACGCACGTTGTTTTGATTCCCGTGATTGACGCGTCTGGCATGTCTTTCCAGCGCGAGTAGTTAGATACGAATGTCGCTCTAATGCACCATCACGCTCGTGCCAATAGGTTCGCGCCTGGAAAGTGAAAGGCAAAGCATTCGGTGAGCTCTCGAAAGCAGGGGAAGGAGTAGCAGGCAGAGCTCTTCCAAAGACACATGCGGCGATCAAATAAGTGGCTTGCCTGAGTGAAAGCTATACCATAAGACACTTAAAGAAAAATTGCAAGCCATACATTTTTTGAACTGAAAATTTTTGTATATTCTTCCTCACATATTTGAAAACCACAAACGATAAAAAATATACACATTACGTAATAATTTTAAAACAGACTTTTGTATGGGTTTTGAAGTCAAAGATGCCATTGTGCGATGTGTCCGTTTAAGGATGTTATAAGACTATCGGTAACTCTGGAGAATTACTCAAAAATGTCTCTTGCCCTTGAACGAGTAGTGATGTCTTATGGGGTGCTCGAGCAACTTCTTGAATCTATGCAACTCGAGCACTGACGAATATCTTCTAAAAGTTCTCTAAAGTTTTGTGAAATAAAATCTCACTGGTACTTGAGGATTCATCGCCGGTTTAGACCGATTGAACATCCAAAAGCGAACTTCAGTGTTTCGGAAAGCTCATTAATTTTTTAAACGTAGCTGATTCCACTTCGTATAAGAAACTTTACCATATTGAAGTTGTATGCCTCAAGGGAGCACATTTTCCATTTTTCATATGTCAGAGAAGCATATGAAACGATAGAGAAGCAATTCGTGTCCTTCATTGTATGACCGTTCTTCTACACACAGTATCTAGGTAGCTGCGAGGATCCAAAATTAAAAATGATATATGAGAAGATCAGAATAAACATTGCATTGTAATCGATATTGTTTGATCCTTACATAAATGTTGATTTTGTATATGTTATTGATATGGTTGTACACCAATTAGAGCAACTCAAACGGTTGTTGTGTCGTCGAATATTTTAATCGTTAACATAATTACATACTTACATTATGATATTATTGATAGAGTTATTTGTGTACATCAATAATTGTTCAGTAAAAGAACATATAGTAGTTCGGATATTATTCAATAGTGAATAACCTCAATTTGATAGAATGTTTATTGCAAATTTGTGTCAGGTTTATTTGTCAGGCGTTTATTAATAATGTAATTGCGTGCGATGTAAATAAATTCATCGGTATATCTATATATATATATATATATATATCCCTGCAAGTTTGACCTTGAATGACCTTGAGTCATAGGTCGTTGAACTCGTCTGAAAACGTACTATATCATGGTTAATAAAAAAAACATATTATTCCATTTAAAAACAAAGTTGACCTTCAAATCTCCGAAACGCCTCCACCTATAAAAAAAATAAACGCACCACATAATGTACCCTTTTGAACCATGTAACTTTTGTATATAACATTTTTTCGTGCAACACATACTTTAAAGGTTATTCGTGGTGCACAAGTTACGTGGACCACTCTGTATATATCAATAGTGTAATCAAAACTAAGCTCTAACTTACTAATTTGCCGAGGAGTTAACGTCTTGTAATTCAGGCGGCGACACGGGATTCAACAGAGACTAAACTGAATACAATTAGTGCAAATTCGAATATGTAATTCAAGGTGACTTCTGAATGTTATATCTATGATACTATAGAAAATATTTGTATAAATGTGAGGTGGGAAATAGTTGCACTTTATGTTTGACTTCAACTTCGGATGTAGCTGTGGTAAGTTCGAGGTTGAAATTTAAAAAAAGATATAATATAACACATTAGCAAATTTCTGAAAATTCCGAGCGCATGTATTGTGTTTTAAAAGTGGGGTAAAATTATGATACAACCATTAGGTCTACGCTTCTCCTAAGAGAATGTTACCAAAATCTGGAAAATTGTTTCAAGATTTGAAATTTGTTTGACGTGCTGTTCAGATGTAAATAAACTTTTCACGGCCATGAAATAGACCCTAAAGAACAATAGAACTTGTCATATTTATATTTTTTTGTATCGCATTTAGTTGCATAAATATCCATGATACCGTAAATATTCAAGTTTTTTTTGGAAAGTTATTTTCTCTCCTAGGACCATTCTGCAGGAAGAAAAAATTGTGTCTTTATTAGCATTATGTAAGCAACATGTGTGTAAAATTTGAATTTTTCCAAGTTTTCACATGTATGGATACAATAAAAACTGCTGAAATGCAATATTCTGTGGTAAAATAATATTAAACTTACAATTAAACGAACTTCACTGTTTTAATTATTACTATGATTGAGGGATGCATTCTGGTTCAAGTTGGTACTGTTTATTAGGGTCAAAAATATAGAAGTCCGTGTATCAGGCTTAGCGCGATTAGACACATAAAATATACACTTCTGGGTTAAACAGACAAAACGTATTTAAATAAATTTCATAAACATTCCAAGTAAACGGGGAAAAGAAGCATTATCGATCGTTTTAAACAAAAAATATCATAGGCAAGGCCTACTCCATAGCCTCACTCCTTTTGTTGCCGCGCGTCAGTTTCATCTCTCAACAAAGTGGAAACAAAAATTGGCGGGAAAATGAATATGAAACTTCTACGTGAATAAGTGGACGTGACAGATCAACTTATAAACATGCATGCCACAGAAAAATAATTCCGCTGATCACACCCTTAATTTATTAAAGGTATGTTTTATTTTTAAGACGATTAATATTTCAGACCGACAAAAAAACCTCGTCATTGGTATGTCATTTATCAGGACTCACCAGTAATCGTCATATATAATATATTTATTCAACTACAACGAATACATGATGAAGTAAATTATAATAAGTATGAAGATAAGTGTATATCGAGAAAATGCGTGGACATTCTTGCTCCGGAGGAACTGAACTGCTTACTGTCGTAAAGGAATGAAAGAATGCTTAATCACTAATGAGGGCGCGACCGATTATATCCCTTGTCGATCAATGGGCACATCGATATCTGTCGTATCGACATATCTGACATCATTTAACATTGGTAAAATAAGCTCTCCAGAACCGCATAAATATGTAACATTATTTGAAGATGAATTATATAAACTTTTTGAAAAAGATGTTTGCTGTTATTGCACGTGAAAGAAGCTCTACAAAATATTAGACTTCAAATATAAGCCATTAATTTATTTGCACATTAAAATTCTTCGAAATCGTATCATCATTTTGTTCTGTTATATATCGTTAATAATTATATTCCTTTTATTGGAACTAAACGAGTTGATGACATTCAGGTCGTCTAGTGTTATATAAATTAATAAGGGTATTTAAAAAATATAAATAAAGTACGTCCAATCGTCATATTAAATAATTACTTAATTAAAAATAAAGTTTATCATGAAGTGTGCTATTATTTGCCCTAGAATGTATGTCTTGTTACACAGAACCTGTCTATTAACTGCCTGATTTCTTATAGATTAAAATACTTCTTAATTTGATTAATTGCATATTTAGGAAATAAAATGCTTGAAAACAATAAGATTCGAGATCTAGAAAAATAGCACCGCTTGTTGATGGCGTGCTGCAATTCACAATTGTTGGTTGCTCATGAATTCTATTTTGCATATTATTTCTTTTAATATTGTTCATTAGAAGATGCCCCCCAATTGCACAATACATTGAAACAATTTCCAAATGTTCAAAATCTAACTTTAGAAGTTATTATTTACGAATTTCAGATGACGAATGCAACTTTTTGGTTTACCTCAAGTCAGTGTTGTCGTCAATTTAATTCCAATTCTAAAAGCGGAATCATAAAAAAAACATCTAAAAGGGCGACAGCATATTAACGTTCGTAGTTGCAACTGATGACATATGTTCATTGTGACAGGCGTTAGCTGCTTTATAGAGTTTTGAAATATCTTCATTTGTCCCACGTATCATTTACAAGCGGTATTTTTAGTTTTTACTGGAAGTATGACGTTTATTTTCAACCAAGGGAGTAGAAGGGAAAGGAAAATTCATCATGATGTGTGCGAATCGATACCTGTAACAATGCCACCCGAATGCGAAGTAATATCGATATTGATTGATTAACTATGCAAAATATGTTATATACGTTTCAAACAAATGCTGTTTCTTTTCTTGTTGAATAACCACGTTTAGTATACACTTGGATGAACTTTATTTTTCAATCATAGAATTTTTTTGGTGGCACGTGTTAGAATTTTATTAATTTTTAATAAATTATCTTTTTATTTATTGGTACAATTCTATGGAATATTCGAAAAGCTAGGTAAAGCTAAAGATCACTTCAATATAACTGTACTTTCATCCCTCAATTATGTAGTATTTATTTTTTACGACTTTTTTGCTCAGGACAATTTTCAAAGTTTATTATGTATACAATTTACTTCTGCTCTTCATAGATATTGTTATGTGGGAAGAGGAGTTTTCGCTTCGAAATATTGATAAATTTTACTTTCGAAATGCATTATAATATTATTATCACTGCACATTGTTATACTTTCGAATTTCATTCTTAATACAAAAACATGATTTTTATATCATATTTGTGAGATGGCTGTGTCCACAGCTGCTGCACACATCTCGAAAGGCCAATTTTAGGTTGACGTACTGTCATACGAGAATTATGCGATTCGACGGACTATGATGTGTGACGAAGGAGATCGCGTCCTTTCGAAAGCCATAAATGATTCTTCGATCCCTTGTTATGTTAGTGAATGTGATTCGAAGGTCCATTCTCGCTTTGAGACAAGTTTATGTTTTTGTAGCTGTTTAGTTGATCATTCAATTTTTCGATGTTTGTCAAACACTTTGTGGCAAGCTAGATAGATTGTATGTGCATTGTCCTTGAAGCATCAAAGAAAGGCTGCCTTTTCCAGGGGTGGCACCACGTTCCCAGTGTTCTTAGAACAGGGTTTCTGCACCCTTCAAAGAGCTAGTGGACGTTGAAAGTATATTTTGCAAAAAAATAATATTTTGGGCATTCTTTGACTGCGTTAGCGATTATACTCAACTTGGCTATGTAGGGAAGAACTCACGATGTATCATTTAGAGGCAAGAGCAGTAAAACTATGAAAGTTGACTTTTGATTTTGACGATTTTCACTCCTTTTGGCTAATTTAGAAGTAAATTAAAAAGGTTAGGTAGATTCACGTCTGTACTTAAAAAATGCCTAAGGGAACACTTCTGAGGCAGCAAATGATTTTGGAGTGGTCTGGACGTCCTTGATAGGGCTTACGGCACGCCATTCGTTGTCGGGGATTGAAGAGGTAAGAAAATAAAATACTGGAAAACTAAAGTTCTTTTGGTCCTCCAGCTAGGTATGTGGTAAAAAATGCTAAAGCCATGAAATACAGTCCGTTAAAAGTAGAGTGTTTTGAAGCGTATATGACATAAGTTTATGGCCAAAAATGTACATTAACAATTTATCACGAATCTGTAAATTACTTTCGTCGGTTCCTAACTTCGACTCACGATCAAGTTTACGCATTTTCATTGCAAACAGGTGACTAAAAATCATTGTCAAATTAAAATTACGAAATACGACCTCTCTATGGAAAAATATAATAAATAGATGTTAACCAAAACTTTCTGAGAATATTACAAAGTGAAATATTAATTTCACTTTGTTAATATTTTTAATATTACGTTAATGAAAACACTCTTATTGGATAGGTACATAATTAAAAACTATATAAATAAAAAAATACTAACATACAGAGTATACTTGTTTTTTAATTTTTTTCCTGGCGCAGAACAGGATTTTCAAAGACAACTTAAAAAACAGAATAACTTTGAAAGTATCAAAAATCGGACATTAATATACAGCTCGCAAAAATTTAGATGGGGAGAGTTAAAAGGGGAGAATGTCGTTCGCACCGCCTAACCCCACCATATCGGTCCTGGAAACCTGAAGATCGACTAATAATAACCGAAAGCAAAACACTTCTTTCATCGTGCACATGACGTCCGTAACGAATGTGCGTCTTTTTCGGACAGTAGCGCGTTAGAATCGAAATCGACGTGCAAATGAGGTATGTCTCTAATAGTCATCCGAATCAGAAAAAAACACATGCCAGAGGACATCTCTATTTTGCCGGTGGTACATATGTGGGATGGAAAACTGATGTACGAATCTGTGTGTGCGTAAGTGGATTATATGGTATGAAAATATGTATGCTGGTGAATGGGTGTGCATGATATGCGTGACGTATGATGCGTTGCCTGGCGAAAAAGAATTCTTTTTATTGTTATCCTGCACACGATATATATTAAATATACATTCTTTTCGATTTTTCTTTAATTTGTACCTATTTATTCATTTATAAATAAAAATTTCTACATATATGTACACATTTGATTTTCGTGTACCCCTGCGAAATTGAATGCAACTTCATCAATATCTTTATTGGTGTCACCATTCGCCACAAACGTTAATCTTTTCGAGCTTTTGTTTAACACTTCAGTAGCGACCGTAAATGTCGCTATTAGTCATCCATGTCGGACGTACTTTATACCCTTGCCATCGTTTTCATTTGGAAACAGTCCCAGAGCTCTACATATTAAAAAATCTATGAGAGTAGAACCCCATCCATTTAAAAATTGTCCAGATCTTAAGTAACAGATGTCAGCATAAAATATATTTTTAGTGTCACGGATTAAATTCAGTGAGTCAACATCGCTGCAGTAAATTACAAAAAGTTTCGACATGTCTCAGTGCTTCTGCGTTATCTTTAATAGTGTAGGTTAGTGATAAATGAATAAAACCTTTTCGTTAGTCCTCCACACGCAAGAGAAAGATATCTTCCTAAATAATAAAAAGGATAATCCAGACCATCGATGAAAGTTAATGTTTGTTTCATTTACTACATTCTATTATCTTATTGATTCCACTACCACTTGTATATGGAATCAGCGGTCATCGGCAACCTGAAAATGATGTTGCATTCAAAGTATATCTACTCGCTTATATCACAGAGACAGCATACACACGTGTGCAAATTGGATAATTGTTGTATCGGTTAAGACTTGCCCTGTGTTTCAAAGTACAAAGTAGTAGGATTTGCATTTTCTATCAGTGATATTGGACTTGAACTACATCCGACGATTTCGGGTTCTTTTAGCTTTCTATTCCTTGTAATCGAGAGAAATATCAATATGAAGTTCATTTTTATGTATATATGTATATAGTTCGATGATAGATTTTGTGAGATGCTTTTTAGTACGTATATTTTACATCATGTCCATATTATCTGGAACATTTATTTAATGTCCTCAGAACACTCCTAAAATGTATGTATGCGTACTGCTTTTCGTATTGTTATAACACATACACATTTTTATTTGCATAAGTTACTGTTAATTTAATAAATCACCTGTTATCTGTGTTATCTTCATCTCTCATTTGAACAACATTTAAATAGTTGGTGTACATTATCATACGTATTTTTTTTGTTCCAAACAATTTCTGAGTTATATTCTAAAATTTTCTATTCGTTATCTAAAAATCATTTATAAGCATATTTCTTTTATATGTAAAAAGCCATAAAACTTTTCCTTATGACATTTTTTGGTATATACGATAGTTTACGATTACTGCACGGCCTAAAGATTTTAAAATAAAACAAAAACAAATTTAATTTTGGTTTTTTACAAAAAAAATATTCTAGATGAAAGGGAAGCATTTGTTACATAACACATTTTTTCCATTATCAGTCGTTTATAAGATATAGTAACATAAAGTGCCAAAACCGACAAATGAAAAGGGTTAATTTCTCGACTCCAGAGTAAATTACGGAAAAACGCAAAAACATGTAACTTTTATTTTTTTATTGTTCTATCATCTAAAAAAAGTTTGGTTAAAATCGGATAGCAAATTTTAAAGATATAACGAAAAACATATCATTTTTAATACAAAATTAATAAAAAATTAATGAAAAATCGTCACATGAAATTTTAAATTCCGTAGTGGTTTAGTATACAAAAAAACGAATATTTCGTACTTGTATTGTAAATCTCTATCATTAACCGTTTTGAAGTTATAAGCGAAAGAAGAAAAAATGCCGAAATTGTGAAGAGTGGTTTCGCCCTCTAAACGTGCGACTTATTGTTAGTCGATATAAAAAAAATATGTATCGATTATTTTCACGTGCTTAAGAAATTTACGAAGTTTCATTAAAATCGGCTCCAGACACCTCGGTATGTTCCCTTGTAAGAGCCTTAGACCGTCCTTGTAAGGACTCTAAATTAATGTGGCGGGTGGTTAGGAAACTCTGACCCTTGTGACTCGGATTCCGAAAAGGCGGATGTTATTTCTATGATAAGTTGTAATGTTTAGACAGAGTGATGTTTGGCAGGAAAGCAATTAGTGCATACTACTTGGGATCAGAGTCACGTCGGCGTATATTTTATGAAAATATTTAAAATGAGACGGTATCCAACAGCACATGCTTAATGCATTTTATATATTGTGTAATATGACTGTTTATACATAATTGAGATATTATACATTTCATCTTTCACTCAATATAGTATGAAAGATATCTGATTTTGCGTGCCCGTATAGAAATGAAATACAATACAATTCATTAATTTTTTTAATTAATTTATTGGTTTTTTAATAAATTGTTATTTAAACATTAATAATTCATTGTATTGATCTTTAAAGGTTTCTTGAATATATCTTTCAAGGTTCTTTCTTACATGTACTTAAATTTCTAAAATTAATGATAACAATATTAACAATAATAATAATAATAATAATAATAATGCAGTAGTAACAGCACTTCTTGAATGAGCAAATAAAAATGTTATTTGCAGAATATTTTAATAAGCAAGGATATAAATGGCTGGTACATGACCAGATAATCTGGATTATACACTTTATGGTAATGCTTACTCGTAAGGTTAATATTTAGAGAAAGTTTTACGACGTGCCGAATTTCATTTAAATAAATGACATTTACGGTGACTTCGAATTTAAGCTCTAGAAGGAATTATAATGTGAAAATTATCACATACAAATCTCACAAAACAATGGTGTCTTTTCCTGCCATTGTAAATAGAATGTGGAATAATTTAGTTTAGCCTGTTAAAAAATACTAATAGAAGAGAACTTGTACATAAAGCTTCGACTCAAGTATATGCCACACTACATTGTAACAAATTACTAATTATTCATCATAGGTTGCCCATTCCTTGGCGGTATTATATAATAGAGAGTAATTAACGTTATATCTTGGCCAGGAAAATGTTAATTGTGTTTGTGTGCAGTCATTACTGTTTTATGTGATTTTCACTATATATACAGGGTGGTCCACGTAACTTGTGCACCTCGAATAACTTTTAAAGTATGCGTTGCCCGAAAGATTGTTATATACAAAAGTTACATGGTTTAAAAGGGTACACTATGTGGTGTGTTAATTTTTTTTATAGGTGGAGGCGTTTCGGAGATTTGAAGGTCAACTTTGTTTTTTTAAATGGAATGATATATTTTTTTATTCATCATGAAATAGTACGTTTCAAGACGAGTTCAATGACCTATGACTCAAGTTCATTCAAGGTCAAACTTGCTTGAATATTAAGTAACTATAATTCAAAGTATGTCGTGTTTGGTACCATTTTAATCAGAAAAATCTCACAAATACGTTAACAAAGGTTTAAAAAAAATCGAAAATGAAAACGGCCGATCCTCCCGATTTTTCTGATTAAAATGATACCAAACACGACATACTTTGAATTATAGTTACTTTATATTCAAGCAAGTTTGACCTTGAATGACCTTGAGCCATAGGTCATTGAACTCGTCTGAAAACGTGCTATTTCATGGTTAATAAAAAAACATATCATTCCATTTAAAAAAACAAAGTTGACCTTCAAATCTCCGAAACGCCTCCACCTATAAAAAAAATTAACACACCACATAGTGTACCCTTTTAAACCATGTAACTTTTGTATATAACAATCTTTCGGGCAACGCATACTTTAAAAGTTATTCGAGGTGCACACGTTGTGTGGACCACCCTGTATAATACGAAGTACTACCAAGCAATTTCCAAAGTCACTGATAATCTACTTTTTACGGTTTTGCTAACATTTGATAACAACTTATTGTAAGTAGCTCTTGGTTAATAGCACGTTGTCCTTTTTAATTCTTGAAAACTTAATACCAACCGCAATTAAATTTAATTATCGTACCCTGTTTCTTTTATTTTTGAAATTAAAGGTTAGTGGTATTCCATTTCAAAAAATGCTGTTCTATTTTTCGAATTATCCTTCATTAATTCGGTCAAGCTGCGTGTTTTTGTGACGCGAAGTGTCAAAAATTTCTGACTTTTAAGTTATCCAAGTTAAACCATTTGTAAACTTTCTCACGAAAAGATAACTAGCTTACTACACATTTGTTTCTGCTTGCATTGATTTACATGATATAAATTATAAAAGAATCGGGATGATAATGTTTTAGAACGAATCACCATAAATATTCTTCCGGCATCATCAGTGAAATTGATTACTGTTTCTCTGTTTCGAATACTTATAAGTCATTAGGACCGAGCTGCCATTCCGTTTGGATACATCTTGTCGAAGGTTCGTAAACCAGTAATTATCTATTCGGACAGCGTACCTCGTTTGAAGTTCCGCCAATACCAGAAGTTTATTTCCACAATTTCGTCATTTGGATACTGCAGTCCCATTGAATTTATTTTGTTCTGTACAATTTATCTGAATGATATAGACATCACTATCGTAAGTGATTTTTAATTTGTAGAATCTTATTTTCATATTAAATCATTATGCTCGGAATTAGCGTTGGTTGTAGAAGGTAGTGAACGCTACTCGCAATAAGTATGCATTAAATAAATGAAAATGTGTATTGTACCAAAAAAACGTTTCTTCAGGAAGTCGAATGCTGATACAACAAGGTCTTCAAGTTGTAGAATTTTTTTGTATTATATGTTCATGTAATGGCAATACCACCACATGGAGTTTTAAAAGTTTCTCATTATCTTACGTCGCATCTTCAATCGCAAAAAATCACGAAACTTTTATTCAAATATGGAGCCACAAGCATTTATTACAGATTTATCTATTGACAATCGGAATTGAACCAAGCTTATATGTTGTTCCTTTCTGTTAGCTAACAAAGAGCTTGTAAGACCTACCGAGCACATTACACAACGAATAAAATATTATACTTATTTGTTTCTTAAACAAGTACTCCATATTTACTTATATATTTACTTCTATATTTAGACAGAAAGTGTTTGGTTAAAGTTTTACAATTACTTGTTATTACTTTTGATGCTGAAGAATATGGTACAAGTGGTATCTTGCTCCGGGTCAGGTTAGATCAACCGGGGCTACATTAGATTCCACTACCATTCAGAATATCGAAATCTACATAGTTAATTAAATAGTTCTACCTTTATGACATTTGTGACGATGCTAGGAGAAGAAAAATGTTGTCCTTTCGGAGAATCCATAGTAGAAAAATTCTTCGAATCCAAGTAGCATCACAGCTACCGTCATAAACGTACAGAAAAACTTGTGGTCAATATGTATGTTGAGGTTTACCACCTTAATATGGCAAAGTCTATTATATGCGTCAAGAGACAGCTATTTTTAAGAGATTATTTATTATTTTTGCACGGACATCGAAATCTCATCTTTCAACCTTCGGTATACCTAATCCTCGATTTTGAGGGTGACTTCGTTTCGTATTTTCAATTTACTCTCAATACCAATTGCCGTTTAGTAAACAAGAGCATTCAGAAAGTGGCCCTAACGTAACTGTCTGTGCACGCCAGGGCCAGCAACTTATCAATCTTCCCTTTTGGGACCGCCATCCGGCAGAGGAGCAAAAGTCCTTAGAAATTCCTTACGGTAGCGAATAGGATATCGAATATGGCCGTTCACCGATACGTCTCTCTACAGGCCTAGAACGTTCCAGGGATGTCTTAGGGGATTTGAAAGAAGGGATCGGCGTCTCAAATTATAACATAAAAGGAGCGTCGCTTTCGTGCTCCATAGACCCAATTTAATAGATAGAAACGTAATAATTACGTTTGGCAGTAACATATACTTGGACCTTGTTGTAGCCACTACTTAGTGCTGAGTACAATTATACTTAAAATAATACATACTGTCAATGTTCTTTCCCACTAACAACGACGGTGATTATTCGTATTCTCATTTAATGTGTTGTGGGAACATTCCAACAACGTGTAAACATTTCAAAGCTTGATTGACGAAAGTTAGCCATGAGTCGACCCATCAATCTTCCTTCCTCTCACTTACTATTCAACGATAGTTAGAAAGGTTGAAAAAAGATCCATAATTAAAAAGGCTAAAACAGGGATTAATATAGTCACTCACCAATTGTCCGAAATCATATTTCAAACACACGTAATGATAACTCGACATAGTTTTGCCAGCTTTACATTCACTTAAACTCATTTATGTGGGACATAATTGTAATCATACAGTTTATTAATAATAAAACTTTAAGGTACAGTTTATTACACTAATATATATATTTATGAATACTTCTTTCGTCGTAATATGATTTTTCGTCATTGATTGGGCTTGTGGTCGACTTCCGGCGTTTGAGCTTGTTGGTATTTTTATTTTATTACTGAAAGGACCACCTCCCATGAGGGAGGAGAAAAATTAGAGATTCACCGACTCTATTGGTTATTATTTATTTTACTTGTTATGGTAATTGTACAAAACTGTTTTAAATTGCAAATTGATCTGCTTGTGTGTATTGTGAGGGTGTGGCACTTGGGCAGCAATTATGGTTACCGCCAAGCAGTGCCACACCATACACTTATGAATATCAACGTGTAAGTATTATGTTACTGGTGTAAATGTCATCAGTGTTGAATTTATAAGTGTATGTTTACAGTGTAGTTATGAGCTAACACTTGCCCTTTTATGCGTTGAGAGACGTCACTGCACCCTCCCAATCTTCCCTTCCTGACCAATCAGGAGGGCCTGATATTTCGTGGGTGCACTGACGTCTCCGATCAGGGACGTGCGAGAACATCGGCAACATCGCAAATTTACCGAATCCGACTCCTCCACCTTCGACCAAGTAACGGTAAAAAAGGGGAGGTCGGGATGCCCTGGGTCTGAGCGCCTTTCCGGTCTAAGGGTCGCGGTCCGCTCGAAACAATGACACCGGGCCGCCTTGCCGATGCTCCTGGGTCCAATATAAGGCAATCACTATTCAAATCCACGAACAAAGAAGCAAATTAACACAAACCCGCTAGCGCGGATTGTTCGTGGATTAGGCCCACCAAAGACCCAAAGGCAGCCTTCAGAGGGCCCCAAAATTACTTAATATTCCGGAAATAGTAGCCTCTGGTGCGTATAATAAACCCGGCATATTGAGGGTGTAAGCCTTAACAGTCGTACTTTCGTCGTTTTGTCTTGTAACGTCTTCGACAGAACTGCCTGTTTTCCTGACGCGTATTCAAAGGGTGCATCGATCGCTTCGACGCTGACTCCCACCGAAAAATCGAGTGATTACATTTGTATCCGCCGTTATTCTACAGATACCTCGTGCAATTTTCAAAATTGCATAACAGTTATGAAAAAAACCAAATAATTATACCAACGCAGCATCAATAATAATAAAATTCGATAATAAAGAATCACCGGCAGTACTCTGATAACACATACAGCTTCAACCCAAAAGGAATTAAAATAAAATTTACATTGTTATTACCTTCTTTTTTAAGTTAAAACGATTAACAATTCTCTATGTCATGATCAGCTTCTTAAATGAATTAATACTTTTTTACGGACGTAGCATGTATTTAGTTAATTCGCAGTTTTTTTAATATTGTTACGGGTCGACCGCGCACGCAAAATCCTTTTTGACATAGTAAATGATTAACACAATTTTATAGAAAAATTACAACGTTTTATTTCAAACTCACGTCCGTCAGGGAGGAGCACTAACCATAGAATCCCTTATTTATTTATAAACAACTGACATGTCCCGTAACCCAGTAACATTCATATTACTGGGTGTTGCGTAAAAATATTTTATTACTATTTGATCCGACATTGTCTGAAGAGAAGTTCGTTATTCATTTAATAAATATTACATTGCAATATAATTTTCTAATACTAGTAATATGAACAAGAAACTATAATTAAACGTGAAATTAGTCAGAAATCATGTTCACGGAATGGTGGAACTCCTTTATTCAGAAAAATGTTTTACAATATCTCGGCTATTGATATTCGATCAAATAAAGTTACTCATTTGTAAAATACAGTTGCGAACAATAGTTTTCGAACGATTTAGTCGACAGTCCTTTCTTATTAATAACAGTTTCGCATCTTACAGAAGCATAATACAGAAAAAGTACTGGGAAATTTGGTGGGGGCAATATAATGGTTCGAGGTTGTTTTTCGTGGCATGGTGTTAGCCCTCTACACCGTATTAATGGCAAGATGAAGCAAATACAATACCGTGAAATATTGCAGAACACAATGTTGCCGTATGCTATTTACAACATGCCACATGATTGGTCGTTTCAACACTACAATGACAACAAACATACAACCAAAACAGTTGAAACGTGGCTGATAAAAAAGTAGATGTTCTGTATTGGCCTGTCCGATCTTAACTTAACTCGATACCTTAACCCCAACCTTAACCCCATAGAACATCTAAGGAGCGAGGTAGAACGATTGATGAGCGCAGGAAATTTTCAAATTCTGATAATTCATTTGCAAAAGTATGCCAGATTTGGAATTCTTTATCACAATCGTACCACCAAATACTAATTGAAAGTATGCCAAAAAGATGTCAAACTATTGTTGATAAGAAAGGAAAATCCACTAAATATTAATAAATCGTTCGGAAACTTTTGTCGGGATGTATTTTAGACAAATATGTAAAATTTAAAAATAAGAAAATAAACAGATTTTTTATAAAGATGTTTTCGGTGAATTCTTATAGATCATTAAATTTTCTATCGATGTACGTAATTAGTTTTTTTTATAATTCCAAAAGAAATACGTGAAATACAAAAATCGATATCGTTCGGAAAATTTTGTCCGCAACTGTATAATACGATGATATTAAATTCATTTGCGATGTTATCCTTTATTTCTAATGAGCGATTTCACTCAGAACATATCACAAACATGAAAGTGAAGAAAATTAGTACATGCTTAGAACTTTCTGACGTTATTTAACTAGCAATGAGTGGCGTATTATAAACCTGTGTGACAAACTAAAAAATAGTGTTTCGCCGTAATTAAAAGTAGACTGCTATTTACAGTATGCACTATGCACTGTTATACATTATTCTACCTCTCGATAGTGGAGGACTGCGTACATCAATTACTAGATCCTTACTTCCAAAAGGGCCGCAACAGAAAAAGGCTTACATTCTTCTTCTTGCGGTAAATTGGATTTAAATTTTTCGACGAAGAGGGGATGCTGACTCTGATATAATCAAAGAAAATAGTATCGAATACAAAACGAAAGCTTCTTACTGCGTTTTGTATTCCAGGGAGCGCAGTGATTGTTCAAAGCGCTGCTATAACGATAAAGTGAAACAGTACCGTAATACTGAGGTAATGGGCAACAACTGATGACACGACGATGATTTTGATCCGGAATTTGACAATGAATTATGGCGATCGCAATAATCCCCTAGCTGGACTAAAACCTACTTGAAATTATCTTCGTCTATCATATTTTTTAACATCAGAACTAAAATCAGATTCTTTTCCGTTTCTCTCAATACAGCGGAAAATTATATATCTGTATTTAATGTTGGAAGTTTCATTTATTGGCTTCCCTCTTCTGAAATATTATAACTGGTAATGTGTCTAGTCCCTATTCTGATTCTCTTCTGTTGTACTTTCGTAGAATAATACTTTAAAATATTTTTCTAAACTGTTATTTTGCTCAGTGAATAGCACTGCTAACAAACTTCAAAAATTTAATAGATAGTGTTAGCGGTATATTGTTACATACGGCCCTGAGTCTAAAAGAATTAGATTCTCTACTTCGCACTCGGGACCTCCTGTCGGACCCAATACCGCTCTGTTTGCTTAGAATAACTAACAATAAGACTACAGAAAACTGGTACTCGAGCGAGCAATGGAACACACAATTTATAGATATATTCCTATTGCATCCCTTAAGAAAATACTAGAAAACGCATCGTAACCCACCACTTTTTCTCACTATAAAAGACGGGTTACGCATCACTTCATGGGCTTATAATTAATTCAGTAATAGACTGTTACGCTGTAGGATCGATTACTACGCGGATAGATCATCTTCGTTACCCGAACTTTAGTTCACTTCGATATGTTGTTAACCGTATAGAACACGCACCATGTCCGCGATATCTACATATTAGGCATTTCGTACGTCCTAACATTCCCGCATTTCTCAGTGCGTCAAAACCGAGAGTAATTACAAGTAGGTGTGTGCGTACTTAATGATAAGTCCACGTAACACCTTTGTAAGCAATATACATTACACGTTAACCTGTAACTTTTGCCATTATAAAGAAATATAACTCGATCGTGTGTTAATCATATCGCGTTTAAATTCTTTTCTACAACCACCTCCTAGAAAATCGGCAGTTTGCGATCCCACAGCAATATACTTTTACCGTTCGAAATGTATTGCAAAATTATAAAGTTACACCAGCCTAACTAACATTCCTATGGCAACCCGTGTTAACCATACACAGGATCGTCTACGACTAACAATTACTTCCAAAACCCAATGAACATCGCACTTTATTCTTTTCACCACACTTATAATGAAAATAAAACAAAATAAACAGTCGTTTAGGTTTTTGCTTTTTGGACGGTTTACGCCAAATCGTTTAATTATTTTCACAACCAAAAATTGTTGAGTCCATCTGCACTGTGTCGTAAATATATAACAATTGAAACGATGTTTTGAACGTTATTTTTACTTGTGTGTTTTAGTAGCGAGTGCCGTGGGAGAAACGCTGACTTTGTCGAAAGTAACCAGAAGCGAGATGGGCGCGTACCTGTGTATTGCAAGCAACGGAGTTCCCCCATCAGTGAGCAAACGGATGATGTTGCACGTGAACTGTGAGTACGAACCGATATTCCTTCGATAGATACTTAACTGAAATCAATCAAATATTATTTTGTTGCAATAAACAGGGTGGAGCGCTATCTCTATCCACCTTGAATAGTTCCGTTATTTGTAATAGAGGGGGAGATATTTTGATACAAATATTTTTTGCGTGGGTGGAAGCATAGAGGAGAATTCAAGGTCAACTCTATTTTTTTAATTGGAACGTTATGTTTTTTTTATCGCTATGTAATAGCCGATGTCGAGACGATTTCAACAAGCTATCGTGGAAGGTCAAGCGAAATCAATACAGATCATGCAGATTCGTTCTATACCAGATGAAAATAATCTTCGCCTCTCTTTCATTTAATCCTATGATGTGTGCGATGTTTAATACGATAAGACGTATGTGTTCAGTTTCCTTTGTTCTCACAATCATAGTTGTAAGTACTCTAATAGTTATTCCGTACATTTTTACGAGATATTGATTTGTCGGGGTACAAATTTTGATATTCATACGACTGCACTCTTGGCCCTTGTATATGGTTTAAGAGGAAATTTTGACGGAAGTAGTTAATGAAACATGTTTTACCGCTGAAATTTAAGAGGACAGTATAATAATTGAATAACTGAAAAATGACCTGCACATAAATTGCCGAAAAATAAAAAGTAGTAGTAAAATCGTATGTAGTTGAATGAGCAATTAGAATTACTTTTATACCTTTAGGACCTACAACTGTTAATTAGGAAGTGAACGACTAAACTTAGGATTTTATCAGGTCTTTGATTGGTAAAAGTACGTTAATTACTATACTATCACATTGTTCAGCATACCGCAGCGTGATAAAATAGATGAAAGAAGACCCATTAGGAAGTTCTAACGAAATCATGATTTGACGCGTATAACTTATACAAATTGGCATAATAAATGATTGAATGTGAAGGTAAGATGCAGGCGAGCGTGATTCCCAGAACCGAGAGTTTATTGTGTTGAGAGAGTTGTTCCTCTACGTATTCTGGTTACACTGGTGTCATACAATTTTCGGCTTAATTTATATGTTATCTGCAATGTGCGCGTCGGAGTGGGGGGCGTCTACCTATGTCTCGCTAGACGGGTCCCTTCGACGCTTGTAATTGGTCAAGGAGGTAATGCGGGGGTAAGGCCCTAGGCAGGTACATCTATATTAGGACCCCCGTGTCATGAAGTTCCTCATTTGCATATTGTCCGCGGCTAGTGATTTTACTTTACTAAATACATTGGTTAGTCATTATCAAGGTAGTTATGATTTCAGAATTATTACGATCTCCTGTACTTCATGACACGGTCGCCACAAATGTAAGGTCCAGAAAGGGTACGTCTATTATGGATATCTAATTTCGGTGCTGACAGCAATACGGAAAAAATGTGTCATAATACTTTAAAGGAAGTTCGACACTTCAACTTGTTCATATTGTTTTTACGTATATCCTACGTAGGGTGAGAAGAAATGGGTTAAACACTGCACTTTTCATACTTATTAACCCCTTGCCGTACAATAACGAATAACACTCGTAATCCAGTGAATTGGATACGAAATTTTCAAGTTTTGCAAAACCTTTAAAATTGAAAATATCGGTGGGGCGTGGCACTATAGAATTATTTGCATAATATTAATATGACATTGAATTGTACGATATATCAAGAATCACTGTTCAATTTGATTTTATCAATTTAATTCTGAATTATTGCGGACGCAGATACAAAAGAAATCGTACGGCAAGCGGTTAATTAACGATATTCGTATTATGAAAGTTATAAGAAAAACAAGACAGTCAATAGAAACAAAAGAAGACTGCGTAAAATGAATTTAAAAATAAAGAGAAGGAGATACAATGCTGAATGAAGGAGTTCAATGATTCAACTAATAACAATAATCCTTCTGAATATCGAAGGATTGATTTGTTTACATGCAAGATTCTATTTCTAAATAAATGAAACGGGTACTTGAACCAATGTTCATACATACTGGTCAGGTGAAATGGTCAGTTCTGCAGATTTATAAATTTTATAATTAGCCAATGCTCGTATGGATCGTGAGAGATTAGGTGTGAATATTTTCTTGCTTTTTGCAGTAGAACATAATGTTCCCCAACACTTTTATTTCTCCTGTTGCTTTCGGTTGGCGGGCTTTCAATTAATTATTCTGGTTGGTGATAATTTCCACCGACTCATTGATATCATTGATTTTTGCAAATGATTGGTAGAGAAAAACTCCCTCCACTTCAGGGTGTGTCTGGAAAGGAGAGGATGTTTTAAGAGAAACCCGATCGGCAGTGAGTCTCGCGTTGGCCGAAGATTCTCGTTTCTTTGCGTTTATGACGGCACATTTCAGATCGACTCGGAATGGATCAGCGCGACTGTTTCGCGGACGAAAAGTAATTAGGTTATTGAGCATTGTCATCTAGAAAACTACGATTTGCAACTGCCTTCGAGGGTCTCTAATTTAATCTTCGGTTGTTACAAGCCGGAATTTCTAGAAATGGTAAGCCGCGCGCCGCTACAGTATTTTTGTTTTTAAAACATATAAAATTACTTCGTTAAAATATTTTTTTTTCAATGCAGCACAAACATGTTACGCTTGTTCACATTTATTACAATGTTGCGACGAGTATTGCAGCGCAACATAATAAAACAACTAATCGTTTTTAAAAATAGCGATTCTATTTGAACAGGTCCCGCTGGTCTGACAGCTCACAGACAACTCTCTAACAATTTCTTATAAACATTCGCAACTCGTTGCTATCGCTCTAGGAAACGATAACATATAAAGTGGAGATAGTTTCGTTACTCATAATAATTCGTAACAATAATATGGTCGTCTCAATTCAGTCTTCTTAAGGACGTTGTCGTGGTACAATATCGTCAATAGTTTTTGGATCATGTGCGTGGTAAGAGTATAGGAGTAAGTAGCGATATGAACGATCACCTTTGTTTCAATACTGTACCCGTGACAACATACACATACAAATCTCATATATATGTATACACAAACACTATGAAACATATTCACGTCTCGCAATTTGGCAACGTCGCTTATGCCGCACAGTTGGACATACTGGGCTTGTATAGTGGATACAGCGCTTCAGTGTATACAGGCTCAATGTATGTACAGTATAGCGTTGCCAAGTTGTTTCTGTTCGATTTTCCCGCGTGTGCTTTTTTCCACAATTTTTAATTTTTGCATTATTATAACTCAATAACGGGACGGCCAATATATTTGTTTTTTTTTTGTCTAATTCAGAACAAAAACATTTATGAATTGTTAGTTTTTTGAAAGTTTCTGACTGTTAGTTTTTTTATTAGAATTAATAAAGTGGTAGAACTACTACATAGCGCATATACTCTCCATGCTAATGACCCGAACTTTAATTAAGTTTATCTCGAATTAGAGGCGGTCAATCGACTTAAAATTTTAAGGATAATTGTATTATAATGTCCTCAATGAGTATTCTAAAATTTAGAATTTTCTGACACTATGCCCATCGCACGACAACTACCTTAAACGATTCAATATTGTTTCGATTATTCGTCGCAGCAAATAATGTCTCTAACAAGTTACTCAATATTTTATAGTTTCGTTATAAACTTCTTCCTCGAAAAAACTTTTTAAACATATTTAAAACCTATATCGCATGACCTCTCTCATTGACTGCGCGTAACGCTGTGAAATGATGAAAGCAGAACGTAATGCACATGTTCGACAATGGCTGAAATCAGTCAAATATCTGTATGTGATATGTAATGCGCTTAACGGCATGTTGCGTTTCATAATTTTCCAATATGATATAATATGAGCATTTATAAAAGTAACTTGCGTGCAAAAATATATACATTGCAGATTTTGCGTATTAAAAAATAAAGTTCTAAATGTGCGCAAAAAAATAAGTGTCTGTTTTCACTGGAAATAATATGCAGAATAAGTTCTCGCCACAATAAATCGAAGGGATCTTGACCTTCAAAAATTGTGGGTGGTAGTACTTATTACTGGGTAATCAATACAGATATTAATTATGACTGCTCGTGGTTGTAAGCTAACAGGCCATATGCTTCTTCATTCTCTCCAGTCGGGAGATTTTTTAATTGCGATATTTATAAATGAAAGGCTACATTCAATGCAATAATCCGTATATGTTAATGTACCGCTGTACAACTAATTTTCAGACGTAAAAGAAATTTCGTTTAAGATAGTTGCACTTTTCTTTGCGCCTTCTATTTAAAGGTCCAAAGTCATAAGATAAAAGATTTTATAGAATTTATGTTTTAATCGTCAAGCAGAATATAATTTATTGGGGAAAAAAGTAAGCCTTCCTTCTATTGTTATACTGATCACGGTATGGATAAGAAAAATAGATGCTCTATTACCAGCATCGAGGTACAAAATATTTCCTCTCAATCGTTTTGTATGTAAACTTCCGAACGTACCAAGTGTAGTTTTTACCCATACGATGCAGTCTTAAAAACGTCCCGCTACAGTTGAGTGTACTCATCCCCACAGTAAGACAAAGGTAAAAGCTACCCTGGGAACGGAATCGCACACAGGTAGCCATCGTCTCCTTCTTTGCATAATTTCAACGTGGCAAAAGGAAGCTCGGATCTGTATTAGAAAAGAAACCGGTAGAAAGGAGGAAAGAGACTGGTTGGCGGCACAAGAAGCTGTAAAGACAAAGAAAAAAGGATGCAAAAGTGAAATATGGCTTAAATAACAGTATGGGCCGGTACGGCTAGAACGTATCGTAACCGGCGAGAGAACAAAGAGGAGAAAAAGAGGATGAGGTAACGGTTACAGCGTTGGAAAGAGTGGAAGATAATAAAATTACACTTGGTGCAATATACCTGTCCACTGTTTCAAGTTCAGTAAAAAGAGAAAAAGAAAGAAAAAAATGCAGAAATGGTAAAGGAAAGAAACAAATGAATACATAGTAAAGAAAAAAGCGCATAAGAAATGGCCTGAGAAAGTCAAATTGGTAATACAAAATCGTAAGAATGTGGAAATAAAGGAGAAATGGAAAATTAGGAGGAAGGAGACCGAGAAGAGAAGAAAGGTAATGCAGAAAGAAAAATATCCATGAAAGGGTTGAGAAAGAAGGTGAAGAAGTAAATTTGGAGAAGGCAGAGTGTTGCAATGGCGGCGAATTAAGTAGCGGTTACGTCTGTGTTTCTCCTGTCTTAGATTCAGCGGAGAGGTAATTCTTCTCTGGTAATTGGATGTACCTGCGCTCACACTACGATCTTGCACCTGCCCTCGAGCGATAAGATCGTGCAGGATAATCGAATTTCATTGAATACACTCCATGACCGCAGACGGTACAGGGTATACGCGATTGTATCAGCGAGCATTTCTTCGAAATTCAAACCATTGGCAGCATCGGAGGTAGCCTGGAAGAAAACACGCAGAGTTGGAAAAAGACGGTCTGTATCATTCGAAAGTTTGAGGACTTTCGACGGTGATAGAACGTTAGGATAATATTATTTCATTTGTGGGGCCAACTCTTATTCATTGTTACACAATTATGGCACAGAAAAGAATTCTCTTCAGTAGGTTACTCATAGTGCTACGTAGTATTTGTTATTTCTGCGTATATAGATATAACAGTTTTTTTTCTTATTCTGCAAATTATGTTAACATATTACTACATAATTTATATTTTCGAACATAATTTTTAATAAACGTCAGTGTTGCTCGTCAATTTGTGGGGCCAAGCCTCGGCTGGGCCAGTTCGGGTTGTAAGGCCGAACCCTCGCTTGATTGCCGCGAGGTACACGAAATATCTGCGCTCCCCGCGATTATTGTTATAGATAACGGCGCGAGGTTTTTCCGTGAAAGGATTTGAAGGTTTGTTTGAGCCACTCCGATGTGGGTTTCTGAGCTTTAATGAAACGTACTTTAAACTATTAACAAAAACTTAACAGAAATAATGCTTGTATATGTGTGAATTAAACTTACAATTAGTTGCCGGAGATGTTACTGGGTTGAATATTCTGGAGTGACTGACTCCTCCAAAAATGGAAGAGTCTTCCACGGATGAATTTCTCCCTCCACCGTCCGGTTACGCCCCCAAGAAAAGGGCTCGCACGCCACCGGAAGTCGCGGTGCGACTTCGCACCTGAAATGAATATTAATGTTTTGTGGGGGCGCGCGAGCGTTTTGGCGGGACACCTTTGGACGCCCCTTGGTTCGGTGGAGGGGACAGCGGTCAGTCCGCGCGGAGTGCGGGTCCGCTCGTCGCCACCCGGTTTGGGACCGAGGTGGTCGAAGAGGGTGGTGGCCCTCGCCACCCGTCGGCGCATTAGTTACCATTCCGGTTAGGGACTGAGGGTAGCCGAAGAGGGTGGCGAGACCGGCGACTCGTCGGCGCAGGCAGAGCTTTATGGTGCGGCAATTATCTATTGAGGCGTAGAGGAGTGAAAGTCCCAATATTACTATTTTGGCCTGTCACCCCCCTTGGCTGCGGAAGGCCTGAGGCGCGCATGTGGATGTTAAAACAGCCCTCAAAAATAGCCTTCACGCTCGCACCATAAGTCCATTGTCTCTACGGAATAACCTCTGCATGCCAGGAAACTGTCGATGTTCAAAAATGATCGTTAATCCCTCTTCCTTTTTAAAGACTAATGGTTGACGGCTTGTCCTTCCGTCAACCTGAGATATAACGGTTTCCTGGACATGCAGGGCCGATCTTACATATAAAAATCCGCGAGACAATGGAAGCCTGCGCTCGACCTTTGATAAAGGTTACTACCTGCTCAAGGGTAGTAACAGTCAGTATGTATAATAATATACTTATTTTATCTTGGTTAACATTAATCACTTGGTAATACAAGTGGCTCAAAATTCATCCACTAATCATCTATTAAAAATTCACATTTATTCCTTTGTGGTCAATAAATGTAGTTCCTGAAAATAATTTTTAATTAGTTTTGTAGATTATTTCACTCATTTTGTTCCCAATTAGATAAAATTAATAACAAAAAAATGATTTGGGTTACCCTACTTATTACAAAATCGATCTGTATTTTAATTGACATAATTGTGAATACAATAATTTATTACTATTTTAGATAAGGTATCAGTACATAACAATACAATATGTTTCGGTGAAGTACAAACGATTGAACATCTCTCGGGAGATTGTAATGATCAAAGGAAAATTTCAATAAAAGTAATCTGGTATAATCACGGACATCGTATGGCATCAATTAATTTTTTGTTTGTCAAGTACCGAAGGGGATTTTATAATTAACTGTTTGGCTGCGATTTCTTTGGTAATTACAAATGCCATAGCTATGCATTTCGTTACTCTAACAAAAATTTAACGATGATCTTTGTTATATTTAATACTTTATAAAAGACCTAATAGCATTAGAATAATTGTATGACATAACGTTCCACTGAGTTCTTCAACTAGAAGCTTTTAGAAATTTTCAAGCTTTTGAACATCATTTTGCTCCAGGATGAGTGTCACTCGTTGTCAGGCAAGCGGTTAACTTTTTTTATTTTTAACGGAACCGTATAATTTGGAACGTATTACCTAATTTTTCGGGACATTCTCTATCAAAGGGTATTAAATTAATTATGTCGTAAAACTATTAATTTAGGAGGTATCCTAATGTGAGTTTTTGAAACCTAGGAAGTTCACAGTCACTTATCTGTGTATGACTGTGAGTTTAATTGGATACCCTTGACTAACAAATATAAAAACAAGACACACACATTTTCTGTACTGATCTATTTGCCACGCACTGCTTCTTAATGCGTATGCTACATATATTCCACCGTGTTTCCACTTAAATAGACATCAATCGCGATTAATACCGACTCCCAACAATAAATAATACTACTTTTTATGTATAAAGAATAATTGGATAAATCTGTTGTTGCAGTCAAAATTATATGACTCTATATAAAAAAATAAATTTGATCACAAACTGTTACTCTCTATTGGACATGTAAAAAATAATTTGCAACATATGATATACTGCTTGATGCGAAACAACTTTTCGTGAAATATTTATGTCATAATTTGATCTATCGTAAGTCTCGGTTAAACAAACCATACCATATACGCTGTCAATAAGTGAAAGCGAATTTGCTTAAAAATTGGATATTTAACCCGGGAGTGCGAAGATCTAACATACAATTAATAAAGTGTGTTATCTTATTTTAGTAATTTGTGTTACGCAATAATATTCAATTATAATACTGACGATTTATTAAAAGTATTAAAAGAAACTGTTAGGAAATAATATGCTGATAAATAACCGTCTTAAAATATTGTCGTCCAATCGCACAGGACGATTTAATACTATCCTGATAAATAACAAACTTAAAATATTGTCGTCGAATCGAGCAGGACGATTTATTACTCTCTCATTTCATTTCGAGTTATAACGATTATACAGTATAAAGTATAATAATACCTAATAATACGTCTTTCGCATGGGTATGGAGCAGAATTACAGTAAAGAAATGTGTATGGGCCTGGCGAAGGTCCCCTTTCTATATTCTATTTCCCAAAAGGGAGAGTAGGGATGTATCTATGAAGGCGTAAGGTAGGGAGAAAAATTCATTAGAGCCGACTAGGAATGTAGAATGAGGCCTTGTTCGGAAAAGAAGATTGGGAATAATATTTGGGACAGCACTAATGTCTGGGGATGGAAGTGTTTGATCATTCGAGAATGATCCGCCAAGTGGAATTTGTTGGGTGAAGACAAAGGGCCTGTCTGCTTAGAAATACGAAAAATATGTGGAAACGTGCGTGATGCAGTAAGATTAAAGTTAGGTACGACGTGAGTAGATTCGTCGAAAAAAAGGTGCCTTGTGGTATTTGATCACGACCGGAAAAGGGCCTGTTCGGATGGGAATGCATTCCTGATAATTAATATTTTAGGAGGATAATTTCGATAATATTATATTCAATATATGAGCTGTTATAACTTTCTAAATGGTACAAGTCACTTTCTTCTTATGTTCAGGTATTTGAGAGTTCATACAAAAACTTTCATCTTATAACATGTAACAGTTGAACCTTTTTGGACGAAGTGATGAGAATATTTCATTCTGTTTACTTTACCATTTCAAATTAGAAAAAGGGGCACCTATGTTTAGCGAAAACTAACTTAAAGACTTTACGAATTCAATAAGCATCTTGCATATGTTACCGAATTTTAAATTTTAGAACATAGGATTTGCTTTTGTGCCAGGCTTGGGTTATTTTCATTCTCTATCTTTGAGTTAGCTCTAAAACAACTGCAAAAATTGCCAAAACCAATTTCGGTTTGGGCAATTTATGAAATATCTAGTTAATTTATGACATAACGGGTACCAACCTTTAACTGTAACATGTACATTTAGTACGGTTTTAGCTTGGTATCAAGAGATGGTAAGTTTGAAGTGATATATAAATATAAGTTATTAATGTTAGTCGAATCATAATTCTTTTTCTACAATTTATTTATTTGACAGAAAAACTTGCATTTTAGAACAGGAGAAATTATGCAGCTGCACAACAATGATTCAATTATGACTTAAAAACTAAATTAATAACTCCCTAGTTTCGAAGATGGAAAGACGTTCAAGGATTGAATATAACGGATGCTTTATCACAAATTGTTCTTGCATGTTTACTTTGAAATCGATAAGCTCAGAAATGGTAAAGGAAGGAGATAATTAGATTTAGTAAGAGAGAGAAAGAAGGTCTTTAAATCAGAGACTTATAAAATACTTTATCGTTTGAATACAGGCCTAGCAGCGGAAGGTTATTTTGCAGCTTCAGTTATTGCTGTGTGTATACAAACATACTACTTTAATGCCGAAGATTAGGGTCCTCTAATATGGATACCGTTGTACAATGTATTTCAAGCGTACTTTTTAAGGTAAAATTGAAAATGGTTAAAATAATCGGATAAGAAAGGAAGAACATTACCAGTATCTGCTGAATAGAACAATATATAGGTGCATCAATGTAAGGTCAATGTAAAACGTCAAATACATAAAAGTCAAAAGCCGTTTGTATGTTAATATGAGAGCACAAGTTAAAATAAATTACATTGTAAATAATCATCGTTTTTTACATCATTCAATAACTTTAAATATTCACGACTCATTGGTATTTTACGAATAACTATTATATCGTAAACTACATTTCCCGTTTAGTTGGCGTCAATGTAAACTTTTCAGGGTTTCCGCTTTTCTACGATTGGACTAAATGAATATAATTAGTGATATCGTACTAAAACAGTTGACTGCATACATATACTAAAAGGCATACATATACTAAAAGGCGAAGCAAATTATTTGTGCAAAGAATTTGAAGAAATTTTAATTAATTGAACCCGGCCTCACAAGAATTTGATGATTAAGCTATGAAGTTGATAACAGTAAATTAATTTTATAATGAGTTATACTTCGGCTTATGGTAAGCGAAAATGATGATAATTATTTAATTACATGTTTTAATTAGAAATGGCGGATTTACTTAAAACGAAAATTTTTGTGAAAAAGTCTCACATTCTTTGACCGTTATTAGTAGTATAATATTTCGTAAGCATAATTAAAATGAACGTACATATGCGAAAGCCAAAAATCAGGTTGAGAATCCCATGTCACTGAATTAAACACACGGTAGTTCCAATTCATTTCGACGCGTAATTCCCAATTGCGCTATATCGGAACATTATTGTGCAGAAAGCATGTTTAACCGGCAGCACCTTCAATTTTCCCCCGTTGTACTTTTGAATAGTAACATACGAATGGAAATAACTGACGGTTCAAATGCATTCGTAAAGTTCTTGTTAATTGTTCGATGATTACGTGCGTTTTATGAGAAACAGAAATCCAATTTGCACAATTCTCCGCTAATATTACGTTCTATAAAACGGTGCACACATGTATCTGACTTCACTACGCGTTCGCTGCAATATCGGTCGTGTAGTAAATTCATTCCGATTTTTGAGAGTACAAGTAAAGTTAAAGAAATATAAAGGTCAGTATTGTTTAATAGTAATATATTTATCCATTCTCATGATCGAAACATTTTGTTGTTCTAATCAATGATATTAATTTGTAATTTTAATTATTACTGATGTGATACAGTTCTTTGAGTTCTTTTTTTTTTAAATTAATTTATTTAATGTTACATCAGCCATCGGCCGTTAGCGACAACGCTATCATACATTGGTACAAATGTGCATATAATAATATTAATATAGATGTAACATGAGTACTATTTTACAGAGTATTATACTAATAGAATAAACTTATTGCATAAGACTAGTAATAGAAGCTTAAGGTATCATTAGTTACATTATTGGATAACAGGGTTATTTAACAAGTAGTGGTAGAAATTTAACTGGTTTTTTCTTAACTTATTGTAGGTTGTTACCTAAATTTTCCATATATCATGTAGAATCCCGAATTGTTCTAAAAATGTTAATGGTTTTTCTATACGTTTATTATCTTTTAGACAATCTTTAATGTTCTTGGGCAGGTTCGCTTTGTCTCTAAGGGTTTTGTTTCCGAGGCATTCCTGCATTATATGTTTGACAGTAAATTTAGAGGTACATCTGCTGCAAGTAGGCTCTTCAGTTTTGGTGAAAAGATATTGGTGGGTTAGTTTGGTGTGTCCTATTCTGAGACGAGTGAGAATGATTTTGGTTCTTCTGGTCATTGTGGGAGCCGGGTTTGGAGAATATATATTTTCGCGGATTTCGTGAAGTTTCGTGCGGTTGTTTGTCATCCATGTTTCGTTCCACTTGTTTATAATCTTTTTCGTGACTAGCTTTTGCACTCCATTGAATGGGATTGCAAAATTAGATATATCTATGTTACCCTCGTCTTCAGCAATTGTTATGGTGTGTCTTTTAGGATTCCCTTTACATATAATTATATTTTTATGCCCAGACAGTTCGTATTGTAGGGTGTTTGTTAAGGGATCGCTGTGGTGTGGATTGCATATATCGTTGTACGTACTAGATTCAGGAGTGGTAATTACATAGTTTTTCTGTGGGTTTACTGCTGTATCTTTTACTGCAATTAAAATAATATATGTATATATATATACATATATTACCCGTTTTCATTGCAATTATATTGGGAACTTTAATTACTTTGTCTTTCTTTAATTTAGTAGATGTGTGGACATATGTGGGAGACGGGAAGTCAGTAGCTGATCTAACGGTAGATTTAATTATTAATTGAGGAGGAGGGATAGGTGGATTCTCTTTAATCGTTGGTACAGTAAAATTTAGTCCCTTCAAATAGTTTTCTGCCCCGTTTGCAAATGGGGGCTGTCTTTTGCTGATTTTGTTAAGTGTGCTTTTGGATTTATTTTTTAAAATAAGGTCTCGTACTGGCTTGGCCGATGAAGCTATTATTTTACAGTAGTATTTGCACGCCAGTTGCATTCTTCGGAATTCCAAAGGTAACAGTTTGCCCTCGGCTAGAAGACTTGATGTGGGACTGGTTCGAAAGGCACCCAGGGCTATGCGGAGTCCCGCGTAATGTATGGAATCTAGTATTTTCGATATAGGGCTTGTTCCATAAATAATGGAAGCATAGTCGACTTTGGCTAGTATGGTTGATTTGTAGGTGTTTAGTAAGATAACTGAATTTGATCCCCAGTTGTTAGCTGCAAGTAGTTTTAAGAAATTTAATCTTTTTGTGTATTCGCTTTTGAGATTCATTATATGCTCTTTCCATGTCATCTTATGGTCAAAAGTTAACCCTACTATTTTTAATTTATTTACTTCTGCAATGGGGCATTTGTTTATATAGAAGTTAATTTTATTATTGTTTTTTCGATTTTTTGTCAGGGTTATGTAAACAGACTTAGTACTTGAGAATTCAAATCCTGTTTCGTTCGACCATTCGGAAGCTTTGTCTATAGAAGATTGAAGAGTATCCTGAGTAATTGATAGGTTTTTACCACTGCAGAATAAGTAAAGGTCATCGGCAAATATTCCATTTTTGACGTCGTTAATGTCGTTTAATGTCGTTAGTTGCTAATAGAAATAGCGTGACACTAAGCACTGATCCTTGCGGTATTCCGTTTGAAATTTCAAAACTTTCACAAAAGATGCCATTCACTTGAATAGATCTGTGTTTTAATAAATTGGATATGAATTTTAGCATTTTTCTTTTGAAATTACTCTGGTTTAATAATTTAATTATCCTTTCCCTCCATACCATTTCGTAAGCTTTCTATATATCTAAACTAGTAATGACTGAGTGAAGATTTTTTTCGAATGTATCGAGAATATAAGTTTCCAGCATAATAAGGTGGTCCATTGTTGATCTGCCTTGTCTGAAGCCACTTTGTTCGGGTGCTAGTATGAAATTCATTTCTAAGTTGGCCCTTAGCCTCTTCTTAATTATTTTTTCCAGTAATTCGCACGTATTGCACGCTAGAGCTATTGGCCGATAGTTTTTCGCTTTACTTCTACTTTTTCCGGGCTTGGGGATTGGAATAATAATTGACTTAGACCGCTGTATGGGGAAGAATTCACCAAGCCAAATCACATTAAACAAATCAGTTAAGAATTCTATACCTTTTGGCGGTAGATTCTTTAAGAGGACGTTGGAGATTTTGTCGGGACCTGGGCTTGTGTTCTTACATTATTTGAGAGTTAGCTCTATTTCTTCAACCGTCATTTCGCTGTTTATGCTTACAGCCGTTAGATCGCTTATTTCTTCTAAGGAGGAGTTATTAATTAAATTGTCTGAAAATTGTTTTCTTAACCTTAAGAATTGGTCGCTGTAGTTAACATCACTTGAATTGCTTGCAAATGTTGTTGCAAATGCTGCAGCAATCTTCTCAGGGTTAGATATAATCGTTCCATTCTCATCTATTAAGCTGGTGATGGTTGTTGTAGTTTTCTTTCTATTTATTCTTCTCAGTTTATTGTAAATAACCGGAAGGGGAGTGTGCTAATTTAGGCTCGAGGTGAATTCAATCCAAGATTTTTTTGGCTCTGTTTAAGTTTTCCTACAAAAGGCTTTTACTCTGTTGAATTCAATTTTATTCTCTCTGGTTTTATGCTTTTTATATACATTAAAAGCGTGTTTGCTAGTTTTCAGCGCTTCTTCACAATCAGCATTCCACCATGGGACCTGTCCTTTGGTTTTAAATTTTGTTATTGGTATGGTTTTATCAGCGCAGTACAGAATTAATTCCACGAATTTCGTAAGAATACGATTTATTTCTATTTTATTGTTAATACTAGGTTTCTCAATATTAAGTAAATTGTCTTCTATGTCTTTTTGGAATTTAGGCCAATCCGCTTTTTTAAAATTCCATGTGGCTTGAGCATTGAAGGCTATGGTATACGACGTATCTAGAGAAGATATTGTAATAGGATAGTGATCACTATCATATAGGTCGTCCGCTTTTTCCCATTCAAGGTTACCTGCTATTGCTGTAGATGCGATAGCAAGGTCAATAATACTTTTTTCTGCTGTTGCATGATTGAAGTACACATTCCGTATATTATTTATCAATATTACATCATTGTTATTTAGAATAGCTTCAATGACTTTGCCTCTAGAGTCGGTTCTAGAGGAACCCCAGTAGCTATTGTGGCTATTGAAGTCGCCAACAATTAAGAAGGGTTTCGGCAATTGTTTTATTACGTCTTCAATTTCTTTCAGCGTAAATGAGTAGCTATTAGGTAAGTAAATATTGCAGATGCAAACTTTCATTGGCAAGTAGCATATCGCGGCTACTACTTCTAGGTTTATTGTAAGTTTAATTTCCTAGAAGTGAATCGAGTTGTCGATGTAAATTATAACATTGCCACTAGCGTGGTTGGAGGTAGTTCTATTTTTCCAAACTTTTTTGTATCCTCTTAAGTATGCAGAGAAGGTATCTTTGAAGTGAATTTCTTGAAGGTATAGAATGTACGAAATCTTGTCTGTGATTATTCTTTTTATGTTCGCATATGTAGCATAGAAACCATTTACGTTCCATTGTACTATTTGTCCGGGTGACAGAATTAAATCACTTACTTGATTATGATTTCTACTCTTGGACGTTTTCAATTTTTTAAATTATTCTACTTAATTGATTTTTAATGGATCGATTAATAAGGAGTGGATACAGTTCCCGCATCACTTCTGCTAATACAAGGGTATCGTCTGTATATTCGTTAGCAATATCCCCGGCAAGGGGATTTGATATTGCTGCGTCTAGAAAACTTCCGAAATTTATGAACAATATAGGAAATTTGTACTGCTGGTTAATCATTACTTTTCTCACTGGGATTAGTAAATTGTCCAGCTTCTCCTTCACTATTGACTGTAAGATCTTAGGTTTCTTAGTGCACCTAATAGTCATCATACATAGAGGTCATAGATTGAAGTTCTTCCAAAATTAGTACAAAATTGAACAAATTTCAATTACATTCTAGTAACAGTTTGGCAAGTTCACCCTTACAGCTGCTCCACACGAGCTGAAAATCCCACCAAGGTCGTTGTATGAGGAGATAAAAAATGCCTTTATTAGGCCTTCAGATTATTATAAGTTGCCCTTCCAAGACTGGCCCACCCTCTTCCCTATCTTCTGCGAGGGCAGTGATACAGGAAAACCTCTCCTATATGCACCCGAGAAGATGGGCCTCGACAAGTGCAGGAAAAATAACGATAATGAGAATTTTCTAAATCAACCCTGGCGGTTGTCCCAAAGTTTCTGATGCACACTCTTTGGGCCCGTACTTTATGACAGAGTGATCCGGAAACAATGGTTTGCGTTTTTCGGGTTCAATCCGCGTTGTGAAATGTGAAAATTCCGACGTTTCGCCAGCATTTCAGCTAGCTTCATCAAGGTAAAACTGATACTGAGGTATACTGTTGATAGTACTCCTATTTATAATGGTGCTCGATGACACGAAACCGTGCTTCAGCCAATCAGATTTTTAGTTGATCAGCTGATCAGTTGATCAAAAACGCAAACCATTGTATACCTAACAATGGCCGCGAAGGCCTCACAACCTTGATCCGGAAACACTTCACAAGGTTAACGTGTACCATACACTACTGCAAAATAAAAAATCAATACATTTTCTTAAGAGAATTACAGTTCATTTACCTTTTCAGCCTGGTATTCGGAGAAGTGTTCTTGCAATAAAATAACGTTTTTCCAAATTAGTATCTTGAGAAGTGTACGTTGACTTAATCCTATAGCCACAGTGCGTGGAAGAAATATGAGCATTTGTGTCCTTAGGAGAATCCAAATTTTCAGTGGGAAGTATTTTGTATATAGTGACGACGTGACATATCGCAACGCCACGTGATATTTTTTTGCCGTTTTGCTTTTGGATTATTATTAGAAAGAAACAGCCCTGTTTCAATTGTCAAGACACAGTGAATAATATACTTCGTAGTATATATGCATTTATTTCTGTGGCTTCCGTGTCTGCTTATACTTTCTCCATACCTGTGAAATTGATTAATGTTTTACTAAAACTATATATTCCGTTCTCAGAGGAAAGTGTGCTTTATCTGTCTTTTCAACTCTCAACATGCTTTATTTTGTAGCGCAGATATGAAATAATGTCTGCTCAAAGGAACAGGAAAACTGTATTCTTTTCGAATTGACTCACTCCTCGACAGTAAATTATACCAATTCAATTAGTTGCCTGTCACATGATGTACCAAAATTATATAAATTTGCAATGTAATTTCATACATGAATACAATTGAGAGTTGCTCAAAAGATTCTCAGAACTTATTATATGCTTACTGCAACATTAAAGACCCAAGTTGTCGTAATTAAGATAGTAATTGTTAACGCCACTTGCCGCGGCCGTAAATATTACATTTGAAAAAGGTAATACAAAGTGTTACGTATCTAACAATAAGTACAACTGTATATCTCAAAAAAGCTTGCCGAGTTTTATACCAAAAGAAGGACAAAAATAATTTTGCCGATGAAACTTACAATTAATGTTAACGATAATATATTATATTTCTAATTATTGTAGCAACGCGTGAACGCAACATCGTCTATGAAGAATTTAAACTAGTAGGTAAATTGTTTTCCTGTGAATTTCGCTTGATAGATGTCCTTCGATTTGGAAACGATGTATGATCGGTATGCGATACTCATACGATATGTATGAATTCGCTCTTTTCGCGAATTATCTCTGAATTCGCTAACCCGACTTCTAACAGCCGAAAGATAATTCGAAATCATTGACAGGATCTGCAAATCTAAACCTTCTTAAATATTATTATTATACTCTTAATGATTATTAGTCCTCCAGCTGGTTGTGCCGGTTCTTACCGCGTCTATCGTAACCCTAGAGCAGGGAAGCCGCTCATTTGATCGCCGCATGTGGCCTTGGAAGAACTCCGCCTGCTACTCCTTCCCGTGCACTCGACAGCTCGCTCATTGACTTGGCTTTCATTTGCCAGACGCGAACCTATTGGAACGAGCTTGCTGCCGCTTTGGGGCGACCTTTGTATCTAACCACTTGCGCTGAAAAGACGGAAATCAGAAAGACGTGCGTGGTACGTCGACTAAGGTTATTTGTCGAAGAAGAGTTTCAGATCGCACCACGTCGGGTGTAGGGTAAAACAAAAGTGTTATTAGTAAAAAAGTATTTTAATGTTTTTGGACTTCTAGCGAGGGTATTGGCTTATTCCACCACTACGTGACGCCTTGCGGCGAAGTATAGTGTTGCGTTCTAGCCGCGTGTTTGTAAATTAATTTTCATCGGAAATAGTTAAAAAACTCCGCGACAGAAAAACGCCAGGCTTTTTCGCGTCAAAGAATACATTGTAGCCGCCGCGGCCGTCTGGGCGATACATTTTACAATTCTGTATAGTCTCTCGTGTTCTGGTTTGTGCGAGTGGTTAAATACGAATGTTGCCTCAATGCACCACTATGCTTGTGGCGATAGGTTCGCGCCTGGCGAGTGAAAGGCAAGTCCATCTTGGTTGGGTGAAGCAGGTGGTTGTGAGAAGTAGGTGGAGTTCCTCCAAGAATGCATGCGGCGATCAAATAAACGGCTTCCCTGCTCTAGAGGTTTACAAGTGTCCTATCATAAATCGCTCGACGCGAGGAAACCAGAATCCTCGACCACTGTATAAATCATGCAAGTCGCTATTTTCCTAAAATATCGTTTCCCTTGACAGGCAAGAAAAAATATAGAGTTCTTCTCTATCAATCAACTATAAATTCCAATGATATTGCTTAACACGTTCCGTGCCAAGCTGTTTTTCCTCGACTTGTTCACGCCATTTGATGTTTTGACTAAAGATTGATATACAGGGTGTCTCACGCAACTGGAACAAGCTGTACCTCCTAAAGAGTTGAGAATAGAGGAAAATGTTATAAGAAAAACTTGAATGGCATCAGGCGGTGCATACTATGCAACTAATTTTATGCACTTTTGTGCATCGGTGCATCAGAAAAATGCAACTGCACTATTTTTGTAAATGGAAACCTACATTTTTGACTGCACCAATCGATGCAGTTTGTTGTGCTCTACAAAAAAAGTACTAACATACTTATGCCCTAAACTTATTCATTAACCACTTGACATACAATGACGAGTCTGACTCGTTATTCATTTCATGGGCCACTGTAGACTTTGACGAGTCTGACTCGTCAAGCGCTTTTTTCGGCGGACGCCGTGTAGTTTACAATTAGATTACATAGTTGCTTCACTCGTGCAACTCGTATTATTTTTTAATGTTATTTAGATGTATTTTGTTAACATCAATCTGATTAATAAAAATCCAAATTTCAAAATAAAGTGTACTCTTTCTCAGCTTTCACGTAACTGTTCAGTTGAGCGAAATTAAATAGTATTTTTTGGTCACATCAAGTTCCATTTAATTTGTATGTCAAGGGGTTAAGAAGTCCGGCCGATCGGCAGAATTTCTCTTCGAAGGTGCGATTTATGACCGATTTGTCATTGCGAGTCAGCGGCGGTCTATGGGACCGTTCGAGCCGAAGTCCCTGGTTACCACCCGCTGACAGAGCATGACGGATTAACGAAAACGTTCATTCAAACCGAAGGCTGCCTAATTCTTTAAGGACCGGAGTTTTGGCCGCCTTGGCGCGTGATGGTCGCCAAATGTTGGTAAATAATAAAAAATCTGGCGGCCAGACTCGGGCCTCAAAGAACGGCAAACATTTGCTTCGTCTCGACTCCGCTTTTGTTTCCGTACGACGGAACAAAGGAGATTGAAAAACTGCTGCAACTCGTAGACTCCTTTTCTAACTAATGCCCGTAACTTGAATTGAAAAATCTTATTCACTGCGAACGGTAAGAGTGAACAAGGGGAATCGTTGCTCGTTACACGAAGTTTTCGGAAAAAAGAAAAATGATTAAGGCGTTAAATACTTCTAAATCAATATAAAACGTACGTTACAAGTTAAATAAATAGTTATACAAAATGTTTCCGTTACAATTATGTTAGTGTAGTGTACTATTTACCTAATTGTACGGAAAGCTCACGTTGAAATTTCATGTTCACGTGTAACAGACCAATTACGACGCTTCATATCACGGGGAAACTACTACTCGGATACAGTGAACCGTGCTACTGTGTTTCATTTTAAAAGAGAGCTGACCCGTAAATAGCGGAACTGTCTTGCACAGTGTCGTTTTTTCGATGGAATAACCCGAGGAGACAAAAAGTGACCTGCCTATATAGGGCCCCGTTTTGGGCAATTTGTTAAAAGAGAGTGGAGGTGGAGGGACTCTGATGGAGTGTAAGGTCGCCAAGGAGGTGAGACAAACTTGTCGCCAAGGTTGCGGAAGCCGTATATTCGGTTTATCGGATTCCTAATGAATAAGGTTTGTTGGAATACTGATTGGAATGTGGCTCTATGCAGCTAGGCTTTCCTTCATTTCCTAGATTTTGGCTAAGCACCTAACTGTCGCCGGATAAAAAATCGCAACATTTTTAGGGCCATACGTTACACGTGCCTAACAATTAATGACCGCCAAATGTCGAGGTATCTCTTCGACTAATTATTGTGGGAACGGGCTTTAAGTTCAAAAATTGGCGCGCGAGATCCGGAAACCAGGCAATATCTGTATCCGGGTTCAATTTCAGTTTGTCGGTTGTTATATGCGAAAGGTATGATAGCATTTATAAAGAAAGAACGAAATGTACTGTAAAAATATTTAAAACTGTAGCTGGCTTGAATAAAGCGTCTGCTAGTTTACACTTTGTGCTAATTGATGCAGCCCATTTCTGCGGGATTAAAGTGGAACAGGACCTAGTCATTCGTGTTTCAATTATTACACACCCGAATATAAAACAGGTTTGAGCTTTCACAGCAATTTGCATTATATTTATCAGTCATACGGCGAACATGACAATGTTTCTTATTGCCAAAAATTTCGAACGCCGACTCCCCCGTGCAGAAAATATCCCCAAAGTCTGAATAAAATAGTGCGATATGAATGTTCTTTCAATGAATATCCACTCAAACCTCTTCTTCCTAAGCTAGTGTCTTATTAATGGCGTTTTACTGCTACACAGCTTTCCAAGACTTTGTTTTTCTCATTTATTTTTTCACTGTCATTACTTCAACCGGTTCCAGTCTGTTATTATTGATTCCCAATGTAATTTCTGTTGCAAATATTTATCTATTGCATTTTTTTCCCATTTCAATATATCGATCCTGCGCATCGATTGTTGTTTAGATAAGCTTAATATTTTCTCTGATGAGCTGTGGATATTAAAACTTTTATTTTCGTCATTATTTTGCGAATTCAATACCCTTATTTGACTTACGGCATACTATCCACATGTTTTTTTGTGATAACGTTTTCCATGATTGCAAATACAAATAGCTATCATGTTAAATTGCAGTCAACCGAAGAAATGCGTTGATTCGATTTCATATCCATCAGTTTTAAGTGAAGACTTTGTCCACCTTTTACTATGTCAATTACTTTATATCAAATAATACTGAAAATCTTATATTGTATGTATTACTTTTTCTTGATAATACACCATTCAACTGACATGAATTTTATTACAAAACAATTACATAATTATAACATTCATACGCTCGGGATTGGATTTGTTGGGTCTCTAAAAACTTATGGACGTTAATGTATGTATAATGCATAAATTAGAAGAAGTTTAACGGAACGGCAGTGGGGCAACGGGAACCGTCGAAGTTGCTCTGCCTAACGACACCTTCTATATGTTCGTAGCTCTTACTTTATCTCTATAAGTAGACACGAAAATATATATCTAGGATTTTCGTATCGACGGAAGATCCTTAGTTTGTTTAAGTACATAATAATTAAAAGTTCCTTCAAGGCAGCACGGATGCCTTGGTATTGTCGATCTATTTTCGTCTCTTTGATATATGCGTTCATTGTCTTTATCGCGCGATGCTACTTGCAAATGTATTCCAATATGGCAATCACGAAAATACGTGCAAAGCGAATTGCGGGCATTAGATCTTATGCAGTGGTAGGATAATAGCCACCAATAGGACTTGCATTCTACCGCCGTGACTTATTCTCATCTCTGCGCTGCACACCGTTCCTGAATGACCAGTCTATGTGAATGTGCCTGCTGGAAGAGCGATAAGATGAGTCTGAATCCAAAATAATTCTAGAATGAAACTGATATAAAAAGTTTGGATGATTAATTAACTGATTAGTTGGTACTCATATACGTAGAAAAAGCCGATTAAAAAATTCTTGACCAATTTAGACAAGAACGTTAACACTTACGGTATAAAATACAATTATTTACTTTTACTCGCACAAAAGATATTTTATACCGTATCTAATGTGAAAATCATATAGGAAATGCACATGTGCGCCATTCTGACACTAAAATAATATGCTGATATTATTAACAAAACGTTATAACAGATTGTGAGATGTTCTCTAACTTGCTGTCAATATTTCAAATTATTTTAACAAATCATGTTGAAAAAAATCGGTAAAAATATTTTTTACGCGCATTTTTCCAGAAGCAGAATGCAGTTTAGATTTCTAGGAGCAAAAGTAAAGCAAAGGATATATAAATTATTAAGAAGAACCGCTCCTAAAAGTCTACAAAAAGGAAGTACGAAATTAAACACCGAAAATGAAAATTTAATCATATAATGGTACTGATATTTTTTATTATTTGGATGCAGGAAGTGTTAATTGTTATATATGAAATAAAGCATGAAATTCTGCGGTCGGGCATTTTATTGTTGAGACATGTAAATTGATGTTGTCTTAACATCAAATATTTGTATAAATGCTTCAGCATATTGTGCAACACGTTGTGTGTTTCGTACTATCCGCTGATCAACTCTTATTTAAAGTGTTTTGGTATCACACACACATGAATATTCCTCTCTTTAAAGAGGTGACCTATGGGTGGACTACAAATTTATTTTGTGAGTTTCTAGAAAAACCGTTGTATACATGAAGGATGGAAATGTGTGCGTATGCCGCGAGGTTGCGACGAACGTAATCGAACGCGTTTATAAGGGGTACCGCGGGGGACGGGGTAAGCGATAGACGAAGATCGGGGCGTGTGGCCCAATAGAGTTTTTAAAGCGATCCTCACGACAACACCTCTTATATCGTTCCTTTGCATTTTAAGTATTCATTGTTATTTTAAAGTATCCATAGTTTTTTTTATAGTTTATTATATTTCATTGTTTTTTTTGTAGTTAGAATAAAGTTATTTTTGTGTTAGTTTTGTTGTAAGCCTAGTGTTAAGTGTGATTCCTGGAAATCCGTTAATCCAAATCCTACATACATACCAACTTTCGCTACAACAACAACGGGCATTAATAGTTGTAAAAATTGTATAAAATTATAATAACTAACGGAAACGGATTAAAGCGCCGTAACACAAGGAATTTTTTTCCAATAGATGTCCTAAAGTGTCGGAAACCAGTAGTCCTCCTTAACTTTCTTTTACTTTCATCACCATTCCCCAAATGTATTTGCATGCCTGAATCGATCGGATATACCTTTGTTTTAGTACTTATCATGATTTCTCTTCAAGACTTATCCCACAAGTTTGCACTTTTTCATAAGCAGATTATACAGAAGGTTACACTCTCACGCAGAGCAATCAAACGGTACTATTCCCTCCAAGGCTTGTATTTAAGTGGAGACTCTATTCTCTCGAGACATCCAACGTCTCAAGAACTTGCTCTGATCTTATTTTTAGATCACTAGACATTAAAAGTAGTCGCGAATCACGTACACTAAATGTTAAATAAATATACAAATTCAGAAACTGCATTCACTTCTGACTTCTCCCATAATTACGATTCAACAACTGTATACATTACGTCTACCTGTCATGCTGAAATGTATACAACATTAATAGGGAGCCAATACAAAATTTTCAAAAAGTATTTAACCCTAAGAGGAGGACGTGGGGTGGGAGGGAGGGGGGGGGGGGGTGTTGTACAGTATAATTATTTTTAAATTTTTCTTTGGAGAAATGGGTAAATAACGTATTAATAATAAAATCTCTTAGTGTGTTGTAAAATGAATTGTAATTACCTATACAAGATACTTTATCTACCTGTGAATGGTCGAACATCTTAAGAGTGACTAAATTGATTAAAAAATTGTTTACCAACAGTTTCTTGCTAAACAGGGTGCCACCACATGGAAGAAATTATTTTTTTGTAATTGTAGTATTAGCGAAGACATTAAAATCTAATTATCTTTATTAAATGAAACCATAAAATTTTTAACTCATTACACGGTACATCTAGGCTTCCTCTATAAAAAGAGCATTAATTAACAAATGTCGAAGAACTATTATTTTATGAAATATTTTAATGGTAATTATCATGGGCTAAGAAGACAATAATCACATAAGGCTGGCAACAGGCCAGTTGGTGCGGAAAGAATGCGGTCTGATTCGTCAGACGGCAAGAGGCATCCTTTGCTCACACGTACTTTCGACTCTATACGCAGTTTGTCGAATGAGCCACACATTCAAATCGGACGAAGTCGTGAATGACGAAGAGAGTGAATTACTTGCATCGGAACTGAGTGAAAGACCGCGAACCGAACGGCGGAAGGAAAAGCATTGGCGTACGCACCAGACTTAAAATATTGCTATCGACAGTTTAGGTACACAAATGTATCAAGGTTGTCCCTACATTGTGAACACGGGAAACGCTGCTACTATGCGAAGTATTACGTCGTGCGACTGAGCTTGAGGATTCCAGGAGCGATAAGGTGGGATTCAGGCGGGAATAGGCGGTGCGAGCGACAGACACCTTTTCACCCTATGCACTACACGGTGCCAACTCGACTGTTGCCAGCTTTATACCTCGTAAAAATAGAGAAGTTTTCCGGATAGACGCATTCCACGTTCTGACGTCATTTTCGATTCTAACGCCATTTTCGATTCTAACGCGTTATTGGACGAAAGAGCCGCACATTCGTTGCGTCGTAATATGAACGACGAAAGGAGCGTTTTGTTTTCGGTTGTCATTCGTCGATCTCAGGTTTCTAGGACCAACATGGTGGGGATAGACGGTGCGAGCGACACTCTCCCTTTAACCCCGTACCTCATACCGCGAGACTTCTCTATTTTGGCCAGGTATACATTCTGTTCAGGAAATACCAGGAATTATGGAATATAATACAAAATATTGGTCTAATCATCGAAATTTATTTTATTGCTTTCAAAATAGGTCCTATTTGATGAAATACACTAATGTTAATGAATAATCCAAACCTCGAAAACCGTCTTATAGGCATTTCCCGATAAGGCTTTCAGTTACTTTTGCACATTTTGTTTTTTGGCTTCAATTGACGCAAAACTTTTTTCACGAAGTGGGTCTTTTAGCTTGAAGAACGAAAAAATGTCCCAAGGGGGCATGTGTAGCAAATACAGTACTTGTCCGTTGACATTGGCTGAGTTTTTAATAAAAAATTAACGTAGTGGGATCTGTGAGCCTCTATTTCCATACTCACCATAGTCACATGATTAGTTTTATTTTCGCGGAAAATCCTTTACAAACGGAATCTTAACGACATAACACACATTCTTTTACTTTTACCATGTTGCCGTTGAAGAAATACAATAGTAGACGCAATTGTTCGGCCAATAAGAGATGTATCTTTATTATTTGTTTTATATAACACTCCGCGAAAATGTGCGTATTTATATTAGGGTGTCCCATAAGTTTCTTTCCCTTTTTTTGCTACGAAATGAATACACGATATTTGTTGTTTAAGTTTGATTTATTGCGTTATATATGAACTGTTCTTCTCCATCACCTTATTGCATCTCTCCAAAATTGTTGGGGCTTAGTTGCAACATATTTCTGGAGGTGCGTTTTTATTTCGCTTACGGTTTGGAACCCTTTAGCACGTAGAGAATTTTTTAATGATAGGAATAAGTAATAGTCGGATAGAACAAGATCTGGGGAGTACCTTGGATGCGGTAGAACGGCCCAATCTAACTGTAACAGCTTTTCTCTTACAGCCAATGTAACATGCTGTATTGCATTGTCGTAATGAAGGGCGACGCCACGTCGGTTCGTCAAATCTAGCCATTTTTCTGCTTGACGGCTTTCAATTTATCAAGCTGATTGCAGTATTTGGTAGAATTGATGATTTCACCTTGAGAAAGGAGCTCGTAGTAGACTACACCTTTCCAGTCCCACCAAATGGACAAAAGAACTTTTTTTGGGTGAAGTCCAGGCTTCGCGACAGTTAAAGGTCTTTTATCCTTAGACCAAGTGCGTTTTCGATACATATTTTGATACAAAATCGAAGTCTCGCATCCAGTGGCAAGCCTCTTTAAGAAAGGATCTCTTTCATAACGCTGGAGAAGGAAATCGCACGTAAAGACGCAGTTCATAAGGCCGGTCTCCGTTATTAGGTGTGATACCCAATCTTCACATCGACTGACATATCCCATCCTGACCAGGTGATTATGTACCGTTGTTCTGGGAATGTTAGTGGCATCCACTATATTGCACGCACTATATCGCGGATTTTCAGCGAGCATGGCCTTGATAAGGTCCGTATCCGTCGTCGGTGGTCAGCCGCGGCGGTCTTCATCTTTCAAGTCAAAATTGCCAGCTCTAAATCTCTTAAACCAATTGCGAACGGTCGTAATAGTCGTAGCACCACCCCGTAAACGGTAGCAAATCTCATCGGCAGTATTCTTTGCACTTTTCCCTTTTTCAAAGCAATGAAGCATAACATGGCGCATATGCTTCCTTTGGCTATCCATATTGAACGGTGTAGAAAAAAAGTCTTAAAAGAGACTGTGTCACCAACGAAACATACTTTAGAAGAGGTCTAGGACGATTGAAACTGATGACATAGACGGCTAATATAACAACGGACACCCTAATATAACAATAACTCCAATTATAGAAAATTCTTATCCTTCCAAATCCTACATATTGGAAAAAGTATCTCCAAGACCAGAGATGACGAACCACTGACCTGTGAGTCTATCCAGCGTGTCTAGAAAAATTCACCGCCAGCGAATCATCGTCAGCAGTTCACCGCCATCAATTCGCGGCCTAGTAATTCACAGCCAGCAGTTTACTGTTTGCTTTATGGTAGTCGGACCGCCTCACGGCGGCCCTCATTTAAAACTATGCCCAACCAACATTAATTTATCTTTTTCTTACATACACCTAACTTAAACCAAACCTTCTGGGAAGTGGTACCTGGGGTGAAATTGTGCATAGCATGAGAAAATCATAATCCTGGCAGCATATCCAAAAATCAATGAGTTCGGCAATGTGGAACCTTTCCTGTATAATTATTAAAAGCTATTGTTAATTAATAAGTTATTCATTGATCGCAGGGAATTTATTAATAATAATGAATTATAATCATCTTAGAACAAATTAGTTTTCGTGTTTTTTTCCATTTCATTATTTATTCATCCTAAATAAGTAATAATTCTATGGCAGTAGCAATCATTTGGAAGCTGTAAATTGTTTGTGCGATAAACTGAGGCGACGGTAAATTAATGGCGGTGAATTAATGGCGATGAACTTCTGTGGCGGTGAATTTCTGGCGGTGAACTACTGTGGCGTTGAATTGCTGTGCGGGTGAACTGCTGGCGGTGAATTGCGCGCGGTGAATTTTCTGGATGCCCTATCCAGCATGCATATTCAAGTATCAGAAAGGTGAGACGGCGTTCTCCAGACTAGGTGTGCCAATGTTTCCTTCCAGCCACCGAAGCATCATTCATAATCATTTTCATGTATAGCCTTCAGAACCCGTAGCGAATATTCTTTATTTCATCTGTTGATTCAAAATGGCGTCCACGAAAGAGTAATTTCAGTTTAGGGAATAGAAAAAAGTCACAGGCTGCTACATCGGGCAAACACGAAGCTTGGGGAGTGGTATTTGTCGACTGCCGAGAACTGACACAAAAATCAAATGTGTGAGCGGGAGCATTATCGTTGAACAACGTCCAGGAATATGGAAAATCGCCGAAAGTATTTTCCATCAATCACCAAACAGTCGGTTCTATGCAAAGCAATAATGGAATGACGTGAAATTTTCATTACTGGTTAAAAACTGTTCTAACAATTATTAAAACAAAAGACTTCCAGGTACACATAAAGCGAGGTATTTAAATACGTCAGTTCCGATACTTTTTGAGCGCAGCGCTATTAAGGAGAGTGCTACAGTCAAAAGAAAGGTCGTTAAAATCATTAATAGTAAATCTACCACAAAATGACTCATTTGCGATTTTGTGAAAATATTTCCAAGTTTTTTAGCACTGTATCTTGCTTAGTTTTCTACATCTATTTCGTAAACTATAGAAGGGATTAAATCTATGAAGCACTTATCTAGTATATTTAAATATGCTAAATTAATAGTGGATAGTTGTAGTATTAAAAACCGCGGGTTTAGATAAGTAGACCGAATATCTGCAAATATTTCGGCTTAAAAATTATCATTCCCAGCCATAAAAGAAGGAGGAAATCTACTTCGTTTCAAATCCGCCTTTGTTTCTTCCGACTGACGAAGTTGTTTTAGTAAAAGAATGGATAAATACTGAATATCTGAGGAGAAGACATAAATAAATTTTTGTAAATAAATATTTTTAAACGCAATAACAAATTTTAATAACAGCTGAAATTGTAAAGGATAATATGAACATTTTTATGAAAATCATATATAACATATTATGGTGAAACGTAATTGTTTGCCTGCTCAGGCTCGATAGACCTGAAATTCACGGGAATGAGAGTTCAGAACAAACGATAACAATGAATAAGAATGACTTTTACACTCTAGGAGAAAGATAAGGGCGAGATGAATGTGCAGCTAGAGATATAAATGAATAACAGTAGTTGTACACGATTTAATCGCATGTTCGCACGAAAATAGAATCTTTGATATAACTGCAGAGAAAAAAAATATTTATACAAATAGGTATGTCTAAAGAATGTTTAATTTTGCGCATTTTTTGTTTCCAAATACCCGAATTCTTTTTCTTCATTCCACGTATTCTATTAGTAAAAAAATCAAAGTAGTTTTTGCATATGTGTAAAATACCCTATCAATAAGTAATCATAATATTAATTTTCGGTATTATTAAATAGCACGATAATTACAAAACATTAAACATTTTGGTAACCCAGTTCATAAGGAATATTCCACAATGACTAGAATGTTAGGAGCGATATTTCCACATTCTGTGGTAATATATATATTAATACATATCATTGATAATTTAATCAACTGGTGTTTACAACGTAATACAATGTAAGAATGATGTTTACAAATATTTAAAGACCATTTTTATACCTTCAACAAAATTACTAATACGAAATAAAATATTAATAAAATAATCCATTAATAATATGAAATAAAAAATGTACGGTAAATTATGATTCACATAAATTACTTTATGAAAAATAATCTGGTGAATATAATATATGTGTATGATATAATATATCATACGTAGTCAAATTCATTGTTTTATTAGATTTCGTATTACGTAAGAGAAAATACATTATTCCGTTTAAAAAAGGAACTTTTGAAATGTATGAAAACATAATTTTGTATCGAATACTTTTATCGCGACATTTTTCCTTTTAAATGAAATATTTCCTCCTTACTCATTTTTCCGAGTCGTTGAAAACGCTGTAATTATAATTATAATTATATTTAAAAATCGCAGTCAAATATTCGAATTTCATCCAATTTCTAAAGCATAAAATCGCAAGTATGAAAACAAAAAGCGGGACAATTCGTTCTGAATGTGGACAACAAGGTTGGAAACTGTTTCAGTGATTTATAACAGTTTTAATCAGTTTGATTAATGCATGTAACAGCGATAAATGTAGACAGGGCAATACGTCACGTGTGCTTCAATCTGCCAGAACCTGGTGAAAGTTCGCCAGAGAGATGTCATGGATCTCTATATTTTAACCGCATTAAGTTACTTCTCTCTGCATTAAAGTCAAATGCTGCGAAAGGGACTGGCGTGCTTAGTGCTAGTAGTTTTGTAACGGGCAGATGGTTGGTCAAAAGTTAGAAGTCAATCCCCACGAATCTAAATTAAGTCTCGTGAGTGAGGTGAACTAGATAGATAGCTACTGGGCACGTTTAACTCGAGTAGAACGGTTACCTTGCGCCGCTAGATTCATCGCTTTAATTTCTTTAGCAAGTATGTTTCGTAGAATTAGGGCATGATGGAGATATTACATAAATTTGATGTTATGATGTTTTTTGTATCCGATGTTATTTACTTGTTTCACTAACATTCTTCAGATACTTTTAGGTAGTTATTTCCCTTTGATGATAATAGTAGTCACAAATAATAAGGCGTACTTCAGTTATGTATAAAAAATAATCATTAGATTCCAGAATAGGATTACTATCATAGAGAATACAAGGCGATTCGTAATGTCATGGCACACTTGCCTATAGAGTGATTCCGTGAGGAAGAAATAAGTTAATAAAATATATTTCGATCGGCACCTCGTTTTTGAAAAAATTAACTTGAAAGAATTAGCTTTATAAACGTCGACAGACTTTCAGTGTACCAAATTATTCTTCAACTACAGATTTATAAATTCATATTTTATTTTTAATATGTCTAATGACAGGTGCAATTTGCTAAAATACTTATATGATTAATTACTATACATTGTATATCATAGCAACGAAAATCAATCAAAATCAATTTCCATCAGCGGAAAGTAAAAACGACCCACATCTAACACGCCTAGCACTTCTTATCAAACCTGTATATATTGTACGAAAAAGTAGCAAAAGGAGGCTTCTTCTGCCATTTTATGCATGGACATTTGCAATAAAAATGTGCCAGAAAATTTTCTTCGGCCTTCAAAATCGCGGTAACATTTTTTCACTTTATACTATGCTGCTCTGCTTTTAGGTAAAAAGTCTCAAAAGAATCACAAGTGGGATATGAGCCGTTATCGTACAAATTAAAGTTAAAGTTGCAATAACTTGTAATTGACCTTAAATAGTCACTGAAATTCGTATTCAGATTTCTAGAATTTAGAATTTCTTTGAAACATTGAAAATTTGACAGAAGGACGTGAGTGTTTATAACATAGTTATGTTTGTGCTTGTTGAGCGTGGCTACTGTTCTATGAATTCTACTGAAAATAATTATGTAGTTCTATTTAAAGTAAACTCAAGAAGATCTTTGCTTTATTAGAAAAGAAAGAGGATTTTCGAAACGATTATTTTAATATATGGTGTTGATTCAATAGATATATGCCTATCAATAACTTTTTTCTATTAATTTATGGGAAACAAGTGCATAGTTAACGGGCAATATTATACTGAATATTTTACGGATAGTTGTGTAACATTCTTACGAATATTTGCCCATATAAACTATATTTGTATACAATCTCAACTTAATATTACTTTCTCATGACATAAATGGAGTACTGGAAAATTTCTATTTGGTAATATTTTCCTTTAATTTGGAATTCAATGATCTGAAAAGTGCATTATATACCTACCTATACAGATTGGCATAGTTGGAAGAGAAACAATATTTTCAGAAAGTTTAGCAAGGTCGATAGTATTCGCAAGAATTTTAATACGGTGACTCACTAAGAGGAACTGTTATGGCTAAAGTTGATACTGGAAAGAAGGTAGTTTCTGCAAAAGCTTTCGAACGACTCAGTTTAACTTCTTCGATGAATCTGAAACTCTGCGAGAATAGAATTCTTCATCGACGAAGCGTTCAAATTCGGTGAAAGGAATGGAACTCGAAGACTTTTGAAATTAAAACATGAATTGAATTGAAGTTTGTCAGATTGTTGGTTTGTGTGTAATTTAATTACCAACTCTTTACGATTACTAAGCAAGTGTTCCTTATATTATTAAGTGAGGATACGTTTCATAAAAACTGTACTGCACTTTTCAATCCGTTATAGATTAAAAACAAAACTGTTAATGGTCCCGGTGGAAGAATATTGAAGAAACATAGTTTAACACACTATGTTATTATCCTAAATTTTAAAATATTAATGTAAAACCGTTTTCCTTACGATTGTGAGCATTTCTATCCAGTATATACCTTACATATCTTTAATAAAAGTAATAATTTTAAATACAATTCAACATTTACCTTTGATGTATTTTCATAATGATATAGTATTTACTTTAGAATAACAGAAGAATAATGGAAGTTGCTTTCGGAAAGTGTCATCTGAATGTTGTAAATACTTCACATGTGTGTATTTAACATGTACTTGCTATTTATATTGTAAAAAATATTACTTTAAATAGTAAAAATTGTGTCACATAAAATGTAATAACAAAAAAAGAAATTAAAAACTTATAGGTTGTATATATGTCAAATAATGAATACAAATTTTAAAAAACACGGATTGAAAAATTAATATTGTCAAAATCAGTGATTATGGAGAACTATAGCTAACATTTCTCTGACAACACGATATTTTATATTAAGGCAATGCTGTATTACGATACGTGCAAAAAGTGAACACACAGACAATCCGTCGTTCCCATACAATATGACAGCTTCGGAAGTGAGGGAGATTGCTCGCTCTAACAAAAATAAAACAATTGTTTTCAACTTTACAAATATTATTTTTCAATTAATATTTAATAGTACGTTATATTCAGAATTTACCAAGTATAATACTATTCACACTAAAAATTACGAATTTCTATTTTTTTTCTGTTAACAAACTTATTTACATCGGTGTTTTTAATATAATACTACATGAAATACCTCTATCTTTAAAATTTATATCCCTTATTTATAGCGTGCATTTTTTAGCGTTGCATATTGTAAAGCGTACATAACAAACTACCGTGTGCTAACACGGTACGGAGCAATCCTGGCCTGGATGAATACCTTTTAATGGCTAGTGGCGTAAAATAAATAATTAATTTTTCGTTCAAGTTGAAATACATATAATAGATGAAAAATAAAAACTTATGGTATTTAAAAAATATCCAATTACAAAATATAATCTAATAATTAATTTTTCGTGTCAAATTTTTACAGGTGACTATAGTAACTGCTAGTACTCAGCCAGTGTCAGGCGGTGGGTGACTATAGTCACCGGTAGTATCGACAGGGTTAAGGGACAATTGTTTTTAACGCTCGCTTCTAACATTAGCAATTGAAATACTTAGAGCAGAAATGCACGAGATTTGCACGCCAGTGTTGTTTTTTGAGAAGCACCGCCTATTTCACTCACCACACACCCGTAGTGTCACAGATTCACAAATGCTCTCTCTATAGTCAGGCGCGAACCTATCGGCACAAAAGAAAAAATTCAGTAATAGCAATAGAAAATAACAGAATTTTACAACATCAGACTTCTTGAAAGAGACACGTTAATAAAGATAAAATTATTAACCTGATATAATTACAATTTTAAATTATAGTACTATAAAAGCACACATAGTCTACCTAACTGAGATTTATGCACATTACAAACATTTTTTGTTCATTTTACTTCTATTTTTTTATTGTTGATTTTAACTATATTTTTCGTCAAATAATTTGTTTCAATGCATTCTACATTTTGCCGTGTTAATACTTACTTGTATTTCTAAATATACTATCTATGAAACTGTTAATACCTCCCTCTAATGAAGCAGATAAGTAATAACAAAAGATACATAAGTTGGCTTAATATAAAGCGGGTAAAGCTGGGGAACCGTACTTGGCAGCTGAGACGGAAGGGGAGATTGCTCTCGCACCGCCTATCCCCGCCATGTCGGTCCTGGAAACCTCAGATCGACGAATGTCAACCGAAAACAAAACACTACTTTCGCCGTTCACATGACGACGCAACGAATGTGCGGGTCTCTCTTACCAATAGCGCGTCAAAATCGAAAATGCATGAGGGAGAGAGATGTCCCTATCCGTCGGACGAATCAGAGCAAATTACCCCTCAGCTGCCAAGTAAATATTCCACCATAATATGCACATTTTGTAGTATGAAGTAGGATCGCCACAATATTATTTCTAACTTCCGTTATTTTTCCATGAAAGCTATGAATAAATATTAAAATTCTAAAGACCCAAGTTTTACATTTAAATATTTCTGAATCTAATATTTGTTTGGTATAAACAATGTAATATTCTTAATAGATGTTAATGAGCCAAATTTAAAAAAGGGTTTGACCTTCTTACTATTTCTACGCATGAGTTTTGAAAAAATTCGTTGAAATCTTTTAATAATGCTGTTATACGTTTTATTAATATATAGTAATAATAAGTTACTTTCAAAACATGTAACAATCACGCGATTTTTTTTCATATCATTCATAGGTGTTTACAAAACGCGTTGTAAGCTATTAACGTGATTACTTTGCATTATAAAAAATGGTCTTACAGTTAGACTGATAAATAGTGACATCCAAATTTTATAAATATAGCGGGATAAAAGAATATTTGCCTGATATTGCAGTAAATACAACTGATATCTTATATTACATTTTAAAAAAATTGAACACAAGTTTAATAATTAAAGTCTTCCGCTTTATTGTATCTCGGTTGGACAATATTTGTTCCGTAATACGCACTAAATTCGCCACCCGTCTATCGTCTCGCCGTTATTTCGAACACTGGTCTCGACTGATCCTTCCTCGACCTTTTACGTCATATGAAAAGTATACACAAAAAGCACCGAACTACAAAATACAGTTTGGCGAGAACGTAGGTGTGATTTTCCGTTGATGCCGAACATCAAAAAAATGTGCTCTTCAACCGAATTACTATCTTAACGCATTGATACAAATGTGCATACATGTTTAATATTCCTGCATAAATCTTGTAATTGCGAAACGTAGCCGTTAACCCTTTACGGACGGAGACTTTTTTGAGTGTTAAGAGATAATCATTTATTTGGCGACCAAAAACTACTTTTTTATCAGAAAGTTCGAGTGTTAATGTATCCGAATTATACATTACTATTTGCACAATCATATTTCAACGGTTATATTTCAACTTTTCAATTCTAATCGTGTATACATGCCTCGATAAACTATAATCAGATTTTTTCTCAGACCGCATATATGCGTCAGTAGTCCTCAAAGGGTTAACGGTCTTCGGTCACTTTGTTTCAATAAACATTCTACTTACTTTCTAGAGCAATATTCATTTTATAGAACTGAATTTATTTCAATTCGGCACAGGTCATACACGATATGCTTCGATGTAGAAAACAGTACTTCTACACCCATCGATTGTGTAATTTTTTAAATGCAACAATATCAAAGGAGTAAATAATTAAATTCCCAGCCTTCCATATCTTCATGTACATTTTATTATAGTGACCAACCCAGTAATCAAAATTCCCGTAATAAAAAGCTGATATTTAAGGGTTTGGCCATGTTTCAACGATTTGAAATCATTGTGCACCGGCGAAAAATTATGTTAACTGGTCGTGCTGGGATCCTTAATCCGTTTGTATTTTCTTGCACTGCTTCTACATGAGGGTGAAACTTCTATCGATGACGAAAGCCCCGAAAAAAGTCATTCTCTCTGGAAAAATTGGAATAGTCTCGACAACAAAAAATGCAACCAGCAAAATCTTTTGCGGTTCCCGAAATTCGAAAAACCCGGCCGTCGGAGTATCGCGAAAATTTAGTGAGCTGGAGTGTTCACTTTTCGATTGTGCTGATCGTGTGAGACACAGCTCATTAGTTTCTCAATACTCGCGACAATCACTTCGCAGTTCATTCGTTGTGATCATTTGTTATCTGACCTTCATTTCTTCGCAGTCATTCCTCGTATAACCACCGCTGAAACCATCGTTGTTCACTATTCACGCAAATTATTTCGTTTTGCGTGGCTCGTTCCTCATTTGATCAATAGCAGATATAAGACTTTGGCGTTTATTATTTGACACAGCAAGAATTTGAAAATCTCGCGGTAACTCTACATCGTTCATTCGTTTCTATCCAGCACTTAATGCCATTCGAATCAGAACTTTAGAATAAATGTGGCGTTTGGGAAAAAACATGTCGCGAGCTTCCAGATGCCACACTGTGTATTCTTTAACTTCTTGCGATTGTATTCTCTGTGGACAGTAAAAACCGTTTCTGATAGAATTATTTTCGTATGGAATAATAAATACGTTTGTTATACAACACATATAATTCAAAAGTATAATATTCTTACAAATTATAATAAAAATCAGATATCCTACCCAGTCATAGATAGATAACTGTGTGTGTCTATACTAATTGTAAGTTTTAGTTTGCGGCAGTTTTACAAGAACGGTAATATTCGTAACTTGGTAATACTCGTGTTACAATTACTGCTACCATTTTCTTGCAATTAGAAGTAAACAGTTATGTCGGTACGTGTATGCTGGAGCTTCCACACATATTATTCGCAATGCTCCAAAATTTCGTTATAATAACGACTCAGATCGAAAATGTACAGAGGAAACCTATTTGGGTAGTTTGAGCATTATTCTGATTAAAATACGCAAAACTGACGTTGCTGCGAATGCAAGTCATTTTTAATAGAACCGATTTTATAAAAGCGATAGGAATATTTACACAACGAAGCAAAAATTAAATTTTGCAACATTCTGCCACATACTAAAATTGACTGTAGTTACAGAACACCTCCGTATTTATAGTTACCATCTTCAAGACGAGTAAAAAACAGTATCATTGTTTGGTTACTTATTGTTAGTTCAAGATCTTATTCTAAGTTATATGTAAAAGAATCAAGAATGTTTCTGTATAATGAAAATATGTTATATTTTCGGTCAAGTATCAGAATCATTTAGGATGTAATTTAATTTTTTCAATTATTTTTATTCCACATAGAATATTCATTAACAAATAACGTAAATAAATCGAAAATGCATCTCTCTTGTATCAAATATTCACCATCAAATCAAAGAGAACAATGAAACTATGATAATTATTGTTTCTTAAATGTAAATACCTTTGAAAAGTAACAAGTTCAAAGTTTTCATTTAATAATTTTCCAAAACATGATTATAATTAGAACGACTGTCGATTACAGATAGCTAACACCATACAATATCTATACAAACAGCACTACATTAAATAATATATAATTTTAAATGTATATATGGTAGTTAATAATCACCACTAACAGGTGTAAAGATTAATCAATACACAGGAGAACGATCCAATCGCAACATCGATATCAGAATCAAATTTATATTATTTCTATCTTTGCTCGAAAACACACGAATCTAGTATAAGGTCCTATCGTATTTCTTGCGTCGTATAAACCTTTAAACCGTCTATCAATATTGAACGAAGAAACGTCGTATCAATCGTCTATTCAGGAAGATAGGTGGGAATGCAGAGAAGCAGGGACGTTATAGTATTACCACGGAAGTACGAAGATCTGTCCTTTAGCTCAGAAGTAGAGGGAATTCTGCTTTCTATGGGACTCGCTTCCACAAAACCGCAGTCTGCTCCCTGACCAGTCAACCCGGAAACCTATTACAGGATTTCCTAGCGTTTTGCCACAGTACAGTGAGCGTATTTCACTCGACGATATTCTTCCTGGACAACTTTAAACGATACGCTGTTTTAATATATCAAATACGAAATTATATACGGCAACTCCTTTCAGTGACTATTTTAATGTAACTTACTACAGACTTTCTGTATTTTTATCTCTTTAGTAATATTATAAAATTTATACATTACACAATATTATATAAAATAACTACAAACCAAGATCTGCATTTTGTGTTATATATTCTCTACCGTTCTTGCGGTTTTACATCCACAAACTTGCCAAACTCAGTTTTTGAATAACTGATTCGTCGAATAGATGAAGAGTATGAACTGTTAGGAACTTTCTGCTGGTATTTTTATGTAATAATGTATAGCAAGCGTAGTCACCCTTTTTATACCTACCGCCCACTTTTGCATCTTTGTTGGTAGTAAAATTTTCTTACCGCCTACTGATTCTGCAGTGACTTGAAGGTTTAGTAAAAATATATAGTTAAATTTATTTTAATATTTAAAGGAGAAATAAACTTAACTTCAGTGATAACCGCTGGGCAAAAAAAGAAAGTAGCTTCGGCTTCGGGCAAAATCCCTACCGCCCACCCTAAAAGCTTCAATCGTCTACTACTGGGCGATAGAGACCAGGTCGACTACCCCTGATGTATAGTGATTTCGAGTAATGAATGATTAAATAATTTCGATCCTCAAGGGTATCAGACTTTTCTCAAACAACGAAAAAATTAATTTTCTATTTACACCCTTTCAATATCTCAGCATGACAATACATCAAGAATTTTCATGTTTCAGCGGGTATTGTTCGCGTTGATTATTGTTTTGCACAAACGACGCATGGTTTCGTTAGGAAACGGAATGACGACGCCAAACCCACACGGGTTGTAAATCTGCAACATGATATTTCGTCAATTAAATGGCCGTGTGCTATCCTGAGTGCGATTTTTCGTAGCAGGATTGTGTTAGCTCGAAAGGGGTAGTAACAGTGTGTTTAACACGTTGATTGCCAACTACGAGAGAACTCGTAGTTTGCGTTCTTGGGTAGGACACCGACTATGACTTACCTCGTAGTTTGTTTACTTGCCATATTCGTGCAGATATGATTATATTAGTAGTATATCAATGTAAATATGAATAGAAGCTTCTGGGAAGAGAACAAAAAATCAAGGCTGGCTTACATGAACAGAAAATTTATTAATAAATAAACAGAAAATTTTATCATACGCAATTTATTCAAAATCAACTACAAGATAATTCGTAAGACCTTTTTTTTAAAAACACATTCTCTATGCTTTTTGACGATTATTATGTAGTCTAATTAGAGTTTTTAGTAATATAATATGATTAAATTAAATTGGCTTTCTAGACCGGAATCATGAAAATGACCGTGACAGTCAACGTGTTAAGGTGTGAAGTATCTCACCTGTCTATAAGTTATTGAATCTATTTCCAAAATGTATGTATTCAGCCAAGTGTGAATGAATTAAAGGCGTTTGTGCGTGAAAAGTATGTTGTATTCGTTGGTGCAAGTGTGAACTGATTGACGGATCGAGAGTAAGTGTCGAAGAGCAAAAGATCGAGGTGACAGAAAAATTAAAGGATGCAGGAAAGGTAGGGTTTTAACGAATCGAGTGATTTTGCAAGTATAGTGACTTTCAATAGGTCGAAATTCCATCCTACTAAGAACAGAGTACGGCGAAAGAAAAATTATCTGAAAAGAAAATTATCTGATATGTTGAGTGTCCAAGGAGCGGCCGTTCAGGTAAATATTTATGATAGGAAAGACGAAGGGGAGTGATAGAAAATTTTGTGTACGTTCCTAAAAATGACTGGCGAGAATTAACAGGAGATAGTTGTCATTTTGGGAAGATCCAGTAAAGTACTGCGGAAGTATTGTTTGATATGTTAATGGCGCACAGGTGGGAAGAACGGAAGAACTCGAGGAAAAATTATGGATGGGAAGATCTTGAGCACTTCGTAGGAATTATCATTAACGGGTATGATTATAGACTTTTTGGAAAATGCGAAACTTGGTTGCAGGTTCCTGTGTTATAACGTTCTAAAAATTGTAATTTTTGACATGTCACGTGAAAATTTCATTGTGCGTGACGAGTTCTATTTGATGTTTGAAAAAGTTTATTTGAACACTTATAAACTTAGTAAAGAGGCTGTGGGAAAATATAACATGTAAAGAAAATAATTTTATTCTCACAAAATGAATAGTTACCATTATTTTTATAATACTGAAACTGTTAACACTAGAACTACCGGCGTTAAATCTATCATATTTCAAAATATTAAATACTTACTTTGAAAAAGAAGGAATCAAGAGGTGGAAAAGATAATCGATTCGGTGATTTATGTTTTTTAAGATGGTCGCAGGATATTTATTCTAAGACTCTTCTATAAACTTGGAGAATTTTTGGAAAAAATTGTGTACCAGTCATTTTGACTGGTTTGGTAGTTCTAGTGTTAAATGAGGCTACTAAACAAAAGGAGTTCCCAATGTAAAAGGATTACTAATAGCTTTGCAGCGAAGTCACCACTGCCAAACGCAAAATGCAACTGCTCGGGTCGATGGCGAAAAACGTTGTTTTTTCAAGCTTACAAGCTTCACACGTACATGCTTTCTATTGTTTTCGACACGTTTCTTTGAAATGAAAGCAACAGATGCAGAACACCGAGAAATTCATTTTTCAAAAATAAACCTTATGTTCCATCGTACGGAAACAAAAGCGCAGTCGAGATGAAGCGAAAGTTTGCCGTTCTTTGAGGCCCGAGTCTGGCCGTCAGATTTTGCATTATTTACTAACATTTGGAGACCATTACGCGCCAAGGCGGCCAAAACTCCGGTCCTTAAAGAATTAGGTAGCCTTCGTTTTGAATGAACGTGTTCGTTAATCCGTCATGCTCTATCAGCGGGTGGTAACCAGGGACTTCGGCTCGAACGGTCCCATCGACCGCCGCTGACTCGCGATGACAAATCGGTCATAAATCGCGCCTTCGAAGAGAAATTCTGTCGACCGGCCGGACTAGGATTTTTAGGCACATCTGGTTGCACTTTCCTCCACCACGTATTCGCAGGGGGTGAGATTCCGCCTCCGTGGGGCCCTTCTCGTCAAGAGTCCCATGGGGGTGGTCACTCCTCTCGGAGGAAAGTGCGACCAATTAACGTCTCGCACCGCCCAGAAAATCCGAAAAACCCGCCTGCTGAAACGTCGCGAAAATTCAGCAAGCGGGGATGTCCGGCCCATAGCGTCGCCGAAGGTCTTCGGAAGAAAATTCTTCCAAGACACTTGCCTTCCGAACTTCGTGGCGGAAACAACGAAACTGCGCTCGCTGACGAACAATTCCGTCACAGTTTGCCAGTAAAATTCGAAATCTAAATATCTCGCAAACCGACAAAGTTCTCCGCCGGTCGAGGACTATCGCGTAGATAATTGCCTATTCCCGGAAAACGCGAAAGATTCCGCGAGTGGTAAAGTGGACGTCATTCCGTACACACGCACGACGTTGACGCCACAACACCTTACAAGCAGATGATGGACATTACGACTCGTGGAATAATTTCAGATTAATTGTTGAATTTGTTGGGAAGTTCAGTGTTGTCTTTTAAATGAAGCAAAGTAGGAAAAAATATCTTGAAAACGATGATCGACCCTTTAAAGCTACCTTCTCCGTTTCGTTTGGTTTATTAATCTTAACGGAGAAGATAACTTCATTTAAATGGAGTTAAACGTCCAAAAAATGGATAGGAAGAAAAAGACATCTCCAGAAAAACACATGCTCAGACAGTGGCCTAACACCCCAGTGCTATGTCCTGATCAGATGTGTAACGGTAGCGTTTACTCTTAATTGGAATTGTAGCTATGGTTTATGACACGTCAGAAGATTCCAAGTAGCAACACAAAATTGAGCCCTTAGTACACAATTTCTTCTGCGATTACATATGTCAAGCTAAGCATTAAGTTGCCGAAATTAAAATTTACCAATAGATTTTCCTATACCGCATACCTCAAAATGAAATTGTTAGATTGATAATCATTTTATGGTGTCGTGTCCGATAGATTTTTCCAACTCCACAATTTTTAGAAGATCCTAAGTTTCTTTATTCCATATCCTACTGCACGAGTGCTGTTGAAAACGCGTAAAACAGTGACGGGGCAAATAAGGTTACCACGCTTCTCAAAACACGTCTTTATTGCGTTACAACGTCGGCCACAGTGTGTTCTCAATCGTCCGCCGGTTCGCGACTGTCTCGCGCCACTCCTGCGCCATCATACGATAAAATAAATGAACTTAAAAACTAGTTATCCCTAAACAGTCCGCGACATCCTCCCCCTCAGGAAAATATACATTTTTCAGAACATAAGCCTATTAGGTTTTTTACTTAATCTACCACTTCTTGTTTTTACAAAATCTTCCTTGTCTTCAGCGCAACCCTTACTTTCCTTCGAACTGTGCGTTTCGAATTCCTTATTTCGCTAAAAGATAAAAATTCTAATTTTCCGTTTCTGTGACATGAAAAACTCTTTTCCGGAATTTCTTCTCTATTTGGATCAACAGATGTAGAAGGCTTGCATTTTCCGAGTAATATTTTCCGATTCTTTATAAATCTACGCATCCAAGCTATACAACGCACGAGTTTCGTATATGTAGCAAAGTAATCACTCGCCTTAAACTGCGTGCCTTGCGTATCTATCATATTTACTAAAGCACTCCTTTTAACCTCGCATCTTACCTCTTTTTCGTCAATATTCTGATTCGCGGAAGGCCAGCAATGTTCCGGTTCTTTAAGCCAATTCGGTCCTAACCACCATTTAGACTCGACAAGTTGTAGCGGACTGCAACCTCGCGACGGAAGATCAGCCGGATTTAGATCGCCAGGTACATATCTCCACGCATTAGCACCGCTTAGTGATCTGATCTCCTTCACTCTATTGTGCACGAACGTTCCCCACTGCAAATCGCGCTTTAGCCAAGCCAAAACAGTAGTAGAGTCAGACCAATAAGTCACGTTTTTTACACGACGCGTGAGTGACTTTACGACGGAGTCTGTGAGCCTTGCAGCTATGGTAGCCGCCATAAGTTCGAGACGTGGTATAGTCACCCTTTTCGGCGCGACTCGCGACCGAGCACTCAATAATTGTATATTAACGAAATTCTCTGTTTCGATTCTGACGAAAATTGCTGCAGCATAAGCTAGACCGCTCGCGTCACCGAAAGAATGAACCGAAAGCTCACCTTCTCCCAAATTTCGATCGAGTTCAATCTCTTTCAATAGAGGTAATTCGTTTACCCACTGGATAAACGCATCGCTTCGTTTATCATTAATTCTCGCATCCCAATCAACTTGTTCTAACCATAATTGCGTAAGTAGGATTTTCGGCTGCAAGGACGCAGGAGCTGTAAATCCGATTGGGTCAAATATTTTTTGTGCAATTGACAAAATGCTTCGTTTTGTTATAACCCTCGGCACTTCCACATCTATAACCGTCGGATTAATACTTAGGGTATCGCGGTGTTTATTCCATGAAGTACCAAGCACAAGCGCAACCTCGCTCTGTGAAGCATCTCCGGAATTTTCCCAGCCGCGTAGATCAACACTACCCGTAGCCATAATTGCAGTAGCTTCCTGGATAAAAGTCTGCAGCTCTTCTATCGAGTCAACACTAGTTACGCAATTGTCAACGTAAAATGATTCTTTCACCTTTAAAACAGATTTTTCTGACCATAAACAATCCCGGTTATTTCTCGCAAGTTCTAAAGCCTTTTCTAAAAGTAACTGTATCGCTTCGCATAACAAAAAAGGACTAGGCGACAATCCGAAAACCACGCGGCAATGTCTAAATGTAACAGTCCGTTCATTGTCGCGCCACAGAAAACGAAGAAAATCTCTATCATCCCGATGTACAACAATCTGTAAAAACGCAGCTTTTATGTCTGAAATGACGCCTATTTGTCTTTCGCGAAATCTATTCAAAGACGAAGGTACCAGCTGCATAAAATTTGGCCCTTTCTCGAGGCATTGATTGAGCGACGGATAGCCTTTCCTGTTTGCCGACGCGTCAAATACTGGTCGAATCTTAGTTGTGCTATTTAATTTTATAACAGGCCGGTGCGGCAAGTAATGACACGCGCGTGAAACTTCTTTGTCCGGAACTCTTTCGATTATATTTTGCGTGAGCCATTCTCTGAAAATGTTATCATATGCAATAGAAAGTTTTTGTTTTTCTAATTTCTCGATGGTCACCTTTAATCTTCGTTCTGCAATATCGAAATTTTCGCTCAAAGACGCGTGCTCCTCTTTCCACGGTAGTCTTACCACCAACCGATTATCTGCAGTGAATTGTGACGTGCTTCGTATAAACTCTCGCGTATTTTCATTTTTAGTCTCTTCCTCTATTTTCTCTATAGGATCGGTAATACCGAGAACATCTAAACGCCACAAATCGGGTATAAAGGCCTCTCGTACGAACATCGTCGTCAGCATAACGGCAGCATCGCGTTTTTCATCTAATTGTCTGGGTAATTTCCCCATGACTGTCCATTCTAACAAAGTTTCGAAAGCTATTAATCCGTTACCCATATCGAACCTTTTCCCCGTTAACAATTTTCCGGCAACGTCGGCGCCAATAAGTAAATCTATCGACGTTCGTTGTCCTCCGACATCGGACAAAACAATGTTTCGTTTCCGCAATTCATCTATCCAAACATTTGCTTTAAGAGATGGAATTGTGTCGCAGATTACGTCTTGACTCAACACGGAGAAATGACAGACATAAGAGCCCTCGAGATTCTTTAAGCGAGCTACAAAGATGTCGCGTTTTTTCGCCTTTGATCGGAAGCCGCCGAAAAGAGAATGTGCGACTTTTATATCTCCGCTGGGCACGTACCCTAAATCTCGCGCGATATCGGCTCGTATATACGAACGCTGCGATGCAGTATCTACAACCACTCGTGCGACTCTCTCGCGCGTATCCGAATATAATCTTACACGCAGCGTTTGTAGACAAACCTCTGGCGCGTCGCAGATCGTCGCTAAACTATGGTCTAAGGTTCTATCATTTTCGTGCGATTTTTCCGTTGCTTCGTCCTTCGCGGAAAAGGTCGGACACATCAGTAAGACGTGCCGTCTATCGCACCAAATACATTTAACTCTAACATGACACATTTTCGAAATATGACCCCGTTTCAAACAAATAAAACAGGCATTACCGTTTTTAATGTAGTCCTTTCTTTCGCTCAGACTCAGCTTTTTCGCATCGTTACAATTCGAACTTTCATGGTTACCTCTACAAAATACGCAGTCCACCTTTCTTTCTTCCTTTGACGTAAGCAACGCGCTCGCACTAGCCGGTTCTTTGGAAATCTCTGTCTTGCCTTTCGGCTTCCTAGACTTCTCTGTCTCCGTCGGAAAAGTGAAACCCTGTAGAGCCATGTCGATCCGTTCTTGATTCTCCACCTCGTGTTGTAGAAATTCTAGGAGTTTTTCCAGGCGGTCCTTGGTCTCCTGCTGTCCGGTTGCATGCGTTGTGTCGCGCTGCATATTACGTTGCCAAGCGCGCAACACATCTTCCGGAAGAGAAGACTCCACGAGGGGATATAGCATCGCCGAGCACTTATCTGTTGTAACACCAAGTGTATCGAGTGCGCGAATGTACGATTCTAGTTTATCATAAATGGTCGCGAGCGGTGAATTTTGGTTGCCCTTCACAGCGTTCTGCAGCACAAGTCCTAATAACTCGCGAACGTAATATTCCACAACAACATCGTCACGACCGAAACGATTTTTAAAACTGTTTATAACTTTATCATAATTCTCGGCCGTGGGAGGGAAACTCTTCACTAGATCGTACGCACGTGATTGCGGAACCGTTGCTTGAATGAGATACTGGAATTTATCTTCCTTTCGTATGAAGCTGTCTTCGTGTATCTTCTTAAACACTGTCCTGTCACGGTCGCCAGAAATGTTGAAAACGCGTAAAACAGTGACGGGGCATATAAGGTTACCACGCTTCTCAAAACACGTCTTTATTGCGTTACAACGTCGGCCACAGTGTGTTCTCAATCGTCCGCCGATTCGCGACTATCTCGCGCCACTCCTGCGCCATCATACGATAAAATAAATGAACTTAAAAACTAGTTATCCCTAAACAGTCCGCGACAAGTGCCACTCGTTCTGAAACAGGAGGTTAAAGAAAGGTAATTTTGCCCCGCTGTAAAACAGTCCAAATATGCGGATGTGAAAGCACTCGAAGAAATTTTAATTGCCAAAAACACGACACGCACGTTAAGCGGATAAGACTAGTGGATTTGTGACTGTTGAGTGACTCGTCGGACAATTAAGTCGTCGGAGTCTAGTTCTTTTTCTTCTCCCGGAAATAAACGTGACACTCCGTAGTTTTGGCGTGTGTGTTTATTATAACGTAGAACAAGATTATATACAGAACAATAAGATAGAGATATAACAGATAAAAAAACGTATAACAAGCAAGCGAACAACGAAGATATAAGAAAAAACTTGATAGAATGTGTGTGTATGAAAAGTTGTATCAGAAGCTTTTGTTGGGACGGTTGTTCGGTCCCTTTATTAATTTTCCAAGCACCCCTTCCTCCGTCGACATCCCTTCCGAGGAGGAAGTGGTGACTTGGTAGGGAGGAGGACGTTGGGCCCGTGCAAAAATGTTATTGGTTCTGCCTGGGCTTCGTGGGTGGTTACCAAAATGCAGAGTTTACATTGGTTTTTGCCAACCCACCGAAAGCCCAGGCAAAGAGAGGGCCTTGGGTCACGAGATTGACGAGACTGACGAGTAGATGCTAGATTTATGACAGGTGTCATAAATCTAGCTTCGAAGGAATATAAGCATGCAAAACCAGGTGGCCACGTGTGACCCTTCGGTCATCGAAGGGTGTTTGCCAGGTGGGCCAGGTTTGCACGGCTGCGAAAATAAATATGGAGTTGTAAATTTTCTCTCTCGCAACATCAAGGCCCGCGTTGTCAATTCCGCCTCAACAGTGACCTTTCTGATGTGTTCCTTCTCGCGATTGCTATCGTACGAAACTAAAGCCAATGTAAGAGGCTATTATCTTAGCTGGCCCGCGTCCGAATATTGTGTGTTAAAAAACGCGAAAGTTATATCTCCTAGACGGTGGAAACTATGAACAGACTTTAGCGTGAGGGAAAGGATGAGTTTAACCGTTTGAGTGCCACGCGTGTTTGCTGTTTCCCCGTCCAACAGTGCCAAGGAGCGCTTTTTCGCCTGCCGTATACCCCATCCAAAAATGCCAAGCGGCGCGATAGCGCTTGTCTTATTCTCCGATTAAAAATGCCAAGAAGCGCTATTGCGCTGTTTTCTGCTCTTGTTTCTGTATATTTTAATAACATTTGCATCCAAATGTTACATTAAAATTAAAATTCGTCCTTTTATCAGATGTCTCAACATTTTATTTTTATCTAAAACGGAATGGTAGTCGTACAGTCGCGCATCGGCTTCTGCAGAGCGTGTGCCGGTTGTCGGCATCGCAGCCTAGAGCGCTGGCACTTTTCGAGCGAAACAGAAGAAGCGCAAAATCGCTCCTTGGCACTCAAACGATTAATATTGACTTGAAAATGCGTGTAAAATCTTTTTATTTCGTACGACCTTTTCTGTGCTCGATTCGAACTCGACTGTCGCTCTTCGCAAGCATACCCATTCGCTTCGACCCTCTCACGCTCTCACACATACATGCATTCTTAAACCATCCAAACCTCTAGCTCGCGTTACTCTGTCATTGTTTCCACACCCTCGCTCAGCCACTCTTAACTTTCAAACACTTCCATTCGTTCCGGCATTCTTACTGTCCTCGCTCATACATTATAATACCCCTACAAGACAAAATTTTTTTGGCATTAACGGGCATATTACGTGATGTAAATATAGCCGATTCCACGTAGGTGAAGTGATAACCATATAAACTTCTACGTATCAATTGCTGTATGTGGGCATTATCTATAAAATAAACCCATTTTGATTGCCATTTATGCACGAGATATTTTTATTTGAATATTTGAATTGAAATATCTCTAAAACCAGTGGTTTTCTTACATAAGAAGGTTTGCAATTTTTTTATAGGAGGTGCTGAAATGTTTGCGAGATATTGTAACATTCGCATTTAATCCTTCCCTCTTCGGTACGGAGCGCTTGTTCGCGAGTGCGTTAACACGGTACGGGGCAATCCCAGCGCGGATGCATTTATTCCACCGCGTGTAGAATGTAACTTTTAATGACTAATGGCGGAATGTAAATAATTAATTATTTATTCAAGTTGCAATACACATAATTTATAACAGATAAAAACTTAAGGTATTTAAAAAAAATCTAGACTATAAACAATGATATACTAATATAACGTCGTGTGAAGTTTTGACGGGTGATTACACTGGCCAACACGATTTTTATTCAAAGAATATTTATGCTGATTCTTATAGATGACTATTAGAATTGCATATTAAAGCTTTTGTCCCAAAAGAAATTCTTTATTTCACTCCTAGTACTTTTCATTAACCCTTTCCGGACGTATTCCATTAAGAACAAAATGTGTAATCACACTTAAAAAAATACTACTAAAATCTTAGTAAGAATTATATATACATACCTCAGAAATGTGTTGATTGTTTGCTTTGATGGCTGAGAGTAGGTATACGACAGCAATAGTAAAAGTGCTTTGGTGGCTGCAAACGACCGCTAACTGAGGGTTAATACCACTGTAAACATGAATTACCAAGTAGCCCAGAAAAAGGAAGGTATTTGGTGATTACGAATCTCGTCTTCGAAAGTATTATACACGCACTAATAGGTGAAAATATAGCTCAACCCAATCGCGGAGCACTGATTACTATTCGGCGGTCGATGGCAAACTGATACCGAGGCGAACATCGAAATGACTTGTTATTGTTAGTGGACCAAGGAGACGAACACCTGCAGAGTGCGACCGCCGGGGGCCGCCGAGTATGTTTTGAAAACACACGGCGTTCGTCGTACTTCTTGGGCAGTGAAGTGGAAATAATTGCTCCCGTTGCTCGTAGAATTAATTTTAAAATTGTAAATGCAATTGAACAATATTGTTTATTTATATAACTAAATGTTTTAAATATAATACTTTATTTAATGTAGCTTTATTGTTAACAAGTGACCCATAAACATAAAATGTATTTGTAAAGTAAGCTACATATAATGACTCATGAAGTCATAAAATGACTCATATAGAATAAATGTATGCTTGTAAAGCAAACTATAATACTAACTCGCGTGAAACGGCCGTGCTGAGAATCAGTGGCGTACCTTGTGTCTTGCGGAAATATTTTAATTTCTCACAATCAGCCGAAAACAAAACTTGTGTTGGAACCTTCAATTTTGGTTTTCTCAAGAAAAATATCTGCTCTATCGCCTCCTGCGATTAGAATGTCTCCTCAGCGTCTAATTGTTAAGATAAATAGGGAAATATCCATAAAAACTGGGGCATTTTGGGCGCCGTTTCGCTTCGAGCATTGATTAAGCATGTTTAAATGTTTATAACATTAAAGTAATGCGCATCTTTATGTTCGGGAGAGTTTATAGAATCATTCTACACTAACAATATTTTAATAACTCTTATGGTTAAAATACAAAAAATTCTGAAATTTCAAAATTTGCATCTTTTCAAAACTTTATTTCTAAAAAATGGAGTCTGATGGAGACATAAGTGCTACAGATTCGTGTTCAGCGCCGAAAAATGTATACGAATTGGGATAAATATTCTTTGGGCAAAAAGAAATTTAAATCTTTTAGACCAGTGTTCTCATTGTCAGTAGTAATCGCCAGTAAACAGGAAGCATGCGGCGGTAATTGATTATAGCTATCCATAGCAATGAAACGGTTACATTTAATACACTGTATCGGGATTCAGGGAAAAATTCTTAATGTGTTAAGAAATTTTCTTAATGTGTTAAACCTTCAAATCTTCTTTCTGAAAAATGCAATTTCTTTATTCTCTTCTTCAAAAAATGATAGAAGTGATAAATATGCTGGGCATCATCTTTTTACTGTCTAGTATACAAACTGTCTACTGGTCGTACCATATTATGCCGTCGAGACGTTATGAATATCAATTCTGACTTTCACTCACAGGGGAAGTTGGGAAACACGAAAATTTAAAAAATTATGAAACTTCCGGTTCAAGTAAAGCGATTCATGCATAACTCGGTTCTAGGGTGCGAAATGATTGCTTGACAACAGCAAAAATTTCTTTGTCATGAAATATCTCGAAAATGCAAGAAAATATTGAATAATGTTTAAATGAGAATTGTATAGATTTTTCAGATCAATAATACCGCTTAAAAAATTGTTAATATTTATATTTTTCATGTTATCTTCACCAATAACATTTAGGATTTAACTTTTTAACGTTGCGATTACATGGGAAAATACTTTTCAATAATCTCACAATGAAAATATGTGGTATGAATGGATTTCTAGTTATGAATGTAGCGCATCAGTTGTTTGCCCTGAATGTGTAAAACCATCGAGAAGCTTCCGGGAACAGGATCTTCATTTGTCCTTAAAGGCCAACGACCCCGGAGCTATCTATCGGTTATCACTATGGCAAACAGCTGATGACGAGAGTGCGAGTGTTGAACGAGTATGCCGTGTGAATGTTATAAATATATGTGCGATTGAGATTTTCGAGAGACTTCTGCGAGACTTTTGAGAGACTTCCGAGAGAGAATTGTGCGAGAGAGATTGTTAATTGCGTTGGTTGTGTAGTCCGAGTTGTTTTGTGTCGTTATCCGTTATATAATTTGTGTCGTTTTGTTTTGTGTTATAATAATATTCGATTTACTGTTAATTTAAATAAACTTTCTTGACTTTTTCCGTTTAATTCCTACAAATATTATGTGTATTTCATATACAATATTCTCTCATATAAATGAAAGAAAGATCTGTATATGTAGGTTTATAAGAAAAAATATTCTAGAGAATTCTCGAGGAAGAATTTTTCCATAACTTTATCCTTATTAACACGTTGAACGCCACCGATATTTCGCTAGCTTCATCAATTTTACCGAAGCAAAAACTTTTCTATTAAAATCAAGTCCTTGCAAAGCAGAAACCGTAAAGACGCAAATAGATATACAGTCAGCAGGATTTTAGCTTTTCAATGTCGATATTTAAACATTGCATGTATTAGAAAATTCGGAAATATTACAATTTAAAGGTCACATGAAATTTCATTGAATTTAAGGGCGCCGGTCACCGATGACCCCCACGGCGTTCAACGTGTTAATACTGGTCTGCAGTTACATAGTCCTTTGGAACTGTTAAAACGATACGTTATTTTTACGAAGTAGTATACAACTCTGGTAAAAATTGAAGCGTTCTAAAGTTTGTGCTTTTCCTGAAGTTTCTCTAAGATGTTCTTGGAATGACTGTATAAAAAAAGGAAGAGGTACGCTCGGAGGTCCTCAAAGAGGAGGTGTCATAGTCCCCTTCTGACAAGGGAACATATCGAACTCGAACACCCCGATTTTAATGAAACTTACGTGGGAAGTAGTTCTCAAAAAAATGTTTAACACATATGTTTTTATCGGCAATCTTCTATTCTGAAGGGGTGAAAATACAAGTCAAAATGACTTGTATGTACGTACGCGACAAATAATATAAAACGCTACCGTCGAATAAATTAATTTTTTTAAAAGCTGTGTGCTGTAAAATAACGTCATAAACCAGCATTACAATTAATACTATATTTCTTCTTTTAATGTGTTACATGCTGTCCTGAATTTTTTATTTTTCAGCTGATACCAGTCGGCCACTTAGAAAATATACCAGTCGGCCACTTTAGAAAATTATCGAAAGATGTAAACCCAAAGGGGTATCACTGTACAGGGCCACTGTCCGTGTGGCTGGTATAAGCAAGCTACGATCCCCTACAATCTCCAGATTTATCCCATGCTGCCTTGGTGCTTTAATCTCTCTTCCAGAATCCTACCGCCTCCACTCATTTTTCCGCAGTTTTTCCCGGGACCAAGCCCTATATAAGCGAGACAGTTTTTGACTCTTCGGATCCAGTATTCTTTAGAACGTCAAACTGTTACTTAGTGTACAGAAATTTCAAAGTCCACGACTCTCGCATCGTTTGACTATTGGAAGTACAAGACGTGGAAACCCCCGCGAACCGACGCGTGCATTTTGGTTAAGATTAAATTTAAGAATCATTCATTGTAATTGCATTCTGAACAACAATTGATAATAACTTTTAATATACGTTTATATTCACATTTGTGACATTCGAACGTTTTGGTTATTTCAATTTACTTCCTTAATCTTCGTGTAACAGAGCAACGATCTTTCTTATTCATTCTTGCCACTTGGGGTGAATAAGATATTTTAAAACTAAAGTTACGGGTAATTGTTAAAAGAGAAGGATTCTACGCGTCGCAATAAAACTTCCATTTTCTTACACTAGGTATTGGCGGTACCCCCGTATCCTTTGGTACGGGACTGATCTGCTATACTAGCACGAAAATACCGTAAGGTTTTTAGTTTTTAACGGGCATACGGCGACTGTATACTTCTGCTATAAATTAGTCCGGTTCCCGGATATAATTCCCTGACTCGTTGTAATCCTTAACTCTCGGAAGTAAAACTGTATTAACGCATTCGGTCTCGTCCTGCCACTCTCCCAGCTCGTAAAAAATGCAGTAATAAGATTTCGGACTTGAGCTACAATTCTTCCAAATATTTCCGAAGAACTATAATAAAGGCGTACACTGAAAACCTTCTAATAGAGACTTTCTAATGCAGACTGTGTATAGAGAACTCTTTCTGCTACATCTAGTCGTTGCTTGAATTTCCACAGACCATTACAAAATAAGATGAAGGTGAGGACTGACCACCGTGAGGTAAGGGGCAAAGTTCATGTGACGCATGACGTTTCGCAAGCGACAGCTGGAATATGAATTCCACGCGATCGTGTCCTAGGTGGAATCAAGTAATTTTCTGCGTTTCTCGTATTCAAACACCGCCGGAGTATGACGGACTTACAACCCGTATGCTCATTATCAATCTATGTCCTTTTATATTATATGTATTAGGAGGTCATCATTTGTCGTCGAACAAATTCGGACAATAGACCTATTGTGACACGGATGCACAATGTCGCAGATTTGTAAAGAAAATGTAGGCGAGCTGTGCTTTTGTTGTTTTCTGTTGAGTGCACGTCTCGTTCAATTTCTCGAATTCTGACGTGTCAGCTACTGTGTAAATTAATACAACGTAGCCTGGTTTTTTGGGTCTACCGAATCAGATAGTAAGCTCAGTTCAACTTAGGTGTATTTATTTACACGTAAAAACTAGTTAACACTTGACACAACACTTACACTAATTATATCTCTTAGTCGAGAAGTTTGAATGTATGAATGAATATTCCTTAGTTGAGGACGAGATTGTAATTATGTCGATAATAATCCTCGGTCGAGGATGAGTTGTTCCTCAGCTAAGGATTGGAAGGCAACTAACTTTGAGGGAGGATCCTGCATCGATCCTCCCTCCTTCCGATAGCGCTAAGCTCAAGGAATTCGCCTTGAGCGCCAGCGCAAGTCACGCGGAAAATTGGTAATAACTAATTTTACCGCGTGATTGGGTTTTGGCGAGAGTTTAGTCGCGCGCCCTTCTTGGTCGCCCGCCCCCTTTGGGACCGGAGAGTCTTCGATAGAGGGTCTGAGGCCCGTGGGTGGCGAAAGAGGGTGGCCCGTCGACGCAGGCGAAGGTTTATGATACAGCTATTTCTATTAAGGAAGAGAAAAGTGACAATACGAAGCTTAAGATTAACATTTGCACTCCTCTCTTTGCTAAAGGTCTGGAAGGCACATGTTGATTTGAATTTTATTGCAATTCTCACAAATAGCCTTGCCGCGCGTACCGTAAGCCTATTGTTTACACGGAACCGGACATCTGCATGCCAAGGAAAGTCTGGATTATTGTAAGGAAAACATGTTAACTATTGATAAAGAAAAAGGAGTCTATTGGAAATGGGTGTTTCAATAAATCAATGTACAGGGTGTTTCAAAAGATTTTGCCATGGCATCGGGGGGTTGTTCTAGAGCTCGGATTGGATGGAGATTTTTGAAAATTACCTGCCGCAAAATTATTTGAGGAATCCCCGATTCAATCTGGCTGGGCCATCTTATTCGTATTGTTACGTAGGTAAAATGTCTGAGAGGAACCATGGATCAGAAATGAACCGTTCTCCCGCGAATCGACTTTTAATTGGGCCTCCGCGATCAAATTTTCGCTTAGTAAGTGAGAGAGTCAGCTGATCCTTTGGAAAGAAACACACGAGATATCCGTGCTGGTTCGAATAGCTAAAGCAGAGGCGTGCTACACGACATTAGAAATTGGGGGACTAGGTCACCGAACCACAAAGAAAACGGCAAGTGTTTATGTTCTTCTCCCTGGGAGGGCCCTTGAGCGAACCCGAAACCGAACGCAGGTCATTGACGTCTTCCTAGCCTCCGAAAAGTTAAATCGAAATATTCCGAAGGACCAGCTGGTAGTCTCACTTACTAAGCGAAAATTCAGTCACGGAGGCCCAATTAAAAGTCAATTTGCGAGAGAACGGTTCGTTTCTGGCCCATGGTTCCTCTCAGACATTTTACCTGCGCAACAAGACGAATGCGAAAAGCTGGTCAAACAAATAAGTCGAAATATTCGCTTATCGCGAATTTTGCGGCAGGTTTTTTTTGCAAATGTCCATCCAATCCGAGGTGTTGAACAACCCCTGCAAGCCATGACCATTAATTCTTTTACACCCTGTACTTTATATTAATATTACTTTTACTATAAGGCTTTGAAAGAAACGTCTTTATACTGCTAGAATTTAGACCGAACTAACAATGATTGCCCAAAAGACGAGCTCGGGCCCACTTAGTAATATAAAATGTTTATTGTGGGATCGGGCGGAAGCGCCCCTATAATCAACTTAGGTGAAAAGGACGTGAGGAAGAAATGTCATGAGGGAAAGGACGCTGGCGCAGTGGAACCGCGCCGACCCAAGAGATCTCCGTGTTAAGCAACGGCAGGCCGAGACCGCTGCTTGGATGAGTTACCGCGCCTCTCTTTCTTTTTCACGATCCTACATTATGTTACCCTCCCCTACACTGCAGAGAGTCTGCTGTTTAGAATAGGAATTGCTAGAACGTAGAGTCGTTTTTGAACTCATTTAATATATATAATATTATATTGTTAATAATAGGCCTGTGGGCCTAAAATGCTACCGTTTCTTGGAAATGCATTGTCTATTTTAACAGAAATATTCCGTGAAACAATTAAACTCCTGCGCTCGACGCCTTGATAATATCAAAGCTCATTCAAAGGGTAACAATGCGTCAACATTTTCATTTAGATTTTTCTAGTTGACTAGTCGATAGAGAGCGAGTGTTGGACAAAATGGGCTTTTAAGGAAATAGGATAACTTGAATTTAAAGAAACGCGGGTATTTCCGAGGAGTCGTGATATGGGGTAGGCATAAGGACCTTGTCTTGAAGGGAAATGTTGATTTGATGGAGTTTTCAGCCTGACAATTACAATTAGAAGAACAATAATAACAGTGTTAATATTGTTTGCTGGCGACAATGCGCACGGCAGTAGAAAAAACGACAATAGTATGATAATATAATAAGAATAAAAAAATTAAAAACATAATAATAATGTCGTATCGGAAATTTTTAGGCGTTTATTATAGGCGAAAGCTAAGATAGCATAGGGTGTAGGAATGCCAAGTCGAAGTTCAAGACATTTACAATCTTATTTACTTCAGCACAAACTGACAATAGACGCACAGCGACGGTTAGACAAAAGGCCAAAAATAGACGTCTTGAGGCTAACCGGTGCCTAACGGAAAGCACACGTGGCGTGCAGGCCCGGCAATTCCTGGGGGTGATACCCACCGGTCGGAGTGCATGCGCACTGAGGTACGGTTTTCCCCCGAGTCACGGTGTTGAGGCGTAACTGACAACGCGGGCCTTGAGGTTGCGAGAGAGAAAATTTACAACTCCATATTTATTTTCGCAGCCGTGCAAACCTGGCCCACCTGGCAAACACCCTTCGATGACCGAAGGGTCACACGTGGCCACCAGGTTTTGCACGCTTATATTCCTTCGAAACTATATTTATGACACCTTTTTTTTTTTTTTTTTTTTTTTTTTTTACGTGAGGGAATCTTCCAAAGACACCCCCTGCCCCGAGGGAGGGCAGTGGGTAGTGCCGGATTGGTAGCGGAAGGCTACCCCTACCGGCTAAACCACTCACGGTGACCTCACGTTAAAGCTTTATAGGTGAGAACCAGGGGCTAAACTAGGCATACTCTTCTGGTCCCCACCCAGCCTGTTGCTCCCGGTGAAGGCGGTTTCCGACCCGAAGGTCTTCCCCCATCCTTCCCCGGGGCTTTCCCCAAAGAACTTGAAACCGCCATGCAGTCACTACATGGCGGCTCCCCCCCCCCCCCCCCTACCGTGGTGCCGAAGCGTACCGGGTAGGCCCTCAACTCTACCCGGTCCAGGGTTTTCAGCCAAGGCACAGCCTCGTGAGGGAGCATGCACAGCACGGCGCTTGTGCCTCGGCTGACCTAATCCAAAGGCAGGTACAAATCCTGCCTGTCCTATTCTAAAATAGCCAAAATACCATTCACGCCAATAAATACAATCATACCAATAAATACATGCACACAGGCTATAACCCTATGTACACATAAACTTGGCGCCGAGAGAGAACAGTAAGGTGGCCCGAAGGGGGTGCAGAGGGACCCAGTCATGTCCCTGGATCCCTCCCCTCAAAAGCGGGCCACCCTCCCCATCCACGGAAAATCGCGATGAGGAGACTATTTCCCTGGGCGCCCCACCCTTCGCAGACACCTCTCTCCCGGAGGAGGAGGCGCTGCGTCTATTTACACCCCACCCCGGGGTAACCCAACTTGGACCTGATAACAGGCCAAGCAGCGGGCCCCCGGGGTTATCTCCCACCCATCACGGCTCGGGTAAACCCCCGGGTTCGCCATATCCGAGACCTCCGAAAAGGCCCCCTGGGGGTGGTTTTTCCCAGGTTTTCCTTCCTGTAGCTCGGTAGCCCCGGAGTCGCCACATCCGAACCTGAACTGTCTGTACCAGACCCATCAGGTCCCTGGGGCGGTTTACTGGGTTTTCCTTCCCACCTCTCAGCATCGGGTAGCCCCGGGAGTGCTTGATCCCGTACCCTGATCCACTCTGATCAGGGCCCCTGAGGAGAGCTCGGGAACCCCGGGATCGCTAGACCCGTCTCCGATCAGCGCAGACCAAGCCGACCAGAGTCCATGAGGACCGCTAGGGACCCCGGGAGCGCTAAGTCCCGTACCCCGGTCAGTGCGTCCCACCGACCAGGGCCCCTGGGGGGATATTTATGACACCTGTCATAAATCTAGCATCTACTCACCAGTGTCGTCAATCTCGTGACCCAAGGCCCCTCTCTGCCTGGGCTTTCGGTGGGTTGGAAAAAACCAATGTAAACTCTGCATTTTGGTAACCACCCACGAAGCCCAGGCAGAACCAATAACATTTTTGCACGGGCCCAACATCCTCCTCCCTTCCAAATCACCAATTCCTCCTCGGAAGTGATGTCGACGAAGGAAGGGATGCTTGGAAAATTAATAAAGGGACCGAACAAGCGTCCCGAGGAGAGCTTCTGACACAACTTTTCATACACATACATCTTACCAAGTTTTTCTTATATCTTCGTTGTTCGCTTGCTTGTTATACCTTTTGTTATCTGTTATATCTTTATCTTGTTGTTCTTTACATAATCTTGTTCTTCGTTATAATAAACACACACGCCAAAACTAAGGAGGGTTAAGTTTATTTCCGGGAGAAGAAAACACAATTAGATTCCGACGACTTAATTGTCCGACGAGTCACTCAACACACGGTCACAGACAGAAAAGACGAAGACGAACAAACAGGACTTGAGGAACTATATAGCCACGACGAAAACCAAACAGGAAGACCTTTTTGAACGAAACGCGGAGACGATTAGATACTACTTTTACAGGGACACGACATTTACGGAGTACGAGTATTTTTACGGAGAATATTACGACGCGACGGTGCCAGTTTAAGAATCATAGATTTAAAGTTTAGACATAAATACGATTCGCGAAATTACGACTAAGCCATTTGATCAATAGATTTTACAATAATAACAGTAATAGTGATGGTGATGAAGTTGCAAGGTCGTAACAGACCAGTCTGACAATGAGTTCATTATCTTCAAAGTCATAATCGACACGATAAAGAGCATAAAGATAATGACTTTTTTACAATACTCTTTTTTCGGCAGTCCAACTGCCTATTGTGTTCACCTTTTACACTTTACCAACATACTCTTTAATTTTTCTATCTTGAAAATTTCAATTAGAAACTGTGAAAATGAAATTAGTAGTAAGAGTGGTGCTTAATAGTATAAGGATGCCTCTTTATTTTAATATAGAAATACAAAAAGGTATAAGACCGTGACACTTGGTTCTCTAACAGCTCGCTTTCGACTGCCTCTCGTCACGTTTCGCCTTCGCAACCGCGGTCGTGATCGTCGCTCGTTTTTTCGCCTCGTGGACGTCACACAAGACTTTCAGAACTTTCTGGAAGCAGCTTGAACGCTACTCTTGCAATAGTAAATATTTTCAGAAGGAGAAATATAGATAAAATTTTATTAAGTTCAAGACAGGATAATGCGGATAAATACGGAATTAAATAATGTTCGAGTGTTAATCATAATCTATTTTAAAAGTAATCATGCTCTGCTGGAAGCAATTTGTACGTTGAGGATATAATGTTCCTCAGTTGCGGCGGGTGAGTGATGTACCGATTGGATTACAAATGTATATTAGTAGCGAAACGGCAGTCGATATTTTGCAAGGATAGGCGGTTGCCTTTCAGACTATCCACGTAGCGAGTACCTGTCGAAGGCTTGCTACGATCAGCAGGGTCTCACACTGAAAAATTCAACGAAAATACGCTTATAATTGAATACTGTCAAACAGTAATCATTAATGATAGAGATCAGATACAAATTAATTATTGATGAAGTGCGCAATTTTTTAGTATGATTGAACTACATAAAATATTTGATTAAAAAAACTTTTTTCATAAGGATATTTTGTGATCTAAGCTATATACATTTTACACAACAAGGTAGTATTATAAATGTCGTACATGTAGTACATGAGTCTCAAAATGATTGGCACACGCAGGGAGTTAACGGAAATATTGAAAACAAAAAGAGAACTGTTGCGTCCCAAAGTACGCGGCCAGCCCTCGGACTGGACCTATTTGGATCGTAAATTCACTTGATGTGAGGGACCTATGTCGGCAACGCTCCTCACGGGTCTTTTGAGATGGACGCGAGAGGTTGTTTAGCATCGAATGGAAGCAAAGGTCGTAGTGTAATGAGCCACTCCGTTGTGGGTTTTTCGAAACTTTAATAAACGTACTGTACAAATATATTAAACTTAACGGAAATAAAAATGTGTGCGTGTGCTTGAAATGAACTTAGTTACTGGAGGTGTTAGTTGATCGGAGATTGTGCAGTGACTGACTCTCCCAAAAACCGAAGAGGCCTTCACGGATGAATGTCTTCCTCCACCATCTGGTTATGCCGCCAAGAAAAGTGCTCGCGCGCCACCGGAAGTTACGGTGCGACTTCGCACCTGAAATAATTACGAATATTTTGTGGGGGCGCCCGAACGTTTTGGCGGGCACCTTAGGACGCCGCTTGGGCCGGTGCAGGTCATGGCCTCACAATGCGTGGGCCCGTTTGCTACCACCTCGGTTTGGGGCCGAGGGTGGCCAAAGAGGGTGGTGATACCGGCGACTCGTCGGCGCAGGCTGAGGTTTATGATGCGACAATTGTCCATTGAGGCGCAAAAGAATGAGAGTCCCAATATTGCTATTTTGACCTCTCATCCCCTTTGGCTGTAGAAGGCCTGAGGCGCACATGCGGATATTAAGGCAGCCCTCAGAAATAGCCCTCACGCTTGCACCATAAGCCCATTGTCTCTACGGAATGAACCACTGCATGCCAGGAAACTCTCGAAGTTCAAAAAGGGTCTTTAATAACTTTTTCTTATTAAATGATTAATGGCTAACGGGCTTGTCCTTCCGTCAACCTTAGATATTACGATTTCCTGGACATGCATGGTTGATTTTAAGCATAAAAATCCGCGAGACAATGGAATGCCTGCGCTCGACCCTTGACAGCATTACTACCTGCTCAAGGGTAGTAACAAGAACAAAAGAACTTTAAATACTATTTATTAAAAAAACACAATATTTAGACTTTGGACTAATAAAACTATTTAAGAAATTAACAATGTTATCATTTATAGTTATGAAAAAACTAAATGTAACAATTTCGTGCGTGAAACTAGGTCACAAAATTATTGGCACACGTAACGTACTCTGTCAAAAACTATGGCAAAACTTAAGAAATTTATTGCGATTAATATTTTGGAGGGTATTTTTGTCGTTTTATTACATCTACAAGCTTTTTCGGCATCGATTCTATTAATTTTTTTATATAATCTTCTTCAATCTTGTACCACTCTTCTACTAGCTTATTTTGCAGATCTCTTTTATTAGTAATCGAATGTTTTCTTATTTTGTTATTAAGTCCATTCCACACCATCTCGATTGGATTTAAATTCGGTGACTAAGGTGGTGTATTTATAACTTTTGGGCAATTATATAATGACAGAAGTTTTCGGGATAATAAAATGTCTCGTTTGTTTTATTATCACACTTTGAGTTTATTAAATATATATAAAAATAATGTATACACGTCTATCTCACATGGCGGCGTGGAGGAAACTGCCCAACGCCCAATAAAATAAAACAAATGAACAACGCACAGGCATATGTCGATTATGCAGAGCCGCATTCTACATTTTCTTACATATAATAACCATTCTTGGGCTATTCTTGATTTGCGTCGTTGTCTTGATAAAACTGAAACGTGTTCAAAATACCCATTTTTTCAGCACTCTCTTTTAAAATACTTTTTAAAATGTTTAAATATATCATCTTGTCCATTGTTTCAGTAATAAATTCTAACTTTCCTGTACCATGATAACTAATACAACCCCACACCATACATTACCGCCACCGTGCTTAATCGTTGAACGAAGATTCTTAGGATGCATTTCTTCGTTTGGTTTTCTCCACACTTTTTGGTAACCATCTGATCCCCAAATATTGAATTTCCTTTCGTCGCAAAATATTGCGTTTCTCCAAAATTCAGTAGGCTCAGAAATTTACTTTTTGGCGAATTTTAGACGTTTTCTTCGGTTTATGGCATTCACATACGGTTTCTTTCTGGCTTCGCGACCATTATACGAATATTCTCGTAGGACTCTTCGTACGGTTTCATTCGAAACAGCTTTATCAGAAAAATTTCGAAGAAGAGCATTAATTTTCGGTGCACTCATTCTCGGATCCTCTTTGATTTTTCGAACAACAAAACGTTTTCACGTTAATTTAACAACCTCTTCCTTCCTCCGCAAGTGTTATTCTCTATTCTGCCTTCGTTTACAAATCTCTTACTACTATTTCTTACAGTTGTAAAGCTTTTATTTACGATATTCCGAATCTCTCTATATCATTTTCCATTTTCCCAATGAAAAATTACTATATTTCTTATCTATAAAGTAGTTTCTTCTTGTTTTCCAACCATAGCAGCACTGTGTTATGTAATATATTGTTTTATTAAATTGTGCAAACTGTTTATTTCGATGTTAATCGAACGTTATAATGTCTTATACTGAATCTGTGGTTAAAGAAAAATATAATACGATCGGAACCGGATAGTTCCGTGTTTTTTCAAAGAATAGGTTACGTGTGCCAATAATTTTGTTACCTATCTTCAGGCACGAAATTGTTCCATTTCGTTTTTTCATAACTATAAATGATAATATTGTTATTTTCTTAAATATTTTTATTAGTTCAAAGTCTAAATATTATGTTTTTTTAATAAAAAGTGTTTTAAGTTCTTCTGATATCTTTTTGTTGGTCAAACTTCCGTTAACTCTCTGCGTGTGCCAATAATTTTGTGACTCACTGCAAAATACGGATCACAATATTATTTTAATGTTATCAACTGTACAAGCTTTTGCTCGTTATATACACGATTGATCTGTATATAAGTTAGAAGGAAACAGTTCGTTATGTTTTTTAACAATTCGATTATCTTTATGGCTTTTACTTACCTTACCTACAGCAGATAAAGGTTCGTTAATTACAATGCACTGATTCGTTATTACATTTAACCTTCGACATGAAGTGAAAAATGAAAAAACTCTGCAAAAGTCAATTCTGCTCCATGATCCGTACTATCTGGAGCTTGATGTAACAGATTTCTGTCTATTCTGATCTCTGTAGAAGCATTGATTTCAAAAACTTTTCGAAATTATGTAACAGCTGTGTCCTTGCCAATAAATGTGTAAAATAAAAGCTCTGGTATTATTCCAAGAACATATGCATAATTAACTCTTCATGTAAATAAAAACATGTTGTACTCAATAATTATGAATACTTTATTGATTGGAATTCATTGTAACATCTTTGTCAATGAAATATACAACTTTAATATTAAAAAGGTACATATTTATACATATATGTGTACAGTATATCATTTGAAAGTAAGAGAATTGTACTACTTTTTCCTTGAACTGCATAAGAAACGCGGCTTTGGTCAAAAGAACTGGCTGGCGCTGGCTGTTAAAACATAAGCAGCTCTCGGAAAGCAGCTTACGATATTCAAAACGGAAGACGTGCTATACCGCGGTTATCTTTCGTTCGTACCAAATGACAGTTTATCAGACATTTTAGCATTTCATTAGCATCGACTATACAGGTAAACTAATATTCTGGATTAATTGATTAGTGATTGAATTTCATGAAGCATGGAACGCTAAAAGCGCACGTATAAAATAAATGTATGATGTTCATACAAAAATATGATTCTTATTCTTAAAGAAAATATAATAATATAAACGATGATAGTTTTCTTTAGAATATTCGTTAAGTTTCTCGCATCGTGTATTTATGATAGTGTAAATAATAAATAATATAATTATGCCAATATTTGGTTATGGCAAAGTATATGACCGTTACGGTCCACAGTTGAAGTGTACGAAACGAGAGCAAAACTCAAAACAGTGTCGCTCTATGTATGTTTCTCCAATGTTTTATTTTCCATTGGATGATCTGCCATGGACGACTATACTGGAAAAATTAAAAAAAATGGTGCTACTTCTTTTAACTAAATTAACGTCGGAAATTCTGATAAGGCAATGATTCACCTTTTATTTTTTGCTTCGTGCGTTTATATTTTTATCTTAAACTTTACAAGGACGGTGAGCAGTTATAAAACTGTAGTATTGATCACATATAAACGATATATGCAGGAAGTTATTGAAAACCCCCTTACGCGAATAGCTTTCATAGTCGTTGGCGTGCTCATTTGATATACAGTTGCGGACAAAAGTTTCCGAACGATATCGATTTTTGTATTTCATGGTATTTCACGTATTTCATTTGGAATTATAAAAAAAACTAATTACGTACATTGACAGAAAATTTAATGATCTATAAGAATTCACCGAAACATCTTTATAAGAAATATGTTTATTTCCTTATATTTAAATTTACATAATTGTTTAAAATATAGCCCGACAAAAGTTTCCGAACGATTTATTAATATTTAGTTGATTTCCCTTTATTATCAATAATAGTTTGTCATCTTCTTGGCATACTTTCAAATAGTATTTGAAGGTACGATTGTGAGAAAGAATTCCAAGTCGGGCATACTTTTGCAAACGAATTATCAGAATTTGAAAACTTTCTGCCCCTCATCAATAATCGTTCTACCTCGCTCCTTAGATTTTCTATGGGGTTAAGGTCGGGGTTAAGGTATGGAGTTAAGTTAAGATCGGACAGGCCAATACAAAACATCAACTTTTTTATGCTTTAGCCACGTTTTAACTGTTTTGACTGTATGTTTGTTGTCATTGTAGTGTTGAAACGACCAATCATGTGGCATGTTGTAAATAGCATACGGCAACATTGTGTTTTGCAATATTTCATGGTACTGTATTTGATCCATCCTTCCATTAACCCTTTCGCTCCGAAGGACGTATATATACGTCCTCGAAGAATGAAGAATACGAAGAGTGTATATATACGCCCTCGAAAAGTGGGCGCTCGGGTACGAAGAGCGTATATATACGTTCATACCATATATACTATTGTTTCATATTTGACATATGAGATACTTTCGTTCATATATACGAATAAGGCGGCAAAAAAGGAAAATCGAGTTCGAAAATGTGTCATCTGCAGTAAACAGGGAAAAAGACGTGAGTGCAGATACCATTGTTCACAATGTTGGTTTATGTGTGGCTCCATGTTTTGAGCTTTATCATACTAACAAGGGAACATATCGAACACGAACACACCGATTTTGATGAAATTTATGTCAGAGGTACTCCTCGTCAGAATATTGGACACGTATTTTTTTTTATCGGCAACCATCCACTCTGAAGGGGTGAAAATACCCCTCAAAGTTGAGGGTAAAAACACATTTTTGGATATATCTCGGTAACCAGGGGTCAAAAAAATTTAATTTTTTTTTTAAATTGTGTGTTTTTCAACCGAGAATTGAACTGTGTAACAAAAGTTGCAAAAAAATTATTTGTTTAAAAAATATATTAAAAAATTAATTTTTTTTGTTAATATCTTCCAAAAAACATTCGCAACTGACTAAATAAATGTATGTACACAAGCTATGGTCCAAATTAGCGGATACGTGATTTTGGATTTTTTCGATTTTTGACGATAACGGTCATTATTTCGTGTTTAACATTTTCTTGTTCCGCGCTGAACTGGCCGGCCGAAATGGAATTTTTTCATAACAAAACTGACTTTATTGCCATGACTAGTATTCTAATAATCTATGCGAAAGAATTTTAAACATCAAATAATAACCGTTAGTGTCAAAAACCAAAGATTCCAAAATCACGAATGCACTGATTTCGGTAATACTTTACGTACATATTATTCGATAGCGGAATAACACGTATCAGGAAAAATTAACGAAAAAATTCAAATTTTTAACCCTTTCGCTACGGGCGTCTTCTCCGGCGCGGTATTCCCGCTGTACGGGCCGCTGCGCCAAAAGTGTGCACGCTGCGCGGGAAAGATCGTCAGCGATCGCACTTACGCCTCGCTGCAACAGAGTTGCTTTGACGACGTTTTTTTAAAAAAAATTTTTCCTTCTAATGCTACATGTTCAGAGTAATAATATTCGATGCGCAATAACTCCAATCACTCGTTGTATGTACAATTTGCTGCATTTTATGCAGAGCGACTATAGTCGCCCGTAGTATGTCAGTGGCATCTTATGGAGGGCGACTATAGTCGCCCGTAGTATGTCTGTGGCATCTTATGGAGAGCGACTATAGTCACCCGTAGTAGTGAATGGGTTAATGTACGATTTGATAAATAATATATTTAAATTTGCATTTTTTCGTTAATTTTTTCTGATAAACGTTATTCCGCTATCGAATAATATGTACGTAAAGTATTACCGAAATCAGTGCATTCGTGACTTTGGAATTTTTGGTTTTTGACACTAACGGTTATTATTTGATGTTTAAAATTCTTTCGCATAGATTATTAGAATACTAGTCATGGCAATAATGTCAGTTTTGTTATGAAAAAAAGTCCATTTCGGCCGGCCATTTCAGTGCGGAACGAGAAAATGTTAAACACGAAATAATGACCGTTATCGTCAAAAATCGAAAAAATCCAAAAACACGTATCCGCTAATTTGGACCATAGCTGGTTTACATAAATTTACTTAATCAGTTGCGAATGTTTTTTGGAAGATATTAACAAAAAAAATTAATTTTTTAATATATTTTTTAAACAAATAATTTTTTTGCAACTTTTGTTACACAGTTCAATTCTCGGTTGAAAAACACACAATTTAAAAAAAAAAAAAATTTTTTTGACCCCTGGTTACCGAGATATATCCAAAAATGTGTTTTTACCCTCAACTTTGAGGGGTATTTTCACCCCTTCAGAGTGGATGGTTGCCGATAAAAAAAAATACGTGTCCAATATTCTGACGAGGAGTACCTCTGACATAAATTTCATCAAAATCGGTGTGTTCGAGTTCGATATGTTCCCTTGTAAGCTTGATTATTGATTATGAGTTCGCCTTTAAATACTTTAGCAACTTTGTTATATTGTAATAAGAAATATTATATGAACATTATAATATAATATTTAAAAAATAAATTATTATTATAAATTTTTATATTTTAGAAAGTAAAATGATATTACTACATATAATAAATATCATTGTAACATTTTGAGAGCAAGAAACGACTTCTAATTACTTCGTAACATTCCGTACCTCAGTGTCAACTATTCAGTAATGCGCTCCGTACACAGTGGTCACATTTTGTCACAAGCGCTCCGTAGCGAAAGGGTTAATACCGTGTAGACGGCTAACACCATGGCACGAAAAACAACCCCAAACCATTATATTGTCCCGACCAAATTTCACAGTACTTTTTCTGTATTATGCTTCTGTAAGATGGGAAACTGTTATTAATAATAAAGGACTGGCGACTAAATCGTTCGGAAACTATTGTCCGCAACTGTATGCAGTGTGCCTGATGTAAATGTAATCAATAAATTTTATAAGCCTCCATGAAATCTGCCAAACGTTCTGCTAGATGAAGCTTGACTTACACTCGCCTCTTTATCACGGGGCTATTGAAAATATCTTTTCGAAAATGCGCTATGACTTAATATCTATAAGATACGCACAATATATGTTTAACAAAAATTCTGCACATTTTATGACAGAAAGGAGCATTTTATCCAAACCAGATTATGCGCTTTTTTAACTGTGTAGTTAGCATAAATTGATGGATATTTCTATTTTTTAAATTACATTACAATACTTTGTGAAATACATGTTACCAAAATAAACTGTAGCCAAGAAAATCATATACCTTACAAGAAAAATCATCTATAAAAAGCCAATACAGTCTGGGCATATTCGCGGACCAGGGAGGGGGTTTACTTCATATGCCGTTAAGAAAACAGAAGATTCATTTAGCAGATAACGATAATCAATTTCATCTTCAAGAATGTCAAGAGTGTTCTTATATACGGTATCAATTGAATATACGAAGAGTTAAAATATATTCGTAAAATAATAAAGATGATATATTCCTACTATGCTAAAGCTTTTAAAGGTAACAGTAAAAATTTATTATTGAGACAAAGAGACAGTCATTTTCGATGCTTCATTATCTTTCCTACCACACTGAAATTCCATTTGCAGACCACGACTGAATCGTTCTCGACAATTTTCGATCAAGTCCAAAACTTTGTTCTGGTTTGCCACTCCACGATTAAAGTTTACGGGAGTAATTCATTCTCGTCGTTATTACTTACAATTAGTTTCATTATTACATAATGTGCAATCTACTAAGCCCAATAAAAAATGTTGGACTTTAAGTGCGGATTAAATTCCCAGTCAAACTGCACCAACTACTATAAGTTTGTATGCGAAATGCTACAACATGACGTGATATTGCGCACATTATGTTGAACATACAAAATATTATGAAATAACGTATGAACCCTACTAGTATCTGTTTAATGTATTAGTTCCTTCATTTTCTAAAAGATTCTGTGTTACTGAATAATATAATTCTATTAAAATGTAAAATATGATGTTCATGTCATTTGCAACAATGCAAACGAAAATATTCGTACTTAAGCACAGCACACAGATTTTAATGCAGTTTGACTTTTCTTCAACGAGACAAACTAGTTCAGTATAGGCAACACGTTATATTATGGCGACAGTTTTCCTTGATTATCAAATAGACTTTTTTTATTTCTAGAATTTTTAATATTTCTAGGTACTCGATTTATAGCTTTATTCTTATGCTAATTGTGATATATTTAATAACTTACAATTACGTTAAAAATCATTGCAAATCATAAAAATTAGAAAGATATCAAATTGTAAATAATGCAAGCTGGCTAGTTATCATACAAAACAGGTTCTAAATAGTAGCCTTCATTAATCCCACAACGTTTAACGGAGAATCATAAATTGTAATAAAATTGTAAAGGTGAAGAAAATATGATAGGGGCTTGATATTTGAAACTACGCATACAACATGTATGTTAGTACTATAGAGCGACAACTTTAACTTGGCTTGCTGAAAGCCAAGCCAAAGGACGAAGAGAGTGAAAGCTCCAGATGGAGAAAGGGAGAGAACGGGATTTGGGCGGCGAGTGTGAGGACATTGGCATATGAACAAGATTTAGAATATCACTATAGTAAAAGCTGGATAAACTCTGGCATAACTACCCCTCCACATGGGCGGAACCCCCTTGGCGGAACGCGACGCTCGACAAGGGAGCAGTGTAACATGATACAACCCGGATCAGATAAGAGTTTGACTAATCCAATTCAAGGATAAAACTTTTTCGTTTTTGACATTTTTTTCTTGAAAGCTTTATTAATGTAGTTGTGAGATTTTTCTGTCTTTGCCGTAGCAGGACAATATAATAGTCAAAAGGGAAAATAGGCGCGTGGTTTGAGGCACGAGGTAAGGGGAGAGTGTCGCTCGCATCACCTATCCCCACCATATCGGCCATGAAAATCTGAGATCGACTAATGACAACCGAAAACGCAACACTTTTTTCGTTGTTCCCATGCCGACACAACGAATGTCGGCTCTTTAAGCCAGTCACGCGGTAGAATCGAAAATGACGTCACAAACAGGAATGTCTCTATCCGTCAGGCGAATCAGAACAAACCAAAGGCCAAAGGGCTTCTCTTGTCTTTGGGAGTTCTAATGACAACCGAAAACAAGACACTTCTTTCATCGTTCACATGACGACGCAGCGAATGTGCAGCATTATCGGCCAGTCACGCGCTAAAATCGAAAATGACGTCAGAAAGTGGGATGTCTCTATCCGTCAGGCAAATCAGAACAAACCAAAGGCCAGAGGATTTCCTTTGGATATTTGGGCTGTCGGATGTGGAGTTTGGGGACCTCAGAAACAAAATGGCGCGAATAGGCGGTTGAAAGCGAGAGGCGCCGCCGTTGAGACGCCAAGTTAAAAGTTGCCGCACTATAAAATACTTGTTAGTACTAAATTGTATTTAAATGCACACGATAAGTATCTTTGAGGAAAAAAGGGGGAAAAAGATCAATTGGTTTAATCATTTCCAATCTACTAAATAGACGTTGCAAATCACTGATAATGCATTCCAACAAATATAAATAACTTTTTTTAATCTTGGAAATTGAAATATTGACTACTCATGGTGGATCGAGCTCATATTTTAAGACTTTTACTGAACAGGTACAACTTGAAAAATTCTTTCCGTTATCGACAATAAGCCATTGCGTGATGAACAATTATAATAACATATATATTTCATGTTTTACGCATAGTTATTACATCGTCAAATTTCACGTTGCAACGTTCTAAATTGCAGTTCATCCAATGGTTCAAGTACCAAACCAGCTGGTTGGCGCACCGACGGGAACCAACGTTACATTGGTTTGCCACGTGGAAGCTTCACCAAAAGCCATCAATTATTGGACGCGTGAATCGGGTAAGATTCGATTATGTATAATGTCATATATTTTTTTTGCAATGCTCGCCGATATGGAGTCCAAATATTTTTGTTAAACATATCTCTGCATATAGACATATGCATGCTTACTAATAATATAATTAACATCAGCAAAATTAACAGTATAAATTATTACTATATGTAAAACAAGGAATTATGTTATCACTAATCACGGATGATATTTTTTTAAGGTACTGCATTAAGTCAGTATCGACATTGTTATCAACATATTTAGATATCGAAATTTTGCTTATTATGTGATGTGACGATAACAATGTAGTCAGTAAGAAAGCTAATATTAGCCAACTGTTCTGAAAGAAACCGTTAGCTGGGGAATTACAGATGTTACAGAAAGTACTATGAAACAGCAACGGCATTTAAAGGCACCTTTCTGTTCGCCAATGTGTTAACGTAATATCTAAATAGACTTTTTAATTTTGAAAGAGATTATATGTATTATTTCTTCAATAAAAAACATAGTTTACTTTTATAAACTTAAAAATATGAAAAAACATCAATGATGAAGAACAGTTTTAGATATGTTTGTTTTGTATTAATTAATTATATTATGCAATTATATTTTAAGTAGTTTATCGTAAGTTAATATATAATATATTATACCCCTTTTTCATCGTCAATATGTTTAGTTTGTATTATACGTACTATTAAGTAGGTTGTTTTCTATTTAACTCATTGAACAGAGATAGCGGCCCACCCTGCATAACGTCGTAATGCAACAAATTTTCTTATAATTGTTACGTTTAGAAAATAGTATAAAATGTGAAATATTTGTTGCACAACTTCGAGGAATAACTGTTTTTGAATATTAATAGGCATTATATTATCAACTGAATTAACGAAAAGTACATTTATTAAGATAATGTTTATGGAATTGTTGCACTGTTTCTTTTTCATTTCTCTTTGTAACCCTAAAAGCACAGTGCAACTAATAATAACACGTACATACACAGGGCATTTTGGGCGATGGTATGACATTTCACCAGAACTGCAAACTAAAAACTGTTCTTTCTCAAGCCCGAGGTCGTCCTTTTAAGGTCTCCAAAATAGTATGGTGGGAGGTTTGGACAACTATGACCATCGTGACTAGAATTCTCAAAAGGCTGTTGTTATTGCTGTGACATCCCTTGATATATTTGAAATATTTAAGAAAAACGATAATTTGACCGCGAATATGCAGTGTGTCCTATTTGGGATCCGAGTCACTTTGGGGTACATTTTACAAAAATATTTGAAATGAGTCGGTATCCATCAATGTTCGAATATTTCACGAGAGATTTATTACTAAAAAAATGTTTTGCGAAACATTATTTAGAACGAAGGTGATTAGTAGTGAGAGAAATTTTGAGGCTGAATTAATTCTTTTTAATTGGATCATGTAATGTTTAATGCATTAACTAATTTGTACGCCAATTTTTTATAAATAATTATTAAGCTATTTCTACCAAAATACCGTTCTTTTAATAAGTATTTTTATTTAAATACATTGTTCATTGTAAAGATGAAAAGTATCTGTGATTGGTTTCATTGTCAGTTCAATTAGACAACTTTTATGGACAGTAGCATAAAACAAAAAACGGGCACATATATCCCTTATTCGCTAAACAATTGTAAACATGGTGAATATGTCACACGCAATAACGATGGTGATGTGACCATTTGTGTTGTTGTTATCTTTCTGTTTTCGAAATATGTTTCAAGAAATTAAAATTTATCATGAGTGACAGTTATTTTCTCAGCCCCTGAAAATTGACATTGAAATATTTCCTAAAGGACTAATTTTTTACCACTAATAATTTAATATATTTTATAGGCAATTCCTTTAAAAAAACGTGTAATATACATGTGGTAATGCAGAGCGAATGAGCGAGTGAGTGAGAGTGTTTGATGGACAGAGAGGGAGGAATGATGGTGCGCAGTAGGGTATGGAAAAAACAAAAGACAGTAGAGTTGGAGAAGACGAAAAGCATGGGAGAGAGATTGAGAACGCCATTGTTTGACTGTGAAACGTATTCGTTATTTTTGTTATTTCTTTTTGTGCGTGCCTGTTATATTTTTAAATTTAATAAACGTCCGTATAAACCCGACTGTTTATCACCATCAATACAAGTATCCCTACATATATTTAAAATGATATGGTTTTATTTATCGGAATTACGTTGATCATAAAATCTTAGTAGGCACTGACTTTAGAAAAAAATAATTTGCGTCACATGATGTTCTTTTTTATACCATACAATATTTGGAAAATAATTTTTCTGGTAATTTTAATCACTTGAAATTTATTTGACCGTTTCCAGTTTTAAAAGAAATATCCTGCAGAATAAAGCTGAAAGTCACACGAATCAAAAAGAGAGCGTACTTAATTGTTCTATACCAGTCAAATTAAAAGATAAATAAATTATAAGACTCTTTCATCATTGCGTTTTTTTTTATATTAATAACTTAAAAAACATTTTTATGTCACTTTTTTCATACTTAAACAATGTGTTCTTTTCGTTCTTAATTTTCAGTAACAAATATTATACCATTTTTACGTATAGTTTACAACAGAACGTTGAAATTTATATATGTAAAATTAGAAATCTACCATCAGCAGTTGTGTATGGAGTATGATTTGTTATTACAACTTTGTTATACTATAATAAGTGCAAATGATAAAAACATAAAAAATGTCTTACGAAAATATCTTTACCTTTTCTTTCAGGTGAAATGATCATTAGCAACAACAAGTACTCAATGTCGGAAGTGAAGACGTCAGTGTATAGTGTGCAAATGCGTCTGGTAATAATGAACTTACAAAAGCAAGATCTTGGAGGCTATAAATGCATATCAAAGAACTCCATTGGCGAAGCTGAAGGCAATATCCGACTTTACGGTAAGTTTCGGTGGATAATGCGTTGATAACGTTGAAAACACATCGTAAAGTCTCGCTCGGGCTTCAGGACTTCGAGACTTTGTCAGACACAAAGTGATGCAATGTGTTCTCCTTACCTCTCCGCATATCTCCTTATCTCTACGAGTTTACTTTGTCACTACTCTCGCTGTGGGGCAGTAACGTTAAGGGAATATTCCTATGGTGGACACCTTGGTTGTACTACAGACGAGTTTTAACATACATACTTCATTTCCACGAGTGAAGTCCAAGTGAAGAAGCATGATTCTGTGAAATTCATAAAGATATACATTCGAAATTCCCGAAATCGCTTACACTATGCATTTCTTTTGATATGGCTTTTTAGAACTACCGTTTGTTAAAATTACCGATGGTAGTAGGTTCAACAGTTGCAAACAACGTTGTACACTTTTTAGATCAATTTACTGACTAATGCAGAAAAAACGTTGAAAATGATATTATTCACAATAGAATACTATATACCTAGTTGTTTTGCATGTCAAAATAGGAGGAACAGATTTATTAAAAGTTACATCAGGAAACAGGTCTTCAATCTTTCGGACCAACAAACATGATCTATTATAATTTATTAAGAAATAAATATAATTTTTATTATAAGAGACGCAGAGGAAACACGCTGCAAAAAATCTTATTTTAAACCAATGCTATTCAGCCGGCGTTCTAGCGGCCAAGAGCAGACTCCATCTCCTACCAGTAGAGCTAGCAGCAAAGTTACGAGGAAAGTTAAAATATTCATTCCAGCGTAGAGTGATCATAAATCGCAAAAACATGGTCAAAACCTCAAAAATGAACTTTTTGTTGAGGATATTTTTACTTTATCATTACTGTACTAGGTGCCACCGTGCTTACTGCTAGGAGCCGGACGAGTGGCAGAACGCGACCGAATGTGTTAATGCAATACGCGAGAGGTTTATGAGTTACAGTACCGGATGAAGGATTCGGGGATCGGACTAACCTATAGCATAACTATAGGGCCGCCATGTAGCCGCTAATAACGAGAGCACCTTGCGATACTTTTGCGCTAGTTTCACGGATCAGGCCCGTATCAACGGCTACAGGGGTACCGCCACTACCTTGTAAAATGAATACGCTGCGGACCGGACTAATCTGTAGTATAACTATAGAAACGCTGTCTAGCCGTTAATAACGAGATCAAACTGAGTTGTACTCGCACCAGTATTACTGATCAGGCCCGTACCAATGGATACGGAGGTACCGCCACTGCCTGGCATAACGGGAATTCTCCGGGGACCGGATTAACCTATAGCATAACTATAGGAGCGTCGTATACTCGTTACTAACGAGAACAATCTGAGTTGTACTCGCATCACTATAACGGATTAGTCCCGTACGAATGAATACAGGGGTACCGCCACTGGCTAGTAAAAGGATGTTGGATAGTGACAGCAACCCGTAAACTCCCTTTTGAACTACTGCCCGTAATTTTAATTTGAGAATCTTATTCAGTCCGAGCGGTAACAATGATAAGGAGGGTCGTTGCTCGTTACACGAAGATAAAGGACGACATAAACCTCTACATATTCGACGACATAGCCTCTAAATATTCTTCAAAAGAATATGAAGGTATATTATAAAGAATAGCTGAAAAAGTCATTTGTACAAAATGCAATAATACATAGTAGTTTTTACAATTTGAAATTAGGCGAAGATCACGCCTCGATTCGCAGGGATTTCTACATCTGGTCCTTACAATATTTGCGGGGTGAAAAAGCCGTGGACTTTTCGTATATCGATATACTGACTAGTAGTGTGACGTTTTTTAAGGAATACTGACCCAAGGAGACAAGAAGTAGGTTCCTTATATAGGGCCCAGTTTTTGGGAAAACAGTGGAAAACGAAAGTGGAAGTGGTAGTACTCTGGTGGGGAAATAAGGGCGCTAAGGAGGCGAGAGAAAACCACGCCATTGTCAGGGAAGTCAGGAATTGTTTCTAATGGGTTGGGTTCGCTTGGACGTCGCGAGGTAACCTTCCAATCGGAAGCTAATCACGGAACTGGAACTATAACATTAATTTGCAAGAAAACGATTCATTTCTGACCCATGGTTCCTTTCAGACATTTTACCTACGCGACGAGAGGAATACGATAAGCCAATAGAAATGTTTGACCTTAATTTTTAACCCTTTCACGGATTTTTCGGCTGGGTTCTTTCACAAATGTCCAACGTTTCGAAGGTGTAGAACAGTTTTCGTAAGTCGTGAAGCACAATTTTGATGCACTTTCTACTACAATTTGTAGTTCATTGTCAGTTGTGCAAGACAGTTACATGGGTGCAAGAATATGATTTTTCTGCTTTTAATAAGAGTTATATATAATTGATAACGTCGTTGTATTGTTTGGGTCCTGGGCGGGTTGTTTCGTTGCCAAACGGGTGACCCGTTTTGCTCCATCGACGGTATAGCGCCTTTGGCGAAAGACAGGCGTCATAACATCTACTGCTTGACGCCTCGCGGTTGAGGAGTATTACAAACTACATATATAATTATTTTCCGAAGTTATTATACTGAATATAATCAAGAATAAATGTTATTACAGGCATTTTGTTATTAAATTTTTACAAATGTCTGATCAATTTTGTGAAACAATTTAAGATTGTATAAAACTCTACCGCCGCGGTGCAACGTGACGTTGCTGTGGAAGCGTCATGTATTTGTCTTTTTGAAGCCATTTTAATATTTTTAAAAAATGTATAACACTATTGTTTGAGCACTAGTATTAATATAAAACAATGTCGTGCAGTAAATTGAATCTCTGTTATATTTTATAAAATACAATGCAACAATAATTATACGCTCCTAGTTGAAAAACACCGAACGGCATTCAATTTACAACAAAATTAAAACATTTTTAAAATTCTTACCGTCGTTTTACACAATATATTTTATGCAGATATATTTTCGCTGACAAGCTTTTTCATAACGTTACTGCAAATACTTAAAAATCGTGCGGAACGTTACGTGAAACACCCTTTATATACACTATGCGGTGCTGGAAAGTAGCCTCGTGGAAGGAATGCAAAAGGAATGTCTGATTGGTTAAAGTGGAAGTAGCACGCTTCTCCTCAGATGCATTTTTTGATCGAACGTGCTATTTGCTAAATGACCATATGCACTAATTGGATCGTGTAACAAACAAAATAAATGGGATATTTTAAAACGAAATAAGATAGTACAAGTACACTCTTTATTAGTGTAAGCTTAGTGGGAACCATACGGATTCCACATGGTTTTGAAACCTTTTAGATTGCCCCCTCCCCCAGAAGCAGGGGCTGTCATAAAATATAACCATCACAGGTCTGACCGCGAAAATTTAAAAAAATTGACGACGATAGGCGGACGTGACGAAATACAGTACTTTTTCCCACATTGTCCCTCCCAAACTGTTCTCACATTGTCCGTGCATGTTCTCACGTTTGGGCATAGTTCATTTCTAAACCTATGTATGTACGTATGTTATTATCAACGAGATCGGTCAAGAGCGTCACAATCCGTTCGATAATAATCGTATTTCGTAATACATAACATTGGTTTTTAGTCATTCTTTTTTTCTTCTGAAAATATTTTGAACATATTTTTTCAGTTTTTCCCGATTAAAATTAAACTGAACGCTGGCAAAATATCCTTTGTCATTATCATTTTTGTAATTAAATTAATCGGTTTATTTAATACGCGTGAAAGGAAATTTTTTGCATTGCACTAATTAGTTTGCTCTGGTTCTCATTCCATCCTTTTTTGTTATGCTTATTAACTGTTACCAAGTCGAGCCGTGGAACTCGAAAACGAGCAATACATAAGAGTAGATGTTTACTAAAGTATTTCCGTGTTTCTAGACTTTGCTATTGTATAATAGTACATTTGGTTTAGACGAATGTCAAGTATTCACCCGGCGTCAGTTTTAACTCTTTTAATGCTGATCGCAAAAATTGTACTTAAGCAAAAAATACGGAACCAAGTTCATATGATTTAGTAGGGTCTCAGAAAAAAATTATAATAATGAAAGTGGCAATGATATTTACTCGACGTGGCCTACGTGCTTGGGAGTGACACTAGCGTTTTTCCTCGACTGACGAAGATGGAGACAAAAGACAAGGACGGTCGCAACCGTTATTATTATGACGGAGACGCTATTACGGAGCACATTACGGAGCATTAGGGTAACGGAGTTAATTGTAAACGCGAATAGCCACTGCCTTGTCATATTCCAATTAATGATGTAATCTACCTACATGTAATTAAATTTGCGTAATAAAAAAACTTAGGTCAGAACGAAGAAACGTGCTAACTAATGATAATAATAGCTTCTTTTGCTGGAGGAAGCACCCTTGACGTTAATGAAGCATGGAAAAACCCAAGGTGATCGTCTCTCGTACTTCAACATTACATATACAAACATTTATATCTATACAAAGAATAATAAAAATATTGTTGAGGATACAGCCCTTGTGTTATTCGAAATGATCATATGTTAAGTTGTGTATTGTTTCTATTGATTTCTGTTATAATAGGTGAAGTAAAAAGTTCTGAGCGTTTTTTCTCTTTATTTTGATGATAAAATTAATAAACTTAGAATTTTCGGAATTAGATCAAATAAGCGCCGTTTTGTTCAATAACTTTTGCCCATTTTGAAGGCAGTTTCATAATTCCGCGATTGAAGAAGCCTTCGTCCCTATTGTTAAAAAACTCGACCAGCTCACTTTCACAAGCCTCTCTTGAGGCCAGTTTTTTGCCATCAAGAAAATTTTGTAAATGTTTAAAAAGGTGATAATCGCTTGGTGCCAGGTCTGGGCTATACGGCGAGTGCGATATAACCTCCCATCCAAACTCTCGGAGCTTCTGGTGTGTCGTTAAAGATGTGTGCGGCCTGGCGTTGTCTTGATGGAAGACAACACCCTTCCGGTTGGACAATTCTGGTCGCTTCTCGTCGATCGCCTGCTTCAATCTGGTCAGTTTTTCGCAATATAGGCCCGAATTGAGTGACTGGCCCGATGGGAGCAGCTCATAGTGCAGGATTCCCTTCCAATCCCACCAAACACATAGTAAAACCTTCTTGGTCGTTAATCCGGGCTTGGCGACCGTTTGGGCCGTCTCACCGCGCTTGAACCACGATCTTTTTCGCCTGTTATTCTCGTATGTGACCCATGTTTCATCGCCAGTCACCATCCGCTTCAAAAATGGGTCCATTTCGTGACGCTTCAGCAAAGAATCGCAGGCATCAACTCGCTGCAAAAGGTTCTTTTGCGTCAGTTCGTGTGGCAGCCATATATCGAGCTTCTTTTTGAGACCAGCCTTATGAAAATGGTTCCAAACGGTTTTCTGGCTAATCTTCAGTTCCCGGGCGATGGAATAAGTGCTCGCATGCCGGTCTGACTCGACGATATCCATGATTTTATCGACATTTTCAAAACGCTCAAAACTTTTTACTTCACCTATTATATTAAGCAGATTGTATCATGGCAGAAGGCTTCGATTATATTCAGTCCTGTTATATTTAATTAATAAATTATGTTATGTGTTTATCAAATAAGAGTGAAGTGTTTCAAGTTTATTTCGAGGTTTAACATACATTTAATAAGAAATCTAAAATTTTATGTTGCTACTAATTAATAATTGCAACTTTATATTTATTTATTCGTACTTCACTCAATAAATAAATGTAAAGAATGACATATTCCAGATTATATTTAAATACAATTAGCGACAAAAAATAGACATTAAGTGTGTTGCCCAACAAATCCATTTTTGTCAATTTCAGTAGTTCTTGGAATGAGTCAAATTAGATTTGAAGAAATTTTGACATTTTAGTACATTTATTAACAGTGATACAACGAAGTAATACTGTATCGGTCTTTTTATACTTTATGTTGAACTATAATGGCTTCATCAAAACTAGATACTTATAGTGTACAAAAGTTACTACTACGTGAGTATGTGTTATCATGGAAGTTTATGAATTTGAACATATAATCGAGAAAATAATAATAATAATATCTTTATTCATATATATATAATAGAAATAAATCAAGTAATACAAAAAGTAAAGACATGGTTTCAAACCAAATTAGTTTTTATAGCATAGTATGAGAATTTACATACAATCTTAAAAAATTATAATATTATACTAGGAAATGTTAATTATTCGAGGAAAATTTTTATGATAAAAAACCTTGACTGTTTAATCGAGAGAAAATTCACTTTTAACACAAGAATTACATTCGGAAGTAGAACAAAACATATCTAAATAGACAAAGAAAGCCACAAATAACTTAATTTTTACGTATAGAAGAAGCTGACTGCTGTACAAATGGCCAATGAAATATTTGATACACGATGCATCAACTGGTATTCAAAACTTAGTAGGTTAAAGCAGGTTGCAGAAACTATAATACGGGGATTGCATGAAAATTGCACGTCCACGTGATGGCAGGATAGTTATTGCAAAGTTGAATTATTTTGATGAGGTGCTGGCATATGAGTGGACTGTGCGAATAACGCTAGTTGTAATCTCTGCGTCTATATGCAAAATTTATTACACAAAAATGAATCTATCCAGCACAACATGAAAACTAATAGAAACGTGAGTGGTAATAGGAGCCAATATGAATTGCAACGTTTAAAAATGAGAGCATTTTTTAGGCATTTTCGTTCCAAACAGACTTTCAAGTTTAATAATCTAGTGCACACCTTAATGGCATGATCTTACATCTCACATACACAAATCTAAAGTCGTTAAAAGATCGTCGTAGAAGGAGCCGCAAGACAATTCCATTAATTTCAAAAATTTCATTTAGGCAGCACTAACATGATGATTGGTTACCCTCCTTCGTTATTTTCCATGGCAGTACAATTCGGAAATTCCGTCTCCTTGAAAATTCAAAAAGTGGTATCTCCGAGAAGTTCAAGCAAGAGGCCGGGCGGTGAAAACATTTACCAGAGCTAACTCCAATCAAATCCCAAATTTTTACGACTATTCCTGGGCCTATAAATTATTTCGGATTAGCTGGGAAGTTCCTGTCTAAGTTTTTGACACGACCATCATTATTGAGGGTTGGAGAGGCAAGAAAATGAAATTCTAGAAAACTCAAAATAAATTTCTGAAAAATAATGCTTTTTGGAATAAACCTGACTTAAACCTATGCCAAAAAGTGCTTGTTTATAATTAAGGGGGTCGAATTTTTCGAATTCTCGAAATTAACAAAGCTATAGATGGTCAAACAAGGCGGCGCACCATTCTCATATAACTGGCATGAGAAATTTCAATCGCGTTTTCCTCGAAACAATATTTTCTTTTATGGCTGACATGATATCTCAAACTCTCGTCGACCTATTGACTTTTTGGCATACACCTTCAGTCTTTGTGCCTTTATCGTCTGAACCAAAATTTAAAAAAAAACAGAATTTTTAGTATTTCTTTCAGCTCACTAAACATGGAAAAAGGCAAGAAAATCGACATTCACTATTCAAAGTTCTGCTATTTTGCAAATTCTTACAATTTGTTTCTTATTTCAGATCACACCATAATTACAGTCATACTAATAAAGAAACCACTAGCTTTTTCATTTCAGATAAACAGAATGATCGGAATTGTCAGCCAATAGGATATTTTTTTTTAAAGGAGCCTTGTTCAGTGGCATGTAATATAGTCAGTTTTGATTATTTTCACTTGAAAAAAATTGTGATCATTCGTGAAACATGAATAAATATATGTGCAAAATGTTGATATTGAAAAATTTATAGTTTTTTTTTTGGATAAAATCCCTAAAAAGACCAAGAAAATGCAGTTCTAGACTAGAAACCTCCCTTAAGACTTGAAGGTGTCCACATTGCTCATGGGACCTTCCCTGATACATAATTTTCCTTATGTCTTATTCAAAATGGTATTATGCAAAAATAATATTGGATCCATAACTTAACATTCAGTTACTTTTATTTTTTCAAAGATATGCATTTAACTTATTTCTCTTTAACGTTGTTACTGTATTCTTCACATATTGTTCATCACAGCAGATTATAACATACTTCAAAAACGTAATATATTCTACCAAAGTTACACATATAGCATACAAAAATTTAGCATAAGCTGTAAAATACCATTTTTCGTTTGAGCATTCGATATACCTACTTACATGCCTGCAGTAACACCCACCTCTCTTTCACATAAAATAAAACATGAAAGTGGGTCAATTCAACCAGTTTACTATAACAGGATGGTCGATTCAATTGCAAACTAACAATAAGACTATGTATTTGCGAACCATCTTGGCATCGTGTGAAATACAATTGTTTACTAATTGACATATACGTGAAGACTTTTAGTGAAAATTCTGAAGTAATATGCAGCGTTTTAACGTATCGCAACGGTTCACAGGTTGCGCCAATTTTTTATATTATTTAGAGCTCTGACAATGAGTTTATTAGAGGTATCTGAGACAGACAAAATTCTTAATTACTTTCCACTTTTCCGGAAATACAAACTTTCTAAATATTGCAATGTTATCTACATATATGCATCTGTTAAACTGGTTTATACATATTTTTATATTCAATTCAATGCTCTTCTGTATTTCTTATAAAAGTGTAGAGGCATTCGAATCTGAAAATAAGCAATTAAAAAATGCATTAATTTTAGTTCCTCAGAAGTTTCTTTGGTCGTAGGTCTGTAGCTGCTTTTGTCGTTAAATTTTACTGTTGTTAAAAAACAACAAAACTGAAACGTTATTGTTAAACGCAAGAGAAATTATTCACGTGATAAACAGTGGAGCGGCCTTCTGGGGTACTTCGATCAGATAAGATTTCGAGAAATGATAAGCCCGTGAATGCCCTGTGGAGCTAAGCGTTGACGAGATTTTGAATCAGGAAGCCGGTACTCTAGTACTATACAAGCCACTGCAATCACTGCAATTGGAGTGACGCGGCACGCGACGTCACTAACGAGGTGCGCTTACAAATGTAAAGAGATTTACAGTTTCTTTTCATCTGACAAAATTTTATCACATAAAATCAAAAAATGCTTCATTCAATTGTTTTTTTACTGCCACTTTTGGAAAAACGATTGACGTTAATTATAAATATACAACAACGATGAAGCTTCTTGCTTCAATCCGGGATCAAAGTATTTATCAAAAAATTACAACCGATACATATATGTACAGGCGGCCCTCGACTTTCGCACGTTCTACTTTCGCACAATTCGCTATTTCCCACATTTTTAAAAATTCAACTTTTTAAGAGTTTGCGGTCGGATGTCCGCCATGAGGGGACATCGTGAGTCGAGCAGGCTACTGGGCTGCCCCTCTCAGGGGACATCAGACTTTAGCCATCAGACTACAATGTTGTTCCGATCAAGAAGACAAAGCAGCTTCAGTCTTGCATTAGAAAGACACAGCATGTTATAGAATTCTTTATCAAGAAAAGAAAAAAAAGGACGTATTCAACTAACTCTTGACAGGTTTATAAAGAAAACACCCACAAGCATTTACGCATGCCTCTTTAATTTTATTATGTATAGAGGGTGGTCCACGTAACTTATGCACCTCGAATAACTTTTAAAGTGTGCGTTGCACGAAAGAATGTTATATACAAAAGTTACATGGTTCAAAAGGGTACTCTATGTGGTGCGTTTATTTTTTTTTATAGTTGGAGGCGTTTTGGAGATTTGAAGGTCAACTTTGTTTTTTTAAATGGAATGACATGTTTTTTTATTAACCATGAAATAGCACGTTTTCAGACGAGTTCAATGACCTATGACTCAAGGTCATTCAAGGTCAAACCTGGAGGGATATTGCAGAAACGGTGTGCTCGTTTTACTTCTACTTCAGTTTGCGCCTACGAACTTTCACGCCAACACAACAACATGTTTTCAATATCAGCATTAATTAGGGCAACATCACAGTCTTAGCGTGTTCGTTTGGTGAGTTAATAAATACACTAGTATTAATGCTACAACTCTCGATGACAATTAACGTCGTTGCCATCCTTCAGATCCTCTATGGAGATGTTGCAGCGGCATGCCGCAAAAATGCATCGATTGCGAGGTCTCTGCCGTACCGCTACAAAGTCATTATCAATGAAATGAAAACAAACGTATTTATTTATTACTGTGCTCTTCTGCACGACAGTCAGTTTACTTTCCTTACTATTCGTGTTAAGGTATCCTCCGCTAAACGATAGTACTTAAGTATAGTGGTGAGAATGGAAATGTATTAAAATTGTTTTGATATGTTCAATCATTTACACAAAGAATTGTTAAGTGCATTGAAGTAAGAGGTAATCATTTTGAATACATACTATATTACAAATGAAACGAGCACACCTTTTCTGCAATATCCCTGCAAGTTTGACCTTGGATGACCTTGAGTCATAGGTCGTTGAACTCGTCTGAAAACGTACTATTTCATGGTTAATAAAAAAACATATCATTCCATTTAAAAAAAAACAAAGTTGACCTTCAAATCTCCAAAACGCCTCCACCTATAAAAAAATAAATGCACCACATAGTGTACCCTTTTGAACCATGTAACTTTTGTATATAACATTCTTTCGTGCAACGCATACTATAAAAGTTATTCGAGGTGCACAAGTTACGTGGAATACCCTGTATATATTGAAAAATAAATACTTTAAAACACAGTTTTTGGTACATATATGTGGTATCGATAATCGAGGTATGGTCTCATCGCGACCGCCTAGACTGTTTAGTCTAGGCGGCTGTTTATAAGTTATGTGCCGCGGAGGCCCTATGGTCCCTATTTTAAGGAATGCATGCGCGTATGTATGAATGAGTGCATGGATGTATGAGTACGAACGAGCGACGGAGCGGAGCGAATGCTGTTTAGTTCTTCATAAGCCACGATACGAGTCAGTTCTATATTATATTCATTTTGTATTACCTTTTAGTATATAGTTCTAGTTAATAAACTTACTTTTACATTATATTATAACACCTAATATACCCAATCCCACATATATTTTTACATCCTTTTACTTTCTAACATTCAACATTCGCACACACTTTCAGGAATCAATTGTGTGCGAAAGTCGAGGGCCCACTGTATATACTCGTTCGTTACCGTTATAATAAACGACAGAAACCAACTTTCGAAGTACAATCTTATTTCCGGGAGAAGTAAAAAAGAATTAGATTTTGACAACTTAATTGTCCAACGAATCAGACATCTGTGTCTAACCTTTGGGCAAAGGGCACACGAGTCAACAGTAACCACTTTGCTGAACTTTCGTACGCGGTGGGCCTTGCGGGAGCGCTAAATATCTCTCCACTATGACCACGTGGCGGAGGAAGGTGCTAACAGATGTGATCCAAACATCTTAGACCCGTTGATTAGCAGAATTTCTTATTATCAGATTGATGGGACTGTTCCGCTCAACGTTTCCTTTTGAGCATACATTATTCTCATGACGGATTACCGAAAGCGTACATTTGTGGAATGCGAGGTGTTAGTAATATATTTATAAAGTCTTTTTCGCGTGAATGAGGCGGAAGGCCAAAGTGCTTCTACACCTTGTTTATTAAGTCTTCTTCTGATCACCGCTCATGACCAAGTGTCTGGCTGGTAACAATTTTCCACCGACGCAGACTTTTCGTAGGCGGAGCGAAGTTTCGGGAGTTTTTCTCTATTACAATTCGATTGGTTAATTTACATGATTGATAGAGAAAAACTCCCTCCACTTTAAAGGTGTGTCTGGAAAGGAGAGGTTGTTTTTCGGGAAAAACTTGGCCGGCGGTGCGCCACGCCGTGGCCGACGATTTTGGCTCCCTCGCGACCCGCGGTTTTATGGCGGTGCATTTCAGGTCGGCAGCAGATGTTCAGCGCGACCGTACGCGAACAAGAGTTTATTTATTTATTAGCCATTGTTGTATAGAAAAACTGCGACTTGTAATTGCTCTTTGAGGGTCCTTAGTTTGGCCCTCGGCAGTTCCAAGTCGGATTAAGGAATACCGAGAAATAGTGAACCGCGTGTTGCTACACATTCAAAACGATGGATATCTAATTCTTTGATGACCGGGCGAGTTCGCTACCTTCGCATGAAAGTGGTCCCCGACTTTCGACGAATGCTTCGGATAAAATTAACGCACTCTGCCACAAAAGAAAAACAAACTTTCAATTGATTTCGAAATCCCTTTGTTTCAATGTAATGGAACACCTCTTGAGAAAGTAAATTAACATTGAAGAAACAAGCTTTTCTTTGAAGCTTTGCTTTCAAGATAACGGGCTTTAAACATTAATGTCTGAGTGCACTTTAGTAGATTAGTTTAAAAATACAATGAAAATTATAATAAACACTATTGTACAGCTGAGCTAGTTTATCAGTAATGCGCCTAGAGTTCACCGTGTTAACCCTTTTGCTTCGATACGCTTATTATTATTATTATTATTATTATTATTATTATTATTATTATTATTATTATTATTATTATCATTATCATTATCATTTTATTAATTGTTATTATTTATTATATCATTATTATTATTGTTATTATATAATGCTTCTAATCGATGATGAACCGTGTCTTGATACTCAAATGTCTAAAGTATTTCAACTTTGCGTAACTTTTTAAATACCGACCGGAAAAATGTAACGAAGCTGTGTGATATTATTTTTGTATATTATTATTTATGTATTATATTTACTAGCAAAATTGCTATGAATTTTGTATAATTAAAGGAGAAATAGCTGTATATGTATTACATATAAAAGTATTAACTAGAAGATATGATTTACATCATGTCCGTTGTTGATTTAATATTGCAAGTTTCGTTTACATAATATAAATAAAGAACTGTTCTTTCACTGAAGCGAAGAATGCCGAAGAAGGTTGATGTAATGCAGTAGGGTTTGAGAAAAAAAGAATAAAAATGATAATAACAGTGATATTCATGAAATTTGAAAAGGAACATATTGCGGAATGTAAGAGGACGAAATTAATGACAAATGTGTTTCCATATTTATTAAAAATCGTAGAAATAATAATTATCTGACACTATTAATAAAAGTGGAAAAGTAAAGTTGTTTATTATAAGCAGCATTTACAAATTAAAAAGAATCGTCATTTGATCATAATTTGATATAGAACATATAGCATAAAGCATAAATTGTGTATTTTCAATTATTTGTAATAAAATTTTTGATATCACAAGAGAAAACTTAATGATAATCCCATGATGCGCAACAGCGTCGGGAGTGTTGCTAAGGATGATATATTGTTGTTTGACACTAAAAGGGCTAATACTCATTGTGATTTGGCAGCGATATCAATTATAGTATGCAGAGTATACTTTTACATATACGCTTTTTAAAACTGAGCGTTCATTTATCAGAAGCGTACATAAATGCTCTACAGAAGGCGGAGATTATCTCGCCTGTGACAATGGATTAGGGTTAAGATATATTTGCAATACAAAATATTAACATTGTACACTTTTTTCACACAAATCAAATGATGATACATCGTTTACAACCTATTTAATTTTAAATCCATTTCCTGCCTAATTAATTACCGCTGTATTCAAAATGTATATTACACCGTATTTATATACCACGTCACTATTGCTATCTGGTATAATCATTCTTTCACTCTTCATTTTTTACAATCCTAACACTGGTGAGTTATTCTGTTTTTAGTCTTGATATGAAATCAATATAAATTCTAATTCTTGCAAATCTTCAATTTGTACGTCCAGTAAAAAGATTTTATCTTAATTACTTGTTAATTACTACTAAATGTTAATATACATTCACAGTTAACACACCCACGCATAGACACACACAATGTGACATTCCTCTTTTTTGCCATCTAATGGTTTGGACACATGGTGTGTAATGTTTCTCGAATAGGTTTCCAACAACCTAGCCGCTGTGACATGAAGGTGATTAATGCTCCCGTGATACTAATTTTTTCCTTGTATTCCGTTCAGTGCGCTCACTTAACCTGCCACTGACGCGAATAGTGTTTACAAAGGGAAGCATCTAATCATATTTTCTTGATATTAGTTGGGAATTTTATAAGCTATATACACACGTATGACTTCCGTCACCTACGGCATACTTTGCAATTCTGCAATGCCCAATAAATGTGAGTTTTGGTGAGATATCAATAGTGCTAACCTTTTGCACCTTATGAATCACGTATCTATTGAAATTACGAAAATTTGAATATCGCAGCTTGTAATATACAGGGTGCGGTGGAATAACATGTACCAGCGGGCCTACCGCGATTTCTTATGAAAAAAAACAAAATACAGAATAAAATTTTTTAATTTAAGACTTATTTTTCAAGGAAATCGGTTTTGAGAATTCAGATTCTGAATACATTATTTAAATAAATAAATTTTGTGCAACTTTTAGTATGCCGCTAAATTCTCTGTTCAAGAAAATGCAATTTAAAAAAATATCTTTTTTTATGTCGTCTTAGTTACCGTGCTATCTCAGAAAATGTATTTCCAACCCTCAACTTTGAGGTGTATTTTCACCACCTCGTTATGGACGATGGCCGATAAAAAACATACCTATCAAATACTTTTACGAGAAGTACATCTCACGTATGTTTCATCAAATTCGGCGCGTGCGGGTTCGATATGTCACCTTTTTAACTGTAATAGCTTACGTATGCATTGGATTTTTAAACCCGATTTTCTCGAAGACTAAGTCTTAAATCAAAAAATTATATTTTACATTTTGTCTTTATTTCTTTATATGGAATCACCTCGTTCCCGCTTGTACCGGGTGTTTCAAAATGATTTGTCACCAGGCGTTGTGCTACACCTTTGGATCGGTGGAAATTTGCAAAAAAGAACGAGCCGCAAAATTCCCGAAGGGGCTGTAAATTAAGGTCAAACTTTTTTATAGGTTCATCGCATTTGCCTTCTTGCGTAAGTAAAATGTCTGATAGGAAGTATGGGACAGAAATGAACCGTTTTGTTGCCAATTTATATATATATAAAAGTCGTTACTAGGCCGTTGCCTACGTTAAAATTCGTTTACTCACAGTGAAATTAAGGTTTTACTTACTAAGCATATGAACCAGATTTCACAGTTTACTTTCTCCAATATAAAGACTCACAAGTTATTTTGTTCTACACAGTTTTATTTTTTAAAATAATTCAAGCCGTTTGCAGTTCCATGGTGACTACTGGGTTACTTTCTATAGGCAAAGGACATTTCCGTACGCCGCATTAGAATTATTTTGATTTGAATTAAACTGCCGTCTTAGAATAATTTCAAAAGCTATACCGGCTGTAAATACCAAGACATTAAGTAAGATACTTCAGAAAAAACTTGTTAAACCATCATACATGTTCTGCAAATCATCAACGAAAACAAATCATCAACGAAAACAAATCCTACGAAGGTCAGTGAGGTGTGTGATAGCATGGAAAAATTACAACGTAAATTGCCTTCAATTCCAAACTGATTTATTTATCAGGCATTAAACTCTACTGTAAGTAAAAGCAGTTTAGAAAGGAAGTATTTCTGATCCCAGACTAATATGACTTTTTTTCGTTTTTATAACGCGAATTAAATGTAAATACAAAATTCCATCATATAATTTTGTAGTGCATTCAAATCTGGTACAGATCAAAACTTAGCTTTGTTCATGGAACACGTTGTTAGTAAAAAAGTGAAACTTGTTACTTTTAGAATGTGATTCATAAAATATGTTCATCAGTATTTAAAGTAAATATGACAGTTGCTAAAACTATCCGAATACTCACACTCGTTTGCAACATGTTTCATTTTAGCTACATAAGCTTTAAGGGTTGGCTCAATAGTTAGCCCTTCCGAATGCGAACAAGGGGAAGACTGAATTTCCATTTAACGGTGAGCGGTATGTCGTCTATCTATCTAGATATCTGTTTCTATGATTGGTAATCGTGCATTCTATCCTTCGCAATCTCGGGTAATGCGTGATGTTTTGAAATGTGCTCCAGGTTAATGTTTCGTGAAAATTACGTTTAGGTACAGTTTCAGGAAATACTCTGTAGCTACACTTTTGAAAACTTGAGGAATTGATCTCCAAACAGGTTTTGCGTAAATTAAAACATTGTTTTGTATCGAATTTTTGGGTCTAATTGAACAATACAAGAACACAATCTTCTTTCAGATCGTTTTTAATTGTGAATTTATACTTAGTATTTTGTAAGTTGTGGTTTACGTTATGTCAGTCGCAAAAAAATATTGAACTTTGTTTCTTTGACGCAAATTGCCGAAATCTTACAACAATTGTAAGTTGCTGTGAAAATTATTTTTAAGTACTTATGTATGTGAAAAATTAACATACAATGTTTCTGAGACCTGGAACAGTTATGGTTTAAACATTACGGCAGAAATGCTTGTATAGTATTCATTCAGAAAAGAGAAATTTACAGTTTTTTCCCCCGCATATTTGTTTACAGGACTTCGAGTCACAGATACCTCTAAAAATAGCCGCTCATGTACCTGACAAGTAGTCATGCTTTGTTATTACAATAATAACAATCCGATGTAAATGTAAATCTATGTACAATTTTCGTTTATGACCGTTTATATTAGAGTAAATGTAGCGGAACACAAATAATTTTCTTCTGTACTAACAGTGTCCTACACCATTTTTTGATTTCTAATAGCCACTGGGTGATTCTTATAGGGATCGCTGTCCTGAACACGAATCCGCCTTCGGAATTTCTCTATCACCTTCTGTTTTTGAAAAACATCAGTTTCTGTAAAAACGGTGGATTTCAATAAAGAAGCTGGTATTACGGGACAATTAAAAACCGTAGACAGTTCTTCTTGGTCTCCAAAAATAGAGAAGTGTTTCCCATGTATACAGGTGTGAGCAGTTATAATATTCCGCATTTTTTAATGGTAGTAAATAACTGCCAAACTTTCAAAACGATCGGATGCGCGAACTTTCTCCGCATTAATTTTGCATTTCCACGTAGAGTACTATTGCTAGCACAAATTTACTGCGCATTATTAGATTTTTGCGGACATTTCTGAAGAAAAATCTATGGGCGGAAAATATCATAACTGTTTTCGTTTTAGCACAATTTAAGAAAATATCCATCAGCAATGTGTGCCACCGTTTCCCACTACGATGCCATCGCTTGCCGAACCGGGCTCGTCAGTGCCGTAGCTACGCATAATACTTTCACGGGCCCTGAACGTTGATGGATTCCGTTGACGTGGCATTCTCAACCCGTTTACTAACGTGGTGGCAGAAAAAACATTTCTTTTTATAGAAGGGAAATGCTTTACGCACTCCCGCAAATGTGTTATTTTGCGGATGGTGTTGGACAGTCTTTGGAAGGATCCGTCTTTCTGAAGGTGCGATTGCACTATCTTAAAGTCTGCTGTGCGAGTATAGAGCAATATTCCCGTTTGAAAGTTAACAGAATTAGATAATCTTCAATTAGAAATAGACGTCTGATTTGTGTAACTCGTTTGGGGAACTGTAACGTTTGAATTTTTCATTGCTTTGTTTACATTAGAATTTTTATTTCAATAGCTTATGATTAAATTAATTAATTTAATCAATTAATTAGTGATAATACACACGCAATATTTTAACGATTAGTTGAGCATTTCGTGCTATAGTAAGTGCTTGTGCATATGCAGACGATATTTAAAGTATTTTTCATAATTATTTGCAAACACTCGTCAGAAATTGTAACTTTATATCACTGACACTTCCACAAAACTGTCACATTATATCACTGATATTTCAACATAACTGTCACGTTATGTCACTGATACTTCCACAAAACGTTGTATTTAATTGTTAAAATTATTAAGAAACACTGCAGATAACTGTCACTTGAGGTTACTGACAGTTCCGCAAAACGTTGTATATAACTGTTAAAAGTACTTAAAAACACTACAGGTAACTGCCACTTTATGTCACTGACACTTCCACGAACCGGTGTATTTAAATATCCAAATTATTTAAAATCACTAGTACAAAACTGTCACTTGAGGTCACGGACACTTCCATAAAACGTTGTATTTAATTGTTAAAATTATTTAAAAACACTGCAGGTAACTGCCACTTTATGTCACTGACACTTCCACGAACCGGTGTATTTAAATATCCAAATTATTTAAAATCACTAGTACAAAACTGTCACTTGAGGTCACGGACACTTCCATAAAACGTTGTATTTAATTGTTAAAATTATTTAAAAACACTGCAGGTAACTGCCACTTCATGTCACTGACACTTCCACGAACCGGTGTATTTAAATATCCAAATTATTTAAAATCACTTGTACAAAACTGTCACTGGAGGTCACTGACACTCCCACAAAACGTTTTATTTAATTGTAAAAATTCTTTAGAAACACTGCAGGTAACTACCACTTTATGTCACTGACACTTTCACGAACCGGTGTATTTAAATATCCAAATTATTTAAAATCACTAGTACAAAATTGTCACTTGAGGTCACTGACACTTCCACAAAACGTTGTATTTAATTGTTAAAATTATTTAAAAACACTGCAGGTAACTGTCCCTTGATGTCACTAACACTTCCGCAAAACATTGTATTTAGTTATTAAAATTGTTTAGAATCACTTTTAATTTATTGTTTAAGTAGTTTAATATCATATCACACATGCACTAATAGTCGATGTACAAGGTCAACAGTGACTAGGTACCGATAGGCAAGTCCAAACGTACACGTATGTACACGTAGGGACCGTCCTGTCAAAGCGCACGACCCGTTCGACGGCTGAAGCTATACTGTGCTATACTGACCCATCCAGGCGGCCCGCGGAACGCGGAGCGTGCGCAGTACGCCTCGATATCAGGATTGAGTGACGCCATACTGAGATCCCCATTCTCCATGGATAATTTTGCAAGTTTCGATTATTACAACAATGTTCGTCAATAATTGTTTATTTCAAATGAAATCATTATTTTATAACGCGTCTCTGCTTATTTTTAATAAATTTTATGGCGAATAGAAATTATAGGAGTGAAGTTACGACAGTTTATAATTGACGATTTACTTTTCAATGTTTATAAATATTTGATCCTTAATGTGGTACTTTTATTTTATTAATAAATGGCATATTTTCAACCAGTCAGGATGAATTTTAAACAGTCTGGGTTAGGTTATTCAAATATTTATAAGATTTGAAAAGTACATCGTTAATTATAAATCTATGTAACTTCACTCCTATAATTTCTATTCTCCTTTAAATAAAATTTAAAAAAAGGTTCGCTTCAAACAACGAATAAGAAATATTTTATACATGGTGTTCGCGACAAACTTTGCCACCGCATTTTTTCGTAAATGGTAAACATCAGAAAAAAATCGAAGGGGAGAAAGTTGTATCGCGCACACTCCATATAAGATATTTCGTATTCATTGTTTGAAGCAAATCTTGTTTTATTAATTAAATTAAAGAGAGAAACACAGAAAATGAGATAGGGGTTTTAGTGGGTATGCGTAAGCAATAGGCCTACGGAGTCCCACACTATCCGCAAAGTATCACATTTGCGGGTGTGCGTAAAGCATTTCCTCTCGATAAAAAAAATGTTTTTTATTCCAGTATGATATTTAATAAAGGGATTGAGAATGCCACCTCAGCGGGACCCATCGACGTTCGAGGCCCGTGAAAACATTATGCGTAGCTGCGGTACTGACGCCCCCGGTTCGGCGAGCGATGGCGTCGTTGCGGAAAAATGGTCGGCACACGTTGGTGACAGATATTTTCTTAAATTGTGCCCAAACGAAAATAGTTATGACATTTTTCGCCGATAGTATTTTCTTCGGAAATGCTCGCAGAATCCAGTAATGTGTAGTAAATTTGTGGTAGCAATAGCACTCTACGTGAAAATGCAAAGTTAGTGCGTAGAAAATTCGCGCATCCGTTCGTTTTTAATCTTTGGCAGTTATTTACTACCATTAAAAAGTACTGTGGCGGCGACGTGCAACGAGCACGTCGCATCGAAAACGCGACAGCGCGTCGCCACATATTTTACATTTACGGCAAGAGGCCCTTGAGCCTGGCGACGCGTCGCGACGGCCCGTCATCGCGTCGACGGGGCCCTTGCAGCCCGACCGATCCCGGGAAAACAGCAAAGGAAATCTGTTACGGGATTGGTCGGGACGAAGAAGCGATGAATCGCATATAAGGGCGACGAAATCGTTCTTAAGAGACAGTCCGAACCGAATTCTCCCGCGAACACGTTGCACGCGCAACACGAATAAAGAACCGTATTTTCAAGCGAAACCAACTTATTTAGTTTCCTGCCAGTTTCCCACAAGTACCGAATATTGTAACTGCTCACACCTGTATACTCAGGAACCACTCCTCTATTTTTTGAGATTAAGAAGAACTGTCTACCGTTTTTAGTTTTCACGTAATACATACCAGCTTCTTTGCCAAAATGCACCGTTTTTACAAAAACTGATGTTTTTCGAAAACAGAGGGTGATAGATACATATCTTTGGTGGGTTGGACTTCAGGACGATGAACACTATAACAATCACTCTGTGCCTATTGGAAAACAAAAAAAGGTTTAAATTGGTCGGACAGTGTAATTTATGAACCATGATCGCCTCATACCTCAGACCAATTATATGCTATTGAGAACCCAATCTGCGCTCTAAAGGGGAATCCAACATGTCCCAAAATAAGCATTGTTAGAGTTGGCACTTTACTTTTCAAATCATTATTTGCCATGTATTGCATACAAATAAAATTAAAACTTACAACATTAAAAGAGGAAAGTGTATTAAACGGAGCGGGTAATAAATATTTTTAGGAGTTACGTTGCCGGTGCATAGAAAGTCCACTCACTTACAATGGGTCTAATCCGGATGACGAATCCTATCCCATGAGTTTGAATATATTTTCATTTTTTCAAGTTTCGCTCAACAGCCGTTCATATATGTAATGAACGGAGAGCATCAGGTATACGGTTCCAAAAATCGTCAACTCCCTCCCTCCGCCTTTCTGTATTATTAGTTGGTTGACACACGCGGACTTGGCCTCAGGATTCCTTTCGATATGCAGATGCCTCAGCAATCGCCTTCGGCAAGGTATCGATGCACTTTTCTGAATTGTAAGACCCTCCAAGGCTGCTTTAGAAAGACAACTTGTATGACAGCGACACCCTTAGAGAAATAATGCTACTCGATTACCGATCAACATACCGTTTGAAGTTACTACTTGTAAGCCGCTCACATCACACGCGTGTGAGCGTAATTCATCAGATGCATACCTCATGTAATATTATCGCCAAGTGTAAAGTTTCATAGTTTTATATAAGTCGCAAACAAACAATATACTTAGGGGCAGATGAATTCTTATAGTTTTTTGTACACGCCTAGTAGGTTGCACGACAATATATTTTTAATAAATTGTTGTTACATCTTCGGTGATCAGTTTGCACTATTTCAACAGTTGCTTCCATGTAATGATGATGTGCTAGTTTAATTCAATCTTTTGTTATGATTATTTAAAGCATTATGCGTGCTGTTGCCTAAGAACAAGCCGTACTCACACAAAATGCCTGGATCGTATCTACCAGAGGATCTGGAGTTTCGCTAATTATAATTTTTTAATTTTTAAATTACTTCTTATATAAAAATTATTAAATATTTCTGCGGATCTTGTAAATGCTGGCTGTTGTTGTTAGTAAAGTGATTTTGCTTCCTAGTGTAATGCGAACCCGGAATTTCGCAATTTGCAAGAATCACCGAACAAGAGAACTTTTGCTTTCGATGTATTGAATATTTCAATGGAGCCACGTACAGCACGACGGTATCGAGTAGAGTTTTGTGTGATAAATGAATCTTGAATTAGTTAATGAGTTAGAATGAGAATCGGAGTGAACTTTTAGAATATGTAAGAGAATGAGAGTGAGAATCGGCGGAAAGGGACGCAGGGTTTTAAGGACTTTTGGGAAAGGAGTGGGAGAAGCATGACGGAGTTTGGGAGTCGAAGGTCGAAATAGGAAAATAAGGATTTCGGACTTGGAACGGTGATTCGGAGATGAGTAAGGATACAGGTGACTGTATTAGGGAGTCGAAGGGTCAAGATGGAAAGTGAGATTTTGGACTTGAAGCAGTGAATCAGGATAGTCATGAATGCTGGTCGAGTCACGGTGTTTGTAGCGGTACAAAATATTTGTATAGATATAACTAATTCTAACTTATGTGCTAGATCAGTGGTCGGCAAACCGCGGCCCGCGAGCCGCATACGGCTCTTTAGCGACCTGAGTGTGGCTCGGCCAGTCGGCCGCAAAAAATGTTGTCAATAAATAAGATTATTATTATATATGGTGGTATTTAATGTTTAGTAGTTAGGGGAAACCGGCTCCGAGAAACATGGTTCGTGACCGGTTCTTAAAAAGAAATTTGGCTGTCAAACAAATTTTCATCGTCCTACTGCTGATTTTTGGCTCTTTTTGCTAAAGAGTTTGCCGACCACTGTGCTAGATGGTCGGTACATTACACTAGGTACGACTGACAGTTGGTACATATGTAGATGGTACAACTTAGGACACCATTTCCTCAGACGCATGGATGTTAGTATTTTATTTGTGGTTAATTATCTTCGATTGTGTTCATCTCTTTTGGTTTTTTTTAAATAAATAGTTGCAATATTCATACAAGTTGTAAATAAAGCAAAATTTTGCCCTTTATTTAATAAAACCTACAATTTATAGACCTTTTTTCTTAGGGGGTACGACTTGAGCAACCTTCCCCTACTTGTTATTAATTCCTGTGTCTCTGAACAATATCACAGATCTAGATAATGGTGATTTGACGAGTAGAGCCACTAATCTTGAAACAGTGCTACAAGATATATTTTACGACGTGACAGAGAAGATAGATTTTTCAAATATTTTTTTCATGGCTACCATCGGCGGTACATATTAAACATTTTAGGCGATTTACCATAACAATCGATGGCTTTAACATAAAAGAAAAAATATCTCCCCATTCAAGCTGCCTAATTGAACTATTTATTCACTTAAAACAAAAGTAACGAGGAAACTGTTCTATAGAACGAAACAAGTCAGTTTTTTAATAATACTTTGTACCTAAACAATAGTGTATAGAATACTGTACCTGAAAGTGATGCAATGGTTTGAATAAAGTATAGCCCAAAAACGAATAAAGATAAAGGAAATCTTTTTCACTAATGATTTAGGAGAAATCAACTTTGCTAAAGACGCGTGTCACATCGATTACAATTAATATTTACATTATTAGTCAAATCTTATATATTTGTATATTGCGATGTATTTTTTAAATGATATTATGACATAGGGAATTGTAAAATATATTTAGAAGAATTGTTCTATACAAAGATATTCGGCCAAATTACGTAAAAGCCATAAATTCTTTGAACTTTACTAATTATCAACATTACCAATTACTTTAAATACTATTGTACTGTGTTAAAGGGTACAAAGACAGGTGTCTCGGTACATGTTATTTTTAAAACCACATTTCTTTAAAAGTTACGTTGTCGAATTACTTCGCATACATTTTTGCGCTTAACTATCATAAGCAAAGCAAATCATTCCTACGGATGTGTTTGTTATGTAGTGGTTCTTTACTTAATGACAATGGTAATTAGTATTGATTATTAATTTGAGCGTAATCACCACTATGTCGAGCTACAGTTTCCAGCTTATTTTTGAAATTGATGGTTATTGTATTATCAATTTTGCCATGTAAACCTACATCTGTTCTGCTGCAATACGTTTCCTTAGAATATATAGTTTATGTAGTATGCTGTCTAATACCCGTCGTAAATACGAAGAAAATCCCAGATGAGTAAATTTATTTCTGATTGTCATGAAATTCGCCTTTACTCATTATTATTAACAGTTCCTTTTACATTTGACTGATTTGTACAAGTTTCTTGTTATTTTGCACAATATAAATACTATCAATTGTTACTCAAATAATGTGTTTCTGTTTCTTATATTTCTTTTGTTCAAATTTGATATTTTTGTGCTGAATAAAATTATATACAATTATTCAGTTGTATATTATCAATAAATACTGAGACTTTTACGTAAAACTTATTACACAAAAATTGTTGAATAACATATTACAGCCATCAGTTGCGTGTAATAATATTTTCGCTGCAATAACATTTATAACCGCAAAAAACTTAAAAACACTGTTATTTGTTCAGCCTGTTCGCTGTGCTCTGTTACTCATTATGTACGAATAACCACTGTTTATAAAAATACATAACTTTTATTTCGAGCTGAGAATTCTCAAATGTTACTTCGACCTTTGTTACGCATGCACGACTCACGAGTTATGCCTGCTCGTGTTTTTTTTTTAGACGACACCTCTGGAGTGAGCGTGTAATTAAAACAGGCTCACCCGATTTGAGCCACGCACGGAGGTATTATGAATTTGTAGAAAGAATTGAAGGCTGAATGAAGACCGACTTGCCTTACACTAATCCGTTTATTTACACTTTCTACGGTAGTTGGATAGAACACTGACTTCTATCCGTATCCGAAGGACCAATGTTACGGTCCGAACTTACTTAGATTCGACTCGAAGGACCAATGTCCCGAGTGATACGATGATGTTAGATATTAAAATTACGTCCGGGTCTTAATCTCGCAGACGGAGCTTCTATCGAGAGCGCTAGATGTTGTTTGGTTCGATTTTGGATGAAGACTGATTTTGGGAGCGCGTAAGGACGCGCTTCCGTCATTACTTGGCGGGGACGGTCACTGCTGCGAAGCGGGAATGCTGCTGATTGGGAGATTCTTATTATTAACGAATATTAATTTTGCCATTGGTGGGAAAAGAAATCGTCCTTTGCCCATTGGCTAAGAGTCTCCCTTGCCGATCAGCGTAGCCGGAAAACCCCAGCTCGCGTGGGGGAAGAGTCCCCGGTCAATACTTCTTGCAGGACAGAACTTTTCCTGAAGAAGTATTGACGACAATAGGCCCATAAAGCGCATTGATTTTCGAGTCATAAATAGACGACAATGCGCGACTGCTAGTTTTTTCTACGAAATATGTGAAATATTAAAAATGGTAAGATGCGAGGTTGGAAGCTACATCTGTGAGCTTCAGGGGCGTATTTTTGCTCCGCAACAACCTTCATGTTGATGGAGATCAAGCAGACAACAAAATGTTACGGTAGAATCATCCGTTCAATAGATTCTTGAGGCTTCTCGAAGCATGTGTAGATAATAGGCTTATTATGGACTGGACGATCTTCGTGCTTTAACGAGTAATTTGTGCAAAACGATTCAGAGACAGAAGTAACGAATATTTGCTTAACTTATGCGTTGCAATATTTCTGTAAAATTCTGTAAAAGTAGGGGTCAAATGAAGAAACATGGTTTGTTAGTTTGGGAAGTGAAATATTTGCGACGAAGTACAAGTATACTGACTATAAAAAGATAAAAAATAAAAGGAAAGAACAAAGTTACGACTCTCATTTAAGCGCTCATCTACGACTGCCTCGTTTACTCCTTTGAGTCCTTGATCGCATTTGTTCGCAAAAACGACTTTCTTGTCGACGCGGCCCACAGGTGTCTTAAATGTGTTGAAAAACCAATCCAACAGAACTAACCATTGCCAAAAGTAACTGAATTTAGAGAGCAATTACATATATGAAAATGAGATGAAGTATGACCAAGTTGGAGAAGCAAACAGGCTATGCCGAAGAAGTTCTTGACGTTTGAAAGTTTAATCATACACTGCATAGGAGTTTCTCTATAGTTAAATATATGCCACTGTAGAAAAATGTTCGAGCGATACACTTGTCTATGCTTTGATAAAAGTACGGGCGATCATAAGATTTTATCTAAACATTTCAATAACATCCGGGAAATGACACTCAAATAAACGCTCACAGATGCTTCTCACGTACTCTGATATTGTTTGCCACGCTCTCTTGAATATTTCCGTTGTCGCACCATCCGTTTTTAAGCTCTTACTCATTTTAACTCCCCAAAATGTACTGGCAGTTTCATTTCATTTAAAAGACGTTCGTATTAGTGGCATTACAACACCGTTCAAAACCGTACATTTACACAATTACGCAGTTTCATCAAGAAAGGAACAAAATTTGTTCAACAGCAACATGACATGTTTATTTCAAAAGACATCATTTTGATACTTACTTTGGACCTATTTTCTTTCTTCTTTTTCGCCTCACTCAAGTTTCCACTGTTCTTCTTTTCTTTACACCGTGCTCTATACACTTCTTGCTTTTGTTCCCTTTCTCATTCACAAACCTTCTCCAATTACTCTCTTCTTGTTTCCCCAATGTTACTCTTGTGTTTCGTCATTTCTTTTCTAAAATCATCTCCCAGAGTTTGCCATTCATGTCGTCATCCTTTCCAAATCTCGGATACATTTTTTATTTTTTTCGCATCTTCTTTCTCATTTCATTAAACTCATATCATACACATATCAAACCACATTCTTCATGCATCAAACTTTCACTATTCCACCAAATTCTTCCCTGTTCTTACATTCATATTTGAATCTCATTAATACCATATTATGATCACTCACCTTATAATCTCTCTTTACACTCCATTAATAGTGTACTTACAATTAGTTCATCAATGTTATATGTCTTGCCTACGAGCCTATTGAATGTATAACACTCATTTGATTTATTCAATACGTTATGATCTTTCTATTATAGGGTTGTTATTAATTTTTACGGCTGCTGTGATCTATATGACGTAACAGAGAAAACTGTCGAGCTGTGACATACATTTTTGATACAGAGATTTACACATGATAATAAAGTCACGTTAGAATATTTTCAGTAATTTTACCAAACTCTGTACTATGTAATATAGTGCATTGAAATAGAGTGCGTGTTAGCATGTGTTCGTTTAAAAGTGTGTAACAAAAAGTTTCAAGAAATAATCTATGTTAATTTAATGTGTGATGTGGTAAATATTGAATGTACCGTATTCACTGTGTATCTCGCGGAAAAGAACATTCATTTCACTCTGTACTTCTAGAATAGGTTGGAAGAGGTTTGAAGGAATACATTAAGTTTTCTTGCAATTAGTACTTATTATTAGACATAAAAAAACTTCTAGGCGTCCCAAAATTTAGATGTTTCAGTTGATATGTATGGACATAAAGAAGATAGACACGACTTTACCAGGAGTAGTCGCGACACCATAAGACGAAGGCCGACATGCTTAAGTAGAGACGTTTGCTTCCAAAATATCATTCACTACCATTCCTGGCACTTCAACGAAACCCGAACCCCGCCGAAATTCAAATCCCAATGGTGCTTCGCCTAGCTAATAGTGGTGTCTGACCTGGTGACTGGTGTTTAATTGTATTTGTCTGATCGGAAGATTTAACCAATTTTCTTCCGATGTTGCACCCCATTTCAAACACTCTCGGAAAGATAGCGAATGTTAAAGTTATTTTTCGCCAAAAAATAATGTTTTGGCTTTTAACCCCCCCTCCATACGAATTACTACCCCTCTTCGGGAAGGGCGTGTAGAACGATTGAAATGTGTTTAAAGAAATATAAGTGTTTACGATATGTTATTTCCTGTTATGCCACAAGAAGCGACAGTACAAAAGATACCTTCGAAGGTTTTTACTCTGCTTACAGAATTTGTACATGAATCAAAGACGGTTTGAATGGTGAATACATGTACCGCAAAAATAGTTAAGCGGTCCGCATCGTAAAATTATTGTTTGTAGGTCGGTACACTTACGTGTGAGGAAACACTGTTTTCTATGCTAACAGGGTTGTGGAAAAATTCTGTCTATCAGTTTAAAGGAGCCTCGAGACTCGAATCCCTGCTCCTGATGTACTACACGTTTACGGCATGTGTCTAAGATCGGTACGTTTTGTGAAAATAAAATAAAGTTTATTTAATAAAACTAATCGTAAGTACTAAAGGTTGATACCAAATGAAAATGATTTGAACTCGCTAATGGTTATGGAAGACCTGTCAGAGCCACGCACTTTCTTCACTCATCTCTTTTACATTTATACATACACGCATACATGCACGCACATGCATTCCTTAAGCGACAGCCCCGAAATCAGCCGCAAGAATTATCAGCACGGCAGACCCGTTCTTGGAGGAGCACCGCCTACTTCCTTCGACCACACGCCCTGGATCCCACTGATTTCCAAATGCTATACGCCGCCAGGTACGAACCTATTGACATGCGGCTGGTGGCGCATTGGGGCGACATCTATGTTAATAAGTTTCCATATCACCCATCGGGTACTATTACCAATGCGTTTATTTTTGCAGTGGTACCTCCTGTAGACCTATTCCAAGACGTGCCTGGCAGGATAGAGTATTTGGTGATCAGTGGGATCCAATGCGTACGGTCGAAAAAAAAGGCAGAATAATTCCAGCGTCTGCTCTAAAGGACAAGATCCTCTCAGGCACGCAACATTTAAACAATCTCGTCGGACGTATTCTAGACTAAAAACTTGGTGCCAAATTCACTGGATACCACATATGCATTCTTCTTTATTAATAGCTGACCCTAGGCAAAAATTGAGAGTCCTATGATCGCATTCCTCCACGCGATAGATTCCGTGGAATTATTAATTCCTGTCCGAAGGTAGTAACACTGAATTTCGGTATAACTCGTGTCTTTCTCCCGCGACACAACAGTTTCTACCGATGATGAGCGTGTTCGCTGATAATGCGTGTAACAGAAGGTCGGACTATTATACCCGAATTTAGAATGGAGGCTAAAAATCAATCGGACCGCGCATTCCTCTGGTTAGATTTTTCCTCGTAAATACATAGTACTTGGAGCACTCCGAAGCTCTTAGTACTCATTATCAGTCAATATATAAGTTGTCTACATTTGTATTTATATTGTTTGGCTCTCGCAACCTCAATGCCCACGTTGTAAATTATGCCTCAACAAACATGAAACACAAAAAAGTATCATTTACATTCAATCAAAATACCACGCTACCGCTTTAACGCTGTCGCCGAATATACATTATATTATCGTTGCTCAAAAACACACTCTAGGAAATACGCTGTCCGCTGTTAGAAAAGCAGTGGGCCTTCTTGCACCTACCTTCTTATCTGTCTACAAAAATGTCTAATCTTATTCTAATGATTAAAAATGGAAGATTATTTCAGTTATTTGTATATGTGGCATACATATTAACTGATAACATGTTCGTTAAATAACTTATTTACCAAAATAATACATAATTCAATTTCATTGTACTCTACAAGAGTGTGACTAATTGTAACGTGTTACTGACACTTTTAATTAAAAGCTGATAATACTAGAAAAGGGAGGGGATTAACAAATATACTTATTTAGCTCACAGTTAAAGTTTTATTACAAAGAACATAAAAGCGTAAAAATATTTAATATGTGCGGAATTTCGAGAAATATTTACTGTAAGTAGAAAAGTCTTTTAATAAAACTTAAAGGATCTAATAAAAATTTAGACAGCAGTTCATTAGAGGAATTGAAACACCATCTATTTTCAATCACTGGTTTCCGCTAGACTGAATTTCTTCGTGTATTTAATATAAAACACCAGTTTTCGCGATGAAGTTAAAAAAAGATTATCCCGATCATCCCGATAACGTTGTTATTCTGAATTTGCACACATAGATTTGTAACGCATTTACACACATGCAGCTCGCACGCATACGCACATGCACTCAGCGAACAAGTACAGGCACATGTATTTAGAGAGGCAGAGAGGAGAGAGAGAGAGGCAGATAGAGGCAGGGCCATACAGGGAGGCATAGACAGTGGATAGGAAAGCGACCGGTCAGGAAGATGACAATTGAAGAGAGTGAAGGAGAGGAAGAGGGAGTGCAAAAGGGTAAAGGAGTGACAGGGCGAGAGAGAAATATAATTTGCATATATAAATGTATCCAAATATAAATATTGTATTGCGGTATATTCTTATCCAAATTGGACCGTATTAACCGCTTTTGTTTCAATAATGTCCACTTATCGCCTATTCACCGTTCATTTCCTGTACCGGGTGTTACTAAATTATGTGTACCTACGTACCAGGCGTTGTTCTACAGCTTCTGAAAGATGGACATTTCTGAAAGAACCAGCCCGCAAAATTTTGGAAAGGGTTTGAAGGTAAGATGCAGGCGAGAGTGATTCCCAGAACCGAGAGTTTATTGTATTGAGAGAGTTGTTCCTCTACGTATTCTGGTTACACTGGTGCCATACAATTTTCGGTTTAATTTATATGTTTCCTGTTATGTCTGCGTCGGAGTGGGGGGGGGGGGGCGTCTAGAGCTGGGAACGGTTTCTTGGCAGCTGAGACGGAAGGGGAGATTGCTCTCGCACCGCCTATCCCCGCCATACCGGCCCAGGAAACCTCAGATCGACGAATGACAACCGAAAATATAACACTACTTTCGTCGTTCACATAACGACGCAACGAATGTGCCGGTCTCTCTTGCCAATAGCGCGTCAAAATCGAAAATGCGTGAGGGAGAGGGATGTCCCTATCCGTCGGGCGAATCAGAGCGCATTATCTCTGAGGTGCCAAGTAAATTTTGACCCACTTTACTTACAATTAGGACAAAAACAAAAGTCGGTGTAGTAAATTCTTGAGTGATTTTAAGAATTGAAATTATCAGAAATAGAAAAATATTCTCAATAACATATTTATAAAAACAAGGTTGCCTTAGAAAAAAGTATATGTTTCACATGTCAAAATAGTAGCTTATGATCATTTTGCAATATTACAAGCGCCTCATATGACGTCTGATGCATACCACTTAAAAATATTAGTATAAGATGACAGAAAAAAGGCTATCCTTAGCCATGCGTAGCACACATCTTCTGTATTCATATCATGTTGATAATGATGTAGGTATAGTTTTTTGTAGTGTAGTGTCTTATTTAGTATGCCATTATCAATGAAAACAGTTCTGCAATCTCTTACAAGTACATTATATGCAAATAAATAAAGTCTATCAGTAAATTGTTAAAAAAACATCACCAACGTTTATAATCGTGAAGTGTGTTTAATATATTGTAAAAAGAGTCACTTATAATGCCGAACGCTACCAATCAGAATACGATTGTTTATGCAAAAAATCTTTATGCTCGTAGGTATGAAAATATAATCTAAACAGAGTGTTTGGAACTCCATAAATAAAAATTTTATCATCTACCATATTTTGGACATTTTACACATTTTTTCGTCATTTAAAAATTTTCAAATTTCATGAAAATAATATAAAAACCTTGAATGGCAGAAGTTGATTTTATCTTCAACAGACTTTTTTAGATCCTACATATTTATTTATGTTGATTCGACACATTTTACTGTTCCATACGACTATTATAAATCCTCTAAAATTTGGAGACTTTTTTAGCTCTTTATATATATATACAATATGTATATATATATATATATATATATATATATATATATATATATAAATGGCAAACGATCAATTTCACTGTGTATGTATTCAAGAAGAAAGACGAAAGAATAATTTTACGTTAATTTAAAAAGATAAAATCTTTAATAGAAGCAACTACATACATTTGCCTTTGGGATAGCACACGCAGAGTTTAGTGTCTGTAACAAGAGAGGTTTAAAAAACGCCACCACGCAATGGGCTCGTATTAGGAAGGTTAACATACCTCAGCTTTCGGGTAACAGAAATATTCTCATGCTCCTCACGAAAGTGCATCGCTCAAGATCAATACATCCGAAAAGACGTAACAAGTGGAACAAATCGAACTTAGGTATTTACGAGAAAATCACCGTAACAGGCAGTCTATTATCAGCATGTTGAACAGTAAGCTCGTACCCTTAATGACGGAAATTTTATCGCATTGCCATGTAAACTAACACACCTTCTGTATATATTAGGAAGCTCACACTTGTATGGGGCTGTCCAGACACGCGGAGTGCTCGAACTTCTCGTTGAAGTCACGCGATCAGATAAGTTTAGAGGATTAACCGTTAAGCCGATGGTATAAACGGAGCGTGAAGAGGAAGAAGCGCGCTGAGAAGAGGAAAAACCGTGGAGAAATATATATATAGGGTGTCCTTTTATCGTCGTAGCAGAAGCACACGATAAAAATGCAGGAGTGAACATTGAAAAATATTTTTGTTCGTAGCTAGAAGTTTCTGCAATAATTATTTAAACGATTACGGTAATTAATATAAATATACAGAACAAATTTGCCGTTCCCGACGATCATTACGACGATAATTTCCGGCGAGCTCTTAATGCAACTTAATGGTATAATAATAATTTACGGTTATCAATCTTTTTAACAACTGGTAAGATGTTGGTTGCTACATTATTTGGTGTCATTCCGTATGTTTCTTCCATTTTCCAATTTAATGTGCACGGATCTATAAAGTATACATCGCGATGAAGTTATTATTAAACTTTAACAATGGAAATATTTTATGAGTAACATAGATGTACCAGTAACTGATATTAAGACATATTTATAAATGAAGATATACCAATCATCATTATTAAAATATATACAATGAGGACTGATTGTAAATTAAAATATTGCTGCAATGAGATTGTTATTTTCGAAAGACTGTATATTGAATGTATAAAGGCCCTGTCAAGTTATAGTGAAAACAATTTGTATCTCTGAAAGTTGACCGTGGAATGTTATAGATCGAACGGCAATATATATTTATATAAACTGCACAGTGAAAGAATCCTAAAAGAACCTTTACTATTACAATGTACATTTACATAAGTAACAATTCTGATATTTTAGAAATTTCTCTTCCACTTCATTTCACGATCGCATCTCATTCTACAATATTAACGTAACATGGCTAAAGCTTTAATTCCAGAGAATTAACTGTTTACGTTGCCTCGGAAATTTCATTATTATCGTCCTCGTCATTATCGCCCTTCCTCTCATATAATATTCGCTCTATATTTCTATCATTCAATACATACTTAAATGTAATTACACTCCTTTAATATTGGATGAGTTTAATTTGGTTTACATCCATCTTGTATTCAGGTTTCACTAGTACAATTTTCTTATTATATTACCACCACTGTTAGACGGTTTTGATGTATGCAATGATTAATTAATTTCTCAGTTCGATTAGTTCTGTTTATTGATACTGAATAATAAAATTCCTACAACATCAGAGTAGTTTCAATTGATAAACAATTACATGTATTACGTTCCGTTACATCCCGCGGCCGACAGTGCGTGGTTCAGTTGAAACGCCCACGCACGGTATAGCTGCCCGACATCGACCGAATGCCGGAGGTCCATCGTCCCGCGCGACACGATCTGTTGAGAAAATGTTACAACTGTACCTACAACTGTTTGTAGGAAAAAATGAATTTTTTATTCACTCCTGAGCTGAAGGCTAGGAGAGAACAGGATGGATGGGCCCCGATCTACAAAGACCTATACAGATCCCAGGACTATGAAATTAAAGTGGGCTAAATATTAATTCAAATAAGATTAAACAAGATTTAAATGAAACCAAAAATGAATCTGTATCCTACTTAATATCGAATATGAAAATATGAAAATAAATGTCAATATAAAATTTATAATCTAACAAAAATATGAAATATAATAAACATGTGGTGGTGAAGTCACCTCGGAACCGTATGATTATGACTCCAGGGCTTAATCCTACGAACGATAATTCGTTTGAGTTGATCGGTCGAATTTCGAACGAACTTCCGATTTACAGAAATTAAAATATAAATTAACTGACAATGAGTTATTAACTGAGCAGAATCTTTGCATATCTTTGGTTTACGAATGTTATTAGATCGGATATAAATATTCGCAGATGTGTAAACGAAATTAATATTGGCATATAAACAATCAAATTATATCAAACAAAAATTAGAAAAATTTAAGACTCACCCTGGATTTCGGTAGTATAATAACTACCAAAAACCGTAAGTATTATTGCATTTATCTACTTTTTGTGACCTTGAATGACCTTGTATAATAGGTCGTTGAATTCGTTTTAAGATCCTCTATCGTTATGCGGAAGCAAAAATATACCGATCCATTTAAAAAAATGGGGGGGACCTTCAAATGTCCGAAGTACCACCACCTGCAAAAAAACTATTATCGCCACCGGATGGCCCCCTCCGTGCTGTGTAATTTTATTTCAGCAAATGTTTCTGTGAAACTTATAGTTTCGAAGATATCTGAGGTGCTAATAGTTATTGTCCCACCCTGTATACGTATGTATCTGTTTGAATGTTATAAATGGAGTTTATAAAAAAATGTTTACATCATCGGTTTCGCCATCAAAAGGCGTTAATTTTCACTCTCCACAAAATTTCCGTATCTCTAATAGTTTCAGAGATTTTTGATAAATAGGTTTCGCAATCCCCAGTTTGAGGGTGGTCTTCATCCCTTTAACGTGGACTCGCGATTATAGCTATTCTACGGATATATCGTTAACTATTATAACTCGGGTAATTTGGATATGATAACTAATAAACAAATGGAATAATACGGAATATAATAATTCTTAAATTCTAAACTGAATGTACTTCTGATCACGCGCCTCGCTACTTTACGATCGGGAGTTTCGGATGCTTTACGAAGTGGTAAAGTCTATTATTCACGACACTGCAACGACATTTACGCGAATAATCTCTGCTTAACTACACTCCGGACATATCCTACGCACCTCGCGACGGTTCGGACAAAAGTAACGAAGTTTGCTCGCTTTTGGGCTCTCGGTGATGGGCCCTATGGAGGGGTGCCGTTCGAAGAGGGAGTCAAGGTCGATCTTAACACGTCGCAACGCATCCTCCGTTCCGTCTAGCCCCGTGAATCAGTTTGTCTTCGACGGAATGGAAACATTCCGCCGGTTTTCTTTTTCTAACGCGTGTTGCTAGATATGACATCTTACTTTAACTTTCTTCCAATGCCGAAAGTTCATCACGCAATTCAGATGGGATGTTTTGCTGATAACCTTGGTTCTCCACCGACGGCGGAGTACCAGCCGCACGGTTTCGGCGCGGCGCAGCAAAGTAGTTACTCAAACCATTCTATTTCGCAGTTGGAGAGTCTCTGACAAATATTAACGCTCAAGCATTACCGCAAACTTCGAATAGGAGAATTAATATTATTTGCGTATTTGCCGAGGAAGTCTCCCAAAATACGTTAGTATTGACAAATACGATAAACAAAGAAACAAAAATTTGGCCCTCGGGACATAACACGTGCAATGTATATTTATTTTACTATAACATTGGTTTATTATGTGGCTACTTTTTAATATTCTTATCTGATACACTATATATACATATAGTATTTATACATACAAACTACAGATTAAATTAAACTTTACTATTAATGGGAAAAAGAGAAATAGTATTTACCACAAGTTAAATGAAAAGTGTGATTTTTTCGTACAGCGTGTATAACACAGTGAAAACAGGATAGGAATAAAAGAGGAAATGAGGAAGGTGTAGGATGGTGGTAGGACGACAGTGGCGAGATGTTGGCACGTCACGTCAAGGGCTAAAAGTCCGTGAAACAATATCCAACCTTCCCATCCTACTGCTACATCTTCTTTCCCTTTTCCCTCACTTGCAGCTCCCCTCGGATGGTCTCAGTTCCTCCAGCTTCTTCTATTCCGTATTAGTTATCGTTTATCAGGCTGGCCAGACAAAACGCGCCGCCGGGAATTGGGTGAGCCATCTGTTGCCAGACATGATCGATAAAAGTCCGCCAAGTGCTATCAGTGCTAAACTGCTATTTCGACGAGCTGCCGCACGTTTCACTCGTCCCTCCTGCCCTCGTTGCTTCATCGCTTCCTTCTTTTCCTTTCTTACGGTTCTTTCGCCGATCTCGTTCTTCCGCAACATCTGTCCCAACCTACTCCGATTACCGAAATGTATGTGTAATAAATTGAATTTATCTTGCAATTTGTTCATTACTGCAGGTTTTGGTATGGTCGTTTGGACTTCGTTAAAATTTCTATTTCACCAATTTTTCGTTACATAATTTATCGATGCGTAATGACTTGAGAAGCAATAATTATTTATAAATATTTGTGTACATAAATTTCAATCAGAAATAGGTTTTGATGGTATTGGTTAATGACATTGGGTTATTATAGTTAATTATCCGTAGCGCCTTTTACTATCTAGCGCAAACTCAGAAAAGCTTTTGCACTAGTACCAGTAGATATATTTACACTACTTTGGTAAATTACTTTAGCGAAATAATGATAGAAAAAACAAGAAAAATGATAATATAAAGGAGCAATATCGGAAAAGCGTAGAATGTGTAGCGAAACTTCTCATTTCGCCTTTTCCAATTTCTGGAGTGTCAATTTTTGCAACATGTGGTCGTTGTAATATCACTGTGGAAGATTACACTTTTTTTCATCATTGGGCAATATTTCGTTATAGTTTGATCGAAATGTGCAGAGATCCGGATAAAAATGATGTCACTAATGGAAATAGTAAAAAGTACATAAAACATAAATAAATAAACTATTATAAAATAAGTAAAATTTGAATACTTTGTATTTTTGCTATTAGACAGTTACGGAACGTAGCAAAATAAGGAGAATACAAGTTTATAAAAAACCTATAATTAAAATACAAATTACCCAAAGTTACTTTAAAAAAATTGTTATACAGTAAATCCTTGATAAAGGCATCATGAATTTCCCTCGATAAGTGCATCATGACTATTCTCTCCATATAGGGGTATCCCCTGGCGAACCTCGACGCTCGACGAGGGAGCAGTGTAACATGACACCACCCGAATGTATCGGTGAAGCAATATTAATTGGAGGGTCGGCCGTTTTCATTTTTGACTTCTTTTTTTTTAAACCTTTGCTAACGTATTTGTAAGATTTTTCTGATTAAAATGATACCAAACACAATATAGTTTGAATTATATTTACTTAATATTTAATTTAATTTACTTACAATTTACATAATACAAACATATCGTGTTTGGTATCATTTTAATCAGAAGAATCTCAAAAATGCAGTCGCAAAAGTTACATTTAGAAAAATTAATAAATAAACATGTTTATTGTTGCATTAGCAACGCCTCGCCGATACTTTCGAGCAGCTCACTTTGTCTGCTTGCTCTCTCTGTCTCTTCTACTATCTGTCTTTTTCTAAGCTCGCGTTTGGCTCGAGCCCTAATGTAAACACAGATTTGACACCGGTACACGATAAGAGCACTGCTTTGCCCCCGAAATCTGTGCATTTATGGAGGTTTTACTGTACATACATATCCACGGCAATCAGAAATTATTTAATATCATTTTGACTATTTACATTTGTTATTCTTACTGATTATACTAATTTCTATTTACAGTTACTACGCATTAATTGCTTTTCATACACCACACTGTGTTCGTTTATGTATAAGTACACTAATGAAAATTGCAGTTACGTTCTAAAATTAAAACAATTAATAACAACGAAAGATATATAATCCGTGAATATAGATCAGACATTAAATTAAAGCAAGCTATAATGCTCGTATTTCAAACATATAACGAATACATGTTACTGTATTGCATAGGCATAGTATTAGTTTATTTTAAAATTCATTTAACGTTTTATTAATTTATTTTGGCATATATTCTGCCTAATAGAGTTTTTCTTATTTGTTAATGTTTACAACACGAAACATTGTGTCTAATAATCGACGACGCGAAAAATAAAAAAAGTACGCAACTTTGAAAACATGTAGAGTATGTACAGGCTTCTGTTACGTAATTCTTTTGTAAATATTCACTTTAAAGGGGATAATATTATCCTATGCGATATCAGTTTTTTTCGATACGAATTCAAAATATCGCACAAGATTTTGAAAAGTCTTCAAACGCTAATTAGTTATTTTCAGTGCTACTAGAATGTATCAACTGTCCATCAAATATCAATTGCTTCCATAACTAGAAAAAAATAGAATCATAGATATTCGCAAATTGTTGTCAAATTCATCTCTTTTTACGTGAAATTTTATCATTCTGTTTTATAGAATAATTTTAAAGAAAAAACTATAAAATATTATGATGTTTCTTTTTTATGCTAATACAAACTTTAATACATTGCTGAGTGTCGTTTATCACAGCACAATAGGGGTACTACTGTAGAATGTTTTTTCAACATTTATTATATAGAAATGCAGAATCAGATTGCCGAAATGAGATAAAATATGTAATTATTTTCGATTAAAATATTCGTACGGTAGGAAAATGTCAATGACCTACGATTGGCTTCGGGTCCTCTCAAGGGCTGTCGGGAAGAAAAACAAAAACACATGCGCTTTTCTTACTGGCTGGATGACCTCATCACCCATGGGTAATCATTCGTCAATATGGGTAATTCCTGAGCTGTTTTCTGTACGTGCCTGACCGCGAAAGTTGCTCACCGATTGGAAAGCCAATCAGGAAACTGCAATTTCAACATTAATTTGAAAGAAAATGGTTTACTTTTGAACCACGGTTCCGTTTATACCTTTTACCTATGCTACGAGACGAATGCGATGAGCTAATAAAAAAATTTGACCTTAATTTGCAAGGCTTTCGCGAATGTTGTGGCGTTTTTTTTGCGAATGTCCACCGATCTAAAGGTACAACGCCTAGTAGGTCATGACAAATCATTTTCATAGACCGTAAATCTAATGGTAGGGAACCAGCCATTTAAAATAATTGAGAAGTTCTGAAAATTAACGAACATCTTTATAATTATCTAGATTTTATATAATATTGATTATAATCCTAGCATGTGTTTCCGGAAGTTCGTGTTTATGATGCAAAATATTAAGGAACAGGAATCTATAACATTCGAAATACCATTGGATTATCCCGGCATATGGAAATAAATCTGTAGTGGGTGTAGAAAGTATTCGTACACCGACTAATTTCGAATTATATATTGTGAAATCGTAGTTTATTAACTAATTTTTTATAAATAACGAGTTTGTACATATTCGCGGAAATGTGTAGAACAGATACAAGTGCAAAAATAATTATTTAGCTGAATAATTTGCAAAATTGTCAAGAAAAAAACGAAATATTGTCCGAAATATAAGAAATATAAGAGCAATAAGTAACCAATAAGATCCACCACAATCTCCTGATATTAACCCCATCGAACACCTATGGGACTTCTTGGAACGTCACATTAAAAAACATCACATATCCTCTAAAGAAGGCTTAAAAAATGCTCTTATGGAAGAATGGAATAAGATCCCGTCCAACGTAACAGCGAAATTAGTAACTTCAATGGCAAGAAGAGTCGCAGCAATTATAAAATCAAAAGAAAATCCTACTAAATATTAATTATCTATTTATTTTACTTTTTCATTGTCAAATAAATTTAATCTTCACGCTTTCCTCATGAATTTCTAATGACTTTTAATAAATGCAGTAGCTGTAAGAATACTTATTGCTCTTATATTTCGGACAATATCTCTTTTTTTTCTTGATAACTTTGCAAATTACTCAACTAATTAATTTTGTTTGCACTGTGTCTGTTATAGAGACTTCCGAGAATATGTACACACTCGTTGTTTATAACAAATTAGTTAATAAACTACAATTTCACAATATATCAATCGAAATTAGTCGGTGTACGAATACTTTCTACATCCACTGTATATCACAATATGAAGCATATAATAGCGTTACACAACAGACAATTTACTGACATACACATATCAATTTTAGAAAAAATGTAACAGAAATCAACAATCGCGTAGATGTTATTTTTAGAATTGACAATAGTCTGGGGATCGATTCTCCTTTGTTCATATCGAATAATGAAAATGTGACTTTACGTGTAACTCTGTGTGTATGACGGCTTTGAAATTCGTTCATCATTTACATTAACTTTACGTGTGTTCTGTGATATTGAGGTATTGTATTTACTAAAAAAACAGTTTTACTTAAGAAGTAAGTGAGTTGTATTTTCGAATATCTTTAACATAAACATCAAACGATACGCAATTCGATGTGTAGTAAATATTTAAATAAATATTTAAATATTTAAGAAAAAAATTTTCTTAGCAAGTAGGAATAATATTTCGTGTTTACCTCGAAATTGCAAATATTCCTCTGATCATGCAGACTCCAAAAAGGCTATGACTGTGGAAGAAGAGAGAGACATGTTAGGCATTACTATCTGTCACTGTCCAAATCAATGCACTAGTATGATGGCATCTCGAATTAGCTTTATTTAGGTTCCATGAAGTTTTCTCAACGAAAAATCTGCCGCAGGAAAGTTAATTCGTATTTTAGGAAACACAGACAACGATAGCCGTCGCGAAACGTTCACTTTACATTTCTTAGTGATATACCCCTTAACTGAGGATAAAATAGAATGTTTGGAACTAATGGACTTGCACTCACCAATACTAAAAATAAGGTTTCTATATTGAGTGTGAAAATCATATAATGAATTTGACACTAAACTACCTCTTCTTCTATATATAGCAGATGAAATAAAGCGAAAACTTGAAAAAAGGAAATGGAAATAATCAGATACATAGAAATAAATATAAGTATGTAGAAGTAAGTAAGTAATTTGAACTTATTGGCATCATCATATCTCACACGAGTTAAACTATTTAGTAAATAATACATTTTGCGATTTTGTCATGTTTAGGATAAATTAGTACAGTGATGGTCAAACGGTCCACTAAAAAATTAGTAATTGTTAGATTAATTTATATATGATAGAACAATTTGAAAATATCAGTAACAGGGCACGTACAAAGCCTTGAGCCCCACCTTTTAACAGCAATTATCGTATTATAAGACAGATTATGATTTTTAAACCTTTTCATAGTAGTATACCTGACTACCGGATAGAGAATTTCAGGGTACATTATCAAGAATATGCCAAAATATGGCCTTAATTGGCATCTTGTCAACTTCTTGTTCTTTAGGAATAGAGCTTTAATCTTGTCTCTAAGGTATCGACAGTGGATCTAACTGCCTATGCCTTAATCGAGATGACACTAAAATATCGAACTGCTGTCATAAAGTTAATCGGAACACTATCCAGCTTGAAGGCACCCTTAATAGTTTTAAAGCTAATGGTTTGCAATTCTACAACATCCAGACATATAGTTCTTCCTTGCAAGTCAATAATGAACCATAAACTGTATTTAAAATGTGGCATATTATCACTCTTCAACTTGGAAAAATGTGAAGGAATCAATTCCTTTTAATTGCAATATCGTTATTTATGGCAATGAATGCATGCACTTTTGAGGTATATTATAATGCACGGACAATGTGAAGGATAAAAGATTAGATACCTTTCAGAAAGAACGTATTTCAACAATAATGGATATAAAAATCATAATCCACACAATGGAAGTTTGACATAAACCGTGCATTACATTTTATACTGCGCCACTCACTTCCAGCAATCGCGCTTTGGAAAAATTTGTAATTCAGGTGTCGGCACTTCTAACAATAATCTTGACTCGAAGAGCTAACCTTTCTAACACGTCAAAGTACGACTGATTTTGAGGTATATTTATAGATGACTCTTGGTAAAACGCAGTACCTATAACGGAATGTTATTCTTACTACTGATGGAAATACTGCCAATAATATAACCGATGGGTGCAAGGATTTCACTTCCTCTATATCAGTGCCTCCCAAATTGGGGGCCGCGATCGTCTACAGGTATATAATTCTGTTATATACTAATAGATTGTTTTAAATTTTGGGCTATTTTCGATCATTGCCACTGATTGCTACGTCTCGTGCAGGAATTCAATTTACTTTCTCTGAGACCTGATACAGTGGTTTATGCACAGTCCTTTCTCGAAATCCAACAATGTGCGTATCGAAGGTTTAGGCCTGCAGTCTTCCCAGAAATCTTTCGCATATTATGAAGTGTCAACAATTTAATTCAGGCAAGGCTTATATACCTATTTCATTGAATGCACATTTGATGACTAAGATTTGCCATTTTTCTTAATAAATAATTGCTTGTCAAAAAATGTTTTATTAACAGTAGACTGAGATATTTGTAGTTAATTTGAAAGGGTCCGCAAACATAAAAAAGATTGCCTAGAGATCATCACGCAAGAAATTCTAAAAAAATTGAGAACCACTTATCTATATGATGTTCTGATACGTTGATATCACTCCATGTTCTCCTTCCAAAGCATTCCTTGGATTTATTCTTCGCTTCTTCTAAGAATAGATTTCATACTTCATAAAGGACGAATAAATGGTAAAATCTATTGATGTTTAATTTGAGACGGTGATATAGACTTTTTGAAAACCTAACTATGCGTCACACATTGTCGAAGTTCTCATGAAATGGGCAAGTTTTTTTTGATAAGTGATTACCATATTATATTGTCTTTAGCAAACGACGCACAGTGTGGTATTTGGCCCGAAAAGGCGGAAAAAACTATTTTACAGTTATTTATAGGCTCAACGTTATAATATAATAGGTCGTTAGATTTGTCTTAACATCAACTATAACATTACAATATCCAAAATATGTTTTAAAATTTAAAAAATTAAGAAAATTGATTTTTCAAAAAAAAATTTTTTTCCAACATTTTTTTCTCAGATCATCGAGAAACCATGGTGGTATATTTGCACCGAAAACCGGAAAAAATGATTTTTACACATAAATTGTATTCAAATGATGCAAATTATTATTATCAAACTTTGTAGTAAGAGAATATGTATCGTAGATACCAAAAAATGCCATAAGAGAAAGTTTTATGGGTTTTTACATGTAACAGGCATATGTTTTCAAATTATTTAAAGCATAGTTTATTTATAAGGAAAAAATTACTTTAATTGATTAATTTAAAATATGTGTACTATTACAGTTTCTATGAAACATATACATAGTTCACAAAAATGATACTCCTCGAAGAAGTGTTGAAAACAAAGGGATTTTTTTCACCATGCACATGTAATAATTAATCATTTGAGCTGTTTTGTATGCGACGTAATTGATTAACGATAAGATGTATCTTTGTAAAACAGTATGATAATTACGATAACTCTGTTGCTCGCCACGCTTCGCGCAATTAATTTTTTTGTTAAAAATAAATTATGTTTTAAACTCTTTGTAAACATTTTCCTTTTTTATGTACAAAGCCATCAAACTGTTCCTTACGGCATTTTTTGGTATCTACGATAGTTTAAGATTATTGCGTCGTGGCGAATCTGCACGGCCTACGGATTGTATAATAAAACAAAAAAATTTTACTTTTGATTTTTTACAAAAATAATGATATTCTACAGTACAAGGGAAGCATTTGTTGCATAATACATTTTTTCCATTGTCACTCGTTTATCAGATATAGTAACGTAAAGTGCCAAAACCGGAAAAAGAAAAGGGTTAATTTCACGACTCCAGAGTAAATTACGGAAAATCACAAAAACACAAAAAAGCAAATATTTCGTACATTTATCGTAAATCTCTATCATTAACAGTTTTGAAGTTATAAGCGAAAGAAGAAAAAATGTCGAAACTTTAAAGGGTGGTTTCACCCCCTAAACGTGCGACTTAGCCGATATAAAAAAATAGGTATTGATTATTTTCACGTGCTTAACAAATCTGCAAAGTTTCATTAAAATCGGAGGCGGACACCTCGGGTAGTTCCCTTGTCAGATAATCTTTTGCTTAGTACTAAATTAATTCCAATCCGGACATATCCGGAATCAAACTTTGTTGGCTTATAATCACTAATCTTTAAGGAACGTAATGAGACCAAAAAGAGCATCGGGACTCACTCAGAATTATAACAAAATCGTTAATAAAACTTTATCATGGTAAAATAATTACTGAGTTATTAGATATCTGCAAATATTAATAATTACATAAATAACGTTGATCAAAAAGTAAAAACTGTTTGGAATTGTATCACGTACTTGCTTAAAATGTATCCATAACACAAGAAATTACATAATTTCTTTTAAACATATAAAAATCCTTACTAAATGCATGATGTATTTGTAACATCGTGGTAAAGACGACGTAGTCCATAAAATCTTTATAATTTCAGATTTATGAATGTACAAATGAGTAAAAAAAATTGAGCACTTTGTTGTCCACATATTCAACAACTTCGGACAGTAAAAAAATTTCAAATTACGTAAAATTTTTGAAACCGACTTTTTTCCGCCTTTTCGAGCCAAATACCCCACTGTGCGACGTCTGAGAACTTTTAACCTTCTTTACGTTAGAAAATATCTTATTTAGAAACAAACATTTTTTTGATGTATGGTACTTACCTTTATGTAAATACTTTTATTGAGTAGTTACATCATTAGAAAACATACAAATAAAAAAAACTAGCATACAGCATATACTTTTTTTAAATTTTAAGAAGTGCACTCCGTATGATATTTTTTTTTATTTAGTAAATGTGACATTTGAACAAGTAAGGATAATTCGTGTGTTTCTTTTCTTTATGGGGGCGTCCTGGAGGCCTACCTTACTCATCGAAAATGCAATCACGGAATTATAACTTTAACATTAAATTGCAAGAGAATGGTCCTTTTCTGACTCATGGACCCTCTCAGACATTTTATCTAACCAACAAGACGAATGCGATAAGCTAATAAAAAAATTTGACCTCAAGTTGCAACCCCTTAGCAAGTTCTGTGTCTGGTTCTTCTTTTTTTGCAAATGTCCACCGATCCAAAAGTGTAGAACAACGCCTGGTAGGTCATGACAAATCATTTTGAAACGCCCTGCACATAATTAATATGGATATCCAAACATTAGGAAAATTAAGCAGTACTTGAAATGTAAGTTGTAAAATGACACACAAATACTTAGAATGAGATTTTAGAGAGTAATTAATATTTGCAATAACTCTCGATCATAAAAAAAACAGACCTGCAGACAAAACAAGATCATACCAACAGGCTGGTGACGCCGATTTCCAAAACGCCGAGTGACAAAATTTTGTCACTCCGTGCAACATTTAAAAGCTCAAGAACTTATTATGTCGTAACATGAAACAAATATTCCTGAGGAGTTACATGAAGCACGAATTGTTACAGAAGTTATTGAAGGAATATTGTCCAATTTTAAGTTTAGTAAACTGTGTGCAGAGTGTTAATATCATCTGATTCTAAAAAATAAAACAAGATATTTATTAACTATTATAATTTTTTTACAGAAACGAAGGAGTTGCACTACATTCAATATTTCCCCCCGCGAGCAAATCTTTATTCGTTAAAGACTATTTTGTAACAAGTAAATAAGTATCCTTTGCAGTTCTCGTCTAAATTATTTAAATTAATTTATATCACATCAACTAATTTGTGAGTATTCTTTATAGTTTTCGTCTAAATTATTTAAATTAATTTATATCACATCCACTAACTTGTGATACATCGCAATTGATGTTTGTTTTGGGCTACGAACTGTATCTGTACTTGTTAGGAGTTTTTGTTTCAAGGGTAGTAAGAACTTCTGGCAAAATTTAACGCTTCTTACTCGTGCTGAATACGGATAGTGACTGAAACGCATGGAAATACGGTCGTGGGCAAATTGGAATTTGAGGTGATGTGACGCGAAAAAGGACGCTTAGAATCTTTCTACAAACACCAAATAAACCGTTTATTCAAACATAAAAATGAGCTTCTCTACCATATCTAGCTATGACCAAATAATGAATATCAGTAATGCCTTAACTGAACGTAATTCTACATAATTTGAATAACACATATGTGTTTAAATTATCCATTACTATTATCTACCTAATTCTTTTTGTGATTCCGGATTGTCTTTTGATCGGCAAGTTCAATGGGGTTTTCTCCTGAAATCGTAATCCCTTCTAATTTTGTTATGTCTTGTATAAATTACAACTTCATCAAAAAGGAAAGGACATAAACATGCTGATTCACTTATTTAAGTGATGATTCCCCAAAATGTATGTCTACACGGAGTATTGCTCTAATGTTAAAAACTCCTGATAATTTCATGATCTTTAGCAAACAGACTTCCCATTACAACGGCAACAACGAAATGTTTGCCTTGCGAAATTTCTATGATTATATTATACACTCGTTGTAGAAGTCGCATGACGCATATGGGCGAATAGTACACGGCGATATTTTTTTACACATGCTTAATCTAGCAAAGAATTACATACTTAAGTCGTCGTGTGAAGGGATCACGTTGTGTATATATTTTCTGTGGATTTGACACGTCACTATGATTTTCCCATAGAATAGGTATTAATCATGCAAGCGTTATAGTTCGTAGAATGGAACTAATAGGATTTATATATTAGAACGTTTATAGTATTGTTTTTTATATGAAGATTGCGTTCTTACGACGCAATTTTTTAGCCATGTATTTACAAAATAATCATCTTTTCTTGCTGTCATTCTACGCGATTGCCGAAGAGTTACATATCTAAAGCATCAACTGTATTTCTATGCGTTTACCGGTAAATTTTTTTTAGATTATTGTTTTTGCATATAATTGTTAAATAACCGTTTTAATATAGACACTGAACTTTGTTAACCCTTTGTCCTATTACCCTAATTTAGCTTGAATGAAATTAATTATGCAAAGCAAAACGATCTCGCGTTAACTCCGGTCGGTGTCTTTGCGGATCAGTAATATATCGGCTGATGTATCATTCAGTCTACTTCTCATATTTGCATATTAGGATATTACTGGCTGATGCATCCTACGCATATCACCGATTTATTACATTTAGGCTCGATGAAGTAATTCATTTTTTCGTTTTCCAAGTATAATGCTGGAATGCTAAGAAGGCAGCTGAGGGGTAATTTGCTCTTATTCGCCCGACGGATAGGGACATCCCTCTCCCTCACGCATTTTCGATTTCGACGCGCTATTGGCAAGAGAGACCCGCCATTCGTTGCGTCATCATGTGAACGACGAAAGTAGTGTTGCGTCGTCATGTGAACGACGAAAGTAGTGTTTTATTTTCGGTTGTCATTCGTAGATCTCAGATTTCAAGGACCGTCATGGCGGAGATAGGCGGTGCGAGAGCAATCTCTCCTTCCGTCTCAGCTGCCAAGTTACCGTTCCAGACCTATACATACTCTGCGAAATTTTGCTTCCACCTAAATTGCACTAAATATCCGCAATTTAGCACATTATATAAACATATTTAGTAACAAACAAATACTTAATAGTAGTAACAAGCATTTTCAATTTGTAACGCTCTTATAATGTATGAATGTACATTTCTCACAAACGAAGGGCTGCCACGGAAGCCCGAGATGTGTCGACATATTTGTAATGCACACGCACAAGGGCGAGTGATTACCAGGGATAATTGAGAACTTTTTAGTTGATACCGATTTATTATTAAAATGTACGCTGTGATGCGACCGAGGTTCTGGTTAGACTTGTTGTCTGTTAATCCTCTGAAGTTCTGGGGAGAAGTAGGGTTTTTAAAGGAGCCTTAGGGAAAGGAGTGGAAGGTAGTGACTGCATGGGAAATTCGAAGGGTCAGAGTAAGAATTTGGAGTTTTGGAACTTGGTGTAGTGATTCGGAGATGAGTAAAGAAGTTGTGTGAAAGTGTCGAGCCACGGCGTCGTTGCACAAAATATTGGCGTATAAAATACCGCCTAATACTAACATTGAGGGGTCGGTACATTACATATTGATCAAGCGATAATTGCAATTCTAATCATTTTTAAAGGTGTTCGGTTCTCTTCCTAGTTTTTTGTCTAAAGTTCATTTTATTCATTTGCCTTTCCTAAACCTCGATTTTCCTGCCAAACAGTTGATCCCATACCGACAGTTATTGTTATCCCTCTATCCTTGTCTCTCCCTATCTCTATCGCGTTCCTCTGTTTATACCTAGTACAGACATTGCTCAACCCTAATTTAAATTGAATAAGCCATCCGTTTATTCCTTTCCGAATGTTCTATGTCGTTGCCGTAATCCCCACCTACTTCCTTCATCCTCGCACAATAAAAATCCTTCCGTCCTATTCCGCACATTCATTGTCTTACTGCTTTTTAGTACGTTCTATCGCACTTCGATATTTCGATCTAACCACGTGACTTGCGTGTTAATTGTTACACACGGCCCTGAACCTTTTATTTTTTCATCGGATACCAGTCGACCGTTAGAAAATATACCAGTCGGCCACTTGGAAAATCACAGGAAGATGTAAACACGAGAGTATCACTGTACAGGACCACTATCCGTGCAGCTGGTATAAGCAAGCTGCGTTTTTTTATAATCTCCAGATTTTTCCCATGCCGTCTTGGTGCCCTAATCTCCCTTCCAGAATCCTACCACCTCCACTCATTTTTCTACAGTTTTTCCCAGGACCAAGTCCTATATAAGCGATACACTTTTTGACTCCTCGAATTCAGTATTCTATACAACGTCACGCTGTTACTTAGGGTACAGAAACTTAAAAGTCACGACTTCCACATACGTTGACTATTGTAAGTATAAGACGTGGAATATCCCCGCGAACCGACGCGTGAATTTCGGCTAAGTTTAAATTTAAAAATGATCTTTTGTAATTGTATTATGAACCACTTTTGATAATAACTTTGGAATATACGGTTATACTCACATTGTGATATTTCAAACGTTTAGTTATTTTCATCTTACTTCCTTAATCTTCATGTAACAGAGCAACGATCTCCCTTATTCACTCTTACCGCTCGGGGTGAATAAGATCTTTAAAATTAAAGTTACGGGTGTTCGTTGAAAGAGAAAGAGTCTACGGATTGCAACAATTTCCTTTTCCCTACTTCTAGCTAGTGGCGGTATCCCGTATTCTTTGATACGGGACTTATCCACTATACTAGCGCGAAAATACCGCAACGTTTTTCGTTATTAACGGGCATACGGCGACTCTATAGTTAGCCTATAGGTTAGTCCGGTCCCCGGATATAATTCCCCGGATATTATTCCCCAACTCGTTGCAATCCTTAGCTCTTGCAATAAAAATTACATTAACGCATTCGGTCTCGTTCTGCCACTCGCCCGGCTCGTAACATAATATTCTTTATTGGACTGCTCTATTGTTAAGTTTGAGTTATTTAATATTTTTGTGTTACATTAATAAACTGTTTTGTGCAATATTCTGTTATTTACGCTAAAGTATTGTGCATAGCAAAAGGAACCCAAGTTACTAAAGGCCGCTTAGTATTTGTTTTTATTGATATGAGTACATTACGGAATCGAAATAAAAAGTTCAATATACGTTGAACAAATTTTCGAACGCGAATAAGGCGTAGAGTTAATATTGTAACCTATACATCTGGATATTTGTTTGTTTTATCCCGATTAGCGTTCACAAATAAAGAAGTGCACACTGGTTCCGAAAAATAACGATAATTAATCAACAAAATTATAAAGAATTAAACTAAACTAATGAAATACACAAAGTCATCGTCCTACTAAAATTATATTTAAACAGTACATCGTTGTTAAAGTAGGTATCAACTTTCAAAGTGCAGCTTGTTATTTTTTTTGGTGCTGCTTTTGTCTTTGAACTCTTTGTCTTTGAACACTAATATCTTTTAAAGTATTATCTACAACTTCTTTATTAAAAAAATTCTATTTTCTTTATAACATTGAAGTTGACCTGAACATTTTCTTTAAGTCTCCACTCACGGACAGGAATTTACATGCGTTTCATGTTCTACTTCACATTTTCCAAGGTTTAAAAATAACATTTTTCCATATTCTTTCAAATTGTCGATAATGAACCCTCTCCGAATATAAATTGATTTTAGTAAAATTAACAATTTAAATCAACTATTAACTAAATCAGACTAAACTAAATATAAATATGGTAATTATGTTACATAGTAAGCAATATTATATAATAAGCCCCGCCTAAATTTGAAAATAGTAACACCTTCACAGAAAAAGTGTCAGCTTAAGGAAATGATACTTTGCGGGCGTTTACACTGTTTAACACATTCGTTTCTAGCGTCCTGTATGTGTGATTTGCTGATCTTTCGTACATCAACCGTTTTAGTGTTAGGGTTTTTTAAGAATCCGTACGATTATTAGAAAAAAAATAGTAATTACGAACCAAGCGCGTTGCGAATTGACCACCGTGCCAAACATCGCGACACAGTTCACCACAGTACGCGAACAGCGCGATCGTGCTGCGTGGCGCTAAAACGGTTTTTTAGTGTCAGGATGAAATAAATGAATCTCTTTGGTTTGCAGTTACGTATAATGAATATTAATGAAATAGGAACAGAAAACTAAAGATTGCTAAAAACACAGATTGTTGTGGCGACAACGTCCGACGTGCTGAATTTGACCACCACTTTTTTACTACTCGCGGAATCGCGATAATTTCTCCTTGAGTAGTTTGTTCATTAACGCGATCATTCTCGATCGACGGACAACTTAGCCGGGGAATTCTGCGATGGAATTCTACTCAAATTTCAGACGATATTTACCAGCGAGGCACGGAAAAGCGGTTGAGTTTTACTTGCACGATGTTCGACAACGGAATGAATCTACGATCTCAGTCTCAGATCCGAACAACGTGGTCGCAGGTCGGACACCCCCGCTTGCTGGATTTTCGCGACGTTTCAGCTGGCGGGTTTTGCGGATTTCTGGGCGGGGCGTGAGCGTTAATTGGTTCCATTTTCCTTCGAGAGGAGTGACCATTTCACTGGGAGTTTTGACGCGAAGGGCCCTATGGAGCTGGAATGTCACCCCCGCGATTACGTGGTGGAGGAAAATGCAACCAGATGTGCCCGAAAATCCTAGTCCGGTCGATCGGCAAAATTTTTCGTCGAGTGCGCAATTTATGCCCGTTTTGTCATCGCGAGTCAGCGACGGTCGAGGAGACCTTTCGAGTCGAAGTATCGGCTTATTCCCCGCTGACAGAGCATGACGAATTAACGAAAGCGTACATTTAAAACGAAGGTTGTCTAATTCCTCACGGACCAGGCGTCTCCGCCACCTTGGCGTCGGATGGTCGCCAAATGTTTGCGACCGTTGGAACGTCTGGCAGTGAGACCCGGCTGTTGAAGAACGACAAACTTTTGCTTCGTCCCGAACTCGCTTTTGTCTCCATAGGGCGGAACACAAATTGTTACATAAAAAACATAACTTAAGGTCATAAGGACTAGCGTCACGGCTGCTCAGCACGACTAATTGTCGTCGGAAGGGCACAGTGTATATCGCGTGGTGATCCGTGATGATGCACACGTCACGACTAAAACTTCATCTTCGCATGGCAGAATACTACAACAAATTTTTTTGCTGTGTATGTGCCATTATGTACTACTATATTATATATAATACATTTACAGTAATAGATTTTTATCGGTCATAAATAAGATTGTTCAAATTTAAAAGTAAACTTAAAACGCTTTACACTAATTAAATAAATACACATAACGTGATTTATTAATTAAATATAACAAAGTTCAATATAATGTAGGAGTTTTACGATGTTACAACTTTTTTACATAACTAAAATCAATAAACGACAATACACAAAATAACACAGGAACATTTTGGATTACAGCAGGGCTATACATTATAAAAGTGTCATAAATATTACGTGATAGGTGATCCACCACAGTGGTAACGAACGTGATGAGATAGTATTTCAATAGGAAACAGTCCGGTTTCCTTCACGAACAATACGCAAGCTTATAGTAATCATATCGATTAAAAACGGCTCTTCGATTTAATCATCAGGTTCAAAGAAGTCTTGAAAACTATTCTGTTGATACGAATTCAACGAAATACTTTCTGAAATATTAAATAAATACGAACAGACACAATTTCTAGTTGAATTTTTTTCGAAATAAAAGTTTGGAATGTAAAGTTTAATACGTTATAAATTGTAAAAGTTAAGAAGACTTATAAAAAAGGACGATGACGACTACTGCACCGTAAATTTCAGCGAAATAATTTGCTATTTTGCTAGAGACATTAAATTTGTGATTGTGTTAATGCTTTAATCTTCTGAAAATCGGGTTCTTCATCTATTTATAAGAAGCAGCCGTAGTGTAGCTGCAATGAAGTACACGAACACTTCAGTGGAGAATTACCGGCTATTTGCGAGTTGTTCGTTGCAAATTCTACTCATTTGCATCTACGAATTTGGAAATTTGGAAGACCGTGCGATGAAAATTTGCTGTCAAAAATTGTTGACTGCGAAGTTATTGCCAAACTCGTTACGAATGTGTTACAATGCATTTAGACCTGTTCGATCGACTTATAATCAACCTGAAATTTCATTTTAGAGGTGGACATGGTACCTGCACGAACAATAATGCCAATTGTGGTGTTGTATGTTACACGTTTAAGTTGTGTGTGAAAGTCCTAAAATCAAACCAAAACACTTTTTGTAAATAAAACCTTTTCTTTATATGTCAATTCTGAGAATATTTTTAAGAAGCGAGTTTAACCACGCATGCCACATTGCTGTAATGTAGGAAATGAAACGCTTAAACTTTTTGCAACAAATAATTTTCAATCTTTTTAACTATATTCCCCTACTTTGAAAAATCTGAAAGAATACACTTAATATTTATAACAAGATACATGTACTTTAGAAATAGTTTCTTAATCGCTTAACCTTTAGAATTCTTAATCTTTCTGGACTTACTAAAAATCAATTTTAAAGCCAAAAAATCTGAAAAATTTCGTAAATATACACGAAATTGGGTTCAATATCTCTGATTTTTTTCCTGATTTTCTATGAAGCAGAACAAAAAAAATCAAGCTTGAACTATAAAATGCGTTGCACCCAGCAACAAGTATTAGGAGTAGAAGTCTAATGCTGTGCAAAAAATTTTTTTAGGAGAACTATCGTACGCCGTACAACAATGCAAATTTAGCTTAGGGGTATATTTCTTATACTTATCCGGCTAGACCTTCTGTTACTTATCACTTGTCGGCCAAGTAACTGTATTTGGTTAAATCTGTAATAGAATTGTCACATGTTTCACCACTCTTGTGTAATCTTGGTAGAAAATTTAGAAAATACCTTTCTGTAAAAAATCGTTTATGCGGTAATTAATACGTACTACTTGCATTCTCTTAATATTAAAGTGCACAATCCAAACTGAAAAATCGGATGATTGATGGCCATGGCCAAAGTTGATGGAAAATATTGACAAACATGTACATGCATTTTTTTTCTATTTTTATAACCTTTATTTAATTTTAAGATGTGATGTTTAAAATTAATTACTTAAGAAACAAGTGTAATCGTCAGTTCAAGCCAATGCACTGTAACGGAAGGCAGAATACGTTGTTATTAATGACTAATATAACATTCAATAATAATAGTTCTCAAAGTGTCAGTGGTCCTCTAGGTCCGTGTTTCTTAATCTTCTTGAAATTGGGGAACATTAAACTCTGATATTTTTTGCGCTGAATATTTACAATACAATATAAGCTTTAAGGCAGGGGTATCCGACCATTTTGAAATCAAGGCAACAATTCTTTATGATGAAATTATCCATTAACTTTAATAAAAAATGTTTAGAAAAATATATAATTAAGTGGTAACATGATGGAAGACTTATGTAAATGTATTTAATTAAAATAATCGAATCGATACGACTGCTCAGAATTTTAACGTGTACTGCACAGGCACACGAATGGACGAATGGACACAGTTCGTTTACTACTATTACTGTACCTTGATACAGTATATGATGTCATTTTTCAAAGAAATTAGGCGTGTCTTTGATTTTTGCGCGGAACACTTGAAGTGGCTTTACAGAAAACCAGTATTTCGCGGAGCACGTATTGAAAAGTAGGGATCTAACAATAAGATCCACCCCCAGATGCACCCGTACCCTTGAATGTACATTTGATGACTAAGATTTACCATTTACAGAATAAATAATTGTTTATCAGGAAATGTTTTGCCAACAGTAGCCTATATATTAATTGTAGTTCATTTTAAAGGGTCCGCAAGCAATCTAAAAAATTGGAAAAGGTCGTCACGCAAAAGATCCTAAAAAAGTTCGAAATGACACCAAAATATAAAATCTAGATTTCGAATGTTTAATGCGATTAATTAAAATTTCATTCTTTTCATGTTATACTTAATAAACCGTAAACTATTTGACGTATAAACGTTACAGTTCTGAAATATTTTTTGTTACTTAAGAGAATACTAAAATTAGTATATCATTTATCACTGCAATTTTTCCACATACAAGTATATCTGTATTATACCTGCCTTAAATGTACATTGCAAACAAAAATGTTAAAAATTACTAAAACATAATAAGAAAATTTTAATACATTGTATCTGGAGAATGAAAAAACTCAAGTATTTTTATGAAACCGCAACATGAATTTAATATCGCTTGTAAGCAGTTGCACGAGATGCCTCGTACAGATTAGTATTAGTAGATACTGTACACCCCGATATATGTATAAATTGAATCCACTACAGGAATTCCACGTCAAAGTGGAATTCTTGCTTCCTCTTTTTCCGCCAATACCGCTACGTATATATTGTGACGTCGAGCGTGAAAATACTGCACTCCATAGCTCCTGCAGTTCCTATCAAAGAGTCGTGCAAGCGGAAAAAAATGATACCCGCCGCCATCCTAAATTGCCATGTTGACTACCGGTTAAATGTAGCTGAAACACTTTTTAACGGCTTTGACAATTATAAACGGTTGTACTGTAACGCTCTTATCAATCTTATTGTACGAATCCTGAAACGGGGTTGAGCTAACAAATAAAACTTTTCTTATAAGACCTGTCTCTTAGTGCGGTCAAAACTTTTTGAAATTTACATTGTTAGAAATGTACTTCTACAATTGCATGGTGAGGAGAATTATCGTGTGCCCGTGATTATGAAAACTGCGTAACTCGTACATGTTTCGTTTCAAGAAATTAAGATTGTGCATTTTCAATGTATTGAGAAATATTTCTTCTCTTTGTAAGAAAGTATATGAGGAAATATTCAGCCATAACAATATAATTATTTTCTACAAGTGTAAAGTTTTCAATTACAAACAAATATGCTTTCTCAGTTTTAAAGGGCGTGGATAATTGATTATTATTAATTATTATATATGGATAAATGAAAATTATTTAATTTAATCTTTAAAAAAATATGAGCATGCATACTCATTTACATTTCACAATTATGAATCGGATTAATTCATTCCTATTGTTTCTGAATTTCGTTCCGTTGAATAATGAGACTTCCGATTTGGAATACTTTATATTATTTCTTTGTTATTGATCTATGATAGCACGTAATGTAGAATCGGAGTAAACAGAATAATCTCAGCTTCCTATTGATAATGGATATTTGAAAAATCATTAAATATATTATATAATGATGCTGCTGGTATCCATGTCGACTGACAATGAGACTCTCTTACTAGCGCCCACTTCGAAGTACAAATATAGATCGTACTCCGCTTGTTGTTTTTATCATCTTGATAATGACCTTGTATATTCAATCGATCATATTATCGTCTACACACTTCTGTTTCGATCATATAATCGACAAATCTATCTAGTCAAAACTGGCTGAAACGAGTACCGAATGTAGTATATGTAGTATACATATAGTAGAACGTAATAACTATTCCAGAAGAAAAAAAAAAACATGTCAGGAAATGGATTTATAATAATTTTACCTTACGTTAGTTTGGAAAGATATTTGAGGCCAAGGATAAGCATAATACTGCATTCATTAACCGTGTAAAAGCAAAAGTCGAAGCAGAAAACTCCAAATGTAACTGTGCGAAACTGTGCAGTTACTTTAATTAACAGAAAATGCTATCAGAGCAATTAATAATATTGTTAATTTTGAAGATTTCTTTAAATAACTATTTTTTGTGACGCATAGTTCACTTAAAAATAAAATAATTCAAAGGTATCACGGTGTTCCACCGTGAAAATGTGGAAATATTTAGTTTAGACTATATGAAAGAAATTTCAGCAACAGTCACCTGTTTTATACCACCAACCCATCATTTTGCAGCTGTGCACGCGGTTTAGTGTCTCCGAATTCATTAAGCTGACTTGTATTGTAATCGTCAAGGGCTAATTAGAAAGTCTGATTGATAGTTACAAGTCAAAGGCTTCTAAATATTATTTTTCATTTGCATTATTGTATGATTGCATTGCTCTAGCAATTGAACGTACTTTGATTTTGAGGCCTATTAGCATTTTCCTTCACTGCGGTAACATGTGAGTGAAGATTCGATCGGCATCAACGACGATGGCCGTAGAAAGAAGTATCGCCCATCAGAGACAACTGCAACTAATGAATTTGCTTGCCCCTTCCGAGAATTAAAAACCGTCTTTCATTACGCCAATGAGGCGAGAAATGTTACATTCATCATTCGTTTTCAGCGGCTCTACTGAAATCTAATCATTGTTAGTCGATCATGTGGTGCTCTTTCACTAGATCGTTCGTAATTATTCGTTCATAGTTGCTAATTCGTTGATCCATCATTAATCAAAATACAATATTCATTGGACGAAATTCAGCTGCCCTTCCACCAAAATTTAGCTATCCTTCCAAAGAAGATTTCGATATCGTGCGGTGGATTTTTTCGTTATAAAAAGTTAGAAGTTTCATTGGTCGAGAATGTTGAAATCTAAGGTTCTCGGTTCACCGCTCAAAGGACATTCGATTGCTTCCACAAGTGGCAAGTTTGAGAGTTAAACGGTTCAAGAACTTCGAGAGGTCATAGTAATCTTCGATCTCGTGATAACAAACGCAGGGTTTGGGTCAGATTTACCAAACAGGCCATCGGTATTCTCTCCCACGGCCCCGAATATTATAGAGAACTGTAAATGTGGTTGCGAATGGGCGAGTAACTGTGTGAAAGAAATGCGAGAGTGTGCATAAATTACCATAGAAATAAGGGTTTCAGATCAGTTGTTAATTGTGAGTTACAAGTTGCTTTTGGTCATGATGTAACTTTTAAAAACGAAATTGATTTGCATCATGTTATAATTGTATCGTTATAATTCTATATTCCTTTGTGTAATATTATCTCCGTCAATACATTTATTCATCGTAAATAAAAAAAAAAAGGTAAATAATAAAAAAGCTCTACATACACAATTGATTTTCTAAAATGGCGATCTGCAATTTTTGCGTGAAACGTTAGAGGACTTTTAAGGCTACATTCAGCAATCAGTTACATAAAATATAATAAAATTGAAAAAAAATGTTTTTAACGATTTTTCAAATATTTACTAAAAAAGGGAATGAATGTTTAAAATGTCGATCTAACGTTGTATTGCGAAAGTAATGTAACAGTTAAAATCTTATTTAATAGTTGACACTACACGACTTGTTGCAGTTGAATCAAGGGGGTCAAATGTCTTGCTTATACTCTCCCTTCCCTTTTCAAAGTTTCTATTTTCGTGGGTGTATGTTTGTACCCGAATGGTTATAGAAGCAACGATTTTGCATTATGATGCATGATTAGGTAAAAATTTGTCTTTAATTGTTTTTCAAATTTCGTTAAATATCATTTCAAAATTTGAATTCGAAATCTAGATTATGAGAATTGCAAAATATTTTGTAAAAATGAATCGGAGAATTTAAATCCATTAACATCTACACACTTACGTGGGTCCACTCAGCTTCCAAAAATGTGTGGTGCAGCAGCCTAGGAACCTCGACTTGCTCGCAAATCCTTTGTAGCCATGCCGTAAAATGTCACAATATTTCATTTTATTTCCCTCTTTAATTCAATGTGACGCATATCAGTAAGTCGCTCAGATCTGACCAAGATTTAGCATACTGTAATTAATTGAATTTTGAATATCAAGGACCTGCTCCTGACTGGTAAAGCTTAAAGTATATTAATTCCAATTGCAACTTCTTATTCCAGCACTCAAGTTCGTGCATTGAACGATAAAACAAGTGTAATAACTTCTTTGTTAATGAAAGAATCAAAATTTTATCTTACCCGTAATTTTGTAATGGATATATAGCTTTCACAAACAAATACTCAAGAAGATTTATTGACATTAAATTGGAAAAACTATCAAAAATATGTTATTTTTTAACATATTGTTTAAACAAATGTAGGTTTTACAAAATAATTTATATCATTAAATTCGTGATAGACAGGTACTAATTTCGTCACTGTACACAGTTACTCTAACTCTCATAATTTCAGAGATGTTTACCGAAATATTTTCACCCCTTTAACGTGGACGATTGTCGATAACAAAAATAGGTAACAAATATATTTTTTTTTATAAGAGCTCCATCATATTTGAGTTTCATCAAAATCGGTGATTGGCATCTCGGGAGGTTCCTTTGTAAGCAGCGCGTTAAGGTAGGGGCGAACAATATGTGGCAGGCACAGTGGGATAGATCCACGAAGGGTCGTACCACATTCGCCTTCTTCGAGTCCGTGCAGCAAAGACTTGCTGCACGGTGGCTGGTGCCCGACCGCTATAGCATTCAGGCGTTGACCGGTCATGGCAACTTTCGCAAACGTCTCGCGAAGTACGAGGTTGTCGATGATGCGGAATGCGCCTGCGGTGGCGGCACTGACTCCGTGGCGCAGCATCTCCTGGAGTGCCCGGAGTTCGCTCCTCAGAGAGTAGCGCTGCAGGAGACTATCGGTGAAGACGGATGGCCGGCGGAGGCGCAAAGTCTCGTGGCTACCTCGGAGGCATTCTGCGTCTTTGCCGACTTTTATAGAGAATCCCTATGGATAAAGGGATTCGCGGAAAGGGATAGGTAGGCTTGCTACCGGACGTAGAGTCATAGTATTAAGATAGTTTAGAATAAGAACGCGTGCGATAGCTCTGGGTCACTCACCATGATGGCGTCGGAGCTTCCAAGCACGACGACACGGCCTCATAACTTTCGTGAGACAATCGTGTCTTCGAGCGATTAGGATGGCCGACTCTTCAGGCCACTAATAAAAATATATTTTCTTTCAGGAAGAACAACAGGTTCGATGGGTGTCACGCGTGACACCGGGGCGAAGCCTTCCCGCGGATTCGCTGCGAATGCGGCTCCGACGGAAGACGTAGACGTCGCCGTCTGGGCCGTAACTAAGTTCGTCCTCCTGTGAAAACGTTCGCACAGGCAGTTGATGGGTTTTTCCATCGCCCGTTCTCGTGGTGGTGGGACGAATGGAGAGTAGAACTAAAATGGGCTTAAGTAGAGTATGCCATATGTGGCGCGGCAGCATGAACTGTGCTGCCTTCGGGTGGCCAGTGCTCACACCAATCTATTCCTTTGTAAGCATACTCCAAAAATCTATACGAGGCAAGAAGTAAGGGCTGTTGTGTCCAGTTTAATTTCAAATTTGAGAAAATATGCACTGATGAACGCACTTTTTTATACTACTAATTAAAATTAGTTCAATTAGTACAATTAGATGTTTTTGAGATCTCAAATCCGTGTTGCATTTATGATTATCTACCATTTTCGGTACAAGAAGTTATTAGCTGTTTTGTTACGTACAGTAAAAGCTGGATATAGCCCTACAACTTTAACTTTGCTTGCGCAAAGAATGCGAACTAAAGGACGAAGAGAGAGAAAGCTGCGGATGGAGCAAGGGAGAGAACGCGATTTCGGCGGCGAATGTGAGGACATTGGCGTATGCACAAGATTTAGAATATCACTGTAGTAAAAACTGGATAAACTCTGTCATAACTACCCCCTCCACATGGGCGGACCCACCTTGGCGGAACGCGACGCTCGACACGGGAGCAGTGTAGAGCTGCGGAAACGTTTCTTGGCAGCTGAGACGGAGGGGAGATTGCTCTCGCACCGCCTATCCCCGCCATGTCGGTCCTGGAAACCTCAGATCGACGAATGACAACCGAAAATAAAACACTACTTTCGTCGTTCACATGACGACGCAACGAATGTGCCGGTCTCTCTTGCCAATAGCGCGTGAAAATCGAAAATGCGTGAAGGAGAGGGACGTCCCTATCCGTCTTGCGAATCAGAGCAAATTACCCCTCAACTGCTAAGTAAATATTTCATCAGTATAACATGATGCAACCCGGATCAGATAAGAGTGTGGCTAATCCAATACAAGGATAAAACTTTTTCATTTTTGACCTTTTTTTCTTGAAAGATTTACCAACGTACTTGTGAAATTTTTCTGATTAAAATGATTTCAAATACGATATAATTTGAATTATATTTACTTATTATTTAATATATTCACTTACTGTTTAACATAATTCAAACATATCGTGTTTGGTATCATTTTATTCAGAAAAATCTTAAAAATACATTGGGAAAAGTTGCATTCCGGAAAATTAATAAATGAAAGAGATTCAATGCTTGTTGAGGATTCATCGATGCTTTGGAGCCGCTTGCTTTGTTTGGTTGAACCTCTCTGTCTCTTCTACTGCCTGTCCTTTTCTAACTTCGTGCTCGGTTGAATCTCCAACCTCGGCTGTTATAGATGCGACATTCGGTTGAAGCAAGAAAAGCGAGCGGCCCCAAAGCATCGATGAATCATCAGCAAGCAATGAAACTTTTTTATTTATTAATTTTTCGGAATGCAACTTTTCCCAATGTATTTTAGAGATTTTTCTGATTAAAATGATACCAACCGCGACATGTTTGGATTATGTTAAATAATAAGTAAATATATATTAAATAGTAAGTGAATATATTAAATAGTAAGTAAGTATAATTTAAACTATATCGTGGTTGATACCATTTTAATCAGAAAAATCTCACAAATATGTTGGCAAAGGTTTCAAGGAAAAAGGTAAAAAATGAAAAAGTTTTATCCTTGAATTGGATTAGTCCCACTCTTATCTGATCCGTGTTTCATCATGTTACATTGCTCCCTCGTCGATCGTCGCGTTTCACCAAGGAGGATCCCCCCTTGTGGAGGGGATACCATTTGGTTACGATAAAAAGGCACGGGGTAAGGGGAGAATGTCGCTCGCACCGCCTATCCCTGCCATATCGGTCCCGGAAATCTGTGATCGACTAATGACAATCGAAAACAGAACACTTCTTTCGTCCTTCCTATGCCGACGCAACGAATGTGCGGCTCTTTAAGCCAGTCACACGTTAGAATCGAAAATGACGTTACAAACAGGGATGTCTCTATCCGTTAGGCAAATCAGAACAAACCAGAGGCCAGAGGACTTCTTTTGGATATTTGGGCTGTAGCCATGTTGCGTTCATCCAGCCAGGCAAGTAAAAATACGGCAATGCTGCGACTCTGCGGAATGTTTACTTTAGGAGGCTGAGTTTGCGGACCCCAGAAACAAAACGGCGCGAATAGGGGGTTGAAAGCGAGAGGTGCTGCCGCTCAGACTCCAAGTTAGAGTTGTCGCACTATAAATGCGGCACAGTCCGGGGCTCAAACGCTTCTCTTATGAAGTAGTGGTATCGAATCCTTGTTTACATTACGGCTCCAGCCGAGCGCGAACTTAAAAAAGGACAGACATTATAAGAGACAGAGAGACAAAATAAGCAAAGCGAGGCATTGCTAACGCACCAATAAAATTTTTTATTTATTAATTTTCCTGAATTTAATTTTTCCCTATGCGTTTTTGAGATTATTCTGATTAAAATGATACCAAACACGATATGTTTAAATTATGTAAATAGTAAGCAAATATATTAAATATTAATTAAATAATTCTCGACATTATTATTCAATGTCGAGAATTATGTCGAAGAATTCAATTCACTATGTCATGCTTGGTATCATTTTAATTAGAAAAATCTCACAAATACGTTAGCACAGGTCTCAAGAAAAAAAAGATCAAGTACGAAAAAGTTTTATCCCTGAATTGGATGAGTCAGTCTCTTGTTCCGAGTTGCATCATATTACACTTCTCCCTCATCGAGCATCGGGATTCGCGAAGGGGGGATCCCTCTATGTGGAGGACATAGTCGTGTTGCATTTATCCAGCTTTTACAGCGTATTTATTTGATTGTGACATACGGCTCGTTGGTAAAACTTGAATTTACTGAAGGTGGCGAGAATTGAAAAATGTGTGCCACTGCGCTAACTCTGCATGCTTCTCTGCTCAGGACCCAATACCGGCAAATATAAAGATGTCCTCTGGTGTGTGTTTTGTTCTGATTTGCCTGATGGAGAGAGATATCCCTAGTTCGCACGTCATTTTCGATTCCAACGCGCTACTGGCCGAAAAAGGCGCACATTCGTTACGTCGTCATGTGAGCGACGAAAGAAGTGTTTTGTTTTCGATTATTATTGGTCGATCTTCAGGTTTCCAGGACCGATATGGCGGGGATGAGCGGTGCGAACGACACTCTCCTCTTACAACGTGTTTCATACCGCGAGCCATCTCAATTTTTACGAGCGGCATATAATATTCGTCTCTTGAAATTTTCTCTTATCTATCATATGTAGATACAGTGAGAGGAATTATCCACGTTACAAGTTAAAGGGAATGTAAATACCTTCGCATTTTACCTATGGATGGCCATACTTTGTCCAGCACAGTCGTATCTCAAACACTTGTACATACCTACTGACCTACAATCACTCGACGTAGATTTGTTTTTCATAAAAAATTCTCGACGCTCAGAGTCATATAACACCCACTTAACGTAAATATTCGGAATCAAACAACACCATTCACAGTCGCCAGAATTGTATTTTATACTCGAACTCATTGTAATCATACATTTATGTACAGTAAATTACTTTCAACAGAACTACCCTAAAGTTCATGCGACTAGGGTGTCTATAATTATTTAATTATAAATTTAATTATTTAATTAAGTATTTCACCCTTTAACCATTCATCGAATTAACCTCTTCAACTATTCGTAAGCACGTTAAGTTGTCTTGCAGGAAGACAAGATTTATAACCTCGTCCTTCGGCCACCCCTAAGCATATGAACACAATTAGTTTTCGGACTTGTAGTGGAATAAAAAGTATTTGTGGAAGGTAGCAAGAATGCACAGTATTACTAGAACTAAACTGTTGTAATTTGTACTGCGGTGGATTCGGGGGACTCACTTGAAAATCAAGTCCTCTGTGCGATATAGGAAATGCTATTCTATCATCGAAAATGTATTTGGTACTATGGATGCCAAAATACAACTATATGTGCTATAAATGTGCCGAGGAATGTTCATAAAATAACTATTATATATGCAGTTGATAAATGCGAAGGTAGGATTTGTTTTTACAAGGTATTTTAAGATGTGGATGCCTCTTCTCAATTCTATTTGTCCAGGTATATTCGTTAATGAAGTTAAACATCAATGATTGACAGACAAAAATGTTGGATGACGGAAGTACAATATTTATTAGTCTGCGGTAGAAGTACACTGTTTTTTGCTACTGAATTTATGACCGGAAAGTTGGAATAGGGGAAATTGTGCGCGGACAAATAATGCCAAAACGTTTGATTCGAGTATTTAATTTTAAATATCTGGTGATACTACCTGACCCGATAACGGCACCTAAACCCAGGTTTTCTTAAAGAGGGAATTCCTTCTTCCTGTCGCTTTTTACCTTGCAGTTAATATATCAATCTAATGTTTTTCTTATAGGTTTAGAGTGAGAAGTATGTGAGCCGTTATATGTGAAAGTGGTACAATTTCCTTTCTTCTTATGATGAGATATTTGATAATTCGTGCAAAAGCTTTCATGCTCTAACATGTAAAAGTTGAACATTTTTGGATGAAATCATGAGGATTTGTCATTTTATTTACTTCGACGTTTAAACTGCAAAAAGAGACGCCTATATTCACTTAAAACTAACTTAAATATACTGTTCTCAAAAATGGACTTATATCACTTTCAAAAATAACGGCTCATGTATTGATATGAACATATGTCCAGTTTGACCTTATTTGAAAGTTTTTGAGGTTCAATAACCCACAATGGTTTTACGGTGCTCGGAACAACTATTTTTAATCTGTGTTTATAAACACTGATCTGTATTACCTAAATATAATATTTTTCGACTTTCGTAATTTGACGTGATTGCTCAATTAGATCTCCTCATTTCAGTTTGTTCCCTTATTAAAAGTACTAAATAATTGTCTGCCCCAGCCATGAGTCAAGAGCGCTTGATAATTTAGTGAATGAGATGTATACATTTGAAGAAATGAAAGTCGCGCAGTTATAGTACGGATTGTCTGTACGTAAAATCCATTAAACTCCTATTTCTAAGGCGAAGTAGAAAAGCTATTGCACAATCGATTACCAGTCATAAAGTACTTCCCACATGCATATAACAAGTGTGTCAACAAATTTCGAAAAATCTGAGATCTTTGAAAGTGTGTGTAGTTTTCTTATGTGAGGACTGTAAGCTGGAATATAGACAGAGGGTAACCACTTCGAACCCCTTCTATGAAGGAATGCCCTTATGGGTTACTTAAATACAAAAATCGTTATCATTTCAACCAAGATTACGCCCAAAATGGTTGCAGATTTTATTGCAAGCTTTACATACATATGTAGTGTTTAGTAACTTTTAGTGCTAGCGTATATAACTAGGTGTGTATGTATGTTTGTATATGTGTGTATGTACGTATGATGTGTGCAAAGAGAAGGCCCGCTACGCGGCGCTGTTGCGAAAAACAAGAGAGTGAGTGTAGCGACACGTGCTGAACGGTGCGCAATAGTTTATTTCTGTTTTGCTTGTATTTTAATATTCTTTTCCCTAATATATATATACACGTGTAATTAAGTGAATACCTTGGTTTTTCCCTACCGTCTGAATCCTACAAATTTTGGGGGCTCGTACGGGATCCGATAGAAGGATTTGCCAGGTTTGTGAAATTCCGTGACGCGTACGTCGTGAATTCTTTTGTGTAAAATGGCGTGTACGGAAGAAAGTGTAAATCGAGATGACAGGGAAATGATTGAGACAAATACAGAAACAGTTACAACGAAAAGCGACGTTCATGAGATGAAACTTGCTGATCTTAAAGAAGAGTTGAAAGCTCGCAAATTGAAGACATCGGGGAAGAAAGCCGACTTGATCGAGAGACTGAAAGCGGCATTGGTATTAGAAGATGCTGAAGAAGATGACGACAAAGACGAAAGCGAGAGTGAATACGAAGAGGATGGAGAACAAATGCGAGAAAAATTAGGTTATGTGCCAACTTTTAGAGATGTGGAGGAATCCATGGAAAAATTCTCTGGAGATGGGAAAAGAAGCGTTCAAATTTGGCTGAGGGATTTCGAAGAAACGGCAATGTTGTATAAGTGGACGTCTACACAGAAACTAATTTACGCGAAGCGACTTTTGACCGGATCCGCAAAACTGTACGTGAATTATGAACGGTGTACTCGTACATGGAATGAATTGAGAGGATCGTTACTTGAAGAATTTACCAAATCAATAAATAGCCATTCTGTTCATCAAGAATTAGTTAAGCGAAAGAAGAGAGAAGATGAGTCTTACCACGAGTATATGTACAAAATGATTGATATTGCGTCACAAGCAAACATTGAGATACAGGCTATTATACAATACGTTATAGACGGACTTGTGGACGAGGTGTCTAACAAAGTGATATTATATGGTGCTGCGAATATCCGAGAGTTCAAGGAAAAGTTAACACAGTACGAGATTATAAAGAGGAAAGAAGCAGATTACAACAGACCGAAGAGAGAAGCGGATAGAAACGAGACAAGACGAGATCGTAAAACTTCGACAACTTTCATGAAGCGATGTTACTATTGTGGTGATAACAGACACAAAACACATGATTGTCCGACAAAGGACAAGGGCACGAAGTGTTTTAAGTGCCAAAAGTATGGACACGTCGCGTCAAAATGTTTAGCGGGAGCGAAAATTCCAATGATGTCGAACAGTGCTCAGCCGCACTGTAGCGCGGTGCGATCAAAGAGACAACAAGCACGTAAGAGCATATACATAGCGTCCCAAAAGATAAACGCATTAGTTGATTCCGGTAGTGACCTTAGCTTGATGAGCGCGGCCGCGTATATAAAAATCGGCACACCTCCGTTATCTGATAGCAAAACTCGATTTCGTGGAATAGGTTCAGGCGAAAATCCTACGTTGGGCGATTTCAATGTTCAAGTTAAGATCGATCAAGAGGAGTACAACATAGTTTTTCATGTAGTTTCCGATGCGCTAATACCGCATGATGTTATAATAGGATATGATTTTTTGAAAACAGTTGAAGTTTGTATGCGAAATGGAAATATTAGTGTATCAAAAATACCAAACGTAGTCGAAGATTTGCCAGAAGTTTTCCATATTGTCGAGCAAGTAAATAACATCGATCTGTCGCATATTTCAAAACCTGAGATACGCGCAGAGGTAAGAAACGTTATTAAAAACTATGATCCGAAGAAGAAGAGAGAGGTAGGTGTTACGATGCGTATAACCCTACGCGACGAAATTCCCGTGTATCAAGCGCCTCGGCGCCTATCTGTGAAAGAGAATGACGAAGTAAATTCCCAAATTGAAATATGGTTACGGGATAGAATTATTAAACCATCTCAATCAGACTTTGCAAGCCCTATAGTATTGGCTAGGAAAAAGGACGGTTCGCTGAGAATCTGCGTGGATTATAGAAAACTGAACCTGAAGATAATAAAGGATCGTTATCCACTACCAAATATAGAGGATCAAATTGATCGTTTGCGGGATAAACGCATTTCACTACTTTAGATTTGGCGAATGGTTTTTTCCATGTATCTGTGGATGAAAGTAGTACAAAGTATACATCTTTTGTTATTCCATCAGGACAGTACGAATTTTGCCGTATGCCATTTGGTCTTTGTAACTCTCCATCCGTATTTCAACGATACATTAATGCTATTTTTAGAGATTTGGCTACTAACGGTGATGTTATTATTTATCTGGATGATATTATTATCCCTGCGACGGATTATGAAGATAGTTTAAAGCGGTTGAACAAGGTATTACACACTGCGGGAGAGCATGGTTTATTGATTAAATGGGCTAAGTGTCAATTTCTGCAAACTCGCATTGAATACCTCGGATATATAATAGAAAATAATAGTATTAGGCCATCTGTGCAAAAAACAGATGCCGTGAGACGGTTCCCAGAACCAGCAAACATGCGATCATTACAAAGTTTTTTGGGTCTCACAGGCTATTTCCGAAAGTTTGTGCCAAGTTATTCGCTCATTGCGCGTCCTTTGACAGATATGTTGCGAAATAAGGTAGAGTTCCGATTCGAAGAAAAAGAACGAACCGCGTTTAATAAGTTAAAGATGGCGTTGATTAGTAAACCGATTTTAAAAATCTACTCTCCGACAGCTGAAACTGAGTTGCACACCGACGCGTCAGCATTAGGATTTGGTGCAATTTTGTTGCAACGCGACAACGAGGATCGTTTGTTACATCCTATATATTATTCTAGCGGAAAAACAAACTCCTGCGAGGAGAAATACCACAGTTATGAACTGGAGGTTTTAGCAATAGTGAAATCACTCAAAAAGTTTAGAGTCTATTTGATAGGTGTACCCTTCAAGATTGTAACTGACTGCCAAGCATTCGTAATGACGTTAAAGAAAAAAGACGCTTGTCCTCGCGTAGCTCGATGGGCACTATTTATGCAAGATTTCAATTATACCGTTGAACACCGTTCGGGTAATAACATGCGTCACGTGGATGCTTTAAGTAGAAATCCACTACCCATAGCCATGCCGATTGTTGAAGAGGAAGCCGGCATAATTCATAGGATAAGAAGAGCACAAGAAGGCGATAAAGAGTTGCAACAGAAAATGAATGACGACAATAATCCCAAGGAGTACGTGAAAGAGAACGGACTGATATTCAAACTGGTAGAAGGAGAGCAATTACTTGTTGTGCCTAGGATAATGCAAACGTTTGTAATACGACTTGTTCACGAGCAAGGTCATTTTGCCGTTGCAAAAACAGAAACTTTAATCAAGCGAGACTATTGGTTTAGTTCTATGCGTCCAAAGATAGAGAAGGTGGTTCAAAACTGCATTCAATGTATTTTGTCCGAGCGTAAATCTGGTCGTCCAGAGGGATCTTTGCACACGATCGACAAGGGAGATTCTCCTCTAGACACCTACCATGTGGACCACTTGGGCCCGCTTGCGTCTACGAAGAAGAGCTACCAACACATATTTGTTGTCGTTGATGGTTTCAGTAAATTTATTTGGCTGTATCCCACAAAGTCGACTACTACAGCTGAAGTCATTGATCGGTTGAGTAAACAATCGATAATTTTTGGAAACCCACGAAGGATCGTTTCAGACCGAGGAACCGCATTTTCTTCGCATGATTTTGCAGATTACTGTAAAACGGAAGGAATCGAACATATTATGATTACCACTGGAATACCAAGGGCAAATGGACAGGTGGAAAGGGTTAATCGTACGCTCATCCCACTAATAACGAAGCTTGCATTTCCACAAGCAGGAAATTGGCACAAATACGTTGGAAAAGCACAACAATATCTAAATCATGTACCAAGCCGAAGTACCGGTCTACCTCCATTTAAACTTCTTATAGGCACTCGTATGAGACTCCGTGATGATCCGCAAATTAAAGAAATTCTGGAGAAGGAAAACGCTATTGCTTTCGAAGAAGCGCGCGATCAAGTGCGCATACAAGCAAAGGAATCGATAGCCAGGATCCAAAATGAGAACAAGCAAACGTATAATAAAAAGAGAAAGAAAAAATACGTCGATTTTAAAGAAGGAGATGTGGTTGCTATTCAAAGAACGCAGATGAAGCCTGGACTAAAGTTTTGTCCTAAATATCTTGGTCCGTATAAAATCGCGAAGGTATTACGTAATGACCGCTACGTGGTTGACAAGATTGGAGAGCACGAAGGACCGCGGACTACATCTACTTCGAGAGATTTTATGAAGCCATGGATTCATGAAACGCATGACTTGTCGTCAGGTGACGAAGAAGACACATCTGAGGACAGATGTATTATCAGAATGACCGAGTGTAGTGTTTAGTAACTTTTAGTGCTAGCGTATATAACTAGGTGTGTATGTATGTTTGTATATGTGTGTATGTACGTATAGTGTGTGCAAAGAGAAGGCCCGCTACGCGGCGCTGTTGCGAAAAACAAGAGAGTGAGTGTAGCGACACGTGCTGAACGGTGCGCAATAGTTTATTTCTGTTTTGCTTGTATTTTAATATTCTTTTCCCTAATATATATATATACACGTGTAATTAAGTGAATACCTTGGTTTTTCCCTACCGTCTGAATCCTACACATATATACTACCTTTGGCTTGAATTCTAAGTTCCTCGAAAAGGTATTTACTTCAAACTTCAAAATCATTTCAACTATAATTGCTGAAAATGATAACTGGAAAAATAAAGTAATGTTTAATAACAGACACAATTGACTTACAAATGCATTAAAAAAATGTCCAACAGATCTTAATCTTTTATCCCTTGTTTTTTCAATTTGTATGCTGTATATCAATGCTAGTCTACCAATGCTTATCGGCTGATTTAAAAGCTAAACCGCAGGCAAGAGACTAAAGTTCCTCCTGCAGACCAGAATGTTTTCTTAAAACTACCAGCAATTATTACGTATGGGACTAGTACTTATGTATTATATATACATACACTGATGCAAAGCGTTGCGTACGAAGATGTTGTCTGCTGGCCGCCAGGTTTATTCCCGGAGAATCTACGATACTATGGAACACGTCTGGCAAAGGCTGAACGATACTACTTAAACCGATTGTTTCGATTTTTCACCCATCTACAATAAGTTAGCAAAAATATTTGTCAAACAAAAATTAGTTAATAGACACATGGTAATAAAATGCAATTGAAAAAGCTAACAAAAAATTATTTACTTCGCTAAACAATTAGCACTTTAATTATTTTTAGCGGAACTGTATATTTTTTCTAAAAGGTCGAATCGTTATGCTCTCTGTAGAAACATATACAATAGTGGGTGAATTAGATCAAATGTGTTTCAGTTTACAAGTTATGAATTTTGTTCTAAACGTCCATAGTTATGGTCGTCACACGTTTTGTCACATTCATGCGAAAAATGTCCTGAAATGTTCTATTGTGAACATTTTTCTACACTCTAAACGTTTACTATTTCACTGGTTCTCTTCACTTCACTAAATGAGCCTTTACCACTTTTGATTCTTCTACATATTAATATACCGTGTGTTTTTGTACACAGATATGGAATTGCCGAAACATTCAAAGAAAGTAAGCGATCGACGAAGTGGCGACGATATAAACGAACCATTCAGTGATCGCGATCACAGACTGAATCACGTATACCAAGGCTCTCTGCGGGAAACAGGATCGACATTGGAACCATCCATCGATGACGACGCTTCAACGGCATCGACATCTACGAAAGCAATTCTGTCATCTGTTACTTGTATGCTGATAACATCTTACCATTTAGTTATATTAACGTAAGAAATGATGCAATATATTGCAAGAACGAAGAAGCGCATTTACTTCGTCACTACAGTCAATAACTGTTTTGTCATTTCAGTAGGTATTTCTACGCAGCATTTTTGAAATAATGTAAAAACGATTGTTTATTTAAAGCAGATTTTGTACATTCTATTTTTCAAACCTTGAAACATTTCGGAGAATCCAATCTGTCAAAAATTATTCTATTACGGATGCATCCGTTGGTTTTCATGTCGTCGATGATACCTAACAAATTTCGTAAGCGTAAATTTTAATGGCGATATAAGCGCACAAATATGTATACACAAAATTAACGCATTGAGTTTGAGGGTTATTTGCTAGGAAAAATTTTCAACATATTTTAAGCCGTTCAAATATTTCTGCATATTTTTTACAGATTCTACATTAATTTACCGCCCCTTTTGTACACATTTTTTTACCTCTTTTTCATTTCCACTCTATCGGCTTACAAAGGAATATGTCACAGAACTGGTTAAAAACTGGATTCCTTATTAATATAGGATATACTATGATACCAATCAACACGATTTGCTGGGGCAAAAAATGTTCCCACTGATTCTTTTGTATTTTGTAGTGCTCAATACGATCATAAAAACCGTTTTCCCCATTCGCCTTCATTTTTGAAAAAATCAGTTTTGATAAAAGATGCAAATTTTCAACTCTCATCAATTTTCGTACTTTATCCGTAAAAGTTATTTAAATTTTCTGTGCAGAAAATGATTCTATAGATCCTCTGAAATATAAGTGTATATTATTTTAAGGTCATAAACATTTAAACGTGTTTAAGTAATGGTCATGGCGAATATGACACCTAAAATGACCGAATTTTTTTAGATATTTTCCAATTTATCTTAAAAACTTAAAATTGAAAAGAAAACTTACAATTAATATCAGAGTGCGATAGAGCGTAATTTTTCTTGGAAAAACGATAAAAGAAAGTTGCAACACAAATTGTGTTTTCGGTTGAGAAATTAAAATATATAAAATATATACACAATGTTCTTTGCGCAGCCGTCTCATCCATGCTACATAGTTGCTTGATTTACAATTACGTTTCTTGTTTATAAGTTATTTCATGACAATAATGATACCTTAAACACAGTAATGTTCAATTGCATATTCTGTTTTAAGATTATACAAGTTATTAAGTATTAAGTAGCTTGTCACAAAAAAGGAAGCCATATATGATGGAGACAAATGGATTGCATATCTGAATTTAGCGCACAAATTACTATTAGAATCACATGTCAAATGTTGCGCGGCAAAAGAAAAGAATTTCAATTTTGAGCATGAACCAGCGCGTTCGAATGAGAATCACTGATAAGACCTTATTTCTTGCGATATTATTTTAATTTCACAATCGAAAACAAAATTTGTGTTGCAACTTTCTTTTATGAATTCTTCTTCTATTCTTTCTATCTGCACTATCGCCCCTTCGTACCAGATTTTCTCCTGGTTGTTTAATTTTTAATATATATTGGAAAACATCCATAAAAATTGTTGCGCTGTAGGAGTTGTTTTCCATTTAAACATTTTTCAAAAATACTATTTGCATGCTACTTTTTAAATGCTTATGACATCAACGTAAGATGCGTCGTTATATTTGGGAGGGTCTATACAATTATTTTGCACAAAAAAATTTGTATAACTTTTACAGTTCAAATACAAGAAATGTTGAAAGTTCGAATTCTGTATTTTTTTTTAATACTGTTTTTCTGAAAGATGGAGGTTAACGGAGAAGAGCAGTTTTTATATTTGTGTTCAGCGTCACAAAATACATAAAAATCGATATCAATGTCCTTTACGAACGGAAAAAGCTCAACCTTTTAGACCAGAGTAATTTTTCGTTTGTATCAGAAATGCTAGTAAACATACATTAATATCGTGCTATTAAGGAGACTTTTTTTTACAATTGATATTTTTCTCAAAAACATTTTTTATGTTTTGCAAACAGAAAAAGTGTCCTTTTCATTTTTTCATAGTTAATTTCAAAGATTCTAAACTGCCTTTTACCTTCTAAAAACAACACTCTTGGATATTTCGTAATTTCTTTTTAATAAATTATTTGCTGTCAGGCGATATTTTAATTAGCGATTATGGAATCATTACTTTCCGTCAAAATATGTATAAATAACTACAACTATTTTAATATGATTTGACATGTGACAGGGAAATTATTTGCTTTGGTTAAGAGATCATGAAAATATGAATAAATATTTTGCTGAGATATAATAACATTTGAACGATAAATAAAAATGGCTTATATTAATAACAGCCCAACGCCAAATATAGCATCTTAAAGAAAAGTGTAATGCCTGAGTAAAATTGTGCAAATCTTAATATATGAGCCGTTTATTTTGAAAGTGGCCTAAGTTCATTTTTCAAAAAAATCAAGCTAGATATTTTAATATTTACATTTTTACATTATCTTTTCATTTTATTATATACATATTATCCCTATTGTTGCCAGGATGTTCTCTGCTTTCCAAATGCTCATTGTTTGGTAAAAGAAATTGTTTATCCCATCGTACTTTCGAGAAAAGACATTTTTATGTAAAGCGAAACAGCTTTATGGATTGTACTGTCATAAAACTGTTGATGAGATATTACGTAAAAGCCGCGTTTGTGAATTTTATTTGACGAGATAAAGTTTTGAAGACACCGCACTAAATGTTGTTGCATTTTACAAACCAACAATTCAAGATAAGAATATAATTTCATTGCAGTGTAAAATTTCCATAACATCTATTTTTGTTTTTGACGCCTAAATGTCAGAGAACGGCACATTAAAATGTCCTTTTTTATATTACTTCACAAGTAGAATATCGAAGACCTTAAATACCTAGCGTGCACTACATCATGTTATGTACATGTATAATCATACGCCCTTGTATACCTACAAATGTTTGCCACTAAATTCAATTTTGACGACATATTCAATTATTGTAACACATTCTTACAAATTGTTTTGTAAGACATATTTTTAACACATTTTAATTCACAATATAATTTTTTGAGTACGATTAGACAGGGTGTTAAAAAAACATTCAAAATTTATATGGTATATAGTATACACTGTACTGAGTAAAAAAAGCTTTAGTAAACATAGGTCCAAAGGTCAACCGTTTTTGAGATATAAACATTTTTGTTTGCTAGTATCATGATTTACTTCCTTGCTTCCAACGCATGCGATGCTTATTTTAGTGTTTATAAACCGCGTTCTGAATGTCCTTATTTAAGTGCGGACAGTAGATTTCATTGAGAATCAGTCAGTTGTGGATCGGTGATTGTAGATATTGCACAGTTACAAAGTATCGTGAAAATGTCAGCATAATATTCAAATGCACAAATGGCAGATATGCATTTTACGTATGCCCGTGCTAATGGAAGTGCTTTAACTGCACGACGTCTTTATGCGGAAAAATTTCCCAGTCGAAGGGTCCCCTCTCACATGCTGTTTCAAAAACTTCACCGACTTCACCAACTTCAGTAGTAACTCAATTATGATAATAACAAACAAAAATGTTTATATTTCAGAAACGGTTGACCTTTCGATCTATGTTTACTAAAGTTTTTTTTACTCACAATCAGTACAGTGTATCCTATATACCATATAAATACTGATTGGTTTTTTTAACACCTTCTATGTTACGTCATTAAAATTTGTATATAAAGTCACGTTGATTGAAATTAAATACACTCTCTCGATTAAGTTGTGCGTTTTAATAATTGTAACACAATAAAAATCATTGTTATAATTACATGATGGGAACACAATTATAAATGCTACTTTAATTAGAAGACTTATTTTTTGTCACTTTCTGGCAAAGCATATTACTCAATATTACTCAATTTATAACTTTGAACAGTGATAAACAGCAAAAAGATTTCTTGTTTTGCAGGATATGTTTCAGACTATTTACATAGTTAATTCTAAAAGATTCTGATATTGTTGTCACAGTTAGTTAAATTAACTTACAGACAGAGACGTACAGTACTTAGAACGTACAGGGAGTTCAAAATATGATGAATATGATAACTTAATTTACGAAATCATTATGATTTTTCAATGTAATCTCCTTTGGTTGTTAAAAGTGGAAATTTTTGTTCGTTAAAAATAATGCTACGTAAAGTCTTGCACATAGAAAAGAATAATTTACATGAAGGTGGTATGCTACTTCAATATTTATACTCCTGCATATCGCGGACAATGTTATTGATCAAAATAACAACAATAACATTTTTTCGTATTATTCTTAGAGATACCGTAATAAAACAAATATCGACGAAAATATGTAATAACACATCGCTGTACTAACTCATTTATATCATTTCCAAATACGATTGAACTACTTCGAAAAGCGATTGTCTTATATCTCGAAGATGTAATATTATTAAACTCACTTCAGGCAGTACGGAAAAACAGTTTGCAATCATGACCCGTCATGCCTGAATCTACACTTCTCAATTAGTACACACTTGGAAACGGACACACCTGCCTCGAAATTGTCCTTGAACTTAACCTTCAGTTAAATGTCAAATTCATTTGCTTATCGTACTCTCTTCGTCACGTTGATAAAGTCTGAAAGTTGACACGAGTTGGAAATGAGTACGGGACGCATACAGGAAAAAGATACACATTTCCCTTACAGGCCGAAAAATTTCGATTTATATTTCAAACACCTCAACACAGTAGGAGATAACACGATCCTTAAATATCGGTGATGCGACCATTCGGCATGTACCATAAGAATACCTTTTTTTCTATGTTCTTCGTCGGAATATTTGACTTGCAGAAATCAGACCAGTTTCAGAATTGTCTGTCGATAATCATATTGTCTTTCCAGCGCTGAATTCAAATACAGAGCGTTAAAAACGCGGGTGTTAAAATATGTTGAAGGCAATTGAAGCTATGAGAAGTTCTTTGAATTAAATAATTTTTCTGCAAACAGAATTATTTGTTATGAAATGGCACATTCTATGCCATAAATAATTTTACTGTGGATAAAATAATAGAGGAAATTTTGAGATCAACTTTACTTTTTTAAATGCTGTCGCATAATTCTCAATGCATCAATCGATTTGTCTGGGTATTCTCCATAACATAATATTAATCTCCATATGTCGAACAGCCATGGGTTTCGGAGGCATGTAAACCTGATATTTAAATTGAAATATCTCATAAGGTGCTGTTTTCTCAACAGCGTTCTCAGGCTTTTGAAATTGTAGAAGAAAGTATTCAATCAATAAGGGTAATAAGTATAGACTTTTCTCTATAAATCTGTCCACCGAGATTATCTTTTTAATTTAAAGTCAATCGTATGTAATTGCAATTTTAACTTTGATTTTGATGAAGATGATATGATGGTAGTCCACAGTTCCTTTCAGGCTTTTTACATTCACGGCGAACAGAATACGATAAAGTAGCAAAGAAAAAATCTGAATTTCAAGCATAAAGGTATTTCCGATTATATTTTTTTACAAGTGGTCATCGATCCAGAGAAAGAATCACGCTCGGGGGTTTTGATAAAGCTTTTTGATACATCCGGTACATTAAGATCGGAACATGTTTTTCTCGATGGCGTTCTATTATGATTAAACTTTTTATATGATAAATACTCTAATCATAACCTAGAAATCTGTCGTGAGATTGAAAGTGAAAGTAAAAGTTTATTCGTTCCTGATGAATTGAGCTGGTTAAAAGATCAAACAGCATAGCGGAAATGTATTTCTTCTTGATTGTATTTTCTTTTCCTCAAATTGCAGTTTTTCGGTATTATCAACGCGCGTCCAACAGAAAATAAATATTCTGACGAATATCGGAGAAATGTAACGGCAGAATGAAGATTGCCGGGGATCTCGTCATTACAAACAGTTCCACCATGCGATTGTCCGACTAGGTTTAACGAGATATCTCGTTAACGCTGTACGTTCGCCCGCGGTCTCTGTGTTTCCGTCTTGCTCGAGTACAGTCCGTCGATCGTCCGATTCCGCGCAATGATAGAATTATTAAATTCTCACCACTTTTTTCCTCCCCTCGGCGCTGAGAATTATTGTGGTCGTTAATGAAGATATCAGCTACCACAGGAAATATAGCAGAAATTCTGTTACGTAAATGTCGTTCATCATCGATATGCTCGGAATATATGTTTTAAAACGAAATACTAATTAAGTATATTCATTTAATTAAAATCATTCTAAATATTGTTTAAATCGTAGTATAATTGTCGAGTGCATGTTTTTCAATTTTTATTTCGGACTTAAAAAATAATTTCGAGAGATTACTTCTGAAAGAGATATGTCCTCGTATTTTCATAAGAAAAATTTAAGTTCATCCGTAGATGAACTTTTTTATTAGCTCTATAACTGCAATTCCAGCTATATGGTATATTTGGCGTTATCTGTGGACGTTCACAAATTTCAATACATTATCCTTCACTCGTTCCTTAAAGAAATAAAACTAAGGACCACAGGATCTTTTCTGCCCCGTGGTCTATTTTCTGTTAAAAAATAAGATTTTTTTACTTTTTCTTTATAACTTAATTGAGAATAATATGTATTTGCCGTGTATAAGTTGACTCGGTTTGGGCCGAATTAAATTGCAATTTGAGCTAAAAAGACCCCAGAGACTGAAGATGGTTGAAAGACCTGCGGTTTACTAGGTAATTGATCAAAATTGTAGAATTCAAAGGTTTAAAATACAAACTCATTGCTACAAGGATTGTGAAACATCTTTAACAATTATCCTTACAGTGAATAAGAATCCTGCAGACTTTAAAAATATTTAATCATTTGTCATTGTTCCATTTAGAATGGTATATCATAAAATATTATTAATAGATCGATTTTTTTTTCATATTAATAAAAAATAAAGTCAATGAGAACATTTAATTTTTTAAGTCATTAAGCGCTATTGTTGTTCGCCCTTTTATCACGATTTACTTATATTATGCTTTCTAGATACGAGTAACTTACGTACCAAAAGTTACATTGATGTGCTGAGACATTAAGAAAAAATTGTAAAACACCAAGATCCTTATAGTTACAGGTATCATCGATAGAATAAATTTTCATTCTTCTCCTTAATTCGTAGCGATAATCCTCATTTCGTGTAAGCGATTTAAAAAAGAAATCCTTTTTAGCGAAATGTGAAAAGTCATACATATCCCCAGTATGTTATAAATAAAAATATAATTTCAGCTTTCGAACAACGACTACATATAAGAGTTTCTATTTATTTCGGATTTATCTTTATATCACAAAAATGAAATCTTAACCTCAAACTGTATTTACAGTTATCGTTACAGGATGAGACTACACGTTCCTAAGATATTATTAATAGCATTATGCACATACATTAGGAGAAAAGGGATGTGAACGGCTAATGTTAGGCATTCTACGTACCTCCTAATTGGCTATGATACAGTTTTAAACAATGTGAAATGTTATGTACATAAAAAATTGAAAGACAGATAATTCATTTTAGGAGCAATTTCTTAACCAGGAATGATACTGCTGGCCTTGTCAGAAATCTTCTTCTGCTATATTTAAAGAATATATCAAATCTCATGTTATTTCATCTCATTTACGATACCATATTAGTATTGTAGAATTTGATAAAAATATGAGAGATAAATGTTATAAATACACGTATTTTTATTTGTAACTAACTTGTGGATTCGTAAGCCTTCAAGTACGCAGAAGTTTTCCCTTGCCCAGTTACACCTCCGTGCCTTTTTATCAAACCTGTCCCTTGTACTTCTACTAAGGACCTTCGTAGAAGTGCGAAATGTTATTGAACCTGTAAGATATGTGTGCATGTCACTTTTGAAACGAAGGTTGCATTTCATTTTTGTCAAATTATTTATTTATATGATAGATTTGAAGACGTCTGGTACATTCTTTGTGAATTTTTTTTCTCTTTGTGCTACTTTTGTTTCAAGTACGTCATCTCATTTTAATTGAATTACTGAAAAGTCATCGAAACTATTAGCGATATAAAAAAATATTGTAAGCAAAGGTTGTGGAGTTTTAAAGACTGCACGGGGTAGTGTTATAGTATTTTTTATGAATAGTCGCATATCTGAGATATCAGGGTCATCGATAATTTTACATTGTTCTGATGGAAAGACAATAACGGTACCCTCTATTAATCAAGGTCATTTTAGGTAAAAAAAATGTATAATTCTATGTAAATGAAATTCCCGATGACCCTAAAACCTCCGAAACGCTTCCACCAATAGATAAGGCAACTATTATACATTATTAACCCATGCCCTTTTTAAAACTTCATAATATTTATCTTGAACATTTTTGCATACTGTCAAGTGTATCGAAAGTATTTATCGATAAATGGATAAAGTAATTTTCTTAGAAAGTCATAATTAATTTAAAGAATTGTAATAAGATAAAGTCATACCAGTATCGCCATAAGAGAAAATATTGTTTTAATTAATAAAAAAGTTGCGTACAACAAATAATTCGTTATAAGTATTATTTAAAAAAAATGCCGTTAAACATATATCGATACGACGTTACTTTGTAGTTTTATTTCATTCTCTATCAGGTTGGCAAAGTACATTGTAATATATATAAATATACTTATACGTTATATTTCTTACACGCAATAATTAATTTTTCTTTCTTCTATCATGACCATTTTCTTTTCTATTAATTCGCTAAAATTACTATCTTTCACGCTCTCCTTAAAGCCATTATGGCATTATATTTTGTATATTTTAACTGTTCTATTGCTATTATATTGAATTTGTTTTTCTGAGCTTGATTTTAAGTAGGTACACTGTAGCATTTCCTTTAACCCTTTGCCGTAAAATAACGAGTGACATTCGTGATGCGATAAATTGAATAGGAAATTTTCAGGTTATGCAAAACCTATCAAATTGAAAATATCAGTGAGACGCGACATGAGAAAATTATTCCTATAATATTAATGATATAAATTATATGATATATCGAGAATCACCGATCAATTTTTATTTTTCCAATTTGATTCTGAATGGTCGCGGAGGCAAAGACAAAAGAAATGGTACGGCAAGAGGTTAAATAAGTCATAGACAACCTAAATTAATTTTAAAGAGGCTGATTGAATTAACGCGGTGTGGTAATATACGCTCAACGTATAATTAGTACCGTTTGCTCATCATACCGTTATTATTGTATTATATTGAATCGAAAATTGAGAATAATACGTGTATTTCTTTCCGGCAATAAATATTCGTGTCATGAAAGTTATCGAATAATTTTCACCAATTGACAAAAAAAATCAAAGCTATAAATATTAATTGATCTTTCAGCAATTTTGATAACTTTGATATTGTCAAAGTCATCATTGCGAAGAATGTCTTTCTATGCATGTTACTGCTGCTCGGCTTTTCATTCCGACCTATTCGTGAAATGTATTCCATATCACATGTACGTTAGTATTTTCCAGTTTGCAACATGTATGGAATTAGTTTGAGGTGTTCCCTGCATACTACATACACGGTTCCAACATTGTTTACTTGCGAGTCACATACCGTACGTTTGTGTCGCCTCTAGCCATTTGCTTCTCAGCTACCGATATAAAAGTCTTGTTTACAAGTTGTGTTATGATTAAGTGAAGTATTTTTCCGGGGAACGACTTTTGCTACATAATACACGTACATATTTCTCTAAAATTTAGATTTGCTCTTTGATTGATATCAGCAATGATTAGATGACATTTACATAATAACGGCAAATACATATCACATAATGCGACATTACCTATATGTTCTCCGTAACAAGCGTGAGCTAATGCAAACTCAACGTAATTAGAGGCCAGCATATATCAAACATTAGAAATACGATCTATACTGATGAAAATCATTATGGTTAAAACACGAAAATGAAAGCCGAGCTAAGATTGCGTGTGTAGAATTAAGTTGCGGAAAATTATGACTCTGAAAATATAAATCAAACTCGCTGAAATCGCTCGCAAAAGCTAAATTTTGAAATAATTTCCAATTGATTTGTTATGTCCAATGTTATTCATACTAATGCTAATAAGAAATAATAGTATGCGATAAAAGTTTTTAAATTAAAAGGTTTTAAATGATGCAGATCTGGTATTATAATTCTTAAAGGTAAAAAATGTTTCCTCCTTTTCTTTACTGGAAGTATATAATATCGGCGATACAGTGTGTTAAAAAGAGTTGTGATATTTTAGAAGCACATAGCGCTCACGTGGAAAAATTAAAAATTATTAATCAAAATTAATCGTAACATTATTTCGGGGTAAGAGACAGACAAATATTTGTTGCAATTAATGATAATTTTGTTTTAATTGCTCAGATCATGTATCTACTTTGAGGCCAATGAACATTCACGATGTTGCGAAGAGCACGATTTTCCCAGTCAGAATAGAAAGCAATACTTTATACTGAAACCATAAGCACTGAGTTTGGGGTTTGTGTTAAATTTTTATTACTGCTGTCAATAACTCCTGGAGAGTTCCAAAATCGTAGATCGTTTCCTAGAACTCTATATGTCAAAAGAAATGTCGTTTTTTGTTAATCGAATATCAACATAACCCATTTAGCCGTAAACTTTCCTGCACAAAATGTGAAAAAAATTGGACAATTTTTTGAAAATTATGATATAAAATAAAAGTATTATCCAAATTCAGTGATTATCCATTTACTAAAAGTAATATCTTTATTCATCTGTGCAGTATTATATATTTTCAGTACTTAAGTTGTGTTTTCAATAACAAAATGTTTGATTACATTATACGGATATGCTTCAGCGTAAATGTTAAATTCATATAGCTATGGACATCCCTTTTACATAAAACCTTTGACAAAAAGACCAATATGGCGAAGAAGAAGGAATTCTAAATACATTACACATTTTGTTGTACACCAAAACAAAGGTAATTGTAATTAACGCCAGCTGTAAACGCAGTCTTGGGAAAGAGATTTAGTTAATTATTCAGTACAAGAAAACAACGCTCCGATTATTACGACAAATATTATAACATCTATATAAGAAAGTGACGCGAATAAGCACAGAAAACATTTAATTATAGTTACTGTAGAAAAACGAAACCTTGTATTCGTGCTTTTCATAGTGTTATTGGTATGCATACTCCGAGTGTCACGTTGTTCGTGCGATGAGCTTCCACAATAAGTAGTGTAACATAACGAACGTATTATAAGAAAACATATATTTGCTTTCACAAAGTATAAAGGAAATATAAAGATACGTATAAGCATATCCATATAGATGAGTGTCGCCTACTACGAGTACACCAATAACTGCGAGTGTGTGCATATTATATAGTTATAAATGTAATATTATATACGTAAAACTCATACGTATAAACAATTTGAAGAATCATCGCTGATCGATGTAGATGATTGGTTGTTACACCGACATTTATTTTTGTCATATATAATCAATTAGACGAAGTTACCAAAGAAAATAGATATTTGTTTATCGTTTATCAGTATAGTACCATTTGTTCAAACTACCTTAATTTTCTTATCTAGCAAAGATATGTGAGAGTCATGGTTAGATTAAGAACTATCAGTTGATCGTAAAACGAAACGTTATCATCGAAATACTGTATGGGTTAACGTCGGCTCTGTCCATATCGAGAACAAGCTAAAAATAAAAAATATCACTAGTTATATTTCACAATATCGTGCCAAATATACCTTTTAACGTGGGTGGAGATCGTTGCCTTTCATTGATTGACAATTTCATCCTTCAAAGTCTCCCATTGTCATCGCAATTGCTTCGAAAACGTCGCACACTTTTTGAGCGTCGCTTTCACATTTACTTGTGAACGTTCGCGGTATTACGGCATACGGTATTTCTTTTAATGCGACTATGAATATTCAGACTGACAGTTATAATGTTTATAATGTCATTCGATGCTTTTACGGTACATTATACCGTTGTCGTTCGAGTACAGCAATTTAATTGTAATGAATATTTAACGCGCATCGTACTGACATATTTTATACCGATAAAGCGGATAGTTAGTAGACAAATATTTAAGTGATAATGGTAATTAGAGCTTGAAAGTTCGTTAGCGTTAAACGTCAAATAACTGTGCTCTCCATAACTCGCGATTACTTGCTGTACTGACTAAGAGCTGTTGTGAGAGAATAACGAGAATGAGAGAGTCGAATAAGTTAACGATTGTTAGCCATTAAAAGAAATGAAATAAACGCTATTTAATATTAACATGCAGGAAGATACATATATGTGTAGACTGTGTATAATATTACGGAATAGAAACGAAATGACATTATCAACGTTATCGAATTGTTGACTGTAGGTGTTTACGATGGTTATATAAAAAGTATATATAAATTATGGGGTACAAGTTTTGGATAAGAATCAAACTGTAAACTCGGCCTTTTGCATTTTCATAGCGCAAAGGTTGTTACATAGATATTACGTTAACTTTCGCTTATTTAAAGTGTTGATATTATTTGCTCTTGTTGTATTGGATTTCCTTGTTGCTTTTATAATGCATTAATCGATCGTCGGATTTGCATACTGATTATCGTTGGCGACTAGATGAGAAAATTATATATGTAAGGAAGATGGAGCAATTGGAAGATGAACATACTGTAAACTATTTTGTAACATTATTTGGCTGTTAAAGCTATCGTTTTAAACTAATGTAAATATTCTTTCTATGATGATGATAAAGCACCGGTTTCGTCAATGATAAGAATTTTCTGGAAATTCTATTGCATGCAATCTTTAAAGATACTTTGATGTGAAAGTCAGTATATCCGTAAAAATATTTCGAAATGTACCGAATTTAATAGAATAAGTTAAACTCATTTATTATTACCGATCTAAATTGACATAGATAGAAAGCTTTGAAACAAACTATAAATTATAATATGAATTTGAAAGCTAGCCCACATTTCGGTATTAACGACTTTTCGGAAATGTTTTTACTTTGTGATAATTTTATATATTATAAAACGTAATTAATAATGAAAGTTAATAACTTTACAATTTATAGAAAACATCGTACAGTTGAGATTGCGTACTTAATATTAACATCCTTTGTAAGCTAATTGATACATCAGAGACATTTTTGTGTTGATTTGATAAGAGATTAAACGACATAAAAGTATAAGAGTGGCTAATAAAAATGACTTAACTACCATCGTACGATTGGTCTAGCCTTAATATATTTTGCACAATATAAACAGACATATATAATTTTCAAAATGGTAATCGAGAGATGCGTTTATCCTATTGTGAATACGAAAACCTTCCCCTCGAATCCAATGTTTAGAAATCATAGCGCATCGCACATTGTACAATAACCACGGGTAAACATGTTATATTTAATATAAAAATTCACATTATTCATATATATAAATATATATGTATATATGAATAATGATATGCATATCGACGTCAATATAATTAAATATTGTCCTATGTAACGTCGTTCCAAAGTGGAACTTCTATTAAGCCTATAATTAGTTATCGCACTGCTGGTACCAAAGAAGATACATATATAAAAGTGAATAAAGTGACGATTAATGTAGCTTTCATTGTTAATTATTTCCCAGTGTACAATCATACTTATTAAAAAGCATTTTTTCAGCCCACATTAAATAATCGTATAATACGCATGACAGAAAAATCACCTTTATCATCATAAAACTTCATTAAACCTAACGTGTAGCCAAGAAGCAGTCCAAGGTCGATTCCATATGCTTATAATATTTCACTACTTCATCTAGCTTCGTGAGCTGTGCCATAGAAAATCCAAATAGCGTTACTTTTATTAAGCAAAGTTGCTGTTCAATCTGACAAGTGAAAAGAAATAGTTATAGGTAATAGAGGAATTGCTAATATGTCCTATGTAGTCGTTTATATACATACATCCACACAGCAAAAATATAAAAATGCAACAAGGACAATCAAATAATACATATTTAGCTTATTTCAGCATCAGCCCAAACGAGACTACGATTCAACACTAACAATAAGACTTCAAACCGCCGCACAGTTGTCCCAAATCACCAAAATATGCTCAAAACCCAAAGCGTACTTCAATTTAGCTGAAAATTGACATATAGCGATCATTCGGGTCAGTAGTTACGAATATAAACTCAAAGTTGTTTAAAGAAAACGACGGATTCAATATAGCAGACGGTTTATCAAAAAATTGTTGGTTCCGCATCGGTTGGCGTCGCGCTTCACTGAAATGCGATAAATAGGAATTTTTACTTTTTTCACTACCATGAAAATTATAATTATTTGTAATTGCTTAAATTACTTGATTTTTAAATCGTTGCTTTTGCCCGAACTATAAAATTCAACCAGCAATATCAGCAGGCGGTTAATTGCTTTGTCGTTTACTTGTACTGTTAAAAGACTCAAACAAGCTGTTGGGGCCCCATGTGCAGCAAAGAGAATGTAAAGACTCCAAGATCATCATTGAAATAATTAAATAATTTTTAAGGACATTATTTGAAAATGTTTTTCCTTCTAAGGAGTCCGATAATACATTTTTAACGAAATGTTTGAGGATACGCATAATCAACAACATGGTGTTGACGCGTTATTACCACCCCTGAACGAGCTTTAGTATCATCAAGGCGTCGAGCGCAGGAAGGAAGGAAATTCGACGAAGGATTCCCCCCTCCCCCACAAATTCGTTGCCTTCTTATCCTCAACTGAGGAACAACGCATCCTCGACTGAGGATTATTATCACATCGTTTACATTCATTCATCCTCGACTGACAATGAGAAACGTTCGTTTAACTCTCAAACATCTCGACCAAGAGATAACAGTAGCTTAAGTGTTGTGTTAAAGTGTTAACTCGTTTTAAGTGTAAATGAATACACGTAAGTTCAAACTGAGCTTATCACATGATTCGGGAGACCCAAAAAAACCAGGCTACGTTATGTTAATTTATACCGTGGCCAACTCGTTAGAATTTGAGCAATCGAAAGTGATGTACAAAACATATATTCCATGGCTATTATTTTAAATTATTTAAATAAATTAAAGTATCTTTAAAACAATTTCAAATAGCTGTCGATTACTTTAATGTAATTAGCAATTTTTAAAAAATGAAAAATGTACAGCTCTTGGGACGCAAATTTACGACAAAGCTGTCCAGCAATTCCGTACACTAAAACTCATACTGCTTCGCCAACGTCGTAATCGCAAAAATCTTTGAAAGAGTAGATTTGGGGGTACAGTTTACAATTAATTGAATTAACTCAATTATTTTGATTTGTATGCGATTATTTAATAATACAATTGCCATTGTAAAAATAACAAAGTTGTGCTTTCAAAATTTCTATCTGACATCTACATTTTTTCTAATTGTTTTACACTTTTCCATTTCTCGCAGGTAGGTCTTTTCACGAAGAAAATCTCAGAAAATGTCCGTAATACTCAGTGTCATGTTTAGAATGAGTCAGATATTCGCGAAATGTTCGCACCCCCTTAAGAACGGAAAATGGGGCAAAACCCAGTGTTTTAAATTTACCGCAAAACTAGCCTCCTGGCCAAGGTACAAGGTTAAAATTTGAAACACAATGTTTTATTTTGGTCACGTATCAAATGAACCTTCACTAGGTGAAATCGGTTCAAGGGCGCTTTTGATCTCTTATCCTGCTGTACCATTTCAAATAAAATAACTATTCTGGCGATGAAAAAATATAAAATCTAATTTATCCGTACTTTCCTATTGGACATAAAGTTTTTATAAACAAGACCCAAAAATTTATTGACTTTTACTTTGAAAGATTGTCAAAAATGCGATATTCTTTAATATATTATTTAAACAATTATAAATATTACAAAATAATTTATATCGTTAGATTTGTCATAAATTATACTAGTGCCTTCATCTTACGCAATTACTCTATCTTTAACAGTTTCCGAGATATTCACTGAAATAGACTTAACAATGTCAACGTTAGGGGTGGTTTTCATATGCATGGTGGCCGATAAAAAATGAGGTATGAAATATTTTTATGAGATCTGCATTATACTTGCATTTAATCAAAATCGGTGATTGTACTTTGAGATGTGCACTTGTTACTATGAGAAGTCGGAGCCCGAGTCAGGAACGAACGTTTGAGTGGGTGGGTGAAAGTGGAAGGGAAGGACAGATGAAAATATAAGAAGCACGTATCGAGGAGGACAAGGATTAAGATGAAAGTATCGACAACGTGAAGAGAGAGCGTGCAACGAGCAGATAAGTGTGACTGAATTATATGGTTCGACCCTCATAGGGTATATCATAAAACACATGTTTTATTGTACTGCGGGTACAATACGAGGAATTTATTTGGAGAAAAGAAAACATTTTCGCCTTAGCAATATCGTGACTCATTTCGAATAATAAACAGTGAGTCATTAGCCAAATACACAACGTGCTAAACGTAGGTGTTGTAATGAACAGCAATTTGATGTTTAAGACGTTTTGGAAAATACAGGAAGCCGGTGTGACTAATAATAGTAAAAAGTAATAAATGAAGATGCATATGTAAAAACAAGAGTAAAGATACATACACAAGACAACGTAATAGAACACAATGAAAAATCAGAACAATGGAATCAGAAAAGAAGAGGAAAAAAAGCAGGAAAAGGAGAAAAAAGAAAACAACAGAAAAAGACAAAAAAAGATGGATTAATTACAACTTGACTATATAAAGCTAAGTGTGTCATGATTTATTTGAGACTAATTATATTATTTTCGACAAAAGAAAAGTTACTGTGGTTATTTTGTTGTTAGATTTAACGTCCGCTGCAGTTATTATTATTATATTGACCTACGAAATGTGGTGCGCCATCTCATAAGGTCTATTACAAAATTTGCATTTTGTATTTAAGATGGAAATCTTTGAAATATCTTATTTGTTAGTTTTTGAAAATACAAGTTGAAAATATACGAAAGATTTCTTCTGTAATTTCACTGGGAAATCTTTTTTTTCATATACCAACGGACGAGGTAGATAGTTTGGTTGATGACCATTATTTATTCCGTGAGAAGTACTATTGAAACGAGACGAAATTAAGAATTTTGCAGATGAGGTTCATTAGGAGGAAAGTATATCTAATTTTAATTTAAGGAGTACACTTATAACTGACTAAATAATGTCAACTATACGCAGAAACCGAAAGCCTTATCGAAGGCATAGAAGGTCAAATTTATAGCCTCATTTATACCCGAAATAACGGCAAACATATCATAAAAGAAAGTGCTTGGAAAATTGATAAAAAGACAAGAAACGTGTCCCCAAAAACAGTACTACTTTTAAAATTATTACTACACCATTTCTACATCATTACACACGTCTAACAGCTCATACAGTTCGTTGTACGCGCTCGCTCAGTTACATTTTGTTATTTTATTATACTCTTGTAATCCTTGTGTTTCCGTGTATATATTCGTTCATTGTAATTACAATAAAGCAGCACAACCAAATCTCGGAGTGCAAGGTTTATTTCCGATAGAAGTGAAAAAATCAGATTTGAACGACTTAAACCAGAAACCGGTTTTAGAAAATATGCAGGTTGTACGCTTGTATGGTAACAATGATAAATACAAATAAAAATGCAAAATATACATATATATATATATATAAAATAGAAAGATACATATGTTCTGTATGTACATGGAATAGATGGTTGAGTGCACGTCTCGTTCGATTTCTCGAAGCGGAGGCGTGTTGGCTGCGGTGCAAATTAATGTAATGCAGCCTCGTTATTTTGGGCCTCCCGTGGTCAACTGATAAATTCTGGTATGAACTTAAATGTAGTTTATATACACTCAAAAGAAATAACACTAGAACAACACCACTTAAGCTATGGTATCTCTTTGTAGAGATGTTTGATAGACAAATGTTCCTCAGTTGAGGATGAGACGAAAATGCGATAATAATCCTCAGTCGAGGATGAGTTGTTCCTCCGTTGGGGAATTGATGACAACTGATTTGTGAGGGAGAATCCTTCGTCGATTCTCCCTCGTTCCGATGGCGCTGAGCTCAAGGAATTCGTCTTGAGCGCCATCGGAAGTCACACGGAAAATTAGTGTAAATTAATTTTACCGCGTAATTGTTTTGGCGGGATTGTAGTAACGCGTCCCTCTTGGTCTGCCGCCCCCTCTTGGCCGCCCGCCCTCTTTGGGACCCGGGGAGTCTTCGGTAGAGGTGCTGAGGCCTGTGGGTGGCGAAAGAGGATGGCTTGTCGGCGCAGGCGAAGGTTTATGATACGGTTATTCCTATTGAGGAAGAGAGAAGTGACAATGCGAGGCTTAACCCTTTCGCTACGGAGTACTTTTTCGCGAGACTGCTAACACGGTACGAAGCAGTCCCGGCGCGGACGAATAACTTTTAATGGCTAGTGGCGTAATATAAATAATAACTTCTTTATTGAAGTTGTAATGCATGTAATATATGAAAACTAAAAACTTATAGTATTTAAAAAATACCCAATTACAAAATATGAACTAGTAATTAATTCTTCGTTTAAAATTTTGACGGGTGACTATAGTCACCAGTAGTGTCGAAAGGGTTAAGATTAACAGTTGCACTCCTCTCTTTGCTAAAAGTCAGGAAGGCACATGTTGAGTTGAATGTTAGTGCAATTCTCACAAATAGCCTTGCCGCTCGTACCCTAAGCCTATTGTTTACACGGAACTGGACATCTGCATGCCAAGGAAACTCTGAATTATTGTACGAAAAAGTGCTAACTATCGATAAAGAAAGAGGAGACAAAGAGACTGACGCGGTCCGAAGGCCTGTGAGCCTAAAACGCTATCGTTTCCTGGAAATGCATTGTCAATTGTAACAGAAGTATTGCGTGAAACAATTAAACTCCTAAGCTCGACGCCTTCTTGAATCTAAGCTCGTTCAGGGGTGGTAATAACGCGTCAACAGATGAAAAACAGGTATATGTATGTCGTGTTCAAATAAATAAAAAATATATGTCAAATATATGTATATTAAATTTACGGTCTTTACGTTTTTAACTTTATTAAGAATAATAATAAAAATATAATAATTATGAAAGGCAACTATGTAAGTTCACAAGGTCTACATTTTCTGGAAACAGATAGTTATTGAAATTATGTAATTAACAATTGTTTGAATTGAAATTTGTTCCATTCAGTGAATAATCTTCTGTTGCTCTTCTTACTTCAAATAACAGCGCAATTTTATTTGCCGATATAATATGTTATGTATGCATATGTTACAAATATAATAAGATCCTAACGTCTATTTTATATGTAGAAAAATATTACAAACAATATTTCACTAGGAGCCCATGTGGACAGGGTGTCGCTCTACACACTGCCGATTCCAGAGATTAAACAAAAGAAGTATCGCAATATCATTTACAAATGTTTCATTCTCCGTTTAAAGTTATCAGGCAGATAAATTCATATCCTACTTTATAATTAAAAAATGGAGAATTTAACTAGTTGTAAGATGATTCGATAGAGTAGGAAAATGGATTTTTACTAGGGAATATCTTGCGGAAATTGGGCGTTATATGTGTTGCGGAATGTAATTTCTGACACTTTAATGGATTTCAAAAAATAAGAAAAACAGACACGAAGTGCAAATCTTGTCATATTTAAAAAGCTCTGTTCATAAATAATTCTTTAATACAAAACAAATTCCAATAGATTTTACACATAGCTGTCAATCTGTAAGCCAAATTTTACATTTGATAATAATATAATTATCATAAAAAAAGACTGAAAAAATTGCAATGTTTTTACAAGAAAGAAGTTTTAAACATAATTTTCCATAGAGACATATTATTATATGTAAATTATTATCAAGAAAACAACTTCTACTGGCAAAGCGACTTACCACACCACCAGTATTACGTATCAGAAATATAGTATTTTAACTTAATACAGTAATATTCCATTAAATTCATTTCTGTATGTACTTTTATTCTTTTTGGAAAACACATCACTCTTTTTGTGGAAGTATAAACGAAACTGAAAAAAAGCTGATACTATGTAGCAACAGTGGTAGTTGTTGACCATGTACAGAATCATTCAACTACCTGCTTTTTCCTTGCTCTGTACAAAGGCCACAAAGGGTTCTTTCATTTATACCGTTAAAAGGAACAGGAAAGTACACTCAAAGCAAAGAGCTGCTATTCGAGAATCAAATCCAGTGGATCGTGCTTGTATCCTGTTTAGTTGAAATGTCACGAAGAGCATGATAGCCAAACTGCGCATGTTGCCTTACGGAATACTGGAATGGAAATATGGATTTCAAAAATTACCAATGATAAACAAAATATTTTATGTTGTTATCGAGCAATGGGTCATTAGATATTAAATTCTCGTGAATAATGTTCGGAGGTTTTCAGTATTCTGAGTAATTCAACATCAACGCATCGGAATTTATGTATATATAAGTATATACAAATAAACTTGTTTGTATATAATTTATACAATATTATTAACATTTTACGCAGCATTTGCATACAAATAAATACAATACTCGTTGGCCTAACAGGTTACAGATTACACTGTCCAACAAATTTGAAGGTGATTTCTGTTTTCCTATAGCCACTATATAATTCTTATAGAGCTCGTCGTCCTGAACACGAATCCGGCAACCAAATTTCTGGATCACCCTCTGTTTTCGAAAAAAATCAGCATTTGTAAAAACGGTCGTTTTCGGTAAAGAAGCTGGTATTACGTGAAAACTAAGAAACGTAGGTTGTTGTTCTTGGTCTCAAAAAATAGAGGAGTGTTTCCCGAGTATGTATGTATAAGCAGTTATAATATTCCGTATTAGTTAATAGCAGTAAATCACTGTCAAAGTTCAAAAACGAGCGGATTCGCGAATTTTTTACGCATTCACTTTCCATTTTCACGCAGAGGACTGTTGCTAGCACAAATTTACTGTACACCATTGGATTCTACGTACATTTCTGAATAAAAAACTATCAGCGAAAAATTTCATAACTGTTTTCGTTTCGGCTCAATTTAAGAAAATATCCATCGGGAGCGTGTTCCGACCGTTTTGCCGCTACGACGCCATCGCTGCCTTTGGGCGCCGTAGCTACGCGTAATACTTTCGCGGGCCCCGCGCATCGATACATTCCGTTGAGGTAGAATTCTCTACCCCTTTACTAAAGTGTAAGCTCATACTTATTTATATATTTTTTTTTTTTTGTTATAGAGGGGAAATGCTTTACGCACACTCGCAAATGTCTTAGTTTGCGGATAGTGTGGGACTCCGTAGGCATATTGTTTTCGTATACCCACTAAAACCCCTCTCTACTTTACTCTGCTTTGCTCTTTAATTTAACTAATCAAACAATGCTCGCTTCAAACAATGAATAAGAATTATTTTATACGGGCTATTATTCAATGATATATTAATACCGCTTATTATTCAATGAATAAGAATTATTTTATATGTGCGCGATAAATCTTATCATCATTATTTTCATAAATATTAAACAAAAGGAAAAAATCAAAGGGGAGAATGTTGTAGTATATTTGGTAGGAATAGGATAGCGAAATTTTCTTTATTTTTTTTTCCACACTATCCGCAAACTAAGACATTTGCGACTGTGCGTAAAGCATTTCCCCTCTATAAAAAAAAAAAAAAAAAAAATATAAATAAGTATGAGCTTACACTTTAGTAAAGGGGTAGAGAATTCTACCACAACGGAATGTATCGATGCGCGGGGCCCGCGAAAGTATTACGCGTAGCTACGGCACCCAAAGGCAGCGATGGCGTCGTAGCGGCAAAACGGTCGGAACACGCTCCCGATGGATATTTTCTTAAATTGAGCCGAAACGAAAACAGTTATGAAATTTTTCGCTGATAGTTTTTTATTCAGAAATGTACGTAGAATCCAATGGTGTACAGTAAATTTGTGGTAGCAACAGTCCTCTGCGTGAAAATGGAAAGTGAATGCGTAAAAAATTCGCGAATCCGCTCGTTTTTGAACTTTGACAGTGATTTGCTGCTATTAACTAATACGGAATATTATAACTGCTTATACATACATACTCGGGAAACACTCCTCTATTTTTTGAGACCAAGAACAACAACCTACGTTTCTTAGTTTTCACGTAATACCAGCTTCTTTACCGAAAACGACCGTTTTTACAAATGCTGATTTTTTTCGAAAACAGAGGGTGATCCAGAAATTTGGTTGCCGGATTCGTGTTCAGGACGACGAACTCTATAAGAATTATATAGTGGCTATAGGAAAACAGAAATCACCTTCAAATTTGTTGGACAGTGTTATTAATTCGTTACTGTATGCTTCGTTCAGATTTAGCTGCTTGTATTCTTAGACACATCTTTACGTATAATTATATGACGAAAATGTCTTAAGATTCCTCAATTGTCTAGAATGTTTTCACAATCAATAACTTTTTACTTATTTCAATATCATATGTATGAGATAACAGGTCTAACTTGTGTGGTAAAAGTTTAAGAACGCAAAATTCTAATTCAGACCACATAAATTTTAAAAATATAAATACATAAACGATATCGACAATAAAGCTGTTTATTTGAAATTCTGTGCACATCAAAATATATTAATAAAGAAAAAACACAATGTTTTCTGTTTATTTCGTGAACCGCTAAGTACTGTCTACAGTAAGAGAGTAACGCATATACCTAACAATTCTGACAAATGTACAATAACTAAAATAAATTTAAACGATAAAAGTTCATGCATTGTGTATATGAAAATTGATAACGCCTACAACCATAATATAGCAAAACTTATTGTATGGACGTAGAGGGAATTGTTTGTAAGAAATAACACAAAAATCTCATCGTGCGATCATCGGTGTGTCTAATCCTTGACTTCAAGAGTGACTTCGTTCCGTATTTTCAACTGATAGAGTAAGTGCGCCAATTATGGACCACTATAAGGATTTTGTCAAATAAAACGCAGAATTTTAAAGTATAATCAGCCTTATATATTTTGAACAGTTCGATAATTATTTGGTATCGAAAACGATTAATAAAATTCTTAAGAAATATCAACATCTTAGAAATAATCAACATTTTCTAAAATATGTCATTATTGTGAATTTGCAAAAAGTGTACATAATATGGACCACATGGTTTCAAATATGGACCATAGTTAATTGGGTTCATAATTATTAAAAAAACTAGTTGTGTTGCCTAAAATTAAATCAGTTAATTATTGGGATTAAACTAATTATTGGTACACAATTCGCACACATAGAAATCAACCATATCTTCTATGCCAGTACACTCTTCATGAGCCCATTGCCTACAAGATGCACATTGGATCCATTTTTCTCCATGAACATCTTCAGAAAAAAGCCCATTACAATAAAAGCATTTACAATTTTGATTTTGGGAACGATCAGGACTTTCATCGGTGCTATCATTGACTGAATAATCACTCTTATCGGAACTTTCAGACGATGATTTTTTCTCTTTTGACATCTTTCTTTTCTTTTGGGCTGTTTTCTTTGGCATTTTCTTTGGTTTCTTTTTTGTGTTCCTTTGTATCGACGTTTCTAAATCTTGTTTATAAGGTGAAGATGTCAAAATCGTAGGCCTGGTGGCTTTTCTGCCTCTGTTGCTGACAGTCCTCTTTAAAAGCGGTATAGGCTGCAACACCTTTGGCGTCAAATATGTTGTAAATGATGTAGAGGCACCAGCCATTGAATCATCCATGGTCGTCGTTGGTACTTCGGTTTGCGAGTTTGCTTGGTGATGTCTATCAACGCTCTGAGGTGACGGTTCATTCACAGATTGAGGTTCCGGAGTTACAACAGCTCTTGGCTCAAGTAAACAGTTATCGGAATTATCATTGGCTGGTGTCATTATATCGCGCGCTGGGTTATTAGAAGATTCCTCTACTTCTGGAAGGTCTTCGTCAATAAAGTCATGATCTTGGAAGACATTTCTGTTAACGGGATATATCCCAGTTGCACGAAAACCGTTGATGGCCAATTCTGCACGCTGAGCTCTTACGTAGGCTTGACCAAATAATTCCGCTATGTCATAATGTGTTATTGCTCGAGCTTGCATTCGTAGTCGTTTGCGAGTTTCTTCAGTCAGGTACTTTTTTAATGGACCCATAAATGTTTTATCAAGTGGCTGCATTTTGTGACTTGAGTGTGGGGGCAGAGACAGCAAGCGAACGTGGTTTTCTCTGGCTAAATCCACTACTTTGATATTTCGGGTGTGGCTAGCATGCCCGTCTAAAATCAGGAGAACCGGCGATGTAGCACTTGGTTTCACGTGTTGTAAAAAGTGCTCGAACCATCGAGTAAATAGTTCAAGTTGTATCCATCCTGATGGATGACAAGCGTGAATGGCACCAGATGGAGCACCTTTCATCAGTAGCGGATTGTCCCGTTTCCTCGGGAATATCATCATCGGTGGGACAAATGTGCCACCTGCACTCATACATATCACACAAGTGATCGTTGATCCACGTTCTGCTGACGTTACAGCTCCTATTTGCTTTTTGCCCTTGAGTGCCAGTATCTCCGGCATTTTTGATGGCACGACTGAAATACCAGTTTCGTCCACGTTATATACATTAGCCGCAGGATACTGGATTTCAGTCAAAGAGCTCTCCAACAAGTCAAAAAATGCGTTTACATTTTCTTTGTTAAAGCTTTTCATTCTTGCGATTGATGTGCCCGTTGGACGGCGAAAGGATAAGTTAGGATGGCGCTTGAGGAATAATCTCAACCATGATCTTCCCGCAGATTCATTATCTTGTGAAAACGAGTGCTTTATGTTGTTTTTTTCTGCTAGCTGGTAAGCCAAAGATCTGATGTCCCTGCGTGTAAGACCAAATCCAGATTTTTCCATTTCTAGAATATAATCAGCTAATTCATCTTCCAATGCACTCGGTAATGTCGATTTTCTTCCAAGTTTATGGTTCGTAATGTCGCTAAGTGATTGGTCTTCTATTTTTGATAAGCGTATAAGCGTAGTTTTGGGTACTCCGTATGTTTTGGATGCTTTCAAAAAGCCCATTTGCTTTTCTCGTATAGCTTTAATTGCATTTGCCATTGCATTTTTATCCCATGTTTGTCTGGTCTTTCCTTTGGTTGTAGATACCATCCTAAAACATTAAAATTAAATATAAGTGACTGTTTGTAATATGGACTACTAGTCCATATTCAAAACATGCCGGTGGTCCATATTATAATACACATACATTTCTAGGTTAATATTGTTTTTCAGAAAATTATAAAAACTATTGGATATTGCAACTTAATATGAATAATTGTAAAATAACTTACCTTTCTCCTGGTTTAGTCCACTTTCACAAAGAGTAATATTTGTTGAAATTATGAGCTTACGAAGCTAGCTAAGAAATAACAATGCGCGTTGATAAAAACGAAAAATGGCTCCCGTAAACAATTGCACGCTTTCTGCCGGCCTACAAGTGACGAGCGAGCCGCAGGAGGGGTAAAGCTTAATGTCCACTGACCGACGGTTTGATACAAAGGACGTTCTTCGAGAAACGCGGGTAGTCCATATTACAGAACCAGTCCATAATTGGCGCATCTACCCTACTCAATAGCAATTGCTTCATAATAAACCATGGCATTATCAGATTGGCCCTGATACTATTTTCTGTACAAGTCTCAGCTAGCGGAAGCAAGCTGCCGAACTCAGGGATTTCCAGACCGTCTCCTTTAGCATCGGCATCCTACTCTCGTAAATTCCCCGGTTTCCAATACTCCTTTACACCCCGAACGTATACGTCACTCTATGCACAGGGCCTTCTAAAATTGTCTCGAGGGAGAAAAAGGAGAGGCACCAATGTCTCAAGTCAGAATGCGAAGAAAAGGTGACATCTTTGCACTTATCAGTTACATTTTTCACCATTTTACTGTCAATTGCAAAAATTAATTTTTTTCTCTATGATTATGTGTAATCCATGCAGTTTTCAAGACCGACAACTTTATTGTATTTGGAGTTGTTTCGTTAGAGCTTCTATTATACATACATGTACAACCGGTACAGTCAAACCTGTTGTTGCGCGGGGGATAGGGATCGCATAAAAGAAATTGCATAAAAACAAATATCCTGAAGCTTCAAAAGTAACTATAAAAGACGTTGTTTGCAACACATTTAAAAACAAAAAATTATGCGGTAAATAGAGGTCGCATAAAAAAGCCCCACATAGAAAATGTGTACATCAAAACCTCGCGTTGTAGCTAGAACTTAGTTTTCCAAACGAGGAAAAATTGAATTTACACACCGAAACATTTTTAAATGTTTTATTTGATTACATACATTTCGTACTGTGAAATTAAAACTATTCTTCGTAGTCAAGTACGCGGATTTTCTTGTACAATACTGGTTCGAAATCACTGTCGTCACTTGAAGATGCTACCTCGCACTCGTTCAGGGCTGACATTTTCTGTGGTACTTTACAGTCGTTGATTAGTTTTCATTTGTCAGACGCTTGTATATGTCGCGATAAACAGACATACAATACCGAAGGTCATTCTGAAATTTAATTCTTTTTAATTTGCAAGTTGTTTTGACAACAATCTGCTGCTGTCTGTTTAAATTGCATTTTTTAATTAATTCTTATTCGTAATATGCATTTGATGGACTTTTTTTTACATGCCGCAGAAAAAAAATCACATAAAGAGTCGTACAAATAAATTCGCATAAAAAAAGACAGAACAAAAACAGGTTTGATTATATTATAACCTAATTAACATGCATTCAAAATTTACGCTATAATAATAATACATTTTAATTCACTATTATTATGATTTTTTGCAAAGACGGCAATATAATTTTGTATATGAGCGACACAAACACACGGAATTAAACTGTCTAAGAGCATCATATAAATATTAAAGAAATAGAAAAGAAAATGCCGATGAGTCAATGTCATGGTGAGTCATGAAGAGCCACGTGATCCTTACATTAGAACAGGAGAGTACATGAAATGAATAGAATAAGAGATAGTTACTTGTGTTACGAGCCGGGCGAGTGGCAGAACGAGACCGAATGCGTAATGTAATTTTTATTGCGAGGGCTAAGGATTGCAACGAGTTGGGGAATAATATCCAGGGAATTATATCCGGAGACCGGACTAACCTATAGGTTAACTATAGGGTCGCCGTATGCCCGTTAATAACGAAAAACCTTGCGGTATTTTCGCGCTAGTATAGCGGATCAGTCCCGTACCAAAGGATACGGGGGTACCGCCACTAGCTGGTATAAGGGAAAATGGAAATTGTTGCAGCCCGTAGACTCTTTCTCTTCTAACGAAACACCCGTAACTTTAATTTTAAAAATCTTATTCACCCCGAGCGGTAAGAGTGAATAAGGGAGATCGTTGCTCTGTTCCACGAAGATTAACTTTTCGCGCCGAGCACCGCATATATGCGGCATCGAAATGATCTGTACAAGTGCCAACAACATTTTTCGTTATCGGCAGAGCATTTTCCGTTGATTTTATCAACATATTGGATTAATCATTTCTTAAAACTTTTTAAAACTGCTCTTTGTTGAAACCACATCCAAACGTATTACGCAATAAACTACAAACAAACCACGCGCACTGTGCATATTTCTGGCGTGAGTTTCCGTTCAGTGACGGTAGTTCGGCGGATGGGACTGCCGTAGCGAAAGGGTTAAGGAAGTAAATTGAATTAATTAAAACGTTTGAAATGTCACAATGTGAATATAAGCGTATATTCAAAGTTATAATCAAAAGTTGTTCATAATGCAATTACAATAGATGATTCTTAAATTTAAACTTAGCCGAAATTCACACGTCGGTACGCGGGGAGATTCCGCGTCTTATACTTACAATAGTCAACGTATGTGGAAGTCGTGACTTTGAAATTTTCTGTACGCTAGGTAACAGTATGACGTTTTAAAGAATACTGGATCCAAGGAGTCAAAAAGTGTCTCACTTATATAGGACTTGGTCTTGGGAAAACTGCAGAAAAATGAGTGGAGGTGGTAGGATTCTGGAAGGAAGATTAGGGCACCAAGACGGCATGGGAAAAATCTGGAGATTATAAAAAAATGCAGCTTGCTTATACTACCCGCACGGATAGTGGTCGTCTACAGTGATACTCTCTTGTGTTTACATCTTCCTGTGGTTTTCTAAGTGGCCGACTGGTATCCGATGAAAAAAATAAAATTCAGGGCCGCATGTAACACTTGTATTACTAAAAAAATTTTAAACAATAATTACCTCAAATGTAAGCGGTATAATAAATTCTCTACAGAGTATCCATTATTTTTCAGATAATACGAATGAAATCGATGTCCTGCCGAAAACAATAGTTTCTACATGCGTAATTTTACTGTATTTTTTAGAAATATGATAATTAATATTGATTTGACCTCGCATGACCTTTCGCGATGTGCTCGTTAAAATCGTCCCAATATTGGCTGTGATGTAGCGATAAACAAAACATAGCATTCCTTTTAAAAAATTGAGCTGACCGCGAAATCTCCTCCATACATCCACCCACGTAAAAAAAGTTTGTATCACTATATGCCCCCCTCTATATCGTGCAAGTTTTGTATGTGACATTTTTTCATATCATTACGAAGAACAAATATATTCAAGGTGGACAGAGATAGCGCTCCACCCTGTATATGCACGAGTACAACAGAGACGAACTATAGTCTCTATTTGAAGCGGGGGTGACTAAAATCTTTGGCCAAAAAAGCATGTTAACAATTAAGAACATATTTATTCTTCACATTGTCCACTTTTTCAATTGTCCAGCTTTTATTTCACACAGATGTCCGTCTCAGAATCATTAACAAATATCTCTTTATATTTGTGACATTGTACTGTTGTAATATTCGTACAACAATGAAGAAGTATGGACTTCTAACAAGCAACATAAATACGCGATTACTTCTTTATCGTTTTATTACTCTGTAACAATAATCCCGCTTTAATCTCGCTTTATCTTTGAATAACAGGTTTGTAATATTTCTAAACAAGTATATCGTTATTGTGAATAATAAACAGCTAAACAGTATAAATTATACTATCCAGATAATACTTATACTAATTGGGATATGGCAGCTTATTTGCTGATCGACAAGACAGTGCCCATTCGCGTAAAATCGATAAACCATAAATTAACTTTGTTTATGGTATCTGTAAAATTTACCGTCGCATCTTCGTAAAGATCTTCATAATACCTAATATATTGTTCATCTGCGGATTCCCTTTTTAAATGTCTTCGCCCGTCTTTATTTCGTGACATGTAGACCAAACTCGAGGAGTTTCGCAGACTTGAAAGTCCTCACGCTTCGCGGTCCTCTCCAAGTGTCTGTTTTCCGTCTCTCGAGTCACTTTTTATAATTAATACATTGTACATACACTTCGACTTTTCATAGTCAACTTGTTGTAACAGACTGCGTTTAAATCAAACTTCAAGATCACCTTGTAAAGTTACACCCCTACAGTGTTCCCGCTGTACACGAGTGAACTTTCATTCAAGTCTTGCCTAACAGCTAACAAGTAACGCCGCCAAGCGTAACGTTGAAAATACTATTACTTTATTTAAAGTTATCTAAAAAGAAAGCACTGAGTGTTGAAATTCTCTCCGGCCTACCCTACATGCTACTTGGAATTTCTGCTAAATATTGAAAACCAAATCTCAATAATTGACGTTACAACCTTTCGAAATTATTCAATTAGTACAAAACGTTTATAGAGGCAATGAATTAAATTCCAATTCCGAGCAGACGTGAGTAATGAGAACTGAATTGATTACATTCGATTCGAGCAGATAAACTGTAAAAGGTGATTAATTAAGCGATATGTGCAATAAATGGAAACGTCATAAACGCCTAACAATTGATGCATTATCGTACAAATCGAAAAATACTCGCCCGTTGAATGTCATACAAATGTATTTCATATTCTATCCTCGTCGCGAAACATATATGTATGTTGCTAAATTTAATCGGACAAGTATCGATCTAGACAACCGACTGACCCAAACTGAATATGGTCAACAACCAGCGCCCAATCAGACTAACATAACTTTGCTAACCGGTGACCAAGTAAATTGTAGATACCGCGTTTCTGCTGGCTTGGATATGACCTCCGCGATTATTCAATTTAATGGGCCATTGTGGGCGTTCCCTGAAACGTGACGTTTACACCACAACCGATTTTGAAGCTTTCAACGATCGGTCGGTCATGTTCAATGAGTCTGCGATTCTCCATTTCTGTTCACGCATGTACGGCCGCATACGTGTAGACGCTGAAATACATACACCAATGTCGCAGTCACACGCCGAAGGATTGCGCTACTTCCTCTTGTTAGAATTTCGATCCTATGACAAGCACGCAATCCGAGCCTGTCGATAATTAGTAGACGCTTCGAATCGAATTAATCCGCAATACGACGACAAGATGACCCTCTGCATCCGGCCATTAATTAAGGATTGCTGTTCAAGAGACGCTAAGCCAAATCGCCCTCGATTACAACGGTAAATAAAACGTCTGGAGCGTTCGTTAATTAAATTGCATTCATGTCTACGCGATTTGATGGGTTTATCGAACAATTATTTACTATCGCTAACGAAAGTACTTGCCGCCGGTTATTGATGAAATCGTTTGTATACGTAGTAAGCACCGAGTATTAATAGTAATATATATTCTCGTGTTATTAGTATATTCGTTGTACTCGTATTATCGATCGGTATCTAACTTTGATAACGGATTTATACTGTACAATATGATGTACGAACCTATTATTTCTTTGCATTTTCTAAAGAACATTTGAAAATTGAGTAACGTATAAATCCTTCTACATTCTTTATTTATATATTTTCCTTTTATGTGTAAATTATCTTTTTCCGTTACTGTTTAAGTATTAATAAATATTTCTATCTCCAAATAATGTTGTTGCATCTAATGTTATAATTTTTGTAAAACATCAGTGTGTGTGAGGTATCATACCTGAACCTAGCCATGTAAATATCTCTTACGGTTAAAATAATAAAAAAAAAATTATTATGATGGTAGAAAAAAAAGTATACAATTTATCGTTTTGCTTATAGGTTCAACGACTTCAAGAGGCCACTCTACACCGACTATCTGCGTTCACTAGCGGTAGTACATTTATTATTAACCAGCCATGTCTTACGGAAAAATATATTTCTTCCCTTGCGTATTATAGGTGTCATTAAAATATATTCAACAATGTTTAAAACATTACATTGGCGTGACCTTAAGCTGCAAAAATGTAATGATATGAGAACTCTGTTGGATACCGACCTAAATCCATAAGATAGAACACCAAATATTGTCAAACGTGATGTAGGAACCAAACGGAAATCTTATTTAATTGTTATCGCTTTCCCTACAAAACATATTGTTAGATGCCGACTTAATTCTATAAGATAGAACGACAAATATCTTCAAACGTGATTAAGGTTCCGAATGAGAAATCTTATTTACTTGTTATCGCTTTCCCTGTAAAACATATTTTAAGGACCTTTAGTCGTAACAAGAGTCACAGGGAAAGCGGCCGCTCTTTGGAATCCTAATCACGAGAAGTGGGGTTATCCGAACCTCCCACTACGTTGTTTCGGAGCCCTTAAAACCTCGGCTCATTTCCAAAACATCAGAATTCATAATCAATTGTCTTGAATCGCTGACAGTCGATACCTTGCGACGACGTTATCCTTACTTGTAAAAACTCCAAACGCGAAAGTAATTCTTCGTTAAATAAAACTGTTGTAAAACTCCTCACGGGATACAACATAAAATTGGTGTCAGAAGTGGGATACAACAACTCCTAGGATCATTTAATTCCATCCACGTAACAGTTCTTAACTCTTTTGCATCACTTGACGACATGAAAAATATATCCCGCCCACTGAAATTTTTGTTATTAAATATAAGCACATGTAATCATAGAGCCGACATTCTGCGTAGCCAAATGCGTCATCTGATCAAGGGCAGCAAATAAATGTGTGTCGTCGGTTTCGCCGCGACGTAATACTTTCGCACCGTTGCTTACTGCGATTTGGGTAGACGTTGCCATGCTTTGGCGACGTAGTCGAATGAATCAGTTTGGTCCCGACCACAGACAAATAAAGATACAATACATTACGTTTTAGATTATTTGCACTTTACGTCCTCAATTATGTTATACGCGAGGTTTACGTTAATTACGAGAAGAGTGGAAATTCCGCGAATTAGTAACCGCGGATATTACACACAATAATATTTCAAAAAGTGATTTGTAAAGAATAAAAATAATGCCCAAATTTTATATACACATTACAATTTAATCGACGAACGTTAAACGGCACAAATAATTTAATCTCTTCATAGTAATCGTAGTTTGATTAATTGCGCGTACATATGCGTTAATGATGCAAATGAGTTAAGATAAGCAGGCAAAAAATTGTTAACAATAAAATGTCGGCTATACAATTCGTACAACATGACTTTTCAGTAATCAGGTTATATGTATTCAAAATCTTGTGTTTCTTGTGAGGCGCATTGTCTGAAACGTGCAACAGTTGATTGTAGTGATCTTTCCTTCGTACTTTATTATAAATATTCTGCTGCAACCTTCTTTAGAAGGAAAGATCTATCGATCCAAGACCGGGTAAGTGAAGCGTCTATTTTACAATAGAACTATTGCTTCTCAAGAATGATCGCTCAATTTTTCAGGATTATTTGTATATTTTTACAAGTCTTCATCTTTAATAATTGTAGAATTTTGAAAAAGAAAGAGAGGCGCGCGGTTAACCCATCCAAGGCAGAGTACTCAGCCTGCGTTGCTCAACACGGAGATCTCCTGGGTCGGCGCGGTTCCACTACACCAGCGTCCTCACCCTGGTGATATTTCTTTTCCACGTCCTTTTCACCTAAGTTCTTTTTCAGAGCACTTCCGCCCGATCTCACATAATTAATAACCGTCGATTTTTTCAATAATTTAACTTGGAAACGTAAAGGAATTGTTCGAACTTAAAAAATTGTAACATCTGTGACTTAAATGTGGTTCTTATATTTTTGCAGTTTATCACTCAAAACAGAATTTATTTCGGTAAGAAATTCTGTCGTAGAATCAAATAGCTTAACAAACCTTTGTAGACATGCATCTCAAGATAACCATTTGACTTCGGTGTGTAAAAGTAAATGGTTTGGTAATTCATTATTTTTTTCGTAAATTTTTCATCGACTTTCCATCGACTCCCTAGTCCAGATCGACCCATAATAATGTTATATCCATCCCCAGGGGTTTATATCAATCACTTTGGCGATCCATGACGTACAAATTAAAGCGCAGTAGACTCCCGTACAACGTGGGGGATACGTTCCGTATTATAGGAAATCGCGTTATATGGGACAAACTGTAAGCGCATAGTCCCTGCTCTGAACCTGATCAAGGACCGCGAGATCAATCGGCGCCGAACGTTTCGATGTAACATCAAACCGTCGTTGTTGCTAACGAAAAATTGTAGATGTTGCTACAGTTATCGCATATTGCTGATGAGACGTGGTTCAGTTTGAAATATCATTTCATTGCAAACAGACTGTTAGTGTTATACGTAACTAACTTGTTCCAAAAAAAGTTTCTTTTAATAAAGAATTCAAAACAGAATGCAGTGACTTAACCCTCTATGGGCCCGTGTAACTTTGAAGTAACACGAGACAAATCTAAGCTTTTATTCTTCAAAGTCAGTTTTTTAACTTTGCCAAATATTCCAATTTAGTTCTTAAAGATTAACAAATTCTTTACAATTTAATGTTTCAAAATCAAGTTAAGTCTACTATTTATAATAGTATTTCTATGATTTTCTAATGTGCCATTGTACAACTGATCTTCAGATGCTACAGAAAATTCGGGCTATAGAGGGTTAATAATAATAAAAAAGTATTGTATACATTGTAATAATATTTTTGTAAGAAGAACATATAATGAACATATAAAGAACATTATTTTAGCCTGAAATAAATAAAATAGCTGAAAGGTTGAGGAGAAAACGTATAGTTCTGGATTATTATTTTTTAACAATAGGTAATAATAAACAACAGGAAAGTGTATACATTAGCTTTTCTAAACAAAAAATCGGAAACTATGTGAAAATGTTTAATTTATGTTATGCGTTATACGGAACGGTTTATAAGGTTGTATGAGAACTAGTCGCAATTTTTCGGAGCGTTATACGAATTCGCATTATACGGGAGTCCACTGTATTATAGGTACACACATAATAAGTTCAGACAGTTAGTATACAACCGGTGGATATACAATTGCAGCACTATTTTCATATTGTTTTGCCTGTCGGGAAGAGCGGAGGAGGTCTGTGCATCGAGTCAGTAATTTATTAAAGTGTCTGTACTTTTTCTGCAAAGACTCCATACTCTAAATGTCACTACATCGACCACGAGCAAAAAATAAAGTTAAAGTATTGATTTCGCCAAATACATTTTAATGTCGCCTATAATATGCAATGGAAGAAGTACACATTTGTGTATTAAAAAAGAAATTGATGCCCTTGACAACCCCCATATACGATCTAGGGAAAAAAATGTTTCCAGCGTATTGGTCTCTTACTGCGACATAATTCACTGCGCATACAAAATATCTTTTATATCATCGTAACCTTCAAGTAGAACATCAAGTGGAACATTCTGAACGTTATAGGAATTACTGCATGATATTTATTATCTTTTCTATATAAATGCCATATACTATGCGAATGATCGGGTGTAATTAACACCGAATGTTCAAGCCATGCATATGTTCATAACACAAAATTTTTTTTTTCTTCCAATAATGTCGTGGACATCTTGAAGAAATTCTGAAATAGACTAGAAAAGTTATACCGAAAACCGAGAGTTCATCGCCTGCACTTACATAGTAATATTAATAAAATTACTAGTATCATTTCATTAACGGCATATTTTGTCATTATTCTTTAATTGTGCTGAAGAGCAAGATATTAGATACAAATATATATATATGGAAAATGCAATTTGTACGTGGGTATGCATGTGTCTCGAAATTGCGGCGAACGGAATCTCAGATACAATTATTTAGTATTTATGAGGGGTACCAAGAGTCACGGGTCAGCAACAGAAGAGGACTGGGGCATGTGGCCCAGTTTTGTTTAGAAATAACAATAATAATAAACCTTTATTGCAATGAATACAGTTGACATACAATAAAAATAGTAACATGTTTTAAACCAATTGGTTTGTCTGACATTCAAATGTTAGAGAGCACTTACGGACTAATAAATCTAATCCAGAAATAAGTGTAGAGGAAAAATTAGATTTGAAAAGAACCTCAAGCAAAATGTTTATAAAGCGATCCTCGGAGACTCAACATCAATTATATCGGTCCTCTGCATTTAAAGTATTTTGTAGTCAATGTAGTTTTAAAGTATTCAGTTTTTATATTAACAATAGTTCCCTATAGTTTATTATCTTGAACCAGTTTTGTTATTACAATAAAGTTGTTTTTCTATTAGCTTTGTTTTTAAGCCTAGTGTTAAGTACGATTTCTGGAATCGAATCCTACATATATACAGGGTGAGCCTCCTAACGTGATGAGCTAAATAACTCATCAAATATATACTGTATGAAAAAATGTTTCCAACATAAGTTGCACGGTTACGAAGGGGGCATTCAATAGTAATATTGGTCTTTTGCTTTGTACTGTTTCATCGAGATATGTAGATTAATTTAATTTTTTTAAATGGAAGGCCTAAATTTTCTTTGTAAATTCTGATAACGCATAGAATTCTGGAGTAAAAGATCATAATACTATCTAGGTTCTAAAGTGAATAATCACTAAGATATTCATAAAAGAATTATCTTGTATCACAAGGCATGTTCATTAAACGGAAATGCTATTTTTTGAAGGACGACGTTGTTTACGACGACAGATATTGTAAAACACGACTTTAGGCATTAGACATCGACGGTATATATTATAATATTAAATATGGGTCTAGGAAGATTCACCGCCTGAATTTTACTGCCATCAATTCATCACCAGCAGTTTACCGTTTGTTTATTGTTAGTCGGATCGACCCACGGCGGTTCTCATTTAAAACTATGCCCAACCAACATTAATTTATCTTTTTGTTGCATACACTTAATTTAAACAAAACCTTCCGGAAAAAAGTAGCTGGCGTGAAACGTGCATAGCATGTTAAAATCATAATCCCGGCTGTTGACGCGTTATTACCACCCCTGAACGAGCCTAGAATCATCAAGACGTCGAGCGCAGGAGTTTAATTGTTTCACGGAATATTTCTGTTACAATTGACAATGCATTTCCAGGAAACGATAGCGTTTTAGGCTTACAGGCCTTCGGACCCCATCAGTCTCTTTGTCTCATTTTTCTTTATTGATAGCTTAGCATTTTTCGTATAACAATTCAGAGTTTCCCTGGCATGCATATGTTCGGTTCCGTGTAAACAATAAGCTTAGGGTACGAGCGGCAACGCTATTTGTGAGGATTGCAATAACATTAAAATCAGCATGTGCCTTCCCGACTTTTAGCAAAGAGAGGAGTGCAAACGTTAAGCTTAAGCTTCGCATTGTCACTTCTCTCTTCCTCAATAGGAATAGCCGTATCATGAACCTTCGCCTGCGCCGACGAGCCACCCTCTTTCGCCACCCACGGGCCTCAACCCTTCTACCGACGATTCTTCGGTCCCAAAGAGGGCGGGCGACCAAGTGGGGGTGGACGACCAAGAGGGGCGCGCTGCTACTATCCCGCCAAAAACAATTAGGCGGTGGAATTCATTTTCTTTAATTTTCCGTATAACTTCCGATGGCGCTCAAGACGAACTTTTTGACCTCAGCGCCATCGGTAGGAGGGAGAATCGACAGAGGATTCTCCCTCGCAAATTAGTTGCCACCAATTCCTCAACGGAGAAACAACTCATCCTCGAGCAAGAGGATTATTCTCGTATCGTATTTTGTCGCATCCTCAACTGAAGAACATCACATATTATCGTATCATTTGTCTCATCCTCAACTGAGGAATATCGCATATTTCGCAAGTCTCGATCAAGAGAATTATCATAGTTTAGCTTAAGTGTTGTTGTTTAGTGTTATATTTATTGTTTTTGAGTGTAAATAAATTACCTCTAAGTCCACACCAGAACTTATCAGTTGACCACGGGAGGCCCAAAGAAACCAGATTACGTCACATTAATTTGTACCGTAATCAACACGTCGCCGTTTCGAGAAATCGAAAGACGTGCACTCAACACCGGCAACATATTCAAAAATCATTGGAATCTAAGAGGTTAGACGTTTCCTGTATAATTATAAAAGTCTATTGTTAATTAATAACTTACTCATTTATCGCAGTGAACTTATTAATAATAATGAATTATAATCATCGTAGAACAAATTAATTTTTGTGTCTTTTTTCCATTTCATTATTTAATCATCCTAAATAAGTAATAAATATCTGGCGGTAGCGATCATTTGTAACTGCGGTGAACTGCTATGACGATGAGTTGCTGCGGCGGAGAATTGCTGGCGGTGAATTTTCCGGATGAGATTTCTTCATACAGTACATATTTTATGAGTTATTTAGCTTATCACGTTAGCAAGACTCAACCTGTATATTTTTATTGTCTTTACCTCCCAATTCTATTCATTTAAAATCAGTCAATGATTCGTATTTCTGGCTACTTTAATAAATGCATTTTTTTAAAATTGAATAATCAATTTGTTTGGTGTGTTCATTGTAATATCGATACTATACTACTAAAGCGAATGTCACAAATATTCAATTATTGTAACAGTTAAAAAGCTTAATTATGGATTTGTTATAAATTATTAAATATACAGTTAAGAACGAAATCTAGTTTTAATATTAAAATTGTTGGAAGACCTTTCATAAACAGTATAAGTTGTTAATTCTATGCAAAGTATTTCAAGATGTTTGTAACATTAGATTGAATCACAGAATAATAATGAGCGCGCTTAAACCTTCGCGGAAGAAGGATACTATTTACATCTATCATCAACTGAAACAATGCTAGTATCGAAAAAAGTCACTGATGATGAAACAACGTCACTGTAAGGATAACGTTGGAGTTCATTTCCGGAGGTTCGCAATATTAGGTACGGCGCGATCGTTGCTGTTGTCTCGTATTAACACTAGGTTTACCGAACGGGTCATTTTGACCCATTTCGAACTTCGCGAGGGAAATTACAGAAATCGGGCACATTCTTTTTTGCCACTTGCACTGACATTTATTCATTCAACCAGACGAATATAAATCGAAATTCATTTTCTTCAAAGCTTTCTAATTTTGAAATTCTCTACGTTGTATATCTATTGATTCGTGTCAGTAAGGTTGGGTATACAAGAAATGTCGGTAAGTCTAGTGTTAAAATGAAAAGAAAACCACCAAATTGTTTAAGAAATATAAAGTGTAAATTGTTTAATGAGGGTAAAGATACAGAAGTTGTATTTAAAAGCGTCTTAGGAATTAGCAAACGAGAAATTTTACCGTTTTCGCTAGTACCCAGAATATAATATTGATTATGTTAAATGTGCTAAATACTTTAGAAACTTTAATATCAAAGAGAGACTAAAAATCTTCGCAGCACATATTTTTACAAAATAATACGCTCTTAAACATTTGTTTAAGTCAAATGTCGACGAATTTTATTACACTTATATTACAACTTTGTACCTGCTATTATTTTCGTGTATATAGCAATTGTAGCGCGAATAAATTTACTGTAAGAACACTTAAAATATGTGGCTTTCAAATTGTTGTGTAAGTTCAAGTTTTGATGACTACAAGTATGGAAATAAAACTTAAGCAGAAATTTATTTTACTCGTCATTTGTGGAGTTCCAAAATAAATCCATAAAAATCAACAGTTTACCAACAACAAATTCAAATACAAATTTTTCATTTGCAAGTATATGAAGAGCTTTTTTTCTTTGCACCCATCCTTCTTCTATTCTTTCTATTGTAGATGACGAGTGAAGAGAAGAAACATGTTAAGGTACGTGTCAGAGATGATTGGACCTGCCTGAGTTTCTAGAATTCCGGAAATGTTCTAATTTCCGCTGGTCGTTGGGAAAGATTGGGGATGTCCACGTAAAGACTTTTTCGATACCCATCAAGTACTGGACATTGGTTTTCTGAATTTAAATTAAATTTATATTTTACTTTTATGATTTTACATCTCGGATTTGCTCTGAACATGGCAGTCTAATAACAGATCAAATCTAGACAATACATTTGTTAAAAAAATATTTTTAAAATCATGAATTCAAAAGGCAACGGGTTCGGTTTACTTATCTTGCAGTTTGACACCAAACTCTTCATGCATTTCTATACTGCTTATAGCACGAATCTTAAAATAGTCGGGTGCAGTCGGAATACAGTTCTTCTGAATAAGCAATACAAGATTTCGCAAGAAGATATCACTATTCCTCATTAAAAGTCGGGAAAATTCAATGTTCCTTGCCACCTATATATGAAAAAATTTATTTAATTGTTACAAGCTTTCATTGCCGTAGTTGATAATTCTGACGTAGTTAAACGTTGAGACTAATTAGGGTGAACTCCCGAAATGATCTTGATTATCCTCGTTGAATTAGAATAAATGTATTTTGCAAGAAATGCTTTATACTTATAACCAACGATGTGGGTATATATAACAAAGATAGCTCGCTTGTTTGAAGATCTTTTTTTTTCGCCGTGTTTCGAATTTTTTCTCCACAATTTATCATTCACATATCTATTACACATCCCGCCAGAAGTCGGCACATTTTGGGCCTTACCACTGGCAGAACTATTGTACAATGCCGTACTATCCCGCAATGCGGGAGTTGGAAGGGGAGAGGCGAAGTTGGAATGGCCCAACATTTTTTGGTTTATTATCTTTTTAATTTGACCAAAGTTGTGCTTTCAATTTTATATAATATTTTTTGCTCACGTTTTGCGCAGGGCCCCTTGCCACTTGTAGAGTGGCCCCTGTGGGACCAAAATTACGTTTTGCGGATGGCCGAAAATTTGTTGTTCCACCGCTGACCTTTCCCTTTACAATTGATTTAAGTGTTATTGGTTCCGTCTAATTTCCGAGGAGTTCCCGTGCGGTTGCAACGCGTTGCTTTGAATTTTCAAACAATTGCGAAGGGCTGTATACGCCTCAACAGCTGTAATCGCATCAACTGTTTTATAAAATATAAAGCTCATTAAAAAGTTTCTTATACGAAACTGTTCTTAAATAGTTTTTTTGCACAAAACATATTTTTCGCTGAGCATTAAATGTTCATGCAACTTATGATTTAATCAGCTTATGGCAAACGATAGTCAGAAACAAGCGTACAAAATCTATATCTGGGCATTCCTAGATTAAAATTATTGCAACATACTTTTATTTTTTCTTATAATTTTACTATTATGAGTTCTGCTTATACTGAATTAATTACATACTCCATAGCGTTCTTTATTATCTACTTGTAATTTGCGTTATAGAAATACATAAAAGTGACTGCATTATAAAAATTTATTTATATATTGTACATAAAATATTTTGATCCATCTAATTTTGATACATCTATCACAAACAAATTTTTCTCGTAATATAATTTCTGTATGATGTTCATGATATAAAAAAATATCGAAGTTATGTAAAAATATATTTCCTCTTATCGTTATTACTCGAATAAAACACGCAGACAATATTTCTCTTGCTTTATACTAAATTTATTTCTCGCGGATGCGCCTCCAAGTAAGAGACAAAAATATGTAACTAAATGAAGCAATGATTACGGCCTTTTAATACTGGTGTTGAGTCCGTATTTTAATTTAGCGATTTATAGTAGTAACAAAGATATCCCCGCAAGGATTAGACACACTGCATACTACATCTTTGAAACGATGATTCTGCAACTACCATAATTTTATAAGATACATTATTCTTTATTAATAGATGATTATTTTCAAAAGTTTGTAATATTGTTCAAAAAGTAAAGAAAAATTGTTTCTTGTTGGGACGTGTATCGTGAGTGGTTTTAATGACTTCGCGTTTGTTGTATTAAACAAATTTAATACGTAAAATTAAGATAGTACATGAGAATACATGAGGTTAGAAAAAACAAACAGTCACCATGTGCTCTCTCTTTCACGGAAGAAGAAGTCAACCTAGGGGGCTACCTAAGACGCCACTTAAAAACAAAAAAAGGCGGTTACTATGGCGCACAATTCAGCATTTCTACAAATGCTTGAAATTAATAGTGGTAGTAAATTGTTCGAAAATCAATATGTGGTATGAATGGATTTCTAGTTATGAATGTAGCGCATCAGTTGTCTGCCCTGAATGTGTAAAACCATCGAGAAGCTTCCGGGAACAGGATCTTCATTTGTCTTTAAAGGCCAATGACCCCGGAGCTATCTATCGGTAATCACTATGGCAAACAGCTGATGACGAAAGTGCGAGTGTTGAACGAGTATGCCGTGTGAATGTTATAAATATATGCGCGATTGAGAATTGGTAGAGAGACTTCTATGAGATCCGAGAGAGAATTGTGCGAGAGAGATTAATAACTGAGTTGTTTGTGTAGTCCGAGTTGTTTTGTGTCGTTATCTATTATATTATTTGTGTTGTTTTGTTTTGTGTTATATTAATATTCGATTCGCTGTTAATTAAAATAAACATTCTTGATTTTTCCCGTTTAATTCCTATAAATATGAAGTGAGGAAGAGGTAAAATGTATTAAAAAGCCAAATCACATTGCGAAGCTTTGGCGAAACACCGATCGAGAACTTATACCGAGTTGCGTCACATATTGAGATTCCTCTAATGAATTAACGTCATTTATACTAATTTAATTGTGCTAATTATATGAAATTGCAATAATAATTACTGATATATGTACATGTATGAGTAGTAGTATTAATGTTGAATTAAATTTGTATTATCTTTTTACGACATTTTTTAATAACAAGTTCCAATCACGTATATGTCGCTTTATTATTTAATCCAAACGAATATTACAACAATAATGATACTCTTTGAAAAATTATTGTATTTGAAATATAAACATTTTGTACACAATGTACAACGTACAAGTGCAGCATGAACGCATACATTCCAACGCATAGCATTTCATTTTTAAAACAACAACACTGAACGTACAACTGTATAATCACTTTCGTATTACTCATATGTACGCTTAAAATGAGTTATTTAACCCCTTAGCTTACAATAACGTGTGACACACGTTAGGCGATAAATGCAATACGAAATTTTGAAGTTTTCCAATAACTATTAAATTGTAAATATCAGTCGATCATGAGACGGTAAAATTATCTCTATAATATCAATATTGCAGTCAGTTGTGCCAAATGTTAAAGATCAGAGAGAAATTTTTATTTCTGGAATTAATTCTGGGGTATTACGCACACTGTCAAAATAGAAATTGTAAGGCAAGGGGTTAAAGAATATCAATATGAGTTGGTAAACTTTGAAAAAATTGTCTACCTTCATTAAACACAAATTTTATTAATACCACTAATTTTAATATTTATATTACAGGCATTTCAGTATACTCATTAAATAAAAAGCTGAAATATTTAGGAGGAACACATAAATTTTGAAAATATTACAAGTGTACGCGTAGCTAGAAAAGGAGTTCTGGACGAGTTGCACGATCTATAGGGAATGTAAAGAGGAGCGAAGCACGCTTCGCGCTCTATCGCGAATCTTACGTCCCGTGTAAACTCGTAAAACGTCGACCTCTGTAACACGGCCGGGTTGTGACACAAGTTAACGCCCGCCACAATCGCAATCTTCCGGAAGCGAGTAATAACGTGCCACCATAATAATATTTTCTTTTTTTATCGATATTATATTTTTAATGAATTTATTTTAAATGACAGCATTACCTTTAACACAGATATTGGTACTTATAAATGATATTGAGATGTACATTTAGGATATATAATACAAATGTATGTGAGTTGCATGTGCGATTAGTTGTATAGAGTAATATGTTAAATATAGTTACGAATATAAAAAATAAAGTTCGGTATAGACTATATATAGAATAATAAGATAAATATTCACAAATGGAGCCAACTCTTCGACATTAATGATGTTTTAACACGTTCTGTTAGCATCTTATGTAAGGTATAGAAGGTTTATGTTGCGGATTATTTTTTAATTAACACGTTGACTGCCATGAGGATTATCGGTGACCGACGCTTTTGTATTCAATGAAACTTTATAAAACTTTTGAATGGTAATATTTACGAAGGGCCTCCTGAGTATGTAATTATTTGCCCTTTCAAAGTTTCTGCTCTAAAAAGATGTAATTTTAATACAAAAAGCTTCATTTCGGTATAAATAACGAAACCAGCGAAATGTCGATGGCATTCAACGTGTTAAAAAGTTACTGTCAGCAAAATTCACTTAGAAGTACGTAATTTTTGTTAATGCACAATTTTCATGATGTATTCCCTTGATGATCCAAGAATTCTCTTCAAAATATTATAATCATCGACACGTGTCTCATAAACGACAATGGAAATGGATAGACTAAATGAAATAAATAAAACTGTGTTTTATATAAATTAATTAAATATATACGTATCTTCAGTATAATAAATAATTAAAATAATAGTTTCGAGAGACAACATACAATTTTATTTATTTCAATTATTATTAGTTTATTCAAGCGTGTTGAGGCAAATGTAACTTAACCTGTATAATATTTTAAAGGTATACGTTGCTGCGTCATGGAACAGATTTATGGAAAGCATAAAGTACAGTTTTAAAGAGAATAAGCATGGAATAAAATTAGAAGTTATAGCAGTTACTTGCAGAGTGTATTGTAAGTGCCAAGTAACAAATTTGACAAGGCGAGCAAATAGTTTCCTAACTTTCTAAGTATTTTTCTAACTAGTCTAATTTCCATTTGATCAGAATTTAATCAGATATATACTCACAACACAATTTGAAAAATCTGTCCTTGTTTTTCAATATATAATATAGTATACTTCACCTAAGAGAGGCACAATCGAACCGCTGTTTGAAAAATTGGACTATGACCCAAAAAGTTGGGAAACAATCAGTTATATTATTGATTTCACGAACGCTAGTCGATGTATTCTTTTCTGACAAGAGGGCGGCGAGTAATTTTTTTCGTCATCAATCTTGATGTAATATTTTATAATTTGCTATTTTTGTGTTACCATACTCATCTTCATCGTATATTATGTCCTGCAACGAAAATAATCAATCTAAATGTGTAACTTACTGTATGTTATCAGCGTGCTGTCGCGACATGTCGTGCTGAATCGCGCTCACGGTGTAGGTTTTGTCGTGTATTTCCGTAACCCAGTGGTGTATAGAAAAAATTCTACGGTTAAAAACAGAATAAAAAACACCATATTTTTAGTTATTATAAAAATTTAAAAATGTTTATAAACAATGCAAAAGAAATTTATATCTTTCAAGAAGGAAAACTTTTTTAAAATTTTCTTAACGTAAATGAAATAGCCGGATAAGGGGGCCAAAAGTACCCTTCAACCGATTACAGTGGGCGAGGTGTCATTCGGCAGGTAATCGAAAAAAAACTATTGTTTACCAAATTTCAACCCTGTATCTTGATCAGGAGGGTAGTTATGGGGGAAATTGAAAAACCCGGTTTTTGCCCTATTTTCCCAGTTTATTGAGGTGCAAAAAATTCGAAAAAATTCTGACACATTTTACACGTGGAAATACATGTTTGAGGTTTTTTCAGATTTTTTCATTGGAAAGTCTAACTGCAAAAAATAAAAAACCGAAGAATAATCGGAAAACTGTCGATTTCGCATGGAAATCATCCGAGCACAACTTTTTTTTTTACAGTGACAATCTAATATCATGCTTGTTATGCTCAATTTTTTTAAGATTTTTCGGTTTGGTGCGCCATAGTGGAAAAAATCAAAAACATTTCTGCGTCGTATTTCCCGCTGAAACGTGAACAGTATTTGTTATTTTTACATTCTACTGATACACTATGTTCATGTTACAATTTTCAATGTTTCTGTGTCTAAAGCAGCTACGGTTAATGAAGAGAAGTCGGTTAATTAAATCAATTGTAACTTATATAATCCTTATCTGTTAGAATTTTCAATAGTCTTTCAAGCAAGTGAATGGCGGAATGGCTATGGTGTCTGTCTGCGGAGCGGTTGAACTTTTTGCCCGTTACCACGGACGTGCATGTATAGGCAAAATTCAATGCAAAAGTAGCAAAAGTTTTTTGCCAATATCTCGAAAACTAAAGCCGAGCGGGGGTTACATGTATAGAAAAAAGTTGCTTAAAATGATGATCCTGACACCATATTAAAAATACCTTCGAAATCGATTGGACTAATCATCATCTGCATAATTACCAAAAATACTATTTACAATTCCGTAATAATGCTGTATCGCAAATTTCACTGTCTGCACATAGTTGTTGTGGCTGCGACGTGCAACGAGCACATCACAACGAAAACGCGACAGCGCGTCACCACATAATTTAGATATTCCTTAACCGTTTTAGTGCCAGAGCTTTTTAAAAATCCATGTTGGATAGTGCCATGCGTCGCGATTGCGTTTGCCTCATTTCATTGCGAATAATGCCGAGCGGCGCGACTTTGCTCTACTCTTTCTTCGTCGCATATGCCGAGCGGCATATAAACCGCTAAACGCCGCAGCAACTTTTCCCATCACACGTTGTTAGGTACTTCTGTGAATGCCGGATAATGAATCTCGGATAGCATTCTCGCGTGACGGTTTATTTTAGTTTATTTAACGGTTAACACTATGCCGTCCTCGCGATAAATCGAGATTCTTTGGTTTGGAGCCGATGTTTTTCGGATTTATCAAGAAATCATAAAACGTCATGTTTTTCTAATCACAATAAGTTATAATTCTGTCCCGCAATTTTCATGAAATTTCGAGGATATGTAGCGTATTGCAGCCTGTGCAGAATATAAGCGATACTTTGTAACAACTTGTGATTGTGAGGTAGCCGCGACGCCTTTGCGATATAATAGGCAACTGTCTTAAAATTTTAGCCTGACATCAACGTGGTGTCACCGGCATTTGTCCGCATATTTTCGCACGACACCAACGTGGTGTCACCGGACGGCATAGTGTTAAGAGACCCTTGATCCTGGCGACGGCTTGTCGTCCTTACGACGAGGCCGTTGCAGTCCAACCGATCCCGGGAAAACAGCAAACAAAATTTGTTACGGGATTGGTAGGGACGAAGAAGAGACGAAACGCATATAAGGATGTAAAAAAAGGCCTCAAGTATTCCGGTAAAAACTCCTTGAGCGAAGACGTTGTACACACAACAGAAATAAAACGCTTATTTCTCAATAAAACCGATCTCCTAATTTCTCGGCAGAATACCCACAGTTATAAATAGTTATAAGTAGCGTTCTGTGTAGCAATGGTCCTGCTAGCATGCGGGCACGATAATGTGCGTACACGGTCCTGGAAGTAAAAGAGCACTGATTCTGGGGGCGATAAAGAGCGGAACCAAACACGCAGAATCGTGTGGTGTGCGTTGACCTAACAATGAGTTCCAGCGTAGCATATTTTCTTTCCATGTATTTTATTACTATATATAATTTTCATTCCCGTGTTCAATAATTAAACCGTTAGTGGTTTTTCTTCAATCACCCTGGAATAAGAGAAACTACAATAATTGGCACCAATTTTATCCAGAGCATTCAATTTTCAGAATAACTGTATCTGCTTACAATGGATCATATGTGTTTGAATTTCTACAATTCCTCTTTTTCACTTATGCATTGTAAGTACGTCAAGGACGCATTCCAACGATCCATTAATGGTGTTCGATTATGACCCATTTGAAATCTGCAATTTCAATTTTGAAGGTACCCTGGATTGATTAAACAGTACTGAGAAATTCAGAAATTATTATTAGTAAAAAACACTTACTGACTGAATTGCCAAAATTATTTGCAATAGAAATATGTAGAATTTCACAGTAAAAGTTCTATTTCCTGAGGAACCATATCGAAGGAGTACAGTATTATTTGAAAGAACGAATTTTCCAGAAACTCGGAGCTCTTAGTTTCGCGAAATTTTGGTGAGAAGTAAAAGATAAAACGTAATGAAGCTTTTCTGTAATATTTCTTACGTGTGAAAAGGTTAGCGTTGAAGACGCTAGAAAAGATGTGTCAAAAACGCAACTATAATGTGACAACGAAATTTTCATGATTTTATTTGGGGCAAAAAGTGACACTTGACGAAAAGAATGTAATTAAAGAATCAAAATATAAATTGATAGTACTCAATGAAGTCAGAGAAAGTCATAGATTCAAGCGGAAAATTGTAGCGGGTGGTAACTCAGGTGCAAAAATTACGACGGACGCAAAAGGTTTAATTTCGGCGAACGGTTCAAAGAGCAAACGATGCTTCAATTGCAGCGAGGGTGGTTATCAATGGACAACAGGTCCGAAACCGAAGAGGGATCGTGATTCCTGTTATAACGGTGGATCCATGGAACATCAAAAAGATTCTGTCCGCAACGAAGACCGGTGAGACAAGTTTCACTGCTTCACGCGAATACTACAAGGTACAGGGTGTACAAAAATGAATCGTCATAGTTCCAGAGCTCCAGTGAACATTTGTACAAAAAATTGCTGCAAAACTGTTTATAACATTGAAAATTAATGTTAAATCTTTTTTACATCAATGTATTCTGCGGACTGAGAAGAGTAAAAGTTTGAAGGGAACACAGTCCCAAACGACTGAACGAGTAGCGCCTCCATGCAGTCACGTCAGTCTTGTAACACAAGGCCCCAAGCCTCGGCCGTCGATCATTACATCTTGAAGGCATTCCACTCCAATGCAAACTTTGCAATTTTTGAAAATCACTCATGAAGCCTAGGCTGGATCAAAAATATTTGTTCACTCGTCCAACAGCTTCCTCTCTTCCAAGCCACTACCTCCTACTTATGGAAAGTGTCGATGAGGAAGGGGTTCGTAGAAAAAATTATAAATATGCCGAAAAGGCGTCTTGACGGGAGAATTCAAAGAAAACACATCAAATGACTCGCTCAACAACATTTTTTCCTTGTCCACGATCGCCAGAGCTCTTATTTATTATTTGTTATATCTTGTTATAGTTTTAGCGTTTCCATGTACAGATTCTTCTTGTTCTTGTTGAAATAAAACCACTTGAACCAGTTTCGGAGTATATTAAATTTATTTCAAGAAAAGCGATAAAACTAAGCTGCGACATCTTAATTGTTCGAGGAGTCATCTTGCTTTTCTTAAGGTGCAAGACAGTTCAATAGGAATCATCCCCTGCTTACTTGGCATATTAATTGCCGCACCCGGTATGTACGGGGTGGTTCTAAAGTTATGGATCAAACAAAAATAGGTGATGCGTTAGCTCATTTTTAATTAAAAATCCATGCCGGCCACTTTAATACGTTTACATTTTTTTCGCATAAAAATACTTTAATAACGAGTGCAGAATGTTTGAGATCGTTGTCGGCTTAATATATCCAATCATGTGACATGTATGTATCTCCATATGGCAGCAATACATCTTTCAGTATATTTAGATGAACATATCGATTCATAATTCCTTTTATTCGGTGAATGGGACCAACGCCTTTTACAGACATAGCACCCCAGACAGCCACGGCCCTACCACCTCCTTTAACCTCTTAAGCACGGCTGAATTTTATGTGGGGCTGTTTCTCTGAATGGCAGAGTTCGACGCGAATTACGCGTAAACGATAAAGCACTATAATGTGTGACGGACAATGCTATTCTCTACGCGAGTACATTGGAATGAAGTTTTTGATGATTGAATTATAATTTTTCCCAAAGATATGATACATATACTTTAACTTTCATAATTTACTGTAATAATTAATAATACAATTGAGTACGATATATTTTAAAACACGTTACGGTACATAGGCCCTCGTCACAATCTTCGCACTCATAGCGCGTCCTTCTTCTTATATCGTTCTTTGCACATACGATACAATTTCGTAACGCTTTCTTAGGTTTTTTGCTCTTACAAGTGAGCGAGTAACTTAGTAGAGTGAGCCACTATAGTGGCGCGTCGTAATATAAGACGACATTCGCGAAAGCCACTATAGTAGCGCATCGAGCCTAACAGGCTAACTGTAGGCTTAATGCAATTTCGAAGCTATTCTTCTCCAATGCAGCGTCTGACATATGTTTTCCCATCAGATCCTAATCTATTAAATTTAGATTCGTCTGTAAATATAACTTTTGCCTACTGTTCTTGCATCCAATTCAAATGAGTCTTTGCAAAAGCAATTCTAGCTCGTCTATTTTCTTCCGAAATGAATGGCTTCTTCCTTGCACCTCGTCTTCTTAAGCCAAATTTGTTCAAACGGCGCTGAACAGTTCTAATAGATATTGGTTTATCAAGATTAGGCTTTATATCCGCATGAATTTCAACTGCGGTTTTAAATCTCTTTGCCTCAGACAACTGATGTATTATCCTGTCCGTCCTAGAGTCTGTTTTTTTTCTTACCATTTTAAAAATAGTATCCACTGTTCCATAGCGCTTAATATGCTGAATGGCTTGACAACAAGCCCCCATTTATCCCCAGTGCCTTAGAAATTTCCCTGTACGTCTTTCCAGTATTTCGATGAATTTCTATTTCGCGACGCTGACCAGGTGTAATTCTTTTTCTTCTACAACAATTAGACTACACTTCTTGCTATGTCAAACGTTTCACAGATACTGACAGAAGTCGTAAACGACATTGATATTTCGTCTTACGCAGTAACGACCGCGTGTATATAAATAAATGTGTGCCACTGTATATAAACGTTTTACTTGGAAATGACCTTGCTGATCACTACCTTCAGTTTGATTCATGACTTCTGTACTCTCTTCTATATTTATTATTATACCTGGTAGTGAAAATTTTACTTTCAGTGGGGAATCTGACTACGGATACATCTGAAAAAAAGGCATCCCCTCCCCCCCTTACTCAACGGTCCCGAGGGACAACGGAACGAATGAATTTTTCACCCCTCCTCCCATTCAGAAGAGCCAGACACCTCAAATAACATTATCGCACACAACATACACTGATGATTACATGTTGCACAAGAAGAGAGAGAGATTCGCTCTGTATGCACTCGCTCTTTTATACTCTTTTACGTATGCTTCTCAAACATTTGATAATTCTCACACACTTACGTACACGCATCATGTTTGGCTTCGGACGGCCATCATGCCATTATACATATTCTACCAGAACCGTCCATACCACACACGTATACACGCATAAATTGCATTTATTCCAGAACATTCTACTTGCATTTAAACCGCTTATATTAGTGGCCCTACAATATTGTAAATCGTTTCATAACAACAATCACGTATGTTTATGACAAATCGACATTGTTTGCTTAATATTAATTATCATTTGAGGCAATTTGTGTCGGATCTTTCGGCTATCGACGGTTCTCGAATGCATAATTCTTGTATTCTGTTTCGCATCTACCAGTTTAAAACAGATGCGCATCCAGCAAGGTGATGTCGTCGTCAACCAGACGGTGAAGGAATCTGTACGCCATTGCTCTCGCTCGCCGTACATTTGTTTTAAACTGGTAGATGTGATGCATCGACCAATGACGGTAATTCGCCTGCATCTGTTTTCTTATGTGTCTATGATCTTCCGACCCAAAATCGAATCATGGAACTGGAAATACAATATTAATTTACAAAAAAGCGGTTCATTTCTGACTCATGGTTCCTTTCAGACAATTTACCTGCGCAACGAGACGAATGCGATAAACCAATAAAAAAGTTTGACCTATATTTTTAACCCCTTCCCGGACTTTGCGGCTGGGTTATTTCACAAATGTCCATCGTTTATGGACACGTAGAAGAGCGCCTGGTAGGTCGTGACACATAATTTTGAAACACCCTGTACAAATGTTGAGATCCTTTGTGCCCCCCCCCCCCCCCTATTTGCCCAATTTGCCTTCGTTTTTGATTTCTTCGAAGCCGGGCTGTGCACGGAGACTTAAAGAAATTATTTTACATCGAATTAGAATTTGTTAGTAGTGACTGAATGCTACAATAGAAGCAGTGACTCTTCTTCATGTTAATTATAAGAACCTTATCTTTAATTGTACTTTCCTGCTAAAAATGTAGAAAACTTGAAAATATATTTGATATAATACTAATATTTATGACCGTAAGGAATAATCGTGACAAAGTAAGATTACTACTATTTAACATACATATATGCACCTTGTTACGTCCGTAACAAACCTTATTCTATCTCCCATGAACATTCAGTGACAAATTCTGTAATTTAAGAGCGAGTAACAGGAATGAAAACCAAAACATTCTTTGTTAACAGTGAGGTGACTCGAGAAAGTATGCTTCATGAGTTAAGATGGTAAAATGAGTCGAAGGAGTAGACTAAACTATGGTATCGCGAAAGGCAGTTGGCGACAAACCGATCTCACGGTCAATTCTCTCTTCCCCTCGATGAGAATATGTTCTGAGAATGAGATCAGAGGTGCTGATTGTTCCTGCCCCAGAATTCCAACGCTGCAACATGATTTCGAGTCCCCTCTTTCGACTCATGACCCAATCAGAATTCAAAACGTCCGTAGTTTTAAACCATAGAGTGGGGATGCGAAAGGGTTATAAGACCCTTGGAAACTCGGGGGCGGAGAGACAGAGACACACCTTTTTTCGTTCATAGACGGAGTCACATCTTTTGTCGTTTTAAGACAGAGACACCATTTTTCATACCATAGTTACACACATACCTTGTTCGTTTTAGTTAGAGACTGTTTCGTTACAGTTAATCCATCAGTAGTTGATTGGAGTAGTTCGTTCATTCATTATTAAATTATCACTATTTATATTAAGCAGTTATTGAAAGTAGAGTCAGAATCGGGAAGAGTGCTGTATATTGTGACAAAACCACGAACTGTATCTCCGAGAATGGCATCAACTCCGTTAAAATAAAAGTAAGTTTCTTCATATTTTACACTCCGGCTATCAACCTTTCCCACCTTTAACAGTCATTCACCTTCAACCTCATACCTTTGCACAACTTGGGTCCGGTACCGTGTAAAGAGATTCGGTTCTCTGACCGAAAACGAACCAGCGGTCTTGTCCGTCGGGATTGTGCATAAATTGACTTACATCACTGACCACAGTTTTCCGCGGAATCTTTAGTTTTCTCGTCTGTTAGTCTTAAATTCGTTTCGGACGTAACAACCTTAAGCTGTTGCTTTCCTTTTTCTTACATTATACTGATCAAAATATGTTGCAAAATATTTAGCCGATTACATATGTCAATAAACGTGTATTCTTCACGTGTAATTCACCGTATTCTTTAATTCAATAATATTATTAATACCTTCATACAGTTTCTTCTCTTATTTCATATCAAAGCTTTTTCGAGCAGTATAGTTTAACTATCTGGTACGTTATTACTAGCGAATAATCCCTGAATTATTCATGGTTATAAATTCGACTTTCAGCTTCAAAGTTGTATTATGTTTTCATGGCATGCATTCGTAAGCAGCGCATAGAAAATAATGCATAATACTATCCAGCGTACCTTTCTCCTCCATTTTCGACTCAAAATGAAGGAGATATTGTCAGGATGATTAATCAATTCTTCAACTTATATACTTTGTTCTGTAATGAATTATTAATAACATCATGTATTACTTGTATCAGTATAGAGATTAATTTAGTTTTCCTGAAAATGTGAATATATTATAATTACAAATTGGTCACTGAAGTTTATGATACGGTTGACACTTGCACTAATAGTAAATGTTTTGAATAGTACCGCTACTTTTAAAGCCAAGTTAACGGTTCAACACGATTTAACATCTGACATCGAAGGTGACGGAGGGGGGATGTTCTATCATATGGAATAGAAACGATTTCAGAACAATGCCAAAGTTTATTTTCGTTCGTTATAATCGAGCGGAATATTATTGTCCAAAGGTTGACGGACATTTCAGCGTCATAAGAATCGAAACTGTCGGTTATTAATGAATTAGACAGCCTTTGTTCCGAAGGCCTCATTTCTTTTAATCTGTCGTGCTTTTTCAGCGGTGTATCTCGGAATGTCGGGTGACAAAGTCCTATCAGCCATGGTTGACTCACGAGAGTAATGCGGTCATAAATCGCGCCCCCGACGTCAAATTCTAATTGGAACGCTAAAATTTTCGGACTCAGGTTTTCGGACGCATCTGGCAGTATTTTCTTCTGCCGTGTCGATAAGAGTGTGAAAGTGCCTTCTTCACAAAGCCCACTGACGTGAAGATGTCGAAAAATATTTACTCTTCTCGAAAAATTCGAAAAACGTACACGTTGAAACTTCGTAAAAATGTGGCGAGCACGGTTTCCGATTTTCGACTACACCGACTATCGAAGATGCAAGTCAACCGTTTTATATCGTTCAATTCATTCGTTTATCGGCACGTGTAAGCAATTCATTTTCCCGTAATTCGTCTATTTATTTGATACCTTTCGTCTTCGATCATTTATCCATTTTTTTCTGTTTATCGTTCACAAACATTTGCAAGTTTTAAGTAGTACTGCATCGCGGAAGATCCTTAAATAAAAATGCACAGCCTGTTAGGAATTATCGCTAACTATCGAACCACTTCAAGAACATTTGTTCAATCTCACGAATGCCACAGTAGAACGAGTCGATCTTCTAGGTGAAAATAAATAACTCGAAAGCCATTCATTTTAGAGAAAAATGTTACATGCGAAAGTTTCATAGTGCCGTGGAGAGAAAGAAAGTTCAATATTTATTTGTTATAAGTATTCCTTCGACGTTATTTAAAGGATAATTTAATTTTTTTTATGGAAATCTATATTTATCTTTGCAGATTTTCATTCTACAGAAGAAGCCAAAGAACTTTTGTATCAGGAATTTTCTTATTGGGCTTTATGTTAAAAAGATATCTGATAGAGAGGGTTTACTAAAGCCTTCCTACTGCTAAATACTGTAGAGCAGCGCTTTCCAAACTTTTTATTCTTATGCATCCCTTGCGACAATATTCAAGTTCTAGGGAAGAAATCATATTACTATTATACATATTACATATTACTATTTAATATATTATTTACTTGTTACTTAACATATTTTTTACTTCCGATTTAATACATTTACTTACTATTGAACATAATTCAAACATATCGTGTTTGGTATTATTTTAATCAGAAAAATCTAAAAAATACGTTGGGGAAAGTTGCATTCAGAAAAATCAATAAATTAAAAATTTTATTGAAACTGTTAATTAGATATATCTGGGATCGGGCAGAAGCGCTCATAAAAACAACTTAGGTGAAAAGCACGTGGAAAAGAAATGTCATCAGAGTGACGACGCTGCCGCAATGGAACCGCGCCGACCCGGGAGATCTCCGTGTTAAGCTACTCAGGCCGAGTACTTACCGCAGCTTGGTTGGGTTACCGCGCGGCTCTCTTTCTTTTTCACGATCCTACATACATCTGTGCACAATACTTTTCATTTTAAGGATAAACAACAAAAACGATATTTTTAGTATTTAAGCGTTATATCTTCTTTTACACGATTAAATATTTAATTGTATATGACAAAGTTCAAAACATGGAGCAGTACAAAGCAAACAGTATATTCACTGTAATGATATTTAACTTATTTTCTTATTTTTTTCTTTCTTCTGCATATGCGTCCGTTTTACTGCTCTCGCGTCCATCATCCAATAGCTTCAAATATTGGTCTTCCGAAACGCTCATACTTTCGATATAATTAACCCTTTCGTTACGGGTGCCGTCTATATCCGGCATCCACGTGACGACCTGTGTGTACGGGTGCCGTATATATCCGGCAACTTGCATACCGTCCAAAGACTACTGACGTGCATTGTGCACACTTTTCGGCGCGGCGCACAGTGGTCCAGAACGTCGATCTAGCTGTTCAGGCACCTCGCACAGTTTTCGATCTCTTTGAAATCTTCGCCAAAAGCGCAAAACACATCCGATTTAGCCAAAAATTACTATTCTTATGTTTTTTGATGCACTGATTACAAATCTGAACTTAAAATGTCCGAAAACAAAATGGCGGGCAGGCGTATCGAAAAATTAATGATTTCGCGCAAAAATTAGTATTTTTATGTTTTTTGAGTCGTTGATTACGAATCTGAACTCAAAATTTCCAAAAACAAAATGACGTATTCAAAAGTCGGGCGGAGTGTCATAAGGTGGAGCAAAGTTTCAGGAGCTTTTGCCTTTTACAAAATTATTGGTTTATGCAAATGATTGATTAGGAAAACCTCCCTCCACATTTTATTATTTTTGCCAAGAGGGAGGATAATTAGAAAAAAAATGTTTTTACCTAACTCATTCGCTGGCCAACATTTTCGGCTTCCTCGCCGCCCGCGGCTTTTGGCATGTGCGAACTGCTGGTTGATTTAGAGCCGTTAAGTTGTAAAACCCACATTTAAGAAACTATTGACTTGTAATTGCCGATGAGGGTTTCTATGTAACTCTCGGTTTTTACAAGTTGGCTTTGTTGAATGACTCGTCGGACAGTTAAGTCGTCGGAGTCTAGTTTTGTTTCTTCTCCCGGAAATAAACTTGACACTCCGTAACTTGTCGTGTTTTGTGTTTATTTATAACGAAAACGAGATATATACAGAACAAAGATAGAAATATAACAGATAACAAAAATATAACAAACGAGCACAACGAAGTGTAAGAAAGGACGTGGTAAAGTGTATGTATGAAAATGTTGTGTGAAAAAAGCCTGATCGGGACGCTTGTTCGGTCCCTTTATTAACCGTCCAAGCACCCCTTCCTCCGTCGACATCCCTTCCGAGGAGGAAGTGGTGACTTGGTAGGGAGGAGGATGTTGGGCCAGTGCAAAAATGTTATTGGTTCTGCCTAGGCTTCGTGGGTGGTTACCAAAATGCAGAGTTTGCATTGGTTTTTGCCAACCCATCGAAGGCCCAGGCAGAGGGGGGCCTTGGGTCACGAGATTGACGAGACTTGCGCGTAGACGCTTGATTTATGATACCTGACATAGATCCAGCCTTTGAAGGGATTTACGCGTGCAAAACCTGGTGGCCACGTACGACCCTTCGGTCATCGAAAGGTGTTTGCCAGGTGGACCAGGCTTGCACGGCTTGCAGAAATAAATATAAAGTAATAAATTTTCTCTCTCGCAACCTCAAGGCCCGCGTTGTCAATTACGCCTCAACAGGCTTAGCAAATTCCGAGAAGTTGTGAACCGCATGGCGTTGCACTAAAACCGCTCTGATTATTTTCCGAATCCATTTAAAACGATATTGTTTGAACTACATGTAGACAGAAATGTCGGATACTCATTTACAACACAAGATTAACTGTTTACCCTCTTCTAATTCAACCAATTCATAGAAAGGTTTCCTTAAAACCGCTGACAGACTCTAGCGGCGGGCAGCCGCTGGAGTGCACGGGACTCTTTAAACAATAAAAAATCAAACTTATGGGACAAGTTGGGATGGTTTCTTTGCAGGATCATATAGCAGAGAGCTTACAGAAAAGGGCCTCATAGGTCAAACCACAAGAATATACAAAACCTAAAAGATGCTGATTGTCAATGGTAGAAAACTTTGATAATTTTCTTTCATTCGTTGAACGTTTTTTTTAATAAACTACAAACGCCAATTTTATATTCAGTATGTGCTTTTTGACCGTAGAAGAAGGCTTTTTAATTTAAAAAAAATCAGTAGAAAATATAAGATAGATTCGTCAGAATGTCATAAAGAAGACAACGTGTTTTTTCGATAGAAATTGGTTTCGAGAAAAGGTACCAACTTTAAGCGTTTGTTGTGACTACAATTTTTGTCGGATTTCATTAATTTTGCGATTTCTGAAATCCATGGACATTTAGGAATCGATATAATGAAAAAAAAGCGGTTCGTGAAAATCGACTTTTTGGCAAAAGCGCGGCTAATCGCTCGTTCTGGACTACTGTGCGGCGCCCCGTTCAGTGGCATCACTCCGACGGAGCGGACTGCCGTAACGAAAGGGTTAATCAAACTTTATATATATGTAGAAAATTGAGACTGGGGCCTCAAATAATATGCATACAATATAGTCTACTTTGTATGATAGGTCGGAGCGTGTGTCGGAAGCGAGAGAGTGAGAAGTTGTTTAGAGCAGAGGTGCAGAAATTTTGCACGCCAGAGCCGTCCTTGGAGACACGCCACCTACTTCACCTGACACACAGCCGAGATGTTACTAATTCACAGTCTCTGGCTCTGCATCCCTCGGCCGGACCTACTGGCACATGCGTGGTGGCGCGTTGGGGCGACATTTTTTTTTTTAAAAACTTTGCGACAGCAGAACGCCAGGGTTCCTCACGTCAAAGAATGTTACCGCCGCTGCCGCCTTGGCGATACATTTTATAATCCTGTCTAGTCTCTCGCCAGCAAAGTGTTAATAGGTTTCCACATTACCCATAGGGTACTATACCAATGCGCTTTTTCTGCAGTGGTATTCTCTGTAGGCCTATTCCACTATATCGATGCCCTGTTCCACTGAATCGTTGGTGAAAAACCGCGTTAAAAAATAAATTACGAAAACATTTTGTAGTAATTATACAGATGAGGGTCCACCGATTTCAATGATTGACTGATATGATCCCAACAACATATCAAAAAATGATTGAAATCGGTGAGGTGGACTCTCATATGTATAATTACTACAAAATATTTTCGTAATTTATTTTTTAACGCGGTTTTTCCATATGAATGTCGCCTCATTGCGCCACTGTACTCGTGCCAATAGGTCCGCGCCTGGCAAGTGAAAGGCAAAGCAATCAGCGAGCTTTCGCGTGTACGGGAAGGAGTAGTAGAGGGAGCTCCTCCAAGGACGGTTCTGGCGTGAAAAATTTCTGCACCTACGGTTTAGAGTACCGCAGTTCAAAACTCGCTTACAGTATTAAAATATATACACATGATTTGATGTAACAACGGAAGATCATTCATTTATTAAGTCGATCTTAGATTCCAATATGATTAAATGAGATATTCACGTTTTACGACAGCTTAAAAATTAGTATGGCCGGTGCTGGCGTTGAACAGGAACATCACGTCCTTGCGGTTAAACTAAATATCTTGAAAGTTTCCACAAGGTCCTTATCAGTTATTCAGTTTAGAAGTTAACGATGTAATACGAAAAACCTGTACTTTAGAAAACCTCTAAAAATTGTTGTAAAAATGATCATCCGAGAAATTCATTAAGGATATCTAAACATTAACTAATGGTAATGCACTCCACGGAAAATAAAACTTCTCACAAAAGTATTAAATGCCCTAATAGCAGATTGAGTGTATTTAAGCATTGATTTTTACACTTGGATGGTTGCTAAATCAATTATTATCCTCATCATTTTTCTCAGACAACACTCTAAATTAAGATAAAATTATTAAACATCCATTCCTTGACTTGAGTTTCTCCACCTAGATTACCCATTTTGTTCCGCTGCGGTATGGTACTTTGTAGTGTTCAGAAGAACAACCACGACGAGGCTTTCAGAGCGCCACAGGTAAATTACGTATTATAATACTACGTTGTAAGAACGCACCGCAGTTCATCCTAAAGTTGCGAGGCAACGTCAGGCCCATCAAGATCTCTCGTGAGTGCAAGTTCGGACACGCATATTAATTATTATCAATAATGAAGATGCTCTATAATGAATCCTCGAGAAGATGACAAGCGAAATATAAGGTAAGGGGAGTCTCTTAGTCAATTGACTTTTATAAACGCTTTTTGTATCATTTGTTGCTTTTTTGCCAAACCGTACTTAATAGCTCAGATAACACGGTCCAACAATAATGTTTTCCTGTTTTCCAATAGCCACAGAGTGATTCTTATAGTATTCGTCATCCTGAACACGAATCCGCCAATGGAATTTCTCTATCACTCTCTGTTTTCGAAAAACATCAGTTTTTTTAAAAACGGTGGATTTCGGCAAAGAAGCTGGTATTACGTGAAAATCAAATAGCAGTACACCGTTCTTCTTAGTCTTAAAAATAGAAGAATGTTTCCTGAGTATACAGGTGTGAGCAGTTATAATATTCCGTACTTTTTAATGGTTGTAAATAACTACCAAAGTTTAAAAACGAGCGGATGCGCGGATTTTCTAAGCATTAACTGTGCATTTTCACGTAGAGCACTATTGTTAGCACAAATATACAACAGATTATTGGATTCTACGGACATTTCTGAAGAAAATACTGTCGGCCAAAAATGTCATAACTGTTTTCGTTTTGGCACAATTTAAGAAAATATCCGTCAAGAACGTAAGTCGACCGTTTTCCCGCTACGTCGCCATTCCTTGCCGAACCGGGCTTGCCAGTGCCATAGCCACGAATAATAATACTTTCACGGGCCCTGAACATCGATGGATCCCGTGTTACGAGCCGGGCGAGTTGCAGAACGAGACCGAATGCGTTAATGCAATTGTACTTTCGAAAATTAAGGATTGCAACAAGTTGGGGAATTATATCCGGGGACCGGAGTAACGTATAGGCTAACTATAGGGTCGCCGTCTGCCCGTTAATAACAAAAGGCACCTCGTGGTACTTTTGCGCTAGTATAGCGGATCAGTCCCGTACCAAAGAATACGGGGGTACCGCCACTAGCTAGTGTAAGGGAAATCTCCGGGGACCGGACTAATCTATAGCAGAACTATAGAGTCGCTGTATGCCCGCTAATAACGAAAGACACTTCGCGGTACTTTCGCGCTAGTATATCAGATCAGTCCCGTACCAAAGGATACGGGGGTACCGCCACTAGCTAGTGTAAGGAAATTGAAAATTTGTTGCAACCCCTAGACTCTTTCTCTTCTAACGAACACCCGTAACTTTAATTTTAAAAATCTTATTCACCCCAAGCGGTAAGAGTGAATGAGGGAGATCCTTGCTCTGTTACACGAAGATAAGGAAGTAAATTGCAATAACTAAAACATTTGAATGTCACAAATGTGACTATAAACGTTTATTAAGAGTTATAATCAATTGTTGTTCAGAATGCAATTACAATAGATGATTCTTAAATTTAAACTTAGCCGAAATTCATGCGTCGCACAGTGGTCCATTTGGCCGAAAACCTGGCCAAAACCCCAAGGAGTTTTTCAATTTAGCTGAAAATTGGTGTATTAGTATTATTTGGGTCGCTGATTAAGAATCTGAACTCAGAATTTCGAAAAACAAAATGGCGGCTTCAATATGGCGGATGCGAGTATTGAAAAATTGTCGGATCGGCACGAAAATTAGTATTCTTATGTTTCTCCGGTCGCTAATTAAGAATCTGAACTCAGAATTTCCAAAAACAAATTGGCGAACAAACATAATTAAAAAATTAAGAATTTATTTAGATATTATGATACATTTATTGATCACAGTGAATTATATTCATCTTATAAGCTTTTAATATTACAGAGAATCATAACAATTACCTTATAACGAACATATTATTACGTATTAAGTACAAGTGATATCTACCGTGTCAGAAGACGTAGCACGGTATAAATACTTTACGGTGCTTCCTGCCTCCAATTTTTCATTCCAACATTTAAAATTACGGTGGAAGGAGAAAAACTAAACTTTGCGAGAAACAAATATAGCCCTCATACCTGCAACTAGCCAGATTTTCAGCCGAAACGTCAAACATCTTTCGGTTTATGACGGTAAGCCGTCGAGGTGATCGCGGCTATCTATTGCTGCTTTGGAACAAAAGGCCACCAGCTTGCTTAAAATTATTTTGATTTTTAACCCGAACGAAATAAATATAGCGTTTCGTTAATTACAAGGGTAACCTTAGTGAAGGATTAGCATTATTCGTTTGTCCAAGGCACGATAGCCTGGCCGTACATCATAAACGTATTTCCCCGAGCATGGCGCGTGCGACAAACAAATAAGAATATCTCGTAGAATCGCAAAAAATCGCAAAATTTTACAACGGGGACTTCTTCGGGAAGCTTCAAAGTTTAATTTAAAAAAAAAAGTCGCGTTGTACTTTTGCGTACTTCACAACTATTTCCTCTGCAAAAGGAAAAAAATGTATGGGTTTTGCAATCTGTGCCATCGCAGCTGTAAAATATTAAATAAAAAAATGAAACCAAGGTACTTATAATTTAAAAGTATGACGAATACCTACAAATACTTACAAAGTTGATTGTACTATTATTTCACATTGAAAACGTATTCTGAATTTCGACGTGAATACGTTACATTATTCAAGTGCCAACTTTGACATTGCATATCTCTAAGAGCGTTGTTCAATAAAAACTTTTATTAATGGAAACCGATGCTCTGATATGTTACAAATCAAACGCAATTGCTAAATTTTGAAAATCGCGAAAAAAATTTTTGGCTTTTCGGCCAGGTTTTCGGCCAAATGGACCACTGTGCGTCGGTTCGGATATTCCACGTCTTATACTTACAATAGACAACGTATGTGAAAGTCGTGACTTTGAAATTTTCTGTACGCTAGGTAACAGTATGACGTTTTAAAGAATACTGGATCCAAGGAGTCAAAAAGTGTCTCGGTTATATAGGACTTGGTCCTGGGAAAACTGCAGAAAAATGAGTGGAGGTGGTAGGATTCTGGAAGGGAGATTATGGCGCCAAGACGGCATGGGAAAAATCTGGAGATTATAATGGGTGAAGTAAAAAGTTTTGAGCGTTTTTTGTTAGATGGCTTTAGTGAGCCATATCTCACAATGTATACGTTGCATCATGTCATTCTATACTGTGACTTAAAGGCAACATAACGCTTTAAAAAAAGTTCTCTGACAGTCTTTTGTTTTGTGAAGCCAGTTGTTTGTTAGAGCGTATCAAAATGGAGGTAACGAAAGAGAAGATTCGATACATTCTACAATACCACTACGATCAAGGGGAAAAAGCCGAGCAGGCAGCCAAAAAAATTTGTGCTGTTTATGGACCCAAAACAGTATCGAATGCAACAGCAAAGCGGTGGTTCCAACGCTTCCGTTCTGGTAATATGGACGTCGAAGATGAGACACGCTCTGGTAGGCCTATCGTTGAAAATGTCGATAAAATCATGGAAATCGTCGAGTCAGACCGGCATGCGAGCACTTATTCCATTGCCCAGGAACTGAAGATTAGCCAGAAAACCGTTTGGAACCATTTGCATAAGGCTGGTCTCAAAAAGAAGCTCGATATATGGGTGCCACACGAACTCACGCAAAAGAACCTTTTGGAGCGAGTTGATGCCTGCGATTCTTTGCTGAAGCGTCACGAAATGGACCCATTTTTGAAGCGGATGGTGACTGGCGATGAAAAATGGGTCACATACGAGAATGACAGGCGAAAAAGATCGTGGTCCAAGCGCGGTGAGACGGCCCAAACGATCGCCAAGCCCGGATTAACGACCAAGAAGGTTTTGCTATGTGTTTGGTGGGATTGGAAGGGAATCCTGCGCTATGAGCTGCTCCCATCGGGCCAGTCACTCAATTCGGGCCTATGTTGTGAACAACTGACCAGATTGAAGCAGGCGATCAACGAGAAGCGACCAGAATTGTCCAATCGGAAGGGTGTTGTCTTCCATCAAGACAACGCCAGGCCGCACGCATCTTTAACGACACGCCAGAAGCTCCGAGAGTTTGGATGGGAGGTTATATCGCACCCGCCGTATAGCCCAGTCCTGGCACCAAGCGATTATCACCTTTTTAGACATTTACAACATTTTCTTGATGGCAAAAAACTGGCCTCAAGAGAGGCTTGTGAAAGTGAGCTGGTCGAGTTTTTTAACAATAGGGGCGAAGACTTCTTCAATCGCGGAATTATGAAATTGCCTTCAAAATGGGAAAAAGTTATTGAACAAAACGGCGCTTATTTGATTTAATTCCGAAAATTCTAAGTTTGTTAATTTTATCATCAAAATAAAGAGAAAAAACGCTCAGAACTTTTTACTTCACCCATTAAAAAACTCGCCGATCTCCTCGTGTTCGAGAAGCTGCTTCATTCGCTTCTCCTGCAATGTCAAAAGGTGGCGAATGAGCTCGGCTTTGAGCTTCTCGTCTTTGTCCGTACTCGGAGGGTTTGTTATTATATCCTCGACCTGATCAATATATTTTAAACCTAATTCCATTAGGATGAAATTATATTTCTGAGCATCGGAGGTTATTCGGTGGTGCGCAAAGTGGGCGTTTACGTTGAGAAACCATAAGTGTGGTTTCTCGAGTCAGAATGGCGGCACTTGGATCGCCACGCTGCTCACTTCCGGAATCGTTCACTCAGCGTTTTTCGCCATGATTCGCGCACTTTGTTTGCCGAAATCGAAAAGGAAACTTAAACTTAATCTCACGACTTCGCGTTTCCACGATCACTTAAACATCACGTCGAGGTCACCACTTGTGGGATGCGAGGTGTAGAGTGAGAAAGTAAGTTTTTTAGGAGCGGAAGGCTGATGGCTTTTTGACGGCACGACCTATCGACCACCACCACCGATCTACCGGTCGCCATTACGCCTACGCCCCTAATTACAGGATCGCCCGCTAGACCTCGTGTCCACCGATGGATCATTCTCGGGAGTTGTCCTACGACGATCGGTATCTATATATACGATCACTCAATAGATACCATCGTCCCATCCGGGGCACAGTGTCTAGGGCAGGGCCTCTTCGGTCAGCCCTACTGACGAGTCCACGAACAGGCCCAGGACGAAACGCAGCGCGCTAATCTACACCTTTAACCCCTTTTCCTAGGAACAGAAGGAAATCACCGGCCAAGGCACCCGTGGTTTCTTCAGCTTCAACACTGTATGTTGAATTGTTGTATCGCGCTCGACGGCTCTTGCACCAAGTGTCTAGTCGGAGGATCGTTTCCTCCGACGTAGCCTCTTGGAATGCGGAGCGAAGTTTTGGGAGTTTTTCTCTATTACAATTTCATTGGTTTTTGCAAATGATTGGTAGAGAAAAACTCCCTCCGCTTTAGGGTGTGTCTCGAAAGAGAGGATGTTTTAGGGAAAAACCCAGACGGCGGTGATTCACGTCGTGGCCGTGGATTTTTGGCTTCCTTGCGACCCGCGGTTTATGGCGGTACATGTCAGGTCGGCACGAGGTGGCTCGGCGCGACCGGTACGCGAGTAAAAAGTAATTTAAGCTGTAGTCATTGTCCTCAAGAAAACTTCGACTTGTAATTGCTTTTCGAGGGTCTCCATTTTGACTCTCGGCAGTTACAAGCCGGATTAACGAATTCCGGGAAATGGTAAACCGCTTGTCGCTACACGAGCATTGAAGAAAGCAAAATTGTTCAGCGTTTTTATCCTTTGTCCGGGATTCGATCATTCTTGTTCGTATATCATGAAAACCTCTTGTATACGATTGTTACATACGGCCCCGAAAAACTTTTATTTTATGCGGCCCTGAACCTTCTATTTTTCATTTGATACCAGTCGACCGTTAGAAAATTTACGTAGAGATGTAAACCGAAGGGGTCTCGCTGTACACGATCACTGTCCGAGCAACTAGCATAAACAAACTACGATCCCCTAGAATCTTGACAAGACATATTCCATGCTGCTTTGGTCCCCCAATATCCCTTCCAGAATCCTACCACCTCCACTCATTTTTCCCCAGTTTTTCCAAAACCGAGCCCTATATAAGCGAGGCATTTTTTGAATCCTCGGGTCCAGTATTCTATAAAACGTCACGCTGTTACTTAGGGTACAGAAACTCAAAAGTCACGACTTTTCACATTCGCTTGACTATTGTAAGTATAAGACGTCGAAACCCCCGCGAACCGACGCGTGAATTTCGGCTAAGTTTAGAATTTAAGAATTGGCTATTGTAATTGCATATTGAACAACTATTGATTATAACTTTGAATATACGTTTACATTCACATTGTGACATTTCAAACGTCTTAGTTATTTCAATTTTCTTCCTTTAATCTTCATTGTAACAGGGCAACGATCTCCCTTATTCACTCTTACCGCTCGGGGTGAATAAGATTTTTAAAATTAAAGTTACGGGTGTTTCATTAGAAAAGAAAGAGTCTTCGGGTTGCAACAAATTCCATTTCCAACTAGTAGCTAGTGGCGGTACCCCCGTATCCTTTGGTATGGGACTGATCTGCTATACTAGCGCGAAAACACCGCAAGGTTTTTCGTTATTAACGGGCATACGGCGACTCTATAGTTCGGCTATAGATTAGTCCGGTCCCCGGAGTTTCCCCTACTACTAGTTAGTGGCGGTACCCGCGTATCCTTTGGTACGGGACTGATCCGCTATACTAACTCGAAAGTACCGCGAGGTGCCTTTCGTTATTAACGGGCATACGGCGACCCTATAGTTAGCCTATAGGTTAGTCCGGTCCCCGGATGTAATTCCCTGGATATTATTCCTCAACTCGTTGCAATCCTTAGCTCTCGCAATAAAAATTGTGTTAACGCATTCGGTCTCGTTCTGCCACTCGCCCGGCTCGTAACACGATGAAGATTGGAAAGAAATCCTCTCGGCATCATTAATGATTTCAAAAATACCAACAAGGATGATGTATGTTTAATAAAATTTGATTAAAAGTTGTTAGCACGCTGACATGCTGGAAATATCATACGTATAATTCTTTTCATTGAAAGAAGAGAAAAAAAATTTTTGAATCCGAATAAGTTTTAATCCTTCAGCCTTTTCATATCATGAGTTCAATAAAAAAAAGACCTGTTTAAAGTGAAATTAGAATGTAGTCATTCGAATTTCGCACTTATATTTTTATTTTGTATCTTTCTTTGGTAAAGACAAACAGAAATAATTATTCCCTCGATATTTATAAAAATACTTATCCTTCATTTTCAGTAAGTCTATCTCTATTTCTTCTTTTTAGTATTGCGACTGTACATGATTTGTAACAGCAAAGTGAGGTCCACCTTTGCTTTATTAATCAATTTTATAAAGCAACCGTTTTCATTGGCATGCAGCTCCGAGGGTCTGGGTAAACCAGATCAAATGCTATCCCGCATCCGCATTATTAATTGGACTTCACATAGCACAGCAATAACATTAGCGGAATAATATAATAATGCTATCGCTACTTGGCCACTAGGCTATTTACGGTTCAACAGACTCACCGATATAATACACTAAGGTATAAAGCAGATACATATTTGCATAATATATATTTCGGAATTACGTTCCTAAAATTTGAAACACATACATATGTACACTGATATAGATATCAATATATAACCCATGCTTATACGTACACGTACATTGAACTTTTAGGTCCGAATTATTTTTCTAATCTGGTGTTAGTTTATCGAAAATAATCTGGTAATGTTTTCCACCACTGGATGCTTATATTTTTCTCATAACAGTAGTTGTACAGTAATTGTACAGATGAGGGTCCAACTCAGCGATTTCAATGATTTTTGGATCTGTTGCCAGGATTATGATTCTGAGCAATTTTTTCCTATACATATAAACTCGCTCGGCTGCAGTCTTCGAGATATTGACAAAAAACTTTTATTACTACTATACTGAATTTTGCATATACGTGCACGCCCGTGGCAACGTGTGTCAGCACGATGCAATCGCTTATTTACATATCTGTGTATGTGGGTTATTAATTAATAAGACATTCATATACCAGTTAACATATAATATTTAATAAATCTTTGTTACGACTCATAAATGTATCACTATGTCTTTGTATCCATGTAAAACTTGAACAACCTTCACACCTGAAATGTCTTCTCTCATTCATTTTTGCTAATAAAAACAATCATCTTCACAATATCTACTGTTTCGGCGGCGCGCCAGCCGACAAAGAGTTTTTATAACGGGTGGACTCTTCCAAAAGGCACCTCACGAGGATGTACTAGAAATTTAATTCAAATATTTATTGTTAGTTAGCCTCAACGCGGCCCTCATATAAAACTATGCCCAACCAACACTGATTTATCTTTTTGTTACAGGCACTAAACTTAAACCAGTCCCTTCGGGGACAGGGACCAGCGGTGAATTGTGCATCACAAGGTCCTTTCCCCCGAAGAGTTTGGTTTAATTTAGAAACATTGACCAAAAACATAAGTTAGTATTGGTTTGGCATAGTTTTAATAGAGGACCGCCGTTAGGCGGACGGACTAAGCATTGGAATTATATTTTTCGCACATCCCCTTAACCCTTTCGCTACGGAGCACTTGTGACAAAATTTGACCGCTGTGTACGGAGCGCATTACTGAGTAGTTGACACTGAAGTACGGAATGTTACGAAGTAATTAGAAGTCGTTTCTTGCTCTCTAAATTTTACAATGATATTTATTATATTTAGTAATATCATTTTACTTTCTAAAATATAAAAATTTATAATAATAATTTATTTTTTAAATATTATACTATAATGTTCGTATAATATTTCTTATTACAATATAACAAAATAGCTAAAGCATTTAAAGGCGAACACATAATCAATAATCAACTTTGGTATGATAAAGCTCAAAACATGGAGCCACACATAAACCAACATTGTGAACAATAGTATCTGGACTCACGTCTTTATCCTTGTTTACTGCAGATGACACTTTATCGAACTCGATTTTTCTTTTTTGCCGCCTTATTCGAATATATGAACGAAAGTATCTCTTATGTCAAATATGAAACAATAGTATATATGGTATGATCGTATATATACGCTCTCCGTACCCGAGCGCCCACTTTTCGAGGGCGTATATATACGCCCTTCGGAGCGAAAGGGTTCATGTACCATTTCGACCAGTTCACCCTTTATATGGACTCTTCGCACGCTACCACGGGCATGCACGTATAGGTAAAGTTTAGCGTGTAGTAGCAAAAGTTTTTGGCAACATCTCGAAAACTGTAGTCGAGCCGGGGTTATATACATAGGAAAAAGTTGCTCAGAATCATGATCCTGACAACGTATCCAAAAATCATTGAAAATCGGTAAGGTGGACCCTCATCTGTATAACTACCCAGGGTGTTTTAAAGGTTCCAGTTATTTAATTTATTGACAGGCACATTAATGTAAACATATTGTTCCGTTGAAAAAGAAAATTTCGTTTGAGAAATATTAATCTAATAATGTTCTTTACACGTAACCGCATGCATAATATTTATTACTTTAACCTGATGATAGAAATTAACGTAAATTCAATAACTTATAATATCGTGACATTAAAATGATCTTCTGTGCGCAAAATTTAAGAACTCTCGATACTTCACAAAATTTGTGAAATAATTACAACAAAGGCTTGATTCTTCGTCTAACGTGGCATTAACGTAACGTGACCGTGTTAAGTAAAGTTATCATGGAATAGTCGGTAGATATAACTTTGTAACATTTTGTGTGCGTATTACAGATGCACATATGAAAATATAAAAGAAACACCCTTATATAACATATTTCCATACTAAACTCTGGAAATAATAATTTCCTTATTTATTACAATACGAAGAGCACTTCCAGAGAAGATTATTGCATTTCAAGGATAAAATCACTCAAATACTTGATTTTTATTGTTTGAATATGCCATGAAGTATAGAAGACCAAGGATTACATCAAAGAATGCAAACAAAAACAATAATAAATGAAATGTGCAAATTTATCATTAGGACAGAACAATAAAAGTGAAAATGGGTTTTTTTTCGCAAGCGGCCTACAAGTTCTCCGCTTTTGCGCAGTCCCGTGTAGCTTAACCACTTGCGCTACGATTTAACTTTCGGTAGCCGTGCCGCGCTCCACGAGTTAACTTTCGGTAGCTGTGCCGCGCTCCACGAATAATGAACGGTTGAACTGTTAGCCGACGTGCCACACACGTCGCTTTTGTTTCTGCGCTAAATGCCTATCGACGTGGTATACACGTCGCTTTCGGTTTTGGAACAAAAGCATCTCGACGTGCGTGGCACGTCTTTATAGCGCAAGTGGTTAAGGGTGTGCCAAGTCCGCGTAAATGACTGAGCTCGAAAGAAGTTGACGGAAAGCAGTCCCTTCGGGAAATTTCCGATGGCGCGGTGGGGGGGGGGGGGGCGGGCCTGCTTGACAATCCTGAGCAAGGGTGCTGGAGTTTGTCTGTGAAAGAAAGACAGCAAGAGAGAGACAGAGAGAGAGAGAGAGAGAGCGAGAGAGAAAAAGAGTACAAACTTTGAAACAAAAGAAAGGTGCGTGCTTGAGCCCTACTTACACAGTGAATTTAGCAGCGAGTGAGAAAAGAGGTAAATAGTGATTCTGATATTTTGCATACTTTTTTTTGTCTGATGTCGTTTTTCTTTGTGTTAGTTGCATTTTGTTATTGTTGGTTGCAATTTTATTAAAATATGAAACCTTCTACAGAAGGGAACTTACAGTAATGGAAAACAATGTAGAAAACAAACAATTAAATTATGTTGCATGACATCTCAATTAAAGGTACAAGAAAGGATGTTATTTTTATATAATACGTATGTATATACATGTATCACGTCATAAAATGAAGTAATGGAAATTTTCAAATTAAAAAAAAAAGAAAAGTATGTTACATAAGCACATCGTAAATATAAGAATATGCATTAATTCTAAAAGTACACCCAACAAAGTTTATAGCTTACAATTAGAATAAAAAGCAGTACGTTCAAAAGCAAGAAATAAAGTTTAGCTCTTAAATAAATACACAAATGTACGTAAAGTTATAAAGTCAGTAACCAGGTGATCGCTTAAATTCAAGTTACAAATTAGTACTTACATATATACAGGGTGCGGCGGAATAACGTACAAACAGGCATGAGCTGATTCCTTATGAAAAAAATAAGAACAAAAGGGCAAAGGAGGATAACGGGGTCAAAAGTGCTCTTGAATCGATTTCAATGGGGGAGGTGTCATTTGACAGCGAATGCTCTGCGACCATTGTGTACCAAATTTTAACCCTAATCTTTACCGGAAGGGTAGTTATGGGGTAAATGCAAAAACAGTTTTTTGAGACGTGCAGACGTGCGGATACATGTTTGAGATTTTTTTCAGATTTTTCCATTGCAAAAACCTAAGTCCCAAAAATGTGCAAATAGCAAAAAAAAAGGGAAAAACTAGATACCGTATCGAAATCTTTGAGGTACAACGTTTTACTTTTTACGGTAACAATCTGATACGCATGATTGTTATTCTCAATTTTTTCAGAATTTTAAACCGCCTACGCCATAGTGAAAAAAATCAAAAACTGATTTCTGCGACGCATTTCGATCTGAAACGTAAACACTAGTTGTTATTTTTGCATAATTTCGATGCAGTATGTTCATTTTGTGATTTCCAATGTTTCTCCATTCGAGACAATTGCATGAGAATGAAAAGAATTGAGGTAATTCACTTATCTGTAAGCTGTGTGTTCGGTAATCTACTAGGATTTTGGACATCCATTCAACAGCAGCGGTGGCGACGCGGCTGAATTATCTGCTCTGGAATGGCTGTGTACTTTTTGTCGCGAGTTCAAGTCCGAGGAGGTTAATTTCTTTTATTTTTTTTCTTTTCCGCAACTAACATAACATAAAAATTATCAATAATCTTTTCAAAAGGTTTTTAAAATATTCGCAAATGTTTAAAAAATATATATTGTGTAGAAATTAATTATGGAGCATGTTCCATCGTACGGAAACAAAAGCGCATTCGAGACGAAGCGAAAGTTTGCCGTTCTTTGAGGCCCGAGTCTGGCCGCCAGATTTTTTATTATTTACTAACATTTGGCGACCATTACGTGCCAAGGCGGCCAAAACTCCGGTCCTCAAAGAATTAGGCAGCCTTCGTTTTGAATGAACGTTTTCGTTAATCCGTCATGCTCTGTCAGCGGGTGGTAACCAGGGACGTCGGCCCGACGGTCCCATCGACCGCCGCTGACTCGCGATGACAAAGCGGTCATAAATCGCGCCTTCGAAGAGAAATTCTGCCGATCGGCCGGACTAGGATTTTTTGGGCACATCTGGTTGCACTTTCCTCCACCACGCATTCGCAGGGGATGAGTTTCCACCTCCGTGGGGCCCTTCTCGTCGAGAGTCCCATGGGGGTGGTCACTCCTCTCGGAGGAAAGTGCGACCAATTAACGTCTCGCACTGCCCAGAAAATCCGAAAACCCCGCCTGCTGAAACGTCGCGAAAATTCAGCAAGCGGGGATGTCCGGCCCGATAGCGTCGCCGAGAGTGTTCCAAAATTCTTGGAAGAGACTTACTTACCGATCTCCGTGACGACAACACAACATCGCGCTCGCTGACGACAACCGTCGTCATAGTTTGTCATTAAACCTCGATCTCGAAATCTCGCACGAAAAGACAAAGTTCTTCTCCGGTCGAGAACTATCGATAAAATAAATTGCTACTCCCGGAAAACGTGAAGAATTCCGCGAGTGGTGAAGTGGTGGTCATTCCGGATCTACGCACTTCGTTGACGCCACAACAGAGCATATCTGTTTTTTCGCCGAATCTCCCAAGCCAATCTCTTTCTCTATGGCTACAGGTATTCTTTAATATTTTGTAACAAATAAATTGAGGACATATTAGTTTATTGTGATATGTAAAAATATATATTTGGTAATAAAGAAACAGAGTTTTATACCATGATAAGTTGTGACAAAGATGGTGTGTAATATTTACTATTTACGGCTTGGTTTTATAGTCTTACTCTCGACATGCGCATTCTATAATAAATTATATAATTATTTAGTATTTCTTTTACCTCAGAGTAAATTAGTTTGAGCGTAAAAATATTTATCTTAAGAATTTTGATGATTAGCAATCGAAGCATACTTCATGTGGATTCAATCCTCGTCACTAACTTCATTAATAACTGACACCACTCCATTTTTGTTAAATATTGTTGTGAGAATGCCTGAATGCCTAACAATTTTCGACAGATATCATGCATCTGATATAGTATATTATTGCTGCTACATGCGAACAACAACCTATGGTATGGTTACCATTCGCATATTCCCAGAAATAACACTTAACACTATGCAGTCCGGTGGCTCCACATTGGTGCCATGCGAAAAATATCGGCGAAGCGCCGGTGGCTCCACATTGGTGGCATGCGAAAAATATCAGCCAAGCGCCGGTTACACCACAAGACAAAAAATACAAAAAATCTTGTAGCTATCTACATATGTGTATCTTAATAATTTCAAAAAACAGAGGAGCAAAATTTAGAAATGCCGATGAGATTTTTAAAACTTGACGATTTTTGTCATCCAAGGTCCTCGAAAAACATCCGGCGGCGAGCAAAATGTTATCAGTCAGTTCTTCCGGCGCTAAACGTAAAAATCTCGATCAGACGTGCGGACGGCATAGTGTTAATACGTGAAACTCCTATGGAATTCAGGATATACTCAATAAAACTAAGGTAATTTTTACTGTCAATATGGCGTGATCGAAAAAGGAATTTCTCGATATTATTTCGTTTTTTTTAAACATTGAAGATTAATGTTATATTCCTCGTCGATCAACTCTGCCAAATAAGAAATTGCCTAACTTAACTGGTAGGACCCAGTAATTAGAATTTACTTTTGACTCCATTAGAAATCACCTCTGCAGCAACATATCAAGGTATAAAACTCTGTTTCTTTAATTCCAAATATATATATTCATATATCACAATAAGCTAACATTTCCTCAATTTATTTGTTACAAAATGTTAAAGAATATCCGTAACCATAAAGAAAGAGATTGGCGTGGGAGATTCGGCGAAAGAACAGAAATGCTCCATAATTAATTTCTACACAATATATATTTTTTAAACATTTGCGAATATTTTAAAAATCTTTTGAAATGATTATTGATTATTTTTATGAAGTTGCGGAAAAGAAAAAAAAAAGAAAAAAAAATTAAACCTCCTCGGACTTGAACTCGCGACAAAAAGTACACGGCGATTCCAGAGCAGACACTCCAGCCGCGTCGCCACCGCTGTTGTTGAATGGTTGTCCAAAATCCTAGTAGATTACCGAACACACAGCTTACAGATAAGTGAATTACCTCAATACTTTCCATTTTCATGCACTTGTCTTGAATGGATAAACATTGAGAATCTCAAAACGAAACAAAAGTAAAACATTGTACATCGAAGATTTCGATACAATATCTACTTTTTTCCTTTTTTTTGCTATTTGCACATTTTTGGGACTTACGTTTTTCAATGGAAAAATCTGAAAAAAATCTCAAACATGTATCGGTGCGTGTAGAATATGACAGAATTTTTTCGAATTTTACGTACCTCAACAAATAGGTGAAAAAGGCCAAAAACCTGTGTTTTGAATTTACCCCATAACTACCCTTCCGGTCAAAATACAGGGTTAAAATTTGGTACACAATGGTCGCAGAGCATTCCCTACCGACTGACATCTCCCCCAATTGAAATCGGTTCAAGGGCAGTTTTGACCCCCTTATTCTTCTATACCCTCTAAAATAATTTTTTTTAATTTAAGGTTTACTTTTCGAGAAAATCGTGTTTAAAATTCCGATGCGTACATATGCCGGTACATCTAAAAAGGCAACATATCGAACTACACATATCGAATAACACGTACAACATGAGAATGTGGCGATTCCTTATGAAAAATCAAGTACAAAATATGGAATACATTTTTTTTTATTTATAGCTTAGTTTTCGACAAAATCAACTTTGAAAATTCAAATTTTGAATACATTGTTTAAAAAAATAAATTTTTGCAACGGTTAGTATGCAGCTAAATTCTCTGTTAAAGAACACGCAATTTAAAAAGAAAAATTGATATCCTTTGGTTACCGAGTTATCCCAAGAAATGCTTGTTAATCCACAACTTTGAAGGGTATTTTCGCCCTCTCAATATGGACGATGGCCTTAAAAAAAAATACGTATCTAATATTTTTTCGAAGCGTGTATCTCACGTAAGTTTCATTAAAATCGGCTTGTACGGGTTCGATATGTTGCGTTTTTAGCTGCACCAACATATGTATCCATCGGATTTTCCAACTCGATTTTCTCGAAAACTAAGCCTTGAATTAAAAAATGTTATTCTTATTTTTTTCTGGAGGAATTACCTCGTGCTCGCTTATACGTGTTATCTCGCCCCCACCCTGCATCTGTATTATGCAACACAAGTTTTCGAAAAATATTTCGGCTGTACTGTTTTGCACATATGACAATTTCATCTTATCCTTTTATACATATGACATTGTAACGTTGAGGCATTTGAAACAATAGAAAAAAAGCGTCAGTAGATATAAGAAGGACAAGAAATTACATTTTTTATTAATAAATCATGGAAGTTTCGAAATGAAAAAATATATATGTATTAAGTTTATCAAACATATTATTAAGGAATATTCTGACTTGAAGCAACATTTAATAATTTGTAATTGAATCTGCCTACCGAGTTACGAGGGATTCGAAAGCAAATTGTATCACCAAAAATTGATTCCTAGTCCGTATTACCTCGCGCGTTTTTTGTTCATATAAACGATATAACTTTTTTGCTGAATATTGGTCTTCGTATTAGAGTCATAAATTTGGCCTTTACCCGACCATCACGTTTTTATGCTCAAAGTTAGCAAATGTTATTCCGTATTTATGATCCACTGATTTACTTTGAAAGTGCAAATATAATCGTATTGATAAAAATTATATATCCTTCAAATAACAAAGGTGTAATATCTATTTCATGTATTTCGTAGTTCATTAGAAATAACATTCGTTTATATAATCATGTGTAAATTCAAGTACGACATAAGAACTTTTCTCCAAGTTTTTATAAAATTATCGTGACTGCTTCGTAGGATTTCGAGGGAAGTTGAAAAATTCACATAAAATCGAAACTCCATTCTCATCTAAACTATTGAGAAGTTAATATTCTCAGAAGTATTGATTTTCTTCTCTTGAAACCTGTAGTATGAAAATCGGTAGGATATTGAATATCTGAACTATTTCAATCTTGCCTAGTAATGTCCACAGCTAACTCCCGTTCGTTAATCATTAAAATTAAAATTAAATGCGTAGTAATATTATATGTACGCACGTATGGCAACTGATTTTTAGATTATGCCAATTGCAGACTCTTCCATATTTTCTTTTTTAAGCGAATAATATTGTATGAATAACTTTGAATCGTTTTAGTTTTACTTTGCTGCTTAATCGTTCGTTCACGGTTATACACGCACACATGTATTCGTATCTCTGTAGGTATTTAAATGTCAATTTTTTCGTAATTTAACAAATCTCATTAAAATTTACAAACTTGCTCCTGATTAACCAAAAACATAATTGAATCAAGTAAACTAAAAGGTATCATTTACCGAATAAGGATAGAAAGTAAAAAGAGATAAACCTTTTAAGGGTTCTTAAAAATTTTCGAACATTTATTATAATATTTCGATCATTCGTTTCAGCTAAATTTATATGAAATAAGGTTACTAGGCTCATGATGATCTCTGAAATTTTCTGCTACGAGTAGAACGAATGCTTTAGAAAGAAACGAACACTCTTTTCGTTGAATTTCTCTTTTCCTTTGTTTGTTTCTCTTCGCCGTCTTCATCCGGAAGGGTTCCGTCGCCGTTCATTCCCTCCATTCTGCGGAATTCCTGAGGGAACTTTCCTATATCCATATCTACCTGCTACTACATCAAAAATTCCAAGCTCGCCTCGTTCAGTCCACGAATTCTCTCAGTTATAAAGGATTCGCAGCCACTTAGGGTATCAGCTTTCTATCTCCTATCCTACCCGTCTAGCTTTCTACTTTTTCTCCGATCTTCCTTTCCGTACATCGCTCATGGTTTCTCCTTTTCCCTCCGTCTCCCTTCTTACTACTATCCATTCACTATCATCAACGTCCAAGAGCTTCTCTATCTATTCGCTCTTTTTTCCAGCCTTCCTTCTTTCGTCCTTTCCGGCGTTTTCTGGCTGATCTGGATTAACGAGCCAACCCTTTTTCTACAGGTTACTTGGAGCAGTCCGGACTTTGGCCATCCGGTTGGTTCGTGACTCGCTTTGGAATAAGGTACTCGTATAGATATGTGGCACGAGAAATCATTCCGGCTTCTCTATCGCTCGTCCAACTACCGATCCTTTCACTTATGCCAGAGGGCCGGAAAGTTTTCCTGATTTCGACTCTGATCAAATCAATTGCGACAACTGCCTCAACTACACTTTAACATATTGGGTTACCCTCCTCGTGCATTCTTAACACGTGATTCTTCTTGGATATGCCTTATCGACTGTGAAACTTCTGTGTTCTTCTAAGGCATAATAATGTGAGGAAACGTAAAAATGTAGGGAGTTACGGAAAACACAATGAATCATAGACTATAGAATGAATATAATACTAAATGTGTTAGGTGTAACTAATTTATATAATAAAAACAATATAATTATAAAAATGAACAAGAGTAATTATTATCATGACCAAAGATACTCAAAAGTATTTCCATTTTATTCCTCGCAATTGTATTTTTCAGTTTCTCTTACATATTGATGCAAACTGACTGTACTTGAGTATTTAACGAACGCAAGATATATTACTGATATGTCGGTAAAAATAAAACTTATAACGCTATTAAACATTATGTTTAATGTTCTATGAAATACGAGTTTTGTACATTTCAAGATCGTTTGCACTTCGGTAAATATAATTAAGCTTTTAACTCTAATACAAAGATGATTTACAACCTTTATCACTTATAAAGTTACATTTAATTTAGTAATGGAATGTTCTGCTTAACACGTCTCTGTTTTGCTGTATTCAATTTTCTGAATCACTTTCCTGACAGAAACCTTTTTCTATGACGCTCAGTAACTTGTTTATCTGTTAACATTGAGTTTCGCATTGACAATAATGAAACGTATCGGGCTGTTTGACAATTTTAACGGACCAATTTCAACAATTAATTAGTAGATTGTAATGTTGTCAAACTTGTTCCTTTTACAACGAAATATAATTAAAAATTTAGATATCCCCATCTTCTGTTTCATGTCGGTTACATAATATTCAATGTATATATAAGATGGTAAAATGAAAATGGTAAAAAATGCAAAAAGATATAACATATAAGTGTTTTATTTGACAATACGTTCTCAAGAAATATTGAAGTTCTAATATTTACCACATTAATTTATACTATCCAGAGATATTAAGTTGCCGTCCAATCTGAGGTGATTGTCACGAATGATTTTGAGGAGAATGATGACATAGACTGTAAACCTTTATTTGTAGTGCGGAATTTTGTACAATATCTTTAGTCGATGGCGCACTGTTTAGTGCTTATCCTTATGGCGTTAAGGCTAATTACGTCGCTATTGACTGGCAATGAGTCAATCACGTCTACAAAATCGCTCAACAGAAGTCACCGAGGTAAAGCATCTGAACACGATGGGATAGAGCGATAAAGAGCGATACTTCAAACGCATTGGTGTAGTGATCGGTTCAGAACAATAAGAACTGCTGTTTACTAGCAGAACATAAATATGCTTTAATGCTTTAAGAGCATAAAAATTAAGAAAGAAAAACAAGATATTTAAGAAAAGAATTGTAACTTAGAAACAGGGATATCTAAAATCAAATTTGTATTTCCCCATTCATATACCTCCCCGGATACGAAAGCTTTATCCTTATGCATTGTATCTGAACTGGAGGGGACAAGGTGGAGCGGTATGTCCAGTCCCCGTTTGTTGGGGTTCAGCAACTAACGATCTGTGAATAGTACACGACCAAATTTAAATTTTATGGATTCCACTACAGATTGTCTTCCACTGTTTTGAAAATCACTACTATGAAACACATTTGTAGATATCAACGGTTTTATAACATTTTTTATCATTCCTACTCAACTTTTGTACTTCTACCTTTTGTACCTCTGAGTTACTATCATGTTACTGATATTATGTGATTAGTAATTGACGGCTATGACTTTTGCGGTAGGTGCATGCAGCAGCAATGTTTTGACTATAGATGATTATACAAAGGACGATATCCTAATCACCGACATCCCCATAGGAGTGATTTAGGTAGCAGAATGAATACTTGCAGGCAATCTACAGTGGAATGCGTTAGGCTGAAAATTAGTCAAATGCATGCGAACCAGGTAGATCATAAGTTCTCAACTTTTTTCAAGTTAGTACCCACCTTTTCAGTGAATGATTCAATAGCGCTCCCTTGGGTGAACTATATACAGGGTATCCAAAAAGGTTGGGACGAAACTTCTCTGCGTATTACCGAGATCAAATAGATGAAAAAAGTTCATATAAACTTATGTTCGAAAATACTTTCTTGAAAACATGTACATATGTTTTTAAAGATATTTATGATTTATTGTACCAGTTATAATAAATGTTCGAAAATTCCTCCCTCTGAATTGGAGTTCAAATTTATAGGTTCTTACAGGATGATATGTAGACTGATAGTTGCATCATCTTACCAATTTTTGCAAAATAATCTCCACTATATGTTGCATGATGGCTCACTGGACACACGCTATCAAATGTGCATTCAAATTAAAAAATTTTAATGCATATACTTTACATACATATTTATTTTGCATATGTAGAATCCGCATCCTCACCCAGAATTGTACTGCCACTAATACAACAGTTGTACACTTTTGCCGTACACTATTGCCGTACAATGTGGCAAAACAATATTATCAATGAAATGATACCATTTTAAAAATGTGAGTGTTTGAATATTTTATTGCTAAAGTTGATCTAGTCATCCTTCTTATCAAAATTATGTAAAAGAGAAAATGGGAAAAGGGAATAAACAAACAGACAAGCACAGAGCAGGTAGAAAACGGCAAACAAAACTCAATTTTGAAGACACGATCGACATCAGGCAGACCATCGAAACTTCAAAATTTTTACATTTTAATCATTTTCAACACCAGCATATAATTATCAAGTTCAACAAGTTTACCTTACATCCAAAATATTAATAAAAACTTGTTACACCCTGTTCCAAATTAAATATAAAAATCCGACTCGAAAGTGTTAAGATTATTAACATTATTAACATATTAAAAAATTTCCTCCATTTATTTTAAGGATTTACAACATGTTTGTTTTTGAGGGAGTCAGACTGTGGAGTGTCTTGTTTTCTTCCTTTCCACAATTGACATGTCTTACAAATTATTGTCAGTGAATTCTTCAAGAGGGCATGAATTTATGCAATTATTTAATATAATCTGCCACAAGATAAGTAATAAATATTTTACATTCAATAGTCACACTATCATTGTTAACATTATCACACTCGTACCGTACATACAGGGTGCTCCACACAACGTGTGCACCGTTAAAAACTTCCAAAATATGCGTTGCACAAAAAAGTTTTTATATAGAAGTTGCATGGTCTGAAGGGGCACATTATATAGTGTAGTTATTTTTTTTATAGGTGGAGTCATTTCGGAGATTTGAAGGTCAACTTTGTTTTTTTAAATGGAATGCTATATTTTTTATATCAAAATATGGAAGAATGTCGAATTCTGAGTAAAAAAGTATTGACCTTCACTTGCCCTAAACCTAATAACTAACGAGTAATTTGACTTTATTTCCTGAAAATTTTCTTCGCGTAATATCAAGTTAGAAATTCGACCTTATCACAGATTTCCGCAGGACAGCGATGTTTACGTGACAGTGTTTACTAATATGAGTGACCTAGTGGCTTAACGCAACTAATGTAAATGTTCAAAGTGATATCCATTGGCATTAATACAGTGATGCAATCTATTAACTAATGAAGAAACTGCATTCTGAATTATATCCGCACTGAGTGTAATGCATGCTTCACGAATACGATGTTTCATATTCTCAGAGATTGTTGGTGGTTCACGATACACTGTGTCTTTTAATGTGCCCCACAGAAAATAGTCTAAAGGAGTAAGGTCCGGTGAGCGTGGAGGCCACATAAATTGTCCGCCACGACCAATCCATCGATTAGAAAATTTTCTATCCAGTACTTGCCTTACATTACGCGCGTAATGTGCAGGACAACCATCATGTTGATACCAGATTTGTGTAAGGATATTTAAAGGAACATTTTCCAATAAAGATGGTAAATTGTCGCTCAAAAAGTTAGCATATTTTTGTCCTGTTAGTCGATCATTATTAAAATATGGCCCAATCAATTGGTTGCCCAGTATTCGACACCACACATTAACGCTCCATTGACGTTGGTGGCCGACTTCTCTCATCCAGTGAGGATTTTCTGGTGCCCAATAGTGCATATTTTTCAAATTAAACTGCCTGCGATTAGTAAACGTTGCTCCATCAGTGAACAAAAATTTTTGTAAAAAATAATTATCACTGTTCATGGCAGAACCGAACGCGGTTTTGCGGTACACTTCTTTTGCTAATTCCAGATCCTCGTGAAATCTGCCGTGTATTAATATGGGGGTTTTCTGTTACCGCTGCTAGGACCGCAATAGCATTTGCATCAGAAGGAGCAGTTTTCGTTAAGTTACGTTTAGTAACATTAAGACTTCCGGTTCGTCGAAGCGATTGACACATTCTCTCAAATATGGCTTGAGATGGCTGATTTCGTTCAGGACACCTTTCGGCATATATTGCTTTGGCTCTTATTGCATTTTTGTGGCACTCACCATAAACTAAAAGCATATCAACTTTTTCGCTATTACAAAATTTCATTTTTACTTTTATCTGTCTGGTAATTACACACAACACCGAAGGTAACTTCAATACTGGATTACGAATATGTAGACGATTGCGAATCATGATAGATGTTGTGTTGATAAACACTGTAGGACAAACACTGTAACACTAACAGGACAAAAATATGCTAACTTTTTGAGCGACACTTTACCATCTTTATTGGAAAATGTACCTTTAAATATCCTTACACAAATCTGGTATCAACATGATGGTTGTCCTGCACATTACGCGCGTAATGTAAGGCAAGTACTGGACTGAAAATTTTCTAATCGATGGATTGGTCGTGGCGGACAATTTATGTGACCTCCACGCTCACCGGACCTTACTCCTTTAGACTATTTTCTGTGGGGCACATTAAAAGACACAGTGTATCGTGAACCACCAACAACATCTGAGAATATGAAACATCGTATTCGTGAAGCATGCATTATACTCAGTGCGGATATGATTCAGAATGCAGTTTCTTCATTAGTTAATAGATTGCATCACTGTATTAATGCCAATGGATATCACTTTGAACATTTACATTAGTTGCGTTAAGCCACTAGGTCACTCATATTTGTAAACACTGTCACGTAAACATCGCTGTCCTGCGGAAATCTGTGATAAGGTCGAATTTCTAACTTGATATTACGCAAAGAAAATTTTCAGGAAATAAAGTCAAATTACTCGTTAGTTATTAGGTTTAGGGCAAATGAAGGTCAATACTTTTTTACTCAGAATTCGACATTCTTCCATATTTTGATATAAAAAATATAGCATTCTATTTAAAAAAACAAAGTTGACCTTCAAATCTCCAAAACGCCTCCACCTATAAAAAAAATAACTACACTATATAATGTGCCCCTTCAGACCATGGTACTTCTATATAAAAACTTTTTTGTACAACGCATATTTTGGAAGTTTTTAACGGGGCACACGTTGTGTGGACCACCCTGTATACACGGTGGAGCATTTAAATGGGAACACCTAAATATCTCGGTTATTATTAGTCGTACAAAAAAACTCCACAGAATAAAGTTGTACTGTTTCAAGGGGCGAATTTGATGACGGTAAATAATTTTTTTCTCAATGTCATTTTTTACGAGATTTCAAGGTCATCGTATTTTTTTTAAATGGAACTGCATATTTTCATTGCAACAGTCTCATAGCTTATAAAAAAACGAATCCAAAAAAGGTTGTAACGCGACAGCATTAAAATGACCTCAAGTACGGGAAAGTGCCAGGTACCTGACGCTGAGGGCCCTCGCCCCTCCACCCGGCCTTACCCTCTTTCCTCCGAGGACGACCCTGATTGGTCAGGCCCGGAAGCGGGAAGAGGAATATAAGGAGGCACTTTTCCCGGAAACCAGCAGAGTCTTCCTGCACTCTCGCAATAAGGAAGAACAGTAGCCCTCGTACGGAGCAGACGCAGCCTTCGCGGCACCGGCACTCCTACGAGACGCTACTGTCAGCAACAGAAGGAGACGGATCTTGGGGAAGACGCAATCTACGCGGTACCGGCACCCCTCGTCCACTAGAGAGTCTTACTGGACTCTCGTCAAGGAACAACAGCAACCCTCGTACGGAGCAGACGCAGCCTTCGCGGCACCGGCACTCCTACGAGGTGCTACCGTCAACACCGAGACATCAGTCCCGAAGAAGACGCAGCCTACACGGAAACGGCACCCCGTCCTCCGTGATCCAGATTTCTATTCCACGGTCCCGTCTTATTTCAACGTTTCGGGACCCAACCCACGAAAAACCACCGGCCTTTTTAAAACGACCGTTACAAGGTGCAATATGATGACCTTCACGTGACCGTTAGCGAGAAAATTATGAAATGTTTGTCAGCAACTTCAATACGCGTTCGGAGACGATAAATGTATGAATTTCAATTTCATGGAAACAGTCTTAAGTTAAATCTTTATTTTAGAAGGTGTTAATAATGATAAGAATAATAATAAATAAGATAATAATGTGTAGCGGCGTAGCAAAGCCTTTGTATACGATACTGTAGTGTTTAGTGACTTTTAGTGCTAGCGGATGTAACCAGGTGTGTATGTATGTTTGTATATGTGTGTATGTACGTATGGTGTGTGCAAAGAGAAGGCCCGCTATGCGGCGCTGTTGCGAAAAACAAGAGAGTAGTGTAGCGACACGTGCTGAACGGTGCGCAATAGTTTATTTCTGTTTTGCTTGTATTTTAATATTCTTTTCCCTAATATATATATACATGTGTAATTAAGTGAATACCTTGGTTTTTCCCTACCGTCTGAATCCTACAAATTTTGGGGGCTCGTACGGGATCGGATAGAAGGATTCGCCAGGTTTTGTGAAATTCCGTGACGCGTACGTCGTGAATTCTTTTGTGTAAAATGGCGTGTACGGAAGAAAGTGTAAATCGAGGTGACAGGGAAATGATTGAGACAAATACAGAAACAGGTACAACGAAAAGCGACGTTCATGAGATGAAACCTGCTGATCTTAAAGAAGAGTTGAAAGCTCGCAAATTGAAGACATCGGGGAAGACAGCTGACTTGATCGAGAGACTGAAAGCGGCATTGGTATTAGAAGATGCTGAAGAAGATGACGACAAAGACGAAAGCGGGAGTGAATACGAAGAGGATGGAGAACAAATGCGAGAAAAATTAGGTTATGTGCCAACTTTTAGAGATGTGGAGGAATCCATGGAAAAATTCTCTGGAGATGGGAAAAGAAGCGTTCAAATTTGGCTGAGAGATTTCGAAGAAACGGCAATGTTGTATAAGTGGACGTGTACACAGAAACTAATTTACGCGAAGCGACTTTTGACCGGATCCGCAAAACTGTACGTGAATTATGAACAGTGTACTCGTACATGGAATGAATTGAGAGGATCGTTACTTGAAGAATTTACCAAATCAATAAATGGCCATTCTGTTCATCAAGAATAAGTTAAGCAAAAGAAGAGAGAAGATGAGTCTTACCACGAGTATATGTACAAAATGATTGATATTGCGTCACAAGCGAACATTGAGATACAGGCTATTATACAATACGTTATAGACGGACTTGTGGACGAGGTGTCTAACAAAGTGATATTATATGGTGCTGCGAATATCCGAGAGTTCAAGGAAAAGTTAACACAGTACGACATTATGAAGAGGAAAGAAGCAGATTACAACAAACCGAAGAGAGAAGCGGATAGAAACGAGACAAGACGAGATCGTAAAACTTCGACAACTTTCATGAAGCGATGTTACTATTGTGGTGATAACAGACACAAAACACATGATTGTCCGACAAAGGACAAGGGCACGAAGTGTTTTAAGTGCCAAAAGTATGGACACGTCGCGTCAAAATGTTTAGCGGGAGCGAAAATTCCAATGATGTCGAACAGTGCTCAGCCGCACTGTAGCGCGGTGCGATCAAAGAGACAACAAGCACGTAAGAGCATATACATAGCGTCCCAAAAGATAAACGCATTAGTTGATTCCGGTAGTGACCTTAGCTTGATGAGCGCGGCCGCGTATATAAAAATCGGCACACCTCCGTTATCTGATGGCAAAACTCGATTTCGTGGAATAGGTTCAAGCGAAAATCCTACGTTGGGCGATTTCAATGTCCAAGTTAAAATCGATCAAGACGAGTACAACATAGTTTTTCATGTAGTTTCTGATGCGCTAATACCGCATGATGTTATAATAGGATATGACTTTTTGAAAACAGTTGAAGTTTGTATGCGAAATGGAAATATTAGTGTATCAAAAATACCAAACGTAGTCGAAGATTTGCCAGAAGTTTTCCATATTGTCGAGCAAGTAAATAACATCGATCTGTCGCATATTTCAAAACCTGAGATACGCGCAGAGGTAAGAAACGTTATTAAAAACTATGATCCGAAGAAGAAGAGAGAGGTAGGTGTTACGATGCGTATAACCCTACGCGACGAAATTCCCGTGTATCAAGCGCCTCGGCGCCTATCTGTGAAAGAGAATGACGAAGTAAATTCCCAAATTGAAATATGGTTACGGGATAGAATTATTAAACCATCTCAATCAGACTTTGCAAGCCCTATAGTATTGGCTAGAAAAAAGGACGGTTCGCTGAGAATCTGCGTGGATTATAGAAAACTGAACCTGAAGATAATAAAGGATCGTTATCCACTACCAAAAATAGAGGATCAAATTGATCGTTTGCGGGATAAACGCGTTTTCACAACTTTAGATTTGGCGAATGGTTTTTTCCATGTATCTGTAGATGAAAGTAGTACAAAGTATACATCTTTTGTTATTCCATCAGGACAGCACGAATTTTGCCGTATGCCATTTGGTCTTTGTAACTCTCCATCCGTATTTCAACGATACATTAATGCTATTTTTAGAGATTTGGCTACTAGCTGTGTTATTAGTTATCTGGATGATATTATTATCCCTGCGACGGATTATGAAGATAGTTTAAAGCGGTTGAACAAGGTATTACACACTGCGGGAGAGCATGGTTTATTGATTAAATGGGCTAAGTGTCAATTTCTGCAAACACGCATTGAGTACCTCGGATATATAATAGAAAATAATAGTATTAGGCCATCTGTGCAAAAGACAGATGCCGTGAGACGGTTCCCAGAACCAGCAAACATGCGATCATTACAAAGTTTTTTGGGTCTCACAGGTTATTTCCGAAAGTTTGTGCCAAGTTATTCGCTCATTGCGCGTCCTTTGACAGATATGTTGCGAAATAAGGTAGGGTTCCGATTCGAAGAAAAAGAACGAACCGCGTTTAATAAGTTAAAGATGGCGTTGATTAGTAAACCGATTTTAAAAATCTACTCTCCGACAGCTGAAACTGAGTTGCACACCGACGCGTCAGCATTAGGATTTGGTGCAATTTTGTTGCAACGCGACAACGAGGATCGTTTGTTACATCCTATATATTATTCTAGCGGAAAAACAAACTCCTGCGAGGAGAAATACCACAGTTATGAACTGGAGGTTTTCGCAATAGTGAAATCACTCAAAAAGTTTAGAGTCTATTTGATAGGTGTACCCTTCAAGATTGTGACTGACTGCCAAGCATTCGTAATGACGTTAAAGAAAAAAGACGTTTGTCCTCGCGTAGCTCGATGGGCACTATTTATGCAAGATTTCAATTATACCGTTGAACACCGTTCGTGTTGTGGCGTCAACGTGGTGCGTATATCCGCAATGACAACCACTTCACCACTCGCGGAATCCTTCGCGTTTTCCGGGAGTAGCAATTTAATTTGCGCGATAATTCTCGACCGGAGGAGAAACTTGTCGATTCTTGCGAGATTTCGAGATCGAGGTTTAATGACAAACTATGACGACTGTCGTCGTCAGCGAGCGCGATGGTATGTTGTCGTCACGGAGATCGGTAAACAAGTGTCTTCCAAGAATTTTCTTCCGAAGATTCTCGGCGACGCTGTGGGCCGGACATCCCCGCTTACTGAATTTTCGCGACGTTTCAGCAAGCGGGTTTTTCGGATTTTCTGGGCGGTGTGAGACGTTAATTGGTCGCACTTTCCTCCGAGAGCAGTAACCACCCCCACGGGACTCTCGACGAGAAGGGCCCCATGGAGGTGGACACCTACCATGTGGACCACTTGGGCCCGCTTGCGTCTACGAAGAAGAGCTACCAACACATATTTGTTGTCGTTGATGGTTTCAGTAAATTCATTTGGCTGTATCCCACCAAGTCGACTACTACAGCTGAAGTCATTGATCGGTTGAATAAACAATCGATAATCTTTGGAAACCCACGAAGGATCATTTCAGACCGAGGAACCGCATTTTCTTCGCATGATTTTGCAGATTATTGTAAAACGGAAGGAATCGAACATATTATGATTACCACTGGAATACCAAGGGCAAATGGACAGGTGGAAAGGGTTAATCGTACGCTCATCCCACTGATAACGAAGCTTGCATTTCCACAAGCAGGAAATTGGCACAAATACGTTGGAAAAGCACAACAATATCGAAATCATGTACCAAGCCGAAGTACCGGTCTACCTCCATTTAAACTTCTTATAGGCACTCGTATGAGACTCCGTGATGATCCACAAATTAAAGAAATTCTGGAGAAGGAAAACGCTATTGCTTTCGAAGAAGCGCGCGATCAAGTGTGCATACAAGCAAAGGAATCGATAGCCAGGATCCAACATGAGAACAAGCAACCGTATAATAAAAAGAGAAAGAAAAAATACGTCGATTTTAAAGAAGGAGATTTGGTTGCCATTCAAAGAACGCAGATGAAGCCTGGACTAAAGTTTTGTCCTAAATATTTTGGTCCGTATAAAATCGCGAAGGTATTACGTAATGACCGCTACGTGGTTGACAAAAACGTGAAGTTGCTGACAAACATTTCATAATTTTCTCGCTAAAGGTCACGTGAAGGTCATCATATTGCACCTAGTTGGATTCGTTTTTTTATAAGCTATGAGACTGTTGCAATGAAAATATGCAGTCCCATTTAAAAAAAATACGATGACCTTGAAATCTCGTAAAAAATGACCTTGAGAAAAAATTATTTACTGTCATCAAATTCGCCCCTTGAAACAGTACAACTTTATTCTGTCGAGATTTTTTGTACGACTAATAATAACCGAGATATTTAGGTGTTCCCATTTAAATGCTCCACCCTGTATATGAGAAAACAGGGAAGTTTTGTATTATATTTTTCTGCATGAATTAACAAAGTGAAAGAATTTCAATTTTAAGGATGGATTGTGAGGGTAATAAATTAAAGAATAAAACATTTCCAAACGGATTCTAAGATATTTTTATATATGGGAAAACCCAATATGATTTTACTCAGCTGTTTTGGCGTCTCTTGTGATTGCTCAGGTATTTCACAATAGTGAAAATTTCGTATTATTTTCTTTGCGCGGTAAGTTCATCCCCCAAAATTAGATTATCAATCAAACAAAAAATTTGTTTGTGCTATATAATTTCTTAACTTTTATATGGTGTATTAATGATGGGTACAAACCAGTATAGTACATATATAACTTACTTAATACCCGAGGTCCGCTTAAGGGTAACATTTGAGACCGTGCTTCGCTCATCTACACGTTTCGAGCGTCGGGGCGAGAAGAAGGCGATCCGCATGGATTCCTAGAAAACAATCGCCGAGCGACGATTCGCATTTATTCCGTTCGCGACGAAGTCGCTCACAAGGCACAAGAACGCACTAACACCACCGAATAAATGCATCCGCGTTCGAGAGCATCGAACTGCTTCGACAGGTATCACAATTTTTAAAACTTTTATGATCCCTAACTTTCCTTACAGGTTACAACAAATATTATTTTGAACGAGTACTCTACACGTAACAAAGTACTGGATTATGATATGTATTTATATATTATTGTAGGATCGTGCAAGAGAAAGAGAGGAGCGCGCGGTCACCCATCGTTGTAGCATTCCTCGGCCGAGTAGTTTAACACGAGAGATCATCCTCTGCTTGATGATTATTTTTTTTCCACGTCCTTTTCTCCTAACATTAGTTCTTTATAGGAGGGTACGCCCAGATCCCACATTATAAATACTGTATATATGACTACATTCACATGCTTCGTAACAGCGAAAATTTCGCGTCGAGATATAGGGACGAGTTGGTAGCTCTAATGAAAATTGTGCAACAACGTTGATGTCTTCCTTCATAAAAATAACATGAGTTTTAACAACTTTGTTGCGAAGAAAATTGTTTAAATACCACATTATCTCACAAACGATTAAAATTTTCCAATTACTGAAATTTACCTACAGAATAATCAATAGTAAACAATCAGTGTGAAAAACATTCTCCATCGTTATAGTTTAAAAAACATATTTCCATAAGTACTAAAATGTTATTTCAAATAATCGATATCGTATGCGTTTTCGTAATAATAAACCATAAACCTTTTGAAAACTCCAAATTGCTTTCTATAAACAGATACCAGTAACCATTTCGAACGACTCCGAGAAGTTTATGAACAAGTTACGGTCGTAGTGGTAGCCGTTTACAAGGATATCATCATAACAACTATGGGTCAGACACGTAATTGAGAACATCAAAGTTTTCCTTTGCCTCATCGTAGGTAGATGGGGCAAACCATAAGTTTGTTATTCCCTTGTGGCAAAGTTTACTGATATCCTACACATGCATTCGATAAACCGGTAAGCAGTATCGATACAACTGAATATTTTAGTCCACTAAACTATTTACAAGTCTTCTATACAACTATGCTTCACAGTATAATATTTGGACTTATTGTTAGTACCACCAACGAGGAATTCTTCGGTTTAATCATTCAATTCACGTCATGGTAAACTAAATATTTATTTTTACTGTTATAATTACTGATTACGTACTCTATTCCACCAGTCCTATAAAGTTATTCAGAGAGAGGCGGTGCTTAAGAAAGATACTGAAACGTTTAATCCATACACTTCGATAAAATCAATTAACTTGATGTATTAGTTGACTTATAGAGGCGGGAGTTATAGCTTATGAAGGATATTAGGTGACTAATTGTAAGACGGAAATCAGATTATGAGATCTGAATAAAACCGTCACACTGCCTGAGGTGGTTTCGGCAGTAGCGTCAAATAGGGCGTGTACAGAAACACTATAAAGATTGAAGTAAAAAGTTCGTCCAGACTAATTGTAAACACGTTGTGAGCAGTGTCTATCTCAGCCATAAAAATATTGCTGGCTCTCAAGTGAGTAAAAAATGCGGCAGTTCAAACCTGGAGTGACCACTTGGGAATACTTTAGAGCAGACTTAGAAAGACTTTATCCCGACAAGAGCCGCAAATTCTAAACTCAGAATTTCGAGAGCCGCAATTACACAAATGTTTTAAGTATGTAACATTTAAATGCCACGGTCTTCATTTTCATGTGATAACGATATTTTTTCGGTCTTGGCTAGAGTGGTATTGAAGAGGTAGGAGATCTACATGCGGTTCGTGAGCTGCAGTTGGGCCAACTATACTCTAGAACAGGGGTGCACGAGATCGGCACAGCAGAGCCGTTTTTGAGGACCGCCGCCTACTTCTCCCAACTACGAATTTGCAAAAGGAACCATCAACAATCGATGCTGTATGGTTTTAATTTGCCAACAAAGAACTCTTCGCATTTGTTTATTTGCAACAATGCCTCAAGAGAGTAGATTAAAACCGAATCGGCGTTTTGATATTCTTTGTACAGGGAGACCATGCCTGTGTTCTTGTCCGACTAGACTTTGTATTTACTACGCTTTTCATTGTATATGATTAAGATCAATGTCCACCGGTCCAAAGGAGTATAACTACGCCTACAAGACCATGACAAGTGTTTTTGAAACACCCTGTACAATGTGTTTCGCTGCAGATGTGACTGACAGCAAGGTTTATAGTATTAGTCTACAGCCCTCCAAAAAATTAGCACAAATATAATACAAATCAAGGGTAGACAATCTGTAGCCTTCTGCGTCATCAATTGCAGCCTTCTACGGCTTACCGAGATAAAAAGTTAATTTATGTATGTTATAATAGGACGTAGGAGAAAAAGATAACTATTAGCATGATATTATAATATTACAGAGTACGTTATATCCGTAGTACGAATACAAACATTTGTCTCCGTCACGCAAAGTTCTTTTGCAACAAGCACTTTTATACCTTAATAAGTCTTATCTTTTATAAGAATTATCTTTATAAGATTAAGGATAATCGTGAAACTGAAAATGCAATTGGACAATATTCTGTATTTACATGATAAAATTGTACAAATGTGAAATTGTATTAAATGTGGCATTATTCTCATGAAACAACTTATAAACAATAAACGTAATTGTAAAGCAAGCTACTTGTATGGATGAAACTGTTGAAAAAGAAACTGTCTGCTCTCTCGCCTGTACCTAAAAAATTTTCTCCCGAAGGTTTAGCTTTTAAGATAAATTAGAAAATATTCATAAAAATTGGGGAATTTCGGGCGGTACTTTCGTTTTGAGTATTATTTAAACATGTTTAAATGTGTATAACATTAAAGTAATATGCATCGTTATATCCGGGGGAGGGGCGTCTATAGAACCATTTTATATAAAAAAAATTAAATAACTTCCACGGTTAAAGTAAAAGAAGGTTGAAAATTGAAAATTTGCATTCTGTTTCTTAACTGACTTTCTCAAAATTGCGGCCTGACGGAGAAAAACGGTTTCCATATCTGTGTTCAGCACCACAAAATACATAACAATAATTGTAAATGTTGTTTTTGCCCAAAACTGTGTTGGCCAGTGTTATGAGTTTGTGATTGGCTTTGCCTAGGATCCGAGGGGTTCCCTTGGACGAATTACAATCATTACGGAAAGCAAAGGAAATGACTTCGTGCGGAAACCTAAGCCACGGCCGTAGCCCACGGTTGGGTAAGTCCTGAGTTTCCAAATTTATGGCGTGAAACATTTTGGCGGTCTAGTATCGCTGGTCCTCGGTTACTTGCCTGCGATGCATATGGAAGCACTTAGTTCGTTTAGCACTTAGGTTGCCTACCACAACTATCTTCATCTGTAAAAGAATTGTGGACCTTAGTCGATATGCGCCACAATGGCTGATTTTGTCTTCAGTTGTATTTTAGTTCTCCACGTTGTTATTATTGTCGGTAAGAATTGTCGGATCTGATAAAAGCTTTCGAGTCGAAAACATGTTGTAGTCTATCCAGCATATGTGTAGGTTTCATTAATGTTTGTTACTTGTTTCATTATTATGCTGTCTATGATTAGTTATTCTGTGCATCCTTAACTATCATTTCTTCTGCAATCTTTTTATTGTTTATTTTCGCGTTATTATTTTATGAACTATTAGTGGGCAGATAATTAGTCCGTAGTTTGCTCAATCTACAGTACATTGGTTTTTGGGTTTAGTGTATGCTATTCCTGCTATTAAAAATGTTGGGTATTCGTGAGGGTTATCTCTATTATTCCATTGTTTTGCTGCGTTCGGTATGAGTACGTTTTTTAAATTGTTTATACCAGACATTATAAATATGGCCCGTTCCTGGTCACATACAATTATGTGTATTATGCATTGCCTCTATAAGTACATTGTCTCTTTTTTATTTCGGTTGTTCTATTATGTGTGAGTATTTGTGTTCCTTTTATACTGTCTATGTTTTACAGTTTTATCCAGAACTCGTTTTTTTGTTGGTTTTGTGGTGGACAAATCTTGCTTCAAATTCAATTGTTATTAAAATAGGTTTTGAATGTTCTATTTTCTTTGTTTTTGTGGTTTAATTCGTTATTGCATTTGAGTCAAGTTTTTCTTTTAAAGTACTTACGGGAGGTTTCCCAAGTGTCAATTCCGGATTTTAATGAAATTTACAGGGTATGTACAATTCGATGAAATATTTGACACGTATTTTTTTTTATCGGCTGACGTTCATATCTAGGGGGTGAAAACAGCCCTCAAAGTTGGGGACTAAAAGTTATTTTTTTAAATATTTCGGAAACTATTTGGTGTAGATCAAAAAAAAAAAATGCAAATTGTTCGTTTTTCAAAGACGGATTTAGTGGTAAAAGTAAAATTGCTCCAAATTTATTTATTTAAAAAATATATTAAAAAATCACATATTTTTTAATTTTTTTTAAGTAAAACGTAGAGTTACTTTTGTCATGCATTGCAAGAAGAAACTATGGACCAAACCCAAGAATGCGGATAAATCAGAATTTTTAGTTTTACCGGCATAATGGATATTTTCGTTCCACAAATTATAAGTCGCGAACTCGCCTTCTGGCATATGATTGCTTCTACGTGCAATCGTTTGATGCTTCAGTAATTATATTACATTACGTATAATAATTGTCCCTTGATAACTGTATAAAAAATAAAAATGTTTTTGCGATAATCCCTGTCATTCCATGAGTATTACAGGTATATCGCTCCGTCCGCTACGGGCATGCAAGGCGCGACCGGTGCGTGACTCGTAACAAAAGGCTGGTCGAATAAGAAACGGTTATTTCAATAAATTATAACTATAATTATAACTAAAATATACTATAATATAATGTCATATAACATAATATAATATATGTAGGATCGTGAAAAAGAAGGAGAGGCTCGCGGTAACCCATCCAAGCAATGGTCACCGCCTGCGTTGCTTAACTCGGGAGATCTCCTGGGTCGGCGCGGGTCCACTGCGCCAAACGTCCTCTCCCTAGCGTCACTTCTTCTTCACGTCCTTTTCTCCTAAAGTTCTTTTTAGGAGTGTACCGCCCCGATCCCACACTCGGCCATCCTGATAATGACATTTGCCCTCAAATGTCGCACTCCGTCTTTATCGACTGCGCATCGTCGTTGTCGTCGCATCTTCTCCGAACGTCCACACACCTAGGCCGTCTTTTTGTTTAACATCGTAACATCGTATCCCCGTGGTGCCTAGTGCGTGACCCGTTCGTTCGTCATTGGGAAACTTCGCTTTTTTGCGCAGTCGATCGTCTCTGCATTTTTTTTTCTACTCGTCATTGGGATCGTTGGCGGTAACTGTAACTCCTATCCCGGACGAGCCCCCAATTTGTAGGATCGTGAAAAAGAAGGAGAGGCTCGCGGTAACCCCCATCCAAGCGATTGGTCACCGCCTGCGTTGCTTAACTCGGGAGATCTCCTGGGTCGGCGCGGTTCCACTGCGCCAGCGTCCTCTCCCTCCTAGCGTCACTTCTTCTTCACGTCCTTTTCTCCTAAAGTTCTTTTTAGGAGTGTACCGCCCCGATCCCACATATATAATATAATATAATATAATATAATATAATATAATATAATATAATATAATATAATATAATATAATATGATATGATATGATATAATGTAATATAATAAGTAATGTAAAGTACCAGTAATCGATAATTTATAAATTCTAATCCGGAATGCTATTCTGGCAGTAGTGATTCTCATTAAAAAAATGATGGAAACATAAATGTTCTTTACACCAAGAACACTTGATTGCTACAACATTTGCGCATTTATCACATATTATTTTATCTACTTCAGTAAAACAAAAGCTTACAGGATTTTGAAATTCACCAGGTCTTTCCTCAACATATCCACAACGGAACCATGCATACTTGAATAAATTTTTATATCGCGGTGCCGATAACTGATTATGGATTAGAGACTGCATCTTTATGATATTATTTCTGGAGTATAAATTGATATCTACATCCATTAGCATGGCTAGATCGGAAATTTTTCTTGCGAAATTCTTCCATACCCTGAAGCCGTAGACATCTAAAGGCTGTATCAATCCTGTGGTACTTTTCGGTATTTTCAGTATCTCCACATTTTTATTTTCTGGGACAGTCCCGTGTGTTGCTGCTTCTGTATATCCCGTCCACGAATCTAGTAATAAAACTGTCGTCTCAGGAACATTTGGCAAATAGACTTGCTCAAACCACATTTTCACATGATTTGTAGTTAATTTGCCTGACGTCGATGCTGCGATAATAACATTTGGGGCCTTAAATATTGTTTTTTGAACACGAGGCCCTATTTTTCCTTGTGGCTCTTTTAATACTAGGAACAGTGGTGACAATAATTGTCCACTGGCTGATACAGTCGGCTGTATTGTATAGCTATGTGTTATAGCTGCACTTGATTGAACGATGGCCTCGGTTTTTTTCTCACCCATCCATGATAAGGTTCTCCCCGCGTGCATTTCGAGTTGAAACCCACTCTGGTCTGAATTAAAAATGTTATCTGTTCCATGGTGTTCAATGCGCTCCTTAACATCCAAAACGAAATTATCCGCAGCCTCTGTGATCATTGATATATTTTCACTCTGGAAACGTGTAATAAATTTGGTTGTTTTTCTGGAAACGATGTTATGTTCCTGCTTAAATTTCCACAACCATTTCTTCGAAGCAGTAAATCCGACCAAATTTATTTGTGAATTCTCTGTTAGAGCCCATCGTCTCAAATCAATGTCATGAATTGTGAATTTCTTGTCTCTGGCTTCAATAAACTTATTGAGTACCATATTTGCAATTTGTCCTATTTTGTCTTGCTTCGATCCACCTTTCATGACTTGTGTTTCCCATCTATATAATTGTCGTGCCGTCTTCAAACTTTTAAATCTATTCTGCACCGAGTCAAATGACAAACGTTTCCGTTTTCCACTTCGCCAGTAGTCGACTGCACTTTTTTTATATTCATAATTGATGTGCTCATCACAGGTTTCTTGAATTGTTTCTTCATTGGAGGAACACGATGAACTAGTAGACGGGGATTGGGTAGACATTAATTGTTCATCAGTTGTCACATTTTGTGGTAGATTACCGAAGTCATCGAATATTAATTCCTGCTGAGCTTCTATAACGGCATATCCAGTTATCTGGCATCTATTAATAATATCAATAATATTTTCTGCCAATTCCATTTCCTTGTTATTGATAGGATCTTCATTTGTAGAATTTTCATAATTGTACGTAGTTTTTAATATATTTATGATATTAATCGGATTTATTTTCATTTTTCACTTCTACGAAACTATAACCCGTGTACGTTAAAATTCTACCACTGTATTCTACACTGTACACTTAAAACACCGTTAGAAACAGTTCACTTTTTTAACAGGCTAGAATCAAACCTCGATTGAAGCCGTGAATCGTGCCGATAATCTTTGCGGTGTAAAAAAAAATCTGTGTGTGCGCTAAGTGAAGACTCTTGTTCAAGATTCCAAAATGGATTGACTTCTTCGATCTGGACATCAATTGAAAATAATTGTTTTTCCCCTCCTTTTCGGAAACACGATATGGGCGGTTCCAAAATTCAGGAAGGTGCAAATCAACCAATTGGCTACATTTTTACTATGAGGGATGAAACTTTTCCTTTGGTACCTCGGTGGTGGAAAGCAATTTTTCGACCCCCTTGCGTAGGAGAGAAAGCAAATGAAACCAGCAGGGCCCTAAATTTTAATTGCCATGAGTTCATCGAATATAGGTACCAGGGTTATGCTTTATGATGGTGTTTTTACGAGTCAGCGATGGTCAGGGATGCTTACCCGCCCGAAGACTAATTACCACCAGCTAACGGAACTAGGGATTAGTAATAAGTTTAAGGAATCCTTTCAAAGCAAAGATTTTTAAATTTTTATTGCCCATTACTTGGTATCCAGTTGCGCTCTTTGTGATCAAATGTCAGCAGATGGTCGACAAAATTATTACTGCTAATCATAAATCAATTATAAGAAATATGTTTTGTCCTTAATTTGACCCCGCTTGTATTCCACAAGATCCAAGTTTTCTATGGGTACCATTCTTCTATAAATGTAGGAAAAGCTTCTGGAAACAACTGTTTTTTATTCAACCAGCCTTTTGTTACGAGTCACGCACCGGTCGCGCCTTGCATGCCCGTAGCGGACGGAGCGATATACCTGTAATACTCATGGAATGACAGGGATTATCGAAAAACATTTTTATTTTTTATACAGTTATCAAGGGACAATTATTATACGTAATGTAATATAATTACTGAAGCATCAAACGATTGCACGTAGAAGCAATCATATGCCAGAAGGCGAGTTCGCGACTTATAATTTGTGGAACGAAAATATCCATTATGCCGGTAAAACTAAAAATTCTGATTTATCCGCATTCTTGGGTTTGGTCCATAGTTTCTTCTTGCAATGCATGACAAAAGTAACTCTACGTTTTACTTAAAAAAAATTAAAAAATATGTGATTTTTTAATATATTTTTTAAATAAATAAATTTGAAGCAATTTTACTTTTACCACTAAATCCGTCTTTGAAAAACGAACAATTTGCATTTTTTTTTTTGATCTACACCAAATAGTTTCCGAAATATTTAAAAAAATAACTTTTAGTCCCCAACTTTGAGGGCTGTTTTCACCCCCTAGATATGAACGTCAGCCGATAAAAAAAAATACGTGTCAAATATTTCATCGAATTGTACATACCCTGTAAATTTCATTAAAATCCGGAATTGACACTTGGGAAACCTCCCTTGTTAGAGTTTCATTTATTGTGTAAATATTATTGTTTTCATTCATGTGTACTTCGGTGCATTTCATTATGTTTCTCATTATATTTCCTTTAATAGCTTGCGTGAGTGTTCTAATGTCTTCTCTGAGATCGTCTATCCTTCGTTCGTTTCGGATTTACTGGTTCGGTTTGCTATAATTGTGTTTTATGTTTTGTTTATTGTTTGGTATTTTCTGTTTATACAAATGTATTGCTGTTATTGTTGCAGCGTATAGTATTGTGTGTATTTCCTGGAATGTTTTGTTGCCATCCAGGTATGATGTGAGTGCTTTGTTAATGGAGTTGATTAGTTTAGGTGTGTTCCGTTTATATATTAGTTTGAGGATTTTGTTGCTTTTTCTGCGCTTGTCGTTAGGTTCTTTCAGTGGGATATCCTGGCGCTGGTTTTGGTAGATCTTGTGAGTGCTGCGTTTCCTCTACTACTATATGGTGCTTTATGTTGATATTCTATGATGTTTTGTTCCATTTGTCTGTTTATTTTAGTTGCTACCACTTCTTTTTTTAATAGAATTTCTTTCTATAATAATCTATTGCTTTTGAGGACGAACCATTCTGGTATATTAGCCTTTGTTTGAATACTTGCAATTGCATTTTTCGATACTGTACTGTGAATAATTTGTACAGGGTGTTTCAAAATTAATTGTCATTTTCACCAGCTTAATACAGGTAAAGACGGATAAAAACAATACGTGTTAAGTATTTCTTCGAGACCTACCTCTCAAGGAAGTTTAATAAAAAACGGCGTTCAGATGATCAACGAAGGCGAAGGCGATATCTAGGAAAAAAGAGGAATTTAGAAGAATGCGGAAGTCTGTCCTTTTATCGGCTGGCGCTGCACTTTTTGAATCTGTTAACCAACATTGGCAGCCATTTTTCGGAGGCTAGAAAGATGTTAATGATCTGCGTTCGGCGTCAAGTTCACTCAAGGGTTCTCCTGTGGAGAACAACATAAACACTCGCACTTTTCTTAGTGGTTCGATGACCCAGTCCTCCAATTTCTAATTTCGTGTAGTACGCCTCTGCTTTAACTATTCGAGCCAGCAAGGATAGACATCTCGTGTGTTTCTTTCCGAAGGGTTGAAGACCTGAAAGTCTGACTTATTCAGCGAAAATTAAATTGCGGAGACACAATTAAAAGTTAATTTACGAAAATATGGTTCGTTTCTGACACATGGTTCCTCTCAGACATTTTACCTACGTAACAAGATGAATGCGATGAGCCAATACAAAAATTCAGCTACCCTTCCGCAAATTTGGCTGCAGGTTTTTTTACAAATCTCCATCCAACCGAAAGTGTAGAACAACCCCTGAAAGACGTGACCATTAATTTTTTTACACCCTGTACATTGGTCACTAGTTTTTTGTTCTAAAATGAAACGCGAAGGATATGAAATTCGAGATGTATTAATAGAAATGTGATCTACGACTCATTGCAATTAACATATGCGTTCGGTCGAGTAATCTTAAATGATACCAACGCAATGCAATGTTACTATAAATAATTAAATTAAACCTACAAAACTATTTCAGTAACAAATGTAAATATTTTTATAAACCTTAACGATCTAGTTTTATTTGAAAAACTATTCCATCCTTGTACACCCAACGAAATTTTGGAGTTAATTTTTCTGAGTTGGCGTAAGTTAGTATTCTCAATTGAAACGCAAATGTGACTATTTGCATTCTTGCAACGCAGTAACGACGCAACACGGCAGTGACATGGTATAGTGGGGAGAGTAAAGTGAGTGCTTTTGCTGGTCGCTTATAATCCGTCGTCGCCGTCGTTGCTGTTGCCGTTGAAGCGACAGGTAGCTGGAGGAAGAGTTGCTGTTAGGGGGATCTGCAGAAGGGTAGGTATGGGTTTTAATTATTTCCGCGAGATGAGATTTCACCACGGAGCCTAGTATTGAGCGTTAGTCCGGTGTAAATTCCGGGAACCCGGGCTAATCGGCATAATTCCACGGAATCCGTAATAGACTTTGAAATGGGTGGGGACGTTAGCGAACAGTAGTCCAACAGCAGCGAACCCTTCCGCCTGTCCTCCTCTGCCCCTCAGGTTTCTATTCTCTTTTCTCGCTTCCTCCTTGCCTCTTCCCTTCCCTGTTCCGGTCTCCGCAATCCTCTGTCCCCATCTTTCCCTTCCCTGCTCCAAATTAGATCTTCGTACTATCTACTGACAAACTGCAAAGAACTTAATGCAATAGATTTGCCAACTGTCCAGGAAATCTCAAATACAAATTTCATTGGCGATAATATCAAGAGGCTTGCTCTGTAAATTATTTTTCGCTTCTTCAAGTATTCTGACAATGAGCTGAATACGTTGGGTACTTATTGTGACAAAGATAAGTTATACATTCGATAAAAATTAAGTACATGCGTTTATGAACGTTTCTTGCGTTCACACAAAATAGTAACGAACATATTTTACGTTGAATGGTACACTTGCCACAGCATTCATCAATTTAAATTATAATATAAATGCTAAGGTACATTCATTTCCTAAATACGCTTTATTCAAGAATATCTTTTTAAGAAAACTAAGTTAACATTGTCAGAAAAACATCATAATAGTTTTTTTTACATTTAGTTTAAATTCATCTTATGTTCCTACAAGCGTAATGCGTATTTAGGGACATCATGTGCAAAATAGTAGACGCAAACGTATGTTCTGGTGATCATTACAATATAGTAAAATTCCTTTTCAGAATAAATAGAATTTTACTTACGTAAAACGTCAGCTCGTATTTTTAATATTTTTAGAATCAGGCGATTACATTTATCAAATAATAATGTTTTAGCCATACATGTAGTAAGAATACATTAAGAAATCGAACAAAAATATAAAGAAATAAATGCAGCTTACATGTCATGGTTATTGGATGAAATAAGCGTACATAATAAGAATGAGTGTGAATATTGTTTATTGTAGAAGTCGAGCTTCAGATTTCTTCGGCACATTCATTTCCACCATTTTTACATGTAATTTTAAAATATTTGAATTCCCTTTTTATTTGCTATCTACAGGCTTCAGACATTTCTTTCTAGTTACATAACATAATCCACAATTGACGGTTTGTGCAATATACAAACGTATATGCGTATGTAATATTCCAATTAATATTCAAAATCTAAATCTCAGGAAATATTCAGAGAAAATCAATTTAAAATATTATTCCACAAGAAATTCGAACATGTAAAATTAATCTGGAAATATCGAATAAAATAAAATATATTCATTCAAAATTCATGTTAAAGTTTAATTATTTATTCTACTTTCCAAGTTTTTCAGAGTGTAAACCGTCATTAACTATTACAATTAAAATAAAGTAGCTGATTGCTTCTGTTCAAAAGAAAAGTTATTCCTAGGAGCATATAAATTGAATGTAAGTTGTATAACCGTGTTATTTTGTACAATGGATGTAATCCGTAATGCCAGCAGTAATGGTATACACGTCGTAACCGTTGTCAAAGTTTGAACTAAAGATTTATTTAAGATATTAATTTTTTCGCATACCTCGATGATAATATAAATTACGTAAGACATGAACCGATACATCAAAACGTGAAATACGAATTGACGCTGCGAACATTGTTTTGTCGACATTTCTGTTTTCTCTATGTTCTTCCATTAATTGCTCTTTCAATAATATTACATTTTCCAGTGATTTTCGAACCGCGTCATTATTTTACTCCATATCCTTCAATCAAATATGTACTAAAGGAGAGACGAAATTCTGGAGATCTTATAAATATTATAATAAAGTTAACTTCTTCTTTTACTGGATATTGAACACTTTTATACTCTATTTAACAAACATATTTATCTGATAGCAACATAAACTATTGATTAATTTATTTGTCTTTTATAAGATTCAAAACAAAAGTAAAGTATCTTTAAAAATTCTGAATTACAGTAGGAATGCATAAGCGAATCTGAAGGACTACGAAAGATGCACGGAAGAGAACCGAATAAGAAATCTGTTATTTATCAGTTATAGTTACATATTTGTAGCTAAATTATTTCATGCTCACATGTATGTAAGTTTATCCTTACAAGTCTAACACTAAATTTGGTTTTTAATTTCGGATTGTTGCGTGAGAATGTTTCAAATATTCCTAATACATAGAAGGTATACAAAGTAATTACTACATCATGTCATTACATTTTTGGATACAAATTGACGTTTTAAATAAATTTGCTAGAGTAATGCTTTCAAACTCCGACGCACCGGGGGTGCATGCTCTGATGCGTTACAAATCAGAAGCAATTGCTACATTTTGAAAACTGTGAAAAACATCTGGAGTTTTTGGCCAGGATTTCGGCGAAATCGACTACTGTGGGACGGTCAGTTTTGCGAAAACTCATCCAACATAATATAACAATTATAATTTTTTTTATAAACGCGCCTTGTATATTTTCATGTCGAACAGTACATTCAATTAGAATTTTGTTTTCTAAGCTTGTAAAGTATTTAAATAGATTATAGACAATCATTTTGTTGCTTGCTTTTGTAGTCGCACTCAGAATTAGATGTAAATAATACAGATTTAAAAAAGTTCTGGTAGCATACCGTTTAATTCGCTAACCTTTGTGCTATACAGTCCTACATGTATATTCTTTGTAAAAATAGACGCACATTACTTTAATAATCAAACATCCTGATTATTTCCATCCCCGTTACAAGATATGGATCTACAATGTGTCCGAAAATAGAGTCGATTCATTGTAAGGACCGACATATTAATCAGAGTTATCCAGAGTTAACCTTATATATAAGGTTTAAAGCAGATCGATCGAATTCTTTCGTGCAGGGTGATTTCTCTAATATAGTTTCAATTGTTATTCCATTTATACTTTAGGAATGTCCCGCGGCATGAAATTCAGGCAAGAATATAATAGAATACAAATTTCATAGAAATATGCTGTGTATATTCAGCTAAGATATTATCCATTGTATTTATTATTATTATGATTCTCATTGAACAATATTAAAACGTTGATTTAGTCCATAAATATTGTTTAGACCTCAGTAGAAAGGCCGTAGTTGAGATCATGCGTTACAAGGATCCGTTCCAAAACTGTAGCACTTAACTGTCAAATTTTATATTTCAAGCTTTCCCCACTTCTGTCTTTTACGTCTAACCGCTAAATACCTGGGCCGTCTTTACTCTAAACCAATATCCTCTTCTCAACCAGGAAGAATAAAATCCCTCTGTATAAGGACACGTAAAATTTCACAACAGTATGCCGTCTTAAACCGAATTTCTCTCCGTTGAAATATTAAGTCCACCGGAAAATTTTGTCCGATGATGACATCTCAAGTTTTAACACGTATAAATGTGTTCGTTGAGAACATATATGGCTAAGTCTATAATTATTTTTATACAAATTTTATATTTTTTATGTGCTTATTTAGAAATATTTTTAAAACATTTTAAAATGGCTAATGATTATTGTTATGTAGTGAATATTTTTTAGAAAATAACCAAAAAATCTGAAATTCCTTGAGGGCACGTACTCCTGACGAAGATGTGAATAAAGATTTCTTCATTTTAATTTTGTCTGTGCATTCTACATAACAGTTATTGTATACAGTAAATCCTCGATAAATGCACAGATTTCGGAGGCAAAGCAGTGCACTTATCGAGTACCGGTGTCGAATTTGTGTTCACATTAGGGCTCGAGCCGATCGCGAACTTAGAAAAAGACAGACAGTAGAAGAGACAGAGAAAGCAAGCAAACAAAGTGCTCGAAAGTATCGGCGAGGCATTGCTAATGCAACAATAAACTTGTTTATTTATTAATTTTTCTAAATGCAACTTTTCTGAATGTATTTTTGGGATCCTTCTGATTAAAACGATACCAAACACGATATAGTTTGAATTATGTAAGTAGTAAGTGAATTTATTAAATATTAAGTAAATATAATTCAAACTATATTGTGTTTGGTATCATTTTAATCAGAAAAATCTCACAAATACGTTAGCAAAGGTTTAAAAAAAAAAATAGATCGCAAATGAAAACGGCCGACCCCCCAATTAATATTGCCTCACCGATACATTCGGATGATATCATGTTACACTGCTCCCCCGTCGAGCTTCGTGGTTCGCCAAGGGGGATGCCTCTACGTGGAGGGGATAGTCATAATGCATTTATCGAGGGAAACTTCTGATGCCTTTATCGAGGTTTTACTGTAGTATTGTCTGGACGTTTTTCTCCATGAGGCATCCTCTTAATCGATATAAATAAAAAAAAGGAAAAATCTTCTCATTTAAAATGTTTTTATATAAAGCTTCGAAAAATTGATATGGCTCGCGGTATCCGGCAGGAAGAAGGGGGGGGGGGCAGTATCGCTTTGACCGCCTACCACACCCATATGGGTCCTGGTGGGTCTGCGGTATCCGTTTTCAATTTTGATTTTAAATGTGCTTAAATTTCAAAATATTGGTAATTATACTGAAGGGACCACAGTGTGTCTGGGACGGTGGATGTCCTTCTGTTCGTAGCAAAAGGGTAAAGGTGTTGATTAGCGCGCTGCGTTTCCGTCCTGGGCCTGTTCGTGGACTCGTCAGTAGGGCTGACCGAACAAGGCCCTGCCCTAGACACCGTACCCCGGATGGGACGATGGTATCTGTTGATCGATCGTATTTATAGATACCGATCGTCGTAGGACAACTCCCGAGAGTGATCCATCGGTGGACACGAGGTCTAGCGGGCGATCCTGGAACTAGGGGCATAGGCGTAATGGCGACCGGTAGAACGGTGGTGGTGGCGGTCGATAGGTCGTGCCGCCACAATACATATGAGGGTCCACCTCACCGATACTAAGGATTTTTGGATATGCTGTCGGGATCATATCCTCAAATCATTGAAATTGGTGGACCCTCATCTGTATAATTACTATAAAATATTTTCGTAATTTTTTTTTACCGCAATTTTTCATCAACGATTTAGCGGAAAAGGGCATCTATATAGTGGAATAGGTCTACAGAGGATACCACTGCAAAACAAGCGCATTGGGATAGTACCCAATTGGTAATGCGGAAACCAATTGACACTTTGCTTTCGAGAGACTAGACAGAATTGTAAAATGTATCGCCGCGGCGCGCCGCGGTAATTAATGTAATTAATATTATTACTAATTAATGAAGTAGTAAGGTATGATAAATATTTTCTACTACATGATCTATTTCGTTTCTAAAGTAAATGAAAACTACTGATTTTAACGCAAGTACTAATATATGAAACTGTGTTTTTTGATTACTGATGCCGAGGAAGAGTAACAAGAAAAAGGAGATGCGCCAAAAAGAACAAAATTTTTTAAATTAATAAATTATTATAAATATATTATAAGACAATTGTTAATATTATCCGGGCCGTTTATTAATTCGTTATAAGATGATTACATTCCAGTATTTGTAATAAATTCACTGCAATAGTGCAATCGTCGCCACTGCAATCGTCGCCATATTGAATCCGCCATTTTGTTTTTGGAAATTTTGAGTTCATATTCGTAATCAGCGACTCAGAAAACAACAGAATACTAATTTTTACGCGGAACCATTAATTTTTCGATATACCTGGTCGCCATATTGAATCCGCCATTTTGTTTTTGGAAATTTTGAGTTCATATTCGTAATCAGCGACTCAAGAAACAACAGAATACTAATTGTTAGCTAAATGGGATGTGTTTTGCACTTTCGGCGAGGATTTGAAAGAGATCGAAAACTGTGCGAGGTGCCTGAACAGCTAGATCGACGTTCTGGACCACTGTGCGGCGGCAACATTCTTTGACGCAAGTAAGTCTGGCGTTCTGCTGTCGCGAAGTTTTTTAAATATAATTGCCGCCCCAACGCGCTACCACCTGTGCCAGTAGGTCCGGCCGTGACACCGAGAGAGTGTCTGTGAATCAGTGACATCTCGGCTGAGCGCAGGGTGAAGTAGGCGGCGCGCGTTTCTGATCGAAAGTGTCATGTTTAGAACGATTACTAATATTTGGTAACATACGTTACTAATTCCTCGGATGTTCATTTAGCACTGATGCTCATATACATACGTTAAGTGTAGCGGCGCCAAAAATTAGGTAGGAAACGTAAAAATCAACACAGATGCAGAAAACCAAGTATGATACTGCACTAAAGTTAATGTAAGTATTAAATGTTGAGAATTCTTGCATTAAATTATATAGCGCGTTGTATAAAACACCACTTTATACGAAAACAGTGGACGCAATATCTTTGGCGCATTATAGTAATTCGTGTTGTAGGAACAACTATGTATGTAGATCGTAACCACTGCAAAAAAACGCACTAGTAATAGTACCCCATGGGTGATATGGAAACCTATTAATACGAGTGTCACCCCAATGCACCACCACACGTTTTGGGAAGGCTTGCACCTGGCGGCGTTGGTCACTAGAGGATCCGCGGGATCCAAGACGTTCGGTCGGATGAAATAGGCGGCGCTCCTCCAAGCCCACGACTTACGTCCAGTTAATAATTTGCCCCTCTGGCCTAGAAGTAGCAAAGACGAGAATGGCTGCGAGCAAGTGAAAGACCGTGCGAGAAAGATGGGAGAATGCTTGCAAATAAGCGTAAGATTAAGGATTGTGGGCAACAGTAAGAAGGCAGTTGTAAGCATTAGTTGTGATTGTCGTGGTGAATCAAAAGTTTAGTTGTCGCGAGTTGTTAGTTGCATTGTGTTTTATTTGTGTTGTTCAATTATAATCGTGATCATTGTAGATTATATTGTATATACATTTTGTTAATATATTTATTTAACTATTCGTTAAAAAAAATGCTCTTGCTCCACTCAAATTTAAATCCTCTGTCCGAGGATATCAATCCCCTACAAAAGTTTTGCACTCCATTCTCGACGCGGAATCCGATGTAACTTTTAACTATGTAAAAACCATTAGATCGAATAATCCACATGAATGGAAGAATACGCACACATAAAAAATATTTCGTTACAATTTCCTGCTCAAAGTCCTTATATAAGATTTCTTTGCACACATTTGCTTCGAAGAGAATTCGAAAAACATCGTGAAAAATAATACATCCACACAATTCTTAAATTTCACTTGCAACTGAATGCAATTTTCTCAATTTCAATAACATAATAGCCCATTAAGAAAATTTGAAAAATTATGGTGAAATTTGTATTTCTCATTATTTTGTGAGAGTAGGGCACGTACATATATAGGGTCTTTCAAATTGCACGTTTTTTTTTTAAATCTTTAATAAAACACAATTTGCTTTGATTTCTAAATACTTTTTATTGATAAGTAAAGTATCAGTTATGTCAATTATGTACAAAAAACAATATCTGCCAATTGACCACCTCTTGCATTTCTACAGATGTCCACTCTTTTATTAAAGTTTTCAATGAGGTGTAGGCATAATTGTGGTTCTACCTCACCAATGACACCAATAATTTCATCCTTTAGTTCAAGAATCGATTGTGGATTGGAGGAAAATCCACGAATAATTCATGAAAAACCTTTACATGCAAAACGAGTAACGGTTTGGTGTGCATTATGGTATGGTGGTCTAATTGGTCCGTATTTCTTTGAAAATGCTGCTGGTGAAGCTGTAACTTTGAATGGTGATCGATATCGTGAGATGATAACTGAATTTTTGTAGCCTGAATTGAGTAATATTCATCTGGAGGAGTTGTTTCAACAGGATGGTGCCACGCCTCATTTTGCGAATGAAACTGTTAAATAATTGAAAGAAAAATTTAATGGCAGAGTTATTTCAAGAAATGGTGATGTAAATTGGTCACCAAGATCATGTGATTTGACACCCTTGGATTATTTTCTTTGGGGGTTACGTGAAAAGTGAAGTCTATAAAAACAATCCACGATCGATTCCTGAATTAAAGGATGAAATTATTCGTGTCATTGGTGAGATAAAACCACAATTATGCCTACACGTCATTGAAAATTTTAATAAATGAGTGGACATCTGTGGAAATGCAAGAGATGGTCATTTGGCCGATATTGTTTTTTGTACATAAATGGTATAACTAATACTTTACTTATCAATAAAAAGTATTTAGAAATCAAAGCAAATTGTGTGTTTTATTAAAGATTTAAAAAAAAACAGTGCAATTTGAAAGACCATATACATTTAAAAATACTTGTATATATTGCAACGACATACGTGAAACGTTTTCAAACAAGGAGTACTTGAGAGAAGAAGTCTATGTACGAAGACCAGACTTGGACAGTTCAGTGGCAGCAGTTCGATGCTAATGAAATTCCGTCGTTCGCTCTCTCAGAGATTGTGCAGTCGGGGGAAGTGACTGCTAGTTTGACATGGGTGCGAATGCACAGAACGCATGCCACACCACTGAATTACTATAGGTTCGAGTTGACCCAGAACTTATTTGAAATTTGTACGCGTCAAGAACTAAATGAGACTTACTTTACAGGTTAAATATTTTTTCATTTTAATTACGTTTTTATTACCATGGTACTTCGTTTTAAATGTATGAACCTCTCGCCTTAAACTTTTTGTTTCAGTTTATGTTATTTTTCATCACACCAAGTTTTGCGAATTAGAATCACATTTTGATGGTAAGTTTCTATTTTGAATTTAATGAATTTATGAGAATGTTAATGATAATAATAAATAATGTTTTACTCAACAGTAAGTTTTTATGTGACAATATATAATTTTATTTTATAACATTAATGCACAAAAAACTTGAAACTCACGTTCATTCGGCATAAAGGGCTAGAAATATTGAAGTTTAGAAAATGGTAGTAATTTAGTTTTTACTCGGGAAGAATAGACATACCAAAAGGCTCAAGCAGTTTATTCGTTTGTATAAACATCTATATATTCTAAAAGATCCTATTCGCGTTACCATAAAGCGTTAGATCACTTCTGATTTTCTAAAAATTTTCATAATTTTAATCCATATGCAAATCATTGATTGCAGGTGTTAAGTTTTTGCAGAATAGTAGAAAATGTAGTCAAATTATTAAAATACCTCCATCATAAATAACAAAAGATAACATACCTTTTAAAAGCATTTTCTTCAGATTTGAAAGTTGTCGCGTTTGATGCAAAACTTACGTTCTGCACAAGTATCAATTGTATGTAATGTTTATTTTCGGAGTTAAAGGTATTTTAAAGGTCAGGTCTTAGTATTTACACATTTCAACGTGTTTTTCCATGAGTTACTCTATCGAACAGGAATAAATATGTGGTCACTTGGAATAATATATCAGTGACTTTGATAACTGTAACAAAAAAACTAGGTGCGGAAAGAGTGACTATACGATAATGGCTGTTTATTGATAATTTCGTTCAAATTACAATTATATCTTATATTTATCAATTTTTTTTAGATGTTTGCAATCATAAGAAAAGCTCGGAGTAAAAACTAAATAAGACATCCTACACATTAATGGGGTACATTAACACTATTCCTACCACGACCGGTCAAATGACCGGTTTTAAAATTTCGATTAGAATTTCCTATATACAAAGTAATTGAAACGCCTTTAAACTTCACGACTTTTCCTCAAATATACGTATAATACATTCACATTATAATACATTTCTCAATATTCACTTCTTTTTTCACTGTTCATTTTCTGGGAAAAAATTATCATTTGACAAATTCACCGGTTGCGGTAGGAAAAGGTATACGTGAAGTGTCGGTAGGAATAGTGTTAAAAATAATTATACTAACCCAGTCCCGCTTTTTTCGTTTGTATTAATCCCTTGCTTTACAAAATTAATTTACACTTGTACCGCAGCAAATATATGAAAACGAGAGTTATCTAAAAATATTCACAGAAATATTCTTGCTGAAAATACTCTGAAGATTATCCACACTAATTAGCGGGTATATTCTTAATATCTTGTCTCATTTTATAAAACCAGCTTTCTCCAGTTTCACTATACTCTCTGCATTTCATATTTCTCTTATATCTTTCGCACTCTAAATCCCTTTCCCCTCCTGTGTCCACAGTTACATATATATGGGAATTTTATAAAACCCGCGCGGATCTATCTACATTCGTCTAGAGGGATCCAGCGTAGATCAAAAACAAGACGAAAGACGGACGTAGATTGCACGCGGTCGAGAAGACGATGAGAGAGAGTTGACGAACGCCACGTTAGACGGACAAGTTGGTATTTAGACGAGTAGACGTACAGACGTAGTAGACGAATAGACGTATAACATATAGACGCATAGATGTACAGACGATTAGCGAGAGTAGCGAGTGGACGAATAGACGCGACTAGACAGACGTTTGTGTACTTATTAGTAATCGTAAGAGTGTGTGTGTGTGTGTGCGTTCAAGTATTTTTCGTACTTATGTGTTTCAACTTGTATTTTATATTTTCTTAACGTGTATTTGTAATAAATATCCTACATATATAAACAAAAAATTAAAATAGTAGCAACAAGCATTAAAATTAGGACAATTATCTTGAAAATTAAATCACAATACCGTAGGTAGTTTCAAATCATTGAATTTGTTTTTTTTAACATTGTCAAGATAGTGGAACACATTGTAAGAAAAATTAGATTGTTTAAATATTGTTTATTAACAAAAAAAATAAGAAAATTACGTCCGCTGCATCCACTCGCGTTCACTTCTCGCATCCAACTCACAATCAATTTTCAAGGTCATTCCCCTCTCTCAGCTGTTTCCTTCTTTTCGACGCAACTTCCAAATGCACGAACATACACAACATACAAACTTATATTTTGATTTCACGTGCTTAATCCGCTAGTTGTTACCTCCCTATGTATGCAAAATGCACTTAAAAATTCAAATAAATACGTACACTCCCCGCATTTATTTACACATCGCTCGTAATATTATATTAAAGAATGTTCCCGCTCCTACAACATAATAGGAGATATTATCGCATGTTGCTCCCGGTCAAGTCGAGAGTGTAAGTTGATTATTACTTCCTGAAGTACCACATATCGACGAAGTGCAGAACATAATGTTCGATAAATTTTATATTTTAAGATACACAAAGTATTAAAATGTTACAGTTGATACGTTAATTTGCATGTGAACTCAGTTTTTACTAGCCATAAAGCATTCTCTATGTACTTACAATTAGAAAATTGTCTCAAGTTGAAGCTATATTGTTTTTTTAACTTCTGCGGCGGTTATCAGCTTCTAGAAATTATAACACAATATTAGATTCCAGACTAGGGAATATTGCACTACACTTCCTTTTTATTAAACTCTATAACTACATAACACTTTATTGTTGAGAGATCAGACTGCATAGTGGATAAAGATGATCCGTCTAACAAGGGAAGTTCTGGAAGTGATATACTCTGATATTGATGAAACTTTGCATAAATATTTATTACGCCTATCTAAGAAGATAGCTGCAATTCGTTCATGCCCGTTTTTACCTTTGAGGGAGATATCTACCCCCTTGTTTGAACCGCCCTTTCTGTATTTGTGATTATAAGTCGTAAGTAACAGAAGATATCAGAAAATGGTTGAAATAAAGGTTATATCGTTTCTAGAGATCTGTAAAGCTGCACGAAAATTTTGTTGAAAAAATCATTTTTTTTTAATATTGGACCCCCACACCCCGCCCACCTTTTTGAAAAACTTAATTTTTTCTTTGAATTAATGAAAGCGTCTTTTTATTACGAATTCAGCGATGTATTATAGAAGTTTTTGAATTACTAGACGAGACACTTCAGCCAATACGGGTAATTCGTGTGCTATTTTCTCTATATGTTTGTCCGCGAAGATTATGCTACCGATCGGAAAGCCAATCAAGGAACTCCAAATTTAATATTAATTTGCAAGAAAATTCCTTTCGGACATTTTACCTGCACGACAAAACGAATGAGATGAGCTAATACAAAAAGACTTTAAATGCTAGACTCTTGCGAATTTTGCGGCAGCTTGTTTTGCAAATGTCCTCCGATCTAAAGTGTTAGAAGTACGCCTGGTAGCACGCAACGAATCATTTTGAAATACCCTGTACGTGGAGGCAAAAATGGCCCTAGCCATTATGACTAAGAATAAATTTTCACTAAAGGCGAGTGAAAGCTGGCCCTTGACCAGTGACGTACCGATGACGCAAATGTTAACAGATTCTAGACGTGCGTCACCGAACAATAGGAATCGCTGATCGTGAGCTATTCTCACACTGTGATTATTGTTGTTATTAAAAGGAAATCATTACTATGATAAAGGTACTTCTTTATTCATAATGAATTATAAAGATCGGAAAAACTCAATGTTTTCGACATTGTGAACATTTAGCGATCGGAATGTCCAGTTTTCGAGTGTATAGAACGATCGAGCAGCACAATATTCGGTTACTATGTTTTAACACTCGCTTTCCATTTTCCGATTCGTTCCTCGACCTTCCAAATCGTTCAAATGAAGTGTTAATTATTGTGGGGGTACTCTTTTGGTTACTAACAAATCCCGGTAGAGCCCCCAGATATTCTAGCGTAGTGTCTGGTATTTTAATTTAACCAGACAAGTTCCCCAAGTTTATATATATAAAGTTCCGGACAAAAGTTTCCGAACGATTTAGGCGATGGACCTTTATTATCAATAACAGTTTGGCACTTTCCAAAAGCATAATAAAGAAAAAGTACTGTGAAATTTGGTGGGGGCAATATAATGGTTTTGATATTAATGGCAGGATGGATCAAATACAATACCGTGAAATATTGCAGAACGCAATATTGCTGTACGCTATTTACAACATGCGATATGATTGGTCGTTTCAACACGACAACGACCACAAACATACAGCCAAAATAGTTAAAACGTGGCTGCAGCATAAAAAAGTTAATGCTTTGCATTGGCCTGCACGATATTAACTTAACCCAATATTTTAACTCCATAGAAAATCTAAGGAGCGAGGTAGAACTATTGATGTGGGGCAAAAAGTTTTCAAATTCTGATAATTCATTTGCAAAAGTACGCCAGATTTGGAATTCTTTATCACAATCGTATCTCCCAGTACTAATTGAAAGTATGCCAAGAAGATGTCAAATTATTATTGATAATAAAGGAAAATCAGCTAAATATTAATAAATCGTTTGGAAAGTTTTGTCGGGCTATATTTTAGACAAGTATGTAAAATTTAAATATAAGAAAGTAAACATACTTTTTATAAAGATGTTTTCGGTGAGATCTTATAGATCATTAAATTTTCTATCGATGTGCGTAATTATATTTTTTTATAATTCCAAATGAAATACGTGGAATAGCATGAAATACAAAAATCGATATCGGTCGGAAACTTTTGTCCGCAATTGTATATATGAAAAAGTATTGACGCTAACGCGGCGTTGAACGTAAAACTAATTGTATGAAAAAAAGAACAGTAAATATCTTTATTACAAAATATGTCAAAAATATAAAATAATTATACTCGCTAATAATTAACTCTAACTAAAATAACTCAAAATAGTCTCTAGTCTTAAGATTTGCTCTTCTCTAGCTCTCTCTCAAGAATTACACTCGCATGCACACTTTACATTTTGCTCACCATCCGTTGTTCTTCTTTCTCACAACATGCATTCTCTATCGCACTTACTTTTTTTCTCCTTATCCTCAGACTACACATTCACATTAACCCTAGCATTCTTCGTCTCCAAAATCCCATATCATAAACATCCATCCTTGCTTACATGCAATCCATTCACCATCACTAATTCTAAAGTTAAACTATCTGCTAATATTAAAAATCACGTACCTACATTATTTTGTTGTCTGTCTGCCGTCTTCCATGACTTGTCACTTTGACATCCACTGCCTATGACTCTAATTTTTCGACTTCCTACATCTTTTACTTCATCACTGTCTTTATTCTCCCTGTTATTGGATAGAAAAATGAAACTGGTTTTTACTTGAACTTATTTATTTACTTTAAAAGTAAACTAATATTTCTGTTGCGAAGATGACATGTCATTTTATTTATTATCTTAAAGGTCCAAATATAGAATCATTTTGTGTTACGTATACCAAAAGGTACATTGTCTGGTAGTACCAGGCAGAATGAGAAAATGAAATGTTTCGACATTTGTAATTATTCATGATGTCAACCTTTCTGCTGGTTTAGCACCATTTCGAATAGATTCTATTCATAACCTTACTCATCCTATCTACCCGACATTTTCTTCTGCTCTCCTACTTGGCACGCTATGTTAGTGCTTGTTTCCAGTGACAGGTGATAAATGGAAAGCACATAAATTACGAAAAAGGAGTAATTTTTAAAACGGCCAAAACAGTTAAGTCAGAATATATTTATTCTTTTACTTCGTAACAGGATAATCATTAAAATCAATAAATTACATCGAAATCTGTTTATTGCTACCTGTTCATTATACCTATAATACATTACTTTTTAAACGGACCGAAAATAATGAAACCCACTTTCATTTGTCATGCCATTTATTTTAGTAATTTCTTCTCCATTTGAAAAAGAATTCGACAGTTGTTATGGAAACATTTATTGGATCAGGAAAACTGTTGCAATTGCCTTAAATGTATCTCGTACTAAAAATGCATTTTCGAAAATGAGACTTTAAGTCTCAATACAAATAGATATAACTAATTAATTAGCTGTTAGGGTCATGGAAATGGTGTTTATTATATCACTAAAAGGAACCTTCTCCGAAATCGATGGAAGTTATCATCAATTGATTCTTTTCATCTTCATATATATAGAGGATGTTTCATTTAATATTCCGCACATTTTTTAAGGCATTTTTAACAACGTTATCCAAAACTATTTCGAACCGAAAATCTATATCTCTTGTATCGTATATGTGACAACAACAAAAATTTTAAAGCTACATCATTTTTATATTAAAAATACAGGTCATTTGGCATTTACATATGTGGGTTTGGTTATGTTAGATGTTATAATATTGAGTAAAACTAAGTTTATTGTCTAAAACTATATACTAAATGCTAATACAAAAATGAATATAATAATGAACTGCCTCGTATGATCGTTTATGAAGAACTAAAAAGCATTCGCTCCGCTCAGTCACTCGTTCGTACACATACATCCATGCACTCATTCATACGTACACACATGCGTTCCTGGGCATAGGGATCGAACGGCCACCGCAGCACGCAGCTTATAAACAGCCGCCTAGGCTAAACAGTCTAGGCGGTTGCGATGAGACCATATCTCGATTTTCGATACCACACATATAAAACATAATATTTTCTATCAGATTGCGCAGCATGTAACGGAAATGAAGTTTGATTAATGCCACTCTTTTTATTACGCTGATGCAAATGCCTGAAAACGTGTTAAGCATTTCGAGATTGAGTGAACCTCTGTCTCCATGATGAAGCAACATATAAGTACTTGGTTCCCTTTTGTTCATTATCCCAAATATTACACGATACCATGTATGTCGTGTGCCAATGAATGCCGTTTTTGATCGACTTTTCATTCAGGCCATTTGATATTTTGACTAAAGATTGATATATTACCACACAATATTTCATCACATCATAAACCCTTGAGTAATTAGCTCGGATAGAGTATTTATTACATCGTGCACCATCCATGGTACATGTGGCCCTGCAATCAGTTTTACCCGTTTTGTTAGTAACGAGAACCTGCTGTGTTCAAATTTGTGGAATAAAAAACAAGGGAATTGAAATATTTAACGAAAGAGGGAATAGCTAAATATACAGAGGCAGTATTTTTTATTTTTTGCCGTTTTCTTTTATCTATGTGTTAAAACAAGTCTCATTTATTCACTTTCATTAGTTTATTCTTTCATCTTTCAATTTTTTGGTATTATTATAAGCGAAATGTAAAAAATTTCGGTACAGAAGTAGTAAGACAAAAATCTATAAGAGTAATCATGTTTTGAAGCTGTTGTCCGAACAAAACCTTTTATGCCTTCCTTACTTTAATAAAGTTTGTTATATGTGTAGGTACGAGATGAACTTTTGAATTGCAGAGGAATAACAACAATCGAGGAACAGTACAATAAATAAAGCGTAACTTCGGTAGCTTAGCCAGGCAGGGACTATCTCTAAATTCTTACTGTATCCTCCCTGGAAAAACTCACTTAAACTCACGCCGCCGCACAATGGAACGCACTGGGTAATTTGGTTCCAAAAGAATCACGGTCTCCACTGTGCACGGTTCACTTAAAAATTGAATAACTAAAAAGTACCGAAAGGTATCTCGTTGAAATTTTCCAGATATATTCTTTAGATTATGTAGAAGTAATTTCCGCAAAAATTTCGTGCGCCTACCTGTGCCCCTCTTTGTTATACCTTCCGTCGGCGGTAGCATCACACACATGTTGTGTGATCGGCCACTAACAGTTGTCCCGACTATCACACACATGTCGTGTGAGCGGCAATTAAAGTGTTAAAAGGACGGCCTAAGGCTCGTAGACAAGACAATTTTTAGATTACAATTCTGCAACGTAGTCATACCATCGGCCTGCGTCTCTTATCTCGTCTATATCTGAAAAGTCTTTGATTCTTTCCCTTATAATAAAATTGTTGGACCCGTATCACGGAAACATCATTTTAAATTACGTCTTAGAAGTAGAATTCCAACAAGTTTCCCAAATTTCGTAAAAATACCGTATGATATAGAACATAGATCTAATGGCCTAGTCTAAGGGCATAGTTAAACAAATTGATATTATTTTAATATTAAATAGGTAATAGAGCAAGTTAATCATTTTTGAGTACATTATTTGACTTTCCATCCTCTGCAGTAGCAGTACGAAGTCTTCATTATGCTCTTTTTTATTAAATATTTTTTTAACATAAAGTCCAACAAGAAAATTACTTATATACCAGGTTCTTCATTTCTTCTGTAGAATGAAGATATGCAAAGAAAAATATAGATTTTCCTGTACAAAATGAAGTTGACCTTTAAATAACATTGAAGAAATATAATATATAAAAAATAAATATTTCACCGATATTTTCTTTAACATACTATGCAACTTTTGAAGATTACATTTTTCTCTAAAAGTAAGTGATTCTCGAGTTATTCTTTTTTCCCATCTATATTGTCGATTCGTTCCACTGCGTGCAACCATAAGGTGTTCTACCTAAAACAAAGTAAGTTTTACTCGAACCTTTTTTAGAATAACGAATGTTTCGTTAAACGAAGGTGTGTAAAAATTCAAATAGGACATTTTAAAATAACGTACTTCAATGTGTTTTTCTGTATCAAATATCATATAACTGTTGTTGAAACAGTTTTGGATTCGTGTTAGGTCCTCAGATGCCAGGAGAGAAGTGAAGCTCTTGAAACTATGTAGTATCATTACTTATATTCATGCCATTGTCGATAAAAGAAGTACGTGGTGTATTTTTACATTTTCTTTTTTCCTGTTGAATACACCCAGTTCCATGAGAATTAGCACGGGGTAATGGATATCATTTGCAAGATTTCCTTCCGGCGGTTCGTTACAGTAAATGCCATTACGTACTCGTATAAAAATATAATAAATGTAGTGTATTTCAATAATTCTTATTTTGTGTTAATTCTACTACAGTTAGAAATAAACTGCAAGCTTTTTTTAAAAAATATAATTTCTGATCCTTATAATAATTGCATACGTGCAATTGATAGCAAGTATGAGGAACACGTTGTTCTTCTATTAAAATAATTATTATATTACTGTTATAAAAGTTCATTACATCATCATTAAATCCTAACTTATAGTACATGCTAGAAGCTTTATTAGTTCGCAGTACATCGTCGCAGTGTATATTCAGAGTTCAAAGCTTGACATTACTTCCTAAATTGTCCAAACTTATAATAAATTAATGAAAAACGACACGTCTAGTAACATTAAGCCGTTATAGCGAACGATTGTATGTTAGCACAAAGCCGTTACCGGTAATGCTACATGTGATTTCGACAGCCTTGAACCTGTCCGTCTTTCAGCAGCAAGGGCCTTTGAATGCGGTCAATCCTATGATGTTAAACTAAACGCAGATTCGGACGGCATTACGTATGATGGTTGTATACGTACGACAATTAGGCATTTACACGGTCACAGAGCCAGTGACAGTAGCGCGAGTGTCTTTGACGTACTCTCTGTTACAATACAACGTTTCCGACCTTTGTGTTTGCAAATGTGACCTGTGCACGGCAGAACATCGGTAATGGACGTTCTCATTCGTGAACAAACCTCGCAAAATAAATGAACCAATGCAAAGGTGTTGCCGTTTTATGGCCAGTTTATTCTCTAATTTAGTAAATTGTTATTGCAGCAATTCGTATATGAAGTTCTAAAAGTTATCGTCATACAGTGAATAACCTACACCTTCGTAGATTTAGTATTTCCCGATCATTTCTTTTTTTCTTTACTGTTATATGTATGTATAACTTTTAATAAATGTAGAATGATATTTTCAATGACAAAAATTCTTTCCTTAACTATCGCTTCTCGATAAATGTTCTGTTTCACAAATATTTTCCATGCAACGTTTATGTCATTTCTCCTCGTTGTTTAATTCGTACATATTTCATTATTGTACGAGAATTTTTCTAAATCATCGCATGCTGATCTTTCGGTTGTATACACTTTAACATTCAGCCATTCAAAGTTGCGTTGGTATGCTGTAAACAGTTCGTCTATCATCAGCAGGTACACGCAATATATCATTCCTGCATTCGCATGGTACTTGGTTGCAACATGCCATAATTCTCTCGGAAAGATGTAAAATTATAAACATCGCATTTACGTAATGTGTTTCTCTTAATTATGTTCACAATACATTAAATGTTATTATACAGATACATCTCATTCTCCTGCCTCTCAACAAATACGCTTCAAAATATCAATATTAAGTGAAGGAATACAATAATGTATACACTTATTTCTCATAATTTTGACCCGTTAACAACATAGGAATGGGAAACAACGTCAGTAATGCCCTTCTCTTTTAACTTTTACAAATATGCAATTAACTTCAGCGGTAAACCATTTCACATGTCATAGAGACAAATATGTAATTTTTCTGTCAGTAAGAAACATATGTGCCCATAATTATGAAAGTGATATCGTCGAAAATGAACCTTTAATGTTATTATGAAATTGGTCTAAGTCAAAAGTATAAAAAAAATTGACTTTATCAGTTATTACAAATCAGCCGACGACGATAATAATAACGATGGTGACATATTCTTTGAACGAAAAACGCAAATTCACTCTTGTCAACTTGTGAAAAACGAACCGTTACATTATGTTAGCCATTTTTGCATTACATGGAATTCATTTAGTTTTATTTTGAAAGTGCATTCCAGTTGGGCTCTTCCGAAGTAATTATCCCGGAAAAATAATTTATATATTTTACCACTATGTCAACAGATAGCGGTTCAGGTAAGTTAATGACAATGTACTTATTATATCAATATGTTAATTATTCGGGGATAAAGAAAAAAAATATACGAAAAATATTAAATTACTTCCATTGTACACCACCACTAGATCAGTAACGGTAGAAAAACATTAATATATTATATGTTTATTACCCTACATCCCTCCAGTTTTTCAGGAACATTTTAAGAATCTCAAAACTCATAATGATAAAAGCCTCAAATGATAAAAATGGATACGCACGGAGACAGTTAATACGATATACACGGAGAGACGATACACACGGAGACGGTCAGAATATACACGGAGTACGGAGACGAACGGAGACGAATAGTATATTTTAAGTTTAAAGTTAAGCACGATTCGCGAGTTTCCGATATAAGCCGCTAACTAAGAACCACCAATCCCACAAATATAATTTTACAGGGCTCTTTCAGAATTTAAATTTTTTGTACAACTTGGTTATCCAGTATTAAATAATGCACTTTCTGTAACGGCGAATAATGTGATTCACACTCAGGATCCGCTAAATAAAAAAGAACTTGTACTTCTAGACTTTCTGTATTAAATATCGTGACTCGTTCGGACAGCGATTCGGCGTATTGTAAGTAAGCGAAAAAAAAAATTTAAGTAGGCAGGGAATGCAGGTTTTTTAAGGGATTTTGGAGAAGGAGTGGGAGAGGTGATAGTGGTGGCTGCAAGACGAAGGTCGAAATTGAGGAATGAGATTTTGGACTTAGAGCAGTGATTTCGGAGATGAGTAAGAAGCGGTGACAGTGCTTAGGGAGTTGAAAAGTCGGGATGGAAAAATAGGAGATCTGAACTTGAGGTAGTGAGTCAGAGGTGATTGTGGAACGGCGAATGTTAGTCGAGCTACTGTACAATATGTTTTTGTTGATTCAATATGGAGATACCCTAACTTATCCTAACTTATATATTAGTTGATCAGAGGGTCGGTACATTACATTTTCCTTTCTTGTATATTTTACAAAATGTATCAATTCATTACTGTACGATAATCACAGTATCTTTGGAAATTAATAACCGTGATCCAATATCTTATATTTATACCTTCTGCTTTTCTGAAAGTGAAAAACTTTTATAATTGAAACATTCTTAAATAAATGTATAAAAAGCGAAACTTTGTAGTATTCTGGTAAAAATAATACCGAGCGATATATGTAAACCCGAATCTTTATACAAGTTATATTCATACCGCAGTTGTGCTTTCCGATCGAAATTCGAAAATCATGTGTATTGATTTCATGCAGACCGTGAAAATTGTTATCGCTTGAAGTCTCCGCTTGTTCCTGTTTTACATTTCAAATCATATTATGCGGTTTATTGTCCTCTATGTTTACCTACATTGTGCAGCTCACTAGTATAAAAGTATGTTCTCCTATAAATCTATGATATAACGGAGCTAACAAAACTTCCGCTTTACTGCAATACACATGAAATATCATTCTATACATTTTTCATTCGAAACGATGAATAAACTTGATGCGGGGAGTGTGAGAAAATCATTACGATATTCAGAATTATTTTGTCGAATAAAACGTTTTAAAAGCTGTGGTTCAATGACTAATTTTTTTTAAGTTTCAGTAATAATTTCGCACTGATGGTATTAAGCAAGCAACAATATAAAACGTATGAGATATCTTACGCAGCTGAAAGTACATTTCCTATATTATACGCATGAGCACATTGTCTATATACAGTCGGGGACAAAATTAAGGGGACAGTTACTGGAAATAGATAACAGTCAAGTATACTCGAATTAAGATCACTGTTATAAACTTAAATTTTATTTATTGTGTATCCTTATAGTATGTACATCTTTCAGTCAGTAATGTAGGATCGTGAAAAAGAAAGGGAGGCGCGTCGTAACCCATCCAAGCAGTGATCTCGGCCTGTCCTTGCTTAACACAGAGATCTCCTGGGTCGACGCGGTTCCACTGCGCCAGCGTCCTCTGACGTCAATTCTTCTTCACGTCCTTTTCTCCTAATTGTAAGTTCTTTTGTAGGACTATACCGCTCCGATCCCACAGTAACTGAAGTTCATATTTACATCTTTGTGCAAACGGGCCGTATTTAACGAAAATTATAATAAGAGATAAAAATAAGTGGACACTTGATAAAGTACATCATAAATGAAATCCATAATAAAATTAATGTTTTGTATTGCCACCTTTTGCCTGTACTATTGCAAATCAAGCATCTTTCAACTCTAACGTTTTGCAAAAATTAATCTTACTATTTCGCTAGACTAATGGAACTGAAGGAACCACGGGGGCCTGGGGGCCGGTGGATGGATGTCCTTCTGTTCCTAGGAAAGGGTAAATGTGTAGATTAGCGCGCTGCGTTTCGACCTGGGCCTGTTCGTGGGACTCGTCAGTAGGGTTGACTGAACAGGCCCTGCCCTAGACACTGTGTTCCGGATGAGACGATGGTATCTGTTGATTGGTCGTATATATAGATACCGATCGTCGTAGGACAACTCCCGAGAGTGATCCATCGGTGGACACGAGGCCTAGCGGACGATCCTGGAACTAAGGGCGTAGGCGTAATGGCGACCGGTAGATCGGTGGTGGTTGGTCGATAGGTCGTGCCGCCACAGAACTTTTGCGTCTAGTAAACGTCATAAGTTCGCAATGGGATTTAAGTCGGGGCTCTGGGCTAGCCACTCAAGCAATTTAAAATCGGAATTCTCAAAGAAAAATTGTATTTTCATAGCGATGAGCTTGGGGTCATTGTCTCCTTGAAAGACAAATTCGTCGTCACCGCCCGTTTTTACAAGGTGTATCTGCTAAATTTGCATTTAGTACATCGATATACTTACCAGAATTCATAATTCCGTCAATTTGTACTAACGTACCAATTCCATTCCACGAAAACCACCCCCGCACTATCAATGATCCACCACCTTTACCCGTGGGCGTAATACAGTGGACTCCCGTATACCGCGAATTCGTATAACGCTCCGAAAAAATTGCGACTACTTCTCATACAACGCGATAAACCGTCTCGTGTAACGCGCAAGATAAATTAAACATTATCACATAGTTTCTGATTTTTTGTTTAGACAAACTAATGCATACACTTACCTATTGTTTATTATTACCTATTGTTAAACAATAATAATTCAGAGCTATACGTTTTCTTCTCAACTTTTCAAGTATTTTATTTGTTTTAGTACGCATGGCTGAAATATATATTCTTTTTATAAAAATATTATTATGACGTGTACAATACTTTTTTTTATCATTAAGTCACCTGTATTCTGTTTTGAATGCTTTATTAGAAGAATCTTTTTTTGAAACAAGTTAGTTACGTATAACACTAACAGTCTGTTCGCAATGAAATAATATTTCAAACTGAAACACATCTCATCAGCAATATGCGATAACCGTGGCACATCTACAATTTTCCGTTTGCAACAGCGACGGTTTGATGTTGCGCTGAAACGTTCGCCGCCGTTTGATCTCGCGGCCCTTGACCACCTTTAAACCGGCGGTTCTACGCTTACAGTTTGTCCCATATAACGCGATTTCCTATAACGCGAAACGTATCCCTCGCGTTGTACGGGAGTCTACTGTATACATTTTCTTACATACGCTTCATTTTTTACCTCCAAAGGTGCCTCTTCCTTAATGGCTGCAATTTAAATTTACTTTCGTCGGTCCATATTTTATTTGGTCAGAATGATAATAGTTTCTTCGCATAATTTTTTGCAAAAGCTAAACATTTTTGCACATTTCTTTTGTTAATGTATAATATATCTTACGTTAGCCTTGCAACACTTCAATCCAACTTCGTGCGGTCTTCGTTTTATTGTTTTTCTTGAGATATTTATCCCAATATTTCTGTGATACTTCTTGACGAACTTTCTGTATGGTGGTCGAGCATTAATACCCACGACCTCTTAAATTTTTCACGGTATTACGTAGTACACAATTTTTATTCAACTGCACTGCTAGATACACTGTACTTCCGAGCTATCATACGGTAACGTAATTTGTTAAAACAGTCCGAAACGATTAAATGTCGAATTTGGTACGAAATTTTCTCTGTTTTTGACATTCTGCAATTATTTTAGAAATTATCGTACTTGTAAGAAGCCCGAATTTGTACTGAAAAATTTTTTGAGGATCACTGCAAGTCAGCGTTTCCTGATAAACACCTAACATTTTCATTATGGTACGAGTTTTTAACACAATAATGTAAATATAAATTTTAATTAATCACTGCATAATGTACATACTATAATGATATATAATAAATGTAGGATCATGAAATGAAAGGGAGGCGCCCGGTAAGCGATCCAAGCAGCGTACTCGGTCTGAGTAGCTTAACACCGGAGATCTGGGTCGGCGCGGATCCACCGCGCCAGCAGCCTCTCCCTGATGACTATTCTTTTCCACGTACGTTTCACCTAAGTTCTTTATAGGCGTACTCCCGCCCGATCCCACATAAATACAACTTAAATTTCTAACAGGTATGTTAATTCGAGTAAACTTCATTGTTACCTATTTCCCGTAACTGTCCACTTAATTTTGTCCCTGACTGAATATCCGTATCTGCCTCTTCCCTCTAATCAAGGCGGAATAGACAAAATATAATATAATTTCAACTCTTTAAATGACATCTTTCTTTAAGCGATAGAAACTGAAAGTTAAGATTGTTGTGCTATGATAGAAAGAAAGATAAAATAAATTCGCACCAAAACTTAATCATAATTAAGAACTTGTCACAGTCATGTATACAATTTGTGTAATATTTGTACGTATTATAACTGCTGCAATTATTGATTCTATATTTGTCATGTAACTATTACATTTAAGACAGTATTGTATACATATTAAACGTTACTCAGCTTCATATTGGACAATTAAAATATTTTTCAGTTTTGTATGTTTTATATTTTCAACCGCGTTATTATAAAAATAATTGAAATTCAGTAATTGCACAGAAAAGAGCCCACCCCGTTGATTTCAATAATTTTTGGATATATTGCCAGGGTTTTGTTTTGAGCAGTTTGTTCTTATAAATACATATGTATAATCGCTGCTCGGCTTTAGCTTTCGAGATACTGGCGAAAAACTGCTCCTACTACGCTTATCTAGTGCTTCTGCGGCACCCAACAAACAGTCTATATAACGGGTGATGTCGTTGGAAAGGTACCTCATAAGAATGGCCCCACAAATGTAATTCCAATGCTTAAAACTGCCCAACAGTTAGCACCTAAATTAAAACCTAAATTAAACCAAACTCTTCGACGGCAGGTACCCTGTCATGCACACTTCACTTCGGGAACCTGTCCCCGAAGGATCTGGTTTAAATTAAGTGTCTGTAACAAACAGATAAATTAGTGTTGGTTGACATAGTTTTCAATGAGAGCCACCGTAAAGCGATCTGAATAACAATAAACATTGGAATTACATTTCTAGTCCATCATCGTGAGGTACTTTTTCAACGAGACCACCCGTTATAAAAACTCTGCAGGCCGCCGCACAGTGGTTCCAAATCGCCAAAACATGCCAAAAACCTCAATCCCTACTTCAATTTAGCTGAAGATTGACATACTGGGATAATTTCAGTCGCTAAATTCGAATCTGAACTCAAATGTTCCAAAAACAAAATAGTGAATTGCCGCGGCGGACCGTAATGCGTTTGTAGAAGCAGTAGGTGCATGGACGTGCATGTATAGTCAAAATTGAATGTAGCAGTAGCAGAAGTTTTTGGGTCAAACTCTTGAAAACCAAAGCCGATCTTGGGTTATATGTATAGGAGAAATTGCTCAGAATCATGATCCTGACAACATATCCAAAAATCATTGAAATCGGCGAGGTGGGTACTTTTCCGTATAATTACTCAAAAGTCTTATTCTTGCTTTTAAATTAAAACGAAAACGTTCATGTATATCTCCAATGAGCGTACATTCATACGCACCTAATAACGTGTTTAATTAACAGGATTACGTTGTAACATAGCTGAACAATGAAACAGTAGACATTACATCGACATGTTACGCTACTGCTGGTACGTAGTTATTCTCTTGCTCTTCTGTACGTCCTACACCTGTATAATTTACCATCGTACAATGGCATCGTGGGTATATTCATATCCCATTTGTATTCGACATTACGGGTACATAGATTGCACGGGAAATCACATTCCTATTTCCGGTAATATCATATCCGTCACAGAGCAGACGTTTGGCGCCCGTGGTTTTAGCTACTGCGCATTCAGTTCCGCAATTGTTTCCTCTGCTTGTGAAAAACCGTGATAACACATTGACAATAAAGTTGTAGATAAAATGGCACGATAGAAATAACTACCTAACATGTTTTAACTAGACATTATTTATACAGAGCCATTACTTATTTATTGCGTTAAAAAACACATGAATTACATTAATGTTCTTGTGAGTTTTAATATTGAAATAATTCAGCATACTTAAAATTGAAATAACACCTAAACTAACAATTTTTAGACATAACATACTCGACATGTTTTATAGAGGGTGAGAAACTGCGTTAATTAATATACTTAAAACCGGAATTTTTCTTTACAAAAAGACTGCAATTGCACCTTCCAAATGCACCGTTGTACCAAAATAATGAAACTCCTCAATAATCAAATTACAAGGGAACGGTTCACTTGTAACCCATGGCCCTTTTCAAACATTTTAATGTAGGGGAACGTAAAGTAGGCAGCTGAGACGGAAGTGGAGATTGCTCTCCCACCGCCTATCCTCGCCATGTCGGTCCTGGAAACCTGAGATCGTCGAACGACAACCGAAAATAAAATACTCCTTTTGTCGTTCACATGACGACGCAACGAATGTGCAGGTCTCTCTTACCAATAGCGCGTCAAAATCGAAAATGCGTGAGGGAGAAGGATGTCCCTATCCGTCGGGCGAATCAGAGAAAATTACCCGTCAAGTGCCTCGGTTTTGGTCCTTAAGTATAGATTCCACGTCGGAGAAAGAGTGCAACACGTTTTAATACTAATTGTAAGTATAAAGAACTTTATTTCTGAAGAACCAGAGTTCACAGGTGGAAGTACATGGGTGAGTTACAGTACCACACTGCTTGGCACAATTCCAACTCCAACCCACACCATCTCAGTTCAGATTAGTACGAGAAATAGCGTAACTGATACTGAAAACAGTATTGTGAAGCAGAAATTAAGTCGAGGAGTTATCAAATATGCAATGCCATTTAACTGGAATTATGAAAACAAACAAAAAATGATTGCTACCTGTCATTAAGAAATCAAATCTTGGGTAGAAAAAAATAGTAGCATTTCCAAAATGAAATAATCTAGTATCAGCCTGGAAAAATAGGACAATTATGACCATACTGACTAATCGGAATAATGCTGAAATGAGTGCTGTAAAAAGATGCGAACGAGGGGGTGTTCAAACTGAAAATAAAAGACCAAAAGTTTATCAAATTATACGAAGTTGAAGAGAGGCGTGAAATGGTGGCGCACAGTATTCTTCTGGAAACTGAAAATATGTCTATTGATTCATTTGTATTATATAAACTTTATAAAAAGCAAAGAGATGAGCGGCCAATTAGCCATTTGAAGTACGTGAAAGTATTAATCAATCAACTAAAAGGAGATTTTTACTAGTAGAGACGTTCACTAATACCATGACAAGTCTTTGTTTAATGGAAGGCTTTTTGTTGTAGTAACAGGCATCACGCAACATATTTTTGTGGCACTTATCCCAGAAAACCGGGGCTGCACCTTGGAGAGTACTTTGTAAAATATCACACCAAACAGAATTATGGACCTTAAAGTTTAAATATTACATTTGTAAAACTAAAATATTTAAAACATTCAAATAAAAATGGTACTTTCAATTGAAGTATGTGCGATCTTTTTTTTACAAATACCTTTGTTACGGATGACGCCTCACGAATTATGCCTGTTCGTGTTTCTTAGGCGACACCTCTGGAGTGAGCGTGTAATTAAACAGACTCACCCGATTTGAGCCACGCACGGAGGTATTATGATTCCAAACTCACAAAAAAGGCGAAGGTTGCCTTAATCTATGTACTTTATTTACACTGTACAATAGTAAAGAACACTGACCGAAGGACCAATGTTTCGGTGCGAAATGTGTATAAATTAGATTCAATAATTTGAATCTGACTCGAAGGACCAATTTCCCGAGTGTTATATTATTGGATAAATATCCGGCTCGAAGGACCAATATACGGATGTCCCGAGCTTGTAGTATTAATATATTAAATTACGTCCGGATCTTAGTAGCGCAGACGGAGCCTCTATCGAGAACGCTTGATGTTATTCGGCTCGGATTTGTTAGAAGACTGAATTTTGGAAGCGCGTAAGGACGCGCTTCCGGAATTATTTGGCGGGGGCAGTCACTGCTGCAGAGCGGAAACGTTGCTGATTGGGAGACTCTTATTATTAACGAATCTTAATTTTGCCATTGGTGGGCAAAGAAATCGTCCTTTGCCCATTGGCTAAGAGCCTCCCTTGCCGCTCGCCGAAGCCGGAAAACCCCAGCTCGCGTGGGGGAAAAGTCCCCGGTCAATACTTCTTGCAGGACAAAACTTTTCCTGAAGAAGTACTGACGACAATAGGCCCATAAAGCGCATTGATTTTGAAGTCATAAATGGACGACAATGCGCGACTGCTAGGTTTTCTACGAAATATGTAAATAATTAAGAAAGTCAAGATGCGAGGTTGGAAGCTACATCTGTGAGCTTCAGGGGCGTATTTTTGCTCCGCAACAACCTTGGAGTTGCTGGTAACTCTGCAAGGAAAAAACTTGGAGTGCAAAGGGTTAATATGGTAATTGCTATGTTTACTTTAACAATTAGGAACAATTTCCACTAAAGAAAATATTAAACGACGCGGAAAACTGGAAAAAATAAAGAACTACAAATAGGTATTAACTCCATCATAATTCTAAAAATGGCGAAGTTCTACGAGATACGTAAGAAAATATATCATATGCACTATTATACCACGTAAGATATATCATACAATTCAAGATACAGCATGGTCATATTATGCCGATTACAACTCCATTATGATTACAAAAAGCTGGGTACAAAAAGCATCGTTAATATATGCAACTATTGACAAACAGAAATATTATTCGTCTCTCTTTGCAATTGAATTACAGCATTTAACGTTGTGTTCGTCTGATGTATTGGGTTGTTCGGAAAGTTATTTTGTTTTCTTTGGCGAAAATGAAAGACGATTTTCTTATAGTATATAAATATTTTATTGAATTATATATTCTCCATTTTGATCCAATACCTTTTGCCATCTTTCTCGCAGGAGCATGAATTCACGCTCATAAAACTTTTGATCTTTGCTGGCAAAAAACTGATCTAAGGCATTTTTGACGTCATCATTTGAATAAAAGGTTTCGCCGTCTAAAAAATTGTGTAGACACCGGAACAAGCAGTAATCCACCCCATTTCTCGTCCCTAGTGATGATTCGCTTCAACAATGGATAATTTTATTGACGTTTAAGAAGCAAATCACAGACGTCAATGCGACGGAGAAAATTTCTTTCTGTAAGGACATGTGGAACCCATATGTCGAGTTTTGAAATTAAACCAAGGCATTTCACGTGATCATGAACGGTGGAATTCGATAAATTTAATCTCTCAGCCATCTCACGAGTTTTTATTCGGCGGTTTGCATCAATCAATGCCTTTATTTTGTCTCCATCAGCTTCAGCTGACCTTCTAGAACGTGGCACATCTTCAACATTAAAATTGCCGGAATGCAATTTACAAACCAGCTTTGGCACTGGCGTTCTGTCAATACATCTTTTCCATACACATCGAATAAATTTTTTCTTGCTTGAGCAGCATTTACACTTTTTCGATGGTAAAAAAGTAAAATATGCCGAAAATACTACTTTCGACTTTCCATATTTGATAGGGTACCAAACAAAAACTATTGTGCAGAATCAAAGGAATTTTTTCACAAAGAAGCCTTGCTATATCAGCTGACAAAGTACTTATATAACGACAATGCTGCTTAAGTGCGAAGTTGACTGCGAATAAATGAAAAATGAAATTACTTTCCGAAAAAACCAATAATGTTCAAAAATTTTCATTAATAATTTAGTATATTTTCATAATTTATCCCCCGCAGAAGTAACAGTTTCATGTATTACTATCCAAATTTATACCACCGCAACTTCGTTTTCATCTAAAAAAAGTAACAAAAATGTCAATTTCTGTAAAGTCTACAACATTTATTGTAAGACTCCGCGCCAGCGAGGCGCCGAGCCGGGCGTTCTCACGCCTGGCTTTCGTCAAGAGGACACTTTCTCTAGCGAGGGAGGAAAAAGACCCTCGCCCCTACGGGGCCTTTCGGGGAAAAGAGGTCCTTGATGAACTCCATCACCGAGGAAAGGAAAGCGTCGTGAAGAGAGTCGACATCTAGGACCCAGCGAGGTCACATCTCGGTCACATCGTCGCGGTATCGTGGCAATATACTCTTCCGCGAAGAGAGTTGATACAAGCGGATCCTGACGCTTGTATCATTATATTGTATCTGCCCGCGTATCGGAATATTATATTGTATTATTGTTACTATAATATATATCGTAAAAAGAAGTGAAAAGTGTATACGTGTATATACAGGGTGTTCTGTAACTGATGGTACAACCGAGCAGGAGATGATTCTACATGAAAAACTGAATCGAAAATATAGAATAAAATTTTTTAAAACAAGGCTTTGTTTTCGAGAAAAATGAGTTTGAAAATTTGTCGAGTGTGCGTGCACTCGGCTTACTTGCAGCTCAACGGACTTTATTCTGAGTTACCTCAACCTTTGTTCGTAAAGGTTTTCGAGGTTTGTATTCATCGAATAAATCGAAGGTCGAGGTTACAATGTTAGAGTTACCTTTGAGGAATTCCTTTAATTCATAAATTGCTTGAAGTGCTGCCCACGTTGTTGTAGACATAATTGTAGTCTTCGTATTAAATTCCTTCGAACCTTTTGTAATGTACAATTATTATGTTGCTTTAAGTGTTCAAACGCTATCACAATTTTGTGTTGTAATTGTTCGATGCTCATTGTGTCATCACGATACACAATTGATTTCACCGTTAGATTTTTACTTGTGGGGTCAGGTGAACTCAATTGTGTATCGTAATGACATAACGAACATCAAACAATTACAACACAAAATTGTGATAGCGTTTGAACACTTAAAGCAACATAATAATTGTACATTACAAGAGGTTCGAAGGAATTTAATACGAAGACCACAATTATGTCTACAACAACGTGGGCAGCACTTCAAGCAATTTATGAATTAAAGGATTTCCTCAAAGGTAACTCTAACATTGTAACCTCGACCTTCGATTTATTCGATGTATACACACCTCGAAAACCTTTGCGAACAAAGGTTGAGGTAACTCAGAATAAAGTCCGTTGAGCTACAAGTAAACCGAGTGCACGCACACTCGACAAATTTTCAAATTCAGTTTTCTCGAAAACAAAGCCTTGTTTGAAAAAATTGTATTCTATATTTTCGATTCAGTTTTTCATGTAGAATCATGCCCTGCTCGGTTGTACCACCAGTTACGGAACACTCTATATATAACAACACACCAAATTTTTAATGTACTCTTACACTATGTACGATCATGCAGCGCATTTTATATAAAATTTTCTATATTTGTTGTTTTCTTTCTTCAGTTTATGACTGTTCTGAGATTTGCTGCACCAAAAAATAAAGTGGGTATTCATACTCTAGCGTCTATATAAACACTCGTGTCTTATTACCTGCAGTGATGTCTGTCAAAATGGGATTGTTTCAATGTCGCTGCATATCGTAACAGACAATGTAAACCAACCTTAGGGCGGTATTATCCCGCAAGTCGTTGATAGTTAAAAAGCTTGAGAGAACTCTTCAATCCGACCCAATTTAAACACCAACTGCATACTTACAATTAGTGTTGGATGACGCATGTGTTTTCGGCATTTTCCTCACAATATTTAGGCAAGAATGACTACTGTACAAGGGCCACTGTGACTATCCTTTACATTAGTCGTCCGAGCAAATGTCGCGCTCACGTTGCTAGATGCAATATGGTTTAACATAACATAACATAACAACATCAATTCTTCATAGTTAGTAGTAAAAAGTGTTGCAATCTATTCTCGACGCGAACGCCAACGTAAAATTAGTGTTAGAATTGGGGATCCAACATTAGAAATTGAAAATTTCAAAAAAGGCCTAACTTTAAAGTCTGAATGAAAACCCCGGATTTTATTGGTAAGCCAGGCATATTGACGAAGCTCATGGTTATAAGACAAAATACCAGAAATGCTCCACTGCAGTTATAAGTTTATACAGAAGAAGCATTTACAATATATCCGCCGAACATAATTATTTTTGCTCTGTTGATATTTTAGGGTAAGAAAAATAGTCAAATACTGTGCAATTGCCATGACTACTAATTACTTATTTGATAATTAAATATAATATTAATATTGATAATTGCAACCTCATTGTTTTATTTCATTAATATATTTATTCAGATTAATCGGTCGATATGAAATTTATTTTTTTTACTACTCGAACATTTGTAAAACAGGTTTAGGATGCCAAAGAGTAATTAAGTATAAATTACATGGAGAGTAAGTTGAGTTAATATGTATGAAATCTTTATTATATATAGTTATAAATAAAACTGCCACGATCACTGAACCTTACTAACCGTTAACCTTTACGGTTTAAATCCTAAAAGATTATTGAATAAAATAATGACTATAATGTACTGTTAAGGCCGTAGACTTAATGTATCGGGTTTACTGTACGGACGAGCAGGAAACTATTTTTCAGTATTTAATTAGTTTCAATGGACGCAGAGGTGCTAGCATTGTGCCTCTGCGGACCTAATTCCACAAAGATCCTCGCCTCTGAGTTTGATTGTTTCCATATTTTCCATGTAGGCTCAATAGTTATTGACATATAATAAACCAATGAGGCGTTGGCAAGACGGCCCTATTCCATTGTCAACCTGGCCCCTTGGCTAGCGGACCGTTGGGTCCGCACACCCCGCCAGTTGCGAACCCCCTTCAGATACCGCTTGAAAGTCAAGGGTGAGGAATTTCCGACTCGGAACTTCCAGCGTTACCGATGACCTCACACCCCGTTGAACGAAGACGTCACTGCGTTCCCCCCAAAAGTGAAACTCTTCTGATTGGTTCTTGGAAAAGAGTGAGGGAACGCAGTGATGTTTCTTAATTTATAAAAGGACAGCCACTCGCCCTTCGCACAGACACTACATAATCTTACAAACATCCAAAAACACCTCGATTCACGTCAATAGTAAATAGTTTGTTAAGTTTAAATAAAATCAAAAATACAGTCCACTACAAAGTTTAAAATCTATATAAAACCAAAGAGCGAATTCACCTAAACGAAACCAAGCCCAAACATGTACAATGACCTTCAAATGTTTTCAGTAGATCTAAACAATGGAAGCATATTAAAAGATTCCAATTCTCATTAAACCATTTGAAGTTAATACACAACAATCAAATAATTGTGCAAAGTTACTGTAACCAAACAGGATTTTCTTTTAACACTAGAACTACCAGACCAGTCAAAATGAATGGTACACAATTTTTCCCAAAAATTCTCCAAGTTCATATAGAAGTCATAGAATAAATATTTTACGTCCATCTCAAAAAACATAAATCACCGGATCGATCACCTTTTCCGCCTCTTGGATTCCACTTTTTTCAAAATTCTTATTTAATATATCGAAATATTATATGGTTATCGCCGGTAGTTCTAGTGTTAACTGTTTTTAGTCTTATTTCCATAAAAACTTCTTTGTGCTGTTTTTTTTGTGCTGTTGAAATGTCATGTCTCCTGAGTTTAATTGTTAAAAGAAAATCATTTATTTTGCAAATCAATGTTTTTATGTTAATAATTATTACCAATACCTAGAGTCATGTTCCTTCATATAAAAAGTGCTGTTCCTCCTGAAGACCGACTAATCATTTGAAAGCAAATTGGTTAAATATACTAGCACGTCAGTGAAGAGTTGTATGTTAAATAATACATTCGCTAACTTCCTTATAAACAAAGGTAATTTATGAAAACGGAACATGTTTACTATAAGAAAAAAGAATTTTATCTGTCAATTTAAACAGCATTTAAGAACTGAAAAATATGCTTTACTTACCAACCAAATTCCATATGAAAACAGGAAAGAAATGAATCTCTTTCAGCCGTTGTGTATAGAAGCTTCACCCTACACTAGCATTCATAGATATTTGCTCAGCGAAGAAAGTCGATATTGGTATCGATGGTGTAGACACATCTATCTATAAAGGTTATGTGTATACCGTGTAACCTCGTCCAATCTCCTTTATGACCTTCTAGTTTCTGGAACTGCCTTGTCAATCGATATCCGTACACATCGTTTCACGATACGTTTATCCCTGTCGGTATACACACCTTGACCCACGTAGTCCGTTTTTCACATTTGATCTTTCGTGCCAAAGTTGCTTACGGCTTCTTTGAGTGAATTGCTCTCAAAGGATCCTAACATTTTCCTTCACCTTCTTCGGATTTCTTTGCCTTAAATCCCTTAAAAATATCAATAGAGGATCAGAAAATTCAATGATATCAAATTGCGGAAAAAATATATACGCAGATTTAATAAATAAATATTACAGCTTTTTAATGGAAAATTTTAGATACTACAATGACAAGTAATGTAGAATAGCAAACCGTAGTAGAAACCTTATTGATAAATTAAAATGCCGTCAAATAATAATAATAAGTTTTATTAGATATTGTAATGTAGCGGAAAATACATTGCTATTAAACGGAACTTCACGTGCTAATGAAAAAATGGAATTTCTATTCGAATAAGAAGTAAAAATAAAAATTGAATGTTTTAGCTTTACATTCTTCTTTTAGACCATAATTATAAATAGTTGATCCATTCTGCAGTAAAATATAACATTTTATGGTATACCAATTTGTACAGGGTGTTTCAAACTGATGTGTCACCACCTACTAAGCGTTCTTCTACTATATATCGGTCCTGAAAAGTTAAGCTCGGCGAATGACAACCGAAAACAAAACAGTTCTTTTGTCGTTCCCATGACGGGGTCAGGCGAATCAGAAGAAACCACAGGCCAAAGGACTTCACCATTTTTGCCAGCTATAGAGGAACCGCGGGATCCAAGACATGCGGTGGGTAAAAGTAAGACATGCTTCTTAAGATCGGCTCTTGCGAGCACTTAATTTCCAACCTTGTCTTATTGTTAGAGAGCTTAGTCTCGTAGGAATGCATATTTATGTGATTTAGAACGTATTCCTTAAGCAATGATATCGTTAAAAATACAAAGTAGTTTGCTTGCCACGTCTATGTGATAAACAATATAGACTTAAGCTTCATTGATCTCAGGTACGTACCGATACTTTCACCATATCGGACACTTTCAATTACATAGATTAAATTGTTGCAAAGAATACCAAAAAATCGTTATGGTCGGTCAATATTGTCAGGTAATAGTGGTCAGTATTCCACTAGGAAAAGAGTCCTTGCTGTAATATATAGAACGGTGTAGTCTGTGCTAAGTTTGACTACCATCATCTGACTAATACATAATAATTACTTCAATCTTAATTTGATCGCAGTTTTCATTATGCAATGAAGTTCTATATCTCTGTACGTCACATCATTTGTCTCTTTATTTAAGTTCTTCTACGTTATATTATAATTGTATGATTACATGTAATATATTTGCATATTTTGATATTATTAAACAGTATTAAAAAGTGAATGAAATTAATCGTAATTACCGCGCAACAAATGGAATTTAAACAAATAAAATATATGCGTATTAATTAGTGTCTGTACTGTTAACGCATAAAAATATAATTTATTTGTTTAACTGTATGTTTCAGTTCTTTTCGCATACTCTGTTTCAGAGATGGTCAACTTCTGTACTTACATGAACTACTTTTCCTTCAAAAATGTGTTACGCTCTACCTACCAAAATCCTAATATTTAGCACATTCAAACTTCTATCTTGTGTACTAGTAACTGCCAACGGGGGTGAGGGTTTGAAATCGTTACACGGTTTCACATACGAGTCAACATATAATCTTTCATTAATTAACTTGACGCGTCAAATGTGTCTTACAATACATTCGCGAAGTGCAATGCAATAGGAAAGCGGCCATGCACTTAGATGTCTTTTAGGATTTTTCAGCTACACCACTAGATCTCGAGTCATTTTCCGTCGATTCAAACCTGAATGGAAAGGGTTGGAAAAGTCGTGGCCAGAATCGAAGCTGGATTCGAGTGTTGCAACCTCCTAGGAGAATGCGAATGAATGACGAGGGTAGGGCACAACATGAAAGAGGCGGTCAAGCTGAAACCCAGATCGAATAGCGGAGACAGTAATGTTGCTAATATGCAAATCTTATCATCGACGATTTATTTGAATTTTCGAATCTTCTGCTATTTCTGCTAAAACATCCGAATTTGTTTGTACTTTACTGGATTTATATTCCTCTGATTTGTGTGTTGGAAGTAAAACAATAAATAAATGCTAAGTATTTAGCTGCAAAATAATTCCAGGTCTTACATTCTTAGCTATATTTTAACAAAAACATCGAATGCCTTTTAATTATATTCCACAACGTATATTTGTTAAATCTCTGATACTTTTATGCAGACAATGTTTTTTAACATACTCTCAATCCTCAAGGTAGAATAACAATGAGATCATTACTTATTTTTCAAGCCTTTACTTATTACCCTTACTGCATTGGCTGTAGTCTATATTAATGTTAAAAGACTCATACGAGATAAGACACTTATTGTTAGTATATATGATCAATATAATTAGGTCCTGCAGTTTAAAATATTCGATATAATACGTGTAAATTCCATATACACATTAAAATACTGCACATATATTCCTATAAGAAACAATAGTTCAAATATTTTCTTCATTAAATCCTTCAACTTAAAATTGAATTATATCTGTTTTATCTTAACTTTTATTATAATGTACAAAGTGTTAAATATCAGCAATTATACATTACACTTTTACTTGTAATGTATTATAATATCCTCCAATAAATTACATTGTTGCGTTGATGATTAAAAGACATGGTTTATTATGACCAAGGCCGAGATCTAGCAACCAATATTTGATAAAAATGTCATACTTTGCAAACTTACACAATTTTATTTTTAAAAAACTAAGCAACGTAGATATTTGAAATTTTTAAAGAATTTTTGTCTTTAAAGGTAGTTCAACACAGAATTACAACGGACGTAGCTGGAAAAGGATTGCAAACTTGATTAACTGGACATGAAATAATCCTATTCATCCTTTTAAAGTGATATTACAAAAGTATTCTGTGCTCGATAGATGTAAATCTTTCCATGAAGGGTAACTATATTCCTTCAATAATAACTCATTAACTGTGTAATATTATAAACTTTACAACGAGTCAAAATTATTAATCACATTTGTAATAAAATCTAGTATTTCGGGCGGTATTACCATTTCGGATACTTCATGGATCGCCTACTAGACAATATTCTTATTTTTAGAGGAACGATTCTTGGAAGAACCCCAGACGTTGCCGATTTCTGCATACAGGGTGCGGCCGAATAATGTGTACAAACGGACACGAGGTAATTCCTTATGAAAAAATGAGAACGAAATATCGGAATAAAATTATTACATTTAAGGCTTATTGTTAAGAACTTTATGAGGGGGCATCTGCATTTCTCGGTGGATGCAGATGCTCCTATTGTTTCTCATGAAGCTTAACCAAGGGTTCAAGTCGCGTCTGCTTCAAAAGGCACTAGTGAGTAAAGTTAGTTTATAGAAAACACATTTCTTTTCATTCTAGGCTGAAGAGGCACAAAACTCTAACTTCTTTAGGATATTTATTGCCTCTTCAGCCCTCACTAGTGCATGGCGCGTCTTGGACCTCAACGGGAATTTCTAGACCACCCTGGTGTGATTTATGGCACAATGAATGCCCATAGCATTGGGACTCTCGCCAGGGTTGGTTCTGGAAATTCTCACTGTCAAGGTCCTTCTTCCCACGATTCTCCGGGGCCCTCTCCTCATGCGTGTAGGAGAGGGAATTTCATCAGAATTTCACCCCCGTTAGAGATAGGGAAGAAGGACGGGTCACCACCTTTGAAGGGCCGCCTCTTGCCGATTTCACGGCCCAATCAGGGCATTTTGTATCTCCTTCCACGACGGCTTTTTGGGACTTTGGCTCGTGAGGAGGAGATGCAAAGTCAGTCATCCACAGACAGTCATACACAGTCATTCACAGAAAGTGATTCATAGAGATTCAGAGACGTAGAGTTCGACACAAGAACTCTACAATCATATTCAGCGACTCAGACAGGTCGCAAATTCAAAGTCCGACACAAGGACTCAGTTTTTATTCACCGGAACCGATCGCCGCAATATTCATTCACTGTTATAAGTCATTGTTATCTATTTAAGTTATTTGAAATAAACAGCATATATATCAGAGGAGTGATAACCAGTTCCTATCACCATCAAAATATACAGTCCACTAAATAATGAAACTCCTCAACATTTGGTCCTTCGAGCCGGATGCATCCGGGAAAACAGTGAACAGTGAATAGTGCAAAGTTTATAATCAATAAACTGTAAGCGGCTTAGGACAGCATTGTTCTGATTTTTGGTGCAACTACTAGTAACCTCACACCAGTGACAGTGGTTAGTGTTTGGATTGAACTGAATCAGAAACTATAACAAAGGGTGCACGCGTGACACTAAAACATAGTGTACGAGTCATCAATATTTCGTGGGCCTTCAACAACTTAGAGGACAAGATTCCGGTGTCAAAAAAAAACTTGGACATTTCTTTCATCGTCACATCTGGCAGTCACCGGCTGGGCACAGCTGACTGCAATCGAATTCGAGACGGCTGGACACAGCGGACTACAACTGAATTCGAGAAGGCTGGACACAGCTCATTGCAATCAATTTCAAGCAGGCCGGACGTAGCAACATCCGACCAAATCCATTGATTCATCTTCCCGTAAGTACATTCATTGCTTTTATTTGCGTTGCCGTGTACAAATCATGGAAGCCTTAAAACAGCTCGTGGCTAAACGCGAACATTTCATGTCAGCCTTGATTCGCTTCAAGGAATACTACAGTGCAGCATTGATCAGTCCCGTTTCAGTTACTTCCTTTCAGGAACGGCTGACACAATGTAGAGCACTTTTCGATGATTTTGATGCAATTCGATATCAAATCGAGGATCTTGTTGTCGGAACAGAAGACGAAGAGATGCATATTGCAAAACACGACTGGTTCGAAGACATATATTTCGATCTAGTTAGTGAGGCTCAAGCCTTTTTAGATCACACGTTACCATCGCTCTCTGTTGGGGCTTTACACCCTCAATATGCCGGGTTCCATTGTATGCACCAAAGGCCACTATTTCCGAAATATTAATTAATTTCGGGGCACACTGAAGGTTGCCTTCGGGCCTTCGGTGGGCCTAATCCATGAACCATCCTCGCTGACGAGCGTATATTAATTTGCGTCTTTGTTCATGGATTTGAATAGTGCCTTACAATGGTCCCGGGGACATCGGCAAAGCGGCCCTGGTGTCATTGTTTCGAGCGGACCGCGACCCTTATTGTTAGACCGGAAAGACGCTCGGACCCAGGGCATCCCTACCTCCCCTTCTTTACCGCTACTTGGTCGAAGGTGGAGGAGTAGGATTCGGGAAATTTGCGATGTTGCCGATGTTCTCGCACCCCCTTGAACGGAGACGTCAGTGCACCCACGAAATATCGGGCCCTCCTGATTGGTCAGGAAGGGAAGAGTGGGGAGTGCACTGACGTCTCTCAACACATAAAAGGGCAAGCGTTCGCCCATACCATTGCCATTATGTGATATTAGTGCCATTCTGTGCCATTTGGGCCATCATGTGACATTCGTACCATTTTGAGCCATTCGGACCATCCATAGTCCGTCTCCATAGTTTCTTACGTACTGTAACACAACGGCAGATACCGGACCTTTACTTAGATATTGAATCTAAGGGGATAATGCATCCTCACGAGAATATTGCATTCTCGAAAGGTCACATTCGGTGCGGAGATATTGCATCTCCGGGGATAATGCATCCCCCTGTGTACAGCATAATAATCAAATTCATACAGTTTTTCCCTCATTACGAGGGTGGTCCTTCGAGCAATAATTGCAATAGATTAATAAATACATACATTCATATACACAGACCAAGTTTCGTTAACTCGACCGACGAACGCCGACCGCGAGTAGAAACACTCTCATTCCATGAGGCATCTGCCACAGAAACTTCGTCTTCTGCATTCACAGAGGAACATAATCATAATTCAGGCATAGTAGAACACACTTCCATTGCATGCAATGACACCGAAAGACTCACGGGAGATTTGCAAACATCTCAACACACGATTGAGATAGACAATTCATTACCATCCACAAATTTAGTCACAGTAGCTGAAACTAAAAGACTGCCGAGTCTTAGAGTCGAGTCAGCTACTAATTGCGAGAAATCATCCGAGGATGATTTTATTAACGAGCAAGGTCATGAGTGTCTCATTTTAGAAAATGTTAATTTTCCGACATCCTCAGAGGGATGCAAACAAAATTCCATTTTAATGAACATAGATTCGAGTCAGTATAACACATTCAATTCTCATACACATTTTACCTACAAAGAAACAGAGACACTCATGGGAGGTTTGCAAATATCTCAACACGAGGTTGAGATAGATAATTTATTGTCAACAATAACCGGGATCAATGTAACCGAAAGTGAAAGACAGACAAGTCTTCACGTCAATTCGGTTACCAAATGCAAGAAATCATCCTCGGATGATTTGATTGTCAATTCAAAGGGCGAGTGCGTAGGATCGGAATTTATTAATTCACCTCCATCCGCAAATGATACACTCACGGTAGCTGTATCCATTCGTGATCTCAGTTCACATACACGGGGTTTCTCTAACGAGATATTCAATTTTGAATCGGGAATTAGAAAATTAAATAGACAGTCCATAGCACATTTTCCAAAGCATGAGAAAGTTCGACCGCGCCGCGATAAAGGCAACTTGCGAGCGAATCGGTCGCGAAACGCTCGTCACGAAGTTCAAAACGGCAAGGGCAAAACGGCATTCAAACAAGAATCCGTTATACACGCGCGAGATCGGAAACTCATGAACATTCAATGTCCTGTTAGGAAAAAATTTAATTCTCGTTTCAAATCATTCAATAGATTATTGCAGCTAAATTTCGCAATTCGCAATTTGCGAAAATTCAGAAACATTATTGGAAATTGGTTGGAATACATTTCTTTCGTGTCTGGGAATTTTTACGATATTCTCCGACAATTAGTATAGATTCTCAAGGTCTATATAGTTTTACAATAGCACCAATTTTCAATTCCATATTCATATCACATACAGAAATTTATTTCCACCAATTTAAACAATTTCCAAGACAACATACAAAATCATTTTTAGACACTGCAATACGTATAACCATTTCTTTAAGATTAGCGTTACGAGATTTAATTTTAAGGAAACTTAAGTCAAGACACAAATCATGTCGCCATAAAATCATTAGAAGAAAGAACACCGCGAATTCAGTTCACAGGGATTCCGAATTCGACGGTAAACCATGCGATCAGGTTAGTCAGACCGATTTTGAAGACATTTATGAACGCATGGTAAAAATAGCATTGTAAGACTCACACATGAGTCACATTATTTCAAACATTTTACTTGTAATTGAAATTTTCCTTCAGGAAACAAACTTACCAGCGTGTACCCAATTCTACACACAGTAGGATCGCTCAGGGTGGGCGGTAAATTCAATCAATCCTTTCTTTTGTTCAAGGAAAACATGTTAGTACTTTGCACACAGAGAATATTATAACACATTTAGTTACTCGTAATGAGCGTTTTTCGATTTTCACACGCAGGTTGTCAATCGATAATAAATTCATTTTACATGTGCTATTGGCCGTTGTCTCGCGAGAAGACGGCCACAGAAATTTTATGACAATGTGTCAGGTATTTCAGCGGTAAACCGAACAACACAAAGGCGGTAATACCTGATCTACCTGACTCTTGAGCCATTTCGTTGAGCCTTTTACAGACCTGTGGGTTTTGTCGTAAAATAAAAATACACATTTACTAACTAAATAACGGTTTATTAACTACTATTACGACTAAGTGCTTATACGATAAAAATAAATGTAATTAGGTTCGCTCGCGGCTCGTGCCGTATCGTTCGTAAGGTTCGTCGCAGACTGACTTTTTTGACGCGGGCGTTCTCGGCAGTTCTTTTGGCGGCGAGTTCGCCGAATACGCGCGAGCGATAAACCGCGGGTTCGCGGAACCGTCTTCGATCTATCGGTTCTTTGAAGCGACGATCTTTTACCGCGTCGCCACAGACCCATACTGTTTCTTGCAAGGGTCATTTCATTACATTGGAAATCACATTAACGCATTTTCAACTGTCTCAAAGTAAACTTCCTTAGATCAGAAACGAAGTTCAAAGGAATTCGTAGATTACTATCAGGCACAAGATTCATCGATGAAGTATCGAACATCAGGTCACATTAAATCACATTTTAAAATCATAGTTCATTTCTTCTTGCGAAAGTCATTTCGAAGAATTATTGAAATTGCGGTAACATCCGCAAAATATAACTTGAGGCGGGTTATTTGCAAGACGCGATTAAATCATGAACGGTTGTACACGGTATTAGCGCAAGTTCAAGCGTGTCACAATTCCGATCCTTTTTTTTCCTCTGTACAATAATCCTGTTGACCTGATACCTTTCATTCCATCACGCACTTTGGTCGGAAAATTGTTAACAATCGTTCCTGAATTCGATTTGAAAGATTGCACTCGATTCAGATTAAACCGCTATCAGCGATCACAGAAAATGTTCCAGCACCTGTGGCATTGTTGGCCGAAGAAACATCTGAGGCGGCAATTATAACCCAGGAACAAGTGGGCCTTATTGTTGGAGGCCTTCCAAGGTTCGCAGTAGGGACCCTCGTTGCCATAAACGAGGACAATCGGAGTCCCTTACGGTGGCGCTTGGGACAAGGCATTGACCTCCATCCAGGAAAGGTCATTCTCCAGGTCGTGTCTGTCAGGACACCAGGCAAAGTCATCGAACGACCGCTGGCAATTCCGTGGTCCTACCGAAGGACAACCAGGGGTATCAGGTGCTGAAGCCGCTGCACCTGTTTCCAGTGACAACAGTCCAGATCAAGTGCACGCGACAGTTTAGTGTACTTCGTATTATACAAATAGCCATATTTGTCCTCACTGTGTGCATCACATTTTACACATATATTGTTTTTATCGTGTACATTATATTTTAGTCATATATTGTTTGTTGTGTGCATATTATCATTCATATTTTAAGTTACTATTCATTCACTATTTTATAATGTATGCGTTTTCTTTATATCATCATGGTATTTTGTCAAGGATTCATTTTTATTGTACTCATCAGATTAGTATCGTAATCACATTCGGTACTATGCGTTACACACTTTCATTTCACTATCACAATTAGTTCAGCAAATACCGCAATTTGTTGAAAGGGGTCCTTTCAAGGTGGGCGGAATGTTAAGAACTTTATGAGGGGGCATCTGCATTTCTCGGTGGATGCAGATGCTCCTATTGTTTCTCATGAAGCTTAACCAAGGGTTCAAGTCGCGTCTGCTTCAAAAGGCACTAGTGAGTAAAGTTAGTTTATAGAAAACACATTTCTTTTCATTCTAGGCTGAAGAGGCACAAAACTCTAACTTCTTTAGGATATTTATTGCCTCTTCAGCCCTCACTAGTGCATGGCGCGTCTTGGACCTCAACGGGAATTTCTAGACCACCCTGGTGTGATTTATGGCACAATGAGTGCCCATAGCATTGGGACTCTCGCCAGGGTTGGTTCTGGAAATTCTCACTGTCAAGGTCCTTCTTCCCACGATTCTCCGGGGCCCTCTCCTCATGCGTGTAGGAGAGGGAATTTCATCAGAATTTCACCCCCGTTAGAGATAGGGAAGAAGAACGGGTCACCACCTTGGAAGGGCCGCCTCTTGCCGATTTCACGGCCCAATCAGGGCATTTTGTATCTCCTTCCACGACGGCTTTTTGGGACTTTGGCTCGTGAGGAGGAGATGCAAAGTCAGTCATCCACAGACAGTCATACACAGTCATTCACAGAAAGTGATTCATAGAGATTCAGAGACGTAGAGTTCGACACAAGAACTCTACAATCATATTCAGCGACTCAGACAGGTCGCAAATTCAAAGTCCGACACAAGGACTCAGTTTTTATTCACCGGAACCGAACGCCGCAATATTCATTCACTGTTATAAGTCATTGTTATCTATTTAAGTTATTTGAAATAAACAGCATATATATCAGAGGAGTGATAACCAGTTCCTATCATCATCAGAAAAATACAGTCCACTAAATAATTGAAACTCCTCATCACTTATCTTTTGAGAAAACCCAGCTTGAAAATCTGATACGTACGTATGCTGTTCCAGCTAATTGTAAGTTGAGGATCATGAAGCAACGTATAACGCCTATCATGTTAGCAAATAATTATCTACGGCTTTTGATATCTTATATGCCTAAGCAGTTAATTTTCGTTGATGTATCCAATGATGATGTACACGAATAAGAAATAGGGTTAATATAATCCGAGCTTCGAGAGCCTGTCATTATTACAGATATTATTACATAAAGCACCGTTTTGGGCAATCAGTTTTAACAATTTTGTAATTGATAAAACAAAATGAGAAATTATTTAAAATCCCTCTGGTTACTCTTTTTGAACTCAGTAACTTTTGAATGCTGTATTGCTATTGTTTACGCCACGCAAGCCGCTTATTTGATCGCCGCATATGTCCTTGGAAGAGCTCCGCCTGCTACTGTTCCCCGTGCGCTCGAGAGCTCGTTGATTGCCTTTCCTTTCACTTGCCAGGCGCGAACCTATTGTCACGAGCGTGGTGGCGCATTGGGGCGCCGTTCGTATCTAACCACTCGCGATGGAAAGACGTGCCACGCGCGTCGATCGCGGAAAACAAAACGACGTGCGTGGCACGTCGACTAAGGCTATTTGTCGAAGAACAGTTTGAGGTCGCAGCACGTCGTGTGTATGGCAAAACAAAAGTATTATTAGTAAAAACGTAAACTCAGATATGTCTTAAATCAAATACGATTAATATATTTTAATGTTTTTGGACTTCTGGCGATGGTCTCGAAATGTATTAATAATCGTGCCACGCACGTCGTTTTGATTTCCGTGATCGATGCACGTGGCACGTCTTTTCATCGTGAGTGGTTAGATACGAATATCGCCCCAATGTGCCACCACGCTCGTGCAAATAGGTTCGCGCCTGGCATGTGAAAGGCAAGTCAATCAGCGAGCTCTCGAATGCACGGGAAGGAGCAGCGGGCGGAGTTCTTCCAAAGACGCATGCGGCGATCAAATGCGCGGCTTGCCTTGTTTACACGATACACGTTACACATTGCTCGATGAACGATAACTTATTGTTTATTGTCACAGCATACGCCCGAATCGGATTTTCAAGCTGTGTTGCCAATGCATATATATATATATATATATATATAAAAAAATATATATTAAGTTTCTCATTATATAGAAGTACTATTTAGTTGTAACCTTAAAAATGTAATTCAATAGTTTACAAGTTCATGATATTTAGTTTATTACATTCGAAGTACGAAATTTGTTAATATAAATGTGAATGTACAGCATGAAAACCTGTAAACTGGAATGGATGAGATATCACTCGAGAGGCGACCGCGTAGTGTAGCCTTCTCGCACTTTGTTTTGATACGGGTCGCTCGAGCTCGTCCATTGCAGTGATGGTCAGTCGGGAACGGGACGGCGACCGAGTGGGATCGTGGTCCGGCGTGGTGGCTCTCGCTCTTGTCGGATCCTGGCTGTCCGGGAACTTTCGGGCCTGACTGTGGCGTGGGTCCTTCATCATGTTGAATGGACAGTCCGCGACAGTGGACACGCTGGGTTAACCAGGTGTATTTCAGGCCCGAAAGTTAGCGGCGTGTTCATTGCTGATCGAGTTCGGTAATGTTCATGTGTCCGCGCCCCGGTCCCCAGGATCGATTTAATTGCGAGATGACCTTGAAGCCTTAGCCCGATCGTTGCTCGGTCGTTGTCGAAAACTTACAAAATGTATACCGCGTTTTGGGAAAATATAAAGTCGAGACAGATACCGCTCGGCGCAAAAGATACGAAGTATTTGAATTATTCAGACCCCTCCCCTCCCTTCCATGGATCCGTCGGTCAGCAAATGATCAGTAGGTTTATGTAAGAACTTTGAAATCATTTGCTAGCCGCTCAAGTGCGGCGGTCGTCGTGCCTTGCTGTACTGGGGGAGAGTTCCCGATTATCCATACAGTGGCGCGGTCTGGCACAAGCTGGATTTTCTCAAAAGATAAACCTTAAATGAAAACGGTTTACTCCCGTATTTTGTTTTTATTTTTACATAAGGAATTACCTCGTGCCCGTTTGTACATATTATTCAGCCGCACTCTATGTACTGTCCATCGGAAGGTATACAACGTCCTATCCGGAACTCAGCGTGTAGGATAGCGACTGCTCAATTAGCCTTACCGACGAGTCCAAGAGCAGGATCAGAACGAAGCACAACTTTACCCCTTTCGTAGAAGAAAAAGAGTTATGGACCGGATTGTCCGCAGTCGAGATACCGAACGTTAAGCCTTTGTACTCGGAGCCATCCCTGACGTTATCTATCAGCAACTCGGCGGTACTTTACGACATTTTGCCTTCTGCCATTTCAATAGAAAACATCGGGGAAACATGCATTTCTTAAAATATTGCGGTGCAATAAGGTCATCCTCTATAATTACTAATAAACTCGAATGTCCCGTCATAGGGGGCAATCGAGTGATATGCTAGACTTACAGCCCCCAAAGACAAGACAAGTCCTCTGGCCTCTGGTTCGTTCTGATTCACCTGACGGATAGAGACATTCCTCGTTCTGACGTCATTTTCGATTCTAACGCATGACTGGCCGATAATGCTGTACATTCGTTGCGTCGTCATGTGGACGACGAAAGAAGTGTTTTGTTTTCGGTTGTCATTACCGTACCCAAACGGGAATGAAGGCGCGCAGTATGAGGCACGGGGTAAGAGGAGAGTGTCGGTCGCACCGCCTATCCCCACCATATCGGTCCTTGAAACCTGAAATTGACTAATGACAACCGAAAACGCAACACTTCTTTCGTCGTTCCCATGACGACGCAACGAATGTGCGGATTCATCGACCAGTCACGCGTTAGAATCGAAAATGACGTCACAACGAGGGATGTCTCTATCCGTCAGGCGAATCAGAACAAAGCAGAGTGCAGAGGACTTCTCGTCTTTTTGCGGGCTGTAGTCCGCGCGCTTTCTTTCCCTTTTGGCTATGATACGATGTCCCTTCAGACGGGACATCCGAGTGCAAAGGGATAATATTGTGACAACAGCGATATGGTAAAGGAGCTGCGACCGAGGCGTGACATCATCTTTTAACAAGTTTAGAATAAAGTATAAGGAAACAATGAACTTTAGCAAATTAAGTAAAGTAAAAAAAGATTTTTTCTTGTATCTTTTCAGCTTTGACTGTTATGGTTATTTTGTCTGACAATAAGACTCTGTTTCTGGTGGGTTTTCAACCGCCGAAAGCAAAGAATTTAGTCGGTTATAAAAAATCAAGGCTTATAATCACTTTCCTCATGTTTATATTCCTTCATACTTTTGTGTTACAACGTTGTACAGTAAAAGCTGGATAAGCGCACGAAAAGTTTCGCTGGATAAATACAACACGACTATCCCCTCCACATAGGGGGATCCCCCTTGGCGAACCTCGACGCTCGACGAAGGAGCAGTGTAATATGATACCGCCCGAATGTATCGGTGAGGCAATACTAACTGGAGGGTCCGCCGTTTTCATTTTCGGTCTTTCTCGGTCATTTTTTTTTGAAACCTTTGCTAACGTATTTGTGAGATTTTGCTGATTAAACTGATACCAAACACGACATAGTTTGAGTTATATTTACTTTAAATTTAATATATTTGCTTACCACTTACATAATTTACACATTTCGTGTTTGGTATCATTTTAATCAGAAAAATCTCAAAAACACATTGGGAAAAGTTAAATTCAGAAAAGTTACTAAATAAAAAAGTTTATTGTCGCATTAGCAATGCGTCGCTTTGTTTGCTTGCTCTCTCTGTCTCTTCTACTGTCTGTCCTTATCTACGTTCGCGCTCGACTGGAGCCGCCGAATGTAAACACCGATTTGCCACCTCTACATCATAAGAACGACATCGGTCGCGACCTTTGCATTTAAGCCTTACGACGGTGTCGAAATTATGCTTCATTTATCCAAATGGGTGGCGATTCAGTGTTTTCATGCGGCTCCAGCTGAATGCGAGTTCCTAAGAGCGACATTCGGTCACGACTTGAGCATTTAAACCTTGCGAAGGGGCCGATTATGCTGCATTTATCTCGCCGAGATGTTGCATTTATCCAACCGGGTGTCAATTCAAAGTTTGATGCTGTTCCAGCTGACCGCGAATTTAATCTAAATCTACGGCGGCACAGTGTCCCAACAAAAACTGCGAATTCCTAAGAGCGACATTCGGTCGCGACCTGAGCATTTAAACCTTGCGACGGAGTCAATTATACTGCATTTATCCCGCCGTGATGTTGCATTTATCCAACTGGGTGTCGATGCGGTGTTACTTCATCAGGATAAATCCAGCATAATTGACAACTTCCCAGGGTTTAAATGCTCATGTCGTGATCGAATGTCGCTCTTAGGAATTCGCAGTTTTGATTGGGACATCGCGCTGCCGTAGATTTAGATTAAATTCGCGGTCAGCTGGAGCAGCATGAAACTTTGAATTGACACCCGGTTGGATAAATGCAACATCTCGGCGAGATAAATGCAGCATAATCGGCCCCTTCGCAAGGTTTAAATGCTCAAGTCGTGACCGAATGTCGCTCTTAGGAACTCGCATTCAGCTGGAGCCGCATGAAAACACTGAATCGCCACCCATTTGGATAAATGAAGCATAATTTCGACACCGTCGTAAGGCTTAAATGCAAAGGTCGCGACCGATGTCGTTCTTATGATGTAGAGGTGGCAAATCGGTGTTTACATTCGGCGGCTCCAGTCGAGCGCGAACGTAGATAAGGACAGACAGTAGAAGAGACAGAGAGAGCAAGCAAACAAAGAGACGCATTGCTAATGCGACAATAAACTTTTTTATTTAGTAACTTTTCTGAATTTAACTTTTCCCAATGTGTTTTTGAGATTTTTCTGATTAAAATGATACCAAACACGAAATGTGTAAATTATGTAAGTGGTAAGCAAATATATTAAATTTAAAGTAAATATAATTCAAACTATGTCGTGTTTGGTATCATTTTAATCAGAAAAATCTCACAAATACGTTAGCAAAGGTTTCAAAAAAAAATGACCGAAAAAGACCGAAAATGAAAACGGCGGACCCTCCAGTTAGTATTGCCTCACCGATACATTCGGGTGGTATCATATTACACTGCTCCCTCTATAGCTACAGCTCTCCTATAGCTTGGGCCTCTCTGTCTCTTCTACTGTCTGTCCTTTTCTTTGTTCGCGCTTGGCTGGAGCCGTGATGTAAACAAGAATTCGGCACCGCTACTTCATAAGAGATGCGCTTGAGCCCCGAACTGTGTCGTATTTATCCAGCTTTTACTGTAATAATATATGACCCCTTTGAAAGACATTACGGTAATCTCATATACTCTCACTGGATAAAAGTGATGCAAATGTCTGATATTATTTTTGTTACGGGCTCGTTTGAAACTTAGGATTTCGCGTCCCGTCTGAATTTATGCACGGAGTGCTTCTACTAAGCTTCTCGAAGGACCACCCGATTTTATGTAAAAAATGGGGAAAAATGAATAAGTTCGTAGTGTGGTGTGGAAAGTCACTTCTGTTCTGATCTGATTGAATGTTACAAGATTTCTGTCTGTTGAGAGTGTGTGTATCAAAAACGTTGGCTGTGATGCGCCCCTCTCTTGAAGTCGTGTATGAATCTCTAAGCTTCGATGGGGGTGGAGTCTTTCAAAAATAAGCAACTATTGGATGATTAACTAATTGACTCCACCCCCTCGAGGACTTCAAGAGAGGGAAGGCGACGACATGCTCTCGGTACCTGATGCAGGATTTCAAAATTACCAGCTGCCTCCGAGCAAGTCCAAGTCCCGTTAGGGTCATCGGCGGGTACGCACAAAGTTCCTTACATTAATTATTTACAATAATATACAGATGTGCGCACCCTGACCGAGCCCCAATCGTACCTATAGGTTTATTGCCGAAGACAGCTGTCGACAAGATGTTTTGTCGCTCCACCAGGTCCCAAGGTTTATGACTCCTTAACAATTTTTGTATATTATTATTTTGTGGATTTACCAACATTATTACGGTATGTTTATATAATTTAACAAGAAAAACTTTAAAAGTGTATAGAAATATTGATTAGAAGATATGACGATCGTTGTTTACATCATGTCCGCAACTGACTTAATTTTGTAAGACTCGTTTGATATTAAAAATAAAGAATTGTTTCTTTACAAAATATTTATTATAGGAACCTACCTAGTGTGTGACATTAAATGAAGAAAATTAGTTCTTCTAACCTTATAAGCATATAACTCTCCATGCAATTAGCTCGTACTATCATGTAAAATTAGCTGAAATTAATGATACTTTACTACAGAAGAATAAGAATATTAAACACCCGCAGAGGGTAAGTGTATAGTGAGTTATGATAAAATAAATGTGTGTCAGAAGAAATAACTGAACGACAAAGTTATGAGTTGAAATTAAAGTACTACAACATGTTCAGTAATAAACTTACTTTAAATCTGATTTCGAATGAAGTGATACAGCCAAAAATTAATTTTTGCCACTTAAAAGCGATTTTGTCTACTTTTACTATTACAAATTGTTCGTAGATAGTAAACTCTCTTTTATTTACTTTTGCTTCAATGTTACGAAGCGACAACGGTAATTGCACACACTTTTATTATTAAAGTTGTACAGTAGTCGTCACTTGACGGTGATTAAGGGCTGCGAGATCAATCGGTGCCAAACGTTTCGACGCAACATCAAATCGTCGCTGTTGCAAACGGAAAATTGTAGACGTTGCCACGGTTATCGCATATTGCTGATGAGATGTGTTTCAGTTTGAATTATTATTTCATTGCGAACAGACTGTTAGTGTTATACGTAACTAACTTGTTTCAAAAGAAGTTTCTTCTAATAAAGAATTCAAAACAGAATACAGGTGACTTAATAATAAAAAAAAGTATTGTACACGTCATAATAATATTTTTCTAAGAAGAATATATATTTTAGCCATGGGTAGTGAAATAAATAAAATACCTGAAATGTTGAGAAGAAAACGTATAGCTCTGAATTATTATTTTTTAACAATAGGTTAAAATAAACAACAGGTAAGTGTAGACATTAGCTTGTCTAAATAAAAAATCAGAAACAATGTGAAAATGTTGAATTTACCTTGTGCGTTATACGGGTCGGTTTATTGCGTTGTATGAGAACTAGTCGCAATTTTTTCGAAGCGTTATTCGAATTCGCGTTATACTCCACTGTATTCATATTTTTAGCACTATTTGCACATCATACCATGCGAGATACATCATATGTTACAGAATTTGATCATAAAAAATATGTACTATTCGTAAAAAATGATATTTACTATATCGTTAAAAATGTTCCCAGTAAAAATATTCGTAATTCATCCTTTCCTTTTGTTTCTATTTCAATTCAAATATAAAAAAAACTGGGCTATTTAACTACAGCGAAGTGAATAAGTTACAGAGAAGATTAATAGATATATTACATAAACATTGTATATTGTTATAAGAAAGTGAAAGTGATTTCATTTCAAATATATATAGCAGGAGTAATGATAACTCTTGGGGAAGGGTAGCAAATTGAATCGCCCCGCAGGGACGATAGTTCAATTTCAGAAAGGAGGAAAGAACAACGAGAGATCAAATAGCTTTCACCTTTAATTATCTAGGGAGCACCTCGTTGCAGATGAATATCATCTCTGTCAATGAGACACCTTTAAACCATACATCTCAAATTGCAGAGTTAGGTTGATTATTGTTTAACATTGTACACTACGGGAAATAAGGAGACAATTTGACGGCTATTTAGAATAGAACTTTATTTACAAATGACTTTACATTAAACAATTGGATCAACGCAAGTTGCTCAGTAATATTATGTAGTGCAGTAACATATGTAAGTAATAGCAATTGTTGAGGCGTAATTGACAACGCGGGCCTTGAGGTTGCGAGAGAGAAAATTTATAACTTTATATTTATTTCCGCAACCCGTGCAAGCCTGGCCCACCTGGCAAACACCTTTCGATGACCGAAGGGTCGCACGTGGCCACCAGGTTTTGCACGCGTAAATTCTTCCAAGGCTGGATTTATGACAGGTGTCATAAATCTAGCATCTCCTCGCCAAGTCTCGTCAATCTCGCAACCCAAGGCCCCCCTCTGCCTGGGCCTTCGGTGGGTTGGCAAAAACCAATGCAAACTCCGCATTTTGGTAACCACCCACGAAGCCCAGGCAGAACCAATAACATTTTTGCACGGGCCCAACATCCTCCTCCCTACCAAGTCACCACTTCCTCCTCGGAAGGGATGTCGACGGAGGAAGGGGTGCTTGGAAACTTAATAAAGGGACCGAACAAGCGTCCCGAGCAGGCTTTTTCATACAAACATTCAAACACACACATTTTACCAAGTTTTCTGACATCTTCGTTGTGCTCGTTGTTATATCTTTGTTATCGTTATATTTCTTGTTCTGTATATATCTCGTTTTCGTTATAATAAACATAAAAACACGCTAAGTTACGGAGTGTCAAGTTTATTTCCGGGAGAAGAAACATAACTAGGCTCTGCCGACTTAACTGTCCGACGAGTCATTCAACAGCAATAACAGCAGTTTTGCTTCGAAAATTCTGAACTTCAATTATGGAAAATTGCTAATTGCTATTTTAAACCTGTCAAAGTGATTGTTTAATATTTTGAATAGAAAAGAAACCTCAGTAATGCCTTGTACCGTTTCTCAGACATACATCAGCTGCTCATGAACCAAATCGACTAACTTCACTTTTAGAATTTTTTTTATGTGTTAAAGCACTTGTTTGTGTCTTAATTTTGTATATTCACCATAATTTTTTCTAATACTAAGTACTAATACCATTAAATAGCAAAAATTTTGTTGTTGTCGAATAATAAATAATTTATTTCGGAAGCCAATCTCATTAACTTCCTACCCTAATATAAAACATTAGAACAATACAATTCAAATGTAAGTGCTTAATGTAAATAGCTTCATAATTGAAAATAATGTAGTGCAACTTCTGATCAATATTTTAATCATTATCTGAATCTATAACAGATTTTAATATGTTATAACAAAACAATTATTACACATTTTTGCGAAAAAAACTTTAATAAAAAATATATGTAGTATCGGGAATTTTCGGACACACTGTAGATGTAGAAAAGTAAGGACAGGTAGACGACGATACGGACTAACGGTGACATACGGCGACTGGTACGGACGTCTCGAGGCAAAACGGTACGCAAGGGAGAGTGCACGAGGCCGGCAGGCCCGGGAATTTCCCGGGGGTGAGGCCCAGCGGCCAGGGTGCTCGTGCACTAGGGCGGAGGTGCCGTTTTTCCTCGAGTGACAGAGACAGACGAACGAGTAATAAATAGACACGACGGACGAAACGAAAGGACAGTTTTTAGAGACACACGGAGACGGGACAGTTTGGAATACGCACGGAGACAGTTTTGAGATACACGGAGACGAACAGTTACGATATACACGGAGAGACGAATATACACGGAGTACGGAGACGAACGGAGACGAGTAGTATATTTTAAGTTAAAGTTAAACACGATTCGCGACTTTCCGATCTTAGCCGACTAATTAACAACCACCAATCCCACATAATTTTGGGGGCTCGTCCGGGATTGGCAAGACAGCGGATCGAGAACTTTGTGAATTGTGTTTGAACGGTGATTCGTGACCATGAGTGCTGACGAAGGAAGATCGGGCGTGAGTGGTGACGAAAGACGATCGGGGGTGACTGGTGACGTACTAAGTGACGTACGGAACGTAGATAAAATGAAAGTCGCCGAATTGAGAGCAGAGCTCACGAAGAAAGGGTTGTCTGCGAGTGGAAAAGCAGAGGAGCTACGGTGCCGTTTGAACGTGGCTTTAACAAGGAACGCGGTGCTAATCGACGAGAGCGACGACGAGGAAGACGACGGCGAAGAAGAGATTGCAGGTTCAGCGCGGGGGCGCGCAAGGGCCGTCGCAGGATGCACGAGGCTGCCGAACTACGGGGTAACGTTCCGGGAGATCGAGGATACGTTGAGTACCTTCACCGGCGACGACGGACGGAGCGTAAAGCGCTGGCTGCAGGAGTTTGAAGAAAATGCGGAAACGTACGAGTGGAGCGAGCAACAGAAGATCGTATATGCTCGAAAACTTCTGCGTGGATCGGCGAAGCTGTTTGTCAGCTACGAAAATTGCGCGAAGACGTGGATTCGGCTTAAAAAGTCGCTGCTATCCGAATTCGGACAAACAGTGAACAGCCACAGGGTTCATACGGAGTTGGCTCGGACGAAGAAGAACGACGGCGAAACGTACAAACAGTACGTTTACAGGATGGCTGAAATTGCGTCGCAGGCCAACGTTGAAACTGAGGCTGTGATCCAGTACGTCATCGATGGGATCGAAGACGACGAATTTTGTAAGGCCATTCTTTACGGTGCCTCGAGTCTGCGAGGGCTACGAGAATAGCTCGAGCTGTACGAGAGGATGAAAGAGAATACGAAGAAGAAGAAACCGATTGCAAATGCGGGAGAACGGAGAACGGCGACGAATGACGGTACCAGACGATGCTACAACTGTGGATCTCCGGAGCATTTGAGGACGTCGTGCCCGAAGGTCACGGAGGGAACGAAATGTTACAATTGTAACGAATACGGTCATATTTCGCCGAAATGCCCTAAGCGAGAGGATAGGAGCGTCTACAACGTGGAAATAATTACCGATAGGATGCAACGGAAAGAGTTTGAGGAAAGATTTGAAACGGAGAAAGAAGAAAGACGGAAGCAGCTGAAGGAGAAGAAAATCAGAGAAGAGATGGAGAAAAGAATTAAAAAGGAGAAAGAAGAAAGAATTATGAGGGAAGACCAGGAGAGAATTAAAAAAGAAGAAGCGGAAAGAATACGAAGAGAAGAGGACAGAATACGGAGGGAAGAAGAAATAATACGGAAAGAAGAAGACAGAATACGGAGAGAAGAGGAGAGAGTACGGAGAGAACAGGAGAAACTTAAAAAGGAGGAACAGGAGAGAATACGGAGGGAAGAGGAGAGAATACGGAGAGAAGAGGAGAGAGTACGGAGAGAAGAAGAGAAAGTACGGAGAGAAGAGGAGAGAGTACGGAGAGCAGAGGAGAAAGTTAAGAAGGAGAAAGAGAGTTTTAAAAAGGCAGAAGCGGGCGGTATTAAAAGGGAAGAAGAGGAAAGGAGACGGGAAGAAGAAGAGGAGACGATCCGGAAAAAAGAAGATGGAAGAAGGATGCGGAAAGAAGACGAGCGGGTCAGGAGGGGAGAAGGCGTTCGGCATGTCCTTGTTACGACCGAGGTGCCGAGAGGAAACTGGCAGGTAGCGGGGGTCAACCAGACGGTAAGACCGCTTTCAACAAAGCCGTCTACTACGCGCCCGGAGGGATAGTACCGGTATGGAGGAACGGCCCAAAAATACCTGGGTGCAACTCCAAATCAGAGTTTTGGGCCGGAAATAAAGAGCGACACGGAGGTAAGGCGCAGAGTCGAGAGAGAGTGGGAGGTAATTTTTCAGGAGGACCGTGACGAGGCGCGGAACGAAGCAAAGGGGAAAATGCGAAAAGTCCAGGAGCAGAACGAGAAGGATTTCGACAGGAGACGGGAAAAGGCCGTACAATATGCAGACGGTGATTCCGGGATTATCAGGAGATCGCAGGAGGGGCCCGATCTCAAATCGTGCCCGAAGTACTTGGATCCCGGTCGGGTGGCCCGAGTATTGCGCAACGACCAGTACGTGGTGCGAAAGGAAGGCGAGAACGAGGGACGGCGTACAACTTCCACTGCAGCCGACAGCCGGGGAGAGAAGCAGTGGCTTGACGGAGAAAATGAAGATTTCTTCGACGAGGATTCCGGCGCGGATATCTGAGGGCAGATATCTTTTTTTTAGGGGGGCCGATTGTAGTATCGGGAATTTTCGGACACACTGTAGATGTAGAAAAGTAAGGACAGGTAGACGACGATACGGACTAACGGTGACATACGGCGACTGGTACGGACGTCTCGAGGCAAAACGGTACGCAAGGGAGAGTGCACGAGGCCGGCAGGCCCGGGAATTTCCCGGGGGTGAGGCCCAGCGGCCAGGGTGCTCGTGCACTAGGGCGGAGGTGCCGTTTTTCCTCGAGTGACAGAGACAGACGAACGAGTAATAAATAGACACGACGGACGAAACGAAAGGACAATTTTTAGAGACACACGGAGACGGGACAGTTTGGAATACGCACGGAGACAGTTTTTAGAGACACACGGAGACGGGACAGTTTGGAATACGCACGGAGACAGATTTGAGATACACGGAGACGAACAGTTACGATATACACGGAGAGACGAATATACACGGAGTACGGAGACGAACGGAGACGACTAGCATATTTTAAGTTAAAGTTAAACACGATTCGCGACTTTCCGATCTTAGCCGACTAATTAACAACCACCAATCCCACATATATGATAATGAAGATTTTCAGCAAGAGGAAAAGTTAGTTACAGACCTTTGATGCTATTACTTTTTTCCACTTGGTAAATCGATTAATACTCTTACTGGCAATTAGTCACGTAATATTTGTAATATTAATAGTGATTTTGAATAATTTTAGTAATTACATACAATGTTTTGTGCTACTATTAGTGGCATCAACTGACAGTGACAGATACGTGCAAGTGTTTTTAAATAATTTTAATAATTAAATACAACGTTTTGTGGAAGTGTCAGTGACATCAAGTTGCAGTTGCCTGCAATTGTTTTTAAATTATTTAGACAGTTAAATACAATGTTTTGTGGAAGTATCAGTGACCTCAAGTAACAGTTATCCGTAAGTGTTTTTCAGTAATTTCGATGATTAAATACAACATTTCGTGGAAGTGTCAGTGACTTAAATTGACAGTCTTGTAGAAGAGTCAATAACATAAAGTGACATATTTGTGTCTCTTTCCACGAAACAGAATTTAAAAAAGGAGAGTCCACGATTCCTTTGTTGCATTTTCTCTTTGGCATAAAACTCATAAATGCCGAGGGAAAGTGTTTCAAAGGAACGCAAAATGAAGTGGAGGTTGGTTGGGCTTGCATTTATGGGTCCTTACTCATGCCAACCTCCTCGCAGTCGGATCCGGGTCGATATCATTTATTAACATTTTATGTTTTCGTAAATGTGATTTTAGCACGATATTTTATTGAATAGTAAATGGTGTCGAGCGAATGGCCAAGAAATCGGAATATTCAGTAGTTAGGACTACCGAATGTTCGGATTGCTAGTTTAGGTCATGACTAAGACATTACGTTTAAGTTAACTTTAAGATTTCGTCATTAAATAGAAATTAGGCTTCGCGACGAAGAAGACCCAACGGTGTGAAGGTATTTCCTCTTTATGTCTATTTTTAATTTGGTTGTTCATTAACTCATACATGTATATAGCATAATAAAGTGACTGTATTATGATACTGTTATACGACTGTAACTTGGTGATATTAAAACGATGGCCTTCATGATGTAGCCGGCACCACGTTAGCATCATCGACATTCAGGGCCCGTGAAAGTATTATGCGTAGCTACGGCACTGACAAGCTTGACTCGGCGAACGATGGCGTCGTAGCGGGAAAACGGTCGGCAAACATTGTTGACGGATATTTGCTTAAATTGTGCCAAAATGAAAACAGTTACGACATTTTCGCCGATAGTTTTTTCTTCAGAAATGTCCGCAGAACCTAATAATCAGTAGTAAATTCGTGCTAGCAATAGTGCTCTACGTAAAAGTGCACTGTTAATGCGTAGAAAATTCGGGCATTTGCTCGTTTTTAAACTTTGGTAGTTATTTACAACCATTAAAAAAGTGCGGAACATTATAACTGCTCACACCTGTATATTCAGGAAACAGTCCTCTATTTTTGAAGACCAAGAAGAATTGTCTACCGTTTTTAGTTTTCACATAATACCAGCTTCTTTGCCGAAATGCACCGTTTTTACAAAAACTGATGTTTTTCGAAAACAGAGGGTGATAGGAAAATCCCGTCGATGGATTCGTGTTCAGGACGTTGATCTCTATAAGAATCATCCAGTAGCTATTGGAAAACAGAAAAAAGTTTATATGTGGACAGTGTTATGAATTCAGGATATCTAGCATTTATAGGGCATGGAATTTATAAAGCCAGTTTCTATCCTTGTTCAACCATAGAAACAGATACATTTCTTGCTACATTTCTTTCTACTTCCTTCGTTGCATTCCAGACTGGGTCCACTCCTCCTTCTTCAAGGATCCCTAGAGGGTTAGTTTGATTTGCGTAAACATTTTGCATTTTCCATTTTGAAATCGGCCAAGGCTATTTTTCCCATGACGTTACTATTTTTTGTATAAAATCCATGCAATGATCGCCATCAGATTTAGTAAATGATTGAATATTCGGATATAGCACCCATTAGATCGTACAATTACCTTGATTCGGTAATGTCCTAGCATGGAATCAGGGAGGTCTACTCCTCTCATAAACTCATTATAAATTGTTACAGCATTTGGAAATGAAATCATTATATGGGTATTATCTTTCTTTGGAAATACAGCTCGCAACAAGTCTGATGGCACGCGACAGGCATTCGGGTCGTACTTGCTAGACAGATAGAGACATCCCTCGTTCACACGTATTTTCGATGCCAACGAGCTACTGGCCGAAAAGGCCAGACTTTCAAATTTGGATGCATGACGAAGATAATGAATAATCCGCATCAAAGGAAGTGAGAGAACGCTATGTGAAAGACAAAAGAAGTTTTGTTTTTGGTTGTTATTGGCTAAGCTTAAGATTTCTTGGAGCGATATGGCATAAAATAGGAGGTGAGAGCAAGAGACCGTTCTTGCCGCACTGCTCTACCGCGCACCATCAGACTTGTTACCGTCTGTATGTAGTATATTAGTATTTTGGTATATTTTTAACAGTGATATTTGAACCATAACAAATTTTCGTATCCATGATATTAATATCGAAAAAAAGAAGCATTCAAATTATATCTGAAACTCATGTTGTGCCATATGTGCCCCAAGCATATTATATATAAATGCATACTGTCCCACATGTGGCACACATATATTCTTTGCTAAATGCAAAGGACACTTGACAAAATACTTACATTTGCTAAACATTTTTTAGATGATATGTTCACACTACTTGAATTTTTCAATGTGTAAAAATTGTGCAAATAACAATTACTTCTCAAAACAACAATGTCTCAATCAGCTGATTGTAAGTCGCCAGTAACCATTATACAAGTCTGATTGTTTTTGTTTCAGAAAACAACATTAGATATCCCATGGCATCAATAAATGTGAAAGAATGTCAGATTTGCCCATTCATGCAAGAAATTCAGTTTGTTGTTTAAAAGTGAGTTTTATAAAAGAAAATATTAATTGTGCCACATATGACCAACCATGCGGTAAGAGGTTAAGAAGCGACAACAAAGAGAAGCACCAAATTATAGATAGGTTATTACTACATATGTACTATTCACGAACAGAAATAGCCAATGTACGGAACAAGGACAACTTCCAGCTAAAACTTTTCTATCTACAATTTTAGCACTGTGTTTCTGTTATTACAATCTGTTGGAATGGGTTATCAAAGAAAAGAAAATTGTTTATTCAATAGGTTTTATCTTACACAATGTACAACGCATAAGAAACGGTTTACAGTTATATCACACAAAGAGAATAGCAGAGGGCGTTATGACGTGTAAACTCTTTTTATAACTTTCCCACTCCTTGCGCGTTAGAAGGCGCTGTTGCTCTGATTCCTGCACAATCTTTTACAAAAGTCATAAAACTTCGAAAATATTAGTTAATGTAAAATGCTGAAAATTAAAATTTTGCGACTTATATAGTCGTCATTACTGGAAATTGTGTTATTGTTATGTTCTGGATACTTTCTGTTTGTGAGGCTAACAATAACTTGTTGCCCATGTTCATCAGCCATTAAACATTAACAAATTAACCTTAGACACGGCAACTATAGTGGTGGAACGGTAAGAAGGCAGCTGAGACGGAAGGGGAGATTGCTCTCCTATCGCCTATCCCCGCCATGTCAGTCCTGGAAACCTGAGATCGACGAATGACAACCGAAAATAAAACACTACTTTCGTCGTTCACATGACGACGCAACGAATGTGCGGGTCTCTCTTGCCAATAGCGGGTCAAAATCGAAAATGCGTGAGGGAGAGGGATGTCCCTATCCGTCGGGCGAATCAGAGCAAATTACCCCTCAACTGCCTTTTTACTGATCCAACATATTACCTATGTTGAAAATTGTGAACATCTGATAAGAATATACTAATTCTTTCTGTATTAGTATTAACCTCTTGCTACCGGAGACTATTTTGAAAGCACCCACTAAAAACTAACAATAAGTACATATTTATTTCAAAATAGTGCGCAAGATAATATTACATTTAAAATTCTGTTGTTTTGGAATAGTTACTTGGTTTTAATGATGGTTGAAAAAGGTCTGTATTAGCAGATGTTTTATAAAAGGAAACTAAAATTTAAAGAAAAATATACTTTTCTCGAGTTTATCGAAATCGATCTATTGCTTTTTATCCTGTAGAGGGGTAAAGAACATTAAAACGGAGAAACAAATTTTCGATGAAATTTTGCATGTGCATAAGTTTGTTTTTCTGTCGGCATGTAAGTACAACTCTTAACTGATAACTAAAAACTGATGTCTGTCCTTAGAGCTACGCCTATTTATAACCATACTCATATACAGTAAAACCTCTTTTTGTGCGGGGGATAGGGACCGCATAAAAGAAATCGTACAAAAAAATATTCGGAAATTTTATAATTACTTACATATAATAAACAACTTTGTACAATATACCACCTAAAATTTTTTTTATGCGGTGGACAGGGACCGCATAAAAAAAGTCGCACTTACAAGGGAACTACCCGAGGTGTCCGCCTCCGATTTTAATGAAACTTTGCAGATTTGTTAAGCACGTGAAAATAATCGATACCTATTTTTTTATATCGGCTAAGTCGCACGTTTAGGGGGTGAAACCACCCTTCAAAGTTTCGACATTTTTTCTTCTTTTGCTTATAACTTCACAACGGTTAATGATAGAGATTTACGATAAATGTACGAAATATTTTCTTTTTTGTGTACTAAACGCCTATGGAATTTAAAATTTTATTTGACGATTTTGTCTTAATTTTTTATTAAAAACTGCCAAGTTTTTTGTTATATCTTTAAAGTTTGCGATGCGATTTTAACCAAACTTTTTTTAAATGATAGAGCAATAAAAATAAAAGTTACATGTTTTTGTGTTTTTCCGTAATTTACTCTGGAGTCGTGAAATTAACCCTTTTCTTTTTCCGGTTTTGGCACTTTACGTTACTATATCTGATAAACGAGTGACAATGGAAAAAATGTATTATACATCAAATGCTTCCCTTGCACTGTAGAATATTATTGTTTTTGTAAAAAATCAAAATTAAAATTTTTTTGTTTTATTATACAATCCGTAGCCTGTGCAGATCCGCCACGACGCAGTAATCGTAAACTATCGTAGATACCAAAAAATGCCATAAGAGAAAGTTTTATGGTTTTTTACATGCAACAGGCATATGTTTACAAATTATTTAAAGCATAGTTTATTTATAAGGAAAAAATTACTTTAATTGATTAATTTGAAATATGTGTACTATTACAGTTTCTATGAAACATATAGTTCACAAAAATGATACTCCTCGAAGAAGTGTTGAAAACAAAGGGATTTTTTGCACCATGCACATGTAATAATTAATCATTTGAGCTGTTTTGTATGCGACGTAATTGATTAACGATAAGATGTATCTTTGTAAAACAGTATGATAATTACGATAACTCTGTTGCTCGCCACGCATCGTGCGATTAATTTTTTTGTTAAAAATAAATTATGTTTTAAACTCTTTGTAAACATTTTCCTTTTCTATGTACAAAGCCATAAAACTTTTCCTTATGGCATTTTTTGGTATCTACGATAGTTTACGATTACTGCGTCGTGGTGGATCTGCACAGGCTACGGATTGTATAATAAAACAAAAAAATTTTACTTTTGACTTTTTACAAAAACAATAATATTCTACAGTGCAAGGGAAGCATTTGATGTATAATACATTTTTTCCATTGTCACTCGTTTATCAGATATAGTAACGTAAAGTGCCAAAACCGGAAAAAGAAAAGGGTTAATTTCACGACTCCAGAGTAAATTACGGAAAAACACAAAAACATGTAACTTTTATTTTTATTGCTCTATCATTTAAAAAAAGTTTGGTTACAATCGCATCGCAAACTTTAAAGATATAACAAAAAACTTGGCAGTTTTTAATAAAAAATTAAGAAAAAATCGTCAAATAAAATTTTAAATTCCATAGGCGTTTAGTACACAAAAAAGCAAATATTTCGTACATTTATCGTAAATCTCTATCATTAACCGTTGTGAAGTTATAAGCAAAAGAAGAAAAAATGTCGAAACTTTGAAGGGTGGTTTCACCCCCTAAACGTGCGACTTAGCCGATATAAAAAAATAGGTATCGATTATTTTCACGTGCTTAACAAATCTGCAAAGTTTCATTAAAATCGGAGGCGGACACCTCGGGTAGTTCCCTTGTTAGAAAATACATCAATTATTTACGAAATAGATGAGAAAATGCTTTCAAACAAATTAAATTAGACCTGGAAATATTTTAAAAACATTTAATTTTTCATTGTATACATGGAGAAGCTTTCAAAATGCACATTAAATAATGCACTGCTACTCGTCGTAATCCAAAACGCGCATCTTTTTGCGATGAATTGGTCAAAACAAATGAACAGAGCGTCGCGAAGTGCACATACATTGTCCTCAAGGAGTCCACGTAGTCAGGGTTCGTCCACACATGTATATGTACACTGATAGGAAACATTAAACTGGCGCCAACACCGCTGAAATTCATGTACCGCATAAAAAAAAATCGCACGAAAAAAATCGCACAAAAATAAAATTGCACAAAACAAATCGCACAAAAAGAAAATCGCATAAAAATGGACCGCACAAAAAGAGGTTTCACTGGACATACTTCTCACAAAGCCATTCGCTGTCTCGCATTCGCACTCGCATTCACTACCTTCTAGAATGTTCTAAGCCTCTCGGAAGAAAGCGGTTGACCAACTTGCCGAAACTGGACCAATCCCGCTTTTCGTCTTGCAGCTCTTCGTCGTTCTTAAAACTACAACTCTACGAATACTTGTGGCACTACAATACAAATAATGAAGTTTACTTTTCAAGAACCTTGAAGGAATCTAACAAATAAAAAATAAATATTTCGCTTGCATTCTCACCACGATACTATAAAACTTTTGTATATGACATTTTTCAATAAAATCAATGACGTTTGAGTTATTATTTTTTTCTATCTAGAAGGCCAATTCGTTTCACTGTGCATAGGCATGCCTTTTCACAGGAAACAGTCAAGGGCAAACAGTCAAGTGTGAACGATAGTATGAGACGAATGTGAGTCGAGTGAATGAGAAAGTGATGTATGGCAAATTATGGATGAAGAGACAGCGAAAGCGAAAAGGATGGAAGGCTCAAGAAGAGTGGAATGTGGTTGCCAACAGTAGAGAAGAAGACAAAGTCGAAACGAAGTAACGATTATTGACAGGTACCTGATAATTACATTATAAATGTAGTATCGGGAATTTTTAGGCTTAGCTTAGGACGTAGAAAGTAAGGACGAAGAACGGGACATTACTAATTACGGTAAGAACTAACGGTGTGACGCACGGCGATGGGTAGACGGAAGGACGAGGACGGACGTGTTGAGGGAAAACGGTGCATAACGGGAAGTGCAAGTGGCTGGCAGGCCCGGGAATTTCCCGGGGGTGAGGCCCAACGGTCAGGGTGCACGTGCACTGGGGCGGACGTGCCGTTTTTCCTCCAGTGACAGAGACAGACGAGAAAGACAAAGACACACGAACGGAAATATATAGACACGACGAACGAAGTGAAGGAACAGGTAGGATATACACGGACAGATAGAATATACACGGAGGGAATAGCATATATACGGAGACAGGAGAGAGACTATTTGAATGAGTACGGAGACGAACTGACGAACGGAGACACGGGGTAGAACGGTTACGGAGAACGGAACGACGCAACTGAGTAGATTTTTAAGTGTGCAGATAAAGACGATTCGGAAACTATCGATATTAGCCTAATTGATCAGTATAATCCCACATAAATTTGGTTATATGCTTAAATAAATACGAGAAAAGTACGGAGTCCATCTGAATAGAAATTCCTACAATACTGTTCTCATATTTGTTATTATTCAGTTTTATTTGTTTCTATTATGTTGGATTCACACTTCTGACACCAATGTTATGGTGTAGTCCGCGTCGAGAATCGAGTGCAAAACTTTTTACTGCTAACTACGAAGAGTTTTATTTCTGAAGTACCAAAGTTCACGCGTGGAAGTACGTCGATTAAGATTACTGTGACAGAGGTTTACTATAGATTGCCAAAATCAGAGCTTGACCCCTGAGTTATGGGGGTGTTTTTATGGATGCTGTTGAAGGGATGGCTGCGTGGCAGTGACCTTCCTAAATACAGTAGTTCTCCTTACATAAATTATAAAAGAAAATTCCGATAACGCATGCGCCATGTAACAATTCTCAGCCATAATTTGTTCTTTACCCTGCAGCGTATAAGTCACCTCATGGGAATAACATAAAAGTAAATATTAACTTAATTGATACGATTGTAAAACATCGTAATATCATAACATTAAATTCGGCTCCTCCTCTGAGGGTGTTACATGCGGACTTGAATTTTATTTTTTTTGTCGGATACCAGTCGGCCACTTAGAAAACCACAGGAAGATGTAAATACAAGAGAGTATCACTGTACAGGACCACTATCCGTGCGCCTGGTATAAGCCAGCTGCGTTTTTTTATAATCTCCAGATTTTCCCCATGCCGTCTTGGCGCCCTAATCTCCCTTCCAGAATCCTACCACCTCCACTCATTTTTCTGCAGTTTTCCCAGGACCAAGTCCTATATAAGCGAGACACTTTTTGACTCTTTGGATCCAGTATTCTCCAAAACGTCATACTGTTACCTAGCGTACAGAAAATCTCAAAGTCACGACTTCCACATACGTTGACTATTGTAAGTAGAAGACGTGGAATATCCCCGCGAACCGACGCGTGAATTACGGCTAAGTTTAAATTTAAGAATCATCTATTGTAATTGCATTATGAACCACTTTTGATTATAACTTTGAATATATGCTGTAACGCGACAGCATTAAAATGACCTCAAGTACGGGAAAGTGCCAGGTACCTGACGCTGAGGGCCCTCGCCCCTCTACCCGGCCTTACCCTCTTTCCTCCGAGGACGACCCTGATTGGTCAGGCCCGGAAGCAGAAAGAGGAATATAAGGAGGCACTTTTCCCGGAAACCAGCAGAGTCTTCCTGCATTCTCGAAATAAGGAAGAACAGTAGCCCTCGTACGGAGCAGACGCAGCCTTCGCGGCACCGGCACTCCTACGAGACGATACTGTCAAACACCAGGAGCGACGGACCTTGGGGAAGACGCAACCTTCGCGGTAACGACAGCCCTCGTCCACCAGAGAGTCTTCCTGCACTCTCGCAACAAGGAAGAATAGTAGCCCTCGTACGGAGCAGACGCAGCCTTCGCGGCACCGGCACTCCTACGAGACGCTACTGTCAGCAACAGAAGGAGACGGATCTTGGGGAAGACGCAACCTACGCGGTACCGGCACACCTCGTCCACCAGAGAGTCTTACTGGACTCTCGTCAAGGAACAACAGTAACCCTCGTACGGAGCAGACGCAGCCTTCGCGGCACCGGCACTCCTACGAGGCGCTACCGTCAACACCGAGACATCAGTCCCGAAGAAGACGCAGCCTACGCGGAAACGGCACCCCTTCCTCCGTGATCCAGATTTCTATTCCACGGACTCGTCTTATTTCGACGTTTCGGGACCCAACCCACGAAAAACCACCGGCCTTTTTTAAAACGACCGTTACAATGCTTATATTCACATTGTGACATTTCAAACGTTTTATTTATTTCAATTTACTTCCTTAAGCTTCATGTAACAGAGCAACGATCTCCCTTGTTCACTCTGGCCGCTCGGGGTGAATAAGATTATTAAAATTAAAAGTTACGGGTGTTTGTTAGAAGAAAAAGAGTCTATGGGTTGCAACAATTTCCTTTCCCCTTTTACTAGCTAGTGGCGGTACTCCCGTATCTTTTGGTACGGGACTGATCTGCTATACCAGCGCGAAAATACCGCGAGGTTTTTCGTTATTAACGAGCATACGGCGATCCTATAGTTAGCCTATAGGTTAGTCCAGTCCCCGGATATAATTCCCCGGATATAATCCCCAACTCGTTGCAATCCTTAACTTTCGCAAGTAAAAATTGTATTAACGCATTCGGTCTCGTTCTGCCACTCGCCCGGCTCGTAACAAGGGATAATAATCCCACCATTTTTCCAGACATTTTTCAATGGCTGAATGATTTTTTCTGCGTTTTTTATTAGTTTATTTTTAAGATTTGACAACACAAAAATAATTTACTTGACGTTTCGAGCGTTTTAATTATTCCTTGTACTCGTATCACTTTTGTCCGTAAAATATAGTAATACTGATGTACAGTTCACAATCCTTTAGAACTTTCTTGATTTTAAATTTTCATCTCTTTGCCAAAAAAAAATAGTTCAGTTTCAAGTGACAGATAAAACGAAGCGAACGTGTCTCTATGTGCTCTGTTTATATACGATTCCATGAGTTACGAAGTGACATATAGCAGAGAAGGGACAATATATTTAAAATAATCTCGGCAATTTGGAATACCAAAGTAGCTGAACAGTGGCCAACGTTAATTATAATATAATTAATATAATTTGTAAAACCATATAATAAAACCATATAATATTTGTAAAACCATATAAAAAAACCGTATAATTTGTAAAACCACGAATAATAAAAGCGACTGACCTTGTTAATCAATATTTGTGGGCGAAACGTAGTTTTGACTTTTACAGTTCTATTTATATAGGGCTATAATGTAAGAAACACCGCATCATCGTAACCTAAACCAAAAAAATAAAATGTATTTCTTATTTTTTAAAATGCACATATGTACTACAAATATATATTACTAACTAGCTCTGTTGAGCTAATTACCTAATTTTATATTTTTAGATATCGCGTGCATGTAAACGACACTAGTATTTTCACTTCATTATATTGAGTCGAGGAATAAGTTCGGTCCGTTTATTAAAAACTTTCGAAACGTTTATTTTACAATTAAAATTAAGTAAGTTTCTCAATTCCACGGCGGTATAAAGCCGCGACCTGTGAGGCGAACCGATTGGTAAACCAATCTTGCAGGCCAAGGGGTTGCTTGTTCGTCTTTGTCAAGCCATTATCTTCGTTGCTTTAAAATGACGTACAGACACCAGTTTTCGACTCCACTAAATAACGAAAGAAATGGGCGAAGCTGATTTGAACAAGGTGATAATGGGCAAGCAATAAAGCAAATGCGCCAAGGTTTTAGACTTTTCCCATTGCATACAAGTACAACTAAAATATACAAAAATTATGTAGAACGAGCAAAACCTAATAAAAAATATATACAAAATGAAAATAAAAATAATAATTAATATGTACACATATACAAGTAATGAAACATAAAAAGGGCACGAACTTATTCCTCAACCCAATATTATTTATCATTTCCACGAACCAGTTGTTATTATGTTCTTCAGTATTCTGTTACCTGCGGTGTACGACAGGTTTTTAGTCTATTTTTTTTCTATTCTGCGACGTGTATTTAATTTTAGATTTTTATGCAAAAAATCTCGTCGCTAATACCATGGTGTGGATGTTATTGTCCTTAAAGTCTTATTTTTGGAATTTCAGGAGAATGTTTTTGGCACATCCCTGCATTTATATATTATCTGCCCACATCGGAACTACTAAAATTGTCTATATACGGTAGAATTTAATTTTGTTACGATAATGAAAATTTTATTCCAGTACGTAACATAATCTGTTCATTTTCATGACTAACCCCATCGAAAGTTTAACTTGTGTCTATGAAGATAACACAACTTATTTGATGCCCTTCGTGGTCATTCTACAATTTATTTAACTATTCTTTGTATGTGTTTGATTATTAAGTATGAAGGATACCGGCGTGGCCCGGTCATAGCTCCCTTGCTATATCGCTGTTCTGAGAATATTAGAGTTCGATATCTTGACTGGACCAAGTCCGACCAGTGGTCCTGTTTCCCCTAGGAAAGGGTTAAAAAAAGGTTGTTGCCGAGCTCGTTTCATCCTGGATCTGCTTTTGTTCACTTGTCAATAGCGCTTGACCAAGGGAGCCCAGCCGAAAACGGTGTATCCCGAATGAACGGTGTCTATTTGCCGATCGATCATATACACATATGTACGAATCGGATGTGCGTGGGGTACTTGCGAGTATCGCAGGAAAGGACAATGTTGTCTAGCGAGATGGCCGAGCAATGCTCGAACTAGCGAGGTCACTGACGGCTGATGGATCGGTTGCAGTTTGACGGATTGTGCCGCTACAAGTGCGTCTCGCGAAATCGACCGGAATCATTTCCTCTATTGTATATTTTAATCGTATTATCGAAAAGTTGTACTGTACAGTGGACACCCGTATAACGCTCCGAAAAAATTGCGACCAGTTCTCATATAACGCTATAAACCGTCCCGTGTAACGCGCAAAATAAATTAATCATTTTCATATAGTTTCTGAGTTGTTGTTTAGAAAAGCTAATATATATACTTTCCTGTTGTCTATTATTACCTATTGGTAAAAAATAATAATCCAGAGCTACACGATTTCTTCTTAACCTTTCAGGTATTTTATTTATTTCAGTACGCATGGCTAAAATATATGTTCTTCTTATACAAATATTATTATAACGTTTACAACACTTTTTTTTATTATTAAGTCACCTGTATTCTGTTTTGAATTCTTTATTAAAAGAAACTTTATTTGAACAAGTTATTTACGTATAACACTAACAATCTGGTCGCAATGAAATAATATTTCAAATTGAACCACATCTCATCAACAATATGCGATAACCGTGGCAACGTCTACAATTTTTTGATTGCAACAGCGACGGTTTTGATTTTGCGTCGATCCGTTCGGCACCGATTGATCTCGCGGCCCTTGATCAAGTTCAGAACGGCGACCCCGCGCTCACAGTTTGTCCCATATAACGCGATTTCCTGTGACGCGGAACATATCCCCCGCGTTGTACGGGAGCCTACTGTAGTGGAAGGAATGCTGAGAATCGCATTAAATAGCTCTGCCACCGATGCTATTCCTCTTCTTCGTGCATTCATTAGAATATTCACAGTTATTAAATCATACGCTGATGATTTTTTATTTGTAAATTTTAATATGCCTTCTGCTACTTCTGACAGTTTGAAATTTTTAATAGAGTTACTGGGTTGAAGTAGAGCAGCGTTTCTCATACTGTGTTCCGCGGACAATTATGGAACTGACATTAGAGAGCAACGAAATATTGTCTGTTTTTATCCATTTAAATATTTACTCCAGTTTTACACTAGAATATACCAAATTTACTGCAGTGTTCCTTACAAATGTTACAACTTAAAATGTGTTCCACGATGACGAATATTTGGGAAACACTGAAGTACAGCATTCAAGAACTTTAAGATGGTATGATCATCATTATTAATGTTGAAAATCTATTTGTATATCTTTCGGAATTCTTCATTGGATTTTAGTACCGAAAAATGCTCTGTAAACGTTTCTACTATGGCACGAACTTCTCTGGTTCATGTATTCTTGTCCTTACATATAAGATGGGATGTGTTTATTCGAACTTTGTAAATCTGTTATCACTTTACGCAAGTAATGGTTTTCTCCTAGAAGCAGCAATAAAATGTCTATACGTTTTCGAGTATATGCAGTAATGTTTTATATTTATAAATATCAAAGTAATTTCTCTGTGTAAATGTGTTTCTCAAATTAAAAGTACATTTAGTTCCTTTTGAGTAAAGAAATTTTTATTTTTTCATTTCGCTGAAGCAAGCCATTTACGATCCGTAAAGTAATTCTAAAACTGCGTGATTTTTGTGACTTAAAATTAGTTTTGTTTTTAATGAAGTATGTTAGAAAAATTATGACACTATTACATCGATTCATTAATTGATTAATGAGTGCGTCAGAGCGTAAAAATTAATTGACTATTACATTAGCATTAGTATTGATAATATTGATGTTGTTGTCAATTTCTTCTCCATTCCTGTTTGCTACACGATCATAGCTTACTTTTTTCTTTTTTCCCCGACTTCAGAGTATTTTTATACCATTGTATGATTTATCTATTATTTTATGGACGATTCTAATACAAGACATCATTTGTAGTTTGCAGAATGGCATTCAACATACAATTCGCATTTCACCGAAGCATCTATTGCCTTTTGTAAACATTGGATAAGTGATTTCCTGTACATTTTACACAATAATATCAACTGTTTATATACAAATATTTAACAATAATATGGTTAGATGCAGTAGGTGTGATATACCTGTCTCTTTGCAATGAAAAGATTAAAATATTTCATCCTTTGTACGTGGTGGAACAACGTCTACTGGGGTATTAGGGAAATATTGTAAACTATAGTTTTCCTTCTCGCCATTTTACTTAAATTCCTTGCCACTCATTAAGTCCATATGAAGTAATGGAGGTGGTTTCTTTGTTTTCTAGTTAAGAATGTTAATGACACTTTGAATTTTAAAACCTTTCTATTCTAACTTTTCATGTGTGTCGCTTGTCCATACAGTGCATATGGAACGAATCAACAATCTAGATGGAAAGAAGTAATAACTCGAGATCCATTCATTTTAAAGAAAAATGTTATATACAAAAGTTTCATAGTATTGTGGAGTGAATGCCAGCGCAATAATTATTTTTTATTTGTTATATCCCTTCAATGTTATTTAAAGGCCAACTTCGTTTTTGAAAAAACTTTTGTATAAGTCATTTTCTTGTTGAATTATGTTGAAAACGTATTTAATATGTCAGAGCTCACTAAAGTCTTGCCACTGCTACTGTTCAGAGGGTACCCTTCGGTACTTTGTAGTTATTCCAATCTGAAGTGAAAACCTCAAAATATTCATGAAGAAATGATCATTCGAGAAATCCATTACGGATAACTAAGCATTAACTAATGATTACTGCACTCAATGAAGCTAAAAGACCTCACAAACTTATTAACACTAGAACTACCAAACCAGTCAAAATAACTGGTACACAATTTTTTCCAAAAATTCTCCAAGTTTATAGAAGAGTCTTAGAATAAATATTCTACGTCCATCTTAAAAAACATAAATCACCGAATCGATTGTCTTTTCCGCCTCTTGATTCCTCCTTTTTCAAAGTACTTATTTAATATTTTGAAATATGATAGATTTAACGCCGGTAGTTCTAGTGTTAATTGGTCTAATAGCATTTTTTTAAGTAGAATATCTGTATGATTTCGCCCCGTTACGATTCGGTGGTTTTAGGCATTGATTTTTGCACCTAGATAATTGCGAAATCAAATATTATCCCCGTCATCAGTCTCAAAAAACTTTATAAATTACGATAAAATGATTAAGACTCCATTCCCTGACATATGTTTTTTCCACCTAGATTACTCATTTCGTCCCACTGCAAAATACAATGTAAATTTTTAAGAACTAGTCTATAGGATCTTTCTGCTCGTGGTTGATATATGGGAAGTTATTTTATTTTTCTTTAGAAAGTGAATTATTCTTTTGTAAGCTCCTTACACGCTTGTATTTACTTTAATGAAATTAGTAGATTTCACTTTGTGGACGAATTCATTATGCGATAGAACAATTTTAATGTATCCTGTCATGAGCGGATAATCAGTAATATTCTGCATGGATATAGGAGCTTCTCCTGTACTCTTTTTTCTTGATTATTTATTTTGGCGTTTTGAGTTAAACTGTTTTCACTCATTGTCAGCTCAGAAAATGTGTTATAATCTTGTTTAGGATAATATGAAAATCAAAGACTTTTCATTTGATGTTTACCTCGTAATTTAATAGAGTTCCTCTACTTCTTTTGTTATTGTGGGTTTTCATCTACTGCCATGAAATACATATTTGAATCTCCATTATTCATATCAACCTGTTGATAGGTAACCCGTTTGCTCAATATGTTGCCGATATCAGCGATATTATAAATATCGGCATTATCGTCATTAGTTTTTACAAGTTACGTTGTCAGATTAAACGTATGTCAATATTGCTAACCATTAGTAAACATGTGTAGTAAAGGTATTGATGTTGATAGATGTAATAAATATTGAGAAATAAGCTAGTTCATTTTTCATTTATTGCATTTATGATAATCAAAGATGGTAACTTTAAGTCCAAATTTATATAGCTGTATATAAGTTGTCTGTAATACAAGTTTGTATATACAAAAATTTCAATTACACACACTTCTCAGAGCTCATATATGCTTTAACATTTTGCGTATTCGTAAGAGAATCCAAATTAGAAAAGTGGGTGAAAAACATTATTAACACTAAACCTACCGGCTTTATATCTGCTACATTGAAATATACGAAATATGTACTTTGGAAAATGAGATTTGAAGAGGTGAAAAAGATGGTCGGTTAAGTAATGTTTGTTGTATAAGATAGACCTAAAATATTTACTGAATGGCTGCCCAGTCAATTTGGGGAATTTTTAGAAAAAAATCAGAAAGCGGTCATTTGACCGCCATGGTAGGTTTAGTGTTAAAGGAAATTAAGGCCAGTTATTATTGAAATTCACACGAACGAAGCATTAATATTCACGATTCGCTTTTAAATTCTAATCCTATCCCTAAATCCCCATCAATTCCATTGTCTTTGCCAAACCGCTGTTCTTCTTCCCGGTCCCGAGGTATTATCTCTCCATCTCTTTTTATCCCTATCTCCGTTTCGCTCCTCCGTTTACGCGCGTTTTGTTGCTCCTTTGTATCTATTCTTATTAATAATGCTTCGCTCCTTGTTTCTCCTACCGATGTCCTAGTTCCAGTTTCTATCCAAAATTAAGCCAATGACTTCTTCCTTTCCCGAATGTTCCATCTAACCGTCCTCATCCCCACTTTCTCCGCTTTTTCCCGAGTCCATAAAAGTCGTTGCACCCTGCACCCCTTTCTTATTCTTTCTCTTTATTCTCCTGCTGGGACTTGCGCTTATTCTTATTCGTCTTCTCACTTTCATTCTCACTTTCCGAACCAGCTTCTTTTTCACGCTAATTCCTTGTCGCTACCGAACCAATCTCATGCCTACGCTAAGCTGATTTCGCGCTTTTCTCACTTTTTATCACCACGTCACTTGCGTGCTGATCTCTGTAAATTTTGTGTATGCATTAATTATGAAACCTGTAATTTTAGAAGTTTTGGAGTAAACTGTATTACGTTCGTTAGGAAAGTAAATCGAAATCAAAACAATGAATAAGATTGCACATATACGGAAGCATGATAATGCTCGATACGGTAATCTTCTTATACAACAATATAATATTGTTACACATAGAACACCCAGTAGAACTAACGATACTGGGTTACGAGATATATCAATTGTTATAAATAATAGAAGAAACGGATTCTACGGTCGGAAGTCATCAGTATCAGATGTGCTGTATAATAAACGTTAAATATTTTGTAAATCAATGTCGATTTATTTATAATGTCGAAAAGGGTCTTACGGACGCGATCGACGCGTATCAATATTACCGGTATGTAATTACTTTCACCATTAACTTCTCATATCTAAATTAGAAGACAAAATTTTTCGAAAAAGAGATAATTCATTATCAGTTAAAGAAAATAACATATTCAACGATATTAACCACTCTGAAAGCGAATCAAGTTCGCAGAAATCGTTACATTTTGTTCCCAGAAAAATTACAAACAATTGTCTTATATCAGCTAAAGATTCCCCAAAATTCGTAAAAGAACTCATAAAAATTTGATTGCAATGTAATACAACTTTCCTACAAAGAATAAAGTTTTTCTTTCTAGATGGAAAAAAGTCTTATAATCATTGTTTGTACTCCTAGTAAAGACAAATGAATAATTTGCAATACCACGTCAATCTGTCTCATTAACGTTATGTACCAATTACACATTGGAAAGAATCCTAGTCGGAATGAGAAATGAAAAAAGCCCCTTTTTCAATTTTCAGTACGTCAATTTAACTGAAAGATTGTTAAGGACTTGAAATACTTCTATACAATTTCCTTTATCTTCGAGTCTTATACTGTTTTATTTTTTATAGTTTTATTCCACATTTTTTGGAGCAACGTTATCTTCACAAGCATGATATTAAAGGTGTTATACAAAAAAATGTAGTTATTAGTTTTCGCGGTTTCGACGTTATTTCTTAAAACTTAATGAGGTAAGTAATCCTAGATGATATTTTATTACCGATGTGTTTTTCGTAGGTTTTATTCGCATAAAGAATAAATATTCCCTACAACTATAATAAGTGTAAGACGGAGTTTCATGATAACCTACGGAAGTTCGTAATATTTAAATGCTGTTTCATTACAAACGACCTTAAATGCCCGAGGTGGAGGATGAATTAATATCATCGATCATCAATTCGTCATTATTCCAGGGATTGCGTGGAGACCGCCCAATTTTTAAGGTCAACTGAGATAGCATTTACGTCATATATTCAACTCCGTAATCGTAGGTCAGCATTAAGTGGATTATACTTCACTTACCTTCATTGTAAGAGCGATTATTCTCTACCGCTGCTACGGCAGGCTTGCGTTCCTTTCTCCCGACATAGCCTTCCTTCGCCATAGACGGACGAAACCCGAATGACTCTGCATTTGCTACCCTCTTAGCCTTGTCCTCCTCGTTTCTATCCCCATGACCATACATAGGCTGACAACGAGAAGAAAGCAGTAGAATAGAAAGCAGCGAAGCTTGGGACCACTCTTCCAATTCGAATGACGTGGCTTTTCTAGTGTAGTGCCCTCCTCACCCAATTGTAACAGCCGAATCAGTGGTCAGACTTTGAAATTACTGTTTCGATCTTTGGTGACTGACAATGAGTACCAAAACCAATAAGGTGCCGTACATGACGGTGTTTAAGTGAAACATTTTTAAACATAAATTTGTGTTTGTGCAGTAGGGAACGTTAATACTTTTATCGTTTCGATGCATGTTGATGCACCAATATATTTCTGTGACATTAACAATAATTGTTTTGCACGATGCGCTTCTTTGATTCTTATAGCAATGTACAAGTGGTTTTCAGCGCAGCTGTTTCACCCACGCTAATATTATATGCAGCTTGCACTATTTATAAATACATTTATTGTTTATGAGTTACTTTCTGACAATAACGCTATATTAAACAAAGTATTATGTGTTTCACATTTAGTCATATAAATAAACGATATTGTTCAATTGCATTTAGAATATCAATATTAACAATACAAATAACGAGAACAATTATTTTCACTTCACTGGCCAAGAAATACGACGACCGCCGCGTGTTGTTAAAATATATTCACCGTGTAATGCTTAACGAAAGGCTCAATTATAACGAGCATGCGAAATATCTCCTGAAAAAAGCGCGAGGAGCGACAGCTAAGATAACGGGTTTGCTGTACTCCAAACATGTCCACACGAAAATCAAATTATTGATCTACAAATTATATGTAAGATCTATTCTGACTTATGCTTTTCCCACGTGGTTCCCGATCTCTCCATATATCATGGAAATGTTTCAAGCACTAGAAAGACGAGTCTATCGAGCGTTTGGTGGTTTTAACCCTTCAACCTTACAACCCGATGGCCAATATCGTCAAGTGTCTTACGCCAGGACGTACCCGAGGGTGGCTGCCTCTCGATTCGATATCTTCGCTTTAAAACTTCTCCGGCTACACGCGCTGAAACTTTTTAATAATCGTTTCAATAACCCATTGATTGATGGATTGATTTGCGTTTGCCCCGATTATTCGGAGAGATCCAGGCTCTCCGGCCACATATCGTTTGTTGCATTCCTGTATCTTGATGCAAATAACTTCCTCCAAGATCCTATATCGAAGATTCCTATAATCTATCACGTCAAACGTAAAAAGAGATCGCTCTCTCTAGATTATTCACCTCTCATCTTGCGAGATGATCCGGGGAGACTTGTCTTCTCCACCTTGTTACCTCCAGTGGATCGTGATCCCTGAAAGTACAAATATCTCTCCAGGATGTCATGGCTTCGATCCGTGTCGTGCGCTGCTGATTCCCCGGAATCGCCACCAACTCGCTACATGAGCTAACCTACTCACGTCCCTCATATATGTTAGATTGTTAAATTCAAAATATTTCTAATTCTGCAGTGTGCAAAGCATATTTTGCAAGCGAGTTTACACCTGCTTTTCCAATCACTCCCCCCTCCACATTTCACCTTCATCTCGTTATCATCCTCACCAGCACAATCATTTCACCCCATTTAATTTAATTTAGTTTTAAGTTAGTTTTAAGTTAGTTTATAAGTCATACCGTTTGTCAGTTTTTGCATAAGCGTCGCACCTTTCTTTTTCTGACAACTATACCATCTTCATAATGTACACACTAAAACTGTATCATCACATTCTCCAGCGCAACCAAATCATTGTCATACAAAGAGATTTTATGACTCGAGTTGCAGCCGTTGCTGCCATGTTTCATGTATCTCATGTTGTTAAAATAGCCCGCCGTTTATCGGGCCTCTCATTGTATTATCTGTCACGCTCAACAAACGAAATTTTATAAAAAAAAAAACATATTCGCCAAGTCTCAGCGACTGTAACCTACAGGTGTCCGTTTCGCGGGCTCACTAACAATAACTCATTTCGATTTTCGCCTCGCTATCAGTTTGCCCTCGACCGCAGACGAGTAATCAGTGCTCCGTGACCGGGTTCCACTATTTTCACCTGTTAATGTGTGTATAATACTTTCGCAGGCGAAATACAGTATCACCAAATACCGCCCTTTTTTGGGCTACTTGGTAATTTATCTTTCCAGTGGTATTAACCCTTAGTTAGTAGACGTACGTACGTCTTCTCTCACCACAAAAGTACTTTTACCGTTGCCATCCTATGTCTACTCTTAGCCACCAAAGCAAAGAATCAACACGTTTCGGAGGTATATGTTATTCTTACTAAGATTTTACTATTTTTGTTATAAGTGCGATTACACATTTTGTTTTTAACGAAATACGACCGCGAAGGGTTAATGTGAAAGTACTAGAAGAGAACTGAAGTATTTATTTTGGCGCAAAAGATTTAATATGTAATTCTAATAGTATTTTTTTGTGCTGAATAGATATATGTACATAATCCGTTTGTATCCATCATGTAGGGTTCTTTTGTAACAAATACTTTTTTTTACATTTAATAAGCCGTATAATCTTGAACTTGAGAATACGATTCAACAATATTGCTTATTTATGTAGGGATACTTGATTTGATGGTATTGATCAGTCGGATTAGACTCACGTTTATTAAATTTAAAAATGTAACAACAAACCTAAAAAAGAAATAACAAACTAGGAAACACGAATACGATACGCAGTACAACAATGGCGTTCTCTGTTTCTCTCTGCCTACCTTTCCGTCTTCTCCAACTCTACTGTCTTTTGTTTTTTGTTCGCTACTCCGCACCATCCTTATAATGCTGGAACGCTAACTTGGCAACTGAGGGCTAATTTGCTCTGATTCGCCCGACGGATAGGGACATCCCTCTCCTTCACGCATTTTCGATTTTGACGCGCTATTGGCAAGAGAGACCCGCCATTTGTTGCGTCGTCATGTGAACGACGAAAGTAGTGTTTTATTTTCGGTTGTCATTCGTCGATCTCAGTTTTCCAGGACCAACATGGCGGGGATAGGCGGTGCGACAGCAATCTCCCCTTCCGTCTCAGGTGCCAAGTTGCCGTTCCCGCATAATACTCGCTCTCTGTCAATCGCACACTCTCTCACTCACTCGCTCATTCGCTCTGCATTATCATATTAACACGTTAACTGCCATGGGGGTCACCGGTGACCGGCACTCGGCTTGGCTACAGCGCCGTGGGGGCCACCGGTGACCGGCGACGCAGCAAATAATAAAAGTACATAATTAGAGTAAATATGGATACTGATAAATTTTTCAATAATACCATTGTTACTATAATGGTTTGAAGAAGTTAATGCAATATAGAACATACGACAATAATTTTATTACTACATGCAAAATATACATATTATCAGTGCATATTGCGATGAGTCAGATTGAAACACTCAAGGCAAAGATTAAGGTGAATCAACGCAATCGGAACAATATGTCACCACTTTTTTAGTGGGACTCTTTGCTCCAGTTCTTCCTAGCTGCTTTGAATTTTTTTTAAAGCACGCCTTACAAAATCGCCTTACATTTCGTAGATTTCCCGGCATTTTTTTAAATTCATGACGAGGTCTTATCCGTACGCAATTTATTGGAGAAATACAATCATTATCGGTAACAAGGTATTGCAAAACTTGAAAATTTCCTATACCGTTTTCTCATCACGAGTGTCACTCGTAAAAATTGACTACAGCGCCGTGGGGGTCACCGGTGACCCCCAGCACGAAAAATGCCTCAAGCATGATTTTATAACTCACTTTATTTGCTGCAAATAATATTTCAACATAGTATGCATCGCATAATGGAAAACTCACGTTGGCGCCTTGGGCAAACCATGGAAAATGCGCCTGGCAGTCAACGTGTTAATATGTTGAAATTTTACAAATGTACTTCTTAATTTAACATAGCGGTATTTTCATGACATAACTCATAATCAATAAATGTACCTGTAAAGCAAGCGACATATCATAATACATGCTAACGCAAAAAAACTTAAATAACTTTTACGCTTAAAACGCAAAGGATTCTGAAAGATGAAAATTTAATTTTTTTTTCAATTACACAGATTTTCTCAATAATGGAGTCTGATGGAGACAAACGAACTTGATATTCGTGTTCAGCGCCAAAAAATTAAAAGAATCAGCATAAATATTCTTTGGGCAGAAAAAAATGTTCAATTTTATAGAACAGTGTTATCCGGAAGAAAAAGAAATGTTTCTTTTTTCACTCAAAGGAATGTAAAACTCCGCGCCAGCGAGGCGCCGCGTTTTTAACCTTATTTGTTTCCCCTTTCATCGAAATGTTTAGAAATATAACGGAAAATTGTAGGCGAAGCACCACAATATACTGATATCATGATACAGCCAGTGTAGCGGCAAAGAACATTAAAACTTCGCGATAAAGTGGAATTACGCAGCCATTTTTTTTAAATGAACTTTGAAGTTTCTTGAAGAAAGACCCGTTGAGATTTGCTGCTAATTTTTACAACTTCATGAGTTGTTGTTATTTATTTGTTGTGCGCGCCATTTGTGAGGCAGCGCATGTATGGCTTCGGACCGGGATATCCGTTTTGACTTGTTATTTTGCATTCACCAGTTTGTTTTTGGAAATTTTTAAATTCACATTTGTGAATAGCAACCCAAAAAACATTAGAATACTAACTTTTGCGCGAAACCAACAATTTTTTGATACACATGTCCGCCATGTTGAATCTGTCATTTTATTTTTGGAAATTTTGACTTCAGATTCGTAATCAGTGATCCAAAAAATACCAAAATACTAATTTTGGTGCGGAACCATCGACTTTTTGATACACATGTCCGCCATGCTGAATCCATCATTCTGTGTTTGGAAATTTTTATTTTAGATTCGTAATCAGCGACCCAAAAATATCAGAATACTGATTTTGGCACGTAACCATCCATTTTTTGATACACGTATCCATCATATTGAATCCCCCATTTTGTTTTTGGAAATTTTTACCTCAGATTCATAATCCGCAACCCAAATAATCGTAATGTGTAAAGTGCCTAAATGAAAGTATGTTTTGAGGTTTTGGCCAGGATTTCAAGGAAATCGACCACTGTTCGCCGAGCCGGGCGTTCTCACGCCTGGCCGACATCAAATCATGGGCACTTTCTTCAGCGAGGGAGGAAGAACGAACGTCCTTCACCCCTCTCTCTGGGAGAGAGGACCCAGAAAGAGTCCCCTAGACGATAGGACGAAGACGTCGAAGATATATATACGACGTCAAGGACCCGCCGTCATTATTATATACTGAACCCTCGAGAGAATCAGTACGCTCTGTTACTGCTGAATAAACGAAAAATGTTTAGTACTAATTTACCGCTTGGCCTATTTCTAACTCTTACAGGAATAACAAAATAGTGCATTAGCTTACATTGTGATTAGCTTACAAATGAAAGCTGCAGATGCTGATTCATTGATTGTTCTTTGGTCGAGCTGTTCGGCTCTGTTTCGGGGCCGCACGTGGAGTACAATACAGCCCCAGCTGAGCTTATCCGGCGGGAGTCTTCTGCAGAAAACTTAATATGTAAGTAAAAGTTTTCGGTTTCCTTTCTAGATTCTGTTTTAAAATCCATTTAATTCCTTTGTCTTTCCTAAACCTCGATTTTCCTGTCAAACAGCTGTTCCTCTACCGACGTTGTTGTTATCCCACCATCCTTGTCTCTCCCTATATCCATCGCGCTCCTCTGTTTGCACCTAGTACATTGCTCCTTGCCTTCTCTCCTTATTACCTATGTTCCTTTCTCTGTCTCTCCCACTCCTTACCTTGTCATCGGTCGTCAACCCTATTTTTAAATGAAACGAGCCACCCGATTATTTCCTTCCCGAATATTCCAATCCGTTGCCCTAATCCCCACCTACTTCCTTTATCCTCGCATAATAAAAGTCCTTGCGTCCTATTCCTCGCTCATTATCTACCTGTTTTCCAATCAGTTTTATCGCACTTAGATTGAAACTCTTTGCTTAAGCTATTCGTTCTAATCACGTCACTTACGTGTTAATATCCTTTATTGGACTGTTCTATTGTTAAGTTTGAGTTATTTGTTATTTATGTGTTACATTAATAAACTGCTTTGTGCAATATTCTGTTTTTTCGTTTCACAATAAAGGATATTAACAGGTAAGTGACGTGATTAGAGCGAATAGCTTAAGCTGTTCCTTTTCACTGATTCGGAAAAGCTTGTTAATAGGCACCTCAACAAGTCCTAATTTGACTAACATTCAGATGTCCATGTACAGGAAGTTCTAGATTGAATTAAGCCTAAAAAGCTATAGAACTTTAATACAATAGCTCATTCAGTCGTTCATAAGATGATGTTAAGGAAAGCTTATGTAATTCAACAGTACTGAAAACAGAAGTGCCACCAAAGTTATGAGCAGACAAGCAAAAGTAAAATAAAGCATTCTTTCGAGATTCTCATCAGAGGAGATTATTTTAGTGAAAACATACTCCATTCTATTCTCGACAATAATTACAATTTACAAACATTATTTGTTTTTTATGCGCATATTATATACAGATTAAATAGTTTAATTTTAAACGTATATTTAAAATAAGTAACTAATCAACCGCGCTCAACTACGAACTTTAAATAAGACTGTTTTTCGTTCAATAATTATTTTTTTAGATTTTTTATTAATATTATTAGTAAGGTGCCGGTAGTTTTAAAATTTTTGTATCAGAATTTGTCATAAATAGTCAATATTTATACAAGAATGTTAATACTTAAAGTAAGATGTAAGAATCACGGGGATCGCGCAAAAGAAAAGTTGTATCAATTTTTAGTATATCTGACCAATTCCTCGATGACAGGGTAGTAGTTTTATTTTCAATTTATATTATTATATGTTAACATTTTATTGCCAACACTACCCAATTATTGAAATACTGACATCTTTTTATTAGTCAATACTTAACCAATAGTGACATCTCCGTATTAACCAGTGCAATATTTAAAAATTAATCCATAACTTAAAAATTTTCAGTAAATAAAAGTTATTTATACCTTTAAAAATATTAATTTGTCAATCTATGTTTATTAGACATTTTTTGATTATTTAATAAGTATTATAAACCCTAAAAATTACAAACTCCTCTTTTATTCAGCCCATACTCTACTTGTTGTACTTAATCTTTATCATGACTACTTACTCCTTCTTTTCCTTCCATTTCATCTCGCTAATTCCTAATCGATGTACAGATCGATGTATCTCTTCCTATACATGTAGCACCGGCTCGGATTTCGTTTTTGAGATATTGGCAAAAAAACTTTTGGGACTTCTGCATTGAATTTTGCCTATACATATACGTCCGTGGCAATGTGTGTATCAGCACGATGCTTGTCGAAAGGGAATCTTATAAGGATGTGCGAAAAAATGTAATTCCACGGTTTAGTCGTGCCGCCTGACGACGACCCTCTCTAAAAACTACTCCAAACCAAAACTAATTTATCTTTTCGTTAGAAGCACTTATATTAAACGAAACTCTTCGGGGGAAAGTATCCTGTTATGCACAATTCATCCCGGGTCCCTGCCCCCGAAGGGTCTGGTTTAAGTTAGGCGTGGAGGACAGCGGCTAGAAGGGTTTTCGGGGGCTGAACTTAGGTTTTGACCAAGGGAGGACTAACTTCCGAAAAACTCCGATCTAGCTGATGTCCCTCTCCGGTAGTTCTCGAGAACGGCTGCTGGTGAGTAATAGAATGAAGTGGCAAACTGCCCCTGGTTTTTGCTTTGCACGTTGTGCAAAAGGGGAAGGGCCGACCCGGCAGGGAGGGGTCAAATTAAGGTTTGGTCCGGACGCGCCCAACACCTTGGAGGTGGGTGGGAGATGCGCCGGAGCCCTTCTCGTAAGACCGTTGAGGAAAAGACCTGTTGCACCTCCACCGGACTAACCTGCGCCTGAGTGGGGCGCCACGTCCTCGTCGCACCACGGACTCGCAGGCCTCATTGCCCCATACGATACTTGCTCTAGAAATAGGGCCACTGTATGGGACGAGGGGAAGCTCGGTGGAGACCCCGTCTCAGGTGGTTAATCCTAGGGCAGCCCCGAAGGGACCACTGGGACGGGTGGGACACTTTCCTTACAAGGAAAATTCTACGCCTTCCTGGGCTTAACGTCGGGCGACAAAAGGAATGGAGGCTGCGAGCAGCAAGAAGGAAAAACGTCTAACCAGCAGCTAGTGCGAGTCTCGTTGGAGTGGGATTTCGGCGAAGTTGCGGGCCATTGCTAGCGAAAAAGGTTCCAATCGCTCCACCTCCACGAGGCGTCCTCTGCGGCTGGCACTTCTGCTTGCAGGAGTGTCAGCGCGAACGGAGCGAGTCGGTCGCGGGTCGAATTCTTTCTTTGACCGTCTTGGCACTTTTATTAAAACAAATGTGAACGGACACACGACAAAGAAAGAAGTTTACCGCACAGAGGGCTTCGGATCCCTCAGTGCCGGCGCAGATGCGGGTTGTCAAGTGGGCCCCACTGCGTCGTCATCCAGCGACCGTGAACCATCCGGGGTTGGGGACAAGGCCTTAGATGTGTTGCTCACTACTTGTGACCAACAGATTGGGAAGGCGAAGGGTGAGAAGCCCAAGAGCAGGACGGGGGCGTCTCACTTGGCCGCATCTACGGTCAGTGGGTCGCAACCGTCCAGCGCCTATAAAGGGACGAGTTGAGGAACTGGCAAGACGAGCAAGGGGCGTACTAGCTCCCTTGGTCGAAAAGAAGAATGGACCAGGGGGGTGAATGCCTTCTACGTCGGTGCTGAGGAAAACATTGGTGAAGAAGGCAAAAGAAAAAGGAGGAGTGCAGCTGGGGTATTTTCGGACCCATCGAAATTGGGTCCGGGAATGAAGCCCCTCCCAAAGAAGGCTCATCTGCAGAAGGTCATGGCTCCCCTGACGCTCGAAGAGTGTTGGGGAAGAGTCAGTGACGGCCTGGAGAAGGTACTCAAGGTCGTAAACAATATAACCAACATTCAGACTACCGATCTTCGGGTCGGCATGCTAGCCGCAAGGCTAGTCCTCCGCAGAAGAGCTGAAGGGTAGGGCTGAGAGGGGGGAGACCCACGATCACTCGGCCAGACAAATTCTTGTCCGGCAGAATGATCGGGAGCAACGCTCCCACCACTCAGCCGATAGAAAGACGAAGAAGCTGGAGAACGAGAGCGATCTCCAGAAGAAAGAGATCGCTCTCCTTCGACAGGAGATCAAAGCCCTTAAGGAGGTTCTTGAAAGGAAGGTCGTTCACCCCCAGGTTGCTGCAGTCAAGGAAACTTACTGCGACGACATGGAGGTGGATGGAGCCCCCTCGAGCTCCCCCGTCAGTCAACAGATGACTGCAGAGAAGCCGAGGGAGGAGAGGCCGGATTGGGTCAACGAGATGGTGCGTAGCACCAGCTCGCAAATGTTGGCCTTCGGGTGGGTTATAGCCAGAATTGAGGCTAGACTCCCGCCAGCGGGAAGGCCTGCCCCTGCTCCCACCCCAGTGGGAGAAGGCAACGCCCTCTTCTCCTTCTGCTCCCTCATCCGAGGGACCACCACCCCCAAGGGTCGGGTATGGGCTTCCCCTCTTCCGACACCCACGGCCACAACGATGTCAGGGAACCTAGGATTCCCTTTCAAAAGCGGCCAGGCCGAGGTAGGGATTGCCCTGAAGGAAGGCCTGTAAGCGAACAATAATGTCTGCACGCCCCCTCCAGTTCAATATTAACCACTCTCGGGGTGCACACGATTTGCTGCAGCAGACCGTATCCTGGATTGCCTGAATTGGGCAGGGGACATTGACGGTACGGCAGCGATCACCTGGAACATGGCCCACGGGGTCCGACCTGTCGCGTGTTTTATCGCGGCAAGGGCTTCGTGGGGGTAGCATGGGGGGAACACGCGGTGATCGGGTGCTACGCGTCACTCTCGAAGAGCCTCGGACTCTTCGAGGAATATCTTGGAGAGGTAGGCCAATGCCTTTTAGCATGCCTGCCTTGCCAGACGCTGGTCTTGGGAGATTTTAATGCCCACGCTTTGGAGTGGGGAAGTCCCAAGACCACTGCAAAGGGTACAGCCTTGGTACAATAGACAGCGAGTCACGGTCTCGTCATTTTAAATGAAGGATCCGTGAACACTTGCGTCCATGCCAGAGGGGAATCCATCGTGGATGTTTCTTTTGTAACCCCTGACATGGCTCGGCGTGTGACCGACAGGAGACTCAAGGAAGAGGTGGCCACCTTAAGCGACCACAGCTTTATTTCCTTCAACATCAACTCCTCTCCAGCAACAATTGGTTCTCGTCGTCCAGACCCGACAACGCGGTGGGCTGTAAAAAGCCTACGAAAGGACACCATAGAGATGGCAGACTCCGCATTCGCCTGGCAAGAAGTGCCAGGCGAGATCCTTGACGATCCGGAGAGTGGTGCTGAGTGGCTCCGGAGGGCGCTAACATCCATTTGTGACGCTACAGTGCCCCGGCGCCGTACCTCGTGTCAAGGATCGGTGTACTGGTGGTCCTCAGAAATCGCTGAGCTTAGAGCTGAGGGCAAGACGCCAGTACACTCGAGGCCGTCGCAGTCGATGGGCAACGGAGGAGGAAGTGTTGAGGCTGCGCTGTGTCTTTTCCGCAGCTCATAGAAGACTCCGCCTGGGCATTTACGATTCAAAGAAACAGGCATGGACGGAGCTCCTGGATGGTTTGAATGCCGATCCGTGGGGGCGACCCTATAAAGTGGTCTTAGGTAAACTAAGGCCATGAGCGCCCCCGTAACGGAGATGCTAGAAACCCAGTTCACCCGGCAGGTTGTATTGGCACTCTTCCCAAGAGAAGAAATTGTTGAGCTCGCCGGAGAAATATAGGACCCCAGCACTGACTGGGCTGATGAACTGGGGGTTACAGACTAGGAGCTCACTGGGGCCATCAAACGCCTGGCAAACCGAAATACGGCGCCAGGGCCTGATGATATCCCCGGTAAAGTCCTGGTGCATTTGTAGGGTTTTCTGCGGCCCGGCCTAAAGCGTATTTTCAACGCTTGTTTAAGATCGAGTAGGTTCCCTCCATGCTTGAAACGGGCACGTTTAGTGCTCCTCCGGAAAGAGGGAAAGTCCGCAGACTCTCCAGCCGCATACTGGCCAATCTGTTTGCTTGATGGGGCCGGCAAATTGCTCGAAAGAGTAATTGCTGACCATATAGTTAAGCATCTGTCCTTGGTTGGTCCGGACTTCTCTGAGGCCCAGTTTGACTTCAGACGAGGTCGCTCTACTGTTGATGCTATCAACATGACCTGGCGAAGCGGGCAGTAGGAAGGGGCAGTGTTGCCGTAGCGGTATCGCTAAACATAGCGAATGCCTTCAACTCTATTTCCTGGACTACTATAGGGAGGGCTCTCGATTATCATCGACTTCCCCCCTATCTCAGGAAGGTTGTCCTAGACTATCTACAGGACAGGTGTATAGGTTGGCACGGTATGGATGGGCAAAATTCGAGCATCGTTCATCGAGGGGTTCCACACGGATCAGTTCTTCGTCCGCTCCTGTGGAACCTCGCTTTCGATAAAGTTCTCCGGACTCCCATTTCCAACGGCGCGTCTGTCGTAACCTACGCAGACGACACCATGGTCGTCGTCGTCGGGAATGACTGGAGGAGCATCCTGGGGACCGCGGGAGAAGCGATTCGTAGGGTCTCCTTGTCTATTTAGGGCTTGGGGCTGAGGGTGGGATGCGAAACAACGCAAGCAATATGGCTATGCGGAGCCACAGGGCTCGGACTGCCATCCAACGCCTCACTTATGGTGGGGGAGACGAGTGTCGCAGTGAGACGCAAGTTTAAATACTTGGGCCTCACTGTGGACAGCTACTGGCGTTTCGCACATCATTTTCAGAACTTGGCCCCCAGGTTGGAGAGAGCGGCAGCTGGATTAAGCCGCCTGACTCCCAACTTGGGTGAGCTTCGTGGCTCAATGAGCCCTAAAACCTGGGGTCACGCGCTGTTAGTTCTGTCCGCCCATTCCTCAAGGAATGGGTGACTAGAAAACATGGTCGTCTCTCCTATCGACTAACTCAGGTGCTCACCGGGCATGGTTGCTTCCGTGAGTACCTGAACAAGATAAGCAAGGAAGAGACGCCGCGGTGCCATCATTGCGACGGGGAGGAGGGCACTGCCCAGCACACGCTGTAGGTCTTCCAGCGTAGTGTCCTCAACGCGATTATCAGAAATGATCTCTCACCACCTTCCGTGGCGAGAGAAATGTTTCAGAACTAACAGAAGTGGCGGGCTGCGGTGACCTTCTGCAAGGAGGTACTCCTTGTGAAGGAAGCCGCAGAACGCGTTAGGAAAGGGCTGAGGGTGAACACCACTCGGCGGCATAGCCGCGTAAGAAGAAGATAACCCGAGGGGAGGGATTCGCAAGCATGCTTGGATCCTGCCACCCCCTCGGGTTGACTGCTCCACGGTTCACCCTCAGCATATTTATTTTATTTATTTATTTATTGTGTGTTTGTGCGTGTGCTAGTGCGTGTATGAATGCTTTATTTATTTATTTATTGTCAAACTAAATAGGTATTTAATTATTTATATAATATTCTATTGCAGGGAAGGTCGGTCAAGACAGGACGCTGGCGAGAGGCATGGTCCCTCATAGAATCCTCTCTTGACTGAAACCGTGGGCCGAGTAGTGGTGAGTAGCATTACAAATTTACCTCGTAACTGTTTAATGATTCCGTACTAGAATTAAAAAAGAAGCGCGGTAAGAAATATTATAATATAATATGCACACTACAGCCAAACAAAATATAATGGCTGTCTTGCAAACCAAACCAAAGTAACAAATATGAAGAAAATAGTCGTTCAAAATAAAGACCTTGAGTACAATCTGTGGATCTGGGTCATTCATTAATTAACACACTCAAATACTAATTAACATATAATATTTAATAAATCTGTGCTACTACTCATACACATATCACCATGTTTTCGTATGCTTGCAAAACTTCTGACAACCTTCGCACTACACTCATCCTTTGTTTTTATAATTTTTCACTCTCTCAATAGATGTCTTTTCTCATTCATTCCTGTTAATAAAAACAATCACCTTCACACAATCAATTTAAAATAATTGCTGATTACTCAGATTTAAGTACTTTGTTTCTATTTCGTTCATACACATTTCTTAATTCCGCGATGTATCGTTGAACATACAGTCTGTATCACAAGAGCATAGACATGATATCTCTGTGTAAATAATTTTTTTTGTAAGGAAAGTGTATAAAAATTGACAGCTGATCTAAAAAGCTAATACGCACTTACTTACTATTAGTAATGTGTCCAATCTCCAATATTTGCGATTATTGCTTGACAACCTCTGGGATAGGAAAATATGGAAGAGACCACCATGTTTCTTAAATACGAAGAACTAGGGCTTTCAATTTTAAAATGCGCTTTCCTCAGAGATTGCACTTCATAAGAGACCAATCTAATACGTTGATAATGTTCTGGTTTTCCACTCCGTACAAAAGCGGCTTCTATGTTTCGGATCATTACCCTCTTGCAACGTTCACTGCTCTCGAGTTTCATCAAACCAACGTTTCTACCTGATGTTAAGAGACCCCTTACATATAATTTGATTATTTGTTTGGTATTTAAATTATCCGTAAGGACGCGTAATGTCCTGAAACGTTAAAACGTCTCCAAACATGAACATTCATTGGGTGTTTAATACTGTTCTCTGAATAACTGGATTTCTATGTTCTTTTTCCAGTGCTTGGTACCTTATAAAGTGAAATCTCCGAGGTAGGCATATTTTAAAATTGAACGCCGTAGTTCGTCGTATTCAAAAAGTATGGTCTCTTTCCGTCTCATATACCGGAAAGTTGATCAAAAGTATGCCCAGACGTTGTTAAGCAATAATCGTAAATGGTGGAATTTGAACGCACTACTAAATAAATGCATATTAGCTTTTCAAATGTGCTATCGATTTATAGGACATTTTTTACAAAAAAAAATTATTTACACAGAGATTTCTTGCCCACGCTCTTGTGATACAGACTGTATATGTGATAATTGGATATTACGCATGAAGCACCCAGTAGAATTAATGTTACTAACAATAAGTTGCAAGACATGTCAATTGTCATAAATACAAGAACAAGACATTCTACGCCCTGACGTCCTCGGACACGGACGTATTCTAAATCGTCAGCCCTAAATAACAGTTACATGTTTTTCGAAATAATGTCGATTCGTTTATTACGAATACTAGTGCTCCGAAAGACGCCGAAAGCGTAGCAATATATATAATTTATAGTGCGTGATGCATGTGCAAGTTTCGTCTCTTTAACCTTACCTTTATTACCGTTGTTCTGTTTCTATTTAATGGCCTTCTGACTATTGAACGAGTAAACAGACAAGCTCCGCTCTTTCTGCTTTACTCTTCGAGACAGTTACGGGGATTCAGTACTCGCTAATGGATATTGCTCCTGCCCTTGCCCTTTCTCTTGCTTCAGCCACCTGAATCCTAATTTCTAGGACATCTACTCATGTTTCGGATAAATTAGAAAACTCCGGCCTTCGTCTCCCTTTTTTTTCAAAATCACCGTTTCACTTTTGCATACTGAGCACAAAGTATTTGCATGGCAAACGTTAGTCAGCATCGGTTACATCGGTTACTTGAAACGTTCAATTTGCACTTACATTCAGTGACAGAAATGAGCAACCCAATATCTTTATCGTGACCGATATTAATTTTTTTATATTTAACATATTTAATTATATATATTATATTTAATAATTATTGTGCGAAAATACATGCTGTGGACCTTTCCCTTATTTTTTTAGTTCCTTCAAATCATATTCACGTGATTATATTCGGTTTTCGTTAATTTGTTTCAATGGGGTTGTGGGCGGGGGGGGGGGGGGGAGCAATGACTAGTGCAACAAAATTCCATAAAATTTTGTGCAAATTTTTAATGACAATATCCACAACGTTTTGAATACATTTCATATAAAAACACGAATAATATGGATTTAACCATAAAAGTTTTGTTGTAATCCTAACGATGAGGCAAACTATATATGTATAACATATATGAGGCCCGCAAGTGTTAATAATAATTATTACATTTATGAACCTTAGCACTTTGTTATAAATACACTGAAATTTATAGTAACAGCACTTAATCTATATTTCTTTAGTACCTATATTTATCACTGCTTAATTTTCATTATGTGGACAGATAAACAGATTTCCTAAACATGGTTTCATCGTTAACAAGTTGTAGAATCATTGATCTATTTTTCTTCATTGTATTGTACAGGAATGTTGATCTTACAGAAACCGCATAAGAAGTTACAATAAATGTGTGATTCAAACGTTAAGAATATACCATAAATTCATTTGTTTAAACCGAGTGAATATTCACAAATATTGCTTGAGTTCATATTCGCAATCTACACACTTCGATCGATCACAATCATCAAACTTCATACTTTTCTCGTCGAAGTTAATATGTTGGTTTTAAAAAAACAAGCCTCTTAAAAGGCAAAATGTGTTAGCGCAGTAGAACAAAATATTGCCATTATCCAATCGAAATTCGTTAAAAATATGACCAATACGTAAGAATTACTAAATGGCTTTCAATTTTCGACAGCAATTCAATCGATTCGATGAAAAAGAGCTTCATACCCAATCACCGATATATTAAATCGTTATAATGTAATTGAGGATTTAACTTTTATGCCGTTATTTAAAAAGTATGTAGTTCAGGTACAAAGTAAATAGTGATAGATTATATTTCTATAACTAGATAGATTATATTTCTAAGCTCTTACACTCTGAAATTTTGTAATTGAAATTACCAGCATAAATTAAATCATACAGGTTTGTTACTATCCATCGTTATGGAATGAGTCAATCACATATAATGGTTTATCGTACCACATGTTGTCAAGACAAAGCACCGAAACAAAACGAAATGCAGCGGTAAGAAGTGATGTTTGAAACGCTTTGATATAGATATCGATTTGAGGCAATAACTATTAGCAACATAAATTAAACAATTTTGTTTTAGTAGCAGTAATATATAAGTGTGGGCTATTTATAATAACGGTGCACGTACCAGACAACTGCCGTACTTGACGGACAACGCATACCCAAGCATCTGCTCTAACAGCAAACGTCCGTTTTGAGCGCAGTTTCTGAAACTGAAAACTCCTATACTATTCTTTTAAAATCTACGTCCCGGCAGATTTATTCGTTATGCGTTAATCACGAGGACGCTAGGCTGAGGCCGATGATAATTCAGTCTCTTTATTTCCATCTTGTTTAGCTTGTAGAGTCTCTGCAAATTATCATCTCTGCCTGACAAGTGTTATGCACAGCTAAAATGAAATTTCGCAGAAGAAATACAAAGAAATGTGAATCTAACTGGTCAGGATGATAATAGCCCATGTTAGATTGGATATATTACATTACATAATCCTACATAAGACCTTAAAGTCTTTTAACTTTGCAACAATAATGCATCATTTTCATTGCTGAGCCTCATCTGTACATTTTATTAGATATTATACTGTATTAACACTAGATTGCCGCATGTTGGGTATATACCTACTTTGCCTGAAATTAGTCAATTTGGCTCAAACATCAAAATTGAAGTTTCTTAAAACAAACAAAAATTCTATTTTAAAGAAAATTTATTCAAAACCATTTTTACATAAATATTCTGTTTTTAATGTACATTTTCCGCAGATTTTTTTATTACATTTAGCACAAACGCACTTACATCTATTTCTTTTGCCCGATACTTGAACTTGGCAATTCAACGGTTTTTTAATATTTTGTATATTAGATAGAGGCGTGAAAGTTTCTTCGGCTGAATGGTCACAGTTACCGCTTAGTTCTTCAGCCAATTGTAAAATAAATTCTTTTCTTGAGATTTTTACTTGAGTGATCTCTTTATATAAAACCCAAAGATTTATTGCTTCAACAAAAAAGATTTGCAACAAATAATTTCACAATTTTGAATGTGCAAGTTTGCAATAGATCTCTAACTAGTAAATTGACAAGTTTGAACATGAAAACTCTCACATCAGATTGTATACAACACATTTTGTATGCATAAGAAATAAGTTACATGTGTGTAAAACGACCAACTTTAAAAATATTTAATGAGTCAATTTGACTCACAGCCGTCAAAATAGGTATAGCACATATGGATTTTTGGAACTAATGAGTGGAGAGGGGAAGGAATTATTATTTGTATACATTTCATAATTCGATTAAAAACCAACGTATGTTTTAAGAAAAATAATTTAAGTTTTCGTACGGATATATATATATTTGACTCGCTCCGGCAATCTAGTGTTAAACTATATACAGATAATAATATAGTGACACTGTACAAGGAAAATATAAGATTTATAAGAATATAATAACAAAATTTATTTCATAGATGATCTAAGTTCTGCCGGGCACTATTCTCGTGTGCAAGTATTTGTGAAATATGAATTCTAACTTTCTCGACCCACCCCAGAGTGCCGCTCCCTCCAGTTAATGTCCGGATATCTACGGCAGTGCCGCTTGAATTTCCCTGCGACCTACGATCTGCGGTCCCTTGGGAAGACTTTCAGCAAGAATCGGAGTGACTTCAATGAACTTATCGTCTCGAACTCTAACTTAATGGTTCCTCCACCCAAAAATGACGCTATAAATTAATGCCCAATATGATGTTAGGTTACAATTTGAAAAATGGACTGTGATTTAATAATTTGACTTTCTAATAACCCAAATAGTTTTACTTTCAATGATATTGAAAAAGAAACGTTAGTATTTGTCTAATATCATATAATATACATTCAATCCATAGCAACATTTCATAAGCTTTATCGAAGGACAATTCATAATACATTGAATAAACTTGACACACATAGATGGAGAATTACAAATAATGAGCTGTTTGAAAGTCATGTAAAATAACATTATTATTTCATTGAATTAGACACAATTATAAATAAAAACTAAATACCTTTAGTTTTAACATTCAAATTAATTGAACCGGTGAAAATTGCGAACATAACTTTAGAATCGTGCTGAACCTTCCCGTAATACAATACATTTAGAAAGATATTTTATTTATTCCCCGTACTGCGAATCTGAAAGGATTAATTGATTCGTTCCGTTTGTTGATTTATATCTCGATCGTTATTGTAGATACCGCGGAAAAGTTTTAATTATAATCTCGACTGAAGATACGCAGCGGCCCGTAACCGACGCGAATAAGAAAGTCTGCAATTCGGTGGCAGAAGGGCCGTTGTACACTCTGCTTTCCCTTGCCCGATATTCCCGAGACTCGAAAATTAAATTTGCTCCATCGTGCATATCGGTACGCCCTCGAAGCCGTCAATATTAATCTTACAGCATGCGTTCATGGAATTCCAAGATGGGCACGGCGAAGCAAGTTTCCAAGGGTTAGATTTCAGCGAAGAATATTAATCGGTAGCAACGAAACGCTGTTTCAGTTCTTGTTATTTTCTTTGCATACTTTCCCTTTAATTTCAAGAATTCAATTAAAATTTTTTTAACTTACTTTAACCAAATTTTACATGGTTTGTACTTCTATGGCTATAATAATTGATCTAAAAAGGTAACATATTGTTACAAATATTAGTACTATGCGCATGATATTATGATACGAGTAACTAAAATTAAGTATTATCAAGTGTAAATATTAATCTATCTTCCAAAATATAACTTTCATATTGCCGCAATTGATTCTCCCTGTGCCTGGAAACTCGTTTAGCTTGTAAAGCAGTAGATTTGAAGAATCTTTCTGCCATAAAAAATGATTAAACGATTAATCTTGTCGGTTTAAACAACACGGATAAAATACATACGTATATCGATGATGCTTTACGGCACTGATCATAAATTATCAAGTAACCACCCCTCCGCGTATTCGCCGATGCATAATGTAGATAATTTAATACATTACATTATTTTTAACATGGAAATCAATCTTCTACTTTATGTCTACTTATAATTTAAAGTAATTATCTTACGAATATCTAATATCACATAATTATCCATGAATTCACAATTGTTATTGGAAAATTAATCAAACTACAGATGTATGGATTACAAGAGATAATTAGAATAATACTTTATATGAAATAAAATATTCCATAAACTACTTCTTATTTACCTTCGTTGGGTATTTCTTTTTTCTACTTCAACATGTTTTACTAAGTTTTAACGCTTATATAATTTTATTAATTTAGTAAAATAAAAATGAACTGCAGAAATGCTGTTATTGCGTCGAAACATGGTATGACATTAATTATCTAGTGGATTTTATTTCTTTATCTTGATTTTTTAACACATTCTCTAATAATAACAGTATTGTCTTCATTTCCTGATAATCTACTTAACTATTGGCTTAAAGTTAATTGTAATTTGTTCAGGATGATAGAAGAGGTTAACTCCTTTGTTTGAAAATGATGTTAAATTAAAAATGAAATTACTTCATAAAATTTCATGTTCAAATAGATTAACCTTGCATATCCACAAGTACAACATCTACAAGTAACGGTACTCCTTATTGGAATCAATGTAATGTGAGAACGATGAACCATATTCCTGTTAAGGATTTTATTTTAAGCGTTCGTGGCATTATGTACAATCACGGACGACATAATATTTTGTCGTTGATCATTTTCTACAAAATTAATTTCGATATCAAAAAATAAGAAGTAAATGAATCGAGACCGTTTGTGGATTGAGCTATTACAGACTTTAAAGTAATATTGACTGAAGCGTGCTAAATGTACATTCGATATATCATGAGAAAACTTGTAGTGATTTTCTTGATTCTTTTCCTTAACACGTATCTTTTCGCATTCAGAGACATTGAAGGTAATAAAATGAACATACTGAATTAAAATAATGCGAAGATAGCAAATACTGATCGCGTTTCAGCCCGAAATGCGTCCCAGAAATCGGTTTTTGATTTTTCCGACAGTGTTGCACGACATCAAAAAAATATGAAAAAAATTGAGAATAATAATGGTTACATCAGGTACTTACTGTAATTATTTAAAAATTGTACCCTAAAGATTTTAGTGCGGAATCTACATTTTTCCAATTTTTTTTTTCGTTTTTGATTTTTTGCGCGTGGCACTTGCAACGGAAGAATCTGAAAATCATTCCTAACTTATGCAATCATGTTTAGAATGGATCAGAATTTTGTCGACATTTTTACACGCCAATAAGTGGCGAAAATGAGGCAAAAACTGGTTTTTCGAATTTACCCCATAACTACCCTCCCGGTCAAGCTACAGGGTTCAAAATTTGTGTGCAATGGTTTATAATGGTCACCTATCGTATGACCCATCGTCGAAGAAAATAGCTTCAACGGCACTTTTGACCCCCTTACCCTGCTAAACCCTTTATATGCAAGAGAGGCGTCTCGCATCCCGACATCAACTTCGCATAAACACTGCATATAAAAAATTTGAGTTTTTTCGATAATTTTTACTGACTAGCATTCTTTTGATATCGAATAATATATCCATAAACTATGATTTACATAAATTAGTGGATATGCGACTTTGAAATTTTTTGGTTTTTAACGTTAACGGTTATTATTGGAAGTTTAACATTCTCTCACATAGATTACTAGAATACTAGTCTCTGCAATAAAATTAGTTTTGCTTTGAATGACGTCCCTTTCGGCCGGATAGTCTCGCACGTAGCGAGATGAAATTAAACGTCAAATAATGACCATTATCGTCACAAATCAAAAAATTCCAAAAACATGTATCCACTAATTTGGGCCATAGTTTGCGTACATAAATTTATTCGATTGGGAGAGAATGTTTGCTGGGAAATGTTAACAAAAAAAAACAATTTTTTAATATATTTTTTAAGCAAATAATTTTGATGCATCTTTTCTTACGCAGTTAAATTCTGTGTTGAAAAACACACAGTTTGAAAAATATATATATTTGTATGACCCGATTACCGAGATATTCCCAAAAGTGCGTTTTCTGCCCTCAACTTCGAGGGGTATTTTCACCCCTTCAGAGTGGATGGTTGCCGATAAAAAAAAGTACGTGTCCAATATTTTTTTGAAAACTACCTGTCACATAAATTTCATCAAAATCGACGTATTCGACTGCGTTATGTTCCCTTGTTAGTTGTACAGAACACCCGTTATAACCATTGGATTTCATGCTATAGAGTGCTGTACGATGTGTATTCCCCACATTGTGCGGTGGCCAGCTATATACGTTGTATATGTCAGTAGCTGTACATTTAGAGAAGAATAAAACGCCCTGTGGTATAGAGGGATCAGTCCGTCTTTATTATATGCTGGAAAAACCTACTGGTCAAAGAGCTCTTAAACATTTAGAAGTAGCAACACTTGAGCCGGACGTCATAACGGTATACACCTTGTTGAAAATAAGATTATTTGAAATGAATCTGACCGTGGAGTGAGGTCAAATCGGCTTGAAGAAAATAATACCTGGTATAAGTACTGCCACCCGATGCTTACCTCATTGTTGCTTGACCAATTGTAGAACCGTTCATGGATTTTCGCTGACACTGAGAAGAATAAATGGGGTATTTATACTGATATGTAATCTGTATGTATTATGTATGTATTTTAGTATAGATGGGATATTGTATTCTATAACCTATTAATGAAAAAGAATAGAATATTTAATATTTGCATAAAAGTGTGTTGATATAATTATTATTAGTTTCCAATGGAAACACCTTCTATTAAAAAATTTCAAGTGACCTCTAGCTAACAAATTTAAAATGAAATAAGAAATATATACGACGCACAGTGGTCCAGCGCAAGAGATTAGCCGCGCTTTTGCCAAAAACCCAATTTTTTCGTATTGTTTTTTTTTATTTATATCGATTCCTAAATGTCTATGGATTTCAGAAATGGCAAAATTATCGAAGTTTGGCAAAAATTGTAGTTACGACAAGCTATTAAAGGGACTTTTTCTCGAGACCAATTTCTATCGAAGAAACACGTTGTCTTCTTCGTGTGATTCTGACGAATCTATCGTTTATTTTCTAATGATTTTTTCCCTAATGGAAGAGCATTCTTCTACGATAAAAATGCACATACTGCATATAAAATTAGTGGTTGTAGTTTATTAAAAAATGAACGTTCAATGAATGAAAGAAAACCGTCAAAGTTTTTCATCATTGACAATGAATATCTTTTAAATTTCGTGTTTTTTCGTACTTCTGCCAATGAGAGTCTTTTCTGTAAGTTTTCTGCTATATGATCATGCAAAAATCGCTTCCCTTTTCGTCCCTGAAATATGAATTTTTATTGTTTAACGAGTCGCCCGCACTCCAACGAGTACATGCCGCTAGGGTCTGTAAGCAGTTTTAACGAAATCTTTCTATGAATTGGTTGAATTAGAAGACGGTAAAAAGTTAATCCTATGTTGAAAATGATTCTTCGAAATTTCTGTCTCCATGTAGTTCAAACAGTATTGTTTTAAATGGATTCGGAAAAGAATCAGAGCAGTGTTAGTGTAACAACATGCAATTCACAACTTCTCGGAATTCGCTAAGCCGACTTGTAAAAATCGACAGTTAATTAGAAACCCTCATCGGCAATTACAAGTCGATAGTTTCTTAAATATTGGTTTTATAACTTAATGGTTCAAAGTCCGCCAACAGGTCGCACATGTTACTGGACCACTGCACACCGCTCCGAAAATGCACACATAGCGCGTGGTCAGTCCTAGTTTGTACGAAGACTTCCCTAAGCATTAAATAAGAATTGTGCTTAATAAAACAATGTTTCTTCTAACAAGTGTCATTTATAGTTTTAATATTGAACGATATTTATATAAAATACCATTAATTATATAAGTAGCACTAGAATAATTACAGTTTACATATTTTTAGATGTTTATATTCTTACAAACTATGCGAATAAACGTTTATTATAATTAGTAACAAACGCTAATTAGATAATATATTAATATACGTATAACTGCTATTAATGTAATTGGCTGTGGTATATTTTAAAACGAGGATCTATATATAAACCAATATTACAATTTTTACGTTCATATCTTGACTCCGATCTTTTGTCATTTTTGCTACAACTACACATCTTCGGCGTCGGTTCTTTCCTGTTGGTATATACAATGTGGGTAAATGCCTCTCTGTTAACCTCATGGGATTATCAGTATCTCTTCTTTGGTTTTTGATATAATCGTGATGATAGTTATCGATTATTTCCTTTATCAATTGCAATTGAAACATTGCCATAGATGTGGTTTGGATCCGGTGCTCGTATACACAGGTAATCAGATGGACGCCGGATATATCCGGCACTCGTACACACAGGTTATGAGCTAGATGCCGGATATATCCGGCGGTCGTACACGCAGACCATCAGATGGATGCCGGATATATCCAGCGCTCGTACTGAAGGGATTAATATTAAAAAGTTTATTAAATTTTTGAAACATTTATTAGATAATTTTGTGAATATCATACTGTATTAAGTGTTCAAAACCATATCATTCTTCTAACGAGATGCTTTAAATTACGTAAAAAGTACAATGATTAATTATAATGACCTTCAGATGAATTCTGCGTTTATTGTAACGCAAGTTCTGGTTCGTTATTAACATTTTGCTTTTATTTTTCCCAGAAAAAAAATTTACGGTGGTTTCGAGCCGACCTAAAGCCAGCTTTGTCCAGAAGGTTCAGGCCAAAATATCCATGGCAATTAAACCCGAAAAAATATCAAAGCAAAAAAAAGAAACGAAATTATATCGGTGTAAGATCTGATTAGCGAAAACACCATTGTACAATATTAACCGTTTGGCTGCTGAAGTATTTTTTCGGACATACGCCAAAACTGCGGCACTAATTGCGCGTGTATGGGAAAAAATGTAAAACACTTTTCATACAATAAACTCACTTGTATTGTTTTGCAACAACGAAAATTAAAAAATACCAATTGTTTACATAAATTTGTTTTAATTAATTTTGTGAATAAAATTAGTAATAAGCACTAATAACTCAGTCAAATTAACACAAATAATTTCTTATAATTTTTCTTATATTTTTTCACTGGACGCACAAATTCTAGTATTTTGGAGCAGCATTATTACGCTCTCCGCAGTCTCGGCATAAAAAAAAAACAGGAGCGCTATCGCGCTCTTCGCATTTTTGGCTTTACATAAGAAGAGCGCGATAGCGCTCCTCAGCAGTCAAACGGTTAAATACTGTTTCTCCAATACTGTCGCTTCCAATTTTACTTGACTTAAACATGTGACCAAAGTGCTTCTTAAGAATAAGGAATATTTACATCGTTGAAAGTCTACACACTTTAAATGGAACGTTCGTCTTGTGAAACATGTACTGCATTCAAAGGTCTAATTAACACTAGGTTTACCGACATTTCTTATATACCGAACTCTACTGACCCAAATTAATAGGTATATACTGAGGAACCAGAAACATGGTACTTGAGGAATAATTTGCTCTGATTTGCCCGACGGATCGGGATATCCCTTTTCCTCACGCACTTTCGATTTTATCGCGCTATTGGCAAGAGAGACTCGCACATTCGTTGCATCGTCATGTGAACAACGAAAGGTGTGTCTTATTTTCGGTTGTCATTCGTCGATCTCAGGTTTCCAGGACCGACATGGCGGGGATAGGCGGCGCGACAGCAATCTCCCCTTCCGTCCCAAGTGCCTTGTTTCTGGTCCCTCACTTTATGGGTCTGTCTGTGAGCGGCTGAACGTTTTGTCATGGGTTCGCGCCCCCAAGGGGAAAATTAGTATTTTTGACATTTTTAAAAAATTATTAACTACATAACAATATTCAATAGTCATTTCAAAATATTTTAAACATATCTTTAAGTACTTAAATTATATGATTCTATATAACAATAAGTATGTAGCATGCGTTTTGCTTCGTCGTCTTTTTCTAGTCGTGGTGTGATCTACGTTTATGGGTACTCTCAAACATGTTGTACTGTGAATAGATATCGCTTTATCACGATATATGAAAATATGTGTTAAATATTAATATCCTTATATGTTGTAATGTATTAGATAAAATAAATACTAGTGCCAAGCGTTTAATATTAGAGATCACATGCAATCTTCGTTACAACTTATCCGGATATAAAAAAAATGATCCTTTAGAAAAGATAAAAAAAAAATTAAGACTTCCCCACTGGAAGCGCGAACCCATGACAAAAAGTTCAGCCACTCCGCAGGCAGATACCATAGCCATTCCGCCCTTCATTTGCTTGAAAGAATATTGAAAATTCTAACAGATATGGAATATGTAATTTACAATTGATTTAATTAACTGACTTCTCTTCATTAACCGTAACTGCTTCGGATGCAGAAACATTGAAAATTGTAACATGAACATAGTATATCAATAGAATGTAAAAATAATAAATACTGATCACGTTTGAGCGGGAAATGCGACGCAGAAATGGTTTTTGATATTTTACACTATGGTGCACGAAACCAAAAAATCTGAAAAAATTTAACATATCAATCATGATATCAAATTGTCACTGTAAAAAGGAAAAAGTTGTGCTCGGAAGATTTCTATGCGAAATCAGCATTTTTCCGATTTTTGTTTCGATTTTTCATTTTTTGCACTTACACTTTCCAATGGAAAAATTTTGAAAAAATCTCAAATATGTATGTCCCCTTTAAAAATGTGTCGGTTATGGGGAAAATTAATTTTCCCCATAACTACCCTCCCGGTCAAGATACAGGGTTGAAATTTGGTAAGCAATGTTTTTTTTCGATTACCTACCGAATGATACCTCGCACATTGTAATCGGTTCAAGGGCACTTTTGACCCCCTTATCTGGCTATACCCTTTGTATAGATTGTAAAAAACAGATATTTATACGGTTACTTTTTATTCAGTACAGACTTTATGTACGAAACGAGATAAATAAATCAAATAATGGATTATCTAAGCACGGCGAACTTTTTATAGATTTCTTCAAATGATTATATTTCATCTCTGAAACTTTTCTTTCCTGCGGTGCATAACTATAGCACCGCCTCAATTTTTAGTTGTTTTGGATTTTAAATTAAAACTGCAAAAAAATTAATTGTATGAATTGCAAGAGTATGAAAAACAATGAACTTTAGATTAAACCAAATTTAAATTGCTCTCTTATACAAAACGATATAATCGAAAATGTGATTTTTAGTTGTTGAGTAGCTATAGCTCCAGCATTTTTATTTGCTAATTTCAGTGTGTTTTTCTGCAATTTTTGTCTTACCACGCATCGTCTAACTTGCATAAGTAAATACTATCCAAAATAGAAATAAAATTAAAAAGAATTTGCCACAGTAATATGAAAATTTGTGCCTTGGAAATGCCGCGTGGTAAATGTCTAACGGAAGAAGGAAAGGGTCAAATTTTATTCATGAAGGGGGCAGATTTTAGCATTCGCAAAATTGCTCGAATGGTGGGAAGATCACATAAAGTTGTTATTAACTTTTTACATGACCTAGCTAATTATGGGAAGAATAAAACAGGTGGACCAAAGAAGAAATTAAGTCCACGCACGGAACAAATAATTGTGAAAACAGCTAGCAACACACTAAAAAGCTGTGCTAAAATTAAAGAAGAACTTAATCTTGATGTTTCACGGTGGACTGTACATCGAATTCTACAAAAGAATCATAACATTGTGAGACAAAAATTAAAATCCGCTCCCAAACTTTTACCGCGTCATAAGAATGCAAGACATGAGTACGCTCGAGCAAACATGGATTGGAACTGGCATTGCGTAAGTTGATTTTAGATATTAAAATCTTCTAACTCCAACTAACTGCAATTTTGTCGTTGGCAACAACTATCCTTTCGGGCGAAAAGACCTTTAACCTTGATGTACCCGATGGGTACAATTCATACTGCAGAGACCTCCGCAAAGAAGCACGATATTTCATGAAAAGAAATTTCGGTGGAGGGAGTCTTATGATTTGGGGGGGCTTTTTGCATTGATGGCATCTTGCAATTAGCTTTTCCATCGAAAAACATAAACAGGGACGAATATATCGGAATTTTACAAAATAATTTGCTACCCTTTCTTAAAGAAAATAACACACTTAATTGGTCATTTCAACAAGATAACGCGGCAATACACACAAGTAGAAAAGTGACGGCATGGTTTAAAGCAAATGGAATTAATATTGTTAAACGGCCAGCATGTTCGCCCGATCAAAATCCTATGGAAAACATCTGAGCCATAACTCTAAGAAACGTTTACTCTGAAAATCGGTAGTACAAAAACGTTTCAGAGCTGCAAGATGCAATAATTATAGCAAGCAAGGAAATTGCCAAAGATATTTTTCGGAAACATATTGATAGCTTACCAAACAGAATTTTTGAGCTAATTCCAAAATCTGGTGGTCTTACGAATTACTAAAATCGTTTGTATTTTATTTTACTGGCTGTGGTGCTATAGTTATGCAACAGCGGAAACTCTCACTTTTGTTTATATCGTTTTGTACAAAGGGTCAATTTAAATAAAAATAAACTAAACTTCATTGTCTTTTATACACTTTAATTCCCTGCTATTGATTTTTTTGCATTCTTCATCCAGAGTCTGAAACAACTAAAAATTGAGGCGGTGCTATTATTATGCACCGCAGTGTACAAATGTTTTTATCTTTATTAGATGAGGCATTAAGTTATATTTTCTAACTTACATGTTACGAAAAGAAAACAATAAGATGAGTAGAAAGTTTCATTCTGAAGCTGTTCGCTTCTGATATCCAATACAATCATAGTGGCCGATCAATACGATATATAGATGATAATAAATGGAAACTTTTCGAGCGCAGATCGAGGCTTAACGCAAATAATACTCGCTTATTGGCATCTTCAAATATGTTTCTGGCTATGCATCTATATTCTATATTGACCATTACTTTACTTCGATGAGAGAGTTTGTAGACTTATATTGATGGAGAAACTGGAAAAAGTAGTAGGGAAGTCCAATCGAGTAACTCGTTACCTAAGATCTCAGACGAAGAAGTCCCCCTTTAGCCGGCACTCAAAGCCCCTATATTGCAGTTCAATGCGTTTTTATCGTGTTGACACTCGAATGCCAAATAATACCTAAGAAGGCGCTATTCAACTTTTCAGTGAAGAAATTATAAAACACACTTGACACTTGACGATCGACAATGAGTCTATTTCACATTTCATTAACATACACTGGTAGGATTAATTCTCGACACTTTGAACAAAGGTATTCCTTATTTCATATTTGCATAGAAAATGTATTGTAATGTACCGACCATCCGATTAGATAGTACATAGGATAACTTTAACACGTAAGGGCAAATATTTTGTATTTAGCGAACTTCCGTCATCACCTCTGACTCACCACCTCAAATCCAGATCTCCTATTTTTCCATCACGACCTTTCAACTCCCTAGCACAGTCACCATTCCTTACTCATCCCCGAATCATCGTGCAAATCTAAGTTCCAACTTCCCATCCCTACCCCTTCGCCCTGACCACCGACAACATCACTCCCACTCCTTTTCCAAAAGCCCTTAAAAACGCTTACCCCGACCAAAATCACTCACTTGTAACTTACACTTATACTAAAGCACTTATGCAAAAATCACTTACGCTCTTACACTTATACTAAAATACTTATACTAAACACTTAGACTTAGACACATTTATACTCTGTCTCGTTGCTACGTCTCTACTTTATTCTACGTCAATAAACCAAACAGTTTTAAGGTCGGATTCTCGAGTTTGGTGCCTCTGAAAACCGCGAAACTACAATTTGGTATCACAGTATATTCTGCTATGCTAAATTGATACGGTAATATTTTTCTTGTAATCTATAACGTTTAAACCTAATATATTTACATAATTTGGTTCTGTAAAGGTTTTCAAATTTTAATTTTACAAAATCTAAATTGTGTTGTGATTTTAGCTTTTGCGCCTGGCAACACGAAACTTCGCATCATACGAAATAGCCAATTAAAGGATGCGTGGGCGTATCCAACGAAATATTAATTTTTTTGCACATTCTTTTTCTTGTCATTATATACATTCTTATCTTGTTATTATATTAATTTTATTTATACAAACTAACAATATTTAACACATTGGATTATAACAAATATGAACCAAATTGCCGTTTTCAAATTATTAAGAACTTTGTGAGGTGCACCTGCATTTCTCGGTGGACGCAGATGCTCCTATTCTTTTTCACGCGTTGGTCATAGGTTTAAGGCACCTACGTTTCAACAGGCACTAGTCTTGAGAAACTCTAATTTATGGAAAACACAGTTTTTGTAATGTTCTTTAGTAAACGTATTGCCTCTTCAGCTCTCAGTAGTGAATGACGCGCCTTTGAACTTGTCAAGAGTTTCCAGATCTTCCTGGTGTAATTTACGGGCCAGCGAGTACCCAAAGCATTGGGACTCTCGTCGTGGTTGGTTCTGGAAAATATCATCAAATCAAAACGGAGCAGAGCAGACAGTCAGGAACATACTTTCAACAATTCAGTTTAACAGTAAATTCATTCAGTCCTGATTCAAGTCCAGTTTGAAAACACGAAACAATCATAGACGTAGGAACTATCGCCGCGAGTTCCACATAGACTACTGTTATAACCTGGTGTGTAAATTAATTAAGCCACCGTTAACGAACGTACATATATTCAGACGAATCAATAACCAGCAACATTTCATATCACATGACCATTTTTTCCACTATACAGTTCACTACAATCGAAAGTTTAACTCCTCAACACAAATCTTATTTTGATCTGATTCTCCTCCATCTATCCTAATCTGCCAATCGACATATGAACCGTTTATTTTAAAAGTGGCATAACTCATTTTCTTTTTAAGTCAGATTGTTTAAGGGATTGCTTTTTAATATGTTTAAAAATATTGATGCCATTTTTCGAGAAGATTTACTAATACATGTGTAGGAACGGAATTTCTTACACTCATAAATAGTATTAATTTTTGGAATTAGTTAGTGTGGATGGTTTGTATATAAGCGAGAGTGGATTTTTAGAGTACGTGATTTGGAAGGCGACGGATCTCAGGGCTAGCACAAATGTTTAGTCTATAGATAAAGAGAAAATAAGTGAGTGCAACAGAGAACGCATGCTGTGAGAAAGAATATCGATGGTCGATGCGAGCGGGAATTTGGTAAGAGTCAGTTGAGTTGAGAATACGGAGTTGAGTGGCGAATACAGAGAGTGAGAGTCATAGCGTGAGTGGAGAGAGCTTTAGAGATAAATTTAGAGTTAGAGTAATTTTAGTATTATTAAGAGTTTTGTATTCTTATGTTTAATAAAGTTAATCACTAGTTTTTTAATTACACACGTTCAGTTTACTTTCTAGGTTATGATATTGTTGATTAATTCTAAGGGTATCTGTTCGGTTTATTCGAAGACGAGTACCGATATTCTTTGAGGGCTCGTCCGGGATTAAATTAGAATAGGACCCTACACATGTTGTCCTGGATACTTATATTTTTCTTAGTGTAAATAATTTTGTATAGTCATTGAAAAATAGCTCGTCTCTTTCCGAATGTCTTTCGGTTGTTCTTAATAACTTAAACATTCATTACATTCACACACACACACGCGCGCGCGCGCGCGCGGACACAGAGCACGCTTCCAAAACACAATCTGCGGGTAATGACGTAGTAAGGCAAAACATTAGCTGATTTCCTTTGCCTTCATAATGCCGGGCATTAGCCTTGCACGCATATTGCGCTCAAACATACTGACACATCCTTAATATATATGATATATATATATATATAATGTTCATAAATATCTGATATGTATGCATATTATATATCATAGAAAAAATACGTCACTAATTTGAAGTATAATTCGCAGGTAAAATAATTTACATTGAATTTATTATACACTTAGTTCAATCAGGATATTTCATTTACGCGTACCTATCATCTATATATATAAATAAATGCACGTAAATCGGAACTGGAGTAAGAAAACATGTCTTACGTAAGAGAAAAGGATAGCGTGCTTACTTGCAGTTCCTTCTACGCGTAAACGTTCAATTGCCCGGAGCCGAAAAGAAAGGAGAAAATTTCCGGCCCTCACCTATTTTCTTGGCTCTCGACGGAAATGGTAGCGAAGTTCTCAGAGTTCCTTTTTCCGAAACGGAAAGATTTTTGGTCAGTGAATTCAAGGATCTCTGGACCGAAACTAAAAGTTTTACCAGTCTTTGGTATTTGTGTCAGGTTAACAGAATATCGACTCTCCCTTAGACATTTCGGCCAGGAGTTGAAGCTCTTTCACAATTTACTCATTTCATTTTATCAGTTTCCTTTCCTTGTAATTAATGTTTCAAATTATATTTTAGTTATAATATTGGTTATGTTTTCGTTATGAATATATATTTAAGTTTTAAATATGTATATATGAAAGGTATACATCCAGGACTTTATTAGAAATGGGTCCCACGCCTCGACCTTGTAGGAGAGAACTTCAGTACATCACCACCTCACAGTAAAACGAAATGGGTAACCTAGGTAGACAAAAATCATGTCAGAGAATAGATTTTTAATAATTTTATCTTAATCTAGAATGCTTGCGAAGACCAGTGATAGGAATAATAATTGATTTTGCAACCACCTAAGTGCAAAAATCAATGCTTAAAAACACCGAATTTTAAAAGCGCGAAATCGTACACATGTTTCACTGAAAAGAAAATGTTGTTAGAGCAATTTATAATTTTGTGAGACCTTTTATCTTTTGTACAGGTTATCACCATTACTTAATGTTGAAGTACCCATAATGAATTTCTCGAAAGATTACCATTTCAACAATTTTTTGAAGTTTTTTAAACACATGTTTTTCGGGTTATATCGCCAACTTCAAAATTGATTAACTAAAAAGTACCCCAAAGTACCCTCTGGAAACTTTGAAAATATTTAGTTTAAACGATATAGAAGTGGTTGCTGCAAAATTGGCTGCGCCTACCTACGCCTTTTGTTGTTGTTCTTTCTTAAAGTTTATGTAAAACAGCCCAGCTATCGAGTCTCAGTGGAGCGCGCGGCTAATAATTTCCCGGATTCCGTAAAAGTACCGTATGATATAGGACATAGTTCTAATATAATTATTAATTATATATTCCATAATTATAACATAATTATAATTTATATTATTTTATATTAGTATATAATATATTATTATTATATTAATTTATATTAGCATATAATTATAACATAATTCTATTGGCATAGTTCTAGTCTAAGGACACAGTTAAACAAATTGATTTTAAGTTAGCCTGGTGGAGGTTCACCAGGTTTTTTCCTCAACGGTCTTACGAGAAGGGCTCCGGCGCGTCCTCCACCCACCGCCAAGGTGTGGGAGCTGCAGGACCAGGCCTTAATTTTTCCCCTCCTTGTCGGGTCGGCCCTTCCCTGTTTGCACAACGTGCAATAGAAAAACCTGTGGCCATTTACCACATCATTCCATGACTTACCAGCAGCCGTTCTCGACATCTATCGGAGAGGGACATCAGCTAGATCGGAATTTTTCGGAAGTTAGCCCACCCATGGTCAAAACCCAAGTTCGGCTCCCGAAAACCCTTCTAGCCGCTGTCCTTCAGATTTATGACACCTGTCATAAATCTAGCTTTGGAGGAATTTATCCGCGCAAAACCTGGTGGTCACGTGCGACCCTTCGGTCATTAAAGGGTGCTTGCCAGGTGGGCCAGGTTTTCACGGCTGCGGACATAAATATAGATAATATAAATTTTAGCTCTCACAACCTCAAGGCCCAGGTTGTAATTACGCGTCAACAGTGAAATTTTGTCAGTGAAGTTCCACGTTCCCAAAGTGGCCTAAACTAGGAGTGTAAGGCTTCTTGACAGTACACGGGCAACGCTGGAATGTCTCAGAAATATCACAGGGTCCTTTTCCCCAAATTCAGTGTTTGGTACTCGGCTTGACCTAAGTTACAACGGTTTCAGGCCCTCAGACGACGGCGATCAACAACGAAAACAGGCTTTGGAAAATACTCGAAAGTGACACAGTTTATTGCTGGCACTTTATTACATATTGCACCATCGAAGAACATATTATTAATTACAATGTGAGTGAATAATCTTAAACCGCCCTCATACCGCGGGTAATATATCCGTCGGTTCCAGCAATAAAAAAAATTTACTAGTCTATATCTTTTATTTTTCATCTTACATTAAATCATCAAAATCGATAAAGCGTGATGTAATGTAAATAATTATACTGGTCAACACGATTTTTAATCCAAAGAATATTTATGTTGATTCTTATAGATTGTGTGACACTGAACATGAGTCTGAAATCCATTTGTATCCATGAGACTCCATTTTTAACAAAATGAATTATGAAAATAATTTAAATTTTTAAATTTCAGAATTGTTTGTATTTCAACCATAAGAGTTCTTAAAATTTTGTTGCTATAGTATCATTCTATAAACCCTCCCGAATATAACGATGCGTATTACTTTAATATTGTAAACATTTAAACGTGTTTAAACAATGCTGAAACCGAAAACGGCGCCCAAAATGCCCCAATTTTTGTGGATGTTTCCCTATTTATCTTAAAAATTAGACGTCCAGGGGAAATTCTAAATGCAGGAGGCGAGGGAGCGGATATTTTTCTTGAGAAAACCGTAATTAAAAGTTCCAACATAAGTTTTGTTTTCGGCTGAGAAATTAAAATATTTCCGCAAGACACAAGTTACCGCGAGTGATTCTCAGCTCAGCCGTTTCACCCACGCTAGTATTATAGTTTGCTTTACAAGTATACATTTATTCTTTGAGTTATTTTATAACTTTATGAGATATTATATGTAGCTTGCTTTACAGATACATTTTATGCTTATGAGTTACTTTTTGACAATAACGCTACATTAAACAAACTATTATGTTTGTAAATTTTGGTTATACAAATGAACGATATTGTTCAATTACATTTACAATTTTAAGATTAATTCTGCGAGCAACGGGAGCAATTATTTCCACTTCACTGGCCAAGAAGTACGACGACCGGCGCGGTTTGCCAAAATATACTCGCCGGGACTCAGCTACCGTAACCTACAGGTGTCCGTCTCGCGGGCTAACTATTATACTGGAAAGGTAAGTTAGCAGCTGAGGGGTAATTTGCTCTGATTCGCCCGACGGATAGGGACATTCCTCTCCCTCACGCATTTTCGATTTTGACGCGCTATTGGCAAGAGAGACCCGCCATTCGTTACGTCGTCATATGAACGACGAAAGTAGTGTTGCGTCGTCATGTGAACGGCGAAAGTAGTGTTTTATTTTCGGTTGTCATTCGTCGATCTCAGTTTTCCAGGACCGACATGGCGGGGATAGGCGGTACGAGAGCAATCCCCCTTCCGTCTCAGCTGCCTACTTACCGTTCCAGCATAATAACAGTAAGTCATTTCGATGTTCGCCTCGCTATCAGTTTGCCCTCGACCGCGCACGAGTAATCAGTTCTCCGTGACCGGGTTCAACTATGTTCACATAATAGTGCGTGTATAATACTTTCGCAGACGAAATTGAGAATCACCAAATACCTTTCTTTTTGTAGGCTACTTGGTAATTTATCTTTCCCGTGGTGTTATCCCTCAGTTAGTAACCGTACGTCTTCCGTCAGCCAACAAAGTACTTTTACCGTTGCCATCCTATGTCTACTCTTAGCCACCAAACCAAAGAATCAACACATTTCTGAGGTATATATAATTATTACTAAGATTTTAGTAGTTTTGTTTTAAGTGCAAGAACGTATTTTGTTTTGAATGAAATACCTCCGCAAAGAGTTAGTGAAGAGTACTAGAAGAGAAAGAAAGAATTTATTTTAGCACAGCAGCTTTAATATGTAATTCTAATAGTATTTTTATGCTCAATTGAGACATATAATCCATTTGTCTCCAACATGTAATGTTTTTTGGGGATAAGCCCTTTATATTTAATAAGTCCAATAATCTTGAACTTGAGACTTCAATTGAACAATATTGTTAATTTATATGATGAAATTTTACAGATATACTTCTCTGTTTAATGTAGCACTATTGTCGTAAAATAACTCATAAGCAATAAATGTACCTGTAAAGCAAGCTACATATCATAATACTAACGCGGATGCGAATCACTGGCAATACCTTGCGTCTTACGGAGCTATTTCAATTTGTCAGCCGAAAACAGAACAACAACTTTTGCAACTTTCAATTATGACCTGCCCAAGAAAAATGTCTACTCTATCACCTCCTTCTATTAGAATTCCTCCTCGGCGTCTAGTTTTTAAGATAGATAGGAAAATATCCACAAGAGTTTTGGGCATTTTGGGCGTCGTTTTCCCCTTGAACATTGTTTAAATATGTTTAAATGTTTATAACATTATAGTAATATGCATCGTTATAATGGGTGAAGTAAAAAGTTCTGAGCGTTTTTTCTCCTTATTTTGATGATAAAATTAACAAACTTAAAATTTTCGGAATTAAATAAAATAAGCGGCGTTTTGTTCAATAACTTTTTCCCATTTTGAAGGCAATTTCATAATTCCGCGATTGAAGAAATCTTCGTCCCTATTGTTAAAAAACTCGACCAGCTCACTTTCACAAGCCTCTCTTGAGGCCAGTTTTTTGCCATCAAGAAAATTTTGTAAATATTTAAAAAGATGATAATCGCTTGGTGCCAGGTCTGGGCTATACGGCGGGTGCGATATAACCTCCCATCCAAGCACTCGGAGATTCTGGCGTGTCGTTAAAGATGTGTGCGGCCTGGCGTTGTCTTGATGGAAGACAACACCCTTCCGATTGGACAATTCTGGTCGCTTCTCGTCGATCGCCTGCTTCAATCTGGTCAGTTTTTCACAATATAGGCCCGAATTGAGTGACTGGCCCGATGGGAACAGCTCATAGTGCAGGATTCCCTTCCAATCCCACCAAACACATAGCAAAACCTTCTTGGTCGTTAATGCGGGCTTGGCTATCGTTTGGGCCGTCTCACGGCGCTTGGACCACGATCTTTTTCGCCTGTCATTCTCGTATGTGACCCATTTTTCATCGCCAGTCACCATCCGCTTCAAAAATGGGTCCATTTCGTGACGCTTCAGCAAAGAATCGCAGGCATCAACTCGCTCCAAAAGGTTCTTTTGCGTCAGTTCGTGTGGCACCCATATATCGAGCTTCTTTTTGTGACCAGCCTTATGCAAATGGTTCCAAACGGTTTTCTGGCTAATCTTCAGTTCCTGGGCAATGGAATAAGTGCTCGCATGCCGGTCTGACTCGACGATTTCCATGATTTTATCGACATTTTCAACGATAGGCCTACCAGAGCGTGTCTCATCTTCGACGTCCATATTACCAGAACGGAAGCGTTGGAACCACCGCTTTGCTGTTGCATTCGATACTGTTTTGGGTCCATAAACAGCACAAATTTTTTTGGCTGCCTGCTCGGCTTTTTCCCCTTGATCGTAGTGGTATTGTAGAATGTATCGAATCTTCTCTTTCGTTACTTCCATTTTGATACGCTCTAACAAACAACTGGCCTCACAAAACAAAAGACTGTCAGAGAACTTTTTTTAAAGCGTTATGTTGCCTTTAAGTCACAGTATAGAATGACATGATGCAACGTATACATTGTGAGATATGGGTCACTAAAGCCATCTAACAAGAAACGCTCAGAACTTTTTACTTCACCCATTATTTGAGAGGCTTTGTAGAATCATTTTTGCAAAAAGACTTAAATAACTTTTACGGTTAAAATGCAAAAAATTCTGAATGTCGAAAATTTACGTTTTTTCTGCAAACTAATTTTATCAAAAATGGGGACTGATGGTGAAAAAGGGACTTCATATTCGTGTTCAGGGTCACAAAATCTATAAAAATAAGGAGAAGTAGTCTTTGGGCCAAAAAAAAGTTCAACTTTGTAGATCAATGTTAATAGAGACTTCTGGTCCGTTTTGTAATCAACAAAGAATTTACCGTGTTTGTATCGGAATAGGGTAATATAAAGAAAAATGAGGGATTTTCTTTTTGATAGTTTACATTGAGGAATCCCCGATGCGTGTATGTTTTTTATCGCAAGCAGTACGAGAATGTTACATTATGTGTAACGCGTGACGAATGCATGTAGATTTTGGTTTTTGTCTAATAAAGTTAAAGAAACAGTATAACGCTTTCTTTGACAGTTGAGGAACCTAGAAATTAACGAGGTTTTCATATATAATTATCTCACGATAGGGCACATTTTTTTATATTCTGCGTATACGTGTTTTATTTACACTTGAATATCGACCTATGCGCTTAGCCACCGTTATTCCACAGCAGCGCTAGCCCTAGCATGTATTTACCGGATAAAATGGAGGAAGAGAAAAAATAAACTTTAAGTTTTACAAACAATGCGTTTATTATGAGAATAACAGTCCAGACGGTTTCCTGTCCCCCAACGCATGGTTTAGAAGTCAATAAACGTTTCATGCATTACTGAACGAAACAATAGTTTGATATTACATGCACGTACGGTCAGCTTGTTAAATGACGTGTTCATGGGGCACACATTCTATGCGATAAAGGTACCCATCACTGCTTGTGTTATATAGGGTTACCTTGAAATCACCGACAATGTTTACATCGACACGATTTCACCGGCAGCAACTTTCCACGACAATGTTTATTCACCGATGACGCGTTGAATTCACCGACAATGTTTTGAACACGATTTTGCCAAACAGTGATTTCATTTCAGCAACGACGTATCTAAACTTTTACCGTATCTAAACATTATTATTCAACTGGCGTACGCTTCGTTTTGGTAGGTGTTAGCCGTCTATTTTCTGTGTAAAAGATAGAATGAATTCGCCGGGAAAGAATATTTCGAGTCAAATGTTTTAAATTTTTTCCTCAATGATGATCAACCAAAAAGTTGTATTAATAACTTTTTACGCAAAATTAATCATTCAATCTGTACTTTTAGCTAAAATAAATAATTTTCAATTGATGTTGGCATTTTTGCGCGTGTATACCATTATTAGGATCATCAAACTGCATAAAGAATAATTTTCTTCACTTACAGTTTAATTGATAACCACAAATGATTCAACATAAAACTGTCAAACGTTTGCGCCGCGGAACTTCGTTATGTTACGTCATGTTTGTCGTTATAAGTATAGGTATGTATACGGTGTTTCAAAATGATATGTCCCGACCTACCAAGTGTTGTTCTACACCTTCTGATCGATGAACATTTTTGAAAAAACCCGACCACAAAATCTGGAAAAGGGTTAAATAATAAGGCCAAACTTTCTTATCGGCTTATCGCATTAATCTCGTTGCATAGGTAAAATGTCTAAAAGGAACCATGGGTAAAAAATGAAGCGTTTTCTTGCAAATTAATGTGGGATCGGGGCGGTACACTCCTATATGAACTTAGGAGAAAAGGACGTGAAGAAGAATTGATATCAGGGAGAGATCGCTGGCGTAATGGCATCGTACCGGCCCAGGAGATCTCCCGTGTTAAGCAACGCAGGCCGAGTACCGCTGCGTGGATGGGTTGCCGCATGCCTCCCTTTCTTCTTCACGATCCTAGAGCTGGGGAACCGTTTCTTGGCAGCTGAGACGGAAGGGGAGATTGCTCTCACACCACCTATCCCCGCCACTGTCGGCCCGGGAAACCTCAAATCGACGAATGACAACCGAAAATAAAACACTACTTTCGTCGTCCACATGACGACGCAACGAATGTGCCGGTCTCTCTTGCCAATAGCGCGTCAAAATCGAAAATGCGTGAGGGAGAGGGACGTCAATATCCGTCGGGCGAATCAGAGCAAATTACCCATCAGCTGCCAAGTAAATATTCCATTAGTATACATTAATGTTAATTGTAACTATATTCGTAACGCCCGGTGACTCTCGCGATTGGATTTTCGCTCAGTATGTCAGGCCTCCACCTCTCCCACCCATAGAAAGAAAAACAAGAATTATTCTTACTGGCCCAAATGTCACATCTACCAATTCAAAACTGATGCGCATCGAGCGAAAACAATGCCGTCGTCAACCAGACGGTGAAGGAATCTGCAGGACATCGTTCTCGCTCGATGCGCATTTGTTTTGAACTGGTAGATGAGACACATCGGCCAATGACGGTAATTCGGATGCTTCTGTTTTCTTATAGATCTGTGACCTCCGATCGGAAAGCTAATCACGAAACTAGAACAGTAACATTAATTTGCAAGAATATTGTTAATTTCTCACCCATGGTTCCTTTCCGACATTTTCCATATGCAACGAGACGAATGCGATAAGTCGATAAAAAAGTTTGACCTTAATTCTTAACTCTTTCCCGGATTTTTCGGCTGGGTTCTTTTACAAATGTTCATCGTTCCGAAGGAATAGAACAGAGGCGCACAAGATTTGCACGCCAGGCCCGTTTTTCGGGAAACCCCACCTATTTCACCCGACCACACACCCGAAATATTACTGATTCCCAAATACTCTCTCTCTCCCGTCAGGCGCGAACCTATCGCCACAATACAAAAAATTCCGCAGCAGAAAAGCACTAGACTTTCTTGTGTCAAACAATACATTGTCGTTTCCGCGGCCCTGTGATATCTCAGTTGTGTGGCTGGGAGAAGTAGGCGGCGCTTCTCGAAAAACGGTTCTGAAGTGCAGATCTCGTGCACCCCTGGTGTAGAACAACGTCTGGTAGGTCGTGGCACATCATTTTGAAACATCCTGTACATACTGCGTAGCAAATTGAGCTCCTCATCTTTTATACCCGCGTTTTCCTTCGGAAACGCAGAGGGTATAACAAATATCGCAGAGGGGAAAAACGTTTTCCGAGTCGAAATGTGTCGGAAGTGCTATGATGCCCATACTCGTCTAATTGTTTTATTACTCGAATGAGCCCGAGCGATCGAGCAGCCCTGACATTTCGGCCGTTTAAAGTGCCGGAGAACATTTTTTCTTTCTCTGGGGCTAACGGAATACGCTGGTTATTATCCGTCACACATTAATACCACCTTTTATTCTTGAAACGCAATTGTAGTAGAACCTCGATCATCGGAATTAACTGAACGTTTTTTTATCTATATATTGTGGGATTGGTGGTTGTTAATTAGCGGCTTATATCGGAAACTCGCGAATCGTGCTTAACTTTAAACTTAAAATATACTGTTCGTCTCCATTCGTCTCCGTACTCCATGTATATTCGTCTCCGTCTCCGTGTGCATCGTCTCTCCGTGTATATCGTAACTCCGTGTGTCTATTAACCGTCTCCGTGCGTATTCAAACTGTGACCGTCTCCGTGTGTCTCTAAAAACTGTCCCTTCGTATCGTCCGTCGTGTCTATCTATTACTCGTTCGTGCGTCTTCGTCTTTTGCGTCTGTCTCTGTCCCTCGAGGAAAAACGGCACGTCCGCCCTAGTGCACGAGCACCCTGGCCGCTGGGCCTCACCCCCGGGAAATTCCAGGGCCTGCCGGCCTCGTGCACTCTCCCTTGCGTACCGTTTTGCCTCGAGACGTCCGTACCAGTCGCAGTGTGTCACCGTTAGTCCGTATCGTCGTCTACCTGTCCTTACTTTTCTACATCTACAGGGTGGCTAAAAATCCCCGATACTACAATATTTTATTCAAATAATATCTCTAAGTGCTTTAATGTGTGTATTCTACGCCATATTTACAGTTTCCTTCGTATAGAACGATGAAATCAAAGTATCACAAGAAATGCAGGAGAGATTTCGATTTGATCGTTACTATCTCAGCCAAAAGGGAAAGACGGCGCGCGGTATGTGGCACGGGGTGAGGGGAGAGTGTCGCTCGTACTGCCTATCCCCACCATATCGGTCCTGGAAACCTGTGATTGACTAATGACAACCGAAAACAAAACACTTCTTTCGTCGTTCACATGACAACGCAACGAATGTGCGGCTGTTCGGTCTGTCACGTTTTAGAATCGAAAATGACGTCAGAACGAGGGATGCCTCTATCCGTCAGGCGAATCAGAAGAAACCAGAGGGCAGAGGACTTCTCGTGTCTTTGGGAGCGGTATGTACTGAATCGCACATCATTTAGTATAATATTAATGTTCATCGCGTCGTAATAATATCTTCACAGAGTTGTTGGAATTCCAAGTCGGAAACTCCACTTGATATTTTCAAAAATGCGGGCAGAACTTTCGCGCACAAATCATTCTCTCTGCTGCTGCTTATTCTTAAAGTTTTTCTCTTATTGAACTGCAGCAGACTATAGATGAGGTCGGAGAGGTACAAAAGATGATTTACAAAGTACAGTCAATAACTGAAGGTATACAACTCTATGTCCTTCGTCGAGTGATTAGGCGCATAAATAAGTATTAATATTGGTCATCCAATAGTGTAAACGTGAAATTCTCTCGTTGAAATTAAAATCTAAAGTAAGCAGAAAATTCAAAATGATATCTGTACAACGGACTTACTGGATAATAGATTGTATTGGGAAACCAACGAACAGGTGTTGAGGAATCGAGGTTTTGAGGCTTTCGCGGCCATTGTTAGGTATACAATGGTTAGCGTTTTTCGGGTTAAAGCCGCGTTGGGAAATTTGAAAATTCCGACGTTTCGCCAGCATTTCAGCTAGCTTCATCAGTATCAGTTTACCCTGATGAAGCTAGCTGAAATGCTGGCGGAAGGTGTTGAGGAGTGCAACCTTAATAATGCAAAGATTATCATACGAACATAAAGGCGGCTACTATTGAAAAATTACAATGCTTCACACGATTCTGGGCGCAAAGAACATATACATTAAATCTTATATATTTTGTGGTGCTAATTGTAAGTACAAATATGAAAACCGTTTTTCTCCCTCAACCTCCATTTTTTTTAGTAATCAATGTTAATTTTCAACGTTTAATATTTTGAGTATTTTAAATGTAAAAGTTATTCAGTTCTTCTTAACAAAATAATTCTATGAACCCTCCCGAATATAACGATGCATACTACTTTAATATTATAAGAAGTTAAACAAGTTTAAACAATGCTCAAAGGAAAAACGACTTGTAAACGAAACACTACAACGAATATGTAATTATTATTTGAGTCATAAAATATCTTATAAAAAATAAATACAGTAGCAAACTAAGATAATATCATGACAAGAACGACTGCATTATATCAAGGATGAGTGGTACAACTTTGCGTTTCGTTAAACTGTTTTAATTTCCCACTCAAGAACAAAATTTGAGCTGTAGCTTCCTCTTATGATTTCCCCAAGGACCATGTTTGTTTTGCCGCCTCCTACTGTTACACTTTCCCTGGACGTTTCCTTCTTAAGATAATTAAGGAAATATCTACAAATATTGATGTATTTGATCAACATCACTTTCGTTTTGAGTATTGTCTAAATATGTTTAAACATTCACAACATTAATGTAATGAACATTATTATATTTGAGGTGTTCTATAAAATTAATTTTACAAAAAATAACTTATAGCGAAACGTGGTTTATAATTTCTCAGATATCACTAAGCCCAGATGCAACGGCCGAGGGGTAAATTGGAAACCCTCGACGACAATTACTAGTGTTCTAAATGACAATGCTTTGTAACTTAATAACCTTTCGTTCGCGACCCGTTTGCGCCGATCCGGACCGAGTCGACCGCTTGCAAGGAAGCCAAAATCCTCGACCACGGCGTGACTCATCGTCGGTCAGTATTTTCCTAAACCACACTCTCCCTTGCCAGACACACCCAAAAGTAGAGGAACTTTTTCTCTACCAATCAGTTATGAAAACCTATAGTATTACAATAGAGAAAAACTCCCAAAACGGTTGAATATTTGAACGAAAGTTGAATGTTTGAATTTTTTCAAACTGATTTTTGAAAAATAGAGGGCGATGGGAAAAAAACGGATATCATATTCGCGTTTAGCATTACGAAATATGTACGAATTAATATAAATAGTTTTTATGACAAAAATCATATTTATCTAATACACGAAAGTGTTTTATGTCTCATTCGACAAATATATGTATTTTAATTGTTAAGTTACTGTTGAATACCGGCCTAATTCTATAGGATAGAACACCAAATATTTCCAAACGTGATTCAGGGTCCAAACGGGAAATCTTATTTATTTGTTATTTTTGTCATCGCTTTTCCTGCACAACATATTTTTAAGCACTTTAGTCTTGACGGAAGTCACAGGGAAAGTGACCGTCCTTTGGAACCTTAATCACAAGAAGTCGGGGTTATCCTAGCCTCCCACCACGCCGTCCGAGAGCCCTTAAAACCTCGGTCTCATTTCCAAATTCCATGAATTGTCTAGAATCGCTGACAGTCGGTATCTTGCGACCACGTTATCCTTAAGTTGTAAAAACTCCAAACACAAAAGTAGTTCTTTAAAAATAAAGTGCTGTAAAACTCCTCACGGAATACAACATTACAATCATTTAATTTCGGCAAAAATGCGACCATAATGCTACAATTTCCACACATTAAATAGATAGATAGATAAATAGATCATTTATTTTGTCCATAGCAATATTGGACAAGCATGACTGATGCGCAAGTGAAACATGCGATAAAGTATAAATACAATAATAGATATAAAATAAAATGAAAGTAAAATAAAGATATAGTAAAAACATAACATAAACAAAAAGTAAGAATGAAAAAAGCAGGACATATTGTATATTATATGTACATATATATGTAGGATCTTGAAAAAAAACGGAGAGGCGCGGTAACCCATGCAAGCAATGGTCTCCGCCTGCGTTGCTTAACTCGGGAGATCTCCTGGGTCGGCGCGGGTCCACTGCGCCAGCGTCCTCTCCCTGATGACAATTCTTCGTCACGTCCTTTTCACCTAAGTTCTTTTTAGGAGCGCTTCCGCTCGATCCCACATATATGTACGTAGGGCCGAGACGTTTGGTGGCAGCCCGATGCGCACGCGAGCGGAACAAGTAGTAATCCAACCCATTTCTCGTCCCCAGTGATGATTCGCTTCAAAAGTGGATCATTTTCTTGGCGTTTGGCCGATACTGTGCGGGGCCAGTTAGCTATTTTTAATTTAGCACTTTTCTGGTGCTTTGGGTCCCACGAGTCTAGGATCGTCTGCGATAGATGGGGACCGAGTTTTGCCCTCTTAGGGGCACGCATGCTTTATAGTGTAAGCTGAATAGAAGGGGGCATATATTGTCAGAGAAATCTGAGCCTTCTGCGAAAAATCTCTATTCGTTCGAGGTAGGTTCGAATAGCCGATCGGAGAGGTTACAGTGCGTGTTCCCCAGGGAGCTGACAGGTTTTGCTTTTGCTTTTGCTTTTGCATTTCCTAGCAGTACGGAGGAAGTTGGCGTCCGCCGGGGTTTCCTTAGCCTATTTATTTTGTGAGCTCCCCCAGGAGTTGTCAGGATTGGCATTCTGCTTTTGCTTTTGCATTTTGCTTTTCTTGGCGACATGGAAGGTTGGCGTCTTCCGGGATATCCTAGCCAGAGCAAATGGGCATTGTCGCGCAATGCCGGAGCCCCCTTCGCGCATGGGTCCCCGTGAGCACGTGACCAGAGCGGAATACGTATGTACGATGTTTCGTCGTACATAGACCTCCGCTCTGGGCTCGTAGCTGAGTGCTCTCCTGTGGAAAACGTACGCACAGGCATTCTCGGTTTTTCCATCGCCCGCTCTTCGAACGTACTTGGCATTTCGAACGAACGAATGTCTCGCTAGATAGTAGAACAAATGGGTTTACTGTAGCGTGTGCCTAAACGAGGCGCGGTAGCACAGCCCCCTTTGTCTCGACAAGTCGGGCTTAAGATTTCGAGATGGGGACCGAGTCATAATCCGTCGAAAAAGAGAAAGTCTAGGTGGACTCTTCGCCTTCATGACATGTTCGGGGTGTACACATGACATTTGTTTTAAATGTTTCTACGACGGTTATCATCCACACAAATGTGTAATGTATAGAGAAATAAAGAAATTGTTAAATATATAATTGTGGACTTCTTTGTAATTCTAACATTAGCATGCGCAAATAAAATAGGATGTAAAATAGAGGTCAAAGTATATCAAACATATACAACAGTATATGAAAATAAATGAAACATGTCTCATAAGGACATAAGATAGCATTAGAGGGCAGGAAACAAACAAAAAAAAACGAGATTCCAAAATGCAACCTACGGGAATCGATCTAGAGTTCATAGTAGCCGTAGATTACTCCCTTGTCCGCTCAGACACGCCGCTTCGTTGAATAACGTCCTAACTCTGAGGTACTGAAGGGACATGTCGATTTTTGAAAACGTTTTTACAGCAAAATAAAAAAATGCGTATACCATAATTGTGCTCGTAAAACGTGCCTACAAAATTTCGAGTCGATCGGTGAACTTTTTTAACTCAATTTTTTCAAAAATTTGGAGGTATCTACACTTTTGGCAAACCACGTGTCTAATTATTTCCCGAGTAGAACACGTGTACCAAATTTGAACAAAATCGATGACCCCCATGTCTGGTCCTCCCCTTGTAAGAATCTGCCGCCGATACAGCGGTGCGAGTTGACATCGTGTTGCGGAGAAGTTTTGGAAGTGTGGCTGTGTATGTGTGTATGCAAGTGCGTGTGTATGTGTGTGTGGTGCGCTGCCGAAGCGCGGTAAAAAATTGAAGGCAGTAGTTGATAAAAAGACGTATCGTGACGTTATCTTTGTTCAGCAGAACAAACGTTGAATAAAGATTGATTTGCTTTTTTGTTTTTATAAAAGAATAACTCCCGTGGTTTTTCCCTCTACCACATTTATTTATATATTAGTTAGGCTATGGCGGATCGCTGCAGTTCAGTTGCTAGAAGATGATCCTGCAAAAGGGCCTTGAACCGATTTACTGAGGACACCTTAACACGTTCGACGCCGCATCACCCATATCTGGGTAACGGGTATGCTTCCGTGGAGGCCCCGTCACCCAAATATGGGTGACCCTCTTCTTGTTCAAGTTAAATAGGATTTTCAGTTCGATTTTTAAAAGAAATTTAATGGAATAAACACTGAAATATAAATATAGGATATACAACATAAAAATATTAAAAAACCACTTTTATTACTTAATTGATCTTATTGTTAGTTTACAAGCAAAGAGGAGCGAGCTGGGTAATCTGGGTGGAAGGGAATCATATTCTCTGCGGTACACAGTTCACTTAAAAATTGAATAACTAAAAAGTACCGAAAGGTACTGGGTTGAAACTCCCCATATATGTAGTATCGGGAATTTTTGGACACACTATAGACGTAGAAAAGTAAGGACAGGTAGACGACGGTACGGACTAACGGTGACACACGGCGACTGCTACGGACGTCTCGAGGCAAAATGGTACGCAAGGGAGAGTGCACGAGGCCGGCAGGCCCGGGAATTTCCCGGGGGTGAGGCCCAGCGGCCAGGGTGCACTCGCACTCGGGCGGACGTGCCGGTTTTCCTCGAGGGACAGAGATAGACGCAAAATACGAAGACGCACGAACGAGTAATAAATAGATACGACGTACGAAACGAAGGGACAGTTTAGAGATATACGGAGACAGGGACAGTTTTTTAGAGACACACGGAGACGGTTATTAGACACACGGAGTTACGATATACACGGAGAGACGATACACACGGAGACGGAGACGAATATACACGGAGTACGGAGACGAACGGAGACGAGTAGTATATTTTAAGTTTAAAGTTAAGCACGATTCGCGAGCTTTCCGATCTAAGCCGTCTATTAACATCCACCAATCCCACATATATATTCCTTATACTATATACACGTAATTTCTGCAATGATTTCGTGCGTCTACCTGTCCCCTTCTTTGTTATACCTGCCGAAAGTTAGGGAGACGGTCAAACAGGTCCAACAAGAAAATGACTTATACAAAAGTTTCTTTGTTTCTTTATTTCTTCTGTTGAATGAAAATCTGAAAAGGAAGATATAGATTTTCCAATAAAAAATGAAGTTGACCTTTAAATAACATTGAAGGAATATAACAAATAAAAAATTAATATTGCACCGATATTTTCTCCACGATACTATGAAACTTTTGTATATAACATTTTTCTCTAAAATCAATGGTTCTCGAGTTATTATTTTTCCCACCTAGATTGTCGATTCGTTCCACTGTGCGGCAGTCGGATTTGGGCCCCGCGAGTAACTCAACCGAATCGCGCTGGGCGCCGAACGTGTTAACTCGCTCGGGCCATGAGTTCCAGAGGTACGCCCCAGTAACCGTGAGGGAGCGCCTAAAAGATTCTGACCTGAAGCAGGGAATCAAGGGTTAACAATAGAACTACCGGCGTTAAAACCATTATATTTAAATATATTAAAGGAGTACTTTGCAAAAAGAAGTATCAAGGTACGAAAAAGATGAACAGTTAAGTAATTTATATTTTATAAGATAAACGTAAAATGTTTGTTATATTGCTTCTCTATGAATTTTAATAATTTTTATAAAACAAATTAGGAATCCAGCAGGACAAGGTCACCCCTATCTGTCCTCGAGGGTTCGGATTGATCTACGTCACGAGATATCAGAAGCTCTCGCAGATACTGAGGTCTGTTAGTGTTGAGTAGCGTATAGCCGTCACCCCGAGGAAATAGAGTTTGCGATCTCTGACAGTCATCCAGCGTAATTCGCGACGAAAAGGGAAGATGTGCACATCTCTTCGCACATTACAGAAGCTGAAAGAAAAACGACAGATTTGTTTGGAAAAACGAGGTTTCAGTAATTGATACTGGTCACCATTTTCACTATTCCGAAAATAAAATTATGTGTCGCTCCTTGATCGGTCAACGTAAGGTCCTAACGTGAAACAACACAACATGCAGAAGTATTTGACGAAACGGATAACCACACTCGATGAAGTGTACGAACAATTAATTGGATGAAACGTCTGTAACAGTATACAGGATGGGGCAATAACTATTAGCACCTCAGATATCTTCGAAACTATAAGTTTCACAGAAATATTTGCTGAAATAAAATTGCAGAGTACGAAGGGGGCCATCCGGTGGCGATAATAGTTTTTTGCGGGTGGAGGTACTTCGGACATTTGAAGGTCACCTCCATTTTTTTAAATGGATCGGTATATTTTTACTTCTAATGTAATAAGAGTGTTTATTGATGTTTGCATGGATTGCCTTATTCCATATGCTGCGTTACGTGGACTTTTGGAACTGAATTCTGCCAGTTAAAACTGTTAATTATTGCCTAACCTTACAATTCACGATTAGTTTTATGTTGAATGAATTTAAAGAATTTAAATATTGTAATTTTAAGAAAGATAAGCAAAATTTGTTGATAATTAAAATAATCTCGGAGGAAATTGCGAGTGATGTAATGCAATCATTTAAACCGAAAGTACGTGTTCACGTAGATTCACCCAGCAACAGAAAATAATTTTATTATTGAAGTGAAAATGTAAAACAGTATCTACGATGGTAGGCATTGTCCAAGTAAAATTTTCATTACAATGAGGAAATAAAACATTAATACTTGAACGGTAAATATAAAATATTTCCAAGCATTGACATTTAAACAAACATATATTTAATATATTCTATCTACATATTCACATAAAATTGTATTCGATAAAAAATTTCTTAAGGGAACGGCATACGTTTCAGTAAGGCTACAAATTAGCAATGATGTAATCAATTCTAAAAAAGAAAGAAACAGAATCTTTGTACGCATCAGGTAATGGAAATGCAATATCTTCAGATTTGCAAATTATTTGAGTTAAATAAGAAAATTTTTAATATTTAATAGTAAGAATGCCGAAGATTATAATGAAAATAATATTATATCAACGAGAATAGGAGATCAACGAAAAAGAGCTTAGACATAATAGCGATACTGATGATTAGTTGTGCTCTTAACTATATAACGGTTAACACGTTAAAAGCACGAGTTTGGACACCGATAGACGAGGACACGGTACCACCGGCTCTCATTCTACAGGCTTTACTAATATCCCTAAGTGCATCGTCAGCCGCTTGATGCAGTGTAGCGCAAGCTCTGATATGGAGCACTCTGAGTCTCGCTTACTTTCTCCCGTTCCTCTCTTCTTCTGCTTTCACGATAGTCTTACTCTTTTGCACCTACTCATGTTACTTCCTCCTGTCTTGTTCCCTTTCGACTTGGTTTTTCGTCTCTCGCATACCTCCTCTCAATTTTGCGAGCGAGCGAACACTCGCGTATACTCACTGCCGCGATCCCCACTTCTCATGATTACTTCCGATTTTATCCTAGACACAAAATTGTAGCGGTATGCCCACGGTTTCCCAAAGAATGGTAATATAAAGTAGTGCATCTGTGTTTTCTCCGACGGAGAAAAAAAAGGGATGTAAAGTGTAGTAGGGGAGCAATAGTGTATGGGAAGATGATAGATGAAAGAATAGAGGAGGGGATTGGAGACTGAACCATTAGGGACACTTTCTTGAACATGTGTAGCTCGACCTCGCCTTCTTTTAATCCCTTTTCTGTTTCCTGCTTCTATCTGCCTTTCCTCAAAAGTCTCGTAAAAATTCCATTTATGACTTTGTACTGGTTAATAGTTCCCTTCTTTAGCGTCGTTCATACCTGTGTAACATTACACATTTAAGAATTACCTACATACAGTTTTTGACAGTTTCATTTGACATTTAAAAAAAATGTATCCTATGAATGATACTATATATACAACGTTAAAGCAATTGTAAATTATGTAACTTTAATAGTAATGATGTGGACCAAGCGATTCATATAAATAACTTATCGTGGTCTTTTATGCTACTAATCGCTTTCGGAAAGTGGATGTAACTGCTATATGCGAAACATGTAGTAAGCCTTTTAAACATAATGTACCTTAAAATTTACAGCACAGAAAAAACTTCAAAGGTTACAAGTTAATAAGTAATAACATTTACATATAAACTCCATTATACTATTCATATGAGATTTCCAGATATGTTATATGTTCATTAAAAGTATTCCTTACAATTCGTAATTTTCACTTACTGTTAGTCTGTTAAATATTTCAGCTTCTAAAAAGCAAAATTTATTTGGAACTTGAACCTCACATTTTATGTTGACAATTTTCTTTAAACTCATATGTTGTACATGTCATATTGTAATATGTTATAACACAGTATAAAATATTCATTGATTCTATTTTATCGTGGAATGCAGTCATTCTGTCGACAATGGCTTTTCGGAGAATGAGTAGAGAGAAAACAACTGTTTCAATCCTAGAAGGGAAAAGATCAGATCTTTCAAAGAACATTTTGAAAATGAAGAAGGTCTTCGTTACAAAAAATCTTAGTACATTTTGCGTTTGATCTCATTTTGATTCCAACACTCCTTCCAAATCTATTCGTTTCAACTTTCACGAAGTCTCGCACATACCATTAATTAGCATGCTAAGAGAGACAGACAAAAGGAGAAGGAAAAAATGGGAAAAACGGAGGTAAAGACAGGGGTCGAGGGGGAAAGAGAGAGGGGGGAGGGAGGGAGGGAGAGAGAGAGAGAGAGAATAGGGTAGAGGAATTCAAAGCAAACGGATGGACAGGAAATACAAGGGTATGAAATGAACGCGTTATTCACGATATTCAAACTGTATCCTGTGGCTGAGGTGGCATTTAAGGATTACCAGAGTTTAGCATAATATTAGCAAGTGGAAGAAGGACAACAGACGACGTTAGGCGACGAGAAGATGAGAATAACGGAGGGAGGATCGTCCGTAGGTAAAGACGGTGGAAGAGTGAAGGTATTATTCATGGGTTACCTCACTTGTCCCAGCTACAATCCCCCCAAAGCCTCCATTAGAATAATTGCTTCTTCATCTTCGCGCTCGTGTGGTTGCTGCGCCTGCCGCTGTATCATTCTGTTTCGCTGCTACGACCTGTTTCGCTGTTCTCCACTTCCTTTTCACCCTGCATCACCCTCCAGTTCGATGCATACCATGATACACCATATATATCGGGGTTTCTTTCATCAAAATACCTCCTCTTTTAACGTGTTGCAGGAAACTTCTTCACCATTTTCGAAGCCGCATATTGTTATTGGTAGGCCCACTGTATACTCGTGCTACCCCCGCTTCAGATTTATTCAAAGTGCTCTGACTTTAATTTTTAACCTTTTACTTTGTAGCTTACCCGAGAATTCAATTTAAATCGCAGCATATTAAACTTTATGTCGTATGACAAATGAATTACTAATCTCCGCTTTTGACGTAAACGTATAATGTATTTTTGCTAGTTTGTATGTGTGTGTGTGTGTGTGTATAACTTTCCCGTGCACCTAACATTTAATCATTTCTTGAATTTTAAATATAATGAAAAATAAGAACATTCTAAATTTGTGTACTAGGTGTGTACTAGTCTATATGAAAAGATTCAGTATAAACAATTTGTGTACAATTGTCTACATCAGGCAAGTCGCTTATTTGATCGCCGCATGTGCCTTTGCAAGATCTCCGCCTGCCACTCCTTCCCGTGCACTCGAGAGCTCGCTAATTGAGTCGCCTTTCACTTGCCAGGCGCGAACCCATTTCCAGTTACACCTATTAACCATTCGCGATGGAAAGACGTGCTACTCGCGTCGATCACGGACATTAAAACAATAGCAATAGGTTCGCACCTAATAAGTGAAAGACAAGTCACTCAACGAGATCTTGAACGCACGAGAGGGAGTAGCAGGCGGAGCTCTTTCAAGGACACATGCGACGATCAAATAAGCGACTTGCCTGGTCGACATGGACCGGAATGAAAAACGCTGTAAAATAAGAACAGAGTATTACAGTAAACATTTAACAATGATTTGTTTTCATTTATTTCACATTTGGTAGTGAAACTGGGACGAAAATTATTCTACTTGAAAGGAACGAAGCTTTGACACCGAATGCAATAATATTGAATTATTTATGTACTTACCAATATGATTACTACACGTTTATATAATTCAACAAAGAATAGCTTTATATATATATATATATATATATATAGAAATACCGGTTAAGAAGATATGACGATCGTTGTTTACATTATGTCCGTTATTGATTTAATTTTGTAAGTTTCGTTTTCGTGATATTAATAAAGAATTATTCTTTCACAGTTGCATTAACAAAAAAGTCCTCGTCTAAAAAGTACCTTCCTTTCTACTGTATACTGTATGCAGTCAATGTGAACAGCAGTACAAACAATGCGGTAATATATTTGAATTCATTCTCTGATGTACAAAATATTTAAATTTATGTTTTTACCTCCACTGACGATATTTCGGTTATACAGACAAAGTAGAGACGTCCAGTATATAAGCATATACGTATGCAAGGCTGTATATTTAAACGAACACTCGCTATAACGAAAGGGTTAATACACTGGAGGCACTCATAAGAAAGAAAGGCGTTATGGTCTAACTTTATTGCAGGTACAGTTTTTTAACTATAGGGAACTTTCGTTGTATATTCGGCGAATATTCTGCAGACTATTTCTGTAATGCTGGAAAGTCTTTCCTGATAAAGTATGTTTTGTATAAAGGCACTATTAAATATACCCTTGAGAGAAACATACTTCGTCTGAAATCTTAATAAGGTAGGACCGATGCTAATTAACAAATAAAAGTTAATAGTGGCTAATGATAATAAAGTATATATTAATTGTTAGTATACCAGTAGTTACAAACATGAAATGTATAAAACCAGTCTATTATTCTAATTCATTTTGTAATTTCTGTTCATAAGTCTTCTACTTGAAACAATAATACTCATTCTGTCTATAATACTATTTAATAATGGCAATAAAAATTAAATTGCCTAACGAGTAGAATTACACGGTTTGATTAAAGTTCATTGCCAACGAAAATGCGCATTGATTGTATTTTTGTTATACATCAAATATTATTATCTTAAAAATATAAGTTAATACTTAAAAAATATTAATGCTTAGCAATGTTGCACAATTTTTAAGCACGAACAAATGAAATAATGAATTAGTTGAAATTTATGTTATTAAAGAAATTTTAACATAGATTTCTTGAAAATGTCAAGAGCAAAATACATACTGATCTCAATCAGCGTTATAGTTACAATGCTGGATAAAAGAATAAGACGCTTGATACATTTACACATTTCGTATATTTCAAAACACAAAATGTATTTCTAATACATCCTACATATAACACTCCATCTTTGCAGTAAGCAAACCAAATTGTGGGTTTCTGTAAAGTGTAACAATAAGTTATGAAAAGGAAAGTAAGAACGCACTACTATCAGTTTGACAATAGAATAAGACATGTGTACAAAAATTGGAATTTTATAAAAACGTAATGTGAAATATTGTCTTAATAATGGGTGAAGTAAAAAGTTCTGAGCGTTTTTTCTCTTTATTTTGATGATAAAATTAACAAACTTAGAATTTTCGGAATTAAATCAAATAAGCGCCGTTTTGTTCAACAACTTTTTCCCATTTTGAAGGCAATTTCATAATTCTGCGATTGAAGAAATCTTCGTCCCTATTGTTAAAAAACTCGACCAGCTCACTTTCACAAGCCTCTCTTGAGGCCAGTTTTTTGCCATCAAGAAAATTTTGTAAATATTTAAAAAGATGATAATCGCTTGGTGCCAGGTCTGAGCTATACGGCGGGTGCGATATAACCTCCCATCCAAGCTCTCGGAGCTTCTGGCGTGTCTTTAAAGATGTGTGCGGCCTGGCGTTGTCTTGATGGAAGACAACACCCTTCCGATTGGACAATTCTGGTCGCTTCTCGTCGATCGCCTGCTTCAATCTGGTCAGTTTTTCACAATATAGGCCCGAATTGAGTGACTGGCCCGATAGGAACAGCTCATTGTGCAGGATTCCCTTCCAATCCCACCAAACACATAGCAAAACCTTCTTGGTCGTTAATGCGGGCTTGGCTATCGTTTGGGCCGTCTCACCGCGCTTGGACCACGATCTTTTTCGCCTGTCATTCTCGTATGTGACCCATTTTTCATCGCCAGTCACCATCCGCTTCAAAAATGGGTCCATTTCGTGACGCTTCAGCAAAGAATCGCAGGCATCAACTCGCTCCAAAAGGTTCTTTTGCGTCAGTTCGTGTGGCACCCATATATCGAGCTTCTTTTTGAGACCAGCCTTATGCAAATGGTTCCAAACGGTTTTCTGGCTAATCTTCAGTTCCTGGGCAATGGAATAAGTGCTCACATGCCGGTCTGACTCGACGATTTCCATGATTTTATCGACATTTTCAACGATAGGCCTACCAGAGCGTGTCTCATCTTCGACGTCCATATTACCAGAACGGAAGCGTTAGAACCACCGCTTTGCTGTTGCATTCGATACTGTTTTGGGTCCATAAACAGCACAAATTTTTTTGGCTGCCTGCTCGGCTTTTTCCCCTTGATCGTAGTTGTATTGTAGAATGTATCGAATCTTCTCTTTCGTTACCTCCATTTTGATACGCTCTAACAAACAACTGGCTTCACAAAACAAAAGACTGTCAGAGAACTTTTTTTAAAGCGTTATGTTGCCTTTAAGTCACAGTATAGAATGACATGATGCAACGTATACATTGTGAGATATGGCTCACTAAAGCCATCTAACAAAAAACGCTCAGAACTTTTTACTTCACCCATTATTTTGTTATACTTCCAATCAATTCCATCACAGCTTGTAAGCGTTTTTGCATAGTTCCATATATGTTTTAATTAAATTTTGATTAAATATATCCCAACTTTCCTTTATACTTTTTTTTAAATCATTGACATTATTATATTGTTTTCCATTTGCATAGACGTTTAGGTCAGGGGAATTATCGGACCATTCGAGACCTTAACATTCTTATCACGAAAAAATTTTAGCACAGATTTTGCAATATGAATTGCAGCATTGTCATGTTGAAAAATATAAATTTCATCTCTAATACGATTTGTATATATATTTAATTGTTTTGTTATTAATTTAATGTACTTGTCGCTATTGATGCGTCCTGATATAAGAAGAATATAAAGCAGTGGACGTGTCTTACATTTTTGTTTAACAATGTCAACTCATTATTATATTAAAGTAAGATTTTACACCCACTTGCAACCATCCAACAAAAAAAGTTTAGAACAAGAATTACAGGGTATGGAGCGTAGGTAGATATCAGTAAAAAATATTTCAATATTAGTTCGTTTTCATGGCGAAATCGAGGTCACCTTGGGTTTTACAAATAGGAACATATCTTTTTTTTACCATATTGTAGAAGACATTGTAACAAATTCAAAACATATATGTAAATGATATTTGTACTAATACGTATATTACTGAATTTACAGTAATGGAAATTTGAATTAGAAACAGATAATAAATAAATGAACGACGTCATTCAATTCACGTAACGACGCGTATAGTTACAAGTCGAAGGAAACTATCGAAAGCGCAATATGTTAGTAAAAATTGTTCAAGCTAAAACTTGAACTTCAGAGACGCGGTACGGTGTTTTTCCATTTCTTTGGGACACGTACCGCCGATCAATACGAGCGAGGCCATCCTCGCCCAGCTAGCACCAGGGACCCAAGCTTGGGGTCTTGGAGGGCGACGGGACGAGGATGGCTGAGCTGCGGGACGATCAGAGTCGCTTCAGCCACGCACAGGCAAGCATCAAGACAGTATAAATCAACCACAAGTACTTTGTAATTTTATAAGTTATATTAAATAAAGCTTGGCCACCACGGCTATATCTGGGAGACGTTTAACCAGCGCATTCATCCAAAGAGCGTTTCCCCACACGGATTGAAATCACACAATTCGTAAACATTTTGGTCCTTCGAGCCGGATCGGAAGCGTGTTTCACAAAGTTCTACCAAGAGAACAAGTCTTCGAGAGACAGCATCTCTGAACTGAGTTGCTTCATCGCATTCAACGATCAGCCCACTTGCCAACCACGTGTCAAGTCTACAGCCAGCTGGTCGCTGAAATCTACAACAGCAACGGCAAATCCCACTTGGCGATTCACGCAGGAAGGCAACTACGCAGCTGGACCTGGGGGTCATCCTTGATCTGGGTTGCTGCCATATCTGACGACCAAACGGACATCCTGGGAAGGAGCTACGTGGAGGCACATCAGTTGCAACGTCCAACCCTCCTTTGCACCAGTATCCGTGAGTCAGTTTCACGCTTTCGATCATATACTTGTATTTTCCTCGTACGTCAACCATGGACGCGACTCTCAAACAATACGTGATTGAACGCGGTCAAATTAAAGCTTCATTAACGAGGCTGAAATCATTTTACGAGGCGTCGTCTGAGACAGCGACAATCGCCTCGCTTGAAGCTCGACTAGAAAAGAATGTCGGTCTGATCGACAAATTCGAATCAATACAAATTCGAATTGAGGACCTCGTAGTCAATACCGACGAAGCAGCGTCACACTTCGCCGAACGTGACGAATTCGAAAACACCTATTATGAACTGATTGGAACTATTCGACGACACATTGCGAAAGCGAACGCACGCGAATTCGCGCCACATAGCCAGATAGTTCATAATGCACATGTTTTCGCACCATCTCCCATCGCTTCAGAATCGCGACAATCGGCTAAACTACCGCGGATAACCTTACAGAATTTCGACGGAGGTTATGAAAATTGGGTAAACTTCCGCGAATCGTTCACGTCGTTAGTACATAACAACGAAGCATTGTCAGACCTGGAGAAGTTTCAATACTTAAAATCCTCGCTTTCTGGTAAGGCTGCGCGTGCCGTAAAGGGTTTGGGTTTATCGGAAACCAACTATCATAATGCTTGGCAAACATTAAAGAAGAAATATGAAGATCCCAATTTCTTAATTGACTACCATGTCAAAGCCTTTTATGAAATGCCTGCCCTCACCAGAGAGTCAAGCGAGTTGTTGGAGGAATTTTCCGACAACCTAAACAATCATTTGTTAGCGTTGCAAGCGTTAGGAGAACCGGTAGATCAGTGGAGCACATTGCTCCTACGGATCGTAATTTCAAAGCTTGATTCCCGGACAAAGCGAGAATGGGATCGAAAGGCGGCGACTATTTCTCGGAAACATACGTTTGACGACATACAGGAGTTCCTCGCCCATCACTGTAGGTTTCTCGAGTCGTCAGCCTCAAATGCGTCTTACGCGTCTCCGAGAACGTTAAAACCTATCGGATCCACCTCGCGAATTAAACCGTTGCATACAACATCATTAGCGACACGGGTACATGATACATGCGCGTTATGTAATCAGCCTCACGCGCTGTTCAATTGCCCAGAGTTTAAAAACCTGACTCCCGCGGATCGAGCACATCGCGCAAAGGCGTTACATGTATGCCTAAATTGTTTGAGTCTCGGACATGGGGTTACGGATTGCCCACGCGGATCTTGCAAGGTGTGTGGCAAGAAACACAATACCCTGCTGCACGTCCAGAAACCATATTCAGACGGCAGATCAACTGCCTCGGGCACAAACTCATCATCAGACGCAGTCAGAAACGCAGTTGTCAGTCCGTCCGTTGTATCCACGAAGTCACAGTCTTATGCCGCATCGTCTAGAGATAATGAACTGAACGTCATGCTATTAACCGCGATTGTTCACGTTACCGATAGTCATGGCAAGAAGCATGATTGTCGCATTCTGATGGATTCGGGTTCCCAAGGAAACTTTATTACAAATTCCTTTCGGAAAAAATTGAACTTGCCATGCACACCAATTAAGGCATCGGTGTCAGGAATTGGCCTGCTAGCGCAAACCATCAATGGTAGAACACGGGTCACGATGACATCGAAATACAACGGGTTCACCGTTCCTGTATCATGTCTCGTAATTTCTAAAATATCAGACAATATCCCAAATTCACCCATTGACGCTTCCACGGTTCCAATACCTAAAAAACATTACCTTGCTGACCCACAGTTTTACCGTCCTCGGGGAGTCGATATGTTGATAGGAAACGGGTTATTCTGGGACCTCATATGCATAGGACAACACCGAATGGGCATAGCTTCTCCCGTTTTACAAAAAACCCAACTCGGGTGGGTTCTCGGTGGTCGACTGGAATTATCGGGTCCAGATCCGCGGCAGGGTATTGTTGTTTGCCATCACTCGAACATTAAACAATCAGAGGAGACAGTGGAAAAGTTCTGGGCGGTTGAACACGTGTCGCCACATTCCGAAGGGTCCAACGCCGATAACGCATGCGAAAAACATTTTCTCGCGACAACCACGAGGGATCCGACTGGCCGACACATGGTCAGCATTCCATTCACCGACGACCTCTCTAAATTAGGCGACTCTCAGCAATTAGCTGAAGGACGGTTTCTCGCTATGGAACGAAAACTACAACGGCAACCTAAGCTACGGGAGGAATACATCAATTTCATGAGAGACTACGAAGATCTCGGTCACATGGTGGAGGTCACTGGTGAACCACATCAGAAGAATCTTTCAAAATACTATCTTCCCCACCATGCAGTGGTCAAGAAGGATAGTACAACCACCAAATTAAGGGTTGACTTTGATGGTTCAGCTCAAACAACCACTAATTTATCGCTAAACGACGTACAGCGCGTCGGGCCTACTGTACAAGACGATTTGTTCGCAATACCTTTAAGATTCCGACAGCATCGCTATGTCATTTCGGCGGCTATCGCCAAAATGTATCGACAGATCCTCGTGCAACAAGATCAACGGCGATACCAACGAGTTCTATGGCAGTCTGATTCCTCCTGTCCAATAAAGTCGTATGAACTTACAAGAGTGACATACGGCACTGCATCAGCGCCGTTTTTAGCAACGCGGACCCCAAAGAGGTTGGCCGAAGAGCATCAGCAGACATCTCCAGGGGCAAGTAAGGAACCAAGGAATGACGACGTCCCTGAAGCACGAATAATTGCGCGCCCGGGAGCCATACAGCTACATTCCGATATGTATCATCGGTATTCAAGCTCACTTAAATTGATTCGTGTTACTGCCTATTGTCTGCGATTTTTTGAGAGGACTCGTGCGGCAGCTAAAAAACAGAGTAGCTCTAACAACGCCAATTCAGCTGTTACTGATGGTCAGGAAGGAACGCTCAGCGCAAAGGAACAGCTGAACGCTCGGATTCAATTATTGAGAATGGCTCAACACGAATCATTTCAGCGGGAGGTACACCTGATCAGTCGAGGGCAGGAAGTATTCAACGAAAGCAAACTTCGTTGCCTGAATCCATTTATGAGCTCTGAGGGACTGCTCAGGGTGGGCGGCAGACTCGCAAACGCGCGAATACCCTATGACCAGCAACACCCAGTCATCTTATGTCCAAAACATCCTTTTACAGTATTGCTGGTCCGACATGAACACCAACGACTTCTTCACGCAGGTTGTCAGAATGTGTTGGCATCCCTCAGGAGGAAATATTGGATTTTATCTGGCAGGTCAATAGTCAAAAGGGTTATTCGCGATTGCATCAGGTGCTTCCGATCCAAACCTACCAGCCCAACGTACGCGATGGGAAATTTGCCAGCTGAAAGGGTAACACCAGCGCGACCGTTTTCTATCTGCGGGGTCGACTACGCCGGACCCATTTTCATAAAAGAAAGGTCGCGAATCCGAACTGCGATAAAGGCATACCTTTGCATTTTTGTATGCTTCGTTACGAAGGCCGTGCATCTCGAAGTTGCTACCGACCTTACCACCGACGCCTTCCTAAACTGTTTGCGCCGATTCATCTCGCGACGCGGACGATGCCACAGCATCCATTCGGACAATGGCAGTAATTTCATTGGAGCTCGAAATGAGCTGAATGAATTAGGCATTCTTTTGCGTTCAAGGTCCCATCAGACAAGGGTTAAAGAATTTCTGGCCACCGAACGAATGGAGTGGCATCTAATACCACCACACGCGCCTCATTTCGGAGGTCTGTGGGAGAGCGCAGTGAAGTCCACGAAATTTCACCTCAAACGCGTGATCGGTGAGACTAGGTTGACGTATGAGGAATTATACACCTTGTTTACACAGATCGAGGCGTGCCTGAATTCCAGACCTTTGTGCCCGCTCACTGATGATCCTACCGATCCGGTACCACTGACTCCTGGTCATTTTCTCATTGGCGATGCCCTCACTGCATTGCCCAGTCCGATCTTCGCAATGTCCGCGAAAATCGGCTTAATAGGTATCAGTTGTTGCAGCAGAAATTTCAACACTTCTGGCAGCGCTGGTACAAGGAGTACCTACATCAACTCCAGCAGCGCCATAAATGGAATCATACAACAACTTCCGAATTGACGCCAGGGGCATTGGTCGTACTGCGAGAAGATAATCTCCCACCCTTGCGATGGCGGCTGGGCCGTATCACGGAAACACATCCAGGTGCGGACAAGGTGGTACGAGTCGTATCTGTCAAGGTTTCTGAGGGCATCATTAAGCGACCGGTGACAAAAATCTGTCTCCTACCGATGCTAAGGGAAAACCCAATATCGGACCTCACCTTCAACCAAGTAGTGGCGCAAGGAGTTTTGTAATAACTACTAGTTAACGAATTAGCCATAAGTCTATTTGTATCTAATTAGTCTATTATCATATTGTATATAATGTATAAACCTATAGTTTAAGTGCTCAACAATATCTGTAGTGACACACGCACAGACATACACATACACATACACATCTGGCCTACCTTGAAAGTACTCAGCATCCAGCTGATCGCCAGTGCCATTTAGCACAACGTGCCCATCATTACATTTCGAACGCCGTGCGTTCAAGGTGGGCGGCATGTTCAAGCTAAAACTTGAACTTCAGAGACGCGGTACGGTGTTTTTCCATTTCTTTGGGACACGTACCGCCGATCAATACGAGCGAGGCCATCCTCGCCCAGCTAGCACCAGGGACCCAAGCTTGGGGTCTTGGAGGGCGACGGGACGAGGATGGCTGAGCTGCGGGACGATCAGAGTCGCTTCAGCCACGCACAGGCAAGCATCAAGACAGTATAAATCAACCACAAGTACTTTGTAATTTTATAAGTTATATTAAATAAAGCTTGGCCACCACGGCTATATCTGGGAGACGTTTAACCAGCGCATTCATCCAAAGAGCGTTTCCCCACACGGATTGAAATCACACAATTCGTAAACAAAAATATCATTTAATATATGTTTTGAATTCGTCTCAATGTTCTCTATAATATGGTAATTAAAAGATGTTTTCCAATTTGTAAAACCCAAGGTGACCTCGATTTCGCCATGAAAACAAACTGTTTTTGAAATATTTTTTTTTATATGTATTGTACACTCCATACCCTGCAACTCTTGTACTACATTTTTTTTGTCAGATGGCTGCTAGTGGGTGAAAAATCGTACGTCGCGTTAGAGCGAACACCCTGTCTATTAGAAACCAAGAAAATAATAGGAGACAAACAGAAAAAGAAACGGCTTTGTATACTTGAAAGTTTTGTTTGAATCAGAAATTATTGACAAAAATTGTGCTTATTTACATATCAGTTTTTTTGTTATCAGTAAAATAATACGCTGTTGAACACGTTTTGCGTGTTACAACAATAATCATATTCACTCGTCCTTTACAGCATACTCATATATTACAAGACATAGCTAATAGTATTTGTATCGAGCCTTGAAAAGCTTTGCTTTTCAAAGCAATAGATTTTAGTGGTGACCTAGATGACGGATGCCGTTTAGTTGCTCGCCGCATGGGTCCTTGGCGGAGGTACGCCTGCTTCTCCCAACCACCTGCTTCCTGCAATCAAGATTGACTATACCTCGCAAAAATGGAGAAGTCCTCTGGCCTGTGGTTTGTACTGATTCGCCTGACGGATAGAGACATCCCTCATTCTGACGTCATTTTCGATTCAAACGCGTTATTGGCCGAAAGAGTCGCACATTCGTTGCGTCGTCATGTAAACGACGGAAGGAGTGTTTTGTTGTTGGTTGTCATTCGTATATCTCAGGTTTCCAGAACCGACATGTTGGGGATTGGAGGTGCGTGCAACACTCTGCCCTTACCCGTACCTCAAACCGCGAGACTTCTCTATTTTTGCGAGGTATAACCTTTCACTTGACAAGCGGGACCTATTGGCACGAGTGTGGTGGCGCATTGGGGCGATATGCCTATTTTTCAATATTCGATACTTCGATATAGTCTGGTCGTGGCCCGTTAGTACCGCAACAATAACATTATCTTTGGGCGATCTTTAAAAATAATACGCATAGATTTCATTTTACAATTGCTTTAAAAATTTATGAAAATTATTGCCCACTCCCATTTATTAATAATTATAACATAATATAAAGAAACACAAAACTTAATGATATGATTCTGTTTCTACAGATATTATTTTTGTTCTATCATTGGAAAATACCAATACGATTTTATATAGGTTAAACAGTAATTTAGTTCGTATAGTTAGGTAAACTAACGAAACATGATGCATGAAATTCTGTCGAGTCTCGAAATGCATTCCTAGGCAGCCTATAATTTATAACGGATCGTGAGTTCAACTGCACATCTTTTACAACATAATTGTACGATAATGTGATATTCCAAATTTATTGTTCGTACGTGCTCGAACTCAGAAGATGGGGCTTATAAGTCGGTCCACCCATACGTAAGAAACTTGAACAGTAAACTGTGAAAATGTCATTTATACACGAGAATACAGTCCTTTTATGCCAAAATTATCTCGTAATAGCACAATTCAAGCTGCCCTTTTAAAAAGCAATCTATAGTAGCTTCCACTTTGAATCTCTTCTGCAAATTCTCTTCATTAAGACGTTCTCTCTTTAAGAATTTAATTCAACAAAAAATTAATTAAGGGAAAAAACAAGGGGTGAAAGAGAAAGATAGATGAAAGAACAGAGAAAAAAACACAGATCGGTGAGCTCCAGATCATGTCTTCAAGTTCAACACGTTGCTGAGGCGCGTTTTTGGGCATACATAAATAGAGGAGTTTAAAAAAACGGTCCAATCCTTGAAGGATATATAAACCTTATCGAAAAAAGTAAAAAATATCGAATTGACATAGTATATTCTAAAAGCAACTCTTCTGCTATGAAATCAACTTTTAATATCATCATTGTAGTAAAATGTTCGATATGTCTTCCTTCCATTTTAATACGGTACACACAACTATGAATCATCAGCTGGCATAGTACGTTACACATTATTTGTAAAAATTGTATATGACGCGGGAAATTCGAAAATTCTGTTCCAACCGAATGAACACCAAGGATTTGCATTATGTTTGTGTTTACGCAACAATCGTTGTTAATATCAGCTAATAATCTTATGCCTTTGATGAAATTATAAATTGTAGACTCGACGAAATTATAAATCGTAGATTCGACGAAACATATAGTATGTATCGCAAAGAGATCTTATAAGACAGACTGCTAATAAATAATAACAGTTCATTTTTTATAAAAAGAGTTCGCTTTAAAGCCCATGTTCGCTGGACATTTTTTGTCCCTTTTAGCGAGTGTTGCACGCCCTGCAAGTATCAAACCCCCTTTTTGAACGCCCTGTATATAACTCATGAGCAATGCACTTTCTAGTCATCATCAACCTCTCATAAAAATTCTTTATCCTCTTCGCTATAATGAATGTATCATTTTGCCTATAGCTTTGCCCTTGACTTTGCTTGCAGCCATTGACCACTGCTCTTGGCCAATAGAAAGCTTGCTAAGCTACTTTACCTTGATATAAATATCCTCAATCAGAATTCTCTGACCGTTGTAATTGCTGCGACACCAACAAAATCTCAAGTCTTTAATTTATTCACTTTTCTTTTATCGCATGAACGTACAAATCATAATTCCCAACCTGCACATTTCAATTTTACTGCAGCTATAAGAACGTTAGGTATGTTTGCATAAATAAAGAACTGTTTTATTTGTGAAATCCCACTGTATAATATTGATATTATATCTCCAAATTTCTTAAATTGTTATACATCAAACTAATCGTAAACAACTTTTTAGACAATAAGTTTTCAGATACACTTTGCCTTGTATTGCAAGTCTATTGGACTACAGAAAAAAATGATACATTTTGAAAGTGTAAAAAATGATATAATACTCAATTTGTATGCACATACACGTTCCTAACGTTATCTGCATCATTAATTTAGATCACTAAATTGGTTTACTTGCGTTTGCACGGTACCGTGAATATCGCTGTGCCAGAAAAGATGATTAACGTGTTTTGTCCTGGATCTACTCATAAACGGATCACTAGAGGTACCAAGTAGATACTGCACATTCGCAATACTGAGCCTCATGTCGTTTTTATAAAAGTTCATTTCATTCTCTACAGTGTGATACATCTCCAAATATAATGCCATTTTTATACAATAATTCTCCTATTTCCGAAAGCAGAGTGTATACTATGATACAAAAATTTAATAGCAGACACGACACGAAATTATTTATTCTTCTAAGATTAATTCAGTCATACGTATCACATTTTACATTTATATAAACTAATTGCAATTAGGAATCGTTTTCTAAAATATTTCAGTTACAATATTATTTTACAGCATAGTATATAATACATGAAAAATATAAAATGTATGAAATCGTAGTAGGTACACACATATATAAATAGAAACTACAATGGCGGTTATAACGTGTAAAGTGAAATAAATATAACAAATGTGGATATTTAGCTTTCATTAAGTCTCTACATAACTACATACGTCACATACAATATTTTTTCGTTGAAATATCGATATAAAAAATCTGAATAACCGTTATGTTAAAATCTCATATATAAATATACTTTCGTATTTGTTATGCAAGATCCTTGCTGTGATCCTTGCTTGTATGACGTTCTTGCTTCCGTAGGTGTGATGGTTTGATATAATTAAAAAATATTTTATTTAAATATTAAGTTACTTTCACATGTTATTGTGTATGGCTGAACATTATAGACTAACGCACTACGGTAGTTGTTTACAACGATCGTATGGAACTATTTGGAAAAATCCCTGGATAGGTATGGCAAATATTTTAAAGAGCAGGTCGGTGGCATGGAACTGTTTTCAAAGATCCACGGACAGTTTTGGCAATTGTTTTAAACAAGGAAGTCAAGGTCTTGTATCGGCCGTCAAAATGGCAAACAGCTAAATACCAGAGTGCGTACACTCCTCGTAAAAAAATAGCCCAGGTGTGCTATCTTCAATTTCCCAATCACGCATGTAAAGTTTTACGTTATTTACCAATTGTTTTTAATTTACCAAGTGTAACAGTTTGTTTATTACTATCTTCTATAAAACATGGATTTAATATGAGTGTACACTCAATTTTTCGACTAGCTGTATAATCATACGTTCCAAATATATTTCTGTCATCATTACACAGTTAAATTGAATATTTTAACAGATATTTTAATGTTATTTAAGTATTTTAACTGCAGATTAAAAAAAATGGCTGTGATCTAAAAAAGTGTTAAACGAAATGTCATTTTTGAGATACAGAATACTATATGAATATCTTCTGCAAAAAAAATATTTATCGAAACAATTTAACCTTCATCAGTATCTGGAGTCTTTCTTGGCCTAAATCGAGACAAATTCGAGACAGGGTTAGGGATAGGTTTCAAACAAGAACACCAAAGTAAACATTCGAGGACAATCATTGAGAAAGGGAGAAGAAGAATCGTTTACCACGAAGTTGAAAGGAGACGGAATAAGAAGAGAATAACATTTTCTTCGAGGTAATGACAGAACAATGAAATAAGATTTCGAAATTCGAAAGGTACCGTCTTCCTTCCCAAGATTTTTGACGTGATTTTTACTTGAGGTGAAGTGTTAATACTGAGCAAAAGTGATTTGAATTAAACCACGTTTTTCTGTTTTAACGGTCCTACCCAATTCACAGGTATCACAATTAGAAGAAATAGTCTCATTATACTGGATGCTGTAAGATGAAGAATTCTATCTCTGTTCTTTCAAAATGCGTTCTTTAAAATGGTTTTTAGATCTTTGTACTCCCATTCACTGCGGAATACAGCTGGAGTGTAGAAAAGGAGACTGCGATCGGGACAACCGCCTTTTTCCAAGAGGAAGGATAGTGTTACCCATGAAGCACAAAACACAATTAATGTTACAAAGTTACGAGACGTGCCAATTGTTAAAGATAGAACAAGAGTTTCTACGGTCTGCCGTCTTCAGATACGTACACTGCCGGCCAAAAGTATTAGGACACCTGCTACGTATGCACGAAATCGGAAATTGATTGTGGAGTGAACATTTTCGCTGTTCCTATTTTGAGGTTTTGATTAAAACATATTCTCAACTATAAGTATTTACGATATCCTTGGTTAATTTATAAATTTATTACTGGTTTTTTGATAACAGTCTGTATTATATTTCTACCCGGCAACTTTCAGGTTCTGTTGCGTGTGGCTTCTCGTATCAGATCCTCTGTAAATGTATACCAATGTTCATAAAAAGGTTAAAAAAAAACTGTTCGGAAGTTTCCAAACAGATTCCCTTAAAAAATTAACGTCCAGAATGGCAAAACTCATGAAAGCCGTCATGAAGAAAAGACGTGGTTATATCGATGAAAACAAAATATGTTATTTTATTTTTTGCATTATAAACCTGTTATAGCACTTGATGTATGTTTGCCTTGAAATATATAATACTAAATAAAACAAAATTAGTTAAAATCATACAAAAATGATTCGAAAATTCCATCGGAAGTACGTGTCCTAATACTTATGGTCGGCAGTGTATGTATTATCACTCCTCGACGTAAACGTGTCTTTTTTAAAAATGGTGCCGACTTGTTAATAATGTTAATTGGGGCTGCGCGAACACACATCGCGCGTAACAATATTATTCTCCACAAAGTTATCATAAAGAAAGAATAAAAACAAATCTTCTCTTTTTAATAGAAAATATAGGACGGTCAGAAAAGATCCGAGGCACATTAGCTTGATTTTCTTTAACGATGGGATGAAGGTTAACACTAGCTTTGCCGGGCGAGTCATTTTGACCAATTCCGAACTTCGTGAGGGAAATTATAAAAACCGTTTACTTCTTTTTCTGCCACTTGTACTGACTTTTGTCCGTTCAACGAGACGAGTATATAACGAAAATCATTTTCTTCAAAGCCTTCTAATTTAGAAATTCTGTATGTTGTACACCTATTGTCCCGTCTCAGTAGAGATAGGTATATAAGAAACCTCGGTAAGCCTAGTGTTAAATCGAAGCTTATTGCTGCTATTAGTGATGAATGTAGATTTAATAATTATTTTAACAAATAAAGTAATAAATTCCTGGAGGAGTACAGAAGACAAAAAAAACCATAAATAATGTAGATTGAGTGAGTACATGCATAAGTAACGTACCTCGAATTGTAATGAAATTGAAATGCCCAATTATGCCTAGACGTCTCTCACCTTCTTCATTCGTATTCCAAGTTCGACGTACGATCCTAACTAGAAATATTCCAAGTGGTATTACACCAAATGTCTCGTGAAATTCAATTTGCAGCCGCGACGTTAGCTTTTCATTCGATGATTCTTGTTACCTTCGTTACACAAGCTCGTGGCAAATTGTGCGCGAACCCGTGTGAATAAATTGTCTTCACGAGCGACGACAATTGCCTGCACGAGGCATAGAAAAACTCTGAGAGGACGCGAAAGCGTTGACTACTTTTTCTAGCACACCTTGAACGCGATTCGACGAATATTTAGTTACCGTGAACTACACTCGTTACCGTTTCATCTTCTCTTGGCAGATACGTGCGACGATTTCTTGAGCTCTCCCTCGCCCACTCGCTTCTTGCTCATTGATCGTTGGTTCATCGAGCACGTTTAGTCTGTATAATGCTAAACGCACCCTTTTGTCTTTACATGTTTTTTCGTCCTTTTTCCCTTTCTCCATTTCCTTCTTCGCCCTATTACACGCGACTACGTGATAATACGCTTACAATTAACTTCGACAAAAAACAGAATTTCTCATTGTGTCCTTCTGAATCAAAGCTTTACCATCCTCTTCTTCCATTATATTACGTCTTCTTGCATTTTTTTTCTGCGCAACCTTTGATGTTGATAGCCTTTCACCAAATTAAAATGTAATACTTCAAAAAGAAGTATTTCTTAAGTTCTTTCGGATTATTTGTTATGTTACACAGTAAAAAAAAGATTTTCATTGTG